>OZ024879.1:14441455-17156455 GCA_964017185.1 Rugalucina vietnamica
TATTCACAATCATTTTCTTGTGTTGATGAGTCTCTGTTTCAGAAACATTTAGCAGAATATAACATCAAACAAACGTCCATACATTGAATATCTCCTTAAACCCCCTTTTCAAGGACGGTATCTATCTATCTATCTTCCTGTACATCTTAACCTCCGGAGAGGACTTCAGATGGTGTTCCGGTATACCAAATGCTGAAGGGGGTTAGTTGAAATAAAAGCAAAGAAAAGTGGGTGATAAGAATTTATACAGTGCGAACAAAGGTGTTAGTATAGTTAAAAGGTAAAAACAGATATGCTGGTATTTAAGGAGTTTTGTGAGCTATCTGGCAGACAGCTAAACTAAACTGCGCCAGAGTAGGTAGGACAGGAATATGTGGAGGTAGGGCATTCCAGTGTATTATTGTCCGTGGGAAGAATGTGTACTTGTAGTAGTCTCTCAGAGTTGTGAACTGTCGGTATGCATAGGAATGGTTTCTAGATGATGGACGGGTATTTCGGATCAGGTAGTCAGAGGCAGGGATGGCTACAAGGTCATATGTGACCTTATATAGGAGGACCAACCGACTGTCAATACGTCGTTGGTCAAGGGTGCGCCAGTTGAGATCCTGAAGCATTGTGGACACACTTGATGTTTGTCGGTAATCTCGTGTTACCCACCTAGCGGCCCTTCGTTGTACAGATTCAAGTTTACCAATATCTTGATCTGTATGAGGAGACCACACAGTAGAGGCGTATTCTAGCTGTGGGCGCACTAATGTCTTATAAGCTGTGGACTTCAGGTCTCTGTTATGGACCCGGATATTGCGTTTGATGAAGCCGAGGGTCTGATTTGCCTTCTTGGTAATGTTATTGATATGGTCTGACCAACTGAGGTCTTCCGAAACAGTGACCCCAAGGTACTTTGCAGAAGATACACTTTCTAGAGCACAGCCATGGAGGTAATAAATAGTCTGGGAGGGTGATTTACTTCGGGTCACATGAATGACCTGGCATTTCGAAGGGTTAAAACTCATATCCCAGAGCTTTTCCCATTTTTCTAAACTTTCAAGGTCTTTTTGGAGGATCTCTGAGTCTCCTTGCTTGTCAAGGGCAAGGTACATGGCTGTGTCATCAGCAAATAGCCTGACTCTTGACTTTACCTGGTCCGGGAGGTCATTTATATATGCTAGAAACAGTATGGGCCCGAGAACCGAGCCCTGCGGGACACCGGAGGATACTGGAATACTGTCAGAATTAGAACCATTTAAAAGGACGGATTGGGATCTGTTGTCTAAAAAGTCCTTTATCCAATTTAGTGTATTCCCCCTTATGCCATAAAAGTGGAGTTTTAGGAGTAACTTTTCATGTGCAACTTTATCGAAAGCCTTGCTAAAATCAAGGAGTATGAGGTCAGTCTGTTTTTTGGCTTGCATGTTTTTAGCAAGTTCATCAACAAGCATAATTAGTTGTGTCTCGCAGGATCTCTTTTCTCGGAACCCATGCTGCAGATCAAACAGAATGTTTTGTTCAGTAAAGTGTCTAGAGATGCTAGAGGCCACAACATGCTCAAGAACCTTACAGAGGACACAGGTCAGGGAGATGGGGCGGTAGTTGGCCGGGTCGGATTTATCCCCTTTTTTGAAGATAGGGGATACATTGGCTTCTTTCCAAATGGATGGAAGTTTACCAGAATCAAGGGATCTTTGGTAAATTAGCTGTAGGATGGGGGCAAGTTCCTTATGTAGGGTCTGGAGGACTATCGGTTTGAATTTGTCTGGACCAGCAGCTTTATGGGGGTTTAGGCCTTTGAGCAATTTTTCTATGCCCGATTGGGACACATGAATTTCAGGCATTTTGGGGTGAGGGCTGGGTCGCAATGGTTGGTTTAAACCGGAGTCATGAAGGTCCTGTAGAGTCCTCTGTGCAAGTTGCTTGAGGCTTATTGGGCTCTTGGGGCTGAATACAGAGTGGAATTGTCCATTTAAAGCATTTGCCTTCTCTGAGTCTTCAGTATATGTTTTATTGTCAGCCTTCAGTGATGCAATTCCACTAGAGTCCTGTTTTGAGTGTTTTAGAAGAGAGTACAGTTTTTTGGTTTTGACCTTGGGAGGGTCATCAAGGTCATCTCCATCATTGTTTATACCTAAGATGTCTTTCAGGTACTTTTCGTAGGCCCTATCAGTGATTCTACGAACCAGGTGTTTTTGATCTAAGAATTTTTTCTGGTCATCAGGTCTGCCTGATCTTGACCAGCGCCTGTAGAGCTTGTCTCTTTTCCTTATGAGTCTGCGGATTTCCTGGTTAATCCAAGGAAAGGGTAGGATAGGAATATGAGCCCGCGTCTATAAGGGCCCAAAGACATAGATGTAGCACCGCCTGTTGAGGTCCTAAGAAAGAGATGGACTCTTTGTGTACCATCAGACTACTAGTCAATCGCTCAGAAGGTCTGAGCCTGTCCAGGAAAAGTGGTTCAAACCATCCATACATACATGTACAAGTAGGCAACAATCAGGAAAAGGCACAATCAGAAAGAAATTCCCACTCCAAAAACAAAGGTGGAAAAAACTAAATAGACAATTAGGTACTTATACATGTGCTTAGAAAACATCGTAAGCCGAGGGAGCAGCTGTTTCCCAGAAGGCGGCCACTCAGTTACCCGGACTTGAATAAAAATATGAAAACGTAAATGAAGTTCAATCAGCGCCTTGGAACGATCAGTAATATACAACTACTGGGGGGGGGGGGCGGTTAAATCGATTTAAACCTTTTTTGTCTTTCTTGGTTGTCATGGCTTCATGTAGTTTGGCAAAAGTCCCATATAATGGAGGCAACGTCCCGACATGACCATTGCTGTAGTTGGGACGCTACGCTACACCTTTAACAAGTAAACACTATGCCTCCAATCATATGATTGCACATCACCTGGCACAGTTTATAACGGCCGATTTCACCAAAACGTTTGGAATTGTATCAACATTTCCTTTTTTATTCTTTCAAATAATCGAGGGCAGATATCATAGCATTGCGGGAGTGAACCAGTATTGTCTCTTGAGCCATAGAATTAATTAAATACATGTATATTCAACTTGCGGTTTCATAGCTCAAAGTATGTCTGAGTTACTTATGTTTAAAATTTAAAGAAAATCCATGCGTGGGAACATTGGTAGGAACTGCTTTAGAAATTATCAAGACGCAAGACTTATGTGTTTTCCTGATGATTAGTAAACTTCATCCTAATGTATAATTTGTGTTAGTGTAAATGACACAAAGTAAATAACACTGTCTAGACTTGACCATTTGAGCCGCATCATGAGAAAACCAACAATGTGGTTTCCGAACAGATCCGACACAAATAAAGCTGTACAAGCGGAGAAGATAGCTAGAGGATAGATTTTCGATGTGGAAAGTGGACGAATTGTACTGTCCGTGTAGCGAACGCAAACGCGCTGATCAGCTTTGAAGTTACTGCGAAGCTGATCTGCGCCTTTGTTTGCGCTTATGTCGATTGTTTTTGCTTATGTAGATTGTTGTTTTTTCGCTTATGTAGATTGTTGGTTTTCTCATAGAACGGCTCATTTATCGGCCTCACAGACAGCTTGCATTTGTTTCTTTCCGTTAATGCAACATCACTTCCTGAGTTAAAAGCTCTGAGAATCAAATTGAGTAATTATGTATGTGTCGCCGATATGTATAAGACGGTTAGTGGGTGTGCATGTATAGGATTTCATTCATCAAAAACTGTGTTTACAAGGGGTGCTCAGACACTGGTCGAGGTAATTAATTCACAAGAATTTACAGCAGTAGTTAGCAAACAACCGAAAAACATAACACAATACGACAAAATACTATCAAGATAACATGTCCGTGCAATTTGTACCCCACCTTTATACAGTAAAACTTGTATGAAAAGGAAACACTTATCTTTTCTTATTTTGATCCAAAACTTTGATTGATGAGGCGGTTCTAACGTGTTCCAACAATCAATGTTTTGGGCAACAATATTTGAAATGCCATTTTTTCCTAATGGAAATTTTATTTTTACAGCTGAAAAAACTCTACATATATTACATGGGTAAGTTTTCGTCATACATATCTCTACATATATTACATGGGTAAGTTTTTGTTATACATATTTAGATAGTATAACAATACGTGTAGTTCGCCGCCTAAGAACGGCCATTCGCAATCTACGGTGGAATATTGAACATTTAATTGCCACAAACCCCACACATGCTTTAGACGTACACTGAACAAAACTCACGCTGATCTATCGAAAAAGTTCAGAACCATTTGCATTACGAAAACTTGCCCATGCAATAACAGAGATTTTTGAAGTTGTAAAATATGAAATATTTCAGTAGAAATTTTTTGATATTTTTCTTATTTTTGCTCAAAACATAGTTTGTAGGTACAAGTTAGAACCGCCTCGGCGAGGCGGTTCTAACGAGTACCCACAATCTATGTTTTGGAGCAAAAATAAGAAAAATAGGTATACCCCTGCATACCCCAGTTTTACTATATAAATGTGGGGTTTACGGGGGTATTCATTGCATGGACATGTTTTCCTGATGAAAATTGGCCATGAATCAAAAAGGAAAGCCAAGCACAAACAAGATTTAATGACAACATGACTTGTACTGCGAAAACGGTGATTGGAATGCTAATCTTTCAGCTATTGTTTCTTCAAGCCAAACGACGAACAAGCGTTTCCCAATACTTAAGTTTTGTATTTATCTAATTGGTTTCATCAATTATTATTTTTTGTGCAATATATTATACCTTGCGTACACACGCGTCAATATTAACCCTTTATAATATTGGTTTACGATACTTTATGCCAGATATGCTTGTATGCCGGATATGTCTTGGAAATCAACCGTTTTACTTATTGTATTTTAAAATCAGGAACTTTCTTCTGAAATGCATATAATAGAATTATAAGGAACATTTTTTCGCTCTATCCTTCAATTACTGCTATCAATATGGTTACAGACAAAGGTTAATTAAAACAACCCGCAGCAATTCGTAGGCAAATTGGATCGCCGAATACCGACTCCGCAATAGTCAGCTCGAATAACAGAAAATACAATGTCGTCTTGCTTCAGATATGAGCCTGTGCGTGAGTAAACCAACAATTTGGGTTTTGAGCAGGTGTGACACAAACCGGGCTGTACAGTAACAGAAGATGGCTAGAGGCTGGAAATTTTGGATTTAAGTAGAAGAGGGATAATATTATCTGTGTAGCGAAAACAAAGGCAGTTACTGCGAAGCTGATCTGCGTCTTTGTTTTCGCCTATGCAGATTGTTGCTTTTCCCATTCGGCGGTTGATATATTAATCTGAACATCGTCCAACTTGTGTGAATATCCGGATGACGTTTCCAAGTAATATAAATTCCCTTTAACCCCACGTTTATATAGTAAATTAAACTGGGGTCAACATGGGTATACCTATTTTTTTTTATCCAAAATTTAGATCGAGAGTACTCGAGAGAACCGCATGGGCGAGGCGGTTCTAACGTGTACCTGCAATCAATGTTTTGAGCAAAGATATTTAAAGTATAAAAATGTTTAATCGGAAATGTTCAGTTTTTGCAACTCAAGAAAAATATGTATTTTGATGAATTGTGTGCCTGAAGACATTAAGCAGAAATTTAAAGAAACAAAGCGCGCCTTTATAGACATTTTTCACTTTTGAACGTAAATGTTGCTGGTGCGTGCGGTTACGACTTTACGACTCGTGAGGGCATATGTGAGACTAAGACGAGGGGCAATATGAAGAATTTCACAGTCAAAACTACCAACAGCCCAACGCAGACGAATTAAATAAGACATGCAATAAATGTTATAGTGTAGGACGTCTATCTCTGTAGCTCAGTAGGTAGCAAGCTAGGATTCAAAACGAAAGGTTCTGGGTTCGAGTCCTGGTCGGACCGCTTTTTTTTCTTTTCTTTATTTGTCTTCCCTGTGACAATAAAGCTAAGGAAATAAAAAAAATGTATTATCAGCTGGTTATATTTATTGGCGAATGCAAGAATCAGGAAATGCCCTTGTGTATAAAATACTTAAATCGTAAAGGAATTGAAGTGCGAGACGGCACCTCACATTAATGTTTCTCTCTTGTTGACTTTTAACCTGTTCAAATCGACAGCTCGATCGTATTTGTTTTGGTAGAAGAGCTGATCTTCGAGTGATCCTCATGTCAATATTTCTTTCTTGGGGACATAAAAATGTTCATATTCTGAAGGCTTGTACAGGAATAATGTGGCTAGGATAAGTTAGCCACCCTGAATGACTTTAAATGTTTTCCGCGGACGTAAGGCACTAACTCAAATAGTAAAGTGTACCTGTACAGACATATGTATACATATATAAGGTGTAAAAACTACAGTTTCACGTGCTGTCTCGTGAGCGAACATAATTCATTTGGCATGTTTATACATGTATTTCAAACAGATACTCGAAAGCTTGGTGGGGTTTATTTGGTTGATGTTTCGTTTTGATCCCATACAACACCCATCTGCATGTCATAAGGGCGATATCCTAACTACATTATGCACATAGCCATACTAATAATTTGAGGTTTTGTAGGCCTTCAACAGTATTTCAGCCATATCGAGTGCGATAATTACGAATCTTAGATGATTTTTGCAAGCCACAGGCTTTCTGTATGATCCTCATTTATTCTCTTGTAGTATGCGTGCTGTTTGTCTGGTTGACTTCAAATAAATATAATTAATCTTCAAACTAACACAATGTTATTTTCAAGTAAATATACTTAACGACACTTCCAACGCTACCGATAGAGTTTTTGCTATAATTTCAAAACTACTCAAGATATTGAAATGAAAATTGCAGGGACGATAGAAAGATTCATGAGACGTGCACTGAAGGCAACAATATGCCAACAGACTTTTATAAAGAAATGCTCTGGGCGTTTGGACACACCACACCTCATTTTCAAAAGTCACAAAACCATCATATAGCGAACAAAGATCGTTACAACAGTTCCTCCTTATTTCCTTCTCGTTTTGTTTTCTCTTTTTGCCACAGCACATGAAGGGAAGAACATTTCTCAGAAAAACAAATCATATACACAGACTCACTGGGGTATTCGTCTGATGCACGACAATGCGACGTCTCTTACAACACGCTAGCCTGCAAACCTTAGAACTGCAAGCAAACAGAGTTAATGTTTTAGCCATCCAAATCACCGACCTAAAGTAAATCTACCGTATCTAAAGTCCAATTTGCATGCGCAAAAAATACACGCGTGTAAATATACTCCGGTGTGTATTTATACTCCGGTGTGCAAATCAACCTGAGAGTAAATTTAAATTGCGTTCGCATGGGTTTTATCGCCAGGAGTATTTTTGTAGGTAAATTTATCATTTCTGGATTAAAACCTGTTCATTTAAGTTTTCTGTATTTGCAAAACAAGAAGAGGCTGCTTCAAAGTGTTCATGTTGACTTTGGCAGCAGAGGGGAATCATGTAATGGTCAGACATAACCTTAGCAGTTATACAGTTCCCTTTTTTCATCCTTTTACAAGGAATTACTGTTAAAATGCCCCAAGAATCCTAACCAAGAATGATGAAGAAATAGTGTGGCTGTTTGCACTCCATATGATCTAAAATGTTATGAATGGCAATAAGCTCTTATTTAGCAACAATTTCCACAGTTTCAGCAACTGTCATATAATCAGTTAGGAACAAAAAATGTTAAAATTCGTTATCTAAAAGCAGAATATTGACGTGAAATAAAAATACTCATGGGTAAATTTTACTTTGCGTTCGCATAGCACATAATAGTAAATTTACACCTGTGTATTTGTAAAAATAAAATTTGCATCTGGTCAGACCCAGGAGTAAATTTACCCATATGTAAATATACTCCGGTGTGTATTTGCGTTCGCATGCGAATTGGACTTAACCCTTATATCAGCTGTGTAGTTAGGTGACAGCACCCTGCTAATGTTATAATGTTTGAACAATTTATTTGTAAGGGATGGTGGAAGGGTATAGCGCATCATACTTGTATGCGGTGCGTGGCTTCGATGTGCAGTTGTTGGCTAGCTATCATTCGAGTAAATGGGGGCCTAACTAGGTAATTTGATTGGATCTGATGAATATTTGCTGTGATAGTTTAGTTTCAACTGTTTTGTCTATTGTTTTCTTTTTTCTTTTCTTTTTTCATGAATAAAAAGATAAAAAAATACAGTATGGCAATAAATTGTAGGTTAATTGCTGAAATAACGTTTTGTTTCAACCCACAAGTTTTGCAACATTTGAAAACGAGGTGTGGTTTGTCTAAACACTCAGGATGATTCTTAATAAAGGTCCACTGGCATGATCTTGCCTTCAGTACACGCCCCATGAATTTTTCTATCGTCCCTGCAATTTTCATTTCAATATCTTGAGTGGTGTCGAAATTATCGCAAAAACTCTATCGGTAGCGTTGGAAGTGTCGCTAAGTAATGATTATAAAACTAAGAAACATCTAGTCTTTTTTTATCTCACCTGAGCCGAAGGCTCACAAGGAGAGCTTATAGGATGGCCATGATTCTTCGTCCGTCTTCGTCGTCGTCCACAATCTTCTTCTCTGAAACCACTTGGCCAATCAAGTTGAAATTTTATGTGGAGCCTCCTTGTGTAGCGGCATTTCAAGTTTGATCGCGAAATCCATGTCACATGACCAATATGGCCGCCACGCCCATATATGGTAAAAACCACTCAAAAATCTTCTTCTCCAGAACCGGCGGGCCGATTCCCACGAAACTTGGTATTTACCATCAGTGACTCCAGCCCATCAAAGTTTGGCAAAATGATGACCCTGGGATGACCTTGACATATTTTACGGCAAGGTCAATTTTGGAAACATAGGCTTTTACATGGGAAAAAGTGAAAACTATTGATTTTTTTAAACGATTGCAGCCAGAGACCTGAAAAGAGGTAGATGCAGACAACTAATGGAGTAGAAAAAAGTATGTGATTAAATTAGGTCAAGGTCATCTCTTGACCTTGGCCAGTCTGTTTTCCATACACACTTTTCATACATCTTCATCTCTGAAACCGCTTGGCCAATCAAGTTGAAATTTTATGTGGAGCATCCATGGGTAGGGGGAACGAAAGTTTGATCATGAAATCCGAGTCACATGACAAAGATGGCCGCCATCAGTGACTCCAGCCCATTATAGTTTGATAAAATGATGGCCCTGGGATGACCTTGACCTGTTTTACGGCAAGCTTAATTTTGGAAACAGGCTGTTACATGGGAAAAAGTGAAAACTATGGATTTTTCGAAAACGATTGCAGCCTGAGACCTGAAAAAAGGCAGATGCAGACAACTAATGGATTAGATGTAAGTATGTAATTAATTTAGGTCAGGGTCATCTCTTGACCTTGACCAGTCTGCTGTTCATACACACTTTTAAAACATCTTCATGGCAGCCCCCGTGGTCGAGCGGTTGAGAGCGATGTTTCTTAATCACTCGATCATCTCAACGCTGTCTCAGGTGTAGGATCGCGCTCCGCACTGGCCACATGTGAGACAAGCCAAGTTCTGCTTGCGGGTGTGCCAGGTGGTTTTTCTCGGGGTTCTGCCGTTTTCGCCCCACCTACTGATTGGCCCGTTTCATATGAGCTGAAATTATCTTGAAAGAGACGTTAAACTGAATAAAAAAAAAAATAAATCTTCACCTCTGAAACCGCTTGGCCAATCAAATTGAAATTTTATGTGGAGCATCTATGGGTAGGGGAACGAAAGTTTGTTTGTGAAATCTGGGTTACATGACCAAGATGGCCGCTACGCCCATATATGGCTAAAACCACTCAAAAATCTTCTTCACCAGAGCCGGCAGGCCGATTTTCACGAAAATCGGTATGTAGCATCGATGACTCCAGCCCATCATAATTTGATAAAATGATGACCCTTGGAAGACCTTGATTTGCGGATCCAGACATTTTTACGAGAGGGGGCCAACCAAAATGGTAAAATATTATCGCAGACGAGGGGGGGGGTCCAAGCCCCCAAAAAATCCCAAAATTACCCTGTTTAGGTAAACTTTTCAGACTCCGGGGGGGGGGGGGGTCCGGACCCCCGTAGAGCGTTTACAGGACCATTGGTCCTCTGGTTTTCATTACTGTTGCTAGACGGAATATTTCCATCGGTATTCTGTTAGAACTCTCCATACACAGAAAAGGAGCGCGGTCACGAAGTGTATCGGTGTGCAGGTTAGCCAGCTGTTCAAACGTGCTGCGAACCTTGCTTAACCCTAAAACAGGACAACAATATTCTGACTTTTAAGCGCGCATACACACTCTAACTCACAAACACACACTCACGCAAACACGTTCCGTAGAGGACTTTGTCTCGCAGTGGCTCAGTCAGTCGCCTCTTAAAATCACATAGCAAAAATAAATACGTAGTTGATATAAGACAGGTACAAAATGATTTTAATAAGAACATTTGACTCGTTTCGCAGGTTGAGCGCGAGAACGAAACGCCTACAAATGAAAATTGTTGTCTTTCCGTTAAACTGTCTAATTCTGATGGAACAAGGAACCAGAAGTGACCTTTGACACGAAATATTTTCTAAAATTGCATCATATATATATCACTTGTCATGTTTGCCATTAAAGATGCGTTACTCGTTCAATACGAGTCGGATTTACAAATGCTTGGCGCGAAGAAAATGCCTCCATTTTAACAGCTTCCAATGCAGAATTCGATTATTTTAGACACTCGTGTGTATAACTAGGCGTCGCTCGTTCAATAAACCGAGGTCCCGGCTTCATATGACCATAACTGTTGGTGGGAAAAACCAATATCAACTATTTTACATACTGGCTTATGTATATACGTACATTGGTTCTTCTAAGCTACATTTTCACGTGTTTTTCGTGGACGCACAGAAAACTTTAAACATGTATACATGACATGATTTACGATTTGAAACATAAGTTGATCTTTAATTTTATGTGCAGTTTTTTATTCTACGCCTTACAACGTTTTGACATATTTCAAGTCATCTCGAGCATGGTCGGTTATCCATATCAGGATAACGTGTCCGTGAATACCCCATGAACCACACTTTTATACAGCAAAACTTTGGTATGCATGAGCCCTTCGGCTCAAAAAGCGAGCTTATAGGATGACCATGTCCCCGTCGTCCGTCCGACGTCGTCCGTCAACAATTTCCATGATATTCTCCTCTGAAACCAAATGGCAAACCAAAGTTAAACTGCTTGCGGAGCATTCTTAGGAAGGGGGAACGAAAGTTTGCATAAATGACCCAGGTCACATGACTAAGATGGCCGCCATAGCTATAAATAGTAAAAACCTTTAAAACAATTTCTTCCCAGAAGCAGAAGTCCTATGATTTTGAAACTAAGTTTGAAGCATCAGCCAATAGAGTTCTACAAAGTAGATATACATCATTATGCTGGGATGACCTTGACCTATTTTATGGCAGGGTCAACTTAGGTCGCCCATGCATTTAAATGGGGAAAATAAGTTGAATGTAATTAAATGGGTGGAAACTCGCGATGAGCATGCAAAGGTACTGAAGATTTATGTCCATGAAAACATTTATTCCCCAGGGGTGTGTCTGCTCCTGCCCGGGGGCTATATACATGCATATGACCAAAATATTCAAACATTTCTGCAACCGCATGGCCGATCAAAGCCACACGAAAGATTGTATAAATGGCCGCCATGGCTATAAACTGCAAAAACCTTAAAAATATTCTTCAGAACCAGTAGGCCTATGATTTTGAAACTTGGCATTAAGCATCTACAAAGTTTATACATGGCCTAAATCATGACCCAGGGATGATATTGACCTATTTTACGGCAAGGTCAACTTAGGATGCCCATGCATCTAAAAACACAGATTGTGAGTACTCGTTAGAACTGCCTCTGCGAGGCAGTTTTAGCGTGTACCAACAATCTATGTTTTGAGCAAAATAAAAAGATAAAAATGTTGAACTGAAAATTTTCATTTTTTACAACTTTAAAAACACTGTATATTGCTTGCTAAGGTTTTGTTATGCTAGCGTCAAGATACACGGCACCATTTTAGTGCACATGTATTACACATGCTGACAACAGAGCTACATGTACAACACCTTGATCATTCTTAACCTTACTCATATGGGCATTTTTTGCGTCCGGAATCGGGCGAGCATAAATGCGCATAAGCTTCTTACTTAATCAGAATTTACATAAATAATACATTTAATTGGTTTGTTGATTTGAGGTTTAACGTTAATCCAACAGCAAAGGTCATATGGAAACGAGACATCAGTTTATAGTATCATCCGACAGACTTAAGGATCCCGGGATCAAACCCGCGGTCCCTGATTTAAAAGGACGAACACATGCCGTTAACACTAACTGTTTTCGGCTTGTCAAGCAGCAATGTGGTTTGATAACTGATCCTGCTTGATAAAATCTTTTTTTTTTTCGAGGGGCTGTGGGACAAAATTTCAACAGCCAAACATAGCACAATATTAGGTTCACGGATGTCGTTTCGTTTGTTTACATATAAAAAGCCGGTAAATTGAGCACGTAATATGTCTGCGTGATATACTGTGCATGAATATGTATATTCAGGAATTGTCTATCAGTATAAGCAACATCGTAAATGCCTGCGATACAACAAAAGTCCTTACAGCAAAGATTGATGCAACATCACACAACATGTGATAAAATGGAGTAATTGAAAAAAGCAATATCGCTTTGGCAACAACCATCACCAAGACAATGAACACTTCCTCGTAGGTTGAGTCTTACAATCACAGGTGACACAAACCAAATTCTGCTTGTGGGTGTGCCAAGTCGTTTTCTCAGGGTTCTCCCCCCCCCCACCTTGTTACTGATTTATCCGTCTCATATGAACTAAAATAATCTTGAACGGGGCGAAAATTGAATTAAAACGAAATTATGATCTGAAATGAGCACAATCAGACTCTTATCTGTAATCAATAGAATGACCTGGAATCGATACAATTAAATTTCACATCCTCACTAAGGTGGGCGTAGTGCAATTCTGGGCCCTGATTAGATTTTAACAGATAGCAAAACTTCTCCGATGTTACTCGCGCCTATAAGAAAAAAAATGCATTTACATTCCATCATGCACGCATGTTTAATGTAAACCATATAACGAGGAATATTCGGTGTCTCACGTGCAAATAACAACTATTTACATACTGGACCCTGGTCTCGACCGAAAGACGGAGTTACACGTTGGATTGAACGCGCGGCCCGTTTTACGAGGCGACTGACTGAACCACTACGACATGGAGTGCTTTATGGAAACACTTTAGCAACTCATAAAAATAATATTGTGTTAGTTTTATTGTAATCATATTTATTTGAATTCAACCAGGTAAACAACACGCATACAATATCACACAGAATAAATATGGATCAAAAAGAAAATTTATGTCTTGCAAAATTAATTTACTACATCGTAACCAGCACACTGGATATGGCTGAATTATTGTTGAAGGTCTACAATAAACAAAATTAGTTGTGCGGCTTGGCGAAACTGAATAGCTACATGTAGGATGTTGCCTCCCTCGCACTTCGTATGGCATGCAGATGACTGTCGAATGAGCGAAACTTCGACATCAAGCTGATAATCTGTTTGAAATATAAACAGAATGAATTATGTTCGCTCACGAGACAGCACGTGAAACTGTAGTTTTACATCTAATAATCACAGATATACATGTATCTGAACACGTACACTATACTATTTGATTTATTGTCTTGCGCATTTGAGTCCAGTTTTACGTCCCTTTAAAGATTATTTCAGCTCACCAATCAGTAGGTGGGGTGAAAACGTGAGCACCCTAAGAAAAACCACCTGGCACTCCAGCAAGTTGAACTTGGCTTGTATCATATGTGGCCAGTGTGGGGCTCGAACACAGACAAGACACAGCGGTGAGATGAACGAGTGATTAAGAAACAGCGCTCTCAACCGCTCGGCCACGGGGGCCGCTAAGTCATTAGAGGCGGTCAACTTATCCTAGCCGCATTATCTGTACCAGCCTTCAGAAAATAAATGTTGACGTGAGGATCGGTCGCGGGCCCGCTCTTCTGCCGATTACTATCAAGCTACCGGCTTAAATCGGTGAAAAGACAACAAGACTTAGTGAAAAACCTATACGTGCGGACTGCCTTCTCACTACACACTTTAATCCACAAATTAACGATTTTAGTATTAAATGCAGTAGTGCATTTTGTGAGTTTTGCATTTTTTTTTTCTTTTCTTTTCTTTTTCATTTTCTAAGCTATATTGTCACAGATGCGAAAAAAGGAAGCAATTAAGAATAGAAAAAGAATTTTTGTCCTAGCCGGACTCGAACCCAGGACCTTTTGGTTTTATTCCATACATGCTACCTACTGAGCTACAGAGTAAGACGTCGTGGACTATTTCTTTTTTGCCTGTCTTGTTTAATTGGTCTCCGTTAGGCTATAGGTAGTTTTTACCAAGTAATTATTCATATCGCCCCTCGTCATCGTCTCAAATATGCCCTCACGAGTCGTCCCCCATCACACCGAAAATCGTAACCGCACGCGCCAGCAACATTTACGTTCAAAAATGAAAAATGTCTTATATGACAGCGGTTTTAGTCTTCTGATCGGTCGCGTCGTGTTGATAGTCGCCCATATTGCCGTACAAATTATGTACCGAAACGTTGTAAATAGTGATGTTATTACCACATGCTCAACAATATTACATGTAATACGTGTGCGCTGCAACTCTTTCTGTGCTGACACCAGTTGTGATTTTAGTGTCGTGGCCTTCTTTTTCTTCTCCTTCACCCTCAACCTCTGTTATTAAGTATCTGTCCGCTGCACTGTCTCTTTAATAGATTTTTTCCAGTTCTGCTATTTTGAACTCGATAATGGAGAATCATCGACAATGGCGGATCACTCGTAGAGATATTGTAGATTTTCTAGAAACATAGAAAAAATATTATTCATTATATAACTCGGTCATTTACTTTCATCTATGTCTTGAGGTTTTGTAAAAGAATGGAGTTAAAATTCCACTGGACGATAAAGTCAGGTTGACACCTCAAAGAAGGTATTCCGCAAAAAGTGACGTTCAGATAAAATGTTTTTTACCTCATTTTAAGCATTTGATTATGACCATTTTTGCATTACTTTTATGCTTAATATCCCTAGTTATGCAGTATGCCTGTTTTTGACATTGAAATTAGATATAAGCGTGGAAAAATGGACAGGTAAATTCGACAATAGCGAATTATACCTTGTGTAGTGAAGAGAATGTACACAAAGTACTGATAATCTACCTCTGGAAGGCGTGTCGAGGAACAATTTGGTTTGGTGAATGGCGTAACGAAGATTGATACAAGTCGTGGTTTAACCCTCTTGCGTTTAGACTTACATTGATTCGTTTAAGCAATAAGACATTCTTGAATCGGTATAATAAACCTTTCCTATATGGCATTTGCTGTTGACATTGAACGGGAAGCACCAAAGCAAATTAACACACTACAATCGAACACCATTTAATTTCGCATTATGAAGGTATCATATCAACAGAGTTATATCCCATTAGGAAATCGAATAACTCAAAATAATTATTTTGGTGTAAGGTTGAGATATTTTAAATGTTCTTATAACCAAATAATAATAATAATAAAAAACATTCCCATGGTCGTGTTTAAAATAAAAGCGTTTGATCTATTAGTGACCGCCTTTGTCGAGTCCACAGTATCTCAGCATCCAAGCCAGCTTCATAAGAATCGGACAATGTCTTAGCTAAAGCTTACGGCATGGATTCAGATCTTGCCTGCTCTTTCTTCTGTCTTTTCACATGCATTTTACTGCCAGTTTTAGCATAAGCGTCTTTTGGTCTACCACCATCTTTTTGATGCTTGGAAGCCACTTGATTCTCTGCAAGCTGTGACGGGGTGACAAAGACATCACGTTTGTTAGATTGTGGTGACATGATGAACACAGAAAGTGGGAGCTCAGCATAAAAAAAGTTTAAACAAACATCTGAATAAATACTCCAGAAACCGTCAGGAAAATATGTCCGTGGATAACATGTATATACCCCATTATAGCCCACTTTTATATAGTAAAACTGGGGTATGGAGGGGTATACCTATTTGTTTTATTTTTGCTCCAAAACATAGATTGTGGGTACTCGCTAGATCCGCCTTGGCGAGGCGGTTCTGGTGTGTACTCACGATATATCTTTTGAGCACTACTAATAAAATATACAAAATTCATGTTTTACAACTTAGAAAAAAACACTATATATTGCATGGGCGTGTTTTCGTAATGGAAAGAAAACTCCAGAAATGTTGCCAGAAACACATAAACTGAATTTGAAACACAGATTATGGCTTCACATTTAGGGACATTACGTTTGGTTAGAATAAATGAACGTTCAACAAAAGCCGATTTCTGAACACGGAAGGGAGTGTATTGGTGCCCCGCTCTTTGAGTTCCTCAGAAATACATGGGGTGCTTGTGTCTATATTTAATGACTGAGAAATTGTTGACTGGGACGTTAAACCTCAATTGAAAAAAGAAACATTTATTTAACATGTTTAACGCAATGATTCTTCCTCCGTAACAATACCCGATTTAATGTGGTCAGGTTTCCAGGATTGTCTGTCATTTACATGCATTGTACAAATAAAGGATGACTTTTTAAAGCCGGGAAAATTACGTCACCACACCATTATTTTAGTCTAAATGGACGTCGGTCTTCTTCAACGACAATATGATTGATCTGTACAGACATATGTACCCTTGAAAAGAAGTTTGCACCATTTAGATTTTTTTCATATTTTTAAGTGACATATTGAATAACAAATTTCCAACCTAGCTTTTTGAATTTGCACAGTCTGAAAGAGTTTGATAATGTGTTTGATAAGACCAAAACAAGTTGCGGAAATGATTTTAGGAAAAATTGAAAATTCTCATTTTCTGTAAATACAGAAAATTAGAAAATCAAAAAAATTCCACCAAAAATGTCACAGAGTTAAGAACACATTTTTATTTCTCAATTTACACACAAGAGCCCCAAAGCTAATAATTAAGCCTAAGAACAATTTTTAAAATCTAAAAATTTTGGTAAAAATGCATTTTTTGACAAAATTGCAATTTTTGAGAAAAAAAAAATAAATATTGGAGAAAATCGGTAAAATCAAAATTCATTTCAATTTTTGATCACTATGACATGTTTTGACACCAAAACCTGCCGCTTGTTTTCTTTCTGTTAAAGGCGATCTCATGTCAAAGATGCTGCATGAGTATGTTTTTGATATGCAGCTTTTTAAAAAGTCGGAATTTGGAAGGGTTGAAAAGCAGTACCTCCAGTTAAACACTAAGGGGTGTTGCATGTTGTGTTTGAAGGAAAAACAACCCATTTTATTGGGGAGATGAGTTACTAAGCTAAATCTGAGAATTTAAACAAAATCTCAAAAATCGTTATTTTTGGTCAAAAATGGTGTTTTTGTCCAATAAATTCAGTTTTTAATTTTTGCTTTAAATGATTGCTTTCAGTATCTTGAGTGAGGCTGTGAAGCAAATTCAGGTTTGGAAGCCCAGAAAAAAAAATGCGGGCTTTTTATTGCATCCCAAATTTTGGTGTTTTCAAAAAAGGTACAAGTAGGCATAGATCAGGAAAAGGCGCAATCAGAAAAAAGATTCCCACTCCAAAAACCGAGGTGGGAAAAAAAACAACTAACAATCAGGTACTTATACCATAAAAACATTTCGTAAGCCGAATGAGCAGCTATTTTCCAAATAGGTGGCCACTCAGTTACCTTAACAACTAAAAAATATGAAAACATACATAAGGCGCCAACAGTACAAACTATTTTAAACACCAATACATAAAACAAAAAGAACCACCACAGAAGTATCGACTTGGAACGATCAGTAACACAAAGTTACTGGCGGGTTTAAATCGATTTTACATGGCCATAACCTCACCCTCAGCTTCTGCAGTGGTTCATAACATTAGTTAGTTCTTTGGTCCTCGTGGTGAATCTCTAACTAGTCAATGAATCATCAAGAACAAATAAATAAATTATGATAAACATCCTGATGAATCAAAAACCAGGACTCAGAGATTGAGTAAGCTGCCCGACGATGGAGATCCCTACTAACTCCGGAGCAAAAGAAAAACATCAGTTGGACCCCGGTGGGCCAAACAACAGACAAGAAGCTCCGGCCCCAACCAACTAAAATGAATAGCTTTAAGTCGGGGCCATCATAGAGTCTGACGCCCGACCCACCGGCGTGCAATTTAAGAAAGCAGCATAGTTATCAACCGTGATTGGGTTAAAAACTAAGCATGCAGACTGTCGCATAACATTCAAGTTAGAACCTCTACATCTGTAACGTGTTATGATTTTTCTAAACTGAAAAGAAAAATCATTACTTCCTATAAGTTTCTTAAATTTGTAAACCAAGTCACCATAAAATTCTGGTTCCGAAAGGCCCTCACTTAAAAGCGTCTTTAACCCAACATTACGTATATTTGGAAATCAATTCATAGTGTCTACGATAAAATTTAGAAAAGGTTTTTCGAAGTTTATGATACCGATAGCCTTGTTGGAGAAGTTTGGCCGTTAAACATTTATTTTGAGCGTTGAAGTCATTTTTGCACATTTTACTTAATCTTTTTAAGAAAAAATATTGACTTGTTATTCACGAAGTCCAGGCCTTTAACATGGTTTTAAGTTGTAAAAGTTTATTTGAAAAAGATCTAAACTTAACATTATTTTAAAACGAGAAAAATATTAACTGGTGCAAAACTTCTTTTGATGAGTATAGTTAAATAATATGCCTCAAATCATCATGGAGACATCTCCGTGTGGAACTTAACCCCTTCAAACCTATATTTGTATAGTAAAACTGAGGTTTGACGGGGTCAAGAGAAAAATCAATAATTGATGTAATTTAAAAGTAAAAAATGCTAAATTCTAACAAATATCAATATAATGAACCAGTATTTTATGATAGGCACGGTAAATATGCGTAAATATTTAATGTGTAATTAAAAGAAATTCCCAAAGTAATAATGGAGAAGTTTCCGTAATGATTATAAATGTACCAATTGTACAATTAAGTTGATTCATAAAAAAATGTCGATAATTAAATCAAGGGAATCTACTCTAGAATTAGTGGAACAACGTCAAATAATCATTGTTGTTCTGAGTTTAAAAAAATAATGAACGCAATGCGTACTTTTACTAAAACCATGTTGTTACTTTTAACACATGCGTTGACAAAAATCTCAAAGTTATTACCAAGTAAAGAAGCTACGCGTTCAGTACGAAATCCATAACCATTTCGACATTAGTTTAAACGCAACCGATGCTTAGATATCCAGCTTATCTTATAAAGTAATGCAAAGTTTCAACACGACTAACCTTTTGATTGGAACGTTTGTTTCTTTGATTTGTGGTTTTGCGTCCTAGTCAACATTTATGGTTATTTCGTGACATTGTCTCCGTTTTATTGGAATTTTATCCAACATTAGGATGTCATGACACCCAAAATGCGCTTGAAAATATATTCATCCAAGTAAACAGCTAAGGCGTATATTAGTGGATGGTTTGACGTGAACCATTTTTTCCTGTGCATGCTTGGACCTTCTAAGCGATTAAGCAGTATGCAGATGGTAAGACAATAGTAAACAATCAATTAGATTGCCACGGAAGGAAGCCTTGTTATTTTTCAAACCGCATTAATTGATTACATATTTACGGGTAAATAGTTCATTGTTTGCTTTCTCTATTTAGAAATAAATCTAGGAGCAATCAATACAGTATTCTATGAACAAACTGAAATCCGTCTTTATTTTAAATGCCAAATTCTCCGGCTTTCAGGATATGTTGTGCAAAAGACCAATAATGAACAGTTATATCACAAATTTGCATGTACTGCTAAATTGCTTTCTTTATTGCTTGTTGAAATTTGTCTTTTTTGTTAAATTGAGGCACAATTGCTCTTCAGGAGACGGTAAACCATTTACAGAAATCGTTCTATGGTATTACAGACAGACATTACGAAAGCATTTTAAATGTTCTAATTTATTTATGCGAAGTCGTGTAGGGCCTTTAAAGTGTCTTAGTTAACTAAAGTTTCAGATGAAAAATCGCTTACAAAATGGCCTTTACATGAGTTCCTTGTTGTATTGGGATGTACATCACAACAGAAACACTAATATGCAACGATAAACTGGAATCTGGCTGAAAACCACTTTTATTATAGTTTGTCTCTTTAAAGGCAGAGCTTCTGAAGGAAAGAAAGTGGTACAGAAAGTGGTACCACTGTTTATTCGATTTATGACACCACCTGCTTGTGCAAAATAATCCAGAGATCAAATAACTTTAATAAGGTGATTATCTTATCTCTGCATGGTTTACTAAAGAGGCTCCCAAATGATAATACTTATAGCTCTATTTAGTATTGGTTGTATAGACTCTGATAGCATGATCAATATAGAATTACCTTCCTCTGCAACCAATATTGATTTTGCATGTTTTAACCCCTACCTGTATTCAGAGTCATTATCAGGCTACCAGTGTTTTTTTCTAGTGGCATGTCCCATATCATTGATCAGTTCATGACCTTCAACAGATAGGCATACAGGTCTTTAACAAAGTTCAATTATATTTTTGTTTGCTCAGACCATTGAATAGGGCTTTAAGTTAGATCTCAGCGCGTTATCTTTGCTTTGAAGCAAAATACGTGTTTCAGCTTTTCCTTCATGCTGCTAATAATCAACATATAACCGTATTCTATATTTAGATCTGTATTACTGCCGATTTGCCGACCAATCCTAATTTCTGTTCTATTATATGAGCCACTGCATAAGAAAACCAACAAAATGCTTGGGCGAAAACAAAGGCACAGATCAGCTTCGCGGTAACCGCGAAGCTGATCAGCGCCTTTGTTTTCGCTACACGGATAGTACATTCCATCTTCTTCTTAAGTCTGAAATTTTAAGCTTCTAGCCTGCTTCTGTGCCTGTACAGCCTGGTTTGTGTCGGACCTGGTCGGAACCCAAATTGTTGGTTTTCTCACGCAAAGGCTCATATGATAAATATGTATTATTAATGTATATTTAGATCCATGTAAGTGCAAGCCTGCCGACTATCACAGACACATGTCGATACTGCAAAACGAATGAAGATGTCATCATAATCTACTCAGTCTAAGATCCATAAATACACTGAAAAAAAGTTATAAGAGGCCACTTTTCAAACTCATTTTTTGTTTCTAAGCCATGTTCAAAATTGCACGATTTTTTGCCGAAAGACGTGTCTTTCAAGTAAGTAAAGTTCCAAAGTGTTAAGAAATAATTTTCTTTCACTAAAAGCGTTTTTGGAGTAAAAATGCAAAAATCAATGTTTTTAAATAAAAAATTGGATACAGCACACCATTTATTGAAATTAGGAACGGGTGTCATCAAATGGGTTGTTACGGCTCGGAAAAACATCAAACATTCGAATTTTCTCTACTGGTAGAATTTTTATGCATTTTAAAGAATCACCAATTTTGAGATTTTTTGGAAAATTCATAAACGTGCCTCTTAAACATGTTGACCCCTGTTAAATTCACTTGATGAGCCTGGAAATGAGAGATATAACTCGACTGAGATGTTTGAGACCATTTTCGAGGACCAACAGGTCAAGGCTGCCGCACACTTCCGGTTTCAATGCCAATTTTCAACGAACAAAATAACAAAATTTGTGGACGATTTTTTGAATTTTCAAAGTTTATCAGAGTCTAGTATTTGACCTAAATAATTGCTGAAAATTTCAATGCCATGCTGCTGATAATAACGCAACTGGAGAAGAACAAAGTTGGTATGCAAATTGCATACAAAAGCTGAATTCCTGTTATTCAGGTTGTTGTCTTCTTGCATGTACAAAACAGACACGAAGATTCTTATTGCAGCAACACTTTTTGACTTAATTTTATTTGCATCATGGCAGTCAGTAGCACTTTCAAATAAATTAAAATGTAAAAACACAACGTCATAATATGACATTTAATTTGATGTTAATAAAGTGTGACTTTTTGAAATGAGGGTACCTTTACACATGCTTCGTCTGTGTGAGAAGTACCACGCATTTTGGAATGCAGAAACCTACAGAGCCACTGTTAGACATTGGTTTATTCATATGATTATGAATTTTAATTGATCATATTTTACTTTCTGAACTAGAAGAAAAAATATGAGGTGGCCTCTTATAACTTTTTTTCAGTGTATTGGTTCCGACCTGCCGACACAGCCACCTTACCCATACTTTTTAATAATCAACATCTATCCTTAATCTATACCTAGATCTACATCTTACTGCCGACCACACATATCGATACTGCGAAATGAATGAAGATTTCATCATAATATCTTCTAAGATCCATATATATTGGTGCCGACCTGCCGACACAGCCATCTTACCCATACTTTGTAATAATCCACATCTATCCTTATTCTATACCTACATCTATATTACTGCCGACCAACCCTGTTGTATAATTCGATACATATGTACCCTCAATCTATATTAAGGTAAAGAACCATAAAAATGCTGGTCCATAGAATTTTTTTATTTTTTGATATTTTCGAGAAAATATTTATATCTATCGATTCGTGTAATAAAAAAACATGGTTACCAGGTTGGTTTTCCTGCAAATCGCTCCCCTCAAATGGCTAAAAATGCCTTTATTTGTACGTGACGTAATGGGAAAGTAATAAAAACGAGTCGCTTTTTGCACATGAGCGTCGTTTACAAGAGAACTAATCCATAGATTTTTTTTTAAAAACTAAATATAGTCTCGTTTTTATATTGTGAGTAAAAAAATAAAATAAAAGTCCTTGACTACCAGGTTGGTTTCGGCGGTATTTGTCAACGAATGAAGACAGGTAAGCTAAAAATCTTAATTTTTCGTAAGTGACGTTGACGTCATGAGAATGACGCCTTTTGACTTTTTGGGCGTGTTTCATAAACGTTAGGCATTTGTTTTATTAGAATGAGTTTTAGGCGGCGAATTTAAGATCATTAACGGGTGCTTGTATCTGACTGAGTAATTTTTATCCTGAATGACCTTTCAGTAATATCACGAACGGTGAATGGTTCAAATCTAGCCTTAGTTCAACAGGATGTATAGCGGTACTGTTCAAAATCTCAATCAAATGTGTTTAATTGTTTGAATAGATGCTTAAGGCCCCAGTCAACAGCTATGGTCATGCCGTGACGTTGCCTCCATTTTATTGGACTTTTACCCAAAATAAGGATGTCAAAATTAGGGCTTAAAATATAACCGCCCAACTAAAGCCCCTATATCACTGGAATGCGACACTTGGAGACTAGTTCGCGATTATTTCGCGACAAAGATTAACGACATAAACACAACTTTCATGTTGCAGTCTCACTGAATAGACCTTTATGCGACAAATTCGCGAATTTCGGTCTAATTTTGAAAATATATCTCGCGACTGTCGCGCGATAGTGTTATTGTCAGTCTCATCAGATTGTCGCGAGGGTTTCGCATGTTGTCTCAACACTGTCGCGCGACCGTTGTGCGACATTCGTACAAGTACGAGTGTCGCGAAAATTTCGTACTGTAAATTCGCCAAAATTTTGCGGCGACAAGTTCGCGACACTCGCACGAAAGTCGCGCGACCGTCGCACGACAGTCTTGCGAAATATTTTGGCGAAAAATTCGCATAAAATTTTCAAACATGTTTAAAACATTCGCAACCAGTTCGCGACACATGAAAATTCTCACGACATTCGTGCGACACTCGAACGAATGTCATGCGAATGTCCGCGACAAAATTCGCAAAACAGTCGCGAGAAATTCGCATACCAGTGAGATACTAGCTTAAGTTAATAATGCGTATATGTATTGATTGTTTGACTTGAAACCACGTTTCCTGGACAGGCTCAAACCTGAGTGGTTAACCAGTAATCAGATGGCCTTCAATCAAACTTATTCAGTTGTTCAGTTCAACATAAATACCATTTCATCAAATGCGCAATGCATGCCACGTAAGGTATGTCTTTTTGCACAAACCACTGCGTGTATTGTATATAATGTGTCTGATTTAGTTTTATCATTTCCCTCGGGTGACTTCTTACAAACGAAAGTGGAAAAAACGGGATAATCCCTAGAAAAACCATCTGGCACACCCGAAAGCCGAACTTGGCTTGTCTCAAATGTGCTTGATGTGGGGCTCGAACCAATACCAGACACAGCGATGAGAAGATCGAATGGTTAAGCGCGTTAATGAAAGCAGTAACTACACAGCTGATCAGCACCAGTGTTTTCCTTACTCGGATATTACAATTGCTCTTCCATTTATATCTTAAATATAAAGCTTCTATCCTGCTTCTGTGGCTGTACAGTCTGGATTGTGTCAGAGGCTGGTTGGAAACCCCGATTGTTGGTTTTCTCATGCAGAGCCGAAAGTTCCTTCCACGAGGCTTGAAAGCACAATCGGATAAGCCACCACTGAAAACACCACGAACAAATAAATAAATAAAATTTTAAAAAATTATAAAAAAAAATCAGGCGAATGAAGAGAATGAATAAATAAATGATAATAATGTGGATTGGCTGGTTCGATCCTCGAGTCGCGCATATCTCTTCCACAAGCCGACCGAACTGAATGGGTGTACGTAATAAGGTACACCAGCTTTCTGGAAATTCTATAAATTCATTTTTTGTCTTTAAGTCGCCAGTTTTATACTATAAACCGAAATCATACGCTCGTAATCTGAAAAAAAAAAAAAAAAAAAAATAAAAAAAAAAATAAAAAATAAAAAATAAATAAATAAATAAATAAATAAAATATGCATAAAATTGGAAACGGCATTCGACTATCGCCGTTATCGTTTTCTGGACCTTCTTTTCTCTCCATTTCAATGCGTTTGTTCGTATAAATTAACAATAAAAGCGATCCGCTTCTTTGCTTCTGTCGATATTTTTACTGTGTGTTCGGACCGCACACCTACTGCCGACGCCATCTTGAAAACGACGTCATTGGCGCGACGTTATGGCATTTCGTCCTTCGCGACGCACGGACCTTTAAGCGCCACGGTTTTTATGGTTCTTTACCTTAAGATACATATTAGTACCGTCCTGTCGGCACAGCTCAATACAAATTCTTTGTACCCTTATTCTACACTGCTCAAAAAATTTAAGAAACAGCACATTTTTTCAATATATCGCAGTGTGTAAATTGTCCCTCTTTGGGCCCTTATTAAGTCGCGGTATACTTAGAAAAAAAGGTTAAATTAGGCAATGATCAAGAAGTGGCGCAATCAGAAAGAAAAATCAAGACAGAGGTAGGAAAAACTAAATTAACAATAATGTACTTTTACTAAGGGTACATATCGTACGCCGAGTGAACAGCTATTTACCAATAGACAGCCACTCAGTACCCGAACATAACAAATATATGAAAACGTACATTAGGTGCAAACAGCACAAAAAGTCAACACCAATGCATAAAATAAGTATCTCGCCTTGGAACGATCAGTAAATTAAAAAAAAAAAAATCCTGGCGGGCTTATCGATTTTACATGGCCATAACCAGACCATCAGCTTCTGCATTTTTAACAACATTAAGTTAGCTGTTCAGTCCTCGTGGTGGATCTCTATATAAACTTTATAGCGCTCTTCTCCTTGATGATTCATGCCAAATTTCAAAATCAAAGGCCTTCTGCTTCTGGAGATGAAGGTATTTTTAAAGGTTTTTTGCTATTTATAGTCATGGTGGCTCTCTTGGTCATGTGACTTTGACCATTTATATAAACTTTCAGTTCCCCGTCCTAAGACTGCTCCGCATAAAGTTTGGCTTTGATTGACAAAGAGGTTTTAGAGGAGAAGATCTTTGAATAGTATGGTAGTATTACATGTTCATTCCCCCGGGGTGGGGCCGACCAGCCCCTTGGGACCAAGCTTTTCCAGAAACATACATATTCAGTCCATTTGCCCATTTCCCATAAGTTTTTCCCTTCAAGTGGCATTTTGACAATTTCCCCATTCAAATGCATGGGCGACCAATGTTGGCTTTGAAGTTTGGGTTTGATTTGCAATCAGTTTCAGAGGAGAAGATTTCTGAAATGGTGGACGGACGGACAGTCGACGACGGACGGAGCATGGCCATCCTATAAGCTCACCTTGTGAGCCTTCGGCTTAGATGAGTTAAACATTAATTTTAAGAAAATTGCGCAAATGTTGAAAAGAAGTCGCAAAACGTAAAGTTCCAATATGTCGATAGCTGTTCACTTAGACGTAAAGAATCAAATCAGTTTGACATCCAAGGAAGAAAGCATATGAAGAAAGCATACAGATTTAATTGTTCAACAGTTTTGAATTGTTGCTTCTACTTGAGCCGTACACCATACCTGTGTGTATAGAAAAATCAGTACGTTATAACTTCTCATGATCTAGTTCAATTACACCGATTTTCATCAGAATTTAAATGCCAAATGCCAAATTTTCGTTCAGGATATTTCGTGCGAACGGGCAATAATGAACAGTTATATCGCAAATTTGCATGTACTGCTAAATTTCTTTCTTTATTGTTTGTTGAATTTGGTCTTGTTTGTAACAATGAGGCGCAAATGCTCTTTCGATGACGGTAAACTATTTACAGAGATCGTTTTATGGCATTACAGACAGGCATTAGGTAAGAATTTTAAATGTTCTAATCTTAGACTATTTATATTTTACAGTTGCACATAACGTGAATTCGTGCATGGTTTTTTCAGTGTCTGAGATATCTAACGTTTCAGATGAAACATCGCTTACAAAATGGCCTATACATGAGTTACTGGTAGTATTGCAATGTAAAGACAACAAAAACACTCATAAGCAATCGAAAACTAGTATCTGGCTGTGAAAATAACACTTAAGGATGTCCGCTGCTAACATTTGACATTTCGGAACTTCCGGTTTTTCTTTTGTTGAATATCTCAAAAACGGTTGCAGATATTTTTCTAATATTTCATATTTAGATGCATATTGATGATATGCATTCAATGAGCCATGAAAATTGTCATTCTAAGGAACTTCATTTTTTCACCCCATTTTCTGCAACTTTTCAGAAAATTTTAGTTGTCAGTAAAATTTAGGGGGTAGGGTAGATTAAACTTGAATATTACACATCTTCAAATTAATTGCACGAGTTCGATGTTTGTTTTAGCAGCAGTATATGTGTATATGGTCTTCTAAGTCGGTCTTTCTGTCTTTGGTGTGCTAGTTTTAAAATTTTGGGTGGTTTTATGAAATGGGTTTTAGGAAACAAAACAGACGAAAAAAGGCTTAAAATGGCGATTTTCAAGTTGTTGGTGCTCTCTTATATGCACACTACCCTATATATTTCTTTCTTTTATTCGAACAATATTACAAAGTTCTATCTTGTGTGAAAATACAAGAAAAAGTTTGAATCAACAAATATGGGTTTGGCACATTTCAAAATATTGATTTTTTCCGACTTTTCAAGTATGGGGGTAGGGTTGGAAAACGACTCGTACAATTTTGTCATCCACTTCAAGTTGCAAATTTTTCATTGCTTTTGGTCCAAAATAGTCTGCATTACGTAAATTTTATGAATTTTGAAAGCACTCAAGGTGTGTTTTTGTTCAAGACAGATATGTTTCAAAGAATTGAAAATTAAATTAATTTTTCTAAATTTAAAACAAAGTGTTCAGAGGACTCATTCACAGGCATGTAGCTCAAAAAAATGCACACTACCCTATATTTATTTTGTTTTCAAATGTCTTATGTTGTAATTTGGAATCAAAAAAGAGTGGTTGGAAAAAAAGTTTGAATACTTTTTCATTGGCAGCGAACATCCTTAAAAGTATTGTGTTTTTCTTTATAGGGAGAGCTTCTGAAGGAGCGAAAGTGGTACCAGTGTTTATTCGATTTATGACACATGCTTGGAAGGTTATGTTTTCAGGCATTTTCTGGGTGTTTTGACGTCCTACAGTTGGGTAGTCCCATAAAAGGGATGCAACGTCCCGACATGACCATAACTGTTGTCTGGGGCACTAAACCACAACTCAAACAAACTCAGGCATACCAAAAGACTGACCGCTAGAGCACTCTAAGCAGGTCTGAGAGTGTCGTCCAACCATTCCTAGGTGTTTACTTGCTTGGTTTATTCATACATATGATTGCCGTACTTTGGCGATGTAACGACAACCCACACCTGCGTTGACGTCTCATACAATGTAGGAGACGAGCCAGCATTACAACAGCTATTTACTTGGGCGTAAAGTTGTATCAAACGAACAAAAGAAACAGGTGATAAAGCTAGATTGTCTATTTTGTATCGATAAAACCATTTAATTGCGAGGAACTTAGAACAAAACTTTAATATGTACAACGACTCCGCAGAGGAATTCCAATAGATGGAAATTTATTATAACTTGTTTGAGCGGAACGGACATACTCAGTAAGTATAAAAGTTTGATGCTACGAATCAATTTTGTCACTAACAGGCGTAATTCACGCACGGAAAGTTTTCTTCAATGTCCGTTCATCCTATATGTCATATTTTATAACACCAGAAACTCCAGACTCATAAAGGAACTTCACTGTCACGAACATGATGTAAACTAGTGGGATAAATTTCCCAGAAATAAATCAGACTGGGTTTGATAGTGTGGCACATTTCTCTGGATTTAATGATTAAATAGCGAAAACCGGCAGATAGTCAGATATCTAGCAATCTCCAAGATTTTTCAGGGAAAATATAAGAAAAAATCATTAATGTTGAGTGTTTATAGTTTATATAATTTGAGGAAACAACATGTTAGTTTATATAATTTGAGGAAACAGCATGTTAATTTATGTCAATTAATGAGTGATTTACCAACATACGAAAACAGTTTTTTTTCTTAGAAAAGTATTCAAGCATTCGGTCATTGTCTATAATTAGAAGATAAATTCAGAAAAAGGAATATTGCATTTAATTGCTTCCTGATGTCAAATACACCAAACGTTACGGTTATGATTTATAGTTTTCTTAAAGTGAACCAAATAAAACTGAAATAATTTTGTTACAACATCATAATAAAATGTCATTGACGACCTGCTTCATCGTCCAATGGTGATGGTTACTAAAAAGGGTAAGTAATAATTTATGTTGTTAAACGTATATCTTTAAAGTGAAAAGATTATTTTAATTCATATACATTTCTGAAGATATTTTAAGTAAAAATCGAAGCCACATTTTACTAACTACAAGAATTTGCTTATCTGCATTTAAATCTATTGTAATATGCTTAAACTTAAACATTGGAAAAAATGGCTCATGGGCTTAAGCAGGACATACCATATATCAAGATGTCATGACGTCCCATTGTTAGCCATGGGTAGAATTCATGCTATCAAGCTTTTTTTTGTTTGTCTGTTTGTCCCTGTAAAGAGATACGGTCATGTCGAATCGTTGAATACGTTTTATGGAACTTTTATCCCAAATTAGGATGTAGTACCAACCAAACAGTGCTTCAAATATCTTCAAACGAGTAAGCTATCAAGCTTTTGCAGTACGACCAATGGTGATCAGGTGGGAACACGGTCCCCCCTTGGACCTTAAGAAAAAGTTGGACTGCTAATGTCTTCAGGGAGGGATTGTACGCCACTGACTGACCATCTGACTATCTGATTAGTGGTTTACCGCTCTGATCAGAGACTGCACAGGAAAAGTGGTCAAGTCAAACCATATATATCAGCCTTAGTGGCTTATTTGGGTGTATATATTTGTAGCACATTTTGGATGTCATGGCGTCTTAATTTCGGTAAAGAATTAACGTTCATCACTCTATTACTATTCGATTACTTCGCTGACCATAAGCAAAATATCATGGCGCAGCTACATACTTTTTCGTAATTAGGACGCTTCCTCTTGATGTATTATTTGTGTATTATTTGTGTGTTAGTGTAAATTGTACAAAGTAAGTAATTCTGTCTAGACAATTACTTGACCATTTATCAAACTCACAGTAAGCTGACATTTGTTTTTTCCGTTAATGCAACCTATGCTAAAAAGTACAAGTAGGCAAAGATCAGGAAAAGGAGCAATCAGAAAAAGACTCCCACTCCAAAAACCAAGGTGGGAAAAAACCAAACTAACAACCAGGTACTTATACCATGAAAACATTTCGTAAGCCGAATGAGCAGCTATTTTCCCAATAGGTGGCCACTCAGTTACCTTAACTTAACTAAAAATATGCAAACATACATAAGGCGCCAACAGCACAAAAATATTTTAAACACCAATACATAAAACAAAAAGAACCACCACAGAAGTATCGACTTGGAACGATCAGTAACACAAAGTTACTGGCGGGTTTAAATCGATTTTACACGGCCGTAACCTCACCCTCAGCTTCTGCAGTGGTTCATAACATTTAGTTAGTTTTTCGGTCCTCATGGTGAATCGCTAACTAGTAAATGAATCATCAAGAACATACAAATAAATCATGATAAACATCCTGATGAATCAAAAACCAGGACTCACAGATTCAGTAAGCTGCCCGACGATGGAGATCCCTGGGCGCCAAATAACTTACTAACTCTGAGAATCAAATTAAGTATGTGTCGCTGATATGTTTAAAACGGCTAGTGGGCGTGCATGTATTGACATCATTTTCTTGTTGTCTAGATAAGTTTAATAATCTTGAAAGGGACGTTAAACTGAATAAAAGAATATTTATATTTGCCCCGATATTACCAGAAACTATGACCTTGATGAAAAGTAAAAACTATTCAGTTTTACGTCCCTTTCAAGATTATTTCAGCTCATATGAGACGGGCCAATCAGTAGGTGGGGCGAATACGGTAGAACTGCGAGAAAAACCACCTTGCACACCCGCAAGCAGAATTTGGCTTGTCTCATTATGCGAAAACGTCATTTTCTGATTACGAACGTAAGAAGAAATTCATTAATCAGCAAGCATTCTGTAGACAGCGTCAAGATTATATGCCCTGCCCAACGTCCATTGGTTTTGAGCATCAAGTTCAGACCACATCAATTACGCTTAAATCTAACGGTGTAAATCAGTAATTGAAAAATTGACGATATGAACATATATGAACACCGCCTCTTAGCGTTAAACGATTTGTTTCCTGTGATGCTACTTCGATTATCTAAGTTGATGCTTTGACTAATTTGTTATTCAACTGGAACGATACGTTGATCCTTTTACAGTGTTTTATTCATTCAAATTGAAAAACAAGACTTAATGTACACTGTAAACATGTATTACAAAGTACGGGTGTTTACGGTTTTAAATGATACTCTGTCAGTTATTTTTCCTTCCAGCACTCATGCAGAGCAAAATATGTATTAAACACAAACGTTTCTCAATGCTTACATGTATGTGTTTTTAGCATTTTTTGTGCATTCGATATTTTTGCCGTGTGGTGGCCTAAAAAGTCTCCCCGTACATTATCCATAGTGCAGATTATATTTTCTTCTGGTCCTTTGAGATCAATATAAGTATTCCAAGATTTCAAAACACATATGTTTAGAAACATACTTCTCATCAATGTTTTAATTGTTTGACCCCGTTTAGGAATGTGTCTTTGATTCAGACCTCGTACTAATTCTCGAAATTGCTGTAGAATAGTCTGCCGGTCGTTGCTGGTTTAAAAAAGGCTACTGATGAGAGTTCATTACCCGAAATTGCGCAATATAGTCCGTACTATCTCCCTTTGAATGTTTTACTGCTTCCAAAAGATCAAACCCTAATGTTTTATTTAACGGAATATTGCTAGAAATCCTCTATTATTCTTTACGATGATTAATGTCAGATAAATCCACAGCTTTACTTTTTGCAATTTTCATATCTATAATTTTCTGTTGATGCGCCAATAATAGATAATGGAATCAGAGAACATTTTCCTGCTCTATCGTTCAATCACTGCTATCAAAATGGTTACAGACAAAAGGTTAATTCGAATAATCCGCAGCAATTCGGAGACAAATCGGATCGCCGAATGTTGTCTCGAAATTTCCGCCTGACTAACAAATTCAGCTTGAATTCAAGCTAAGAAAATCCGATGCCGTTACTTAATTAATCTGAACATCATCCAATTGCGTGAAACTGCATTGCGAAAACTTGTCCATGGAGCGCACAGATTTGTTTTTTTTTTTCAGCTGATAAATATGGAAAATTTCATTGTATATTTTTTTTATATTTTATTAAATTTCATTCAAAACATAGGTTGTGGGTACACATAAGAACCGCATCATCGAGGCGGTATTTACTAGTACCAACAATCTATGTTTTAATGTTTTAGATCAAAAATTAAAAAAAAAATTCTACCCCTGTAAACCCCAGTTTTACGATTCAAAAGTGGGATATATTGGGGTATAAATTTTGCGCTACCAGGCATATTGCCCTTTCGGGGGTGTCAGGGCTTTTTCTTGGGATACGCCCGTTTCGCCCTACTGATTGGTCCGTCATATGAATGCAACGATCTTGAAAGGGGCGTAAAACTGACAAGAAAAAGCAGCGATGTCACCGACATAGGTTGTGTTAGAAATAAAGTTTATTTCAGATCCTCGTTTGATTGCACTTGCTACATGTACATGTACATATGCCGCGGATCATCTTGCGTCTTGTAAAATATAAAAAGAGAACTTGTGAAATCACATGTTACTGGTTCTTCGCAATATCATTAGATACCATCAGCCAGAGATACTCTTCTAAGCCTTTGGTAAAGCGAACTTTTGCCTTTGTATCAGGAAAATATATCCGTGCAAAGAATGACCCCTTAAACCCAACTTCTATATGGGCCACAACGTGAGAAAATGTACATTCGGACACTTTTTTGAGTATTAGAAAAACAAAGTTACTTTGAATGTATGATGTTTCTAGAGTCTGTTAGTCTTTATTTGACCTGATTATTTCAGTTATTTTGTGAGATATGACCAATTTACTTTATGAGCTCTACAGACGTCATTGTCCTGAAAAATGACGTCAAAGTTGCGTATGCATTTATGCATGTTAGTAGAGCTTACAAAACTGGATGCATTTGCTTTAAACTGTTTAAGCACTGGTCAGAACCTATTGTTAAGGTAGACGCATGATCCTTACAGGCAATCTGACGAAATAATTTTGTCTATTTTTATGATGATGCGGTTGCTATGGTTACCGTTTAACGATAGATATAGGAAAATTATGTGTATTATGGGCTAAAACAAGGGAAGATGACTCCAAATATTGAAAATAAATATGTTTTAAAACTCATTCATTTGGTAGCCCAGTGTTCAAAGATTACAAATACAGTGTTATTTCTAAAACGTATATTACATCGTTTTCCCACTTTTTGCTGCTTTCTACTAGAAATGTCAGAATGTCCGAAGGTACATTTTGTCGCGTTGAGGTTCATATAGTAAAACTTGGGTATGCAGGGGTAAACCTTTTTTTTCTTATTTCTATTCCTCAGCGATGTGGTTCTTACGTGTACCCACAATCAATGTTTTGAGCAAAAAAAAAATGAAAACATCCGACTTTTCGGATGAAATGTTCAAACTTTATACTAGGTGAACATAAATCTGTATATTGTATGGGCAAGTTTTCATAATGGTATTAACAAGCACAGCATGCTCATCTCAGTCTGTATTTGAGTAATAAAAGTTATCTTAAATCACATATCTCTCAAACTTCATTTAAACATCACATTTTCATAAACCAACATCAGACTCTATGATAATGCAGTCATATCAGAACTATTACGTCAATCATTTTCGTCAATCAAAGTTAAATCACGATTTATACGGCATAATGTCTATCACAGAATCATACATTTCATTTATTCAGTCAAATTATAGAAAAGCAACGTAAACTGTCAGTTTACGACGTATTCGATTTTGTATCGAGGGCAAGATATATATACATGTATGTAGCCTCAGGATAACATGTCCGTGTAATGTTTACCGAAATAATATCCACATTGAGCGGAGGAGAAAGACCCACTCAGAAATTATTGGCATATAATTTGCTTTTTTATTTGACGTGCCGGTCTACAATTCTTTTGTGCTTCCTGGTACAATTAAAAACACATGCTTTATTATGTCTACATGCTATACAGAAAGTGATCACGCATATGGTCTTAACGCCCAAGACATAACATCATTGAAACGATCTTGTTTTCTACAACGCTTAGACATTTCACACTTATGTGGGGCTTTCTATGAAAAAAAAAAAAAACAAATCACTGGTGAAAAAACTAGCGAATTACATATATTTCGTATTGTACATGAAATTAGAATTCCATCCATCCCCTTTCAGTTGGCCCCCTCTTCCCGGTCTCACAACTTCCTGCGCCTGCCGCAGACTACATCTCAGAAAAGTATGCTTTAAGGGTATCTGTTTTAATTTTTATTTATATCCATTTACAATTTTAAACAAGAAGAACGCTTTGAAAATTTGCATTGAATATAATAAAATCATGAACCACCTTAAGAATCTTTATTATTGATTAATCATGGCATTGAAATGTTAGAATATTTAAGAATTATTTTTATTCAATATATAAATGTAAATATATATGTCATAAAACATTCGAAGGGTCGTCGGGTGAGAATATTGGCCCCCGCCCATTGGGGCCTGGGAGAAATAGATAGGCGGCCTGTGTCTCCATGCAAAGCTTTTAATCTACTGTCCGACCATCTGATCACTGGTTAACTGCTCATGTCTGAGTCTGCCCAGGAAAAGTGGTTTAGTCAAATTTATGGTTTTTGCCACGTGCGTTTTTTTTTTTTTTTTCAGTCTTAACTTTAGTGCAAGGCATTCTGCGGGACTCCACGGACAGGCGTTTATGCGTAATCAGTAAATCATTTGCCTAGCAATTATGGGGAAATAGCTAGACTGGTTCTGGTTCTATTTCGATATTCGCCAAGTTACGTCATTTTGCTAGCAAGTAGGAAATGTATAGTGACACATGCGGTGATGTGCATCTTTACAAGTTCTCAAACCCGATAATATTTATTATTGCGGCCACCGCGGACGTCCACCATCTATGGACCGCTGAAAAGATGTGGGGTAACGCATTTTTATGATCTCGCCGACGCATGCAAATGCCGTAATTTTATAACTTAACAAACGATCGTGATAAACTGAATATATCAGTATCGGGAAACGTCTTAAAATAACATTTTAAGTGATAGTGATTTTCTTTTAAAGGGAGAGATTCTGAAGGAGAGAAAGTGATATTACTGTTTATTCGATTCATGACACTGCTTGGGTGGTTATGTTTTCAAATACTTTCTGGGTGTTATGATATCCTAAGGTTGGGTAGTCCCATAAAAGGATTGCAACGTCCCGACATATCCATAACTGTTGACTGGGACACTAAAACACAGCTCAAACAAACTCAAGCATACCAAAAGACTGACCATTTGAGCACTGGTTAAACACTAAGCAGGTCTGAGCCATCGGTCAATCCATTCCCAGGTGTTTGCTTGCTTGAAGTCACGACAGCCCATTCCTGCGTTGACGTCTCATAATTATGAAGACGAGCCAGCATTGCGACAGTTATTTACTTGGGCGTAAAGTTGTATAAATGAACAAAGAAAACAGGTAATAAAGCTAGATTGTGTATTTTGTTTCGATAAAACCTTTTTAAAATTGTGAGGAACTTGGAACCAAACTTTAATATGTACAACGACACCGCAGATGAATTCCAATAGATGGTTATCTGAGCCGCCTCGTGAGAAAACCAACAATTTACATAGGCGAAAACAAAGACGCAGATCTGCTTCGCGGTAACCACGAAGCTGATCAGCGCCTTTGATTTTATACTTACTCTTTTTCTTAAATCCAAAATTTCAAGCTTCAAGTCTGTTTCTGTTACTGCACAGGTCGGTTTGTGTCGGACCTGTTCGGAAACTCCCAATGGCGGCTCATTTTTTATTACAACTTGTTTGAGCGCAACGGACATACACAGTTAATATTTTCACTAACAGGCGTGTTGCTCGCAAGAAAAGTTTTCTTCAATGTCCATCCATTCTATATAAAGTATTTTATATCACCAGACACTCTAGACTCATAAAGTAACTTTGCTGTCACGAACATGATGTAAACGAATGGAATAAATTTCCAAGAAATAAATCAGACTGGATGATTTTATCCACACTTAATGTTTAAGTAGCGAAATTCGAAAGACAGTGAGCTACGTACCCATCTCTGAAGTTTTCAGCCAGAAAAAAAGCATTAATTGTGTTTTGTTTGCAAAATTTAAAGAAAAACATGTTAGTTTATGTCAATTAAAGAGTGATTTACCGACATATGAAAACAGTTATTTCTTAGGAAACCATTTGTGCATTTGGTCATTGTCTATAATTAGAAGATAAATTCAGAGAACGAAATATTGCATTTAATTGCTTCCTGATGTTAAATACACCAAACGTTATGATTTATAGTTTTCTTAAGTGAGCCCAATGAAACTGAAATAGTGTTGTTACAATGTCATAATGAAATGTCAGTGACGATGCGCTTCATTGTCGAATGATGATGATTACTAAAAAGGGTAAGTAATATTTTATGTTGTTAAACGTATATCTTAGTGAAAAGCTTAATTTAATTCATATACATTACTAAAGATATTTTACGTAAAACTCGAATCGACATTTTACTAACTACACGAATTTAAATGCAATCATTTGCTTATTTAAAATTATTTTAATGAGCTAAAACTTAAACATTGCAAAAATGTTTCATGGACTTAATCAGGACATACCATATATCCAGATGTTATGACGTCTCATTGTTAGCCATGGGTAAAATTCATGCTATCAAGCATTTGTTTGTTTGTCCCGGTAATTAGATATGGTCATGTCGAATCGTTGAATATGTTTTATGGAACTTTTATCCCAAATTAGGATGTAATGCCATCCAAAAATGCTTCAAATATCTCCAACCGAGTAAGCTACTGTAAATCCGGAAATTTTCGCGAGAACTTAATTTTCGCTAATATTCGCGAATTCGATGCCTCGCGAAAATAAAGTTCTCGCTAATAAAGAATTATTATAAGCTTTATAGACTGCACAAGTACTCGCTCGCGAATTCAAGAACTCGCTAATAATTCGGAAATCGAAAATTCGCGAAATAAAAGTCACGCGAAAATTTCCGAATTTACAGTATCAAGTTTTTGCAGTATGACCAATGGTGGTCACGTGATAATACGGTCCCCCACTTGGAACTTAAGAAAAACTTGGCCTGCTAATGTCTTCAGGGAAAGATTGTACACCACTAGCTGGCCATCTGGTTACTGGTTAACCGCTCTGGTCAGAGACTGCACAGGAAAAAGTGGTCAAGCCGAACCATATATATCAGCCTTAGTGGCTTATTTGGGTGGCTCTATTTGAAGCACTTTTTGGATGTCATGACGCCCTTATTTTGGGTATAACGTTGAAGTTAATTCCCTCTATTACATACCAACCGATTAATTCGCTGACCAATAGCAAATAATCATGACGCAGCTACATATTTTGTTTTGTGATGAGAACACTTCATCTTGATGTATTATTTGTGTGTTAGTGTAAATGGTACAAAGTAAGTAATTCTGTCTAGACAATTACTTGACCATTTATCAAACTCACAGCCAGCTGACATATGTTTTTTTTTTCGTTAATACAACCTATGCTAAAAGCTCTGAGAATCAAATTAAGTAATTACGTATGCGTCGCTGATATGTTTAAAAAGGCTAGTGGGCGTGCATGTATTGACATCATTTTCTTGTTGTCTAGATAAGTTTAGACAAACCAATATTTATAGCTGTCCCTACATTACCAGAAACTATGACCTTGACGAAAAGTAAAAACCCAAACAAACCAAACAAAAATTCTGTAAATCACGGATCGAGGTTGTCGTAATTATACGATACACGCAAATCTAAACAAAAACAGTATATGCATTTTCACTAGTCATATTTGTTAGCTGAAATTTGCATAGAGATATTTCGAAACAGATGACATGATAGTAAAAAGGTACAAGTAGGCAACGATCAGGAAAAGACGAAATCAGAGATTCCCACCCAAAAACCGAGGTGGGAAAAATACCACATTTACAATCAGGTACTTATATGCTCAGTACAAAAAGAAACGCATTTTTTTCATTTTGATTCATTCTTTCGCGTAAATATAAAATACTTAAAGTTTCTAAGGATATGCCATTCATATGAGCGTTTCACATTTGAGTTTCGTTGCGATTTAAAAACAGTGAAATGTTTTAGAAGAAAGCTTGTGAAAATCAATATTTTCTTTGAAAATCATAATTGAAAGAAAAATTAAACACAATTTTGCTATTAGTATTATAATTGTGGACCATCAAATCATAAAAACACAAATATTTTTTTATTCAGTTTTACGTCCCTTTCAAGATTCTTTCAGCTCATATGAGACGGGCCAATCAGTAGGTGGGCGAAACCGGGAGAACCCCGAGAAAAACCACCTGGCACACCCGCAAGCAGAACTTGGCTTGTCTCACATGTGGCCAGTGCGGGGCTCGAACCCACACCAGTCACAGCAGTGAGATGATCGAGTGATTAAGAGACAGCGCTCTTAACCGCTCGGCCACGGAGGCCGCTACAAATTAATTGAATTTCGATAACAAAAAAAAATCTGGATTTTTTTTTTAAAAAAAACTGCGTTAAACACAAAATTTCAAGCACTTTGGAAAGTCGACATTTTGATCAAATTTTAGAAAAATTATATCCCTTTTTCGGTAAAATCACGTTAATTTACATAAATGTGCCCCTCTTAATACCAACCCTCAGTTTAAATTTCTCTTAATACCAACCTTCAGTTTAAAAGTTTTTTTCCGAACTTCCGTTTCATTGAAAAAGGTTTCCCTTAGTGAACATTTAGAAGTTGACAGCCTAAAACTTATACACATTTCACGACGTCAATATATAGAGGATATTCAAGTTTTTGGAGTGAATACGAGTTTTATTTCATTGAGTGAAGTGAAATTTTTTTATATTTCATGAGTGCCGATTACGTCGCTATTGTGTGTGAACGTTCATTGCGTCAACAATAGCATAGATAATAAAATTTCGATGACCTTTTGAACATTGACAACCCTTATTTTGAAGGTATGGTCAATCAAATTTATCCACCTGAACTTCAGTTGAACAAAGCTAATATCTCAGATACCGAAGCCCCCTTTTTAGATCTACATCTTTCTGTTGCAAATGGATTTGTTTCTTCTAAAATTTATGATAAGCGCGATGACTTTGATTTTGATATAGTAAATTTTCCTTTTTTGGATGGTGACGTTCCTCGTCGTGCTTCTTATGGTGTATACATTTCGCAACTTATTAGGTTTGCTAGAGTCTGCAATCATGTTACAGACTTCAACGCTCGAAATAAATGTTTAACGGCAAAACTTCTACAACAGGGCTATCGGTATCATAAACTTCGAAAAACCTTTTCTAAATTTTATCGTAGACACTATGAATTGATTTCCAAATATAATGTTGGGTTAAAGACACTTTTAAGTGAGGGCCTTTCGGAACCTGAATTTTATGGTGACTTGGTTTACAAATTAAAGAAACTTAAAGGAATAAATGATTTTTCTCTTCAGTTCGGAAAAATCATATCACGTTACAGACGTATAGGTTATAACTTGAATGTTATGCGACAGTCTGCATGCTTAGTTTTTAACCCAATCATGGTTGATAACTATGCTGCCTTCTTTAATTGCACGCCGGTGGGTCGGGCGTCAGACTCTATGATGGCCCCGACTTAAAGCTATTCATTTTAGTTGGTTGGGGCCGGAGCTTCTTGTCTGTTGCTTGGCCCACCGGGGTCCAACTGGTGTTTTTCTTTTGCTCCGGAGTTAGTAGGTTATTCGGCGCCCAGGGATCTCCATCGTCGGGCAGCTTACTCAATCTGTGAGTCCTGGTTTTTGATTCATCAGGATGTTTATCATGATTTATTTGTTTGTTCTTGATGATTCATTGACTAGTTAGAGATTCACCACGAGGACCGAAGAACTAACTAAATGTTGTGAACCACTGCAGAAGCTGAGGGTGAGGTTAGGTACCTGTAAAACCGGTTTAAGCCCCCCAGTTATTTTATAATTGACCGTACCAAGGTGGTACTTCTGTTCTGATTCACACTTATCAAAGTTATTCCAATTACGAGTTTCATGTTGCATGGCTTTGTGACCACCCGAATATAATGGCTGTTCACTTAGCCCTCTGCATTTACTTGTTCTGTCCAAGCTAGCACTGTGACCACCTAATACCTTCAATAGCTGCTCACTCTGCTTTCCGTTATTCATGTTAAACGTTGGTATCTATGTTTAGTATTTTCTTAATATGATTTCTTATTTCTTGTTTATCATTGAACCACTACAGAAGCTGAGGGTGAGGTTAGGTACCTGTAAAACCGGTTTAAGCCCGCCAGTAACTTTGTGTTACTGATCGTTCCAAGTCGATACTTCTGTAGTGGTTCTTTTTGTTTTATGTCTTGGTGTTTAAATTTTTTTGTGCTGTTGGCGCCTTATGTATGTTTTCATATTTTTAGTTAAGTTAAGGTAACTGAGTGGCCACCTATTGGGAAAATAGCTGCTCATTCGGCTTACGATATGTTTCATGGTATAAGTACCTGATTGTTAGTTTGGTTTTTTCCCACCTCGGTTTTTGGAGTGGGAATCTTTTTCTGATTGCGCCTTTTCCTGATCTTTGCCTACTTGTACCTTTTTATGTATAAATTAGAAATGAAACGGTGGAATCGTAATTTGCGTATTCCTAAATCTTATATTTTCACATGTGAAAATATAACTTTTTTATATTTTCACATGTGAAAATATAACTTTTTCAAATATTGGTTATATTAAATACATATTTTTCTATATTTCATCACTTGCCATATAATAAAACGTAATTTGCAATTTGCTGCTACCCCGAATTTAATTTTTGGACGTTCTTGAAGTTTTGTCAATTTTTGGCAAAACGTAAGGTGCCTTACATTTTATGGACAGTATACAACTGCGTTTTAGACAGAATTATTCTTTTGGAAGAGGGTTTGACACATTTCATGTGCAGCCAAGCCCGAAATTTGAATATTTTTGTATGCCAGATTGATCACCGTTTTTAGCATTTTGGCCACTTATTCATCATGTTGTTGATAATAGGAACCTAAGTTAGTGTGAGTGACTCACAAACCCTATTATGATTCACTTATGATTCACGAGAAGCAATCAGAAAATGATTAAATCGTTTTAAGAAAACAAAGTGACCAACAGAAGTTTGTTTAAAGGAGTAAAAAAAGAGTTTACATCACCACATACTCTTGCGACTTTTTGTTTATGGGTACTCTTGATTGACCGTGACAGAAAACCATTATGTTTACGGTTTTGGAAAATTATGAATTTCAGTCTGCGGGTAGGAGACCAGTCATTCTTTGATTCCTGAAAATCTGAAATGGTTATCATTAAAATTGTACAAGTTATAGCCGAAAATATACGTTTTGCGTTTCTTTATGTATTGAGTTCCAAGAAAATCCCGTCATTTGTAATGACAGGAAAACAGCACAGTCACCATGCGGGAATACTACTTTCATCAGGAAAACATGTCCGTGCAATGTATACCCCCTTGAACCCCACTTTTATATAGTAAAACTGGGGTTTGCAGGGGTATACCTATTTTTCTTATTTTTGCTCCAAAACATAGATTGTGGGTACTCGTTAGAACCGCCTCGGCGAGGCGGTTCTAACGTGTACCCGCAATCTATGTTTTGAGCAAAAATAAGAAAAATATCAAAAAGTTTCCTCTGAAAATTATCGATTTTTGACCTGAAAAAATTACTGTATATCATATGGGCATGTTTTCGTAATGAGTCTCGTCATCGTCAGAATTACTCGGACAAGTGATTGAAACTAAGTGTTTACGCTAGAAGAAAGGGCGTAAGGCAGGATGTCTTGCACAGCATGACTTATCATTAAGCTTCTAGGAGACTATATATGTATAATATGTATTCAGTCATGATGGAGTTTTCAATATGCGAAACAGCGTCACGATTATATGCCCTACCCCACCTCCCCCAGTTTTGAAAATCAAGTTCAGACCAGATCGGTATATCACTACATCAATTACGCTTAAATCTAACGGTGTAAATCAGTAATTGAAAAATTGATGATATGAACATACATGTGTATATGAACATACGAGGGATTACCAAAAATTACGTGGACTTTTTCTCATAACTTGATAACGGTTTTGGTATCGCCTTTCTTTTGCGTTTTCTTCAAAACTATTTTGCAGATCACAGCGAAAAGTACCATGCGTCTTAATGAATCCATTACAAAACATTTCATGATTGCTCAAAAAATTTGATGGACCGTTGTGGCACCTATCTTGTTTTGCTAAGGCCTGCATGTTTGCATTTTCAAAATGTTTAGACGGTATCTGAACTTCATGCAAATCAGATCAACCGTCAATTTTGTACAATTCCCCTTGAAACAAACCCCAATTTCTCATTTGCCGGTAAAACGTCAATGGCGTTTTGTAATACACAACAAATCAAAACATAACATGAACTTTTGAAAAAATAGTGCCAAATAAATATCAGAATATTATATCCAGCATTTAAATTTTGCCAACGTCTAAAACATAATGTTCAAAATCAACATCAATATACTCAGTCCAAACTTGTTTTCAAATCAAGGCAATGCATTAATATTTTTTTACAGATTGGTAATTTAAACCATGCCCCTATAGTGGACAAGTTTTTAACATAATTTGAGCTGTAAAAATTTAGAAATAAGAATCCTGAAAAAAAGCACATTTTGTGGTTCAAAATCGTTGTTTTTGCGTCGACGTCACTAACGCCGTAAGACTGCTCCGTGATGGTGAAAAGGGGTGTTCTCATTTCACTGTTATTTTATAACGAATGAATGGATTGTGATGAAATTTTGCAGCCCGCTGCACATTACATGGGAATATTGGCCTTGTAAGTTTGAGTGGAATTGAATAATATAATCAAAAGTACGGGCGTTCACGGTTTAAAAGGCTAATATTTCAATTATATTTCTTCCAGCACTCATGCAGAGCAACCGCAAACAAAGCCGACGCGTGTCTTATTTAATATTCTCGGTCTGCCGGTCGTTGCTGGTTTAAAAAAGGCTACTGATGAGAGTTCATTACCCGAAATTGCGCAATATAGTCCATACTATCTCCCTTTGAATGTTGTACTGCTTCCAAAAGATCAAACCCTAATGTTTTATTTAACGGAATATTGCTAGAAATCCACTATTATTCTTTACGATGATTAATGTCAGATAAATCCACAGCTTTACTTTTTGCAATTTTCAAATCTATAATTTTCTGTTGATGCTCCAATAATAGATAATGGAATCAGAGAACATTTTCTTGCTCTATCGTTCAATCACTGCTATCAAAATGGTTACAGACAAAAGGTTAATTCGAATAATCCGCAGCAATTCGGAGACAAATCGGATCGCCGAATGTTGTCTCGAAATTTCCGCCTGACTAACAAATTCAGCTTGAAATCAAGCTAAGAAAATCCGATGCCGTTACTTAATTAATCTGAACATCATCCAATTGCGTGAAACTGCATTGCGAAAACTTGTCAATGGAGCGCACAGATTTTTTTTTTTCAGCTGATAAAAATGGAAAATTTCATTGTATATATATTTCTTTTTTTTTTATATTTTATTAAATTTTACTCAAAACATAGGTTGTGGGTACACATAAGAACTGCATCATCGAGGCGGTATTTACTAGTACCAACAATCTATGTTTTAATGTTTTAGATCAAAAATTAAAAAATATGTCTACCCCTGTAAACCCCAGTTTTACGATTCAAAAGTGGGATATATGGGGGTATAAATTTTGCACTACCAGGCAGATTGCCCTTTCGGGGGTGTCAGTGCTTTTTCTTGGGATACGCCCGTTTCGCCCTACTGATTGGTCCGTCATATGAATGCAACGATCTTGAAAGGGGCGTAAAACTGACAAGAAAAAGCAGCGATGTCACCGACATAGGTTGTGTTAGAAATAAAGTTTATTTCAGATCCTCGTTTGATTGCACTTGCTACATGTACATGTACATATGCCGCGGATCATCTTACGTTTGGTAAAATATAAACAGAAAACTTGTGAAATCAAATGTTACTGGTTCTTCGCAACCAGAGATACTCTTCTAAGCCTTTGGTAAAGCGAACTTTTGCCTTTGTATCAGGAAAATATATTAGTGCAATGAATGACCCCTTAAACCCAACTTCTTTATAGTAAAACTTTGGTATGCAGGGGTAAACCTTTTTTTCTTATTTCTATTCCTCAGCGATGTGGTTCTTACGTGTACCCACAATCAATGTTTTGAGCAAAAAAAAATTGAAAACATCCGACTTTTATACTAGGTGAAAATAAATCTGTATATTGTATGGGCAAGTTTTCATAGTGGTATTAACAAGCACAGCATGCTCATCTCAGTCTGTATTTGGGTATTAAAAGTTATCTTAAATCACATATCTCTCAAACTTCATTTAAACATCACATTTTCATAAACCAACATCAGACTCTATGATAATGCAGTCATATCAGAACTAAACGTCAATCATTTTCGTCAATCAAAGTTAAATCACGATTTATACGGCATAATGTCTATCACAGAATCATACATTTCATTTATTCAGTCAAATTATAGAAAAGCAACGTAAACTGTCAGTTTACGACGTATTCGATTTTGTATCGAGGGCAAGATATATATACATGTATGTAGCCTCAGGATAACATGTCCGTGTAATGTTTACTGAAATAATATCCACATTGAGCGGAGGAGAAAGACCCACTCAGAAATTATTGGCATATAATTTGCTTTTTATTTGACGTGCCGGTCTACAATTCTTTTGTGCTTCCTGGTACAATTAAAAACACATGCTTTATTATGTCTACATGCTATACAGAAAGTGATCACGCATATGGTCTTAACGCCCAAGACATAACATCATTGAAACGATCTTGTTTTCTACAACGCTTAGACATTTCACACTTATGTGGGGCTTTCTATGAAAAAAAATAAACCACTGGTTAAAAAACTAGCGAATTACATATATTTCGTATTGTACATGAAATTAGAATTCCATCCACCCCCTTTCAGTTGGCCCCCTCTTCCCGGTCTCACAACTTCCTGCGCCTGCCGCAGATTACATCTCAGAAAAGTATGCTTTAAGGGTATCTGTTTTAATTTTTATTTATATCCATTTAGAATTTTAAACAAGAAGAACGCTTTGAAAATTTGCATCGAATATAATAAAATCATAAACCACCTTAGGAATCTTTATTATTGATTAATCATGGCATTGAAATGTTAGAATATTTAAGAATTATTTTTATTCAATATATAAATGTAAATATATATGTCATAAAACATTCGAAGGGTCGTCGGGTGAGAATATTGGCCCCCGCCCATTAGGGCCTGGGAGAAATAGATAGGCGGCCTGTGTCTCCATGCAAAGCTTTTAATCTACTGTCCGACCATCTGATCACTGGTTAACTGCTCATGTCTGAGTCTGCCCAGGAAAAGTGGTTTAGTCAAATTTATGGTTTTTGCCACGTGCGTTTTTTTTTTTTTTTTTTTTTTTTTCAGTCTTAACTTTAGTGCAACGCATTCTGCGGGACTCCACGGACAGGCGTTTATGCGTAATCAGTAAATCATTTGCCCAGCAATTATTGGGAAATAGCTAGACTGGTTCTGGTTCTATTTCGATATTCGCCAAGTTACGTCATTTTGCTAGCAAGTAGGAAATGTATAGTGACAAATGCGGTGATATGCATCTGTACAAGTTCTCAAACCCGATAATATTTATTATTGCGTCCACCGCGGACGTCCACCATCTAAGGACCGCTGAAAAGATGTGGGGTAACGCATTTTTATGATCTCGCCGACGCATACAAATGCCTTAATTTTATACCTTAACAAACACTGGTGCATCAATAATCGTGATAAACTGAATATATCAGTATCGGGAAATGTCTTAAAATAACACTTTAAGTGATAGTGATTTTCTTTAAAGGGAGAGACTCTGAAGGAGCGAAAGTGATACCACTGTTTATTCGATTCATGACACCTGCTTGGGTTGTTGGTTTTCTGGGTGTTATGATATCCTAAGGTTCGGTAGTCCCATAAAAGGATTGCAACGTCCCGACATATCCATAACTGTTTACTGGGACACTAAAACACAACTCAAACAAACTCAAGCATACCAAAAGACTGATCACTTGAGCATTGGTCAAACACTAAGCAGTTCTGAGGCTGTCGTCAATCTAATCCTGGGTGTTTACATGTACTTGCTTGGTAATTGCAGCACTTTGGCGACGTCACGAAAACCCACTTCTACGTTGACGTCTCATAAAATGGGGTAGATGAGTTAGCATCACAACAGCTATTTACTTGGGCGTAAAGTTGAATAAAACGTACAAAAGAAGCAGGTGATAAAGCTATATTGTGTATTTTGTATCGATAAAATCATTTAATTGTGAGGAACTTGGAACAAAACTTTAATATGCACAACGACTCCGCAAAGGAATTCCAATAGATGGATATTAATTACAACTAGTTGGAGCGGAACGGACATACTCAGTTAGTATTAAAGTGGGTTGCTAAGAATCAATATTGTCACTAACAGGCGTATTTCATGCACGAAAAGTTTTATTAAATGTCCATCCATTTTATAAGCCATATTTTATATGACCAGAAACTCCAGACTCATAAAGGAACTTCGCTGTCACGAACATAAAGTAAACGAATGGAATAAATTTCCCAGAAATACGTCAGACTTGATGATGTTATGAAGCTCATTTCTCCACATTAAATGTTTAGATAGCTTAAACCGAAAGACAGTCAGCCAGCTACCTACCAATATCTGAGGTTTTTCAGCTAGAAAAACCTTATTGATTGTTTATAGTTTGCATTGCTTAAAGAAAAACATGTTAATTTGTGTCAATTAATGAGTGATTTACCGACATACGAAAACAGTTAATTTTTAGAAAATCATTCATGTATTCAGTCATTGTTTATAATTAGAAGGTAAATTCAGAGAAAAGAATATTGCATTTAAATGCTTCCTGATGTCAAATACACCAAATGTTATGATTTATAGTTTTCTTAAGTGAACCAAATAAAACTGAAACAATTTTGTCACAACATCATAATTAAATGTCAACGACGATGTGCTTCATTGTCGAATGCAGATGCTTACTAAAAAGGGTAAGTAATATTTTATGTTGTTAAACGCTTATCTTTAAATTCAATTCATACATTTTATACATTGCTAAAGATATTGAGCATCGCGACGTGATATTACTAACTACAAGAATTTGGATGCAATCCTTTATTTGCGTATCTCCATTCTAAATTACATTAATGAGCTTTGCAAAAATTGTTCAATGGACGTAAGCAGGACATAGCATATATCCAATTGTCATGACGTCCCATTGTTAGCCGTGGGTAGAATTCATGCTATCAAGCTTTTGTTTGTTTGTCTGTTTATCCCGGTAAAAGATATGGTCATGTCGAATCGTTGAATACATTTTATGGAACTTTTACCCCAAATAAGGATGTAATGCCACCCAAAAAGTGCTTATGTCGAACCGAGTAAGCTATCAAGCTTTTGCAGTATGACCAATGGTGGTCACGTGGGAATACGGTCCCCCATTTGGAACTTAAGAAAAAAATGGACTGTTAATGTCTTCTGTACAAAACTTCTACGCCACTGACTCACCATCTGATTACTGGTTAACCGCTCTGAACAGAGCCTGCACAGGAAAAGTGGTCAAGTCAAACCATATGTATCAGCCTTACTGGCTTATTTGGGTGGATATATTTGTAGTACATTTTGGATGTCATAACGTCTTAATTTCGGTAAAGAATTTAAGTTAATTCACTCTATTACTATACGATTACTTCGCTGACCATTAGCAAAATATGGCGCAGCTACATACTTTTTCTTCGTGATTAGGACACTTCCTCTTGTTGTCTTATTTGTGTGTTAGTGTACATGGTACAAAGTAAGTAACTCTGTCTAGACAATTACTTGACCATTTATCAAACTCACAGTCAGCTGGCATTTGTTTGTTTTTTTTTTTTTTGTCCATTAATGCAACATCACTTCCTATGCTAAAAGCTCTGAAAAGCAAATTAAGTAATTACGTATGTGTCGCCGATATATTTAAAACGGATATTTGGCGTGCATGTATTGACATCATTTTCTTGTTGTTTATGTAAGTTTAGACAAACCAATATTTATAGCTGTCCCGATATTACCAGAAACCATGACCTTGACGAAAAGTAAAAACTTAAACAAACAAAAAATCCGTAAATCACGGATCCAGGTTGTCGTAATTATACGATACACACAAATCTAAACAAAAACAGTATATGCATTTTCACTAGTCATATTTTGTAAGCTGAAATTTTCATAGAGATATTTCGAAACAGATGACATAGTAAAAAAGGTACAAGTAGGCAACGATCAGGAAAAGGCTCAATCAGAAAGAGATTCCCACCCAAAAACCGAGGTGGGAAAAAACCAAATTAACAATCAGGTACTTATATACTCAGTACAAAAAGAAACGCATTTTTTCATTTTCATTCTTTCGCGTAAATATAAAATATTTTCAAAATCTAAAAGTTTCCAAGGATATGCCATTCATATGAGCGTTTCACATTTGCGTTTCGTTGAGATTTAAAAACGGTGAAATGTTTTAGGAGAAAACTTGTGAAAATCATTATTTGTCCTTAAAAATCATAATTGAGAGAAAAATTAAACAACATTTTGCTTTTAGTATGATCATTGTTGACCATTAAATCAGATAAAACAAAAATTAATTGAATTTCAATAACAAAAAAAAAAATTCTCGGATTTTTTAAAAAATGTGTTTCACACAAAATTTCAAGCGTTTTGGAAATTCGACATTCTGATCAAATTTTGGAAAATTATATCCCTTTTTCGATAAAATAACATTAATTTACATAAATGTGACTCTCTTAATACCAGCCTTCAGTTTAAATTTCAAGTTGTTTTTCCGAACTTCCGGTTCATTGAAAAAGGTTTCCCTTAGTTAAAGGCAAACATTTAGAAGTTGACAGCCTAAAACTTTTAACATATTTCACGGCGTCAGTATAACGTAATTTGCAATTTGCTGCTGCCCCGAATTGAATTTTTGGACGTACTTGAAGTTTTGCCAATTGGTGGCAAAAAGTAAGGGGCGTTACATTTATGGACAGTATACAACTGCGTTTAAGGCAGTATTATTCTTTTGAAAGAGGGTTTGACACATTTCGTGTGCAGCCCAGCCCAAAATTTTACTTATGAACATTTTATTGTGTGCCAGACTGGTCACCGTTTTTAGCATTTTTGTCCACTTATTCATATTGTAGACTATAGAAGCCTAAGTTAGTCTGAGTGACTCACAAACTCAATTCTGATTCACTAGACGCAATCAGAAAATGATTAAATCGTTTTAAGAAAACAAAGTGACCAAAAGAAGTTTGTTTAAAGGAGTAAAAAAAGAGTTTACATCACCACATACTCTTGCGACTTTTTGTTTATGGGTACTCTTGATTGACCGTGACAGAAAACCATTATGTTTACGGTTTTGGAAAATTATGAATTTCAGTCTGCGGGTAGGAGACCAGTCATTCTTTGATTCCTGAAAATCTGAAATGGTAACCATTAAAATTGTACAAGTTATAGCCGAAAATATACGTTTTGCGTTTCTTTATGTACTGAGTTTCAAGAAAATCCCGTCATTTGTAATGACAGGAAAACAACACAGTCACCATGCGGGAATACTACTTTAGTGTCGTCATCATCAGAATTACTCGGACAAGTGATTGAAACTAAGTGTTTACGCTAGAAGAAAGGGCGTAAGGCAGGATGTCTTGCACAGCATGACTTATCATTAAGCTTTTAGGAGACTATATATGTATAATAATTGAGCCGCATCGTGAGAAAACCGGATTTTTGCCTATGCGAAAACAAAGGCGCAGATCAGCTTCGCAGTAACTGCGAAGCTGATCAGCGCCTTTGTTTTCGCAACTCGGATAGTATTATTCCTCTCCTTCTTAAATCCGAAATTTAAAGCTTCTATTCATATGCTGTAGTTGCACAGGCTGGTTTGTGTCGGACCTGGACGGAAACCCCGAAGACCGGTTTTCTTGCGTCGCGGCTCATATGTATTCAGTCATGATGGAGTTTTCAATATGCGAAACAGCGTCACGATTATATGCCCTACCCCACCTCCCCTAGTTTTGAAAATCAAGTTCAGACCAGATCGGTACATCACTACATCAATTACGCTTAAATCTAACGGTGTAAATCAGTAATTGAAAAATTGATGATATGAACATACATGTGTATATGAACATACGAGGAATTACCAAAAATTACGTGGACTTTTCTCATAACTTGATAACGGTTTTGGTATCGCCTTTCTTTTGCGTTTTCTTCAAAACTATTTTGCAGATCACAGCGAAAAGTACCATGCGTCTTAATGAATCCATTACAAAACATTTCATGATTGCTCAAAATATTTGATGGACCGTTGTGGCACCTATTTTGTTTTGCTAAGGCCTGCAAGTTTGCATTTTCAAAATGCTTAGACGGCATCTGAACTTCATGCAAATCAGATTAACCGTCAATTTTGTACAATTCCCCTTGAAACAAACCCCAATTTTTCATTTGCCGGTAAAACTTTAATGGCGTTTTGTAATACATTACACATCAAAACATAACATGAACTTTTGAAAAAATAGTGCCAAATAAATATCAGAATATTATATCCAGCATTTAAATTTTGCCAACGTCTAAAACATAATGTTCAAAATCAACATCAATATACTCAGTCCAAACTTGTTTTCAAATCAAGGCAATGCATTAATGTTTTTTTACAGATTGGTAATTTAAACCATGCCCCTATAGTGGACAAGTTTTTAACATAATTTGAGCTGTAAAACTTTAGAAATAAGTATCCTGAAAAAAAAGCACATTTTGTGGTTCAAAATCGTTGTTTTTGCGTCGACGTCACTAACGCCGTAAGACTGCTCCGTGATGGTGAAAAGGGGTGTTCTCATTTAACTGTTATTTTTATAACGAATGAAGGGATTGTGATGAAATTTTGCAGCCCGCTGCACATTACATGGGAATATTGGCCTTGTAAGTTTGAGTGGAATTGAATAATATAATCAAAAGTACGGGCGTTCACGGTTTAAAAGGCTAATATTTCAATTATATTTCTTCCAGCACTCATGCAGAGCAACCGCAAACAAAGCCGACGCGTGTCCTATTTAATATTCCCGGTAGATAAATAAACACAAACGTTTCTCAATGCTTACAAGTATTTGTTTTAGCAATTTATTTTTGTGCAGTCGATATTCTTACGAAATATTGTTAGAAATCCTCTTTTTTCTGTAACGGTGATTAATGCCAGATAAATCCACCGTTTTACTTTTAGTGCGGTACATGAATCCTGTACGGCGCTTAAATCGAACGAAAAATGCACCTTTGTAGGGAAAGGTTGAAATTAGTCTCAAATTAAAACTTATCATCTCTTCTTTCATTTGCCGGTTGTCGTAGTGTCCGGAAAGTGTAGCGTCATATTGTAAAATGGGGAGATAACTCTTTACTAAAATCTTAAAAATGCAATGTTCTAAAGGGTGTATAATGCTAAATCGTCCATATCTCCACTGTTAGTTATCCTAGATGACTAAACTTCGTCTCATTCTAAAGCGTAGACATCCCCCTTTCATCTACAGGTAAGTTATGCAAATAATCTAATTTGCATATTCATGATTATTGATAAAATCATTAAAAATGTCATGACAAAGCATGTTTCAATATCATTTAAAATAAAAAAGTAAATCAATTAAAACCAAAATCGCCATTGTGGCGAATTTTTATTGCACCAGTAGATCTAATATAATTTGACAAATTCTATCGTGTTATGGACATGTAAGATATCAACCGTCTCATTTGCATATGCATGAATATTAGTAAAATCGGAGATCATGCAAAAATTGAGGGACTATACCTACAAAAACAAATGTACCTGGCTTGTTGTTAGACATAGGGTTTTGAAAGTATTTTCCAAAGAATGCTCAGAAAATGAACTTTTGCACAAATAGTCAGGTATTCAATCATGAGATTTTAGTTTATAATAATAATAATAATAATAATAATAATAATGACTTTATTTAAAGAGGAGGCCCAGTTGGCTTAACATCCAATCTTCCCTAGGGTCCTCATTTGAAACAAACAATTATATACAATATTCACATACATAAGACAACAACAATATACATAGTAGAAAAAACACTTGGATTTGGTACTCCTTAGGTTTGGTGAGTCCATCTTAGATACTCTGTTTTGAATTTAGCAACTGTTTCATGAATATTAATGAAAACATCAAAATGCAGAAAAAGCGGAAAAAAACTAAACAGTATACTTACAAAAATGACTTGCACCTCGGCTAAAAATAGCAACAGAGTGCTAAAAAGTATGTCAAATTAAAGAATATCGTCCCTCCTTTCTTTTATTTCTTATTGTCGTATCGGAATGTGTACCGTCATATCGTTAATTGGGGAGATAACTCTATACCATAACACTTAGAAATACATGTACAATATTTTGTATGTATTTTTCGTTTTGAGTGACTAATTACTTAATCAATATTATTGCCACTGCTAGTAATCCCAGACCTGGTCTCAGTTTAGAGCTTAAATATAGTTTTTTTCAATCTTGTTAATGCAACTAATCTTATTTATATTCATGGAACATCAGTAAAATATCAATAATGAAAGAAAAGCATTCAAACCCCAAATATTTCAGACCCAAAACATTATTGTGGCACACTGCTTTTGTACCAGTGATACAATTTGACACATTTGCTGATAACATGGATCTGAATAAGATTATATTATGTTTTTTTTTTATTTGCTATTACTGCAGCTGGTGTTGTGCCGTGTGGCGGCCCTAAAAGTCTCCCCGTACATCATCCATAGTGCAGATTATAGTTTTCTTTTGATCCTTTGGGATCAGTGAAAACATTTTGAGTATTTCAAATATATACGTTAAGAATCATCTTTTTAACAGTATTTTGATTATTTGACCCCTTTGGGAATATGAGTCTTTGATTTAGACGACACAAATGTAAATTCTTGAAATTGCAGCAAAATGTCTGGCTTTCGCTGCCAGTTTTGTAAAGGGTCACTGATGAAGGTTCATTACCCGAAATTGTACAATATGACCCATCTACTCACTTTGAATGTTTTCCTGCTTCCAAAGGGTCTAACAATTATTTATATTATCTTATTTACATATCCATTAATATTTATCAAAACATCGACTAATCAGGGAAAGTAATGGAATATCTGTCACTTAAGAGATTGGGGTGGTATATGGATATAAAATCTACCTTATAACTGTAGATCGATTCCTCACATATACCAAATTGTTATTGTTCAGAGGGACCACCAAAATGCAAAAAAAATATGTCCCTGGTAGCGAAACGTTGGAATGAATTAACACTACAAATTTTCCATTATTTTCTACCCATAATATAATTCGCTAGAACGGTGTGAACCTACTAAATTGCTATTTCTCCATTAACAATTGACAAAGTTACTATGATTGGTATTATATTAATACTTGGACCTGACACTTTTACCTGGGCTGTACACAAACATAGAACACTGAAAATAGTATCAAATACATGCTATGGTAATATATAAGCCTTACCTGATTTTCAATTTCATGAATATTAATGAAAAATAGAATAATAGATAATAAACTTGAAAATTAAATGGGTATACCTACAATATGACTTGTATCTCAGCAACCAAAAGTTCTGATGTACTGAAATTGGTGTAAAATATTACATGTAAAATATTACATAGACAGTATGATAAACCCTGCACTATAAAATATATGTAATTTGACTTTAGTTTCATGACTATGAATAAAATCTTGAGAAATCGGAGAAACATTGCAGAAAAAAATAAGGCGGTTTACCTATAAAACCAAACGTATCTTAGTCAGTAAGAAGCCTAGAGAATTAGACTTTGCATTTGATAATAGCTATGACAATGCACTATACACATTTAATCTTATTAATGATCATATGAATGTTTGCTTCATGAATTTTCATGAAAACCACAAAAATATGTAAAAAATCGAGGAAAACTAAAAGGGGTATACCAACAAAATCATCTGTTTATTAGTTGTAAACATCCAAAAATTATTCAAAATTGCATCAAATAATTTCTATGACTACTAGTCTTTGCGATATGGCAAGATTTACAATATTTATTAGTTAAAAACAAATGTACTAATGATTTTGTTTGTGCACAACCTTTTTTTTTTTTTTTTTTTTTTTTTTTTTCTTTTTTTTTTTTTTTTTTTTTTTTTTTTTTTTTTTGTTATGTTACCATTCTTTGATGTTTTACGTATCATTCACTTAACGTTATCCAAAGTGGTTAATATATCATACTGCAGGGCAATAGTGCATTACCTTAGAAATCCTTTGGTACCATTTACAACACTCTAAGTTTTTTGCTAGTTGAGATATAAGCGATTTTGTTGGTATAGTCCCTCTATTTTTGGTGATGTTTTCTTCAATATCTAATGTTCCAATTAATATTCGAACAACAAATACTCAGATGATTTTTATATCTTATAACATGGATATAGAACATTGATCTAGCAATCACTTTGTACCATTTTCAAACGCTAAGACATTTGGTAGCTGAGATATTTGTGATTTTGTTGGCAGACGCCCTTCATTTTTCTGTGTTTTCTCTGATATCTATTTTGTTTTCGTTAATGTTCGAACATTAAGAAAGTCAAATAGCTTACATATCTTATTACATGATTATAGCGCATTGTCCTAGCAAGTACTTGGTACCATTTTCAACACTCTATAACGTTCGGTAGCTGAGATATAAGCGATTTGGTTGGTATACCCCTTCATTTTTCTGTGATTTTTCTCTAATATCTATATTTCATATTCAAATAAAACAACAAGAATTTCAGCTGATCAACATATCTTATTACATGGTTATAGCAAAATGTCATAGCAATCATTTGGTACCATTCACAAAAATCTAAGGTTTTTACTAGCTGAGATATAATCGAGTTTGTTGATATACCCCTTCATTTTTCAGTGATTTTTTCTCAACACTCTTAAGTTTTATTAACAATTGAACAATACGTTAGTCAGCCGATTTATATTTCTTAGTATTTGGTTATAGTCAAGTGTCCTAGCAAACAATTTATTCCAGTATCAGCTCTCTGGGTATATCAGTAAACAAGATGGGTATGGTAATATAGGTATATCCCCTTCATTTTTCTCCAATTTCTACAGATTTAATTAAAACACATATTAAATGACTAAGATATTGTAGAATTGAGTGATATAATTTTGCTATAGCAATCGTTTCATACCAATTTCAGCACTTTAGGGTTTTTGGTTGCTGAGAAACAAGTCATTTTGTAGATATTCCCGTTTATTTTATTTTATTTTTTCTCTCCAATTTCAAGTTTTCATTAATATTCATGAAAAAGAAAATCAGGTGAGTCTTATATCAAACATGAGGGTGATCTAGTATTGTCTTAGCATTCACTTGATACCACTTTCAGTGTTCTATGTTTATAAACAGCTCAGATTCGAGTGGCTTTGTAACTATTCCCTTTTATTGTACCGATTTTCTTATGTTTTATTAATTTCATGAATATGCAAAACCAATGATTTGAATGATAATATGTATTTATGTAAAAGTTTTATGTCCATGTATTACTATTAGAAAAATGATAATCTTCTAAAGAATGATGTTGATGGTATATGAGTAAGTACACCCCTATTATTTATGATCACATTCGGTGTGGGTTGGGAAACTATAACATTTACATTATATAAATGTGTTCAGTGTTGAAGGTAACACATTTGGGCATTCTAATATTCTTCTGACAAAACTGGCCGCCATTAAAATGTGTCTAAGAGTGCAAGGTAGATCATATTACCCGCCCCAAAGTACTTCAATGGCAAAATATCTTCCCCTAGTTTTTCCTGATTTTTAAAATTTTCATTAATATTCATGAAAATGTAATTTTCATTTAGGTACATGACATCAATAATTCTGTCAAATGGTATTTTTGGTGCAATAACAATATGTCATAGTAATAGTGTATATATGAAATAAGTTTATTTATTGTTTTTATGGTTTATAGTGTCATTTTGATGAATTAATTAAAATTCATGAATATGCAAATTAGTTAATTTACATTTTTTATCATACGATATCAGAAAAATGTCTCCGCTCTAAAATGAGACCAAGTTCTGTGATCTATGATAAAACACAGCTGAGATATGGTCCATTTTCCTTGTGTACCCCCATTATCTATTCACTAAAATGTGCATGTTTTTAAAGGGGGGTGCGATACTTCAAAAGGATATACCTCAATAAATAAAAATTGTACAGAAACGTAGTTTGTATGGCTGAAAAGCTTATGAAATTATCTGTACGGCTAAAGAAAATTCGCTTCAAAACTATGTATATGAAATGCGCAAATTAAATTGAAATTATTCATTTACAACGATTTTTTAGTATATTACGTAATATTACGTAATAACATCGTCTTGGCGTTCAAGAAACCTAAACAGCAACCAATCGCCGCGAAATACATGTTTGTATTACATAACTTGGAAATGCACGTTGTTCCATGAATAATTCTATGACTTTTTCTAACGGAAACAACTGTCTATCGAAACTTGCTTTGTAATAGTAAGGAGTTATCTCCCCTTTTTCTAATATGACGCTACACTTTTGGAAAGCTACGACAACCGGGAATCGATAGCAGGGGTCATATGCTTTCATTTGAGACCAAGTTTGTCCTTTCCCCTTATGGGTGCATTTTATCGCCAAGTTTCAGTTTCATGTACCGTACTATTTTTGCAATTTTCAAATCTATGAATTTCTACTGATGCGCCTATAATAGATAATTGAATCAGAGAACAATTTTTCTCGTTCTATCGTTCAATCACTGCTATCAAAATGGTAACAGACAAAATGTTAATTCAAATAATCCACAGCAATTCGTAGACAAATTGGATCGCCGAGATCTCTCGCCGCAACGCTCTGTTTGAATAACAATTCAACTTGAATTCAAGATAAATGCAATGTTGTTACTTATTTAATCTTAACTTCATCCAACTTGCGTAAAACTGAATGCCAGAATTTCCATAGATCGTTCTTGCTGCGTAAGACATTACGTAAACGTTGCGATACGGTTAGTGCTTGCGCGGGAGACATGCTAGACAAGTTGTGCTTTTCTCGGATTACGCCCTTTTCGCGCCACCTACTGATTGAACCGTCATATGAATGAAATAATCTTGAAAGGGGCTTTCAGTTTATATGAAAAGTCAGTGATGTCACCAAAGTTGGTTGCGAAAAGATTGAAGGTTACAATTATGAGAAATGCATGGCTTTCTAAGGGTGGCCGGATGTGATAACGGGCTTCCGCCAATTGGGATCGTGAGCAGTGGACGGGCTGCTTTGCCTCCAGGCAAAGCTTATAACAAACTGACCACCTGTTTACTAGTTACTACTTAGGAGGTTTGAGCATGCCAAAGAGGGATTAGTCAAGCTACCCATAACTGGTTTTATTTTTGTAACACATTTTGGATGTCATGACATACTAATGTTGGGTAAACGTCCCATATAATTGAGACAACGTCCAGACATGACCTGTTGACTGGGTCGTAAAGCAGCAGTTCATACAAACAAAGCATGGTGTGGTGTGATTTACTATTTGGTCGGCCGTGTCGTGTTTGTTATCAGCCATGGATATTATCGTACATTATTAACCGAAAAGTTGTTCATAGGGACGTTATACCACAAGCGAAACAACATAGATACACTAGATGAAATAGGGAGATTATGCTTCATCAATTACAAAATGAATATGATGAAATTTTGAAATGATTAAGCGCTGAAGTGTCGAGATCAATTACTGTACAAAACACGTACCTTGTATACAAGAATGTAAAATCACCTTTCAGTTAAATAAACTGGTACTTTACAATTAAATAAAGTGTATATATTGGCTGACAACAGACCCGGTTACTCAGGGTGGAAGTAAACATTTGAAAATTGATCTACAGCATGACAGTAAAAGAAAGTTAAACATTTAATACCGCCTGGCTGCTCTTCGATGCAATAGGTAAAGCGAGATTGTGCCTTGAAGTTCGTATTAAGAAGCTTAACATGATTCTCTCTGTACGTATTTGAAAAAAAAAATAATCTTAAAACACATCTCTAAACTTCATTTAAACATCAAATTTTCGTAACCAACGTACAGCTGTCTGATACTGTAGACATTATTGACCTAAGCGTCAATAATTTGCTCAGTCATCATTTATTTTATCATCATTTACATACATCATTTTTATCAGTGTATCATAAATTTCATTTATTCAGTGAATGATACAAAATCAACGTAACTGATCAGTTTATGATGTATTAGTATTGAAGGCAAGAAAAAGCCTCAGATTAACATGTCCGTGTATTGTTTACCCAAATAATCCATACGTTTTAATGTAATCCAAACGTTTTCACTTTAATCTACACTGGGGTGTACCAAAACAGCTTGCCAGCCGTCACCCTACTTCGGTACCTCGTTCAACTCCCTCGAGACGGTTTAGCATTAGTTGCCTGTAAAGAATATTACTCAAAGTTTGATAAGCATCAAACCTTTATTATTGTTTACATGACAAACTGGTAATTTAAAACCAAAATTTTTGTTATAGATATGTAGCAGAACCATCATTGTGCAAACATTCCTTTTTTTCGCGTTGCCTGCGAGTGCTTCTCGCAGACTTGCAAAAATGATGGAAAGCCCCTGAAATCGCAGTTGTCATTGTTTTCCTACCCTATCCCGTTCTGTCATTTACCCCCTCTTACTGGTTTATTCAACGCAATACTGCTTTGCTAATAGAAATGTCGATACATTTGTGTCTAAAATGCACTTTTGGGAAATTTCAGAAATCTGTGATTTTTTATTAAAAAGGTACAAGTAGGCAAAGATCAGGAAAAGGCGCAATCAGAAAAAGATTCCCACTCCAAAAACCGAGGTGGGAAAAAACCAAACTAACAATCAGGTACTTATACCATGAAAACATTTCGTAAGCCGAATGAGCAGCTATTTGCCCAATAGGTGGCCACTCAGTTAAAAAAACACGTTTTTTATCAAACAAAAGTTTCGCATAAAACGATGCCCTTTAGGCTGCGAGTTTGGAAAAAAAAAAACAATTTGAGCTACGGGCATTAGTTTTAGATTTTACAGCGTTTTAAAACATTTGTAATTGGACTGAACATTTTCTCAATGGGCATTATGTGATTAAAACATTTGACAACACATTTTAAAAACGCTGGAGTGCGTATTCAAAACGGTTTTCAGTTTCATACTCACAATATACAAGAGAACATTTCAGCGAATAGGAAATAAAGCTATACTGCGAGATGGACAGGGAGCAGGAAATGATACCATCTGGAAATACAGGTTCGTTCCTTGATTTTGCTTGAATATTAAATTGATAGTGTGGTTAGGTTAGACAAAATGGTACGTAACGCTCATGTGTATTTTCAAGGGATGTCTGTCATTTCCTTTCATTTTAGAATTCAATGATGACTTTTCTTAAGCCATAAAAAATAGGTAATAAAACTTTTATTTCGGTCTAAACGGACGTCGGTCTTCCGCAATTGCACATCTTGTTTTGTTGATGCCATATTTTAGCGGACGATTGCTAGTTGATTTTAAGACATTTACTGTGTCCATGAACATCTGCTACATAATCTTGTCCACAAGTGTTCATGACAGACAGCGTTTGATCTTAAAATGTTCTCTTTACTTGGCTGCAATGCGTATTTGGATCATCGACTTCTTTTTAGTTCCTGTGTCTTTATGCCTCCCTAGACCATCAAAAGTATATCATCTGTCAATGATGTATATAAGCATGTGCTCTGTCGTGTCTATCTATCGTATTTCATTAGTCTGATACAGTGCAACCCAATAAACCAAACAGCCCAATAAAAACGTAATTGCCAACTTAGTGTTTCACTGTAGTATCAGTGTTTTTGTCTGGCTTTCTCGATGTCAGCTTGGATGAGAAAACTTTAATGGAATATGGGTCCCCGCCAGTGGGGACTAAAGAAATAGATGGGCTGCTTGCGCATCCAGATATAGCTTATACGCTACTGACCGATTATTTGATTACTGGTTAATCGCTCGGGTATGAATCTGCCCAGGAAATGTGGTTCAAGTCAAACCATCCATACATACAAGCCTAGGTGGCTCACTTGGGTGATTATATTTATAGAACTTATCGGGTATAAGTCCCTTAACTAGAGGCAAAGTCCCGTCATGGCCATAGCTGTTGACTGGGGCGTAAAGCATCAATTCAAACAAACAAAGCACATTTTGCATGTCACGAAATGATCCGAATGATGGATGGAAGTCCCATACAATTGCAGACAGGATACTCCCGTCGGTGTTTGTGTTACCTCTCCATACCGACGGGAATGACTTAATTATGACATGGTCGAAAATGAAAAATCAGGAAAAAAAACGACAATATGATAGATCTGTTACGACATTTTTCAATTATATGACTTAAATTATAAATATATACACATGAAAATAAGTTAGGGAACACTTTTAGCCCTTGAGAAAAGTTTGAAAAAAAAATCCATTTTCCTTTTTTCTGGCGATACTGGAATTTTTATCACATATATCTCATACCTTGTCCTAGCTACTGACTAATTTATGGAAATTCAAAACATTTTGTCTTTGTGCTACGGAGGAGACAATATGCCATATGAGAAAAACTCCATTTTTATTAAATACAAGTTTGCCTTTTTGCTTCTGCATTCCGCAAAACTCAATTTTTGAAAGCAAAACAGGAATAAAATGTTGAATCTGATCGTTCTGAATGAATAAACGAATTCGGACCTAAAACTTCATGCTTCATCTCCAAACCAACTAATTATACAAAATCTGCAGTTTGCACTGAGTTCTATGGAAAGCTAAGTTCTTGGATATTTTGCAAATAAAGCCGTAAAAGAATAATTCTGCTAAGACACTATAACCAGAACGTACATGTTTAGATTCCTAAAGGGTAATATCGAATATCTGGCCAAACCATTTACAACCTGCAAAATGTATACCCAAAGAACAAAACGTGGACATGAAACCTATCCCCGGAAAAGTATGGACCTACCGCCGATAGTCGGTCAGAAAATAAAGAATTTATGATCAAAGTTTCTTAACCAATGTCTCAGCATTTTGCTTACGAAAATTTACGACAATGTGATTTCAAATAATGAAGTTATCGCAAAGACTAGCAGTGCGTTTCTTAAATTTAGCAAACATTTTCTGAATCAAAGATGGTCGCTCTCCGCCGCAGTTTATGTTTGATACTAACCATTTTCAAAGCAACTTTGGAGGCTACAGATTCTGACAATTTGTCAAAACATTCTTTATAATTTTTACAAAGAAGGATATATACAATTCAAAGTTGGTAGTCACATTATTACAGGTGTTCCCTAACTTATTTCCGTGTGTATGTATACCAGTTGTAAAAGTAAATTGATTCATATAATTACATTATGTCTGTAATGAAGTTAGGGGACTAGAATTCGTGGCACAAAGTTAAACAATCGATTGTTGTCCTGAGTAAAAAAAATTGAAAGCGATGAGTACATTTACTATAAAATTGTTGTTACTTTAACCTATGCATAGCCAAAAACCACAGTTATTTACAATTAATGCAGCTACACGTTCATAACGAAATCCATAAACAATGCGACATTAGTTTAAACGCAACTGATGCTTAGACGTGCAACTGAGCGGCAAGCTTATCTAATAAAATCAAGGCAATGTTTCGACATGACTAATATTTCCTTTGAAACGTTTGATTTGTAGCTTTGCGTCCCGTTCAATAGTTAGTTTATTTGCCTCCATTTTATGCGACTTTTATCCAACATTAGGATGTCATGACACCCAAAACGGGCTTGAGAATATTATCATCCAAATAAACAGCTATGGCGTATATGTAGGGATGGTTTGACGTGAACCATCTTTTCCTGGAAATACTTTAATTTGAGCGGTTGAGCAGTATGCAGATGGTCAGACAATATTTTATAAGCTTTGCATGGATGCACAAGCAGCCCTTCTATTACTCACGACCGCATTTGATTGGAAGGTAAAGAAAATTCAGTTTGATTGCCGCTTGAAATAAATCTTTATTAGTACATCAGTTTGCTTTGTCTATGTAGAAATAAAAAGCTACGAACAATCAATACAGTATTCTTATAACCGAACTTAAATTTCTCTTATTTTAAATGCAAAATTCTCTGGCCATCAGGAAAACATGCCCGTGCAATATATACCCCCTTAAACCCCACTTTTATATAGTAAAACTGGGGTATGCATGGGTATACCTTTTTTCTTATTTTTGCTCCAAAACATAGATTGTGGGTCGTCGTTAGAACCGCCTCGGCGAGGCGGTTCTAACGTGTACCCACAATCTATATTTTTAGCAAATTAAAGTTAGAAAAATATCGAATATATATATAATCTCTGTATATTGCATGGGCAAGTTTTCGCAATGCTTTCAGGATATTTCGTGTAAAAGGACAATAATTGACAGCTGAATCACAAATTTGCATGTACTGCTGAATTACTTTCTTTATTGCTTGTTAAAATTTGTCTTTTTGTAACATTGAGGCACAATTGCTCTTTAGACGACGATAGACCATTTACAGAAATCGTTCTATGGCACTACAGACAGGCATTATGTAAGCATTCAAAAAGTTCTAATTTATTTATATTATACAATTGTACATTATGTGAATTCGTGTAGGGCCTCTTAAGTGCCATAGTTAACTCAAGTTTCCGATAAGTAATCGCTTACAAAATGGCCTTTACATGAGTACCTGGTAGTATTGGAATGTACATGCCAAAAAAAAAAACACTCATAATCATCAGAAAACAAGTACATGTACGTTGCTGTAAAGATAATAAAGGACCAAACCTTTATATTTTTTTTGCTATTACTGCAGCTGGTGTTGCGCCATGTGGCGTACAACATCCATAGTGCAGATTATATTTTTATTTAGGTCCTTTGAGATCAGTAACGATATTCAGAGAGTTCAAAACAATCACGTTTAGAAACATACTTCTAAGCAATGTTTAAACTATTTGACCCCGTTTAGGAAAAGGTCTTTGGTTTAGACTTCTCACGTGAAATTCTCGAAACTACAGTACAGTAGTCTGGCTTTCGTTGCCGGTTTTAAAAGGTCTACTGATGAAGGTTCATTACCCGAAATTGCGCAATATACTCCACACTATCTCCCTTTGAATGTTTTTACTGCTTTCAAAGTATCAAAAAGTACAAGTAGGCAACCTTTATATTTTATTTCCTTTAGTAATAGTTATATTCTTTAAAGGGATAGTTTCTGAAGGAGCGAAAGTGGTACCACTGTTTATTCGATTTACGATTAGAATCGCTTACAAAATGACCTTTACATGAGTACCTGATAGTATTCTTGCTGTAAAAATAACACTTTAATTGATAGTGATTTAAGGAATAGCTTGTGAAGGTGCAAAAGTGGTACCACTGTTTATTCGATTACGATGCGAATCGCTTACAAAATGACCTTTATATGAGTTCCTGATAGTATTCTTGCTGTAAAAATAACACTTTAAGTGATAGTGATTTTCTTTTAAGGAATAGCTTGTGAAGGTGAAAAGTGGTACCACTGTTTATTCGATTTCGATGAGAATCGCTTACAAAATGGCATTTACATGAGTTCCTGATAGACTAAGTATTCTTGCTGTAAAAATAACACTTTAAGTGATAGTGATTTAAGGAATAGCTTGTGAAGATGCAAAAGTGGTACCACTGTTTATTCGATTTCGATGAGAATTGCTTACAAAATGGCCTTTACATGAGTTCCTGATAGTATTCTTGCTGTAAAAATAACACTTTAAGTGATAGTGATTTTCTTTTAAGGAATAGCTTGTGAAGGTGCAAAAGTGGTACCACTGTTTATTAGATTTTATGACACCTGCTGGTGCACTTTATGGTCCAGAGATAAAAGGACTGTCATAATGAGGTGGTTATCTTATCTCTGCAGGGGGTAAAAAAGAGGGCCCTTAAGGATTATAGCTGAAGTTTTACTTATTATTGGATGCATATTTCCTGAAAAAAAAAAAAAAAAAAAAAAAAAACTGCCAACCCCCTCTGTAGTTTATATTGATGTTTTATGTTTTGGCCCCTGCCTTTACTCAGAGTCATTGTCAGGCTTATAGTTTTTTTTAGTGTCCTGACCCTTATCACTGATAAGCTAATGACCCTCAATAGGCAGGAATACAGGTCGTTAACTGATTGTCTGCTCGCAACATTTAATGTTGGTTCACGTTAGACCTCAGCGCGAAATACGGTTCTAACGCGCACACATTATTTATGCTTTGGAGCAAAATACCTGTAAGCTATTCATTTTTTACTTCAGGGTGGTAATCATCAACATGCATCCTTATCTTATATTAAGATCTGTATAACTGCCGACCTGCCCGACCAATCCTCATTTCTGTACTATAATATGATAAATATGTATCCTCAATCTATATTTAGATCCATGTTAGTGCAAACCTGCCGACAATCACAGCCCCATATCGATACTGCGAAAAATGAAGATGTAACAATATTAGTGCCAACCTGCCGACACAGCCACCTCAACCATACTTTGTAATAATCAACATGTATCCTTGTTCTATATTTAGATCTATATTTCTGTCGACCAACCCTCATTTCTGTACTATAATACGATAGATACGTATCCTTAATGTATATTTAGATCCATATTAGTGCCGACCTGCCGGCACAGCCCAATACCCCTACTTTGTATTCATCAACATGTGTCCTTACTCTGCACTGCTAAAATATTCAATACAACACTGCAAAAATACCGCAGTGTAATGTGTCCCACGTTTTGACCATTTAGACGAGGTCCACAAAGAAAAAAGGTAAAAGTAAGCACTGATAAGGAGATGACGCAATGAGAAAGAAATTCCCACTCCAAAAAAGGTACAAGTAGGCAAAGATCAGGAAAAGGCGCAATAAGAAAAAGATTCCCACGCCAAAAACCGAGATTGGAAAAACTAAATTAATAATCAGGCACTTATACCATAAAAACATATCGTAAGCCGAATGAGCCGAGGTTGGGAAAATACTAACAATTAGGTACTTATTCTAAGGAACATATCGAAAGCCGAGTAAGTTGTTATTTTCCAATTGGTGGCCACTCAAGTACCCGAATGTAACAAAATATATGAAAACTTGCCGTTAATAAAGGGTCACTGATGAGGGTTCAGAACCCGAAATTGTGCAATATGGCCCATACTACATGTACCTCCCTTTGAACGTTTTAAATGCTTCCAAAGGATCTAGCTTTTATTATTTATCCAACGGTATTGTGCTTTGTTGTGGGGTACCTGAAAGTTAGTAGCTTACATTACGGCATAAGGAAAAGATGTAGTTTTCCTCTTAATACTTTGATCATTGTACATTGCTCTATATTTGTGCCAACCAACCGACCACTCCTCATATCTATACTGTTATATGATAACCATGTTTCCCTAATCTATACATGTATTCAGATCCACATTTTGTTTGGTCAATTTCAATATCAAACCTTTGACTTTGCAGCAAATTCAAAAGTGTTGATGACAATGCAAAACGTTTGGGACAAAAAGTTTAAAAATGCACAGTTTTTGAAAACATTAATTACAAATGAAATATTTTAATAAGTTTTGATTGTGCATGTGATCTCATACCAGTGTCAGAAAAAAAAACAACGAAACGTTTTGAATTTCAGAGTATTTGTAGTTTTTACAAAATTTTAAAATTTGGCATTTTAGGAAAAATGACCAGTGGTTTTGTAAAATGGTCTTTAAACAACAAAGGTAACAGAGACTCATGCATTCTAAGGTTATGGCAGATAAGCACATGCCCCACAAAACTGGTTTTGCAAGTTTCAGAAACAAAAGTCAAATCCGTTTGCTGTCTTTCCGGTTTGTATGCAATTTTTTATTTTTCATTTTCCAAGCAAAGCTTTCATATCATTATCGATCCTTTAGGTGCCATTTTAATGCGTGGGTGTCGAACGACTTGCCCAAAACAAATTAAAACATTTTATTGTGATATAAATGGAACGAAATTTTAATGTGTAAAACAACCCCGCATAGTAAGTCCAATAGATGGACATATCATAAAAGTTCTTTAATTGCACGCCAATATCATAAAAGTTCTTTAATTGCACGCCAATAGATGGACATATCATAAAAGTTCTTTAATTGCACGCCGGTGGGTCGGGCGTCAGACTCTATGATGGCCCCGACATAAAGCTATTCATTTTAGTTGGTTGGGGCCGGAGCTTCTTGTCTGTTGCTTGGCCCACCGGGGTCCAACTGGTGTTTTTTCTTTTGCTCCGGAGTTAGTAGGTTATTCGGCGCCCAGGGATCTCCATCGTCGGGCAGCTTACTCAGTCTGTGAGTCCTGGTTTTTGATTCATCAGGATGTTTATCATGATTTATTTGTTTGTTCTTGATGATTCATTGACTAGCTAGAGATTCACCACGAGGACCGAATAACTAACTAAATGTTATGAACCACTGCAGAAGCTGAGGGTGAGGTTATGGCCATGTAAAACCGGTTTAAACCCGCCAGTAACTTTGTGTTACTGATCGTTCCAAGTCGATACTTCTGTGGTGGTTCTTTTTGTTTTATGTCTTGGTGTTTTTAAAAAAATTTTCGTGCTGTTGGCGCCTTATGTATGTTTTCATATTTTTAGTTAAGTTAAGGTAACTGAGTGGCCACCTATTGGGAAAATAGCTGCTCATTCGGCTTACGATTTGTTTCATGGTATATGTACCTGATTGTTAGTTTGGTTTTTTCCCACCTCGGTTTTTGGAGTGGGAATCTTTTTCTGATTGCGTCTTTTCCTGATCTTTGCCTACTTGTACCTTTTTTGAGCGGAACGGACATATTCATTAAGTATAAAAGTCGTTTGCTGAGAATCAATATAGTCATAAACAGGCGTATTGTACGCACGGAAATTTTGCCTTTATGTCCGTCCATTCTTATTGCCGTATTTTATATCTCCAGGAACTCTAGACTCATAAAGGAAACTCCCTGTCACGAACATATAATGTAAACTAATGGAATAAAATTCTCAGAAATAAATCAAACTGGGTTTTGTTATGAAACACATTTCTCGGCATCTGATGGTTAAATAGCGAGAGCAGTTTGATAGTAAGCTACCTACCAATCTCGAGGTGTTTCAGCCAGAAAAAAAAAACGAATTGATTGTTTATAGTGTGCAAATTTTTAAGAAAAAACGTGTTTGTTTATGTCAATTAATGAGTGATTTACCGACATACGAAAACAAACAATTATTTTTGAGAAAACCATTCAAGCATCCAGTCATTGTCTATATTTAGAAGATAAAGGCAGAGAAAGAATAATTGCGTTTAATTGTTTTCTTCAGTCAAATGCACAAAATGTAATGCATTTTATTTTGTGAAGTGAATCTCAAAAAATGTGACAAAACCGAATAAATTTTCAGTGATGATATGCTTCTTTGTCAAATAACGATGCTTACTAAACCGATAAGTAATATTATTTATGTTGTAAAACCTATATCTTGAAAGTAAATAGCTTAATCTTAAGCACGAGACAGTATTAACATAGTTTTTATACTTCGGCGCCAAATTGAAAATCAGACAAAACAAACAGAAAAAACAGGAAAATAAGCTAGATTGTCTTTTCTGATTTTGTAGCGTTACCGGCATATTATTTATTGTCAGGAACGGAACAAACCTTTGATTTGAGCCTGTGTATGAGAAAACCAACAATTTGGGTTTCCGAGCAGGTCCGGCACAAACCAGTCTGTACAGTGACAGCATAAAGCTAGAAGCTTGAAACATTGCATACAAGTAGAAGAGGAATAATACTATTTGTGTGGCTAAAACAATGGCGCTGATCAGCTGATCTGCACAGTTACTGCACAGTTGATCTGCGTCTTTGTTTTGGCATATGCAAATCGTTGGTTTTCTCGAGCGAAGGCTCATATGTAAAACAACCCCGCAGAGAAATTCCTATAGATGGACATTTTATTCTAACTCGGTTGAGCGGAGGTGACATAGTATTACTCAGAAAGTATCAATGTCGGTTTCTAAGAATCAATGTAATAATTGTAACCAAAATGCGTTTTGCACGCACAGAAATTTTTCATCGATGTCCGTCGGAACTTCATCACACATGTTAAGGCAACCCACAAAACCAGAACATCAGGGGCCAGTTGTTCAAAATTAACGATGTCGTTAGTTAGCAATTCGTTAAAATTTCAAACATGAATATTACAAATACAATGTTATTTTTGTGATAAAATATGAGAATCCTTTGCATTGATAAAATGTGAGAATCCTTTGCAATGCAACGGATTCTTACATTATATAAAAAACAAAAAATAATGACAGTGTATTTGCTTATGTAGCCTGCATTTACTTAAGGAGTTGAGGTCTTAACGATGACGTTATACTAAACGACTGGGCCCTGACTCGTTCGGAATTGTTTATCTAACGCTACAAAATTGATGACTACACGAATTCGGATGCTATCAAAGTCCTGGTTATCTCGAATTGTTTTTATTCCTAATTTTTAGATGAGCTCAAAAATGAACATTGGAACCTTAAATCTGATGACGTCAGCAAACACCGGAAAGCATGATCGGAAGTTTTTGATAGAAGCTTCTCGGTGGTGATAAATTTTCTTGAATCTAGACATTATGAAAAATGTCTTAAATTGATAAATTCTAAAAACTAAAAAACAGGTCCATGGAATTAAGCAGGTCCACTCATATATCCAAATGTCATGGCATCCCATTGTTGGATAGAAGGCATCCCAATGTTGTATAGAATTTGTTTCTTTCATTTGTGGCTTACCACCCCGGTCAACAGCGATGGTCATGTCGGGGCGATACTCCGTTTAATGGTCCTTCTACCCTTCTTGTTATGCTGTCTTGCCATTTATTTGCACATTTGTACATTTGTATATTTAGATCAATTCATGATGAAATATAGCTGCTCTTTCAGCTTAGGATATATTTTCTTTGAATGAGTACATTGTACCTTATTGTCAATTTGTTTTGCCCAGCTGAGTTTTTTTTTTGTTTAAGAACTTTGGTTCTGTTCGCACCGTTTTCTGATCATTGCTTACGATTTCCTGTTCATAAAGTCATCATCCCTTACGATTTGCGTCATGACATGAGGTCTGTTTATGGTCGTTCATCAAAATGAGACACATATGGTTTGGAACTTATTCAGAATGCAAAACAATCAATTGTGTGTCATATTCTGTAGACGTCTGCAGACATAAACAAAATATCGAGAATGTTCCGTGTCTATAATAAGTGAGAGATCTTGATGTACGCACATCTTGCAAACGTTATATATGAATTTTTGCAGCCTATAAGATATCGAGTGGCTCCAAGAGATGTTATTTAAATATGCCGACAATAATTTATCTGAAATTGATTTTCTTTTGACATGTTACATCAAGAGGGTGGCGAGCAAGTAATAAGTAATGCACCGGGGACACTCAAATATATACGTTTCGTACTACACTATAGCTTTGATAGTCATCACTATCATTGAAATCCCCTACAGAAATAGTTTGACAGCCCATATCTCACTACTGATCAGATTTGAAGCTGGTTTTCACCAAAACATTACGAAAACACACACATGCAATACATAGAGAATTTTTCAAAAGCAAAAATTGAAAATTATTGGAAAAATTTGGATATTTTTCTTATTTTTGCTCAAAACAAAGATTGTGGGTACACGTTAGAACCGCCACAATCTATGTTTTGGAGCAAAAATAAGAAAAATAGGTGTACCCCTGCATACCCCAGTTTTGCTATATATAATTGGGGTTTAAGGGGGGTATACATGGCACGGGTATGTTTTCCTGATGCAGCTTCGAACTGAATTCAGCAACTCGAATTCAGAGCAATCCAAATGTGTTGTGTTATGTGTTGTTGAAATGTGTGTTTTTGACAAAATATCACAATTTTGAGAATTTATAATGTTCTTTATTTATTTAACTTGTAAGCAAAGAAACGTTTTTGTGTTGAAATGTTTCTTGGCACTATGCTAAGGGTAAAACATGTACACCGTTGGCTTATCCAATGTCAAAATTAATGTGTGCATGTGTTCCGAAGCCCGTGTTGAAAAGATGAAGAAAAGAAATTAAATGAAACTTTCAAAGATCCTTTGGGATCAGTGAATATATATGAGGTATTTCAATTTTTTATATGTTAAGAATCATCTTCTTAACAGTATTTTGATTATTTGGCCCCTTTGGGAATTTGAGTCTTTGATTTAGACTACACAGATGTAAATTCTTGAAATTGCAGCAAAATGTCTGGCTTTCTCTGCCGGCTTTATAAAGGGTCACTGACGAAGGTTCATTACCCGAAATTGTACAATATGCCCATCTTCTAGCTTTGTATTTTTACTGCTTCCAAAGGATCTAACAATTATTTTTATTTATATAATTCAATTTGATATCTGTAGCAAATGGACACGAGCGCGTATTGACCGTCTGGCGCATTGTTGAACTTTGAGTAACATATAAGCCGCCTCGTGGGAAAACCAACAATGTGGTTTCCGAACAGGTCCGACACAAACCGGCCTGTAGAAGCACAGAAAAGAGCTAGAAGCTTGAAATTTCGGATTTAAGTAGAAGAGGAGTTGTACTATCCGAGTAGCGAAAACAAAGGCGCTGATCAGCTTCGCGGATACCGCGAAGCTGATCTGCGCCTTTGTTTTCACATATGCAAATTGTTGGTTTTCCCATGAGGCGGCTTATATATTAAAGCGAGATCATTTTATTTTCATTTTACTCGTGTACATGTATTTTAATCTAGCCGCAGTTCACACACCGTGCACGGAAGTGTTTAGACTCTGAGCCACACTTCGTAGCTGTGTTTTTATCCCCTTTATGTCCACTGTGCCAGATTTTATGCTATCATAATGTCTACTGTGCCAAAAGATCTATCCCCAAATACAGTATTAAGCCTAAACTAAAAGATGGACTACTTGTACATCCAGGCAAAGCTTTTACACTATTATAAGGAAAAGATGTAGTTTTCCTCTTAATACTTTGATCATTGTACATTGCTCTATATTTGTGCCAACCAACCGACCACTCCTCATATCTATACTGTTATATGATAACCATGTTTCCCTAATCTATACATGTATTCAGATCCACATTTTGTTTGGTCAATTTCAATATCAAACCTTTGACTTTGCAGCAAATTCAAAAGTGTTGATGACAATGCAAAACGTTTGGGACAAAAAGTTTAAAAATGCACAGTTTTTGAAAACATTAATTACAAATGAAATATTTTAATAAGTTTTGATTGTGCATGTGATCTCATACCAGTGTCAGAAAAAAAAACAACGAAACGTTTTGAATTTCAGAGTATTTGTAGTTTTTACAAAATTTTAAAATTTGGCATTTTAGGAAAAATGACCAGTGGTTTTGTAAAATGGTCTTTAAACAACAAAGGTAACAGAGACTCATGCATTCTAAGGTTATGGCAGATAAGCACATGCCCCACATAACTGGTTTTGCAAGTTTCAGAAACAAAAGTCAAATCCGTTTGCTGTCTTTCCGGTTTGTATGCAATTTTTTATTTTTCATTTTCCAAGCAAAGCTTTCATATCATTATCGATCCTTTAGGTGCCATTTTAATGCGTGGGTGTCGAACGACTTGCCCAAAACAAATTAAAACATTTTATTGTGATATAAATGGAACGAAATTTTAATGTGTAAAACAACCCCGCATAGTAAGTCCAATAGATGGACATATCATAAAAGTTCTTTAATTGCACGCCAATATCATAAAAGTTCTTTAATTGCACGCCAATAGATGGACATATCATAAAAGTTCTTTAATTGCACGCCGGTGGGTCGGGCGTCAGACTCTATGATGGCCCCGACATAAAGCTATTCATTTTAGTTGGTTGGGGCCGGAGCTTCTTGTCTGTTGCTTGGCCCACCGGGGTCCAACTGGTGTTTTTTCTTTTGCTCCGGAGTTAGTAGGTTATTCGGCGCCCAGGGATCTCCATCGTCGGGCAGCTTACTCAGTCTGTGAGTCCTGGTTTTTGATTCATCAGGATGTTTATCATGATTTATTTGTTTGTTCTTGATGATTCATTGACTAGCTAGAGATTCACCACGAGGACCGAATAACTAACTAAATGTTATGAACCACTGCAGAAGCTGAGGGTGAGGTTATGGCCATGTAAAACCGGTTTAAGCCCGCCAGTAACTTTGTGTTACTGATCGTTCCAAGTCGATACTTCTGTGGTGGTTCTTTTTGTTTTATGTCTTGGTGTTTTTAAAAAAATTTTCGTGCTGTTGGCGCCTTATGTATGTTTTCATATTTTTAGTTAAGTTAAGGTAACTGAGTGGCCACCTATTGGGAAAATAGCTGCTCATTCGGCTTACGATTTGTTTCATGGTATATGTACCTGATTGTTAGTTTGGTTTTTTCCCACCTCGGTTTTTGGAGTGGGAATCTTTTTCTGATTGCGTCTTTTCCTGATCTTTGCCTACTTGTACCTTTTTTGAGCGGAACGGACATATTCATTAAGTATAAAAGTCGTTTGCTGAGAATCAATATAGTCATAAACAGGCGTATTGTACGCACGGAAATTTTGCCTTTATGTCCGTCCATTCTTATTGCCGTATTTTATATCTCCAGGAACTCTAGACTCATAAAGGAAACTCCCTGTCACGAACATATAATGTAAACTAATGGAATAAAATTCTCAGAAATAAATCAAACTGGGTTTTGTTATGAAACACATTTCTCGGCATCTGATGGTTAAATAGCGAGAGCAGTTTGATAGTAAGCTACCTACCAATCTCGAGGTGTTTCAGCCAGAAAAAAAAAACGAATTGATTGTTTATAGTGTGCAAATTTTTAAGAAAAAACGTGTTTGTTTATGTCAATTAATGAGTGATTTACCGACATACGAAAACAAACAATTATTTTTGAGAAAACCATTCAAGCATCCAGTCATTGTCTATATTTAGAAGATAAAGGCAGAGAAAGAATAATTGCGTTTAATTGTTTTCTTCAGTCAAATGCACAAAATGTAATGCATTTTATTTTGTGAAGTGAATCTCAAAAAATGTGACAAAACCGAATAAATTTTCAGTGATGATATGCTTCTTTGTCAAATAACGATGCTTACTAAACCGATAAGTAATATTATTTATGTTGTAAAACCTATATCTTGAAAGTAAATAGCTTAATCTTAAGCACGAGACAGTATTAACATAGTTTTTATACTTCGGCGCCAAATTGAAAATCAGACAAAACAAACAGAAAAAACAGGAAAATAAGCTAGATTGTCTTTTCTGATTTTGTAGCGTTACCGGCATATTATTTATTGTCAGGAACGGAACAAACCTTTGATTTGAGCCTGTGTATGAGAAAACCAACAATTTGGGTTTCCGAGCAGGTCCGGCACAAACCAGTCTGTACAGTGACAGCATAAAGCTAGAAGCTTGAAACATTGCATACAAGTAGAAGAGGAATAATACTATTTGTGTGGCTAAAACAATGGCGCTGATCAGCTGATCTGCACAGTTACTGCACAGTTGATCTGCGTCTTTGTTTTGGCATATGCAAATCGTTGGTTTTCTCGAGCGAAGGCTCATATGTAAAACAACCCCGCAGAGAAATTCCTATAGATGGACATTTTATTCTAACTCGGTTGAGCGGAGGTGACATAGTATTACTCAGAAAGTATCAATGTCGGTTTCTAAGAATCAATGTAATAATTGTAACCAAAATGCGTTTTGCACGCACAGAAATTTTTCATCGATGTCCGTCGGAACTTCATCACACATGTTAAGGCAACCCACAAAACCAGAACATCAGGGGCCAGTTGTTCAAAATTAACGATGTCGTTAGTTAGCAATTCGTTAAAATTTCAAACATGAATATTACAAATACAATGTTATTTTTGTGATAAAATATGAGAATCCTTTGCATTGATAAAATGTGAGAATCCTTTGCAATGCAACGGATTCTTACATTATATAAAAAACAAAAAATAATGACAGTGTATTTGCTTATGTAGCCTGCATTTACTTAAGGAGTTGAGGTCTTAACGATGACGTTATACTAAACGACTGGGCCCTGACTCGTTCGGAATTGTTTATTTAACGCTACAAAATTGATGACTACACGAATTCGGATGCTATCAAAGTCCTGGTTATCTCGAATTGTTTTTATTCCTAATTTTTAGATGAGCTCAAAAATGAACATTGGAACCTTAAATCTGATGACGTCAGCAAACACCGGAAAGCATGATCGGAAGTTTTTGATAGAAGCTTCTCGGTGGTGATAAATTTTCTTGAATCTAGACATTATGAAAAATGTCTTAAATTGATAAATTCTAAAAACTAAAAAACAGGTCCATGGAATTAAGCAGGTCCACTCATATATCCAAATGTCATGGCATCCCATTGTTGGATAGAAGGCATCCCAATGTTGTATAGAATTTGTTTCTTTCATTTGTGGCTTACCACCCCGGTCAACAGCGATGGTCATGTCGGGGCGATACTCCGTTTAATGGTCCTTCTACCCTTCTTGTTATGCTGTCTTGCCATTTATTTGCACATTTGTACATTTGTATATTTAGATCAATTCATGATGAAATATAGCTGCTCTTTCAGCTTAGGATATATTTTCTTTGAATGAGTACATTGTACCTTATTGTCAATTTGTTTTGCCCAGCTGAGTTTTTTTTTGTTTAAGAACTTTGGTTCTGTTCGCACCGTTTTCTGATCATTGCTTACAATTTCCTGTTCATAAAGTCATCATCCCTTACGATTTGCGTCATGACATGAGGTCTGTTTATGGTCGTTCATCAAAATGAGACACATATGGTTTGGAACTTATTCAGAATGCAAAACAATCAATTGTGTGTCATATTCTGTAGACGTCTGCAGACATAAACAAAATATCGAGAATGTTCCGTGTCTATAATAAGTGAGAGATCTTGATGTACGCACATCTTGCAAACGTTATATATGAATTTTTGCAGCCTATAAGATATCGAGTGGCTCCAAGAGATGTTATTTAAATATGCCGACAATAATTTATCTGAAATTGATTTTCTTTTGACATGTTACATCAAGAGGGTGGCGAGCAAGTAATAAGTAATGCACCGGGGACACTCAAATATATACGTTTCGTACTACACTATAGCTTTGATAGTCATCACTATCATTGAAATCCCCTACAGAAATAGTTTGACAGCCCATATCTCACTACTGATCAGATTTGAAGCTGGTTTTCACCAAAACATTACGAAAACACACACATGCAATACATAGAGAATTTTTCAAAAGCAAAAATTGAAAATTATTGGAAAAATTTGGATATTTTTCTTATTTTTGCTCAAAACAAAGATTGTGGGTACACGTTAGAACCGCCACAATCTATGTTTTGGAGCAAAAATAAGAAAAAATAGGTGTACCCCTGCATACCCCAGTTTTGCTATATATAATTGGGGTTTAAGGGGGGTATACATGGCACGGGTATGTTTTCCTGATGCAGCTTCGAACTGAATTCAGCAACTCGAATTCAGAGCAATCCAAATGTGTTGTGTTATGTGTTGTTGAAATGTGTGTTTTTGACAAAATATCACAATTTTGAGAATTTATAATGTTCTTACTTTAGCTCACAAGCTACACTTTTGAATTTTCTTCAACTAGAAGCATGAAATTGAGTATTTACACAGATTAGTGATAAGATCACTGTGGCCTGTTAATGGCCTCATAAAACTGCCCATTGCTCCAAGAGGATTCTTAGCAGGTGGTGTATTCTACTGTCTGAAAAATTTATTGCCCGTCAAACAAAAATGGTACTTGATGTCATACTTTTTGCAATGGTTAATACCAGCCTGCACATATTTGTGTGAAATGTGTTTACATATATACTGCATTATGCCTTTCTGTCAGGATACAAGTCAGACTACTAAACACATTGATAAAATTCTTGTGACTATCCAGTACTGTTTTGTTTGATTTTCCAATGCCATGTTGCAGAAACAAATTAGTGGGAACATGAGAAAACCTCTGTTGCGTATGAGAAAACAAAGCCTCCGAACACAGCAACTGTGCTGCTGGTCGGTGCCTTTGTAGCCCCTTTTAGACAAAACAACCCCTGTGCTGTATAAATTCAAAATGTAAACACTCAAGCCTTTTTTGTTCCACCATGTTCGCTTCGGACATCTGTTGATGAAAAACCACAAATACAAGGTTTCTTGAAATGGGGCCCTTAGTGTGTTATATTCAGGAAACACAGTGCACAATATTTTGGTATATGAGTTTATAAATCTTGAAAATGCACCCAATGAAGACCATGACCAGTAGATCAGGTTTGGTCCATCAACAATTATTGAATTCAATAATACTTGGGTCATTGTCAATATTTTCTATATTATTTTAGTTTAACCCATTATTTAAATTTGAATTTAAAAGTAACAAATTCGTTCTAAAAAGTATTGCATCGCCTTGTTTAATGAAAATTGTTACATTGTTGTTATGGACGTTGTTAGTGACGTTAAGTATTCCCACAACAGGCGGCCCCTGAGCGTTGTTTCTTCATCACTCGATCACCTCACTGCTGTGAGCGCCGCTCTGGCCACATGTGAGACAAGCAAAGTTCTGCTTGCGGGTGTGCCAGGTGGTTTTTCTCGGGGTCCACCCTTTTTCGCCCCACCTTCTGATTGGCCCGTCTCATATGAGCTGAAATAAACTTGAAAGGGACGTTAAACTGAATCCAAAAAAAAAGTGTTAACACATGTGAGGTCATAATTTTTATTACATGACGTTATCTACTGGAAAACGAGCTATGTCATATGTCACATTATTATAGTTAATTACTTTAACTTCTTATTTAAGTTTGGTTTGTTCCTGTCTACACTTTGCAACTTGGTTTATGTATATGCATGTAGCATCAGTTATGATTCCATTTAAACAATACTGCAAATGAATCAGGTTATGACAAAAACTGATTTTGTATACATGTGAAAACAAAGGCACAGAACACTACAAAACCGATAAGTGTCTTTGTTTTCGCTAAATAAACTGTTTAACCTTTTTTTTTTTCTTTTTTTTAAATTGAATTCAATTATGATCTGCAAGTGCACATCCTGGTTTGTAAAATATCTGGTTAAAGCACTACAAAAGGTTTTCTTGAGACATGGCCTCAATATAAATGGAGTTATAAACTCTTTGAATAGAGTGACCACTGCAGCCAGTTCACAGCTGGAGTTTATTTAGTTAATGTTCTGTGAAAATCTGTAACTGTACAAGTGCCATTAGTGATTAGATAGGGTAATTTGAGCTTCCCTCAAAATGAGGGAATTCTTGAGCTTGTGGTATATAGTATTCTTTATTTATTTAACTTGTAAGCAAAGAAACGTTTTTGTGTTGAAATGTTTCTTGGCACTATGCTAAGGGTAAAACATGTACACCGTTGGCTTATCCAATGTCAAAATTAATGTGTGCATGTGTTCCGAAGCCCGTGTTGAAAAGATGAAGAAAAGAAATTAAATGAAACTTTCAAAGATCCTTTGGGATCAGTGAATATATATGAGGTATTTCAATTTTTTATATGTTAAGAATCATCTTCTTAACAGTATTTTGATTATTTGGCCCCTTTGGGAATTTGAGTCTTTGATTTAGACTACACAGATGTAAATTCTTGAAATTGCAGCAAAATGTCTGGCTTTCTCTGCCGGCTTTATAAAGGGTCACTGACGAAGGTTCATTACCCGAAATTGTACAATATGCCCATCTTCTAGCTTTGTATTTTTACTGCTTCCAAAGGATCTAACAATTATTTTTATTTATATAATTCAATTTGATATCTGTAGCAAATGGACACGAGCGCGTATTGACCGTCTGGCGCATTGTTGAACTTTGAGTAACATATAAGCCGCCTCGTGGGAAAGCCAACAATGTGGTTTCCGAACAGGTCCGACACAAACCGGCCTGTAGAAGCACAGAAAAGAGCTAGAAGCTTGAAATTTCGGATTTAAGTAGAAGAGGAGTTGTACTATCCGAGTAGCGAAAACAAAGGCGCTGATCAGCTTCGCGGATACCGCGAAGCTGATCTGCGCCTTTTTTTTCACATATGCAAATTGTTGGTTTTCCCATGAGGCGGCTTATATATTAAAGCGAGATCATTTTATTTTCATTTTACTCGTGTACATGTATTTTAATCTAGCCGCAGTTCACACACCGTGCACGGAAGTGTTTAGACTCTGAGCCACACTTCGTAGCTGTGTTTTTATCCCCTTTATGTCCACTGTGCCAGATTTTATGCTATCATAATGTCTACTGTGCCAAAAGATCTATCCCCAAATACAGTATTAAGCCTAAACTAAAAGATGGACTACTTGTACATCCAGGCAAAGCTTTTACACTATTGACTTACAATCTGATTCCTGGTTAATCGCTCAGGTCTGAGTCTGCCCAGGAAAAGTGGTTCAAGTAAAGCATTCAAACATAAAATCCTTGTTTTCTTAACTGGGAGGTTATATATTTGAAACACAGTTCGGATGTCATGACATTCTAATTTTGGGTGCAAGCCCCATAGAATGGAGGCAACGTCCCGACGTGACCATAGCTGTTGCCTGGGACGTTACGCATCAATTCAAATACACATACAAAAAATACCTTCAACAGTGGACTCTAGAGACACATTATGTTTCCCACAAATAAATGAGCCGCCGCATGGGAACACCAACACGTAGCCCAAAGGCAACGATCGCTCACCTGAGAGTCAACAAGTACAGTCACTGGACACTAAAAATTGATTTTTCAAACATTCAAGGGCAGCTATCTCCGCAGTCCACGGTCGAATCTGGCTCAAATTCGAACTCATCCAAGATGTTATGGTTATCCTAGTTTCTTCCAAGAATGAAGAAGATCCGATAAAAATTGAAGGCGCTAGAGTGGTCACAATACAAAATATTGATTTTTCAAACACTAAAGGGCAGCTAACTCCGCAGTCAGAGGTCAGATCTGGCCGAAATTCTAACTCATGCGAGATATTGTAGTTATCCTTGTTACCTGCAAGAATGAAGAATATCCACTGAAAAACAAAGATGCTAGAGTGGCCACTTCACAAAATATTGATTTTTCAAACACTCAAGGGCAGATAACTCCGCAGTCAGAGGTCCGATCTGGTCGAAATTCGAACTCATCCGCGATGTTATTGATGTCCTTGTTACTTCCAAGAGTACCTGTAAAGGAAATCCGAATAAAAATGAAGGCGCTACAGTGGCCACAACACTTAATATTGATTTTTCACAGTCAAGGGCAGATAACTCTGCAGTCAAGGGTCGGATCTAACTGAAATTCGAACTCATCCGAGATGTTATGGCTATCCTTGTTACTTGCAAGTATGAATAAGATCCGATCAAAATTGAAAGCGCTAGAGTGGCCACAACACTAAATATTGATTTTTCAAACACTCAAGGGCAGATAACTCCGCAGTCAGAGGTCCGATCTGGTCGAAATTCGAACTCATCCGCGATGTTATTGATGTCCTTGTTACTTCCAAGAATAAAGAAGATCCGAATAAAACTGAAGGCGCTAGAGTGGCCACAACACTGAATATTGATTTTTCACACAGTCAAGGGCAGATAACTCTGCAGTCAAGGGTTGAATCTAGCTGAAATTCGAACTCATCCGAGATGTTATGGCTATCCTTGTTACTTCCAAGTATGAAGAAGATCCGATCAAAATTGAAGGCGCTAGAGTGGCCACAACACAAAATAATGATTTTTCAAACACTGAAGGGCAGCTAACTCCACAGTCAGAGGTCGGATCTGGCTGAAATTCAAACCCGTTCGAGATATTACAGTTGTCCTTGTTACCTGCAAGAATGAAGAAGATTCAATGAAAAATAAAGGCGCTAGAGTGGCCACAACATTTTTCCCATTATAAGTCTATGGGGATTTTTCCATACGCTCAAGGGCAGCTAACTCCGCAATCTGAGGTAGAACCTGGCCGAAATTCGAACTCATCCGAGATCTTATGGTTGTCCTTGTTACCTTCAAGAATGAAGAAGATCCAATCAAAAATGAAGTTGCTAGAGTGGCCACAACATTTTCCCCATTATAACTCAATGGGAGCTATCTGTTGCCATGGAAACCAGAGTTCTGATCTGACCTGGTCCAAAACCTAATGCAACCTTTCTCCCTCTTCAATGATGATTCATTTGGGACCAAGTTATACAGACAAATCGTTGGAATTCCGATGGGTACAAATTGCGCACCTCTCGTAGCTGATTTATTTTTATACTGCTACGAAAGAGATTTCATGGATTCTCTTAACCATGATAATCAAGCTGATGTTATCGAGGCTTTTAATTCTACTTCTAGGTACCTCGATGACCTTTTGAACATTGACAACCCTTATTTTGAAGGTATGGTCAATCAAATTTATCCACCTGAACTACAGTTGAACAAAGCCAATATCTCGGATACCGAAGCCCCCTTTTTAGATCTACATCTTTCTGTTGCAAATGGATTTGTTTCTTCTAAAATTTATGATAAGCGCGATAACTTTGATTTTGATATAGTAAATTTTCCGTTTTTGGATGGTGACGTTCCTCGTCGTGCTTCTTATGGTGTATACATTTCGCAACTTATTAGGTTTGCTAGAGTCTGCAATCATGTTACAGACTTCAACGCTCGAAATAAATGTTTAACGGCAAAACTTCTCCAACAGGGCTATCGGTATCATGAACTTCGAAAAACCTTTTCTAAATTTTATGGTAGACACTATGAATTGATTTCCAAATATAATGTTGGGTTAAAGACGCTTTTAAGTGAGGGCCTTTCGGAACGAGAATTTTATGGTGACTTGGTTTACAAATTTAAGAAACTTATAGGAAGTAATGATTTTTCTTTTCAGTTTAGAAAAAATCATAACATGTTACAGACGTATAGGTTAAAACTTGAATGTTATGCGACAGTCTGCATGCTTAGTTTTTAACCCAATCACGGTTGATAACTATGCTGTTTTTAATTGCACGCCGGTGGGTCGGGCGTCAGACTCTATGATGGCCCCGACTTAAAGCTATTCATTTTAGTTGGTTGGGGCCGGAGCTTCTTGTCTGTTGCTTGGCCCACCGGGGTCCAACTGATGTTTTTCGTTTGCTCCGGAGTTAGTAAGCTATTCGGCGCCCAGGGATCTCCATCGTCGGGCAGCTTACTGAATCTGTGAGTCCTGGTTTTTGATTCATCAGGATGTTTATCATGATTTATTTGTTTGTTCTTGATGATTCATTGACTAGTTAGAGATTCACCTTGAGGACCGAAGAACTAACTAGATGTTATGAACCACTGCAGAAGCTGAGGGTGAGGTTATGGCCATGTAAAATCGATTTAAACCCGCCAGTAACTTTGTGTTACTGATCGTTCCAATGCGATACTTTTGTGGTGGTTCTTTTTGTTTTATGCCTTGGTGTTTAAAATATTTTTGTGCTGTTGGCGCCTTATGTATGTTTTCATATTTATAGTTAAGTTAAGGTAACTGAGTGGCCACCTATTGGAAAAATAGCTGCTCATTCGGCTTACGAAATGTTTTCATGGTATAAGTACCTGATTGTTAGTTTGGTTTTTTCCCACCTCGGTTTTTGGAGTGGGAATCTTTTTCTGATTGCGTCTTTTCCTGATCTTTGCCTACTTGTACCTTTTCAGATAAAATTTGATTGCGATTGGCCTTGTTGTCTTAGAGATATTCAAGATTGAAAGTGTGAACGCACGCACGGACGCATCCACCCACAGACGCCGGCTCGACTACCATACTATATGCTCACCTTGTGAGCCTTCGGCTCAGGTGAGCTAAAAATCTGCATAGGCGAAAACAAAGGCGCTGATCAGCTTCGCAGTTACTGCGAAGCTGATCAGCGAGCGGATCAGCTTCGCAGTAACTGCGAAGCTGATCAGCGCCTTTGTTTTCGCTACACGGATAATACAATTCCTCTACTTTCTAAATCCAAAATTTCCATCTTCTGTGACTGTACAGCCCAGTTTGTCTCAGACCTGGTCAGAACCCAAATCGTTTGTTTTCTCACGCACAGGCTCAAATCGGACAAACCTTGGTTTTGGAACATTAGATTATTAACAGGTGTCAAGACTTTACTTAGAAGAACGCATATTGCTGTTGAAGACATGGCAGTTATGTTTTCAGCTCATTAGTGATTTACCGACCAAGGGAAAACAGTGTTATAGAAGGATCTACAATTAGCATTCGGTCCTTGCCAATGGCTTGCAGTCACAGAAAATTCTTTATAGCATAATGCACGAAATAGTTCACAACTATAGTTAAATGAGCCGCCTCATGGGAAAACCAACAATCTGCATATGCGAAAACAAAGACGCTGATCAGCGCCTTTGTTTTCGCTACATGGATAGTACAATTCCTCTTCTACTTAAATCCGAAATTTCAAGCTTCTAGCTCTTTTCTGTGCTTGTACAGGCCGGTTTGTGTCGGACCTGTTCGGAAACCACATTGTTGGTTTTACCACGAGGCGGCTCAAATGTTTACTGGATTATAGTCCGGTAGCAAAATGGCATATTCTCGTTTATTTTGTCAACTAATTAGTGATCTACCTACAAAGAAAACATAGTATATTCAGTGCATTCAGCATTTATCTTGTCAGTTATTGGAAAAAAAATCCGTTCATAACAAATGAGCCACCTTGTGGAAAAACCAACAATGTGGTTTCCGAGTAGGTCCGATACAAACCGAGCTGTACAAGCACAATTTCAATTTCAGAAGATGGCTGGAGACGGGGAATTTTGGATTTAGAAGGTAAAGGAATTGTACTATCCATGTAGCGAAAACAAAGGCGCTGATCAGCTTCGCAATTACCGCGAAGCTGATCTGCGTCTTTGTTTTCGTATATGCAAATTGTTGGTTTTCTCACGAGTCGGCTCGAATTATATTTTTCGCTTTCTACAATACAATATTCTATTCCAAGTAGTTTGCTCTTAAATTTCTTGACTTAAATTATTGTCACAACTTTTGAGAAGAATACCAGATGTGGTCAATTTACACGTAATATACTTGTTTAGTAAACTTGAACGCTAGGAAACACAAACAAAATGGGTAAGTAACAACTTATTAGTATAATTTGTGTAATATCTTTGTCCTGATGGAAATATTTTTACACTAGGACATGTCCACATGTAGTGTAGACTTTTTATACCCTTTTTATATTAAATCTGGGATCTACATGGTACACATTTCCTCTAAAATGTAGTCTGGAAACCCGTAAAAACAGCTTCGATGGGGCCGCGATCGTGTTCCCACGAAGTAAACTTTAACTAGAAATAATCAATTCGTCTAAAATTTTAAGATGGAAATATTTCATTTTTGTTTTTAGATGTAAAACATTCTGTATGTTTTTATGGGTACCTGGATCAGATTCGACATTACAACAAATATATTTTCTTCAGTTTTCATACAATTAAGGTGTTTGTTCAGCGTGTGGCACAATACTATTTTAACCCACCGTCACGACAATTGGGTAAATAAGATACCTGACATTTAGGAGCTACGTACATTCTAGAATTCATTATCACATCTACCATTATACAACAGTTCCTAGGAAAGGAAAGGAACTGACAAACTGTGATTAGTTTTATTTTTAGAGACATCAGATGAACACTGATATTTAAGAGCGATAACAACTGTGCTAACCAAGCTGCGGAATAGTCATTTGGGACTGGTCTATTGAGCAAAACAAAGACGTGAAGCCGTGTCGTAAGAAACAGTCACAAGTTAAGTTTGTTTGAGCCTGCCAAGGTAACAGCGTTTTTTTTTTTTTTTTTTTTTTTTTTTTTTTTTTTTTTTTTGGGGGGGGGGGGGTTCTTGAAACCAGCCAAACACATAAGCTGTAGTTGTTTACTTTAGTGGTTATATAAATAACACATCTTGGATGTCATGACCAACCCAATATTAGATGTCCTATAAAATAGATGTAACGCCGCAACATGACAATAAATCATCAGGAAAACATGTCGGTGCAATGAATATCCCCTTAAACCCCACTTTTATTTAGTAAAACTGGGGTATGCAGGGGTATACCTATTTTTCTTACTTTTGCACCAAAACATAGATTGTGGGTACTCGTTAGAACCGCCTGGGCGAGGCGGTTCTAACGTGTACCCACAATCTATGTTTTGAGCAAAACTAAGAAAAATATCAAAAACTTTCCTCTGAAAATTATCAATATTTGACCTGAAAAAAATACTGTATATCATATGGGCATGTTTTCGTAATGCTAGGACGTAAAGGCACCCGGTCCAACAAACAAAAATATAACACTACATGTGATAACAATTCACAGTAAATGTGAGGGTAAGCTTTGAGAACCAAGTAAACTTTGGTTCGAGCGAAATTACATTGTTTTTCAGATTAAAGAAATATCAGATGATTTTTTTTTTCTAAACGGTAACTCAACTGCTACTTGAAACCAAAGTGGTAAAGTTTTATATTGCCTGTAATTCCAATATCAGCAATAATAATGGACAGAGAAACAAATATAAAGTCACGAAACAACACGTGGTTAACAAATTTCATCATTAGGATAACATTTCCGTGTAATATATGCCCCCTTACAACCCACATTTATATAGCAAAATTGGAATATGTAGGAGTATACTCTTTTTCAAATTTTTCTTCCAAAACTTAGATTGTGGCTACTCGAGGCGGTTCTAACGAGTACCCACAATCTATATGTTCAGCAAACACAAATAAAATATCAGAATTTTTCAACTGATTTGTTTTCTTCAATTTTTTACATCAAAATTATCACCGTATATTGCATGGACAAGTTTTCGTTATGATTCAGAAAACACTCTCTAAAGGACACAATAATAACGACATGTCGGATATAACAAAGAGATAGTAAGAATATAAGAATCTTATATGGGGTTCTGTTCTAGATGGAAGTTTCCAACCCAAGGGATGACCGTGCTGAGCGGAACCGAGGCTTCGCCGAGGTTCCGCTCATCACGGTCATCCCGAGGGTTGGAAACTTCCATCTAGAACAGAACACCATATTAGATTCTTTTTCTTGCACAACAACCCCCAAAATCTGGTTTATTTCAAGGTTTTGCGTATTTTTAGCCTGGGTGAGAACACCTGGGTGAGATGCAATTTTATCACCCAGGCAAAAAGTGTGGCAATTTCTGTCTGGTGTGCAAGAATGGGTCGTCCAGTAATGAACGGAGAGGAAACGCACTGCTAAGACTGGCTAGATTACCAAGTAAGAAAAATGAGGTCAATTTAGATACGTCCGTCGATATCCGTTCTTCACAGAGTTGAGTTCCGGTTTCTGTCCACAACATGTTACGGACATAAAACTGATGTTGATTAACCAAAGGCCTAATAGCAGATCTAAAAGTTTCGAAAATCGCTTTTCTTTCGGTCCTTTGAGATCAGTTAGAATTTTCAGAGTACTAAAATTGTACGTTTAGAGCCATCTTCTAAACATTGTTTTAGTTATTTGACCCCGTTTAGGCATGTGTCTTTGATTTAGACTTACTTTGTGTAAATTTTTGAAATTGCAGTATAATTATCTGGTTATCGTTGCCTGTTGATGAAGGGTAATTGACGAGGGTTCAGTACCCGAAATTGCGCAGTTTTTCATGTATCCTCCGTCACACAAGTACATATGGACTGTACTAAACAATCCGACTTCCATGCAAACATGTAAATTAATGGTCTGTCAGGCAAACTTGATATATACTGAGAGGAACTAGAAACTTAAGTTTTTTAATCATTATACTTTGGGTTGGAACCCCGTAAGAATCGATTTGAACCCTCCACTAATTCTTTTACTGACCGTCTGAAGGCGATTCTGCTGTGACTAATCTTTTATTGCAGGAAAGAAATTACCAGAGTTCAAAAATCGATTTTACGGAGCCCAACCACCAAACTATGGGAAGTTTGAAACTTAAGTTTCTAGTTCCTCTCAGTAAAGTTCCACTACATAATTAAGCTTTCACGAGAGAGTGTATCTAGAACCATTATCATGTGGTCATACAGAAATGATAAAATCAAGGTAACCGTTGTTTCTTATAAATTGTAAATTTCCAGAAAAAAAAAATCAGTATACGTACATGTACAAGTACAGCTGTATTGTGCCTAAACAAAGTGATTACCCGAGATTATTTGTAATTACATGTTTAAGTACCACATTGAATCGATTTTCATATCTAATAAACATATATTGTGAATATTCAGTCTGTTCATGATACAGGGATTAAAATCTCTATTTGATGTCTAATCTTGTCCAGAATTACGTAGGTTATCCGTCGATATTACGATTTATTTTGCTTCATTCACTATACCAATATATCCGTTAGGATTGCCACTAAAAAGGTACAAGTAGGCAAAGATCAGGAAAAGGCGCAATCAGAAAAAGATTCCCACTCCAAAAACCGAGGTGGGAAAAAACCAAACTAACAATCAGGCACTTATACCATGAAACATATCGTAAGCCGAATGAGCAGCTATTTTCCCAATAGGTGGCCACTCAGTTACCTTAACTTAAACTATGAAAACACACATAAGGCACCAACAGCACATTTTTTTTTAAACACCAAGACATATAACAAACAGAACCACCACAACAGCCTGGCAAAATTCAGAAACATACTGTACACCAGAGAGGCCTTGCCAAACAATTGTACCTTGATTTTTAAAAAGAATTTGCATTAGGGGGTGGGGAAGTTTTTCATATGTTTTTCCATAATTGACAAATGTACTGCTCGGGAAATCCATTTTTTGCAATAATATGCTCAATATGGGTTTACCTTTTGAAATGAAAAGGTTTAAAGGTCTGAAACGGACGTTTCAAAATTTCGCAATTCAAAAAAAATGAAACTTGCGAATTTAGAAAATGGGGATACCGGTTTCTGGTGTTTTGAGGAAAATTCTATTTAAAAAAAATCAGAAAGGAAATGTCAAAAGATTTTTCAAATTATTTAAAACAAAATCGATAAAATAAACGTGGCTGGTTAGAACTTTGGCTAGTATGATTCACTGTTTGTCGGTCAGTTATAAGAATATTCTTCTTCACAACGGACCTTCAAACGGTGACGATCTATTTCGTAAATAATTTGAAATCAAACATCGGCTGTTAGAGTGAAAATATTATTCTATCAAACAAATACGACGTCGCGTAAAAATCGCAAAACGCCCACAGTCTTGGAAGGAATCAATAAACCTATGGAAGCCGAGTGGATAAGAGCGCTTATTTCATCAACGCACTTACTAATTCCATCATCTCACCGCTGTGTCTGGTGCGGGTTCGAGCCCTAAGGGGCACATGTAAGACAAGTTCTGCTTGTTGGTGTGCCAGGTGTTATTTCTCGGGGTTCTCCGGTTTTAGCTCCACCTACCGATTGGCGCGTTTCATATGAGCTGAATAATCTTGAAAGGGACGTTAAACTGAATAAAAAGTTTCCGATACCCATGCTTTGCGCCCTAGCGTGTAGCTATAACCATGCCTGCATATAACCATGCCTGCATGCCCATTTTAGGACTTCTACGCAAGATATGACGACAAGGGAAATTTGTTTAAAACTGTAATCACACGAGATGTCATGACATGCGAAATTTGCTTTAAAATATAACCCAAGCAAACAACTTTAGCTTATACAAAAACAAAATGGGAGGCATAACTAGGATTTTGTTTTATATAAACCATCAATGTACCTGTATCTTGTCATATAATCACGACAATTGCACTGAGAGTCACTGATTCGTGTTTCGTGTTTTATGCACATGGCTTATACGTTCCCTAATGAAACTTATTTGAATCTTGTGAAGATTTGCAATATTAATTACATCAATAACTGTAATGGTCTAAAATATAACCACAATAATTATGATCTGAGCTACTTCAATGAAGATGTTGCACAGAGGTTTTAAGGTTTAATCTGTACAAACGAGTGCAAATATATGCTTAATGAAACCGACGTTTCCACACATTAAATCTAAATGAATAATTAAAGTGTATTAAATGCATTACGAAATCAAAAGGAAATCACTCCTTATGATTATAAAACTCCCTGTAAGGAAGACTAGAACGATAACATTTCCCAGCCCAGACGACAAGCGGCAAAGAAAGGACCACACACGGCATCATAAACGTACTAACAATTATTTTATTTGCATCAAGTTAAACAAAAGATTGCGAGAAACCAAGAGGCAGCAAGAATAAAATAAAACTCAAAACATGAAACACAATCTCGACAGGTTAATATATACTAGTCAAAAAAGATCAAAACGGCGACCAAAGTTTTGAACAATTTTCTTCGAAACAAAAAGCACTAAATAAATTATTTTGCTTCATTTGCTATACTAACATATCCGTATAGTTTTATACTTAACGGCTTGGCAAAATTCAGAAACATGCACCAGAGAGGCCTTGCCAAACACACGGACCCTCAATTTAAAACTTACAAGAATTTGCATTATGTGGTGGGGTAATTTTTCACATTTTGTCCATAATCGACAAAAGTAATGCTCAGGAAATCCAGACCTTTGCATGGACATGTTCAGTACGGGTATACCTTTAGAAGTGAAAATGTTTGAATGCCGAAAACGGGCGTTTCAAATAAAAACGAAATTTGCGAATTTTAAAAATGAGGGTACTGCTATTCAGTGGGGATACCCTAAATGCTATGAGGAAAATTCTGTAACACTTTTCACTGCTTCTAGTTGACGAAGGTATGACCCACCCCTTTCTCGCTAATATGTTCACTGCTCTTATGGGATCTTGGTTTTATTTTTATTTCTCTATTTGGTGATGTAAATAAGAGTTTTCAAATTAATTTTAGTTTTTAAGAAAATCGATAAAATGTAAATGACCGGTTAGAACGTTTTGCGGTCCAGTTAATTGCTGCTGCGCTTGCTTTTCCAAGTGTAATCAACTCAGTATGGAACACAGCACACATATCTCTAAACGTCAAATACTTCAGACGCAAAAGCGACACTTCTTTATCTGACAAAATGCCCAAACTATATAAATTATAGCCAACTACTTCTTTAGCATCCGAGTGCGCATGAATCTAGTTAAATAGCATGAAACAAAGTACTGCATTTTTTTGCGATCAGTATACGGTTTGATGGACTGAGCGGCACATTACGGAAACTTGCCCATGCAATATACAGAGATTTTTATCGACTATAAACATGAAGAAATTCTTTAAAAGAATGAGTTGTTTCTATATTTTTGCTCATAACATTGATTGTGCGATACACGCTAGATCCGCCTCGCCGCGTCGAAGAGTATCCACAAAGTATGTTTTGGGTCAAAAGTATACCCTTGTTTGCCCCACTTTCATTACGACAACATGCCCATGCAATATACAGAGATTTTAAAAGTTGTAAAAAAATGAAAATTTGCATCAGAAAAATTTAGATATTTTTCTTATTTTTGCTCAAAACATAGATCGTGGGTACACGTTAGAACCGCCTCGCCGAGGCGGTTCTAACGAGTACCCACAATCTATGTTTTAGAGCAAAAATAAGGAAAATAGGTATACCCCTGCGTACCCCAGTTTTGATATATTTCCTGATGTCATGTGCATATTTTCTTGATGAATTGTTCGTTTTTGTATAAGAATTAATTTTTAACCTTGTTCTTATTTCTATCGAAAACACATTTCGTAAAAGCGAAGCTCATTAAGTAGTATGTAAAACGAATCGCAGAGGAAATTCCAATAAATGGCATTTATTCAAACTTGTTTGAGCGGAACTGGAATACTCAGAAAGTATAAAAGTTGGTTGCCAGGTAACAATATTGTCACTAGCAGGCGAATAGCATGCACGGAAAGATTTCTTCGATGACCATTCTTTGTCAATGCCATTCTTTACATCATCAGAAACACCAGACCCATAAAGGAACTTCGCTGTCAGAAAAACGATGTAAGCTTGTGGAATAAATTCAGACTGGGTTGTGCTTTAGAGCACATTGAAGCGATTAAAAACCCTAAAACTGTTATAAATCGGGAAAAGTGGAACAGTAAGATAATTGGCACTTGATGCGAATCTTCGAGCAAGAAAAACGTACATAGTGTTAAAAGCCTTTGAAGATACACTCGTTTATTTTGCTACTAATTAGTGATCTATCGAAAAAGTGAATACAAACATTCATGCAGCACTCAAACACTATATTTGTTTGTTTTATTGCAAAGGAATACAGATTAAAGCGACACATACTTATAACTATTAACAAAATTACAAAAAAACTTTATGGAGCTAAACCATTTTATGAACTTACTGAATGAATTCGCTTTAGCCGAAATGTGCTTGTGAGGCAAATGTGGGTGCTAGGGACTTTATTAATAAGGGTAAGTAGAAGGTCATTAGTCAAATATATGTACATGTATTTCTATAGTGATGAATTTCTTTGACATGGAGATCGATCTGTAACATTTTAAATCGGTTTTCGTATTTTTATTTCGGTATTTTACAGTGTGCTTGTTTTGAATGACTGTATTTACGTTCCTTTGCGACAAAAGCAGTCTTTTTTACATCCCTGAAAGGTGCTTCACATATGGTCACGTGGAGTCCCTTTAACAAGGCGAAGACAATATAAGCGGAATTGTAAATTAAGTGAGTCAGCATAACCAACATAGGCATCCGAAAAATGTTCCAAGCCGATACTTCTGTAGTGGTTCTTGGTGTTTTAAATAGTTTGTGCTGTTGGCGCCTTATGTATGTTCTCATAGTTTTAGTTAAGTTAAGGTAACTGAGTGGCCACCTATTGGAAAAATAGCTGCTCATTCGGCTTACGAAGTGTTTTCATGGTATCAGTACCTGATTGTTAGTTTAGTTTTTTCCCACCTCGGTTTTTGGAGTGGGAATCTTTTTCTGATTGCGCCTTTTCCTGATCTTTGCCTACTTGTACCTTTAGCGAAAAATGCGAATAATATATATATAAAAATGCGAAATCGTTTTTAAAAAGGAAGAGTCTATTTACAGTCAACTGGCAGTAGCCAAAACGTTGAAATGACTATTACCAGTCAACTGTCACTAGCAAAAAAAAACGTTAAAATTGCTATTTACAGTTCTGAATCTGAATAGTTTACTGGTGACACGCCAAATGACATTATTTCACCAGGGGGTTCGGATGGGGGGAAAATTAGTCCCTTGAACGCACGAGTGAAGCGAACTTGGACACACAGTCATCAGACATTTCAGCAGAGGAGACAAGTGAATCAGGGAGGTCATTCCAGTCCCTGATAGTCTGTGGAAAGAAACTACTTTTGTACGCTTCTTTGCTAGCTGAAGGTATCTGAAAAGCCAAAGAGTGTTGATTTCTACAACGCCTATTCTTTGGGATAAGGTCATCTGTGGGTATTCTGGCTTTACCCTTTAGACCTTTGTATAGCAATATAAGTCTACTATCCTTCCTCCTTTTCTTAAGAGATTCCCATTTCAGTTGACCTAAAATGCCAGTCATGCTCCCAGTTTCAAAAACATAATTTCCCGTCACAAACCTTGCCGCACGATTTTGGACCTTTTCCAGTTCTTCCTGGAGGCCATGAGTGTGAGGGTCCCAAACTGAGCTTCCATATTCCAAGACCGGCCGTACCAGTCCTTTATAAGCTGCTTCTTTCACATCTGGGGGACAAGAATACAAATTTCTCCTCAAGAATCCGAGAGTTCTGTTAGCCTTTGTACAAACATTGGAAATATGAGTATTCCATTTCAAATCATTTGTGATAGTTACACCCAGGTATTTTATGCTTTCAACGTTTTCCAGTAAAGTGCCCTCAAGGGTGTAGTTAGCCTGTATCTTACTAGACCGTTTATTTGTCAGCTGCATCATGTTGCATTTGACGGGTTGAAATCTCATTCCCCATTTTCTAGCCCAACTGCCTAGGCGATCAATGTCTCTTTGAAGTTTCAATGTATCCTCTTCATTCTTGATTTCACGATAGCAAACACAATCATCAGCAAAGAGTCTTATTTCAGACTCGATGTCTGCTGAGATGTCATTTATATACAAGGAAAACAGCAAGGGGCCGAGAACGGTGCCCTGAGGGACACCCGACACAACTGGAGCCCAATCCGATTTAATACCATTAACCACAACCCTTTGTTGTCTGAAACAAAGGAAAGCATTTATCCAATTCAGTGTTGTTCCACCTATTCCATAGCTGAACAATTTGCTTTTAAGGAGTTCATGGGGAGGAGTATCGAAAGCCTTTTCAAAATCGAGTATAAAAGTGTCGACCTGGCCTTTTTTGTCCAAGATTTTGGCCCAGTCATTTATCACTGTAGTCAACTGAGTTTCACAGCTATGCCATTTCCTAAATGCGTGTTGCCTGTCCGACAGGAGTTCATGTTCATCAAGATGGGCCATAATATTTGAGCATACAATATGTTCAAGAAGCTTACAAGGAATGCATGTCAAAGAAACAGGGCGGTAATTGCGGGCGAGTGACCTGTCGCCCTTCTTAAACAGGGGGCAAATATTAGCAAGAGACCATTCTTTAGGAATTTCACCTGTATCAATTGACTGCTGGAAGAGATGGGCGAATACCGGCCCTAATTCCATAGCCAGTTCCTTTAGGACTCTGGGATGAAGCTCATCAGGCCCTAAGGCTTTAGACGGGTTTAGACCTTTGAGAAGTTTGGTCACCCCTTCCTTTGTGACCACAATATCATGCATGAATGGGGCAGATCTATCCATAAGAGGGACCTGTTTGTATTCACTTTTAGTGAAAACATCCGAGAACCGACCATTAAATTCTTCCGCCTTCTCAAATTCAGATTGAGCTATTCCACTTCCATTTCTCTTTTTCAACGGGGGAATACCTTGGGTATCTTTTTTCTGACTGTTTATGTACCTGTAAAATCTCTAGGATTAGCCTTAACATCTCCCACCAAGTTGTTCACATAAAGATCATGCTGCTTCCTGATATCAGCCTTGATCTCTTTCCGTAAAGATTCAAATTTAGATCTAAATTTTGCACTACCAGTCTTTTTAGCTTTTGCATGAGTTGCATTTTTTCTGCGAATCTTCCTTCTTATTTCAGGTGTTATCCAAGGGACAGAGGAAACTGAGCGACTAGTTTTTGAGGGGATATGTTTATCTGCCGATTCCTGAATAAACGATGTAATGAGATTGAAATTTTCCTGGACCGACCGAGTATCTGAGTAACCGTTGAAGTATCTTTCCTTTGCAAATTTAAGTGTTTCTGCTCTCATAGATTCATAATCACCTTTCTGATAACGATACACTTTTCTCCTAGGTTTCTTTATAGGGGGGATAGCAATTTTCAATGTGCCAGAAACAATGTCATGATCACTGAGCTTATCCGGGGAATGAATGTCTACAAACTGACCAGGAAGAGAGGTCAAAATTAAGTCCAAAGTATTTCTTTCTCTGGTGGGGAAATTGACTAATTGTTCCAAACCATGGTCATTCATGATATCTATCAAAATCTGACCCTCCGTCTGACTCAATGATGACCCAGATTTGCTGAGTCTGTCCGGCCATACAATATCTCTAAAGTTAAAATCACCTAAAACATGAATTAAGGGGGGTTTGTTGCCTTTATTAATATTTTTGATTTTGTCAAGCTGTTCTCTAAATAAATTGTCAAACTTTTCCAGTGAATTCAATAAGTCATTTCCATTGTCCGATACTGGTAAATGACCATCGACAGGTGGTCGATACCAGCTAGCCACAAAGTGAGTTTTCTTATTTACAAAAAGTTTGACCCAAACTGACTCCGAGTCATTGTCCAATTCTGTGAGGGGCATGTGTGGGATGTCCTTGTGTACAAGAAGCATAACACCACCACCATGTAAGGTTCTATCCTTTCTGTACACGCTGTATGGAAAAGATTCCGGAAATAATTCAGACGTTAATATGGAATTGTCAATTTTTGTTTCCTGAATCGCCAAAATCTGCGATTGATGAAAATCAATGAAGGCCAACAACTCAAGTTTTTTTCCTCTTATACTGTTTATGTTGATACTGGAAAATTTCAGACCACTAATAAAACTGTTTTTGCTATTCAAGGTTTCAGTGGACTTGTTTTCATGACCTCTTGCAAGTAGGGCAAACCTATTTTCACTTTCCAAGTTAAACTGTTCATTGAAAAAAGAGTCTGAGAAATTGAAAAAGTCACATTTTGGGCAAATCCATGTACAGTTTGAGTTTTGCATCATTTCATACTCTGAGTCTGACATAAAAGAACAGTTATTGTGCACCCACATTTCACATTTGTCACACTGGACAGCCTTATGGGAATTCAAAACAGCACCACTGCATAGGCTGCACTCAGCTTTGCAGTTTGAACAATACCAAGAATCATTACCCGACTCAATCTTTTGTAACTCAACGGGACCAAGATTTACGCAAGACGCATGGAAGCGTTTCTCGCAATCTTCACATTTAACTGCTTTCTCGGCCGCCTTACAATACTTCTTGCACGTGCGGCACTGGAACCTGGGGCCTGGGTTCATTTCTATATCTCCAGCCAAAATAATAAGAATCAACAAGTTTGTTCCCTTTGAAGGATTGAAACTGCGTAATCCTTCGGAGCCTCTTCGGTTACCAATTTTCCTTGTGAGAGCCAAGCTCTGAGCAATGCCCCCAACTGATTTACCAAATCCTATACTACAGTCCTGGTTCGCATCTAAAATATCTCCTGATGTTGTCCACTTCCAAACACAGAGCCCGAAAACCAACAACAAAGCCAACCTGAGGAGCAGTGGACAAGACTTCGGTGTATGGAAACAACATACCAGCTCTTTTCCACCCCGACAAGTCAACCGCCCCACAGTTGGACCGACAAAACCTGAAGCCATGAGTTCCAATTCAAATGATTAAACAAAAAGACCTTCAATCACTATATGAAAAAAAGTGGGTGGGGGAAGGTCAAACCAGAAAAACTATTCAGATTCTTTAAATTTTATGACAGATCGTTGCAGCCCTGCTAGAGCCGTTCAATGTCACTGTCAATGAAGCTTGAACAAATTCTGGTCCAAAAGCTTGTCAGCTCTCAGGCCAAAAAGTTTCAAGAAAAGAAATTTTCAAGTAAAGTACGAATCGTTTTGGCGCGAATCGCACGACTAAGAAAATCGATGCTTAGACTCTTAATTTGGGGAAAAACAGCGACCAACAATGAGAAATTGCAGGTCCCAAACTTCTTGACCTAAAGTCGGGAAGTTTTACAAACAAAAACAATGGGAAATTCGAAAAATAATAGAAAAAAACTTCTCTTTCAAAATTCTGTGTCCGTGTCGCCGAACCGAACCAGTTAACTGGCAGTAGCCAAAAAAACACGTTAAAATGGCTATTACCAGTCAACTGTCACTAGCCAAAAAACAAACACGTTAAAATGGCTATTTACAGTCAGACTTGAAATTTTATTATTGCTTGAAAAGTGTTTTGTCATTTGGCTCTAATCGTCTTTTCACCAATAAGATGTGACAAATTAATTCAGCCTCCAATAACGGACCCCAGTCCTCATGGGTTTCGGCTAAACTCAAGTCAGATGACGGCTAGGCTGAAATTCGAATTAACGTTTATCGTTTGAATAAATGCATTACTAACCACGTTTAACAGCTGATTTCTGCTATACCAACAAAAAGGTACAAGTAGGCAAAGATCAGGAAAAGGCGCAATCAGAAAAAGATTCCCACTCCAAAAACCGAGGTGGGAAAAAACCAAACTAACAATCAGGTACTTATACCATGAAACATATCGTAAGCCGAATGAGCAGCTATTTTCCCAATAGGTGGCCACTCAGTTACCTTAACTTAACTAAAAATATGAAAACATACATAAGGCGCCAACAGCACAAAAAATTTTTATACACCAAAACATAAAACAAAAAGAACCACCACAGAAGTATCGACTTGGACACTGTTCATGCACAAACCGTTCGGGGATTACCAGCAATTAGGTCACGAATTGGCAGCAGCTCGTATTGCAAAGTAGGAGAGAAAAAATGACTTAAAATATTGAGAGTATACATGACTAACTCTTAACCCAGAAATCAGCAGTTCGTTCCTCTAGTTGACGTACATGTATCTAGGGCAATGCGAAGTGTCAGTTCCCAGTCAATGCTCCTAATATATGTTTTGACAAAATATGAACAAGCATGCCTGGTTTGTGTTGGTTATATTCAAGCACAAACGTGCAAATAGTGTCTTCGCTGCTCGCATTTTTCGTAATTGGACGTTTAATTGTAGCATGTATGCGCCTCTTTACCAGGAAGGCTTCGTATAATTTAGAAAGTAGAATCTTTGAACCATTTTAAGAGTAGCATGTTTATGTAACACGGAAATCGGTGTTTGAAAGAAGCAAACCAATGTTATATTTCATTCACCATCAAAACAAGTAACAAGATTTTAACAAGACGAAACATGAATGTAAACGATGCAGATTCAACAGTCTCATAATTTTGTTTGTGTCCTATACCACTTAAAATTACATTATATTACCTAAACACCACAAACCTGTAATAATCAAAACCCAAAGAAAACGGAATACGTAAAACACGAATTTCAAATATTTTGCCGGTTTCTTAAATCATAGACTTAAATGCACTGCCTATCTTGTTGTTAATATTAATACCATGTGTCCTAAGACAGGTCCTACTAGAATGTGTTTTTTCTGCGAAAACTGATGTCTCCCCTTTTTGCTACACATAATTCAAATTATCTTCCATTTCTAAGCACCATAACTCCAAAAATGTGCAATCCAGAGCAGGTCTTCTGACGTTGTCAATAACCCTGTGAAGCTATCTTAATCGGTTGTCAAGTTGCAGAGGGGACGCCATTAGTTGATTACAATGCAAAATCTGCAATTTTCCATACCAAAGGGTCATAACTAAACAATATGCCATCCAGAGTTATGGTTCCTAAGTTCTGCAACATAGTCTCATGCTACAAATACTACAAAGTTTCATCATGATACATTATAGGGTTTTCAAGTTACAGAGCGGACACAATTTACTATGCAAAATCTTCAAGAGTATCGCACAAGTGCCGTGAAAATTTATGTGTCGCAAACTAGTCGCGAACTGGACGCTAAGGTTTTAAACATGTTTAAAAATTTTATGCGATTTTTTTTTCACCAAAATCCGTCGCTAGACAGTCGCGCGACTGTCGTACGACGTTCGTGTGAGTGTCGCAAATTTGACGCCTCGAAATGTTGGCGAATTTACAATGCAAAAATTTCGCGACACTCGTATTAATGTCGTACGAATATGGTACGACAGTCGCGCGACATTCTTGAGAAAACATGCTAGCACGTCGCGACTATCTGTCGAAAAAATAAAACTAAGCGACATTCGTACAAATGTCGTGAGATACTTTCACGAGATGTCCATGCTGATCACTTATTGTAACACGAATGCATATTTCGCTGTTTGCGCCCAATGCGGTGAACTTGGTAAATGCGTATAATAATCTCTCGTGCGCCTGTATATTTTATGATACAGTCAATGTCAATTAAACTGATATTTTGCACCGAGATGTACTGGTGACCCTTGATTTTTTGTTTTATGCTCAAAGCTAATAAATTCTTGATTAGAATGAAATTCATCAGGCTACTGTGACGAACTGCAAAATTAATTACATCAATGAGGGTAAAGATAAGAAATAAAACTGCACCATAGCAATGGTCTGAGCTAGTTCAATGAAGATTTATTCATAATGAACCCGAACGAAAACAATCGTTTATATGAGAGATCATATTTCTATGTAAAAGTGATCTGAATGCATATAAATGAAACCAAAACGAAACACTTGCTCATCATGATTATATAACACCCTGTGGTTCCAACAATAGACACTATAAGATTTCAATCCGAACCCAGACAACATATATATATATTCTATAGGGAATCTTATTTCATTATATGGAAGCTCAAATATAGTATGTAAAACGAATCACGTAGGAACTCCAATAGATGCATATATCAGTAGATTCATCAAAAGTTGTTTGTAACTTAGCAGCTTAGTAAGTATAAAAGTCGGATGCTTATAATCAATATTGTCACTAACAGGCGTTCTGTGCGCACTTAAACTTTTCTTCAATGTCCATCCATTCTTCAGTCACATTTCGTATCGCTAGAAACACTAGAGTCATAAGGGAATCTCGCTGTCATAAATGTGATGTAAAATAATGGAAATAAATCCGATCGGGTTTTACTAACAGCAAATCGGAGCAATGAGAATAACTTTATATAATAACGGTTATAAACAAATTGAAAATGGTAGGGTAGAGATATTTGGCACTTGTTGCTATTCTTCGAGAAAAAAAAACAAACAGAACAAAACTTAACTGTACATAGATAATTGGTACTTGTTGCGATTCTTCGGGAAAAAATAAACGAAAAAAACTTTATCGTTTATATATTTTAGCCTTTAAGGAGAAACTCAATCATTCTCAACCAATTAGTGACCTGTCAGAACGAGAACATAGTTTCTGTAACACAATTTTTCTAGAAGCAATCAAATCTCATCTTGGCTTTAACGAGTTTGCGTTTTAGGTTAAGGAGACTATTAACAGCACGATGCTACACACATTATGATATTCCCTGACTAAGCTCAAACTATTGTGCAAACTAGCCGAATGGATTTGCTTTAAACGAGTCATGCTTGTACATGGGGAATTCGAATGCATGGAACTTTTAATCAGGGGTAAGTAAAATATCATTTGTATAATTTATATACTGAACAAAACTGAAAACGCTACACCCAAATGTTCTGCCTATCTAGACAACGAAAACTATCAGATAGTCAAATCAAAATAATTTGAATGTTTTTGAATTTTTCATCGACGTGGATGTGCATAACAGTAAACGTTTTACGGCTGTTATCAAACGACTTTACAGAAACACGTTCGAAGTTTGACAGGGGTCCGAATTTCTAGGGTGTACAATTTAAAAAGAAATCTCACACAGTTTAGGCCTGCAGGAATTCAAACAGAAGAATTTTAACCATTTCAGAGTGCATAAAATGGTTGTCTGCGTAACAAATTATTAAATGTAAAGCACTGATCACAAATTTGTGTGGTCGTTAAGAAAATCAGTTTTTGAAAAGGGGTTTTATATATTAATGATAATGATAATCGCTGTATTTCTGGTGTCTTTGGTTGGGATTTTAACTTACGTACATCAAAACGTTTTGTTACATGTGTTCGCATGTTGAACACTGTTCGTTTTTATTTCATTTACTTTCTTTATGATATCGAGGGATGTCCCAAGCGAAACCATCCAGGAAAATGGTTTTCGGCGTTGTCCCCAGAAACAGCGGTAATCAGGAAAAGTGGTTAATTTTCATTATACGACAGTTTATTGTGCCTGTCCCTCTGTCGTGCTCGTTGCCTTTCGTATCGATTGAAACTTAGCTGGATGACTACCTTGTTGGGAAAGAGCTTAAACTGTTTTGTTATGTTTTATGTATTTTCTTTCCCACCTTGTGGCTATGTTGGGACTCTTAAGTGCATCGATTTCTGGTCCCTCTATTCTTACGTTCACATCATAATGCGAACCTTGAAATTCGAACAATGTATTTTCCATTGGGAAATCGATGCGATATTGCATAGGTATACTTTGCTGACAAGCCTGGGTCATTTCGCAAAAGAAAATTATCGAAAACGGTAAACATCACAGAATACCAAATATCGAACTTTCCCTGTTAGTTTATGTGTAAGGGAAACACTGATAAAATAGGTATTGATGTAAGAGCTTGTTTCAAAGGTGTAGTGACTTTTGTGTGTGTTTTAATTTAATCCGACGTTCTATATTTTATTTCTGATAAGTCAAAACAAAATTGTCTGCGAATTTGCACAAGTTTGCGACAAAAGCCTAAAACTCCGAAAGTCATGAAACTTCGATATCAAAAGAGATCATGCAATGATGCTTCAGCTGATCGATTGCCGGATGTCTTTTAAATAATATGAAATCTTAGTCGGTAAAATAAAGATTCGAAGTGTAGCGTTTTCACTTTTGGTCAGTATAATAGATAATCGTATTCGATTTGTTCTCATTAATTTTTTAATGCAAATAATGCGTTTGAAATAAAATGGTTTCGATTTTTAGAAGAAGAACTTTGCATTCAAGGAGTTGCCGACAAGGGACGTTCCATGATTAGTGTCACAGTGGTATAGTATGTTTGGCACAATAATATTTCGCACACGAGTCACATGTGGGACAAGTCAAGTTCTGCTTGCGGGTGTGTCAGGTGGTTTTTCCCCGGGTACTCCGGTTTTCGCCCCACCTACCGATTGATTCGTCTCGAAATGATTGAAAAAGCTTGAAAGGGACGTAAAACTGAATAAAAATAATAATAATAATAATAATAATAATAATAATATTTCGCTAAAATCAACAATGCACGAACAAATAAAAACCATCTCATTTTGCTGAACGTAGTTTTGTGTTATTGTCATATTTCATTGCCATTTATCGTAGAAATTTTATTCTGGATTTTTGACTAAAACATCAATTATACAGGTTTCATACGACAATACTTCGTTTCTATGGTTTGCGTAAAAACCCGCGCCCAAAAGACTATTTGGAGCTTGGTTAGCACAGCTATTATCGCTTTTGTAAGTCAGTTTTAAAATGACCCATTTTAGGAAGAAAGACATCACGGTTTGGCATATCCTTCCCTATGAAATTGTTTTACAACTGTAGATGTGATAACGGATTCTAAAATATACGTTCCTCCTGAAAGGAGGAAGTTAAAGGACAATCTATATTCATTTACCCATGGAGTTTGGACTATTTTATAGCGACGCTCCTACGTCGCTCTTATGGTAGAACGTGGTCAAAATGTTCTGTTATATTCTGTTCTAGATACATTGATAGAAAAAAATCTTCCCTCAGTCAACCGAAATTCGGGGTAGCGCATAGCAACAACTATTCACGTCGAAACTATCGAAATATTGTGTTGACAAACTTTTTGTTCGACTGTGGCTGCCCTAACGAATTAAACAAAGATACTTACTCAAGAATATCTGTCGTTTTTGTTCCCGATAGATCATGACAACATGACGTCACAGTTTTGCTTAGTATGACGTCACATGGTTGCGTTCGGTTAACTGCACAGTGCACGACCTTCCAGCGACGAAGGTTCATATGAAACAAAACGACCTCCCTTATTTCGGAATGGTATATCCTAAAAATACAGATCTAGAACTTTATGTTGTACGGAAATCATTGTAAATTGTGCAAAAAGAAAAACTGAAGAATTTTATGGCCCATGCGCTTGTGTGTCCCTGATCATCTGGGTAAGGTCCTACCCGGTGGGTCTTTTTACTGCCTGCTCTCTGAAAGAATATTGTTTTCCTAATTGCCCATTTCCTCTGCTCCCTAAATCTCCAAACGTTAATGCTTGCTCCCCAGATCCCTGAAAATAAATGACCTTCTCCCCAGATCCGCAAGACACCTGGCAGGGCCCCAAGGTGAAGATGAGGAACTTATCAGCTTTTAAAATCACTGGCGCAATAGGAGCAGAGCGTCGCGCCAAAGGTGGTGCCTTATTTCATATTACCGAAAGTGACTTGGGATAACACTTATTTGTGACTACCCATCTCAGACGACAGAGTCACTTCTTGTAATCGATTTTATGACATTTGTCTTCAATTTATGAATTGCTTCATTTTGTTATTAATGATACATGTAAAGGTAAAAGTAGGCGTTGATCAGGAAATGACGCAATCAGAAAGAAATTCGCACTCCAAAAACCGAGATGCGAAAAATCTAAATTAACAATCAAGTACTTATACTAAGAAAACGTATCGTAAGCCGAGTGAGCAGTGTTCGATGACGGCCACTCAGTTACCAAAACTGAACTGAAATATAACCAGAGGACCAATGGTCCTATAAACGCTCACCTGAGATCTGGGATATGCCACTTAAATTGACCTTGCCATAAAATAGGTCAAGGTCATCCCAGGGTCATGATTTACATAAACTTTGAAGGGCCTTATTCCCTGATGCTTCATGCCAAGTTTCAAAATCAAAGGCCTTCCGGTTCTTAAGAAGAAGATTCTTAAAGGTTTTTGTTATTCATTGCCATGGCGGTCATCTTGGTCATGTGACCTTGACCTTTTATACAAAGTTTCATTTTCTTACCTAACAATGCTCCACATAAAAATTGGCTTTTATTGGCCGAGTGGTTTCAGAGAAGAAGATGTTTGAATATTATGGTCATATACATTTATATAGTCCCGGGGAAGGGGCAGACAACCCCCTGGGGTCAAATTTTCTTCATAAACATAAATCTTCTGTCCATTTGCATACTCCCAGCAAGTTTCTCCCCCATTTAATTACATTTTACTTATTTTCCCCATTCAAATGCATTAGCGACCTAAATGGACCTTGCCGTAAAGTATGTCAGGGTCATCTCAGGGTCATGATTTATAAAACCATTGTAGAGCTCATATTGGCTGATGCTTCATGCCAAATTTCATAACCATAGGCTTTCTGTGTCTCGAGAAGAAAGTTTAAAGGTTTTTTGCTATTTATAGCCATAGCGGCCATCTTGGTCATGTGACCTGGACCATTTATACAAATTTTCATTCCCTCCTCCAAACGATGCTCCACATAAAGTTTGGTTTTAATTGGCCTAGCGGTTTCAGAAAAGATGTTTGAATATTATAGTCATATTCATGTATATAGCCCCGGGGCAGGGGCAGACAACCCGGTGGGGTCAAAATTTTTTCATAAACATAAATCTTCTGTCCATTTGCATACTCCCAGCAAGTTTTCCCCCATTTAATTACATTTTACTAATTTCCCTCATTCAAATGCATAAGCGACCTAAGTTGACCTTGCCTCAAAATAGGTCGTCACCCCAGGGTCATGATTTATACAAACTTAGTAGAGCTTCATTGCCTGATGCTTTATGTCAAGTTTCAAAATCATAGGCCTTCTGGCTCTGGTGGAGAATATTTTTAAAGGTTTTTGCTATTTATAGCCATGGCGGCCATCTTGGTCATGTGACCTGGACCATTTAAACAAACTTTCGTCCCCCTTTCCTAAGGATGCTCCACTTGAAGTTTGGTTTTGACTGGCCCAGTTGTTTCAGAGGAAATTGTGGACGACGGACGGACGACGACGACGGACGCCGGATGCCGGAGCATGGGTATACTATAAGCTCACATAAAAATAACACCAAATCATATAAACTGTAAGAAACATTGAAGAGGTGTTGCCTTGGAAAGAACAGAACTAGATAATTACTAGGGGGGGGGGGGCTTAAGCTAGTTTAACAGGTGCCTAGCCTTACCCTCAGTTTCTACAGTGGTTCACAACATTAAGTTAATTGTGCGGTCTACTTGGTGAATCTCTTACGACATCATGTAGTTAATGAATCATCACCGAAAAAAAAAATAATTATGATAATCACCAAGATAAATCAACAACGAAAACTCACATACACAATAAGCTTCTAGGCGATAAAGATTTTTGGGCGCCAAACAACTTATTGACATCCGGAGCAAAACAAAAACACACATGAACCCAAGTTGACCAAGCAACAGACAAGAAGTTCCGGCCCCAACCTACTATTATAGTGAATACCTTTAAGTCAGGGACATCATAAGACTGACGTCCGATCCACCGGCGTGCAATTAAAGAAGGCAGCGTTGTAATCAGCCATGAGTGGGTTAAAAACTAAACATGCAGACTGTCGCATCACTTTTAAGTTAAATCCTATAAGTTTGTATCGTATAATAATTATTCTAAACTGAAAAGAAAAATCATTCCTTCCTATAAGTTTCTTAAATTTGTAAATCAAGTCACTATAAAATTCTGGTTCCGAAAGGCCCTCACGTGAACTGTAGCAGAATAATGCTGTTGAAGATGTAACATAGAATGTAAGAAATTGCAATTGGAACAAGGATACTGATACACAGTACTTTACTCAGTAAATCTATTTATAATCCGTATGAGGAAATATTATTCATTCACAACAAGTACACTTATGTTTATAGTTTGAAATCGTTTGGTGCGCTTGTCTTTTTTACCAATGAACTTATTTGTACGACTTGGCTTTTTCAATTATACCTTTGATAATAACATCCTAAAAATTCGTCAAGTGTAAGAAGCTTACTGGTTCAAGTTAATAATTTCATCTAAAACAACGTATTACAGTAATATTCATGTCATGACTATTATTACAGTAATACTGTAATTTGTTTTCAGAATATTAAGATAATAGTTGTTATAACCAACCCTATCACCTTAAAGACCTGATCAATGATAAGGGACATTGCACTGCAGATAACCTGGTGGCCTGACAAAAACTATAAAAGAGGTAAGAGCCCAAGCCAGGGAAAATCAGTATTGATTGCAGAGAAAGCCAATTAATTGCACAGGTTATCATTGGCCAATAAACAGAAGATAACATGTATTATCCTTTAGGGGCCTCTTTATTACCTCTGCGGGGATGTGATAATTACTTCATTATAACAGTCCTTTGATCTCTGGATCATGTTGCACCATTAGGGGTCATTAACTGAAAAAAGTGTTGATTTGATGTTGATTATAAAAAACGACAACCAACTAATTTCGATGGACTTCCCAGTTTTCTATGGAATCAAAGTTTATTTATTTAAGAATCATGCAAATTGAAAGATAAAACAATGCTAAGAATTATAGGGTAATTTCACGGAATCGGTTGCCAAGAATTCGGATCAGTTGCTAACAATTCGGATCTGAAATTGAAAAAAGGTACAAGTAGGCAAAGATCAGGAAAAGGCGCAATCAGAAAAAGACTAAGTTTAAACATATTGAGCACAGAGATGTCAATGCCGTTTACTTATTTTAAACATAAAAGCATATTTTGCAAATCGCACCTAATGCTGTGAACTTGGTAAATGAGTATAACTTAAATCTCTAATGCGCCTGTACATTTTTATTAATAATACAATCAATGTCAATTAAACTGATATTTGGCACCGAGATATACTGGTGACCTGTGATGTTTTTTGTTTTATGTTCAAAGCTTATACATTCGGGATTAGAATGAAATTCATCAGACTACAGTGACGAGCTGCAAAATTAATTACATCAACGACGATAAAGATATGAAATAAAACATCACTACTACAGCATTGGTCTAAGCTAGTTCAATGAAGACGTATTCTTAATGACACCAAACTAAAACCATCGTTTAAATTAAATGAGTGATCATATTTCAATGTAAAAGTGATCTGAATGCATAACGAAATCAAAAGGAAAATAATTTGCTCATCATGCTTATATAACACCTTTGGCAACACATGATTTCAATCCGAACCGAGGCAACATATATTAACAACAAGAGTGTTATTTATTATATAGGGAATCTTATTTCATTATATGGAAGCTCAAATATAGTATGTAAAACGAATCACATAGCAATTCAAATAGATGGATTGTTAAAAGCAGTGTGAGCGGAACGACATACTCAGTAAGTATAAAAGTCGGATGCTTAGAATCAATATTGTCACTAACAGGCGTTCTGCACGCACACAAACTTGTCTTCTATGTCCATCCATTTTTAAGTCACATTTCGTATCGCTAGAAACACTAGAGTCATAAGGGAACCTCGCTGTCATAAATGTGATATAAAATAATGCAAATAAATCCGATCGGGTTTTGCTATACAGCAAATCGGAGCAATGAGAATAACTTTAACGGTTATATATAAATTGAAAATGGTAGGGTAGATAGATAATTGGCACTTGTTGCTATTCGTCGAGAAAACACAAACAGAAAAAAACTTTATGGTTTATATATTATAGCCTTTGAGGAGAAACTCAATTATTTTTCAACCAATTAGTGACCTACAAGAACGAGAACACAGTTTTGTTGCACAAATATTCTAGAAGCTATCAAATCTTATCTTGGCTTGTAAAACCGGTTTAAGCTCGCCAGTAACTGATCGTTCCAAGGCGATACTTCTGTGGTGGTTCTTTTTGTTTTATGTCTTGGTGTTTAAAATTTTTGTGCTGTTGGCGCCTTATGTGTGTTTTCATAGTTTTAGTTAAGTTAAGGTAACTGAGTGGCCACCTATTGGGAAAATAGCTGCTCATTCGGCTTACGATATGTTTCATGGTATAAGTACCTGATTGCTAGTTTGTTTTTTTTCCACCTCGGTTTTTGGAGTGGAAATCTTTTCCTGATTGCGCCTTTTCCTGATTATTGTCTACTTGCACCTTTTTAACCAGTTTGCAATATAGTTTAAAGAGAAATTTACTTATCACTATCTACAGTACAGTGCTACATGCATTATGATATTCCCTGACTAAACTCAAACTAGCCGAACGGATTTGCTTAAACAAGCGATAATTGTGTGGGGAATTTGAACGAGTACGATTAATTATTTTATAATCAGATGTGATTAAAGAACATTTGTATAGTTTATATATACTCGTATACGATTTATTCTCATTTGTTCTTTTAATACGGAGACCGAATAATGCATTTGGAATAAAATGGTTTTGAATTTTAGATTAAGCATCTCGCATTTAAGGAATTGCCGACAAGGGGAGTTCCATGATTATTGTAACGGCGGTTGTATATTTGGCACAATATTATTTCGCTAAAATCACCAATGCACGAACAAACTAAAACAATCTTAATTTTGCTGAACGTAGTTTGGTGTTCTGGTCATATTTCATTGCCATTTAACGTAAAAATATTATTCTGGATTTTTGACTAGAACATCAATACAGGTTTCATACGACAATGCTTCGTTTCTATGTTTTGCGTAAAAACCCGCACCCAAAAGACTATTTGGAGCTTGGTTAGCACAGTTATTATCGCTTTTGTATGTTAGTTTTAAAATGGACCGTATTACGAAGAAAGACGTCACGGTTTGGCATGTTCTTCCCTATGAAATTGTTGTACAACTGTAGATGTGATAACGAATTCTAGAATATACGTACCTCCTGGTAAGAATAAGTCGGATTAGAAATTAAAGGACAATCTATCTTCATTTACCCTTGGAGTTTGGACTATTTTATACCTAAAGTGACTTGGGATAACACTTACTTGTAAGTAGTAATCTCAGAATCACTTCTTGTAAACGATTCATGTGACAGTTGTCTTCAATTTATGTATTGCTTCATTTTGATATTTATGATACATGTAAAGGTAAAAGTAGGCATTGATCAGGACATGGTGCAATCAGAAAGTAATTCGAACTCCAAAAACCGAAATGCGTAATAACAAAATTAACAATCAAGTACTTATAAAGTAAGCCGAGTGAGTAGCTATTTTCCCCAATAGGCGGCCTCTCAGTTACCATAGAAAAACATATATAAGGTGCAAACAGCGCAAAAAATAAACATCAAAACATAAAACACTAAGAAATGCTAAAGGAGTGTTGCCTTGTAAAAACAGTAATAGCAATTACTGGGGGGGGGGGGGGGTACACTAGTTTTACAGGTGCCAAGCCTCATCCTCAGTTTCTGCAGTGTTCACAACATTTAGTTAGTTGTGCAGTCCTCGTGGTGAATCGCTTCTTACATGTAGTTAATGGATCATCGCGGAAAAACAAATTAATTATGGTAATCACCAAGATGAATCAACAGCGAAGACTCACAGATATAATAAGCTTCCGGGCGATATAAATCCGTGGGCGCCAAACAACTTATTGACATCTGGAGCAAAAGAAAAACACCAGTTGAACCCTGGTTGGCCAAGCAGGGTATCCACGAATTTCATAGAAAGTATGTCTTGGTTCAAGCAGACAAGGCCGCAAACAATGTTGTTGTCCTTTGTAGGCTTCACCACACTAACACCTCAAAACAGGAGCTTGACGGTACCAGGGCTTATAAGGAGACAGAAAATGATTAATGTATTACCTGTTAAGTTTTCTATGTGTGTCAAAGAAGGCCAAGACAAACTTCCTACGATATATTGGTTAGCTGAGCCTCACAAAAGACCGTGTAAAACTACTAGTAGATTTATTGCAAATTCTAGTTCTTGTACTTCGACTGAACTTTCTAAATTATTTAAAACTTCTTGTCAATCTCATATCATAACATACATTGAGACAGTGTACGGAACTTCAAATAAACATTGGAATCGGTCAATAAAAAAAATTCTGAGGTTTCTGTTCATCGAGCTTGTCCACATACGATTTTTCTACTCTGTAAACCACATTGCCAAATAATCTGATTATAGAAAAACTACTCGATTTGATAAAATGGGCCCTCAAAAGAGCATTTAAGAACTATGATTCACTTTATTTGGCCTGTAATGAAAGAAAGTTTTTTTTCACTTCCTCTGACCAAAGTCGGTATACACTTTGGTCATGTCAGAATGTTTGCGACGCCTTATCATATCTCCTGGATAATATTTATATTAGATTCGAAACTAAGATTTACAAACACATTGTTGGAATTCTGATGGGTTCCATTTGCGCCCCTCTCAAAGCTGCTACGAAAGAGGTTTCATGGATTCCCTTAACCATGACGATCAAGCTGATGTTAACGAGGCTTTAAATTTGACTTCCAGGTACATCTATGATCTTTTGAACATTGACAATCCTTATTTAATTAAGTTTAATGCTTTATTTATTTAACGAGGATTCCTAACAGCCCGAAGGCCACTAGTCCTTATTTTGAAGGCATGGTAAATCAAATTTATCCACCTGAACTACAGTTAAATAAGGACAACACCACAGATCCCGAACCACCCTTTTTATATTTACACCTTTCTATTGCAAATGGATTTGTTTCTTCTTAAATTTATGATAAACGCGATGACTTTGATTTTGATATAATTACAGCAGGGCTATCGGTATCATAAACTTCAAAAACATTTTCTGAATTTTATCGCAGACACTATGAATTGATTTCCAAATTTAATGTTGGGTTAAAGACGCTTTTACGTGATTGCCTTTCGGAACCAGAATTTTATGGTGACATTGTTTATAAATTTAAGAAACTTTCAGGAAGGAAAGATTTTCTTTTCAGTTCAGAAAAATCATAACACATTACAGACATAAAGGGTATAACTTAATATGCGACAGTCTGCATGCTTAGTTTTAAACACAATAATGGTTGATAACTACGCTGCCTTTGATTGCACGCCGGTGGGTCGGGCGTCAGACTCTATGATGGCCTCGACTTAAAGCTATTCAGTTTAGTTGGTTGGGGCCGGAGCTTGTCTGTTGCTTGGCCCACCGGGGTTATTGGGCCCCCAGGATCTCCATCGTCGGCCAGCTTACTAAATCTGAGTCCTCGTTATTGATTCATCGAGGGGGTTATCATGATTTATCAGTTCCTTGATGATTCATTGTCTAGTCAGAGATTCACCACGAGGACCGAACAACTAACTATATGTTGTGAACCTCTGTAGAAGGTGAGGGTGAGGTTATGACCATGTAAAAAGTATATAATGGTTTGATCCTTTGGAAGCAGTAAAACCATTCAAAGGGAGATAGTATTGACTATATTGCGCAGTTTCGCATAATGAACCCTCATCAGTAGCCCTTTTAAATCCGGCAACGAAAGTCAGACTAAGTGCCTGATTGTTAGTTTGGTTTTTTCCCAACTCTGTTTTTGGAGTGGGAATCTCTTACTGTTTGCGCCTTTTCCTGATCTTTGCCTACTTGTACCTTTTTAGTACTGTAATTTCGAAAATTTACACGAGAAGTCTTAACCAAAGACAAATTTCCTAAACGGGGGCAAATATTTGCTTAGAAGTATGTTTCTAAACGTGAGTGTTTTGAACACTCTGGATATCTTACCTGATCTAAAAGGACCTAAATGAAAATAAAATCTGCACTATGGATTATGTAGGGGGAGACTTTTTAGATTTAGCCCGGCAGTATTTTATATTACTGATCGTTCCAAGGCGATACTTATATTGTAGTTGTTATTGTGTTATGTTTTGTGTTGATTGTTTATGCTTTTTGCGTCTTATGTGCGTTTTCAAATTTTTAGTTAGAATTTGGTATTTGAGTGGCCGCCTATGGGGAAATATCTGCTCGCTTGGCCTACAAAGTGTTATCTTAGAACAAGTATCTAATTGCCATTTTGGGTTTTTCCCACTTCGGTTTTTTGGAGTGGGAATTTCCTTCTGATTGTGCCATTTCCTGAGCATCGCCTACTTGTATCTTTTTACTTGGTGGATAGATTTATAATTGCTATGGGGAAATATTATTCATTCACAGCAAGTACACTTAGGTTAGTAGTTTGAAGTATTTAGGTGCGCTTGTCTTTTTAACCAATGAACTTATTTGTACTAGTTTTTTTTTTCTCTTTTTTTTCAATTATACCTTTGATAATAACATCCTAAAAGTTTCGTCAACGGTAAGAAGCTTATTGGTTCACGTTAATCATTTCATCTAAAATAACGTATTACAGTAATATTCATGTCATGCATATTACAGTAATACTGTAATTTGTGTTTAGAATAATATAATAGGTGTTATATCCAACACTCTATAACCTTAAAGACCTGATCAATGATAAGGGACAGGGCACTAGATAACCTGGTGGCCTGATAAAACAGGTAGGAACCCAAAGCAGGGAAAATCAATATTGATTGAATATGAAGTTATCATTGCTCAATAAACAGGGGATCGCAGATAGTATCGTCTAGGGACCTGTTTATTACCTCTGCATAGATAAGATAATCACCTCATTATGACAATCCTTTGATCTCTGGATCATATTGCACCATTAGGGGTCACTAACCGAGAAAAGGATTGCGCAAAATTCGCTCCTTGAGAACCTACGCCTTTAACAGACAGAAAGAACATACCACATTTGAAAAGTAGCCAGATGCTATACATAAATATAGTCGAAATGCAGGATTTTTGGATGGTGACGTTCCTCGTCGTGCTTCTTGTGGTGTATACATTGCTAGAGTCTGCACTCATGTTGCGAACTTCAACATGCGAAATAAATGTTTAACGGCCAAACTTCTCCAGCAAGGCTATCGGTATCATAAACTTGTAAAAACGTTTTCTAATCTTTATCGCAGACACTATAAATTAATTTCCAAATTTCATATTGGGCTAAAGACGCTTTTATGTGAGGGCCTGAAAGTTATGGTGACTTGGTTTACAAATTAAAGAAACTTGTAGGTAGGAATGAATTTTCTTTTCAGTTCAGAAAAATCATTACACGTTACGGCCGTATAGGGTATAACTTTAATGTTATGCGACAGTCTGCATGCTTATTTTTTAACCCAATCATGGTTGATAACTACGCTGCCTTTTTTAATTGCACGCCGGTGGGTCGGGCGTCAGACTCTATGCTGGCCCCGACTTACCACTATTCAGTTTAGTTGGTTGGGACCGGAGCTTCTTGTCTGTTGCTTGGCCCACCGGGGTTCAACTAGTATTTTTCTTTTGCCCCGGGTTTCAGTAAATTATTCGGCACTCAGGGATTGCCTTCGCCGGGCAGCTTTCTGAATCTGTGAGTCCTCGATTTTGATACATCATAGTGATTATCATAATTTATTTGTTTGTCAGTGATGATTCATTGACTAGTTAGAGATTCGCCACGAGCACCGAACAACTAAATGTTGTGAACCACTGCAAAAGATGAAGGTGGTGTTAGGGCCCCGTAAAACATATTTAAGCCCCCCCCCCCACCCCCTCCAGTAGTTTCATATAACTGGACTGGTCGTTCCAAGGCGATACTTCTGTTGTAATTCTATTTGTTTTATGTTTTGGAGTCGATTTTTGTGCTGTTTGAACCTTATGTACGTTTTCATTTTTATAGTTTGGGTTGAGTTCAGGTAATTGAGTGGCCGCCAATGGGAAATTGCTGCTCACTCGGCTTTCGATATGTTCTGATAGTATAAGTACCGTATTGTCAATTTGATTTTTTCCGCATCTGTTTTTGGGTTAGGGATTTCTTTCTGATTGCTCCTTTTCATAATCATTACTTACTTATACTTTTTTGTTAATATATCAATTAATGTTGGTGCCAGGACAAATTGTGCGTTTTAATAAGCAACCATGCTATTATATATGTTATTGCATTATCTTTTTTTTTTTTAAAAAAGTACTTATTTTGCAAAAGACATTTACATTCCTATTAACTGGAACCAAACGCAAGAGGGTGGTAACGTTATTTATCTTGCTTCTAATTCCCATGACAGTAATGACCCTGGACATCGAAACATTTTGACGTCACCCAACAGCAGCTTTTAAACAAATCCAAGTCAGAAAACACTTTCTAAATGACATAATAATGATAAAATGGCAAACAAATGGATCTCACAATAATAAACGGTGCGGAAAATATCAGTTGAAAATATTTGACGAGTATCCAAAAACTATGTTTTGGAGCAAAAATAAGAAAAATAGGTATACCCCTGTATACCCCAGTTTTACTATATAAAAGTGGGGTTCAGCGGGGGGGGGGGCAATATATGTCATGGACATGTTTTCCTGATGGATTGACTTTCGCGGTGATAAGTAAGCTAAATGACGTCAATTAAGGTATGGCCGTAGATTTTCGTTCTTAACAGAAATGAGTTCCGGATTTTGTTCGCAACATGTCACGGACTAAAAAGGTACAATTAGGCAACGATCAGAAAAAGGCGCAATCAGAAAAAGATTCCCACTCTAAAAACCGAGGTGGGAAAAAACTAAATTAACAATCAGGTATAATACCATGAAAATATATCGTAAGCCGAATGAGCAGTTATTTTCCGAATAGGTGGCCACTCAGTTACCTAAACTTAACTAAAAATATGAAAAAATACATAGGCACCAACAGCACAGAATTTTAAACACCAAGACATAAAACAAAAAGAACCACCACAGAAGTATCGCCTTGGAACGATTAGTAATATAAAATTACTGGCGGGACTTTTTACCCATTAGTCACAAACTGACTTTCAAAGGATCTCGGAAGACTTAATAGGTTTCCCGCCCAAAGTTTGAGTGTTTCTGGCGGCTTCTGTATTATTTGTATAGACTATCTGTTGCATTCTCCGCAAAATTAAACATTTGATAAATGCAACAACATGGTGGGAACCTCTTGATGTTACAAACCCGCAGCATAAATCAGTGTCAAAGGGGGAGGGGGTCATATTTTTTCAAAAAATGATTTTGTCAGAAAACAAATTTTTTGCCATAGATAATCAAGAAAATACAACAAAATGCTTATTGCAACCTAAATTTTCGGGTAGAAATGATTTATGCATCATCTTTATCAGATAAATAACACTGTCCGTCACTTATGCAAATACCTGTACCTTAAATATACTATGCCAAGTAAATAAAGCAATGTTTACTCTGAACAGTGACTCCATACGTTTTTATACATTAGGGAAGTTCTTCTGACAATATCTTGCATGAATCAAATAAGGGTAAAATCAGTCGTTGTGTGGTGCTGAAGTGGTGTTGGATTTAAACTCCACTGAGGCATATCTCGAATAAAACATAAACATCAATATAGGAATGAATTTTATTTTTGTTGATTTTATCGATGTGTAAACTCAGGCGAATCACTCACAAACTAAATAAAGCCCGAAGGGCTTTATGAAAAAGTTTGTGAGTGATTCGCCTGAGTTTACACATCGATAAAATCAACAAAAATAATAATTCATTCCTTATAATTCCAACTTTGTCTCATTACACTGCATTTGTCTACATTGCTTTTATTTTTTATAGTCAGCGGAAGGAAAATAGAGCAAAACGGATCTTCATGGGGCAGCCATCTTGAAAATTTCCAACGCATAAAACTCACTTCTCGCAAAAATAGAAGCTATAACTGGCTTGCTTTGGACAGGCTGTCAAATCGGGAGCTTTAAAACATCTCCCCATTCATACAAAATTGTGCTTTTGGGAGAAAATATCGCCGTCTGGACCGAAAGAAAGACATGTCGATTTTGAACTGGGGCTCCGGGTATAAGAAATACAAACGTCAAACTTCAACATACGACAAGAAGATAAAAACACTTACCGTACGATGTTCTGTTAAAAGACAAAGCGTCCATGTTAATAAAAATTCCATATATTTATTTTGACGCCTTCAAAACGCGTCCATCAATTGTTTTTACGACGTTTAGATTTGGTGACGTCAACGTTTCTTCACAGAAACGTCACGTTATCACGCAACGTCGCGCCGTTTTATGGTGAAAACTGAGTATTCGTACGCATTGGTTTTATCGAAGTATAAAGTCTTCCAAACAACCAATCAGAAAGTAGCAAATTAGTTAAGTTGGAATTATTAACTGATAAACTTATTTTGCACAGTATATTTATATGCATTATAGTATGTACACGTTGTGTATACCTATAAAAATAGGACAGCTAGTCTGTTCATTCAGGTAGAACATACATATACAGCATATTTCCATAATTTTGGTACATTACAAATAATGGAGCTGAGCCCATTTATCGGTTTTGCCTTCCCTCCCTTGCCCAAACATGGCATTTTGATATAATAGCAAACAGACATGTGTGTTTGCTTAACGATAAACGCACGTAAGAAATTTAGAAAAAAAATCTACATACCTTACCGAACAAAACCGACGGTTAAGCGGCCATGTTTTTGTTGCAATGTAGGGGCAGACATTTTTGTTGGTATCACGATTTAGGAGCCACATAAAAGGTCGTATCGGCCGGTCCGTGCAAACACCCCAAACCACCCCATAACGTACTCGCGCCCGAGTCGACTCTCATCCGGGTCAACTCTCACTCGCCCCTGTGTCAACTCGCCCCCTATGTCAACTCGTCCCCGAGTCAACTCGTCCCCGAATCAACTCGTCCTCGGGTCAACTCGTCCCCGAGTCAACTCGTCCCCGGGTCAACTCGCGATTGCACCTGGACCTGGTCAACTTGCACCCGTCAACTTGCACCCACGTCAACTCGCACCCGAGTCATCCCGCAACCGAGTCAACTCGCACCCAGGTCAACTCGCACCCAGGTACCTGCCTATCACACTACTCACCTACCTATCTACCTACACTACCTCCCACCTCGTCCCCGAGTCAACTCGTCGCCGTGTCACACTTCGTCCCCGAGTCAACTCGTCCCCGAGTCAACTCGCCCCCGAGTCAAGTCGTCCTCTAGTCAACTCGTCCCCGGGTCAACTCGTCCCCGGGTCAACTCGCGATTGGACTCCATAGCCCCCCCTCCCTCGCTCCCCATCTCTAACTACTTCCCTTCATACTGGACAGCTGGATACACTCGACGGTGATGATTATGTTAAGTTTCTAGCGTAAAGTTTACCGTGTGTTTGCAGATAAGGCAGCGTGCCTTTATTTCATATTATATCTTTTACAAAAATACAGTTGTGTTCAAAATATTTTGATTGGGCAAGGGGGGGGACACAGACTTATAAAAGGTTTCCGATTTCCTATATGATCCTATATTAAATTCAAAGATTTTGTCAAATTTCTAAAGAGTCTCTGCTTGACTTAGACAAAACATTACATGTCTACATACAATAGAAACTTGTATTTTGACTGAAATAAACATCATTTCGGAGCCTGGAACTTGAGATTTTATAAAATTCTTGGGTAATCTCACAACAGATGTCTTCCGAGATCCTTGTTATCATTTGGACGAGTCCACTTTCAGTCTTGGTTGACTCAGGAGTGATTTTCACGTTGTATTCAGGTTTTCAATGTAATTTCTCTACGCAAAAAGATTATAGTCCAAGATGGGACGCCGCGTTCTGCGGCGTCAAAGCTGGAGCTATGCTGTCTGCTTATAAATGTCTCATCAAAGAGGTCGCTAGGCTTATATGACTTAATATGTTTCAGACAAAATGCTATGCTCATTACAAGCTTAAAAAGCTGTACTACATAATAGAATCGTTGTTCTGAATGTGTATTGAAATCAACTTTACCTTCTCAAGGTTTTGACATATCTCATTGACACAGTATTGTTTTGACAATCATACCCGTATTATTTTTAAAAAAGAAGCCTATCCATGTTTTTTGATAATGTTTGCTAATTTCTTAATTGTTTATAATAGTGCCTATTACATGTGTGGCGGAAGTTTGAATACAGTGCGTTTGGTAGTAGATATTATTCGAATAAAAATTTAGTGCTAACATAAGTCTGTGTTTAGGAATAAACATTGATATATAACAGAATCACTTAAATATTCACTGTACTGATATAACGATGTGGTCTTACGTTAGATGATCCTTGTTGCATGGAACGCTGCATGTCATTACGAAAACATGCCCATATGATATACACTATTTTTTTTTTCAGGTCAAAAATCGATAATTTTCATTGAATTTTTTTTTTATATTTTTCTTATTTTTGCTCAAAACATAGATTGTGGATGCACGTTAGAACCGCCTCGCTGAGGCGGTTCTAACGAGTACCCACAATCTATGTTTTGGAGCAAAATAAGAAAAATAGGTATACCCCTGCATACCCCAGTTTTACTATATAAAAGTGGGGTTTAAGGGGGTATTCATTGCACGGACATGTTTTCCTGATGTATAAACGGTACTATTTAAAGTTCACCGAAAACCAACAGTGTAATGTTTTGCCATCATGCAATTCCACCAATTTGATTATATGTCCCGTATCTTGAATATTTCCTAGTATATATGTTTATACTTACTCGGTTCTCATACCTAATCGACACGTTTTTGATAAAACTTTGATTTTTAGAACTAAGAATAAAAATGTGTTAATTACATATGCAAGTCTTCGTAATGATGAATTTGTAATCCGTTTGATCAGTATGGGCGAAACCGAAATATATGCAAGCAAAAAAAAACCCGAAAAACAAGATTTTCATAGCAAAACGTTTATTATGGACTGACGCCGATTTCAAAGGGTTCTGTCTTTGAAATTCTTTGGTTGACGACAGATGCACAAATACTGGGACTGTGTGCCACAAACAGCCCACGATCTGATATTTAACATACACACTCCTACGTAATATCCAAAATGATTGCATCTGAAAAGAACATAAATATGCATCATTACTTTTATCAATGTGAACATTTATCTAATTAATTTCATGTTTACGTTCCCCTCAACGGCTAAGGTATTTTTGTTTTGCTTTATTGTTGATTTAACAATTATACTGTATAAAAGCGGGTAATGAGTGGGTAATCATTTCACGGACATGTTATCCTGATATACTGTAGGCCCTGACATGACCTTAGCTGTTGTCCATGGACATCAAGCATAATTTAAACAGTTTTAAATATTTTTTAGTTTGGTTTCGAGGACTTCTATTATTTCTGGTAGGGTTTTATCTTTTTTCAAACAGCATGTAACCTTTCTGCATCATCTTGTTATATGTAGCTAAGACTTACCTTATAACACACCCAGCATAGCATGCCGCGTTATCAACATAGCACGGAGGACCTGCGAAACGGTCGGCAGGTTGGACTGTAGTGATCGTCATACACGTAATGGTCGTCATACACGTAGTGACCAGAAGAAGGCTTGCTTTCCACATGGCTGTCAGAATGTTAAAATGGAGAAAACTTATACAATAACAAAACTGGCTACATGGTTATATGCTCAACGGTATTTTATGCTCAACCCAACTGAGAATGAAATATTAATTCCGAAAAAACATTTGAATAGAAAAAAAGAAAGAAAAGGAAAGTTCACTTAATAAATAGACCTCATTATCCAGTTATTTATCCTGCTCATAAAGGTTAAAATACCAACAATTATGACAACAATCGTTGGCATTTTAACATTTATGAGCAGGATAGATTTCAGACGTAGCTGAGTTGAGCATTGATAAGGTTTAACATCCCCAGAGGCTACTTCTTACTTCGGAACATCAATCGTTAACTGGTTGAGAGCGATGGTACACTTGTCGGTTCGTCGGCCTCCGATAGTTAGGGTTGTCAAATCAAACTGGAGAAGCGTGCGATGGCCTAGTGGCATGGCTTCGGACTCCGAATCAAAAAGTCCTTGGTTCGAATCTAGCTGGAGTGTCCTTTAACAAGACACATTCACTCCCTTAAGCACTGGTTAGTAGACAGAAAGCGGGTTTTCCGGCACATCATGACAAACATGTTGACCGGGACGTTAAGCCTCAATACAAACAAACAAACGAACAAACAAACAAATACCACTGGCACAGGAGGAACGAACAAACAAACAAATACCACTGGCACAAGAGGAACGAACAAACAAACAAATACCACTGGCACAGGAGGAACGAACAAACAAACAAATACCACTGGCACAGGAGGAACGAACAAACAAACAAATACCACTGGCACAGGAGGAACGAACAAACAAACAAATACCACTGGCACAGGGAGGTGTTCTTGAGAAAAATATTTTGGCTAATACAGGTACAAAGAAAATTAAGGCTCTGTCCAGACAGCATGCTGACTATAAATTGATATGGCTTATGGCTTATGAATTGTAATGATGTACAATATCAATTAGCAAAAGTTTTATTCAAAATGAATAAGAGAAGATTTTTGGCAACATGAGATCTATTATTCATAGTCTGAGCAACACTTTAGTGTAAATATGACTTTGTTTTATTATGCTCCGTGTACATGTACATGTATCTCACTTGTAAACTATTACTTCATTTTTGTACTGATTGTATATTTTAGTATGTACAGTGCCTCTTTTGCCTATACAGGCAGGATCTTGAATATTTTATAGTTGTATTGAATGTTTTATATGTATATATTCGGGATGTGACACTTTAATTTATTACTTACTTATTACTTACATGACTTTGAAATTGCTGACTGCACGTGGCGCTAAAACACACACAAAACAGTTCTGTCCCGACTTGAATGAAAAAATGTTGACGTGGACGTTACAGGCTCGCCAAACAAACAAACAAACAAACAAACTTACTACATATATAACATGACTTTGAAGTTGCTGACAGATTCAGAAGAGACTTATTGTAAGAGATGTTTAACAGGACGTGATCCTGAGGAACATTTCTGCCCCGACATGAATGAAAAAATGTTGACTTGGACGTTACAGACTCACCAAAACGAACAAAATGACTACACATATAACCGTGTTTGAAGTTGTGACTGCACTGGGCGCTAAAACACACACAAAACCTGTCTGTCCCGACATAATGAAAAAATGTTGACTTGGACGTTACAGACTCACCAAAACACATATATAACATGACTTTGAATTTGCTGACTGCTCAGTTATTGTAAGACTTGATCATGAGGTCGGATGTCAGCTCGGGTTGTAATAAGTGTAGTGAAAGCAACCCTACTTCCGACTTTTTTCATAGCGTTTTAATAATAATAAAGTACATTTTATTATTCATGCCTCGCTTATTCAAGGAAAATTCGGAATAAATATACAGATATATGCAAACTAGAAACTGTGGTACAATGTACAAGTGCCAAAGTAATGTGAAAATACATTTGAGTCTATGGAGTTTGTACATTGATTTGGCACGTATATGCAATCACACTGGAAGCCCTGCCCAGGACCAGTGTTCGTATTATTCATAACTGCCCGCCCTGACACGCAAATATACATATAATACCTCAGCAGAGCTGTTTACCGTGGTAATGCAACATTAGCTTCCTTATTATCTTACCTTTCTGGTAAATGGTCTCAACAAAGCAGTGTATTTCTACATAAAACGCGTTAGATATCCAAAATAAATCACGCGGGAGTTAATCAAATCAAACTAACCAAAAATCGTGGATTTCATCAAAACGAATCATACATACACGAATATTTCCCTACTATAAACTTTGAGATACGATATGTTGTTTAGTTGAAATTGATGCTCTCTGTTCATCATATACCGTACAAGTACGTGTAACCAATACGGGTAACCAATAGATTCTATTTCCATCTTTAAAGCCAGTGCATGTAATTGGCCCCACGATAAATTATTTTTATTTTTATTTTATTGATTAATTTTTATTTTTGTTTATTTTTTTTATTTTATATTATTCATTATTTGCATGCGTGTGTATTTAATTGTCCTTAATACGAAAACGAAAAGAAATCGATATCTTCCGACTTTGTTTTCGAGATATCGGCCTTTAGCTAGGCAGATCAGTGAACAAAATGTGCATTTGATGAAATTTCACATTGACTGCAAAATGGGGAATAATTTCTTGAAAATATGAGTAACCGCCTTCGAAGACAACCTTTCACGGATTGTCGTAACTTCACTGCATTTACCGATTGTTAGTTTTTTGGTGTCAATATCTATGTTTAAGAAACCATTGAATCTTAATTTGCACTTATTTTTCAGACAAAATGGCGGTCATTCTATAACTTGAATTACAGGGGGGGGTATCTTAAACCTTACTGCATTGACCTTACATACATTGATGCTTATGGTGTCTTAATATATATTAATGAACATATATACACATGGAAATAAGTAAGGGAACATCTGTAGTAATGTGACTACCAACTTTGAACTGTATATATCCATCCTTTTAAAAGTTATGAAGAATGTTTTAACACTTTGTCAGAATCTGCAGTATCAAAAGTTGTTTATATGTGAAAATGATAAGCATCAAACATAAACTGTGGCGGACAGCGGCCATCTTTGATTCAGAAACGTTTTGCAAGATTTAAGGAACGCGCTGATATTTGTTGGGAAAACTTAATTCTGTGAACTCGCGTTGTCGTAATTTTTCGTAAGCATCAAGCTGAGACATTGCTTGTTGGACTTTGATCATCCAATCTTTATTTCATGACCGACTTTCGGCGGCAGATCCATACTTTTCCAGGGGTTGGTTTCATGATCACGTTTTATTCTTTGGCTATACATTTTGCGGGTCAGATATTCGATATGGCCGGCTTTTTGAATTTAAACATGCACATTCTGGTCAAAGCTTCATAGTGGAATTATTCTTTTACATCTTTATTTGCAAACTTTTTAAAAATTTTGCTTTCCATAGGAATCAATGTTAACTGCATATTTTGTATGGTTGGTTGGTTTGAAGATGAAACATGAAGATCCGAAGTCGTTTATTCATTGAGAACGATCAGATTCAACATTATATTCCTGTTTCGCTTTCAAAAATTGAGTTTTGCGGAGTGCAGAAGCAAAAATGCAAACTCGTATTTAGTAAAAGTGGAGATTTTCAAATATGATATATTGCATCCTCCGTAGCACAAGGGCAAACTGTTGTGTAGTCCCATAAATTGGCTTGCAGCTAGGCCAAGGTATCAAATTTATGTGATTAAAAATTATTGCCAGAAAAAAGGCAAATGGATACTTTCAAACCTTTACCAACAGCTAAAAGTATTCCATAACTTATTTCCATGTGTATAGAACCTAAGTATGCACATAGTTTCAACTTATTTATATTGCTTCACGACATATTTGCCAAAATGTAAGACAAAAACATCTGCTTTTGTGCAGCCATTTTTCTATATATTATATTTGCTTGATCCTTTTGAAATGAATATTGTTAGTGAAACTTTATTATACATTTACAAATGTACAATTCGGTGCTTGATAATGTTAATTAATGATATTTCCATCCTCCTTGGCATTCGCCTGCAGACAATCATACTTTGTTAGTTACTTATAGCTATCGACCATTGTAGGAGGTAATGTTGTTCAAAGTATCTGCGGAGTGAAAATTGTTTTGCTATTCGAGCCCCCATTCTCTTGGACTTTCTATTTACTTTGGCGTATTGATGAACCTCAAATGAATGCATTCCTTTCTTAGTATGCTGAACTGTAGTCACACGAACTTAACATTTCGAGCCTGACAGCATAAAAGTATACTGTCTTTACTGGATCAGATGGCAATGTCAGGATCATATAGCAAGTCTACGAGATCTTGCTTGCAGGTTTTGCCTTCGATAGACATGATTGCTGAAAGATGAGTTCTTCCTTTATTGTAGAGCGCAGTCATACATCACAAATGATACTTAAAAATATTTAACTAGAATATCTTCACCAGCGACAGGCTACTATTTTGTCTGGTTAAGTTCGGGTAAGTAAGTAAGTAAGTAAGTAAGTAAGTAAGTAAGTAATGAGTGACTGCCTATTCGGAAATAGCTGTTCACTCGGCTTACGATATGTTCTCTAAGTATCAGTACCTAATTGTCAATTTGTTTGTTTCCCACCTCGGCTTTTGGAGTTAGAATTTCTTTCTGATTGAGCCTTTTCCTGACCATTGCCTACTTGACTCTACAGATTACATTATTGTTGTGTTCGCTGACCGTATTACGAATTTTTAGTAGTTAAGTCTACGCAAAGCAATATCTTCCTCTTTGCTTTATGAAAGTTTATCGCAGATGAATTCCAATATATGGGTATTTATTAAACGTTGTTTGAGCGGAACAGACATATTAAGAACGTAAAATATCGGATGCTATTTATGATTATTCATCATAATAGTGGGGTATAAGGGGGTATACTTGTTACGGACATGTTTTCCTGATGTCATGTGCATATTTTCTTGATGAATTGTTCGTTTTTGTATAAGAATTAGTTTTTAACCGTGTTCTTATTTCTATCAAAAACACATTTCGTAAAAGCGAAGCTCATTAAGTAGTATGTAAAACGAATCGCAGAGGAAATTCCAATAAATGGCATTTATTCAAACTTGTTTGAGCAGAACTGGAATACTCAGAAAGTATAAAAGTTGGTTGCCAGGTAACAATATTGTCACTAGCAGGCGAATAGCATGCACGGAAAGATTTCTTCGATGACCATTCTTTGTCAATGCCATTCTTTACATCATCAGAAACACCAGACCCATAAAGGAACTTCGCTGTCAGAAAAACGATGTAAACTTGTGGAATAAATTTCACAGGAATAAATCAGGCTGGGTTGTGCTTTAGAGCACATTGGAGCGATTAAAAATACTAAAACTGTTATAAATCGGGAAAAGTGGAATAGTTAGATAATTGGCACTTGATGCGAATCTTCGAGCAAGAAAAACATACATAGTGTTTAAGGATGTTCGCTGCTAACATTTGACATTTCGGAACTTCCGGTTTTTCTTTTGTTGAATATCTCGTAAACGGTTGCAGATATTTTCCTAATATTTCATATTTGGATACATATTGATGATATGCATTGAATGAGCCATGAAAATTGTCAATCTAAGAAACTTCATTTTTTCACCCCATTTTCTGCAACATTTCAGAAAATTTTAGTTGTCAGTAAAATTTAGGGGGTAGGGTAGATTAAACTTGAATATTACACATCTTCAAATTAATTGCACTAGTTCGATGTTTATTTTAGCTGCAGTATATGTGTACATGGTCTTCTAAGTCAGTCTTTGGGTCTTTGGTGTGCTGGTTTTAAAATTTAAGGTGGTTTTATGAAATGGGCTTTAAAAAACAAAACAGCCGAAAAAAGGCTGAGAATGGCGATTTTCAAGTTGTTGGTTCTCTCTTATATGCACACTACCCTATATATTTCTTTCTTTTATTCGAACAATATTACCAAGTTCTATGTTGTGTGAAAATACAAGAAAAAGTTTGAATCAACAAATATGGGTTTGGCACATTTCAAAATATTGCTATTTTCCGACTTTTCAAGTATGGGGGTAGGGTTGGAAAAGGAATCGTAAAATTTTGTCATCCACTTCAAGTTGCAAGTTTTTCTTTGCTTTTGGTCCAAAATAGTCTGCGATACGTAAATACTATGACTTTTGAAAGCATTCTAAGTATATATTTGTTCAAGACACATTTGCTTCAAAGAATTAAAAAATAAATTAATTTTACTAAATTTAAAACATGGTGCTCAAAGGTCTCATTCAGAGGCCTGTAGCTTGAAAAAATGCACACTACCCTATATTTATTTTGTTATCAAATGTCTTGTGTTGAATTTTGGAATCAAAAAAGAGGGGTGAGAAAAAAAGTTTGAATACTTTTTCACTGGCAGCGAACATCCTTAAAACCTTTGAAAATACACTCGTTTATTTTGCTATTAATTAGTGATCTATCGAAAAAGTGAATACAAACATTCATGAAGCACTCAAACACTATATTTGCTTTTCAGTATTGCAAAAGGAATACAGATTAAAGCGAAACATACGTATAACTCTTGACAAAATTACAAGAAACTTTATGGTATTCCCTGACTTAAGCTACTTAGCGAATGAATTCGCTTTAGCCGAAATGTGCTTGTGTGGTAAACGTGGGTGCTAGGGACTTTATTCATAAGGGTAAGTAAAAGGCCATTAGTATAAGTCAAATATATGTACATGTATTTCTATAGTGATGAATTTCTTTGACATGGAGATCGATCTGTAACAGTCTAACATCCTTCCATCGGTTTTGGTATTTTTATTTCGGTGTTTTACAGTCTGCTTGTTTTGAATGACTGTATTTACGTTCCTTTGCAACAAAAACAGTTGAACAAAGCCAATATCTCACATACCGAAGCCCCCCTATTTAGATCTACATCTTTCTGTTGCAAATGGATTTGTTTCTTCTAAAATTTATGATAAGCGCGATGACTTTGATTTTGATATAGTAAATTTTCTTTTTTGGATGGTGACGTCCCTCGTCGTGCTTCTTATGGTGTATACATTTCGCATCTTACTAGGTTTGCTAGAGTCTGCAATCATGTTACAGACTTCAATGCTCGAAATAAATGTTTAACGGCAAAACTTCTCCAACAGGGCTATCGGTATCATAAACTTCGAAACACCTTTTCTAAATTTTATCGTAGACACTATGGATTGATTTCCAAATATAATGTTGGGTTAAAGACGCTTTTCAGTGAGGGCCTTTCGGAACCTGGATTTTATGGTGACTTGGTTTACAAATTTAAGAAACTTATAGGAATTAATGATTTTTCTTTTCAGAAAAATCATAACACGTTACAGACGTATAGGTTATAACATGAATGGTATGCGACAGTCTGCATGCTTAGTCTTTAACCCAGTCATGGTTGATAACTATGCTGCCTTCTTTAATTGCACGCCGGTGGGTCGGGCGTCAGACTCTATGATGGCCCCGACTTAAAGCTATTCATTTTAGTTGGTAAGGGCCGGAGCTTCTTGTCTGTTGCTTGGCCCACCGGGGTCCAACTGGTGTTTTTCTTTTGCTCCGGAGTTAGTAGGTTATTCGGCGCCCAGGGATCTCCATCGTAGGGCAGCTTATTCAATCTGTGAGTCCCGGGTTTTGATTCATCAGGATGTTTATCTTGATTTATATGTTTGTTCTTGATGATTCATTGACTAGTTAGAGATTCACCACGAGGACCGAAGAACAAACTAAATGTTATGAACCACTGCAGAAGCTGAGGGTGAGGTTAGGCGCCTGTAAAACCGGTTTAAGCCCGCCAGTTACTTTGTGTTACTGATCGTTCCAATGCCATACTTCTGTGGTGGTTCTTTTTGTTTTATGTCTTGGTGTTTAATTTTTTTTTTGTGCTGTTGGCGCCTTGTGTGTGTTTTCATAGTTTTAGTCAAGTTAAGGTAACTGAGTGGCCACCTATTTGGAAAATAGCTGCTCATTCGGCTTACGATATGTTTCATGGTATAAGTACCTGATTGTTAGTTTGGTTTTTTCCCACCTCGGTTTTTGGAGTGGGAATCATTTTCTGATTGCGCCTTTTCCTGATCTTTGCCTACTTGTACCTTTTTACATCCCGGAAAGGGTTTTCGCATACGGCCTTTAACAAGGCGAAGACAATATAAGCGGAATTGTAAATTAAGTGAGTCAGCATAACCAACATAGGCATCCAAAAATGTTTTAGCGAAAAATGCGAACACGTTTTTAAAAATAACACTCTGCTGATGGAATTAGCATTAAGAGCCGTCCCTTGATTGATACTTCGCTAACCTATTGCACCTATGACAGTAGTTGCGAAATCTCACTCCGCTATATTACACACAGTTGGTTTTTCATGTCGATAACTGCAACTTTTTCAAGGTAAATCAAGAAGAATACACTTCATCAATGCATAACTTACATTTTTATTGTGCTTTTGGAAAAAATCCAACCTATTTTGTCCGTTTTTAGCGGTTTTATTCTCGTTTAAAAAACTTCTGGTTGTCATTCTTTCAGTGCACTAAATCGTCCGTATATGTTCGTATGTTTACGCCGAGAATTGACTTCCGACCATTTCCATATATGGAAAGTTAATTGTCAATTAATATTTAATTGACCAATTAGTATAATGCAGCGCGTGTTGCAACGTAACGCTGACGTCAAACGCCGCGCGCCGAATTCAAAATGGCCGACCTGATTGACGTCATTTGTAGAAAAAGGTGCATATCATTGGACAAGGCCAAATCCTGACCTTTCAACTGGAATAAATTAATGGTCGACGTCAGTTTCCGTAAACGTCGGCATATGTGTTCGGCTCGTTCCGGAAACGGCCCCACACGAGTGAACACGATGACAAACAGCTAAAAACTGATCCTGTTGCAAAAAGTAGACACAGAATTTTGTGGAGAAAACTTGATTGTTAGAAAGTTAAATGTGTGTTTCATCAAATGTCCAAATGTCAGTGAGCATTTCTTTGTATTTACGATATAATTCTAAGTGAAACAATCGATGTGTAAAAACGGCTTGTTCTCACCATCTTGATTTACGGATGGACACGAGGCTGAGAGTACATTCGTAATCATGGTGACGAGACGTTTCGCTCCATGGAGATTGTACATATCAGTTGAGTTGTACGAGTCTACTATGACAGAAGTTTTTGGCCCATCCTCGTATGATACTTTGCCGTCTTATGATAGTAAGGAAGGTATGTTTGTGTTTGGGTTTCAAGGATAAGTCAGTATTTTACAATTAGTATTGAAGGTATGTTTGTGTTTGTGTTTCAAGGATAAGTCAGTATTTTACAATTATCTTAAGTTCTAGAATGTTATTTTAGTTCACAATTATAAAAAGTCTTAGATCGATATTTCCTTATTAAAAAAAAAATTCTTCAAAATGTAAGAATAGAAAGCCTTACTTGAAATTTCAGACCGTTCACCAGGTGGGAAAGACGATGACAATACTTGACGTCCAATGAAATATAACAATACACTTTAACAATTCGCATTACGAAAACATGCCGTATAGTATACAGATGTTTCTTCAGTTGTAAAAATAAAAAAAAAATCAGTAGAAAAAATTTGATATTTTCCTTATTTTTGCCCTAAACATAGATTGTGTGTACACGTTAGAACCGCCTTCTCGAAGCGGTTCTAACGAGGACCCAAAATCTATATTTTGAACAAAAATAAGAAAGTCGAGGTGGTTCTAACGTGTACCCACAATCTATGTTTTGAGCAAAAATAAGAAAAAATATAAAAAAAAATGTTCAATACAAACATTTCGTTTTTAACAGTTTTAAAAATATCTGTATATTGTATGGGCATGTTTTCATAATGGATAACTCTCGTAAAGTAAGGTTGCCACCCTGCTATTTCTGCCAAACATGATGAGGAGCACAACATGGAAAGTTTCTGGCCTTTCCATCGCTATTGGTGGGTCATAGAAATACAACGGATAACTCTTTCATTTTGTTTTTTATCCTGTTACTTTGAAAAGGGCAGCATATTGAGAACAGCTTAGCAATTTTGTGCTATTCAAAATGTAACCCACAACATACGAAAAACGAGTGTAAAAACATGGTCACGGATAATATTATTTCCTAATGGCTAGGAGGATTAATTTTCGCAGCAAGTACACTAAGGCTAATAATACTTGTTATTATCTCTATATAACCTTTACATAATTAACATGTCATCTTCAACAAGTGATTCTGTCATTTACCTGGATAGTTTCAACATACAAGTTTATAGGTGCTATTGCGAAAATGTGCGTTTCAATAAGCAAACAGAAATAAATACAAACTAAATATACTCACCTTGACACCGGTTTGACAAGAAATACGACCATGAATGTTACAATTCTACAGTTGATGTTTTTTTTTAAATTGTCCATAATTACTATGCTTACTTTAGTTCATGGAAAATGTTAGAAAATTATACATTTTCGCATTGCTGATCCTGTTATCCCCGCCCCTAGACCCAGGATGCCACTTTGATATGGTGTGTAAATGCGAAAACCACATATACTGGCGAAAGGACATGCTGGGTCAAGTGGGGACACACCTAGAAATAAACAATAAAGTTGTAAATTAAAGATCTTATTCACTAAGCTTTCAAAATAAACTTCAAAATCTCTTTCTGATTGCGCCTTTTCCTGATCTTTGCCTACTTGTACCTTTTTTCAAAACACACAACAATAAATAATCAATGTGTGGACATTTTTCAGTACTCATATTGCAAACAAGCCCATATTTGTTTGCTTGAAAAGTGCTATTGACAAACAACTACAAATCAGCCCAAAGTCTTATGGTTCATTTTGGCCAAAGATGGGCTGACTTGTCAAGTTATTTAGTTGTATTATCTGGATTCTGTTAAATCAGCCAAACTGTTTTATAAACGCTACATTCAGCCCCAAAGTCATAACCTCCCAGGGCTTTTTAAATCTTATCAATAGAGATGCATTGATAAAATCATCCGTTTGCAAAACCCTATAGTAACTGGCATAAAACACACACACTCTAACGTGATAAGTCAAGATGGTGTCAATTTAGATACGTCCGTATCTAAAGATCCGTTGTTTGCAACGGAAATATGTTTGTTTGTTCTGTCCCATTCAAAAGCTGATGGTCATATCGGGACGCTGCCTCCATTTTATGGGACTTATACCCAAAATAAGGACGTCATGGCATCCAAAAAGTGCTTCGAATATAACCACCAAACTAAACCAACAAGGCTTATATGTATGAATAGTTTGACATGGACCACTTTTTCTGGATACGCTTAGACCTTCGCGGTTATCCAGTAATCAGATGGTCAGTCAGTAGCAAAAATTGAGGCCCCAATGGACATGGGCCTGTATATGAGTACCGGTTCTGTCCGCAACATGTCACATTTTTTTAAATAAATTTGAATCTACCATTGGACATTAACTACTATAATAATAATTATTTCGAAATTAGCTTTACCTTTGCCAAATATTGAAAAGATGTTCTTTTTGTAATAATAACCACATTTTTTACAAAAGAAACATATCGATTTTTCAGTCATTTGAACAGTGTTTGCTAATTTCTTAATTATCATGAAAACATGTCCGTGTAATGTATACCCCCTTGAACCCCACTTTTATAAAGCAAAACTGGGCTATGCAGGAGTTTACCTATTTTTCTTATTTTTGCTCCAAAACATAGATTGTGGGTACTCGTTAGAACCGAGGCGAGGCGAGGCGGTTATAACGTGTACCCGCAATCTATGTTTTGAGCAAAAATAAGAAATATATAAAAAAAATTCATCTGAAAATTTTCAATTTTTAAAGCTAAAAAATCTCTGTTTATCGCACGGGAAAGTTTTCGTAATATTATACTGATAGTATGTATACCATGTATGAAGGAATCTTATAAACAAGGAGTTTGTTGTGTTTGTTGTGTTTATTAAAACAAATTTAGGAATATCTTTTGGGTAATACTATTAGAAATAAACATTGAATATTGCATATTCCCTGTGACGTTATAACAACGTCAGATTTTACAAGGTAAGCTATAAACTGTTACCTTTGGGCTTCAAAGAAACAAAATACCAGTATAATGTTTTTGGGCTACCGATGAGGGTTCATTACCTGAAATTGCGCAATATAGTCCATACTTGCTACCTTTGAATGCTTTTACTACTTCCAAAGGATCAAACTTTTATATTTTATTTCCTTTGGATTTCAATCATTAAACCTGAATATGTTATGAAAAAGATATATCACTTGTAAAGCCATATAACTTTTTTACTATATTATGCTGAAAATATATTTTAAATTTTCCATAAGCAGTGATTACTTCGTAATATATACAGATTTATTTTTATTTATGCACAATATGATATTTTTGTTTGTTTGAACTGGTGCTTTACAACACAGTCAACAGCTAAGGTCATGTCTGGACGTTGCCTCCATTTTATGGGACTTTTACCCAAAATGAGGATGCCATGACCTCTAGCAAGCGCTTAAAGTAAAACCATCCAAGTAAGCCACCCATGCTTAAATTTATGGATGGTTAGACTTGAACTACTTTTTCTGGACAGGCTCAAACCACAGCGGTTTACCAGTAATCAGATGAACAGGCAGTAGCGTCTTAGCTTTGCCTGGAGGCACAATCAGCCCATCTTTTTGATATCGGTGCAGGTATTCCGTCGATGTACCAACTGTTGATTGCACTGGCCGACAGACCGACTTACATTTAATGTTGATTATCAAAACGACATCAAATTTAATTCGTTGGACTTCCAGATTCTTCCATGGAGTTAACCCATATTTTACGAATGGATTTTCCCATCATTATCAATTGGGTGAGTCCAATTTCATTTTTAGGGGTGTTAGGAGTGATTTTAAATTTTTATCTCATTTTTAGATGAAAATTCTCTAAGCAAACAGAATAGCCCCAGATGGGACGCCGCGTGTTGCGGCGTCACATCTGGGGCTATTCTGTTTGCCTATGTCCCATAAAAGGGACGCCAGGCTTAAATGAGTTAAAGTTTATTTCTTGTTTTAAATTTACTAAGAATCACACAAACATAAAACAATACTCAGAATTATACGATCACTTCATGGAGTTGGTTGCTGAGAATTCAAATTAGTTCAAATTTCAGCTAGTATCTCACTGACATGCGAATTGCTCGCGACTGTTTCGCGCATTTAGTTGCGGACCTTTCGCACGACATTCGTGCGAGTATCGCACGAGTGCCGTGAAAATTTATGTGTCGCAAACTAGTCGCGAACTGGACGCGAAGGTTTTAAACATATGTTTAAAAATGTTATGCAATTTTGTTTTCACCAAAATATGTCGCAAGACAGTCGCGAGACAGACGTACGACGTTTGTGCGAGTGTCGCAATCTTGTCGCCTCGAAATATTGGCGAATTTACAATGCAAAAATTTCGCGACACTCGTATGAATGTCGTACGAATATGGTACGACAGTCGCGCGACATTCTTGAGAAAACATGCTAGCACGTCGCGAATATCCATTCTGATCACTTATTGTAAACATGAATGCATATTTCAGTGTTTGCGCCCAATACGGTGAGCTTGGTAAATGAGTATAATAATCTCTAATGCGACTGTATATTTTGTGATACAGTCAATGTCAATTAAACTGATATTTTGCACCGAGATGTACTGGTGACCCTTGATTTTTTTTTTGGTTTTAGGCTCAAAGCTTATAAATTCTTGATTAGAATGAAATTCATCAGACTACTGTGACAAACTGCAAAATTAATAACATCAATGAGGGTAAAGATGTGAAATAAAACTGCACCATAGCTTTGTTCTGAGCTAGTTCAATGAAGATTTATTCTTAATGAACCCGAACAAAAACAATCGTTAAATTAAATGATCATATTTCTATGTAATAGTGATCTGAGTGCGTATTAATGAAAACAAAACGAAACACTTGCTCATCATGATTATATAACACCCTGTGGTTCCAACAATAGGCAATATAAGATTTCAATCCGAACCCAGATAGCATATATATATATATATATATATATATATATATATATATATATATATATATATATATATATATATATATATATATATATATATATATATATATATATATATATATATATATATATATATATATATATACATCGGACAGACGGGCGACAAACTGCGAAATAGACGGACAGTTCACGACCAGCAAATTAGAATCCCTTCAACAAGACAACTACCCGTCTCTGCACATGTAGATCGTTGTTGTTCTACTGATCCTAAATATTCTATTTTTCCTTTCTATAAATTTCACGTCAATGATGTTTCAGCTAGGTTGTCGAAAGAAAAATATTTCTTAAATATATTCAACCCTAAACTTAACAGAACTTGATGATGTCATGAACGTTGCGACGTTTTACGTCGCGTTATTATGTGTAAACGTTACTAACGTTGCTATGTTACTATGTTAAATCCGCCTGATGAGTATAACGAAACCGGTCGCGGTAATTAAATAATGCAAAAATTCAGATGTCATTATTTTTTCGATATATATATATATATATATATATATATATATATATATATATATATATATATATATATATATATATATATATATATATATATATATATATATATATATATATATATATATATATATATATATATATATATACAGCAAGAGTGTTCTCTATTCTATAGGGAATTGTATTTCATTATATTGAAGCTCAAATATAGTATGTAAAACGAAATTCCAATAGATGCATACGTATATCAGTAGATTAATCAAAAGTTGTTTGAGCGGAACGGACATACTCAGTAAGTATAAAAGTCGGATGCTTAGAATCAATATTGTCACTAACAGGCGTTCGGCACGCACTAAAACTTTTCTTCAATGTCTATCCATTCTTCAGTCACATTTCATATCGCTAGAAACACTCGAGTCAGAAGGGAACCTCGCTGTCATAAACGTGATGTAAACTTATGGAAATAAATCCGATCGGATTTTTCTATACAGCAAATCGGAGCAATGAGAATAACTTTAACGGTTATAAAAAAAATGAAAATGGTAGGGTAGAGATATTTGGCACCTCTTGCTTTTCTTTGCGAAAATCAAACAGAAAAAAAAATAAATAGATAATTGGCACTTATTGCGACTCTTCGAGAAAAACAAACAGAAAAAAACTTAATTGTTTATATATTATAGCCTTTGAGGAGAAACTCAATTATTTTTCAACCAATTAGTGACCTATCAAAACGAGAACACAATTTCTGTTACACAAATTTTCTAGAAGCAATCAAATCTTGGCTTTATCTAGTTTGCGTCATAGTTTAAGTTTACTTATCACTGTCTACACACATTATGATATTCCCTGACTAAACTCAAACTAGCGGAATGGATTTGCTTTAAACGAGTCATGTTTGTATGGGGAATTTAAACGCGCGGAACTTCATAATCAGGGGTAAGTAAAAGATCATTTGTATAATTTATTTATACTCGTATTCGATTTGTTCTCATAAATTCTTTTAATACGGAGACCGAATGCTGCATTTGAAATAAAATGGTTTCTAATTTTAGAAAAAGCATTTCGCATTTAAGAAATTTATAGTTGTCACAGTGGTAGTACTGTATGTATGGCACAATGTTATTTCGATAAAATCATCAATGCACGAACAAATTGAAAACCATCGTAATTTTGCTGAACGTAGTTTGGTGTTATTGTCATTTTTCATTGTCATTCGTCGTGAAAATATTATTCTGGACTTGTTACTGATACATCAATACAGGTTTCATACAACAATGCTTCGTTTCTATGGTTTGCGTAAAAACCCGCACCCAAAAGACTATTTGGAGCTTGGTTAGCACAGTTATTATCGCTTTTGTATGTCAGTTTTAAAATGGACCATATTACGAAGAAAGACGTCACGGTTTGGCATGTCCTTCCCTATGAAATTGTTGTACAACTGTAGATGTGATAACGAATTCTAGAATATACGTACCTCCTGGTAAGAATAAGTCGGATTAGAAATTAAAGGACAATCTATATTCATTCACCCTTGGAGTTTGGACTATTTTATACCTAAAGTGACTTGAGACAACACTTACTTGTAAGTACTAATCTCAGAATCACTTCTTGTAATCGATTCATGTGACATGTGTATCTTCTATTTATCAATTGCTTCATTTTGATATTTATGATAAATGAACAGTAAAAGTAGGCATTGATCAGGAAATGGCGCAATTAGAAAGAAATCTCCGGCTCCAACCAACTATAATGTCAGGGCCATCATACGAGTCTGACGCCCGACCCACCGGCGTGCAATTTAATAAGACAGCGTGGTTATCAGCCATGATTGGGTTAAAAACTAAGCATGCAGACTTAATAAAGCCGAGGCGGTTCTAACGAGCACCCGCAATCTATGTTTTGGAGCAAAAATATGAAATATAGGTATACCCCTTCAAACCCCAGTTTTACTATATAAAAGTGGGGTTTAGGGGAGTATTTATAGCACGGACATGTTTTCCTGATGTTTTATTTTTTCGTTTCTACATTTACCTTGAAACTAGCACTTTTTTGAAAACTGTAGAATAATAATACTGTTGAAGATATAACATAGAATGTTAGAAAACGGTATTGAAACAAGGATACTCTCTACTGACAATCACGTGGTATTGTATACATACAAACCGATAAATGATCGGTGACACAAAGTGCAATTCTGCCCGAAGTTGCGTATGAGAAATTCGAGTTTTCTTCTATAGCGTTTACTCTACTGACTGATAGATTGGTGCAGTCAATCCAGAAATTGAAAATTTATTGAAAGAAAGTAACATAAGAAATCCCGATTATTTCATTTTCGCAAACACTTCAATATTATTAAGATGGAAGTGCTATATGTTCATGGTGCTGAAGTGTTTGCAAAACGACATAACCTGGATTCCTTATGCTACTTTCATTCAATAAATGTTTAATTTCTGCATTGGCTGTACCCATTTGTCAGTCAATAGACTATACGATAAAGTAGAAAAACTCGAATTTCTCATCTCAACTTCGGGCGGAATTGCATTGTGCGTCACCCATTCCGTACCACGTGTTTTTCAGCCATGATACTGATACAAAATATTTTTTTCTTGGAGGATAGATTTATAATTGCTGTGCAGAAATATTATTCATTCACAGCAACTACACTTAGGTTTATACATGTAGTTTGAAGTATTTTGGTGCGCTTGTCTTTTTGACCAATGAACATATTTGTACTAGGCTTGTTTCAATTATACCTTTGATAATAACACTCTTAAAGTTTCGTCAACTGTAAGAAGCTTACTGGTTCAAGTTAACCATTTCATCTAAAAACAACGTATTAAAGTAATATTCATGTCATGAATATTACAGTAATACTGTTATTTGTTTTCTTAGAATAATACAATAGTTGTTATACATGTAACAAACACTCTATAACCTTAAACACCTGATCAATGATAAGGGACAGGACACTAGATAATCTGGTGGCCTGACTCTAAAAACAGCTAGGAACTAAAAACAGGGAAAATCAATTATATTGTTTTCAAAGCGAGGCAATTTAATTTCCCAGGTTATCATTGGCATATAAACAGGGGATCGCGGATATTATCCTTTAGGAGACTCTTTATTACCTCTGCGGGGATGAAATAATCACTCCATTATGTCAGTCCTTTGATCTCTGGATCATATTGCACCATTTCGGGTTATTAACCGAGAAAAGTGTTGCTCCTTCAGAATCTACGCCTTTCACATACTAAACGAACATATCACATTTGAAAAGTAGCCATATAATATACGTATAGTCAACATGCAAGATGTGTAAATATATCAATTATGATGTATGTGATTTCTGTGATGCATTATCTTGTTAAAAACAACATAAAAAGGTACAAGTAGGCAAAGATCAGGAAAAGGCGCAATGACAAAAAAATTCCCACTCCAAAAACCGAGGTGGGAAAAAACCAAACTAACAATCAGGCACTTATACAATGAAAACATTTCGTAAGCCGAATGAGCATCTATTTTCCTAATAGGTGGCAGTAACATACTGGATATCAAATATATTATAGCTTCTTACAAATCTGTATATATTGTTATTTGATATGTGAAACTCTGATAAATTATTAAACTTAAATTAATGTGGGTATCAGGAAAAAGTGTGCGTTTTTAGCTCACCTGAGCCGAAGGCTCACCAGGTGAGCTTATAGGATGGCCATGCTCCGGCGTCCGTCCGTCGTCGTCCGTCGTCGTGTCGTCCGTCGTAGTCCACAATTTTAAAGATCTTCTCCTCTGAAACCCCTTGGCCAATCAAAGCCAAACTTCATGTCGAGCATCCTTAGGAAGAGGGAACAAAAGTGTATATAAATGGTCCAGGTCACATGCCAGAGATGGCCGCCTTGGCTATAAATAGCGAAAACCTATAAAATGTTCTCCAGAACCAGAAGGCCTATGAATTTGAAACTTGGCATGAAGCATCAGTGTATGGAACTCTAAAACGTTTATATAAATCATGACCCTGGGATGACCTTGACCTATTTTACCGCAAGGTCAACTTAGGTCACTAATGCATTTGAATGGAGAAAAATGGAAAAAAGTCATTTTCTTGCAGAAAACTTGCAAATAGGCAAAATATTTATGTTTATGAAAAGAAAATTGGCCCCAGGGAGTTGTTTGCCCCTGCCCCGGGGCTAAATACATGTATATCATTGTAATATTCAAACATCTTCTCTGAAACGGCTTGGCCAATCAAAGCCAAACTTCATGTGGAGCATCCCATTACATGGGAACAAAAGTTTATATAAATGGTCCAGGTCACATGACCAAGATGGCCGCCATGACTATAAATAGCAAAAACGTTTATAAAAACATTCTCCTCCAGAACCAGAAAGCCTATGATTTTGAACGTTAGCATGAAGCATCAGGGTAAGGAGCTCTACAAAGTTTATATAAATCATGACCCTGGGATGACCTTGACCTTTGTTACGGCAAGGTCAACTTAGGTCGCTAATGCATTTGAATGGGAAAAATTAGTAAAATGATATTAAATTGGGGGAAACTTGCTTGGTGTATGCAAATGGGTAGAAGATTTATGTTTATGAGAAATATTTTGACCCCAGGGGGTTGTCTGTCCCTTTCCCCGGGGCTATATATATGTATATGACAATAATATTCAATCATATACTTCTCTGAAACTGCCAGGCCAAAAGCCAAACTTTATGTGGAGCATGGTTAGGAAGGGGGAATGAAAATTTGTATAAAAAGTCAAGGTCACATGACCAAGATGGCCGCAATGGCTATAAATAGCAAAAACGTAAAAATCTTCTTCTCCAGAACCAGGAGGCCTATGATTTTTAAATTTGGCATGAAGCATCAGGCACTGGAGCTCTACAAAGTTTATGTAAATCATGACCCTTGGATGACCTTGAACTAGTTTACGGCAAAGTCAACTTAAGTCTCATATCTCAGGTGAGCGTTTATATGTCCATTGGTCCTCTGGTAATAAGTAACCAAGCTTTGATGCATGTTAGTGCATTATCTTTTATTAACTGAAACCAAAAGCATGAGGGTGGTAAGTAAACGTTCTTTGATGATTCATTGACTAGTTAGAGATTCACCACGAGGACCGAATAACTACCTAAATGTTATGAACCACTGCAGAAGCTGAGGGTGAGGTTATGGCCATGTAAAACCGGTTTAAGCCCGCCAGTAACTTTGTGTTACTGATCGTTCCAAGTCGATACTTCTGTGGTGGTTATTTTTGTTTTATGTCTTGGTGTATAATTTTTTTGTGCTGTTGGCGCCTTATGTGTGTTTTCATATTTTTAGTTAAGTTAAGGTAACTGAGTGGCCACCTATTGGGAAAATAGCTGCTCATTCGGCTTACGATATGTTTCATGGTATAAGTACCTGATTGTTAGTTTGGTTTTTTCCCACCTCGGTTTTTGGAGTGGGAATCTTTTTCTGATTGCGCCTTTTCCTGATATTTGCCTACTTGTACCTTTTTATTTTGCCTCGAATTCCCACGACAGTAATGACCTCGGACATCGAAACATTCTGACGTTACCCTGCAGCAGCTTTTAAACAATTCCCAGTCAGAAAACACTTTCTAAATGACATAATAATGATAAAATGTCGTAAATAACAAACAAATGGATCTCACAATAATGAACGGTGCGGAACCGCAGCAGTCTACTTCATTACGAAAACATACCCATGCAATAAACAGCGATTATTTTTTTTAGTTTTAAAAATTGAAAATTTTCAGCTGAAAAAAAAATGATATTTTTCTTATTTTTGCTCAAAACATAGATTGTGGGTACACCTTAGAACCGTCTCGCCTCTGTTTTGGAGCAAAAATAAGAAAAATAGGTATAACCTCTGCATACCCCAGTTTTGCTATATAAAATTGGGGTATAAGAGGGTTTATATTATAAGGATATGTTTTCGTGATGATAATGAACGGAGCGGAACCGCAAATATCTACAAGATTGACTTTCGCGGTGGTAAGTAAGCAGAATAACGTAAATCAAGGTACGACCTAAGATTTCCGTTCTTCACAGAGATGAGTTCCGGATTTTGTCCGCAACATGTCACAAACTAAAAAGGTACAAGTAGGCAACGATCAGGGAAAGGCGCAATCAGAAAAACATTCCCACTCAAAAAAAACAAGGTGGGCAACAACTAAATTAAAAATCAGGTACTTTTACCATGAAAACATATCGTAAGCTGAATGAGCAGCTATTTTTCCAATAGGTGGCCACTCAGTTACCTAAACTTAAATAAAAATATGACAACATACATAAGGCGCCAACAGTACAAACATTTTAAACACCAAGACATAAAACAAAAAGAACCACCACAGAAGTATCGCCTGGAACGATCAGTAATATAAAATGACTGGCGGGCTGCAGATTATCGGACTTTTTACACATTAGTCACGAACAGACTTTCAAATTGTTATCATTTGGACGAGTCCACTTTCATTCTTAGTTGAATCAGGAGTGATTTTCATATTGTATTCAGGTTTTCAATGTAATTCCTCTACGCAAAGAGTTTATAGTCCAAGATGGGACGCCGCGTTCTGCGGCGTAATATCTGGGGCTATGCTGTCCGCTTATAAATGTCTCATAAAAAGGTCGCTAAGCTTATATGACTAATATGTTTCAGACAAAAATGTTATGCTCATTATTTTTAAGTGCTGAAATGCTGTACTACATAATAGAACCGATGTTCTGAATGCTAATTGAAATCAGTTACCTTCACAATGTTTTGACTTATCTCATGGACACAATATTCTTTTGACAATCATACCTTTATTAATTTTACAAAAGAAGCTTATCGATTTTTTAAATAATGTTTGCTAATTTCTTAATTGTTTATAATAGTGTCTATTACATGTATGAAGGAAATTTGAATACATTGTGTTTGGTGTGTGCTATTCGAATAAAAAATATGTGCTTACATCAATCGGTGTTTTGGAATAAACATTCATTTTGGTATATAGCGGAACCACTTAAAAATTCGTTGTCATGCCCAGAAATGGAGTACAAATTTACCTGGAAATCGGATTATTATACCGATAGGTAGAGTGCTCAAAATATAATGGGGCGAAATAGGACCTGCCATTTAAAACCCATTTTACGCTATAAAATATTAAAATAAATTAATTTTCCTTAATAGTTCATATATCTACAAAATATCCTCTTTATGAAGATATATTTTTTTAATAAAATGCTTCAGAAAAAATTAGGTCAAACTCAGTTACAAAATGTTAGACCCATGTTCTATTAAATGATAGTAAAATACAAAAAGGAAGCATCCCGTCATCTAGAAGAATGCCTAAAACAACATTATTTCTTGATATCAAAATGCATTTTCCTTAATGGTTCCTATTAGGGGACAAAATTATCTTTCTAAAGATGTATAGTGCAAAAACCTACTATATAAATAAATTGGGTCAAATTTCAGAAAATCCTAATGACATACCAACGAAATTTTATTTTTCCGCTTTAAAATCGGGTCTGAAATTCACAGGTAACTCCTATTGATTTTACTGAAAATGGCTACTATGTTTCATAATATTGTAAACGCGTTAGTTTATAGTGATGATTTAATATTTGTTTTATTCTCATTTATTTATTTATTTATTTATTTATTCTTTATTTGGGTATGTGTACATCAAAGTCAATGTTTGGATAATCAACAATACAAGTATGATCCAAAGAAAGACGCACAAAAATGCGACCCTCAATAAATGATTTAAAATTGGTCAATGTGTCGTCATTCTCATATATTATGTCCCTCTGTTTTTTACATTTAACGAAAGCAGTGCACACACTATAACTCGCAGTCATTAAGGTGTCAATCAATTAAAATTGTCACTAGCTTAATTCCATCATTTATGTTTTCGATATGATTGTTTTTACAGCATTGAAATTTTGGCTATGAAACAGCCACTGTCTGGCAAAATTGCCCTTTGCCCCCATATGGGGAACTGTCACTCGGATCAGCCTAAGTATCTCGTTTTCTGGTAAATAGAAAATGGGGAATCATTCCGGGCGGCAAATCACTTTGAATGTATTTATTTTTCTCTTCTTTCGGCTGACCAAGTATATCAATTATTTTGACTTGACATAACATTTTGCCGAATATGTCTGTTTTTCATTTTTTCCTTATTTGTGCGTCACATCTTTTACGGTCACGCGTGCTTCTTATCTTAGCCTTGGGGTGTGAAGTTTGACAGTAAAAACATATTTGAGCCTCATCATGAGAAAACTCACAATGTGTTTTCCTAACAGGTCCGACACAAACTGGGCAGTACACACACAGAAGATGACTAGAAATTTTTTATTTCGGATATAGAAAGAAGACGAATCGTACTAACCGTGTACAGAAAACAAAGGCACCGATCAGTTGTGCAGTACTGCACAGCTGATCTCCGTCTTTAAATTGATTTCGAATACGCAAAATGCTTGTTTTCTGATGCAGCGGCTAATTTCATGAATTTGACACTTGCATATTTGACCTCATAAAATGGGTGTTAGCGCAAGACAGTCTATTTTCGGGTCTTCGAACAGTTCCGATATTAACACGTGATATTGATCAGAATGCACGAAATCAATTAGCGAAACACAAACAGTTTATATGTTGTGTAAAATTTTTATACATGTATACTTCGCATATCAGAAACACTGCAGATTTCTTCAAGACTGCTGAGATCGCAGCGAATATGTGATATTGATCAGAATGCGCGAAAGAGATTACACATAATACGTATATAATAATATTAACATCTTTTGGAAGCAGTGAATACAAAGTAACATTCAAGGGGAGGAAGTGTGAACCATGTTTGCAATTTCGGTCATTCAGTGACACTTAAAACCGGCAAATAGTTTTGAAAGTTTGAATGCACTGATGATAGGCTACTTTAAAATTTAAATAGAAGCTGTTTATAGTCCACGCAATCAAAGCGATCAGTTGCTGTTTCGTTACGTCCTAAATAACAATGTTCCAGTCATGTTGGGATGATAATCAAACTCAAAATAGGAATATTATTACATGCTCTTGTTTCAAAATCATGTTCATTTTTGGATCTGTGGTCAACATCAAACTAGTTTGAGATTTTTTTTATTTTGATATTTACAAACAGTGTCACCTCTTCATATTCTACACAAACAATAACTCCGTCTACTTATAATTCCGTCTGTGGTAAGTTTAATGAAGTCGTTTAGCTACATGAGTAGCAGTACATGAGTATGTTTAAATAGAAAAGTTTAAGAGACAGATGATCAGTCTGCGCAGACGCGCTTTTTGGTTATTATTATAATTATTATTTTATTTGTTTTGTTATTTTTTTATTGACTGTTAAAAGTTTACGAGATCAATATAACCATAATAACCATGATGCTGAACGTAATGTTGATTAATGTCAAAATAAAATATTTATCAATGAAGATATCCAAAACTCATATTTCAAAATAAAACTCAGAAACCGGAACAAATCTCCTACTTGTACCTTTCTACAGGTAAATCTAAACCTTTAAATTATACAAACTCGGCGCATTCGATGCCTAAGGGCATATCACCTATAGCTAGTCTTGCGTGTCATAACAGGTATTAGGCTCGCTAACTCCGCTAGTATTGGAAATCCGATGGTCAAGCTTCTAATAGACTAGTACAAGTAAGACTGAAACTATTATAGTGTAGTAACTAAAACTTACTGTACGGAATGATGTACGGTTTGTGTGACTTTACACAAATGTGTATCGAATATATGTTTGTCTTAGGTAGTGACCACAAAGAAAACAATCTCCCTAGTATAATGGTTAGTACACTCTCTTCACAATCCTCAGGTTGTGGGTTCAATCCCAATGTCAGACGAATGTTTTTTTTTCTTTTTTGTTATTCACTCACGTTATTCATTCTCTTTTCTTCAAAGGATTAGTTGGAAAATGATTTAAAAACTCGCGCCTTAAAATTAAAAATGAAGATGTGTTCACTCAAATGATAATAATGCACATTCAAAGGCCCAAACTGGAAAGCGAATCAGTATTGTCAGTTTTCATCTTTAGTTATCTGTTTTAGAATTTTGGTATATAATAAAAAATAAAACCGAGATCCTTTAAGAGCAGTGAACATATTAATGAGAAAGGGGATGTGCCATACCGCGGTTTTGGCCACTTAAGCTTCTTCAGTGACTCTTCAGTTTTGGCAACGTGGTGCCAAAGACAATTGCTATTAATTTTATAATCATTTTCGCGATTTCATCTATACTGAACAAATGTGAAAACACTACACATAGTATTTGCCGCTTGTTTCATTTGATTGCAAAACATCGGCATAACATGTGGTATTTCCTATATTTTGAATAAAGTTTAAGTTGTGTTAAGCATCTAAAATCTAAGGGGTCTTATAAACAGCAATGGCTATTCCTCCAATCTTTGTGGAAACTCAGTCACAACAAAATTTGTTAAGCGTAATGTTCTCGACTTTTTACGTATGCGTCGCATTAACATATGTATCAGGTGTATTTTAAAAATTACCATTGATTTTTAATCTTCCACACGATGTCAATGTACAACTTGAAACAAAACAAACGTAGCATTTTCAATTTTGTTCAGTATATATGTCGCATTTAAAACAGCAGTCACACTGTAGCGTATAACCCAAACGCGCGCCGGGTGTTTGAAAAATCTCAACACGCTGAAGATTTTGGACGTAAAAAAAAATAATTTGTTCCTTTAACTCGCTTTAGAAGTCACACAGTAGCGTGTGACTGAGGCGTGTGCCGGGCGTATAAAAGATCTCAAAGTTTTGGAGTACATTTGTGTTACGTCCCAAACACGCTATGCCCTCGCAACAGGCGCGCATCAAACGTTCAACGCGCGTCCCACACACGCTTGGGGCACGCTACTGAAGCAATATTTCATAAAATTGGAACGCGCATGTAGCGTACACTGACGTGCCTCAAACATGCGCCGAACGCGTTCGAAGCGTATTCAACGCGCCTGAAAAAGCGCGTGGAACTTATTCGAAACGTATAAGACACACGCCCAGGACACGCCGAGCTTCTAGAAAAATTTTAACATGTATAAAAAAAATGAGACGTGCACCAAGCGTACAAAACGCGCGTGTAACGTGCTTCTAACGTGTCTCCGACGTGCTCCTGGCGTATGTTGAATTTTACATTTTTGTCGATTCGCCCGGCGCGCGTTTGGCTAATGTGTGACTGCTTTTTAACGTATAGGTTGCAGACGGTGAAAGTGGCATCACCCCGTACGAATGAATACGCAGATTTTATTAGTGAAACGCGACAGGTCAGTACATAAACGCTTATAATTCGGTTGGGGCCTCCGCCCATTGGGGCATAGGAGAAATAGATTGGCTGCTTGTGCCTCCAGGCAGAGCTTCTCATCTACTGACTGACCATCTGATTACTTGTTAACCGCTTATGTCTGAGTCTGCCCAGGAATATTGGTTTAGTTAAACCATGCTAGTTAAACCATGCATACATATAAGTCTTATACCTTTCTGTACTCTTTTATCGAACTATACACTTACATAGTGGACCGTACCTAACCGAAATACACAGTTTTGGCCTGCCTTAGCGTACTAAAGCGTCCGTACCGTAACGCTTCACACCGTACTGTATTGTAAAGTGCATATTGTGCCGTCTATATTGTATTGTACCGAACCATGCAGATAATGCACCAGTCATTTGTATCCCCGGCTCCCCGGGGCCGGGGAATGGCGGGGCTTTTAACTTTTCATTTTTTAAAGCCCGGGTAAAAGCCCGGCACCGCCGGGCAAGATTTGTGGTAAAATCCCTGCTAAAAGCCCCGGCTCCCCAGAGGCTGACAATAATGTGGAACAACAGCTGAGAGTTGTTCTGATGAAACTGAAACATGAGAGAAGGGTTTTAATCTGTGCATGGGAATGTTAAGGTGCATTTTCAAATTAAATAAATAGCATAAAAATAATTAGATGTTAAAAATACCATTAATATCTAATTTGAATTAATGTGACCGTGTATTGGCGGGAAATCATAACCCCGGCAAATCCCCGGCACTGCCGGGACGCATCATAGGTTAAAGCCTGGCACTTAAGCCCCGCTATGTCCCCGCTATCCCCGGCCCCGGGGGAGCCGGGGATTCAAATGACTGGTGCATAAGAAATGTACAGTACCATACTGAACCGAATCTTTCCGTACCATACTGGTACGTGTTGTGATCTTACACCAGTGGTCATTTCATATGCTAACCACCACAACCCTACTATACTCTTCCCCACGAATCCAACCCCATCATCGCCCCAAACCCTACCATATTCAAACACCTAATCCCGCCCAAAAACGACCCTACCCCACTCACATTCACGTACCCCAACCCATCTCACACACCACACCACACACCACACCCATACCAACCCCCTATCCCAACCCTACCCTACCCCACCCATCCTCTCCATTACCAAAACCCCTACCCTGGCCTTCCCTACCCTACTAACCCGCAACGCACCCCACCCCTACCCCTAACACTACCCTAAAGTACAAATGTACCCCTACCCCACCCACCCCACCCCAACGTGCACCCAACCCAAACCCAACCCTACCCTACCATATCCTACCCAACTATACCCTACCCTTTTGTCTCCTGCATATAAATAATAAGAGGCGGCTCCCGTGGCCGAGCGGTTAAGAGCGCCGTTTCTAAATCACTCGATCATCTCACCGCTGTGTCTGGTGTGGGTTCGAGCCCCGCTCCGGCCACATGTGAGACAGGCCCAGTTCTGCTTGCGAGTGTGCAAGGTGGTTTTTCTCGAGGTTCTCCCTTTTTCGCCCCTGCTACTGATGGCCCGTCTCATATGAAGTTAATTAATCTTGAAAGGGACGTTAAACTGAAAAACTGTGCTTTGCCACTATACATGTATCAATTAAAATCTATGAGCCATGGCCATGACCTTGAGGTCACTAATGCAGGTCTTGAGGGTACAGCATTAAACTTCACACAAACATCTGCCAACATGCGAAGAATCAACTTGACAGTGTTGATTCATATACATATTCAAAAGACAGGCGAGCTAAAAAGGAAGGCATGCACAATAAAATAAGAAAGCGGATTCATTATGAAAACTTGCCCACGCAATAAACAGATATTTTTTAGCTTTAAAAATTGAAACATTTTAGCTGAAAATTTTTTAATATTTTTCTTTCTTTTGCTCAAAACATAGATTGTGGGTACACGTTAGAACCGCCTCGCAAGGGCGTTTCCAATGAGTACCCTCAATCTATTTTTTTTGAGCAAAAATAAGAAAATTAGGTATATATACCCCTGCAAACCCCAGTTTTGCTATATAAAATTGGGATATAAGGGGGTAAACATTACACGGACATGTTTTCGTGATGTTAAATGTACTTGTTTAACGAAAACATGTGCTAGAAGAAAAAAAAGTGACAGAGCGGAGACTCGAACCGAGGATGCCCGGGTGGTAGTCAAGTGCATTAACCACCAGGCCATGGAATTTGTTAAAGGCCTGGTGTATTTAAAACGAACACACTGTCAGTTTTAGCACATACAAACATGCGATAAAGTACATAGTTCATAACTGTGGAAATGACGTCAATGTTTCGCTTGACTGCCCGACTAAGCTGGGTGGATCTAGCTTCAAAACTGTTACTGTGCAGCAAATTTTCGTGATATAATAGGTATTAAGAAGGTATAATTTGTGTCCGCCACCGTAAGTTTACTAATTTAGTTAGTAAGCCAATCCTTACTTGTACTAGTCTAATAGTAGATTAATTAATGATCTATACGACTTTTTTAAAAACATTAATAAGGGCGAATCCAATGATACTGAAGTCTGTTTTGACACAGACATGACTCAACAAATAAATGAAACAATAAATAAAGAGATATCTGAAGATGAAATTCTTAAAGCAGTAAACACTCTAAAACAAAATAAATCCCCGGGAATAGATGGGGTATTAAATGAACATATAAAATCTACTATACGTGTCATGCTTCCTGTCTATGTAAAACTATTCAATCTTGTTTTTGATACAGGGCTGATTCCAGAAAGTTGGCTTGTAGGTAACATTCTTCCAATCTACAAATATAAAGGCAATATACAAAGTCCAGAAAATTATAGACCGATCACACTTTTAAGCTGTCTGGGCAAACTGTTCACTGCAATCATTAATAAGAGGCTGAACGATTTTTCGAATGATAAACATGTAATATCGGACTGCCAAGCTGGTTTTAGAAAAGGATATTCCACTTCAGACAATATTTTTATTATAAATTCATTAACTGATATACTTAAATCACGAAATAAGACATTATTCTGTGTATTTGTCGATTTCAAACAGGCGTTTGACACGGTATGGCGTGGTGGTCTCTGGCATAAACTGCAAAACTATAATATAAATGGAAAGTGCTTAAATGTGATAAAAAATATGTATGCTAATATAAAGTCAAGGATAAAAAATCAAGAAGGAGTTTCGCCATTCTTTGAATGCTGCGCAGGCGTAAGACAAGGAGAAAATTTGTCACCATTTTTATTTTCAATATTTTTAAATGATTTAGAACATTACTTCAATTTTGAACACGTCCCGGGTATAAAGTGTGAACTGCATTCTGAAGATATTTTTGTATTTCTTAAATTATTTGTACTGCTCTATGCAGATGATACTGTCATCTTTGGTGAGGACCCTAACCATTTGCAGCACGCTCTGAATGTTTTTAAAAAATAATTACTGTAAAACTTGGAAATTAAAAGTCAATGTCTCTAAAACTAAAATTATTGTATTTGGCAGGGGACGTCCAAACCAAAACTTTCACTTCTTTTTTGAAAACAGCGAAATTGATATTGTAAGTGAGTATAAATATTTGGGAATATTTTTGTCACGTAGTGGCTCTTTTCGTACAAATAAGAAGTATCTAGCAGAACAAGCAAATAAGGCTCTTTTTTCGCTGTTCAAGAAAACCCGATCTCTAAACTTAACGATTGATTTACAAATTGAATTATTTAACAAAACAGTAAAACCTATATTGCTCTATGGGAGTGAAATATGGGGCTTTGGAAATCTTGACGATCTGGAAAGAATACAACTAAAACGTTCGACACCAACATACATGATATATGGTGAATTAGGGGTTAAACCAATTAGTATCGATATTAAAACTAGAATGATTTCATTTTGGTCTAAACTTTTATCTCATGAAGGGAATCAAGTTGCGTCTTCAGTGTACCAGATTATATATGACATGCATAAAAAATACATAACAAAATCAGAATATTTAAATAATATTAAACACATTTTAAATACATGCGGATTTTCCGGTTTATGGGAATCACAGTCAGTACCAAACACAGAATGGCTAAAATTAGCTATTTCACAGAAGCTTGAAGACCAGTACCTGCAAAACTGGTCCTCAATCGTCGATACATCTACTTGTGGCACAAAATATTAAACACATTTTAAATACATGCGGATTTTCCGGTTTATGGGAATCACAGTCAGTACCAAACACAGAATGGCTAAAATTAGCTATTTCACAGAAGCTTGAAGACCAGTACCTGCAAAACTGGTCCTCAATCGTCGATACATCTACTTGTGGCACAAATTACAGACTGTTTAAAGATGAATTCGGTTTCAGTGAATACTTGTACATACTACCTAAATACTTCTCTTAAATTTTACTATTATTTCGGACAAGAAATCATAGACTTCCTATAGAATTGGGCCGATGGTCAGGTATTGCTATAAATGAAAGAATATGTCATTTTTGTCACAAAGATATCGGTGACGAGTTTCATTATATTTTAAAATGTGAATATTTTCAGGAAGAACGGCACAATTACATAAAACCATATTATCGAAGACACCCTAATGTAATGAAGTTCAAGCAGTTAATGAACTCCACAAACATCATTGAATTAAAAAAGTTATGCAAATTTATTCAAATTATAACTGCGAGTAATCATTAGATTTACGAACTGTTATTAGATATGTTGTAATAATTGTTTACATTATTTTACCAAAAATATAGCTACACTATATCTGATAAACTGATAAGAGATAAATTTATATGAAGTTGGGTTTGTGGTTGAATATTATAAGCGTCATTGTACATAGCACTGAAATTGTCAGTCTACTATATATTTGTGCTCATATTATTACATGTCTCTGATATATTCATATAATGTATATTTTTCTGATATGGCCCATTCAGGGTATTTTTTTTTTGGGGTCAAACGGGAGTATTTAAGAAATTTCTGTTGTTCTCCCAAATGTGTATGTGACCACTTGGTTACCAACTTTTTGCATGTTATATATGTATGTACCTCCTGCTGTTACATGAAAATGTTTCCTGGAGAGAATAAAGAATTGAATTCCCCTGATCTTCATTTCTGCACATGACTGATATCTTACGTAAGATGACCCTTTTTGCATTGAACGCTGCATGTATATACGGTGCTATTCCCTTAAGAGATCACCGAAAAACAACAGTGTAATGTTTTGTCATCATGCAGTGAACGGTAAACATCTTTATCACGATCTTTAAACATATGAGTTAAGGTAGCTTCTCCGCCAATTTGATTATATTACGTTACGATGTTTAATTTCAAAGCCATATACTTCATTGGTATTCATACCTAATCGACACTTTTTTTGGTGGAATTTTGATTTTTACAACTGAAAAAAAAAATCTGTATATTGCATGGTCAAGATTTCGTAATGATGAATGTTGAATCAATTTGATCAATGTGGTCGAAATCGAAATATATGAAAAAAAAAAAAAATAGCAAAACGTTTATTATGGACTGACGCCAGTTCCGCCATTGAAATTCTTTGCTTGACGACAGATGCAGAAATACTGGGACTGTGTGCCACAAACAGTCCACGATCTTTTATTTAACATACACACTCCTACGTAATATCCAAAATGATTGCATCTGAAAATAAATAATAAGCATCATTACTTATCAATATCATATCAATATGAACATTTATCTAATTTATTTCACGTTTTACGTTCCCCTCAACAGGTATTTTTTTTTTTTGCTTTATTTTTGTTCTTTAAAACAATTATATTGAGCGCGATAGCTCGCTCTGCACCATGTCCAATTATGACATGGAATTATTTCTACGTCACTCTGCTGATTGAGGAATGGCACATCAGGAAAACATGTCCGTGTAATGTTTACCCCTTTGAACCCCATTTTTATATAGTGAAACTGGGGTATACAGGGGTATACCTATTTTTCTTATTTTTGCTCCAAAACAAAGATTGTGGGTACTCGTTAAAACCGCCTCGGCAAGGCGGTTCTAACGTGTACCCAGAAACTATGTTTTGAGCAAAAATAAGAAATATATATTGTTATTTCAGCTGGAAATTTTCAATGTTTAAAGCAAAAAAGAAAATAGCCATTTATTGCATGGGCAAGTTTTTCTAATGATCTGTCTCTTTGTGGTGAAATAAATGCAATTATAATGGGGATCTGCCTCCGGAAAGCTTGCCCAGCAGTGGGATTTTTTTTTTTTTTTTTTTTTTTTTTTTTTTTTTTTTGGTTTTAAAAAATTTAAAATTTCATTAGGAAGTTTTTGACATTTTTAATTTCTTTCTTCTTCTCCTTTTTTTTTTTTTTTTTTTTTTTTTTTTTTGTTCAAAACATTGATTACGGGTACACGTTAGCACCGCTTCGTTGCCGGTTGTAAAGGGCTACTGATGAGGGTTCATTACCCGAAATTGCGCAATGTAGTCCATACATTTTAATGTTTTTACTGCTTCCAAAGGATCAGACCTTTATGTTTCATTTGCTATCTATTACTGCAGCTGGTGTTGTTCCGTGTGGCGGCCCTAAAATATCTCCCCGTACATCATTCATAGTGCAGATGATATTTTTATTTAGGTACTTTGAGATCAGTAAAGATACTCAGAGTGTTCAAACCACGTTTAGAAATATACTTCTAAGCAATGTTTTAATTATTTGACCCCGTTTAGGAATATGTCTTTGATTTAGACTTCTCGTGTAAATTTTCGAAATAACATCACAATAGTCTGGATTTCGTTGCCGGTTGTACAGGGCTACTGATGAGGGTTCATTACCCGAAATTGCGTAATATAGTCCATACTATATCGCTTTGAATGTTTTTACTGCTTCCAAAGGATCAGATCTTTATATTTTATTTGCTATTACTGCAGCTGGTGTTGTGCCGTGTGGCGGCCCTAAAAAGTCTCCCCGTACATCATCCATGTACTGATGAGGGTTCACTACCCGAAATTGCGCAGTATAGTCCATACTATATCCCTTTGAATGTTTTTATTGCTTCCAAAGGATCAGACCTTCATATTTAATTGAACGAGTACCCACAACCTCTGTTTTGGAGCAAAGATAACTATAACCCCGCGTTACTGTATAAAAGTGGGGTTGAGGGGGTATACATTTCACGGACATGTTATCCTGATGTATTATAGGCCCTGACATGATCTTAGCTGTTGTCAATGGTCATTAAGCATTATTTAAACAAAGAGAAACAGTTTGTAATATTTCCTAGTTTGGTTTCGAGGACTTCATATTGTTTCTGGTAGGGTTTTATCTTTTTCAAACATCATGTAACCTATCTGCATCTGGATGTAACATGTAGCTAAGACTTACCTTGTAACACACCCAGCATAGCATGCCGCGTTATCAACATAGCACGGCGGACCTGCGAAACGGTCGGCCGGTTGGACTGTAGTGATCGTCATGCACGTAATGATCGTCATACACGTAGTGACCAGAAAAAAGCTTGCTTTCCACATGACTGTCAGAATCATAAAATGGAGAATACATATGCAATAACAAAACTGGCCACACGGTTATATGCTCAACGGTATTTTATGCTCAACCCAGTTTAGAATGAAATTTTAACTTCAAATAAACATTTAAACAGAAAAAAAAAAGAAAAGAAAGAAAGAAAAATACACTTGATAAATAGACCTCATTGGAGAGAAGATGAATTGGGCTAACGTAACGTAAATCGTAGCATAACGTGATAGTAACGTGAATAACGTGAGTTGTCATGTAAAATATACTGAGTTAAATAAATGTTTAACGGCCAAACTTCTCCAACAGGGTTATCGGTATCATAAACTTCAAAAAACATTTTCTAAATTTTATCGTAGACACTATGAATTGATTTCCAAATATAATGTTGGGTTAAAAAAACTTTTAGGTGAAGGCCTTTCGGAACCAGAATTTTATGGTGACTTGGTTTACAAATTTAAGAAACTTATAGGAAGGAATAATTTTTCTTTTCAGTTCTGAAAAATCATTACACGTTACAGGCGTATAGGTTGTAACTTGAATGTTATGCGACAGTCTGAATGCTTAGTTTCCAACCCAATTATGATTGATGACTATGCTGCCTTCTTTATTTGCACGCCGGTGGGTCGGGCGTCAGACTCTATGATGGCCCCTACTTAAAGCTATTCATTTTAGTTGGTTGGAGCCGGAGCTTTTTGTCTATTGCTTGGCCCACCGGGGTCCTACTGGTGTTTTTGTTATGCTCCGGAGTTAGTAAGTTATTCGGCGCCCAGGGATCTCCATCGTTGGACAGCTTATTAAATCTGTTGAGTCCTCGTTTTTGATTCATCAGGATATTTATCGTGATTTATCTGTTTGTTCTTGATGATTCATTGACTAGTTAGAGATTCACCACGAGGACCGAAGAACTAACTAAATGTTATGAACCACTGCAGAAGCTGAGGGTGAGGTTATGGCCATGTAAAATCGATTTAAGCCCGCCAGTTATTTTCTAGTACTGATCGTTCCAAGGCGATACTTCTGTGGTGGTTCTAACAAGTACCCACAATCCATGTTTTGGTGCAAACAAAAATAGAAAAAATAGGTATACCCGTGCATACCATACTTTTGCTATAAAAAGAGGGCTATAAGTGGGTATATATTACACGGAAATGTTATCCTGATGAAAGAAAATGAAGGCTCTGTCCAGACATGAATGAAAAAATGTTGACTTGGACGTTACAGAATCACAAACATTTCTGACTATAATATGACTTTGCAAATGCTGACTGCACGTGGCGCTAAAACACACACAAACAGTTTTGTCCCGACATGAATAAAAATGTTGACTTGGACGTTACAGACTCACCAAATAAACGAACGAACAAACTGACTACATATATAACATTACTCTGCATTTGCTGACTGCTCGGTGCGCTAAAACACACACACAAAACAGTTTCAAAACAGACCATTATCACCCAGGATTACCTGTTACAGCGAACTCGGAGGTTCGGGGAACTCGGAGGTAAACAATGGACGGCGCCTTAGACTAGGGTCAGTATAATATCATTTTTAGCTCACCTGAGCCGAAGGCTCATAGGTGAGCTTATAGTATACCCATGCTCCGGCGTCCGTCCGTCCGTCCGTCGTCCGTCGTCGTCCACAATTTCAAAGATATTCTTCTCTGAAACCGCTGGGCCGATTGTTCTCATATTACACATACACCATCTACAGGTAGGGGGAAAGAATAATTGTGTTTTTTGTTTTGATCGGATACGGACTCTGGTTGCTATGGCAACTTATGCTTCCCATAGACTTATAATGGAAAAAAGTGAAAATTGCCAGTTTTTGCTGTCTTGTTGGAGATATTTGAATTTTGTTTTTGCAGAAATGTTTATTGAGTAGTCCTCTACGTTTCATGTGACTTTTATCCTAATCCTTCATTTTGATTGGTTGCAGGGGCCCCATATAGGGCAAAATTTCGAAAAACATTCAAAAATCTTCTTCTCAGAAACTGTCAAGGGGATGGAGCCTATACTTTGTATACATGTTCCTGACAGTGGCCTCTACATAATTTGTGTTTTTTATTCCAGGCGGATAAGATCTCTGGTTGCTATGGCAACTTAAAGTTTCCATAGACTTATAATGGGAAAAGTGGAAATCGGCTATTTTTCCACTAAAATTGCAGACATTTGAATTTTGTTTTTGCAGAAATGTTTATTGAGTAGTGTTTGACGTTTCATGCGAGTTTTGTCCTAATCCTTTATTTTGATTGGTTGCTGGGGCCCCATAAAGGGCAAAATTTTGAAAAAAAAAAAACATTCAAAAATCTTCTCCTCAGAAACTGTCAAGTGGATGAATCCTGTACTTTGTATACATGTTCCTGACAGTAGCCTCTACATAATTTGTGTTTTTTATTCCAGTCGGATAAAAACTCTGGTTGCTACGGTAACTTGAATTTTCCATAGACTTATAATGGGAAAAGTGGAAATTAGCTATTTTTTGAAAACTATTGCAGCCTGAGACCTGAAAAGTGGCAGATGCAAACAACTAATGGATTAGATGAAGGTATATGATTAATTTAGGTCAAGGTCATCTCTTGACCTTGGCCGGTCTGTCGTCCATACACACTTTTCAAAGATTTTTTTCTCTGAAACCACTTGGCCAATCAAAGCCAAATTTTATATGAAACATCTATAGGAAGTGGGAACCCATGTGTATATAAATAATCCAGGTCACGTGACCAAGATGGCCACCATGCCCATATATAATAAAAACCCTTAAAATATCTTCTTCTCCAGAACCGGTGAACCGATTTCAACGAAACTTTGCATGAAGTATGGATGACTCAAGTACTACAATGCATATATAAAACATGACCCTGTGGTGACCTTGACCTATTTTATGGCAAGGTCAACATAGGTTGTCAATGCATTTGAATGGGGAAAACTTTTAAAATGTCATTTGAAGTGAAAGTCTTGCAGGAAATGGGCAGTAGGACTGAAATTTAATGATTCTGAAAAAAATGAACCCCAGGGGCTCATCTGCTTTTAAAATGTTATTTGAAGGGGAAAATCAGCAGGAAATTGGCACATGGACAGAATATTGATTATTCTGAAAAAAGAAAATGGCCCAAGGGCTTCATCTGCCCCTGCACTGGGGTTAAATACCATAATATTCAAATATGTTTATTGGTATATGAAGCAGATCTCAGGTGAGCGTTTACAGGACCATTGGTCCTCTGGTTAATATCACATATCGGTAAAATCAGAACTTATTTGTGTTTTGGGCTAAAAGCTATTATAATATGCAAACAATTTATGAGCAGTGTGGCCCTCTTTGTCCTCACATTAACATGCTAAAGTATTTCGAACTCAGAATTATGCTCACGCAGCAAGAAAATTTGTATTATCAAGTAAATAGAGGACGACCAATAACATTTGTCAACAAACTGGCAGCTACATTTCAAAATTTAGGCTTTCTCCTCGAAATTTTAAGCATCCTTGCGCATGATTACAAAAGGATAAACCCCACAGGCTTAAAAACATTAAGATGGTGTCACATCTTTTGATACGGGAATTCTCGGAGTTATTTTGAAATGTAATATTGGGAACTCGGAGGGACGGTTTTGGAGATTCGGAGGTATTTCAACATTTAAAGAGCTGTTTTCCTCTCTTTTTTCTTGATAATGCTTATCTGAGAGTATATTGGTTTGGATCACTTCCATTTGCCTACGAATTAAGGAAAGGTAAGCACAAAACGTTTATTCTGATTGTTGTGACACGGTAAGTATGCGCACATGCGTATTGGGGAGGGGGGTGTTTGATGTATACTAGGAAAGAAGATGATCAACAAGCAAGCTACCGTCTATGCAACCTAAACCCCTTACATCCCATCTTGTGTGCATTATTATTTTTATTCACATTATCGACTGTGGGTACTCGATAGAATCTTTCAATGATGCACATGAAAAAAGAAATGTCATTTTACAGCTTATAAAACGGCTGATGCTAAATTTTCTTTGCCAACTTTCGATTGGGAGATATAGGGAGAGGGCAGAATAATTTTGTCAGTGCCCTCATCTGCATTTGAACTCGATCGACCTGAAAAATCTTGTGCACACGTTTTAACTTGAACATACAGAATACGGGTTTTCTTTCAAGAGCTGATGATACTTTATGTACGTTTTCATAATTTTAGACTGAGTGGCCGCCTATTGGGCAATAGCTGCTCACTCGGCTTACGATATGTTCTCTCAGTATAAGTACCTAATTGTCATTTTGGTTTTTTCCTGTGTCGGTTTCGTTGGGGTCGGAATTTCTTTCTGATTGTGCCTTTTCCTGATCATTGCCAACTTGTACCTTTTTCATTTAGATCTCCCTGTTTGACACTTTGAATTATGAGATTATAACAGATTTTGGCAAAATGTTTCAGACGAGTTAAGCTAATTGTGGGACGGTTTTCTGATGCGGTCGCTCAATTTTTATTATTATTGTTTGACGTTCCTTTCACCTTTACAAGGTTGTTTCAGACATATCGAGACGATTCCATCAATAGGTTGGGCGAACACGGGAGAACCCCAGAATAAATTCCTGACACACCCGCAAGCAGAACTTGGCTTGCTCCACTTGTTACCCTGAGAGTGGATTGAACACATGTGGTTAGAGATTGAATGATTAAGAGTGCTTAATGAAATGGACAAAACATAATAATCATGCCAAATAATTATACTCTTAAATATGTTAATAATAAGTCCATGCCATACATTTAGGTTAGAGTAACATACATGTAGGAATTGTGACATATTAATGTATATTTGGTACTTTACATATTAACTGGACTGTATGTCATAAAATTAAAGTCTAGTTTGCTCCAGAAGCAAAATCACGAGTCATTTTCAATGAACGGACCCTCCGACTTTACCCATATCCTAAATTTAACATTACTCCGAGTTATCCAGATCATACCTCCGATAATTACCGTACCCAAAATGGTAATACCTCCTACATTTACCTGGGTAAAAACACTGGATATTTTGCATATGTAAGGCTAAAATTTTGCATGAAGCTCATTAAGACACTGTATTTTTAGAAACCAGCCGCTATTTAATGCGAAAATATCGTAAATACTCAAAAATTAAGTGGTCTGAATTGAAAGTGCTTTACAATCATGCGATTTCCAGTTTACATTATTTATTTTTGATTGAAAATTGACGTGTCAGCTTAAAACTGATGGTGCACGCAGGGGCTTCGTCTTCTTAACTTTGTATGTGCGATATGTTAAAATTTCTAAAGTGGACGTAAATTGAAAATAAAATAGGATAAATACTGCCCCTAGTCGGATTTGCCTTCCATTGTTTACCTCCGAGTTCCCCGAACCTCCGAGTTCCCTGTAACAGGTAATCCTGGGTGATTATTGTAAGACATGATTAACAGGACTTGATCATGAGGTCGGATGTCAGCCCGGGTTGTAATAGTGTCCGATTTAGCATGAAAGCAACCCTACGTCCGACTTTTTTCATGGCATTTTTAATAATAATAAAGTACATTTTATTATTCATGCCTCGCTTATTCAACGAAAATTCGGAATAAATATACGCAAACTAGAAACTGTGGTACAATGTACAAGTGCCAAAGTAATGTCTCGTGAAAATACATTGGAGTCTATGGAGTTTGTGACGTTTTGGACATTAATTTGGCACGTAGATGCAATTTTACTGGAAACCCTGCCCAAGACTAGTGTCCCTATTACTAATAACTGACCGCCCTGACATTTATACGTATAATACCACAGCAGAGCTGTTTACCGTGGTAATGCAACATTCAAAGCTGAGAAACACGTGATACGGAATGGGTGACGCACAAAGTTGAGATGAGAAATTCGAGTTTTCTCCTATAGCGTTTACTAAATTGACTGATATAGGTGCTGTCAATGAATGCAGAAATTGATATTTATTGAATGAAAGTAACATAAGGAATCCAGGTTATTTCGTTTTCGCACACTTCCACCCCATGAAAATATAGTATTTCCAACACCATAACGAAACCTTGCCCATGCAATATACAGGCGGTTCAAACGAGCTCCCACAATGTATATTTTGGATTAAAAATAAGGCAATTAGGTATACCCCCGCAAATTTTCTATGTAGGGTTTCAGGGGGTATTTATTTCACGGACATGTTATCCTGATGAATAACATTGAAGTGTTTGCGAAAACTAAATAACCGGAATTTCTTATGTTACTTTCTTTCAATAAATGTTCAATTTCTGCTTTGACTGCACCTACCTATCAGTCAGTAAAGAAACGCTGTAGGAGAAAACTCGAAAATTTAACCTCAACTTCGTTCTCAATTGCAGTGTGTGTCACCGATCATTTATCGGTTTGTATGTATACAATACCACGTGATTATCATTTGTGACATTAGCTTCCTCATTCTCTTACCTTTCTGGTGAATGGTCTAAATAAAGCAGGATGTTTCTACATAAAAAACGTTAGATACCCAAAATAAATCACAGCGTAAAAAGACGAGAGGTACATGTATTCATCATACCCCCTCAATCCCCACTTTTATATAGTAAAACTGGGGTATGGAGGGGTATACCTATTTTTCATATTTTTTCTCCAAAACATGGATTGTGGGTACTCGTTAGAACCGCCTTACCAAGGCGGTTCTAACGTGTATCCACAATGTATGTTTTGAGCAAAAATAATAAAAAAATCTCAAGATTTACTGGTGAAAATTCCAATTTTTACAGTTGAAAAAATCTCTGTTTATTGCATGGGCATGTTTTCGTAATGGCAATATGACAGCTGATACAGTTGATGAAGCTGAGCACATCATAACATACTGTTATGCAGAGTCAATCCTACCCCTACCTTCTTGGCTACAGCCTAAAGTGGCTCTGAGGACATTTGAACTGCCGCATGGGAAAACCAACAATCTGCATAGGCGAAAACAAAGACGCAGATCAGCTTCGCAGTAACTGCGAAGCTGATCAGCGCCATTGTTTTCGCTACACGGATAGTACAATCCCTCTTCTACTTATACACAAAATTTCAAGCCTCTAATAACCTTCTGTGACTGTACAGGCCGGTTTGTGTCAGACCTGGTCGGAACCCAAATTTTTTTTTTTTTTTTTTTTTTTTTTTTTTTTTTTTTTTTTTCACGTATAGGCTCATTTTATAAATCACGAAGGCATATTCTGTTTAGGCTAAACGCAGCCAAGCTTTTTCGGTCGTACATTCTAGCATAATCGCGGGAGTTAATTATCAAATCATACTAACCAAAAATCGTGGATTTCATCAAAACGAATCATACATACACGAATATTTCCCTACTTTAAACTTTGAAATACGATATTTTGTTTAGTTGAAATTGATGCTCTCTGTTCATCATATACCGTACATGTACGTGTAATAGATTCTCTTTAAAGCCAGTATATGTAATGTGCCCCACGATAGATTGTTTTAATTTTTATTTTGTTTATTAATTTTTATTTTATTTATTTTTTTTTTATATTTTTTATTTTATTTATTTATTTATTTTTTTATTTTATTTTATTTTTATTTTTTTTTTTTTTGGCATGCGAGTGTATTTTGTTGTCCTTAATACGAAATGAAATCGATACCTTCCGACCTTGTTTTCGAGATATCGGCCTTTAGCTAGGCAGATCAGTGAACAAAATGTGCATTTTATGAAATTTCACATGAATGCCAAATGGGGAATAATTTCTTGAAAATACGAGTAACCGCCTTCGAAGACAACCTATCACGGATTGTCATAACTTCACTGCATTGACCGATTTTTGGTTTTTTGGTGTTATCTATGTTTAACTGAAGAACTCAATGAATCTTTAATTTTCACTTATTTTTCAGACAAAATGGCCGTCATTCTATATTTTGAATAACAGGCGGGTGGGGGTATCTTAAACCTTACTGCATTGACCCATTTTATGCTTATGGTGTCTTAATATATGTTAATGAACATATATACACATGGAAATAAGTAAGGGAACACCTTTAGTAATGTGACTACCAACTTTGGACTGTATATATCCATCTTTGTAAAAGTTATGAAGAATTTTAACACTTTGTCAGAATCTGCAGTATCAGAAGTTGTTTATATGTGAAAATGATCAGCATCAAACATAAACTGTAGCGGACAGCGGCCATCTTTGATTCAGAAACGTTTTGCAAGATTTAAGGAACGCGCTGTTATTCGTTGCGAAAACTTAATTCTGTGAACTCGCATTGTCGTAATGTTTCGTAAGCATCAAGCTGAGACATTGCTTGTTGGACTTTGATCATCAATTCTTTATTTCATGACCAACTGTTGGCGGCAGATCCATACTTTTCCAGGGGTAGGATTCATGATCACGTTTTGTTCTTTGGCTATACATTTTGCGGGTTATAAATGTTGGGCCAGATAGCTTTAGGAATGTAAACATGCACATTCTGATCAAAGCTTCATAACGGAATTATTCTTTTACGACTTTATTTGCAAACTATTTAAGAATTTTGCTTTCCATAGGAATCAATATTAACTGCAGATTTTGTATGATTGGTTGGTTTGAAGATGAAGCATGAAGCTTTAGATCCGTTGTCGTTCATTCATTGAGAACGATCAGATTCAACATTTTATTCATGTTTCGCTTTCAAAAATTGAGTTTTGTGGAGTGCAGAAGCAAAAATGCAAACTCGTATTTAGTAAAGGTGGATATTTCCAAATATGGCATATTGCATCCTCCGTAGCACAAGGACAAACTGTTGTGAATTCCCATAAATTGGCTTGTAGCTAGGCCAAGGTATCGAATATCTGTGATTAAAATTTCATTATTGCCAGTAAAAAGGCAAATGGATTCTTATAAACCTTTACCAAGAGCTAAAAGTATTCCCTAACGTATTTCCATGTGTATAGAATCTAAGTATGCACATAGTTTCAACTTATTTATATTGCTTCACGACATAATTGCCAAAATGTAAGACAAAAGCATCTGCTTTTTATGCAGCCATCTTTTTATATATTATATTTGCTTGATCCTTTTGAAATAAATATTGTTAGTGAACCTTTATTATACATTTACAACTGTACAATTCGGTGCTTGTAATTATTAACTGAGCCGCCTCATGTTAAAACCAACAATCTGCCTAGGCGAAAACAAAGGCGCAGATCAGCTTCGCAGTAACTGCGAAGCTGATCAGCGCCTTTGTTTTCGCTACTCGGATAGTACAATTCCTCTTCTACTTAAATCCGAAATTTCGAGCTTCTAGCTCTTTTCTGTGCTTGTACAGGCCGGTTTGTGTCGGACCTGTTCGGAAACCACATTGTTGGTTTTCCCACGAGGCGACTTAATTAATAATATTTCCAGCCTCCTTGGCATTCGCCTGCAGACAATCATACTTTGCATTACGAAAACACGCCCATGCAATATACAGAGATTTTTTTCTACTGTGAAAATTGAAAAAAATCACCAGAAAATTTTTGATATTTTTCTTATTTTTGCTCAAAACATAGATTGTGGGTACACGTTAGAACCGCCTCGCCGAGGCGGTTCTAACGAGTACCCACAATCTATGTTTTGGAGCAAAACTAAGAAAAATAGGTATACCCCTGCATACCCCAGTTTTGCTATATAAAGGTGGGGTTTAAGGGGGTATATATTGCACGGACATGTTTTCCTGATGGTTAGTTGCTTATAGCTATCGACCATTGTAGGAGGTAATGTTGTTCAAAGCATCTGCGGAGTGAAAATTGTTTTGCTATTCGAGCCCCCATTCTCTTGGACTTTCTATTTACTTTGGCGTATTGATGAACCTCAAATGCATTCCTTTCTTAGTATGCTGAACCGTAGTTACAAGACCTTAACATTTCGAGCCTGATAGCATGAAAGTATACTGTATTAGACATTTTTCACTTTTGAACGTAAATGTTGCTGGCGCGCGCGGTTGCGACTTTCGGTGTGATGGGGGACGACTCGTGAGGGCATATTTGAGATGAAGACGAGGGGCGATATGAAGAATTACTTGGTCAAAACTACCAATAGCCCAACGACGACGAATTAAACAAGACAGGCAAAAAAGAAATAGAACAGGACGTCTTGCGCTATAGCGCAGTAGGTAGCATGTAAAGAATAAAACCTAGGGGTCCTGGGTTCGAGTCCGGCTAGGACAAAAATTCTTTTTTCTATTCTTAATTGCTTCCTTTTTTCGCCCCTGTGACAATATAGCGTAGAAAATGAAAAAGAAAAGAAAAGAAAAAATTGAAAGACTCACAAAATGCACTGCTGCATTTAATACTAAAATCGTACATTTGTGGATTAAAGTGTGTAGTGAGAAGGCAGTCCGCACGTATAGGTTTTTCACTTAGTCTTGTTGTTTTTTCACCGATTGAAGCCGGGAGCTTGATCGTAATTATCGGCAGAAAAGCGGACTCGCGTCCGATCTTCACGTCAACATTTATTTTCTGAAGCTTGGTACAGATAATGCGGCTAGGATAAGTTGACCGCCTCTAATAACTTAAAAATTACGTAAGCGGCCCCCGTGGCCGATCGGTTAAGCGCAGTTTCTTAATCACTCGATCATCTCACCGCCGTGTCTTGACGTGTCTGTTCGAGCCCCACACTGGCCCCATATGATACAAGCCAAGTTCTACTTGCGAGAGGCGGCCCACGTGGCCGAGCAGTTAAGAGCCCTGATAATTTAATACGGCACATAATCATTGGATCATCTCATCGCTGTGTCTGGTGTGGGTTCGAGCCCCACACGGGGCACATGTGAGACAAGCAAAGTTCTGCTTGCGGGTGTGTCAGGTGGTTTTTCTCGGGGCTATCCCGTTTTCGCCCCACCTGCTGATTGGCGCGTCTCATATGAGCTGAAAAAATCTTGAAAGGGACGATAAACTGAATAAAAAAAAATCTACTCGCGGGAGTGCCAGGTGGTTTTTCTTAGGGTACTCCCGTGTTCGCCCCACCTACTGATTGGTGAGCTGAAATAATCTTGAAATGGACGTAAAACTGAATAAAAAATACGCGGGATAATAAATCAAATAGTATAGTGTACATGTTCAGATATATCTGTGTTTATTAGATGTAAAACTACAGTTTCACGTGCGGTCTCGTGAGCGAATATAATTCATTATGACATGTTTATGTTTCAAACAGATTATCAGCTTGATTAGGCTTATTTTGTCGAATTTTCGTTTTGAGTCCATTCGACAGTCATCATCTGCATGCCATACGAAGTGCGATGAAGGCAACATCCTACATGTAGCTACATTAAGCAAAGCCACACAACTAATTTTGCTTATTGTAGACCGTCAACAGTATTTTAGCCATATCCAGTGCGCTGGTTACGATGTAGTAAATTTATTCGGCAAGACATGTTTTCTTTTTGATCCATATTTATTCTGTGTGATATAGTATGCGTGTTGTTTACCTGGTTGAATTAAAAAAAATATAATTAAAATCAAACTAACACAACATTACTTTTATGAGTGTTTCCATAGAGGACCCCATGTCGTAGTGGCTCAGTCAGTCGCCTCGTAAAACGGGCCGCGCGTTCAACCCAACGCGTAACTTCGTCTTTCGGGCGAGACCATGGTCCAGTATGTAAAGCGTTGTTATTTGCGAGACCTCGAATATTCCTCGTTATTTATGGTTTACATTAAGCACGTGTGCATGATGGAATATTATATATATAAATGTATTTTTCTGATACGCGCGAGTAATCACCTTAGTGAGGATGTGAAATTTAATTGATCGATTCCAGGTTTTACTAATGTTACTTGATTACAGATAAGGGTCTGATTTTGCTCATTTCTCATCATAATTTCGTTTTTATACAATATTCGCCCAGTTCTTTTATTTATTAGAAATTTAATGACAACATATCCACATACATATATACTAATGACAATTTTCAAAGACATTTCACATATGAACACATCATATATACATACAAATGGGTCAAGGGATTGGATGTAGGCTAGGCCTGTGATTATCCTCTGCTCGCCCGGTTCCGGACGCAAAAAAAAATGCCCGTATGAGTAAGGTTAAGAATGATCAAGGTGTTGTACATGTAGCTCTGTCGTAAGCATGTGTAATACATGTGCACTAAAATGGTGCCCTGTATCATGACGCTAGCATAACAAAACCTTAACAAGCAATATACATTGTTTTTAAAATTGTAAAAAAAATGAAAATTTTCAGTTCAACATTTTTATCTTTTTATTTTGCTCAAAATATAGATTGTTGGTACACGCTAGAGTACTCACAATCTGTGTTTTAGATGCATGGGCATCCTAAGTTAACCTTGCCGTAAAAAAGGTCAATATCATCCCCGGGTCATGATTTCGGCCATATTTAAACTTTGTGGATGCTTAATGCCAAGTTTCAGTATCCTAGGCCTACTGGTTCTGACGAACATTTTTAGAGGTTTTTGCAGTTTATAGTTATGGCTGCCATTTTGGTCAAGTTATCTTGAAAATTTATACAAACTTTCGTTCCTCTTCCATGAAGTTTTGCTTTGATCGGCCATGCAGTTGCAGAGATGTTTGAATATTTTGGCCATATGCATGTATACAGCCACCGGGCAGGAGCAGACAAACCCCTGGGGACTAAATGTTTTCATGAACATAAATATTCTGTAACTTTGTATGTTCATCGCAAGTTTCCACCCATTTAATTACATTTAACCAATTTTCCCCATTTAAATGCATGGGCGACCTAAGTTGACATTGCCGTAAAATAGGTCAAGGTCACCCCAGCAACATGATGTATACCAACTTTGAAGAACTCTATTGTCTGATGCTTCATACCAAGTTTCAAAATCATAGGACTTCTGGTTCTGGGAAGAAATTGATTTAAATGTTTTTGCTGTTTATAGCCATGGCGGCCATCTTAGTCATGTGACCTGGGTCATTTATGCAAACTTTCGTTTCCCCTTCCTAAGAATGCTCCGCAAGCAGTTTAAACTTTGATTTGCCATTTGGTTTCAGAGGAAATCATGGAAATTGTTGACAGACGACGTCGGACGGACGACGGGGCATGGCCATCCTGTAAGCTAGCGTTTTGAGCCGAAGGGCTCATGTGAGCTAAAAATAGGTACATGTATACCCCTGCATACCCCAGTTTAGCTGTATAAATGTGTGGTTCAAGTGGTATACATGTCACGGACATGTTATCCTGATATGGATAACCGACCATGCTCGATATGACTTTAACTATGTCCAAACGTTGTATGGCGTAGAATAAAACACTGCACATAAAATTAAAGATCAACTTAATGTTTCAAATTGTAAATCAGGACATGTATACATGTACATTTATAAAGTTTTCTGTACCTTCATGAAAAACACGTGAAAATGTAGCTTAGCAGAACTAATGTACGTATATACATAAGCCAGTATGTAAAAAGTCACATGGCGATATCGGGTTTTCCCACCAACAGTTATGGTTATATGAAGACGGGACCTCGGTTTATTGTGTCACCATAAAGGCATGAGCAGCTCAGAATAGAACGAGCGACGCCTTGTTATACACACGAGTGTCTTAAATAATCGAATGCAGCAGTGGAAGCTGTTAAAATGGAGGCATTTTATTCGCGCCAAGCATTTGTAAAACCGACTCGCATTTAACGAGTAACACATTTTTAATGACAAACATGATAAGTGATAAATATGATGCGATTTTAGAAAATATTTCGTGTCAAAGGTCACTTCTGGTTCTTTGTGCCATTAGAATTAGACAGTTTAACGGAAAGACAACAATTATCATTTTAGGCGTTTCGTCCTGCTGAGCAAACGAGTCAGCTCTTCTTAATTTCATTTGTACCTGTCTTACATGTATATCAACTACGTATATATTCTCGCAATGTGATTTTACGAGGCGACTTACTGAGCCACTACGAGACAATGTCCTCCACGGAACGTGGTTGCGAGAGTGTGTGTTTGTGAGTTTGAGTGTGTATGTGTGCTTAAAATTCAGAATATTGTTGTCCTGTTTTAGGGCTAAGCAAAGTTTCAAAGCACGTTTGATCAGCTGGCTAACCTGCAATCCGATACTCGGCATTGCGTGACCTCGCCCTTCCGAGGTCTAACGGAATACCGATGGAAATATTCCGTCTAGCAGCACGTAATGAAAAAAAAAAAATAATAAAAAAAAAAATAAATAAATAAATAAATAAAAAGGACTTGGTGTTTCTCAATTTTATAATTATTTATTTACCTGAAAATAACATTGTGTTAGTTTGAAGTTTAATTATATTTATTTGAATTCAACCAGACAAACAACACGCATACTACAAGAGAATAAATGAGGATTAGAAAGAAAGCCTGTGGCTTGCAAAAATCATCTAAAATTCGTAATTATCGCACTCGATATTCACTACTGGGAATCACGTGGTATTGTTTACATACAAACAGGTAAATGATCAGGTGACACACACTACAATGAGAATGAATTTGACGTTATATTTTCGAGTTTTCTCCTACAGCGTTTCTGCTACTGACTGATTGATAGGTGCAGTCAATACAGAAATTGAAGCAGTCAATACAGAAATTGAACATGTATTGAAAGAATCCCGATTATTTCGTTTCCGCAAACACTTCAATACTACTGTATGGGAAGTTCTATATGTTCATGGGACGGAAGTGTTTGTGAAAACGAAATAATCTGGATTGCATATGTTACTTTCATTCAGTAAATGTTCAATTTCTGCATTGACTGCACATTTCTATCAGTCAATAGAGTAAACGTAATGGGAGAAAACTCAAATTTCTCATCTCAACATTGAACAGAATTTCATTGTGCGTCACCCGATCATTTATCAATTTGTTGGTATACAATACCACGTGTTTCTCAGATGTGATATTGCTGAAATACTATTGAAGGTCTACAAAACCTAAAATTATTTGCATGGCTATGCATAATGTAGCTAGGATATCGTACTTATGACATGCAGATGGCTGTTGAATGGAATCAAAACGTGCCATCAACCAAATAAACCCCTTCAAGCTTTCGAGTATCTGTTTGAAATACATGTATAAACATGCCAAATGAATTAAGTTTGCTCACGAGACAGCACGTGAAACTGTAGATTTTACACCTTATAAATATACACATATCTGTACATGTACACTATACTATTTGAGTTAGTGCCTTACGTCCGCGGAAAACATTTTAAGCCTCATTCAGGGTGGCAAACTTATCTTTGCCACATCATTCCTGTACAAGCCTTCAGAATATGAATATTTTTATGTCTCCAAGAAAGAGATCGCTCGAAGATCAGCTCTTCTACCAATCGAGTTTTTTTTTTTTTTTTTTTTTTTTTTTTTTTTGAGCTGCCGTCTCGCACTTCAATTCCTTTACGATGTAAGTATTTTATGCACAAGGGCATTTCCTGATTCTTGCATTGGCCAATAAATATAATCAGCTGATAATACATTTTATATTTCCTTAGCTTTATTGTCACAGGGGAAACAAATAAAGAAAAGAAAAAAAGTGGTCCGACTCGAAACCAGACCATTTCGTTTTGAATTCTAGCACGCTACCGACTGAGCTACATGGCTAGACGTCCTACACTAATAGATTTAGTGCCTGTCTTATTTAATTCGTCTCCGTTGTGCTGTTGGTAGTTTTGACTGTGAAATTCTTCATATTGCCCCTCGTCTTTGTCTCAAATATGCCCTCACGAGTCGTCCCCCATCACACAGAAAGTTGTAACCGCACGCGCCAACAACGTTTACGTTCAAAAGTGAAAAATGTCTATTACTGGATCTGATAGCAATGTCAGGGCCGTATACATGTACTACTAGCAAGTCTACGAGAACTTGCTTGCTGGTTTTGCCTTCGATAGACATGATTGCTGAAAGATGAGTTCTTCCTTTATTGTAGAGCGCAGTCATACATCACAAATCATACTTAAAAATATTCAACTAGAGTATCTTCAACAGCTACAGGCTACTATTTTGTCTGGTTAAGTTCGGGTAACTGCGTGGCTGCCTATTGGGAAATAGCTGTTCACTCGGCTTACGATATGTTCTCTAAGTATAAGTACCTAATTGTCAATTTGTTTGTTTTCCACCTCGGTTTTTGGAGTGGGAATTTCTTTCTGATTGCGCCTTTTCCTGATCATTGCCTACTTGTCTCTTCAGATTACATTATTGTTGTGTTCGCTGACAGTATTGCGAATTTTTAGTATTGCAAAGCAATATCTTTCTTTTTGCTTTATGAAAGTTTATCGCAGATGAATTCCAATATATGGGTATTTATTAAACGTTGTTTGAGCGGAACAGACATATTAAGAACGTACAAAAGTTGGATGCTGAGAATCAATACAGTAACTGTCACTAACAGGCGTTCAGCTCGCACGAAAACATTTCTTCAATGTCCATTCATTGTACTGGTCATATTTTATATCACCAGAATCTCTAGACGCATAACGGAATTTCGCTGTCACGTACATAGTGTATACTGATGGAATAAATTTCCCAGAGTTATATCAGATTTGACTTTCCGAAACAGAGCATATTGGATTGTCGAAAACAACAAAACCTATAAGAAATTAAGAAAATATTAGATATTTTGCACTTTGTGCGATTCTTGGAACAAGGAAACATACTAATCTTATTGTTTATAGTTTTTATCCTTTGAAGATAAACTCGTTTATTTTTTCAACTAATTGGTTATCTATAAAAATGAGAACATCATGTTTGCAGAACAAATATTAAAGAAGCATTCGAGCCTTAACGTTGTATTCAAAGTATAGCTAAAGGAAAGCTATATGTATCTCCGAGACTATTGACAAAACATATCTACACTATTATACTTGAAACACTTTGGTGTAAGTTTACCGGACAAACTAAGAATTACTGTGCATCCCAACCTTATATAACGGATTAGATGTAAGATGCTTGAGAAAATTGGGCGCTCGAAGTTTACTTAGAGGGTAAGTACAGGCGCATTTTTTATTTGATTACACGTGACCAATTGGCAAATTACGTTGAGAATATACAAACATAACAGCGAAGCTGATCACCGCCTTTGTTTTCGCTACACGGATTGAAAAGTCTTCTTTTTTCTAAGTCCTCTAAATTTCAAGCCTCTAGCCATCTTCTGTGTTTGTACAACTCGGTTTGTGTAGGACCTGTTCAAAAACCACGTTGTAATCTTTTTTATGAGGCGGTTATTTTCTACTGTAAATACATTTGAACATGTCGTCTTTGCACTGACCAAATAAAGACTTGGTGCCAGAAGGTTTATTTTTGATTTACATCGGTTGGAGAAACACCCACCCTTGTGTGCCGAAAATGCAATTTGCCTATTGCTATACATTTAAGCAATTGAATATTCGAAAAATACGCTCTGGACTACATGTATCAAGATAACATGCATTCAAGATGACTATATGAGCCGCCTCGTCCGACACAAACCGGCCTGTACAAGCACAGAAGCAAGCTGGAAGCTTGAAATTTTGGAGTTAAGCAGAGGAGGAAGTGTTCTATCCGAGTAAGCTTCATCACGTGTGAGTTTCGCCAACAAGGTCACTATATTTCACTGTATTATGCGTATAATAAATTTGATTAAAAGAGACAATCCGTAATATTATCATTTACCCAGTTAATCGTTTTTCATACCTAATCGACACGTTTTGGTAAAATAAGGTATTATCCGGATATACGGATTAGATCTGCGTTGACGTCAAATATGACGGAGTTATCTGTCAATGTTCCATCTGTAAAATTGTACGAGCTGATCTGATAAACCGACTTACATGTAAAGTTCATTATCAAAACGATGTCATATCTATCTCGATGAACATGCAAAATTCCTGCATGGAATAAAAGTTGATTTTTTTTTTTTTTTTTTTGCTGTACGTGTTTCAAGAATCAAGCATGCTCAGAATTTAAGGGTAATGTTGTGTTTTAAAGCAATTCAAGTCATTTGCTTAAGATTTGGATCTGAAACTTTGAAGGCATCTTTCACAATTTGCACCTAATGAGTTTAACTTTGAATATGAGCATTTTAAGTTTCTAATGCGCCTGCATACAATGTATGTTGTCATAGAAGCATTGATAATTTCCATAAAAGGATAAGTTGCACTGAGATTTGCTTGTAAACCGTGCGTTCTTGTTTTGTGAAAAAAGTCAAAGTGTATACGTTCCTATTTGGAATGAAATTCACCAGACTCCTGTGACTAGCTGCAAAATTAATTACATCAACATGCACTATGTGGTCCGCATCGTGAGAAAATGGGATTTTGGCCTATGCGAAAACAAAGGTGCTGATCAGCTTCGCAGTAACTGCGACGCAGCTGATCAGCACCTTTGTTTTCACTACTCGGATAGTACAATTCCTCCTCTACTTAGATCCAAAATTTCAAGCTTCTAGCCTGCTTCTGTGACCATACAGGTATGTTTGTGTCCAACCTGGTCGGAAACCGCGAAGACCGGTTTTCTTGCGTCGCGGTTCATTTCAATGACAATGTTGCATACAGCTTGAAAGTTTAATCCATTTCGAAAACTTGCCCATGCAATTTATCGAGATTTTTTTGTTGTAATAATGAACAATATTTTTAATATTTTTTGCTCAAAAGAGAGATTGTGGATTCACGTTAGATCTATGTTTTGGAGCAAAAATAAGAAAAATAGTGTAACGAACAGCCGAGCCAAGCCAAAGTAAACCCCGTCGGTGGAAAAGCATGCTCATCCACCAAGGGTGGTTTACTGCGCTATATAATCAACACTTACTTGATTCACAAAGTTACGAGTTTGAAATTTGCATATTACAAGCAGTCAATATGCCGCTAATACGTTGCACCAACGTATTTTTCCAAGGTTTCCCATCACAATAGTTATTCGCCTGTTTTACTATGTAAAAGTGTGGTATAAGGGTGTATGCATTTCACAGACATGTTTTCCTGATGCAAGAACACATTTTTGCTTAAGAACACCGACCGAAGCTACGGGTGTAGATTTAATGAGTTCATATTGAATCATATTTTAATGTTAAAGCGTTCTGAATGCAATACTGTGACGACGAAACAAAAAGAAAAAACAGAACGCTCATCATGATTATATAATTCTCTTTGGTTTCAACAATTTAAGATACTATAATTTTTTAAATTAAGAATAGAGGGACCAGGAATCGATGCAATTAAACTTAAAGTGCCAATATTGACACCAGGTGGGAAAGAAAATACATAAAACATAAAAAAAATCCAACAACACACTCGAAGAGCAGAATGACAAGGTCTATGCCAGCCAAGCTGCCACCTGGCTAAGTTTTAACCGAAACGAAAGACAACGATCACAACAGAGCACAGAGGCAGGCACAATAAACAATCGTATCATGAAGACTTTTCCTGGGACACTGATTGCCGTTTTTACTGAGTACACACCGAAAACCATTTTTACTGGGGATGAAAATTAAATAAAAACAAACATAGATTTCTGCAATGTCCATTCACTACTGTACATGTCATATGTTATAACACATGAAACTAGACTCATAAGGGAACTTTACTTGATGTAAACTAATGGAATAATTTTATATAGAGGGACGAAAACAACCAAATACTGTTATAAACAAGAAAGTGTTAGATACATGTAAGTGGCACTTTGTGCGATTCTTCGAACTGGGAATCATACATTGTATCTTTTATTTGCAGTTTTTATCCTTTAAAGATATACTCTTTTATTTTTTCAACTTATTAGTTATCTATAAAAATGAGAACATAATGTCTGCAACGAAAACATTCTTGAAGCATTGAGGCCTTATCGTTGCCTTCGAAACATGACTTAAAGAAAGCTATATCTCATTAGTAGTTGTAACTTAAAATGTATCATTCTACTGATATGTTCAGCACAGTAATATCTCCCCGACGCCGGCTCTCGATTCATTGTCATTCTTCGTGAAAATGTTATTCTGAACTTTTGACTGAAACATCACACCAGGTTTATTACGTCGTTTCCTTGCTTTGCGTAATAAACCTCTCCCAAAAGACTGTTTTGCGTAATGCACCTCTCACAAAAGACTATTTCGGAGCTTGGTTAGCACCGTTATTATCACATTTGTATAACGGTATCAAAATTAGAAGCACTATCCTTCCCTTTAGAAGCACTATCCTTCCCTTTGTGTACATAAATTGTTGTATAACTGTTGATGTGATAACGAATTCTAGAATGTACGTACCTCCTGGTCAGAATAAGTCGGAGAAGAAAAGAAAGGATATTCCGTATTAACCATTATAAATTCCGTCATTTGCCCACGGATAGTGAACAATTTCATACCGTAAGTAACTTAGAGGTTCATTAATTTATAAGTGCTCATTGCAGAGTTCATTTATTCGGTCTATTTATCAATAGGTGGCCTTTGTCGTCAGTTTGTGTTGTTGTTTCGTATTTATTTTCCTGATAAGCAATTCAAAAATGTAAAAAAGAGAGAGAAAAAAAAACTCATTTTTTTTCTTATTGTGTCAAGTTGAAGGTGTATTGGTGCATTTGCGAAAAGTTGGTTCCATGCACCATAACTTATGGCGACAAACTCGTCGGCCCCGACGTTTGGGACCGTGAAAAATGTTTGGTTGCTTTTGACTCCTGACAAAGTTTGTTATAAATTGACTGAACATCTGATTACTGTTTAACCACTCTTGTTTGTGCCTGCTAATATATAAGTGGTTTAGTCAAACCATTTAGACATATCACCCTTATCTTTTTATTTGGATATTTTGTATAACCCATTTTAGACTTCGTAATATCCCAATGTTGGTTAGGAGTCCCACAGAAGTCCAAACTGGCATAACACGTCAATGTAATGTATACCCCCTTGAACCCCACTTTTATATAGCAAAATTTGGGTTTGCGGGGTTATACCTATTTTCTTTGTTTTTGCTCCAAAACATAGATTGTGGGTACTCGTTAGAACCGCCGAGCGAGAACCGCCTCGGCGGTTCTAATGAGGCGGTTCTAACGTGTACCCACAATCTATGTTTTGAGCAAAATAATAAATACATGTATATATATAAAAATCTACTGATTTTTTTTCAGTTTTTACATATGACATGTTTCCGTAAAACTGTATCTCATTTCAAATTCCCATGACAGCAATGGCATCGGACAGCGAAAGATTCTGACGTCACACCGCAGCAGCTTTTAAACAAATCTCTGTCAGAGAGCACTTTCTAAATGACCCAATTCTGGTAACATGTCGTAAATAACAAAGAAATTGATGTTAGAATAAATAATGGAGCGGAAACGGCGAAGTCTGACCCTATTGAATTGCACGGTGATAAGTAAGAATAATGACGTCAATTTAGATACGTCCGAATATATCCGTTATTCTCAGAGACGAGTTCCGTCTCTGAGTTCCGATATCTGTCCGAAACACCATTTGAGTTGAATGTGCAAAATTACAGCCGATTATCAAAAGTCAACAATATGCTGCATGATAAATGCATGGTCAAACAACACTATTTAATTGGGCAGCAAATGAAAGACAGCAGTTGAAGCCCGGTAGACCAAGCAAATACGATTTTTAAAGAACAGATATTACATTATGAAACATAATTGCAACAGCGCTTTTAATTGTTATTTACCTTTGCGAATATGAGTTTCTGATTTTCATTACGCTGAAGTAAATTCTGTAAATTGACGCATAAGTATCTGGCTTTCGTTGTCAGTTTGTAAAGGGTCTCTAATGAAAGTGTGGCATGCAAAATTGTACCATAATTATAATAATAATAATAATAATAATAATGTCTTTATTTCGAGAGGATTACATATTTAGCTGAAACAACTTATCTTACATGTGGTCCTCTGTAAAAGTTACATATATGGTTCATCGTCTCCCTTAGAAAAAGTAAAAGTAGGCGATGATCAGGAAATGGCACAATCAGAAAGAAATTCTAACTCCAAAATCAGACTGAGGTGAAAAAAATTGAATGGTGTAACTGCTTCTAAAGGATTTGAGAATTATAATTATCGTACATGTATTTAGGGTTCTTAAGGTTCAGACGTAACTCGCTTTACACAATTATGGTCTACACTGTAAGTGCATAATTATGTTTTACCACATAATATAATTATGTTCTAAATTTGTATAGAAATCAACTTTAACTTCACCAAGTTTTGACAAGATCTCAGGGACACAATATTCTTTTGACAATCATAACCGTATTATTTTACAAAGGAAGCTAATCGATTTTTGGGCTACTTGAATAATATTCGCTAATTTCTTAATTATTATTGTAGTATAGATTACATGTAAAAATCATTTTTATAAATTCAAGAGGTTTATTGTGTGTTAGTGGAAATAAAATAAATATCGTTGTACTGGAAAGCAATTAAGTAAATTAAGATGACAGTTGTACCAAGATACAATTTGTGCACAATCTTTGATTGAACAGGTTTGTCTCTTTCTTAAATAGCGCATTTTATGAATTGCATTACATCATTTGCTCAGCTGAAAAGTTTGAGGTTTTTGGTAACCTCACATATTAGAAGGAAATTATTGAAATAGCATCACGGTTGATTCTCATTAAATGTAAATCCCCAATTTAATTATGTTTATATCAAGTAATTACTAGGGATTATTCTGTTATAATCATTTACGCATTTGATCGTTTTTCTAGACACGTTTCATTGAAAATTGGCATATTCATGATACATGGATTAAAGTCCATGTCCAGAAATAGATGAACAGCTCTGCATAGTACAATCATGCCTTAAAGGAATCGATTCGGAAACGCATATTTAGCCCTGTACATATTCATTTAGTTGTTACAATACGTGTTAAAAATCAAATTCCAACGATTTACCCCATAATAAGTACACAATCATCGATTGAAAATTACGCTAAAATGCGTCTCGAATCGCGAAGGTTGTCGCCATATTTGTTTACCTGTGACGTCACTCACTCACTTTCGGATTAGAGCCATTTACAAGCGGTCGTACTCCACTTCATTTTATCGATAAAATTCGCAGATTAGGGTAGGAGTAAAAAAAAAAGAAATAAAAACAGAAAAAAAGTCATCTGTTACAGGGATCTCGCGGACGCAGGACCCGGCGTCCCGGGACGAGTAAATCTGGGCTCAGACACATGGTTTTCCTCAGTGGCGATTCCCGGGGCGCAAGTTGTTTTTGCCGCGATACGTCCCAATATTTACCTGTGTTTTGTTGTCTATGAACCAAAAAAGCATCTTAGAGACATCCATCCGAGTGTATTTCGCACCTTTATGATGTAAATCCAATCAAAATTATGTAACGATAGTTAGGTAGTCGATAATCTTTCATACATCTAATGCCGATCAAACGATTTAAAGAATGGCGGTCGCATCTTTTGATGGCGCGTGTCCTTATGTAAACAACTTATAAGGGCGAACAAACGATTTAAAGAAAAGCGGTCGCATCTTTTGATGGCGCGTGTCTTAATGTAAACAACTTTAATTGCAGTCATTGTTGACAGGTCAGCTGACCGTTTGAGGGGTGTTTACCGTGTCACATGCTAAAAATAATTATCCGCATGAATGAAAATCTTTTCTGGATTGGTGGCAAACAAATTAGAAATGCATGCGCATTAAACATCAATTAGTGATGGGCGGTTCATCTCCGATTATAGATTTAATAAATTAGATCAAATTATGTAAAAATAAAAAAAAAAGTGAGAAGACCCCTGGAGTGTGTACCGATTCCGTTTTGGAATAAAATGGATGAAAAACTTGCGAATTCCTATTTTTTTTTTCTATTGTGCGCGATTCTTTGACGAATTGTATATGAAATGCCAAAATTCGGAATAAAAACTACCGTGCGTAGATGTAACAGTAATTCCATTCCGATCATACTGGATTATTAATAAGAAATAGTGAAAATGTCGACACCTACGATTTTGAAGCAAAAAGCCGACGACAGGTATCTGGAAAAAAAAAAAACAAAAAAAAAAAACTATTACATCCTTTCTGTGGTTTGTTTTTTCAGTTAATCGCCTGGCACTGAGGCATCTTCGGTAAATATTATTCTCCGGTATTATCACATAAATACTTCTATCAAGTTTAACGCAGAAAATATCCACAAATACAAAATAAAATAACGAAATTATCGCGAGAATATTTGAACGTCTTGCAATTGAAATGAGCGGCTTAAAGAGAAAGTGAGTGAATGACGTCACAGATTTATACTGGTTACCGCGTTCACCGTGTAATTATCGATAAACCGGTAACCATACCCGATAAAGATGGCGATTCACTCAGATGCAGGAAAAAACGAAGGTTTCCCAACTTTGAACACGAATATTTTGCGTAACAAACCCGATATGCATTCTCTTGTACCAGGAATGAATTTATGATGGTATTTTACGTATACATACGGCGTCTTATGCGGTTCCGAATCCATTCCTTTAAAGTAAAGAAGGTACATGTAAATAAGGTATTTATGTCTACCAACTTTCAGTTCACAGGCTACAAAACTGTTTTTGATTCAATGTCTGTTAGATTCAATGTCTACACCTTTCTTCACAACCAAAAGCCTATGTGACCAATTTTGACCCTGTCGTGTAATAGGTAAAGGTCAACGAAACAATATGATTTATGTAAACTATGACGGACTTTGACATCAAGAAAACATGTCCGTGCAATGAATACCCCCGTAAACCCCACTTTTATTTAGTAAAACTGGGGTTTGCAGGGGTATATCTATTTTTCTTATTTTTGCTCCAAAACATAGATTGTGGGTACTCGTTAGAACCGCCTCGGCGAGGCGGTTCTAACGAGTACCCACAATCTATGTTTTGAGCAAAAATAAGAAAAATATCAAATTTTTCAGCTAAAAATTTTCAATTTTTAAAGCTCAAAAATTCTCTGTATAATGCATGGGCAAGTTTTCGTAATGAATCCCAAGCGGCACTGTTCAAATTACAATGAAAATGATGCACCGGTTCCGGTTCCGGAAAAGAAAAAAAAAGATTTTTGAAGGGATTTTACCGTATATGTGCAAATCCTGGTCATGTGACAAACTTTGGTGTCCCCTTTCTAAGGATACATCAAATGAAGTTTTGATTAAATTTTCCAATCAGTTTCAGAGTATTAGATCTTTTGAAAATAGTGGACGACGACGGACAGACGACGGACAGACGCCGGTTCATGACTATGCTATTCATTTTGCGCCTGGCAGCTGAAATGAAATAAAATTATGTTTATGTTGTGTACTTGTATTAAAAATCAAGAATCCTGAAAGATGCCTCAGAATTATGAAGTAATATTTTATATATAAAAAAGATATTCCGGCGTCAGTTTTATTCAGATGTTATCTTAACATGTCCGTCATATACATGATAGTAAGTGGTTATCACAATAAAGTCTGAAGACTGACGGAGCCTTCTCCATTATGTACATTAAAACCGCAGTATTAATAGGTACAGGAGTCAGAAAAAAATATTCAGTAAAACCAGGGCATGAAGACAGACCAATACACACAAATGAGCCGTCTCGTGGGAAACCCAACAATGTGGTTTCCGAACAGGTCTGACGCAAACTGGCCTGTACAGCTACAGAAGCAGGCTAGAAACTTGAAATTTTGGAGTTAAGTAGAGGAGGAATTGTACTATCCGCGTAGCGAAAACAAATGCGCTGTTCGCGGTTACCGCGAAGCTGATCTGCGCCTTTGTTTTCGCCAAGGCAGATTGTTGGTTTTCCCATGAGGTGGCTGAAATATTGTTTGGAAGGCAGAACCGTCCTATAAGGATGGGAATTTCGGGGGCCGTATGAAATACACCGGCTGCTTGGACCTTCAGTGAAAGCTTATAACCGCCTGAACGACCACCTGATACATGTAGCTTATAATGTCTGAGCCTGCCCAGGAAATGAGGTATCGCCAAACTCCATAAAATGGAGGTACCATCTCCACATGACCATAGATGTTGACATGGAGTTTTAGCACCAAACAGATCAAACTAAGAAAGAAAACCGTCCTTTCCAATTTTGCACAAAGCGAGAAAGACGCTGAAAATGTGTATTTGGAATCTCTTTTGCGCTTGCTCTCTAACGCGCAAGCGCATTGTCGTTCCATTGATTAAAAAATGTCGCACTGAGTCGTACAGGTGAACCTTGCTTTTTCTTTAAATTCGCCTTCAAAACCTTTACTTTATTAGTTATAATGTAACGCATTAGACTTCTGTTAGTAACGAGTAGCGAAATTAATTTCAGCAATGGCTGTACAGATATGATATGAGCCACCCCATGGGAAAACCAACAATCTGCATAGGCGAAAACAAAGGCGCAGATCAGCTTTGCAGTAACTGCGAAGCTGATCAGCGCCTTTGTTTTCGCTACACGGATAGTACACTTCCTCTTCTTCTTAAATCCGAAATTTCAAGATTCTAGCTCTTTTCTGTGACTGTACAGGTCGGCTTATGTCGGACCTGGTCGGAAACCACATTGTTGGTTTTCCCACGAGGTCGCTCATATATAACTGCATTATAATTATCGTCGAGCAAGTGTAATGAACGTTCTATACAGTTCTTTTAATTAAGTTAAATATGTTCAAAGGTAATCAAATTTGTGCTTAATGAGAACGATCTTTTGCACAACTATTTAGAGTGATCATTGCTATATCAATGTAAATATGCACTGAATTGTTGCGAAAGTAGACGGAAATATCGTTCACCATGATCACTTGAGTTTTGTGGTTTCAACATGGTTGACGAACAGTCCTTCTTTTTTATTCTTTGAAAATGGGATTTCATTTGCTTGTACGTCAGTCGGCATTATGTTCATGTTTGCGCATTATCAAATTATTCTAGTGCCTATGAGACTTAAAAGCCTGTAACAGCTAACTTAATGTTGTGAACCACTGCAGAAGATGAGGTTGAGGTTAGGCGCCTGTATAACCGGTTTAAGCCCCACCCCCACCCCCAATAAATGTATATTGCTGATTATTCCAATATGATACTTCTGTTGTGGTTCTTATTGTTTTGTGTTTTGGAGTCGAGATTTGGTGCTATTTGAGCCTTATGATGTGCGTTTTCATATTTTAGTTAAGTTCAGGTAAATGAGTGGCCGCCTATTGGGGAATAGCTCCTCACTCGGCTTACGGTATGTTCTCGTGCTATAGGTACCTAAATGTAATTTTGTTTTTTTCCCACAGCTCGATTTGTGGAGTAGTAATTTCTCTCTGTTTGTGCCATTTCCTGATCATTGCCTACTTTTACCTTTTTATACAACACTGTCAGGCTTTAGATATATATCACTGCTTTGTTATTGTACATACCTGTATGTAAGCGATGATGTAGCTTTGTTTCTTGTTTATCTCTTACGCGGATCTAAAATAATCTCATATTCGAGTTATTTTACTGTACAATTCAGTTCCAAAAATCCAGGCTCATCAGAAACTTCCAAGTTTTTCGCTTTATCTGACTCTCGAATGTATATGTGTGTCTGTGTGTGTGTGTGGGGGGGGGGGGGGGGTATTACATTCCCACTTTTATATAATAAAACTGAAGTGCATCACATCAGGAAAACATGTCCGTGAAGTGGTTACCCCCTCAAACCCCACTTTTATATAGCAAAACTGGGGTATGCAGGGGTATACCTATTTTTCTTATTTTTGCTCCAAAACATAGATCGTGGGTACTCGTTAGAACCGCCTCGGCGATTTATGTTTTGAGCAAAAATAAGAAAAATATCAAAAATTTTCTGACGAAATTTTCATTTTTTTTGCTACTGAAAAAAATCTCTGTATATTGCATGGGCAAGTTTTCGTAATGAGCCGATGGTATACATTTCTTTTAAATTTTTTTTCGCTAAAGCGTACATTGTGGGAACTCTTAAGAGGGCAAAATCAACCGATTCTGCCGAAAGAAATCACTGATCATTGCATGTGCGTGTTTTATAACAATAGTCATTTGCTTTTCTGGCAACCGTATGCCCACATATATGACTTCCTTTATGCCATGAAAGTCATATTTTATGGGATTGTTCTTGTAATGAGTCGTAAATTTCTTTAGTGTTTTACAAAACTTCTGTAATACGATTTCATTGAGATATTGCTTTGTTTATGTAAGTTTTCATTGTTGCATTACAATCAAATTGCTTTTATTTCTGTAAGAAGGTCGTGGAAAACCTTCGCAATATGTTCACCATCAGCTTTTAGGCGTGTTAGGCTGCATCAGAAAACCAACAATCAGCATGATTTGCGAAACCAAAAGCGCAGATCAGCTGTGCAGTAAATGCACAGCTGATCAGCGCCTTTGTTTTCGATACACGGATAGTACTATTCCTTTTCTACTTAAATCCAAAATTCCAAGTCTCTAGCCTGCTTCTTTGACTGTACAGGCTGATTTGTGTTGGACCTGGTCGGAAACCCAGATTCTCATTTTTGTCTATTTCACCAACAAATGCAAAAGGAAATGGCGTTGTTATATTCTGGCAATACATTTGCACCTAAAAATAGAAAACAGTCCCCGTAAGATGAATATCGTACTAAATGAATCGCATTCGTTGCGTAGGAGAAGCGATTCGGAGAAGCATAGCCATTCTATTTTTATTCATGAAATTCTGTTTATCTTTTCAGGTCTATGAATGTGAACGGAACTAATCATGGACAAGTTCAAGAACTTTTCTATCTTTAATGTAAGTAATAGTGAAAGATGAAAGAAGAATAGACAAACCCACTCTGGGACGCCGATTACCGCCCCCACTGGGGATAACGCCGAAAACCATTTCCATTTTCCTGGGGACAAATTAATGGCTTTCGTTGAAGCCTCAGTGGTGTAGTGGTAAAGCTACTCATATTTTTAACTAGAGGTTGTTGAATCGACCCCGGGCTGTTTTGGTCCTTTGGATAACTATATAACGAGGTCACATATCCGAAGATGAATCCCTTGTACCAAACGGTAACCGTTGTGCCGCATATGCTGTTAATCTACTTCAAGTTGATGATTGTATTTACAATATTCCATGTACGCATTCACTAAAACGGTCGTTTTTTGCCGAATTGGGAAAATGAATTGGGGAACGTCTTGTGGGGAATAGAAACATGGCCTTATGACCGTTATGTATATAAGCTATGACAAGCAATAAGTATCTACAAATTATATGTTTACCAATCATGATGCTTCCATCTCCCACGTTGGCGCCGCAAAGATACGCAACTCAAGTGATTTGACTTTCCCTCCCAGCAGGAGCCACAAATCCAGCCTACCGTCGATGTGGTCAGTGGAAATGATATCAACTGATGATACATCTATATTACGAATACAAATCGGATATCGAACCCATGTTTTCTAGAAATGTCCAGCAAGTGCAAACTTTGTTTCACTCATTTCAACTCTTAATGGCTTTATCTAAATGTCAGCACCCTAAGGGGACTATTATCAACGGAGTGAAAAGTTGGATATACGAATAATGAAGGAAATAATACATTTTAATTGATACAGTAACATTATAAACGATTTTGCAGCGTGCTGGGTACTCCCTCAGAAACCTGTAGCATAACACTTTTGAATCTCGTCACACAATAACGTGAGTTTGTCATTACGAAAATTTGCCCATGCAATATACAGAGATTTGTCAGCTGTAAAAATTGAAACTTATCATAGGAAAAACATTTTTTGTTCAAAATATTGATTGTTGGTACACGTTAGATCCGCCTCACCCAGGCGGTTCTAACGAGTACCCATAATCTGTGTTTAGGGGCAAAAATAAGAATAAATGTAAACCCCTGCAGACCCCAGTTTTTGCTGTTAGGGCCTTATGTGCGTTTTCATATTTTAGTTCAGTTTGGGTAACTGAGTGGCCACCTATTGGGGAAAGCTGCTCACTCAGCTTAGGACATGTTTTAATGGTATAAGTACATGTACTTAAGTGTCATTTTAGTTTTTTCCCACCCCTCGGTTTATGGAGTGGGAATTTCTTTCTGATGCGTCATTTCCTGATCATTGCCTATTTGTACTTCTTTACTATATAAAAATGGGGTATAAAGGGGTATACATTACACGGACATGATATCCCGATGTGGTGTTTTGGTCCACCAGTGGCTACTTGCTGGAACATTTCGATCATGGACAATTGAGAAAGGTATTATTAAAGACGCTTTAAAGCTGCGCGTTTACCGAGATGCTTAAATGCCAATTCGATTTCGTATATTATGCAGAGAAAACATGTTTGTTTATTATGACGCGGCTCGTATGTTTAATGCATTTACTTTAATGGAATAAAAATCTTTTCATAAGTTTCAAACTATAAAGTTTGCGTGTGAATATGCAATTTGTTACAAGACAATGATCATGCAGTTCCAATTGAGCCGCATCGTGAGAAAACGGGATTATTGCCTAGGCGAAAACAAAGGCGCAGATCAGCTTCGCGGTAACCGCGAAGCTGATCAGCGCCTTTGTTTTCGCTACTCGGATAGTACAATTCCTCTTCTACTTAAATCCGAAATTTCAAGCTTCTGGCTCTTTTTCTGTGCTTGTACATGTCGTTTTGTGTCGGACCTGGTCAGAAACCCAAATTGTTGGTTTTGTCACGCACAGGCTCATATTCGTATTATAGGAATACGTACCACGGTTTTTACGTCTCCCGTACATCGTCCATAGTGCAGATTATATTTTCCTTTTGGTTCTTTGAGATCAGCAAGGATATTCTGAGAAATCAGAGAATTTTTATCGGTTAAGATTCATTTTCTAACCAACATTTAGTATAATTGATCCCATTTGGTTATTTCAAGTCTTTGTTTTGACTACCATATTAACCCATATTTAACGAGTGGATTTTCCCATCACTATCATTTAGGCGAATCCACTTTCATTTTAGGGGCATCAGGAGTGATTTTTATATTGTATTCAATTTTTCGATGAAAATTCTCTAAGCAAACAGATAGCCCCAGATGGGACGCCGCGTTCTGCGGCGTCACATCTGGGGTTATTCTGTTTGCCTATGTCCCATAAAAGGGACGCCAGGCTAAAATGAGTTAAAAGCTTCAAATTTACTGTAATTCTCACGTTGGCTTCATGTTGTCAAATGTAAAGGGTCACTGATGAGGCTTGAGTAGCCGAAGCCGCGGTATGGCCCATCACTTTTCTCATTAATATGCTCGCTGCTCTTAAAGGATCTCAGTTTTATTTTTTTTTACGCAATATCAGACTCGTTTCGTCCACGACGATTATTGATTTACGCAGGTGCTCCAGTGCCACAAACAAAACACTGCGTCATTGATTTCGACGGCGGTTGAAAGTTTAGTTTAACAAAAAACGTAAATACATTAATATATATTTAGTTGTTCTAATAAATAATCAATGAGTATTATTAACATGCAGAGGAGATACATTGATATACAGAGTACCTATAAATTTATAGAATATCAGTACACCAACTCGTTTTATATATGAATAGTCGGCTCATTCTAAATATGCAACCACATGCAGTTTTCCTGAGCATCGTTTTAATAGCAATAATGGATGAGACGAATGCCGATCGAGAAATAATAACAGAAGTTACCATTTTAGATAGATGTACGTGTATATGGGAAATTAAATCCATCATGCCATTGTTATGTATACCCTTTTTATCTTACTGGTCAAGAACAAAATTGGAAGTTACTGGAGTTTACATGCATTCTTACTTATGCTTCAATACTTTGCTTCAGTCATATTGAGTCCCTTAGCTGTTTGCGGGACGTTAAACCCGCAATCAACCAACCAAATCAATACATAGAGCGTAAGTACCAATTCTGCAGTCCAAACAACTTATGTTTCGGCCAATCAATACTTCTCACAAACGTAGCAAATTTATACTGTTATCTGTGTTGTTGTTGTCATCTGCAAATTCTTCGGAATGTTACAGTAAACATAAAAATGATGCAATTTAGTGCGGGAAGGCACAAGAACAGTTCCATTACTAAGCTTTTGTCAACATTTAATCATGAAAAGCTGATCTAGACTGCCATGCATATTCTGAAATGAAGGTAAAGTAATTATTTATCTTTTAATGTGAATAAATATCACAGCTTATCATTACTATCCGTAAAACCTAGAGAAAGCAAATTGGCGTGAGGCGTTTATTGCAACCATCTGTTGGATTTTGGATAAAGCAAACGGCTAGAACAAATCAAACCCTGTAATATCCTATAAATTCTAGATAAACCACTAACTAAAATGAGGAATAAAAATATAAGACGTGTCAATTAAAACTCCTCAAATCCTCTTGAAATGTATTTGTAGCAATAACGTCAAACTTTTAAACTTCTACACAAATGTTTTGGCTTGGCGCAACTAGAACGTATGGTTTAGAGTTAGAAACGAGGGAGCATGAATCGGTGCAATCAAATTTAGAGTCCCAATACAAACGCCAGGCGAAAAAGAAGAGACGTAGGAAAATCGTCACAGAACATTTTTCCGACCAAAAAACTAGAAGAGCAAGTAGGCAAAGACCAGGAAAAGGCGCAATCAGAAAAAGATTCCCACTCCAAAAACCGAGATGGGAAAAATTAAATTAACAATCAGGTACTTATACCATGAAAACATATCGTAAGCCGAATGGGCAACTATATTCCCAAAAAGTGGCCACTCAGTTACCTGAACTTAACTAAAAATATGAAAACATACATAAGGCGCCAACAGCACAAACAATTAAAAACACCAAGACATAAAACGAAAGAACCACCACAGAAGTATCGCCTTGGAACGATTAGTAATATAAAATTACTGGTGGTCTTAAATCGATTTAACAGGTACCTAACCTCACCCTCAGCTTCTGCAGTGGTTCATAACATTTAGTTAGTTCTTCGGTCCTCGTGGTTATCTCTAACTAGTCAATGAATCACAAAGAACAAACAGATAAATCATGATAAACATCCTGATAAATCAAAAACGAGGAATCAACAGATTCAGTAAGCTGCCCGACGATGGAGATCCCTGGGCGCCGAATAACTTACTAACTCCGTAGCAAAAAATAAACACCAGTTGGACCCCGGTGGGCCAAGCAACAGACAAGAAACTCCGGCCCCAACCAACTACAATGAATAGCTTTAAGTCGGGGCCATCATAGAGTCTGACGCCCGACCCACAGGCGTGCAATTAAAGAAGACAGCATAGTTATCAACCATGATTGGGTTAAAAACTACGCATGCAGACTGTCGCATAACATTCAAGTTATAACCTATACTGTACGTCTGTAACATAAGACTTGCTTGCTGGCCATCTAAATAAATGACAATTACCATGCAAGCTTTCAAACTTACATCTGACAGTTACCATGCAATCTTTCAAACTTACATCTCATTTGAGTTCATTTCGAATTCAGTACTTCCGGAAATACAGAGCGATGGACGTTTTAACGCTGGCCTCAGCACAAGTGTTTAATGTCAGGATGCATGGCAGAGGGTAGGCATGTCGACAACTACTGCAAGGTTTCCCTCTTAAAGTTATGTCACTTGACAGACAAGTAAAGTGTTAACAGACGGACGGGTGGAAAAGTGAGCTCCTACAATCTGGCACGAAAAAACTTCAAATGACGTCAATAAACTTGAATATTGCATGACATTCACTTGGTATTTACATTACCAAGTTGTCAAAATATCCTTAAAACTATATAAATAATTTGGAAAATGGCAAGTCTGCTTATATAAAACTGAAGCACCAACATGGAAAATTGTCACATCAGTTGGTTTCCACGGCAAATCCTCGTTTATGTAAAAACAACATGTTGTATATATTGACATTTCATAGTACTGTGTTGGTGATGAATAAATCGTACAATTTGATTTGTAACGCAATTTCTTTAATGGGAAGAATTGGAATGGGCATAAAACCAGGCCGCACATGACATGCATTTATATTTGTCGAAAGATTGGGTTTTAGTTATCTAACCGGTAATCAGAGACTGTAGTAATTGCATTTTGACAGATTTTCTTCCTACAAAGACTTTGGCCGTCAGTCATTTTACGTACAGAACTTTCTAATCAATATTCTCTATTATAAAACCTGTCATGTGTTGGTTTAAGATTTCAAAAGATGCCGTCATGATGTGATATCGAAGACACATGAGTGTTCTGCTTGCGCATGTTTAAAATATACTTAGCGTCATTGGAAAGTTACCAGTAAATCAGGTTTAATTAAAACATGGCAATATTTGATTCATTCTAAACAAACAACTGCCGATACTTCAGCATTCATTTTATGGCATAGTTTGCCATCCATCATTGCTATTGAAAGCCGAATGAATTATACGCACTCCTTGACAGATGTCAGAGACTTCCATCGAAATGTATAGAGAAAAGCAAAATTTGGGTACTACCTGAATGTAAGGTCCTCTATTAAGCCAGCCAATGGGACATTTTAAGCCAACTTGGTGGCGTTTTTAATGAAGTCGAAGTGGTATAAAAAGGCATGGCGGCTGGTGGAAATACGGCTATCTAGTTTTGAAAAAAATCGAAAATCATAAATTGCACGTGTATCACGTGTATCATAGTTCCAGGGCTAGTCGATTTGCGCTTGACCGGACTCATGATTGAAACTTAACTGTTTGAAAGAAATTTGATATTTTTCAAAATATCGAAATTTTAGAAGTGGTAACGTGTCGTTGACGATGAGTATATAATATTTAAAGTTTATGATTTACTAAAACAATTACATGTACGTACTTCTAATCAAGGAGTCTGGAAGATCAAAGTCAAAGAGGTTTGCATCTACTCGATGTCTTCCTATATAACGCCGTGTTTTGAAATGCACCATCATATTACTAAATCGTTAATAAAAAGTTTTTAATCATCTCTTTGCGCCGTTATCTTGTTATTCAAAATCAAGATAACGGTTTTGAATTGTACGAAATAAGGCAACAAATAACCGGGCTTAAAAAGCGATGTATTGTATAATCCCATTATGTAAACATGTCGTGGCAAAGGTCACTTTGGTTCCGCGTTCCGTTAACTTAACAGGTAAACGGGACAAAGTTGGTCACGGGGAGGTGACAATCAACAGTGCAAGGATTATATCGTCTTCTACAACCTTCTGAAGGTTTGTTTTACATTAGCTTAGCATGCTTAAATCCTTGTTTTGTCGGGTGATCAATCAAATATGCCTTTCTTGTGACAGTAGATTAAACAGATGAGAACTTGAATATTAAGTATTCCAGAATTCGCATTTGCTTCACGTGTAAAGAAACCCACTTTTACTTTGTTCACAGAAACCTGTATGAAATATCAAGGATACTAGCCGGTGTTTCGCCCCATGATACAACTGATTTTACAACTGATGAAAGGAAGACATGTCATTAGATATACATTAGAAAACAATTACTTTATGTCGTGAAACGTAAAACAATGATTAACTGGAAATTACGTATTTTTCTTAAATCCCCTAGGCTGACTTCGTAGTTTCTATTAAACATCCCTTCTAGCGAAGTCCATTGTCTGAGCCTAAAAACGTAAAGTTTTTGAGTGGCTTTTTTATTGTCGCGCACAAGCAGAATAAACAGTGATAAATCAATATATGTCAACCTAACAAATAAATGCGTCTCTCAATATGCCATGTTTTCGTTTAATTCATTTGAATGTTCAGTGCTGAGACAAGGTCAGTCTTATTCCATTTCAATGTAGGTCTTCGACATAAAATTACTGGAGGTAAACATGTCGTTAATTTATTTTTTTTCCCACCTCGGTTTTTGAAGAGGAATTCGCTTTCTGAATGTACATTTTCCTGATCATTGCCTACTTGAACCTTTCTATGTTTTATATTTGATACAAAACTGATTTTTTTTCGGTTTTTGGAGTGGGAATCTTTTTCTGATTGCACCTTTTCCTGATCTTTGCCTACTTGTACCTTTTTACACGTTATTTATACTTCTGATAATAACTGACTCAAATACAACAATTCCGAACGTCAAAAGTACGACATTTTATAGCGTGTATCTACGATTAACGTTTCGAACAAAACCGTTTAATATTTTTTTCTTTTTTCATTTTTTCTGTACAATTTTCAAAATCGATACTGCGTCGCTTATAACAATATGTTTTCTTTATTCCAGTTCAACTTCTCAACGCTGGTACCAAAATGTCCTACAGCGGACGACTCATTCATGTTTGGTCCGGGAATGGATCTGGTGGACACACAGACACCAAACTGCTCAAATACAACACCTTACTTTGGCGATATGTACAAACACGAATTTGGAGAGCAGGATCCAATGCTGAAAGCCGGCAAGAATTTCTTCGCTTACTTCACGCCCGTAATTTTAATTGTCGGACTGCTAGGGAATGGGTTATCAGTCGCAGTGTTCACGTCTAAGGCTATGAGAAAGTTATCTGCAAGTACTTATCTGGCAGCGCTATCAACGTCGGACATATGTACCTTGATATTTTACGTTTTCATCGAATGGTTACGGAGGGGACTTATTCATATTTCTCCAGAAACGAAACCAACATTCTTGGATATGAATGGAATATGTCAGTGTTTGCTGTTCTTATCTTATGTTTCGCGCATGATGAGTAGTTGGTTAATCGTGATATTCACCGTGGAAAGATTCATTGCAGTGTGTTATCCACTGAAAACCTTTAAACGAGGAGCCAGAAGATTGATTTTGGCGTTGCTAATTGTGTCGTGTGTTTTGGTCATTTACAAACCCATCCTAAGTGAGTCGAGAACAATAAGGGGTCGAACAGCCTGTGCCAGCAGGCCAGACCTTACAAACGTTTCTTTCGTTCTTGACAGTATATTCGCAGTGCTCATTACATTTGTCCCGTTTCTTATCATCTCCATCCTGAACCTTCTCATCGTCAGAACACTATTTATCCGGAACTATCGTCACAGAGTGCTCAGCAGCAAGGAGTCCCCGATCAGGCTGGAATTCACTCTTATCCTCCTGGCGATTTCGTTCTTTTTTGTTGCTTTCAATCTGCCATATTTCAGCGTGTGGTTCAGAAATTTCCTAAATCACCCGTTAGTTAACGGGGAATATATGTCTACAGATATGGAATATTGGAACGGTGTTTTGACCATCACGAGAACTATTTTCTTTATGAATTACTGTGTCAATTTCTTTCTTTATAACATTACCGGGGCCTATTTTCGGCGGACGCTGAGATCGGTTTTTGGGTTACGCATGCAGAGGAAGGATATTTACAAGAACTATATTCGGTGTCAGAGTTTGTGTTCAACGTCTACACAATTAGTGATTACGCCACAGCATTCTATGAATGGTCATGCTTTCTAATGCGTGTTCTGAGAAAGCATTACGAATATACGCACATGCATAATACAAAGAGTTGTATAAAAAAAATCAGTGAAAAGTTGTTTTTTATATTTTTTCTGATTTTTGCACATAACATTGATTGTGGGTACAAGTTAGAACCGCCTCGCCGAAGTTAGAACCGCCTCGCCGAGGCGGTTCTGACGTATACCCACAATATATGTTTTATATCAAGAATACGAAAATATGTATACCCCTGTATACCCCAGGGGGCCAGTTGTTCAAAATTAACCATGTCTTTAGTTAACAATTCATTAAAATTTCAAATGGCAATATTAACAAATACACTGTTATTTTTTTTTTTGTTAAAAAATGTGAGAATCCTTTGCATTGCAAGTGTAATTGCTTTAGATGTCGATATAAAGTTAACAAATTGAGAGCTTAACGACAACGTTGAGCTACCAAAGTTTAAATCAACTGGCCCGAGTTTTATTATATAAAAGTGGGGTATAAGGGGGTATACATTCCATGAAAACAAGTAGTACAAACATGTTTAGTGTTAATGTACCTTAGTTTTGCTACATCGCCACCCAGTACCAAATTCAAGTTTACTTGTAGCAAATAATTTTCCTATGTGAAAATATAAAGCTTCGAAGGTAGTATTTTATGGATATACAAGCATTGGAGAAATCATATATTGGAGATATTTTGAAGGTATTTTTCATTAAATGAATCACGGACAAATAAGAACGCCAAAACAGGATGAGCTAGTCAGCAACAAGTACCATTTAAATCGGATATATCAAGTTATTTACATTTATGTGGTATGAACACAGTTTTGTTGAAATGATGATTGGTTGCTATAAAAGCATAATAAAAGCATAATAATTGAGAAGTGAAGCACTATACTGAGTTCCACAGCCAACGCAACTTTATTTTTTCATCTCATCTTTTAAACTGGCCAATTATCTGAAAATCTTTGTGCCCAATCAGCATCATTATGACTCGAAAATCTTTTGTGTTATCAAATCCAAAGTTTTAGTGCACATGCATTTAAATATGTCTCCTCAGGGTACAGAAATGCATTTTCCGGGCGTCGAGCGCGCGGGCTTGATTAAAAAAAGTCACACGATTCAAATCTTTGAAGGGCGATTCAATGTTGTAACCTACGGCTCAATGCCAGAAATCGCCATTGATTTTGAGTACCCCAAAATTGCTTGTTTTCAGTCGTTTAACGTCACTTGGTCACGTGGTAGACGTCATTGCAGATGCCAAACATATGATTTACTTTGTGTTGGTTAACACAGCCTTATCGAAAAAAGTGTATTGCATTATGGCAAATTTGTTTTTCACTGTGTTCCGTTGCTTAAGAATAGGGATAGGGTGGTTGGCAAAGTTTAGCAAGGAATTCATTAAAATCGCTGATTTCCTTCACTATTCAACCTGACCCATTCGTAACTTAATACGCAATTGTAGGCGAACGATAAAACGTTTTACGGTTGATATTTACAGGTAGTCTTTGAAAATGGTATATGCGGAATTTCGAATGAAAGGACTTGAACCACAAAACTTTGTTCAAAATTTAATGAGTTGCGTTGGCTTTGGAACTATATGGACCCAGTAAAATTATAGACAGGATGTTTCTTGCGATGTTCTGTCTTATCATTTTCCAACTACTTGAGATACTTTTTCCATGATTTAAGGTATGAAACGAAATTTGACCTAGTTGATCGTCTGCTGTTTTCCGTGACTGCTAAGTTTATGTTGTTTGTATACTCGACAACTACAGAAACCATAGATTTTGCGTCTTTCTGAAATACTACCCGAATTTTTCGATCTGAATGGTTATGTGACATGACATATATTTAATTTGTTCTATTTACAGGTTTTAAGTATACCGGAGCCAATTTTACACACGCTAAACAAAACTGATCACTGACAGTGACTCCATTGTGTTAAAAACTGACGAAATATGAGTGTCAGTATTCTTTAGTTGTTAGATATACGTGTCTGGGTGATAGTTAAAGAAAAATAAGAGATTTGTAGACAATTAATTTTGTCAACTGGGACAATTTACCTCAGTCAGCTAAGGGACGTTACCAAGGCGTTACCTGGAAAATTACCTGTGCACATGAAACTTCGATTGTTTCCCATAGATTGCGATGTGCGCGATGTCCTATTTTGACACCTGAGGGACAATTACCTGTGTTTTACAGGTAACTTGTGGCTAAGGCCTGGGATAGATTTATGCAATTTGAGTTATATGAAATTGAAACAAAAAGAGCCCATCATAGTAATAGTAGTAAGAAATGGATGTTTCAGGGTTCTGACCAGATTAGACGTATTCCGTCTGTGCAGTCAAAAATTTATCATGAAAACATGTCGATGCAATGAATACTCCCTTAAATCCCAAAATTATTTAGTTAAACTGGGGTATACAGGGTAACCTATTGTTTCATATTTTTGCTCCAAAGCGGTTCTTACGTGTATCCTTATTCCATGTTTCGAGCAAAAATATGAAAAATATCAAATATTTCCAGTGAAATGTTTCTATCATTACCGCTGAAAAAAATCTCTGTATATTGCACGAGGAAGTTTTCGCAATGTAGTAAACTATATTTGAATTCTTGAAATTAGAAAAGATAACAATTATTTTTCATAAAATTTACCACGCATGTGCATGCTCCTTAGAATTGCAGGAGCGGACTTTGCTGTCGGTCTGGGTGCTTTTTGGTAATTAAAATACAGTAGAAGGGAGCTCCATATCGAGCGGTCCTTGGTTCGAAACCCTCATGGGGCACTGTGTTTTGTCCTTGAGCACGACGCATTAATTCCCGAGTAACGTTGTATGCATGGGAAGAAAGAAAGAAAACAAAACATGATGCAATTATGCAATTTATCTTTTTATGATCAGGCACGAATCGCACAATAGAGGTACAAATTGCCTGCGGGGATTCAGTGTGCAGGCTAATCTTAAGAGTTCAGAGAGTGAATAGGGACCGGTCCGATGGCCTATTGTCGTTAATTTTAGTTGTGAATCGTCACTTGACAAAACTGAAGCGTCTATCACCTCGATGCAGTTATTGACACATATGTTGATTTGCACAAACACAGTCTCATGTCTTAAAATGATTTGGAATTTAGACGCATTATTTTTCAGACTAAAAACTGTTTGTAATAAAAAAAAATCTTTTTTGTAGGTGAAAATTAGCTTCCTTCGTTTTGCGCCTAGAAATAATGCTTTATTATATTGCCAATCTCGGAGACTCGTCAATATATATGTACGTGTTTATGGAGCAGATATGGTGTGCAGGCTGATCGAAACATGTTTTCTTATCCATATACTCAGATCTATATCCAAAGTCTTGGGTGCATCTAGTTTCTGTACTTGCGTAGAATATAGTCCTCTTTCACATCGATTTTTTTTTTTTTTTTTTTTTTTTGTTTTCTACATGTAGCTCTAAATAGATCATTTATTTTACGAAGAAAAACATACGCAAGATGCAATCTCTATTCCAAACGCTGAATTTGTCAAAATCACCTATCGTCAAGGTAATACGGCCGCAGGCCCCAGCTTTTATTGCAGGGAATGTTTATTTAAGACACGCGCCACAAGTTGATTTGAGAATGACAACCTGATTCAATGTGTGAACAATCAGTTTGGCCGCGACTTGAAAAAAAAATCTTGCTTAATGTTCTCACCAGCCTGTCATCAAACCAGGCCGGTTTGTGACTACAGATGATAACGCTCTTACAAAACTCGGAATTTGGGACAGGTATACTATCTACATAGCAAAATCATTCACGCTGATTAAATACATGTTCAATTCTCATGCAGCTTATTTTCATCTATAAAAAGGTATCTAACATGTCTTTCGCGTTAAAAGTTCTCATTGTGAGGTAATAGTTTTATTAAAAAAGATGCATTTAGTAAGTCAAAATCTTTAAATTCCACAATTCATAAAATAAGTTCTTTAATTAAACATGATTTGAACTTCATATTTTATTATCTTTTCTTTCTTTCTTTCTTTCTTTCTTTCTTTCTTTCTTTCTTTTCTTTCTTTCTTTCTTTCTTTCTTTCTTTCTTATACTATGCATTCTAACACGCACTGATTAAATATATGTACAATTTCCATGCAGTTGATTTCTACCTGTTAAAAGTTGTCTATCATGGTGTCAACATGTATGTCGCGGTATATTAAATGATTTAAAGTTCTCACTTTTATTAAAAAAGATGCATTTAGTAAGTCAAAATCTTTAAATTCCACAATTCATAAATAAGTTCTTTAATTAAACATGATTTGAACTTCATATTTTATTATCTTTTCTTTCTTTCTTTCTTTCTTTCTTTCTTTCTTATACTATGCATTCTAACACGCACTGATTAAATATATGTACAATTTCCATGCAGTTGATTTCTACCTGTTAAAAGTTGTCTATCATGGTGTCAACATGTATGTCGCGGTATATTAAATGATTTAAAGTTCTCACTTCCAGCTAAACTGCTGTTGAGTAAAACAAATCACTATAGCGAGTACAAACCTTTAATTTCTGCATTGAATTCGGCTCCTTTCATTAAAATAATTTCTTCAATTAAACATGATCTTTCATTCTTTCTTTATTTCTTTATTAACCGACTCAACTGGTTACAGTGGTAGCGACGCTGCTCCTCTTGGTTTGGACTTAGGCATTTCATAGAGTAAGTCAGGATGGTAGTTGCGAAACGCGTAATTTTGCATCTTCTGAGTCAAATGGAAGAAATTTTGAAAATACTTATTTTATTATAAAACACATCAGATTAAAGCTTATAAAATTTTCTAAATGGTGATAACTTATAAAAAGTTCGCAAAAAATCCCAAATTTATGAAATTTAAGGCTAAAAATGACTTCTTACACCTTTTCGCAAAATTCCTACTGATTCTATGAGATTAATATGGACGAACTTTCGAATATGGAAGGATTTTCAATCGCAAAAGGAAGAAACAAGGCAAATACTTATTTTGTATATTTTTATACCACATTTTATGGCATATTATAAACATTATGACCATAACTTATAAAATTTTGTCGTAAAACGGAAAAAGTGTCATTTTTAACATTTTATATGGTTTTACTATTCAATTGTGTACATCGCTCAACAGTAATTTCACGGGTAAGCGCTCGGGTATTTCCGTAAATCCGATAATAGCCGATGGTGCTAGTGAAGACTATTGTTCCCTATGTCATTGCGTTGCGTACTGAAACATGAAATTAGATTTATAGGAAGTTATTGACCTAGAATTCCCTATTTTTCTTTAAGGTTGGAACATTATCTGTATTTATTGTTTTGAATTCAATTAACTCCACCGTGTGTTGCCGTCCCCGTTGAGATTTTCAAACGCATAATATATTTTACTTACTGTTTGCATTCTATTACAGGTCTGACTGACGATTTCTAGTGGGACAAAACAATCCATTGTTTATTTACATTTTTATCGATATCTCCATTAAAGATATAATGCAGGTATAGTGCAAATACTTTCACCGTGCCGCTTGAACTCACGTGACTGGGTCGTGCGCATATCGTTATTAGGTAACTGTAGTTATCAGAATCGTAATTTAGACACGTGAGTATGTGACAGCCATAAACCGTTAGTGTCGCGGGACAATAACACAGCCTAAAATAAATACGTGAATGTTGATATTACCTATTTCGCATAATGGAATCTTCACATGAATATGTATATATGTATATATGGTATCAAGCGACACGGTCGAAGTATTTTACCTATATTGGTAAAACAGTAAATAAACTAAGAATTGTTTGCGACAGAATATCGCGGCTTGTCTGTAGCTGTAGGTATTTAGTAGATTCGATACTTCGGCTCTGTATTACAATTTAAGAAAGTATCAATTTGATGAAAATTGAAGCCTATATCCACATGTCCCCTTATATGATCAACGAACGTATATATTTGTTCCGCATTTAAGTAAAATTGCCTTGATATCTGATCCGGTGCATTAGATTATTTGTTGAAATCTGTTTAGAATTGTTTCCTGTACATGTAGAATGTTAAGGATTGACTCTTATGGTTATTTTGTTAATATTGCCATGGATATGTGAAGCTGATTTTCAATTTGGGGTTTTGCGAACATTCCATTGTTATGATGCGTTTGTGTCATATGTGTTGAGTTGAATAAAATATTGTGTTTGAATGTGGATTTTTATGTTAGTTATTTTATTCCAGAAACATTCGACTGGCCACATTTAATTCCAGAAACATTCGACTGGCCGCCTTTCTCTACATTGATCACAGTGATGACTCCGATGTTCCTCCATCTTTCGGATTAGATTTTAAATCCGTCATGCAAAGTAGCATGAAATCTATCAAACACATCATTGTGGCGACATATTATGCTAGGTTGTCTGAGTTGGGATAGATTGCATTGTGTCCCAGTACTCCATATCTAAATGACGTACGTCCTTCACTCACCACAACCGAAAGAACACTCCCATGGACACGATGATTCAGTTGCAGGTCGTTTATCTCCGTCTGAATACGATCTCCGCAAGCTATTATCGATATTGATATCTGTGACCAGGCATCTGCCAGTGACTGCCGTATGATGCTGAGCGACAATCCAGGTAGCTTTTTAAATGTCTTTGGAATGACACGGCCAGGCCCGGGTGCAAACTCAAGACCTGTCGCCCTCGAAGCTTACGCTCTAACCGTTAGTCTAAAGGTATGGCTCAGTGATGATATTGACTAAACACGCTGTGCTACCGTGTTAACTGACTCGCGCATTTTTGGAAATATTTGTCTAGATAGTGCATCTTTTTACGAACTAACGAACACATTTTTAGAAAGTTCCAACCATTTCTAAATCTGTTTTACTCATTTCAACTCTTAATGGCTTTATATAAATGTCAGCACCCTAAGGAGACTATTATCAACGGAGTGCAAAGTTGGATATACGAATAATAAAGGAAATAACACATTTTAATTGATACAGTAACATTATAAACGATTTTGCAGCGTGCTGGGTACTCCCTCAGAAACCTGTAGCATAACTCTTTTGAATCTCGTCACACAATAAGGAAAGTTCATCGGAAAAAAAGTCCATGAAAAATATACCCCCTCAAGTCCTAGTTTATATACTAAAACTGGGGTTGACAGGGGTTTACCTAATTTTCGTAGTTTGATTTTTTGCGTCGAGGCAGTTCTGACGTGTACCTACAAAAAACAAAAAATCAAGAATTTTCGGATGAATATTTCATTTTTTTTTTTTTTTTTTTTTTTTTTTTTTGCAGCTAAACGAAATCTCTGTATATTGCATGGACAAACGTTCGTAATGTTATGGAGTTTTGACATGATCATCCGGTGGCTACTCGTCGGAACATTTCAATCCTGGGCAATTGAGCAATTGTATTATTAAAGACGCTTTTTAAAAGCTGTGCCGTTACCGAGATGCTTACCTTTCAATTCGATTTCGTAAGTTATGCAGAGTTTATTATGACGCGGCTCGTAAGTTTAATGCATTTACTTTAATGGAATAAAAAAATCTATATGTTTTAAACTATATAGTTTGCGTGTGAATATGCAATTTGTTACGCGACAATGTTCGTGAAGTTTCAATTATATTCGTATTGTGTGAATGCGTACCACGTTTTGTACGCAATATTTATGCTCGTTATATCCAGCTGGGTGTGTTGATACACGAATGGTTTTCTTCCTCCACATGAATTCTTGATTTGCTCGGGTATTTCGCCATTGATTTCAAAAGCGGTTGTAGGTTTTGTTTGGCACAGAAGTAAATGAAATAATTCTGGATATTTAGTTAATAAATAATCAATACAGATTATTAAGAGTAAACGTAATTCGAATAAAAAGCCTCGATGTTTGAAAAAATATGATTTCGAAAACGTTACATTCGTTGCGCATTAAAATTAGTAGAAAATAATTCAATACAATCTCTATTTCTGAATTCAATACATTTTGTATTTCTAAACAAAAGATTTACACATACAAACGTTTTATCAACTTCGGTACATTTACCCCCGATAATTGATGCTCTTTCGTCCGTTTTCGAGCGATGAAAGCGTATGCCAATTAAGGAAACATTTCAAATTTCTGTCATTCATTTGAATCATTGTTTTGTTCAGCATAAAAAAAGCCGTTCGGATGCCCTGAAGGTCATCTCTTATTATGGGTGTCTATCCATCATTGTGACGCCCCCTTACAATGCGATAATAATGTACTGTGACAATGGTCATTCCAGTAAAATACCAAATGAGCCGCGTCGTTAGAAAACCATCAATGTGGTTTTAAACAGGTCCGACACAAAACCGAGCTAGGTCCGACACAAACCGAGCTGTACAAGCACAGAAGATGATTTTGGATTAAGGAAGCAGAGGCATTGAGCTTTCTGTGTAGCCAAAATAAAGCCACTGTTCGGTTATGCAGTTACTGCACAGCTGATCTGCGCCTTTGTTTTCGTATATTGTCTTATACACCGGTTACAATGTACTTTAAGCGCATGAAAATATTCCAGTAGATCACACGTTCAATAGATCATACTTTTAATACAAAACAATTGTTTTCGGTTCATTCTGAATAGACAACTACATGCGGTTGCACCGAGCTTCGTTTGTAATAGAAATGATGGATGGGAAGGACTGGCACTAAAGTGAATGCTGATTGGGCATGTCACCCACTCAATTACGAATGTAACACGTTTCCATTGTAGATGTAATAGCGAAACCCATTATGCCCGTGTTATTTAACCCTTTATATCCCACTGGTCAAGCAACAGGAAAGTATGTCCGTGAAATAATTACCCCCTTAAACCCCGTTTTATATAGTAAAGCTCTGGTATGCAGGGGTATAATATATGTTCTTATTTCGTACTCGTTGCATCCACCTCTGCGAGGCGGTTCTAACATGTACCCACAATCAATATTTTGAGCAAAAAAAATTGAAATATCATTTGTTCTAATGAAATTTTCAATTCTGACAGGATGAGAAAAATCTCTGTCTATTGTAAAGACACATTACGAAAACATGCCAATGAAATATACAGAGATTTTTAAAGTTATGAAAATTTTCAGTAGAAAAAATTTGATATTTTTCTTATTTTTGCTCAAAACATATAATGTGGGAACACGTTAGAACCGCCTCGTCGAGGCGGTTCTAACGAGTACCCACAATCTATGTTTTGGAGCAAAAATACGAAAAATAGGTATACCCCTGCATACCCCAGTTTTGTTACATAAAAGTGGGGTTTAAGGGGGTATTCATTGCACGGACATGTTTTCCTGATGGGTTTTCGTTATGGTTACTGGAGTAAGCAGGCTTTCTTTCTTTTGCTTCAATACATAGAGTGTAAGTACATATTTTGCAGTCGGCCAACTAAGCATCTAAGCTTACGATCATTCAGCACTTCTCGCAAACGTAGCAAAATTGTAGAAGCATCCGTGGTGCAACTGGTAAGTCACTCGCCTTGTAAACCAGGGGTCGCAGGTTCGATCCCGGGCTTCTAAAACAAAATAAAAAAAAAAAAAAAAAAAAAAAAATTCCCTGTTGAGCTTTCGGGTGCTCCCGGGACAACAAAACCCATAAAACAACCTCCTAGAGTACTGGTCTCGCCCAGGAAAAAAAATGTACCGTTATTTGTGTTGTTGCTACAGTCATCTGCCAAGTTTTCGGAGAACTAGAGCAAACGTTAAATATTGCAAAAGTAGGCAACGATCAGGAAATGGTCAATCAGAAAGCAATTCCCAATCCAAAAACCGAGGCGGGAAAAAAACTTAATTTACAATCAGGTACTTACACGAAGAAAACATATCGTAAGCCGAATGGGCAGCCATTTTCCCAATAGGTGGCCACTCAGCCACCCAGACTTATTTAAAAATATGAAGACACATAAGGCGCTTACAGCACAAAAGATAAACACCAATACATAAAGCAATAAGAACCACCACATAAGTATCGCCTTGGAACGATCAGTAATATACAATTACTGGCGGGCTTAAATCGATTTTACATGACCATAACCTCACCCTCAGCTTGTGCAGCGGTTCACAACATTGAGTTAGTTCTTCGGTTCTTGTTGTGAATCTCTAACTAGTCAATGAATCGGCACTGTGTACTTTATGGAATGGAGTCATGGATTGGAGCCATGGATTGGAGTATAGGACGACTGGATTCTTGGAGTGGAACCTTGGAGTGAAATGTTTGAGCGTTAGAGAAACGATTATTTTGATGGTAAAATTGGTCTTGTTAGAACGGATACCGAAGCAAACATGTAAATAAAGCATTACCCGTATAAGTAATGGAAATAAATGATTAATTTCTGTTACTTATCAGTTTATGCATTTGTTGCACATTTTTTCATTGCGTATGTTCGCCCCGAGACAAATTTCACCACCAGAATTGAGTTTTCTTTTACATTCAAAATTTCACTCCAAGGTATCACTCCATGGATCCACTCTAATATTCCACTCCATGACTTCAATCCAAGACTGCAATCCATGACTCCAGTCCATAAAATACACAGTGCCCAATGACTCATCAAGGGCAAATAAATAAATCATAATAACCATCCTGGTGAATCAAAAACGAGGACTCAACAGATTTAGTAAGCTGTCCGGCGATGGTGATCCCTGGGCGCCGAATAACTTACTGAAACCCGGAGCAAAATAAAAACACCAGCTGAACCCAGGTGGACCAAGCAACAGACAAGTAGCTCCGGCCTCAACGAACTTAAGTACATACTTAAAGTCGGTGTCATTATAGTCTGGCGCCCGACCCACCGGTGTGCAATTAAAGAAGGCAGCATAGTTATCAACCATGATTGGGTTAAAAACTAAGCATGCAAACTGTCGCATGACTTAAAACTTATACGTCTGTAACGTGTAATGATTTTTCTGAACTGAAAAGAAAAGTCATTCCCTCCTATATGTTTCTTAAATTTGTAAACGGAAAGGCACACGACTTATCCAATTTATTAACATTTGAGCCGCCTCATGGGAAAACCAACAATCTGCATAGGCGAAAACAAAGACGCAGATCAGCTTCGCGGTAACCGCGAAGCTGATCAGCGCCTTTGTTTTCGCTACTCGGATAGTACAACTCCTCTTCTACTTCAATCCGAAATTTCAAGCTTCTAGCTCTTTTCTGTGCTTGTACGGGCCGGTTTGTGTCGGACCTGTTCGGAAACCACATTGTTGGTTTTCCCACGAGGCGGCTCATATTTTAATCATATATTTAGCAGACATAGACTGTCATACATATTTTGAAATATTGGTAAAGCAATTAGTTATCTTTTATTGTGAATGAATATCGCAGCTTATCATTACTACCCGGAAAAATCTAGAGAAACCGCAAATTGGCGTGAGGCGTTTATAGTAACCATCTGTTGGATTTTCGATAATGCAAACGGCTGGAATAAATCAAATCCTGTTATATCATATAGATTCTAAATAAACCACTAACTAAAATGAGGAATAAAAATATAAGACGTGTCAATTAAAACTCTTAAAAGCCTCTTGAAATATATTTGTAGCAATAACGTCTAACTTTAAAACTTACAAGTATTTTGGCTTACCGCAACTGGACCGTAGGGTTTAGAGTAAGAAACGAGGGAACAGGAATGGATGCAATCAAATTTAAAGTCCCAACATGAAAACACGGCGAAAAAGAAGAGACATCTGAAAATCATCATAGAACATTTTTCCGACCAAAGAACTGGAACAGCAAGAAGGCTTGCTCGCTGGCCAGCTGAATAAATGACAATTACTGTGCAAGATTTCAAACTTACATCTCCTTTGTGTTTATTTCGAATTCAGTACCTCCGGAAATACAGAGCGATGGACGTCTTATCGCTGGCCTCAGCACAAGCGTATAATGCCAGGTTGCATAGCTGAAGGCAGCATGGCTTTAAGTCGTCGAAAACTATTGCAATTTTTCCTCATTAAAGCTACGTCACTTGACATACAAGTAAACTGTTACGTGTAACTGACGGACGGGCGGAAAAGTGAGCTCCTACAATCTGGCACGAAAAAAAACTTCAGATGACGTCAATTGACTTGAATATTGCATGACATTCACTTGGTATTTACATTACCAAGTTGTCAAAATATCCTTAAGACTATAGAAAGAATTTGGAAAATTGCAAGTCTGCTTATATAAGATGGTCTGGATGGGGTATAATGATTAAAGAATAATGGCCTATTTTTTTAATGAGAGTGAATAAAGAAAAAAAAATCTGAAGCACCAACATGATAAACTGTCACATCAGTTGGTTTCCACACCATTTCTCGCTTATGTTGAAACAACATGTTGTATATATTTACATTTCATAGTACTGTTTTGGTGATAAATAAATCGTACAATTTGATTGGTAACGCAGTTACTTTAATGGGTAGAATTGGAATGGGCGTAAAACAAGGCCGCACATGACATGCGTTGTGATTTGTCGAAAGGTTGGGTTTCTGTTTTCTAACCGGTAATCAGAGACTGTAGTAATTGCATTTTGTTAGATTTTCTTCCTAGAAAGATTTTGGCCGTCAGTCATTTTACGTCCAGAACTTTCTAATCAATATTCTCTACTATAAAACCTGTCATGTGTTGGTTTAAGACTTCAAAAGATGCCGTCATGCTGTGATATCGAAGACACATGAGTGTTTTGCTTGCGCATGTTTAAAATATACTTAGCGTCATTGGAAAGGTACCTGTAAATCAGGTTTAATTAACACATGGCAATATTTGATTCATTTTAAACAGACAACTGCCGATACTTCAGCACTCATTTTATGGCATAGTTTGCCATCCATCATTGCTATTGGAAACCGTGCTCATCACAGCCGAATAAATTATACGCACACCTTGACAGATCTCAGAGACTTCCATCGAAATGTAGAGAGAAAAACAAAATTTGGGTACTACCTGAAAGTAAGATCCTCTATTAAGCCAGCCAGTGGGACATTTTAAGCCAACTTGGTGGCGTTTTCAATGAAGTCAAAGAGGCATAAAAAGGCATGTCGGCTGGTGGAAATACGGCTATCTAGTTTTGAAAAATTTCGAAAATCATAAATTGCACTTGTATCACGTGCATCATAGTTCCAGGGCTAGTTGATTTGCACTTGACCAGAATCATGATTGAAACTAAACGTTTTGAAAGAAATTTCATATTTTTTCAAAATATCGAAATTTTAGTAGTGGTAACTTTTCATTGACAATGAGTATATAATATTTAAAGTTTATGATTTACTAAAACAATAACATGTACGTACTTCTAATCCAGGAGTCTGGAAGATCAAAGTCAGAGGTTTGCATCTACTCTTCCTATATAACGCCATGTTTTGAAACGCACCATCGTGTTACTAAATCGTTAATAACAAGTTTTTAATCATCTCTTTGCGACGTTATCTTGTTATTCAAAATCACATTTATTTGGTGGTTTTGACTTGTACGAAATAAGGGCTTAAAAAGCTATGTATTGTATCGTCTTCTACAACCTTCTGAAGGTTTGTTTTACATTAGCTTAGTATGCTTAAATCCTTGTTTTGTCGGGTGATCAATCAAATATGTTTTTCTTGTGACAGTAGATTAAACAGATGAGAACTTGAATATTAAGTATTCCAAAATTCGCATTTGCTTCACGTATAAAGAAACCCACTTTTACTTTGTTCACAGAAACCTGTATGAAATATCAAGGATACTAGCCGGTGTTTCGCCCCATGATACAAATGATTTTACAACTGATGAAAGGAAGACATGTCATTAGATATACATTAGAAAACAATTACTTTATGTCGTGAAACGTAAAACAATGATTAACTGGAAATTACGTATTTTTCTTAAACCCCCTAGGCTGACTTCGTAGTTTCTATTAAATATCCCTTCTAGCTAAGTCCGTTGTCTGAGCAGAATAAGCGGCGATAAAGCAATATATGTCAACCTAACAAATAAATGCGTCTCACAATATGCCGTGTTTTCGTTTAATTCATTTGAATGTTCAATGCTGAGACAAGTTTATAACTAAGGCCAGTCTTATACCATTCCAATTTAGGTCTTCGACATAAAATTACTGGAGGTAAACATGTCGTTAATTTAGTTTCTTCCCACCTCGGTTTTGAAGAGGAATTCGCTTTCTGAATGCGCCTTTTCCTGGTCATTGCCTACTTGTACCTTTCTATATTTGATAGTTGATACAAAAATGATTACACGCTATTCATACTTCTGATAATAACTGACTCAAATACAACGATTCCGAACGTCAAAAGTACGACAGTTCATAGCGTGTATCTACGATTAATATTTCGAACAAAACCGTTTAATATCTTCTTTTTTTTAATTTTCTGTACAATTTTCTAAATCGATACTGCGTCGCATATAACATTATGTTTTCTTTTCTTTATTCCAGTTTAACTTCTCCACACTGGTACCAAAATGTCCTACAGCGGACGACTCATTCATGTTTGGTCCAGGAATGGACCTGGTGGACACACAGACACCAAACTGCTCAAATACAACACCTTACTTTGGCGATATGTACAAACAAGAATTTGGAGAGCAGGATCAAATGCTGAAAGCCGGCAAGAATTTCTTCGCTTACTTCACGCCCGTAATTTTGATTGTCGGACTGTTAGGGAATGGGTTATCAGTCGCGGTGTTCACGTCTAAGGCTATGAGAAAGTTATCTGCAAGTACTTATCTGGCAGCGCTATCAACGTCGGACATATGTACCTTGATATTTTACGTTTTCATCGAATGGTTACGGAGGGGACTTATTCATATTTCTCCAGAAACGAAACCGTCATTCTTGGATATGAACGGAATATGTCAGTGTTTGCTGTTCTTATCTTATGTTTCGCGAATGATGAGTAGTTGGTTAATCGTGATATTCACCGTGGAAAGATTCATTGCAGTGTGTTATCCACTGAAAACCTTTAAACGAGGAGCCAGAAGATTGATTTTGGCGTTGCTAATTGTGTCGTGTGTTTTGGTCATGTACAAACCCATTCTAAGTGAGTCGAGAACAATAAGGGGTCGAACAGCCTGTGCTAGCAGGCCAGACCTTACAAATGTTTCTTTCGTTCTTGACAGTGTATTCGCAGTGCTCATTACATTTGTCCCCTTTCTTATCATCTCAATCCTGAACCTTCTCATCGTCAGAACCCTATTTATCCGGAACTATCGTCATAGAGTGCTCAGCAGCAAGGAGTCCCCGATCAGGCTGGAATTCACTCTTATCCTCCTGGCAATTTCGTTATTTTTCGTCGCTTTCAATCTGCCATACTTCAGCGTGTGGTTCAGAAATTTCCTAAATCACCCGTTAGTTAACGGTGAGTATATGTCTACAGATATGGAATACTGGAATGGTGTCTTGACCATCACGAGAACCATTTTCTTTATGAATTACTGTGTTAATTTCTTTCTTTATAACATTACCGGGGCCTATTTTCGGCGGACGTTGAGATCGGTTTTTGGGTTGCGCATGCAGCGGAAGGATATTTACAAGAACTATATTCGATGTCAGAGTTTGTGTTCGACGTCTACACAGTTAGTGATTACGCCACAGCATTCTATGAATGGTCATGCTTTCTAATGCGTGTTCTGAGAAACCATTACGAATATACGCACATGCATAATACAAAGAGTTGTATAAAAAATCAGTGAAAAGTTGTTTTTTATATTTTTTCTGATTTTTGCACATAACATTGATTGTGGGTACAAGTTAGAACCGCCTCGCCGAGGCGGTTCTGACGTATACCCACAATATATGTTTTATATCAAGAAAACGAAAATATGTATACCCCTGTATACCCCAGGGGCCAGTTGTTCAAAATTAACCATGTCTTTAGTTAACAATTCATTAAAATTTCAAATGGCAATATTAACAAATACACTGTTATTTTTTTGTTAAAAAATGTGAGAATCCTTTGCATTGCAAGTGTAATTGCTTTAGATGTCGATATAAAGTTAACAAATTGAGAGCTTAACGACAACGTTGAGCTACCAAAGTTTAAATCAACTGGCCCGAGTTTTATTATATAAAAGTGGGGTATAAGGGGGTATACATTCCATGAAAACAAGTAGTAAAAACATGTTTAGTGTTAATGTACCTTAGTTTTGCTACATCGCCACCCAGTACCAAATTCAAGTTTACTTGTAGCAAATAATTTTCCTATGTGAAAATATAAAGCTTCGAAGGTAGTATTTTATGGATATACAAGCATTGGAGAAATCATATATTGGAGATATTTTGAAGGTATTTTTCATTAAATAAATCACGGACAAATAAGAACGCCAAAACAGGATGAGCTAGTCAGCAACAAGTACCATTTAAATCGGATATATCAAGTTATTTACATTTATGTGGTATGAACACAGTTTTGTTGAAATGATGATTGGTTGCTATAAAAGCATAATAAAAGCATAATAATTGAGAAGTGAAGCACTATACTGAGTTCCACAGCCAACGCAACTTGATTTTTTCATCTCATCTTTTAAACTGGCCAATTATCTGAAAATCTTTGTGCCCAATCAGCATCGTTATGACTCGAAAATCTTTTGTGTTATCAAATCCAAAGTTTTAGTGCACATGCATTTAAATATGTCTCCTCAGGGTACAGAAATGCATTTTCCGGGCGTCGAGCGCGCGGGCTTGATTAAAAAAAAGTCACACGATTCAAATCTTTGAAGGGCGTTTCAATGTTGTAACCTACGGCTCAATGCCAGAAATCGCCATTGATTTTGAGTACCCCAAAATTGCTTGTTTTCAGTCGTTTAAAGTCACTTGGTCACGTGGTAGACGTCATTGCAGATGCCAAACATATGATTTACTTTGTGTTGGTTAACACAGCCTTATCGAAAAAAGTGTATTGCATTATGGCAAATTTGTTTTTCACTGTGTTCCGTTGCTTAAGAATAGGGTGGTTGGCAAAGTTTAGCAAGGAATTCATTAAAATCGCTGATTTCCTTCACTATTCAACCTGACCCATTCGTAAGTTAATACGCAATTGTAGGCGAACGATAAAACGTTTTACGGTTGATATTTACAGGTAGTCTTTGAAAATGGTACATTGTATATGCGGAATTTCGAATGAAAGGACTTGAACCACAAAACTTTGTTCAAAATTTAATGAGTTGCGTTGGCTTTGGAACTATATGGACCCAGTAAAATTATAGACAGGATGTTTCTTGCGATGTTCTGTCTTATCATTTTCCAACTACTTGAGATACTTTTTCCATGATTTAAGGTATGAAACGAAATTTGACCTAGTTGATCGTCTGCTGTTTTCCGTGACTGCTAAGTTTATGTTGTTTGTATACTCGACAACTACAGAAACCATAGATTTTGCGTCTTTCTGAAATACTGCCCGAATTTTTCGATCTGAATGGTTATGTGACATGACATATATTTAATTTGTTCTATTTACAGGTTTTAAGTATACCGGAGCCAATTTTACACACGCTAAACAAAACTGATCACTGACAGTGACTCCATTGTGTTAAAAACTGACGAAATATGAGTGTTAGTTTTCTTTAGTTGTTAGATATACGTGTCTGGGTGATAGTTAAAGAAAAATAAGAGATTTGTAGACAATTAATTTTGTCATTGCGTTGTGTACTGAAACATGAAATTAGATTTATAGGAAGTTATTGACCTAGAATTCCCTATTTTTCTTTAAGGTTGGAACATTATCTGTATTTATTGTTTTGAATTCAATTAACTCCACCATGTGTTGCCGTCCCCGTTGAGATTTTCAAACGCATAATATATTTTACTTACTGTTTGCATTCTATTACAGGTCTGACTGACGATTTCTAGTGGGACAAAACAATCCATTGTTTATTTACATTTTTATCGATATCTCCATTAAAGATATAATGCGGGTATAGTGCAAATACTTTCACCGTGCCGCTTGAACTCACGTGACTGGGTCGTGCGCATATCGTTATTAGGTAACTGTAAAAATCAGAATCGTAATTTAGACACGTGAGTATGTGACAGCCATAAACCGTTAGTGTCGCGGGACAATAACACAGCCTAAAATAAATACGTGAATGTTGATATTACCTATTTCGCATAATGGAATCTTCACATGAATATGTATATATGGTATCAAGCGACACGGTCGAAGTATTTTACCTATATTGGTAAAACAGTAAATAAACTAAGAATTGTTTGCGACAGAATATCGCGGTTTGTCTGTAGCTGTAGGTATTTAGTAGATTCGATACATCGGCTCTGTATTACAATTTAAGAAAGTATCAATTTGATGAAAATTGAAGCCTATATCCACATGTCCCCTTATATGATCAACGAACGTATATATTTGTTCCGCATTTAAGTAAAATTGCCTTGATATCTGATCCGGTGCATTAGATTATTTGTTGAAATCTGTTTAGAATTGTTTCCTGTACATGTAGAATGTTAAGGATTGACTCTTATGGTTATTTTGTTAATATTGCCATGGATATGTGAAGCTGATTTTCAATTTGGGGTTTTGCGAACATTCCATTGTTATGATGCGTTTGTGTCATATGTGTTGAGTTGAATAAAATATTGTGTTTGAATGTGGATTTTTATGTTAGTTATTTTATTCCAGAAACATTCGACTGGCCACATTTAATTCCAGAAACATTCGACTGGCCGCCTTTCTCTACATTGATCACAGTGATGACCCCGATGTTCCTCCATCTTTCGGATTAGATTTTAAATCCGTCATGCAAAGTAGCATGAAATCTATCAAACACATCATTGTGGCGACATATTATGCTAGGTTGTCTGAGTTGGGATAGATTGCATTGTGTCCCAGTACTCCATATCTAAATGACGTACGTCCTTCACTCACCACAACCGAAAGAACACTCCCATGGACACGATGATTCAGTTGCAGGTCGTTTATCTCCGTCTGAATACGATCTCCGCAAGCTATTATCGATATTGATATCTGTGACCAGGCATCTGCCAGTGACTGCCGTATGATGCTGAGCGACAATCCAGGTAGCTTTTTAAATGTCTTTGGAATGACACGGCCAGGCCCGGGTGCAAACTCAAGACCTGTCGCCCTCGAAGCTTACGCTCTAACCATTAGCCTAAAGGTATGGCTCAGTGATGATATTGACGAAACACGCTGTGCTACCGTGTTAACTGACTCGCGCATTTTTGGAAATATTTGTCTAGATAGTGCATCTTTTTACGAACTAACGAACACATTTTTAGAAAGTTCCAACCATTTCTAAATCTGTTTTACTCATTTCAACTCTTAATGGCTTTATATAAATGTCAGCACCCTAAGGAGACTATTATCAACGGAGTGCAAAGTTGGATATTCGAATAATAGAGGAAATAACACATTTTAATTGATACAGTAACATTATAAATGATTTTGCAGCGTGCTGGGTACTCCCTCAGAAACCTGTAGCATAACTCTTTTGAATCTCGTCACACAATAAGGAAAGTTCATCGGGAAAAAAAGTCCATGAAAAATATACCCCCTCAAGTCCTAGTTTATATACTAAAACTGGGGTTGACAGGGGTTTACCTAATTTTCGTATTTTGATTTTTTGCGTCGAGGCAGTTCTGACGTGTACCTACAAAAAACATAAAAATCAAGAATTTTCGGATGAATATTTCATTTTTTTTTTTTTTTTTTTTTTTTTTTTTTTTGCAGCTAAACGAAATCTCTGTATATTGCATGGACAAACGTTCGTAATGTTATGGAGTTTTGACATGATCATCCGGTGGCTACTCGTCGGAACATTTCAATCCTGGGCAATTGAGCAATTGTATTATTAAAGACGCTTTTTAAAAGCTGTGCCGTTACCGAGATGCTTACCTTTCAATTCGATTTCGTAAGTTATGCAGAGTTTATTATGACGCGGCTCGTAAGTTTAATGCATTTACTTTAATGGAATAAAAAAATCTATATGTTTTAAACTATATAGTTTGCGTGTGAATATGCAATTTGTTACGCGACAATGTTCGTGAAGTTTCAATTATATTCGTATTGTATGAATGCGTACCACGTTTTGTACGCAATATTTATGCTCGTTATATCCATCTGGGTGTGTTGATACACGAATGGTTTTCTTCCTCCACATGAATTCTTGATTTGCTCGGGTATTTCGCCATTGATTTCAAAAGCGGTTGTAGGTTTTGTTTGGCACAGAAGTAAATGAAATAATTCTGGATATTTAGTTAATAAATAATCAATACAGATTATTAAGAGTAAACGTAATTCGAATAAAAAGCCTCGATGTTTGAAAAGATATGATTTCGAAAACGTTACATTCGTTGCGCATTAAAATTAGTAGAAAATAATTCAATACAATCTCTATTTCTGAATTCAATGCATTTTGTATTTCTAAACAAAAGATTTACACATACAAACGTTTTATCAACTTCGGTACATTTACCCCCGATAATTGATGCTCTTTCGTCCGTTTTCGAGCGATGAAAGCGTATGCCAATTAAGGAAACATTTCAAATTTCTGTCATTCATTTGAATTATTGTTTTGTTCAGCATAAAAAAGCCGTTCGGATGCCCTGAAGGTCATCTCTTATTATGGGTGTCTATCCATCATTGTGACGCCCCCTTACAATGCGATAATAATGTACTGTGACAATGGTCATTCCAGTAAAATACCAAATGAGCCGCGTCGTTAGAAAACCATCAATGTGGTTTTAAACAGGTCCGACACAAAACCGAGCTAGGTCCGACACAAACCGAGCTGTACAAGCACAGAAGATGATTTTGGATTAAGGAAGCAGAGGCATTGAGCTTTCTGTGTAGCCAAAATAAAGCCACTGTTCGGTTATGCAGTTACTGCACAGCTGATCTGCGCCTTTGTTTTCGTATATTGTCTTATACACCGGTTACAATGTACTTTAAGCGCATGAAAATATTCCAGTAGATCACACGTTCAATAGATCATACTTTTAATACAAAACAATTGTTTTCGGTTCATTCTGAATAGACAACTACATGCGGTTGCACCGAGCTTCGTTTGTAATAGAAATGATGGATGGGAAGGACTGGCACTAAAGTGAATGCTGATTGGGCATGTCACCCACTCAATTACGAATGTAACACGTTTCCATTGTAGATGTAATAGCGAAACCCATTATGCCCGTGTTATTTAACCCTTTATATCCCACTGGTCAAGCAACAGGAAAGTATGTCCGTGAAATAATTACCCCCTTAAACCCCGTTTTATATAGTAAAATTCTGGTATGCAGGGGTATAATATATTTTCTTATTTTTTGATCCAAAACAGATTGTTGATACTCGTTGCATCCACCTCTGCGAGGCGGTTCTAACATGTACCCACAATCAATATTTTGAGCAAAAACATTGAAATATCATTTGTTCTAATGAAATTTTCAATTCTGACAGGATGAGAAAAATCTCTGTCTATTGTAAAGACACATTACGAAAACATGCCAATGCAATATACAGAGATTTTTAAAGTTATGAAAATTTTCAGTAGAAAAAAATTGATATTTTTCTTATTTTTGCTCAAAACATATAATGTGGGAACCCGTTAGAACCGCCTCGTCGAGGCGGTTCTAACGAGTACCCACAATCTATGTTTTGGAGCAAAAATACGAAAAATAGGTATACCCCTGCATACCCCAGTTTTGTTACATAAAAGTGGGGTTTAAGGGGGTATTCATTGCACGGACATGTTTTCCTGATGGGTTTTCGTAATGGTTACTGGAGTAAGCAGGCTTTCTTTCTTTTGCTTCAATACATAGAGTGTAAGTACATATTTTGCAGTCGGCCAACTAAGCATCTAAGCTTACGATCATTCAGCACTTCTCGCAAACGTAGCAAAATTGTAGAAGCATCCGTGGTGCAACTGGTAAGTCACTCGCCTTGTAAACCAGGGGTCGCAGGTTCGATCCCGGGCTTCTAAAACAAAATCAAAAAAAAAAAATTCCCTGTTGAGCTTTCGGGTGCTCCCGGGACAACAAAACCCATAAAACAACCTCCTAGAGTACTGGTCTCGCCCAGGAAAAAAATGTACCGTTATTTGTGTTGTTGCTACAGTCATCTGCCAAGTTTTCGGAGAACTACAGCAAACGTTAAATATTGCAAAAGTAGGCAACGATCAGGAAATGGTCAATCAGAAAGCAATTCCCAATCCAAAAACCGAGGCGGGAAAAAAACTTAATTTACAATCAGGTACTTACACGAAGAAAACATATCGTAAGCCGAATGAGCAGCCATTTTCCCAATAGGTGGCCACTCAGCCACCCAGACTTATTTAAAAATTTGAAGACACATAAGGCGCTTACAGCACAAAAGATAAACACCAATACATAAAGCAATAAGAACCACCACATAAGTATCGCCTTGGAACGATCAGTAATATACAATTACTGGCGGGCTTAAATCGATTTTACATGACCATAACCTCACCCTCAGCTTGTGCAGCGGTTCACAACATTGAGTTAGTTCTTCGGTTCTTGTTGTGAATCTCTAACTAGTCAATGAATCGGCACTGTGTACTTTATGGAATGGAGTCATGGATTGGAGCCATGGATTGGAGTACAGGACGACTGGATTCTTGGAGTGGAACCTTGGAGTGAAATGTTTGAGCGTTAGAGAAACGATTATTTTGATGGTAAAATTGGTCTTGTTAGAACGGATACCGAAGCAAACATGTAAATAAAGCATTACCCGTATAAGTAATGGAAATAAATGATTAATTTCTGTTACTTATCAGTTTATGCATTTGTTGCACATTTTTTCATTGCGTATGTTCGCCCCGAGACAAATTTCACCACCAGAATTGAGTTTTCTTTTACATTCAAAATTTCACTCCAAGGTATCACTCCATGAATCCACTCTAATATTCCACTCCATGACTTCAATCCAAGACTGCAATCCATGACTCCAGTCCATAAAATACACAGTGCCCAATGACTCATCAAGGGCAAATAAATAAATCATAATAACCATCCTGGTGAATCAAAAACGAGGACTCAACAGATTTAGTAAGCTGTCCGGCGATGGTGATCCCTGGGCGCCGAATAACTTACTGAAACCCGGAGCAAAATAAAAACACCAGCTGAACCCAGGTGGACCAAGCAACAGACAAGTAGCTCCGGCCTCAACGAACTTAAACATACTTTAAGTCGGTGTCATTATAGTCTGGCGCCCGACCCACCGGTGTGCAATTAAAGAAGGCAGCATAGTTATCAACCATGATTGGGTTAAAAACTAAGCATGCAAACTGTCGCATGACTTAAAACTTATACGTCTGTAACGTGTAATGATTTTTCTGAACTGAAAAGAAAAGTCATTCCCTCCTATATGTTTCTTAAATTTGTAAACGGAAAGGCACACGACTTATCCAATAACTATGCTTTTATTAACATTTGAGCCGCCTCATGGGAAAACCAACAATCTGCATAGGCGAAAACAAAGACGCAGATCAGCTTCGCGGTAACCGCGAAGCTGATCAGCGCCTTTGTTTTCGCTACTCGGATAGTACAACTCCTCTTCTACTTAAATCCGAAATTTCAAGCTTCTAGCTCTTTTCTGTGCTTGTACGGGCCGATTTGTGTCGGACCTGTTCGGAAACCACATTGTTGGTTTTCCCACGAGGCGGCTCATATTTTAATCATATATTTAGCTGACATAGACTGTCATACATATTTTGAAATATTGGTAAAGCAATTAGTTATCTTTTATTGTGAATGAATATCGCAGCTTATCATTACTACCCGGAAAAATCTAGAGAAACCGCAAATTGGCGTGAGGCGTTTATAGTAACCATCTGTTGGATTTTCGATAATGCAAACGGCTGGAATAAATCAAATCCTGTTATATCATATAGATTCTAAATAAACCACTAACTAAAATGAGGAATAAAATATAAGACGTGTCAATTAAAACTCTTAAAAGCCTCTTGAAATATATTTGTAGCAATAACGTCTAACTTTAAAACTTACAAGTATTTTGGCTTACCGCAACTGGACCGTAGGGTTTAGAGTAAGAAACGAGGGAACAGGAATGGATGCAATCAAATTTAAAGTCCCAACATGAAAACACGGCGAAAAAGAAGAGACATCTGAAAATCATCATAGAACATTTTTCCGACCAAAGAACTGGAACAGCAAGAAGGCTTGCTCGCTGGCCAGCTGAATAAATGACAATTACTGTGCAAGATTTCAAACTTACATCTCCTTTGTGTTTATTTCGAATTCAGTACCTCCGGAAATACAGAGCGATGGACGTCTTATCGCTGGCCTCAGCACAAGCGTATAATGCCAGGTTGCATAGCTGAAGGCAGCATGGCTTTAAGTCGTCGAAAACTATTGCAATGTTTCCTCATTAAAGCTACGTCACTTGACATACAAGTAAACTGTTACGTGTAACTGACGGACGGGCGGAAAAGTGAGCTCCTACAATCTGGCACGAAAAAAAACTTCAGATGACGTCAATTGACTTGAATATTGCATGACATTCACTTGGTATTTACATTACCAAGTTGTCAAAATATCCTTAAGACTATAGAAAGAATTTGGAAAATTGCAAGTCTGCTTATATAAGAGGGTCTGGATGGGGTATAATGATTAAAGAATAATGGCCTATTTTTTTTAATGAGAGTGAATAAAGAGCAAAAAATCTGAAGCACCAACATTATAAACTGTCACATCAGTTGGTTTCCACACCATTTCTCGCTTATGTTGAAACAACATGTTGTATATATTTACATTTCATAGTACTGTTTTGGTGATAAATAAATCGTACAATTTGATTGGTAACGCAGTTACTTTAATGGGTAGAATTGGAATGGGCGTAAAACAAGGCCGCACATGACATGCGTTGTGATTTGTCGAAAGGTTGGGTTTCTGTTTTCTAACCGGTAATCAGAGACTGTAGTAATTGCATTTTGACAGATTTTCTTCCTAGAAAGATTTTGGCCGTCAGTCATTTTACGTCCAGAACTTTCTAATCAATATTCTCTACTATAAAACCTGTCATGTGTTGGTTTAAGACTTCAAAAGATGCCGTCATGCTGTGATATCGAAGACACATGAGTGTTTTGCTTGCGCATGTTTAAAATATACTTAGCGTCATTGGAAAGGTACCTGTAAATCAGGTTTAATTAACACATGGCAATATTTGATTCATTTTAAACAGACAACTGCCGATACTTCAGCACTCATTTTATGGCATAGTTTGCCATCCATCATTGCTATTGGAAACCGTGCTCATCACAGCCGAATAAATTATACGCACACCTTGACAGATCTCAGAGACTTCCATCGAAATGTAGAGAGAAAAACAAAATTTGGGTACTACCTGAAAGTAAGATCCTCTATTAAGCCAGCCAGTGGGACATTTTAAGCCAACTTGGTGGCGTTTTCAATGAAGTCAAAGAGGCATAAAAAGGCATGGCGGCTGGTGGAAATACGGCTATCTAGTTTTGAAAAATTTCGAAAATCATAAATTGCACTTGTATCACGTGCATCATAGTTCCAGGGCTAGTTGATTTGCACTTGACCAGAATCATGATTGAAACTAAACGTTTTGAAAGAAATTTCATATTTTTTCAAAATATCGAAATTTTAGTAGTGGTAACTTTTCATTGACAATGAGTATATAATATTTAAAGTTTATGATTTACTAAAACAATAACATGTACGTACTTCTAATCCAGGAGTCTGGAAGATCAAAGTCAGAGGTTTGCATCTACTCTTCCTATATAACGCCGTGTTTTGAAATGCACCAACGTGTTACTAAATCGTTAATAAAAAGTTTTTAATCATCTCTTTGCGACGTTATCTTGTTATTCAAAATCACATTTATTTGGTGGTTTTGACTTGTACGAAATAAGGGCTTAAAAAGCTATGTATTGTATCGTCTTCTACAACCTTCTGAAGGTTTGTTTTACATTAGCTTAGTATGCTTAAATCCTTATTTTGTCGGGTGATCAATCAAATATGCATTTCTTGTGACAGTAGATTAAACAGATGAGAACTTGAATATTAAGTATTCCAAAATTCGCATTTGCTTCACGTATAAAGAAACCCACTTTTACTTTGTTCACAGAAACCTGTATGAAATATCAAAGATACTAGCCGGTGTTTCGCCCCATGATACAAATGATTTTACAACTGATGAAAGGAAGACATGTCATTAGATATACATTAGAAAACAATTACTTTATGTCGTGAAACGTAAAACAATGATTAACTGGAAATTACGTATTTTTCTTAAACCCCCTAGGCTGACTTCGTAGTTTCTATTAAATATCCCTTCTAGCTAAGTCCGTTGTCTGAGCAGAATAAGCGGCGATAAAGCAATATATGTCAACCTAACAAATAAATGCGTCTCACAATATGCCGTGTTTTCGTTTAATTCATTTGAATGTTCAATGCTGAGACAAGTTTATAACTAAGGCCAGTCTTATACCATTCCAATTTAGGTCTTCGACATAAAATTACTGGAGGTAAACATGTCGTTAATTTAGTTTCTTCCCACCTCGGTTTTGAAGAGGAATTCGCTTTCTGAATGCGCCTTTTCCTGGTCATTGCCTACTTGTACCTTTCTATATTTGATAGTTGATACAAAAATGATTACACGCTATTCATACTTCTGATAATAACTGACTCAAATACAACGATTCCGAACGTCAAAAGTACGACAGTTCATAGCGCGTATCTACGATTAATATTTCGAACAAAACCGTTTAATATCTTCTTTTTTTTTAATTTTCTGTACAATTTTCTAAATCGATACTGCGTCGCATATAACATTTTGTTTTCTTTTCTTTATTCCAGTTTAACTTCTCCACACTGGTACCAAAATGTCCTACAGCGGACGACTCATTCATGTTTGGTCCAGGAATGGACCTGGTGGACACACAGACACGCTATTCATACTTCTGATAATAACTGACTCAAATACAACAATTCCGAACGTCAAAAGTACGACATTTTATAGCGTGTATCTACGATTTACGTTTCGAACAAAACCGTTTAATATTTTTTTCTTTTTTCATTTTTTCTGTACAATTTTCAAAATCGATACTGCGTCGCTTATAACAATATATGTTTTCTTTATTCCAGTTCAACTTCTCAACGCTGGTACCAAAATGTCCTACAGCGGACGACTCATTCATGTTTGGTCCGGGAATGGATCTGGTGGACACACAGACACCAAACTGCTCAAATACAACACCTTACTTTGGCGATATGTACAAACACGAATTTGGAGAGCAGGATCCAATGCTGAAAGCCGGCAAGAATTTCTTCGCTTACTTCACGCCCGTAATTTTAATTGTCGGACTGCTAGGGAATGGGTTATCAGTCGCGGTGCTCACGTCTAAGGCTATGAGAAAGTTATCTGCAAGTACTTATCTGGCAGCGCTATCAACGTCGGACATATGTACCTTGATATTTTACGTTTTCATCGAATGGTTACGGAGGGGACTTATTCATATTTCTCCAGAAACGAAACCAACATTCTTGGATATGAATGGAATATGTCAGTGTTTGCTGTTCTTATCTTATGTTTCGCGCATGATGAGTAGTTGGTTAATCGTGATATTCACCGTGGAAAGATTCATTTGCTATCCACTGAAAACCTTTAAACGAGGAGCCAGAAGATTGATTTTGGCGTTGCTAATTGTGTCGTGTGTTTTGGTCATGTACAAACCCATTCTAAGTGAGTCGAGAACAATAAGGGGTCGAACAGCCTGTGCTAGCAGGCCAGACCTTACAAATGTTTCTTTCGTTCTTGACAGTGTATTCGCAGTTCTCATTACATTTGTCCTCTTTCTTATCATCTCAATCCTGAACCTTCTCATCTTCAGAACCCTATTTATCCGGAACTATCGTCATAGAGTGCTCAGCAGCAAGGAGTCCCCGATCAGGCTGGAATTCACTCTTATCCTCCTGGCAATTTCGTTATTTTTCGTCGCTTTCAATCTGCCATACTTCAGCGTGTGGTTCAGAAATTTCCTAAATCACCCGTTAGTTAACGGTGAGTATATGTCTACAGATATGGAATACTGGAATGTTGTCTTGACCATCACGAGAACCATTTTCTTTATGAATTACTGTGTTAATTTCTTTCTTTATAACATTACCGGGGCCTATTTTCGGCGGACGTTGAGATCGGTTTTTGGGTTGCGCATGCAGCGGAAGGATATTTACAAGAACTATATTCGATGTCAGAGTTTGTGTTCGACGTCTACACAGTTAGTGATTACGCCACAGCATTCTATGAATGGTCATGCTTTCTAATATGTGTTCTGAGATACCATTACGAAAACACGCTCATACAATATATAAATAGTTGTGAAAAAAGAAAATTTTCAGTGAAAAGATTTTATATATACTATTGGCATAAAGTAAAGCATATTCCACTTTCATCAGCACATATGATAAAATCAGATGTCCGAAAATAATATGCTTCATACACCAGTCAGAGAAACTTATTTGAAGGGTTGGGGCAAATTTTTGGTTTTCAAAATGACAATTATCAACTCGAATGAACGGCATTTCGACATGTACTACCAGTAGGCGAAATGGCAAAAGTTGATGCTGTTCTAAGATAACGACATAAAGTGGGTCTAATTGTTTCAGAATTTAAGGGAAATTGTTCAGTCTAAGATTTGACAGTCAAGTTTTACAGATCACGTGATCATGTAGGCAGAAAAATGAAAGTAAAAAATTACAAATTTTTATCACAAAAAGTGCTATGGTTTCAAAGTTTTGTCTATAAATTAGTTGTTTGACTGTTTTTGCTGCCCAAACTAGGTTGAAAGTATTGTTTGAAGATGGAAAAAGAGGCACAGTCACATTTAAAGACAAAGAAAACCGTCAAAGGTTTTTGCAAGCCATTATCATGAATACACCTTAAATCAAATTAGCAAAATATCATTACTGTTTTATCGCTGTATTTATTGACATGACTATTCAACTATGCCAGTTCCATGAGCTAGAGATGCATATCTTAAAACTTTGATAGAAAATCAACGAAATATATCCCTATTTTTGGAGAAATACACATGTTTGGCTATAGGGGGTGTCTAATTAGGCGCATGAATAAGCCTGTCATGACGTCACAGAGATAAGTAGAAGGTCATGGTTTTGAATTTTGGAATGTTGAATAACAGTGCTTTCAAAAAGGCAATAAACAATTTTGGTAAATTTTACAGTCTGAAAAATATATACACACATATCAAAATATGCTTAACTTTATGCCATTAGTATATTTCTGATTTTTGAACATAACATTGATTGTGGGTAATCGTAAGAGCCGCCTCACCAGGCGGTGCTAACATTTACCCACAATTAAACTTTAGTATCAAGAATATGAAAAATTGTATAAGCCTGTATACCCCAGTATTACTATATAAAAGTTGGGTATAAGGGGGTGTACCTTTCATGGACATGTTTTCCTGAAACGAGTAGTACAAACATGTGTAGGTTAATGTATCTTAGTTTCGCTACATCGCCACCCAGTACCAAAATCAATTTTATTTGTAGCAAACAATTCGTTGTACAAATTTTTCCTATGTGAAAATATAAAGCTGCGAATGTACGTGTTTAATGTTTTATTTTAAATCTCGATAAATCACAAACAAATAAGACAGCTGAGCTAGTCAGATACAAATACCATTTAAAATGGCATATCAAGTTATTTAGTGATATCAACACAGTTTTGTTGAAGTGATGATCGGTTGCTATAAAATCATGATAATTGAGAAGTTAAGAACTACTGAGTTCCCCATCCAACGCAACTTTATTTTTTCATCTCCTTTTTTAAATTGGCCAATTCTTTGAAAATCTTTGTGAGAATTCAGTATCATACTGACTCGAAAATCTTTGTGTGTTATCATATCCAAAATTTTAGAGCGCATGTGGTCGAATATGCCTCAGAATACTGAAATGTATTTTATGTGCCTCGCACGCGCGGGCTCGAATTTTTTCATAAATTCACACGATTCAAATCTTTGAAGTTCGTCCGATGAGTGTATAGCAGTTTCAGTGCTGTACATGTAACCTACGGCTCAACGCCAGAGATCACCATTATTTCGAGTACCACAAAATTGCCTGTTTTTAGGCGTTCAGCGTCACTTGGTCACGTGGTCGACGTCATTGCAGATGTCCATTATATGCTTTAATATGTGTAGGCAACCTAGCCTTATCCAGTAAAGTGTATTGCATTGTGGGAAATTTGTTTTAACTGCGTTTCGCTGCTTAAGATAGTTTGCACAGTTTATCAAGAAATTCGTCATTTTTCAAACTTACCCCTTCGTCAGTTTTTACGCAGTTGTTGGCGAACGAAAAACGTTTGACGGTTGATATTCACATGTTGTCTTTGAAAATGGTTGGCTTCATATACGCGGAATTTCGAATGAATCGACTGAAACCACAAAAACTTATTCAAAATTTAAGGACCGTAGTTGCGTTGGCTGTGGAACTCAGTATATATGGATCTAGTATGGATGTAGACAGGATGTTCTGTCTTATCATTTTCCAACTACTTGAGATATGTTTTCCATGATTTAAGGTATGAAAGTTGACCTTAGTAAATCGTCTGCTGTTTTCCATGAGTGCTAAGCTTATGTTGTTTGTATACTCAAGAACTATAGATACCATAGATTTTGCGTCTTTCAGAAATACTACCCGAATCTTTCGATTTGAAGGGTGAATATGTGACATGACATATATATATATATATATAAAATTTGTTCTATCTACAGGTTTTAAGCATACCGGAGCCAATTTTACACTCGCAACACAAAACTAACCACTGACAATGACTCCATTTTGTTGAAAAACTGACGAAATATAAGTGTCAGGTTTCTTCAGTTGTTACATGTAGGCATACGTGCCTGTATATCTGAGTGATAGTTAAAGAAAAATAAGAGATTTGTAGATAATATATTTTGATCATGAAACATGAAATTATCTTTATAGGAAGTTATTGACTTAAAATTCTCGATTTTTCTTTAAGATTGGCACATTATATGTATTTATTGTTTTGAATTCAATTAACTCCACAATGTGTTGTCAAACCCGTTGAGATTTTCAAACTCATAACATAACTATTCTATTACAGGTATGACGATTTCTAGCTGGATAAAACAACTCATAGTTTATATATCTCGGTTTAAGATATACTGCGGGTTTTGTGCGAACACTTTGACCGTGCCGCTTGAACTCACATGACTGGGTCGTGCGCATATCGGTATTAGGTAACCGTAATTCAGACACGTTAGTATGTGATAGCCATAAACCGTTAGTGTCTCGGGACAATACAAAGTCTAAAATAAATATGTGAATGTTGACATTACCTATTTCGCATAATGAAATCTTCGCATGAATATGTATTTCGTGGTTTCAAGCGACACGGTCAAAGTATTTTACCTATATTTGCAAAACTTTAAGTAAACAAAGAATTGTTTGCGACAGAATACCGCGGTGGGCCTGTAGCTGTGGGTATTAAGTAGATTCGATTCATCGGCTCTTTAAACATCATAAGTGTGAATTTCTTTCTGATTGCGCTTTTTCCTGATCGTTGCCTTGTTGTACCTTTTTAGAAATTATCAATTTGATAAAGCTATATAAGCTTATCTCCTCATGTCCCCTTATATGACCAACGAACGTATAAAATTGTTCCACATTTAAGTAATTTTGTCTTGCTATCGGACCCGGTGCATTCGATTATTTTTTGAAATCTTGTTGGAATTGTTTCCTGTAGACTGTTAAGGATTGACTCTGGTTATTCTGTAACTATTGCCATGTTTATAAGAAGCTGATTTTCAAATTGGTGTTTTGCGTACATTCCATTGTTATGATACGTTTGTCACATATGTGTTGAGTTGAATAAAATATTGTGTTTGAATGTGGATTTTTATGTTAGTTATTTTATTCCGGAAAGATCCGACTGGCCATCTTGCTCTTCATTGATCACAGTGATGACTCCGAAGTTGCTCCATCTTTCGTATTAGATTTTAAGTAGCATGAAATCTGTCAACCAAATCATTGTGCCGACATATTTTGCTAGGTTGTCTGAGTTGGTATCGACTCCATATTTGAATGCCGTACGTCCTTAACTCACCACAACCGCGGGAACACCCCCATGGACACGATGATTCAGTTACAGGTCGTTTATCTCCGTCTGAATCCGATCTCCGCAAGCTATAATCGATATCGATATCTGTGACAGGCAATTAACAGTTACTGCCTTATAATGCTGAGCGACAATCCAGGTGGCTTTATAAATTAATGTCTTTGGAATGACGCGGCCCGGTCCGGGTTCAAACTCAAGACCTATCGCTCTCTAAGCTTACGCTCTAACCATTAGCCTAAAGGTATGGCACAGTGATGATATTGATTAAACACGCTGTGCTACCGTGTTAACTCTCGTGCCTTTTTCGAAATATTTGTCTAGATAGTGCATCTTTTTACGAAATAACGAACACATTTTTAGAAAGTTCCAACAATTTCTAAATCTGATTTACTCATTTCAACTCTTAATGGCTTTATATAAATGTCAGCACCCTAAGGAGACTATTATCAACGGAGTGCAAAGTTGGATATACGAATAATGAAGGAAGTAACACATTTTAATTGATATAGTTACATTATAAACGATTTTGCAGCGTGCTGGGTACTCCCTCAGAAACCTGAAGCATAACACTTTTGAATCTCGTCACACAATAAGGAAAGTTCATCGGACAAACTTGTCCATGAAAAGTATACCCCCTCAAGTCCCACTTTATATAGTAAAACTGGGGTTGACAGGGGTTTACCTAATTTTCTTATTTTGATTTGTGCGTCGAGGCAGTTCTGTTGTGTACCTACATTGTTTGTTTTGAGCAATTTCAGTTTTTACAACTGAAAGAAATCTCTGTATATTGCATGGACGAACGTTCGTAATGTTATGGAGTTTTGACATGATCAACCAATGGCTTCTCTCGAAACATTTCGATCCTTGACAAATGAGCAATCGTATTATTAAAGACGCTTTCTAAACGCTGTGCGGTTACTGAGATGCTTAACTTTCAATTCGATTTCGTATGTTATGCAGAGAAAGCATGTTTGTTTAATATGACGCGGCTCGTATGTTTAATGCATTTACTTTAATGGAATAAAAACATTTCCATATGTTTTAAACTATATAGTTTGCGTGTGTATATGTAATTTGTTACGCGACAATGTTCCCGCAGTTCCAATTATATTCATATTGTAGGAATGCGTACCACGTTTTGTACGCAATATTTAGGCTCGTTATATCCAGCTGGGTGTGGTGTTCTTCCTCCACATGAATTCTTGATTTGCTCGGGTATTTCGCCATTGATTTTGTAACGTGCAGCCGAACTAAGCCACAGCAAACCCCGTCGGTGGAAAAGCATGCTCATCCACAAAGGGTGGTTTACTGCGCTATATACTCAACACTTACTCGATTCACAAAGTTTAGAGTTAAAATTTGCATTTTACAAGCACTCAATATGCCGCTAATACGTTGCGCCAACGTATTTTTTCAAGGGAGGCTATCCCGTCACATTTCTTCCCCCTCCGAGAAGACTCGACCCGAGTCTTGGCCTGGGGACTACATGGGTAAGGCAACCCCGGTCTGGCAGTTGTCATTATCCCACCGCTGCCACCAAATGTTACGTGCAGCCGCACTAAGCCGCAACAAACCCCGTCGGTGAAAAAGCATGCTCATCCACCAAGGGTGGTTTACTGCGCTGTATACTCAACACTTACTCGATTCACAAAGTTTGGAGTTTGAAATTTGCATATTACAAGCACTCAATATGCCGCTAATTACGTTGCGCCAACGTATTTTTCCAAGGGAGGCTATCCTGTCACAACTTCAAAAGCGGTTGTAGGTTTTGTTTAGCACAAAAGTAAATGAAATACTTCTGGATATGTAGTTAATAAATAATCAATACAAAGATTATTAAGAGTAAAAGAAATTCGAATAAAAAGCCTCGATGCTTGAAAAAAAAATGATTTCGAAAACGTTACATTCGTTGCGCATTAAAATTAACAGAAAATAATTCAATACAATCTCTATTTCTGAATTCAATGCATTTTGTATTTCTAAACAAAAGATTTACACGAACGTTTTATCAACTTCGGTACATTTACCCCCGATAATTGATGTTCTTGCGTCCGTTTTCGAGCGATGAAAGCGTATGCCAATTAAGGAAACGTTTCGAATTTCTGTCAATCAATTTGAATTGTTTTGTTCAGCGAAAAAAAAACCCTTCGGATGCCCTGAAGGTCATCTCTTATTATGGGTGTCTATCCATCATTGTGACGCCCCATTACAATGCCATAATATTGTACTGTGACAATGGTCATTACATTTCAGTGAATACCAAATGAAAACCAACAATTTTTTGAATGTGGGTTTTGAACAGGTCCGACACAAACCGAGCTGTACAAGCACAGATGATGATTTTGTAGTAAGAAAGTAGAGGCATTGTGCTATCCGTGTAGCGAAAACAAAGGCGCTGATCATATGTGCAGTAAATGCACAGCTGATCTGCGCCTTTGTTTTTGCATATGCAGATTGTTAGTTTTCTTATACACCGGCTTAAATATATTTTGAGAGCATGAAAATATTCCAGTAAATCATACGTTCAATCGATCATACGTTTAATACAAAACAATAGTTTTCGGTTCATTCTGAATAGACAACTACATGCGGTTGCGCTGAGCATCGTTTTTAATAGAAATGATGGATGAGAAGGACTGACACTAAAGTGAACGCCGATCGGGCATTTTACCCACTCATTTACGAATGTAAAACGTTTCCAAGTTAGATGTAATAGCGAAACCCATTATGCCCGTGTTATTTAACCCTTTAATATCCCACTGGTCAAGCAACAGGAAAGTATGTCCGTGAAATAATTACCCCCTTAAACCCCGTTTGTTATTATATAGTAAAACTATGGTATGCAGGGGTGTAATATTTGTTTTCTTATTTTTTATCCAAAACAAAGATTGTTGGTACTAGTTGCATCCACCTCTGCGAGGCGGTTCTAACATGTACCCACAATCAATGGTTACTGGAGTAAGCAGGCTTTCTTTCTTTTGCTTCAATACATAGAGTGTAAGTACATATTCTGCAATCGGCCAACTAAGCATCTAATAAAATATAAAGGTTTGGTCCTATGGAAGCAGTAAAATATTCAAAGGGAGATAGTATGGACTATACTGCACAATTTCGGGTAATGAACCCTCATCAGTAGCCCTGTTAAAAGCGGCAAAGAGAGCCAGACTATTGTACTGTAATTTCGAAAATTTAAACGAGAAGTCTAAATCAAAGACACATTCCTAAACGGGGTCAAATAATTTAAAGATTGTTCAGAAGTATGTTTCTAAACGTTAGTGTTTTGAACACTCTGAAAATCTTTACTGATCTCATAGGACCTAAATAAAAATAGAATCTGCACTATGTACGGGAAGACTTTTAAGGGCCGCCACACGGCACAACACCATTTGCAGTAATAGCAAATAAAATATAAGCATTTGAGGCCACATTTAAAATTATTTCTGTTTGCCCTCTCCCTACCCTGTCTAGAAAAGTTGGGTAGGTAGGTAGGTTTTTTTTTTGTTTTGTTTTTTGTTTTTTTTTATTTCATGAACTACTGTATTATGCATTATTTTTGGTCAAAGGAATTAGCTATAATTTTGTCAAAGCTAATCACAATTACAGGTGCATTTTATGTTTTGTAGTGCTTGAACATAAGAACAAAATATCCAATTGGTGAGAAGGATTATGGTTTAAATGAAAACACATTACTTTCTAGGGAAAACAATTTATCTTCTGACAGAAACATTTTAAAAAAAAAATCTGGTGAAAGGGCAATAAAATGTTTTGAGTAGGCCCCATTTTCGGTGAGTAGGTAGGGAGAGGGCAAACAAACAAATTTTTATTTTTGGCCTGATAATTCAACACTTCTGGCAAACGTAGCAAAATTGTAGAAGCATCCGTGGTGCAGTTGGTAAGTCACTCGCCTTGTAAACCAGGGGTCGCAGGTTCGATCCCGGGCTTCTAAAACAAACAAACAAACAAACAAAAGAAAACACTACAAAACCATCTCCCAGTTGAGCCTTCGGGTGCTCCCGGGACACCAAAACCCATAAAACAACCTCCTACAGTACTGGTCTCGCCCAGGAAAAAATACCGTCATTTGCCAAGTTTTCGGAGTATTAGAGCAAACGTTAAATATTGCAAAAGTAGGCAACGATCAGGAAATGGAGCAAACAGTAAGAAATTCCCAATACAAAAACCGAGGCGGGAAAAAAATTAATTTACAATAAGGTACTTACACGAAGAAAACATATCGTAAGCCGAATGGGCAGCCATTTTCCCAATAGGTGGCCACTCAGCCACCCAGACGTAACTAAAAATATGAACACACATAAGGCGCTTACAGCACAAAAGATAAACACCAATACATAATGCAATAAGAACCACCACATAAGTATCGCCTTGGAACGATCAGTAATATACAATTACTGGCGGGCTTAAATCGATTTTACATGACCATAACCTCACCCTCAGCTTGTGCAGCGGTTCACAACATTGAGTTAGTTCATCGGTTCTCGTTGTGAATCTCTAACTAGTCAATGAATCGGCACTGTGTAATTTACGGAATGGAGTCATGGATTGGAGTCTTGGATTGGAGCCATGGAGTGGATGACAGGACTGGATTCTTGGAGTGGAACCTTGGACTGAAATGTTTGAGCGTTAGAGAAACGATTATTTTGATGGTAAAATTGGTCTCGTTAGAAGTGATACCGAAGCAAACATGTAAATAATGCATTACCCGTATAAGTAATGGAAATAAATGATTAATTTCTGTTACTTATCAGTTTATGCATTTGTTGCACATTTTTGATTGCGTATGTTCGCCCCGAGACAAATTTCACCACCAGAATTGAGTTTTCTTTTACATTCAAAATTTCACTCCAAGGTATCACTCCATGAATCCACTCTAATATTCCACTCCATGACTCCAATCCAAGACTGCAATCCATGACTCCAGTCCATAAAATGCACAGTGCCCAATGAATCATCAAGGGCAAATAAACAAATCATAATAACCATCCTGGTGAATCAAAAACAGATTCAGTAAGCTGTCCGGCGATGGAGATCCCTGGGCGCCGAATAACTTACTGAAACCCGGAGTAAAATAAAAACACCAGCTGAACCCAGGTGGACCAAGCAACAGACAAGTAGCTCCGGCCTCAACGAACTTAAATACATAGCTTGAAGTCGGTATCATTATAGTCTGGCGCCCGACCCACCGGTGTGCAATTAACGAAGGCAGCATAGTTATCAACCATGATTGGGTTAAAAACTAAGCATGCAAACTGTCGCATGACATTGATGTTAAAACATATGTACGTCTGTAACGTGTAATGATTTTTCTGAACTGAAAAGAAAAAAATAATTCCCTCCTATATGACCTATATGTGTAAATCTTAAATCTGTAAACGGGAAGGCACACGACTTATCCCATAACTACGCTAAGATTTAACTAACATTTAATCATATATTTTGCTAACCTAGACTGTCATACATATTTTGAATATATAGGTAAGGCAATTAGTTTTCTTTTATTGTGAATGAATATCGCAGCTTATCATTACTACCCTGAAAAATCTAGAGAAACCGCAAATTGGCGTGAGGCGTTTATAGTAACCATCTGTTGGATTTTCGATAATGAAAACGGCTGGAACAAATCAAATCCTGTAAAATCATATAGATTCTAAATAAACCACTAACTAAAATGAGGAATAGAATATAAGACGTGTTAATTAAAACTCTTAAAAGCCTCTTGAAATATATTTGTAGCAATAACGTCTAACTATTAAACTTACACACAAATATTTTGGCTTGGCGCAACTGGACCGTAGGGTTATAGTAAGAAACGAGGGAGCAGGAATGGATGCAATCAAATTAAAAGTCCCAACATAAACACACGGTGAAAAAGAAGAGACATCTGAAAATCATCATAACAGCAAGAAGACTTGCTCGCTGGCCAGCTGAATAAATGACAATTACTGTGCAAGATTTCAAACTTACATCTCCTTTGAGTTTATTTCGAATTCAGTACTTCCGGAAATACAGAGCGATGGACGTTTTAACGCTGGCCTCAGCACAAGCGTATAATGCCAGGTTGCATGGCTGAAGGTAGCATAACTTTAAGTCGTCGAAAACAACTGCAATCTTTCCTTCTTAAAGCTACGTCACTTGACATACAAAGAAACTGTTACGTGTAACAGACGGACGGGTGGAAAAGTGAGCTCCTACAATCTGGCACGATAAAACTTTAGATGACGTCAGTTTACTTGAATATTGCATGACATTCACTTGGTATTTACATTACCAAGTTGTCAAAATATTCTTAAGACTATGGAATTAATTTGGAAAATGACAAGTCTGCTTATATAAAACTGAAGCACCAACATGGTAAATCGTCACATCAGTTGGTTTCCACGCCATTACTCGTTTATGTAGAAACAACATGTTGTACATAATGAGATTTTGTAGTAATGTGTTGGTGAAAAATAGAGCGTACTGTTCGATTCGTAACGCAATTACTCTAATGTGAAGAATTGGAATTGGTATATAACCAGGCCGCACATGGCATGTATTTAGACTTGTCGACGTGCTACCTTTATGTTTTCTAACCGGTAATAAGAGACTGTAGTGATTGCATTTTGACAGTTTTTCCTCCTACAAAGATTTTGGCCGTCAGTCATTTTAGGTCCAGAACTTTCTAATCAATATTTTCCATTATAAAACCTGTCATGTGTTGGTTTAAGATTTCAAAGATGCCGTCATGCTGTGATATCGAAGACACATGTATATTTCGCTTGCGCGTGTTTTAAATATAATATTTAAGCCACAAACTGAAAGTGTATAATATAATATATCAATTATGTACTTCTAAGCCATGAGTCTAGAAGATCAAAGTCAAAGAGGCCTTCATCTACTCAGTGTCTTCCTATATAATGCCTTGTTTAGAAATACACCATCATGTTACTAAATCGTTTATAAAACAGTTTTTAATTATGTCTTTGTGCTTTATTTAGTTAATCAAATTGACATTTATTTGGTGGTTTTGACTTGTTCGAAATCAGGCAATAAATAACCGGACTTAAAATCGTATTTCTGGTGGTTTGTTTTGCATAGCGTAGCATGCTTATATCCTTGTATATTCGGGTGATCAATCAAGTATGCCTTTCTGTGACAGTAGATAAGACGGATGAGAACTTAAATACTAAGTACTCCAGTCGCCTTTGCTTCAAGTGTAAAGAAATCCACTTTGTTCAGAGAAACCCGTATGAAATATCAAGGAATTTCGCCCCACGATACAGCCGATTTTCCAACTGATGAAAGGAAGACATGTCATTAGATATACATTAGAAAACAATTACTTTATGTCGAAATACAACTGGAAATTACTTATATTTTTCTTAAATCCCCAAGGCTGACTTTGTAGTTTCTAAGAAACATCCTTTCAAGCGAAGTCCGTTGTCTGAGAGATAATACTTAAGCCTGCCAAAGGTCAGTCTATTTGACTGGCATTTTTATTGTCGCGCACAAGCAGAATAAACGGTAGTAAAGCAATATATGTCAACCTAACAACCAAATGCGTCTAAAAATGTGCCAGGTTCTCCTTTAATTTAGTTGAATGTACCATGCTGAGACAAGTTTATAACTAAGGCCAGTCTCATACCATTACATTTTAGGTATTCGACAAAAAATTATTTGAGATAAACATATTCTATATTTAATAGGTTATACAAAAATATATGTATACACGTTATGTATACTTTTAAACTAATTACTTACTCAAATACAATAATTCCGAACGTCAAACGTACCACAGTTCATACCGCCCGCGTATCTACGATTGATGTTTCGAACAAAACCGTTTATCTGATTATTATTTTTTTTTTTTTTTTTTTTTTTTTTATATAAAATTTAATAAATCAATACTGCGTCTAGTATAATTTTATATATTTACTTATTCCATTTCAACTTCTCAACGCTGGTACCAAAATGTCCTACAGCGGACGACTCATTTATGTTTGGTTCGGGAATGGATCTGGTGGACGCAGAGACACCAAACTGCTCAAATACAACACCTTACTTTTGTGATGTGTACAAACAAGAATTCGGATACGAGGATCCAATGCTGAAAGCCGGCAAGAATTTCTTCGCTTACTTCACGCCCGTAATTTTAATTGTCGGGCTGCTAAGGAATAGGTCATCAGTCGCGGTGTTCACGTCTAAGGCTATGAGAAGGTACAAGTAGGCAAAGATCAGGAAAAGGCGCAATCAGAAAGATTCCCATTCCAAAAACCGAGATGGGAAAAACTAAATTTACAATCAGGTACTTATACCATGAAAACATATCGTAAGCCGAATGGGCAGCTATTTTTCCAACAGGTGGCCACTCAGTTACCTAAACTTAACTAAAAATATGAAAACATACATAAGGCGCTAACAGCACAAAAACTTTAAACACGAAGACATAAAACGAAAGAACCACCACAGATGTATCGCCTCGGAACGATTAGTAATATAAGACTTATTCATATTTCTCAAGAAACGAAACTTACATTCTTGGATATGAACGGAATATGTCAGTGTTTGCTGTTCTTATCTTATGTTTCACGCATGATGAGTAGTTGGTACCAAAATGCCCTACAGCGGACGGTGATATTGACCTTGGAAAGGGTCATTGCAGTGTGTTATCCACTGAAAACCGTCAAACGAGGAGCCAGAAGATTGTTTTTGGCGTTGCTAATTTACAAACCAATCCTAAGTGATTCAAGAACAATAAGGGGTCGAACAGCCTGTGCTAGCAGGCCAGACCTTACAAACATTTCGTTCGTTCTCGACAGTATATTCGCAGTGCTCATTACATTTGTCCCGTTTCTTATCATCTCCATCCTGAATCACCTCATCGTCAAAACCCTATTTATCCGGAACTATCGTCACAGAGTGCTCAGCAGGAAGGAGTCCCCGATCAGGCTGGAATTCACTCTTATCCTCCTGGCATTTCGTTCTTTTTCGTCGCTTTTAATCTGCCATACTTCAGCGTGTGGTTCAGAAATTTCCTAAATCACCCGTTTGTCAACGGGGAGTATATGTCTACTGATATGGAATATTGGAACGGTTTATTGACCATCACGAGAACTATTTTCTTCATGAATTACTGCCTCAATTTCTTTCTTTATAACATTACCGGGGCCTATTTTCGGCGGACGCTGAGATCGGTTTATTGGTTGCGCATGCAGCGGAAGGATATTTACAAGAACTATATTCGGTGTCAGAGTTTGTGTTCAACGTCTACACAATTAGTGATAACGCCACAGCATTCTATGAATGGTCATGCCTTCTAATGTGTGTCCTGAGATACCATTGCGAAAACACGCCCATACATAATACAAAGAGTTGTGAAAAAAGAAAATTTTCAGTGAATAGATTTTAAATACTTCTGTTTTTTGCACATAACATTGATTGTGGGTACAAGTTAGAACCGCCTCGCCGAGGCGGTTCTAACGTATACCCACAATCTATGTTTTGTATCAAGAATATATAAAAAAAAATGTATACCCCTTTAAACCAAACCCCAGTTTTACTATACAAAATTGGGATATAAGGCGGTATACATTTCACGGACAGGTTTTCCTGAAACGAGGAGTACAAACATGTGTAGTGTTAATGTACCTTGGTTTTGCTACATCGCCATGCAGTACCAAATTCAATTTTACTTGCAGCAAACAATTAATTGTACGAACTTTTCCTTTGGGAAAATATAAAGCTTCGAACGTAGTGTTTTATTGATACAACCATTGGAGAAAACATATGAGCCGTCTCGTGGGAAAACCAACAATGTGGTTTCCGAACAGGTTCGACACAAACCGGCCTGTACAGCTACAGAAGCAGGCTAGAAGCTTGAAATTTTGGAGTTAAGTAGAACGAAAAACGTTTGATATTCACGGGTCGTCTTTGAAAATAGTTTGGCTGAATATATGCGGAATTTCGAATAAATCGACGGAAATCACAAAACGTTATTCAAAATTTATTGACGACTTGCGTTGGGTGTGGAACTCATTATACATGGATCTAGTGAAATTGAAGACAGAATGTTTCTTTCGATGTTCTGTCTTATCATTTTCCAACTACTTGAGATACTTTATCCATGATTTTAGGAGGAATGAAATTTGACCTAATTAATCGTCTGCTGTTATCCGCGAGTGCTAAGTTTATGTTGTGTGCATACTCAACAACTGAAGAAACAATAAATTTTGCGTCTTTCTGAAATACTACCCGAATCTTTTGCTTTGAAGGGTTATACATGTATCTGACATGACAAATATTTAATTTGTTATATCTACAGGTTTTAAGTATACCGGAGCCAATTTGACACACGCAAAACAAAACTGAACACTAACAGTGACTTCATTTTGTTGAAAAACTGACGAAATATTAGTGTCAGGTTTCTTCAGTTGTTAGGTATACGTGCCTGTTTATGTGAATGATAGCTAAAGAAAGAAAAAAAAAAAAAAAAAAAAAAAAAAAAAAAAAACAGTCATGTTTAATATGTTCAGTCCGTATTTGGCGTTTGACAGATTTTTATATGTCAATTCCGATTCTTGTAAATAGCCGGGATCATCATATTTATAAGATATTTGACAACATGATAAATTCTCAGAAAAGTAATCAGAGAATGGAGTAATAGCATTTTGACGTATTTCTTCCGGAAAAGATTTCTGGTCGTCAGTCATTTAGGCCAACATAGCTATAATACAGATTATCTATCAGAAAATCTGAATTATGTAGGTTTTATCAGTTTAGATACATTCTTCTGGTCAATTTGTAACAATTTAGCGCTCTTTAGATTTGCTCGTCTTTGTAATGACTACCCAAATTACATTTTTGAAAATCGCAGTAATTTTTCTCTGGTTGCGTGTTGCCAGATTAATAGGTCACTGATGAGGCTTGAGTAACGATATGAGCTATTCACTATCGCATTAATGTTTTAACTGCTCTTTAAGGATCTCAGTTTTACTTCTTATTTGCTACTACTGAAGCTGGTGTTGTGCCGTATGGCGGCCCTAAAACGTCTCCCCGTACATCCTGTATTGTGGAAATTATATTTTCCTTTCGATCCTTAGAGATCAGTGAGGATATTCTAAGAAATCAAAAATTTGTGATCAGTTTAGTCTGGACAATTTTAACCATTTAACACTTTAAATTTGCTCGTCTTTGTAATCATGACTACCCTAATGGCATTTTGAAAAATCGCAGTATGTTTGCTGGCTCCGTGTTGCCAGGTTTATAGGGTCACTGATGAGGCTTGAGTAGCCGAAACCGCGGTATGACCCATCCCCTATCTCATTAATGTTTTCACTGCTCTTGAAGGATCTAAGTTTTACTTTTTATTTGCTATTACTGCAGCTGGTGTTATGCCATGTGGCGAACCTAAATGGTCTCCCCGTGCATCATCCATTGTGCAGATTAAATTTTCCTATTGGTCATTTGAGATCAGTGAGGATATTCTGAGACATCAGAAATTTATGATAAGTTTAGACACATTCATCTGGACCATTTCAACCATTTAGCTCTCTTTAGATTCTCTAGTCTTTTTAATGACTACCCAAATTGCATTTTGAAAAATCGCAGTATTTTTTTTCTGGCTCCGTATTGCCAGGTTTATAGGGTCACTGATGAGGCTTGAGTTGCCGTAACCGCGATATGACCCATTCCCTATCTCATTAATGTTTTCACTGCTCTTGAAGGATGTAAGTTTTACATTTTATTTGCTATTACTGCAACTGGTGTTATGTCATGTGGCGACCCTAAAAGGTCTCCCCGTGCATCATTCATTGTGCAGATTAAATTTTCCTATTGGTCATTTTTAGATCAGTGAAAATATTCTGAGACATCAGAAATGAAATTTATGATCTGTTTAGATACATTCATCTGGACAATTTCAACCATTTAGCGATCTTTAGATTATCTAGTCTTTGTAATGACTACCCAAATGACATTTTGGAAAATCGCAGTATTTTTTTCTGGCTCCGTGTTGCCAGGGTTTTAGGGTCACTGATGATGCTTGAGTAGCCGAAACCGCGGTATGACCCATTTCATATTTTCAATGTTTTCACTGCTCTAGAAATTCTCAGTTTTACTTTTTATTTATATTTCTGCTATATAAACATTTTTCAGCCAAGTCGTACATGGGTTGTTTCGAACATTTTTCGTACCCGAAATATGCTTTTCGCTTTACGTCCAAGTCATCAGCTCTGGTTATGACGGGACGTATCCTTCTTTTTATGTACTTTTACCCTACCTTGGATGCCATTGCAAAACGATATGTGCATTCAAATGCAACCACCCAAGTTAGCAAACTGTGGCTTATAGTATGGACGGTTTGTCTTTAATAATACCTCTTTTTATGGGGCTTAGTCCTTCTGAGCGGTAAACCAGTAATCTGCTGGTCAGTAGTCAGTGATAAATAAGCCTTGCTTGGAGGTATAAGCAGTACGTGCATATATGTTTCTCAGTCGAAATGAGCGGGACCCCGTAAACGAACGCATTTGTTACTGTTGAATACACCATCCACTCCGCTTTCAAAATTCAAAAATACATTATGGCCGGGAAATATTACAAACATTAATTAACAGTTGTCCTTGAAAACAAAATATGAAATATTCAAAATAAAAACCTACAGGAAACAATTAGGAACTTACAATCGACGGAACAACTGAATTCCAAATAATGGGCATCTAGCTACTTTTCAAAAACACCAACAATTATGCGAAAATACACAAAAAATGACAACAAATAATAATCAATCAGGCGAATGTGATTCCTTAAACCCCTGTCACACCAGGGTGGCGTTCTCGCGGCGTTCTACAAAAATGCAGAACGCCAAGGTGAACGCCGTGAGAACTCCATGGACGCCGTGGCAACGCGGTGGGAACTCCATCGAACGCCGTGGGAAATCCTAGAACGCCAAGGGTCGGCGTTTCTTTTGGACATGCTCAAAACAAACGCCATCACTCGGCGTTCTAATAAGAGCGCCGTGGGGACGCCGTGAGGACGCCTTGGCAACGCAGTGAGAACTTCATCAACGCGGCGGGAACTCCGCGGGCGCGCCGTGAGATCGTAGTGCAAACGCCGTGGTAGCCCATGGCGTTTCCACGGAGTTCCCACGGCGTCCATGGAGTTCTCACTGCGTTTCCACTGCGCTTATTCGGCCGTCAGAGCAGTCATAGAACGCCGTGGAAGCGCGGTGCGAACGCCGTGGAAGCGCGGTGCGAAAGCCAAGAGCGCCGCGCAAACGCAGTGAAAACGTCGTGCAAGCTCCATGGAACGCCACATAGAACTCTGCAGAACGCAGTGAGAACTCCGTAGGAACGCCTTTGACGCGACGAGGACTCCGTGAGGACGCCATGGCTTGCTTTTTCCACAAACAAAATCATTTTTTCTTGGAGTTCTTGTGGCGTTCTGGAAAAATTAAGAAAATTTAAGAACGCCACGCAAACGCCGCGCGAACGCCTTCTGGTCTGACAGGGGCTTTAGAAAGACTTAAAATGCAACTTTATATAGGCTCCCCATAGAAATTTGCAATTTCTTTGGAGAAATTTGCAATTTCTTTGGAAAAGAGCTACTGAAAAGTGTGTTTTTTTTTTTTTTTTTTTTTTTTCAATTTTGCCATTTTGCAATCTCGACAAAATGTTATAACAAATGTCTATGAAAAAAAAAAAAAAAAATAACATCCGTCATATCGCTATATGTTAATTTTGAAGAATTCAAATGCCTAATGCAAAGCCTGAGTACATGATATTAACAGTGTTATTCAAGATTCTGACATTCAATATTCAATATAAAAATGGCGGCCCCCGTGGCCGAGCGGTTAAGGGCGCTGTTTCTTCGATACAAGTAATAGTTTTACAAAGAATCAATATTATTGAATCAATCATATATAACAGCTAACTTCTTTTCCAGAACCAAAAGGCCTATGTTTTTGAAACTTGGCATGAAGCATCAGGCAATGGAGCTCTACAAAGTTTGTATAAATAATGATCCTTGGATGACCTTGACCTATTTTTCGGCAAGGTTAACTTAGGTTGCCCATGCATTTGAATGAGGAAAACTGTTACAATGTCATTTGAAGGGCAGAACTTGCAATAAATTGGCAAATGATCTAATTTTTTATGATTTGAAAACGAAATTGATTCCAGGGTTTGCTCTGACCCTGCTCTGGAGTTATGTTACATGTATTTTACCATTCATGTCAACTTAATTTATTGGTACATATCTCAGGTCTCAGGTGAGCATTTACAGGACCATTGGTCCTCTGGTTGTCCATCTGCTTAAGGTACTGGAGAATGTCCGTATTGGAGGGTGCGTCCCCTCCCCAAGAAGCACCTGCCACAGTTTTACCACCACCATCGCCATTGTTAGCCAACATTTCACCACATCGATTTTTCAAATACAGTATCGTTCAGATCCAGATCACTGATGGGACCATCGGAATCATCAGCAAATAGAACCGAGTTAGCTTGGTGTATTGTGTCAATCGCCTCCGCAACATTTCGTCGAAAATTACATTTTGTCGAAAATATCCCCATGCCCAGACCTCTACCCTAACCCTAGTGGTTGGTGCGTCAAAATGTGGACCTATAGGCTAGTCTTCTACGGAATGAATCTCAAAATTTTGCGGTGAATATTTTTGAAGTTACAACATTTTCGACAAAACACATTTTCGACGAAATGTCGTGCATCGGTGTCACTCACACATACTGTGATCCGCCATTACGTGCATTTTTCGATTGTGTACTCAAACCGTTACTACTGTTGCTTTTTTTTTTTTTTTCTTTTTTTTTCGTATTTTTGTTTACGGCTTTCCCATGATGAGAAATCGATATCATTACATCACTTTAACCCATATTTGACGAGTGGATTTTCCCCATCGTTATCATTTGGGTGAGTCCACTTCAATTCTTAGGGGCATCAGGAGTGATTTTTAAATTTTATTCAATGTTTCGATGAAAATTCTCAGAGCAAACAGAATATCGCGTTCTGTGGCGTCACATCTGGGGCTATTCTGTTTGCCTATGTCCCATAAAAAGGACGCCAGGCTTATATGAGTTAAGAAAACTTGCCCATGCAATATACAAAGATATTTTTCAGAAATAAAAAAAGGTAGGCAAAGATCAGGAAAAGGCGCAAGCAGAAAGAGATTCCCACTCCAAAAACCGAGGTGGGAAAAATAAACATTGCATTGAAAAAATAAACATTGCATTAAAAAAAAAGAAAGATATTTTTCTTTAACATAGATCGTGGGTTAACGTTAGAACCGCCTTGCCGAGGCGGTTCTAACGAGTACCCACAATCTATGTTTGGAGCAAAAATAAGAAAAATAGGAATACCCCTGCAAACCCCAGTTTTACTATATAAAAATTGGGTTTACGGGGGTATTCATTGCACGGACATGTTTTCCTGATGCCGTTACTACTGTTTGTTTGTTTTCTTTTCTCGCATTTTTGTATACGGCTTTCCCATGAGAAATCGATATCATCACACCCCTTTAAGAAATCTTACCCATGCAATATACAAAGATATTTTTCAGAAATAAAAAATGAAAATTACATTGAACAAAAAAATGATATTTTTCTTTTAACAGATTGTGGGTACACATTAGAACCGCCTCGCCGAGGCTGTTCTAACGAGTACCCACAGACTCTGTTTTGGAGCAAAAATAACAAAAAATTGTATACCCCTGCATACCACAGTTTTGTTATAATATGAAAGTGGGGTTCAAGGGGGTATACATTACACGGACATGTTTCCTGATGATGCTATATGTTCTGACAATGTTAGACTAATTTCGCTACCACACAAAGATAGATAACAGGTCGAGCAATTCCAAAATTCAAGGGCTGTCACAGAAACACGATCAGATTACAGCACCATCGGTTCTCTGGCCAAATGGGTCTGTCAACATGCAGACAAATATTCTCACGATGCAGACAGATTCAATTACTAAGCCAATGAAGTAGACAATTGCAATCTTTTATCAACAACCAAATCAAATTGGATGCAAGGATGCGATCGCAAACAAATATGTACCTTTTTGCTGCATCTCTGGATGTCTGTGTTTGTTTGTTTGTTTCAATGCTTAACCTGCCAGCCAACAGCTATGGTCATGTCGGGATTTGCCTTCAATTTATGGGACTTTAACCCAAAATTAGGATGTCATGGCATCAAAAGAGTGCCTTAAATATAACCACTAATTAAAGCCATTAAGGCTCATATGTATGGATGATTTGACATAAACCACTTTTCCTAGGCAAACTCAGACCTGAGCGGTTAACCAGTAATTAGATGATCAGTAATGTATAAACTTTGCCTGGAGGCACAAAGAGCCCGTCTATTGTTTTATGTCCCAATGGGCGGGTCGCATTATTTCGGAGAGTATCAGTTTCTTCAATATCGCAACTGGTTTAATACATGCCACAGAACTATATATCAAATATATTTTAAAACAAATTTTATTAATTTGACAATTTCGAAATTAAAAACATGAATAGGAAATGAGTATCACCTTAGTTTTTGTACACTTGCGACCGACGTCAAGCTACCCATAATGCACCTTTCACAAGAATCCTTAGGGGTAAAACACCCGTTATCTGTCACCACCAAATCTGGAAGTCGCATCTAGTGACTTTGAGTCGTTTAATGTAACATACAAGTACACGAATGCTCTGCGAATTCTCCGTATCTGCAACTCAGCGGTTTATCAACGTCTGTGGCCATTGTTGAAGTTTACGGATCCTTCTATCCAAAGATCCAGTAAGTGCTCTCTATATGTGACAGATAGGGTAGAAGGGCTGCATAAGACTGTGCTTACATATTTGGGTTATCTGCGAATATTTACATTTTTATTGCAATCGCTCTAAATGAAAGTACATTTCTTGATGTGTTTACGATTTCCCAATGAAAATTGTTAAGTCGCATGATCTAGAGGCCATGCCTATGGGCGGGGCGACGTCAAAACAAGCCAGTGATGTTGTTTGTTTACTCTTGTTGGCGTGACGTCGGTCGCGTATAGCCATGACGGTAAGCGCGAAATTTTGACGTTTTGGTCGTTCCAAAATTACGTTAAGTCGGATTTAATGTCAAATAACATGACAATGAGCAATGATATGTGCAACTGAAAATCTGATACTTAATCTTGGATTTATATGTTTCGGGCTTTCGCCGAGGCGGTTCTAACGAGTACCCACAATCTATGTTTTGGAGCAAAAATAAGAAAAATACGTATACCCTGCATACCCCTGTTTTACTATATAAAAGTGGGGTTCAAGGGGGTATACATTACACGGATATGTTTTCGTGATGTATATGCAAGGAGTATTCATCGTATATGCTTTCGTCAAAAGTAAATCGTAGAACGCTAATTGTCTTATTAAGAAACTTTACGCCTTGCTCAGTTCGATCTCTCAAAAATTCCCAATTTTAACCATCAATTAAATACAAAAAGAAATAATCAAGCAAACCGAACTCATTTGCATGATAAAGAAGATTCAGTTGCAGTACTTTTGCAAATTGAGGTATTTCGGTTACAAACTTTTGAATCTATCTTCCGTAAAGTAGTCTACCATCCAATGGTATAAGATGTGTGACTGCAGTCGCTTTTATTTACACTTCGTAGCATACTTCTTCACCCGCACAATTTCTGGCACCGTATAATGTACCGCTGAAACACAATATGTCACGACATGCTTTCTGAAATAAAAGATAAGCATTCAGGTCATTACGAAAACATGCCCATGCAATATACAGTGATTTTTGTCAGCTTTAAAAATGGAAAATTCGATTAGAAAATGTTTGATATTTTTTCTTATTTTTGCTCAAAACATAGATTGTTGGTACACGTTAGAACCGCCTCGGCGAGGCGGTTCTAACGAGTACCCACAATCTATGTGTTGGAGCAAAAATAAGAAAAATAGGTATACCCCTGCAAACCCCAGTTTTGCTATATAAAAGTGGGGTTTACGGGGGTAAACATTTCAAGGACATGTTTTCCTGATGTGCATGTACAGTGCATGTTCCTTGCAGGGTTGTGTATTGTGCATCTTAAATACCGAATGTTTTACAACGTTGAAGGCGCAACTTCAATATGATATAAAATAAACTTTTCACGGATACAACACACCACTAGCAAGTGTGTTTTAATAATATTGTACAGTAGAAGTTTTTAATATAGACATTTTCTATTAAATTCTCCAAGTTAGAAACTCGGGGGGGGGGGGGGGGTAAACTACCTATATATGACATAGTAGGGATGTGCCGCCCAAATAGCCCCCTTTTTCAGCCTCGCCAGTATATGAATAGGCTTAATTTTCAAGTAAAAGTATACGAATGGCCCCATTTTTTCACAGATCAGTATATGAATAGCCCTAGATTTCCTGTGTGGTATATCAATGGCCCGAATTTCTGGCATCCCTGTATATGCAAAGACTTCCTGTCACGAGACTCAGTCACGAGATATACGCCCTCAGAATTAAGCTCAGATGATACGAAGCAGCAATGAGTATATGAATGGGTATAAAAAAATCAAAGGACAGTTATATGAATGGGTATAAAAATCAAAGGACAGTATATGAATGGGTCAATATTTTGATCAATCAAGTATATGTCTAGTTTTTCAATGACCAGATATATGATTGGGGTAGGTTTCAGAAATTTGGGCCACACACCCGTACCACAATTACCCCTTAGTTACCCTCCCGTCCCCCCCCCCTCGAAGTTAGAAATAAAATCTCAGTGTTCTATCAGCAACAAGAAAGTAATGTTTTTGTTAAAGCCTGCTTGCCGCAGCCTAGTCATAGTATTGCGATGTGCCACATTATGTCCAAAAGCTGAATCTCTTTTACTGTCACTGTATATGCAGGGATTTCTTCATCATATATAGGCTCTTCGTCGCACTCAATAACATTATTGAAATAAGCAGTTATGACAGTGATTTGATTACAAATGTAACAAAATAGAATTTCGTAAGTAAGATTATACGAGTCAGTTAACGGGCTACAAGCTAGTTCCATGTCCATGTCCAGTTCATGCGATTTCAAACTCCATAGACCGGTATCATTACATTTGTTTACTGTGTATGCAGGCAAGTCGCATGGAGGGGGTGTTCGTATGTACCTTGGTCGTTTGAAGAAAATATTTGCCCTGTTTAATTTGTTCTGCTTAAAAGATTTGTATCCGGAAATTGTACTTATGTGTCAGTATAAACGTCAAGGTTCCAGTAATAAATATTATCCTGTAAATCGATGTTGTTACATAAGACACAAAATTTATTCCGGAAAATCTCGTCAGTAGCCAAGAAAGTAAAGGGTATAACGGAACCCAAAGATCCATCCATACCAGGATACATGCAACGTTGTTCAAATGACATATTCGTGTAGTCAGAATGACATGTTGTGACCATCCAGTGTTTGGACGCACGATTCTCATTATTATGGTAGTTAAACTTCGTCTCGGGGCCGGATCAAAATTGCGCTAAAACACAATCGAATCTGGAAAGTAAACAAAAACGTGTAGAAATATATATATGAATGTTATAGATAACAAACGAATTTCAATAAACAAGACCTTGAAAACGGAAAGGAAAGCAATAGGTAACTGTGTTTTAGGACATTTGCTTAAAGTCTCATCAATTCATTGTTTTGGTTTAAGTGATTCTGAGTTGTGAATTGATGGACAAACGAAGCCCCAACAATCCTCAGGCTATAGTACTGTAGGATCAAGGCTATCTTCTAAGCAAGAATTTGAAATCCATACCTTAGATATCTGTTGGATGGCTGGTTTAAGAAACTGTCGTATAGTACCTAACAATTTATGATGAGATAGATAGATAGGAAAGATCAAAGAAAGCACTGATCAGTGACTGGTGTTTCGCAAAACCGTTTGGTCCTTAGACTTTTCTAAGGACTGCGACTAAAAGTAGAAGTTATAGCTACCATGACTTCTGTGAATTTGCTGCAAATATACTAACTACAATAATGTTGTAGAAAAAAATCTAGGCTCTGATTGTATTTCAACATCTATACTTAACGACTGTTGAATTTTTCTCAAGTAATTTCAGGCCATAACTTGCTGCCGCAAACCGACGGAAAGCTTTGTGTCAGACACTGGGGAAATACAAAAAGTTATAAGTAGGCAACGATCAGGAAAACGCGCAATCAGAAAAACGCTATCCCCATATATGTATTGTTCATTGTAAAAACACACTGTTTACTTTTGATGAAAATTCTCAGATGAACGGTCATTGTTTACTGATTCCAAGTCGTCATCGGCTTGGTCGAAATGATAAATAAATCGTTTTATAAATTCAATAACCACTTTTTCAGTAATCACTGTCTTTGATACTAATACCTGTCTGTGTCAATTTTTACAGACTCTTCGCCAAATGTGTTGTAACCCGATACACAGCATGGTCCGTCTCCTGTACACCTTCGATCAAGCTTACAATATGCGCAACATGAATGAGATTCATAATAGTTATGAACTCTAGCGCAGATATCTTTTTGCATCACTGTGGTTTCATTAGTCCAGTCTGAATTCCAACTTGCTACATAACAAAATAAGCAAAACAGTAGGCCGGTCGTTTGCAGCATGCTGATGTTACATTTGAAATCTGAAAAGTTCAGAGAAACATTGTGTTTTATAGAAGCTACAAGCCTTAGGGTATCCAAAATAATGTCATTTATCCGTAGTTCATGGAGGGAAAGCAAAATACACGTTTGCACATATTTCATGAGCTGCCCCATAGTATAACGACATTTGTATGTACCGAACATGTAGTTCAGGTCATATAAATAATGACGGTATAATTCTTACTTATTTTTTTTATCTATTTTTGTTAGTCAAAGAAAGGAGCTTTCTAATTACACTGTTGCTCTATTATAGCTATTTTACACAACATAAGAATGTCATGACATCCAAATCTTCTTTGAAAATAAAAAAACGCCCAAGCAAACAACAAGCATCTGGTAAAACTAAAACCAGAGGACCAATGGTCCTGTAAATGCTCACCTGAGATCTGCTGCATATACCCATAAACATGTTTGAATATTATCGTATTTAACTCCAGTGCAGGGGCAGATGAAGCCCTTGGGGCATTTTCTTTTTTTAGAATCTTCAATATTCTGTCCATTTGCCAATTTCCTGCTGGCCTTTCCCTTCAAATGACATTTTAACAGTTTTCCCAATTCAAATGCATAGGCAACCCATGTTGGCCTTGCCATAAACTTGGTCAAGGTCATCACAGGGTCATGATTTATATATACATTGGAGTACTTTAGCCATCGATGCTTCACGCCAAGTTTCCTTGAAATCAGTCTATTGGTTTCAGAGAAGAAGATTTTTGATGGGTTTTTACCATATATGGGCATGGTGGCCATCTTTGTCATGTGACCTAGATTATTTATATATACATTGATTCCCCCACTCTATAGATGCTTCACATAAAATTTGGCTTTGATTGGCCAAGCGGTTTCAGAGGAGAAGACGTTTGAATATTATGGCAATATACATGTATATTGCCCTGGGGTGGGGGCACATGAGCCCCTGGGGTCCATTTGTTTTTCAGAATCATTAATATTCAGTCCTACTTCCCATTTCCTGCAATACTTTCACTTTAAATGACATTTTGAAGTTGTCCCTATTCAAATGCATTGGTGACCTATGTTGACCTTGCCGTAAAATAGGTCAAGGTCATCACAGGGTTAGGATTTATATACACATTGTAGTGCTTGAACCATCGATGCTTCATGCCAAGTTTTGTTGAAATCGGTCCATCGGTTCTGGAGAAGAAGATTTTTGAAGGGTTTTTACCATGTATGGGCATTGCGGCCATCTTGGTCATGTGACCTGGATTTCTTATATACACATTGGTTCCCCCTTCCTATTGATGCTTCACATAAAATTTGGCTTTGATTGGCCAAGCGGTTTCAGAGGAGATGATGTTTGAATATTATGGTAATGTACAGGTATATTGCCCCGGGGTGGGGGCACATGAGCCCCTGGGGTCAAATTTTTTTCAGAATCATCAATATTCAGTCCTACTACTCATTTCCTGCAAGATTTTCACTTGAAATGACATTTTAAATTTTTCCCCATTCAAACGCATTGGCGACCTATGTTGACCTTGCCTTTAAATAGGTCAAGACCATCACAGGGTCACGATTTATATACACATTGTAGTGCTTGAGCCATCGATGCTTCATGTCAAGTTTGGTTGAAATCGGTCCACTGGTTCTGGAGAAGATTTTTGAAGGGTTTTTACCATATATGGGCATGGCGGCCATCTTGGTCATGTGACCTGGATTTCTTATATACACATTGGTTCCCCCTTCCTATTGATGCTTCACATAAAATTTGGCTTTGATTGGCCAAGCGGTTTCAGAGGAGATGACGTTTGAATATTATGGTAATGTACAGGTATATTGCCCCTGGGTGGGGGCACATGAGCCCCTGGGGTCAAATTTTTTCAGAATCATCAATATTCAGTCCTACTGCCCATTTCCTGCAAGATTTTCACTTGAAATGACATTTTAAAATTTTTTCCCATTCAAACGCATTGGCGACCTATGTTGACCTTGCCGTAAAATAGGTCAAGGTCATCACAGGGTCACGATTTATACACATATTGTAGTGCTTGAGCCATCGATGCTTCATGCCAAGTTTCGTTGAAATCGGTCCACTGGTTCTGGAGGAGAAGCTTTTTAAAGGATTTTACCATATATGGGCATGGCGGCCATCTTGGTCATGTGACCTGGATCATTTATATATACATTGGTTCCCCCTTCCTATAGATGCTTCATATAAAATTTGGCTTTGATTGGCCAAGCCGTTTCAGAGAAGAAGATCTTTGAAAATGGTGGACGACGACGACGACGGACGGACGCCGGATCATGGCCATCCTATAAGCTCACCTTGTGAGCCTAATGGCTCAGGTGAGCTAAAAACTATTGGGTTTACATGTTTACTCGTGGCCAAGTCTATTTTGATGATAACCTTAGACCTTATGTATTCTAAACTTACCTGATAGTAAGAGCGTATTTTTCCAGTTAGGCACAGGCAACTACTGCAAAGACAGTTTTTGTTTTCTAATTTAAAAGTATATTTGATTTATTTTTCATTTTGTCATTAATATAGCAATAATCGTGTGAGATTCTATGAGCTATAAGTTTCAACTTTCTCCTTTATGGCAGTTCAAATTCCAAGATAACTGTTCTTGTGGGTAAACTGTCCAAGAGCTGTATTAATTGTTCTTACGACTATAGAATAACATAAAAATTAATCAGAGAATGCTGATTTTTGTTTTTATTACTGTTATATTGTTAATGTAACATGATCCATGTATACTTTATAGTTAAATTAGATATTTGATCCTGCTATGTAATACATGAATCTACAATCTTGCAAAACTAAGAACTAATCAAGAAAAGAAAAAGAAAATTTAAAAGGTTCCCGCACTGAAAACAAAATAGCTTATGCCATTCAATCGCAAGCAAACAATCTCCTTCAATTATTTTTGTGCATATTCAAAGTACAGGATACATTAATAAAGTGTGGTTTCTTTTGTTTACTATGATTTACGCGATCCAAAAATTATCAGAATGAAATGGATTGACAAACATGCTTTTTTGTTTTTATGGCTCAAAACGTTCATCTAATAGAAATACTAGGACAGATAAGAAACGCAACTGACAAAAAACGTTTACAGCCTAGAAACTTGAACGGCTTGAAACTATTATAAAAGGAAATAACAGTTCAAAAGAGACAAACGCGTGTTAACTACATATCAAACAAATCGTAACAAAAGACATTTTCACGAGTTTGGACGTTAGCGTGAAAGTGTTAACAAAAAGGCAAATTCTACCTTTAAAGTTAGCTTTGGTAATGGAAACAATTAGCTGCAGAAAAAAGTCCAGTTACCAAACAAGGTGGACAAGGTGGGCTCAAGAAAGGAACCATTATTAACGATTAAGTCAAATTTTATCAGGCAATGACCAAATATGCGTATCTTAACGACGAGTATTTAAAAGAACTGACACTGTCTGGGTTTAGTGTCGAAATTCTAGTTCTTGATTCAATGAAAATGTAACTAAGCGTTTGTGTTTCGATTTGGAATTAAGACGAGGCACTTCTGCAGAAACTACGTAGAAAAAAGTCCCCATCGCAGTTGTAGATATGGGGGATTACAATACCTGCGCTTTTGTAATTCCCTTAAAACCTTTAACCCCGTTCTTTTTCCAAGAACGGATAAAAGGTCATATATTCAACGCCTAGTGACTACACTATACTACATTTTTGGTTCATCAGACTTGATATCGTATCACCGCCATATGCTGTAGGAACTGTGGCCCCAGAAATGTCACCTATTTCAAATGAAGAATTATGATCACTGGCAATACTATTTCCTATTAATCATGATGAACGTGTGGGCTAGCACAAGGCAATGCATTCCGATATGATACCAGTAGCTGCACTAAATACCAGAGCTCTTAAGGCGTGAGGCCTAAAGAAATAGATGGACTCTTGTGCCTCCAGGCGCTGCTTATACACTGTTGACTGACGATTGATCAGATTACTGGTTATCCGCGTTTGTGACAATTGCTTAGATCATAAGCAGAACTGTTTTTAAAACAAGATGAACCGCATCATGAGAAAACCAACATTTTGCATATGCAAATACAAAGGCGCAGTGCAGCTTCAAAGTAACTGCAAAGCTGATCACGCCTTGGTTTGCGCTACACGGATAGTACAACCCCTCGTCATCTAAAATCCAAAATTTCAAGCTTCTAGCTTGCTCCGGTGTCTGTACAGGCTGTTTTGTGTCGGATCTGTTCTGATAACACATTGTTGGTGTTCACGTAAAGCGGCTTTTCTTGAACCCTGTATTGCTTGAAATGCTTATTCCGACATGTCAATAAGACAAAAAGGTAAAAGTAGGCAATGATCAGGAAATGGCACAATCAGAAAGATATTCCCACCCCATAAACCGAGGGGCCGGAAAAAACTAAAATGACACCTAGGTATGTATACCAAGAAAACACACAGTAAGCCGAGAGAGCAGCTATTCCCCAATACGCGGCCACTGAGTTACCCGAATTGAACTAAAAATATGAAAACGTATATAAGGCTCAAACAGGACAAAACCTCGACTCCAAAACACAAAACAATTAGAACCACAACCGAAGTTTTGCCTTGGAACGATCAGTAATATAAAATTACTGGGGGACTTACACCGATTTTACAGGCACCTAACCTCACCCTGATCTTCTGCAGTGGTTCACAACATTTAGTTAGTTGTTCGGTCCTCGTGGTGAATCTCGAACTAGTCAATGAATCATCAAGGACAAACGAATTAATCATGAAAATCACCCCGATGAATCAAAAACGAGGACTCAACAGATTCAGTAAGCTGCCCGACGATGGAGATCCCTGGGCGCCAAATAACTTACTGAAACCCGGAGCAAAAGAATAAAAATAATTGTTAGATCCTTTTGAAGCAATTTCAATAATTTACATCTGTGTAGTCTAAATCAAAGACTCATAATCCCAAAGGGGCCAAAACGCTAATCTGAGCCGAAGTTTACACATACTCCTTTCATATACATGCATTATCGTTTGCTGTGTTCAATTCAAGTTCATACATACATGCTCGAACCGTTTTATACATAGTATATGTGAAAATTGGATAGGGGTATATAATTTGTATAAATAGTCACAGTCATATACAATTGCTACAATGCCCATATTACACAGATCAGCGTCTGGTCATCACTTTATCCACATTTTGATAAGTTATGACCCTGTGATCAGATGATCTCGATCTGTTTGATGGAAGGTCATATAGGAATACTTGTATCTAGTTAAAAATGGAAAACTGTTGTCATTTGAAAAGGTACAAGTAGCCAATGATCAGGAAAAGGCGCAACCAGAGCACCGAGTAGGGAAAAACTAAATTGTCAATTAGGTAATAATACAATAAATTGACAATTAGGTACTTATATTTAGAAAACATTTCGTAAGCCGAATGAGCAGCTATTTCCCAATAGGCGGCCACTCAGTTACCCGAACTTAAATAAAAATATAAAAACGTACTTACGGTTCAAACAACACGAAACTTCGACTCCAAAACATAAAATGTAATGGAACCACAATAAAAGTATTGCCTTTAAACGACATTTAATATAAAATTATTGGGGGGGCAAAATCGATTTTACAGGCGCCTAACCTTACCTTCATCTTCTGAAGTGGTTCACACCATTAAGTTAGTTGTTAGCCTCTAACTAGTCAAATAATCATTAATGAATCATCAAGGACAAACAAATATTTCATAATAACCACTACGATGTTGAATCAAAAACGAGGACTCACAGATTCAGTAAGCAGCCCGACGATGTGGATCACTGGGCGCCGAATAACTTACTGAAACCAGGAGCAAAAGAAAAATACCAAGCAACAGACAAGAAGCTCTGGCCCAACCATCTAAAATGACACGCTTTATGTCGGGGCAATCATAGAGTCTGACACACGACCCATCTGTGTGCAATTAAAGAAAACAGCATAATTATCAAGCATGATTTTGTATGTAATCCCAAGTTTAGAAAGGATACCCCTCTATATAAATAAAATAAAAAGGTTTTATATTAAATACGAATATAGAATTAAAATATATAAAATACGTATTTTAGCCTAAATTATTCTATCTAGTTGATAATTTTCATGAAATTTGATTGATTTCTAAATTTAATATTGGGCTGAAGACGCTTTTACGCAAGGGCCTTTCGGAACCAGAATTTTGTTTTTTGAGACTTGGTTTACAAATTCAAGAAACTTATGCAAAGGAATGATTTTTCTTTTCAATTTAGAAAAGTTATAGCACGTTACAGACGTATAGGTCATAACTTAAATGCTATGCGACAGTCTGCATGCTTAATTTTTAACTTTTAAAGACGGAAATCGAAAGTAATATATCTTGGAATGTAGAAATAGAAAATAGTTCACATTACTGGTCCTGCAGGTATTTGGTAGTATTTAAACCTTGTAAAGGAACAATGACACCCAATAATTGAAGGTACTGCTTTGATTTACTTTCAAATGTTCATGTAATTATTATGCAATACTGTTCCTACAAATTATTTTGAATGAGTGTAGATGAAGGAAATCATCAGGAACATGTCTGTGAAATGCATACCCCCTCATTACCCACTTTTATATGGTGAATATGGGGTTTGCTGGGTATACCTAAGTTTATTATTTTTTATCCAAAACATAGATTATAGGTACTCGTTAGAACCGCCTCATCGGTTCTAACGTGTACCCACAATCAATAGTTTGAGCAAAAATATTAAATATATCAAAATATTTTCTGATGAATATTTTTCAGCTGAAAAAATCTCTGTATATTGCAAGTTTTTATAATGAAAGAAACGTTTTCCTGTGTCGAATATTAAACAAATTTTAACTTTGTTAATTTTCAAGTTTAAATTGTTTTTTATTCAAAGAACTCATAAGTACATCCGAGTCAGTATAAGCCCAGTATAGATGACATCACTGAAATGAATATCGTTGTGTAATGCACTCGTATATCAGCACTTGTGGGAGTTCTCTATAACATCATTTTTAATTACCGTGTTCAAATTCTAACCAAAAGGTCTATAGATAAACACAATCTTATGATTATGTTTATTATATATGGATTTTTAGCTTAAGGAATGTTCCTCGTTAAATAAATGACACACGAAACGATCGTTCGTGCAAGATGCTCAAAGACATATCATATAAAAAGTCTTGTATATTATAAACATCATTAAAGTTCGTTTTCATTACTCGCCGTTCGTTTTATCTGATGCTTTAAGTCCTTCTATTTCACGCGTGCGGTGACTTTCCACCACCACCTCCTGGAGACGGGAACCCACTTTCCCTCCTGACTCGCTCGGAACCCAATCCTTCGCTGCCAGCCTGCAGCCGGTTTATCCACTGGTCCCCGCCGCCTCGGCCGGGGTTGTCTTGACCATTAACTGCAACATAAGTATAGTACATGCGTGTAAAAAACACTATAGCAGCGTAGACATATTTCATAGATTTGACCTTTAGGATGACCGGATAGGCCCTCGCCCATTGTGGTCGTACCTTCTGACCTGATAACTAGTTAAACGCTTAGAAAGTCAAACCAACCATACATATATGATTTAGTGATTTGCATTGTTTTTTTTTTAATTAGAAGCACATTTTGGGTGCCTTGGCATTATAATTTTGGGTGAAATGGAGGCAACGTCCCGACATTACAATAATTGTTGATTGGGAAAACGTGTATAAATAGAAGTCAGTAATGACTTATGTCAAGGCTTTTCCGTTAGACATATAATTCTAACACACCTCGCTTATATAGCCAATGGCTAAAAAGGTACAAGTAGGCAACGATCAGGAAAAGGCGCAATCAGAAAAAATATTCCCACTCCAAAAACCGAGACGGGAAAAAACAAACTAACAATAAGGTACTAAGACCATGAATACATTTAGTAAGCCGAATGAGCAGCTATTTCCCAATAGGTGGCCACTCAGTAACCTCAACTTAACTAAAATATGACAACATACATAAGGCGCCAACAGCACAAAACAATTAAACACCAAGACATAAAACAATAAGAACCACAACAGAAGTATCGCCTTGGAACGATCAGTAATATAAAATTACTGGCGGGCTTAAACCGGTTTTACAGGATCCTAGCCTCGCCCTCAGCTTCTGCAGTGGTTCATAACATTTAGTAAGTTGTTCGGTCCTCGTAGTGAATCTCTAACTAGTCAATGAATCATCATGGACAAACAAATAAATCATGATAAATTCCATGATGAATCAAAAAAGAGGACTCACGCAAGCTGCCCAACGATGGAGATCCCTGGGCGCCCAATAACTTACTAACTCCGGAGCAAAAGAAAACCACCAGTTGAACCCCGGTGGGCCAGGCAACAGACAAGAAAAACGTCTTATATTGTTCAACAATTCACTTGGCAAATAAGATTGATGTTACTTTGGGCCATTTCGATATTTGTGACGTCAGCTATCCAATCAAGCAGTGCAAATTTGACGTTAGACGGCGTAACGTCGTTTCAGCGCATAAAACTTAATTAATGTGTGTAAATGTCAGCATAACAGTCAAATATTTGGCGGGATATCTAAAATGCATTAGCGAAACGCCCGGTATCTATACCAAAAATGCACAATTTTATGAAGAATACGTGAAATAAATGGGAAAAAAAGATTAATTGTTAAACTCTTTGTGTAAGCAGATTGGGGAATATGTGAGCAGCTATTCATGGTATAAGTGCTTAAGTTTCATTTTAGTTCATGGTATAAGTGTTTTCATGGTATAAGTGCTTAAGTTTCATTTTAGTTCCCCCCCCCCCCCACGGTTAATGGAGTGGGAGTTTCTTTCTGAGTGCGCCATTTCCTGATCAATGCCTATTTGTACTTTTTTCCATAATGTAATATAATTTGACGGCACAGGTAGACCAGCCATTTCTTATAACACCAGTGGACAGGCCCAAATTCCTTGCCTGACAACCACTAACTTTGAACCAAAGGAAACGTGTCCAAGTACAAGATAATTATGGCGGGATGTAAAGTGTATTTGAAAAACAAAACGTTTACAAAACGTATGTTGTTTTATATATAAAATAGTAAAGAGCGTGCGAAAATACCTTATCAACGAGATTTTAAAGTCGCTGGTGCATGCGCGTCTTGGAAAGAATGAATCATTATTGTCTTGTTCATAATTATATCATGTTAAAAGAGAAGTAAACCTAACTAAAGCAACGTTCAAAACCAGCAACGCAACAATTAGTATTATCTTAGCTTCCATCCTCAGGCTGTTCAAGCTCTACGTGTCTTTTTTTGTTATTATACATGTATCTGAACTATTTGTTTTCCGCGTAACGAATAAAGAAAATGTCAAAGAAAGCACCATGATAACTCTTATATATTCAAATGTATATACGACAGCAAACGATTGGTGGCGCAGATTTGAACTAGATTTTATGGTTACATGTGTTACACGAATAGTCACGCAAATGCTGGTGCGTAAAGATGTAAAATGATAACATTTGCGTAAACAGATTTTTGTCGCCAGTCTGGATTTCGGTCAAGACCTTATCACACTCGCCCGTCTGTCAGTTGAAGAAAACGGAATTGACGAAACCGCAACGCATAAACATCGACATATAATTGGTTGATTTTAGCGGGTTAGTAAGCTTTATAAGCTTCTGACTTTGTATAGCCTATCCACACATGCGCTGATCCAGAGGTGGGGACCGGGGGTCCGGACCCCCCCCCCCCCCTCTGGAATTTGAAAATTTTACCTAAAAAAAGGTAATTTCGGGATTCTTTGGGGGGGATTGGACACCCCCTCGTCTGTGACCAAAAATTACCATTTTCGTTGGACCCTCTCTCATGAAAATTTCTGGATCCGCGCATGCCACAGGAAACATGTATGAAATATGCGTTTCTGACCGATACTGCAATTCCAATGACGTGTCTTAGTGTTTGCTGTGGATTATTTATATCATTTCTGATATAGGGAAGTGTTGTGACCTTATCGTCCTTTGGTTCGATACTTACAACCACCGTGGCCGTGAAGTCCTTGAACAAGACAATATAAACTCCTAAAAGTACTAACCTGGGAGGCATTAGCACTAGCGGTATCTCTCTCCCGACATGAAAACTGACGACTGTATGTAGGTTTTTTTATGTTTGATCCGAAACATAGATTGTGGCTACTCGTTAGAACCGCCTCCACGAGTCGGTCCAATCAATGTTTTGTGCTGTAATATTAAAGAACAATCACATTAACAATTTTAATAGCTGCTAAACCATTCCTGTATATAATTAGCTTAGTTAAGCCGGCCAGTAATTTCATATTACTGATCGTTCCAAGGCGATACTTCTGTTGTGGTTCTAAGTGTTTTATGTCTAGGTGTTGATTTTTTGTGCTGTTTGCGCCTTATGTAGGGTTGGGTACCTGTAAAACCGGTTTAAGCCCGCCAGTAACTTTGTGTTACTGATCGTTCCAAGTCGATACTTCTGTGGTGGTTCTTTTTGTTTTATGTCTTGGTGTTTAAATATTTTTTGTGCTGTTGGCGCCTTATGTATGTTTTCATATTTCTAGTTAAGTTAAGGTAACTGAGTGGCCATCTATTGGGAAAATAGCTGCTCATTCGGCTTACGATATGTTTCATGGTATAAGTACCTGATTGTTAGTTTGGTTTTTTCCCACCTCGGTTTTTGGAGTGGGAATCTTTTTCTGATTGCGCCTTTTCCTGATCTTTGCCTACTTGTACCTTTTCATATCTTTAGTTAAGTTTGGGTAATTGGGAAAACAGTTGCTCATTTTTCCCACCTCGGATTTTAGAGAGAGATTCTCTTTCTGATTGCGCATTTTCCAAATCTTTGCCTACTTGTATCTTATTAAGGCGAAACGTTTCCGATGTAGAGTTAATTTTCTGTCATTAAAAGTACAAAACAATTTTTGCGTGACATATGGGTAGAAAGGTTGATTTCGTCGTAATGAGATGTTGAAAAAAATAATGAATAAACATAATTTGACATCTATAATAACATTCAAGTGACGTAGGCAAAACAGCAAACTATACATTTGCGAACGTCATTTGTGAAAGTTACACCTCATTAGCCTGACTATTAGATATTCTACGTACCATTTAGTATCTTCTACGATTTGAAAGGAGAACGTTCATTCTGAATGGAAGGTTGACTACAGAAATTTAAAAACAAAAAATAAAGCGCAAATGAAAGCAATCTCTTCTAAGCAATTACGTTTTTTTATTATCCTAAAGGACTAGGGCATTCAACGCCTGATTTTGGCCTCAGATTTTGCTAAAAATCAAATTTTGGAATTTAGGTTAGAAAACTATCCCTTAAAACAGCCATATGTCTCCTCTATTAACAACAAGAACAAGTGCTTCGTTTATCCTGCAAGCGTTGCCATGACAACGTCCAGAAGAAACATAGATAGAGCACATCCTGCACTTTGCCGTCTATTTTTGCCATATCTGAACACATTTTTCAATTCTTATGTGCCAGCCAACACGACGAACAAAATGATACTTAGCATAAAATATCTCTGGATGATACTTCATTATTATTCCATAATAAGATATTGTTCGTCGCGTGGGCCGGTAGTTGAAAATGATGCTGAATGGTAAAAATTAGACCAAAAATTGAAAAAAGACTGAATTTCTGTGTTTTTCGGAGCGTTGCCATGGCAACGTGTAATTTGAATGTGAACGTTGTGCTAGAGTTTATAAGCAGGGGCCTATACCTGCTATTTGCAAAACTTTTCTCCTCAAAATTACAAAATTCATTTTGTTACAAACACATGAGGCCGAAATCAGGCCTTAAATCCCCTAGCCTTTTGTTTTCTTAATAGATGAAGTTCTTGTTGTTTTTTTTTCTTTTAAATTTGGGTTGAAAATATATACTCAGTATAAAAAGGAATGCAAAGTTTTGATTTTGATTTTTGTGGCGTATAACTAAGTTTAATATATTTTCAAAGTCTAAGTAATTCTAAGGATTTGCCAATCATATGAGAGTTTCACAACTTAGTTTCGTTGCGATTTGAAAGCGGGTGTAATGTTTAGGTCAAAAATTGTGAAATCAACATTTTTCTCCAAAAAACACAATTGAGAGAAAAATTAAATAACATTTTGCTTCGAGTATAATCATTGTCGTCCAGCAAGTCATAAAAACACAAAAATAATTTAATTTCATTAAAAGAAAAAAAATGCTGGGATTTTTAAAAATGCGTTTTATGAAAAAAAAAAGCTCTTTCGAAAATCGACATTTTGGTCTCCTTTTCGGTAAATTCTGTCCCTATTTCGATTAAATACTGTTAGTTAACATAAATGTGACTCTCTTAAAGCTTACCCTTAGTTAAATTTCTGGTCGTTTTTCAGAACTTCCGGTTCATTGAAGACAGTTTCTTTTGGTGATAAAATCAAGGTTAAGACAAGGATTTCGAATTTGATAGCATGAAACTTTAATACAGTATTTGACGCCAATTTAACGTAATTTGCAATTTGCTAGTTCCCCCGAATTAATTTTTAGACGTTCTTAAAATTTTGCCATCTTTGGTCAAAATGTAAGGTGCGTTACATTTTAAGAACAGTATACAGCTGTGTTTTAGACAGTTTTATTCTTCTGAAAGAAGTGTTTACTCATATCATTTACAGCCAAGCCCAATTTTTACGTATGACACAAATTTTTAAAGTGTGCCAGATTGACCATCGTTATGAGCATTTTGGCCACTTATTCATGCTGTTGACTATAGCAGCCAAAGATAGCCATAGTGACTCACAAACTCAGTTCTTATCACCACAAATTCTTGCGACTTTTTGTTTATGGGTACTCTTTATTGACGCCAAAAACATAATGTTTCCGTGTTTGAAAAAATATGGAATTCAGTCTGCAGGTAGGAGACATGTTATTCTTTGTTTTCTGTAAATTTGAAATTGTTATCTTTAACATTGTACAAGTCATGCTAGAAAATATACCTTTTGCGTTTCTTTATGTACTGAGTATACTTTGTCCTATTTAACATATAGGAAACGTAAATGATCATCTTGATGAAGCAGTGTTAATGCTCTCCTTCCCGCCTAGTGTCTTTGGGTCGAGAATTTTGGCTTTATTTGCAGCAGCATTTGTTATTCATGTGTTAGCCAGTATTGATCTTGGTTTATTTTTTATTCTGATCCGTTTTGGTAGTCGCTGGTGCATTTTCGCTATACTGATAGATATGGTAATTTTGCTGTCCCAGTGAAAATGGTTTTGTTAATGATAATGATAATCGCTGTATTGCTGGTGTATTTGGTTGGGATTTTGGCTTGGTTTTATCAAAAGTTTTTGTTGCATGTGACTGTTCGCCAGTTGAACACTTTTTTTGTCTTTATTTAATTTTCTTTCTTATGATTTCCAGGAGAAGTGGTTTTCGGCGTTGTGCCCACTAAAAACGTTAAGTTGTGTCCCAGATATAGTGATTTGTTTTCATCATACATTACGAAAACTTGCCCATGCAATATATAGAGTTTTTTAAAGTTTTAAAAAAAAATGAAAATTTTCAGTAGAAAATGTTTGCTATTTTTCTTAATTTGGCTCAAAACATAGATTGTGGGTACACGAGTACCCACAATCTATGTTTTGGAGCAAAAATAAGAAAAATAGGTATACCCCTGTATATCCCAGTATTGCTATATAAAAGTGGGGTTCAAGGGGGTATACATTACACGGACATGTTTTCGTGATGACTTGTCCCCTGTTGGAACGATAATCGGTGTCCAAGGAAAAATGGTTTTTCTTCATTATACTACTGTTTATTGCGCCTATCTCTCTGTCGTACTCATTCCCTTTCGTTCCTGTTGAAACCTAGCCGGATTGCTACCTTGTTGGGAAAAATCTAGTCATTCTGCTCTTCGTGTGTGTTGTCCGAAAAATGTTTTGTTGTGTTTTATGTATTTTCTTTCCCACCCGCTGTCTATGTTGGGACTTTAAATTTAATTGCATCGATTCCTGGTCCCTCTATTCTTACTTTAATTATATGCCAACTCTTATATTGGGATACGGTCGGAAATCTTGATTTTCTGAATCAGAAATTTTTGTCAAAACACCTCACCCTCTACAACCTAAAATCATGCCAACAATATGTACAATGTTCACACAATGCTTATTCTGTTGAGTGCACAAGACACCTGGTGTACATTAAAACATAAAGCTGCAATCATAATCTCCGTATTATTCATGATACAGGCTTCCTGAGAGTGAGGTTAGGTACCTGTAAAATCTATTTAAGCCCGCCAGTAATTTTATATTACTGTCGTTCCAGTACCAGGGTGATGCTTCTTTTGTGATTATTATTGTTTTATGAGCCGCCTTGTGGGAAAACCAACAATGTGGTTTCCGAACAGGTCCGACACAAACCGGCCTGTACAGCTACAGAAGCAGGCTAGAAGCTTGAAATTTTGGATTTAAGTAGAGGAGGAATTGTACTATCCGAGTAGCGAAAACAAAGGCGCTGATCACCTTCGCGATTACCGCGAAGCTAATCTGCGCCTTTGTTTTCGAAAATGCAGATTGTTGGTTTTCCCATGGGGCGGCTCCTATGTCTTGGTGTTACATTGTTTGTGCTGTTTGCGCCTTATGTATGTTTTCATATTTAAGTTAAGTTTATGTAACTGAGTAACCTATTGGGAAAATTGTTGCTCAATCGGCTAGCGATATGTTTTCATGGTATAAGTACCTAATTGTTGATTTTGGTTTTTCCACGCGGTTTTTGTAGTGGGAATCTCTTTCTGTGTGTACCTTTTTCTGATCGTTGCCTACTTGTACCTTTTCAAAATATAGGCAAACTGAATGTCGTTTCCAACGAGCTCCTTTAAAATTGCGTGCCCGCTTGGTATATCGTATTGTAATGCAATATGACATTCAACAATTTCGAGGGATAATCAAAAATAACATGGACAGATCTAATTTTTACTTTTGATTTGATAATACGATTTGCTTAATTTTTACTTTAAAGTAAACTGTCAGCAAATATCGTCAACCTATCTAAACATGTTGCAAAATTATAATTAATCGAAACTTTACACATTTGTTACCACATATTTTTTGATGACGTCAATTGCGTTGAAGCAATAACAAGCTCTATTATACCGCAGTGTGTGTTTTGGGATTTGGGATTTTTTATGACATATTCTTAATCTGACATTTCTTGAAGGAGTGTTTAAAAACTAGAGGACAAAAGGTTCTGTAAACGCTCACCTGTGATCTTAGATACACACTAATAACGGCTTGTTTGACGACAAAGGTCATATACATGCATATAGTCCCAGGGCAGGGTCATAATAACACCTGGGATTAATTTCTTTTTCAAATTCATAAATTTTCTGTCCACTTGCCCATTTTCTGAAAGTTTTTCCCATCTGTGTATATTTACCGGTAACAATTTTCTGCATATGTAACCTAGTGAACTTGCCATAAAATGTCAAAGTCATCACATGATCATGATTTATACACACGTTATAGTACTCTAGTTTTAACTGCTACGTATCGAATTCCGTTGCAGTATGTTCAGCACCATTTATACAAACTTTCGTTCCCTGCTCCACATCAAGTTTGGCTCTCATTGGCCCAGCGGTTTCAGTGGAAAAGACGTTTGAACATTGTGGACAACGACTACAACTACAACGACGGAGCATGGGTATACTATAAGCTCACCTGTGAGCCTTCGGCTCAGGTAAGCTAAAATATACAAGTAGGCAATGATCTGGAAAAAGGCGTAATCAGAAAGAAATTCCCACTCCAAAAACCAAGGCGGGAAAAACCCAAATTGACGATAAGGTACTTATACTAAAAGAACATATCATAAGCCGAGTGAGCAGCTATTTCCCAATAGGCGACCACTCAATTTCCCGAACTTAACTAAAACTATGAAATTTGAAACAGTTGCGACTTGTTAATATGTTTCTTTTAAAACAATGGCGATTTGATAATAAGTTTATACCCAAGACGCCACGGTTCGGTCGTGAGATGACTGAAATATTGATCGTAATACATTAAATCCTAACAATTCATCTTTTCTGAAGCCATGCGCACCTGAGCTATCATTTTTGTATGTAGCAATGTTTGGTTATCCCTTTTATAAGTCCTGCCAACCATGTCCATTGCTCGCCACGACGTATTGCGTGGGGTAGAACCGCTCTGAAAAGTAAAACCATTCGGATCAGGTGACCGTTTACAGGGCCATTACTCCTCCGATAATCAGAACTTCACGATTTTTTTTTCACGATTTTTTTTTTTTTTTTTTTTTTTTTTTTTACTATATCTGAAATATTTGCTTTCTGTTTAACAAGTAAAGCAAGCACCATGGGAACTCTTATATATTCAAACATATACGACAACATACGATTTACGGAGCAGATTTGATTTAGATGAAATGGTAACATATATTACATGAATAGTTACAGTAACTCAAATGTTGGTGCGTTGAGATGTAAAAAGATACCTTTGGCTTAAACAGATTTTCGACGCCAGTCTGCCTTATCACATTCGCCCGTTTATCAGTTGAAAAGAAATTTCCATGCTAGTAAACGAAACCAAACATTACGAAAACTTGCCCGTGCAATATACAGGGATTTTTTGATCTTTAAAAATTGAAAATTTTCAGCTGGAAAAAAAAAAATGATATTTTTCTTATTTTTGCTCAAAACATAGATTGTGTGTACACGTTAGAACCGTCTCGCCGAGGTGGTTCTAACGAGTACCCACAATCTATGTTTTGGAGCAAAAATAAGAAAAATAGGTATTTCCCTGCATACCCCAGTTTTTCTATATAAAAGTGGGGTTTGATGGGGGTATACTTTACACGGACATGTTTTCATGATGGGTTTATAAGCTTCTGATTTTGTTTAGCATATCCACATAAAACATGCGTTTTTGACATATGGTGCAATTTTCATGACGTAGATCAGTGGTTTCGCTGGATTGTTTTATATGAGCCTGTGCCTGAGAAAACCAACAATTTGGGTTCCAACCAGGTCCAACACAAACCAAGCTCTACAGTCACAGAAGATGGTTAGAGGCTGGAAATTTTGGATTTAGAAAGTACAAGAATTGTACTATCCGTGTAGCGAAAACAAAGGCGCTGATCAGCTTCACAGTTAACTGCAAAGCTGATATGCGCCTTTGTTTTCGCCTATGCAGATTATTGGTTTTTCCATGCGGCAGCTCATATCATGTCTGATTCTTGGGTGCGCAGCGACCTTATTGTCATTGGGTTCAATACCTACAACCACCGTGGCCTTGAAGTCTTTGAACAATATGAGCACCGTCAAGTACAAATTATTACCTGGGAGGCACATCACTAGCAAGACGATTGTATGTAGGGGCAAACTTTTTTATGTTTGACCCGAAAACATAGATTGTGGCTACTCGTTAAAACCACCTCCACGAGTTGGTCATTTTCGATGTGATCCATAAAAATAGGATGAGCTGAGTAAATCCACTCCCGGCTGTTCACGTAGCGACAAAAGTCTCAAATGGATTGCAATTAAACCTGTTTTGTTCGCGAAAATATTAATAACGTTACATGTATGAGGAAAGTCCTAATAATTTTTTATCCACCCTCGTATATAGCATTTGCCGATTTAATAGTCATAACATTTTCAGTCTTTGTATGTTACACCTTTAAATGACGGGTACCTTGTGCGTTTTAGATTCTGCAGTGATTGCTTTTGAACTCTCCACATATTGACATTTATAGACTTCAAACCATGAAACATATGGAAATATATTTTCTGATACTTTTCCGTTTTTGGTCCTGCTTTGGAAAGGGAAATATTTTAATGCTACCGAAACCAGGTTATAGTTATCTGCATCGCACTGGGAACCTTGCTCGCGAACTGGTCTCATCAGGGTACAATGTCACTGTTATCTTGAAAGACGGTCCCATAAAGGGAAACATTATCAAGGATTTTGCTTTAGTGGACGTGTTAATTTCAGATGCGTTGACCAAATTTGCTCATCTAAATGAAGACTTTTACAAAGAAGCAATACATTCTGGGTTCAGTGGTTCTAATTTCGAGTTCTTGATTCAGCCAAAATTCAAGACCATGTGTTTCGATTTGGCATTGGAAGAGACACTTTTAGGAAAACTACGTCAAAAGAACTTCGATATCGCCATTGTGAATATGGCAGATTACAACACGTGCGCCTCTGTTATTCCCTATAAACTTTCGATTCCCTTCATTCGGGAGGAGGTGGTCCCACGAGATGCGGGGCGTTTAGTTAACCCAGCGGTTTACCCGACCAACTATCTGTTTCCAACGACTGACAAAATGTCATACATGCAACGTCTAGCAAATACATTATTTTACATATTTTGGTTCGTCAGACCTGATATCTTATCACCGCCAGATGCTGTAGGATCTTTGGCTCCAGAAATGCCACCTATCACAAATGAAAAATTACGATCAATGGCTAAACTATATCTTATAAACCATGACGAGCTTGTGGACTATCACATGGCGACGTATCCTGATACAATACCTGTAGGTGGACTAAATACCAGAGCTCCGAAACAATTGAATGGAGAATTAAAATCATTCATGGACTCTGCAGGGCATGGGGTTGTTATTGTATCGTTTGGATCCGTGGCAAAATGGATGCCAGACAACATAAAAGATAAGCTGCTAATTGCCTTTAAGAAGTTACAGTTCCTGAAATTCATATTTAAACATGGCAACAATATTCGTGTCGAGGGTAATATTTTGCTAATGCCGTGGATTCCACAAAATGACATTCTTGGTCATCGGAACACTAAACTGTTTATAACACATTGTGGTATCAATTCAATATATGACGCTCTTTACAACGCGGTCCCCTTTATTGGCTTGCCTTTGTTCGGGGACCAGCATTATAACGCCATGAAAATGACATCAAAAGGATATGGCATAAAATTGTCCATTGCAGACTGCACGTCAGAAGATTTGATTGTCGCAATACAAACTTTGTTGAACAATACAACATACAAACAGAGTATACTAAATGCATCTTCAATATTTAAAAGTAGACCGATGACGCCAGCACAGCGTGCCGCATGGTGGATTGATCACGTCATTAATTATGGCGCCAGTCATTTACATCCACCTATTGCTACACTCCCATTATATCAAGTTTTGTTAATTGACGTTGTAGCAGGTGGACTTGCCATTTTCGCAGTTATTGTTTACTTCTGCCAAAAGGTGATAAGATTAATTTCAAAAGCCTTTCGTGTTAAACACTTAAAATCAGAATAAAATTGACTTAGATAACAAAACAAATATTGCAACTATTAAATTGCATCAATGTGACTTTTTCTGTTGTGAATTTTGTGCGTCAAGCCAGATATATGTAGTTGAAGGCACTCAAAAGAACGTGCGTATCTATAGATCGAAACGTCATTTTTCTTCGTATTTTAACCTCAGTTGTCGCTCAAACGTCATTTCTAGCTTCCATGTACGTTTCAATACGTCGCTTTGAGTGATAGTTAGCAGCATTATACTAAAGAACATCGGAGGTTATGGCGCAAACATCACGTCGAGCGTTTTAACGTACTGGTACTACATCTGTTCGGGAAAACAAATCAGGTAACTAAGGCTTTTTCACGTTGTTTTACTGTAGCACAGGAATTTCTCTACTAAATATCAGTTTGCTTGTGTGTGTTTTTAATTCTATCGTGGATTGTTAAATACATCACGACAAATAATAAATAGTGTGCCTGATAATACATGTTACTTTGACGTCAATGTATTCACTGTGAGGAAACTGCACAATCGGAGCCATTGGCTCCGTAAATGAAATCTATCTTGTGTGTCGGCCTTTCCGGTCACGTGCGGCTCCGTAGCATATCGGTTGAAATCCAGCTTAGAACAACGCATGTTTTCCATTTCTGGTCAAAGAAGCGTTGACCATTTCTATTTAAAAATGTCTATGTTTTTTGGGAAAAAAACAAAACGTTAGATATTTGTCTTCTTATGCACATGTTAACTTCCCTGACTATGGCATTATTGGATAACAGAATTTTGTTTTCTATGTTTCATGTTACAGGGTTTGAATTTTGGGCTAGAACAGTCATTTTTCGTATGAAATATATAGTAATTACGAAAACGTTTTATAGAGTAATGTTCCCCCTGAGAACTAACAAAAGCTTTTGCATGCGTATGTTTTTCCATGTATTGCATAATACATGAAAGTTGCGTGTTGGTAATTTGGGGGGAACGATACTCTTGAGCCCAAAAACTAGAGCCCAAATATTACATGTATAAACAATTATGGCTTCACATTCAGGCAAAGCTTACATATATAAAGTAATGGAGAATGAAATTGTATAAAATGGTAATAGTATGCACTATTAGAGATGTTATTAATTTGAAACTGGATGCTGCAAAATCAATTTGCATCATTTGGACAACGGGCATTAATGGTCCCCATCATTTTGCGTTACAAAAGTTTGGAGACACACTATACAAATATTTCCTTGCGTTTCGCACGGCCTCTAATCCACTAAATTTGTATCTCTGTTTTAATATAATTTCTATACTGTGAGGGCAGGGTTTGAGATCTGATTATAAAGCTCGATAAATGGGTTTGGCTGGCATATGGTAAGTGCAATCTTATTAATCTACTTGATACTAGATTTTTCGAAGATCCATTTCATTGTTGAATTATGTAGATAGGTAGCCGTGTTAGTTTACCTAGTGTATATTTCTGTTATGCTACATTGACTACGAACAACTAGATAGAATTGGCCACGATAATTTAAATTTAAATCTTGAACGTTAATGAAATTTGTTGTGAGAAAATACTGTTCTAACGACACAGAGTTTTTGACTTCTCAGTTATATTTTATTTACTGATTCTATACTCGGCACTTTTTGCATTTTTTTTTTATAGAATATACATGTTAAACTAATATTCCATAGGTGGAAATGTTATTCAGTTACCTCCTAAAGGTTTTCCTAACACTATTTCATACTACAAATATATTTAATCATTTTTGATGTGTTTTACATGATTCTAGTATGATTCTGACGAGTTAATGCTCTAAACTACAAACATTAATAATAACAATAGCCAGCATTCAAGAAAAAAAAAACAAAACAAAAAAAAAAAAAAAAAAAAAAAAAAAACAATCTACATTTTTAAGATGGGTGAAGTTAGCCGAAACAGCCGAAGTAGCAGAATCTGCTGGCAGAAGTAGCCGAAACAGCCGAATCAGCTGTTACTGCTAGCAGAACTAGCCGAAACTGCCAACATGAAATTTAAGTTCCACAGACGAGATATAACGGGGTTTGAAGCCCAACAAATTATCTACTCAGCCCAAGAAAAATATTACGAAAATGACCGAAAATACACACTTCTATATAAAAAGCAAAGTGCGGGTACCTTCTTCGGCTGTGAACCTGTCATCGCCGAGCGCGGACTTTCGGGAGCTAGCGACTTTATGGGTTTTAAAGTAGAATGGTGGCACTCTCAGGCCACATACGCCGCTATGCCAGGAAAACTCTGGTTTCCGAGAAATAGGGGGACAAATATGACCGAAAATGCACATTTCCGTATAGAAAAGGAATGCCGCGGGTACCCTCTTCGGCTGGGTACTTTTTCGACTTTCGGGAGTTGGAGACCCAGTGGGTTTTGTAGTCCATACAAGTGCCTTCACGGCCCATAGGTCGGCTATTCCGGGAAAACTCTGGTTTCTCGAAAATTTTAACTCGAACATTGGGCACTATAACATGTGCCGGTAGGGGGTGGGGTAATTTGTAGGCCTGTCATCGCCGAGCGCGGACTTTCGGGAGCTAGCCACCTAGTGGGTCTTACAGCAGAAGGGTGGCACTCTTAGACCACATGCACCGCTATGCCGGGAAAACTCTGGTTTCCGAGAAATAGGGGAACAAATATGACCGAAAATGCACATTTCCGTATAGAAAAGGCATGCCGCGGGTACCCTCTTCGGCTGGGTACTTTTTCGACTTTCGGGAGTTGGAGACCCAGTGGGTTTTGTAGTCCATACAAGTGCCTTCACGGCCCATAGGTCGGCTATTCCGGGAAAACTCTGGTTTCTCGGAAATTTTAACTCGAACATTGGGCACTATAACATGTGCCGGTAGGGGGTGGTGTAATTTGCAGGCCTGTCATCGAAGAGCGCGTACTTTCGGGAGCTAGCCACCTAGTGGGTCTTATAGTAGAAGGGCGGCACTCTTAGACCACATGCACCGCTATGCCGGGAAAACTCTGGTTTCCGAGAAATAGGGGGACAAATATGACCGAAATGCACATTTCCGTATAGAAAAGGCATGCCGCGGGTACCCTCTTCGGCTGGGTACTTTTTCGACTTTCGGGAGTTGGAGACCCAGTGGGTTTTGTAGTCCATACAAGTGCCTTCACGGCCCATAGGTCGGCTATTCCGGGAAAACTCTGGTTTCTCGGAAATTTTAACTCGAACATTGGGCACTATAACATGTGCCGGTAAGGGGTGGGGTAATTTGCAGGCCTGTCATCGCCGAGCGCGGACTTTCGGGAGCTAGCCACCTAGTGGGTCTTACAGTAGAAGGGTGGCACTCTCAGACCACATGCACCGCTATGCCGGGAAAACTCTGGTTTCCGAGAAATGGGGGGACAAATATGACCGAAAATGCACATTTCCGTATAGAAAAGGCATGCCGCGGGTACCCTCTTCGGCTGGGTACTTTTTCGACTTTCGGGAGTTGGAGACCCAGTGGGTTTTGTAGTCCATACAAGTGCCTTCACGGCCCATAGGTCGGCTATTCCGGGAAAACTCTGGTTTCTCGGAAATTTTAACTCGAACATTGGGCACTATAACATGTGCCGGTAGGGGGTGGGGTAATTTGCAGGCCTGTCATCGCCGAGCGCGGACTTTCGGGAGCTAGCCACCTAGTGGGTCTTACAGTAGAAGGGAGGCACTCTCAGGCCACATGCACCGCTATGCCGGGAAAACTCTGGTTTCCGAGAAATAGGGGGACAAATATGACCGAAAATGCACATTTCCGTATAGAAAAGGCATGCCGCGGGTACCCTCTTCGGCTGGGTACTTTTTCGACTTTCGGGAGTTGGAGACCCAGTGGGTTTTGTAGTCCATACAAGTGCCTTCACGGCCCATAGGTCGGCTATTCCGGGAAAACTCTGGTTTCTCGGAAATTTTAACTCGAACATTGGGCACTATAACATGTGCCGGTAGGGGGTGGGGTAATTTTCAGGCCTGTCATCGCCGAGCGCGGACTTTCGGGAGCTAGCCACCTAGTGGGTCTTACAGCAGAAGGGAGGCACTCTCAGACCACATGCACCGCTATGCCGGGAAAACTCTGGTTTCCGAGAAATACGGGGACAAATATGACCGAAAATGCACATTTCCGTATAGAAAAGGCATGCCGCGGGTACCCTCTTCGGCTGGGTACTTTTTCGACTTTCGGGAGTTGGAGACCCAGTGGGTTTTGTAGTCCATACAAGTGCCTTCACGGCCCATAGGTCGGCTATTCCGGGAAAACTCTGGTTTCTCGGAAATTTTAACTCTAACATTGGGCACTATAACATGTGCTGGTAGGGGGTGGGGTAATTTGCAGGCCTGTCATCGCCGAGCGCGGACTTTCGGGAGCTAGCCACCTAGTGAGTCTTACAGTAGAAGGGTGGCACTCTCATACCACATGCACCGCTGTGCCGGGAAAACTCTGGTTTCCGAGAAATAGGGGGACAAATATGACCGAAAATGCACATTTCCGTATAGAAAAGGCATGCCGCGGGTACCCTCTTCGGCTGGGTACTTTTTCGACTTTCGGGAGTTGGAGACCCAGTGGGTTTTGTAGTCCATACAAGTGCCTTCACGGCCCATAGGTCGGCTATTCCGGGAAAACTCTGGTTTCTCGGAAATTTTAACTCGAACATTTGGCACTATAACATGTGCCGGTAGGGGGTGGGGTAATTTGCAGGCCTGTCATCGCCGAGCGCGGACTTTCGGGAGCTAGCCACCTAGTGGGTCTTATAGTAGAAGGGTGGCACTCTCAGACCACATGCACCGCTATGCCGGGAAAACTCTGGTTTCCGAGAAATAGGGGGACAAATATGACCGAAAATGCACATTTCCGTATAGAAAAGGCATGCCGCGGGTACCCTCTTCGGCTGGGTACTTTTTCGACTTTCGGGAGTTGGATACCCAGTGGGTTTTGTAGTCCATACAAGTGCCTTCACGGCCCATAGGTCGGCTATTCCGGGAAAACTCTGGTTTCTCGGAAATTTTAACTCGAACATTGGGCACTATAACATGTGCCGGTAGGGGGTGGGGTAATTTGCAGGCCTGTCATCGCCGAGCGCGGACTTTCGGGAGTCGGCCACTTAATGGGTCTTACAGTAGAAGGGTGGCACTCTCAGACCACAGGCACCGCTATGCCGGGAAAACTCTGGTTTCCGAGAAATAGGGGGACAAATTATGACCGAAAATGCACATTTCCGTATAGAAAAGGCATGCCGCGGGTACCCTCTTCGGCTGGGTACTTTTTCGACTTTCGGGAGTTGGAGACCCAGTGGGTTTTGTAGTCCATACAAGTGCCTTCACGGCCCATAGGTCGGCTATTCCGGGAAAACTCTGGTTTCTCGGAAATTTTAACTCGAACATTGGGCACTATAACATGTGCCGGTAGGGGGTGGGGTAATTTGCAGGCCTGTCATCGCCGAGCGCGGACTTTCGGGAGCTAGCCACCTAGTGGGTCTTATAGTAGAAGGGTGGCACTCTCAGACCACATGCACCGCTATGCCGGGAAAACTCTGGTTTCCGAGAAATAGGGGGACAAAATATGACCGAAAATGCACATTTCCGTATAGAAAAGGCATGCCGCGGGTACCCTCTTCGGCTGGGTACTTTTTCGACTTTCGGGAGTTGGAGACCCAGTGGGTTTTGTAGTCCATACAAGTGCCTTCACGGCCCATAGGTCGGCTATTCCGGGAAATCTCTGTTTTTTCTAAAATTTTAACTCGAACATTGGGCACTATAACATGTGCCGGTAGGGGGTGGGGTAATTTGCAGGCCTGTCATCGCCGAGCACGGACTTTCGGGAGCTAGCCACCTAGTGGGTCTTACAGAAGAAGGGTGGCACTCTTAGACCACATGCACCGCTATGCCGGGAAAACTCTGGTTTCCGAGAAATGGGGGGACAAATATGACCGAAAATGCACATTTCCGTATAGGAAAGGCATGCCGCGGGTACCCTCTTCGGCTGGGTACTTTTTCGACTTTCGGGAGTTGGAGACCCAGTGGGTTTTGTAGTCCATACAAGTGCCTTCACGGCCCATAGGTCGGCTATTCCGGGAAAACTCTGGTTTCTCGGAAATTTTAACTCGAACATTGGGCACTGTAACATGTGCAGGTAGGGGGTGGGGTAATTTGCAGGCCTGTCATCGCCGAGCGCGGACTTTCGGGAGCTAGCCACCTAGTGGGTCTTATAGTAGAAGGGTGGCACTCTCAGACCACATGCACCGCTATGCCGGGAAAACTCTGGTTTCCGAGAAATAGGGGGACAAATATGACCGAAAATGCACATTTCCGAATAGAAAAGGCATGCCGCGGGTACCCTCTTCGGCTGGGTACTTTTTCGACTTTCGGGAGTTGGAGACCCAGTGGGTTTTGTAGTCCATACAAGTGCCTTCACGGCCCATAGGTCGGCTATTCCGGGAAAACTCTGGTTTCTCGGAAATTTTAACTCGAACATTGGGCACTATAACATGTGCCGGTAGGGGGTGGGGTAATTTGCAGGCCTGTCATCGCCGAGCGCGGACTTTCGGGAGCTAGCCACCTAGTGGGTCTTACAGCAGAAGGGAGGCACTCTCAGACCACATGCACCGCTATGCCGGGAAAACTCTGGTTTCCGAGAAATACGGGGACAAATATGACCGAAAATGCACATTTCCGTATAGAAAAGGCATGCCGCGGGTACCCTCTTCGGCTGGGTACTTTTTCGACTTTCGGGAGTTGGAGACCCAGTGGGTTTTGTAGTCCATACAAGTGCCTTCACGGCCCATAGGTCGGCTATTCCGGGAAAACTCTGGTTTCTCGGAAATTTTAACTCTAACATTGGGCACTATAACATGTGCTGGTAGGGGGTGGGGTAATTTGCAGGCCTGTCATCGCCGAGCGCGGACTTTCGGGAGCTAGCCACCTAGTGAGTCTTACAGTAGAAGGGTGGCACTCTCATACCACATGCACCGCTATGCCGGGAAAACTCTGGTTTCCGAGAAATAGGGGGACAAATATGACCGAAAATGCACATTTCCGTATAGAAAAGGCATGCCGCGGGTACCCTCTTCGGCTGGGTACTTTTTCGACTTTCGGGAGTTGGATACCCAGTGGGTTTTGTAGTCCATACAAGTGCCTTCACGGCCCATAGGTCGGCTATTCCGGGAAAACTCTGGTTTCTCGGAAATTTTAACTCGAACATTTGGCACTATAACATGTGCCGGTAGGGGGTGGGGTAATTTGCAGGCCTGTCATCGCCGAGCGCGGACTTTCGGGAGCTAGCCACCTAGTGGGTCTTATAGTAGAAGGGTGGCACTCTCAGACCACATGCACCGCTATGCCGGGAAAACTCTGGTTTCCGAGAAATAGGGGGACAAATATGACCGAAAATGCACATTTCCGTATAGAAAAGGCATGCCGCGGGTACCCTCTTCGGCTGGGTACTTTTTCGACTTTCGGGAGTTGGATACCCAGTGGGTTTTGTAGTCCATACAAGTGCCTTCACGGCCCATAGGTCGGCTATTCCGGGAAAACTCTGGTTTCTCGGAAATTTTAACTCGAACATTGGGCACTATAACATGTGCCGGTAGGGGGTGGGGTAATTTGCAGGCCTGTCATCGCCGAGCGCGGACTTTCGGGAGTCGGCCACTTAATGGGTCTTACAGTAGAAGGGTGGCACTCTCAGACCACAGGCACCGCTATGCCGGGAAAACTCTGGTTTCCGAGAAATAGGGGGACAAATATGACCGAAAATGCACATTTCCGTATAGAAAAGGCATGCCGCGGGTACCCTCTTCGGCTGGGTACTTTTTCGACTTTCGGGAGTTGGAGACCCAGTGGGTTTTGTAGTCCATACAAGTGCCTTCACGGCCCATAGGTCGGCTATTCCGGGAAAACTCTGGTTTCTCGGAAATTTTAACTCGAACATTGGGCACTATAACATGTGCCGGTAGGGGGTGGGGTAATTTGCAGGCCTGTCATCGCCGAGCGCGGACTTTCGGGAGCTAGCCACCTAGTGGGTCTTATAGTAGAAGGGTGGCACTCTCAGACCACATGCACCGCTATGCCGGGAAAACTCTGGTTTCCGAGAAATAGGGGGACAAATATGACCGAAAATGCACATTTCCGTATAGAAAAGGCATGCCGCGGGTACCCTCTTCGGCTGGGTACTTTTTCGACTTTCGGGAGTTGGAGACCCAGTGGGTTTTGTAGTCCATACAAGTGCCTTCACGGCCCATAGGTCGGCTATTCCGGGAAAACTCTGTTTTTTCTAAAATTTTAACTCGAACATTGGGCACTATAACATGTGCCGGTAGGGGGTGGGGTAATTTGCAGGCCTGTCATCGCCGAGCACGGACTTTCGGGAGCTAGCCACCTAGTGGGTCTTACAGTAGAAGGGTGGCACTCTTAGACCACATGCACCGCTATGCCGGGAAAACTCTGGTTTCCGAGAAATGGGGGGACAAATATGACCGAAAATGCACATTTCCGTATAGGAAAGGCATGCCGCGGGTACCCTCTTCGGCTGGGTACTTTTTCGACTTTCGGGAGTTGGAGACCCAGTGGGTTTTGTAGTCCATACAAGTGCCTTCACGGCCCATAGGTCGGCTATTCCGGGAAAACTCTGGTTTCTCGGAAATTTTAACTCGAACATTGGGCACTATAACATGTGCCGGTAGGGGGTGGGGTAATTTGCAGGCCTGTCATCGCCGAGCGCGGACTTTCGGGAGCTAGCCACCTAGTGGGTCTTATAGTAGAAGGGTGGCACTCTCAGACCACATGCACCGCTATGCCGGGAAAACTCTGGTTTCCGAGAAATAGGGGGACAAATATGACCGAAAATGCACATTTCCGTATAGAAAAGGCATGCCGCGGGTACCCTCTTCGGCTGGGTACTTTTTCGACTTTCGGGAGTTGGAGACCCAGTGGGTTTTGTAGTCCATACAAGTGCCTTCACGGCCCATAGGTCGGCTATTCCGGGAAAACTCTGTTTTTTCTAAAATTTTAACTCGAACATTGGGCACTATAACATGTGCCGGTAGGGGGTGGGGTAATTTGCAGGCCTGTCATCGCCGAGCACGGACTTTCGGGAGCTAGCCACCTAGTGGGTCTTACAGTAGAAGGGTGGCACTCTTAGACCACATGCACCGCTATGCCGGGAAAACTCTGGTTTCCGAGAAATGGGGGGACAAATATGACCGAAAATGCACATTTCCGTATAGGAAAGGCATGCCGCGGGTACCCTCTTCGGCTGGGTACTTTTTCGACTTTCGGGAGTTGGAGACCCAGTGGGTTTTGTAGTCCATACAAGTGCCTTCACGGCCCATAGGTCGGCTATTCCGGGAAAACTCTGGTTTCTCGGAAATTTTAACTCGAACATTGGGCACTATAACATGTGCCGGTAGGGGGTGGGGTAATTTGCAGGCCTGTCATCGCCGAGCGCGGACTTTCGGGAGCTAGCCACCTAGTGGGTCTTACAGCAGAAGGGTGGCACTCTCAGACCACATGCACCGCTATGCCGGGAAAACTCTGGTTTCCGAGAAATAGGGGGACAAATATGACCGAAAATGCACATTTCCGTATAGAAAAGGCATGCCGCGGGTACCCTCTTCGGCTGGGTACTTTTTCGACTTTCGGGAGTTGGAGACCCAGTGGGTTTTGTAGTCCATACAAGTGCCTTCACGGCTCATAGGTCGGCTATTCCGGGAAAACTCTGGTTTCTCGGAAATTTTAACTCGAACATTGGGCACTATAACATGTGCCGGTAGGGGGTGGGGTAATTTGCAGGCCTGTCATCGCCGAGCGGGGACTTTCGGGAGCTAGCCACCTAGTGGGTCTTATAGTAGAAGGGTGGCACTCTCAGACCACATGCACCGCTATGCCGGGAAAACTCTGGTTTCCGAGAAATAGGGGGACAAATATGACCGAAAATGCACATTTCCGTATAGAAAAGGCATGCCGCGGGTACCCTCTTCGGCTGGGTACTTTTTCGACTTTCGGGAGTTGGAGACCCAGTGGGTTTTGTAGTCCATACAAGTGCCTTCACGGCCCATAGGTCGGCTATTCCGGGAAAACTCTGGTTTCTTGGAAATTTTAACTCGAACATTGGGCACTATAACATGTGCCGGTAGGGGGTGGGGTAATTTGCAGGCCTGTCATCGCCGAGCACGGACTTTCGGGAGCTAGCCACCTAGTGGGTCTTACAGTAGAAGGGTGGCACTCTCAGACCACATGCACCGCTATGCCGGGAAAACTCTGGTCTCCGAGAAATAGGGGGACAAATATGACCGAAAATGCACATTTCCGTATAGAAAAGGCATGCCGCGGGTACCCTCTTCGGCTGGGTACTTTTTCGACTTTCGGGAGTTGGAGACCCAGTGGGTTTTGTAGTCCATACAAGTGCCTTCACGGCCCATAGGTCGGCTATTCCGGGAAAACTCTGGTTTCTCGGAAATTTTAACTCGAACATTGGGCACTATAACATGTGCCGGTAGGGGGTGGGGTAATTTGCAGGCCTGTCATCGCCGAGCGCGGACTTTCGGGATCTAGCCACCTAGTGGGTCTTATAGTAGAAGGGTGGCACTCTCAGACCACATGCACCGCTATGCCGGGAAAACTCTGGTTTCCGAGAAATAGGGGGACAAATATGACCGAAAATGCACATTTCCGTATAGAAAAGGCATGCCGCGGGTACCCTCTTCGGCTGGGTACTTTTTCGACTTTCGGGAGTTGGAGACCCAGTGGGTTTTGTAGTCCATACAAGTGCCTTCACGGCCCATAGGTCGGCTATTCCGGGAAAACTCTGGTTTCTCGGAAATTTTAACTCGAACATTGGGCACTATAACATGTGCCGGTAGGGGGTGGGGTAATTTGCAGGCCTGTCATCGCCGAGCGCGGACTTTCGGGAGTCGGCCACCTAATGGGTCTTACAGTAGAAGGGTGGCACTCTCAGACCACAGGCACCGCTATGCCGGGAAAACTCTGGTTTCCGAGAAATAGGGGGACAAATATGACCGAAAATGCACATTTCCGTATAGAAAAGGCATGCCGCGGGTACCCTCTTCGGCTGGGTACTTTTTCGACTTTCGGGAGTTGGAGACCCAGTGGGTTTTGTAGTCCATACAAGTGCCTTCACGGCCCATAGGTCGGCTATTCCGGGAAAACTCTGGTTTCTCGGAAATTTTAACTCGAACATTGGGCACTATAACATGTGCCGGTAGGGGGTGGGGTAATTTGCAGGCCTGTCATCGCCGAGCACGGACTTTCGGGAGCTAGCCACCTAGTGGGTCTTACAGTAGAAGGGTGGCACTCTTAGACCACATGCACCGCTATGCCGGGAAAACTCTGGTTTCCGAGAAATGGGGGGACAAATATGACCGAAAATGCACATTTCCGTATAGAAAAGGCATGCCGCGGGTACCCTCTTCGGCTGGGTACTTTTTCGACTTTCGGGAGTTGGAGACCCAGTGGGTTTTGTAGTCCATACAAGTGCCTTCACGGCCCATAGGTCGGCTATTCCGGGAAAACTCTGGTTTCTCGGAAATTTTAACTCGAACATTGGGCACTATAACATGTGCCGGTAGGGGGTGGGGTAATTTGCAGGCCTGTCATCGCCGAGCGCGGACTTTCGGGAGCTAGCCTACTAGTGGGTCTTACAGTAGAAGGGTAGCACTCTCAGACCACAGGCACCGCTATACCGGGAAAACTCTGGTTCGAAAAATAGGGGGACAAATATGACCGAAAATGCACATTTCCGAATAGAAAAGGCATGCCGCGGGTACCCTCTTCGGCTGGGTACTTTTTCGACTTTCGGGAGTTGGAGACCCAGTGGGTTTTGTAGTCCATACAAGTGCCTTCACGGCCCATAGGTCGGCTATTCCGGGAAAACTCTGGTTTCTCGGAAATTTTAACTCGACCATTGGGCACTATAACATGTGCCGGTAGGGGGTGGGGTAATTTGCAGGCCTGTCATCGCCGAGCACGGACTTTCGGGAGCTAGCCACCTAGTGGGTCTTACAGTAGAAGGGTGGCACTCTCAGACCACATGCACCGCTATGCCGGGAAAACTCTGGTTTCCGAGAAATAGGGGGACAAATATGACCGAAAATGCACATTTCCGTATAGAAAAGGCATGCCGCGGGTACCCTCTTCGGCTGGGTACTTTTTCGACTTTCGGGAGTTGGAGACCCAGTGGGTTTTGTAGTCCATACAAGTGCCTTCACGGCCCATAGGTCGGCTATTCCGGGAAAACTCTGGTTTCTCGGAAATTTTAACTCGAACATTGGGCACTATAACATGTGCCGGTAGGGGGTGGGGTAATTTGCAGGCCTGTCATCGCCGAGCACGGACTTTCGGGAGCTAGCCACCTAGTGGGTCTTACAGTAGAAGGGTGGCACTCTTAGACCACATGCACCGCTATGCCGGGAAAACTCTGGTTTCCGAGAAATGGGGGGACAAATATGACCGAAAATGCACATTTCCGTATAGAAAAGGCATGCCGCGGGTACCCTCTTCGGCTGGGTACTTTTTCGACTTTCGGGAGTTGGAGACCCAGTGGGTTTTGTAGTCCATACAAGTGCCTTCACGGCCCATAGGTCGGCTATTCCGGGAAAACTCTGGTTTCTCGGAAATTTTAACTCGAACATTGGGCACTATAACATGTGCCGGTAGGGGGTGGGGTAATTTGCAGGCCTGTCATCGCCGAGCGCGGACTTTCGGGAGCTAGCCACCTAGTGGGTCTTACAGTAGAAGGGAGGCACTCTCAGACCACATGCACCGCTATGCCGGAAAAACTCTGGTTTCCGAGAAATAGGGGGACAAATATGACCGAAAATGCACATTTCCGTATAGAAAAGGCATGCCGCGGGTACCCTCTTCGGCTGGGTAACTTTTCGACTTTCGGGAGTTGGAGACCCAGTGGGTTTTGTAGTCCATACAAGTGCCTTCACGGCCCATAGGTCGGCTATTCCGGGAAAACTCTGGTTTCTCGGAAATTTTAACTCCGACATTGGGCACTATAACATGTGCCGGTAGGGGGTGGGGTAATTTGCAGGCCTGTCATCGCCGAGCGCGGACTTTCGGGAGCTAGCCACCTAGTGGGTCTTACAGTAGAAGGGTAGCACTCTCAGACCACAGGCACCGCTATACCGGGAAAACTCTGGTTCGAAAAATAGGGGGACAAATATGACCGAAAATGCACATTTCCGAATAGAAAAGGCATGCCGCGGGTACCCTCTTCGGCTGGGTACTTTTTCGACTTTCGGGAGTTGGAGACCCAGTGGGTTTTGTAGTCCATACAAGTGCCTTCACGGCCCATAGGTCGGCTATTCCGGGAAAACTCTGGTTTCTCGGAAATTTTAACTCGACCATTGGGCACTATAACATGTGCCGGTAGGGGGTGGGGTAATTTGCAGGCCTGTCATCGCCGAGCACGGACTTTCGGGAGCTAGCCACCTAGTGGGTCTTACAGTAGAAGGGTGGCACTCTCAGACCACATGCACCGCTATGCCGGGAAAACTCTGGTTTCCGAGAAATAGGGGGACAAATATGACCGAAAATGCACATTTCCGTATAGAAAAGGCATGCCGCGGGTACCCTCTTCGGCTGGGTACTTTTTCGACTTTCGGGAGTTGGAGACCCAGTGGGTTTTGTAGTCCATACAAGTGCCTTCACGGCCCATAGGTCGGCTATTCCGGGAAAACTCTGGTTTCTTGGAAATTTTAACTCGAACATTGGGCACTATAACATGTGCCGGTAGGGGGTGGGGTAATTTGCAGGCCTGTCATCGCCGAGCACGGACTTTCGGGAGCTAGCCACCTAGTGGGTCTTACAGTAGAAGGGTGGCACTCTCAGACCACATGCACCGCTATGCCGGGAAAACTCTGGTCTCCGAGAAATAGGGGGACAAATATGACCGAAAATGCACATTTCCGTATAGAAAAGGCATGCCGCGGGTACCCTCTTCGGCTGGGTACTTTTTCGACTTTCGGGAGTTGGAGACCCAGTGGGTTTTGTAGTCCATACAAGTGCCTTCACGGCCCATAGGTCGGCTATTCCGGGAAAACTCTGGTTTCTCGGAAATTTTAACTCGAACATTGGGCACTATAACATGTGCCGGTAGGGGGTGGGGTAATTTGCAGGCCTGTCATCGCCGAGCGCGGACTTTCGAGATCTAGCCACCTAGTGGGTCTTATAGTAGAAGGGTGGCACTCTCAGACCACATGCACCGCTATGCCGGGAAAACTCTGGTTTCCGAGAAATAGGGGGACAAATATGACCGAAAATGCACATTTCCGTATAGAAAAGGCATGCCGCGGGTACCCTCTTCGGCTGGGTACTTTTTCGACTTTCGGGAGTTGGAGACCCAGTGGGTTTTGTAGTCCATACAAGTGCCTTCACGGCCCATAGGTCGGCTATTCCGGGAAAACTCTGGTTTCTCGGAAATTTTAACTCGAACATTGGGCACTATAACATGTGCCGGTAGGGGGTGGGGTAATTTGCAGGCCTGTCATCGCCGAGCGCGGACTTTCGGGAGTCGGCCACCTAATGGGTCTTACAGTAGAAGGGTGGCACTCTCAGACCACAGGCACCGCTATGCCGGGAAAACTCTGGTTTCCGAGAAATAGGGGGACAAATATGACCGAAAATGCACATTTCCGTATAGAAAAGGCATGCCGCGGGTACCCTCTTCGGCTGGGTACTTTTTCGACTTTCGGGAGTTGGAGACCCAGTGGGTTTTGTAGTCCATACAAGTGCCTTCACGGCCCATAGGTCGGCTATTCCGGGAAAACTCTGGTTTCTCGGAAATTTTAACTCGAACATTGGGCACTATAACATGTGCCGGTAGGGGGTGGGGTAATTTGCAGGCCTGTCATCGCCGAGCACGGACTTTCGGGAGCTAGCCACCTAGTGGGTATTACAGTAGAAGGGTGGCACTCTTAGACCACATGCACCGCTATGCCGGGAAAACTCTGGTTTCCGAGAAATGGGGGGACAAATATGACCGAAAATGCACATTTCCGTATAGAAAAGGCATGCCGCGGGTACCCTCTTCGGCTGGGTACTTTTTCGACTTTCGGGAGTTGGAGACCCAGTGGGTTTTGTAGTCCATACAAGTGCCTTCACGGCCCATAGGTCGGCTATTCCGGGAAAACTCTGGTTTCTCGGAAATTTTAACTCGAACATTGGGCACTATAACATGTGCCGGTAGGGGGTGGGGTAATTTGCAGGCCTGTCATCGCCGAGCGCGGACTTTCGGGAGCTAGCCACCTAGTGGGTCTTACAGTAGAAGGGAGGCACTCTCAGACCACATGCACCGCTATGCCGGAAAAACTCTGGTTTCCGAGAAATAGGGGGACAAATATGACCGAAAATACACATTTCCGTATAGAAAAGGCATGCCGCGGGTACCCTCTTCGGCTGGGTAACTTTTCGACTTTCGGGAGTTGGAGACCCAGTGGGTTTTGTAGTCCATACAAGTGCCTTCACGGCCCATAGGTCGGCTATTCCGGGAAAACTCTGGTTTCTCGGAAATTTTAACTCCGACATTGGGCACTATAACATGTGCCGGTAGGGGGTGGGGTAATTTGCAGGCCTGTCATCGCCGAGCGCGGACTTTCGGGAGCTAGCCACCTAGTGGGTCTTACAGTAGAAGGGTAGCACTCTCAGACCACAGGCACCGCTATACCGGGAAAACTCTGGTTTTCGAAAAATAGGGGGGCAAATATGACCAAAAATGCACATTTCCGAATAGAAAAGGCATGCCGCGGGTACCCTCTTCGGCTGGGTACTTTTTCGACTTTCGGGAGTTGGAGACCCAGTGGGTTTTGTAGTCCATACAAGTGCCTTCACGGCCCATAGGTCGGCTATTCCGGGAAAACTCTGGTTTCTCGGAAATTTTAACTCGACCATTGGGCACTATAACATGTGCCGGTAGGGGGTGGGGTAATTTGCAGGCCTGTCATCGCCGAGCACGGACTTTCGGGAGCTAGCCACCTAGTGGGTCTTACAGTAGAAGGGTGGCACTCTCAGACCACATGCACCGCTATGCCGGGAAAACTCTGGTTTCCGAGAAATAGGGGGACAAATATGACCGAAAATGCACATTTCCGTATAGAAAAGGCATGCCGCGGGTACCCTCTTCGGCTGGGTATTTTTTCGACTTTCGGGAGTTAGAGACCCAGTGGGTTTTGTAGTCCATACAAGTGCCTTCACGGCCCATAGGTCGGCTATTCCGGGAAAACTCTGGTTTCTCGGAAATTTTAACTCGAACATTGGGCACTATAACATGTGCCGGTAGGGGGTGGGGTAATTTGCAGGCCTGTCATCGCCGAGCGCGGACTTTCGGGAGCTAGCCACCTAGTGGGTCTTACAGTAGAAGGGTGGCACTCTCAGACCACATGCACCGCTATGCCGGGAAAACTCTGGATTTCGAGAAATAGGGGGACAAATATGACCGAAAATGCACATTTCCGTATAGAAAAGACATTCCGCGGGTACCCTCTTCGGCTGGGTACTTTTTCGACTTTCGGGAGTTGGAGACCCAGTGGGTTTTGTAGTCCATACAAGTGCCTTCACGGCCCATAGGTCGGCTATTCCGGGAAAACTCTGGTTTCTCGGAAATTTTAACTCGAACATTGGGCACTATAACATGTGCCGGTAGGGGGTGGGGTAATTTGCAGGCCTGTCATCGCCGAGCGCGGACTTTCGGGAGCTAGCCACCTAGTGGGTCTTACAGTAGAAGGGTGGCACTCTCATACCACATGCACCGCTATGCCGGGAAAACTCTGGTTTCCGAGAAATAGGGGGACAAATATGACCGAAAATGCACATTTCCGTATAGAAAAGGCATGCCGCGGGTACCCTCTTCGGCTGGGTACTTTTTCGACTTTCGGGAGTTGGAGACCCAGTGGGTTTTGTAGTCCATACAAGTGCCTTCACGGCCCATAGGTCGGCTATTCCGGGAAAACTCTGGTTTTTCGGAAATTTTAACTCGAACATTGGGCACTATAACATGTGCCGGTAGGGAGTGGGGTAATTTGCAGGCCTGTCATCGCCGAGCACGGACTTTCGGGAGCTAGCCACCTAGTGGGTCTTACAGTAGAAGGGTGGCACTCTTAGACCACATGCACCGCTATGCCGAGAAAACTCTGGTTTCCGAGAAATGGGGGGACAAATATGACCGTAAATTTACATTTCCGTATAGAAAAGGCATGCCGCGGGTACCCTCTTCGGCTGGGTACTTTTTTGACTTTCGGGAGTTGGAGACCCAGTGGGTTTTGGAGTCCATACAAGTGCCTTCACGGCCCATAGGTCGGCTATTCCGGGAAAACTCTGGTTTCTCGGAAATTTTAACTCGAACATTGGGCACTATAACATGTGCCGGTAGGGGGTGGGGTAATTTGCAGGCCTGTCATCGCCGAGCGCGGACTTTCGGGAGCTAGCCACCTAGTGGGTCTTACAGTAGAAGGGTGGCACTCTCAGACCACATGCACCGCTATGCCGGAAAAACTCTGGATTTCGAGAAATAGGGGGACAAATATGACCGAAAATGCACATTTCCGTATAGAAAAGACATGCCGCGGGTACCCTCTTCGGCTGGGTACTTTTTCGACTTTCGGGAGTTGGAGACCCAGTGGGTTTTGTAGTCCATACAAGTGCCTTCACGGCCCATAGGTCGGCTATTCCGGGAAAACTCTGGTTTCTCGGAAATTTTAACTCGAACATTGGGCACTATAACATGTGCCGGTAGGGGGTGGGGTAATTTGCAGGCCTGTCATCGCCGAGCGCGGACTTTCGGGAGTCAGCCACCTGGTGGGTCTTACAGTAGAAGGGTAGTACTCTCAGACCACAGGCACCGCTATGCCGGGAAAACTCTGGTTTCCGAGAAATAGGGGGACAAATATGACCGAAAATGCACATTTCCGTATAGAAAAGGCATGCCGCGGGTACCCTCTTCGGCTGGGTACTTTTTCGACTTTCGGGAGTTGGAGACCCAGTGGGTTTTGTAGTCCATACAAGTGCCTTCACGGCCCATAGGTCTGCTATTCCGGGAAAACTCTGGTTTCTCGGAAATTTTAACTCGAACATTGGGCACTATAACATGTGCCGGTAGGGGGTGGGGTAATTTGCAGGCCTGTCATCGCCGAGCACGGACTTTCGGGAGCTAGCCACCTAGTGGGTCTTACAGTAGAAGGGTGGCACTCTTAGACCACATGCACCGTTATGCCGGTAAAACTCTGGTTTCCGAGAAATAGGGGGACAAATATGATCGAAAATGCACATTTCCGTATAGAAAAGGCATGCCGCGGGTACCCTCTTCGGCTGGGTACTTTTTCGACTTTCGGGAGTTGGAGACCCAGTGGGTTTTGTAGTCCATACAAGTGCCTTCACGGCCCATAGGTCGGCTATTCCGGGAAAACTCTGGTTTCTCGGAAATTTTAACTCGAACATTGGGCACTATAACATGTGCCGGTAGGGGGTGGGGTAATTTGCAGGCCTGTCATCGCCGAGCGCGGACTTTCGGGAGCTAGCCACCTAGTAGGTCTTACAGTAGAAGGGTGGCACTCTCATACCACATGCACCGCTATGCCGGGAAAACTCTGGTTTCCGAGAAATAGGGGGACAAATATGACCGAAAATGCACATTTCCGTATAGAAAAGGCATGCCGCGGGTACTCTCTTCGGCTGGGTACTTTTTCGACTTTCGGGAGTTGGAGACCCAGTGGGTTTTGTAGTCCATACAAGTGCCTTCACGGCCCATAGGTCGGCTATTCCGGGAAAACTCTGGTTACTCGGAAATTTTAACTCGAACATTGGGCACTATAACATGTGCCGGTAGGGGGTGGGGTAATTTGCAGGCCTGTCATCGCCGAGCGCGGACTTTCGGGAGCTAGCCACCTAGTGGGTCTTACAGTAGAAGCGTGGCACTCTCAGACCACATGCACCGCTATGCCGGGAAAACTCTGGTTTCCGAGAAATAGGGGGACAAATATGACCTAAAATGCACATTTCCGTATAGAAAAGGCATGCCGCGGGTACCCTCTTCGGCTGGGTACTTTTTCGACCTTCGGGAGTTGGTGACCCTGTGGGTTTTGTAGTCCATACAAGTGCCTTCACGGCCCATAGGTCGGCTATTCCGGGAAAACTCTGGTTTCTCGGAAATTTTAACTCGAACATTGGGCACTATAACATGTGCCGGTAGGGGGTGGGGTAATTTGCAGGCCTGTCATCGCCGAGCGCGGACTTTCGGGAGCTAGCCACCTAGTGGGTCTTATAGTAGAAGGGTGGCACTCTCAGACCACATGCACCGCTATGCCGGTAAAACTCTGGTTTCCGAGAAATAGCGGGACAAATATGATCGAAAATGCACATTTCCGTATAGAAAAGGCATGCCGCGGGTACCCTCTTCGGCTGGGTACTTTTTCGACTTTCGGGAGTTGGAGACCCAGTGGGTTTTGTAGTCCATACAAGTGCCTTCACGGCCCATAGGTCGGCTATTCCGGGAAAACTCTGGTTTTTCGGAAATTTTAACTCGAACATTGGGCACTATAACATGTGCCGGTAGGGAGTGGGGTAATTTGCAGGCCTGTCATCGCCGAGCACGGACTTTCGGGAGCTAGCCACCTAGTGGGTCTTACAGTAGAAGGGTGGCACTCTTAGACCACATGCACCGCTATGCCGAGAAAACTCTGGTTTCCGAGAAATGGGGGGACAAATATGACCGTAAATTTACATTTCCGTATAGAAAAGGCATGCCGCGGGTACCCTCTTCGGCTGGGTACTTTTTTGACTTTCGGGAGTTGGAGACCCAGTGGGTTTTGGAGTCCATACAAGTGCCTTCACGGCCCATAGGTCGGCTATTCCGGGAAAACTCTGGTTTCTCGGAAATTTTAACTCGAACATTGGGCACTATAACATGTGCCGGTAGGGGGTGGGGTAATTTGCAGGCCTGTCATCGCCGAGCGCGGACTTTCGGGAGCTAGCCACCTAGTGGGTCTTACAGTAGAAGGGTGGCACTCTCAGACCACATGCACCGCTATGCCGGAAAAACTCTGGATTTCGAGAAATAGGGGGACAAATATGACCGAAAATGCACATTTCCGTATAGAAAAGACATGCCGCGGGTACCCTCTTCGGCTGGGTACTTTTTCGACTTTCGGGAGTTGGAGACCCAGTGGGTTTTGTAGTCCATACAAGTGCCTTCACGGCCCATAGGTCGGCTATTCCGGGAAAACTCTGGTTTCTCGGAAATTTTAACTCGAACATTGGGCACTATAACATGTGCCGGTAGGGGGTGGGGTAATTTGCAGGCCTGTCATCGCCGAGCGCGGACTTTCGGGAGTCAGCCACCTGGTGGGTCTTACAGTAGAAGGGTAGTACTCTCAGACCACAGGCACCGCTATGCCGGGAAAACTCTGGTTTCCGAGAAATAGGGGGACAAATATGACCGAAAATGCACATTTCCGTATAGAAAAGGCATGCCGCGGGTACCCTCTTCGGCTGGGTACTTTTTCGACTTTCGGGAGTTGGAGACCCAGTGGGTTTTGTAGTCCATACAAGTGCCTTCACGGCCCATAGGTCTGCTATTCCGGGAAAACTCTGGTTTCTCGGAAATTTTAACTCGAACATTGGGCACTATAACATGTGCCGGTAGGGGGTGGGGTAATTTGCAGGCCTGTCATCGCCGAGCACGGACTTTCGGGAGCTAGCCACCTAGTGGGTCTTACAGTAGAAGGGTGGCACTCTTAGACCACATGCACCGCTATGCCGGTAAAACTCTGGTTTCCGAGAAATAGGGGGACAAATATGATCGAAAATGCACATTTCCGTATAGAAAAGGCATGCCGCGGGTACCCTCTTCGGCTGGGTACTTTTTCGACTTTCGGGAGTTGGAGACCCAGTGGGTTTTGTAGTCCATACAAGTGCCTTCACGGCCCATAGGTCGGCTATTCCGGGAAAACTCTGGTTTCTCGGAAATTTTAACTCGAACATTGGGCACTATAACATGTGCCGGTAGGGGGTGGGGTAATTTGCAGGCCTGTCATCGCCGAGCGCGGACTTTCGGGAGCTAGCCACCTAGTAGGTCTTACAGTAGAAGGGTGGCACTCTCATACCACATGCACCGCTATGCCGGGAAAACTCTGGTTTCCGAGAAATAGGGGGACAAATATGACCGAAAATGCACATTTCCGTATAGAAAAGGCATGCCGCGGGTACTCTCTTCGGCTGGGTACTTTTTCGACTTTCGGGAGTTGGAGACCCAGTGGGTTTTGTAGTCCATACAAGTGCCTTCACGGCCCATAGGTCGGCTATTCCGGGAAAACTCTGGTTACTCGGAAATTTTAACTCGAACATTGGGCACTATAACATGTGCCGGTAGGGGGTGGGGTAATTTGCAGGCCTGTCATCGCCGAGCGCGGACTTTCGGGAGCTAGCCACCTAGTGGGTCTTACAGTAGAAGCGTGGCACTCTCAGACCACATGCACCGCTATGCCGGGAAAACTCTGGTTTCCGAGAAATAGGGGGACAAATATGACCTAAAATGCACATTTCCGTATAGAAAAGGCATGCCGCGGGTACCCTCTTCGGCTGGGTACTTTTTCGACCTTCGGGAGTTGGTGACCCTGTGGGTTTTGTAGTCCATACAAGTGCCTTCACGGCCCATAGGTCGGCTATTCCGGGAAAACTCTGGTTTCTCGGAAATTTTAACTCGAACATTGGGCACTATAACATGTGCCGGTAGGGGGTGGGGTAATTTGCAGGCCTGTCATCGCCGAGCGCGGACTTTCGGGAGCTAGCCACCTAGTGGGTCTTATAGTAGAAGGGTGGCACTCTCAGACCACATGCACCGCTATGCCGGTAAAACTCTGGTTTCCGAGAAATAGCGGGACAAATATGATCGAAAATGCACATTTCCGTATAGAAAAGGCATGCCGCGGGTACCCTCTTCGGCTGGGTACTTTTTCGACTTTCGGGAGTTGGAGACCCAGTGGGTTTTGTAGTCCATACTAGTGCCTTCACGGCCCATAGGTCGGCTATTCCGGGAAAACTCTGGTTTCTCGGAAATTTTAACTCGAACATTGGGCACTATAACGTGTGCCGGTAGGGGGTGGGGTAATTTGCAGGCCTGTCATCGCCGAGCACAGACTTTCGGGAGCTAGCCACCTAGTGGGTCTTACAGTAGAAGGGTGGCACTCTTAGACCACATGCACCGCTATGCCGGGAAAACTCTGGTTTCCGAGAAATAGGGGGACAAATATGACCGAAAATGCACATTTCCGTATAGAAAAGGCATGCCGCGGGTACCCTCTTCGGCTGGGTACTTTTTCGACTTTCGGGAGTTGGAGACCAAGTGGGTTTTGTAGTCCATACAAGTGCCTTCACGGCCCATAGGTCGGCTATTCCGGGAAAACTCTGGTTTCTCGGAAATTTTAACTCGGACATTGGGCGCTATAACATGTGCCGGTAGGGGGTGGGGTAATTTGCAGGCCTGTCATCGCCGAGCGCGGACTTTCGGGAGCTAGCCACCTAGTGGGTCTTACAGTAGAAGGGTAGCACTCTCAGACCACAGGCACCGCTATGCCGGGAAAACTCTGGTTTTCGAAAAATAGGGGGACAAATATGACCGAAAATGCACATTTCCGAATAGAAAAGGCATGCCGCGGGTACCCTCTTCGGCTGGGTACTTTTTCGACTTTCGGGAGTTGGAGACCCAGTGGGTTTTGTAGTCCATACAAGTGCCTTTACGGCCCATAGGTCGGCTATTCCGGGAAAACTCTGGTTTCTCGGAAATTTTAACTCGACCATTGGGCACTATAACATGTGCCGGTAGGGGGTGGGGTAATTTGCAGGCCTGTCATCGCCGAGCACGGACTTTCGGGAGTCAGCCACCTAGTGGGTCTTACAGTAGAAGGGTGGCACTCTCAGACCACAGGCACCGCTATGCCGGGAAAACTCTGGTTTCCGAGAAATAGGGGGACAAATATGACCGAAAATGCACATTTCCGTATAGAAAAGGCATGCCGCGGGTACCCTCTTCGGCTGGGTACTTTTTCGACTTTCGGGAGTTGGAGACCCAGTGGGTTTTGTAGTCCATACAAGTGTCTTCACCGCCCATAGGTCTGCTATTCCGGGAAAACTCTGGTTTCTCGGAAATTTTAACTCGAACATTGGGCACTATAACATGTGCCGATAGGGGGTGGGGTAATTTACAGGCCTGTCATCGCCGAGCACGGACTTTCGGGAGCTAGCCACCTAGTGGGTCTTACAGTAGAAGGGTGGCACTCTTAGACCACATGCACCGCTATGCCGGTAAAACTCTGGTTTCCGAGAAATAGGGGGACAAATATGACCGAAAATGCACATTTCCGTATAGAAAAGGCATGCCGCGGGTACCCTCTTCGGCTGGGTACTTTTTCGACTTTCGGGAGTTGGAGACCCAGTGGGTTTTGTAGTCCATACAAGTGCCTTCACGGCCCATAGGTCGGCTATTTCGGGAAAACTCTGGTTTCTCGGAAATTTTAACTCGAACATTGGGCACTATAACATGTGCCGGTAGGGGGTGGGGTAATTTGCAGGCCTGTCATCGCCGAGCGCGGACTTTCGGGAGCTAGCCACCTAGTGGGTCTTATAGTAGAAGGGTGGCACTCTCAGACCACATGCACCGCTATGCCGGGAAAACTCTGGTTTCCGAGAAATAGGGGGACAAATATGACCGAAAATGCACATTTCCGTATAGAAAAGGCATGCCGCGGGTACCCTCTTCGGCTGGGTACTTTTTCGACTTTCGGGAGTTGGAGACCCAGTGGGTTTTGTAGTCCATACAAGTGCCTTCACGGCCCATAGGTCGGCTATTCCGGGAAAACTCTGGTTTTTCGGAAATTTTAACTCGAACATTGGGCACTATAACATGTGCCGGTAGGGAGTGGGGTAATTTGCAGGCCTGTCATCGCCGAGCACGGACTTTCGGGAGCTAGCCACCTAGTGGGTCTTACAGTAGAAGGGTGGCACTCTTAGACCACATGCACCGCTATGCCGAGAAAACTCTGGTTTCCGAGAAATGGGGGGACAAATATGACCGTAAATTTACATTTCCGTATAGAAAAGGCATGCCGCGGGTACCCTCTTCGGCTGGGTACTTTTTCGACTTTCGGGAGTTGGAGACCCAGTGGGTTTTGGAGTCCATACAAGTGCCTTCACGGCCCATAGGTCGGCTATTCCGGGAAAACTCTGGTTTCTCGGAAATTTTAACTCGAACATTGGGCACTATAACATGTGCCGGTAGGGGGTGGGGTAATTTGCAGGCCTGTCATCGCCGAGCGCGGACTTTCGGGAGCTAGCCACCTAGTAGGTCTTACAGTAGAAGGGTGGCACTCTCAGACCACATGCACCGCTATGCCGGGAAAACTCTGGATTTCGAGAAATAGGGGGACAAATATGACCGAAAATGCACATTTCCGTATAGAAAAGACATGCCGCGGGTACCTTCTTCGGCTGGGTACTTTTTCGACTTTCGGGAGTTGGAGACCCAGTGGGTTTTGTAGTCCATACAAGTGCCTTCACGGCCCATAGGTCGGCTATTCCGGGAAAACTCTGGTTTCTCGGAAATTTTAACTCGAACATTGGGCACTATAACATGTGCCGGTAGGGGGTGGGGTAACTTGCAGGCCTGTCATCGCCGAGCGCGGACTTTCGGGAGTCAGCCACCTGGTGGGTCTTACAGTAGAAGGGTAGTACTCTCAGACCACAGGCACCGCTATGCCGGGAAAACTCTGGTTTCCGAGAAATAGGGGGACAAATATGACCGAAAATGCACATTTCCGTATAGAAAAGGCATGCCTCGGGTACCCTCTTCGGCTGGGTACTTTTTCGACTTTCGGGAGTTGGAGACCCAGTGGGTTTTGTAGTCCATACAAGTGCCTTCACGGCCCATAGGTCTGCTATTCCGGGAAAACTCTGGTTTCTCGGAAATTTTAACTCGAACATTGGGCACTATAACATGTGCCGGTAGGGGGTGGGGTAATTTGCAGGCCTGTCATCGCCGAGCGGGGACTTTCGGGAGCTAGCCACCTAGTGGGTCTTATAGTAGAAGGGTGGCACTCTCAGACCACATGCACCGCTATGCCGGGAAAACTCTGGTTTCCGAGAAATAGGGGGACAAATATGACCGAAAATGCACATTTCCGTATAGAAAAGGCATGCCGCGGGTACCCTCTTCGGCTGGGTACTTTTTCGACTTTCGGGAGTTGGAAACCCAGTGGGTTTTGTAGTCCATACAAGTGCCTTCACGGCCCATAGGTCGGCTATTCCGGGAAAACTCTGGTTTCTCGGTAATTTTAACTCGAACATTGGGCACTATAACATGTGCCGGTAGGGGGTGGGGTAATTTGCAGGCCTGTCATCGCCGAGCGCGGACTTTCGGGAGCTAGCCACCTAGTGGGTCTTACAGTAGAAGGGTGGCACTCTCAAACCACATGCACCGCTATGCCGGGAAAACTCTTGTTTCCGAGAAATATGGGGACAAATATGACCGAAAATGCACATTTCCGTATAGAAAAGGCATGCCGCGGGTACCCTCTTCGGCTGGGTACTTTTTCGACTTTCGGGAGTTGGAGACCCAGTGGGTTTTGTAGTCCATACAAGTGCCTTCACGGCCCATAGGTCGGCTATTCCGGGAAAACTCTGGTTACTCGGAAATTTTAACTCGAACATTGGGCACTATAACATGTGCCGGTAGGGGGTGGGGTAATTTGCAGGCCTGTCATCGCCGAGCGCGGACTTTCGGGAGCTAGCCACCTAGTGGGTCTTATAGTAGAAGCGTGGCACTCTCAGACCACATGCACCGCTATGCCGGGAAAACTCTGGTTTCCGAGAAATAGGGGGACAAATATGACCTAAAATGCACATTTCCGTATAGAAAAGGCATGCCGCGGGTACCCTCTTCGGCTGGGTACTTTTTCGACCTTCGGGAGTTGGTGACCCAGTGGGTTTTGTAGTCCATACAAGTGCCTTCACGGCCCATAGGTCGGCTATTCCGGGAAAACTCTGGTTTCTCGGAAATTTTAACTCGAACATTGGGCACTATAACATGTGCCGGTAGGGGGTGGGGTAATTTGCAGGCCTGTCATCGCCGAGCGCGGACTTTCGGGAGCTAGCCACCTAGTGGGTCTTATAGTAGAAGGGTGGCACTCTCAGACCACATGCACCGCTATGCCGGTAAAACTCTGGTTTCCGAGAAATAGGGGGACAAATATGATCGAAAATGCACATTTCCGTATAGAAAAGGCATGCCGCGGGTACCCTCTTCGGTTGGGTACTTTTTCGACTTTCGGGAGTTGGAGACCCAGTGGGTTTTGTAGTCCATACTAGTGCCTTCACGGCCCATAGGTCGGCTATTCCGGGAAAACTCTGGTTTCTCGGAAATTTTAACTCGAACATTGGGCACTATAACATGTGCCGGTAGGGGGTGGGGTAATTTGCAGGCCTGTCATCTCCGAGCACGGACTTTCGGGAGCTAGCCACCTAGTGGGGCTTACAGTAGAAGGGTGGCACTCTTAGACCACATGCACCGCTATGCCGGGAAAACTCTGGTTTCCGAGAAATAGGGGGACAAATATGACCGAAAATGCACATTTCCGTATAGAAAAGGCATGCCGCGGGTACCCTCTTCGGCTGGGTACTTTTTCGACTTTCGGGAGTTGGAGACCCAGTGGGTTTTGTAGTCCATACAAGTGCCTTCACGGCCCATAGGTCGGCTATTCCGGGAAAACTCTGGTTTCTCGGAAATTTTAACTCGAACATTGGGCACTATAACATGTGCCGGTAGGGGGTGGGGTAATTTGCAGGCCTGTCATCGCCGAGCGCGGACTTTCGGGAACTAGCCACCTAGTGGGTCTTACAGTAGAATGGTGGCACTCTCAGACCACATGCACCGCTATGCAGAGAAAACTCTGGTTTCCGAGAAATAGGGGGACAAATATGACCGAAAATGCACATTTCCGTATAGAAAAGGCATGCCGCGGGTACCCTCTTCGGGTGGGTACTTTTTCGACTTTCGGGAGTTGGAGACCCAGTGGGTTTTGTAGTCCATACAAGTGCCTTCACGGCCCATAGGTCGGCTATTCCGGGAAAACTCTGGTTTCTCGGAAATTTTAACTCAAACATTGGGCACTATAACATGTGCCGGTAGGGGGTGGGGTAATTTGCAGGCCTGTCATCGCCGAGCGCGGACTTTCGGGAGCTAGCCACCTAGTGGGTCTTACAGTAGAAGGGTGGCACTCTCAGACCACATGCACCGCTATGCCGGGAAAACTCTGGTTTCCGAGAAATAGGGGGACAAATATGGCTGAAAGTGCTCATAGGTCGGCTATACCCTGAGTCTTGTTTCTCGGAAATTTCTACTCCAACATCAGGCGCGTTAACATGTGCGGGTAAGGGGCGGGGTATTTGGTAGGCCTGTCATCGCCGTGCACGGACTTTCGGGAGCTAGCAACTTGGTGGGTTTTAGAGTAGAAGTGTGACAGTCTCTTGTAACTCGAACATGTGAAGAGTTAGCATATATGAGTAATGAGTGGGATATTTGACAGGCCTGTCATTGCAGTGCGCGGACTTTCGGGACCTGGTGGGGCTAACAGCATTCAGTTTGCACTTTCAGACCACATACACCGCTAGGCCGGGAAAACTCTGGTTTCCGATTTAACTGGGGCACAAATACGACCGAAAATGCACATTTCCGTAAAGAAAAAGGAAAGGCGTGGGTACCCTCTCCGGTAGGGTACCGTATCGATTTTCGGGATTGGAGACCCAGTGTGGTTTGTAGTCCATACAAGTGCCTTCACGACCCATAAGTCGGCTATACCGGAAAATCTCTGGTTAATTGAAAATTTTAACTCGGACATGGTAGAAAGTTTACAATTAGGGTGGGGTATTTGGTAGGCATGTCATTGCCGTGCGAGGACTTTCGGGAGCTAGCGACCTTGTGGGTGTTAGACTCTGGTCAATTTATATAACTCCAAGCGTTTGCCGTCACAGAAAAATCCACTTCGGGGTACGTAGAATGGAAGCATTCCCAATGACTTTTTGAATAAAACTAATTTTTGACAGACATATATATCAAATAAAATAGCTTTTACGGCTACAAAGTAACTTTTATTCATGGTATAAAGTCGTCATACAGACGAATCGAAACTAGAACATACCCACTTCGTAATAAAATTATCCCATTATATTGTTGTTGGCTTGGTTTCCACGAAAACATGCATTTATTGTTTTGTGTATAGTAAAGACAAAATGAATTCGCTCCATGTTTTAGGGGTATTTGAATATGCCAATCAGTCTTTGCATTTGAATATTACAAAGATGGGCAGCAAACAAAGCTTTTGCATCTTCTAAATTTATAATATCTCATTCAGCTATGACAAGTTAAATGGCGTTGACATAATCCGATCGAAGGACGGTGAATACGCAAATATTCTAATTTACATATTCATATGAACATTAATATTTATTCGAGTACATAAACATCATTGTTAGATGTCATAGCTGCTTCTATTATACATTTTGACAAGTTTACAAGTTATAATGAATAAGATCATTTGCATATTCATGATTATTTATAAAAACGTACACTAAGGCTATGGAAAACATACATTAAAACCCTATATAAGTTACTAAGAAGGGTCACATACATGAACGAATATTGTTCTAAATTAACAATCAACAAGACAAGTTATGACCAAGGAATTTAGAAACAAAAACAAAATAGAACGATTTGAAAAGGTTTGAAACACAATTAATAGGCATGGGACTGACGTAAATTTGGCACTGTAATTGAATGATTTGTATTTTGATCACTTGACGCTTTACCTCAGCGAAAAATGCTGGCATCGTAGGATCAAAGCGCCGTAATTACTGCTGCGCAGCATTACGCGCCCCGTTGCTTTGCGACAACGACTGAACAAGAGGTGAATTGTTTATGTGAACACATTAATGAGAAAGGAGATGGGCCATACCGCGGTTTCGACTAATACAGTCTCGTCAGTGACCCTTTAGGTTTGGCAACATGGAGCCAAAGAGAATTACTGAAATGATGCATCTTTCAATATGGTAGTCGATACAAAGACATACCTAAATGGGGCCAAATATATTACAGCTGGGGAACTTAAAGTATGACCAAAATAACACCTAAGTTCTTTCTAATGTTGCAAACAATCTATACAAATTCATTGATAAACTGTTGACTTCTTTGTGAGGTTGTGAAGAGATTACCCTATCAACTTGCCAACATAGAAATAATCTTCCTGACAATTTTCATGTGGTGATTGATTTATAAAGCCTGCTAGATTGGTACACAATTGAAATCAGCAGATTTGGCCACCTTTTGTTGGTTCTGTTCAGGGTTGACCAGAGCAATTTGCAATTGATTTGGATTGAGGAAAAGTAGGAAATTTAAGTTTGGCCACCCTAAACAATTTAAAGATTAAGAAGTAATGAAAGAACCATTCAGTTACTCTGGCCATAATTTGTCTTCTTTTGGTGTAAACATTGGTTAGAAAATGAATCTTAACCGACCATAAATTTCTGATTTCTCAGAATATCCTCGCTGATCTCAAAGGACCAAAAACAAAATGTATCCTGCACTATGGATGAAAAACTGGCATATGCAGGGATGTGCAGGGATAAAAACTGGCATATGCAGGGATGTACCATTTTTTCTTAATTTTATATCCAAAACAGATTATTCGTACTCATTGAAATCGCCTCGACGTAGTGGTTCAAACACGTTCCCACAATCAATGTTTTTAGCAAATATATTGAAAATTTCATTTGTTCCAACTAAATATTCCATTTTTTATTGTTGAAAGAAATCTCTGTTCATTGCATGGGCATTTTGTAATGGAAATGTTTAACTTAGAAAAAATTTAGATATTGGAGAAAATGCCTTCAAAATCATTATTCTCGTTTGTCTAAAATGATTTCTCCTGCTTTCACTACTCAGTACAACAATCACTACTCTATGCAAACAGGTATTCTAGTATCTAACTACTACTATAACTTGAACTACGTGGCTTGTCCCAAAAGTCCCGTTACACATACATTTTATTCTGAACGCATAGCAGGAACCAACAACAGTTACTCATGCAGAATAATTGGCCATATTGGAACTTATTTTACTGTTCAAAATGATACTCACTTCAATGACCTCACTGCTACAGTTACCTTGGTTACCATAAGTAGGCATGACCGGAGCAAGTCAAATTATGCAAAATGTTTCCTTGATTTCTATTTTTCGCAATCTGCTAAATCAACATAGGCATAATGTGATCATTCAGAAAAATATACCAGCCTAACTACTAGTCTATGAGCATCATTTAGTGATAATTTTATGAAATTTAAGAATGATTTGATAGTTTGGGAGACAAATAAAGAAGCTTACCTATAAAACGTCAACGTCAAAATTACGACGTCGGCAAAAACATGCGGAGCAAAATACAGGGCCGTTATATTTAAACATTTAAAATATGTTCTTTAAGGGAAACCAAACAAATGTTTAGCTTGATATTAGTTGGTGACTTCAATACTAGAACAAAACACCTACTTTTAAAACGATATATCAGCTAACAGTAATATTACTTGACCTAATGAAACATGGGCTGTAGTTAACAGTGGTTAGCAATTGGTTAATAATTATTATTTTGCATGGCTGATCTTTATAGCATTATTTTGACGATTTGCTTATAAATATTTTACTCTGATTTCCAAAGATATGCTACAGTATTGTTTAGCTAAATATAAATCTAATTTTGAAATAGATATTTTTGTTTGTTGTGTATTTATCCAAATGGCAACTTATTAAGAAAAAATCAAGATTAACGGCAACGTCATTACACCTGCTCCGCTGAAGTAGGGGAACAAGGGTTCAATCCTCCACTGCATTTTAACAAATGCACGCAGCAGTACGAAAATTTGCCCCCTCAGCCCTTAGATATAGTACTTGGTGAACATAAGTGATGTAAGCTCTGACGTGTTGTTATCAAGGCAAAATAGTGAGTGTAATGGAACTTTTGGGACAACCCTCGTACGTCTATAACTTGACACTTTAACCCACCGGGTTGTATATATGTATTTAGTAGTGTTAGATCTATGTCCTTGTCTTTGTATTATAAATGTATTTGTCTGTTTATGTTTTATGTGAGGAAACCTACTAGTGGTCTTAGGGCTGTTAGGAATCCTCGTTAAATTAATAAAGCATTAAATAAATAGTATCTAAGCTTTTTTGCATGACAAAGTCCTTCTGATCAAATAATATTGACAAAGAATTCAAGCGAAAATATTTTTACTTTAACTGTTCTTATTGATGCTATTTGATGATTTTATGAGGAAATGATATTGCTAAAAGGCTCATTATGTGTTTGCATTATTCCAATTTATTTATAGACCATATTCATGACTAAAATTTCATATTCATTAATACAACCACAACACTTCTTATTGTTGAATTGTGTTGAGTCAGTACTTTTAGTGGCTTAAAGAAAACCTTAGGTGTTATTTATTTGTTTTTGTGTTTACCATATAAAAAAAAACATCATTAAAATTTTGTGTGTGCAGCCTGCAAAAATAAATAAAGATAAATATTGATTTCCCTTCATTATTTGATCAAAATAAATAAAACCTTTTTCTGATCAGTGTTGTGTCTCTACAGTTGGGAATTGTATCTGACAGACATTTTAGATGTCATCTTGAAATTCTGAAAATGCTCAATAGCGGAAACAATATCTTAGATTCTTTGATGACAAGAAGCTTAGATACCATGGTATATACAACGATACTCCGTCAAGTTTTGCTGGTTGTTGTAACAAACGACTATGATTAATATTTTAAAATAAAAATGTGCTTCTAATTGATAATTCAAAATGTGAAAAGGTACAAGTAGGCAATGGTCAGAGAATGGTGCAATCATAAACAAATTTCCACCCAAAAACTGAAGCTAAAAAATAAATAAACCAGAGTTTTCCCGGAATAGCCGACCTATGGGCCGTGAAGGCACTTGTATGGACTACAAAACCCACTGGGTTTCCAACTCCCGAAAGTCGAAAAAGTACCCAGCCGAAGAGGGTACCCGCGGCATGCCTTTTCTATACGGAAATGTGCATTTTCGGTCATATTTGTCCCCCTATTTCTCGGAAACCAGAGTTTTCTCGGCATAGCGGTGCCTGTGGTCTGAGAGTGCCACCCTTCTACTGTAAGACCCACTAGGTGGCTGATTCCCGAAAGTCCGCGCTCGGCGATGACAGGCCTGCAAATTACCCCACCCCCTACCGGCACATGTTATAGTGCCCAATGTTCGAGTTAAAATTTCCGAGAAACCAGAGTTTTCCCGGAATAGCCGACCTATGGGCCGTGAAGGCACTTGTATGGACTACAAAACCCACTGGGTTTCCAACTCCCGAAAGTCGAAAAAGTACCCAGCCGAAGAGGGTACCCGCGGCATGCCTTTTCTATACGGAAATGTGCATTTTCGGTCATATTTGTCCCCCTATTTCTCGGAAACCAGAGTTTTCCCGGCATAGCGGTGCCTGTGGTCTGAGAGTGCCACCCTTCTACTGTAAGACCCACTAGGTGGCTGACTCCCGAAAGTCCGCGCTCGGCGATGACAGGCCTGCAAATTAGCCCACCTCCTACCGGCACATGTTATAGTGCCCAATGTTCGAGTTAAAATTTCCGAGAAACCAGAGTTTTCCCGGAATAGCCGACCTATGGGCCGTGAAGGCACTTGTATGGACTACAAAACCCACTGGGTTTCCAACTCCCGAAAGTCGAAAAAGTACCCAGCCGAAGAGGGTACCCGCGGCATGCCTTTTCTATACGGAAATGTGCATTTTCGGTCATATTTGTCCCCCTATTTCTCGGAAACCAGAGTTTTCCCGGCATAGCGGTGCCTGTGGTCTGAGAGTGCCACCCTTCTACTGTAAGACCCACTAGGTGGCTGACTCCCGAAAGTCCGCGCTCGGCGATGACAGGCCTGCAAATTACCCCACCCCCTACGGGCACATGTTACAGTGCCCAATGTTCGAGTTAAAATTTCCGAGAAACCAGAGTTTTTCCGGAATAGCCGACCTATGGGCCGTGAAGGCACTTGTATGGACTACAAAACCCACTGGGTCTCCAACTCCCGAAAGTCGAAAAAGTACCCAGCCGAAGAGGGTACCCGCGGCATGCCTTTTCTATACGGAAATGTGCATTTTCGGTCATATTTGTCCCCCTATTTCTCGGAAACCAGAGTTTTCCCGGCATAGCGGTGCCTGTGGTCTGAGAGTGCCACCCTTCTACTGTAAGACCCACTAGGTGGCTGACTCCCGAAAGTCCGCGCTCGGCGATGACAGGCCTGCAAATTACCCCACCCCCTACCGGCACATGTTATAGTGCCCAATGTTCGAGTTAAAATTTCCGAGAAACCAGAGTTTTCCCGGAATAGCCGACCTATGGGCCGTGAAGGCACTTGTATGGACTACAAAACCCACTGGGTTTCCAACTCCCGAAAGTCGAAAAAGTACCCAGCCGAAGAGGGTACCCGCGGCATGCCTTTTCTATACGGAAATGTGCATTTTCGGTCATATTTGTCCCCCTATTTCTCGGAAACCAGAGTTTTCCTGGCATAGCGGTGCCTGTGGTCTGAGATTGCCACCCTTCTACTGTAAGACCCACTAGGTGGCTGACTGCCGAAAGTCCGCGCTCGGCGATGACAGGCCTGCAAATTACCCCACCCCCTACGGGCACATGTTACAGTGCCCAATGTTCGAGTTAAAATTTCCGAGAAACCAGATTTTTTCCGGAATAGCCGACCTATGGGCCGTGAAGGCACTTGTATGGACTAAAAAACCCACTGGGTCTCCAACTCCCGAAAGTCGAAAAAGTACCCAGCCGAAGAGGGTACCCGCGGCATGCCTTTTCTATACGGAAATGTGCATTGTCCCCCTATTTCTCGGAAACCAGAGTTTTCCCGGCATAGCGGTGCCTGTGGTCTGAGAGTGCCACCCTTCTACTGTAATACCCACTAGGTGGCTAGCTCCCGAAAGTCCGTGCTCGGCGATGACAGGCCTGCAAATTACCCCACCCCCTACCGGCACATGTTATAGTGCCCAATGTTCGAGTTAAAATTCCCGAGAAACCAGAGTTTTCCCGGAATAGCCGACCTATGGGCAGTGAAGGCACTTGTATGGACTACAAAACCCACTGGGTCTCCAACTCCCGAAAGTCGAAAAAGTACCCAGCCGAAGAGGGTACCCGCGGCATGCCTTTTCTATACGGAAATGTGCATTTTCGGTCATATTTGTCCCCCTATTTCTCGGAAACCACAGTTTTCCCGGCATAGCGGTGCCTGTGATCTGAGAGTGCCACCCTTCTACTATAAGACCCACTAGGTGGCTAGCTCCCGAAAGTCCGCGCTCGGCGATGACAGGCCTGCAAATTACCCCACCCCCTACCGGCACATGTTATAGTGCCCAATGTTCGAGTTAAAATTTCCGAGAAACCAGAGTTTTCCCGGAATAGCCGACCTATGGGCCGTGAAGGCACTTGTATGGACTACAAAACCCACTGGGTCTCCAACTCCCGAAAGTCGAAAAAGTACCCAGCCGAAGAGGGTACCCGCGGCATGCCTTTTCTATACGGAAATGTGCATTTTCGGTCATATTTGTCCCCCTATTTCTCGGAAACCAGAGTTTTCCCGGCATAGCGGTGCCTGTGGTCTGAGAGTGCCACCCTTCTACTGCAAGACCCACTAGGTGGCTGACTCCCGAAAGTCCGCGCTCGGCGATGACAGGCCTGCAAATTGCCCCACCCCCTACCGGCACATGTTACAGTGCCCAATGTTCGAGTTAAAATTTCCGAGAAACCAGAGTTTTCCCGGAATAGCCGACCTATGGGCCGTGAAGGCACTTGTATGGACTACAAAACCCACTGGGTCTCCAACTCCCGAAAGTCGAAAAAGTACCCAGCCGAAGAGGGTACCCGCGGCATGCCTTTTCTATACGGAAATGTGCATTTTCGGTCATATTTGTCCCCCTATTTCTCGGAAACCAGAGTTTTCCCGGCATAGCGGTGCCTGTGGTCTGAGAGTGCCACCCTTCTACTGTAAGACCCACTAGGTGGCTGACTCCCGAAAGTCCGTGCTCGGCGATGACAGGCCTGCAAATTACCCCACCCCCTACCGGCACATGTTACAGTGCCCAATGTTCGAGTTAAAATTTCCGAGAAACCAGAGTTTTCCCGGAATAGCCGACCTATGGGCCGTGAAGGCACTTGTATGGACTACAAAACCCACTGGGTCTCCAACTCCCGAAAGTCGAAAAAGTACCCAGCCGAAGAGGGTACCCGCGGCATGCCTTTTCTATACGGAAATGTGCATTTTCGGTCATATTTGTCCCCCTATTTCTCGGAAACCAGAGTTTTCCCGGCATAGCGGTGCCTGTGGTCTGAGAGTGCCACCCTTCTACTGTAAGACCCACTAGGTGGCTGACTCCCGAAAGTCCGCGCTCGGCGATGACAGGCCTGCAAATTACCCCACCCCCTACCGGCACATGTTACAGTGCCCAATGTTCGAGTTAAAATTTCCGAGAAACCAGAGTTTTCCCGGAATAGCCGACCTATGGGCCGTGAAGGCACTTGTTTGGACTACAAAACCCACTGGGTCTCCAACTCCCGAAAGTCGAAAAAGTACCCAGCCGAAGAGGGTACCCGCGGCATGCCTTTTCTATACGGAAATGTGCATTTTCGGTCATATTTGTCCCCCTATTTCTCGGAAACCAGAGTTTTCCCGGCATAGCGGTGCCTGTGGTCTGAGAGTGCCACCCTTCTACTGTAAGACCCACTAGGTGGCTGACTCCCGAAAGTCCGCGCTCGGCGATGACAGGCCTGCAAATTACCCCACCCCCTACCGGCACATGTTACAGTGCCCAATGTTCGAGTTAAAATTTCCGAGAAACCAGAGTTTTCCCGGAATAGCCGACCTATGGGCCGTGAAGGCACTTGTATGGACTACAAAACCCACTGGGTCTCCAACTCCCGAAAGTCGAAAAAGTACCCAGCCGAAGAGGGTACCCGCGGCATGCCTTTTCTATACGGAAATGTGCATTTTCGGTCATATTTGTCCCCCTATTTCTCGGAAACCAGAGTTTTCCCGGCATAGCGGTGCCTGTGGTCTGAGAGTGCCACCCTTCTACTGCAAGACCCACTAGGTGGCTGACTCCCGAAAGTCCGCGCTCGGCGATGACAAGCCTGCAAATTGCCCCACCCCCTACCGGCACATGTTACAGTGCCCAATGTTCGAGTTAAAATTTCCGAGAAACCAGAGTTTTCCCGGAATAGCCGACCTATGGGCCGTGAAGGCACTTGTATGGACTACAAAACCCACTGGGTCTCTAACTCCCGAAAGTCGAAAAAGTACCCAGCCGAAGAGGGTACCCGCGGCATGCCTTTTCTATACGGAAATGTGCATTTTCGGTCATATTTGTCCCCCTATTTCTCGGAAACCAGAGTTTTCCCGGCATAGCGGTGCCTGTGGTCTGAGAGTGCCACCCTTCTACTGTAAGACCCACTAGGTGGCTGACTCCCGAAAGTCCGCGCTCGGCGATGACAGGCCTGCAAATTACCCCACCCCCTACCGGCACATGTTACAGTGCCCAATGTTCGAGTTAAAATTTCCGAGAAACCAGAGTTTTCCCGGAATAGCCGACCTATGGGCCGTGAAGGCACTTGTATGGACTACAAAACCCACTGGGTCTCCAACTCCCGAAAGTCGAAAAAGTACCCAGCCGAAGAGGGTACCCGCGGCATGCCTTTTCTATACGGAAATGTGCATTTTCGGTCATATTTGTCCCCCTATTTCTCGGAAACCAGAGTTTTCCCGGCATAGCGGTGCCTGTGGTCTGAGAGTGCCACCCTTCTACTGTAAGACCCACTAGGTGGCTGACTCCCGAAAGTCCGCGCTCGGCGATGACAGGCCTGCAAATTACCCCACCCCCTACCGGCACATGTTACAGTGCCCAATGTTCGAGTTAAAATTTCCGAGAAACCAGAGTTTTCCCGGAATAGCCGACCTATGGGCCGTGAAGGCACTTGTATGGACTACAAAACCCACTGGGTCTCCAACTCCCGAAAGTCGAAAAAGTACCCAGCCGAAGAGGGTACCCGCGGCATGCCTTTTCTATACGGAAATGTGCATTTTCGGTCATATTTGTCCCCCTATTTCTCGGAAACCAGAGTTTTCCCGGCATAGCGGTGCCTGTGGTCTGAGAGTGCCACCCTTCTACTGTAAGACCCACTAGGTGGCTGACTCCCGAAAGTCCGCGCTCGGCGATGACAGGCCTGCAAATTACCCCACCCCCTACCGGCACATGTTACAGTGCCCAATGTTCGAGTTAAAATTTCCGAGAAACCAGAGTTTTCCCGGAATAGCCGACCTATGGGCCGTGAAGGCACTTGTATGGACTACAAAACCCACTGGGTCTCCAACTCCCGAAAGTCGAAAAAGTACCCAGCCGAAGAGGGTACCCGCGGCATGCCTTTTCTATACGGAAATGTGCATTTTCGGTCATATTTGTCCCCCTATTTCTCGGAAACCAGAGTTTTCCCGGCATAGCGGTGCCTGTGGTCTGAGAGTGCCACCCTTCTACTGTAAGACCCACTAGGTGGCTGACTCCCGAAAGTCCGCGCTCGGCGATGACAGGCCTGCAAATTACCCCACCCCCTACCGGCACATGTTACAGTGCCCAATGTTCGAGTTAAAATTTCCGAGAAACCAGAGTTTTCCCGGAATAGCCGACCTATGGGCCGTGAAGGCACTTGTATGGACTACAAAACCCACTGGGTCTCCAACTCCCGAAAGGCGAAAAAGTACCCAGCCGAAGAGGGTACCCGCGGCATGCCTTTTCTATACGGAAATGTGCATTTTCGGTCATATTTGTCCCCCTATTTCTCGGAAACCAGAGTTTTCCCGGCATAGCGGTGCCTGTGGTCTGAGAGTGCCACCCTTCTACTGTAAGACCCACTAGGTGGCTGACTCCCGAAAGTCCGCGCTCGGCGATGACAGGCCTGCAAATTACCCCACCCCCTACCGGCACATGTTACAGTGCCCAATGTTCGAGTTAAAATTTCCGAGAAACCAGAGTTTTCCCGGAATAGCCGACCTATGGGCCGTGAAGGCACTTGTATGGACTACAAAACCCACTGGGTCTCCAACTCCCGAAAGTCGAAAAAGTACCCAGCCGAAGAGGGTACCCGCGGCATGCCTTTTCTATACGGAAATGTGCATTTTCGGTCATATTTGTCCCCCTATTTCTCGGAAACCAGAGTTTTCCCGGCATAGCGGTGCCTGTGGTCTGAGAGTGCCACCCTTCTACTGTAAGACCCACTAGGTGGCTGACTCCCGAAAGTCCGCGCTCGGCGATGACAGGCCTGCAAATTACCCCACCCCCTACCGGCACATGTTACAGTGCCCAATGTTCGAGTTAAAATTTCCGAGAAACCAGAGTTTTCCCGGAATAGCCGACCTATGGGCCGTGAAGGCACTTATATGGACTACAAAACCCACTGGGTCTCCAACTCCCGAAAGTCGAAAAAGTACCCAGCCGAAGAGGGTACCCGCGGCATGCCTTTTCTATACGGAAATGTGCATTTTCGGTCATATTTGTCCCCCTATTTCTCGGAAACCAGAGTTTTCCCGGCATAGCGGTGCCTGTGGTCTGAGAGTGCCACCCTTCTACTGTAATACCCACTAGGTGGCTAGCTCCCGAAAGTCCGTGCTCGGCGATGACAGGCCTGCAAATTACCCCACCCCCTACCGGCACATGTTATAGTGCCCAATGTTCGAGTTAAAATTTCCGAGAAACCAGAGTTTTCCCGGAATATCCGACCTATGGGCAGTGAAGGCACTTGTATGGACAACAAAACCCACTGGATCTCCAACTCCCGAAAGTCGAAAAAGTACCCAGCCGAAGAGGGTACCCGCGGCATGCCTTTTCTATACGGAAATGTGCATTTTCGGTCATATTTGTCCCCCTATTTCTCGGAAACCAGAGTTTTCCCGGCATAGCGGTGCCTGTGGTCTGAGAGTGCCACCCTTCTACTGTAAGACCCACTAGGTGGCTGACTCCCGAAAGTCCGCGCTCGGCGATGACTGGCCTGCAAATTACCCCACCCCCTACCGGCACATGTTACAGTGCCCAATGTTCGAGTTAAAATTTCCGAGAAACCAGAGTTTTCCCGGAATAGCCGACCTATGGGCCGTGAAGGCACTTGTATGGACTACAAAACCCACTGGGTCTCCAACTCCCGAAAGTCGAAAAAGTACCCAGCCGAAGAGGGTACCCGCGGCATGCCTTTTCTATACGGAAATGTGCATTTTCGGTCATATTTGTCCCCCTATTTCTCGGAAACCAGAGTTTTCCCGGCATAGCGGTGCCTGTGGTCTGAGAGTGCCACCCTTCTACTGTAAGACCCACTAGGTGGCTGACTCCCGAAAGTCCGCGCTCGGCGATGACAGGCCTGCAAATTACCCCACCCCCTACCGGCACATGTTACAGTGCCCAATGTTCGAGTTAAAATTTCCGAGAAACCAGAGTTTTCCCGGAATAGCCGACCTATGGGCCGTGAAGGCACTTGTATGGACTACAAAACCCACTGGGTCTCCAACTCCCGAAAGTCGAAAAAGTACCCAGCCGAAGAGGGTACCCGCGGCATGCCTTTTCTATACGGAAATGTGCATTTTCGGTCATATTTGTCCCCCTATTTCTCGGAAACCAGAGTTTTCCCGGCATAGCGGTGCCTGTGGTCTGAGAGTGCCACCCTTCTACTGTAAGACCCACTAGGTGGCTGACTCCCGAAAGTCCGCGCTCGGCGATGACAGGCCTGCAAATTACCCCACCCCCTACCGGCACATGTTACAGTGCCCAATGTTCGAGTTAAAATTTCCGAGAATCCAGAGTTTTCCCGGAATAGCCGACCTATGGGCCGTGAAGGCACTTGTATGGACTACAAAACCCACTGGGTCTCCAACTCCCGAAAGTCGAAAAAGTACCCAGCCGAAGAGGGTACCCGCGGCATGCCTTTTCTATACGGAAATGTGCATTTTCGGTCATATTTGTCCCCCTATTTCTCGGAAACCAGAGTTTTCCCGGCATAGCGGTGCCTGTGGTCTGAGAGTGCCACCCTTCTACTGTAAGACCCACTAGGTGGCTGACTCCCGAAAGTCCGCGCTCGGCGATGACAGGCCTGCAAATTACCCCACCCCCTACCGGCACATGTTACAGTGCCCAATGTTCGAGTTAAAATTTCCGAGAAACCAGAGTTTTCCCGGAATAGCCGACCTATGGGCCGTGAAGGCACTTGTATGGACTACAAAACCCACTGGGTCTCCAACTCCAGAAAGTCGAAAAAGTACCCAGCCGAAGAGGGTACCCGCGGCATGCCTTTTCTATACGGAAATGTGCATTTTCGGTCATATTTGTCCCCCTATTTCTCGGAAACCAGAGTTTTCCCGGCATAGCGGTGCCTGTGGTCTGAGAGTGCCACCCTTCTACTGTAAGAACCACTAGGTGGCTGACTCCCTAACGTCCGCGCTCGGCGATGACAGGCCTGCAAATTACCCCACCCCCTACCGGCACATGTTATAGTGCCCAATGTTCGAGTTAAAATTTCCGAGAAACCAGAGTTTTCCCGGAATAGCCGACCTATGGGCAGTGAAGGCACTTGTATGGACTACAAAACCCACTGGGTCTCCAACTCCCGAAAGTCGAAAAAGTACCCAGCCGAAGAGGGTACCCGCGGCATGCCTTTTCTATACGGAAATGTGCATTTTCGGTCATATTTGTCCCCCTATTTCTCGGAAACCAGAGTTTTCCCGGCATAGCGGTGCATGTGGTCTGAGAGTGCCACCCTTCTACTATAAGACCCACTAGGTGGCTAGCTCCCGAAAGTCCGCGCTCGGCGATGACAGGCCTGCAAATTACCCCACCCCCTACCTGCACATGTTACAGTGCCCAATGTTCGAGTTAAAATTTCCGAGAAACCAGAGTTTTCCCGGAATAGCCGACCTATGGGCCGTGAAGGCACTTGTATGGACTACAAAACCCACTGGGTCTCCAACTCCCGAAAGTCGAAAAAGTACCCAGCCGAAGAGGGTACCCACGGCATGCCTTTTCTATACGGAAATGTGCATTTTCGGTCATATTTGTATCCCTATTTCTCGGAAACCAGAGTTTTCCCGGCATAGCGGTGCATGTGGTCTGAGAGTGCCACCCTTCTACTATAAGACCCACTAGGTGGCTAGCTCCCGAAAGTCCGCGCTCGGCGATGACAGGCCTGCAAATTACCCCACCCCTACCGGCACATGTTATAGTGCCCAATGTTCGAGTTAAAATTTCCGAGAATCCAGAGTTTTCCCGGAATAGCCGACCTATGGGCCGTGAAGGCACTTGTATGGACTACAAAACCCACTGGGTCTCCAACTCCCAAAAGTCGAAAAAGTACCCAGCCGAAGAGGGTACCCGCGGCATGCCTTTTCTATACGGAAATGTGCATTTTCGGTCATATTTGTCCCCCTATTTCTCGGAAACCAGAGTTTTCCCGGCATAGCGGTGCCTGTGGTCTGAGAGTGCCACCCTTCTACTGTAAGACCCACTAGGTGGCTGACTCCCGAAAGTCCGCGCTCGGCGATGACAGGCCTGCAAATTACCCCACCCCCTACCGGCACATGTTACAGTGCCCAATGTTCGAGTTATAATTTCCGAGAAACCAGAGTTTTCCCGGAATAGCCGACCTATGGGCCGTGAAGGCACTTGTATGGACTACAAAACCCACTGGGTCTCCAACTCCCGAAAGTCGAAAAAGTACCCAGCCGAAGAGGGTACCCGCGGCATGCCTTTTCTATACGGAAATGTGCATTTTCGGTCATATTTGTCCCCCTATTTCTCGGAAACCAGAGTTTTCCCGGCATAGCGGTGCCTGTGGTCTGAGAGTGCCACCCTTCTACTGTAAGACCCACTAGGTGGCTGACTCCCGAACGTCCGCGCTCGGCGATGACAGGCCTGCAAATTACCCCACCCCCTACCGGCACATGTTATAGTGCCCAATGTTCGAGTTAAAATTTCCGAGAAACCAGAGTTTTCCCGGAATAGCCGACCTATGGGCAGTGAAGGCACTTGTATGGACTACAAAACCCACTGGGTCTCCAACTCCCGAAAGTCGAAAAAGTACCCAGCCGAAGAGGGTACCCGCGGCATGCCTTTTCTATACGGAAATGTGCATTTTCGGTCATATTTGTCCCCCTATTTCTCGGAAACCAGAGTTTTCCCGGCATAGCGGTGCATGTGGTCTGAGAGTGCCACCCTTCTACTATAAGACCCACTAGGTGGCTAGCTCCCGAAAGTCCGCGCTCGGCGATGACAGGCCTGCAAATTACCCCACCCCCTACCTGCACATGTTACAGTGCCCAATGTTCGAGTTAAAATTTCCGAGAAACCAGAGTTTTCCCGGAATAGCCGACCTATGGGCCGTGAAGGCACTTGTATGGACTACAAAACCCACTGGGTCTCCAACTCCCGAAAGTCGAAAAAGTACCCAGCCGAAGAGGGTACCCACGGCATGCCTTTTCTATACGGAAATGTGCATTTTCGGTCATATTTGTCTCCCTATTTCTCGGAAACCAGAGTTTTCCCGGCATAGCGGTGCATGTGGTCTGAGAGTGCCACCCTTCTACTATAAGACCCACTAGGTGGCTAGCTCCCGAAAGTCCGCGCTCGGCGATGACAGGCCTGCAAATTACCCCACCCCTACCGGCACATGTTATAGTGCCCAATGTTCGAGTTAAAATTTCCGAGAAACCAGAGTTTTCCCGGAATAGCCGACCTATGGGCAGTGAAGGCACTTGTATGGACTACAAAACCCACTGGGTCTCCAACTCCCGAAAGTCGAAAAAGTACCCAGCCGAAGAGGGTACCCGCGGCATGCCTTTTCTATACGGAAATGTGCATTTTCGATCATATTTGTCCCCCTATTTCTCGGAAACCAGAGTTTTCCCGGCATAGCGGTGCCTGTGGTCTGAGAGTGCCACCCTTCTACTGTAATACCCACTAGGTGGCTAGCTCCCGAAAGTCCGTGCTCGGCGATGACAGGCCTGCAAATTACCCCACCCCCTACCGGCACATGTTATAGTGCCCAATGTTCGAGTTAAAATTCCCGAGAAACCAGAGTTTTCCCGGAATAGCCGACCTATGGGCAGTGAAGGCACTTGTATGGACTACAAAACCCACTGGGTCTCCAACTCCCGAAAGTCGAAAAAGTACCCAGCCGAAGAGGGTACCCGCGGCATGCCTTTTCTATACGGAAATGTGCATTTTCGGTCATATTTGTCCCCCTATTTCTCGGAAACCAGAATTTTCCCGGCATAGCGGTGCCTGTGATCTGAGAGTGCCACCCTTCTACTATAAGACCCACTAGGTGGCTAGCTCCCGAAAGTCCGCGCTCGGCGATGACAGGCCTGCAAATTACCCCACCCCCTACCGGCACATGTTATAGTGCCCAATGTTCGAGTTAAAATTTCCGAGAAACCAGAGTTTTCCCGGAATAGCCGACCTACGGGCCGTGAAGGCACTTGTATGGACTACAAAACCCACTGGGTCTCCAACTCCCGAAAGTCGAAAAAGTACCCAGCCGAAGAGGGTACCCGCGGCATGCCTTTTCTATACGGAAATGTGCATTTTCGGTCATATTTGTCCCCCTATTTCTCGGAAACCAGAGTTTTCCCGGCATAGCGGTGCCTGTGGTCTGAGAGTGCCACCCTTCTACTGTAAGACCCATTAGGTGGCTGACTCCCGAAAGTCCGCGCTCGGCGATGACAGGCCTGCAAATTACCCCACCCCCTACCGACACATGTTATAGTGCCCAATGTTCGAGTTAAAATTTCCGAGAAACCAGAGTTTTCCCGGAATAGCCGACCTATGGGCCGTGAAGGCACTTGTATGGACTACAAAACCCACTGGGTCTCCAACTCCCGAAAGTCGAAAAAGTACCCAGCCGAAGAGGGTACCCGCGGCATGCCTTTTCTATACGGAAATGTGCATTTTCGGTCATATTTGTCCCTCTATTTCTCGGAAACCAGAGTTTTCCCGGCATAGCGGTGCCTGTGGTCTGAGAGTGCCACCCTTCTACTGTAAGACCCACTAGGTGGCTGACTCCCGAAAGTCCGCGCTCAGCGATGACAGGCCTGCAAATTACCCCACCCCCTACCGGCACATGTTATAGTGCCCAATGTTCGAGTTAAAATTTCCGAGAAACCAGAGATTTCCCGGAATAGCCGACCTATGGGCCGTGAAGGCACTTGTATGGACTACAAAACCCACTGGGTCTCCAACTCCCGAAAGTCGAAAAAGTACCCAGCCGAAGAGGGTACCCGCGGCATGCCTTTTCTATACGGAAATGTGCATTTTCGGTCATATTTGTCCAACTATTTCTCGGAAACCAGAGTTTTCCCGGCATAGCGGTGCCTGTGGTCTGAAAGTGCCACCCTTCTACTGTAAGACCCACTAGGTGGCTGATTCCCGAAAGTCCGCGCTCGGCGATGACAGGCCTGCAAATTACCCCACCCCCTACCGGCACATGTTATAGTACCCAATGTTCGAGTTAAAATTTCCGAGAAACCAGAGTTTTCCCGGAATAGCCGACCTATGGGCCGTGAAGGCACTTGTATGGACTACAAAACCCACTGGGTCTCCAACTCCCTAAAGTCGAAAAAGTACCCAGCCGAAGAGGGTACCCGCGGCATGCCTTTTCTATACGGAAATGTGCATTTTCGGTCATATTTGTCCCCCTATTTCTCGGAAACCAGAGTTTTCCCGGCATAGCGGTGCCTGTGGTCTGAGAGTGCCACCCTTCTACTGTAAGACCCACTAGGTGGCTGACTCCCGAAAGTCCGCGCTCGGCGATGACAGGCCTGCAAATTACCCCACCCCCTACCGGCACATGTTATAGTGCCCAATGTTCGAGTTAAAATTTCCGAGAAACCAGAGTTTTCCCGGAATAGCCGACCTATGGGCTGTGAAGGCACTTGTATGGACTACAAAACCCACTGGGTCTCCAACTCCCGAAAGTCGAAAAAGTACCCAGCCGAAGAGGGTACCCGCGGCATGCCTTTTCTATACGGAAATGTGCATTTTCGGTCATATTTGTCCCCCTATTTCTCGGAAACCAGAGTTTTCCCGGCATAGCGGTGCATGTGGTCTGAGAGTGCCACCCTTCTACTGTAAGAACCACTAGGTGGCTAGCTCCCGAAAGTCCGTGCTCGGCGATGACAGGCCTGCAAATTACCCCACCCCCTACCGGCACATGTTATAGTGCCCAATGTTCGAGTTAAAATTTCCGAGAAACCAGAGTTTTCCCGGAATAGCCGACCTACGGGCCGTGAAGGCACTTGTATGGACTACAAAACCCACTGGGTCTCCAACTCCCGAAAGTCGAAAAAGTACCCAGCCGAAGAGGGTACCCGCGGCATGCCTTTTCTATACGGAAATGTGCATTTTCGGTCATATTTGTCCCCCTATTTCTCGGAAACCAGAGTTTTCCCGGCATAGCGGTGCATGTGGTCTGAGAGTGCCACCCTTCTACTGTAAGACCCACTAGGTGGCTAGCTCCCGAAAGTCCGTGCTCGGCGATGACAGGCCTGCAAACTACCCCACCCCCCTACCGGCACATGTTATAGTGCCCAATGTTCGAGTTAAAATTTCCGAGAAACCAGCGTTTTCCCGGAATAGCCGACCTATGGGCCGTGAAGGCACTTGTATGGACTACAAAACCCACTGGGTCTCCAACTCCCGAAAGTCGAAAAAGTACCCAGCCGAAGAGGGTACCCGCGGCATGCCTTTTCTATACGGAAATGTGCATTTTCGGTCATATTTGTCCCCCTATTTCTCGGAAACCAGAGTTTTCCGGGCATAGCGGTGCATGTGGTCTGAGAGTGCCACCCTTCTACTATAAGACCCACTAGGTAACTAGCTCCCGAAAGTCCGCGCTCGGCGATGACAGGCCTGCAAATTACCCCACCTCCTACCGGCACATGTTATCTAGTGCCCAATGTTCGAGTTAAAATTTCCGAGAAACCAGAGTTTTCCCGGAATAGCCGACCTATGGGCCGTGAAGGCACTTGTATGGACTACAAAACCCACTGGGTCTCCAACTCCCGAAAGTCGAAAAAGTACCCAGCCGAAGAGGGTACCCGCGGCATGCCTTTTCTATACGGAAATGTGCATTTTCGGTCATATTTGTCCCCCTATTTCTCGGAAACCAGAGTTTTCCCGGCATAGCGGTGCATGTGGTCTGAGAGTGCCCACTAGGTGGCTGACTCCCGAAAGTCCGCGCTCGGCGATGACAGGCCTGCAAATTACCCCACACCCTACCGGCACATGTTACAGTGCCCAATGTTCGAGTTAAAATTTCCGAGAAACCAGAGTTTTCCCGGAATAGCCGACCTATGGGCCGTGAAGGCACTTGTATGGACTACAAAACCCACTGGGTCTCCAACTCCCGAAAGTCGAAAAAGTACCCAGCCGAAGAGGGTACCCGCGGCATGCCTTTTCTATACGGAAATGTGCATTTTCGGTCATATTTGTCCCCCTATTTCTCGGAAACCAGAGTTTTCCCGGCATAGCGGTGCCTGTGGTCTGAGAGTGCCACCCTTCTACTGTAAGACCCACTAGGTGGCTGACTCCCGAAAGTCCGCGCTCGGCGATGACAGGCCTGCAAATTACCCCACCCCCTACCGGCACATGTTATAGTGCCCAATGTTCGAGTTAAAATTTCCGAGAAACCAGAGTTTTCCCGGAATAGCCGACCTATGGGCCGTGAAGGCACTTGTATGGACTACAAAACCCACTGGGTCTCCAACTCCCGAAAGTCGAAAAAGTACCCAGCCGAAGAGGGTACCCGCGGCATGCCTTTTCTATACGGAAATGTGCATTTTCGGTCATATTTGTCCCCCTATTTCTCGGAAACCAGAGTTTTCCCGGCATAGCGGTGCATGTGGTCTGAGAGTGCCACCCTTCTACTATAAGACCCACTAGGTGGCGAGCTCCCGAAAGTCCGCGCTCGGCGATGACAGGCCTGCAAATTACCCCACCCCCTACCGACACATGTTATAGTGCCCAATGTTCGAGTTAAAATTTCTCGGAAACCAGAGTTTTCCCGGAATAGCCGACCTATGGGCCTTGAAGACACTTGTATGGACTACAAAACCCACTGGGTCTCCAACTCCCGAAAGTCGAAAAAGTACCCAGCCGAAGAGGGTACCCGCGGCATGCCTTTTTCTATACGGAAATGTGCATTTTCGGTCATATTTGTCCCCCTATTTCTCGGAAACCAGAGTTTTCCCGGCATAGCGGTGCATATGGTCTAAGAGTGCCACCCTTCCACTGTAAGACCCACTAGGTGGCTAGCTCCCGAAAGTTCGTGCTCGGCGATGACAGGCCTGCAAATTACCCCACCCCCTACCGGCACATGTTATAGTGCCCAATGTTCGGGTTAAAATTTCTGAGAAACCAGAGTTTTCCCGGAATAGCCGACCTATGGGCAGTGAAGGCACTTGTATGGACTACAAAACCCACTGGGTCTCCAACTCCCGAAAGTCGAAAAAGTACCCAGCCGAAGAGGGTACCCGCGGCATGCCTTTTCTATACGGAAATGTGCATTTTCGGTCATATTTGTCCCCCTATTTCTCGGAAACCAGAGTTTTCCCGGCATAGCGGTGCATTTGGTCTGAGAGTGCCACCCTTCTACTATAAGACCCACTAGGTGGCTAGCTCCCGAAAGTCCGCGCTCGGCGATGACAGGCCTGCAAATTACCCCACACCCTACCGGCACATGTTATAGTGCCCAATGTTCGAGTTAAAATTTCCGAGAAACCAGAGTTTTCCCGGAATAGCCGACCTATGGGCCGTAAAGGCACTTGTATGGACTACAAAACCCACTGGGTCTCCAACTCCCGAAAGTCGAAAAAGTACCCAGCCGAAGAGGGTACCCGCGGCATGCCTTTTCTATACGGAAATGTGCATATTCGGTCATATTTGTCCCCCTATTTCTCGGAAACCAGAGTTTTCCCGGCATAGCGGTGCATGCGGTCTGAGAGTGCCACCCTTCTACTGTAAGACCCACTAGGTGGCTAGCTCCCGAAAGTCCGCGCTCGGCGATGACAGGCCTGCAAATTACCCCACCCCTACCGGCACATGTTATATTGCCCAATGTTCGAGTTAAAATTTCCGAGAAACCAGAGTTTTCCGGGAATAGCCGTCCTATGGGCCGTGAAGGCATTGTATGGACTACAAAACCCACTTGGTCTCCAACTCCCGAAAGTCGAAAAAGTACCCAGCCGAAGAGGGTACCCGCGGCATTCCTTTTCTATACGGAAATGTGCATTTTCGGTCATATTTGTCCCCCTATTTCTCGGAAACCAGAGTTTTCCTGGCATAGCGACGTATGTGGCCTGAGAGTGCCACCATTCTACTTTAAAACCCATAAAGTCGCTAGCTCCCGAAAGTCCGCGCTCGGCGATGATAGGTTCACAGCCGAAGAAGGTACCCGCACTTTGCTTTTTATATAGAAGTGTGTATTTTCGGTCATTTTCGTAATATTTTTCTTGGGCTGAGTAGATAATTTGTTGGGCTTCAAACCCCGTTATATCTCGTCTGTGGAACTTAAATTTCATGTTGGCAGTTTCGGCTGGTTCTGCTAGCAGTAACAGCTGATTCGGCTGTTTCGGCTACTTCTGCCAGCAGATTCTGCTACTTCGGCTGTTTCGGCTAACTTCACCCACCTACATTTTTAATACATTAAATTTAGACCCCCAACCGCGCTATAACTTAAATATCTACCAAATGATGACAGAATATGTAAATATCTGAACACGTGTCTCTTCATAAGACATGGAATTATTGTCCTCAGTATAGCGGATCAGCATCGGGAGCTTAATACATAGTCTTGGTTTTTGGTCGCTAACTTATAGGCATATGCAGGCCATATAGTCAACGGTCCTTTTATTTTAATTGTGTTTTAGCGAAAAAAAAATAAGAATGTGATTCCGGGCACTGGACTTTTGACATACTGTTTTATTACGAAAACTTGCCCATGCTATATAGGAAGAATTTTTTTCAGCTGTAAAAATTGAAAATTTTGTTGGAAAAAAAATGATTTTTTTTTGCTCAAAACTTAGATTGTGGGTACACGTTAGAACCGCCTCGCCGAGACGGTTCTAACGAGTACCCACAATCTATGTTTTAGAGCAAAAATAAGAAAAATAGGTATACCCCTGCAAACCCCAATTTTTCTGTATAAACGTTTAAGGGGGTATATATTGCACGGACATGTTTAACTGATGTTTGTTTGTGACTAATTCCAAACTTCACATGGATTTGTCTAAATCAGTTGTGTCGTCATAATGACTGCAACCATTGTATCATCTCGTTGACAAGATACTAATCTGAGTGTTTGGCTGTATGAATTTATCCATATCGGTTGGCTCTGGCAATATTGGCTGGCTCCAGTGTATGAGAGTGAAATAACCGCCGAAACATATACATGTAGAAGCATTTCGAAGTGACAAGGATCATTGCCTACTTGAACCTTTCTATGAAATGTACTGTATTCATTCTAATTTACGATCATGCTCCAACAAGCGCACGCCCTGGCCGTTTCCGAAAATAATATGTATAAGCGCACACTGCTTGACTAACATTTTGGTATTTTACACGGATATTACGCATGGATATCGTATTAGCTGCATTAATCATTTACCTTAAATGACAAAAAAAAACATATTCCAACGATTTTAACACCTCAATGACACCATCATTGATATTTTTGACATGGTTATTTCTGCTGTCTACGAGTTCGTGTTATTTTCGTTCGTAGTGTGCGCTAATTAAACAGATATTTTGTTATAGACTGCCGCCTGTAATTTCTAGGATCACTAAAAACAAGTTTTGATGGCATTATTTTTGTTTATGCTCGGCGCTCATGCTAGAAATGTTCCTTGGTGTATAACAAAGCGCCCCAGTGTGGATGCCACTTTTGAAAATTTAATATGACGTCACAGCAATGTCGAATGTCATACAGGTGCATTTTTGTAGATAATGTAGCATTTTAGACCATAGGGGCTTATCTAACCTACCATTACCCATCCAGAATAATTACTTTCGCATGTCACACTGTTCTTCCTGAATTCGTAAATGCAAGTCTATTTGATGGGGCTTGTGATTCATTGACTAGTTAGAGATTCACCACGAGGACCGAAGGACTAACTAAATGTTATGAACCACTGCAGAAGCTGAGAGTGAGGTTAGGTACCTGTAAACTCGATTTAAGCCCGCCAGTATTTTTATATTACTGATCGTTCCAAGGCGATACTTCTGTGGTGGTTCCTTCGTTTTATGTCTTGGTGTTTATATATTTTTTCGTGCTGTTGGCGCCTTATGTGTGTTTTCATATTTTTAGTTAAGTTTAGGTAACTTAATGGCCACCTATTGGGAAAATAGCTGCCCATTCGGCTTACGATATGTTTTCATGGTATAAGTACCTGATTGTTAATTTAGTTTTTTCCCATCTCGATTTTTGGAGTGGGAATCTTTTTCTGATCGCGCCCTTTCCTGATATTTGCCTACTAGTACTTTTATACCCAAATGAGGACGTCATGGCACCCATACAACCACCCAACTAAGCCAATAAGGCTTATACAGGTATGTTTGGTTTGCAGGATATTAAGCGGACCGAAATACAATTTATTGCGTGACATATTGGTAGAAAGATTGATTTCGTCTTATTGAGATTTTGAAAAAAAAAAATGAATAAATAAAATTTGATATCTATAATTTCGCAAACTAAGATACAAGTGACATAGGCAAGTCAGCAAACTAAACGAATGCGTACGTCATTTGTGAAAACTACACCTCATTGTAGTAAGGTACGAGGTTCGTCCAATAAGTTCTGACAATGGTCTCATACCTTGTGGTGTACAATGTATAAAATCAGACTAAGTTTGCTTATGAAATGTGGCCATTGATGTTGCAAACTGGTCTTGGAAATATGAAGAAGAGGTTAAGTAGCCGAAACCGTGGTATGGCCTAACCCCTTTCTCATTAATATGTTCATTGCTCTTAAAGGATCTCAGTTTTATCTTTAGTTGCGATTACTGCAGCTGGTGTTGTGCCGTGTTGCGGCCCTTAAACGTCTCCCCGTACATCATCCATAGTCGCAGATTATATATATTTTCCTTTCAATCCTTTGAGTCCGTGAGAAATAGATGGGCTGTTTGTACCTCCAGGACCCGAGGTTATAAAACTTTTTCATGCTCAGCTCAGCAGAGACTAAAATTTATCCTGATCATAAATGTTAAAATGCCAACAATTTAAGAAGAAATGAAATTTCATGCTCAGCTGAGTTGAGCATGAAAAAAGTTTTATAACCTCGGGCCTAGGCTAAGCCTTTCACCTACTGACCTGATAATCATAAAACTTGCCTATTATGTTTCAAGGAAATGAAGTTTAAAAGTTTTTTGTAATAAAAAATACATCGAACACCCTATTAATCAAGCGAAATAATATATGTCATTGAGCAATTGTAATTCATTTTAAAAGTATATCAACATCAAAAGTGACCTGAATATCTCGGTCATTGATTGTAAAATATTTTTTGTCAATGAGAAGTGTGATTTTATGAACCTTTTCCATTTAAGTCATATTTGTCAGCTTACAAATTATGTACCAGTCATCTGTAACCATCTACGGGGAAGGACGGGGATTATGACTTACCACCTTTTAGTGCCCTGCTATAAGCCCCATCCACAGAAAACATACCTTGGTTAAGGGCTCTAATACCAAAACCCTGTCACTTCCCCTGTACTGTGGGGACAATTAAAACGTATTTACCCTGTACCGTTTAGCCGGGCTACCCCACCCTTCCCAGTAGGTTGGGGCCGTGGTTACAAACGACCGGTGCATTACCTCAAGACTAATGATGTTTATCCTAGATTATTGAAAGTCTTACATAGACATTGCAACCAACCCGCGACCGCTTCGCGATTAGACAGCTCTGAGATCGCGAAGAGGTTGCATAGGTCGCGACGAGATTTTGTTGAAGAAGCCGACCGATCGCCGATTGAAAGCAGTCGCGAGTAGTCTGTGTAACTTGCTCAGAAGACTGGCAGCGACTATATTCAATCACGAGGCAGATGCAGCGGTCAGATGCAGTGGTCGCGTACCGATAGCCGACTGGACGCCGACCTTTTGCAGATCAGCCACTGACTACAATCTATTCGTAAGTCATCGCCGAGTTTTCACGTCATCACTACAATGTTAACCTTGAATACTGCGCCGATATTGTCGCTTTACTTACATATGTATTGAAGTCCTCAAATCACTTACGCATCAAGCATGCGTTATTGTAAGGATTTTAATGACAGAACGCTGCCCCATGTCATTTTAAACCATGCAAGGGGCCAAAATAACATTCTTTCCAAATCACATCACTTTCGATGCGTAACTGTAGTTTTATAAAATTAACAATTTTAAAGTTTGAAGACTAGGTTTTTATAAGATGTTATTGTGCTGATTATTTAAGTTTAAATTAACTCGATTTTTCCTGCTAAAACAACAAACTGGAGTGATGTTTTTCATGGCAAGGCCCTTTTTGCGACATTAACAATGGTTTCAATGGAAAGTCCCACTACAAATTGTTTGTCATTTTTCTTTCGAACCGATTTGATTTTTTTTCTCCAGCCAATGTTGCCACACATTTCAATTGAGGTCCCAAAGATTCGCAATGAAAAGAAGTTCGATACAGTTAAACGAAACGGTTTCAGAAATGGTTATATTTTACTATTGGTTTATTTCATAGGGAGGTAATTTCGATGCAAAGCAATTTTAACAGACTGCAAAAACCTAACCAAATGTCGGATCGAAACTGTCAGGCAATATTGTTCATAGACAATAAGTGGTCCATGACACAGCATGTTCAAATCATCTGTCGACCTTTGATTTGGTGTGAAAATGCCAATTTTGTGTTTTTAATGAAAACACAGATAACTCGGAAGTGGGTTAAGTAACATCGACCGCTTTACGTGTATAATGCTAGACACACTCCAATAGATAGTTTGTTACAATACAAAACAAATGAAAATATACTAAGGAATGAACAGTGTTAAGTTACTTTTGGTTTCGAGTATATATGTATGGATGATTAAACTTACTACTTTTGCTGGGCATGCTCAGACCTGAGCGATTTACTAGTTATCAGATGGCCAGTCAGCATCGTATAAGTTTTTATTTAGGCCCCAATGCCCGTATTTCCACCCGATATTACAATCCCCATAACAAAGATTGCTGAGGCGGCTAAAAAGAGTACCCACAATCTATCTTTTGGAGCAAAAATAAGAAAAATAGGTATACCCCTGCATACCCCAGTTTTTCTATATAAAAGTGGGGCCCAAGGGGGTATACATCACATGTTCATGTTTTTGTCATGAACTCAACGGCGTCAATATGATCTAATCGAAGGTGTAAATTGGATAAACTGCCACACAAAGTACGTGCTGAACTTATTTTATGTACGATGCTGATAACTAGCGGACTCATGTTGCTTGATCTTTAAAAGTGTACCTAAAACGAGCGTATGTGAATACTTAATCACGTTTAGACTTTTGATGACATATAAAGGATCATTTTGCCGGATATTTCTATCGCCAATAAACGTTTAGATAGACAATTAGGAACTTCTGGTGACCATTTTGTGTAGCGAATTGCCTTGTACTTTTTATGTATTGCTTTATATGCCAGTCAACAGCTAACATCATTTCGGGCAAGGTTCTTTAAATATAAAGCATAACAAACTATGGAAACAACTAAGGCTAAAACGTTTAGTAACGTTAACTGAAATTAATTGTGTATGCGTTGGTGTCAGTTTGGCTTGGTGCCCGTAAACAAACGAACACGAGCATAAATGAAATCCATGTGTAAACGGCCTATAGCAGTGTAGCTGATTACAACAAGGCTTTTGTCTTAATAAATACATGGATATTAATTGTGCACGCGGTTTTCTATGCATAAGCATCTGCTTGTACCCGAGGGAGGCGTTATTACACGTACTAAAACTGGCGCGGAAACTAACGTTAGCTGACATTTTGAAAACGCTGCTTTTGCGATAAATTGTATCGTCGTCATGTCGTCACAATATAAATTAAAGATTCGTTACGCGATGTCAATTTTTGCATGACATCTGGTATATAGCACAAATGCGAGTATTAACAGCACGCGAATAACATATTAAGTAATTAATACTCGGCTATTTTTTTCAAGAGCACACACCAATTTAAGCCGTTTGATATATATAGCGCCTATTGTTGTGATGAACTTACGCATATGCAGTGGCGTTCCGTGACGCTGCACCAAAGATGGTATTGTCGACGTGTTATTCTCCACCAAATCAATATGGCGGATACACAAAAGGGGACTTTTGTCTTATCGCATCTTATCGTGGGTGATTAGGTTCAATAAGTGATGACATAGAAAATAGGCTTATGTTCGAGATTATTATGCTTAAACTAAGCCCTCCGTAATGCTGTTATTTTGTGTCAGAATTAAGGAGACTGATGATTTCTGTGTAACCTACAAGATTTACGAATAAATATGTTTCAGAAGAACATAAACTAGTTTGTTATCTACAATAGAATAGGGGACACATCTGTCTCATGTCCTTCAGATATACATGCCACCATAAAGGATGTCGTCAGTGCAAACATTTAACTCGCGGAATCAACGTAACAATATTTATGATAACATAACTGTTACAATAGTTCCAATTGTAGCAATCTATTTTAGCGGGACTCCAGCTTGAAAAATGCGTCTCTGATTATCGAAATCTTAATATGATCCTAGCTGCTGATCATGGGCGTATAGCGATATAACAAAACGCAAACAAACATAGTGATACAACAAAAAGCAAAAGTCGGATGGTAATGTGGGTCCCGCCCATTAGGGCTTAAAGAAATACATCGGCTGCTTAAATGTACATATAATTGCTCATGAAAAGTGGTTCCAATCAAATCATCCATACATATAAGCCATAATGGCTTACTGGGGTGGTTATATTCGAAGCACATTTTTGGATGTCATGGCATCATAATTTTAGTTTCTTACAGTTACACTATCAGCGACATTGGCGCCTAAGTCAAAATGATATCAGATTTACGGCAAAATGAAGTTAAACATCATTTCGTGGTCGGAAATCACCAAGACAGATTGTCCATCGGCTTTGACACAATCAGAACAGGTGATGAATGGACAAGGAAATTAGCCGGCCAGACCTCATACTTTGTCAGTAAATACTTTCTTAAGCCATTTGAGAAGAATAATGCTGGTACTGCCGATTTAAACGAGTTGCAACCTTTTGATGAGACGCTACTTTCCTGCTACCGGATCTAAAAGATCAGCAATAACGCATATATCTTGTCTCTAAAATCTGTCATATGTCTATTGATATGTCTCAGTAAAGGCGATTAGCTTTCTGACAACAGTATCATGTCAATGACAAAGGATTACTTTTAAAACACATGCACAAATGGCACTGAAATTACAATTTATTAAACAAAATACATTAGACACTCAAAATATCTATATGGGTCTTAATGAATGATTAATACAATATAAAGGTTTGATCCTTTGGAAGCAGTAAAACATTAAAAGGGAGATAGTATGGACTATATTGCGCAATTTCGGGTAATGAACCCTCATCAGTAGCTCTTTTTAAACTGGCAACGAAAGCCAGACTATGGTGCTGCAATTTCGATAATTGATATGAGAAGTCATAATCAAAGACACATTCCTAAACGGGGTCAATTTTAAGTAATTAAAACATTGCTTAGAAATATGTTTCTAAACGTGTTTTGACTACTCCGAATATCTTTACTGATCTCAAAAGACCGAACGAAAAACATAATCTGCACTGTGGATGGTGTACTAGACGACTTTTTAGGGCCACCACATGGAACAACGCCATCTGCAGTAATAGCAAATAAAATATAAGGCTTTGATCCTTTGAAAGCAGTAAAACATTCAAAGGGTGATAGTATAGACTATATTGCGCAACTTCGGGTTATCAACCCTTATCAGTAGCCCTTTTTAAATCGGCAACAATAGCCAGACTATAGAGCTGCAATTTCGAGAATTGATACGAGAAGTCTAAATCAAAGACACATTCCTAAACGGGATCAAGTAATTAAAAGATTGCTCAGAAGTATGTTTCTACACGTATTACTAAGTGTTTTGAACACCATGAATGTATTTACTGATCTCAAAGGACCGATAGAAAAATATAATCTGTACTATGAATGATGTACGGGGAGACTTTTAAGGGCCGACACACGGCACAACGCCAACTGCAGTAAAAGCAAATAAAATATAATGGTAGCAGTACATCATTCAAAGGGAGATAATATGGACAATTCCGCGTAATTTCGGGTAATGAACCCTCTTCAGTTGGCAACGAAAGCCCGACTATAGTGCTGCAATTGAACGGGGTCAAGTAATTGAAACATTGCTTAGAAGTATGTGTTTTGAAAACTTTGAATATATTTACTGATCTCAAAGGACCGAAAGAAAAATATAATCTGCACTATGAATGATGTACGGGAAATCATTTTAGGGCTGCCACGCGGCACAACACCGTTTTAAATGGAAGCTGTTGAAAGGCGTGTCAGAGGTTAATAGGGTAAGTCAAAGAAAGCCAAGAACTAATATCAGCTAGGATACAGAACATTATAAAATAAACAAAATGCAATAATAGGATAATGCTAAATCCAGTTCTGGCCATCCGTTTCTCTGAGACGTTTCAAGTGTCTAGGATAACCGACGCCTTGACGTTGCCATACATTTGACCATGGACGTTACTAAAACTAAAAAACAAGTTAATTGCAATTCTTGTCTCTATATTACTTACACATATATAAGACATTTTGCTACATAAATAGAGCGAATATCACACCTAGGGCTAAATGTGGGTTAACAACACCATATGATCGGAAATCACCAAGACATATTGTCTGTAAACTTGGACACAATCAGACCAGGTGATGAATGGTCGAGGAAATAAGCAGGCCAGACTTGATACGTTGCCATTGTCATTTAATACTTTCTTAAGTCATTTGAGAAGAGACATGTTGGGTACTGTTAATGAGAACCTTCGATGGAAAATTGCACCGTAGTAATCATTTACGAGGGTGGGTCAGAAAGTTCTGTCATAGGTGTTATATCTTTGTTAACAGACATGATAGATTGCTGTATTATACCTTGATTGAAAGGGCTACATTTCCCCTTCATATTGATGCCAAAAGAATGCCCAAAAGAAATAAATACTTTGAAATAGACGCCTTGAAAGGCACCTGGGGTAAAACCAATGGCACTTTCTCTTGAATTTGTGAATATTATTCTAAGAAAAACGACTTCGAAAAAATATAATCCATGCAATATATTGTTCAAACATAGATGAGTATATCCTGCAAAAATCAAAATTATTCAATCAAATTTAATTGAGTTACGATATTGCAAAATGAAATATTGATATTGGCTTGTTGTGCATACATTAAAATTACAGTTTAAATTCAAAGGACATTTATTGACATCTACACGTAGACCAGGGACCTAAAACTGCATTTAACCATTCTATTGTTTCATCCTAGTGTGCCCTGTAGTAAACTCATGAAAAAGCAAGCAAATATAATGGTTCAGCGGTGCCAGAAATATTATAGGGGTACGTATTTTAATGACGTCATATATGTCAGTGTATTATAAAGTCAGCATAGCATCGATAACGGTAATTTTTGTCACATTGCTTTTCTAAATATACTATTATTTATCACTGTAAAGTTGGAGAAACTTTGATCGGTAGTTATGAAGATATGACACATGAAACGCACACAATACTATTCACAAATTCTAGAAAACGTGCCATTGGTTTTACCCCAGGTGTCTTTCAAGGCGTCTGTTTCTAAGTATTTATTTCTTTCGGGCATTCTTTTGGCATCATTATAAAGAAGAAATGTAGCCCTTTCAATCAAGGTATAATACAGCAATCTATCATGTCTATTAACAAAGTTATAACACCTATGACAGAACTTTCTGACCCACCCTCGTAATTCCGTTACGGTTTTTGTTTTAGTCATTGTTGCTTTCGGGGATCTCAGTTTTATTTTTAATTATTTTGCTTTTGTCTGAACCTTATGTATGTTTTCATATTTTTATTTAAGTTCGGGTATCTGAGTGGCCGCCTATAGGGAAATAGCTGCTAACTCAGCTTACGGTGTGTTTTCTAAGTATAAGTACCTAATTGTCAATTTAGTTTTTTGTTCACCTCGGTTTTTGGAGTGGGAACTTCTTTCTGATTAAGCCTTTTCCTGATCATTGCCTACTTGTACATTTTTAGTTTGCGTAAGGTTTCACAGACCATATCATTTGAATTCTAGCTGAATTGAAAGGTTATTGAACTGCAATGATGCATGTTTGTCTGGTAGATCTGTCACACGACTGATAATATATATCTCAGTTAAGACGATTAGCTCTTTGGTAATGCTGTTATAGTTGATTGCGAATCCCGTAACAGTACATATGCAGAAAATGGCCTTGGTGTTACAAATCATTGGATAAAATACCGTTGCGCGCTTCTTTTGACACGTGCTCTATAGAAGCTGTTCAATTGCATTTCAACATTTTGTTTATAGAGTAATCTAAGAAACCGAATCAATGATACTGTTTTGTCGTTGTCTTTTTAATAATTAAAATAATCATTTCCAATATTTCTGATACAGGCACCAATTCGAATGCAATGTACGATGTGCGTAATTACAAACAACAGTTCAAGCTCACCGAGTACATGTGCCAAGTCGTTGCGATTGGCCAGACATGTGATTCTTGACAGAAAAGCAGGCGTTATATAGTTAACTGCAGATCGTACGACGCATGCTAGCCGGGTACAATTCTCTCCAGCTTTATCTCAGTGGAAAGTTTTTTTTTTAATTCAGTTTTACGTCCCTTTCAAGATTATTTCAGCTCATATGAGACGGACCAATCAGTAGGTGGGGCGAAAACGGGAGAACCCCGAGAAAAACCACCTGACACACCCGCAAGCAGAACTTGGCTTGTCTCGCATGTGGCCAGAGCGGGGCTCGAACCCACACCAGACACAGCGGTGAGATGATCGAGTGATTAAGAAACAGCGCTCTTAACCGCTCGGCCACGGGGGCCGCCTCAGTGGAGTTTACGACCGACAAAACTATCACACAGTATACACGTAAAGCCAAAATGCTGTCGGTAACGCAAAATCAGAAATGCAGAAAACAATATTTCATTTTATTTCGTGATGTTAAATCATTGTCTGACATTCAATTTTGTTATAATAATGAAAAAAGATTGAACTGTCTGCTTTATTAACACTCTTATTTCGTTTGTCTGTATCATGCCTATATCTTGACATATGGAACGCAGGATAAGAAAAGCAACAGTTTGCATATGCGAAAACAAAGGCGCAGATCAACTGTGCAGTGACAGCTGATCAGTGTCTTTATTTTGTTACACAGATAGTACAATCCCTCTCCGAACTTTCAAGCTTCTAGCCTACAGGTCGGTTTCAGTCGGACCTGAACCGAACGCGAGATTTTTTTTCCACACGAGAGACTCATGTTTAGATCTGCACGTGAAAAGATTCAAGTGAAACAAACGAGTTTGAATTGTTGGGCAGTTTATGCATTGTCACTCTGTCCAACATTGACGACGGTGAAACGGTCCCAATATCGGTTTCGGCAGTTCGATACAAAATTTTGATGGATGCGAATGCATTTCTTGTTTTCTTCGATGTTATATAACTGTTTGCGATGAAGTAAAAACACATCTAATGGACAATTAACTTGCCTTTTCATTTCTTCTTGAATGAAAAGCTGTTTATTGTATTATTTCTCCAAACATTCGATCCGAAGTTGGTAAACAAGGTTCGGCCAATGTCTATTCGGCCGATTTCTACAGGTTGCAATGACCTTAAGGCAAGATTGTGGCTCGTTTACATCGTTTTCGAAAGGCAAGTTAATTCTCCATTAGATGTGTTTTTTACTTCATTGCAAACAGTTATATAACATTTAAGAATGACACGCCTGTTTCTATTGGTCAAATACTTTCATTTCATTCATATGTATAACGGTAAATCTGTGACGTAAGTCTACAACGATCGTCCAGGAACTGTATTACTGTTATCGAAATGACAATAAAGCGGATCGAACGTGCTAACCGCACTTAATTTATCCTATAATAATTGCTGTTAATCATGTTAAAACACTTTTTAAATCGTATTCATTAAAACTACACACGAAGCTGGCTTGAAATAACATACATACGTGCCAGTCACATCTTTGTAAGCTTTTATCAGCATTATAAGCATTTTATTGTTGGTAGATATAGCATTGTAAGAACTCATTAAAATGCGTTTCTGTTAAGACTTAGTCACGTTGAAGAGACAGTGTGAACTTTTAATGTCTGTTGAAGTTGCTCTGTCACGACTCAAAGAAAGACCACTAATTAAGAAGTGTCTGGCGAAGGTATTTGTCATTATTTGTTAATAGCAATTGTGCCATCTTGTATCTCGAACGTGTATTGTAATCTGATGTTTGAGTTTTTGGCTACTGTATGACCAAGACTGAGGTCTGAGTAAATACAGTCTTTCTTTCCCGTAAAAAATGGTACTTAAGCGCATAATATAAGTTACCGACAGTCTGAATTTTAACATCGAATCAAATACAAGCTTGGCTCTAGATAATAATTCTGCTTAGATTATGCGGGTCGTACAGCAAACAGAATATTCACTTGGAACATGGTCCCTGTTCATATCGGCAATTTCCGTATTAAAAAACGAAGATTGCAGTCGGCGGAGATAATCATCCAATCAAATCAACTGTTTTAAACCGACCCGTTTAATGGCCAACGTGCTAGTACTTCATAAAATAAGTTAAAAATAAAGTATCCGATATATCCCGGGAATCCGCGAGGTAATTTCATAACTGTGTTTAAACTAACCTAAGATTTAGCATTTGGGAGAAGTTTTTTGTCTTTTTGTCTCAATTCTTGCATTGTACAAACAAATATAATATCGAAAACCGTAATCCACGTTGAATCGTAGGTACCCCACCCACATTCATCTATATTGTAATCGGATTATATTGAGCATCGTGAGACCAGAGGGGATATTTGGGCTTCAGGTTTTCCTAGGTACCCCACCCATATTCATCCATATTGTAATCAGATTATATTGAGTAACGACCGCAACAACACTAACCCGAGTCTTCTCCTGTTCTCTGGCTGCAAATATGCTGGCCCTTCGTATTTCCGGTGTACTACCGCTTCAACGATCAGTATAAAACAAGAAACCTAACATACAATTAAACCATGGTTAAATTATTTAACATTTGTTATCATTCTTTCAAAATGCAACAAGAACCCTCGTCATCATATTGGTTTTTCATAGCGTTTCTCTTTGTCAACAAAACACGATGGAGGAGGCCATCTTGAATTCTGACGTCATATACTCGGTGTAACTACTACCCGAAGTAAAAAAAAATACTTCATGTCCTTCAGGTATCGTTTTCCTTGTAATTATGTTACCGATAATCGAAATATCTAGGAAAACCTGACCAGGGAAACTGGCGGAGGTCTTCCCTGACTGATTTGCATACGCAAACAATCACCAGGTGGCGCAGTTTTTTCTTTATCTCGTGGAAACCCGTGTACACCAAGAATACGGAGCCACCGATAATACCGAGTCCAAGTATACATAAAGCAGGGCTCTCACTACCATTTTTGGGAATGGGGCCAGGGCCCCTGGCATTGGGAAAATTAGGGGCGTTTCGGTTAAAATTGGGAGAATAGTATATAGGCAAACAAGACTCAGAACATTGCTATACATGGTTATCTGGTTGTTGTAACCATTTTGTTTATTAATAATGTTCATGGCTGAGTCTTTGTGATAAAAGTGTTTGAAATGTATAACAAATTTCCTGCCTCTTTCACAGACTTTGTCTTCACCGTTTTTTTACAACGGCCTTACAAGAAAGAATGCCGAACGGTACTGTGCAAAATCTATGTGGGTTCGAATAAAATAATAATTAACAAAGAAAACTCCTGGTCTGCATTATTTATCAGAATTAAATTTAGATGAGTTCATTTCATACAGCACAAAAAATAATAAATTTGTAGTGTACCACGGCGATATTTGCTGTCAAATTTGGCAAATCAGTATCGATATCGCTTCAAAAGCAATGCGATTCACTCTCGCGTAGAAGGGAAATTACTCTAGCAGTCAGAATAAAAACCTGAACAGTCTACCGGTCCCAACCGAAAGATCGTTTCGGCGAAAATCAGCCATCTCCCAACAAGATTTTTAACAAGATGATATTTCGATCGGAAGTATTTTTTGTTCTAAACAGAATGTAAACAGAATACATGGAGTTCTTGCACAGTAATCAAGTATTTAAATACAATTTGCTTTGAAGATAAATGCAATTTTCTGGGACCAAGTAGTCTTGGTACAATGGGGAATTTTTAACTTTCAATTGGGAAAAAAACATACTTTTTATACCCCGCCACTTAAAAAAGTGCGGGGTATTATGTTATACCCTCCAAAAAAATTTGCGTTCGAGTGTCCGTCCGTCCGTCTGTCTGTCCGTCTGTCTGTCTGTCCGTCCGTCCGTCAGCGTTTCGTTTCCGGGCTCTATCTTGAGCATTCATTGACCGATTTTCTTCAAACTTTGTATAGGAGTTCATATCAGGAAGGAGTGGTTTGGGATTGAAGATGGGTAAATTTCGTCAAATAAGTACAGAGTTATGGCCCTTGATTTACGGTAAAATTTCGTTTCCGGGCTCTATCTTGAGCATTTATTGACCGATTTTCTTCAAACTTTGTATAGGAGTTCATACCAAGAAGGAGTGGTCTGGGATTGAAGATGGGTAAATTTCGTCAAATAAGTACAGAGTTATGGCCCTTGATTTACGTTAAAATTTTGTTTCCGGGCTCTATCTTGAGCATTTATTGACCGATTTTCTTCAAACTTTGTATAGGAGTTCATACCAAGAAGGAGTGGTCTGGGATTGAAGATGGGTAAATTTCGTCAAATAACTACAGAGTTATGGCCCTTGATTTACGTTAAAATTTTGTTTCCGGGCTCTGTCTTGAGCATTTATTGACCGATTTTCTTCAAACTTTGTATAGGAATTCATACCAGGAAGAAGTGATTTGGGATTGAAGATGGGTAAATTTCGTCAAATAACTACAGAGTTATGGCCCTTGATTTACGTTAAAATTTTGTTTCCGGACTCTATCTTGAGCATTTATCGACCGATTTTCTTCAAACTTTGTATAGGAGTTCATATCAGGAAGGAGTGGTTTGGGATTGAAAATGAATAAATTTTGTTAAATAAGTACAGAATTATGGCCCATGATTTACATTAAAATTTCGTTTCCTGCCTTTGTTTTGTGCATTTATCAACCAATTTTCTTCAAACTTTGTATAAAAGTTCAAATCAGGAAGTAGTGGTTTGGGATTGAAGATGGGTAAATTTTATCAATGTATACAGAGTTATGGTCCTTCATTTATGACAAAATTTTGTTCTGCTCTTTAGCTTGAGAATTTATTGACAAATATTTTTGCTAAATCAAATTTGTGTGGCGGGGTATCATGCATGCCTGCAGCGCTTTTATTGGCATTGGGAATGGGGCCGAATTTCGGCCCCAAATTTTGGCAAATGAGAGCCCTGTAAAGGGTTTGACCCTTTATGTGTTTGCAGCCAGAGAAGACTCGGGTTAGTACTTTGGCAACAGACAATATTTTATGTAATCTATGCAGGAAAGATTCTAGGAGTATTTGTTTACTGGCCAGAGCATGTAGAACTGTTGGTTTGTGTAATCCGTAGAAAACCATTTTCATCCAACTCGGATCCAAAATAACCCGGATAAGGCACTAAAGCGAGTGTCAATTCATGTTGTCTCTGCTTGATTTTAAGTATCACAAAACATTAGAATGGTCTAAAATGAGTTTAAGTGACAACTAAGGCTCTAATAAGAGGTTTTTATCATGTTTGATCAAAATTTTTAAGTTACTTTGAATGCAAATGGAGTTTTTCCCTTCATTTTTACCAAAATCTGGTGATTTTCTGTCAAAAAAAGCTGAAAACAGTGAAATTTGATACCTAGTTTTCCTGACGATTTGTGCAGAACATGTTGGTTTCTCCAGAAATAAAATGATACTGTCTTAAAGTTAATATATTAGGCTATTGCTTTATGAAAAAAATATCATTGATATTTGCTCAAATAATTAAATTATCAGCTTTTAAACATTATCATTTACAGCTTTGACAATCTAGCCGAGACTACATATTTCCAATAAATAACATAAATATACCATAGTTACCTATCCGGGATTTATTGGATCCGAGCATCCAATATTTGGTCTTTGATCATAATTGTAGCTCTGACGTTTTAATAGCCGCCAGTCAAAAATAATCGAAGGCTATTGAATGTCAGAGAAGCCTCATATTACCTTAATTGGCTAAAGAGCGCCACTTAGCTCTAAACTATGAACTCATCCAATCTAAATATAGTTCCAAAATATGTCTGTCAGTTTCCGCAGTCGTGTACAAAATTGGGTCAACACAGCCTCGATCTGCCAAGCATGCGCTGTAGCCAAAATCTTGAAGTAATGAATTCTGCCACTTTGAAAAAAAAATTCTGATTGCATGTTTGTAAAATTTGACAAAATACACGTAATTTGACTTTCAAATTGAATTTCATTGTCTTCTACTTATCATTGAAAACAGAATCTGTCAGAATCTTGAACATAATGTGTTCTGAACAAGTAGCCATAAGCATGTTTGCTGCGCGCCCAGCCTCTGAGTGGGAATTAATCAATAAACAAAAGAAAACGGATCATCGCTATTTTTAGAAACATTTGAATTTCCAAACTTTGTAATATAGAAAAATCTCGTGCTATTCGGCCATGTTTGCCCACATGTAATCCAACAAAAAATAAAGCAAAGTTTAGAAGTTCAGAAAATATCCAGAAACTTCTGCTTTTCACTGATCAGGTATCAAGACATGCATTTAGTGTTACACTTTATTGATTAATGTAAAGGTGACAAGACGAGGTACTCAGCTTTCAATGAAATATTTGACTCAATTTTATGTTGTGTATCGATGTTTGCCAGTAACTTAAAGGAATAGGCTCACAAACTATTGTGTTTGCGTTTGCGTTTTATGAAAGCCTTCATGTAGCTGAACAGTTTGCAACAAATTTCATGAAAATCAACCAAGGTATTAGAAAATTATAGCAGTTTGAAAATTTTGATGGCCCAACTCCAGAACGAGGCTGTGAGGGTATGACGTCACTCCCTCACAATCCCTCACAATCATGGAATTATAAATATCTGCCATTTCCATGCAAATTAAAGTATGAAAGTTGTTGAAATACTTTTCATTCACTTCATAGAATCATACTGATCTGTTTTCGAATGTAAAAAGTAAGCCTACTACTGTACATAAGCATTTTTCCTTTTTGGTCACGTGACTGGCTAAACAAAATGGCGGCCACCATAGGCGGCCTTTGTTGAATCTTAAAACATTCATATCTTCAAAGCCACTTTACCGATTATAATAAATGTGGTGTCAAAATGTTTGTTTCGCTGATCCTTTTCTTTTGAAATGAAGGATAATGTTTGTAAACCTATTCCTTTAATTATGTGATAGTTTATTTTGTTGAAAGTTCCATCCCTCACAACCCACCAGGCCATTGATTGCCACAGACATACAGATAAGCAAGATCTTGTGTGTCTGTGGGTGAATCCGGGGTAGGGGGGAGGGAAGAGAGAGAAAGAAGAGAGGTAGAGGTTGGAAAACAAGGGTTTGGATAAGAACTACATGTAATAAGTGCAGCAAGCATTTTATTATATGTTGATATAAATCTAGTTAAGTTTTGCCTGGTTGATTCAAGATAGTCAACTAATTTTCAGTCATATGACAGGCTGTTAAACTAAGAAGCTGCTGTTTCCAGGCTGGGTTGTTAAAAATGCATCAATACTGGTTTTTCATCGCATATATGTACCACTGGCAAAAATTAGTTTGAAATGTTTCTGTGACATGGCTTAATTATTGTATAAATTTCCCAGTGTATGTAACTATGTATACTGTTGTCTTTTTTTTCTTTTTTTTTTTTATTTGTTTTCTTGTTACCCCCATCAATCAATTTCTGATTATTCTTGGTAGGTGTACATTGTACAGGCCGGTGTTTTTGCAGGATGAGCCTACATGCATGAGGATAGAACCTGTGTAGGGATCTTTAACCTGCACAGAGGATGACTGTCCCTGCACAGGGGGGCTCCAGTTAAAGTCCCGATCCACAGTACGGCGCACTGTCATGTCATTCCTGCAAATTAGACAAAGGGAATCATGTTCGGACCAACAAATTTTCCTCGCCGTCGACGGAAATGACTGACAAATTGTTGACTTGTACACTAAACAACAACACAGGCAACAAACTCTGCCTTACAATGCTTTGACAACCTTTTCTTCCCAGGTTACTAAGCAGCAATCAAGTAATTGGAATGGTTTAATTGAATGCAATTTGAAACTTATCTTTTCAAATTATTTTGTCTATTTGTTTTCAGATTGTAAGGACAGTTACAAGAAGCATAAACTGTTCTAAAACTTTTACCCCTCAGGTGCATGATAGGTAATTGGACATTTGAATACTTTGTTAAACTTATAAACAACCAAACTTTAATGATTAATTTGACAAGAGAAAATTTCCATTTTTGTTCCATGTCTAATGATTCATTTCTCATAATGGCCCATGAGCAAAAGGCATGTTCATGCACATGCTGCATTTTTATGATGATTCAGATTGGACTAGATTATACTAAATTCATAATTGTTTTCAAATTGATGGGTGATAAGCTGTGCTAACTGATTTATTTTATTTACAATATGGTTTCTCCTATGGTGGTCAAGTATGAAACTGCTGTTGTTATTTCCAGGTATATCTGGTAGACTGGTACAATCAGCAATCTGCAGATTGAGCTTAGTCTATGTTGATGATTGACAAAGCCAGAGTGTGTCTTTTCCATTAGGTGAGTATAATTTTAAGAACCTGATCTGAGCCTCAGCCTAGTGTTCAGAGCATCAGTTGCCTCCAGGCAAAGCATTAAATTGACCGAATGACCACATGAATACTTGTTAATTGATAATAATGTTTTAGCCTGCCCAGGAAAAGTGGTTTAGTCCGACCACCAAATCTTATTATAAGGGCTTGTTGCTTACTTAGGATGTTATATATTTAAAAGCACATTTCGCATAGCATGACATCCCAATGTTGGGAAGAAGTTCTATAAAATGCAGGCAACCTTCCTTCATGCCCATCACTGTTGACTGAGACATGAAGCAACAAATACTCAAATGAATCGGAGCATGAATCTATATAACCCGAGTCTTCTGTGGCTGCAAAGCCATAATGGGTCAATAGCTGCCAGTCGAAACTAGTAGAAGGCAGTTTTAACAAAGAGAAGTCTCAGATTACAGTCTATGGAACAAAAGGTCTTGAGTTTGATAGAACCTATCTACTGGACAACTGTCTTATAGTTACAGCATTAAAATTTTATATTATATTCTTTGCAAAGTTTAAATGAATCACTAACCAGGTTGACCTTGACCTATTTCTGGTTTGGCTGCCTGTTGTGGAGCTATTTATACAGAGTCAATGATACAAGAGCATTTATAGCATTGGGCCCCCTGCCCATTGGGGCCTAGGAGAAATAGATGGGCCACTTGTGCTTGCAGCCAAAGCTTCTAATCTACTGACCGACCATCTGATTACTGGTTAACCGCTCATGTCTGAGCCTGCCAAGGAAATGGGGTTTACTCAAACCATCCATACATACAAGCCTTATTGGCTTAGTTGGGTGGCTATATTTATGAAGCGCATTTTTCGTGTCATGACATCATAATGTTGGGTAAAAGTCCCATAAAATGGAGGCAACGTCCTGACATGACCATTGCTGTTTACTGGGACGTAAAACATCAAATCAAACAAACATTTATAGCATTAATATTCTTCTGGTTTATCTGAAGGGATGACTTCCTAACTATCTGTTGATCAAGCTGAATTTGGAGAGTGTGAACCGATGACTAAGTGGTAGTGTTGTATCCCGAATCGAGAGCTCCCAGGTAAGATCCATAGTGGTGACTTGTTACCATATTCATCATATCAACCTCCCATAGTACTGGATAAAATACAGGAAGCGGTAGCTCTGTCTCAGCATCACTGAAATATTGTTGACTGGGACAAGACAAAAATAGCGTCTTGGTCCATTTACTCATTAAAAGATATCTGTAATTATACCCCCCTCAAAACGAAGTTTAAGGGGGTATACTGTTTTCAGCCTGTCTATGATTTCGTCATTCCGTGATTCCGTCATTCCGTCAACATTTTGACATCTTTGCTGAATAACTTAATTAGTTTTTGCCCGATGTTCTTCAAATTTTCAACTCACCTGCACCATTAGACAACATGTGTGATATGAATTTAGGTGCCAAAGGGTCAGTTTTGCAAGAGTTATGGGACTTTTTAAACCTATACATAGAATGTTTGCCATAGTGCTAATAGTGCATACTTTGTGAAATCAACTCCTCATACAGCTTTCAATATTCTCTTTTGATTCTTTGTAGATATGTGCCAGAGATATTAAAGATATGCATGAAGAAGTATTATGCTGAAAAAATGAATTTTGACAAAATGAAATTTACAGCATTTTGATCTCGACAGCCAATCTTCGATAATCGCCATATTCAACAATGGTTGGTTGTGCATATTTTGTGAAATCAACTCCTCCTAGGGCTTTCAGTATTTCTTTTTAATACTTTGCAGACATGTTCCACACATATTGAAGATGTGCATGAAGAATTATAATACTGAAAAAGTGATTTTTGACAAATTTACATCATTTTTCAACATAGCCATTTCTTGACCATTGCTTATATACAATAATGGTTGGTAGTGCATACTTTGTGAAATCAACTTCTCTTGGGGCTTTCAGTGTTTCTTTTAAATTCTTTGTAGATTTGTTCCAGATATATTTTCGATGTGCATGAATAATTTTCATCCCGAAAAGTTAATTTTTGACAAATTTACAGCTTTTATTTAACTTAGCCAATTTCTGCATACAGTGAAATCAACTTCAAGCTTTCAATATATTCTTTTAATATCTTATAGATGTGACTGGCATACTGAGGATGTACATGAAGAATTATAATGCTGAAAAGATATCTTTGACAATTTTTCTGCATGTTTGACTTAGGAAGTTATATGCCAGCTTCAGATAATTTTCGGGGGGTATACTTGCAGCCAATTTCTAGTTCTGTGTCTGCAAAATGCAGTCACAGGTCATTTCAAAGAAAACATTCATTTATTTTAAAAGATATATTCATAGCATATAATCCAATTTTGTTAAAATGATTTATTTTGTACAACCACAAGTATAACACTACATTGCTGTAGAATATTCTGATTAGGGTACATCAAAGATGCTGATCAGATTTTATTATTGAATGGCAGGATTTTAAATTGCCTTGTTTTTTCTCTGCATAATTCCAGCTTTTTGCTAGAGACTGTAGCAGACAGAGCTCATATTATAACGAAGATCTCAGAGTTTTTGGTTCTTCCGCTATTAACAGAAGTACAGCATTTTGTGGTTGAGAAAGCTGTAAGTATTTTTTCTAACTGATGACCGATTCTCTGTCTATAACTTCTCTAGTTATGCATACCATCATGAAAACATGTCTGTGAAATGTACACCCCCTTATACCCCACTTTTATATTGTAAAACTGGGGTATCCAGGGGTATACCTATTTTTCTTATTTTTGCTCCAAAACATAGGTTATGGGTACTCGCTATTATCGACATTCTAGAATTCTTGTTATTGAATCAGTTTAGTCTCGGTGCGGCAGTCCCAATGGCCAAGCGGTTAGGAATGCAGTGTCTTAATCACTCGATCACCTTACTGCTGTGTCTGGTGTGGGTTCCAGCCCTGCACTGGGCAGAAGGTGAGGGAAGCGAGTTAGCTGAGTGGTTAAAGCACACTGGCTTCTTGTGCCAGAGGTTGGGGGTTTTACCCCCACCGATGGCGAGGAAAATTTGTTGGTGTTCTAACACACCATGCCTATAAAAGCCAATGGTAAAGTGCAGTGATATATTGAGTGATATATCACTGAGCGGACTAGCGTGACGTTACTTTGTGCCGTTTTGATGCCATTTTGATTAAATCATGACGTCAGCTATCGCAAAAGTCAGGCTACCTTGACATTAGACGGTGTAACGTCATTTCAAAACCCAATCAAAGTCGAGCTTTCAGAATTCTGAAAGCGGGCGGCGGCGGGAAATCTTGTGACCATTGGGGTTGCATTGGAGGCTTTTGGAACAGCCATTTTGAGGTCAACCGTCTGTTTCTTGCATTTTAAACCCTAAAGGAACATTTCTTGAAAGACGGAATGACTTAAATTATTTTTCTTACAAATCTAACTAAATATTCTTCTTACCTAGGAGTCCTAACTTTCCGTCCGTCACGTTGTGTCAAGTCTAGCCTTAAAGTGTATTTCTCTGCACCAGTGATAGTTGTAAGCATGAAACTGTTCATAGTAATTGTCCATGATGTACTCTTCAACCACACACCTTGAACTGGTGCCCTTGACCTATATGTCACGGTCCATCACTTTGTTAGAATTGATTATCTGGCGTAATCAGCCCTTATGTTGACTCAGCTCATATGCAAAAAACAAGTTTGCTTGTCTGGAAGAGCATTTAATTTATTACATTTTCAGTTCTGAGAATCAAGTACAGCTCAAGAACAGTGGAAAATAATAAATAAATCCAGTCCCTGTCAACTTAGAGAGAACCACAGTCTAAAGGTACATACAGGTGACAAATTGATAAGTGATCAAATTGATTGAATATTAAATGAATCGCTAATGTTTACACATTGACCTGTTGGCTTGATCCAAAGGCTCACAGGTTCCAGCATATAGTATACCTATGCTCTGACGTCCATTGTCGTCTAGTTTCACAGATCTTCTCTGAGACTGCTTGGCCAATCAAAGCCGAAGTTCATATGGAGCATCCTTGGGAAGAGGGAATGGAAGTTTATATAAATCGTCCTGGTCACACAACCAAGATAGCCACCATGCCCATATATAGTAAGACATGTAGAAAAAGACCTATGATTTTGAAACTTGGTTTTACGCAATGAACATGAGATGACTTTGACCAATTTTACTGCAGAGTCAGCTTAGGTCGCCATTGCATTTGAATGGGTTAATTGGTAATTTGTCATTGCTGGGAAGAGGTAAATGGACCTAAGATTTATGTTTATGAAAAATGTTTGCCCCACAGCTTTGGAGCTATATACAAGTATATTTTCATAATATTTAAACATCTTTGAAGTCGCACAGGCAATCCAAGACACTTCTCATTTTGAGAATGAAAGTTTGTATAAATGGTCCACGTCATATTACCAAGATTACCAGGGGCTATAAAAAGCGAAGCCTCATGATTTCGAAACTAGGCATTTGAGAATGGAGCTCAAGTTCTACAAAGTTTGTATAAGAAGGAAAAGTTAAAATAATTTAAGTAGAACTAAAGCTTTTCGGAAGCAGTTGAGGGGGCATATTGCTTTGGTTCTGTCCTTGCAGTGAGTCTGTCTGTCTGTCCGTCTGTGATGCATGAGCACTCGGTCAGGAATCGTTACAGCTAGGATCTTGAAATTTGGTAAGTAGTTTGTATATGAAAATTAAGAGGACCCGTATTTTTTCTTTCAGGTAAATTCAAGGGGCTAGGGGCCCATTCTTTGAGAGTTATTTCCCTTTTTAATTCTTGATAAAGTGAATAGATAGTGGCTACCTTGTGTGCGCAACTCCTCCTACAGTTTTATTATGCCCCCAACTTCGAAGAAGTTGAGGGGGCATATTGGTTTGGGTCTGTCCGTGCAGTGCAGTGAGTGAGTGAGTGAGTGAGTGCGTGCAGTCAGTCAGTCTGTGATGCGTGAGCACTCGGTCAGGAACCGTTAGAGCTAGGATCTTGAAAATTGGTATGTAGTTTGTATATGAAAATTAAGAGGACCCGTGTTTTTTTCTTTCAGGTAAATTCAAGGGGCTAGGGGCCAATTCTGTGAGAGTTATTTCCCTTTTTAATTCTTGATAAAGTGAATAGATAGTGGATACCTTGTGTGCGCAACTCCTCCTACAGTTTTATTCCGATTTTCTTGAAACTTTACAGATGTTGTGACCATGCTTTGAAGATATGCATGTGGTTTGGATATAATCCTCAGATTAATTTTTGTCACTTTTTTCGCAATTTGAACTTAGCCATTTTTCGGGCATTTTGACAATGAAAGTGAATTGGCAGTGGGTACCTTGTGTGCGCAACTCCTCCTACAGTTTCATGCCAATTCATTTAAAACTTTACATGTATTATGGGCATGGTCTGAAGATATGCATGTGGTTTGGATATAATCCTTGGATTATTTTTTGTCATTTTTTTCACAATTTGAACTTAGTCTTTTTTCGGGCATTTTAATGGATGGATAGAGGGTAACTTGTGTGCGCAACTCCTCCTACAATTTAATACAGATACTTTTGAAACTTTCCAGACATTGTGACCATGCTTTGAAGATATGCATGTGGTTGGGATATACTCCTCAGATTAGTTTTTGTCACTTTTTTACAATTTGAACTTAGTCATTTTTTGGACATTTTTACATTTTGAAAGTGGCTTACCAGTTGGGGGCATAGTGTTTCATAAACACATTTTCTAGTTCCGATTCTCTTGAAACTTTACAGATGTTGTCACCATGCTTTGAAGATATGCATGTGGTTTGGATATAATCCTCATAAAAATTTTTGTCACTTTTTTCGCAATTTGAACTTAGCCATTTTTCGGGCATTTTCACAATGAAAGTGAATGGGCAGTGTGCGCAACTCCTCCTACAGTTTTATTCCGATTCTCTTGAAACTTTACAGATGTTGTGACCATGCTTTGAAGATAATCAAGATATGCATGTGGTTTGGATATAATCCTCTGACAAATTTTTGTCACTTTTTTGCAATTTGAATTTAGCCATTTTTTGGGGCATTTTGACAATGAAAGTGAATGGGCAGTGGATACCTTGTGTGCTCAACTCCTCCTACAGGTTCATGCCAATTTATTTAAGACTTTACATGTGTTATGGGCATGGTCTAATACCGATACTTTTGAAACTTTGCAGACATTGTGACCATGCTTTGAAGATATGCATGTGGTTGGGATATACTCCTCAGATTAATTTTTGTCACTTTTTTTACAATTTGAACTTAGTCATTTTTTTTGACATTTTATGGACATTTTAACATCTTGAAAGTGACTTACCAGTTGGGGGCATGGTGTTTCATAAACACATTTTCTAGTTTATGCACTATCCAGTCTGCCCTAAAGACATGTCTCTGGTTGCTAGACAACTAAAGAATGCAAGGTAAATGGCCTTTGCTGCAATTAAATGTTGTTTATAAAAGCTGGTACTTTTTTGAGCTTGGGACCATATGTTCGCCATATTTTCAAAGAAAAGTCAAAGGCCATGTAAAATTCACGGACTTCTGAAGCACAAATTTAAGGTTTTCAAGAGCTCATTTTGAATAATATTTAACCAATTTCAAAATGGAGAATTCTGGCAATTGTACGTTGGTGGTCTAAGAAGTAATGCGAACACAACTATATTTTAGTAACCAATGCAGATACATTTAAATAATTTGGCATGTTTACTCGTGTATATATTTGCAGTAATGGGGTGTAATATGAAGTTTGGATGACGAGTTGAGATTTAAGTATTATTTGATTTGTTGTCTTGAAGTCGACATGGACGCGAAATTGACTGAAAATGTCATTTTTGTTTTGAGTACTGGGAAAGATTTTATGCTCCAATTTATTAAATTGACATTTATATACACACAAATCATATTTGTTGTGTTATATATGCCTTGTGTTTGGAAATGATAGAGAAAACGAAATGTAAAGATCAGCAGGAACTATTCTATGTTGCCTAGCAAGTAGCAATGGCATCTGACAAAAATATCACAATTTCGATGATGAAGTACAACAAATACCCATAATTGATGCGTATATTTGACCCAGATCCGGATGTAAATATCGACATTTTATGCCCATAGCCTATCACAAAGGATAATTTCTATTCAAAAAATAAATATTGTATGGAATTTAACCTTTTAATTAGCTCGCCTGCACGAAGTGCACAGAGCTATTGTTGTCACCTCGGTCGTCCCCGTTTACATGTTTGTCCGCGTCACACTTTCGGTTAAAGTTTTTAGAAGTCGATATCTCTTGAACATGTAGATGTATCAAGTTGCTACTTTGCATATTGGTATATATTGGTCTGAAGTTTTATGCAGTACCATCATGACCCATCCTGGGTGACCTTGAGGTCAAGGTCACAGACTTAGAAATTTTATGTTAAAGTTTTTCATTAAAGATTTAAGAAGTCTATATCTCTTGAACATGTTGATGGATCAAGTTGATACTTTGCATGTTTAAAGATATTGGTCTGAAGTTTTATGGAGTACCATCATGACCTACCCTGGGTGACCGTGAGGTCATGGTCACAGATTTAGAAATTTTTTGTTGAAGTTTTTCCTTAAAGTTGATAGAAGTCTATATCTCTTGAACATGTTGATGGATCAAGTTGATACTTTGCATGTTTGTAGATATTGGTCTGAAATTTTATGCTTTTACGACCCACCTGAGCGACCTTGAGGTCGAGGTCATGGGTCATAGATTTTGATAAATTTAGTGGCAAAGCACAAGTCAGGCGAGCTACGCTGTCCTGCGACAGCTCTTATTAGTTAAGTAGAAGGGGCATTGATGAAAATGTGGAGATTTAGAGAGATCAAAATTGACTCAAATTCTAGGGGGTACAGATAGCCAAACCTCAATAGTCTGCACTTAGTTAAAGCCATCAAGGTATGTACAGTAAACTTATTAAAGGAACAATTGTACTGTGGAATAAAACAATTATTGACGTAATTATGCTTTGCATATGGCACTTCATTACATAAATAAAATCCATTTTAACCATGGCCAAGGTCGTTATGTCCCCCCTCCGAAGGGGTGGGGGACATATTGTTTTTGGTGTGGATCCCGTCGGCGTCGGCGTAGCTTTTTGTCTGCACGATATCTCCTGAACCACTTGATGGATTTAGACCAAACTGGCACAGAAACTTCATTGGGACAGCCGAATGGAGTGATTAGATTTCGGTGACCTTGACCTTATTTTCAAGGTCACAAAGGTCAATTAACTTTGAAAATCCAGGTGGCTCCATTCGTTTCCGCTCTCTAACTTGAGTAGTTTTTGACCGATTTTCTTCAAACTTTGCGTATGAGTTGATACCGGCAAGGAGTGGTTTGGGATTGTAGATGGGTAAATTTCGTCAAACGACCATAGAGTTATGGCCCTTGATTGATGTTAAAAATTGCATTTTGTTCGTTTCCGCTCTCTAACTTGAGTAGTTTTTGACCGATTTTCTTCAAACTTTGCATATGAGTTGATACCGGCAAGAAGTGGTTTGGGATTGTAGATGGGTAAATTTTGTCAAATGACCTTAGAGTTATGGCCCTTGATTGAGGTTAAAAATTGCATTTTGTTGGTTTCCGCTCTCTAATTTGATTAGTTTTTGAATGATTTTCTTCAAACTTTGCATATTAGTTGAAACCGACAAGGAGTGGTTTGGGATTGTAGATGGGTAAATTTCGTCAAACGACCTCAGAGTTATGGCCCTTGATTGATGTTAAAAATTGCATTTTGTTCGTTTCCGCTCTCTAACTTGAGTAGTTTTTGACCGATTTTCTTCAAACTTTGCATATGAGTTGATAGCGGCAAGGAGTGGTTTGAGATTGTAGATGGGTAAATTTTGTCAAATGTCCTTAGAGTTATGGCCCTTGATTGAGGTTAAAAATTGCATTTTGTTCGTTTCAGTTCTCTAACTTGAGTAGTTTTTGACCGATTTTCTTCAAACTTTGCATATTAGTTGATACCGGCAAGGAGTGGTTTGGGATTGTAGATGGGTAAATTTCTTCAAACGACCTTAGAGTTATGGCCCTTTATTGAGGTTAAAAAATGGATTTTGTTCATTTCCGCTCTCTAACTTGAGTAGTTTTTGACCGATTTTCTTCAAACTTTGCATATGAGTTGATACCGGCAAGGATTGGTTTGGGATTGTTGATGGGTAAATTTCGTCAAATGATTTTAGAGTTATGGCCCTTGATTGAGGTTAAAAATTGCATTTGTTTCGTTTCCGCTCTCTAACTTGAGTAGTTTTTTACTGATTTTCTTCAAACTTTGCATATTAGTTGATACCAGCAAGGATTGGTTTGGGATTGTAGATGGGTAAATTTCGTGAAACTTCAAACTTTATAAATATGGAAAGCTGAAACATGTGATATTTTAAAATGCCTGTTGGTATATATTGGTTTTAATTTAAAATGTATGTTGGTATATATTTTTCAAGGTTATATGTAAAAATTTACAAAGTTAAAAGTGGGTTGGGGCCGAGAGGGGGGACATATGTTTTCCTCTGAAAACTCTTTCTAGTTTACCTTGCATTCTCTTGTTGCAATGATGGTTGCTATGTGATTCAGTCAAAGTATTAATCGGATCTGGAAAAATCGATATTAAATGCACCATAACGCTGGCAATAGTGAAAGAAATTATGCACGAGTTGGCATTACTTCTTGGATCACCCCGTATTAAGCATGTTATTATAATTTGCATTGCATTATTTATGCTTTCAGCACAACTCATTTAATTTACAGCCTCAGAATTTCAATTTCAAATATGGCAATTTCACAAGTCTTTGATTGTTTCAAACATGCTGAAAGTTTTCTTTTAATTTTATGACCTAGTTCAACTATATCAAATAACGAACAAGTGAAATACAAGTACTTCTCAAGGCGCTCATTTTCAATCATTTTTCAAGGCAATTTTTGTTTTCAAGAACTTTTCAAGACCATCCTTTATGTTCAAGTACTTTTCAAACCTGCCTTTTAACACTAAGGCAGATCTATTCACTTCCCTTGTTATCCGTTCGGTTGTGCGCCATAAATTTTTATATCTGTTTGCGTTTAAAAACTTGAAATAGCACCTCTTTACAACTCATTGTGACTGGAAGGGCGTCACCATTTGCAGTTTGGTTGTTGTGCTTATTGAACAGAATTGTGGGGAAATACGAATACAACTGCTAGCTTTGTCACATATGGTTATACACATATTAGCATTCTAGTCAAACAAGTTTATTGGTATCTCAGGTCTCAGGTGAGCGTGTACAGGACCATTGGTCCTCTGGTTACCATTCTTCTGATATTTAATTTATCAATCTAGAGAAGGTACCGTAAGGATGCGTGTTCATGGTATTGTTTTGTGTATGACAAATCTATACACATTTACAATTTTTTATAAAGTTGGATTAGTTTTTTTGCGGCCATGATCACTTATAGGGTGATATTCAAATTACTACAGCATCAACTCTCGCAATGATTAAAGTTTCAAGGTTTTAATATTAATAGGTGATATCTGTCAATATTGAGTCTCAAAGACTTTCTGAGAAATGAAACTCATTGTCACTAGTTCTTGAATAACCCCCATTACTGATGACCCTGGGATGACCTTGACCTGTTTTAGGGCAAGATCAATTTTGGATGCCTATGCATTTAAAGGGAAAAACTTTGCCAAAGATTGGCCAAAAGACTGAATATATATGCTTGTATTGTTTTGCCAAAGATTGGCCAAAAGACTGAATATATATGCTTGTATTGTTTGCTCTTGCCCCGTGTTTATACACAAGGACATGTGTGAAACTATTCAACATGCTATTTGAATCTATCAGAGTTTGCCTTATATAATATATTTTCTAGACGAAAATATGTTTATTAAAGCCTTTCACAAACAAGCAAGTGAAAATTTAAAATTTACACAACAGTAGAACAGCTTCAAATTTATGGAATGCAATGCAGATTCTGCTTACGTTTTGTGTTTTGATTTTATCAATGACATTGTTACATGAGCTCTAAAGAGTCTCCTTGCACATCATCCATAGTGCTGTTTATATTTTCCTTTTGGGTCTGTGGTTAGCAACTCTGCATGAGACATCAAGCAGTCCATCTAAGTTTAATGATCCGCTTTTGTCGAATGGGGGTGTCTTCATGAAGAGGTATCATGCTATAAAAACACCTTTGGTCTGACATAAAGAATAACTTGTGTTTTATTGCAATGGTTTATCAAGTGGAATAGTTACAAGCTTCTTTTGACGCATAATGAAGTATTTGAATATATAAATGTTCATAAAAAGAACTCAATTATGCACTGATGAACAGTCGAGTCTTAGTCTGTTAACAGACCAAGTCAGATTTATGCAGAAGAACGAGAATGGGATAGATACATTCAACTGAATATATACAATGAGTGACTTTTAAGAGAGCAGTTACTGGGGAACAGTGGCTGAAACAGAAAGCATCTGAGATAATGAGAGAAAGTTTTGACTATCTTTTCAAGTGAAATTTACTGACTCACAGACTGACTTTTTAGCTCACCTGAGCTGAAGGCTCACAAGGTGAGCTTATAGTATATAGTAGTCGAGCTGGCGTCCGTCCGTCCACTTTTTCAAACTTGAATATCTCTAAGACAACAAGGCTAATCATGATCAAATTTAATCTAAAGCATCATTGAGGAGGGGGAAAGGTTATATAAGGTTTTGAGCCAGGTCGAATCAGAACCCTGGTTTCCATGGCAACAGATAGCTCCCATAGACTTACAATGGGAAAAACATAAAAAAAAAAAATCTTCTTCTCCGAGACCATAAGGCCCAGAGCTTTGATATTTTGTGTGTAGTAATGTATACTGGTCCTCTTTATAAATCCTGCCAACCGTGCCCCCGGGGTCCATACAGGCCCCGCCCCAGGTTTCATGGGATAAACATAAAAAAATTCTTCTCCGAAACCACAAGGCCCAGAGCTTTCATATTTTGTATGAAGCAATGTGTAGCGGTTCTCTTAATAAATCCTGCCAACCATGCCCCTGGGGTCAAAAATGGCCCAGCCCCAGGGGTCATTAGCTCCCATAGATTTACAATGGGAAAAACATAAAAAAAAAATCTTCTGCTCCGAAACCACAAGGCGCAGAGCTTTCGTATCTTGTGTGTAGCAATTTATACTGGTCCTCTTTATAAATCCTGCTAACCGTGCCCCTGGGGTCCATGGTCGCCACTCCCATATATGGTAAAAACTCTTCAAAAATCTTCTCCTGAACCAGTGGACCGATTTCATTTAAATTTGGCATGTAGCATCTGGGTTTCGAGTCCTACAATATATTTATAAATCAAGACCTTTGGATGACCTTGATCTATTTTACAGCAAGGTCAACATAGGTTGCCCCAGCAATTGAATAGGGAAAATTGTTAAAATGTATTTTGAAAGAAAAAACTTGCAGGAATGGGCAAATGGACTGAAGATATATGGTTCTGAAAAAATTTGGACCCCAGGGGGTGGTCTGCCCCCACCCCGGGGCAATATACATGCATATTACAATAATATTCATAGATCTTCTTCTCTGAAATTACTTGGCTAATCAAAGCCTAATTTTATAGGAAGCATCTATGGGAAGTGGGAACCAGCATGTATATAAATAATCCAGGTCACATGACCAAGGTGGCTGCCATGCCCTTACAAGGTAAAAACCCTTCAAAAACCTTCTTCTCACGAAAAGTGCCGGTCTGTTGGTCAAAACAAGCAAAATTTTATTCTGAATGACAAAATATTTCATTCTGTCAGACAAATGTCCAGCAAAAAAATCCCAAATTATAATGATTGCATAATTATAGAACATTGGGTTTTGACCCCCAAAAATTGCATTCTGCCAGACAGCTGTCCTTCAGCTGAAAAAAGATATCGCGAGGACTGGTCATTGAAGGGAAAAACTTCAGGAAATTGGGCAAATGGACAGAATACTTATGATTTTAAAAAAGAAATTGATCCAAGGGGTTAGTCTGACCCTGCCCTGGGGCGATATACATGTATATGAACATTATAGTCAAACAAATTTATTGGTATATATCTCAGGTCTCAGGTGAGGGTTTATTCTCAGGTGAGGGTTTACACGACCATTGCTCTGGTTTGTATTTCATTTAAGCATTCTAATGTGATGTTTGTTTTACTTTCAGATTTGCCAGTAGTTCACCTTCCTTTTGAAAATGTCTTTTGAAACTGAGGTTGGATATGATTTGCATAAGGAAGTAGCTTTAGATCAATCAGAAGATGAGTATAATTTGCATAGGGACATACCTTTGGCTTTAGTGGCAGAAAATAGTTTGCATGAAGCGACTGAATCTGAGAGAGTTGGAGGGCAGCATCGGATTAGGAAATTTAATTGTACCTTATGTGGATTGGCTGTTACTACTCATCTTCTGAGACATACTTTGCACCATCATTTACCTTGGTACTTTAGTCCAGACTCAGCATGCTGGAATTGTAAAGAGTTTGTTGGTACAGGTAAAGAAAGTCTAAGTCGACATGTGGAGAGTTCTCATAAGTCACATTGGAAATTTTCAAACTCAGATGTTTATTTGCTTTTGTGGTGTCAACTGATGTTTGGCATTTTGGTATTTTTTGCTAGTGAGTTGAATCTTAGTTCTGTTGTTGATCTGTTACAGATTGTATTGGATCACAAGTTGTTTCCTGAATTTCATGGAGATGTGAAAAGCTTTGATGAATCTCAGATTGGGTCATTGAGAAAGGTTTGCGAGGTTTATGGCTTGTCTGCTCCTGAAACTTTTGCTGTTTCCCCTCCAAATAATGTAGTTTGCATATTACATTGGAAGATAGTGGTGAAGCTTCTGGATTGGATAAGGACCCGGACAGGTTATGATGTTTGTCAGTTTAGGTCCTTTTTTAGTCCCTTTTCATTACCTGTTCCTAGCTATTCACTTGGTAAATCCCTCTTAGCTGATACTCATTGTCACTTGGATAAGATTGTTCAAATGATTGGAGTTGATAACTTGCACATTTTGCGAAGTAACTTGAGTTCTTTACAGTTTTGTATAAGCAACTTTGTGTTCCCTTCACGTTGGAATTTGATTGAATGTCTTTATGATGAACCTTTGGTCCACTGTACTATTGGGGTCCATCCTCATGCTGTCATTCCTGGAGAAGAACGAAAACAAGTGTTAGAGGTTGCATGTCATCTTCAAGACAGGCGCTTCATTGGAGTTGGGGAGGTTGGCTTGGATTTTCAGTCCGGTCCTTGCAAATGCAGACATAAATGCAAAAATGCAAGTACCTGCTTTGAGCTGAAAAAACGAGCCCAACTTCTTTTCCTTCGTGAAGTGCTGCCTTTAGCTGACAGGCACAATTTGACACTTGTGTTACACTGCAGGGATGATGGTGATGGGGCTGCTGCTAGAGAGGCTCTTCATCTTCTGAAGGAGACAGGATTGACACACCTTCGCATTCATAGGCATTGTTTTATTGGGACTGTGGAGGAAATGGCTGATTGGTTGAAAACTTTACCTAATGTTAAGTTTGGCATCACTTATAAAAGCTTGGTGGATCCACAAACATTAGCTGCTCTGTCAACATTGAATCTTAGGAAAATTGTCCTAGAGACAGATTCACCTTATTTGAAAAAGCTTGATTTGGGAGCAGATTCACTCAGTTTAGAAACATGTGATTTTAGTCCTTGTGATGTTTATATTGTAGCTTACCTTTTGTCCTGTGTGAAACATGTTACCTTGCCTGTTTTAACTGAGCAGTGTCATAACAATGCTTTGCATTTATACGGTTTATCCAACTGAGATTTTACATCTAAGATGTTAGATTGAGATTGACAAATAAGCTTCAGCTTTACTATAAAAGATTGTCTACATGATTTGGAAAGTAAATAATGAATTGAACAAATTTTTCAGGATTGGCTGGCAAAATATTGATTCATAGCACATTGTGTAAATTGGTCATCAGTATGTGTGTTTGAGTTTAATTTGTAGCTTGGTGTTTTTGAGAAGAGCCTGATTTGTAGCTTGTGTGTTTTTGAGAAGAGCCTGATTTGTAGCTTGTGTGTTTTTGAGAAGAGCCTGATTTGTAGCTTGTGTTTTTGAGATGTCAACTTGTAGCTTCTTAATTTAAATGGACCGTGCATTCAAGCCATGAACGGGAACTACTGGACAGGAAATGCGAGGGACATTTATGGGTAAGAAAATTTAGATTGCAATAATTACATATTGTTGTGTGTCTCCACTTGCACGTAGTTTGCATGTTTAGATTAAGAGTGTTCAGTTGCTTACAGAAGAATAAGCATTATGTATGGTTAACTGCAATTTGTATCAAAATAGTATCAGTAGTTTATCCATAGACATTGAACAGAAATGAGACCAAGAAAGTTGGGGGATTAAAGGGAAAAATTTCCTATACAATATCAAAGCAGCTTTTTGCCAGTGTCACTTGTGTCTGCACTGAGTCACTTTTATTTTTTCTTCAGTTTTAATTGGTGTCAATATCTATGACAAAAAAAATAAGCGGAATGTGAAAAACAATGTGTATTAATCAGGTGGAGGAGATTTATGGGCCACTTTTCTTCATTCCTGTACCTTTTCCTGTTTCTTCAAACCAGAAGTGCTCATCTCCATACTGCTGCTATTAAAATTGAAGTACAATTTAAGCCTTACTTCTCACATGATATCCCTATATTTTTTGTTCCAGAAGAAAAACAGAATGGGTTAAGACTGAGAATTTCTATTGCCATCTGGACAGCTTATCCACCAGTATACAAGTAACAAGTTCTGTGCTTATTATAAGGACAGCAGATACAGGATGCCAGTCAATTATTGATTCTATTCCATGGCCAACTCTGTATGATAGATGTAACAATTTAAACAAAGCGCAAACACAAGAACAGCTATAGATTGCAGTTTCACAATAAATGTGAATGATACTAATTCAGATTCTTTCTGCCATATATGCCTTAGCTTCCCTCCATTAAAGATAGAGACACTGTCTTAGTCTAGAATGCTGTTGATGCCATCTTTCTAAAAAACAAGTTCTACATAAGTTTCGATGCCAGAAAACCGGTCTTGGGGGGTCTCCGACTTGGTCCGACACAAACCGGGGGGCTATTTAGTGACAGAAGATGGCTAGAGGCTTGAAATTTTGTACATATGAAGAAGATAGATTGTACTATCCGTGTAGCGAAAAAAGTAAGGCACTGATCAGCTTCCAGGTTACTGTGAAGCTGATTTGCGCCTTTGTTTTTGCATATGCAAAAATCTGGTTTTCTCACATCCCAGCTCATTTAATAGTATAGATGGGATGGTGAGGCTTTGATGTATGTTTTTCAACATTTTTATTGTACGAACGTCCTAAAAACAACTTGTACCAGATTGTACAAATGTCATTTTAGAATGAAAATGTGCTTTAGAGAAGTGTTTTATGCTGCCTAAAGAAAATGAGCCTCTGTGTGAGAAAACACTGGGTTTTTGACCATGTGTGACACAAATTGGACAGTACTGTGCTGCAACAGGTGATAGCTAGAGTCTTCAAGTTGTATATTTAGAGAGTTGAGGGATTGTACTGTCTGTAGCAAAGACCAAAGGCGTTGATCAGCTTGGCAGTTACTGTGAAGCTTTTCTGCGCTTTTTTTGTTCATATATATGCAGATTGTTTGTTTTTCTGATGCAGGGACTCAAATAAGCAAATGGAAACCAGTGCATCAGAAGTTTGTTTCTGAGTAAGCCATTTAATTCGTTACTTAACCTTGGCTCAACACAGAACTAGTTTGGAGCATATATGTATCGCGGTTGCATTGTGGCACAGCATCGATCTTCAGAGCTAGAAATTTGGAGTTTTAACCCTATGAGTGCCACTTTGTGTCCTAGATCAAAACTCTTTTATCTCCGTACTGCTTAGGTCATGATGGCTCTATTCCAGCATGACTGAAGAATTGTTGACAGGGATGTTAATAAACAAACCAAACAAAAGCTTGGAGCATATTGATTTTGTCCAATGTGTGCATTTGTTTGTATATTTGATAAGAATCCTCTGCTAGAAATTCAATCGTATTTGAGCCTTTGCATGACAAAACCATCAATTTAGTTTTCAACCAGGTCCGACATAAACGGTGCTGCACAGCAACAAAAGATGGCTAGAAGCTTCAATTTTTGTATTTAGGAAGAAGAGGGAATGTACTATCCATGTAGTGAAAACAAAGGCGCTGATCAGTTTCGCGGTTACCTTGAAGCTGATCTGCGTCTTTGTTTTCACATTTGCAAATTATTGGTTATCTCATGCAGTGGCCCATTTATTTAGTTATTAGCTCATTTGAGCCGAAGGCTCACAGGTGAGCTTATAGTATACCCATGCTCCGGCGTCCATCATCTGTCCGTCCGTCCACAATTTCAAAGATCTTCTTCTCTGAAACCGCTAGGCCAATCAAAGCCAAACTTCATATGGAGCATCCTTAGGAAGGGAGAACAAAAGTTTGTATAAATGGTCCAGGTCACATGACCAAGATGGCCGCCATGGCTATAAATAGCAAAAACCTTTAAAAATCTTCTTCTCCAGGATTAGAAGGCCTATGATTTTGAAACTTGGCATGAAGCATCAGGCAATGAAGCTCTACAAAGTTTGTATAAATCATGACCCTGGGATGACCTTAACCTTTTTTACGGTAAGGTCAACTTAGGCCGCCCATGCATTTGAATGGGAAAAAAATAGGAAAATGTCATTTAATGGCAAAAAACTTGCTAGGAATGAGCAAATGGACAGAATATTCATGTTTATGAAAATATTTTGGGCCCAGAGGGTTGTCTGCCCCTGTCCCGGGGCTATATACATGTGTATGACCATAATATTCAAACATCTTCTCTGAAACCCCTTGGCCAATCAAAGCCAAACTTTATGTGGAGCATTCTGAGAAAGAGTGAATGAAAGTTTGTATAAATGGTCAAGGTCACATGACTAAGATGGCTGCCATGGCTATAAATAGCAAAAATCTTTAAAATTCTTCGTCTCCAGAACCAGAAGGCCTATGATTTTGAAACTTGGCATGAAGCATCAGGCAATGAAGCTCTTCAAAGTTTATATAAATCATGACCTTGGGATGACCCTGACCTTTTTTACAGCATGGTCAACTTAGGTTGTCCACGCATTTTAATGGGGAAAATTGTTACAATGTCATTTGAAGGGCAAAACTTTCAGTAAATTGGCAAATGGACTGAATCTTTATAATTTAAAAAAGAAATTGACTCCAGAGGTTGCTCTGACCCTGCCCTGGGGATATATACATGTATATACCATTCTAGTCAAACAAGTTTATTGGTATATCTCAGGTCTCAGGTGAGCGTTTACAGGACCATTGGTCCTCTGGTTTTTATTGCTTTTTGCATAGTTTATAATAGTCATTTGTGATGTAAGCTCATTTGCAAAAGTTAAGTCAGTGAAAATGCATGTAAAAATCCATAGTGGCTGTTTCTGATTTCCAAAGTCTTTGATATTCTGGATACAAACTTAACAGAAATCAAGTTGTGGATGATACCTATTATTTCCATGTAAAATGATGAAAATATATTGAAGTCATTGCAGAATTCTTACACCAAATTTATTACGTATTATCAAAGTGAGAAAATTTCCACATTTTCTATTTTTGTGATTTTTTTAACCTCAAAGTTGGGTTTTCTCTGCACGCTTTGAGTGTGAATCCTTCTATAGTTTTTCTTTATGACATACTCTTTTAGCACGCTTCTTGACCTGTTGACGTTGACCTATATTTCACGGTCCACCGACTTTGTGAATTTTTATGTCGAAGTGGGGTTTTCTCTGCACCTGTGATAGCTACGAGTGTGAAAACTTGTGTAGTAATTATACCCTTCAAGCATGCACATTGACCTGGTGACCTTGACCTATATTTCATGGTCCACTGACTTTGTGAATTGTTACGCCGAAGTTGGGTATTCTCTGCGCTGGTTATAGCTACGAGTGTGAAACATCATATAGTAATTGTCCTTGACATACCCTTCAAGATTGTTCCTTGACCTTGACCTATATTTCACAGTTTGCAGTCTGTAGCATTGATAGCTACTTGCACAAATCCTGACATAGTAGTTGTCCTTTAAATCATACACATTGACAATATTCACGCTTTAGTTATTTTGCTCGATGCAGTTGCGCTATCGACCTCCACGCCATTCTTGTCTTATCAAATTAAGCAAGTACATGTAAAGGTCTTTGCAAAGGCACCAATTAGGAAATGTGGTCAGACATGCAGTAGGCAAAAATATTTGTAAAGCTTGTCAAAGTTACGGACGAACTTTTTCTTCTGTTCATATAAAAAGAAATATAATAGCTGCGCACTGGATGATCTTTATACATGTATGTAGATTTGTTTGGTTTTGTGCCAGTTTGCTGCTACTTAGTATGTGGAAGTGTTTCAGACTTTCATTTATGTCGATGGTTAAAGTCATATGCATAAAGAATAAGCTGGTAAAAAACAGGGATCAAACTTTTGATTAATATGCCTTTTTGAGCCTACAGAAAATCAAAGAACTTCTGTGGATAAGGAGGTAAATCTCCCTAAAACTCGATTAGGCTAGATGAATTTTTCATATATGCACTTTCATTTATTAAAGGGACTGGCGGATTTAATGCAATATTTACATGTATATTGCAATTTGATGTTTTCACAACCCACCCGATCTTGGGCCAAAATGAAACTTTGCACTTTCTATTGTTTTCTAGATGTTTGTCAAAAGCCCTTTTTATGCAAAATGATATGGGTTCCAACCCCGGGACCCAGCATGCCCTTTTGTCAGTCACTGAGGTTTTTTCATTCACACAACCTATCTGAAAAGTGGCATAAATTGTTCCCCTGTTTTTATGCCCCCAGCATCGAAGAAGTTGATGGGGCATATTGGTTTGGCTCTGTCCGTGTGTGCAGTGAGGGTTAGGGTTAGCAAGGCGGGCTAGGGTTAGGGCTAGCAAGATAGTGATATGTAGTTTGTATATGAAAATTAAGAGGACCCGTATTTTTTCTTTAGGGTAAATTCAAGGGGCTAGGGACCCATTCTGTGAGAGTTATTTCCCTTTTTAATTCTTGATAAAGTGAATAGATAGTGGGCACCTTGTGTGCGCAACTCATAAATTTTAATACTGATTGTCTTCAAAGTTTACAGACATTGTGACCATGCATTCAAGATATGAATGTGGTTTGGATATAATCCTCAGATTATTTTTTTGTCATTTTTTTCACAATTTGAACTTAGTAATTTTTCAGGCATTTTAGTGAATGGATAGAGGGTACCTTGTGTGCGCAACTTTTCTTACAGTTTAATACCGATGCTTTTGAAACTTTACAGACATCATGACCATACTTTGAAGATATGCATATGGTTTGGATATAATCCGCCAATTAATTTTTGTCACTTTTTTCGCAATTTGAACTTAGCCATTTTTCGGGCATTTTGACAGTGAAAGTGAATGGACAGTGGGTACCTTGTGTGCACAACTCTTCCTACAGTTTAATACAGATACTTTTGAAACTTTACAGACATTGTGACCATGCTTTGAAGATATGCATGTGGTTGGGACATACTCCTCAGATTATTTTTTGTCACTTTTTGTGCTATTTGAATTTAGTCATTTTTCAGACATTTTCACATCTTGAAAGAGAGTTACCAGTTGGGGGCATAGTGTTTTATCAACACATTTTCTAGTTTCAACATATGCTGGAAAACCAGAGCAATGTCTTAATAGAAAACTTTAATGAATTTATTGATGAAAAAAAAGAATTGTTGATGTTGTCATAAAGAATTATTGATGTTGTCATAAAAAGGATTATATGTTTTCATAAATAATTATATGTTGTCATAAAGAATTATATGTTGTCAGAAAGAATTATATGTTGTCATAAAATTTCTAGCAAATAAATTATTGATGGATGAACTTGTGTTCCAGTGTTTTTTAAAGTCCAGGTGTAAATTAAGAACTAAATTTTATTTTTCTGATGTTCATGGAGCTAGGAACCGTAGTGGGTTGTGTGCAGAACAGATGAGCACCAAAGGGGCTCGTAAACATTGCTAGCAACCCACTGTGATTCATAGCTCCAAGAACATCAGAAAAATTACACTCGTTCCTTATATTACATTAATTTCTTCTGATCACTTGTTGGAAAATGTTTAAGGCAAATACATTTAAAGCCAAATAGAAAGTTTAAACAGTATGTCCTTAACAGAATGGCATCAATGACGTTTAAAGTCTGATCACACTGGTGAGAGCCATGTTTGTTTGACATCAATTTACTTGATCCTGGGATCGCATCAAACAATGTATTTGTGGAACTATGAACAGCATTTCAGTTTGCTAGGGTTAAGGTAAGCAAGATGGGTTAGGGTTAGCAAGACAGGCTAGGGTTAGGGCTAGCAAGACGGTTTAGGGTTAGGGCTAGCAAGACAGGCTAGGGTTAGAGTTAGCAAGGCAGGCTAGGGTTAGGGCTAGCAAGACAGGCTAGGGTTAGGGTGAGCAAGTCAGGCTAGGGTTAGCAAGGCAGGCTAGGGTTAGGGTTAGCAAGGCAGGCTAGGGTTAGCAAGGCAGGTTAGGGTTAGCAAGATAGGCAAGGGTTAGCAAGACAGATAAGGGTTAGGGTTAGCAAGGCAGGTTAGGGTTAGCACGTCGGGTTATGGTTAGGGCTAGCAAGACAGGCTAGGGTTAGGGATAGCAAGCCAGGCTAGGGTTAGGGCTAGCAAGGGGTTAGCAAGGCATGCTAGGGTTAGGGTTAGCAAGGCAGGCCAGGGTTAGGGTTAGCAAGATGGGCTAGGGTTAGGTTAGAGTTAGGGTTAGCAAGACAGGCTAGGGTTAGGATTAGCAATGTGGGCTAGGGTTAGGGCTAGCAAGACAGGCTAGTGTTAGGATGAGCAAGACAGGCTAGGGTTAGGGTTAGCAAGGCAGGCCAGGGTTAGAATTAGCATGACAGGCTATAGTTAGGGTTAGCAAGGCAGGCTAGGGTTAGGGTTAGCAAGGCAGACTAGGGTTAGGGTTAGCAAGACATGTTAGGGTTAGGGTTAGCAAGGTGGGTTAGGGTTAGGGTTAGCAATGCGGGCTAGGGTTAGGGCTAGCAAGGCAGGCTAGGGTTAGCAAGACAGGTTAGGGTTAGGGTGAGCAAGACAGGCTAGTGTTAGGGTTAGCAAGGCAGGCTAGGGTTAGGGTTAGCAGGATAGGCTAGGGTTAGGTTTAGCAAGACATGTTAGGGTTAGGGTTAGCAAGGTGGGTTAGGGTTAGCAAGGCAGGCTAGGGTTAGGGTTAGCAAGATAGGCTTGGGTTAGGGTTAGCAAGACATGTTAGGGTTAGGGTTATCAATGCGGGGTAGGGTTAGGGCTAGCAAGACAGGCTAGGGTTAGGGTTAGCAAGATTGGCTAGGGTTAGGGTTAGCAAGACATGTTAGGGTTAGGGTTATCAATGCGGGGTAGGGTTAGGGCTAGCAAGACAGGCTAGGGTTAGGGTTAGCAAGACATGTTCGGGTTAGCAATGCTGTTTAGGGTAAGGGCTGAAAGACAGGCTAGGGTTAGGGTTAGCATATCTTATAACCACAGAACTGACCATTGCCCCACTACTGTTTTCCGAACTATGCTTATGAAATCTAAGTATGTGCAAGAAAGTTGCAAGGACCATATCACCATTTAACCCCAGGGTTTGGATGGTGATATGTTCCTCCTAACTTTAATTAGTTTAGCAGCATGCCTAGATAATAGCAGTCTTGACTGTATATATTACGATACATAAAGATATACGTATTTGACTTGAAAATATTTAGAAAAAGGTATATTTGTACTATATACCTTATAACTACACTAATGGTCCCTATTATACCATTGTATGCTCTATAGCACCAGCACTAGCCCATACCCTAGAAGCATAGGCCTTATAGCCCCATTTCTGACCCTACTCTGCAGCTATATGCCTTATAACAAAAGTTTTGCTCCCTACCCTAACCACAGTATATCTTATATTCTAACACACCTCGCCTATATAGCCAATGGTAAAAAAAAACGTGTTATATTGTGCAACAATTTCACTGGGCGAATAAGCGTGACGTTACTTTGCGGCATTTGTGACGTCAGCTATCCCACAAAGCAGCGTTAGACGGTGAAACGTCGTTTTAGCGCCCAACAAACGTAATAAGTGTGTGTAAATACCAGCATTACAGTCAACATGCCCAGAAATGGAGCACAAATTTACCTGGATATCGGATTATTATACCGATAGGTAGAGTGCTCAAAATATAATGGGGCGAAATAGGACCTGCCATTTAAAACCCATTTAACGCTATTAAATATTAAAATGAATTAATTTTCCTTAATAGTTCATATATCTACAAAATATCATCTTTATGAAGATATATTTTTTAAAAAAATTGCTTCAGAAAAAGTTGAGTCAAACTCGGTTACAAATGTTAGACCCATGTTCTATTAAAATGATAGTAAAATACAAAAAGAAGCACCCCCTCATCTAGACGAATGCCTACATAAACATCATTTCTTAAATCAAAATGCATTTTCCTTAATGGTTCCTATTAGGGGATAAAATTATCTTTCTAATGATATAAATTGCAAAAACCTGCTATAAAAATAAATAGGGTCAAACTTCAGAAAATCCTAATGTCAGACCAACGAAATTTTATTTTTCCGCTTTAAAATCGGGCCTGAAATTCACAGGTAACTCCTATTGATTTTACTGAAAATGGCTACTACATGTATGTTTCATAATATTGTAAATTACCTACGCTAGTTTATAGTGATAATTTATTTATTATTTTCATTTATTTATTTGTTTTATTTAATTTTAATATATTTTTTTAGTTTGTGTACCCGACATTAAAGGCAATGAATTAATATAAGTATGACCCAAAGAAAGATGCACAAAAATGCGACCCTCAATAAATGATTTAAATTTTTTTTATTTTTTGTATACTTGGTCAAAGTGTCGTCTTTCTCCTATACCATGTCCCTCTGTTTTGACATTTAACGAAAGCAGTGCACACGCTATAACTCGCAGTCATTAAGGTGTCAATCAATTAAAATTGCCACTTTTAGCTTAATTCCATCATTCATGTTTTCTATATGATTGTTTTTACAGCATTGAAATTTTCGTTATGAAACAGCCACTGTCTGGCAAAATTGCCCTTTGCCCCACATATGGGGAATTGTCACTCGGATCAGCCTAGGTATCTCGTTTTCCGGGAAATAAAAATGGAGAATCATTCCGGGCCGCAAATCACTTTGTATGTATTTATTTTTCTCTCCTTTCGGCTGACCATGTATATCAATTATCTTGACTTGACATAACATTTTGCCGAATATGTCTGTTTTTCATTTTCCCTTTTTTGTGTCACATCTTTTACGGTCACGCGTGCTTCTCTTCGTAGCCTTGGGGTGCGAAGTTTGACTGTAAAAACAGTATTTGAGTCTCATCATGAGAAAACTTACAATGTGGTTTCCGAACAGGTACGACACAAACTGGGCAGTATAAACACGGAAGATGACTAGAAGCTTGTAATTTCGGATTTAGAAAGAAGATGAATCGTGCTAACCGTGTAGCGAAAACAAAGGCGCAGGTCAGTTGTGCAGTACTGCACAGCTGATCTGCGTCTTTGTTTTCGAATACGCAAAAGGCTAGTTTTCTGATGCAGCGGCTATTTCATGAATTTGACACTTGCATATCATAAAATGGGTCGCAGCGCAAGAAAGTCTATTTTCGGGTCTTGGAACAATTCCGGTATTAGCACAAGATATTGATCAGAATGCATGAAATCAATTAGCTAAACACAAACAGTTGATCTGATTGTGGCATTTTTATTTCGGAAACACTGCAGATTTCTTCAAGACTGCTGACTACGCAGCGAATATGTGATATTGATCAGAATGCGCGAAAGAGATGAAACATATATAAGATAAAATGGTTTCGATAAAATTATAATATTAACATCTTTTGGAAGCAGTGAATACAAAGTAACATTCAAGGGGAGGAAGTGTGAGCCATGTTGTGCAATTTCGGGTAATGAACCCTCTTATTAGAAGCCTCCGTGGTGCAGTGGTTATGTCACTCGCCTTGTAAACCAGGGTTCGCAGGTTCGATCCCGGGCTTCTCCAGTCCGTCGGATGGGACTATAAACCGAGGTCCCGTCTCCATGTGACTTAAGCTGTTGGTAGGACGTTAAACCCCAATCAACCATCAACCAAGAACCCTACTTATTATTCCGTCTGTGGTTAGTTTAATGAATCGTTTTGCTACATGAGTTGCATGTTCATGACTTACATGTATGTTCAAATAGAAAAGTTTAAGATACCGATGATCAGTATGTGCAGAAGCGCTTTTTGGTTATAATTATTATCATTATTATTATGACTTTTATTTTGTTTTTACTATTTTTCACTTTTAAAAGTTTACGAGATCAATAGAACCATGATGTTGAACGTAAAGTTGATTCATTTCAAAATAAAATATTTGTCAATGAAGATATCCAATAGTCATATTTCAAAACGGAACAAATCTCCTACTTGTACCTTTCTACAGGTAGATCTAAACCTTAAAAAATAGACAAACTCGGCGCATTCGATGCCTAAGGGCATATTACCTAGGCGATAGTTTCTACCTTGAATGTCATAACAGGTATTAGGCTCGCTAACTCCCGCTGGTATTGGAAATCCGATGGTCAAGCTTCTTATAGCAGATTAATTCCCCTGATCTTCATTTCTGCACATGATTTTTGGCGGGATATCTGCAGTGCAATGGCGGAAAGCTGAACGATATCGACGGTTTCAGCATTTATTCCGTTTATTGTGTGTTAGAATCGAAATAGATCAGCTCAAGTGCGTGAATTGTTGAGTAATAATTCACTGTTTGTCGGTCAGTTGTAAGAAGATAAATCACTCGCGCTACGCGCTCGTGATTTGATCTTCTTTACAACTGACCTCCAAATAGTGAATTATTACTCAACAACAATGCCTAATAACAACAGCATTGTGCCCTCTTATACTACTTTATCTCTAAAAATCCAAAACTGTTCCCTACCCTACCACTATAACACGTCTAACCCTACCACTATATGCCTAATAACCCCAATATTGACCCCTTCTCCACCACTATATGCCTTATAAACCCAATTCTGGTGCCTATACTAACACCATAAGCCTTATATCTCCTATACTGTCCCTACCCTACTACTATATTTCTTATAACTACAGTACTGGCCCCTACACTACAACTATATGGCCCCAGTACTGGGCTTTGTTGTTGTTGTTTTTTGTTGTTTGTTTTCGAAAAAAAATCTTTTTGGCCCCACCTACCAATTAGCCCGTCTCGTATGAGCTAAAATATCATTGAAAGGGACGTAAAACGCAGAAAAATAGCGAATTCTAATAGGGAGAACCATTCTAATGTGTTTCACTTCGAGGAACAAATCACCATTTTCTAAACCCCGGCTATGATAGCAAAAGGACCACATCACCATTTCGATGGTGATTGACTCCTTGATTTTGGGTGGTATTCAATACATGTTTTAAGTAATTAAATCGCAGAGAACGCCTTATCTATGTATATAAATCTCTAAAACAATGTCCTTGCACAATGTTTTGCAAAAAAAATCGTGACATTTGAACGTTTTCCATTGACAAAAATGTGAATGAAATAATGCACCCTAAATTTCAATGAAAAAATTCGATATGGGGAAAACTTGGTTTTTTGCCAAAAAATCGATTTCGGGAAAGTTTGCCTAAAATCTCTGTTGGAACTCTTTAGAGATTTAAAAAACAAACAAAATGCACTTTGTTTCATTGCAAACCCCCAAAAATTAAGCTCAAAACCTTGACTTAAACTTTTTCAGTTGGTCTCGATTTCCTATGATTTTCTAGGACCATATCACCATTTTCGTAAAGGGCAAATAACTTGACCCAAACTGATCCGATTCTTATGGGACTTTGTTCTTCGTGTAGCTCTTGCAAGGGCCTTTAAGATGATATATAATACATCGGGGTTTATATTAACAGTTCGAAGCAATAAGCGATTTCCCGATATTTTTGGAACTTTTGAGTTCGCGATGTGAATCCAGTAATATACTTGACTTTTTTGGGCATCTGAAATTTTTTTTTTTTATTTTTTGGGGTAGCTGTCCCGGGGTTTAGGGAAACATTTACGGGGTTTATAGAAGAATTTTGATAGACAAAGAATGCAAAAATACTCATTCAAACCCCCCTGAGAATAAGAGAGATAATGGTGATTGGGTCATTTTTGATTTTTGACCCCAGACATTTTGTGTGTTGAATTATCTCCCCTTTTTCACCGGGGTTATGGCCCTTGCAACCTCTAATGTGTTTTGGGTACAAACCCCAGCAAATACCCCCTAAGATAACGAAACCCCAGGGGCGATGGTGATATGGTCCTACATATCCATAGTTAGGGTTAGGGTTAGCAAGACAGGCTAGGGTTAGGGTTAGCAATGCGGGCTAGGGTTAGGGCTAGCAAGGCAGGCTAGGGTTAACAAGACAGGTTAGGGTTAGGGTGAGCAAGACAGGCTAGTGTTAGGGTTAGCAAGGCAGGCTAGGGTTAGGGTTAGCAAGATAGGCTAGGGTTAGGTTTAGCAAGACATGTTAGGGTTAGGGTTAGTAAGGCGGGTTAGGGTTAGCAAGGCAGGCTAGGGTTAGGGTTAGCAAGATAGGCTAGGGTTAGGGTTAGCAAGACATGTTCGGGTTAGCAATGCGGGTTAGGGTTAGGGCTGAAAGACAGGCTAGGGTTAGGGTTAGCATAGCAGGCTAGGGTTAGGGCTAGCAAGGCAGGCCAGGGTTAGAATTAGCATGACAGGCTAGAGTTAGGGTTAGCAATGCAGGCTAGGTTTAGGGCTTGCAAGACAGGCTAGGGTTAGGGTTATCAAGATGGGCTAGGGTAAGGGTTAGCAAGACAGGCTAGGATTAGGGTTAGCAAGGCAGGCTAGGGTTAGTGATAGCAAGACAGGCTATGGTTAGGGTTAGCAAGGCAGGCTAGGGTTAGCAAGGCAGGCTAGGGTTAGGGTTAGCAATGCGGGCTAGGGTTAGCAAGACAGGCTAGGGTTAGGGTTAGCAAGATTGGTTAGGGTAAGGGTTAGCAAGCAGGCTAGGGTTAGGGTTAGCAAGGCAGGCTAGGGTTAGGGGTTAAGGTTAGGGTTAGCACGACAGGCTAGGGTTAGGGTTAGCAAGGCAGGCTAGGGTTAGGTCTAGCAAGACAGGCTAGGGTAAGGGCTAGCAAGACAGGCTTGGGTTAAGGTTAGCAAGACAGGCTAGGGTTAGGGTTAGCAAGACCAGCTAGGGTTAGGGCTAGCAAGGCAGGCTAGGGTTAGGGTTTGCAATGCGGGCTAGGGTCAGGGATTGCATGACAGGCTAGGGTTAGGGTTAGCAAGATGGGCTAGGGTAAGGGTTAGCAAGACAGGCTAGGGTTAGGGTTAGCAAGGCGGGCTAGGGTTAGGGTTTAAGGTTAGGGTTAGCAAGACAGGCTAGGGGTAGGGTTAGCAAGACAGGCTAGGGTAAGGGTTAGCAAGGCAGGCTAGGGATAGCAAGGCATGCTAGGGTTAGGATTAGCAAGGCATGCTAGGGTTAGGGTTAGCAAGACAGGCTAGGGTTAGGGTTAGCAAGGCGGGCTAGGGTTAGCAAGGTTTCTAAGAATGTATGTGCTTGTGGCATTGATGATATGAAAACTGGTTTATGTTATTAATTGCATAAAATGTTTGTTTGAGACTTCCATCCCTTTTCCTTCCAGATGACCTTCACAGACAATTTTTCATCTGTTCTTAACACTATCTGATTGCCTTGCCTCTGTCTGCATGATCAAATTTCAATATATTTAAATTACCTGTAATTGCGCAGTATGGTCCACCCTTCACTATTTAAAGGAATTTCTATATCTTCAATATCTATATCTTGATGTGCAGAAGTGCACATGCTTATATACTGAAATGTATTTTCCAAAGCTGAACTTTACATACTTTTCAAGGCAAGACCTTGAACCCCAAGCAGGGATTTTTCAGGAAGGGACCCTGCTAAAAAGACACCATTTCTCTAAATGACCCATTAAAATTCAATAAATTGGCCTTTTTGTATGTATGGAGATAGGGAAGTGCATAAAAATTTTACCAAAAGTACAAGTTACCCGTCCAGAAAAATCCCTGCCCAAGGTGAGATTGAGGGATCTGATGTTATAAACTTTTCCATCTCAACGGAGCATGAAATTATAAATTTTCTCAGCTCAGCCTGTTAAAAAAATTTTAAATGTCAACAACTGGCATTTATAAGCAGGTCAGCTTGGTTGAGATAAAGGTTTTATAATTTGGGGCCAGGGTATAAAACGTTTTCCATGCTCAACTCTGCCAACATGAAATTATAACTGCTCATAAAATATTTAGATAGCCAGTATTTATGGAGTTCTTGCAGTTAAATCATCAAAGCAACTTATCCTACTCATAAATTTAAACATTTATGAGCAGGATAAATTTCATACTCGGTTGAGATTGCAAAAGATTTTATAACCTCACCTCAGGACCCGAATCCCATGAACTGGCCAAAATTTAGAAGCTAGAGTAGGTTTCGAACCAAGGCTACCTTCAGCTGTCGAAATTTTCGAAGCAGGGTCGATGTTTACCACCTCTAAATTCTTGTTAGCACTATGCTGTCCTGCAACAGCATTTGAGCCGCCTGATTGGAAAACCAACAATCTGCATAAGCGAAAAAACAAAGACGCAGATCAGCTTCGCAGTAACCGCGATGATCAGCGCCTTTGTTTTCGCTACACGGATAGTACAATCCCTCTACTTCCTAAATAAGAAATTTCATGCTTCTAGCCATCTTCTGTCACTGTGCAGTCCGGTTTATGTGGGACATGTTCAAAAAAAATACATTGTTGGTTTTCCCACGAGGTGGCTCATTTATTTTTATATGCATTCACATCATCAAAGGAGCTTAATAAATAACTGGACAAGAGGTGGAATAAAAGGTATCTTTATTATCAAATATGTTTAGATCAACATGAAAATAAAACATATACCGTTGAAATCCTATTAAACGCCAACACACTAATGAATGCCCACCCCCTATTTTGATGCCAAACTGGCTGCAAGCAAGGCTTTCAGTATACCCCCCGCAAAATTATCTGAAGCTGGCCAATAACTTCCTAAGTCAAACATGCTGAAAATTTGTCAAAGATATCTTTTCAGCATTATAATCCTTCATGTACATCCCCAGTATGCCAGTCACATCTATAAGATATTAAAAGAATATATTGAAAGCTTGAGGTTGATTTCACTGTATGCACTATGATCATTGTTTATCATGAGAAATGGTAAAAAATTGGCTAGGTTAAATATAAGCTGTAAATTTGTCAATAATTATTTTTTCAGCATGAAAATTATTCATGCACATCTGAAATATATCTGGAACAAATTTACAAAGAATTTAAAAGAAACATTGAAAGCCCTAGGAGGAGTTGATTTCACAAAGTATGCACTACCAACCATTATTCAATATTGTATATAAGCAATGGTCAAGAAAAGGCTATGTTGAAAAATGATGTAAATTTGTCAAAAATCACTTTTTCATTATTATAATTCTTCATGCACATCTTCAATAGGTGTGGAACATGTCTGCAAAGTATTGAAAATAAATACTGAAAGCCCTAGGAGGAGTTGATTTCACAAACTATGCACTACCAACCATTATTGTATATAAGCAATGGTCAAAAATGGCTATGTTGAAAAATGCTGTAAATTTGTCAAAAATTATTTTTTCATCATTAGAATTCTTCATGCACATCTTCAATAGGTGTGGAACATGTCTGCAAAGTATTGAAAAGAAATACTGAAAGCCCTAGGAAGAGTCGATTTCACAAAGTATGCATTACCAACCATTATTGTATATGTCAAAAATGACTATGTTGAAAAATGCTGTAAATTTGTCAAAAATTATTTTTTTTCAACATTAATAATTCTTCATGCATATCTTCAATATGTGTGGAACATGTCTGCAAAGTATTGAAAAGAAATACTAAAAGCACTAGGAGGAGTTGATTTCACAAACTATGCACTACCAACCATTATTGAATATGGCAATTATGGAAAATTGGCTAAGTTCAAAATGCTGTAAATTTGTCAAAATTCATTTTTTCATCATAATACTTCTTCATGCATATCTTCAATATCTCTGGCACATATCTGCAAAGTATCAAAAGAGAATATTGAAAGCTGTAGGAGCTGATTTCACAAAGTATGCACTATTAGCACTATGGGCTCTTAACCACTCGGCCACGGGGGCTGCCAGATAATATATGAATTCTTAAGAGTTGCCCAACAGTGTAGCCTCCAATAAACTCCCATCCCTTTCTATGGAAAGGTATTGTTTCTAATAAATGCCCAGGCAATTAATAGAATTTTTATGGTATTTTAGAACAAAGCTATAAAAGAATTAGGTCTTGCCAAAAGAGTCGTGCATTCACAGGTTTTGTGTTACAGGGCTGTAATAGGACTGGTCGTCAAGCCATTCTTCTGCACAGGGGTCGAGGGTTCAATCCTGGACTTCTCTGCAGTCTTTCAGATGAGGCTATAAACTGAGGGCCCATACTCCATATGATCTTAGCTGTTGATTCGGACATAAAACAACAATCAAGCAACCAGCTCTTCAGCGCTTTTGGGCAAGGTACCATAATTGGTGTTTATCCTGCATTATTCATTTCAAGAACCTAATAAAATAATCATATTTTGCCAAAAATATAATGGAGTTAATTTCGTTATATAGATCTTAATAATAGGCACAGCTTTAATCAAAATAATTATTTTGTTGTCCTATTTTTGGCTTTTAAAATAGTATGATCACAACAATAAACACCAATTAATGTACCTCGCCCCTGAATGATCCAGCGACGTAATTCCGACTGACCCTATGTTGCTACAGCCTGGCAATGATGCTTTAGCCAGGCTGTAACTGCATTACAGCCCTGCAACATAAGACCCAACAGAAAGTGGTGTTGGTGGCCCTCGTGGCCAAGTGATTAAGAGCGCTATGTCTTAAACACTCAATTATCTGACCGCTTTGTCTGAAGTTTTAAGACTCTTTAACATCTTCTGTGGCTGGACAGTCCAATTTGAAACAGACCTGGATGGAAACCCCAATGACAATTGTTCTCATTCGGTTTGAATGGTCTTTTTATCTCAAAAATACATGATCTTATCCTGGTTTCTGACGTTCATTACTGACATAATCAAGACCACTTATCTGTAGTCTTACTACCATACCAAGAGAAAATTGACATATGAGCCACCTAGTGGGAAAACCAACAATGTGGTTTCCAACAGGTCTGACACAAACCGGTCTGTACAAGCACAGAAAAGAGCTAGAAGCTTGAAATTTTAAATTTAAGTAGAAGAGGAATTGTACTATCCGAGCAGCGAAAACAAAGGCGCTGATCAGCTTCACGGTTACCGCGAAGCTGATCTGCGCCTTTGTTTTTGCCTATGCAGATTGTTGGTTTTCCCATGGGGCGGCTCATATCATTCAAAATATTATTGCCAAGGGGACATTCTCAGAATTTAGTGGTAAACTTCTAAACAATATCTTTGTAATCACAGAAATTTGTGTTGAAAGATGAGAAAGTGTCTGAAATGTCAACAAAAGGTTCAGCATCCAGTTTCAAATGAAACTCACTGTTAACTTCTACTACATGTAATTCCCACTTTCAAAAGCAATACATTCTAAACCATTGGTATATGCTATCGAAAACATAGAACTGGTTGGTTGTCATAAATTGAGCCATGACATTAGAAAACCAATGTTGTGGTTTTTGACCAGGTCTGAAACAAACCGGGCTGTGCAGCCGTAGATAGCTAGAGGTTGGAAATTTCAGGCTTAGAAAGTAGAGGGATAGTACTATCTATTGAGCGAACACAAAGCCACTGATCAGCTGCGCGGTTACCGGGAAGCTGATCCGCACCTTTGTTTTTTCGCATTTGCACAATGTTGGTTTTCTCATGATGTAGCTCAATTAATCATTTTACCCGAAAAGTCTTAGAACTTATGACTATACCTCGTACAAAATGCATATTACAAATAAGTTTCAGAATCACATCTTATCAAACAAAACATAGTATACAAAATTGAAACATAAAATGTAATAGGGAAATGGGCTCCTCCTCCCCTACACCCATTCCATCAATGTTTGCCTCACCTAATAACACATTGTACTAACAATTCCATGCTTATCAGCTGTCACTCAGCCAGGAATACCCATCATACCTTTCAAGAGACATCAAGTTTTAAGCTTAGATTTTAGAGTTCTGATTTAATTTTAGTTGAATTTCAAGGAGTTTTTTGATGACATTTCTTTCATCAAACAACCTTCATGGACTGACTATCTATAAAGTTTGCCAAGTTTAACCGCTCAGAAACCGGTGTTAAGTATATCGACCAAAAATGGAAAAAAAGAGAAAACCAAAGAGAATTGAAAGCTTTTCTGGATTATGGGCTCCTCCTCACCTACACCCATACCAACTCCACTCCAAAATAATGAAAGAAAAAGAAATGATATTGGAAAAATGTAAACAACAGTCAAATACTATGAAATATAATTTACAAAGTTTTAAAAAACGATAAGACGGTTTCATTGGATGAGTGGGTAACAATATTAATTGTGATTGATTGATTGATTGATTGATTGGGGTTTAACGTCCCACCAACAGCTAAGGTCATATGGAGACAGGACCTCGGTTTATAGTCTCAATCCGAAGGACTGGAAAAGCCTGGAATCGAACCTGCGACCCCTGGTTTACAAGGCAAGTGGCTTAACCACTGCGCCACGGAGGCTTCTCAATGTTGATTGTGAGGAAGAGAATTAAAAGAAAACAAATCCTACGAATAGGCGTTGCCATAGGCCACTATCCTATAGTAGGCTTGTCAAAAAAATAAAAAGGAGAGAGAGACAGAGAGAGAGAGAGAGAAAAATGCAAAATATTCAATGACAATAAGACGATTTCATGGGATGAGTGGGGATTAAATGACAATAGGACGGTTTCATGGGATGAGTGGGTAACAATGTCGTTTGTGAGGAAAACATTGGTGAGAAGAGAATTAAAAGAAAACAAGTCCTACAAATAGGCGTTGCCATAGGCCACTATCCTACAGTAGGCTTGTAAAGATAAAGGAGAGAGAGAAAAATGCAAAATATTCAATGACAATAGGACGGTTTCATGGGATGAGTGGGGATTAAATGACAATAGTACGGTTTCATGGGATGAGTGGGTAACAATGTCGTTTGTGAGAAAAACATTGGTGAGAAGAGAATTAAAAGAAAACAAGTCCTACAAATAGGCGTTGCCATAGGCCACTATCCTACAGTAGGCTTGTAAAGATAAAGGAGAGAGAGAAAAATGCAAAAATATTCAATGACAATAGGACGGTTTCATGGGATGAGTGGGGATTAAATGACAATAGGACGGTTTCATGGGATGAGTGGGTATTAATGTCGTTTGTGAGGAAAACATTGGTGAGAACAGAATTAAAAGAAAACAAGTCCTACAAATAGGCGTTGCCATAGGCCACTATCCTACAGTAGGCTTGTAAAGATAAAGGAGAGAGAGAAAAATGCAAAAATATTCAATGACAATAGGACGGTTTCATGGGATGAGTAGGGATTAAATGACAATAGGACGGTTTCATGGGATGAGTGGGTAACAATGTCGTTTGTGAGGAAAACATTGGTGAGAAGAGAATTAAAAGAAAACAAGTCCTACAAATAGGCGTTGCCATAGGCCACTATCCTACAGTAGGCTTGTAAAGATAAAGGAGAGAAAAATGCAAAATATTCAATGACAATAGGACGGTTTCATGGGATGAGTGGGGATTAAATGACAATAGGACGGTTTCATGGGATGAGTGGGTAACAATGTCGTTTGTGAGGAAAACATTGGTGAGAAGAGAATTAAAAGAAAACAAGTCCTACAAATAGGCATTGCCATAGGCCACTATCCTACAGTAGACTTGTAAAGATAAAGTAGAGAGAGAAAAATGCAAAAATTTTCAATGACAATAGGACGGTTTCATGGGATGAGTGGGGATTAAATGACAATAAGACGGTTTCATGGGATGAGTGGGTAACAATGTCGTTTGTGAGGAAAACATTGGTGAGAAGAGAATAAAAGGAAACAAGTCCTACAAATAGGCGTTGCCATAGGCCACTATCCTACAGTAGGCTTGTAAAGATAAAGGAGAGAAAAATGCAAAATATTCAATGACAATAGGACGGTTTCATGGGATGAGTGGGTAACAATGCTGTTTGTGAGGAAAACATTGGTGAGAAGAGAATTAAAAGAAAACAAGTCCTACAAATAGGCGTTGCCATAGGCCACTATCCTACAGTAGGCTTGTAAAGATAAAGGAGAGAGAGAAAAATGCAAAAATATTCAATGACAATAGGACGGTTTCATGGGATGAGTGGGGATTAAATGACAATAGTACGGTTTCATGGGATGAGTGGGTAACAATGTCGTTTGTGAGGAAAACATTGGTGAGAACAGAATTAAAAGAAAACAAGTCCTACAAATAGGCGTTGCCATAGGCCACTATCCTACAGTAGGCTTGTTAAAAAAAAGGAGAGAGAGAGCGAGCGAGATAAATCCATAAAATAAGAAAATGTAATCATGTACTAAACAATTATAACTGAAAACTTAAATTATGGAACTTCAATGATTATTAGAGGATCGGAAAGGCAACAAACAGACTATGCTCTCATGGGCTGTCATAATTCGTAATTTAAAAACACAACTGCAAAAAATTTTGAATGAAAAATTAGGAAAGGACAATGTAACATATGAAATGAATAAAAACAACATCAAAAATGTAAAACTGGAATGACAAAAAGGTACAAGTAGGCAACGATCAGGAAAAGGCGCAATCAGAAAAAGATTCCGACTCCAAAAAACCAAGATGGGGAAAAACCAAACTAACAATAAGGTACTTATACCATGAAAACATTTTGTAAGCCGAATGAGCAGCTATTTTCCCAATAGGTGGCCACTCAGTTACCTTAACTTAACTAAACATATGATAACATACATAAGGCACCAACAGCACAAAAATTTTGAACACCAAAACATAAAACAATAAGAACCACCACAGAAGTATCGCCTTGGAACAATCAGTAATATAAAATTACTGGCGGGCTTAAACCGGTTTTACAGGTACCTAACCTCACCCTCAGCTTCTGCAGTGGTTCAAACATTTAGTTAGTTGTTCGGTCCTCGTGAATGGCAGACAGAAAGCTGGAATGATAAAGACTGGAAACTGGAATGACAGACAGAAAGCTAGAATAACAAAGACAGAAATCTGGAATGACAAAGACAGAAAGCTGTAATGACAAAGACAGAAAGCTGGAATGACAAAGACAGAAGACAGAAAGCTGGAACGACAAAGACAAAGTAGAAATAAGAAAGACAGAAAGCTGGAATGACAAAGACAGAAGACAGAAAGCTGGAATGACAAAGATAAAGTCAAAATAAGAAAGACAGAAAGCTGGAATGACAAAGAAAGAAAGCTGAAATGACAATGACAGAAAGTAGAAATAACAAAGACAGAAAGCTGGAATGAAAAGAAAGACAGAAAGCTGGAATGACTAAGAAGGAAAGAAGAAATAACAAAGCCAGAAAGCCGGAATGACAAAGGCAGAAAGCTGAAATGACAAAGACATAAAGAAGAAATAACAAAGACAGAAAGCTGAAATGACAAGAAAGCTGACATGACAAAGACAGAAAGCTCAAATGACAGACAGAAAGCTGGAATGGCAAAGGCAGAAAGGTCGCCTGACAAGGAGAGAGAATGATAAAGATTGAAAGCTGGAATAACAAAGACTGAAAAAACAGGATGACAGAGACCTGAAATGGCAGACTTTGTTTGTTTGTGTTGAGGTTTATCGTCAGTCAAAAAATTTTCAGTCATGTCGGGACAGAGCCAACGCTTCCTGGGGTTAATCAGTACTGCAGGGAGTTTATGCGCCTTGCTGAAGGACACAAAACGGTGACGCTTGTGCGGATCGAACCCAGGACCTCTTGATTTGGAGTCAAACGCTCTACCACTACACTACCCTGCACCCTTAAATGGCAGACTGAAAGCTGATATGACAGAGAGCTGGAGTGATAAAGACTGAAAGCTGGAATGACAAAGACAGGGAGATGAAATGTTTGTTTGCTAGCTTAACATCCGTGTTGGGATGTAGCCACCATTTCCTGGGTAGTACCAGTACTGTGGGGAGCTGAAAGTATCCAGATCAAGGACACGTTATTATGGCACTTGTGGGGATCAAACCCAGGACCACTTACTCAGGATGACACTACCACTGAGCCACCACACTCCCCAGAGAGCTCGAATGACAAAGACGGAGAACTGGAATCACACTCAAATATAAAGAAATAGTGAGACTTCAGCTAATTAGTAACTATCTATGAATTTAAAGGAAGACTATGAAAAACAAATTAGGTAATTCGGTGGGAATCTGACAATATGAGGATTATAAATTGAGAAATAAAATTACATATCGAGTCCGAATGAGACAAAAAGATTCACTAAAAGCAATAACAAAAGATATATCTGTATATCAAATACAGTAATTTGTACTTTCAAAATTTATGTACAGTGACTTACGAAAATCAAAGTTGAACAATGCATGATGAGATTACATGTATGTATTTAGAAAGGACAAAAATAAAGCTAACTTTACTTTTTTGGAAATAAAAAGATTGTAAATGTCTGGAGGTATATGATGCTACTAGAGAAAGGTATGAGTGAGTTAAGCCTTCTACAAGCAATATGTCTAATAGTAAAATGACCTAATGCATGTTATAAGCCAGCGTGAGCAACACGTAGCCGTTGCTGATATTTATCATACTTATCTTCATTCCAAATATTCAAGAAAAATTGTAAATAGAAGCAGAAATGTGGTTGGTTCATTTGGCGTGCTGAAGGCTTAATACATTGAATAAAGCTATTGAACTGTTCACAGATCTCAGAATTAATACATTCAAACCCTTGTAGTCGAGAAGATCTGTATGCTTTTGAGCACTTGTGAGAAAACCCATGGAAAATATCATGAAAAAATCTAACATTCTTGTAAAAATCACTTTCCCTATTGAGACAGTATTCTTGCAAATTACAAGAAAAGTCATAAAAAATGTCTTGCGGTGGGTATTCCAAATGTGTATACAGTGATGCTGACGGGTCTTTTCTACCTTCCGCATTTGTTAAATGAAACCCATAACAATGTCCATGTATAGGACAAAACCATAAAAATAAACTTGAAGTTCCCCGTGCTGACACATTTGTTTTGGAATAATATTTTTCGCATTTATCAAAGTCTGCAGGAGGGTCATCATATTGATTATTTTCCCGGTTCTGTCCATCTATTGAAAACTTTCTGACATTTCTTAACTTTTCACCAGACTCTGAAAAGTAATAGGCTCTACCCAATTTGCCAGGATTGTATGTCCCTGGTTGATAATTTGCTTGCTCAGCTTCATTTGTTTCCATATTCAAGGATTCATCAACTATATGTAACAGAAAAAGCACTATGTCAACTGGCAATTCTCCATTGCAATCTATTGAACAGGCTATAAGATGTCTCAATTCTGGAGCATATGTTCTCATTTCTGCCATAGACATGTTATAAAATTCATGGCCTCCTGGATGCTCCTCTGTATGGGACAGATGATCTAACAATGTTTTCAGCTTGGCTGCAAAAGCTGACGGCAAAAGACTGCAAACAGGTGCTGTGGTTGATAACATTTTCATTACTATAGCGTAAGCTTCTTTCTCTTTATTTTGCATATTATGCCTGAATCGAAAATATGAATCGTAAGAGGAAGGTGGCAAATTCTGTTCTAATAGCCGATTTTTTTCTTCTTCAATTTCTTCAGTATATAGTTCAGATTCTGCCAGCTCATTTAAGGTTTTCTTTGATATGTAATTGAGGTATGATCTACACTTTGCCATAATCTTATTGTTCAAGGCAGAGGAGGGTAAAAAGCATCTGTCAAGCCGTCTGTGTAGTGTTGGCTCAATCAAATTTTCATTATCTGGTTTACTAATTTCAGTGAAATTTGAGTGACGAAACCCAATCCCAACTTTGGTTCCATCACATGCTAGATGTTTAGGTTTAAATTTACAAACAGGACATGGTTTACGGAAGTCTATTTTCAAAGATGCTGCCCAACTAAACCACCACTTGATAAACGTCTTATGTCCATAAAATTGTGGCAATATTTATTTCTCATTTTGTAGTCTTTAGTTTTCTTTTCACAGAAAGAGGAAAATGTGGTTTTGGAAGACAAGACTGTGTTAACATATTCCCATCCTATTTCATCACCAGCTGCTGTTTCATTTGAAAGTACATGAATGCACAGTTTCTCTCCTTCATCCCAATTATAGGTACATGGATTTTGTGGATTCATACAAAATCGAACATAAACATCACATTTCACAGGAGCATTGCTCGTATACACCACTAACTTTCTGCTGGTTTTCTGTGTTATTCCTTGCGGTCTCTGTTCATTTTGCCAACCTGTTCCACATGCACAGCTTTCTGTAGGAATATCAGGTATAAGACTACTGCCACTTAAAAATCCGTCCTCAGTTTTTTTCAACTTTATATAATTCCAGTCATCTCTGGCACACACATTCTTCTCTAAATCATGGTCATTCTGCTTCTTAGGTGAATGTTTACTCCTACATGGAAAATACCACAAACCTGTTTCTAAGTTAAAATTATAATCATTATCAGTCTCAACTTCAGCCTCTTGTGTTTCATGTTGGTCATCAGCTTCTTGTCTTACCACACTATCCTGTTCAAGATCTTCTATGTTAAACTCTTGTCCCCCTTTGCTGTCTGGAGATCTAAAACTATCCCAAAACTTAGGTTTATCTCTTAGAATACACAGGTGACGACATAGAGTTGCATTCAGTAGATTATCTACACATTTCTTAGAACCCTTTTGAGACTTGCAAAATCCATTTTCACAAGAAACAATATAACGGTCAATTCTTCTATTGTAACTAAGGTTAATAAATGACAATGTATCATTATCTATAACAGAAAACTTTTTGGTTCTTTTATGTGAGCTCAACTCAATGATTTTCTCATCCCGATATTCGAAAGAGCTTTGAATAAATTGCTGCATAGCTGACACAGTCTCATTTTCTCGGCAGTTAATATTTGGTAAGACATTTTCTTTCATAAAGCGACAATGCATACAACTAGCCCCACTACTGTCTAAAACCTGCAACGGTTCTGTAGAGTCTGCAAGATCTAACAGAGTTCGGTATATTCCGCATGAGCATGTCATGTAACCACCTGTTTCTGTCTTTTTCCAACAAGTTACTACAAAATCAGTTTCTTTAAACCGCCCATCATATGAACTATAATCATTCATCACAGCTTTTATTGAATCGTGTTCATGGTAGATCTGAATAAACATTGTCTTATTTTGTAAGAGTCGTCTTGCATAGCTATCATATATCGATATAGAAAAATCGCTGAGCGAATCCATTCCCTCATCAAAATTCCTGACTGTTTGCTGAGGCAGCATTTCAGGAGTTATTGTAACTTTTTTCACAGCTACATTTGCTTTTCTTCTTTTCCGATCGATCAAATTTTCACCTTCTTCTTCTGCTACATGTACATCTTGTACTTCTGATTTAGATGGAGTACATTTCGAGTACCAGGTTTGTAATTCTTGCAAATCATTGCTCAGGAAATAAAAAAACAATCTGTTCCTGAAAGAACAAGCATCGTTACATATGAATCTGGTATGGAATCTAAGGCCCAACTTGCCTGATTCAAGCTGAATCTGTTTTGGTGTAGCAGAAGACAAACTGCTAAGGGCTAAACTCTGCTGTAGAAGACACTGAGATATTTCTGTTGGCAACAGTGACTTCACAAAATCATATGATTCTCCATCAGATTCTGGAAGTCTCTCCAGTGGGTACCTTATCAATTTTTCTCTATAAATTTCAAAATATTCAGGTGTTATTTTCTCAGTTTGTAATCGGAAGTTTGTACCATGTCCAGCAGATATGTCTGCCTTGAAACCACTACGTACGCTATGAAACAGAAAGCACTTAAAGCCAGAACCAGTCTCATCTGATAACCTCATGCAATTATCTAGATTTGTCTTCACCAAATCAGAATTGCTATTAAATGTCTTATCAGGCCTTGGTCGGGTCAAATTTTTCATAGCCTTTTCTGTATTCAATGTCCCCTTTATAATATCTGACTGTGTTCCAATGTTTGAAAGAAAAACAAGTTCAGGTTTTGTTTTCAACATATTAAGTATATCGCTCAAACAACTTTGCTTCATAAAGCCAGTATAAATACCAGATTCAAAGTACTTTATGTAATACCTGTTCTCATATTCAAACACTGTATATACAAATACTCCATCAGAACATTTAGGAGTTGCTGCAAGTTTGAACATAGCTTCTTCAAACTGAAAGAATGAACAAGGCAATTTTCCCTTGCGTTCACCCCGTGTTAGGAAATTAACTTGCTGTAAGTGTTCAGTTACTTTCTTCTCAAACTCAATACCTTGTCTGCAAATTTCTAAATTTTTAGTTAAAGTGTCAAACCAAATTTCAGGGGTTATGCTATTATTTTCATTGTCTTTGCATTTTCTCTTCCCCAAACGATGAACTGAACTAACATTATCTTTTTTCCCTTTGAACACCACTGACATAGATGAGCTGTTAGCTAATTCAGGCCTTTCTGTGCCAACCGAACAAAATTCAATGTTTGCTGTTGAAAAAGATGTGCTATCTGGTGCTGATGGTGGAGTTACACGCACATATGATCCTTTTACACCAGGAGACTCCTCAAAATCTAAACTGGCAAGATATCGATGATGGTCAGCCACTGTATATGGATAGGTTTTAACTTGGAAGCTTGAGTCAAATAAGTCTAAATTAAGAGAAGAACGCTGAAAAAGAAAATACAAAAATGATAGTTTAAGTCATTGGAGTAAATACATGAAAAAATCAAATAGATTTTGAACCCAGCAAACTATGGTCAGCATGAGAAGCAGTCTTTGTCATCTGCTCAAAGTTTGCTAAGGTTCTTAGCCTTCAATATGTATACATATGGAGCTAAAATGATATTGTGGTGTTAATAAAAGACTCAGTTTAAAATGTGTGAAAGCTTTAATTCCTGCTTAGATCTTGTCAGTGATGATGTGTATGCAAAATCTGGTCACACTGTGTTCAGGAACGAAATTCTGATGAGAATCAAGAGCCAAAACTTTGTTCAATTTTAAAACCAGAGAACCAATGGTCCTGTAAATGCTCACCTGAGATCCGAAATATATACCAATGAACTTGTTTGACTATAAAGGTAATATACATGTATATAGCCCCAGGACAGAGTCAGAACAACCCCTGGGTTGAATTTCTTTTTCAAATTCATTCTGTTCACTTGTCCATTTCCTGAAAGTTTTTCCCTTCCGTGTCATTGTAACAGTTTTCTGCATATGTGACCTATGTTGACCTTGCAGTGAAATCTGCCAAGGTTATCACAGGATCATGATTTATACAAACTTTGTAGAGCTCCATTGCCTGATGCATCATGCCAAGTTTCATAATCATAGGCCTTCTGGTTCTGAAGACGAAGATTTTTAAAAGTTTTTGCTATCTATAGCAATGGCGGCCATCTTGGTCATGTGACCTTGACCAGTTACATAAACTCTCATTGCCCCTTCCTAACAATGCTCCACATAAAGTTTGGCTTTGATTGGCCACTCGGTTTCAGAGAAGAAAATGTTTGAATATTATGGTCATATACATGTACATTAGCCCCAGGGCAGGGTCAGACAACCACCTGGGAACAATTTTTTTCATAAACATAAATATTCTGTCCATTTGCCCATTTCCTGCAAGTTTTTCCCCATAAATAACATTTTTCATTTTGACAATTTTCCCCATTCAAATTCGTGGCGACCTATGTTGACCTTGCCGTAAAATAGGTCAAGGTCATCCCAGGGTCATGATTTATATAAACTTTGTAGAGCTCCATTGCCTGATGCTTCATGCCAAGTTACAAAATCATAGGCCTTCTGGTTCTGGAGAAGAAGATTCTTAAAGGTTTTTGCTATTTATAGCCATGGCAGCAATCTTGGTCATGTAACCTGGACCATTTATATAAACTTTCGTTCCCCCTTCCAAAGGATGCTCCACCTGAAGTTTGGCTTTGATTGGCCACTCGGTTTCAGAGGAGAAGCTTTTTGAAATTGTGGACGGACGACGGAGCATGGCCATCATATAAGCTCATTCCAAGCTAGATCTGGTTACTGTTGATGAGCATACAAATGTTGTCTAAATTATGTCCATTTGTGACAAAACTTTTCCTTAAAGACAAATTTACAATTTAGGAGATCCATAAGGAATTGAATACAGTGCATATACTAACCATATACTTTGGACACAAATTTAGGTCTGTGTGTTCATTCAGTTTCCCATTGGGTAACGCATTTTCCCACTCGACAACAGACTGAAATTTGACAGCCTGCAATGAAAAATGACTCAAAAATTATTGATTCAATAGTGTTATTAGGTTTACAATGCATCAGGTAAAAATTCTCTTGTCAAGATGCTATTTGGATATAATGAAATGTGAACCCTCTACTAGAATGGTTATAATGAAAATGATGATGAAGTGTGCATAATTTTTACAAAATAGAAATACTGTATTTGTTCTAATTAGCGCACATGTTCCAATATGAGCACACCAGGGTCTTTTTTCCAAAAAATCTGTGCTGCCAAGTTGTGCTTCACTTACAATTCTTTTAAACTGCAAAACATCTATGCTGACAAGTTGTACTTCACTTCTTTTAAACTTTTGTTTTAAATGAGAAATATATAGTGCAGTCTAATAACTGTCTTTCAAGTTTTAGTAAGTAGTACAAGGAGTCTACATATTGTCAAGATACATAATCTATATATGAATTAAAACTGTTACCTGATATAAATGATTTAAAACATGGCACTCAAAGCGGTTGGGAATCTGGTGTTCCACGTAGAAGCAGTCTCCCCATCGACAAGTATTTCTTCCTGAAACATGATCGTTGATCAGGTGTTGACTAAGCAGCCTTATGGACTGTAGGCTCTCTGAGCATCCTTCCCAATGGCAAAGGAACTACAAGAAAATCAAAATCAAGAAATTAAACATTTAAATCCCTGAACAGCCAAAGGTGTGAAAGCATTGAATGAAAAAGGCCCAAGTACCTTTGCACATAAAATTAATAATAAAACATGGGTAAAACCCCCCATAAATTCTTCAATTAATACGCAGATAAAAGTTTCTCCACAATGTACAGGTTTTCAGTAAAGACTAATTATGATGTAATGACAATGATTGAAGCATTGACTAGGCAATGCTTAATTGATACCACCTACATCAAAATAATCACTCGAACAATAAGAGCTGTTGCAGGACAGCCTTGCTCGCCTGACTTGTGCTTTGTCACTAAATCTATTAAAATCTATGACCCATGACCTTGACCTCAAGGTCTCTCAGGTGGGCTGTGATGGTACAGCATAAAACTTCAGACCAATACATGTATCTACCAACATGCAAATTATCAACTTGATCCATCTACATATTCAAGAGACATAGACTTATAAAAAGTTTAACTAAAAACTTTAACACAAAATTTCTAAGTCCATGACCTTGAACTGAAGGTCACACAGGTGGGTCATGATGGAACCAATATCAACAATCAAAGTATCAACTTGATCCATCTACATATTCAAAAGATACATGTACCTAGACTTACAGAAAGTTTAATCAAAAACTTCAACACAAAATTTCTAAGTCCATGACCTTGACATAAAGGTCACTCAGGTGGGTCGTGATGGTACAGCATAAAACTTCAGACCAATATCTACCAATATGCAAAGTATTAATTTGATCCATCTACACTTTTTGAGATATAGACTTACATAAACTTTAACCAAAAACTTTAACACAAAAATTTTAAGTCTGTAACCTTGACCTCAAGGTGACCCGGGTGGGTCATGATAGTGCAGAATAAAACTTCACATGTTCAAGAGATGTAGACTTATAAAAACTTTAGCCAAACAGCAACGCCGACGCTAACGCCAACGCCGATGCCGGGGTGACTGCAATAACTCTTCCTGTACTTTAGTACAGGTGAGCTAAAAAATGTTCGAAGATTATACTGGCCACACAAATGTGTAAATTCACAAGGCTGCCAATTGATCAAAAATATTTTTTCATGATATTTTCTTCATGCAAATGTCCAATGTGTCTATATTGTTTATTGGCGCGTGTATGCACACACAAAAAAAACACACACACAAAATAAGAGCTGTCGCAGGACAGTGTAGCTCGCCTGACTTGTGCTTTGCCACTACATCTGTTAAAATCTATGACCCATGACCTTGACCTCAAGGTCACTTAGGTGGGTCATGATGGTACAACATAAAACTTCAGACCAATGCAAAGTATAAACTTGATCAATCTACATGTTCAAGAGATATAGACTTATAAAAACATTAACCAAAACTTAAACACAAAACTTCCAAGTCTGTGACCTTGACCTCAAGGTCATCCAGGTGAGTTGTGATGTACAGCATAAAACCTGAGACCAATATCTATCAACATGCAAGTATCATCTTTATCCATCAACATGTTCAAGAGATTTAGACTTTAACCAAAAAATTAAACACAAAATTTCTAAGTCTGTGACCTTGACCTCAAGGTCACCCAGGGTAGGTCATGATGGTACTGCATAAAACTTCAGACCAATATCTACCAACATGCAAAGTATCAACTCGATCAATCAACATGGTCAAGAGATATAGACTTACAAAAACTTAAATCAAAAACTTAAACACAAAATTTCTAAGTCTGTAACCTTGACCTGAAGGTCACCGAGAGTGGGTCATGATAGTACTGCATAAAACTTCAGACCAATATCTAGCAACATGCAAAGTATCAACTCAATCCATCAATATGGTCAAGAGATATAGACTTACAAAAACTTTGTAAGTATGGTGGAGTATAAAACTTCAGACCAATATCTAGCAAAATGCAAAGTATCAACTCAATCCATCAATATGGTCAAGAGATACAGACTTACAAAAACTTTAACCAAAAACTTAAACACAAAATTTCTAAGTTCCTGACCTTGACCTCAAGGTCACCCAGGGTGGGTCATGATGGTACTGCGTAAAACTTCAGACCAATATCTAGCAACATGCAAAGTATCAACTTGATCCATCAACATGGTCAAGAGATATAGACTTATAAATTAAAATATAAAGGTTTGATCCTTTGGAAGCAGTAAAAACATTCAAAGGGAGATAGTATGGACTATATTGCGCAATTTCAGGTAATGAACCCTCATCAGTAGCCATTTTTAAACCGGCAACGAACGCCAGACAATTGTGCTGCAATTTCGAAAATTTACACGAGGAGTCTAAATCAAAGACATATTCCTAAATTGGATCAAATATTTTTAAACATCGCTTAGAAGTGATGTTTTGAACACTCTGAATATATTTACTGATCTCAAAGGACCGAAATAAAAATATAATCTGCACTATGGATGATGTACGGGGAGACTTTTTACGGCCGCCACACGGCACAACACCAGCTGCAGTAATAGCAAATAAAATAAAACTTTAACCGAAAGTGTGACACGGACGCGCACGTAAACGTAAACGGGCATGACCGAGGTGACTACAATAGCTCTATGCACTTCGTGCAGGCGAGCTTAAAACAATGATGAAAACATACATGAAAAATTGTCTAAGGTCTCAAAGCTAGTATGTTAGAAAATTATTTTTCATAATTATACTCATTCATGCAAATGTTTAACATGTTCTCTTAGCATTTGCAAAGTAATGGATTGATTCATGGAAAGATGTGCCAGGAGTTGATTGGCCCATGAAGGCACTATTATTAAAGCACATATGATAAGAGCTGTCGCAGGACAGCGTAGCTCGCCTGACTTGTGCTTTGCCACTAAATCTATTAAAATGTCTAAGTCCGTAACCTTGACCTCAACCTTGACCTCAATGTCACCCGGGTGGGTCATGATGGTACAACATAAAACTTCAGACCAATATCTACCAACATGCAAAGTATCAACTTGATCCATCTACATATCCAAGAGATATAGACTTATAAAAACTTTAACCAAAAACTTTAACACAAAAGTCTGTGACCTTGACCTCAAGGTCACCCAGGTGGGTCATGATGGTACAGCATAAAATTTCAGACCAATATCTACCAACATGCAAAGTATCAACTTGATCCATCTACAACTTCAAGAGATATAGACTCATAAAAACTTTAACCAAAAACTTTAACATTTTGAGCAACGCCGACAGCGGGGTGACTTCGTACAGGCGAGCTAAAAAGCCATTTATTATCAAGGGAAATAATTCTCACAGGATGTGTAGTAAATGAGAAAGCTTACCATTGGTGGTCCTGGATTTTGCTCAACATCACCAGATAAAAGCAGCTTCAGTTTTGCAAAGTCAACAATCTGGAGACTATATTGTTCCATTATGTAGCAGAACCCATCAAACCCTAATAGCCATGTAAGGGTAAAAAGCTGTGCAACAGTATTCCACTCGCACACATTCAGACCAGCAATACTACCTGGAAAGCATCAAATGATTTAGAAATAAATTTTCTTAATTGTGAAATATCATGATTAAACCAGGATGCCAGGTGGCCAAGGCGGCTCTAACGTGTACGCACAATCTATGTTTTGAGCAAAAATATGGAAAATATCAAAATTTTTCAACTGAAAATTTTCATTTTCTACAGATGAAAAAAATTTGCTGTATATTGTATGGGTGTGTTTTCGTAATGTCAGAGTACATTGAAGAGAAATCCATTATAAAACGTTATATTGCAAGGCAAGCCAAGTAGTTTGAATTTTGTGCATGTTGTTCGATGTGTACATAAAAATACCATATTCTGAGGGGTAATCACTCTCCTTCTGAAGATATCTTCTGCTGTAAGTACGTCGACCATGGTCAGTACATTCCTGCTCTGCAGTAGCCTTTGTAGTGCGAAATTGGGACATCTGCATAGTCAGCAACAGATGAATAAAACAATAGTATACCAAACTAATAAATCATTCTTATACAATTGTTTACATTTTTTAAAACAACAGGTTGTATACAATCAAAATTTCCCTAGCATACTTCTGCCCAACTTTCAATTTTTTATACATGTATATGTGTTTGATGCAAAAAAAAAAAAAAAAAAAGAAAAGAAGAATATATTTCATCTTTTTACTTTATCTACCACCTTTATTTTGTCAAAATTGTTCTAAACTTTTTATCTCTACGGAATGCATGTGACATTCAGAAACCTTTATAATCAACAGGTATTATGTGTTTTCTTTTTTTTATTCTAACACAACCTGCCTATAGAAGCCAATGGTAAAGTGCAGTGATATATTGAGTGATATTAGCGTGACGTTACTGTGTGCCGTTTTGATGCCATTTTGATTAAATTATGACATCAGCTAAGTCATGTTACCTTGACGTTAGACGGTGTAACATCATTTCAATGCGTTCAAAACATAGCAAACATATGTAAAACATTTGCAGTACAGGGCAGTTTGTCAGGATTTCTTCAGAGTAATGGATGAAAAGTTGAAGAAACTGAAGGTTAAAAATGATTTAATTCCATTTATTGTGTGTTAGAATTGAAATAGACCAGCTCTAGTTGCGTGAATTGTTGAGTATTGAGTTTGTCGGTCAGTTGTACGCAGATAAATCACTTGCGGTGCGCGCTCATGATTTGCTCTGCTTTACAACTGACCTCAAAACAGTGGTATAATACTCAACAATTCACTACTAGAGCTGATCTATTTCTTAAATAGACAATTTATAATGTTGAAATTTCTGTTGGTAGCAAGCACAGTTTATAGGATTTTCAAAACTTCTGAGGGCTATAAATAATATTTTTTGTCGAAATCATGTGTGGTTTGCCTAAAAAAATTCTCCCTGAACATCAATTTAGTGTAGGTAAAATTTACATTTTCTTGTCCTTTGGGACTGCAGAAATCACCATTTTCATGAGAGCAAAGTTGCACCAAACGTGGAGCTAGGCAGCGTGAGGGATGCTGTGTGCGCCATTATCTTTGAAACAGACTCAATAAGACTGAATCTGCTGTTTTCAACTTTTGGATGCCGTATTTCAAAAAGATTTTTTCCTTCTAGTACCAAAATATCTTCACATTTGTAGAAAAAAATAATCTGTATATTATATCTTTATGCAATGAACAGTTGCATTTGACCGCTAAGGTAGGGAATGGTTCCTGCGAACATATTTAATCTACTCAATCTCAGTACATGTACACCTTGCCAAAATTAGCTATTTTTGTTGATGTAACACCATTGTCGTAAACAATTTGCATTTGTAGAGATCTATAAAATAACAAGTTTTAAACAAAAGAAATCTCAAGTATTATTACAAAATGAGGCTAGTGGTTGTCCCATACTTGTACATGGTCATTGCCTTCCATTTTTGGTAAATTTAAACAAGAAGTTTTGTAAATGAATTCTTAACTAATAGATACACATGTATAGATATATACCGTTTTCCTTGTTTCAGTAGCAGGAACCTCAACTGTCTCTTCAAGGGCCCTATGAGCAATAAGAAAATGATCCAGCATCTGATCCTCGCTGGTAAAATGACCATCACAGGATGGACATTGTGTCTTCTACAAAAAGATAAAAAGAAATAAACAATTAAAGGACAATTCCATGTGTTCAATTGACCTGTCACCAACAAAAAACAAGAAACTCACTATTAACAGAATTGTACAATATACATTGTATAATGTACATTGTTATATATCTATAAATAAAACATGCTTTATTGGCTTTGAGGGAAATTACATGTATTTGACAATACTAAGTCAATAACTGTACAATATTGAAGTGGCTGCTTCTCAGTATTATAAAAGGTTCAACCTTACAACCTAAACTTCTTTTTTGGAATATTTCCCTATTCTGCTGATATAAGAAATAAGCAAATTTTCAATAACAAAAAAATGGCCACAAACAAGGCTAACAGTATACCCTGAAAGGTACTAACTTCTATCAAAACTCCAGTTTCTTAGTGAAAAAGTATTACTTCTTCATACAACTGCAATTTATGTCTAAAGAATGCAAGATACAGTATCTGCAAAATGTTGAAAGGATACACTACAAGCTATAAGAGAAAATTATTTCAAAAAGTGTGCTCTATTAAAGATTAAATAGTGGCAAAACTCTTGCAATACTGACCCTTCAGTCCCAATTTTCTTTCAAAACATGCACTGTCTGATGGTTATTGTGTGGTACTAATTTGAACAAAAATTGAACAAAAGGTACTAAAGTTATAAACAAAATCCTCAATTTTGATATAATCACAAACAGGCTGAAAACAGCATACCCCACTAAAACTTTGTTTTGCATGGGGGTAGAACTATTGAAAGAATGTCCACAAAACACTGGTAAACTCCCTCTGGAAGGTTGAGCAACTTGCTGTCCTGATATGTCCTCTCTGACAGCTGTTAAGCAACACATCTTTCTAAAAACAAGCTTAACAAAATGAAAATTACCGCTCTGTTTATTACCTTAGTACCTTCCTTATTATGACTGCTGCTGTTCTCCTGAGGCGAGACATTTCTTCTCTCTATCTTTATAATGGGACGCTGGAATTCAGCTGATGAGCTGCGAGTCTGCAAAATAACAATAAAGAAGTCTAGAAAAGAAAAAGCACACTTTAGTAAAATCTTCTTGATGTATCAAGTTTTCAGAGCCCAATCTAATAACAGCTGTGTTTAAATGTAAAAAAATCCAGTTAATTCGTCCAAGGAAAATCTTGCTTTAGTAAAATTGAATGGCAAGTGTTGGGTTTAGAGACTTATGCATTTCAGTCCATTGATAAAGCAGGGAAACAAATTCAGATGTGCCTAGGTTACGCACAGGGTAGAGCTGTCATTAATATCGATAATATTGATAAGCTGTATCGATATAGAAAAGAACATATCAATACATATTGATATTGTAAAGTGAAAGATCCCACAAATATGTGCCTCCATATAGACAGACATTATTGATTGCTAAGTATCAATATTCAATAGCTATTGCAAAATGCCCACAGTGTGAGATCTCACTTGTGATCCCCAGAGAGCAATTAATGACAAATTATCTGATACTCTACACAGTTTTTCCAAAAAGTATGCGAAAGAATGCAAATTCATTGGGTGTTCATGATCTTGCTTAGGTGAATTGGCCATTGAAGCAATTTCGGCCCAGACTTGAGCCACAAAAATGCATTCAAACTCTTGTATAACATGACTGATTTTTTCCTGATCTATCCTGATTTATGATTGACAAACTGAATTAAATAAATAATCATGGTGTAATGATTATCTCTGTTGACAGCACAGTGAGCACTTCCTTAAAATTAAGTTGAAACTTCATCTTGTACTTGTTGATGGCCTAAAAACTTGCTTCAAAACCCCTTTTAAAAAATTACCTATATATATTGATATGTCGCGATATTGCCCCGTGGATATATTGATATGTGAAATGCCCAATCAATGACAGCTCTAGTACAGGGTGTCATGCCATTTTCACTACCATTTTGTTTCAGACTTCCTCTGGGATAAATCCAGAGGACAAAGTTTCAAGCTCGTGGAGTCAATATTTTTTAGAGACACTGACAGACCAAAAGCAATATGCTTCTGATGAAAATTTCAAACTGTGCTTATATAAATGTGAAAGCACTGTTCTACTCAAGGCAGTTATTTTTGTATTCCCTGGTAAGTTCATCTGACATATCAATGGGGTGGGGGTAGCCCCCAAAAGGTTTTGGGCCGAACTGGATCAGAGCTGGTTTCCATCAGTAAGTTCAGGATAAATTTAACTTACTGTCAGAAGATTGGTAATGCGGCCAACAGGTACAATGACAGCTACATCATCTGGTAGTATATCAAGAATTAGATTTCCATCCCTGAAATAACAACGTTATGTAATACAATAATTGATTGCCCAACACATTTACATGAATGTATTATAAAGCGAAATTTACATGTAAAATCATAAATTAAAATTATACACTGAAAGAAAGTTATAAGTGGCCAAATAACACTTTTTACAATGGTTCAGTTAAGATAGACAACAGACAACAGGCCACATTTTGGGAAATTGCAGCTTACTTGAATTACAGTATGTTCTGATTGTATCTCACCTAATTGGTAAATTGTTGTTTTCCATTTGGTATATTAGTTCTGGTTGTGCGATTCACTGATCATTGCTTAAATCTATCAACAAATTTTCGTGCATTTACAAACATGGCAAGCAAGCATGAAAAATGTATGTCCGTGCATCAACTGTACAATCAATTAACAATGCTATGATCAACTTGGATGGCATGCATAGATTAACAAACCCACATTAATTAGTTTCTTATATGAAGATAAGCCTAGGTAACTTATCTCCATCATGGTAACTGACCATCATTCAATCACTTGACTAAAAATCCTGATGCTTGTGTCAGTCTTACATTATAGCAACAGGTACAGTAATTTAGTGTTGTTTATTAAAATTGCTCCAAGTACTATAACGATTAACTTTGATCTCAAAGTATTAATAAAACAAAGCATTCGTTGCTCAAACATGCATTAAACACAAATGTAAGAGGAGCAAGACTTCACATGCACCAAACGCATTCACTGAACAAATTTCCGCTCAGTCTTAGAAAACGAAACTTATCTAAAATTTGTTTTCGTACCAAAAAACAAAAACAAACAAAAAAAACAACAACAGATGTGTCCTACTGTTTTTGGTGTCAGAAAATTTGATGTGTCAAGGGACTTGAAAACCATTAAAGGAAAATAACTTGAAAAACATACAAGCCAGCGTTTTTGTTCTTACCTAGGACAAATCGCCATTGTGCTTTATAAGCATGTTTCATATTTTAGCAATTTCTTAGAGTGGACACAGAATTGTATCAAAATCAAAAATCAATTAAATTGTATAGATAATTGGACATAAAATTTTATCAAAATCAATATACAAGAGTTTTAAGTTCTCATGTTGCTTTACAAATTTGTGACGATTTATCAAAATATCTGTCTAATTCTAAAGCTGATACAAAATTGTACTGAAAAGAAGCAACAAGAAATAACTCTTAACGATTTGGTGATGGACAGACTGACAAACAGACGGACAGATGCAAGGGGAAAAACAATAAGACTCTCGACCCTTCAAGTGGGGAGACTTAGGAACACAGAAATATACAAACAGCCAAACAGGCAACAAATGATTGCTCACCTGATACTATCAAGTAGTCAAAAATGTTGAATAAATGACAAAAGCACTAGTCATATGTAACCAGCCCAATCGAACTTACACCAGACACAGAGGTGAGATGATCGAGTGATTAAGAAACTGCACTCTCAACCGCTTGGCCACGAGGGCTGCCACAACATTTTAAATTTCTTTCAGAAATATATATTCAACTTTGAAAAGAAGGATCAACTCACTGACGCACGACATCCCATGGCTATACATATATTAAACTCAACTTATAAGCCTTTGGCTAATGTGAGCTTAAAGGAAAACAGCATGCAATTTATCTATAGAGTATAATAGACCTGCTTGGCACTTTTCTTTCTCTGCACCAGCCCTATTTCATAATAAAGTATATCATTATTAAGATATAGTTTATTTACTGTCGAATTATACTAAATCAAGTAGCTACTATCCAGAACAGCTATTTCACGCACATTGATTACTGAGGCTCATGTATATTAAATGAAAAAAAAAGAGAGAAAAAATCATCAGAAATAAAGTATGTGCTGGGTGGTGACTTTGTTGCTTCTAGAGGAGTGGCTCATAAAGACATCAAACATAATTCAAAGACCATTCAAAACCGAGAAGCAGATGCAATGTAGATGCTGTCAGCTCTGTTAAAAGATTGTTAAACAATCTAAATATAATGATGTAAAAGAAATGTGACCTCTGACAGCAGACCCATTAAGTCAAGTCATGCTGTTCAATAGTGACACAATCAAGAACTTATCTCTATTTGGACCATTTAAAATGGAGCTAAATGGAACTATGTAAGTCACTAAAACAATTTCTACCAAGTATTTCACTAAAGTTCGATATAATTTTGTAAATTAGGCACACTAAAATTATGAACTGAATATGCAGTGTGCCTGAATATTCAAATTCATTTAATTTGACTTACTTTTGCAAGTTTCCTCCGCACAGTTCTTCGACGCCTGTTTCTCCACCACTTTTTTTTCCTGTCAGTCCCAGTTGCCTTTTCTGAAGGTGCAGCTGCAGTGACAGGCTCTGCCTCTGAACTGGATGCAGTGTCCACCACAGCGTCCTAGCAAATATCAAATAACACAGTGAAACAAACAAAAATGTAACAAATACAACCATTGATGACTGAGTGAGATCAGCCAGTGTCAGCACAGCTTCAAGGCTAAAAAATACAAGGGAGCCTCAAGGTGTTTTCCTTTATATGAAAAACACAGGTCATCAGCAGATAAAAACAGGGAGTGTTATCTATATGAACCCAATTTTAAATATTTGTGTACTTGACAATGGACACAAAGTTTTAATGTTGTTATTTAAGAAATGCATTTCATTTTTTCTGACGTTCATGGACCTGTGAACCGCAGTGGATCTCAGGTAAAGAGAATGGGCTTCGGGGCTCATGTGAACATTGCTAGTGAATCTTCCCATCACAGTTCATAATACAATTTTTTACAATACAGGTATGCATCTGTCTGCCCGATTCCGCTGTTTAGTAAGTATGGACCAGCAATTTAGGGTCCAACTATTAAAATGACATAAAGTCAATCAAAATATACCTTAGATACAGGTGTGCCAGTAATCTTAGAGGTTGTTGACATCCTCAACACATCTGAGTACCTCTTCGGTCCTACAAGTGGAATTGCCCTGGGAACATCTGTCTGGGTTCTGGAATCTTCACTGGAATCATCTCTGCTGCAAAAATAAGCCATCTCATGAGACCAGCTCGGACCAATGGTCCTGTAAACACTCACATGAGATTTGGTATACACCTGGACCTCTTTTTACCACACTTCATTACAACATGGTTTTGGATATAACACTGATCACTGTTGGACCCCAATTGCTCATTTTAGTTTATTTTTGCTATATTTTCATACATTTAATTCTCTTTATAACACGGTTCGGATAGCTAACACGGATATTGGCCTGGACCCCAACAATAGTGTTATAAACAGGTTGTGTATGCAAATATGTATATGCAAATACTTTTATACCTGTATTGGGGCAAGGGCACACAATCACCTGGGGTCTAAACTTTTTCACAAACATAAGCCTTCTTATCAATTTTGCCTATTCCCAGCAAGTTTTCCCTATTAAATGACATTAAGCCAATTTCCACAATTCACACACATAAACGACCTAAGTTGACATTGCTGTATAATAAATCAAGGTTATCCTTGGGTCATCATTTATATATACTTTGTAGAGCTCCATACCCCAATGCATGATGCAAAATTTCAAAAACATAGGCCTTCTTGTCCTGGGGAAGATTTTTATTATTCATTGTCCTGGTGGCCATTTTGATCATGTAACCTGGATTTCATTCTCCTAATGCAAGGCTGCTCCAATTGAAATGTGGCTTTGATTGGCTAAGTAGTTTCACAGAAAAAGATGTTTGAATATCACAGGAATATACATGTATTTAGCCACCCAAAGGGAGGGGCAGACAACCCCCCAGGGACCAGAATGTTTTCATAAACATAAATCTTCTGTCCATTTGCCCATTTCCTCCAAGTTTTGCCCCTAAAATGACTTTTTACAATTTTGCAACTTTCAAATGCATAGGCGACCTCAGTTGACCTTGCCATAAAATCGGCCAAGGTCATCATCAAAGGGTCAAGATTCATAAACACATTGTAGAACCTCTAGCCACTGACGCTTCATGCCAAGTTTCAAAATTATAGGCTTCTGGTTCTGGAAAATAAGATTTTTAAAGTTTTTCGCCAAATATGGGCTTGGCGGACATCGTGGTCATGTGACAGGGACCGTGTATAAATACTTATTTCCCTTGCCAAGGAGGCTTCACATGAGATTTGGTTTTAAATGGCCAAATGTTTTCAGAGATGTTTTAATGTTACAGTCTAATACATGTATATAGCCCCAGGGCAGAGACAGACAACCATCTGGGGCCAAAATATTTTCATCAACATAAATCTTCTGTATGTTTGCCCATTGCCCACCAAGTTTTCACCATGACAAATGACATTTTACCAACTTCCCCATTCAAATGCATACTATGACTGGAGACTTAAAATGACCTTGCCTTAAAATAGGTCGAGGTCATCTCAGGGTCAAGATTTATAAAAATATTAAAGTACTCTAGTCCCTGATGCTTCATGCCAAGTTTCAAAATTATAGGCCTTCTGGCTCTGGAGAAGATTATTTAAAGGTGTTTACTAGCATATACTGGCGTGGTGGCCAACTTCAACTTGGTCATGTGACTTGGACCGTTTACGAATAAACTTTCATTCCCCCTTGCCAAGGAGGCTCCTCATGTAATTTGGCTTTGATTGGCCAAGCAGTTTCAGAGAAGATCTTTGAAATTGTGGACGGATGACAGAATATGGATATACTATAAGCTCACCTAGTAAGCATTCAGCTAAGGAGCTAAAAATGGGAGCCTTGCATTAAGTTGCATACATGCGAAAAAAAATATACAGCTCAGCACCTTTGTTTTCAATACAGTTACACAGTCTATAAATTACAAGAACTCTGCAGAGGTCAATAATCGGATATCCGACACTAGCCTAAGGGTTGTCGGGCTAGTAGTTTTTGCTCAGTTTAACCCATTTCCTTCATAGGTTGGGCTATTGGAAAATTTTGGCAAATGATTTATGATATAAGGGTTCGGCTCGTGAGGAATCCTAATTTTGACCACTGCATATTTGCTCCTGATTACCAATTACAATACCAATTATAATCGTCAGTAACAGTCTTTCGACTTTGAATAAAAGTGTTGGTGAATTGCCCCAGTGGCCAGTCAGTCGAGAGCAGTTTCTTAATTACTTGATCATATCACCGCTGTGTCTGGTGTGGGTTGCAGACTACTACTACCACACTGGGAAAAATATATGTGAGACAAACAAAATTCTGCTTGATGGTGTGTCAGGTGGTTTTTCTTGGGATTCTCCAGTTTTCGCCCCACCTACTGATTGGCCCGTCTCATATGAGCTGAAATAATAATGAAAAGGACGTAAAACTGAATAAAAAGAAAATCAAATATCATCAAAATCTGTCTGTGAATTGTCTCAAAAGGAAGTGGCTAGGGATACAGTACCATATCTTTAGCATGTGGTCTAGGGATACGGTATCGTATTCCTAGCCTGGCCGCTAGAGATACGGTACCGTGTCTCTAGCCTATATATCGGAAATGGCTAAAGGTACGGTATAGATCAAAAATCAATATAATATTTTCAGGCGAGTTTTAAGTTGAAGCATTGCAATAAAAATTAAACTGAGATCCTTTAAGAGCAGTGAACGTATGAATGAGAAAGGGGATGGGCCATACCATGGTTTCGGCTACTTAAGCCTCTTCAGTGACCCTATAGATTTGGCAACATGGAGCCAAAGATTATGACTGTAATTTACATCGTTCAAAAGGGCAGTCGATACAAAGACTAGTAAAATCCAAATGGGGTCAAATATTTAAACGTTGGTTAGAAAATGACTCTAAACCGATAGTTATTTTCTGATTTCTCAGAATACCCTCGCTGATCTCAAAGGACCAAAAGGAAAATAAAATCTGCACTATGGATGATGTACGGGGAGACTTTTTAGGGCCGCCACACGGCACAACACCAGCTGCAGTAATAGGAAATAAAAATTAAACTGAGATCCTTTAAGAGCAGTGAACGTATGAATGAGAAAGGGGATGGGCCATACCATGGTTTCGGCTACTTAAGCCTCTTCAGTGACCCTATAGATTTGGCAACATGGAGCCAAAGATTATGACTGTAATTTACATCGTTCAAAAGGGCAGTCGATACAAAGACTAGTAAAATCCAAATGGGGTCAAATATTTAAACGTTGGTTAGAAAATGACTCTAAACCGATAGTTATTTTCTGATTTCTCAGAATACCCTCGCTGATCTCAAAGGACCAAAAGTTTCCTAATGAATCATAAACAAACATTTACGGGTGTCTTACTTTTCTCACAGTTTCATGGTTGGGCAAGCTCTACACATGCACAATAATCTTAACAGTAGTAGCGTTAATTGTTTTTAATTGCTTGTGAAATTATGCATATACATGTCTAATTTTTTTTTTTTTGTCTATGCAGTTTGGCTAGTCTTGGTCATTAGATCTGGTATAAAAATGTTACATTTCGATTGCATTTTAGGCAATTTTAATGGAAAATCGCTTGTAAACTTTTAAATAAAAAAGGCTCCTTAGATAAAGGAACATACATGTATCTCAGTCATTTCAACGCAACAAGAAAAAAATCGATCAACATCTTAAGTTAATCACGACATGATTTCCAACTTAGAATAAGCGCATAAAGAACAATCACGACAACACGGAAACGTGAAAACAAAGCGTAAAATTATATCATAAATCACGGAAAGAGTTCTTTGATATACAATTTTTTCAACTGCAAATTCTAACTTAGAAAGCGCAAGTCTTAGAAAATGTCCAATTATTTTGTTTTAAATTTTCAAGTAAATGCCCTGACGTGGAGAGCCGCAATCCAAATTTACGCCGCCGTGTCTTTGTCTGCAGCGCTTTGATAAGGACATGTTTTACATGTATCCCAAGTTGATAAATAGATAGATAGATAGATTCTCTCACTCCTGTCCCTCGAGACGAAGTAGTTCTTGCCGCCGCGAATACACCTGAATATAACCTCATAGTATTTTAGTCTTTTGTTCAACTTATACGAAATACGCACTTGAGCCTTTTCTACACTTCTATCTCTCTTATAGAACTGAACACTTTTGGCATTCTAATACTAATAATAGTGCTCAATAGCACTTTCAAATGCTTGAAAGTTTTCAACTTTTTGCCCAATGTGAAGTATACGAGCCATTCTGGTGGTATGAACAGGCTAAAGATTCGGTACCGTATCCCTAGCCACTGCCGTCTCAAAAACCACGGCGAGTTGTCCTGTTCACTTTTCCGTATTTCTATATTTACTGCAAAATTATACCTGCTATCAGGAAAAGTCCTCTTCATAACATCTGTAGTCTGAAAAAAATAAGAAAGAAAACCGCTTCCCGGTACAAAAGGCATGGTGCAGTGCAAGTTACCCCACCCACTCAGACAAAGACGCACTGTGGATGTTGGCTAAAATGACCTAAACAGGGTATTCTGCTTCTGCTTCTGCTTTGTACAGTGTAGGGCTAGTTACAGCGTTATACACCGGGGAGAGAGAGCGGCGTTGTCTAGTAACACCGTGTGAGCGCGTCCTTGAAGCTCTCCACTGTCTCAGAGTGAACCACCTTTGTTTCCAGTTGGTTCCATTCAACAATTGTTTTCACAAAGAATGACTGTCTTAACTGCTCAGTATTACAGTTTTCTATTTCAAAACCCCTATCGTTGTTGACACTGTGCCTATCGACTAAGTTTTTTGTGATGTAATCTGTGTATTTCCGAGATCTGATTTGTCTTTTTGGCTTTTTAGGTTTTAAGAATTCATCTGCTGGTATAGCCGGCACTAGCCCCTCGACCACTTTATACATAAACACCAGTCTGTTTACACTACGACGCTGCTCCAGTGAGGACAGTTCTAAAGTTTCCAGCATTCGCGTGACACAACCTTCATCTCGTGATTTGTAATCTCCAGTTATAAAGCGAGCTGCTTGTTTCTGTACACGTTCCAGCTTGTCAATGTCCTGTTTTAAATATGGGTCCCAGACGATGGAACCATAGTCAAGGAGGGATCTGACTAGCGTCGTGTAGGCACGTTTTCTGCAGTCTAAGGGGAAGCTCCGTAAATTCCTTCTTAGAAACGCGAGGGTGGAGTTAGCTTTTTTCGTGGTTTTTGTAATTTGTGAAGACCATTTCAGATTGTCAGTGAGTGTAATTCCAAGATAGGGATTCTCGTTAACTTGTTGTAGAATGTGGTTACACAAGGAGTAGAAATGGGAAGATTTGTTATTAATACTCATGATGTAACATTTCTTCGCGTTGAATCTCATACCCCATGTGGTGGCCCATTTTTCAAGTTCTATCAGGTCATTCTGTAATGTAACATGGTCCTTTTGCGACTTGATTTTCCTGTATAGAAGGCAATCGTCCGCGAACAGTCTAACTTGTGATGATACGGCTAACGGCAAATCGTTTATATGACACAAAAATAGAAGAGGCCCTAGTACAGTCCCTTGGGGCACTCCAGAGTCCACAGTTACTTTACTAGACGATTCCCCATCCACAACTACTTGCATGAATCTCTTAGTAAGAAAATTTCTGAGCCAGTGATGAATTGAACCTGATATACCAAAGCTTTCAAGTTTTGACAACAGTTCCTCATGTGGAACTGTGTCAAAAGCTTTGGAAAAATCTAATATAACAACATCTGTTTGAGAGCCTTCATCATTAAAGTGAAGCAGATCATTTAGTGTCACTAGGAGTTGTGTTTCACACGAATAGCCTGAACGAAATCCATGATTCAAGTTAGTTAGAATGTCATTTCTTTCCAAATGAGTCAATAAGTGTTTACAGATGATATGTTCAAGTAATTTACAAGTAACTGATGTCAATGACACTGGGCGGTAATTTTCGGCGAGGTGTACATCTCCTTTCTTAAACACAGGGGATATATTAGCATTAGTCCAGTCTGATGGTAATTCCCCACTGTCAATCGAGTTCTGGAAGATTTTACTGAGTCCTGGGGCTAATTGTGTTGCACATTCCTTTAATATAACATTGGAAATATTGTCTGGGCCAACAGATTTGGAGGTGTTTATTTTCCGTAGCAGTTTTTCGACACCAGGCACTGTAATGTTTAGTACTGGAAGTCTATGTTTGAAGCATTTTGATAATAATGGTAAAGTTCTAGTTCTGGCTTTTGTAAAAACAGAGTAAAACTGTTCCACAAGAATCTGGGCTTTCTTCTTACTTTCACTGTGTAAGGCTCCTTTTACTTTCAAAGGTGCTACGCCCACATTGTCCTGTCGTTTAGCTTTCACATATCGCCAAAAGGGCTTACTGTTATTATTTTCAAATCCTTCCTGTATGGTGTTATTTACATAGTCAATTTCTGCCTTTTTAAATTCACGTTTACAAAGTTTTTGAAACTGTCTGAAATCTGACCACTGTTTGGATTTTTTCGCGTGTCGATAAAGTCTTGCTTTCCGACGGGTCATCCTTTTAAGATTTCTGTTGAACCATGGTACAGTATTTCTCTTTTTGAATGTTTTTGATGGAATGAATTTTTCCATGGCATCCTGAATTCCGGTTTTGAAGGTATTCCAAAGTTCTTCAATGTCTTGCTTATTTTGGACCATTGTGGTAACGCTGTCCGACAGGTTCACACATGCCTTCTTTATCTCCTCCCAGTTTGCTTTTGAAAACAGATATACTTTCCTGGGTTTTTGTTTGTTATAGATTGGTTTCACGTCTGAATCAGTTACTACCATAGCGTGATCGCTAATACCTGGGATGCTTTGAGAATTTTTTATTAATGAGGGGTTGTTGGTGAAGACTAAGTCTAACACATTTTCTTGACGCGTGGGTTGGTTGTGTACTTGGGTATTTTATTAAATACGGTGCAGTCAGACTAAAATACCGAGTTTAGTTTAAACAGACTGACAGAAATACTGCCCAGATCACTTTGAGAAAAGAATGAAATCGCTGCTAGAATTCAGAGAAATGAAAAATCAAGCTTCTCGAATCGAGCATGGAGGTATAAACCGGTCTTTTAGACGCTTGCATATCTGACCTTTTTTTTTTTTTTTTTTTTAATTATTTAAACATTGGTGACAGTGTCACCACTAATAAAACAAAATAAGAGTTTGTAAAAATCTGGTCAAATTGTTATTTATTTATATTTTTCATTCTTTTATTTTTTTAAAACCAACCAATGAAAACCGCCCTTTCATTCCGTTTTATTACGGATATATACGGAAATCCGAATATGAAAGGAGACCATCCTCCCTCTGATTATGTGAAGCAGAATGAGAGTTGGTCACACGTATATGAGTTTATGCGAGAATTTGTAATGTCCTGGTCACACGTATATGAGTTTATGCGAGAATTTGTAACGTCCTGTGACGACATCGGTAACAACAAAGTAGAGCGACAATACCCTTTTTATATGTTATATGAAATTTATTTATATCAAATGTGGAAATTATTATAGTATTTTGCTGTTAAGTTGAGCAAATATGATAAAACTTCAAGCATTCTTTCCCTTTTTTTTACAATTGGTGTCCCAGGAATAATGGTTTATATTCATTATACTACTGTTTATTGTGTCTACCTCTCTGTCGTGCACGTTGCCTTTCGTTTCGGTTGAAACTTAGCCGGATGGACACCTTGTTGGGAAAGAGCTACTCATTCTGCTCTTTGTGTGAGTTGTCGGAAAAAATGTTTTGTTATATTACTGATCGTTCCAAGGCGATACTTCTGTTGTAGATCTATTTTTTTATGTTTTGAAATCGATTTTTGTGCTGTTTAAGCCTTATGTACATATTCACTTTGGGTAACTGAGTGGCCGCCTATTGGGAAATATCGGCTTACTTGGCTAACGATATGTTTTCTTAGTACGTATAAGTACCTTAATGTCAATTTAGTTCTTTCCCACCCCTCGATTTTTGGTGTGGGAATTTTTTTCTGGTTGCCTTATTTCCTAATCATTGCCTAATTTATCTTTTTACGTTTTTTCTTTCCCACCCGGTGTCTGTGTTGGGACTTTAAATTTCACTGCATCGATTCCTGGTCCCTCTATTTATATTGTACAAGGGGTGGAAAATGTGTCCATATTATATTTGGTTGACACTCATATTGTGCTGTATCGCTTGTATCCGACGGTGTTGAGGTTCAATCACATTAAGCTTTTTCGGTAACTCGTGGTACTTAATGGAAGACAAATCCGGCGTGGGAGAAAAATAAACTGTTAAAACCGCAATAAATCCGGTTGATGGCTCAATAATTTACTACAAATACGTGCAACTAGCGGAGTGCAACTCTTCTGAACATATGAGACGAACTGTCAAAGCCTACGTGACGTGTCAAATGATTTTTTGATGGCACAGGATTCGGCCAAATGCTGTTCGTACCCGGAGGTTTGTTCTGCTCATCACGATGTTGGTTGAATTTGAGAAATTGTAGATAGATTTATCACTAGACAAAGTGTTGAAACAGTATCATGTTGATAAATTACCGACTAGACTGAAAAGAAGAACTGGCAAAGCCAGTAAAACAGGGTTTGAGACAATTGATGTGAATCTGTAGGACCCCGCGGCAAAAATGGCCGCCTTCCACACACATGCGGACAGAATTATCCCTTGGATCAAAGCATTAGCCATTTTCAATTACGTCAATATTGGACAAATGGATTCTATGATTGTCAGGTGGGTTGATGCACGTGATCAATGGACAGATGCAAGTAATATCTCAAACTCTATTGTTATTGAGTTGTGTTCAGCAGATAAAGAATTGGCAAATACATTTGGGTATAAATTGACATTCTTTATATCAACGGGTACTGTACAGGTCCAGGGAAATGAGAAAGATCAGTTCACAAACGAGCATTTCTCGGTACTGAAGCGGCTGGTATCTATGGTTGTGGACAAAGTTCCACAGTCAGTCAGAGCAAGGTCTATCTATAAACAGACATCGAAAGACCTGGAGTCAGAGCTAAGTGATTCAGAACCACTTGATAGATCATCACCAAAAGACTGTGACGATGAAATTACATATGTTAAGACATTATACTTAAGTTTTACTTCCACACAAGAAATTGAACCAACCTCTGAGCATAATCAGCTTACATCTCATAGATAAGCGGATTATGAGCGGACCACTGTTCAGTAACTCCAAAATTACTTGGTCTCCTAAGAGTGTGTTTCTGTTATGACGTCACGTTTAAGAGTTTGGCTTCCTTTATTAGAAGGTTAAAGGATCATCCTCAGGTTTTCATTATCACAAATTAACACCAAGAGAACTAGTTTAATCCATCTGATGAATATGTTCTTATTTGTACAAATAATTTGTTGATTCCGTCACGTTTACACTTGGTACTGATAATTCAAAGATGCATGGTAATAAGGCTGTACCATTTTTCGCACAAACAGGCAAATAAGGGTAAATAAATGCAATTTGTAGAGGCAAACTCTAAAACTTGGGATATTGTTGCACATTGAAACAAGCAAGAATATCTAAACGTTTGCAGTAGATACGTCATACCAATAAAACCCTAAAAGGCGGGTAAGTCTATATTGTTTGTTTATAACGGTTTCCTTAGATCTTTAAACGATATAAAGGAAACGTCTGTATTGGTAGATACAAGCTGTCGCTGTTTATATGGATTTGATGAATTGGGACTTATGATTTAGAAATCATGCACGCGTTGTCATTCGATGTTTGTTGTTGCCATATCCAGACAGAGAACTGATCAGAACGTGTGAGTAGACTTCATAGTAATTCATGCTGTAGTGAAGAAAATATTTTTGTCTGGCTTCTATTCGTTGTTGATAAAGTTTCGACAAATGGTGGTCTTGATAAAATGCTTACATGCAATTATCTTCATCTTAAAACTAAGCCTTCCTGAGTTCTTGTACATGTATTTTGTTTCAGATCGAAACTGATTACTAGTATGTTCGATGAACTTCCAGCATTTTCTTTTCAAATAAAAGAGCATTAATGGGCAATGAACTGACCCGAAGCAAATAATTACCACAATTTGACATGATGATTGTCGGGCATGTATTTCTCCAGTATGATTTTATTTAACTTCTGTTTTTTTAGAAAACTTCTGTTTATTATAAAGTCGGAAAGTAAGTCTAAACACTGAACGCTGATTGTGATGTTAAGTAATATATACAGTAAGTCTTTTGATACGAGGTGTGATCAGAAAGTTCTAAGCCTGATACACTTCAAAGCATTACTTGTCTGTTACTTGGCCCACCGGGGTCCAACTGGTGTTTTTTTCTCTTTTGCTCCGGAGTTACTAAATTATTCGGCGCCCAGGGATCTCCATCGTATGGCAGCTTACTCAATCTGTGAGTCCTGGGTTTTGATTCATCAGGATGTTTATCAAGATATATTTGTTTGTTCTTGATGATTCAATGACTAGTTAGAGATTCGCCACGAGGATAGAAAAAGAAACTAAATGTTAGGAACCACTGCAGAAGCTGAGGGTAAGGTTATGGCCATGAAAAACCGATTTAAGCCTGCCAGTAATTTTGTGTTACTGGTCGTTCCAAGGCGATACTTCAGTGGTGGTTCTTTTTGTTTTATGTCTTGGTGTTTAAAGTTTTTTGTGTGGTTGGCGCCTTATGTATGTTTTCATATTTTAGTTAAGTTTAGGTAACTGAGTGGCCAAATTTTGGGAAAATAGCTGCTCATTCGGCTTACGATATGTTTTCATGGTATAAGTACCTGATTGTTAATTTAGTTTTTTCCGACCTCGGTTTTTGGAGTGGGAATCTTTTTCTGATCTTTGCCTTCTTGTAACTTCCCATAAGACAAAATCCTTGTTCAGTCTGTCATTCTATTTAATTGGAAGTCATCTGGAGAGTAAAAAGCATTTGGTCACACTTGATTGCTTTTGTACGACACAATTGAGAGAGGACAGTGCGTCAAACTTGCAAAATGGAGAAAGTTGAAGTGAGAGCGGTGATAAAATATCTTTTTAAGTAGAGAATGACTCCCAAGGAAATTCACGAAGACTTCATGATAACACTTGGGAATGATTCTCGTGAAAAAATGGGCTGCAGAATAAAAACGTTGGAGAGAGAGCATTGAGGATGATGAAAGGTCTGGCCGCCCCAAAGATGCTACCACTGATGAAAATGTGGAGATCGTTCACAACCTGGTTATGTGTGACAGGAGGTGAGACTTGCGAAGTATAGCCAGCGAAGTGGGCAAAAGTTTTGGGCCAGTGCAAAATTTTCTGACGGATATCTTGGGTATGTCCAAGGTCTCGGCAAGATGGGTACCGAGAATGTAGACTGATGACCAAAAAAGGATGTCGGCTCGATATTTCTAGGTATCTCCTGTCTCGCTATGAAGATGATCCCGGTGATTTTATCGACCGAGTTGTAACGCAAGATGAGACATGGGTTCCTCACTTTGACCCAGCGTCAATAATGCAAATCATGCAATGGCTGCACCCTGGCTCACCCCTCCCAAGAAGTTTAAGAGAGTTTCTTCGGAAGGGAAGGTGATGGTCTCAGTCTTTTCGGATAGTCAGGGGGTAAACATGGTTAATTATCTTGAACAAGGTCGCTCGATAAATGGTGCATATAATGCAGCAGAAATGAGGCGCTTACGCCAGAAAATTGCAAGAAAGAGGAGAGGAAAATTGGCACGAGGTGTTCTGCTCTTGCAGGACAATGCGCTTGCTCACCCTCGCAAGTTGCCATGACTGCTGCGACTTAATGCGGATTCGAAGTCCTTCCTCATCCCCCATATTCTCCTGATATTGTCCCTTCTGACTTCTATCTGTCCTAAAATTGAAATCCAACCTTCTTTGAACACAGTTTGGAAGCAAGGAAGGCGTCATAGCGGCAGTGAACGAGTATTTGGAGGACCAGGAAAAGGACTTTTTCAGTGAATATATATGAAGTATTTCAAATTTTTATATGTTAAGAATCATCTTCTTAATAGTATTTTGATTATTTGGCCCCTTTGGGAATTTGAGTCTTTGATTTAGACTGTCAATTCTAGAAATTGCAGCAAAATGTCTGGCTTTAGCTGCCAGTTTTATAAAGGGTCACTGATGAAGGTTCATTACCCGAAATTGTACAATATGGCCCATCTTCTAGCTTTGTATTTTTACTGCTTCGAAAGGATCTAACAATTATTTTTATTTGTGTGGAAGCAAGCTCGAACAGAGATGGACTAAGTGCATTGCCTTAAAGGGGTGTTATATTGAAAAGTAATCACCAGATTTCATTCCAAGGTAATCACAAGCACTTGAGGTTTAGAATTTTCTGAACACACCTCGTACTTTGCGCAAGCTGTATTGTGTTTAATCACTGTCACCTGTTAGAGAATAGCCGGTCATACATTACTGTAAATCATGTTTTCTTCACATATAATGCTATATTGTTATAATTACTGTATTTTCAGTAATACGAAAGTTTTATGGTTCAAGGACGTGTGTCCAATTCTTAACCTATTGCGTTCTTGTAATGACAATGTTTTCTATGCTGCGGTGCAGCCCAGATAATATAGCCCAGTTGATCGGAAAGTGTTTTAGAGAAATATTTAGCTTGTGGCAAAGAACTGTCATGACGCAGATTTGTCTAGGAAATCTGTTATTACAAGGTTGTTATTCAAATTAAGGCGATTGGCTTTCTTTCAATGCTATTATGTCTCTGGATAAACATCACGGTAACATATCAAAATCGGAATCGATGTTATGGCTTTAGATTTACAAATCATTTCATGACCTTTTTATCATTGTCTGACGTCCCTTTTGATTTTGTTGATGAAACGAAATTACAATTGTTTGCTTTGTTGATACAGTGTCTGTATATTGACAAATTTGGCTGCACATGGGACGATTCCATTTGTATAGCTTACCAAAATAGGTAATTGATAAATGGACGTAATTGGCTAGTCCATCTATTCAAGGAGAGGGTCATAGAAAAGTCCAACTCGGTATGCGTAGGCCACACTTTACACTTCTCTATTCAAAGCCTATGTGGAATTATCCCTACGTCAAGGTTTTACGTCAATCTAACAGCCAATGCCATACGGAGACAGACTTACAGATCATTGTCCTCAGAAATGGTGTACAAGCCCAGGATCATAGATTTAAAAAAGAGAAGGTTTACCAAAACAAAGCGGACGCTTCTACACTGAACTGAATAGGAAGGCATCGAAATGTGATTTGGTAGAACTGACCTACTTGATCCCAAATCGTTTGTACCCTTATTAACATTGATCATCTGAGTTTTATATAGGACATATAGGAAACAGACAAACAATGCATGCAAAATGACAGCTGGCATACCAGATTTTGTAATTTCGGATGAGGAGCATGTCTAGGTTGTATTAAAGACAGACATTAACTATCTATCTGCACTTTTCCAAAGACCTTAAACATGTCCATATTGGATTGAACTACATTGCATTAACAGGAATAATCCCGATATTATCTATGTCGTCAATAGGATAAACGGGATCAGGAAGACAGAAATACGTATCTAAGCCCATGAACGAATTATAATAGTGCTAATAATGTGTATCAAAGCCCATGAGAGGGATTATAAGCGGAACTCATTTAAGCAACTCCAAAATTACTTGATCTCTTAAGAGCATGTCTCTGTGAGGTTTATGAGTTTGGCGTCCTTTATGAGAATATTGAAGGATCATCCTCAGGTTTTCATTATTACAAATTAACACCAAGAGAGCATTAAAGGGGAATGAACTGGGTCGTAGGAAATAATTACATAATGATAGTTACCACAATTTGACATGATGTTTGTCGGTCATGAGTTTCTCCAATACAATTTGATTTATAATGACTACTGTTCATCAGAAAACGTCGTCCAATAGTCTACAAAACATGTGAATTTCGCGATATCACCATGCCTATTAACTAGGCCGTAAAGTCACACTTATTAAAGTACTCGTATATATAGTAAAACTGAACACCAATTGCGATGTTTAGTAAGAAGTACACAAAGTGCTGCGATATTGTCGATCTCAAGAATGCGCAAGCTATAAATCTTTGAGAGTTCTACGGACACCGTTATAAACAAAGAAAATCGATATGAAGTATTTAGCACAAAGTTTTAAATATTACTGCTTATTTCAACAGCCGTTGTTATCTAAGGTACTAGAATGCATCGGTGCTGATTACAGTTGTTTACATTTATTTACCTGTTCGTGCTAAAAATGGCATATAGGCCTTATCGCCATGCATGGATGAATTGACTGTATGTCATCTTTTTGTGGAATAGCAGGTCATACAAATAAACTTGTTGTATATAATTACATAAATGTTTTATAAATAAACATTAAAACTGAGATCCTTTAAGAGCAGCGAAGACATTAATGCCATACAGCGGTTTCGACTACTAAAGTCTCGTCAGTGACCCTTTAGATTTAGCAACATGGAGCCAAAGTGAATTACTGAAATTATGCAACTTTCAACAGGGTAGTCGATACAAAGACTAGTACTATCTAAATGGGACCGAATATTTTAAACATTGGCAAGAAAATGAATCCTAACCGATAATAATTTTATAATTTCTCAGAATATCCTCGCTGATCTCAAAGGACCAAAAAGGAAATATAACCTGCGCTATGGATGATAAACCCTGTTTACTATCAACAATGAGTTTCTAGTTCGATGACATGTGCCCAAGTGTTACCCTATTGCCCTCTTGTAATGACATTCAAGCTGTTGTTTATGCTGCGTTTCAGCACGGATAATATATCAGCGGATCGGAAAGTTTTGATGGTAATATATAGCTGTCATTACGCAGATTTGCTCAGAAATTTGTTAACACAAAGCTCCTATTCAAATTAAGGCGATTAGCTTTCTGGGAATGCTATTATGTCTCTGATTAAATGATATGGTAACACTTTGAATACGGAAAATCTCTGTACTGGAATTTAATGACATTGGAATTACAAAACGTTTTGTTTGTTTGATTTGCAGAATTACATAATAACGAGCGGCTATGGTCATGTCGGAATGTTGCCTTTATTATGGGACTTCTACCCAAACTTAGGGACGGCATGACATCCGAAATGTAATTTAAACGTCAGGCTAATGACGAAATGTTGCCTATTGTAGATATACGTACAGCCTTATTTCTGGTTGGAAATGACCAAGACAGATTTGGACACAATCAGAACAAGTGATGAATTGTCGAGGAAATTAGCGGGTCAGCCCTGACACTCTGCCAGCTAATACTGTCTACAAAGATGTATGGCTGCAATTATCTCGCTACGAATTCATAGCGTATGCATTGCCAAAAAAGAACTTGTAACGTCCGTGATACATTTTGGCTATAATTATTGTTGTTTTTTTTTTTCGTTTTTTTTTTTTTTTTTTTTTTTTTTTTTTCTCTTTCTGTTTGTTACCTTTCCTGGGCAAACATTGGCTAGGCAGTTGGCAAGTACTAGGAGGTTGTTTGTTGCCTCAGGAGAATTTCATGTACCGTAAGGATAAATGAACATGTATTTGCTCATACAGAAATCTGTTATGTAGTACATATGCCGATTTTATCCACCTGTTTGGCGTCACAGTCATATGAAGGAAAGAAATGTTCCAATTATCCTTTCGAAAATTGTTACCAAAGATTTTAAACGATTTCATACGGCAATGACGTAAAATTTTACAAATAATATATGTCTTTGCACGGTTTATTGGTTTATTGGATGTCAAAATTACGTTAAACAGTCACGACCTTACTGTCCTTAAGCAGATACTATGCAAGGTTGACGACATTAAGTGAATATCAAACGTACATGTACATGTATGTTGCCTTGCCGCACTGAAGTCATGTCATAAAAGTTTCCATTTGAGCCGCCTCATGGGAAAACCAACAATCTGCGTAGGCGAAGCTGATCAGCGCCTTAGTTTCCGCTACACGGATAGTACCTTTCCTCTTCTTCTTAAATCCGAAATTTTAAGCCTCTAGTCTGCTTCTGTGACTGTACAGCCTGATTTGTGCCGGACCTGTTCGGAAACCACATTGTTCGTTTTTCCACGAAGAGGCTCATTTTATCGTTTCATGTTCATCTTAATGTGAAACTATTAAAATATTTCTTTTTCATTAAAACCCACCACACGTGAATATAAGATATCTCGATTTTCGTCTCGACTTCTAAGCCCTAAGCTTTTTTTTCTGACATATACGCAGTTTCATTATTTTACTGGATTAACTAGTTGTGTTGTTTGGTTTGTGTCTTAGCGTCCCCGTCAACAGCTATGGTCATGTCCAGACGTTACCTCGATCTACCTAATATAAGGATGCCAAGTCACCAAAATAATATGTATTTGAAAATATAACCGCCGAAATAAACTACGAAGGCTTAAATATGTTGATGGTTTGACTTGAATTTTGCTTCCTGGGCAGGCTTAGTCGGTCTGAGCAGTAAACTAGTAATCAGATGGTATTTCAATAGTAAATGAGCTTTGCCCGGATGCACGTCCAGCCTATCTTTTTTCTCGTGGCCCAAATGGGGGGGGGGGCTCTATTCGAATTCGATCACCATTAACATGAACTAATGAAAAGTAATATTACACGTCGCTTGTTGTTGAACATACAGCATCATTAGAAAATACGTTTTTCATATTTTATTTGTTTTGTCTGAATTGATACTTTACAACACTTGTGTAAAATTTTTGAAATCGCAGTATATTTGTCTGGCTATCGTCGCTAGTTTATAAAGGGTCACTGACGAGGGTTCAGTACCCGAAATTGCGCAATCTGGCCCAATTACCTCCCTTTGAACGTTTTACTGCTTCCAAAGGATCAAACTTTTATATTTTATTTACGTCACAGTCAACAGAAATTTAATGTAAGGACGATGCTTCCATGCAATCTCAACAATTTGCTTTAAATGCACAAAGTGTGGACGTCGTCACTAAATAAAACCAACGGCAAAACCCCGAATCGCATATTTGAATTCATGATATGCGGTGGTAGTCGTGTTCGTGTTAAACGTTACATTCTGCAGCTGAGACGCAAAGTCAAAAGTTGGGGTACATTTGTGAATAATGCTACTCACTGTAATAAACGGATCATATTTGTTTCTTATAAACAGCCACATAGGATAATTATATATCACCGGAACCCTGTTATTTTATTCTTTTACAAAATACATCTTTCGAGTATTTGAGGCAACTATAACTGTCATTTTATTAATGGGATGTTTGCGTAATACAACAAAATTGACGTTGTAACTTGTAACACGATCGCGGTACATAGTAAAGGAAACAATATAACTGTTCCGTGCATATTTATAAAAATGCACGAAATTACAGTGCAAAATTGCACGGACTCAGACAAAAAATGACGCAATTTTGACACTGGTGGCAACAACGGGTAGCAAGATGGCGGCGAAAAATGACGCCGGTTAGTTTTGTAACTTTAAACAATGTTTTTAAGGGTTGACTTTTAAAAGCAATAATATAATTGTTAGTTGTTATCATATTTACTTAATATTTGAATGTAAAAATACTTCTGAGCTAACGTAAATATTGCTTAAATGATTTCATTGCAACATTCTTAATTTCATTATTTTATAGCGTTTCAAAAATGTCCCCGTCCCGTAAAAAATGCTAGAAAACCCGATGGTCGTTTCTTAAAATAGTGTTTTGTTGCCTTTATATTTATATTTTTTTAAAAACAACTTATAATAAAAAATACTTCTGAACCATGTTTTCTGCATGTAAATTTTCATCATGATTGGACGTAAAATAAAACAATGCTTGTGTTTGAAGCAGCGTTTCACAAATGTCCCATTTTGAAAAAAAAATACGTTAACGTCTGTAGCGCGGTGGCGTAGTGGTAGAGCGTCGGACTCCGAATCGAGAGGTCCTGGGTTCGATCTTCACAAGCGGCACCGTGTTGTGTCCTTGAGCAAGACACATTAGCTCCCTACAGAACTGGTTTAACACAGGAAGCGTTGGCTCCGTCCCGACATGTCTGAAAAATTGTTGTTGACTGGGGCGTTAACCTTCAAGACAAACAAACAAATACAGGTGACACTTTGTGACGTTCCGCAGTCGTACCCCATCTTCTGACGTCGCGTCTAAGTCTTCATATGGAGACGGTTCTCATCATAAACTGTTAAGTAGTGTCGCATCCAAGGTCGATTTGTTAGCTAGGCACAATTGTTTGACTTCTTTTCGATATAGCTCAGTTGTACCAGGGTGAACTGAATGTAGGGCCTTTTCATTTTTGCGTGCAGAGACTAAGTCGAAAATATCGTCTTATAAAATGACGGAAATTATACATTTAATGTTTTCTTTAAATATCAGTCCATGCCTTTTTCGTCTAAAAATCAAGACCATTAATTGTTTGCTGTAAACTATAGATTTGCTTTCAGCTATGATTACACAGACCTTGCAACCGCTTCGAGACATGCCTGCGACTGATTTCGTCTCGCTTTCGTTGCAACTGACTCATGACCTATGAAACCAATACGTATATGACCATACTTTGATAAGGATTCGAATCGACGACTAGTCTCCTACTGATCGTCGATTGTCTCTGACTGGTCGTCCAGTTGGCAACTAGCCGCCGTCTATACGGACAAGACTGTCCGTTGTTTATGTACGTGTATGAAAATGTATTGCACGAACAGCGGGAAGTCTTGAAACGCGCTACATTATGGTTACTATTTTCACCATGGCGGTTCTACATCAAATGCAGTTATTGCGTCTACAGAGCAGAGAGTTAATAACAGTTCTGCAGCCATTATGGTGTACAGAGCTTTATGACGAAGAAGAGGAATACAGAAGTGACGTGACGAATAAAAACACGCTGTTGTAGTGCGTCGATCGGTCGCGGACAAGTCAACGACTAGTCGCCTACCAGTTCGCGACCTCTAAACCTTCTTCTGATTTCAGTCGTGGCCGGTCTTACGAGCAAGTTTGATTTCCGCCATTGATACCAGTCGGCGACCGGTCAGCGTCTTAAAGAAGACCTTGCCCCGACTTTTGCAACCTCTCCGAGATCTAAGCGATTTTTAGTCTCGAAGCGGTCGCGAGTCGATTGTAAGCTCTGTTTACGCAGGGCATTAATAAGAGAACGCAATGTTCAACTAAACTTCATTTAAAACCATTAAAACGGCCGCGTCGGTCTACCGACTGCGGCTGTCTAGTGGATTGCATATTAGCTTTGAAATCATGAGGTTGCGGGTTCGATCGCCGGCAGGTAAATTCCTGTCATGCTGCACCCTTATGATTGGTAAAAATTGATTGTGACTTAAAACATTCTGAATAAAAGCACATCTGTGACATGCATGTAATAATCAGCACCACATCTTATTTTAATATATATCTCAGTAGCATCTTATTGTAGATCGGGATGTTACAATGACCTTTATAATAATTGTATCCTTTTTGAACTGATTTTTACGATTGTACAGCTGCCCAACACGTTATTTTTTGTTTGTATCCCACTTTATTGTGAACTAATTAAATGAAACATACACCATATTAATAATCTAGAGAAGTATCGCTTATAATAATAACATAAGTGTTTAACGATGAAGGTGTTTGCATTCTTTTGGGTTATGTTTCTTCTTTTGGGCTTTATTTTCGGTAAGTCATATCTACAAAATAAATCAAATTTGCAGCGTTGTTTAAAGTTTAGTGAGTATTCAGAACGGGCAAACATTCACCAGCCTCTGTGAAATTTTTATTATGACTTCCATTTGACATTGAATCTATAATGACGTGTTTCCCCACGTTACTAATACGTTGGTAGCAATGGTTAAGGATATCAAACCCAAGTCATTGATGTAATGACCTTGTCAAAAATGTAGGCAAACCTTCATCAATATCGCATTTAATTTGTAAACATACAAAAATGACGTTAAAGAAATATCTACATAAAATTACCACTCCTCAAGTTACGATGATTATCATATATATTACTATGCATTACCAAAACTTACCCATGCAACATGCAATGCTTTTTCAGCAACAAAAAATTCAAAAATCAACAGAAAGATTTAGATCTTTCTAATATTTTTGTTCAAAACATTGATTGTGGGTACACGTTAGAATCGCCTCTTTAAGCCCACAATCGATGTTTTGAATAAAAAAAAAAGATATTACGTATACCCCTGCAAAACCCAAATTTTTGTATACAAAAGTGGGGTTTAAAGGGGTCATAAAATTCACAGACATGTTTTCCTGATGATATTATATCATATGGTTTAATTAAAATTATTATGTTCTTTCAAAATCAGTGACCGAGGTGTTAAGGTTACGTCTGATGTTGCCACAATCTCGTGCTTTTCATCATGAAATAACTTGTTTAGTGACATGTATAAACCACTGCACCAGAAACACAGCAGTCTGCATAATGCGAAAACAAAGACGCAGATCAGCAGTGCAGTTCGTTAATTTCACTACAAGGATAGTACTATCCCTCTTCTTCTTAAATCTGAAATTTCAAGTTTCAAGCTCGTTTGTGTCGGACCTACTCGGAACTAAAATTATTGTGGTTTTTTCACGCAAAGGCTCAATACATATTATTTTCGCTTCACTAATTGGGTACGCTCTACTTTCTACTTATAAATAAGACGAAGGTGTGTGTGTGCCTTAAAACGAAATTTTCTTAAACGATAAGTTGGATACATAGACAACACATAGGCAATATTTCAAGATGAAAACTGTAGCACTCCTTTGCGTTGTGCTTCTGATCTTGGGAACGGTTTTAGGTATGTCATTCTAGTTATAAAATTTTATTTTCATGTTTTATATGCAAACATACATCATTGAGGGGAAAATATGCGCAATAGTCGTACTTACTAAGGGCTTTTAGGGAACATACAATACAATAAGCAAAGGAACTGAAATATAATTAACTTAAAGGTGTCCATTTTCTCTGTAGTAGTTATGAGGAGTATTAAAATTAATAAAACATTTGATAGCATCTACACCCTATATCTAGTAAATAAGTAAGTAAATACTTTATTCAAAGAGGGTATCCCAATTGGTTTAGCATCAATCTTCCTTGGGTCCCTCAAAGTACAATAAATACAAGCAACACTTATATGCAACATACAAAATGTCAAGTTAACATGCAAAGATGTACCATTTGTGGCAACGGAGATTTCCGAATAGAAAATGGTACTGGCTTCGTTGTCTTCCTAAAACAATTAAATAAAGTAAAATACAAATATATATATGATGCGTTTGAGTGTCTGGTCCGCATCAAGTCAATGAATAAAAACAAATGTGTAGTATCTCATCATTAATTGATAATAGGCTTATTTTCAAAAAAAAAAAAAAAAAGTGAATATCCAAAGGTACTTTGGAGTCTGAAAGTTAAAACTGATTAATGATCGGCTGGAATTGTCCAAATACGCGTACATATGTATTATATACAATAACGTTACTATTACTAGACATATGGACGTATTGCATATTTAAATCAAGCTTGATTCTGTCGTAGAATAGTAAATGATCAGGAACAGATACAATTCAACCTGTCCTAAGCAACCGGCCGAGGGAAACACTTAAACTGCTTGCTTAAGACAAGTGCTTGTTAAATCGAATAATACATGTGTTGCTTAAGACAGGTTGGACAGTATTATATTAGGCAACGTCTTTTTACAGAGTCAGCAGAAGGAGGCAAATTGACGGAAATAATTCGTCGATCGGACAAGCTGAGAGAGAAGAGAAGTGTGTTCGACACTGACGGGAAACAATCAGTCGACAAGAAAGCGAAAATAATGTGTGGCGCGAACCACTGTGATCCCGATGATGATTTTTAGACGAACGGAACAGAGAATAGTTGTCTTGTTAATCTGCTGCTTTAACGCTTTGTTTGTAATTACAAGAAACCGACAGTTTATGTTAAGCACAAAAATATGACGGCATTTTTATTTTGCTTTGACTGTTTTCTTTTCTTTATTTTTTCTCTCCCTTTTTGACGTCGATGTTTCGTCTCATTCTAATATGTTTGTTTTAAGAATACATAGAGATTTCACTACTAAATGACTAATTCGTTGTTATGTACACATGTGTATCATGAGAAGAAACAAAGTGGCATTTAGCAAAATGAAATTGTGATGAAAACACTCATTTTCTAACTAGACCTAGCACATTTCTTGACAAATCACATTATAATATTATATTATAAACAGAATGTACAGACTTTGAAATGACATACTATTTGTTTATTTTAAAGTTGGATTGAATGATGCTCCACTGACCAAGTTAAACCATGTTAAGGCCTATTTATTCTCGTCCCTGGTTTACAAGGCGAAAGACTTATCCGCTGCACCACGGAGGCTTTTTCTTTACCCAACTTGAAGAACCGTCTTATTTCAGTCATTTGTATTCACCTGACGACTCTTTTTAGTTCTAAGAAGTGTGTGTTTCTTTATCTAGATCTAGAATTGCTTTCTATTTAAATTTCGTTCAGAAAAAAAATGTTGCATTTGCACGAAGCCAATGCCTCCTGGTTACATAGCTTGGCCTATGATTTTAATTAAGCGAAACTTAAACCTAGTAAGTAATCACAGCACTGACACTGAATCTAAATTTAACATAATATTTGACGAATGGATTCTCCCATCGTTATCATTTGGGTGAGTCCACTGTCGATTTTAGGGGCGTTAGGAGTGAATTTGACTACTTATTCCATTTTTCGATGAAATTCCTCTAAGCAAACAGAATAGCCCCAGATGGGATGCCGCGTTCTGTGGCGTCACATCGGGGGCTATTCTGTTTGCCTACGACCCACAAAAAGGACGCCAGGCTTATAAATAAAGAAAGTCCAGGGCCTGAATTAAAGGACATCTATGCCTTAGATTGGGGTACTCCCTATTTGACAAATATGTCACTTTCAAAGACCAAAATGCCTAGTTCTTTATTATTATTGTGTTCTTGCATATTTTGATTGTCAGTGACATAATTTATGTCATTTTAACATTAGTTTGGGAATTCACATTTCTAAGCATTAATGCAATACGTAAAGATTGAATTCAAAGCAAATTTACTTTTGAACCTGTACTGTATCTCTATTAATACATCTACATAACATAAATATACTCACCCTGACACCGTTTTGACAAGAAAAACGACCATGAATGTTAACAATTCCACAGTTGATGTCTTTTTGTCCATAACAACTGTGCGTATTTTAGTTCATGGAAAATTTCAGGAAATTATACATTTTCGCCTTGCTGACCCTGTTCCCCCCCTAGACCCAGGATGCCCCTTTGATATTATGTGCGAATGTGAAAAACACATAAACTAACGAAAGGGCATGCTGGGTCCCGGGGGAACGCACCTAGAAATAAACTATAAGATTGTAAATTAAAGATCTTATGCACTAACATAACATTTCTTTCAAAATAAACTTAAAATTACAAACAATAAACAATCAATGTGTGGATATTGTTCAGCATTCATATGATAAACAAGCCCATATTTGTTTGCTTGAAAAGTGCTGTTGAGAAACAAATGCAAATCAGTTCAAAGTCTAATGGTTCATTTTTGCCAAAGATGGGGTGGGTTGTGAAAATATTTAGTTGCATTGTCTGGATTCTGTTAAATCAGCCAAACTGTTTTGTAAACGAAAGTGTATATATTTCTCCTCCTGTAAATGCTAAATTCAGCCCCATAGTCATAACATGACAATTTCGTACACCCAAATCTGAGATTGAGGGACTTTTTACATCTAAGCCATAGATGTCCTTTCAAAATGCAAAACTAGTCATAGGTCGTAAAAAACGTGACATTACAAGATACCACAAAAACTGAACAAAGACCAGTTCCTTGTCACATTAAGTCAGTCAGTGGACTATGCTGACCAGAATAATTGAATTAGACACTACTCAACTCATCAACTCAAATGTCAATAGATGATTAAACTATTAGTAGACAAAGGTACAAATAAAACAATAAATAAAATAATAGAATCGCAAGATCCGTTAGGAACAGTAAAACATTTTGTGGGTAAGCTCCAAATAAATAGAGCTACTTTGGTCTAGCACCGCGACAGCCCTCGCGGAACACTCCCTTATTGTAAACACATTACAGGCTGCACTTTTCACAACAATAAGGGCTAGGTATAACGTGCTGTAAGCAATATGATACAAATCAACGTTTTATTTCCAGCCTGTCAATTTGTCAATTTTCCAATTCGTTTAATCAAACAATTCCGCAAACATCATAGGATTTATGCTTATTAAAAGTATCACAATCTTCAGGCCATCCCATATTGTCAATACAACTGAGCGATCTGATTAGATTAGATTGTGGGAGATATAATAATATATGGCATCAACTTCGAATGTAGCGCCAAGGACAATCTTGCTTATTCGAAACTTAAGGCAACATTTAAGCATATTAACAAGGGCGTGCGATCAGGAAAACATGTCCGTGAAATAATGAACCTCATACAATACACTATATGAGCCGCATCGTGAGAAAACGGGATTATTGCCTATGCGAAAACAAAGGCGCAGATCAGCTTCGCGGTAACCGCGAAGCTGATCAGCGCCTTTGTTTTCGCTACACGGATAGTATATTTCATCTTCTTCTTAAATCCGAAATTTCAAGCTTCTAGCCTGCTTCTGAGACTGTACAGCCCGGTTTGTGTCGGACCTGGTCTGAAATCCCGAAGACCGGTTTTCTCGCGTCGCGGCTCATATTTGGGTAAACGTAAGCAATGATCAGGAAATTGAAGAGATCAGAATGAGTCCCACTCAAAAACCGAGGTTGGTAAAACTTAAACCAAATACAAACATAACCACAACTGAAACACCGCTTTACATGTATAACAGTCAGAGACATAAAGTCTTGGGCTTAACAAAGAGTGCTCGGCAAATCATATCTTTACATGTGGCACTGACATAAGATTTTACAAGCAGGAGATGTTTTGATGAACACCGCCTCATTGTGTATCAAGACAGTTAACTAGCATACATACAGCTGATAAAACACGTGATATGGAATGGGTGACGCTTAATGCAATCTACCCGAAGTTGCGATGAAAAATTCGAGTTTTCTCCTATACCGTTTACTCTATTGACTGATAGATTGGCGCAGTCCATGCAGAAATGGAACATTTATTGAATGAAAGTAACATAAGAAATCCAGGTTATTTCGTTTTCGGAAGCACTTCCGCCCCATGTACATATAGTGCTTCCAACACAATAACATTGAAGTGTTTGCGAAAACAAAATAATCGGATTTTCTTGTGTTACTTTCTTTCAATAAATGTTCAGTTTCTGCATGGACTGCACCCATCTATTTCTCAGTACACGCTATAGGAGAAAACTCGAATATCTAACCTCAACTTCTGATTCAATTGCATTGTGTGTCACCGATCATTTATCGATTTGAATGTAAACAATACCACGTGAGTGTCATTAGTGATACTGCACAGTGCTGTATTTTTCATTACATAAAATGTATAAATAATTGCAAAATTGACTGTGTACTCTCATGCCCTACGTGTGATTGTTTGTTTGATTTGAATCACACCGTAAACGTCGGTACTTTCTTTCCTTGTTTGTTTGTTTGAACTGATGCTTAACGTCCCAGTCAAAAGCTAATGGTCATGTCGGGACGCTGCCTCTATTTTATGGGACTTTTACCACAAATTAGGACGTTATAACATCCAATAAGAGCTTCGAATATAACCACCAAACTATACAAAAAAGGCTTATATTTATGGATAGTTTGACATGAACCCCTTTTCCTGGCCAGGCTCAGACCTGAGTGGTTAACCAGTAATCAGATGGTCAGTCAGTAGCAAAGAAGCTTTGCCTGGAGGCACAAACAGCCCATGCAAAGTTTCTTTCTTTTTACATAATCAGTATGATGTACTTAATCAGTACTTAATCAGTATGATGTACTTAACCAATATGCTGTAAACGAAGCCTGTTCAAATACACAGCCTGACGGAGGTAGGCGCAGCACTCTTCATTCGGTTCCTGTGTAAGGCATACGCATTGTAAGTTCACCTGCCCTTATAAGCTATTACAAGGCAATTAATTAAGACCAAATGATGATTCTGCAATTCTCGTAAGCTGCTTTTTATCGATTTTCCCGCTGTACGTTTCTGGGAACTTATCGAAAAACATGTAATACTTGGGAAGCACTGTTAATAAACGCGGTTTATCTGCGTGCATATCTTCGCAATATTTTCTAAGCATTCCCTCCGTCACGTCCCTTCCTTCTTGGCGAATAATGCAAGCGCATACAACTTGGAACATGACCTCATCAGTGACAGGGACACATGCCACTCGTGCAACACCTGCGCAACTGGTTAAAATTGCTTCCAAAATCGACGGTGTAACATTCAAACCACCCGACAAGATGATTTCTGACTTTCTTCCGGTACAAAAGAATACGCCATTTTCGGTCATATACCCGATATTATCCGTTTTATACCAGCCGTTGCCTGTTACTCGTTCTTGAGTCAAGTCTGGATCATTGCAGTACTCCCTAAACATCGCTTCATTTCTTACAAATAATTCCCCCTTTTCATTAACAGGAACGATATTTTCGGATTCGTCGACGACCTTCATCTCAACTCCTTCAAGCGGTGTACCAATTGAGTATTCAACAAAATCATCGATGTTGCCCACCATACTGCAACACGTCAACCATTGCTCTACGGAGCCATATAGATTTCCGAACACCTTGCAGAGCCGGTCGAGACAGTGCGCTGATTTTTTAGATATAGGTTGCCCTCCTGTCACTAAGGCACAAAGAGGCCACTTTTCACCGATCTCATTCTAAAAAGAAACAAACTCCATTGTGTTTTGGGGTAGACAAACAGATGCGTATTTCTGTATTGATCAGGAAAGGCAAATTTCAAAAAAGTGTAAAAAAAGAACACCACAACCTTTCTTTTAAGTGGCGTTATGTGTAAACATACTACAGAGATGAGTTCGAACACTTTACTAAACGAAGCCGCCGCTTCCCGGATTTTAAACAGAATACTGTTTGTTTGTTTGTATTGAGGCTTAACGTCCAAGTCAACAATTTTTCAGTCATGTCGGGACGGAACCAACGCTTCCTGGGTTTAACCATTACTGTAGGGAGTTAATGTGTCTTGCTCAAGGACACAACACGCTGTCGCCTATCGGGATCGAACCCAGGACCTCTCGATTCGGAGTCCGACGCTCTACCACTACGCCACCGCGCTCCCTTTGCACATAATATGGGGAGTTACGTGTCTTGCTCGAGGACGCAAGACGATGCCGCGTGTGTGAATCGAAGACATGATGTCCCAACTCGGACTCCGATGCTCTACCACCAGGCCACAGCGCTCCAAAAATTGATAATGAGTATCTTAGGTAGTTACTACCGTGAACACTTATGAAACATGAACTGAACTGCTTTGCTAGAAATTTATAAAGTTTTACGTTAACCTGTCTATCCAGCATGCTATGAAAGCCGAGCGGCAGCGCATACATATGCGTGCATCGTTCCTGTCTAATTACGTCAAACAGCCAATCAACGTGGTCTTCCGGAGGTGGAGAAGTCTCCAGCCGTGTAACACGTGTTTGGCCTGTAATCACTGTAGTAGGGAATCCACCAACCCATCGGAATGGTCTATCATTTATGTATACGCTGTCAGGTTCCATCCAGATTGCATCAACCCAGGACAAGGCAGCAAGGACAAACGAACAATGGTGATGAACCACTACTTTGGGAATCCCAGTGCTGCCAGATGTTTGAAATAAGGTGAATGTATCCTCAGTATCTATCTCTGGCAGTTCAGTGTCAGCAATGGTCCAAGCCGACATGTCGCTTAATGTCAGAACCTTGTCACAATCATCGCTACTTGGTCTGGTGTGGCAAACCAGATATCTCAAGTATTGCATTCTCTCACTTTTGACATTACCGCTCTTGTCAAACGCATCAACTAATTTTCTAAATATTTGCCAGTTTTCGTCTTCCATTCCGGGGTCCAATACAATCACCGAACACGTTTTAATCTTTTCCATAAATGCAACAACGTCGCTTCCATCGGTATACGTAAATGCTAGATTCACTGGAACAGCACCAGCATACATTGCTCCGAAGAACGCATAAAGCCAATCGGGACACGTTCGCATAGATATCGCCACAAACTCACCCCTTTTCACGCCTAGAGCAATAAATCGTTTAGCAATATCGACAGATTTATCATATAATGTTTTAAAAGAAACAGGATGTCGCTTTCTATCACTAGATACAAACACGACAGCGTCGCGATCTGGATGTTTTTCAGCGTTTAGTCGTATACAAGCAGCCACAGTCGTGAGAGTTTTGTCCACTGAATGTTTCTTTCTATCCTTTTTGTAATAACTGATGGGATACGCCATTTTGAACACTTCAGTGTAGTGACCGGGTCAAAATAAAATGTATGACTTTTTACAATATGTACACAGTTAAATTTTGGTACGATAAAGCAGTGACCTCTTTGTTTTAAAGTACACCAACAATACATGTACAACCGCAGATGATAATGAAAACAGTACACGAGTATAATTATCTTATACTGCATGGTAAGTGTTATAAGCAGTTTATGTTTGTTTGTTTGTTGTTGTTTGTTTTGTTTTTTTTGCGTTGAGGCTTAACGCCCCAGTCAACAATTTTTCAGTTATGTCTGGACGGAGCTTACGCTTCCTGGGTTTCACCAGCACTGTAGGGAGTTAATGTGTCTTCCTCAAGGACACACCACGGTGACGCCTGTGGGGATCGAACCTAGGACCTCGCGATTCGGAGTCCGACGCTCAACCACTACGCCACCGCAGTTTATAAACTTCAGCATTACATGCACATGGTGTGCTTCACCCCAGTATATTTTAATTTGTCGTTGTTTAAAGGCCATCACACCGTGTGTATCTATGTGCATGCTAGAGTTTGTTTGATTATTATTATTATTACTATTATTATTATTATTTTTGTTTTTGCTTCAAGTCCAAGTAAACAGACATGGTCTTGTTGGGATGTTGCCTTCACTATATGGGACTTCTACCAAACATTTGGGATGTCATAACATCTGAAATGAGTCACCGCATGAGAAATTCAACAATTTGCATAGGCGAAACCAAAGCCGCAACTCAGCTGTGTATTAACTGCACGGTTGATAAGCGCCTTTGTTTTAGCTACACGGATAGTACAATCCTTCTTCTTCTAAAATCCGAAATTTCAAGATTCTAGCTTGCTTCTGTAACTGTACAGACTTTTTTGTAACAGACCTTGTCGGAACACAAATTGTTGGTTTCTCACGCACAGGCTCAAATGTGTTTCGAATGTAAGCACCAAGGTAAACAGCTAATGTCATACGTGTGTGTGAATGTATTGATTTAATCAATTGTTCCTGGCTTGGCCTAGACCTTCTAAGCGCTTTACCAGTATTTAAAACAGATAGTTGGTCAGGATGTTACAAGCCGGCTGGGCCCACATTCCCATCCGTCATCTAAAATGCACTTGTTCGCTGCTCGTGTTCGCTAAAGGTGTTGTTCTGCATCCTTTACAGTTGACCTTGAATGTGCAGTCATACTCTTACCATGGTGTTTGACATGCTAAAGAAATATGTATACTAAAACAGTTTGCTTTAAAATGTATGTACAGCTGTAACTTTAACAATCAATATGCTTGTACAGAGTATGCTTCAGAACGTGCTTATTGTAACCGTTTCGTTATCACAATTGTTCCTTAAATGGAAAATACGATTACTTTAGGTTGCATTTAAAACGGTTTTTGTAAGAATCATCTTAATGAAGCCTAAGTTCATGAATTCGTCTTAAATCTTCCAATGTATGTCAAGAGGCAGTCAAATCATATCAGATAAACGCTATGCAATCGTACACAGGGTGCCAAAGTAATCATTTATGCAATTTGTTAAACTCATGTTACATATAAACCCTTACACTCTACTTTTATCATTAGAACTTTAATATTTTGTACATGGGTATATGTTTGCATCAAAACATAGATTGTTCGGTTCTTGCAATAGCCACTTAAACTAATTGGATCTAATGTGTACCGACAATTTATGTTTCGATCCAAAATGATAAGAACCAATATGAAACATTTCAAATTAAAATGTTCAATTTTTACATCTCTGAGTAAACGAAAACATCTGTATTTTACATTTGACATATTTTTGTAATATGGCTTGAAGAAGTAGATGACACAATTTAGTCATGTCTGTTCCGTTTTCGTTTTTAAGCGCAGGCAATGGTCTTATAGGGATCTTAATTATCAAGTCCTGATCAAACTGATTAAACACTTTTATTTATATTCTGATTCATACCCTATGATATAAGATTGTTGGTTTGATTTTATGCTTATATTCCAGTCAATCACTAATGTCATGTTGTGACGCTGTCTCCATTTTAGGGGTTTTTTTTATTTAATATTAGGATGTCATGACACCCAACATGAGCTTTAAACAAACACCTAAGTAAACAATAAAGGCTTATGGTATGGATGGCTTGACTAAACCGCTTTTCCCGGGCGGGCTGAGGTGTTCAAAGTGGTTTAACAGTAATCAAGTGACCGGTCAGTAAGTAACAAGCTTTACCTGGAGGCACGAGCAGCCCATCTATTAATTATGGTACCAATAGTCGGGGCCCATTACAGATTTGAACGGGTAAATCAGAAGGTGGGGCTTGAACGGAAGTACACCGACAAACAAAACGCTCACAAACTTGTGAGAAATAGGCCTGTCTCACATATTCTCCGAACACTCACTTCACACAGCGTTGAAATAATAGAATGATTACGAGCAGTTTTGAAACCAGCGATCGTCATGCTGAGAAACGTGTTATCCATTGCATTTGGTTGGGATAAGTATGCTATGTAGTTCCCTCAGCCTTAACAGGAGGATCGTTTGACTACATTTTTCAGCAATAACGTATAAATCACGTGTATTTCTCGAAACTGTTTTGTTTGCTGTAAACAAATCTGCATAAAACAGACTACTGCGCTTATCAGGCAATCGATGCATCAATATTTCACAGACATGAGAGCCTTGGAAACAAGATAATGGTTAACGCCGAAGCAGAAAATGAAATATGACTGCAAAGCACACACGCTTGACATTATTTTATAAGTTTTATAAACAGTGTTATTTTACTTTGATTAAATAATTACAATTCTCGTTTAACGATTGCAGAAATTTTATTGCAACCGCGTTGGTGCATTTGTGTTTGTTTGTTTGTCTGAATTGATGCTTAAGGTCCAAGTCAACAGCTATAGTCAGATCGGGACGTTGCCTCCATTTACTGGGACTTTTATCCAACATAAGGTTGGCATGACTTTTAAACAAGTGCTTCAAGTCATGTAACCATACATGCAAGTCATTAAGGCTTGTATGTATGAATGGTTTAACTTGAACCACCTTACATTGAAAACTGATCGCAGTGATGGCGTGTTTGAATTATACAAGTCAAGTAAATATGTATCAATTTCGGTTTCTAGCGAACTGTCAAATACGCGTGTCGCTTAAAAGGGGTCTATGAGAGACAAGGGACATTATTTAGAAAAGGCCAAGTTTTACGCACGTAGTGCAATAATGAAGAAAACTAATCACAATCAGGATCAGATGTCCAAGTACAGTACATTCCGGTAAACGTCACTTTTACATAGTAAAACTGAGGTATACAGTGGTATACATTCCTTTCTTATTTTTCTTTGTTTGTTTAAATTGGTGCTTTACGTCTCTGTCAACAGCTATGATCATGTCGGAACGTTGCTTCTATTTTGTGGGACTTTTACCCAAAATGATGTCATGACATCCAACACGTGCTTCAAATATGACAATCCAATGAGCCCAAAAAGGCATATATTTATGGGTGATTTTACTTGAACCACTTTCCCTAACCCCGTTCAGACCAGGGCGGTTGATCTAACACATGAATTTGGGTTCTCGCAACCAAACGTTTGTGTGAAAATATAAAAATATCTAAGTTTTTCGAATGAAATGTTCATTTTTACAGCAAAAAAAGTATATTGTATTCGTAGGTTTTCGTAATACGGTAAAATAACCAATTAGAGATGTGGGTGTCACTTGATTTCATTTATTTCGTTCTTACAAAACAGGACACCACGATCGCATTACTCTTGTTCTCTCAGAAGCTTAGATGGTATTAGTGACATCGTTTTTCCTTTTCTATTCCACCATGAATTCTGTGACAGTTTCTTTGTTGTCTTTCGGATGATGTAGAAAATAATGACGTCAGCTTATAACGGACATTTATCATTCGACACAAACAAGTCTGTAAACATGTTCAATAATTAACTGTTGCAAAGCAGAGCGGCGAATTGTCATGAAATAATAAAACTGGAAGCTGAAATTATATATATCGCATCTTCTTAAAAATATCCCCGTCTGCAAATTCATTTGGTATACTACCTAATAAAGAACTAAATCAAGATGCAAAAGTAGCCCAGTATGGCCCACCCCTTTTCTCATTAAGTTGTTCACTGCTATTCAAAGGTACAAGTAGGCAAAGATCAGTATCTTGTTTTATTTTTATTTGCTACTACATGTATAACGCTTTGCGATAAAAAGCTTTCTGCTGAAAGGAAACGCTAGTTATGCTCCCCCCCCCCATCCATAGTCTACTTTAGAAGAAAATACCATTGCATACTCCTGTTGTAGTTTATAAATAGGGTGTCAGGGCCCGGAATGTTACGTTACAAGGAAGGTTATCATGATTAAATAGAATAAGGCTGCACTGTTCATAACTATGAAGATACAACTTGCTACAAGCAATATGATATAAGTCAACGTTTTATTTCCAGTCTGTCAGCTTGTCAACTTACTGACTCTTTTAATCAAACAATTTCGCAAACATCTTAGGATTTATGCTTATTAAAAGTATCACAATCTTCAGGCCATCCCATATTGTCAATACAACTGAGCGATCTGATTAGATTAGTTAGATTAGATTGTGGGAGATATAATAATATATGGCATCAACGTCGATTGTAGCGCCAAGGAAAACATTGCTTATTCGAAACTTAAGGCAACATTTAAGCATAATAACAAGGGCGTGCGATCAGGAAAACAGGTCCGTGAAATAATTAACCTCATACAATACACTATAATAAACGTACTTCATATATTTGGGTAAACGTAAGCGTTGATCGGGAAATTGAAGAGTTCAGAATGAAACCGAGGTTGGAAAAACTTAAACCAAATACAAACATAACCTCAACTGAAACACCGCTTTACATGTATAACAGTCAGAGACATAAAGGCTTTGGCTTAACAAAGAGTGCTCGGAAAATCATATCTTTACATGTGCCACTGACATAAGGTTATACAAGCAGGAGATGTTTTGATGAACACCGCCTCATTGTATATCAAGGCAGTTAACTAGCATACATAAAGCTGATAAAACACGTGATATGGAATGGGTGACGCTTAATGCAATCTACCCGAAGTTGCGATGAAAAATTCGAGTTTTCTCCTATACCATTTACTCTATTGACTGATAGATTGGCGCAGTCCATGCAGAAATGGAACATTTATTGAATGAAAGTAACATAAGAAGTCCAGGTTATTTCGTTTTCGCAAGCACTTCCGCCCCATGTACATATAGTGCTTCCAACACAATAACATTGAAGTGTTTGCGAAAACAAAATAATCGGATTTTCTTGTGTTACTTTCTTTCAATAAATGTTCAGTTTCTGCATGGACTGCACCCATCTATTTCTCAGTAAAATACACGCTATAGGAGAAAACTCGAATATCTAACCTCAACTTCTGATTCAATTGCATTGTGTGTCACCGATCATTTATCTATTTGAATGTAAACAATACCACGTGAGTGTCATTAGTGAAACTGCTGTATTTTTCATTACATAAAATGTATAAATAATTGCAAAATTGACTGTGTACTCTCATGCCCTACGTGTGATTATTTGTTTGATTTGAATCACACCGTAAACGTCGGTACTTTCTTTGTTTGTTTGTTTGTTTGTTTGAACTAATGCTTAACGTCCCAGTCAAAAGCTAATGGTCATGTCGGGACGCTGCCTCTATTTTATGGGACTTTTACCACAAATTAGGACGTTATAACATCCAATAAGAGCTTCGAATATAACCACCAAACTATACAAAAAAGGCTTATATTTATGGATAGTTTGACATGAACCCCTTTTCCTGGCCAGGCTCAGACCTGAGTGGTTAACCAGTAATCAGATGGTCAGTCAGTAGCAAAGAAGCTTTGCCTGGAGGCACAAGCAGCCCATGCAAAGCTACTTTCTTTTTACATAATCAGTATGATGTACTTAATCAGTACTTAATCAGTATGATGTACTTAACCAATATGATGTAAACGAAGCCTGTTCAAATACACAGCCTGATGGCGGTAGGCGCAGCACTCTTCATTCGGTTCCTGTGTAAGGCATACGCATTGTAAGTTCACCTGCCCTTATAAGCTATTACAAGGCAATTAATTAAGACCAAATGATGATTCTGCAATTCTCGTAAGCTGCTTTTTATCGATTTTCCCGCTGTACGTTTCCGGGAACTTATCGAAAAACAAGTAAAACTTGGGAGGCACTGTAAATAAACGAGGTTTATCTGCGTGCATATCTTCGCAATATTTTCTAAGCATTCCCTCCGTCACGTCCCTTCCTTCTTGGCGAATAATGCAAGCGCATACAACTTGGAACATGACCTCATCAGTGACAGGGACACATGCCGCTCGTGCAACACCTGCGCAACTGGTTAAAATTGCTTCCAAAATCGACGGTGTAACATTCAAACCACCCGACAAGATGATTTCTGACTTTCTTCCGGTGCAAAAGAAGACGCCATTTTCGGTCATATACCCGATATCATCCGTTTTATACCAGCCGTCAGCTGTTACTCGTTCCCGAGTCAAGTCTGGATCATTGTAATACTCCTTAAACATCGCTTCATTCCTCACAAATAATTCCCCCTTTTCATTAACAGGAACGATATTTTCGGATTCGTCCACAACCTTCACCTCAACTCCTTCAAGCGGTGTACCAATCGAGTATTCAACAAAATCATCGATGTTGTCCACCATACTGGAACAGGTCAACCATTGCTCTACGGAGGCATATAGATTTCCGAACACCTTGCAGAGCCGGTCGAGACAGTGTGCTAATTGTTTAGATATAGGTTGTCCTCCGGTCGCTAAGGCGCAAACAGGCCAGTTTTCACCGATCTCATTCTGAAAAGAAACAAACTGTAGTGGTTCTTTTTGTTTTATGTCTTGGTGTTTAAATTTTTTTTTGCTGTTGGCGCCTTATGTATGTTTTCGTATTTGTAGTTAAGTTAACTGAGTGGCCACCTATTGGGAAAATAGTTGTTCATTCGGCTTACGATATGTTTCATGGTATAAAGTACCTGATTGTTAGTTTGGTTTTTTCCCACCTCGGTTTTTGGAGTGGGAATCGTTTTCTGATTGCGCCTTTTCCTGATCTTTGCCTACTTGTACCTTTTTCGTTTGTGTTTGGGAATAAACAAAAAAATACGTCTGTATTGATCAGGAAAGTCAAAGTTCAAAAAATGTGAAAAAAAAAACACAACCTTTCTTTAAAGTGGCGTTATTATGTGTAAACATACTATAAAGATGAGTTCGAACACTTTATTAAACCGTTATGTCGGGACGATGCCTCCGCTTCCTGGATTTTAGACGGATGGGGAGTAACTGTGTCTTGCTCGATGACGCAAGACGATGCCACGTGTGGGAATCGAAGACTTGACATCCCGATTCGGACTCCGATGCTCTACCACCAGGCCACAGCGCTCCCCAAATTGATAATGACTATCATAGTTAGTCACTACTGTGAAAACTTATGAAAGATGAACTGGGCCCAGTTGTTCAAAATTAACGACATCGTTAGTTAACGATTCGATAAAATTTCAAAAATGAATATTACAAATACACTGTTATTTTTTGTTGATAAAATGTGAGAATCCTTTGCATTTTACACTGTTATATTTTACTTAACGAGTAGAGGTCTTGACGATAACGTTAAGCTAACAAAATTTCGAACAACTGGGTCCTTGTTGCTAGAAAATAAACGTTTACCTGTCTATCTAGCATGCTATGAAAGCCGAGCGGCAGCGTAAACATATGGGTGCATCGTTCCTGTCTAATGACGTCAAACAGCCAAGCAACGTGGTCTTCCGGAGGTGGGGAAGTCTCAAGCCGTGTAACACGTGTTTGGCCTGTAATCACTGTAGTAGGGAATCCACCACCCCATCCGAATGGTCTATCATTTATGTATACGCTATCAGGTTCCATCCAGATTGCATCAACCCAGGACAAGGCAGCAAGGACAAACGAACAATGGCGATGTACCACTACTTTGGGAATCCCAGTGCTGCCGGATGTTTGAAATAAGGTGAATGTATCCTCAGTATCTATCTCTGGCAGTTCAGTGTCAACAATGGTCCAAGCTGACATATCGCTTAATGTCAGAACCTTGTCATAATCAGCGCTACTTGGTCTGTTGTGGCAAACCAGAGATCTCAAGTATGGCATTCTCTCACTTTTGACATTACCGTTCTTGTCAAACGCATCAACTAATTTTCTAAATATTTGCCAGTTTTCGTCTTCCCTTCCGGGGTCCAATACAATCACCGAACACGTTTTAATCTTCTCCATCAATGCAACCACGTCGCTTCCATCAGTATACGTAAATGCTAGATTCACTGGAACGGCACCAGCATACATTGCTCCAAAGAACGCATAAAGCCAATCGGGACACGTTCGCATAGATATCGCCACGAACTCGCCCCTTTTCACGCCTAGTGCAATTAATCTTTTAGCACTATCGACAGAATTATTATATAATGTTTTAAATGAAACAGCGTGTCGCTTTCTATCACTAGAAACAAACACGACAGCGTCGCGATCCGGATGGTTTTCAGCGTTTGATCGTATACAAGCAGCCACAGTGGTGAGATTTTTGTCCACTAAATGCTTCTCTCTATCCTTTTTGTAATAACTGATGGAATACGCCATTTTGAAAACCGGGTCTAAATGAAATGTATGACTTATCAATATTTGTACACAGTTAAATTTATGTACGATAAAGCAGTGACCTCTCTGTTTCAAATTACACAAAAAATACAACCACAGATGATAATAAAAACAGTATCGAGTATAATTATATTACACTGCATGGTTAGTGCAAAAAGAAAAATCAGAGACGGAATGACGGAAAGCCGAAAATTATGTCACTCCGCTTTTCTTCGAAAAAGCGGGGGACAATAAGCAGTTTATAAATTTCAGCATTACATGCACGTAGTGTGCATCATCCCGGTATATTTTTGTTTGTCGTTGTTTTAAGGCCATCTCACCGTGTGCACCTCTATGTTTTTTCCTTCACGTCCTATAAACAGCCATGGTCTTGTTGGGATGTTACCTCCAGCCTATGCTACTTCTACAAAACATTGGGGATGTCATAAAATCTAAAATGTGTTTCGAATCTTAGCACCATGGTAAACCGCTATTGTCATACGTATGTGGAATGTATTGATTTTATCAATTGTCCCGGCCTGGCCCAGACCTTCTAAGTGATTAACCAGTGATAGACATTTCTTGCCTAACCCGAGATAGAGATGTACACCATACACTGAGATACAAACGTCTTTTTAATGGGGATGTCTCAAAGATACCAATCTTTCATACATGTGTATCCGTTTTGAGTTGCTGGTCAGGTTGACGCTAACCAGGAGCTGCATAGTCACAGGTTTATAGATATTTAAATATTTTGTATTCAGGAAGTCTAATACAATGTTCATGTACATGTGCGATAATCGGCTAAGAGATCACACCAATGCTGATCTAATCATTGATGGAAAGAGCGGAGTTTCTCATGACATTTCTTGTCTACGCACAGTATTGTACATCGTATCCGTAAATTACCATTGGGCGCGGTACAAGAAACTTTCTTTTGGCAGGTTGCATCAATACTTCAAAAACTTACACGGCCAACAGTTAAGGCCATGTACATGTACGATGACCGCATTGTTTCCGGGCAAGTCTCCCAGAACCTGACTATCGGTCCCCCAGAACCTGACTATCGGTGCTCTGTGACGTTACGCAAGATACTGGCGGCACTTTGTGAAAACGCTTGCTTTGCTAGCTTGTAAAACTGATAAAACGTTGTGTTTTTTTTTTTGTTGTTGTTTTTTTTTTTGACGTAGATTCAACCATTTTATACTAAACTTTTCAGTGAATTATTTTCTAAAAGAAGGTTTAGAAATTATCGTTAAATCTCTGATCACATTTTATTCATAATTGTCGAAAACCATGAAAAAACGGCGTGCCCCGTGTTTCATTTAATTGTTTGTCGAGGTAATTGCATCGGCGGTAAGGTTTACCTGAAGGTAAAAATCTAATGAGAGTTGACAAATTTTGGTGAAATTATTCCAATGAAGTCGAAACAATTAAGAAATGACGGGTGTTTGACTTAAGACGAAAGCGATGTCCCATCTGAGTGCCAAAACAAGTAGAAGCGCTTTATTGTAAAAGCAGTATCTTCGTCAGTCAAGCCATCGCAAAAGTTTTGCTGCTGAAAAATACGTTTTCTTCGTAGATTCGATAGATGTAATTATTTTTAGGGTTTGGTTTCAAGTAAACAAAAGTGAAAAGGCAATTGTCCCCCAAAATGTCCCAGTGCCGAAAATTGACGTTGTATTATAACAAAACGTAATTTTGGGAGACACCTATGAACATGTTACATCAATCAAGTAGCGATGAAAACATTATATAAAAATACGTTTTCTTTACTGATTACGGCGATGTAAGTTTTGTTATTGTAAGCCGTAACATTCTCTTAATGTTTAGAAATGCAATTGTCTCCCAAAATGTCCCACTCACGTTTTTAACCATTGTGACGTCTGTCAATAGCTAATTTTCGGTAAATGTGTTTTTGACAGACGTCTGGCAATAGCAGAATGTCGGTAAATTTGCTATTGCCAGACGCCTTGCAATAGTAAATTTACCAAATGTTCGATACTGACAGAAATATCTAGACACATCTTATACAATGTCAACCTTGCCCGTTAAAACATTAATTAGCCTCGTCCAGATTAATCGAGATTACTTAATTATATTGGCCACTCGTGTTGGGCTATTGTCGTGTAAAGTTTTTAAAAGTTCTTTTCTTCGATTCTTTTTTAATACTGGGCAAACATTCCCTTTAAATGATATTTTGTTTTATTTAATAGCTTACTAGATCGCGTTCACATTGGTTTCGATTTTCAAGTTTATTCACGTTTGTTATAGTCATAATAATATCATATGTAAGAAAATACCTATTGCCATATGACCGATGAAATATTTATGCAGTTGAAACATTATACATGTACAATGGTCTACGTCTTGACCTCACATACCTTTGAGAAGTCAGCAGAAAGATAATACTTTAAACTTTTTTTGACAAATAAAGACACATGTATGTCATTTGCACATTATTCTGCCCAGATTCTCTATTTAAGATCACAGGGAACTGTATATTTCAAATTATTTTAGAGCATCATACTGTTCTTGTTAAGGTTTGGCATGTTTGCCGTAAGGATGACGACAACGGTGTTATTCCAATTACTTAAACTGTCTAACGTCTTTGTAACTTTAGGGGTCACCAATATTGTGCGTAACGTCTGTGCACATTTCTTTCTCCATAGGTTAAATACCCTTGAAACGGCGGTTCTGTCCCGGTATGACTAAACTTGTTGACAGGGATGTTTAACCACAACACAACCCTCTGACTGAAAAAGAAAACATATTTTTAAATCAGCGAAAGACGGCGTATGAGCGTGCCGAACGTGGCCAGTACTCTTGGGTCTACATCAATACGAACCAGATATTCTACCGCACCCGGTTTTGGACTTATATAATAAGTTGCTTAAACAACAGTCACACATAAGCGTATAGCCCAACATTAGCGTATAGCCCAAACGCGCGTCGGTCGTATGAAAAATGGAAAATCGCAACACGCTGAAGATTTTAGGCGTATAAAAATTAATGTACCTTTAACTCGCTTTAGCAGTCACACATTAGCGCGTGACTGAGGCGTGTGCAGGACGTATAAAAATCTCAAAGTTTTAGAGTACGCTTGTGTTACGCCCCAGACACGCTAAGCACGTGCTATAGACGCGCAGCAAACGTTCAACCCGCGTCTCACACACGCTTGTGGCACGCTACTGAAGCAATATCTCATAAAATCGGAACGCGCATGTAGCGAACACTGACCTGCCTAAAACTTGCGCGAAACGCATTCGAAGCGTATTTAAGGCACCTGTAACGCGAGTGGAACTTATTCGAAACGTATAAGTCACACGTCCGGGACACGCCGAGCTTCTAGAAAATTTTTAAGCATGTTTAAAAAACATTTTGATCCCAAACGCGCAAGAAACGCGCGACGACATTTAGCGACGTACAGCGACGAGCACCGGACGTACATCAAGCGTACCCAAAGTACTCGTAACGCGTTTTGAACGTGTCTGCGACGTGCGCCTGGCGTATGTGGAATTTTGCAACAAATTTCAACACGCCCGGTGCGCGTTTCACTTATACGCTAAATTTTTAATGTGTGACCGCGATTTTAACCGCAGTTATAATTGGGCAAATAGGTCACTGTATAGGCGGCACCTTTGATATTCATATCTGGGCGTGGTCGACTAGTCCATCTGTTCAAGCAGGGTGATTATAGAAAAGTCGAACTCAGTCAGCCTAGAGTGCTGTCACATATTTACCGTTAGAGATCAGCTACCTGTATTTTGTCCAATCCAGTGAATTAGACAAAGTCGTATTTCATTCGAATTTTGTAACAGAAAACATGTGAGTTGAATCTTTCAACTGTATATCTCTAGATTTTACCTAGATAAAAAGTAGACCATACCCAATAACGCATTCATGAGGTAACGCCCATACAGTAACCTATTTGCCGAATTATAGTCAATTGCTATATTAAACTGATGTTTAACCTCTAATATTTTACAGTAATGTCGGAGAGAACCTCACCTGCGTGTTTAATCAGTTATTTTAGTTTTATTTAGGGAATTGTACGAGAGCGAGGGTTCGAAACTCCAATGCTCTACAACTGAGCTACTGAAAGGTACAAGTAGGCAAAGATCAGGAAAAGGCGCAATCAGAAAAAGATTCGCACTCCAAAAAAAAAAATCACCTCACAAAAATATGCAATATCACCAACTATCTTTTTTATGGACTTCTTGATTTTTTTCATTGATTTGTCGGAGTTTGAAACAAAAACTGTCAGAGACACAAATACTGGCAGACATAGCAAAGACTACTTACAACTGGTAAACTGCCTCCAATTGACACAAGGTAGTTACAAGTGACGCATCTGGGCGTGGCGTACGGCAGCAAACTTGTCTGTTGCTTGGCCCACCGGTGTCCAACTGGTGTTTTTCTTTTGCTCCGGAGTTAGTAGGTTATTCGGCGCCCAGGGATCTCCATCGTCGGGCAGCTTACTCAGATTGTGAGTCCTGGTTTTTGATTCATCAGGATGTTCATCATGATTTATTTGTTTGTTCTTGATGATTCATTGACTAGTTAGAGATTCACCACGAGGACCGAATAACTAACTAAATGTTATGAACCACTGCAGAAGCTGAGGGTGAGGTTATGGCCATGTAAAACCGGTTTAAGCCCGCCAGTAACTTTGTGTTACTGATCGTTCCAAGTCGATACTTCTGTGGTGGTTCTTTTTGTTTTATGTTTTGGTGTATAAAAAAATTTTGTGCTGTTGGCGCCTTATGTATGTTTCCATATTTTTAGTTAAGTTGAGGTAACTGAGTGGCCACCTATTGGGAAATAGCTGCTCATTCGGCTTGCGGTGTGTTTCGTGGTATAAGTACCTGATTGTTGGTTTGGTTTTTTCCCACCTCGGTTTTTGGAGTGGGAGTCTTTTTTCTGATTGCGCCTTTTCCTGATCTTTGCCTACTTGTACCTTTTTACTGTCAATAACAGACAAGCTGTTTTCAACTGGCACATGTATCAAAGCACTTACATGTAAGCACGGGATGCACAAGGCTTTTGGTAAGGAGGCATTGGATTGAGTCTTGTATGTAAAATATTCGATCATTTTTGTATGTTTTAGCCATCTACCGAACGGAATGTTTTGTTGTAGCGTTGAATAATTCCGTCATTATAAATATTTGTATTGTCATCCTTCTCCTTTCGCAGATTCTATACTTTTATTTATTAGAGGCAGGATAAATGATAGGTCCAATGTGACACTGGCTGTAGGCCGTGGTCGTTACGCAAGAAAACAAACAAATGAGCGGACGAACACATGAACAAACATTTTTTTTTTTACAATGGAATAGTTGGATAAATGAACTTGTTCAGATAGTGCGTCGATGTGATGAAATATCTTGAGATAATCCCTGACTGTTTGTCAATGTATGGTGTATTTACAACTCAAAATACATCTCAGATTAGGCAGGAAATGTCTGATAGACATTTACGAATTAAGACGGTGACGGATACGGCGATCGAACTTCGATTGAAATCAAGCTAAAACCCAGGGTCGTCTCAAAACCAAACTAATTAAATAGTGATGAAATGACGTTTTATGTGTTTACTTAGACCATTCATTTACCTTTCATCTCGTAGTCCATTTATTGTAAATTTTATTCATGGTTGTCGTGTAATTTCTGATTTCTGCGACGACCTGTGATTTTCTATTCAAAGATGGTTGCATGTTTACAATTTTCCGTCATTCTACAGCATCTTACATGACGTTACGTTGTAAGGTCTCGTGAAGTATCGCATCCGACGTCGCTTTACACTGTAGTGCGCGTGAACTTACACTGTAGATCCCTGTAAACTACAGAGATCTACGGCGTAGGCCTTCACGGGTATATAAGGAAACGCGTAGGATGATGTAGGGACTCCATCTTTCGATCTCGTTGAGAGCAGCTGCGTTTCTCGGTCTGTGCTGCTTGAATTTTGGTTTTTTGGCTTTATGTAACGTTTTCTTCGGTAAAAAAGGCAAAAATAGATAGGAAATAAATAAATTAACACAGTTTCGGCTTTTGAAACATTTTATTTATTGATTTTGACACTTAATCGGAATTTGATAAAAAAAAACAAGACAATACTTATACAAGTTACAACTTTTTTCAAAAGTTAACATTTTTAAACATTGTTAAAGCTGACATAGCCTAGTGTGCAAGTGATTGTTTATTGTTTTTGCAATAAATCAGCTCATTAAACCCCATGCTACCAATTTTCATCTCGTATTTCATGTTCTAGTCATATTTATTGCTCATAACCATTTGTTTTAATTGTTGAAAGAAGTTAACATGCTCTAAGAATTATTATTCATTAAAATTGTTGAACATTTAATCACCTTTCTTCTCATTCCATACCCATTGAGATTAGAAATAAGTCATGCATTTTCATATCCAAATCATCCTTTTGTTGGAGTCCACGCCTTTGTTAAGCATATTGTATCATTGAACACCCAGCAAGATAACAAAAGCTTTACTGGTCTAGGCCTCTACATAGGCAGTTACTGGGCCGCGGTCCGCACGAGCCGGCGCGCAACAGTATAAACCACGTGTATTTCGCGACACTGCTTTGTTTGATATAAACGAATCTGCATAAAACAGACTCAACCTACTGCGCTTATCAGGTAATCGATGCATCAATATTTCACAGAAATGGTTAAAATGCAATATGACTGCAAAGCACACACTCTTGACATTATCGTTGATTAGTTTGATGAACAGTGCTATTTTACTTTGATTTAATAATAACATAATTACTTTTAAATACCATGCATCTTATTCCAGAAGAACACTGAAGAAGTGCATTTGTGTTTGTTTGTTTGTTTGTTTGTTTGTTTGTTTGTTTGAATTGATACTTAAGGTCCAAGTCAATAGCTATGGTCATGTCGGGACGTTGCTTCCATTTACTGGGACTTTATCCAATATATGTTGGCATTACTTTCAAAACGGTGCTTCAAATATAACAACCCATGTGAGTCATTAAAGCTTATATGTATGAACCACCTTACATTAAAAACTGATCGCAGTGATGGCGTGTTTGAATTCTACACGTCATGTAAATATCTATCAATTTCGGTTTCTAGCATACTGTCAAATACGCGTGTCGCTCACTAGGGGTCTATGTGAGACAAGCTAAACTCTTCTCGCAGGTGTACGAGATAGTATTCTCGAGGTACTTCGTTTGTCGCCCTAACTACTTATTAGTCCGTCACTATGAGCGGAAATATTCATGGGTGGGACATTATTTAAAAAATACCAAGTTTTACGCATGTAGTGCAATAATGAAGAAAACTAATCACAATCAGGATCACATGTCCAAGCACAGTACATCCCGTTACACGCCACTTTTATATAGTAAAACTGAGATATACAGGGGCATACATCCCTTTCTTATTTTTGTTTGTTTGTTTGAATTGGTGCTTTACGTCACAGTCAACAGCCATTACCATGACGGGACGTTGCCTCCATTTTATTGGACTTTTACCCAAAATGATGTCATGACATCCAACAAGAGCTTTAAACATAACCATCCAGCTTACCCACAAAGACTTATATTATATTTATGGATGGCGATACTGGAACCACTTTCCCTGACCAGGTCAAGACCAGAGCGGTTGGTCTAAAACATGGATTTGAGTTCTCACAGCCAAACTTTTGTGTGAAAATATTAAAACAATCAAAGTTTTTCGAATGAAATGTTCATTTTTTACAGCTGAAAAAGTATCTGTATATTGTATTGGTAAGTTTTCGTACTACGGTAAAATAATAAATACAATTAGAGATGCGTGGGTCACTTGGTTCCATTCATTTCTTTCTTACAAAATACGTCACCATATCAGGATAACATATCCTTGTTTTATATATACCCCTTTATACCCCACGTTCATAAAGCGAAACTGGAATATGCAGGGATGTACCTATTTTTCTTATTTTTGCTCCAAAACATAGATTGTGGGTACTCGTTAGAACCGCCTTGGCAAAAATATTAAAAATTTTCTACTGAAAATTTTCCTTTTTTACAACTTAAAAATCTTTGTATATTGCATGGGCATGTTTTCGTAATGACGATCTCATTACTCTTGTTCTCTCAGAAGCTTAGATGGTAATAATGACATCATTTTTCCTGTTTCCATTCCACCATTAATTCTGTGACAGTGTCTTTGTTGTCGTTCGGATGTTGTAGAAAATAATAACCGTCAGCTTATAACGGACATCTATCATTTGATACAAACAAGCACGTAAACATATTCAACTGTATGTATTAAAACAAATTAACTGTTGGAAAGCAGTTGTGATAAAAAGTTTTCGGCTCAAAGGAAACGCTAGTTATGCCTCCCCCGCATATCCGCCTATAGTCTACTTTTGAAGAAAAATAAGACAAATTTTTCACCATTGCTTACTCCTGTTGTAGTACATAAACGGGGTGTGAGGCAATATTACGTTACGAGGAAATATTATCCTGATTAAATAGAATAAAGCTGCACTGTTCATAACTATGAAGGCTCGGTACAACTTGCTACAAGCAATATGATACAAATCAACGTTTTATTTCCAGTCTGTCAGATTGTCAATTTTCCAATACGTTTATCAAACAATTTCGCAAAAATCTTGGGATTTATGCTTATGGAAAGTGCCATAATTTCCTGGCAATCCCATATTGTCAATACAACTGAACGATCCGATTAAATTTGATTGTGGGAGATAAAGTCAGAAAGTCAAAATTTATTTTAAGTCGGGTAGTTTAAACATTTATAACATTAGCTATGAATAGCTATTTACCGACTACATATCATTATAATACATTCAAGTATAAACTACATAATTATCATAAAAGACAATCATATCATTTTTAAACATACAAATACACTTAAGATAGGTCAGATAATGCATATTAGATATAACAGATAGAACAGGTATATTCAAAACACAATTGTACATATGATTTTATCTTAAAATAAATAAATAAATAAGACATTAATATGCACATTGACAGGCGATGGATTGTAATAAAAGCCTGTTAGACTGTTAATAACACAGGAAAGCAGATTACATGCATGTTTCAGAACTTTCATAAGAGAGGCATTTATACACCTAAAATATTGTAAATAAATAAATAAATAAATAAATAAATAAATAAATAATATATTATAAACTGTCACATATGCAAGAGATAATGGCACTGCTGCCCTTCCCTCCTGTACGGGCAGTCCACACTCGAACAGGAAACGCAGCAGTATCAATATCGCTTACTGAGGCAGATAATGAGTTTAGACATATAAAACATGGAAAGCACTGTAGTGAAGCACTAAAAGCTTTAAACAATGCAAAGCAATACATATAAATATAGAGCATCTTGCAAAGAACAAAACACAGTAAAATTAACATGCTAACAAAAAGCAAAGTTATACTGAAGAACAAAAAGTACAGGTACAACTCTCCCCGTTCCAGGCACTGATTAAACCTTTAAAATTATTAAAACTTGTCTCTAAAATGTTGAGGTAAAGAATTCCATAATTTAGCTGCGCTGTACCGGAAAGAGCTGAGGCCATAACTTGAGGTTCTTACCTTAGGGATTTCAGCAGTTCTAGTGTACCTAAAAGAATAATTATGGATTTTAAAATTAAGCATGTCATGCAAATACACAGGTCCTTGGTGGTTTAAAATCTTAAAAGCTTCTAAAGCCATTGTCCTTAGTCTTCTCAACTTCAGTGTAGGCATTTTAGAATTTAAAAGTAATGTATCATAGTCTGAATTATAATCATTATAAATAAAACGTAGAGCTCTTTCCTGGATTTTTTCAAGCTTTTTGGTGTTGGTTTCACCACAAAAGTGCCAAGACAAAGGACAATAACTAAAGTTAGATAGTATGAAGGAATGATATATATTCAGCTTTCCTAGTTTACATATGTTTTACCAATACGTTTAAGAATCCCTAGTTGTCTTGAGGCTTTTTTGCAGATGTTAGATACATGTAAATCAAATTTTAGCTTAAAATCAATGGTTACACCTAATAATTTCACTTCATCCTCACAATGAATAATACACCCATTACCTAGATCAAAACTGAAATTTTCATTCTTGGATTTCAGACCAGCAGCTACAGCTTGAAATTTATCTGGATTGGCCTGCATGTGATTATCAGAGAACCAATCAACACATTTAATACTATCTTTAGTTAGTACAGATTTTACAACTTGTGGGTCACTATGGGCATAGGTAACAGTATTGTCGTCTGCATAGTTACGCAAGTCACTATCAGTTATAAAATAGACACTATCAGTTATAAAATAGAATATATCATTAATAAAAACGTTAAAAAGTACAGGACCTAAAATTGAGCCCTGAGGAACACCTTTGTAAATATCTTTAAAATCACTGATAAAAGTACCCAATTTAACATACTGTTTCCTTTTACTCAAGTAGTTTTTGATGAGACTAAGAGCATTCTCTGACAAACCATAATACTTTAATTTAAGCAATAACAGATTGTGTGGGAGACAATCAAATGCCTTTGAAAGATCCATAAGGATAGCACAGACATATTTATATTCATCTAATGCCTTTTTCCAATCCTCAATAATTTTAAGCAATGTGCTTTGGGTACCATACCCGGGTCTAAAAGCTGACAAATATGTATTGAAATGTAACTCAAAAAATTCTGAAAGCTGTGCATTTATGGATCTCTCATAGATCTTTGATATAACAGGTAGAATGCTTACAGGTCTATAGTTGCCTTTTTCCAAAGTACTGCTTTTCTTGTGTATAGGCGCAACTTGGGCCACTTTAAGTGGGTCAGGAAATTCTGAAGTGTGGAAAGAGTTGTTTATCATGATAGTGACCGGAGTAACTATGGAGGGCTTTGCGAGTTTCAAAAGTTTAGCTGAAATCCCATCACATCCAGTTGCCTTTTTTGAACCTAATCTATCAACTTGTTTACTAATAAAATTTTCATCTACATCTTTAAAGTGAAATTCTGTCGAACATTTATTATTTTCTATTATTTTCAGTATGCTGGGGTGATTTTCATCAACTGGTAGTGAATTAGTTCCAATATTCTTTGCGACATTTACAAAGAAGTTATTAAAAATTTCACAAACCTGTTTTTGATCATTTATCAGAGAATTATTTTCATTTGAAATAACAGATTTAGAGGTTTTATTTCTTTTGCTAGATAGAAAAGGTTTGATGGTAGGCCAAAAATCAGCTGATCTGCAACCCCCAACACATCTGTCAATAAAATACTTATTCATGGATTTCCTTTTCAAGCTAACAACCAGGTTCCTTTGTTTTCGAAAATTTTCCCAATTTCTGGCTGACTTACATTTTTGAAATTTGTTAAAAAGCATTTTTTTCTTATAAATCTCCTGTTTTAAATTTTTGCTCATATAAGGGAGTGGTTTGGGTAAAACTTTTTTCTTTTTCAAAGGAGCATGTTTGTTTGCGGTTTCTAAAAAAGCATTACTGAACATCTGATAAGCAGAGTTTACATTTTCCTTATCATTTAAAACAGATAAATTGAGCTTATTTTGGAGGTCATTATTAAAAACATCAGCATCAAGATGTTTAAAACTTCTGTAATCACACCACTTACTTTTATTTTCTGGTATTTCAAATTTCAACTGACAAGCTATAACATTGTGAACATCACTAAGTCCAGAGCTAAAATTGCAAGTTCCACTTATTTTTGATACATAGTCTGAATTAGTAAGAATAACATCAACAAGTGAAGGATTATGGTGTTGTGTATAGCATGTGGGTTTCTTTATCAAGTTTTGTAAATCAAAAACATCACTCAAGTTCATTAATGGGGAGCTTTTTTGTTTACAAAGCATATCAAAGTTCAAGTCTCCTAGAAGTATGTAGTGTTCATATTTGGTGCTGATTTTGTCAAGGGTCATTGAGCAGTCATTTTCAAATATTTGATCAGTCATTGATGGTGGCTTATAGGCACCTCAGATAAGGAGTTTTGAGTTTTGCAAATTTACCTCAACACTGATTGATTCAATGTGTTTAAATTCAAAGTCTTTCTGTCTGTCACCCGCAATATCTGATCTCAAATAGGCCGCAACACCTCCCCCTCTATCAGTCCGATCTGCTCTCCATAGATGGTAATTATCCACTGAAAAGAGTGCATCCAGAAAAGAGTCATCAATTTTGGTTTCAGATAAAAATAGGATGTCCAAAATGTTTCTATTTAATAAATCTTTGATAGAGTCAAATTTGTACCGTAAACTGTTGATATTGAGGTATGCACACAGAAAACGTTTTGGGAATTTAGTTTCAATTCACATAATTCTTCAAAAATGTTGAGAGGGTCCTCGTTAAGGTCACAAGACCCTGAAGAAATTATGCTGGCGTCAATCTGGGTGAAGAATGAATCCGAAAAGTGAAACTGATCACAGTTTTTACATAACCATGGGTTGTTATCATTTCCAAGTAGATAGTATTCATCAGGAGTAATACCGGCACATTTGATATGGCACCAGTAAAAGCAGCCGTCGCAGTAGATAGCTCGGTGTGTCTTACCTACCGGTTTGGAACAGAAACCGCAAGGATTCTTGACTGGTCCGGGATTCATAGATATATCTCCACATACAAGAAGGAGCATATACAACTGTTGTCGTCTCGGAATAGTTACTGGAACAGACGGTGGTTGGGTTCTGATAAGTCTTATGAAGTAGAATATATGTGTCAGATCATCAATGTTCTTGAATTTGTCTGAGAAATTTACATTAAAGCTGGAGTGATCATCATCACTTGGAAAGTGACAGGGCGAAGTTTTATTTGTTGTGTTTGTTTGTATGGGTCCTACCGTTTTAGACTTGTTCTGCCATCTAGAATCAGGTGAAAACAGCGAAATCGTCACTAAAAAGAACAGTTGACAAGTTTGTACTTTCATTTTCGTTAGTCTGTGGTAACCAAACGCTTGGTTATGGTGCTATTGGTTCAACTTCCGTGCAAACTTCTGTAGTCCGTGTTATCTAGGTGGATAGGTCAACCGTCCAAGTAACCCCGATCGCGAATAAAATTGATAAAATCCTTGTTTATATAAGTCTCTTTGGGCTGATAGGTCGCGATTTGATAAAATAGTCCCTTTAAAACATTTGAGAGTAAAAATCCAAAATAGTAATTCCAGCTTTTAGCCTTTTTGAAAAATAAATATTGACCCTAATTTTCCAAAGATGCTTGCGGGTCCTACGAATTACCGTGGTACCGATGTAATCATTTTGTTAGTTTCAGCTTAACCTCGGTATTTGGAGCGAAAAAAACTTTTTCTGATTGCGCCTTTTCCTGATCATTGCCTACTTGTACCTTTTGAGGCTTAACGCCCCAGTCAACAACTTTTCAGTCATGTCGCGACGGAGTCAACGCTTCCTGGGTTTAACCAGTACCGCAGGGAGTTAATGTGTCTTTCTCTAGGACACAACATGGTGCCGCCTGTGGGGACCTCTCGATTCGTTTTCCGACGCTCTACCACTACGCCACTGCGCTCCCTTCTTAACGTCCCAGTTATTAGCTATTGCCATGTCGGGACGTTGCCTCCATTTTATGGGACTTTTACCCAAAATTAGGATGTCATCACATGAAATATGAAATGTTATCACACACGTAAGCCACTAAGGCTTAAAGTATGGATGGTTTTACTTAAATCATTTTTCTAGGCAGACTTGGTCAGTTAACCGTAACCAGATGGTCACTATCGTTGTAAAGAGAAACGAATATGGGATACTTTAATGCATGTGTCAGATTAAAGGAATATTTTATTTATAAGAGGGGCGTTCAGAAAGCTCCCCGAAAAGTGCTGCCAAATTTCAATTTTCATTCTCGTTTTTTATGTGTATGTTGTGAATTAACATATAGTTAACATATTCACAAAATTTGAATTAAATCGGATCATGAAAATTGAGCACGTGCGTTTCTAGGGTAACAATTGTAAAACCGGCTCAAGGTCGTAACAATGTCATAACACAAGCATCCATTCGCCGTTTACTAGCTCTTAAGCTTTTTGGGGAGCCATCTTACATACGGGCGTCTAATTGTCAGTTTTGTATGTATGGATAGTTTGACATGAACCACATTTCCTGGCCAGGCTCAGACCTGAGTGGTTAACCAGTAATCAGATGGTGAGTACGTAGCAAAGAAGCTGCCTGGAGGCAAAAGCAGCCCATTTAAAGCTACTTTCTTTGTACTTAATCAGTATGATATACTTAATCAGTACTTAACCAGTACGATGTACTTAATATGATGTAAACGAAGCCTGTTCAAATACACAGCCTGACGGAGGTTGGTTTCGAAGGCTGGACGCAGCACTCTTCATTGGGTTCCCGTGTAAGGCATACGCATTGTCAGTTCACTTGCCCTTAAAATGTATTACAAGACAATCGATTAACACCGAATGATGATTCTGCAATTCTCGTGAGCTGCCTTTTATTGATTTTCCCGCTGTATGTTTCCGGGAACTTATCGAAAAACATGTAATGCTTGGGAAGCACTGTGAATAAACGCGGTTTATCTGTGTGCATATCTTCACAATATTCTCTAAGCATTCCCTCCGTCACGTCCCTTCCTTCTTGGCGAATAATGCAAGCGCATACAACTTGGAACATGACCTCATCAGTGACAGGGACACATGCCGCTCGTGCAACACCTGCGCAACTGGTTAAAATTGCTTCCAAAATCGACGGTGTAACATTCAAACCACCCGACAAGATGATTTCTGACTTTCTTCCGGTACAAAAGAATACGCCATTTTCGGTCATATACCCGATATCATCCGTTTTATACCAGCCGTCGGCTGTTACTCGTTCTTGAGTCAAGTCTGGATCATTGCAATACTCCTTAAACATCGCTTCATTTCTTACAAATAATTCCCCCTTTTCATTAACAGGAACGATATTTTCGGATTCGTTGACTACCTTCATCTCAACTCCTTCAAGCGGTGTACCAATCGAGTATTCAACAAAATCATCGATGTTGTCCACCATACTGCAACAGGTCAACCATTGCTCTACGGAGCCATATAGATTTCCGAACACCTTGCAGAGCCGGTCGAGACAGTGCGCTGATTTTTTAGATATAGGTTGTCCTCCGGTCACTAAGGCGCAAACAGGCCAGTTTTCACCGATCTCGTTCTGAAAAGAAACAAACTCCATTGTGTTTCGGAATAGACAAACAGATGCGTATTTCTGTATTGATCAGGAAAGGCAAATTTCAAAAAAGTGTAAAAAAAAACACAACCTTTCTTTTAAGTGGCGTTATGTGTAAACATACTACAGAGATGAGTTCGAACACTTTACTAAACGAAGCCGCCGCTTCCCGGATTTTAAACAGAATATTGTTTGTTTGTTTGTATTGAGGCTTAACGTCCCAGTCAACAATTTTTCAGTCATGTCGGGACGGAACCAACGCTTCCTGTGTTTAACCAGTAATGCAGGGAATTAATGTGTCTTGCTCAAGGACACAACACGCTGCCGCCTGTGGGGGTCGAACCCTAGATCTCTCGATTCGGAGTCCGACGCTCTCCCACTACGCCACCGCGCTCACGTTTAAACAGAATATGGGGAGTTACTGTGTCTTGCTCGAAGACGCGACGATGCCGCGTGTGGGGATCGAAGACATGATGTCCCGATTCGGACTCCGATGCTCTACCACCAGGCCACAGCGCTCCCCAAATTGATAATGAGTATCATAGTTAGTTACTACTGTGAAAACTTACGAAACATGAACTGGGCCCAGTTGTTCAAAATTAACGACATCGTTAGTTAACGATTCGATGAAATTTCAAACATGAATATTACAAATACACTGTTATTTTTTTATTGATAAAATGTGAGAATCCGTGAGAATCCTTTGCAATGCAAAGGATTCTCACATTTTTTCAACAAAAAAATAACAGTGTATTTGCTTATGTAGTCAGCATTTACTTAACGAGTAGAGGTCTTGATGATAACGTTAAGCTAACAAAATTTTGAACAACTGGTTCCTGGTTGCTAGAAAATGAACGTTTACCTGTCTATCCAGCATGCTATGAAAGCCGAGCGGCAGCGCATACATATGTGTGCATCGTTCCTGTCTAATGACGTCAAACAGCCAAGCAACGTGGTCTTCCGGAGGTGGGGAAGTCTCAAGCCGCGTAACACGTGTTTGACCTGTTATTACTGTAGTAGGAAATCCACCACCCCATCGGAATGGTCTATCATTTATGTATACGCTATCAGATTCCATCCAGATTGCATCAACCCAGGACAAGGCAGCAAGGACAAACGAACAATGGCGATGTACCACTACTTTGGGAATCCCAGTGCTGCCGGATGTTTGAAATAAGGTGAATGTATCCTCAGGATCAATCTCTGGCAGTTCAGTGTCAACAATGGTCCAAGCCGACATATCGCTTAATGTCAGAACCTTGTCACAATCATCGCTACTTGGTCTGTTGTGGCAAACCAGATATCTCAAGTATGGCATTCTCTCACTTTTGACATTACCGCTCTTGTCGATCGCATCAACTAATTTTCTAAATATTTGCCAGTTTTCGTCTTCCATTCCGGGGTCCAATACAATCACCGAACACGTTTTAATCTTCTCCATTAATGCAACCACGTCGCTTCCATCGGTATACGTAAATGCTAGATTCACTGGAACAGCACCAGCATACATTGCACCGAAGAACGCATAAAGCCAATCTGGACACGTTCGCATAGATATCGCCACAAACTCGCCCCTTTTCACGCCTAGTGCAATAAATCTTTTAGCCATATCGATAGATTTATCATATAATGTTTTAAATGAAACAGGATGTCGCTTTCTACCACTAGATACAAACACGACAGCGTCACGATCTGGATGTTTTTCAGCGTTTAGTCGTATACAAGCAGCCACAGTCGTGAGTGTTTTATCCACTAAATGTTTCTTTCTATCCTTTTTGTAATAACTGATGGAATACGCCATTTTGAACACTTCAGTGTAGTAACCGGGTCAAAATAAAATGTATGACTTTACACAATTTGTACACAGTTGAATTTTTGTACGATAAAGCACTGACCTCTCTGTTTTAAAGTACACCAAAATACAACCGCAGATGATAATGAAATTAGTATACAAGTATAAATATGTTACACTGCATGGTAAGGGTTACAAGCAGTGAACTTCAGCATTACATGCACGTGGTGTGCAAGATGCCGGGATATTTTTATTTGTCGTTTTTAAGGCCATCACCCTGTGTGTACTTCTGTCAATGCTAGAATTTGTTTGATTATTTTTTTTTTACTTCACGTCCACGTAAACAGCCATGGTATTGTCAGGCTGTTGGTTCCACTCTATGGTACTTCTACCAAACATTGAGATGTCATAACATCTGAAATGAGCCACCGCATGAGAAATTCAACAACTTGCATAGGCGAAAACAAAGCCGCAGATCAGCTGTGCATTAACTGCACGGCTGATCAGCGCCTTTGGTTTCACTGCACGGATAGTACAATCCTTCTTCTTCTAAAATCCGAAATTTCAAGCTTCTAGCTTGCTTCTGTAACTGTACAGGCTTGTTTTGTGTCAGACCTGGTCGAAACACAAATTGTTGGTTTTCTCACGCACAGGCTGTGTTTCGAATGTAAGCACCAAGGTAAACAGCTAATGACATACGTGTGTGCGAATGTATTGATCTAATCAATTGTTCCTGGCTTGGCCTAGACCTTCTAAGCGCTTTACCAGTATTTAAAACAGATAGTTGGTCAGGATGTTATAAGCCGGCTGGGCCCACATTCCCATCCGTCATCTAAATTCACTTGTTCGCTGCTCGTGTTCGCTAAAGGTGTTGTTCTGCATCCTTAACAGTTGACCTTGAATATGCAGTCATACTCTTACCATGGTGTTTGACATGCTAAAGAAATATGTATACTAAAACAGTTTGCTTAAAATGTATGTACAGCTGTAACTTTAACAATCAATATGCAGAGTATGCTTCAGAACGTGCTTATTGTAGGCATTTCGTTATCAAGATTATTCCTAAAATGGAAAACACGATATCTTTAGGTTGCATTTAAAACAGTTTTTGTAAGAATCATCTAAATGAAGCCTAAGTTCATGAATGCGTCGTGCTTAATCGCATTCGTCTTAAATCTTCCAATGTATGCCAGGAGGCAGTCAAATCATATCAGATAAACGCTATGCAATCGTACACAGGGTGCCAAAGTACATGTAATGATTTATGCAATTTGTTAAACTCATGTTACATATAAACCCTTACACTCTACTGTTATTCATTAGAACTTTAATATTCTGTAAATGGGTATATGTTTGCATCAAAACATAGATTGTTCGGTTCTTGCAATAGCCACTTAAACTAATTGGATCGAACGTGTACCGACAATTTATGTTTCGATCCAAATTGATAAGAACCAGTATAAATCATTCCAAATTAAAATGTTCAATTTTTACATCTCTGAGTAAACTAAAACATCTGTATTTTACATTTGACATATTTTTGTAATATGGCTTGAAGAATTAGATGACACAATTTAGTCATGTCTGTTCCGTTTTCGTTTTTAAGCGCAGGCAATGGTCTTATAGGGATCTTAATTATCAAGCCCTGATCAAACTGATTAAACACTTTTATTTATATTCTGATTCATACCCTATGATATAAGATTGTTGGTTTGATTTTATGCTTATATCCCAGTCAATCACTGATGTCATATTGTGACGCTGTCTCCATTTTAGGGTTTTTTGCTTAATATTAGGATGTCATGACACTCAAAATGAGCTTTAAAAAACCACCTAAGTAAACAACAAAGGCTTATGGTATGGATGGCTTGACTAAATCGCTTTTCCCGGGCGGCCTGAGGTGTTCAAAGTGGTTTAACAGTAATCAAGTGACCGGTCAGTAAGTAACAAGCTTTACCTGGAGGCACGAGCAGCCCATCTATTGCTTGCTTAATGAGAAGGAGAAGACAGAGGGAAGAGCAGGCAAAGGGCCTGTATTTAAAAAGTTGAGTACTTTAGCAGGGTAATATTATTTTCAAGTTACCTTTCTAAATTAATATCACTGAAAAATTAAAAAAATAACAAACATGCAAGAGAAGAGAGATCCTACATGCAGTTTATTACTCATGCAGAGAATCTATTCTGAAGCATGGAAGCCGCATCAGAGACAGACAGTTGGTTTTGGGGAAAATTATAAAGGAAGACAAAAGCAGATAAACTCAAAAAAATATTGTCAAGGACAGTGAATATTACTCATTCATTTGTACAGGGAAGAAAAAATGATAAAGTGGTGACCATTTCTTCATAAACTTGTTATATTTATTATTTATGTAGGAAATGTATTTCTCGCAGAGCATTTATTTTTTCTTTAGAAAAGTTTATAAAACCTTGGATAGTTCTTGAAATAAATTTAATTATGTAAATAAACAAGTTAGCTAAAACGTAAATATAATATAGAAGTTCATTTTTACCAGAGTATGAAAAAGTACTGCCCTATCGTCTGAAGGTAAATCAATATTAACGTGTGTTATAAGCCATGTTCTAAGGTCACTCCAAAAAGCTTTTACCCTGGGACATATCAAGAATTCTGAGAAACTTCTTACCCTCTGCATTCGGTTGAGGTAAGTATGCTATGTAGTTCCCTCAGCCTTAACAGTAAGGTAAATTGAAAATAAATGATCAGTAATATAGTATAAACCACATGTGTACTTCGCGAAACTGTTTTGTTTGCTGTAAACGAATCTGCATAAAACAGACTCATCCTACTGTGCTTATCAGGCAATCGCTGCATCAATATTTCACAGAAATGAGAGCCTTGAAAACAAGATATATGGTTAAAATGAAATATGACTGCAAAGCACACACTCTTGACATTATTATTGATTAGTTTTATGAACAGTGCTATTTTACTAACATAATTACGTTTCAATTTTCAAAAGAACACGTCTCCTTTCACGACTGCAGAAATTTCAATACAACCGCATTGGCGCATTTGTATTTGTTTGTTTGTTTGTTTGAATTGATGCTTAATGTCCAAGTCAACAGCTATGGTCAAGTCGGGTCGTTGCCTACATTTACTGGGACATTATCCTACATTAGGTTGGCATGACTTCCAAAAATGTGCGTTAAATATAACCACCCATGCAAGTCATTAAGGTTTATATGTATGAATGGTTAAACTTGAACCACCTTACATTGAAAATTGATCGCAGTGAAGGCGTGTTTGAATTCTACATGTCAAGTACATATATATGTTTCAATTTCGGAGGCCCTCCCAGGGGTTTTGGGGATTCAGGGAGAAGGGCTATTTATTTTCAGGGATTTGGGGAGAAGGGTCATTTATTTTCAGGGATTTTGGGAGATTTTGGGGTTTTAGGGAGCAGGGGGCTGAGGAAAAACACTTTGGGGAGCTGGGGAGAAAGGTCATTTTTCTTTCAGGGAGCAAAGACACCCCCCGGTGGGGGCTCATTTCGGTTTCTAACGTACTGCCAAATACACGAGATAGCTTCCTCGTAGTACTTCGTTTTTCACCCTAACTACTTATTGGTCTGTCACGTATGAGCGGAAATAGCCATGGATGGGACTTTATTTAAAAACGGCCAAGTTTTACGCACGTAGTGCAATAATGAAGAAAACCAATCACAATCAGGATAACATGTCTATGCACTGCACATCCCGTTATTGAAACGCAACTTTTATTGTAGTAAAACTGCACTGTACAGGGATATACATCCTTTTCTTACTTTTATTTGTTTGTTTGAATTGGTTCGTTACGTCCCAGTCAACAGCCATTACCATGTCGGGACGTTGCCTCCATTTTATGGGACTTTTACCCAAAATGATGTCATGACATCCAACAAGAGCTTCAAACATAACCATCCAGCTAACCCACAAAGACATATTATATTTATGGATGGCGATGCTGGAACCACTTTCCCTAACAAGGTCCAGACCAGAGCGATTGGTCTAAAACATAGATTTGAGTTCTCACAGCCAAACTTTTGTTTGAAAATATTAAAAGTATCAACGTTTTTCGAATGAAATGCTCAATTTTTACAGCTGAAAAAATCTCTGTATATTGTATTGGTAAGTTTTCGTAATACGGTAAAATAATAAATACAATAAGAGATATGGTGGTCACTTGGTTCCATTCATTTCTTTTTTACAAAATAGAACTCCACGATCTCATTACTCTTGTTATCTCAGAAGCTTAGATGGTATTAATGACATCATTTTTCCTGTTTCTATTCCACCATCAATTCTGTGACAGTTTCTTTGTTGTCTTTCGGATGTTGTAGATAATAATGACGTCAGCTTACAACGGTCATCTATCATTCGACACAAACAAACCTGTTAACCTGTTCCACAGTACGTACTAAAACAAATTAACTGTTGGAAAGCAGAGCGAATGGTCATGAAATAATAAAACTGGAAGCCGAAATTATATAGATCGCATCTTCTAGAACATATCCCCATCGGCAAATTCATTTGGTATGCTATCTAATAAAGTGCTAATGATGATGCATAAGTAGCTGAAATACCAGTATGGTCCATTGCTATTGAAGGATATTGTTTTATTTTTATTTGCTACTATAACGCTTTGCAATAAAAAGCTTTCGGCTCAAGGGAAACACTAGTTATGCCCCCGCCGCCTATAGTCTACTTTTGAAGTAAAATAAGACAAATTTTTCACCATTGCTTACTCCGTTGCAGTATATAAACGGGGTGTGAGGCAATATTACGATAAAAGGAAACATTATCCTGATTAAATAGAATAAAGCTGCACTGTTCATATCTATGAAGGCTCGGTACAACTTGCTACAAGCAATATGATACAAATCAACGTTTTATATCCAGTCTGTCAGCTTGTCAATTTTCCGATTCGTTTAATCAAACAATTTCGCAAACATCTTGGGATTTATGCTTATGAAAAGTGCCATAATTTTCTGGCAATCCCATATTGTCAATATAACTGAACGAACTGATTAAATTAGATTGTGGGAGATGTAATCATTTTGTTTGTTTATGCTTAACCTCGGTATTTGGAGTGAAAAAAAAATCTTTTTCTGATTGCGCCTCCTGATCGCTTCTCATAGCCTACTTGTACCTTTTGAGGCTTAACGCCCCAGTCAACAATTTATCCGTCATGGCGGGACGGAGCCAACGCTTCCTGTGTTTAACCAGTACTGTAGGGAGTTAATGTGTATTTCTCAAGGACACAACATGGTGCCACCTGTGGGGACCGCTCCATTCGGAGTCCGACGCTCTAACACTACGCCACCGCGCTCCCTTGTTAACGTCCCAGTTATTAGCTATTGCCATGTCGGGACGTTGCCTCCATTTTATGGGACTTTTACCCAAAATTAGGATGTCATGACATGAAATGTGAAATGTTATCACACACGTAAGCCATTAAGGCTTATAGTATGGATGGTTTTACTAAAATCATTTTTCTAGGCAGACTTGGTCAGTTAACCGGTAACCAGATGGTCACTATCGTTGTAGAGAGAAACGAATATGGGATACTTTAATGCATGTGTAAGATTAAAGGAATATTTTATTTATACGAGGGGCGTTCAGAAAGCTACCCGAAAAGTGCTGCCAAATTTCAATTTTCATTCACGTTTTTTATGTGTATGTTGTGAATTAACATATAGTTAACATATTCACAAATTTGAATGACATTGGATGAAAATTGAGCACGTGCGTTTCTAGGGTAACAATTGTAAAACCGGCCCAAGGTCGTAACAATGTCATAACACAAGCATCCATTCGCCGTTTACTAACCGTCTTAAGCTTTTTTGGAAGCCATTTTACATACGGGCGTCTAATTGTCAGTTTTGTATGTATGGATAGTTTGACATGAACAACATTTCCTGGCCAGGCTCAGACCTGAGTGGTTAAACAGTAATCGGATGGTGAGTCCGTAGCAAAGAAGTTGCCTGGAGGCAAAAGAAGCCCATTTAAAGCTACTTTCTTTGTACTTAATCAGTATGATGTACTTAATCAGTACTTAACCAGGACGATGTACTTAATATGATGTAAACGAAGCCTATTCAAATACACAGCCTGACGGAGGTTGGTTTCGAAGGCTGGACGCAGCACTCTTCATTGGGTTCCTGTGTAAGGCATACGCATTGTCAGTTCACTTGCCCTTAAAATCTATTACAAGACAATCGATTAACACCGAATGATGATTCTGCAATTCTCGTGAGCTGCCTTTTATTGATTTTCCCGCTGTACGTTTCCGGGAACTTATCGAAAAACATGTAATACTTGGGAAGCACTGTGAATAAACGCGGTTTATCTGTGTGCATATCTTCACAATATTCTCTAAGCATTCCCTCCGTCACGTCCCTTCCTTCTTGGCGAATAATGCAAGCGCATACAACTTGGAACATGACCTCATCAGTGACAGGGACACATGCCGCTCGTGCAACAGCTGCGCAACTGGTTAAAATTGCTTCCAAAATCGACGGTGTAACATTCAAACCACCCGACAAGATGATTTCTGACTTTCTTCCGGTACAAAAGAAGACGCCATTTTCGGTCATATACCCGATATCATCCGTTTTATACCAGCCGTCGGCTGTTACTCGTTCTTGAGTCAAGTCTGGATCATTGCAATACTCCTTAAACATCGCTTCATTTCTTACAAATAATTCCCCCTTTTCATTAACAGGAACGATATTTTCGGATTCATCTCAACTCCTTCAAGCGGTGTACCGATCGAGTATTCAACAAAATCATCGATGTTGTCCACCATACTGCAACAGGTCAACCATTGCTCTACGGAGCCATATAGATTTCCGAACACCTTGCAGAGCCGGTCGAGACAGTGCGCTGATTTTTTAGATATAGGTTGTCCTCCGGTCACTAAGGCGCAAACAGGCCAGTTTTCGCCGATCTCATTCTGAATAGAAACAAACTCCATTGTGTTGTATTTCGGAATAGACAAACAGATGCGTATTTCTGTATTGATCAGGAAAGGACAATTTCAAAATAGTGTGGAAAAAACACAACCTTTCTTTTAGGTGGCGTTATGTGTAAACATACCAAAGAGATGACTTCAAACACTTTATTTAACCGTGATGTCGGGACGATGCCTCCGCTTCCCGGATTTTAAACAGAATATGGGGAGTTACTGTGTCTTGCTCGAGGATGCAAGACGATGCCGCGTGTGGGAATCGAAGACATGATGTCCCGATTCGGACTCCGATGCTCTACCACCAGGCCACAGCGCTCCCCAAATTGATAATGACTATCATAGTTAGTCACTACTGTGAAAACTTATGAAACATGAACTGGGCCCAGTTGTTCAAAATTAACGACATCGTTAGTTAACGATTCGATAAAATTTCAAACATGAATATTACAAATACAGTTATTTTTTATTGATAAAATGTGAGAATCCTTTGCATTGCAAAGGATTCTCACATTTTATCAACAAAAAAACAGTGTATTTGCTTATGTATTCAGCATTTACTTATTAATGAGTAGAGGTCTTGACGATAACGTTAAGCTAACAAAATTTTGAACAACTGGGTCCTGTTTGCTAGAAAATGAATGTTTACCTGTCTATCCAGCATGCTATGAAAGCCGAGCGGCAGCGCATACATATGGGTGCATCGTTCCTGTCTAATGACGTCAAACAGCCAAGCAACGTGGTCTTCCGGAGGTGGGGAAGTCTCAAGCCGTGTAACACGTGTTTGGCCTGTAATTACTGTAGTAGGAAAGCCACCACCCCATCGGAATGGTCTATCATTTATGTAAACGCTATCAGATTGCATCCAGATTGCATCCACCCAGGACAAGGCAGCAAGGACAAACGAACAATGGCGATGTAACACTACTTTGGGAATCCCAGTGCTGCCAGATGTTTGAAATAAGGTGAATGTATCCTCAGTATCTATCTCTGGCAGTTCAGTGTCAACAATGGTCCAAGCCGACATATCGCTTAATGTCAGAACCTTGTCACAATCATCGCTACTTGGTCTGTTGTGGCAAACCAGATATCTCAAGTATGGCATTATCTTACTTTTGACATTACCGCTCTTGTCGAACGCATCAACTAATTTTCTAAATATTTGCCAGGTTTCGTCTTCCATTCCGGGGTCCAATACAATCACCGAACACGTTTTAATCTTCTCCATCAATGCAACAACGTCGCTTCCATCAGTGTACGTAAATGCTAGATTCACTGGAACGGCACCAGCATACATTGCTCCAAAGAACGCATAAAGCCAATCGGGACACGTTCGCATAGATATCGCCACAAACTCGCCCCTTTTCACGCCTAATGCAATAAATCTTTTAGCAATATCGACAGATTTATCATATAGTGTTTTAAATGAAACAGGATGTCGCTTTCTATCGCTAGATACAAACACGACAGCGTCACGATCCGGATGTTTTTCAGCGTTTAGTCGTATACAAGCAGCCACAGTCGCGAGTGTTTTGTCCACTAAATGTTTCTTTCTATCCTTTTTGTAATAACTAATGGAATGCGCCATTTTGAACACTTCAGTGTAGTGACCGGGTCTAAATCAAACTTATCACTATTTGTACACAGTTAAAGTTTTGTACGATAAAGCAGTGACCTCTTTCTTTTAAAGTAAACCAACAATACAACAGCAAATGATAATGAAAACAGTATATGAGTATAATTACATGATAAGCAGTTTATAAACTTCAGTATTACATGCATCATCCCGATATATTTTATTTGTCGTTGTGTTTAAGACCATTACACCGTGTGTACCTCTGTGCATGCTAGAGTTTGATTTTTTTTTTTTTTTTTTTTTTTTTTTTTTTGCTGAACGTAAACAGCCATGGTCTTGTTGGGATGTTGCCTCCACTATATGGGTCATTGGAGATGTCAAAACATCCGAAATGTATTTCGAATGTAAGCACCATGGTAAACAGCTAATGCCATACGTGTGTGCGAATGTATTGATTTAATTGTTCCTGGCTTGGCCTAGACCTTCTAAGCGCTTTACTAGTATTTAAAACAGATAGTTGGTCAGGATGTTATAAGCCGGCTGGGCCCACATTCCCATCCAGTCATCTAAAATGCACTTGTTCGCTGCTCGTGTTCGCTAAAGGTGTTGTTCTGCATCCTTTACAGTTGACCTTGAATGTGCAGTCATACTCTTACCATGGTGTTTGACATGCTAAAGAAATATGTATACTAAAACAGTTTGCTTAAAATGTATGTACAGCTGTAACTTTAACAATCAATATGCTTGTACAGAGTATGCTTCAGAACGTGCTTATTGTAGGCATTTCGTTATCAAGATTATTCCTAAAATGGAAAACACGATATCTTTAGGTTGCATTTAAAACAGTTTTTGTAAGAATCATCTTAATGAAGCCTAAGTTCATGAATGCGTCGTGCTTAGTCGCATTCGTCTTAAATCTTCCAATGTATGCCAAGAGGCAGTCAAATCATATCAGATAAACGCTATGCAATCGTACACATGGTACCAAAGTAATCATTTATGCAATTTGTTAAACTCATGTTACATATCGACCCTTACACTCTACTTTTATCATTAGAACTTTAATATTCTGTACATGGGTATATGTTTGCATCAAAACATAGATTGTTCGGTTCTTGCAATAGCCACTTAAACTAATTGGATCTAACGTGTACCGACAATTAATACACTTAAACTTATTGGATCTAACGTGTACCGACAATTTATGTTTCGATCCAAAATGATAAGAACCAATATGAAACATTTCAAATTAAAATGTTCAATTTTTACATCTCTGAGTAAACTAAAACATCTGTATTTTACATTTGACATATTTTTGTAATATGGCTTGAAGAATTAGATGACACAATTTAGTCATGTCTGTTCCGTTTTCGTTTTTAAGCGCAGGCAATGGTCTTATAGGGATCTTAATTATCAAGTCCTGATCAAACTGATTAAACACTTTTATTTATAATCTGGTTTATACCCTATGATATAAGATTATTGGTTTGATTTTATGCTTATATCCCAGTCAATCACGAATATCATGTTGTGACGCTGTCTCCATTTTAGGGTATTTTACTAAATATTAGGATGTCATGACACCCAAAATGAGCTATAAAAAACACCTAAGTAAACAACAAAGGCTTATGGTATGGATGGCTTGACTAAATCGCTTTTCCCGGGCGGCCTGAGGTGTTCAAAGTGGTTTAACAGTAATCAAGTGACCGGTCAGTAAGTAACAAGCTTTACCTGGAGGCACGAGCAGCCCATCTATCAATTATGGTCCCAATGGGCGGGGTCCATTATAGATTTGAACGGGTAAATCAGAAGGCGGGACTTAAACGGAAGAACACCGAGAAACAAAATGCTCACAACCCGCGAGAAATAGTCTTGTCTCACATATAATCCGAACCCTCACTTCACATAGCGTTGCAATGATCGAACGATAACGACCGGTTTTGAAACAAGCGATCTACATAGTGAGAAACATCTTACCCTCTGCATTTGGTTGGGGTAAGTATGCTATATAGTTCCCTCAGCCTTAACATGAGGATCGTTGGACTAAATTTCTCAGCAATAAAGTATATGCCACGTGTATTTCGCGACTCTGCTTTGTCTGTTGTAAACGACTTTGTATAAAACAGACTCAACCTACAGCGCTTATCAGGCAATCGCTGCATCAATATTTCACAGAAATGAGTGCCTTGAAAACAAGATATATGGTTAAAATGAAGTATGACTGCAAAGCACACATACTTGACATTATCGTGATTAGTTTTATGAACAGTGCTATTTTACTTTGATTTAATAATAACATAATTACTTTTAAATACCATGCATCTAATTCCAGTCCAGAAGAACACGTCTCTTTTCACGACTGCAGAAATTTTAATGCAACCGCATCGGTGCATTTGTGTTTGTTTGTTTGTCTGAATTGATGCTTAAGGTCCAAGTCAACAGCTATAGTCATGTCGGGACGTTGCCTCCATTTACTGGGACTTTTATCCAAACATTAGGTTGGCATGACTTTCAAACAAGTGCTTCAAGTCATGTAACCATACATGCAAGTCATTAAAGCTTATATGTATGAATGGTTTAACTTGAACCACCTTACATTGAAAATTGATCGCATTGATGGCGTGTTTGAATTCTACACGTCAAGTAAATATATATTTCGGTTTCTAGCGTACTGTCAAATACGCGTGTCGCTTAAAAGGGGTCTATGAGAGACAAGGGACATTATATAGAAAAAGGCCAAGTTTTACGCACGTAGTGCAATAATGAAGAAAACTAATCACAATCAGGATCAGATGTCCAAGTACAGTACATCCCGTTAAACGCTAATTTTATATAGTAAAACTGAGGTATACAGTGGTATACATCCCTTTCTTATTTTTCTTTGTTTGATTGAATTGGTGCTTTACGTCTCTGTCAACAACTATGATCATGTCGGGACGTTGCTTCTATTTTGTGGGACTTTTACCCAAAATGATTTCATAACATCCAACAGCTTCAAATTTGACAATCCAATGAGCTCAAACAGGCATATATTTATGGGTGATTTTACTTGAACCACTTTCCCTAACCCCATTCAGACCAGGGCGGTTGATCCAACACATGAATTTGGGTTCTCACAACCAGAAGTTTGTGTGAAAATATAAAAAATATCTTAGCTTTTCGAATGAAATGTTCATTTTTTACAGCTGAAAAAGTATCTGTATATTGTATTGGTAAGTTTTCGTAACACGGTAAAATAATAAATACAATTAGAGATGTGGGGGTCACTTGGTTCCATTTATTTCTTTCGTACAAAATAGGACACCATGATCTCATTACCCTTAACCTCTCAGAAGCTTAGATGGTATTAATGACATCATTTTTCCTGTTTCTATTCCACACTCAATTATGTGACAGTGTCTTTGTTGTCTTTCGGATGTTGTAGATAATAATGACGTCAGCTTATAACGGACATCTATCATTCGATACAAACAAGCCTCTATATAGACATGTTCAGCTGTATGTATTAAAATAAATAAACTGTTGGAAAGCAGAGCGAATTGTCATGAAATTATAAAACTGGAAGCCGAAAAAATATATATCGCATCTACTAGAACATATTCCCATTGGCAAATCAATTTGGTATGCTATCTAATAAAGTACTAATGAAGACGCTTAAATATATATCTAAAACACCAGTCTGGCCCATCTCTTTTCTCATTAATTTGTTCACTGCTATTGAAGGATATTGTTTTCTTTTTGTTTGCTACAATAACGCTTTGCTATAAAAGCTTTCGGCTCAGAGGAAACGCTAGTTATGCCTCTCCCCCACACCCTATAGTCTACTTTTGAAGAATAAATTGACACATTTTTCACCATTGCTTACTCCTGTTGTAGTATGTAAACGGGGTGTGAGGCAATATTTCGCTACGAGGAAATCATTATCCCGATTAAATAGAATAAGGTTGCATTGTTCATAACTATGAAGGCTCGGTACAACTTGCTACAAGCAATATGATACAAATCAACTTTCTTTTTTCCAGTATGTCAGCTTATTAATTTTCCGATTCGTTTAATCAAACAATTTCGCAAACATCTTGGGATTTATGCTTATGAAAAGTGCCATACTTTTCTGGCAATCCCCATATTGTCAATATAACTGAACGATCGGATTAAATTAGATTGTGGGAGATGTAATCATTTTGTTTGTTTATGCTTAACCTCGGTATTTGGAGTTATTTTTCTGATTGTGCCTTTCCCTGATCATTGCCTACTTGTACCTTAATGCCCTAGTCAACAATTTTTCAGTCATGTCGGGACGGAGCCAACGCTTCCTGGGTTTAACCAGTACTATAGGGAGTTAATGTGTCTTTTTGTGGTGGTTCTTTTTGTTTTAGTCTTGGTGTTTAATTTTTTGTGTGCTGTTGGCGCCTTATGTGTGTTTTCATATTTTTTGTTAAGTTAAGGTAACTGAGTGGCCACCTATTGGGAAAATAGCTGCTCATTCGGCTTACGGAATGTTTTCTTGGTATCAGTACCTAATTGCTGGTTTGGTTTTTCCCACCTCGGTTTTTGGAGTGGGAATCTTTTTCTGATTGCACCTTTTCCTGATCTTAGCCTGCTTGTACCTCTTTTTCTCAAGGACACAACATGGTGCTGCCTGTGGGGACCTCTCGATTCGGAGTCCGACGCTCTACCACTACGCCACCGCGCTCCCTTTTTAACATCCCAGTTATTAGCTATGGTCATGTCGGGACGTAGCCTCCATTTTATGGGACTTTTACCCAAAATTAGTATGACATGACATGGAATGTTATCACACACGTAAGCCACTAAGGCTTAAAGTATGGATGGTTTGACTTGAATCATTTTTCTTGGCGACTTGAGCAGTTAACCGGTAACCAGATGGTCACTATCGTTGTAGAGAGAAACGAATATGAGCCTGTGCATGAGAAAACCAACAATTTGGGTTTCCGACCAGGTCTGACACAAACCCGGCTGTACAAGCACAGAAGATGGCTAGAGGCTTGAAGTTTTGGATTTAAGAAGAAGAGGGACTGTACTATCCGTGTAGCGAAAACAAAGGCGCTGATCAGCTTCGCGGTTACCGTGAATTGTTGGTTTTCTCATGCACAGGCTCATATGGGATACTTTAATGCATGTGTCAGGTTATAAGAATATTTTATTTATACGAGGGGCGTTCAAAAAGCTCGCGGAAAAGTGCTGTCAAATTTTAATTTTCATAGAAAATTCACGTTCTATGTGTATGTTGTAAATTAACATATAGTTAACATATTCACAAATTTGAATTAAATCGGATGAAAATTGAGCACGTGCGTTTCTAGGGTAACAATTGTAAAACCGGCCCAAGGTCGTAACAATGTCATAACACAAGCATCCATTCGCCGTTTACTAGCCGTCTTAAGCTTTTTTGGAAGCCATCTTACATACGGGCGTCTAATTGTCAGTTTTGTATGTATGGATAGTTTGACATGAACCACATTTCCTGGCCAGGCTCAGACCTGAGTGGTTAAACAGTAATCGGATGGTGAGTCCGTAGCAAAGAAGTTGCCTGGAGGCAAAAGCCCATTTAAAGCTACTTTCTTTGTACTTACTCAGTATGATGTACTTAATCAGTACTTAACCAGGACGATGTACTTAATATGATGTAAACGAAGCCTGTTCAAATACACAGCCTGACGGAGGTTGGTTTCGAAGGCTGGGCGCAGCACTCTTCATTGGGTTCCTGTGTAAGGCATATAGGAGTATAAATCAGCACAACTCGGATTTTTCTAGCAAACTAGTTTCGGATTTATTATTATCCTTCTTCAGTGCTCAAAATGGTTGTATACATAATGTGTAAGGCATACGCATTGTCAGTTCACTTGCCCTTAAAATCTATTACAAGACAATCGATTAACACCGAATGATGATTCTGCAATTCTCGTGAGCTGCCTTTTATTGATTTTCCCGCTGTACGTTTCCGGGAACTTATCGAAAAACATGTAATACTTGGGAAGCACTGTGAATAAACGCGGTTTATCTGTGTGCATATCTTCACAATATTCTCTAAGCATTCCCTCCGTCACGTCCCTTCCTTCTTGGCGAATAATGCAAGCGCATACAACTTGGAACATGACCTCATCAGTGACAGGGACACATGCCGCTCGTGCAACACCTGCGCAACTGGTTAAAATTGCTTCCAAAATCGACGGTGTAACATTCAAACCACCCGACAAGATGATTTCTGACTTTCTTCCGGTACAAAAGAAGACGCCATTTTCGGTCATATACCCGATATCATCCGTTTTATACCAGCCGTCACCTGTTACTCGTTCCCGAGTCAAGTCTGGATCATTGCAATACTCCTTAAACATCGCTTCATTTCTTACAAATAATTCCCCCTTTTCATTAACAGGAACGATAGTTTCGGATTCGTCGACTACCTTCATCTCAACTCCTTCAAGCGGTGTACCAATCGAGTATTCAACAAAATCATCGATGTTGTCCACCATACTGCAACAGGTCAACCATTGCTCTACGGAGCCATATAGATTTCCGAACACCTTGCAGAGCCGGTCGAGACAGTGCGCTGATTTTTTAGATATAGGTTGTCCTCCGGTCACTAAGGCGCAAACAGGCCAGTTTTCGCCGATCTCATTCTGAATAGAAACAAACTCCATTGTGTTGTATTTCGGAATAGACAAACAGATGCGTATTTCTGTATTGATCAGGAAAGGAAAATTTCAAAATAGTGTGGAAAAAACACAACCTTTCTTTTAGGTGGCGTTATGTGTAAACATACCAAAGAGATGACTTCAAACACTTTATTTAACCGTGATGTCGGGACGATGCCTCCGCTTCCCGGATTTTAAACAGAATATGGGGAGTTACTGTGTCTTGCTCGAGAATGCAAGACGATGCCGCGTGTGGGAATCGAAGACATGATGTCCCGATTCGGACTCCGATGCTCTACCACCAGGCCACAGCGCTCCCCAAATTGATAATGACTATCATAGTTAGTCACTACTGTGAAAAATTATGAAACATGAACTGGGCCCAGTTGTTCAAAATTAACGACATCGTTAGTTAACCATTCGATAAAATTTCAAACATGAATATTACAAATACAGTTATTTTTTATTGATAAAATGTGAGAATCCTTTGCAGTGCAAAGATCAACAAAAAAAACAGTGTATTTGCTTATGTAGTCAGCATTTACTTATTAATGAGTAGAGGTCTTGACGATAACGTTAAGCTAACAAAGTTTTGAACAACTGGGTCCTGTTTGCTAGAAAATGAATGTTTACCTGTCTATCCAGCATGCTATGAAAGCCGAGCGGCAGCGCATACATATGGGTGCATCGTTCCTGTCTAATGACGTCAAACAGCCAAGCAACGTGGTCTTCCGGAGATGGGGAAGTCTCAAGCCGTGTAACACGTGTTTGGCCTGTAATTACTGTAGTAGGAAAGCCACCACCCCATCGGAATGGTCTATCATTTATGTAAACGCTATCAGATTGCATCCAGATTGCATCCACCCAGGACAAGGCAGCAAGGACAAACGAACAATGGCGATGTAACACTACTTTGGGAATCCCAGTGCTGCCAGATGTTTGAAATAAGGTGAATGTATCCTCAGTATCTATCTCTGGCAGTTCAGTGTCAACAATGGTCCAAGCCGACATATCGCTTAATGTCAGAACCTTGTCACAATCATCGCTACTTGGTCTGTTGTGGCAAACCAGATATCTCAAGTATGGCATTATCTTACTTTTGACATTACCGCTCTTGTCGAACGCATCAACTAATTTTCTAAATATTTGCCAGGTTTCGTCTTCCATTCCGGGGTCCAATACAATCACCGAACACGTTTTAATCTTCTCCATCAATGCAACAACGTCGCTTCCATCAGTGTACGTAAATGCTAGATTCACTGGAACGGCACCAGCATACATTGCTCCAAAGAACGCATAAAGCCAATCGGGACACGTTCGCATAGATATCGCCACAAACTCGCCCCTTTTCACGCCTAGTGCAATAAATCTTTTAGCAATATCGACAGATTTATCATATAGTGTTTTAAATGAAACAGGATGTCGCTTTCTATCGCTAGATACAAACACGACAGCGTAACGATCCGGATGTTTTTCAGCGTTTAGTCGTATACAAGCAGACACAGTCGTGAGTGTTTTGTCCACTAAATGTTTCTTTCTATCCTTTTTGTAATAACTGATGGAATGCGCCATTTTGAACACTTCAGTGTAGTGACCGGGTCTAAATCAAACTTATCACTATTTGTACACAGTTAAAGTTGTGTACGATAAAGCAGTGACCTCTTTCTTTTAAAGTAAACCAACAATACATCAGCAAATGATAATGAAAACAGTATATGAGTATAATTACATGTATGTTACACTGCATAAGCAGTTTATAAACTTCAGTATTACATGCATCATCCCGATATATTTTATTTGTCGTTGTGTTTAAGACCATTACACCGTGTGTACCTCTGTGCATGCTAGAGTTTGATTTTTTTTTTTTTTTTTTTTTTTTTTTTTTTTTTTTTTTTTTGCTGAACGTCCACGTAAACAGCCATGGTCTTGTTGGTATATTGCCTCCACTATATGGGTCATTGGAGATGTCAAAACATCTGAAATGTATTTCGAATGTAAGCACCATGGTAAACAGCTAATGCCATACGTGTGTGCGAATGTATTGATTTAATTGTTCCTGGCTTGGCCTAGACCTTCTAAGCGCTTTACCAGTATTTAAAACAGATAGTTGGTCAGGATGTTATAAGCCGGCTGGGCCCACATTCCCATCCGTCGTCTAAAATGCACTTGTTCGCTGCTCGTGTTCGCTAAATGTGTTGTTCTGCATCCTTTACAGTTTACCTTGAATGTGCAGTCATACTCTTACCATGGTGTTTGACATGCTAAAGAAATATGTATACTAGAACAGTTTGCTTTAAAATGTATGTACAGCTGTAACTTTAACAATCAATATGCTTGTACAGTGTATGCTTCAGAACGTGCTTATTGTAGGCATTTCGTTATCAAGATTATTCTTAAAATGGAAAACACGATATCTTTAGGTTGCATTTAAAACGGTTTTACTTGTTCTGTCCAAGCTAGCACTGTGACCACCTAATACCTTCAATAGCTGCTCGCCCTGCTTTCCGTTATTCATGTTAAACGTTGGTATCTATGTTTAGTATTTTCTTATTACGATTTTTCTTTATTCTTGTATATCACTGAACCACTGCAGAAGCTGAGGGTGAGGTTATGGCCATGTAAAACCGGTTTAAGCCCGCCAGTAATTTTGTGTTACTGATCGTTCCAAGTCGATACTTCTGTGGTGGTTCTTTTTGTTTTATGTCTTGGTGTTTAAATTGTTTTGTGTGCTGTTGGCGCCTTATGTATGTTTTCATATTTTTAGTTAAGTTAAGGTAACTGAGTGGCCACCTATTGGGAAAATAGCTGCTCATTCGGCTTACGAAATGTTTCATGGTATAAGTACCTGATTGTTAGTTTGGTTTTTTCCCACCTCAGTTTTTGGAGTGGGAATCTTTTTCTGATTGCGCCTTTTCCTGATCTTTGCCTACTTGTACCTTTTTGTAAGAATCATCTTAATGAAACCCAAGTTCATGAATGCTTCGTGCTTAATCGCATTCGTCTTAAATCTTCCAATGTATGCCAAGAGGCAGTCAAATCATATCAGATAAACGCTATGCAATCGTACACAGGGTGCCAAAGTAATCATTTATGCAATTTGTTGAACTCGTGTTATGTATATTTTGTAAGGCTAATAACATATACGAGATAGAAGATGAGCAGCATGTTTTGTTACGATGCTCTAAATTTAATGATTTAAGAAATGATCTCTTTGATAATGTTAGGAATACCTGTCCAAGAATTGACTCGTTGAATGACGAAAATAAGTTTCTTTACCTTTTAAATTCCAGTGGTTCGACAATTAAAAACGTAGCAAGATTTGTTCATTCAGCATTTACGACGAACTCTTCAAAAACTTAAAATTGCATATTCATTTGTCAATGTTTGTTTGTATTTTGTACTTCTTTCATGAATGTACAGTATTTTGTGAATGTCTCATATGAATTGAGATCAAACAATAAAATTATTGTATTGTATTGTATTGTATTGTTACATATACACCCTTACACTCTACTTTTATTCATTAGAACTTTAATATTCTGTACATGGGTATATGTTTGCATCAAAACATAGATTGTTCGGTTCTTGCAATAGCCACTTAAACTAATTGGATCTAACTTGTACCGACAATTTATGTTTCGATCCAAAATGATAAGAACCAGTATATAGAAGATATTCAAGTTTTTGGAGTGAATATGAGTTTTATTTCATTGAGTGAAGTGAAAAACGTTTATATTTCATGAGTGCCGAAGGCACGAATGAAATATATAATTTTTCACTTCACGAGATGAAATAAAAGTCATATTCACGACAAAAACTTGAATTTTCTTTTTATTATATTGCATGTAGTCATTGTAACGTTGCGCGCTAAAACATATGACGTCAAAATCTTAAATGACGTCATTACGTCACGTCATTACGTCACTATTGTGTGAGCGTTCATTGCGTCAACAATAGCATAGATTATAAAATTTAGTTATGTATAAATTAGAAATGAAACGGTGGAATCGTAATTTGCGTATTCCCAAATCTTATATTTTCACATGTGAAAATATAACTTTTTTATATTTTCACATGTGAAAATATAACTTTTTCAAATATTGGTTATATCTAATACATATTTATCTATATTTCATCACTTGCCATATAATAAAAAACATTTCAAATTAAAATGTTCAATTTCAACATCTCTTAGTAAACTAAAACATCTGTATTTTACATTTGACATATTTTTGTAATATGGCTTGAAGAATTAGATGACACAATTTAGTCATGCCTGCTCCGTTTTCGTTTTTAAGCGCAGGCAATGGTCTTATAGGGATCTTATTTATCAAGTCCTGATCAAACTGATTACACATTTTTATTTATATTCTGATTCATACCCTATGATATAAGATTGTTGGTTTGATATTATGCTTATTTCCCAGTCAATCACTAATGTCATGTTGTGACGCTGTCTCCATTTTAGGGTTTTTTACTCAATATTAGGATGTCATGACACCCAAAATGAGCTTTAAAACCACCTATAAAGTAAACAACAAAGGCTTATGGTATGGATGGCTTGACTAAATCGCTTTTCCCGGGCGGCCTGCCGTGAGGTGTTCAAAGTGGTTTTAAAGTTATCAAGTGACCGGTCAGTAAGTAACAAGCTTTACCTGGAGGCACGAGCAGCCCATCTATCAATTATGGTCCCAATGGGCGAGGCCCATTATAGATTTGAACGGGTAAATCAGAAGGCGGAACTTAAACGGAAGAACACCGAGAAACAAAATGCTCACAACCCGCGAGAAATAGTATTGTCTCACATATAATCCGAAACCTCACTTCACATAGCGTTGCAATGATCGAACGATAACGACCGGTTTTGAAACAAGCGATCTACATAGTGAGAAACATCTTACCCTCTGCATTTGGTTGGGGTAAGTATGCTATATAGTTCCCTCAGCCGTAACATGAGGATCGTTGGACTAAATTTCTCAGCAATAAAGTATATACCACGTGTATTTCGCGACTCTGTTTTGTTTGCTGTAAAGGAATCTGCATAAAACAGACTCAACCTACTGCGCTTATCAGGCAATCGCTGCATCAATATTTCACAGAAAAGAGAGCCTTGAAAACAAGATATATGGTTAAAATGAAATATGACTGCAAAGCACACACACACTTGACATTATCGTGATTAGTTTTATGAACAGTGCTATTTTACTTTGATTTAATAATAACATAATTACTTTTAAATACCATGCATCTAATTCCAGTCCAGAAGAACACGTCTCCTTTCACGACTGCAGAAATTTTAATGCAACCGCGTTGGTGCATTTGTGTTTGTTTGTTTGTCTGAATTGATGCTTAAGGTCCAAGTCAACAGCTATAGTCATGTCGGGACGTTGCCTCCATTTACTGGGACTTTTATCCAAACATTAGGTTGGCATGACTTTCAAACAAGTGCTTCAAGTCATGTAACCATACATGCAAGTCATTAAAGCTTATATGCATGAATAGTTTAACTTGAACCACCTTACACTGAAAACTGATCGCAGTGATGGCGTGTTTGAATTCTACAAGTCAAGTAAATATGTATCAATTTCGGTTTCTAGCGTACTGTCAAATACGCGTGTCGCTTAAAAGGGGTCTATGAGAGACAGAAAAAGGCCAAGTTTTACGCACGTAGTGCAATATTGAAGAAACTAATCACAATCAGGATCAGATGTCCAAGTACAGTACATCCCGTTAAACGCCACTTTTATATAGTAAAACTGAGGTATACAGTGGTATACATCCCTTTCTTATTTTTCTTTGTTTGTTTGAACTGGTGCTTTACGTCTCTGTCAACAGCTGTGGTCATGTCGGGACGCTGCCTCTATTTTGTGGCTTTTACCCAAAATGATGTCATAACATCCAACAAGTGCTTCAAATATGACAATCCAATGAGCTCAAAAAGGCATATATTTATGGGTGATTTTACTTGAACCACTTTCCCTAACCCCATTCAGACCAGGGCGGTTGATCCAACACATGAATTTGGGTTCTCACAACCAAACGTTTGTGTGAAAATATAAAAATATCTAAGCTTTTTGAATGAAATGTTCATTTTTACAGCTGAAAAAGTATCTGTATTGTATTGGTAAGTTTTCGTAATGCGATGAAATGATAAATTCCATGAGAGATGTGGGGGTCACTTGATTCCATTTCTTTCTTTCTTACAAAATAGGACACCACGATCTCATTACTCTTGTTCTCTCAGAAGCTTAGATGATATTAATGACATAATTTTTCCTGTTTCTATTCCACACTCAATTCTGTGACAGTTTCTTTGTTGTCTTTCGGATGTTGTAGATAATAATGACGTCAGCTTATAACGGACATCTATCATTCGATACAAACAAGCCATGACATGTTCAACTGTATGTATTAAAACAAATTAACTGTTAGAAAGCAGAGCGAATTGTCATGAAATTATAAAACTGGAAGCCCAAATTATATATATATGTCATCTAATAGAACATATCCCCATCGGCAAATCCATTTGGTATGCTATCTAATAAAGTACTACTATCTAAAAACTTGCCTCTGATAATGGTTTTTCGCAGAAAATTTTTGTATGTGGGTCCACAGAAAAATTAATTTCATGTCAGAAGCTTGATAGTAGTTTGTCCTAATAGGACCTGCAAAAATTTTGAAAACCGGTGAACAAATAAAGTTTTTATGGCCAAAATGAATTTTGCATAGGGATTTTGCATTGTCAAGGGAGATAATCGATGATCGTTAAAATGCATATTTTTCATGAAATTTTACCTGAACATGAAGATTTTGTCTCAGGTATGTCATTTGTGTCAATTTGTAATAGTTTTGAGCAATCATGATTAAATAGTTAGAATTTAAAATCTTTGCGGGAAAATATTTACCTCCCTTCCATGAGATTTTTGTACAGGAAATCCCTATTCAAAAATGTTTTTGACCAGAACTTTTTTATTTGTCAACCGATTTTCGAAATTTTTGCAGCACATTTTGCGACAAACTATATGCTTAATTGTACGAAGAAAATATTTCTTCTGCATTTGAAAACTTGTTAAATATCTGCGAAAAACCATTATCACACACTACGAAACAGACTTTAATGAAGACGCTTAAGTAGCTAAAACACCAGTATGGCCCATCCCTTTTCTCATTTATTTTTTCACTGCTATTGAAGGATATTGTTTTATTTTTGTTTGCTACTATAACGCTGTGTGATAAAAAGCTTTCGGCTCAAAGGAAAAGCTAGTTATGCCTCTCCCCCTCCCTCCTATAGTCTACTTTTGAAGAAAAATAAGACAAATTTTCACCATTGCTTACTCCGTTGTAGAATATAAACGGGGTGTGAGGGAATATAACGTTACAAGGAAATATTATCCTGATTAAATAGAAGAAGGCTGCACTGTTCATAACTATGAAGGCTCGGTACAACTTGCTACAAGCAATATGATACAAGTCAACGTTCTATTTCCAGTCTGTCAGCTTTCAATTTTCCGATTCGTTTAATCAAACAATTTCGCAGACATCTTGGGATTTATGCTTATGAAAAGTGCCATAATTTTCTGGCAATCCCATATTGCACGATCTTATTAAATTAGATTGTGGGAGGTGTAATCATTTTGTTTGTTTATGTTTAACCTCGGTATTTAGAGTGCAAAAATCTTCTTTCTGATTGCACTTTTCCTGATCATTGCCTACTTGTACCTTTTGAGGCTTAACGCCCCAGTCAACAAGTTTTCAGTCATGTCGGGACGGAGCCAACGCTTCCTGGCTTTAACTAGTTCTGAAGGGAGTTAATGTGTCTTTCTCAAGGACACAACATGGTACCCCCTGTGGGGACCTCTCGATTCGGAGTCCGACGCTCTACCACTACGCCACCGCGCTCCATTTTTAACTTTACAGTTATTAGCTATTGTCATGTCGGGACGTTGCCTCCATTTTATGGGACTTTTACCCAAAATTAGGATGTCATGACATGAAATGTTATCACACACGTAAGCCACTAAAGCTTAAAGTATGAATGGTATGACTTGAATCTAGGCAGCTTGAGCAGTTAACCGGTTACGAGATGGTCATATGGGATACTTTAAGGCATGTGTCAGGTTATAAGAATATTTTATTTATACGAGGGGCGTTCAAAAAGCTCGCGGAAAAGTGCTGCCAAATTTTAATTTTCACGGAAAATTCACGTTTTATGTGTATGTTGTAAATTAACATACAGTTAACATATTCGCAAAATTTGAATTAAATCGGAATACAATTGAGCATTGAATCACGTGCGTTTTTAGGGTAACAATTGTAAAACCGGCCCAGTGTCGTAACAATGTTATAACACACACATCCATTCGCTGTTTGCTAGCTCTTAAGCTTTTTTGGAAGCCATCTGGCATACGGGCGTCTAATTGTCAGTTCTATGTGTATAATGCGGTGAACTACAACTCGATATCAGGCTTGGGCAATACATTAAACTAATGCCAATGAATTAGCTATTTCTCAACTAATGCTAATGCTGATATTAATTTTGGCATTAGAACAATGCTAATTCTAATGCATTACTAAAGCAATTTTGCTAATGCATTAGTATTAGATTTGGCATAAGCTACAGAACTTTTTTTATGATTTACTTACTTTGTCTAAATTCATTAATTAGGATCCTGTTTATAAGCTATTTCCTAACGTGTTAAAGATTGCCACGTTAATACATATTGTTATATACCTAATGTATCTATACAATACAAACATGTCGTGTTGTAAAGGACAGCACTTTCTGCTGTTTTAGGCGTCGTAGGGCATTAATACCATTAATGCCCTGAGATGACGTCATATCAGGGCAATAATGGTGTTAATGGTCTGAGATGACACCGTAGCAGGGCAATAATGGTGTTAATGCCCTGAGATGACGTCATAGCAGGGCAATAATGGTGTTATTGCCCTAGGTGTTATTGCCCTGAGGCTATGACATACACCTGTTTACATGTTATGGACACTGGCAGGTGTTCATTTCATCTAAATTTAACATGGCAGGTGAGTGTACATTTCAGACGTATATTTCATCTTAATTTAACATGTCATTTTGAGTCTAATCACTTACCAATCAACGGCTGTGTGCTTGTCATCATGCGCGATTTCAAGACATAGCATTCACAATAAATAAATAAATAAATAAATAAATAAATAAATAAATAAATAAATAAATAAATACATAAATAAATAAAATATACATGTACTCGTAACTGGAGGAAAGGTATATAACAATGACGATAAAACATTCTTTTCCAAGTGCATTAACGTTTGCCAAGCCCTCGGGCAATAATGTGTTGCAGCCCTCACCGCTACGCGGTTCGGGCTGCAACACATTATTGCCCTTGGGCTTGGCAAACGTTAATGCACGGAAAAGAATGTTTTATCCTCTTATTATTACTTGAGAAGTTATTTGTTTGCCATTGCCTATTACCTTGCAGTATTGTGTGTGTTACAAACAATGTCACTTGATAATCTGCGGTAACCTGTATCTTTTCATGAAGATTTTTGTTAGGTGCAAAAATTTCCCAATAATAGAATTTCAGATTATAACTGTACAGACATAAAATTTATGTTTCAGTGTGGAAACTGATTCATTATTTGATACATCAGTTCTTGATCTTATACTGAGTTGATCATATTTATAATGAATGTATTAAATAACTTTGAAGTACCAGAATCGAGAATGTTTGATAGTTATACTGGAGCAAATATGGTTCAAAAAGTAGCTTAGAAATAGGAGTAGGTGGTCTACGGAGTACCACATTTGTTTCTATATACCAAAATGTTCGTCTTGGTCTGTTGTTTTGAAATCCAGCGTTTGCCACCTTGGCAAACCTTGCATAACTCCAGTATTCAAGATGGCGTCCAAGATGGCTGCCATTTCCTAAAACCAACCCCTACTCCAAAAATGCATCATATTTTTCATGTGTTTGCATTGAAATGGTATTTTAATGGCCCATTTCATGTAAGAGTGATATATTTGTATATTTCAAGTAAAAAAACTGACAATTTAGGTAAAACAGTTGTAAAAATCATGTTTAAATTCACAAATGCACGTGCCCAAGGTTTTTCACCTAGGAATGTTTGTTTAAGGGCTCATTATTTATGATCAGATAGTTATGGCTGCTGTTTTACTTCTTTTCTATCAAATATAATATCTGTAAAGATTTTAGAGAAACAGAAATTGTTTTTATATATGTGACGTTCTCTGAGATTTTCGGTCTTGTTGAGGTACGACGTTGACGTCACAAAACGTGAACTAAAGTTGACGTCACAAAACTGCATGCGACGTTAATTGGATTTTTGCGCACTAAGACACTAGTTTCAAAACGCCGCCTTATAAGAAAGGTTAAAAAATTTCTAGCAGGACCTACGCAATTTCCGATTCTAAAATAGTTTGACAACATTCACTGTGAAGGGCAACAGAACAGGGCACTGTAACCCAGTGTTACAAATGTTTTTCCAAGGCCAATTAATTTCTTTACCAATTAATAACTCTCAGATGCAAACTGTGGGTGGTGCATGTTTTCTCTATTTTTCTCATTAATCGTTAGCGCTATTTATTAAAGCTTTTGGACATGGATTATTAACATAATAAAAATTGTGAAAATGTTTAAAACAAAATTTCCGACTTTGACTCAATAAGACCCAAAATGTCAGATACTGTCACATATAAGCTTCATGCTTAAAAACAGGTTTTAGACATCCAACCCAACACGACATAAACAACAAAAAGTACATATTTTCTTATATAAAATAGGCTCTTTAATCTTATTTGTTTTTGATTCTATATACCATAATGTTTGTCTCAGTCTTAGTTTGTAGTATAAAATCCAGTGTATGCCACCTCAGCAAAGCAAAGGATAGCTCCAGTATTGAAGATGGCATCCAAGCAGGCCGTCAAAATATAGAATTTTGAAAAATGAGCCAAATATGTCCATTGACTTTCATTAAGTAATAAAAAGCTATATTCAAGTTGTAAAACACTTAGAACATTTTCTTAATGTTACCTTCATGTGTGTTTATTCCTTGTTAAAACAAAATTATTCAGACACCATAACCTTTTAATAACACTATTGTTGGGGTTCAAAAAATCTCTGTGTTAGCTATATTCAATTTGTGTTACAACGAGAGTTATACCAAAGGTAGCATGAAATGACCATTTGGAGTCCAGCTTTGATCAGTGCTATATCCAAAACTATGTTTCTTGAACTGAGTTATAGGAAAGTCCAGATGTATTCATTCTAGAAATGAGTGGAATTTTCTTGCCCGGCTAGAAAAGGAGCAACAAAGAAAACTTATTTTCTTGTACATCATAAGCTCCGCAATCTTATTACAAATGTAATTCACAAATTCTGGTTCTGCAATTAATATAACTTTGGTGCAGTATTAATCTTACAATTAATACAACCTTGGTGCAGACATGGATGTACCATATGGCACTATATAAAACAAAATAATACCAAACCATGTTTTGTTTCGACACTATAATCATATGTAGGTTCTAATTCCACATTAACTGATTATGCTTTTAGTATTTGTGTACAAGGTTTATGCAAACTGTGATGCCATAAGAAATGTAAATCCACTTAGCAAAGCATTAAAGCAAAAACAGTAGAGGGGTAAAGTCAAACATAAGAAATGATTAGACTAACCCTAGAAGTACCATATCATCTACAAAGTATTTTGATTGGAAAAGTAATTGCTTATTTGTGACGAGATTTGTGACCTGTTAGAAATGAAAGTAAAGTAAATGGAAGCTTGTCGATGTTAGCATGCGCAAGTGGTGATTGTAACATTGATGTATTTATGAGAGTTGTTGAAGCAACGGAGAAAGGCAATGACTTCGAAGTGCTATACAAACATGTACTTATGGACCTTCCAAATGGTGACTTAGTTGCTGCTGGAGCAATATTTTGTGCAGTAAAAAGAGCTGTTTGCTCAATGACACATTAGAATATAAGATTCAGCTAGACACTGAGCATGCTAAGGATAATTCTGTTTCATTTAAATATGCAGATACAGGTTCAAAGCTAAAAGCTGAGTATGAAGTTCAATAATGAACGAAAATCAAGTTGACCATAGAGTTATCCAATTAATAGACAAATTTAAACACCTGGAGTTAGAAAGCTGGGTTATATAACATAGAATGTTATAAAACAAACAATATAGAGAAGGAAGGTACAAGTAGGCAATGATCAGGAAAATGTGCAATCAGAAAGAAATTTCCACTCCGAAAGCTGAGGTGGGAAAAACTAAATTAACAATTAGGTACTTATAGAAAGAGCCTTTTTATTTAGTTATGGTCCAAATTATCATTTACGTATTGAGATTGATTTGGTACGAATTAGTGTGGCTGAAGCGCTGAATATGTTTGATCAAGTATGAAAATTAAACCAAAGCATTTCAGCTGATGATACACACAGGCTTCTTTTAAATAATAGCAGAAGATACGATAAATCATACAACAATCGATTTGTTTATAAATGGTATTCTTAGAAACATTGAAATTCTAATGGATAAGTCTGCCACCATTGCAAGCCTTTCAAGATATTTTACTGTACTAGACAAATGGTCGGCTTCAAGTGTGAGCAATGAAAGATTTGCTAATGCTTCAGACATATCGGCTGAGCTTCAGTAGACTTGCACTGTCTTTAAGTTGCTCGTAATATTACAAAAGCAGCGAATTCTATTGCATACCCAAAACATGTAGGTCTTGTCGTACATTATCAAATCTGGAGTAGACTCTTTGATTAAACAAATAGCTTATCTTCGATATACGATTACATACCCTGAAATGAGGCGAGTTTTATCATCAGCACACAAGCTAACACTCCCTCGGTGGAACCGTCCCCTCAGAAATTACGTCAGAAATCATGGGGTATGCTTATACTGGGAGTTACCGATAACTTTGACAATAACGAAAAGGCAGTAGATGTAAACTAACATGCAATGACCTCTATCATTCTGATTGTGCCATTTCCTGATTGTTATTTTCATTTAGCTTATGCAGGGTCCTGAAACAAATATAGATCTGCACCATCTAGGTGAAGATTTAGAACACTCGGAGGATCATAGGTGGTCTAAGTTCGTAACAAAAACAGGTTGTCTTTAAACTCACTGTGCGCAGAGAAGGCAATATTGTTGATGGCTACAAATCTACCTCGACAGATAACAGTTTCGGGTTTCATTGCCTTGGGTGTGTCTATCAACTGCTTTTTGGCGGAATGGGTTGCAATATGTTCAAGAACTGAAATCACCATCAGACTTAAGATTTGAATTGGAGAATGAATAATAAAATAAAATGTTTAGTATTATTGGTAACACTATCAGTTGCAGCTCCAGAGCTATTGAATGACAGTGTATGCTAACGTAAAAAAATGAGTGATGAATACTGCACAAGCTCTATACACTGTGATATATAAATGTCAGAAATTAATGTACATGCAGTTATATACACAAATGTGCATACTTTCTTTTCAGGCATGTTGACAGAGGAAAATTACAGTGATTCAGGTCATTAAAAGGAATTTAAGTTGCATCTGTTCAAACATACTCCAGCCCTTACCCCATGCATTTCTAGATTTGTATGAATAATGCAATATTGACAAAGAAATATATACATAAAAATATTTTTAAAAAGATTGTTTTAGTTTGATTTTTTTCAACTGTTCTGTTAGTAAACAAAGGCTAAAGGACAACTGCTGCTTATTTTTCGAAATGTTATATTTTGACGGCCTTCTTGGATGCCCTATTGAAAACCGGAGTTATGCTGGGTTTGCAGAGGCAGCCAACGCTGGATTTAAAAGCTTCAAACCTTCAAAAAGCTTGCAAGACAAAATATTTGGTATATAGAATCAATAACAATCACGATTCAAGAGCCTATAATGTATAGGAAAATATGTATTTTTTGTTCTTTTTTGCCTTGTCAGTGAGACCTTACTCCATTCATATCTAGAATATATATGCATAATGTAGATTTAACAATGGAAAACACGTGAAAATAACAATTATAAGATAACTCTAAGTGTTTATAGCTCAATTTAGGCATATTTGTTCCTAAACAAAAGTCAAGGGACATATGTGTCTCATTTTTTCAGAATTGTAACTTTTGACGGCCTTCTTGGATGCCATCTTGAATACTGGCGCTATCTTGTGTTTTACAGAGGTGGCAGACACTGTATTTTTATGCTACAAACCAAGGCCAACACAAACACTATGGTATATAGAATCAATAACAAATTAGATTTTAGAGCGTATTTTGTATAGGAAAATGTGTACTTTTTGCTGTTTTTTCCATGTTGGGTTGGATGTCTAAAACCTGTTTTTAAGTATGAATATTACATAAAGAAACAATTTCTGTTTCTATAAAATCTTTACAGATATTATATTTGATAGAAAAGAAGTAAAATAGCAGCCATAACTATCTGATCATAAATAATGTGTCATTTAACAAACATTCCGAGGTGAAAAACCTTGGGCACGTGCATTTGTGAATTTAAATATGTTTATTACAACTGTTTTACCTAAACTGTCAGGTTTTTTACTTGAAATAGACAAATACATCATTCTTACATCAAATGGGGCATTAAAATACCATTACAATGCAAACACATGAAAATTATGATGCATTTTTGTATAGGGGTTGATTTTAGGAAATGGCAGCCATCTTGGACGCCATCTTGAAAACCTGAGTTATGCAAGGTTTGCCAAGGTGGCAAACGCTGGATTTTAAAACTGCAGACCAATACGAACATTTTGGTATATAGAAATAAATGTGGTACTCCATAGACCACCCCCTTGAAAGATAGCCCATGATACTTGCTCCACTATTAATATAATGTTCAATGAAGATACATGCACAACCCATCATTGCACTGGTTAAATTCCCTATCACAAAATAACCTGAAAACTAATGCCAATGTCAATTCGTTATTTTGTCAAATAATGCTAATGCCAATGCATTGTTTTTATGAACTAGCTAATGTCAATGCTAATGTCAATGCTCAAAATCGGGGTTAATGCTGATGACAATGCATTACCTTGCTAACTAATGCTGCCCAAGCCTGCTCGATATATTGTGTATTTCACGAATTCTACTTTTGTCTATCACGACGATCATTTTCAACATTATGACGTTATGTAACGTTACACTGGTCGAGTCGACATGGACACTTTTTAGAAATCATGCATGCTACTTGTGGATTTCAGTTTTCTTACTTTCGTCTTGAAGAATGTTGTCCCTCGCGCATTTGAGGCATACTCACTAAAGAATTTACGCTTTAATGACATCACACGCTTATATGACATTATGTGCTTATTGCCAACATATTGAACTTTATTCATACAATGCTTCGCGGAAATAGCACGGTAAACTATCAAATGCAACGCCAATATTAAACAACGATGTAAAGATGAGGAAAAGTGCCGGTAAACGTGATGTGAACACTGTTATCATTCTATTTATGCCCGGGCAGCAAATTTTGCTGTATATGTACAAATTATGCTTGTCTATATAACTGTATGAGTTTAAATCTTAAGGAAACCACGGAACTTTTCCGCGAAATTTTTGAACCCCCTTCATATTCAGTTCTATGTCTCTTTTAAGACTACTTATCTCATATCAGACGGGCCTATTCGGAGGTGAGGCGACAACAGAAATACACAGAAAAATACTAGCAGACCCGGGATAATGTGGTTTCTCTCAAATGTCCAGCGTGGGACAGGAGCCACATTGCTCATAGAGCTTAGCTGTTTGGATGATTAAGAACTGATATGCAAAATCAGGATCTTCCAACTAAGCCACTGATAAGCACGCTGCATGTTGTTGATGCCATGTTTGTCATCCATCTTTGCACAAGGACAGTGTGAATAAAATGCTCATAATTAAAGGGTAAGCCACTTGTGTATGTCGCGACAATATATTGAAAGATGTAACGTACCTGCTTAAAATAGACCCATGTTGTGAACCACTGCAGATGAGGGTGAGGCTAGGTGCCTGTAAAATCAATTTAAGCCCCCAGTAATTTTATGTTACAGATCGTTCCAAGGCGACATTACTGTTGTGGTTCCATGTTTTTCAATGTTTTGCACTCGAGTTTTTGTACTGTTTGAACCTTGTGTACAATTTCTTATTTCTATTACATTTCGGGTAACTGAATGGCAGCCTATTGGGAAATAGTTGCTCGCTTGGCTTACAATATGTTTTCTAAGTATAAGTACCTATTTGTCAATCTAGTTGTCCACACCTCTGTTTTTGAGGGTTTTTTATGATTGCGCCTTTTCCAATGTGCTTATCAGGCAATCGTTGCATCAATAAATAACAGAAATAAAAGCTCGGAAAGCAAGATATATGCTTAATGTCAAATCTTAAATTGAATAATGACAACAAAGCACACACACATGATAGTATCGTTGTTAAGGTTAAGGAAGTGCTATTTTACTAATTTTTAAAAATTTCTTTATCATTTCATGATTACTTTGTTTTCAATTGTTTGATTTGTGGTTTAGCGTCCCAGCCAATAGCAATGCTCATGTCGGAACGTTGCCTTTACTTTAAATGAGTTCTACCAAACATAAGGAGGCCATGACACTCAAAATGTGCATAAACATATTGCCATCCAAGTAAACAACTAACTAAAATTTGATACGTATGGACGGTTTGAGTTGAAACACTTTTCGTGGTCAGACAGTTAGTGAATAAAAATAAACTGCAATCCTTTAAGTGCAGTGAGCATATTAATGAGAAAATGGATGGGCCATACCGCGGTTTCGACTACAAAAGTCTCTTCAATGACGCTCTAGATTTGGCAAAATGGAGCCAAAGAGAAATACTGTAATTAATAAGAGTAGTTAATAAGATTTCCCTGGAGGCAGAAGCAAATAAAAATTAAAACTGAGATTTTTTCTTTCTCTATTTGTCTTTGGCCTAACTGGGCGGGGGCTCATATTTCCAACCGACCACCCTGATTAGTTGCCTGTTTATTTCATATCATGTCGGACCAAAGATCGAGCCAGCGTCCAAATTTATTATTTTGTTCTATATAGAAAAAAACAATTAAGAAGTACAGTTGTCAGTTAACGAATACACATTGGGTTAAACAACAACCGTTGTGGTGCAATTTTGTGATTTCCTTTGACCGAAGTCGATCAAGTATGATTTTATCCTGTTTTGATATTGTGGACAGTAGTTTAGTTTGTTTGTGTGAATCGATGCTTATCATCCCAGCTATGGTCATCTCGGTACGTTGCACTCTTAACCAAAATTAGAATGTAATGGCATTCAATATGTGCTTCAGAACGGTATTTTGGACGTGATTGTATTATTTTACTGTCATTAACTTCAATTTTACCTTGCAAGAACTTTCATGCAAACATACTTGCTAGGATGGCTTCAAAAGAGATAAAAAAGAGCCGCCTCATGGGAAAACCAACAATCTACATATGCAAAAACAAAGGCGCAGATCAGCTTCGCGGTAACCGCGAAGCTAATCAGCGCCTTTGTTTTCGCTACACGGATAGTACAATTCCTCTACTTTCTAAATCCAAAATTTCCAGTCTCTGGCTGTCTTCTGTGCTTGTACAGCCCGGCTTTTGTCGGACCTATTCGGAAACCACATTGTTGGTTTTCCCACGAGGCGGCTCAAATATTCAGAGGATCTAATCTGAAGTGATGGCTCACAAACAAACTGAAACATCGTAATGTCTAATACACAATGAAAACCGACCACATATTGGACTCCTTTCACTTCACATAACTGTTTCTCGCCTAACTTCAATCCGCAAGAATGTGAAGTACGCGTGTCGACCAACCGGGTTCTATGTTGAACAAGCTTAAGTATTCTTGCAAGCGTACCAGAGTTTTTTTTTTTTTGTTTTTTTTTCGCGAGGTACTCCGTCTTTCTGCTCAACTTTTTTTTAAGATAGTGCTCGTAGTACTGCATTTAAAGGAAAACAAATCATATTATTGCATTAAAAGGAAAACATAACACAAAAGACACAAAAAAGGCGTGGGTGACAGTTTGGCTCCATTTCTTTCTGTCTTGCATAGTATATATGATACCACGACCTCATTACTCTTTTCTCTCAGAAGCTAAGATGGTATTAATAACATCATTTTTCCTGTTTTCATTCCACCATCAATTCAATGACAGTTTCTTTGTTGTCTTTCGGATGTTGTAGATAATAATGACGTCAGCTTAAACGAACATCTATCATCTGCTACAAACATGCCATTCACCATGTTAAATTGTATATAAAGTCGGCTAAATTATTGCTAAATATAAAACTTTCTGAGGGTATTCCATGTAATAAATAAATGATCATAAATAGATTAAAAGCTCTCTGCTCGAAGCAAGCGTTAGTTGTTTTCTTGTTTAAGTCCAGGGTACATGATCGATATTTCACAAATTTTCTTCATTACCGTATGATGACAATTGTTTTCGCTTTTTCCTTTGGTCTAGCATACTTTCAACATAACAAGTAGCAGCTTTATCGGATGTCAAGAGGTAGCGAAGTGTTTGCTAACGAGTTTATTCCTATTAATTATTCCTTCAGGAGATAGATCAACGACCAAATCGTTGTTTTATACACTTTTGAACAAGCCAAACGTGGCCAAAGTCAGATAAACAAGTTCCTGTTGGCAACGAAAAGAAAACTCGATCAATATAGGAAAAATCTTACAAAGTCTCAGGAACAACTAACTAAAATTTTGTCATTTTTATATTTATCAACTCCTACATGAACTGGTATGAAACAGAGAAGACGTGAACTACCATAGATATTTTTTTTTTAATTTGTTTGAATTCATGCTTTAAGTCCCAGTCAATAGCAAAGGTCATGTCGGGACGTTGCCTCCATTTTATGGGACTTTTAACCAAAATTAGGATGTCATGACATCCAAAAGATGCTTACATATAACCACCCAACTAAGCCAATAAGACTTATACACTGAAAAAAAAAAGTTATAAGAGGCCGCCTTAAATTTTTTCCTTCTAGTTCAGAAAGTAAAACACGATCAGTTACAATTCATGATCATATGAATAAACCAATGTCTAACAGTGGCTCTGTGAGTTTCTGCATTCCAAAATGTGTGATACTTTTCACACAGACGAAGCATGAGTAACGGCACCCTAAAGGTACCATAATTTCAAAAAGTCACACTTTATTTACATCAAATTAAATGTCATATTACGACGTTGTGTTTTACATTTTAATTTATTTGAAAGTGTTATTGACTGCTATGGTGTATGATAAAATCATGTTAAATGTGTTGCTGCCATAAGAATTTTTGTTTGAGTTTTGTAAATGCAAGAAGACAGGAGTTTTGTAAATGCAAGAAGACAGCAACATGAATAACAGGAATTCAGCTTTTTGTATGCAATTTGCATACAGACTTTGTTCTTCTCCGGTTGCATTATTAGCAGCAGCACGGCATTGAAATTTTCAGCGATTATTTACGTTTAATACTTGACTCTTGATAGATTTTGAAAATTGTAAAAATCGTCCACAGATTTTGTTATTTTGGTCGTTAAACTTTGGTATTGAAACCGGAAGTGTGCGACAGTCGAGACATGTTTGTCCTCGAAAATTGTATAATACAGCTCTTTCGAGGTATATTTCTCATTTTCATGCCTCACAATGTCAATTTTACAGGGATTAACATGTTTAATAGGCACATTGTTGATTTTTCCAAAAATCTCGAAAATAGCGATTTTTTAAAAAATTCGTAAAAAATCTACAGGTTAAAAAATTCGAATGTTTGATGTTTTTCCAACCTGGAATGACCCCTTTGATGCTACCGTTCCTCATTTCTATAAATTTTGCGCGTTAATCAATTTTTATTCAAAAACATTGATTTTTGCACTTTTACACGAAAAACGCGTTTAGTGAAAGAAAATTATTTATGAACACTTTACATCTTTACTTACATGAGAGACACATCTTTAAGCAAAAAATCATTCATTTTTGAACATGGCTTATAAATTAAAAATGAGTTTGAAAAGTGGCCTCATAACTTTTTTTCAGTGTATGAACTTGAAACCACTTTTCCTGGGCAGGCGCAAACCAGAGCTGTTAGTAAGTAATCGTATGGCCATTCAGTAGCGTATAGGCTTTGTCGGAGGCACAAACTGTCCATCTATTTCTTTATAATCCCATTACAAAGACTATGTGTGGTGCAGACTGCTGGACAGATCATAGACTGGTTGTCAGCAAACTCAACCTAAGAATACAGCCTGCGAGGCGACCTCAAGGCAAGAAAGCTCCTAAGAGACTGGATGTCTCAAAGCTGAATAAAGACAGCATGAGACAAGATTTCTTAACAGACATTTGCAACCAACTGGATGCAATGAATCTCAGTTCAGAGGACCCCGAAGAAAACTGGACAGTTTTCCATAAAACAGTTCTTTCTTCAGCTGCAAGCACCTTAGGCCATCCATCTCGCAAACATCAAGACTGGTTTGATGAGAATGATGACGAAATTCAGAGGCTTCTTGAAGAAAAGCACCGATTGCACAAGGCACATCAAGATGATACTAGCTCAGTATCAAAGAAAGCAGCCTACAGCAACATTTGTAAGACAGTCCAGACCAAGCTTAGGGACATGCAAGATTCCTGGCTGAGGTAGAAAACAGAAAAAATTCAGTCTTTTGCGGATAGAAAGGACATGAAGAAATTTCATGATGCACTGAAAACCATTTATGGTCCAAAGAGTTCTGGAGCCACCACATTGCTCAGTGCAGATGGTAACACTCTTCTCACAGATAAAGAAGCTATCTTGGAAAGGTGGGCAGAACACTTCAATAGTGTGCTTAATCGACCATCAAGCATCAATGAGGATGCAATCGACAGACTTCCACAGATAGAGTGCAATGTTCTGTTAGATGATTTTCCTACCGTTACGGAAACAAGAAAAGCAGTTCAACAACTATCATCTGGCAAAGCCCCAGGTGCAGATGCAATTCCTGCCGAAGTTTACAAGGCTGGGGGGCTACCCATGGCAGAGAAACTGACAGAGTTGTTTCACTGTATGTGGAGAAAGGAGGCTATCCCACAAGAATTTAAGGATGCATCCATAATCCACCTATACAAGCGGAAAGGAAATCCTCAAGTCTGTGACAATCACAGAGGCATCTCCCTCCTATCAATTGCTGGGAAGATACTTGCAAAAATTCTGTTGAATCGTCTGAATGTTCATCTTGATCAGACGGGACTTATCCCAGAAAGTCAATGTGGATTCAGAAAAGACAGAGGGACAATAGACATGATCTTCACAGCAAGACAGCTTCAGGAGAAATGCCAAGAACAGAATGTAGATCTATACATGACGTTTGTTGACCTCACCAAAGCTTTTGACACTGTTAGTCGTGATGGACTCTGGAAAATCATGGCCAAGTTTGGCTGTCAACCCAGATTCATAGCAATGGTGCGGCAGTTTCATGATGGTATGCAGGCACGTGTGCAAAATGATGGAGAGTTCTCTGAACCATTTGAAGTAACAAATGGGGTCAAACAAGGCTGTGTTCTGGCACCAACACTGTTCAGCATGATGTTTTCTGCCATGCTTATGGATGCTTTTCAGGACAGTGACACTGGTTTTCCAATCAGGTACCGTTTTGATGGCAACATATTCAACCTCAGAAGGTTGCAAGACTGATGTGCTAGATGAGCTCCTCTATGCAGATGATATGGATAAGAATGCCAGCACAGAGGCAAAAATGCAAAGAGCCATGGATCAAGTCTCACAGTCATGTGATAACTATGATCTCACAATCAGCACAAAAAAGACAGAGGTTGTACACCAACCAGCGCCCGGAAAGCCATATAATGAACCAACCATCACTGTGAATGGGCAAAAACTGAAAGTTGTTGACAAGTTCACCTACCTGGGAAGCACTCTCTCCAGAGCAGTGCATATTGATGATGAGATCACTGCCAGAATTGCAAAGGCTAGTGTGGCATTCGGACGACTCCATGCAAATGTCTGGGAGCGAAATGGAATCAAGCTTGACACCAAGCTGAAAGTCTACAAGGCTGTGGTACTGCCAACCCTCTTGTATGCATGTGAGACCTGGACAGTATACCAACGCCATGCAAAGAGACTTAACCATTTCCACTTAAGCTGTTTGAGAAAGTTGTTAAAAATCAAGTGGCAGGACAAGATTCCAGACACAGAGGTCCTGACGAAAGCAGGGATGCAAAGCATGCATACAGTCTTAAAGCTAGCACAGCTAAGATGGACTGGCCATGTTATAAGAATGCCTGATGCGCGACTTCCAAAGAAATTTTTCTATGGAGAACTACAGGAGGGAAAGCGCTCTCAAGGTGGCCAGAAGAAACGCTACAAAGACACCCTCAAAGCCTCTCTGAAGGATTTCGAAATACCAATGGGGTCCTGGGAACAGACTGCACAGGAGCGATCAAAGTGGCGAGGTCTCATCAACAAAGGAGCAGCTCTTTATGAAAAGAAGAGAATCTGTGAAGCTGAAAGAAAGCGAAGAGAGCGCAAAGCCAAAACAAATGTGCCACCATCAGACTCTATGACATTGACTTGTTCTACTTGCAACCGACAGTTTAGAGCCAGAATTGGCCTAGTCAGCCATCAAAGAACTCACCAACACACATCAGCACTATTCAAGAAATAATGATGGTCTTTCTCATTAGTGAGAGACGAACTATCAATCCCATTATGTAAACATGTCGTAGCAAAGGTCACTTTGGTTCCGTGTTCCGTTAACGGGACAAAGTTAGTCACGGGGAGGTGACAATCAACAATGCAAGGATTATAGCCCCATTTGAATTGTGAAAAGGTAAAAACAAATATGCACTGATCATAGTGATCGGGGACTTAAATCGATTTTACAGATACAATGGGGATGGAACCCAGAACCTCTCGATTCGGAGTCCGATGCACTACCACGACACCACCGCGCACCCCCACTACTTCTTAAGGAAGTTATACTTGCATTCTTTGGTATAGATCTATAACGATTTTCACACAGTTCGTATTACATTTGCACTGACGGCTTTTTACATCTATAATCAAACTCAGATGAATTTAATCTTACCGGACGGACATTAATGCGGTAAGGTGACCACATTTCCTTCCTAGACGCTGTTTAGTCTAGCGTGTAATATTTCGTGATTGAATTCAATGACAGTTAGCCGGTTTAGAAAGTATTCGTCTGAGTCTTAACAAAGCATGTTTTATCTGATTATCATGAAATTGTGTAAGCATCCTTACTGTCATGTTACGGTGTCTGAAGTGAAATAAATAAGCTGGACATACCATTGTTGTAGATCTGATTAAAGTGGGTGCTTAAGAGATGCTTATTTTTTGCATATGCTATAAGACCAAGCGCAGCGAAAATGATGTTCGGGTATGGCATTGGCAAATGTTTGGCTATTTACGTATGTGTGTAAAGTTTTTGTTTGTTTGTTTGAATTAATCTCCCCGTCCAAGTCAACAGCTATGGTCATTTCGAAACGTTGCCTCCGTTTTATGGGAAATTTACCCAACATTAGGATGGGGCCCACGCCCATTAAGGCCTAACGAAACAAATGGGCTGTTTGTGTCTCCAGGCAGAGCTTAAACACTAATGACTGGCAATCTGATTTCTGGTTAACAGTTCTAGTCTGGGCCTGCCCAGGAAAAGTGGTTTAAGTCAAACCATCCATACGTATATGCTGTTTATGGCTTAGTTGAATGGCTATATTTGAAGCACTTGCATGATGTCATTTCATCCTCATTTTGGGTTAAAGTTCCATAAAATGGAGGAACGTCTCGACATGGCCACAGCTGTTGACTGGCACGCTAAACCACAACACAAACAAGCAAAAAATGGATGTCATGACATTTAAAACATGAAGTGCTTCAAATATACATATAATCACCCACTTAAACCACTAAGGTTTATAAATTTATGTATGGAAGCGTTTTTCCTCAGACATGAGCTGTTAACCTGTAATCAGATGGTCAGTAAGTAGCGTATAAGCTGTGCCTGGAAGGACAAGCAATCCATCTATTTCTTTAGACTCCAATGGATGGTGTCCCATCAAACCATCCTTTATATACATGTAGTTTTGTTTGTTTGATTTGTGGCTTAGCGTCCCAGTCAATAGCTGTGATCATGTCGGTACGTTGTCTCAGTCTTATCGGAGACAACCAAAATTTGCTGCCAATAATTATTCAGTTTTCAAGATTATTTCAGCACATATGAGATTGGCCAATCAGGCGGGGCGAAAGTGGGAGAACCCCGCCCCAACCCCGAAAAAAAAGTCCACATGCCACACTCGCAAGCAGAACTTGTTCCACACGTGCCCTGTTTCTGGTGTCCTGTTATCCTAATATTTGCAGGAAGTCACATAAAATGGAGATACATTTCTGTAGACGGTCCGAATCAAGTTACAATCTTATTACTAACTAAGTTGGCTATCAGCTGAACAAGTTTTCATTTGTGAACATGCACGTGACTTTGGTCATTGGAACGTGTAAATTTATACACTATTGAAGGTAAAGCGAATTAACTGATAGAGGAGACGGTGGGTAGGGAAATTTTTCGTTTCGCACAACACCCTCCACATACTAGGTTTGATACTATGGGTGGCTTCTTTGATCAATATAAAGAGCTTCTAGTCACGTTGTCGCCCTGTGATATGGTGCATTTGTCCTCCAGAAGCCGTTACGTATGTTACCCATTCAAACCAGAAAAGTGCTCTAAGTTTGTAAAATACACTATGAATCTCTAATCTAAATTCTAAACCTAAATGTATCAATATCATCTGATGAAAGAATGTTACGGGCACATATATTGACATATTTAATCATTTTCATGCATCGATGGTGTTACGTATGTTACATCCTCAAAACAGTCTGTGTAAATGTTAATTACAGAACAGTAAGCTATTTTAATATATTTCTCTTTGCTACTTTCACTTTTAATACACTACGGGTGGCTTTGTTGATTAATATAAACATTTTCTATGCACGTTGTCGCCCAATGGTATTGTGCATTTGCCCTCCAGAAGCCGTTACGCACGTCGTATGTTACCCATTCAAAACAGAAATATACTCTAAGTTTGAAAAATGCACTATGAATCTCTAAAATGAATTCCAAACCTAAATATATTAATGTCATCTGATGTAAGAATGTTACTGGCACATGTGTTGATACTTTTAATCACACATATGCATCGATGGTGTTACGTATGTTACATTTTCAAAACAGACTGTTCAGAGTTTAATTACAGAACAGTAAGCTATATTTTAATATACTTTTCTTTGCACATTTATATTTTAGATACACTGGTCTAAGAGACATTTCTTTTCTTTTACAAAGCTGAAAAAAATAATCATCATGCCATTCCTTAGTCGAAAGTTATTGCATATAGTCCAAAGTAACTCACTTCAGATTATGAAAGAATAAAGTGTTCAAAGTCAACTATGAACAGACAAGTTTGAAGAAAAGAAGAAAAAATATACAATCATCTTGTTGTAGATCAATAACATATATGCATTCTTTAAATTGAATGCTCACTGCTTTGCCAGAAATGTGTACTTTTGATCGGTAAATATGGTAACGTATGTAACACATCATTATTAAATATAAAAAATCAGTTTAAATGATTTTAATGCTGATAAAATGCTCATCGCTGTATGTAATTATGATTTACATGTAGCACTAATAATTAATTTAGGATTTATATAAGATATAGCAAATATTCAAGAGTGTAATCCGGTTGTCAGTGAACTTAAAGCGCGCACACCCAAACCACAAAATCCCAAAGCATGTTTTACACCATTGTTAGTACCCAGTGTTATGAAATGACATTATTAACACCGTCAGTCACTATTTCTTAAGTAACCTTTCACAAAGCTTGCCAATATTAGTAAGTAAATATCAATGCGAGTGACGGGCGATTTAATGGTAACGTATGTAACACAGTTTTCACTTAAAATTTTAGGTGTTAAAACCTAAGGAAAACAAATAGTAATAAGATATAATAATCGTCACCTTAAGACCGTTTTCCGATTTTCGGATTATGAAATGACTCGCCGGCCATACAAAAGCACAACTCTGCGCATGATAGTTCATTTTGTCTGGGTTTGGGGCACATGTGAGACAAGCCAAGTTCTGCTTGCGCGTGTGCCAGGTAGTGTTTTTCTCGGGATTCTCCCGTTTTCGCCCCACCTACCGGTAAGCCTGTCTCATATGAGCTGACATAATATTGAAAGGGACGTTAAACGGAACAAAAATTGTTCAGTCCTTGGTCATGAGCACTGCTTCGATATAAGTACCATTGATGTTCCAGACATTGCCTGATGCGGTTGTTTTGTTTGATTTTGAGTTGATGCTTAACAGCCTAGTCAACAGCTATTGTCATATTGAGACGTTGACTCCATTTTATGGGACTTTTGCCCGAAAATCGGATGCCATGACATCCGAACAATGCTTTAAATATAACCACCCAAGTAAGCCACTACGGCTTATACTTATGGATGGTTTGATTTTAAAACACTTTTCCTGGTCAGGCTCAGACCTGAGCGGTTAACCATTCATAAGATGGTCAGTAAGTAGCGTATAAGCTATGCCTGGAGGCAAAAGAAGCCCGTCTATTTCTTAAGGACCCGGTGAGTGGGGCCCATATTCCCACCCGACCAACCTTCTGAGGGATTCTGCTTAGGCTTATACGGTTGAGCGTTTCTGCTAAGGCTGAAAACATGTTTTTGAAGTTTTTACGTTATAAATGTGTCATCAAACGATCATGCTTTAGTGGTACACTTTCATTTGTGTAGCACTAATGGCAACAGAACAAGTGACGGACACTATTTACACTTGAACCAGATTGCCCAGCAGATGAACATAATCGGCAAATGTTTTTTCGTACATCTTCATTTGTGCTGTGGGGAGTGCTATCGTCTGTTTGCACGAGGTAGTTTGTGATTGATCGCTTTTCTCAGCAACATTCCAAGCTTTCGTTTTATCAATGCCATTGTGTGGAGTCTCACCTAAACTGCCTTTTTGTTTAGTCATAACTTCTATTTTCTTGAAAATATGGAATGGTCGAGAGTCTCACCAGGACATCAAGGCTTGCTCAAAACGACAGACTGCTAGTATCGTGCTTTTTCAGGATTTCCAGCGTGGAACCATAATGTATTGCAATCATTTGGCTAGAATAGACAGCAGCATAAAACCAAGACATCTGATTCAGATGATTGTACCGTCAGAAGCATCGTGGTTATTATGAAAATTCGCGTATCTGTGTCTTCATTGTCTAAAGTGCAGTTACGTCATCCCTGGCAAGAAAGCATTTTCGTTATCTGTAAAAATGCATACACGTTGTTTGCACATCCTGTTCTGTGTTCGGATTTCACACCGAGGGCCCTCAAGAAATTCACATTTTGTGTTATTACTGCTTTACAATGGATTTTGCCACTCCCGGGGAACTGGTGTCGCAGGGCTAGATAATGTCCTTTCTCGTTCATCCGATCTGATGGATTTACTCTACAGGTTCAAACACTACGTCAAATCGCTGTAAGGAATACCACACACGTATAGTATAAAATAAATGGATCCAGAGTTTGAGGATAATATCCGCATCTAGTTGGATGCGACTGTCAGTGTGTGATATTTGCGAAGTCTTTGTCTTCCTAAGTCATTAAATCGTGGATCTTGTTCAAGCACACAACATGGCACCGAAGAGGTGGACCAACAGAAACTCGCAATCAGGAGCGGACGCTTTAACGCGGGGTCACCAACTCATAATATATACCTTACAGTGCCCTATATGAAAAAGGTGTTACACACGTTACCATGAGCATACTGACAAGTCACCAGTGGGTCAACATATTCCAAACACCTTACTGTGTTCTATGCGAAAACCTTTGCAGATAATTATGTGAGACCACTTTCACGTGAGCCGCAGCGCGCGAAACCTCCTCTTCCGACAATATTCCTGCTACACAGTCACAGGATTTAGTCGCTTGAAATTTCGGATTTAAGAAGTTTGAATTATCTGTGCAGAGTAAACAAGTGTGCTGATCAGCTGTGCAGTAACTGCATCTTTGTTTTCATATAGGAAGAATCTGGTTTTCGCATGAAGCGGCTCACTATATATACATTTATAATCACCAAAATGAAATCTACCCATGTTTGAACATTAAGGTGTTACATACGTTACCATGAGCATGCTTGCAAGTCACAGACTGTGTATTTTAGCACACTAAACATGTATTTATCATAGGGTGTGTAAAATAGAACTAAATAATTTACACAAACATATTAACAGTTATTCATTTTGATATTTTTGTTGAAACGCCTACTTTTCAAATGTTACGGCATACGGCGGTACCCATAGGAAATGTTAAATTATTTAAACAAAATAAATTAAATATTTAATATAAATATATGATTTTGTGTAACAGCCAAATTGAACTATTGGTCAGTAAGAAAGGACCTATCGTTTTTGGAATATGCAGAAAGAAATGCCAAAAACAAAAACGTTTTTGAACCCAAACTCCTATTTTCCCGCCATAGATGTAGAAGTAACGTTTGTAACACCGTATAATGTCTAATTCAACTTTTAAAGGTCATAAAGCATGTCCGTTAAATTGTTCTAGTACGTGATATAATTAGTTTTGTTGCATGATTAAAGTGGGTGGAGCATAGTAGGTTTCGCTACTTTGTTGGTACAAATATATTTTGTACATGTAACTTATGTAACGAGCTACAGAAGTATTGTGCACCACTTGCCGGGGCGACAACGTGCCTAGAACTCATCTAGGATGACCAATGGACCAATTGCATACTGCAAATAAAAACGCTGCAGGCATGCATGATACCCCGCCACGCAAGTTTAATTTAGCAAAAATGTTTGTCAATAAATTCTCAAGATAAAGAGCAGAATAAAATTTTGTCATAAATGAAGGACCATAACTCTGTATACATTGATAATATTTACCCATCTTCAATCCCAAACCACTACTTCCTGATTTGAACTTTTATACAAAGTTTAAAGAAAATTGGTTGATAAATGCACAAAACAGAGGCAGGAAACGAAATTTTAATGTAAATCATGGGCCATAACTCTGTACTTATTTAACGAAATTTATTCATTTTCAATCCCAAACCACTCCTTCCTGATATGAACTCCTATACAAACTTTGAAGAAAATCGGTCAATAAATGCTCAAGATAAGAGTCCGGAAACAAAATTTTAACGTAAATCAAGGGCCATAACTCTGTACTTATTTGACGAAATTTACCCATCTTCAATCCCAGACCACTCCTTCATAGTATAAACTCCTATACAAAGTTTGAAGAAAATCGGTTGACAAATACTCAAGATAGAGCCCGGAAACGAAATTTTTGTGTAAATCAAGGGCCATAACTCTGTACTTATTTGACGAAATTTACCCATCTTCAATCCCAAACTACTCCTTCCTGATATAACCTCCTATACAAAGTTTGAAGAAAATCGGTCAATAAATGCTCAAGATAGAGCCCGGAAACGAAACGCTGACGGACGGACAGACAGACGGACGGACAGACGGACAGACAGACGGACGGACGGACGGACACTCGAACGCAAATTTTTTTGGAGGGTATAACATAATACCCCGCACTTTTTTAAGTGGCGGGGTATAACAAAGTATGTGGAGGGTGTTGTGCGATTTCGTTAAATACGGTAGATACAGAATCTAGCGTCTCGCCTATGAAGGTAATCCGAATCCGGCAAGGACTGCATGTATGTATCAAATTTAACGTTTGTTTAAGTTGAAATATGCGACACAATGAAGCAAAACAAAATCATAAAAAATGAATAAGACATATTTGTCCACTAAGCACCCTGTTTACACAAACATAAGTGAGATTTATAATCACACTCTGAGATGCCTTCATCGCACTCTCAGACTTTGCTACAACAAAGGCAATCGATCAATTTAAGTCTTATAGCAGGTTGTCACAAAGTATGCATGGGCAAAATAACCAAAGAAATTGTGTTTAAAGTCGTTTCTACAGATGGAATAGTAATTACGCTCGTATATATGTTCATAGTATTTAGTGCACACTCTTCCACCAGATTGCTTTTCTGGAATAAATGAAAGGGCATGGTCCGACTTAAACCGGACTGCACAGTCACAGAAGCTGGCTAGAAGCTTGAAATTTTGGATATAAGTAAAAGAAAGTGAAATTAAAGGCGCTGATGAGCTGTGCAGTTCTGATCTGCGTCTTTGTTTTCACATATGCAGATTTTTTTTTTTTTTTTTTTTTTTTTTTTTTTTTTTTTTTTTTTTGTTGTTGTTGTTGTTGTTGTTGTTTTTTCATGAAGCGGCTCATATGTTAGGTGGACTATGCTTTCAACAAGAAGGTAATCCGAAACTGGGTGAAGTAAGCATGATAATTGAAATCGCATATAATATATCAAATTACATGTACCCGCAAAAGTACACATTCTTTCCAGGTCTATTTTTTTTTTCTTAAAAGTTGTATAAAAACAGTGAATTTGGAAAGGTAAGCGATTTATTTTTTATCAAATTACACACATGTGCATGTACATGTACACGTAAAACTCTCAACGCCGATGACTGTGGACGTTTGTACTGATGTGTACATGTACGTTACTAAGTCTTCGTGCCATGCCTCAAGCCCGAGTTAGGACACAGTTTCTTGTGGTTTTCGGCTTCTGGTTGAACTATCCAAGCGTGCAGGGCTTTGTTGCGTCAGCTTTGTTTTCGTAGCATATGTTGTCCCCTTTTGAGTAAATATAGAATAAAAGCTTATACTCGTTAACGTTACATTACGAAAACATGCCCATGCAATAAAAAGAGATTTTTTAAGCTTTAAAAATTGAAAATTTTCAGCTGAAAAAGTTTGATATTTTTCTTATTTTTGCTCAAAACATAGATTGTGGGTACACGTTAGAACCGCCTCGGCGGTTCTAACGAGTACCCACAATCTATGTTTTGGAGCAAAAATAAGAAAAATAGGTATACCCCTGCATACCCCAGTTTTGCTATATAAAAGTGGGGTTTGAGGGGGTATTCATTTCACGCACCTGTTTTCCTGATGAAAACAAATAGATGTGCTAATTCCTCCAGGCAAAGTTGATACGATACTGACTTGCCGAGGCGGTTCTAACGAGTACCCACAATCTATGTTTTGGAGCAAAAATAAGAAAAATAGGTATACCCCTGCATACCCCAGTTTTTCTATATAAAAGTGGAGTTTAAGGGGGTATTCATTGCACGGACGTGTTTTCCTGATGTTACTTGTAATACTGCGATTCTCAGACAGAATAATTAGTGCATATTATTTAACAAAAAATGTACAAGTTGGCAATGATAAGGAAAAGGCGCAATCAGAAAGAAATTCCCACTCCCAAAAACGAGGTGGGAAAACTATTTTGACAGGCACTTATACTTAAGCCGAGTGAGCAGATATTTCCCAATAGGCGGCCATTCAGTTACCCGAAAAATATGAAAACGTACATAAGGTTCAAACAGTACAAAATTCGAACTCCAAAACATAAAACAAATGGAACAATATCAGAAGCATCGCCTTGGAACGATCAGTAATATAAAATCGCTGAGGCGCTTAAACCGGTTTTGCAGGCGCCTAACCTCACCCTCATCTTCTGCAGTGGCTAACAACATTTAGTTAGTTGTTCGGTCCCCGTGGTGAATCTCTGAGTCAGTGATTCATCAAGGACAAACAAATAAATCATGATAACCACCCTGATGAATCAAAAACGAGGACAAGCTGCTCGACGATGGAGATCCCTGGGCGCCGAATAACTTTCTGAAACCCGGAGCAGTTGAACCCCCAGGTGGGGTTGTAACAAACAAGAAGCTCCGGTCCCAACCAACTAAGATGAAGAGCTTTACGTCGGGGCCATCATAGAGTCTGACGCCCGACCCACCCGCGTGCAATTAAAGAAGGCAGAATAGTTATCAACCATGATTTAGGACGTCATGACTTCCAAAATGTGTTTCAAATATAACCACCCAACAAAGCCGATGTGGCTTACATATATGTATAGATGGTTTGACTTGAACCACTTTTCCTGGGTAGGCTCAGACCTGAGCGATTAACCAGTAATCAAATGGACAGTGAGTAGCGTAGAAGCGTTGCCTGGAAGCACAAGTCTTTAGGTCCTAATGGGCGGGACCTATATTCCAACCCGGCCACCGATACATGAATACACGTATGACATCATTTCACCTATTGCTTCTACCATGGGTAAATCTCATTACAGAGCATAAAGAAAATAAAAGAATACTTTTTATCGGTGAATACCTAATACATTTCGTCTTTTGTGATGGAAAAGTTCTGATGTTTTTAACACATTCGATGAAATATACTAGTCAAACGTTCTAAGCGGTCACCATGATTTCGATTTCTTCGAAGCCAAGAACACTACATAAATTATTTTTGCTTCAATTAATATACTAACATGTCCCTAAAGGTTGCCACTGAACTCAGAAACATGCACCAGAGAGTTCCTGCCAAACACAAATACCATCAATCTAAAACATTACGAAAACATGTCCATGCAATAAACATAGATTTTTAAAATTGTAAAAAATGAAAATTTTCGGTACTTTTGTTATTTTTGCTCAAAACACATTGTGGGTAAACGTTAGAACCGCCTCGTCGAGGCGGTTCTAACGAATACCCACAATCTAGGTTTTGGAGCAAAAAATAAAAAAATTGGTATACCCCTGCAAACCCCAGTTTTGCTATATAAAAGTGGGGTTTGAGGGGTTATTTATTGCATGGACATGTTTTCCTGATGAACTATCATGAATTTTCACTAGGCGGCGGGGTCACGGATCTTTCACATGTTGTCCACTGTCGACGAATAATACCCAGGCATTACGAAATCTTTCCCGATCAATATACAAAGAATTTTTAGTTGTAAAAAATGAACATTTTCAGTAGAAAAAGTTTGACATTTTTCTTATTTTTGCTCAAAACATAGATTGTGGGTGCACGTTAGAACCGCCCGCCTCGTATACCCCTGTATATCCCAGTTTTACCATATAAAAAGTGGGGGGGGGGGGGGGAATACATTGCACGGACATATTATCCTCACTGATGAAATCCAAATATTTGCATGAACGTGTTCTTTATGGTTTTATCTATAGAAATAAAAAAAGCTTGACGGACGAAAATTGGAATTTCGAAAATTCGCATCTTACAAAAAAAAAATAATAATAATAAATAAATTTGCAAATTTTAAAAATGGGGAAACCGCTATTCAGCGGGTCACCCAGCATGTTATGAGGAATAGTTTGTTAACTTACTAAATGTTGTGAACCACTACAGAAACAGAGGGTGAGGTTAGGCGCCTGTAAAGCTTGTTTAAGCCCCGCAGATTTTTTTATTACATATGGTTCAAAGGCGATAATTCTGTAGTGGTCCTAATTGTTTTATGTTATAGTGTTGAATTTTTGTGCTGCTTGCACCTTATGTGCGTTTTCATATTTTTAGTTAAGTTTGGGTAACTGAGAAAAAACTGCTTACTCGGCTTACGATATGTTTTCTCAGTATAAGTACCCTAATTTTAATTTAGTTCTTTTTCCAGTGGGAGTGGGAATTTCTTTCTGACTGCGCGATTTCCTGACCATTGTCTATTTTTATTGCATTAAGTAGATGAAGGGTCTGCCTAATAAGCGGTGTTTTCAGAATGTTCATACATCATTTAGTTTAAAGTAAATGGATAAAATATAAGTGACCGTTTAATACTCTTGGCAAGTATATACTTGGTATTCACCAAATAAAAAGTAAATACCCTTATGCATTAGACCTGTCCTTTTTCCAGATGGCAGTGAACAGAAAGTTCATTATCACCAGTTTCTTTGCTATAATCATGATGACAATCAGGACAACAACTTCCGCGCCGTTCACTAAGGAAAGATGCGAAGTGGCGTGTAGCCGATCCATAGTTGACGAGGAAATGAAATCTTGCAGAATTTGTGTCAAGGATTACCCAATAAACTTCCAGAACTGCGAGTACGCGTGCGTGAGGGAAATAGAACCGATCTGTAAGATATGCGGAGATAATTACCATAAGTTCGTGTCAAGAAAGACGTGTATCTATGCTTGTGAGACATTGAATTCGCCTTGGATGAAAATGATCTGTATCGGCTGTCATGATCTATTCAGTGATCCGCTGTAATGATCTTTTCAGTGAATGTGTTCCGCCATAGCCTCCCTTACTATGTGACAAAGCATGAAAAGATGAGGATGAGGATAACTACTACTTCGAGAGAATATGTAACTGGTGTCAAAATATTAAATCTTATAAAAAATATAACCTTTTCATTGTTTCGCTTTCACGTTTGTACATTATTTTTATGTAGTTTGTAGGGGTATACAATTTTTGTTATTTTCGTCGAGGCGATTCTAACGTGTACTCATCAATGTTTTCAGCAAAACTATTAAAGATATTGAACTTTTTCAATGAAAAGGTCCAAGTAGGCAAAGATCAGGAAAAGGCGCAATTAGAAAAAGATTCCCACTCCAAAAACCGAGGCGGGAAAAAACTAAACTAACAATCAGGTACTTATACCATGAAACATATCGTGAGCCGAATGAGCAGCTATTTTCCCAGTAGGTGGCCACTCAGTTACCTTAACTTAACTAAAATTATAAAAACATACATAAGGCGCCAACAGCCTTATGAATGATCATGAATGAAGTTTTCATTTTTATAGCTGGAAAGTGCTACATATATTTCATAGGCAGATTTTCGTAATGTTATGGTCGTTGAAGAAACAAGAAGAAAGGAAAATGAAGACGATTCCAACCTGTTCTCGTTAGTATTAATCATTCTTGCACACCAGATAGAGAAATCCGACGTTAAACGGTTTTACCCCATGTGAGAAATTCTTTTCTTGCACACCAGATAGAGAAATCCTACATTTTACCCCATGTGAGAAATTCTTATCTCACCCTCGTTATCTCACCCGGTCGCACCCTGCGTTCAAATGTTCTTTTTTAACACTGGTTGTATAGGACATCACGTAATTTCGTCGCTAAGCGCACAAGTCACAATGACGTCAAAACGTTTTAAATCAAAATGGCGGACGCCGCGATTTTATCATTTTTCTAGGTAAATAGTATAAAAATCAATCTTCGCTGCATTAAGGTGAGTAAGAAAAAGAATCCATCATTCGTGTCAGGTATGGATAGACAAATCTGTCCCGAGGGTCACAATTTGGCATCACGAGGCTCGCCAAAATGTGACCCTCGGGACAGATTTGTCTATCCATACCTGACACTCATGTAAGATTTTTATAATCTCACCCTCGTTATCTCACCCCGGTCGCACCCCACGTTCAAGTGTTCTTTTTTAACATTGGTTGTAAAGGACGTCACGTAATTTCGTCGCTAAGCGCACACGTCACAATGACGTCAAAACGTTTAACTTCAAAATGGCGGACGCCGCGATTGTAGCATTTTTCTAGGTAAATGAAAATCAAGCTTCGCCGCATTAAGGCGTGCAAGAAAAAGAATCCATCATGCATGTAAGGTATGGATAGACAAATCTGTCCCTCGGGTCACAGTTTGGCATCACTCGGCGAGCCTCGTGATGCCAAAATGTGACCCTCGGGACAGATTTGTCTATCCATACCTGACACTCATGTACGATTCTTATAGTCAGCCTATATTGTGAAAGCTTGTACCTTGAAAAATCGCCCCCGCCCATTCAGATGGCTAAGATCTTTCTTCTCATAGTCACAGTCAAATCAATTAAGCTGTATGGCTAAAATCACACCTTTCCCAGCCATAGCAAAATCTCATAAGCTGTATGGCTAAATTCAAGTTGGGACTTACAGGTATAGATGGACTGCTTGTACCCACTGATTGACCGTATGGGTACGTCCGATAAAATGGAGGCAACGTCCTGATCGACATGAGCATAGCTGTTGACTTGAACGTTAAACATCAATTCAAACAAACAAACAAACAAATACCCGTGTGTTAGTTGAAAAGATTTAAGAGTATGATAATAAAAGGGGATATAAGTGGTTAACTCAATTTCATCAAACCAAATGGTCAGTGTGAATTATAGCATACGGGTGCGGAATTCCGATAAAAAAAATCATACGAGCGGCTTGTGACTCAAATGTCAGGTAGAAGTTCCAAAAAAAAGAAGACAACGTCCAGACATGATCATAACTGAGAATTGGTGCGTATTTAGCAACTAGGTTTTAGGGAGCGCGGTGGCGTCGTGGTAGAGCGTCGGACTCCGAATCGAGAGGTCCTGGGTTCAATCCCCACAGGCGTCACCGTGTTGTGTCATTGTGCAAGATACATTAACTCCCTACAGTACTGGTTAAACCCAGGAAGCGTTGGCTCCGTCCCGACATGACTGAAAAAAATGTTGACTGGGATATTAAGCCTCAACACAAACAAAAAAGGTAGACAAGTGATATGGATCATCGGATCTCTGACAAATTGATTAACTACACACAGTATGGTCAGACAAGAAGCTCATCAAAGGAGATTTATTGTCGCCGTAAACATCTTTTGTTTACGAAAGGCTACAACGAAATTGACATATTTGCGTATAAATTGACATTGTACAAAACGTCACTAATCAAAAGGTTACTGACATTTTTATCAAACAAACCAGTTTATCATTTGAGCCTGTGCATGACAAAACCCACAATTTGGGTTTCCGACCAGGTCCAACACAAACCAGCCTGTACAGTCACAGAAGAAACCCAGAATCTTGAAAATTTGGGAATAAGTAGAGGAGGAAATGTACTATCCGTGTAGCGAAAACAAAGACGCTGATCAGCTTCGCGGTTACCGCGAAGCTGATCTGCGTCTTTGTTTTCGCCCATGCAAATTGTTGGTTTTCTCACGCACAGGCTCATTTATAACATAAGAACATCGATATCAAAGCCGAGATGCAAAACAAAAAAAAAAAAAAAAACAACTCTCTGTAACTGGTCACTTGCACTAAACGTATATACAATTTACCAACTTTAGGCTATTAACCATTATACAATAACAAAAATGTCGATCCTAGCTTTACATGTACAGTACATGCATCTGCAAACGGCGATTGATTTTTACTGTATACATCATTGACAACAATGCATGTTGTCGTTTGAAATATATTGGCAAAGAAACAATGTCTGAGTTTTTCTTTAGGGTCTGATAGAAACAAGTTGAGGTCGTAAGGAACGGTTACATGCTGAATGAATCTGATTACGATAACGATTTGAAAATGTGCAAAAACATATACCATATATTGAAATTGCCAAACGAAACAAAGAGCAAACCACGATGTAATGGACGCATTGAAACGGGCGATATTGGAATGATAACCGCCAACAGAGACCCCGCCTATTGTTGCTTAAAGAAATAGATGGACTGCTTGTGTCTCCATGCAAAGCTTATACACTACTGACTGTCATCTGATTACTGGTTAACCGCTCTGGTCTGAGCCAGCCCTAAAACAATGGTTCAATTTGTCCTTTTTGTTGTTGTTGTTGTTGTTGTTGTTCGCTGGTTTGATTTCTGGCTCATCAACGTGTAGGGACGTTATCTCCATTTTATGGGACTTCTACCCAACATGAGGATTGCATGACACCCAAAATGCACTAAAAAGGGTACAAGTAAAACACGTATAACCACCCAAGTTAACAATTATTTGGCTACATCGTCTGTTGAGTGGGATATGATCATGAAATCAACCAGTCAAGGTAAAGTGGTGGTATAGCATCGGGCTCCGTGCAGTAATTAGCCCTCCCACCCCCTCGTAATTTTTTTTATTATTTTACTGGCCGTTCCAAGACGGCATTGCTGTTAATTACTTATTTGAGCCGCCTCATGGGAAAACCAACAATCTGAATATGCGAAAACAAAGACGCAGATCAGCTTCGCGGTAACCGCGAAGCTGATCAGCGCCTTTGTTTTCGCTACTCGGATAGTACAATTCCTCTTCTACTTAAATCCGAAATTTCAAGCTTCTAGCTCTTTTCTGTGCTTGTACAGCCCGGTTTGTGTCGGACCTTGTCCGAAACCACATTGTTGGTTTTCCCACGAGGCGGCTTATTTGTTGACTGTTTGTATTTCTGTCACTGTATTGTTTGTATTTTGGGGTTGATGCCAGCTGGATCGCTACTCTGCTGGAAAAGCTCAACACTGCTATTCATGCGTCATCGTGAAATTTTATGTGACGTGTTGTGATTTCTTCCCCCCTGATGTGTCAATTTCATTGTATTGATCCCTGGTCCTTTTATTCTTACTTTGAAACTTCCCAATGCAGGTTAGGCAGTGAGTACGTATGTATGTAACAATGCATATGTCAAGAACTTTGAAGACCAAAGAGAGGCTATCGCTGGTACACGACGAGTTATGTTTAACACTCGTTTATCTTACTTTGCATTACACGCTTAAGTTCAAAGCTGATATTAAGACATAACCCCCCCCCCCCCCCCCCCCATAAAATTAAACATAGTTATAATAAAATATTGGTTGTGATAAAATATTGAAGGGCAGTTGTGGGAGATTACGCGTCCTAGCCAATTTGGGTTATGGTAAATAGATGAGCTGCTTATGCCTCTAGGTGAAGCCTACTTTCTACTAAACGATCATCTGATTACCCGTTAGCTTCAGGTTTTCCCTGCATGGACACAGCTGTTGACTGGGACGCAAAGCAACAAATCAAACAAAACAAAGCAAAACATAAGAAATAAAATAAAATATTGGGCGGCCCCCATGGCCAAATGGTTAATACCGCTGATTTCATTTATACTCTGAATCTTCTCAGCGCTTTGTCTATTGTGGGTTTGATCCCCACACGAGGCACATAAGCCAGGTTCTTGGGTGTGCCAAGTGGTCATTTTGTCGGGGTAAGGGTAGTTTATAACCTTTGTCTGGAGACCAAGGCAGCCCATTTATTTCTCATGTCCGCATGACGAGGTTCCATTTTCCTACCCGACCACCCTCAACATATTATTCATTGTTTGTTTGGTTTAAACATATATATTTTTAATATTAAATAAACATACATGTTTTCATATATTAATTCACAAACAATACAAATGGGATTTGAACGGAAGCTTTAAAAGTTTATTATGTTCATTTCCCTCGTTTGTTTGTTTTAAGTAGTACATGGTGATTCGAAATGGAGATGCAAAGCCGTTTAAAACAGTGTTCATTACGAAAACTTTCCCATGCAATAAACAGAGACTTTTTTAGCTTTAAAAATTGAAAATTTTCAGCTGAAATATTTTGATATTTTTCTTGTTTTTGCTCAAAACATAGATTGTGGGTACACGTTAGAACCGCCTCGCCGAGGCGGTTCTAACGAGTACCCACAATCTATGTTTTGGAGCAAAAATAAGAAAAATAGGTATACCCCTGCGTACCCCAGTTTTACAATATAAAAGTGGGGTTTAAGGGGGTATACATTGCACGGACATATTTTCATTATGGCATAGCCGTTTAAAACAGTGTTTTAAACAGTGTGAAGAAGTTGAGGGTGAGGTTAGGTACCTCTAAAATCGATTTAAGCCAGCCAGTAATTTTATATTACTGATCGCTCCAAAGCGATACTTCTGTGGTGGTTTGTTTTATGTCTTTGTGTTTAAAGTGTCTTATGTATGTTTTCGTTGGGTAATTGAGTGGCCACTTATTTTGAAAATAGCTGCTCATTCGGCTAACGATATTTTTCTATGGTATAAGTCTGATTGCGCATTTTCCTGATCGTTGCCTACTTGTACATTTTCGCTTCCTCTCACCAAAGTCGAAATACGCTTTAGTCTTGTCAGAATGTATGCGATGCCTTATCCTATCTCGTGGATAATTAGCTCACCTGAGCCGAAGGCTCACAAGGTGAGCTTATAGGATGGCCATGGTCCGTCGTCCGTCCGTCCACAATTTCAAAGATCTTCTCCTCTAAAACCGCTTGGCCAATCAAAGCCAAACTTCATGTGGAGCATCCTTAGGAAGGGGGAACAAAAGTTTATATAAATGGTCCAGGTCACATGACCAAGATGGCCGCCATGGCTATAAATAGCAAAAACCTTTAAAAATCTTCTTCTCCAGAACCAGAAGGCCTATGATTTTGAAACTTGGCATGAAGCATCACAGAAAGAAGCTCTGCAAAGTTTATATAAATCATGACGCTGCGGTCGCCAATGCATTTGAATGGGGGAAAATGTTAAAATGCTATTAAATGGGTAAAACTTACTGGGAATAGGCAAATAGACAGAAAATTAATGTTTATGGAAAAAAATTTGGCCCCTGGGGGTTGTCTGCCCCTGCCCCGGGGCTATATACATGTATATTTCCATAATATTGACACATCTTCTCCTCTGAAACCGCTTGGCCAATCAAAGCCAAACTTCATGTGGAGCATCCTTAGGAAGACGGAAAAAAATTATATAAATGGTCCAGGTCACATGACCAAGATGGCTGCCATGGCTATAAATAGCAAAAACCTTTAAAAATCTTCTTCTCCAGAACCAGAAGGCCTATGATTTTGAAACTTGACATGAAGCATCAGGCAATGGAGCTCTACAAAGTTTATATAAATCATGACCCTGGGATGACCTTGACCTTTTTAACAGCAAGGTCAACTTAGGCCGCCCATGCATTTGAATGGGAAAAAATAGGAAAATGTCATTTAATGGCAAAAAAACTTGCTAGGAATGAGCAAATGGACAGAAGATTTATGTTTATGAAAATATTTTGGGCCCAGAGTGCTGTCTGCCCCTGCCCTGAGGCTATATACATGTGTATGACCATAATATTCAAATATCTTCTTCTCTGAAACCGCTTGGCCAATCAAATCCAAACTTTATACGGAGCATTCTTAGGAAGAGTGAATGAAAGTTTGTATTATTGGTCAAGGTCACATGACCAAGATGGCCGCCATGGCTATAAATAGCAAAAACCTTTAAAAAATCTTCTCCAGAACCAGAAGGCCTATGGGTTTGAATCTTGGCATGAAGCATCAGGCATTGGAGCTCTACAAAGTTTGTATAAATCATGACCCTGGGATGACCTTGACCTTTTTACGGCAAGGTCAACTTAGGTCGCCTATGCATCTGAATGGGGAAAATTGTTTCAATGTCATTTGAAGGGCAAAACTTGCAGTAAATTGGCAAATGGACTGAAGTTTTATGATTTGAAAAAGAAATTGACTCCAGTGGTTGCTCTGACCCGGCCCTGGGGTTATATACATGTATATTACCATTCTAGTCAAACAAGTTTATCGGTATACATGTAAGACTCACAACCAGGCCGGTTCCCCCAAATAGGCCGATTCCCACAACTGGGCCGATTCCCACAACAAGGCCGATTACGTCACCTATTCCCACAAACGGGCCGATTTCCCCCACAACTAAGCAGACTTTGTAACGTCATTCTCACAATGGGCCAATTACAATAGCGTTATGTTACCCCGCGTCAATACGACGAAGATAAAATCGAAATGCAACCATACCCTGGGTACGTTACCACATACCGACGCATATATTCCAGTTGCATGTGCGGTGAGAGTGAATATTTTCCACAATTCTGCAAACATTACAACTAATTAAATAGTTAGACCTAAATATGGTAATCTAGTAATTTCGGGGAAGCATGTGTAGGAACATATTTTAAAAATCCGTCAAAGATAAATTCCAACAATCGAAAAGTGTGCGGATAATCGTCGCTAGTGGAGCAATCACGAATCATAATGACTCCTCCGCCAGCAAGGTATAGCCACGCCCACCCCTATTTCCTTTGTGTTTTTGCACCTATATTTACCTGTAAAAAGCACGTGTTGGTTTGTTTGTCTAACCCACGTCATTGACCGTTAGCTAATGTGCTGATTTGAATGGTCAATATAAAATGAATATTAATGATGGGTGGTTTCACGGAGGACTCGAAGCTCACTGAATCTAGCAAACATTTGAATATTTTCGGCTCATTTACGTTGTTAAACATACAAAGTCCAAAGTCAATTTTAATGTATGATGAACGCGTCAATACAGTGGCGGATTTAGAGGGGGTTCAAGGGATTAGCTCGACCCCCCCTCCCCCCCCCCCTCCGGACAAAATAATTTCATTTTCATGGAGAATTTCAAGAGATTGTGTGTAACATTAGGCAAACGAACCCCTCTTTTCTTCATTTGAACCCCTCTTCTAAAATCCAGGATCCGCCCCTGCAATACTGCGAAGCATCATAAACGCACAAACAGGCATGAATATGATTGAAAAAAGGCTGGTGAATGTTCACGGAACACAGCTCCTGAAGACCTCCGTTGGTGTTGGTGTTGCTATAATGCACTTGCGGCGACGTAAACTTTGTTTGGTGTAACGTGACGTCAGAAAAATCGGTCCGTTTGTGGGATGACGTCAGAGTTTTCGGTCCATTTGTGGAATCAGCCCAGTTGTGGGAATCGGCCTAGTTGTGGAACCCACCCTAGTTGTGAGTCCTACACATATCTCAGGTTTCAGGTGAGCGTTTACAGGACCATTGGTCCTCTGGTATTTATATTAGATTCGGAACCAAGTTATACAGACAAATTGTTGGATTTCTGATGGGTACAAATTGAGCCCCTCTCGTAGCTGATTTAGTTTTATAGTGCTACGACAGAGATTTCATGGATTCTCTTAACCATGACAATCAATCTGATGTTATCAAGGCTTTTGCCAGTAACTTTGTGTTACTGATCGTTCCAAGTCGATACTTCTGTAGTGGTTCTTTTTGTTTTATGTCTTGGTGTTTAAAATTTTTTGTGCTGTTGGCGCCTTATGTATGTTTTCATATTTTTAGTTAAGTTAAGGTAACTGAGTGGCCACCTATTGGGAAAATAGCTGCTCATTCGGCTTACGATATGTTTCATGGTATAAGTACCTGATTGTTAGTTTGGTTTTTTCCCACCTCGGTTTTTGGAGTGGGAATCTTTTTCTGATTGCGCCTTTTCCTGATCTTTGCCTACTTGTACCTTTTTAATTCGACTTCTTAGTACCTCAATGATCTTTTGAACATTGACAATCCTTATTTTGAAGGCATGGTCAATCAAATTTATCCACCAGAACTACAGTTGAATAAAGCCAACGCCACAGATACCGAATCCCGCTTTTTGGATTTACATTTTCTGTTGCAAATGGATTTTGTTTCTTCTAAAATGTATTATAAGCGCGATGACTTTGATTTTGATATAGTAAATTTTCCGGTTTTTGATGGTGTGCTTCTTATGGTGTATACATTTCGCATCTTATTAGGTTTGCTGGAGTCTTCAATCATGTAGCGGACTTCAACGTGCGAAATAAATGTTTAACAGCCAAACTTCTCCAGCAGGGCTTTCGGTTTCATAAACTTCGAAAAACATTTTCAAAATTTTATCGCAGACACTACGAGTTGATTTCCTAATTTAATGTTGGGCTAAAGACGCTTTTGCGTGAGGGCCTTTCGGAACCAGAATTGTATAGTGACTTGGTTTACAAATTTAAGAAACTTTTTTTTCATTTCAGTTCAGAAAAAAATCATAACACGTTACAGACGTATAGGATATAAATTGAATGTTATGCGACAGTCTGCATGTTTAGTTTTTAAGCCAATCATGGTTGATAACTATGCTGCCTTCTTGAATTGCACGCCGGTGGTTCGGGCGTCAGACTCTATGATGGCCCCGGCATAAAGCTATTCATTTTAGTTGGTTGGGGCCAGAGCTTCTTGTCTGTTGCTTGGCCCATCGGGGTTCAACTGGTATTTTTCTTTTGCTCCGGGTTTCAGTAAGATATTCGGCGCCCAGGGATCTCCATCGTCGGGCAGCTTACTGAGTTTTTGAGACCTCGTTTTTGACTCATCAAGGTGGTTATCGTGATTTATTCGTTTGTAATGTCCTTGGTGATTCATTGACTAGTTAGAGGATTGAGTTAGAGATTCACCACGAGGACCGGACAACTAACTAAATGTTGTGAACCACTGCAAAAGATGAGGTTAGGCGCCTGTAAAACCGGTTGAAGCCCCCCCCCCCCCCCAGTAATTTTATATTACTGATCGTTCCAAGGCGATACTTCTGTTGTGGTTCTAATTGTTTTGTGTCTTGGAGTCGAATTTTTGTGTTGTTTGGGCCTTATGTGCGTTTTAATATTTTTAGTTCAGTTCGGGTAACTGAGTGGCCGCCAATTGGGAATAGCTGCTCACTCGGCTTATGACATGTTTTCATGGTATAAGTACTTATTTTTCCCGCCCCTCGGTTTATGGAGTGGGAATTTCTTTCTGATTGCGTCATTTCCTGATCGTTGCCTATTTGTACTTTTCTTTCTTTTGCTTCGGGTTCAGTAAGTTTTTCGGCGCCCAGGGACCTCCATCGTTGGGCAGCTTACTGAATCTGTTGAGTCCTCGTTTTTGATTCATCAGGGTGGTTATCCTGATTTATTTGTTTGTCCTTGATGATTCATTGACTAGTTACTGTTTCACCACGAGGACCAAACAACTAAATAAATGTTTTAAACCACTACAGAAGATGAGGGTGAGGTTAGGCGCCTGTAAAAAAATAAGCCGCCATATTACTGATCGTTCCAAGGCGATACCTCTGTTGTGGTTCCATTTTTTTATGTTTTAGAGTCGAATTTTTGTGCTGTTTGAACCTGATGTACGTTTTCATATTTTTATTTAAGTTCTGGTAATTGAGTGTCCACCTATTGGGAAATAGCCACTCACTCGGCTAACGATATGTTTTCTAAGCATGAATTTAGTTTTTCCTGATGTACGTTTTCATATTTTTATTTAAGTTCTGGTAATTGAGTGTCCACCTATTGGGAAATAGCCACTCACTCGGCTAACGATATCTTTTCTAAGCATGAATTTAGTTTTTCCCACCTGGGTTTTTGGAGTGGGAATTTTCATATTTTTTATTTAAGTTCTGGTAATTGAGTGTCCACCAATTGGGAAATAGCCACTCACTCGGCTAACGATATGTTTTCTAAGCATGAATTTAGTTTTTCCCACCTTGGTTTTTGGAGTGGGAATTTCTTTCTGAATGCGCTTTTTCCTGACCGTTGCTTACTTGTACCTTTTAATTTGCATATTTGCCTCTTTTTGCTTGTCTCTGGGTTGCTAAACATAACTCATCAGAATTGAAATCGGCTTCATGCATTTGGCTGTCTGCTATCTAACACATGGAAAATGTATTTATATCTGGTTTTATTACATGAATATAGTTTATTCAGAATAATAGGGATATGTTATTGTGATGTTTCTTTGTTTGTTCAGTATATTTATGTTATTAGTACCAATTTTGTAAAACAATTGACAATCTTGCTTGAAATGTTAACGTTTTTCAAATTTTCTTTAAAGTTAATACGCTTTGGCTGGTACACATGAACTAGAAATGAGCCGCGTCATAAGAAGACCGGGTCGTTTCCTATGCGAAAACAAAGGCGCAGATCAGCTGTGGAGCGCCTTTATTTTGGCTACTCGGACAGTACAAGTCATCTTCCTAAGCTTCTACATGTAGCCATCTTCTGTAGCTGCAGAGACCGGTTTGTGTCTGACCTGGTCGGAAACACCGAAGACCGGTTTTCTTGCGTCGCGCCTCAAATAATGTATACACACCTCCACTACCAGATGTATGGTTTTAAAAGTGTTTGAGTATTAAAATCTAGTCTGAAAGATGCTTTCATAAATGAGCCTGTGCGTGAGAAAACCAACAATTTGGGTTTCCGACCAGGTCTGACACAAACCGGCCTGTACAGTCACAGAAGATGGTTAGAGGCTTGAAATTTTGGATTTAAGTAGGAGAGGAATTGTACTATCCGTGTAGCGAAAACAAAGGCGCTGATCAGCTTCGCGGTTACCGCGAAGCTGATCTGCGGCTTTGTTTTCGCCTATGCAAATTGTTGGTTTTCTCATGCACAGGCTCAAATGTGTTCGCTGTTTGTTTATGACCTTCTATAACTCTTCTCGTAAATCTTCTAGTGCATTTTCTGCCTCCATCTCGGCTAATTCTTTTTCAATTTGCTCACGAAAAACTGGATCTTCTTCTACCCTTCTATGAAAGTCATCGTCGTTTGCAAGCGCCTGTATCCATTCGTCTGGCGTGTATTTGTCTAAAAATGAGACTCGTTGATGAACAAATGCATTCCGAAAAAGGTTGAAAATGACCAAACAGTGCAAAATGTGGTACACATGACATTGTGTATACTGTTCTTCTATACATTGACATGTCTTGAATGAACAGTTAAAACTAGATTTTTAAAGAAGAGACATTGGAAAGATAAAAATACAATTCATAATAATATGAAGTTCATATTTCATGAAATATAACGGTTCTTTTGTTACAGGCTCTCAAACACATTTTCCTTAACTTTTTTGTTGAGTATATATACAGATTTTTCATAAGTTGTAAAACTTTAAATTTTTCATTAGAAAAAAATGGATATTGTTAACATTTTAGCTCAAATTGGATTGTGGGTACGCGTTAGAGCGGCGAGATGGTTTTAACGAGTACCCACAATTTATGTTATGGAGCAAAAATAAGAAAAATAGGTAAACCCCTGCATACCCCAGTTTTGCTATATAAAAGTGGGGGTTTAAGGGGTATAAACGATGCAAATAAAGACTTAGATACGCTATGACATTCGATATTGAAAAGATGCGTTTACGATGATATAAGTTCACAGACGGAAAATATTACAACCATGTTTATCAGTTACTATCACTCAGCAAAACTTTTAAACAAACTTTCCCACCTCGGTTTTTGGAGTGGGAATCTTTTTCTGATTGCGCCTTTTCCTTTTCTTCGCCTAATTGTACATTTTCTTAGATATCGACCTTTGCCTTTCGAAGATTTTCAGCTATGTTTGAGTAATATCATCAACCTATAGATTCACGGTTCTTCAGAGATCCATAGAAATTGTTGTAACCATTGAATGAGCGCATGTTTTGACCAAATTGAGAGATAATGGTTTGTTCATGTGTGTGGTAATCAGATTTGTTTGTGCCATATTTTACCGTTGATTGCTTTTACACAATGCATTCATGGTACAAATCCTTTGCATTCGATAAATACTATAATTATTTCGTATTGGACCAGTTACAGGCCCGAGGTTAGCTGTATTGGACCGAGGCCGAAGGCCGATGTCCAATACAGCTGACCGAGGACCTGTAACTGGTCCAATACGAAATAACTTGATTAATGAGATTTTTATTAATTAACTGTCAAAAGTCCATATCGACCCATAACATCCGCTAGCACCTCAAGCATACCTTCGCCATTCTTTGCGCCCATGTCTGACATTCTTTTCAAAGATGCTGACATGATTTTTGCTTGTTTGTTCACTATTTCACTCGATCGGCTGAATCGCCGCCATTGTTTTTGTTTCAACACATTCAACGCGGCGCGTGACCTTGCACATGAATTTTGACCAATCAGGTGTAGGGATTTCCATATAGATAGCAGGTCAATCCATATAGATACGAGGTCAACCGTATTAGGTCGAGGTGAAATCCAGTATAGACTATACGAAAAAAGAAACATCACCAGTATGACACAGTCCAAATTCTCTGTATAAGTACTATATACTAATAAGCTAATTAATAAATTAGTATATGGGCGGCACCTCATGAATACTTTATTAGACCTATACTGCTTTTGATATAGGTAAAAGTTAAAGGTATATATAGTTAAAAGATTCAACTAACAGGTTTTCCGTCAGACAATAAGAATGAAAAAGGAATTTGCCTAACGGAAAATATGTGACTGAGTTCGCCTTTTCTATAATCTCCCCACTTGAACAGATGGACTAGCCGACCACGCCCAGATATGAATATAAAAGCTGACGCCTATACAGTAACCTAATTGCTAAATGATACATTCACTTATTGCTGAAAACAAGTCACATCGGACTGGGATTTCTCATGTCGAACCATCAAAAAAGGCGCATACTTCTGGTTGTATGCACATATTTCCCGAAATTGCTCAATTATCAAACTAGAAGAGACAATGCTGCGATTTTCGACATTTTTCAACTGCCATCCAAAAATAACGCCTTCCGTTTGCTCCTTCAAACATCTTTTGTAGTAGTTTTGCCGTAAATGGCACGAATGCATTATATCGCAAATTTGGTCGAAAATGCGCTCACTCAGTGGCTACAGCACGTTCTATGGATCTCTGGAGAACAGTGAATCTATAGGGTTATTACAAAACTAATACATGTATTAACTCATTTAAGCCTGGCGTCCTTTTTATGGGACATAGGCAAACAGTATAGCCCCAGACGTGACGCCGCAGAACGTATCTGGGATAAAAATAAAAAAAATCACACCTAACGCCCCCTAAAATGAAAGTGGACCAACCCAAATTATAATGATGGTATGTCAATGACAAAATTCGTACTGACCTTCACCATCCTCGAACATCTCATAAAGGCTTTTAATCTGTTTACGGCCAGGCTTATTTTCGTTGTCTGTTTTGCATTGTCCCTCTTTGTTTGCGCTACATTGTCCTCTATCGTCTTCAACGGCAGCTGTAACGTCATCGTCGCTTTCTGCTATTGAAACCCCATCATCGGTTTCTGCGTCCGAAAAGCCCTCGTCATGACCCGCGAAAGATTCTCCGTCCTGAACTGCATTTGAAAATCCCTCATCGATATCTGCAGCTGCAATGTCGTCGTCTTTGTCCGCTACAGAAGACTCAACTTTGTCTTCAGTTGTGAACTCCTTGATTTTCTCACAATATACAGATATAATCGCCAGTATAACAAAAATGCTAAATTTCTTACACATCATTTCTGTCTTTCAATTTTGATTTTCTTAACCATCAATAAGCAATTTACACTTTCGTTTATGCGGATGTCATAACTTCGTCCTTATTATGAAAATCAATGCGGTGACAGGTTGCAAGTAAGAAAGGCAAATTTAATTGAAAGAAGATAAATGTTCATATCAATCGTTATTATATAGCACTCCTTCATCTATTGGATTAACAGAACAGAATACAATATTGCACTTAGACCAGACTTCACCATCAATGATAATTCAAAATGTTTTCATACATGTCGCGGGGGTTGTAGATTGGGTCGTATAGGGGTGTAACATCCCAGTTAAATGTTCAAACATGTCAGGACGGAACCACTGCTTCCTGAGTAATAATAAGTGAGCCTGTGCATGAGAAAACCAACAATTTGCATATGCGAAAACAAAGGCGCAGACCAGCTTCGCGGTAACCGCGAAGCTGATCAGCGCCTTTGTTTTCGCTACACGGATAGTACACTTCATCTTCTTCTTAAATCCGAAATTTCAAGCTTCTAGCCTGCTTCTGTGACTGTGCAGCCTGGTTTGTATCAGACCTGGTCGGAACCCCAAATTGTTGGTTTTCTCACGCACAGGCTCAAATGCGATTAATGTGTGTTGCTGAAAGACACAAACTCGATGCCGTTTAGTGGTTTGAAATCCCGATGTTTAGATCAAGATTCCGACGTTTCTTTTGCCCAATACTTAACTTGATTGAAAACTTAATTCAATCTCTGATATGATTGGGCAAACAGGACACTGTTTTGGCGGCAACTTTAATATTCATATCTGGGCGTGCTCGGCTAGTTCATATGTTCAAGTAGGGAGATTATAGAAGAGTGGAACTCAGTCAGCCTAAACCGCTGTCACATATATATTAACCGTAAGAAATCAGCTACCTATATTTTGTTCGATCCAGTGAAATAGACAAACTCGAATTTCATTCATATTTTCTAACGGAAAACGTGTAAGTTGAATCTTTTAACTGTATACCTTCTACCTAAGTCAAAAGTAGACCATACCCAATAACGGTTTAATGAAGTAACGCCCATACAGTAACCTGTTTGCCGAATTATACCATGTAAGTGGTAGCATAAACCGGTTCGATTTAATTCAGTTTAATTCAATTAATTGATATTAAAAGTAACGGTAACCGTTTCTACAGTGCGATTTCTTTGACCATACCGGTTTACCTCTGTCATAGATACGCAGTTGTTGTTTGGCCTGGGTCCGAGGTTATAAAACTGTTTTCATGCTCAGCTCTGCTGAGACTAAAATTTAAACTGCTCATAAATGACAAAATAGCCCAAATAATATTATATACCAGGATTAGATCACCAAAGCCTGTAATTTATCCTGCTAATAAATGTTAAAATGCCAACAGTTGTTGGCATTTTAACATTTATGAGCAGGATAAATTTTAGTCTCAGCTGAGCTGAGCATGAAAAAAGTTTTATAACCTCGGGACCTGGTTCAAAGGAGTATTTTGGTAAAAATATAATTGAGCCGCCTCGTGGGAAAACCAACAATGTGGTTTTCGAACAGGTCCGACACAAAACGAGCTGTACAAGCACAGAAGCAAGCTAGAGGCTTGAAATTTCGGATTTAAGTAGAAGAGAAATTGTACTATCCGTGTAGCGAAAACAAAGGCGCTGATCAGTTTCGCGGTTACCGCGAAGCTTATCTGCGTATTTGTTTTCGTCTATGCAGATTGTTGGTTTTCCCATGGGATGGCTCATATGACCATGTGCTTCACATGGTACTGGAAACGTGTGAATCAAATAGTGTTGATTTCACAGAAATCGGCAGTCATGTACTGCTATAACGACTGAGTTTACTTTCCAAAATAGGAGACCGGTATTTTTAACAAAACTAACGGACTTAAGAGTTTTTTTTTTTTTTTTTTTTTTTTTTTTTTTATTATTATTATTATTATTATTATTATTATTATTATTGATTTATGGGCATACAACCGTTATTTCAGCCGTAATTGCGCAATCGGTGTCCTTCGTGAATTTATTGTATTTCAGTCCCGGGTATAACTGATTTAGATTTTATTTTTTTATACATTCAATTGTTTTTGTTTCTTTTGAATATTATCTTTGTTCATATTTTTCTATTTATATTTCATGTGTTATAAGTAACAATCAATTTCAAATTTCAGTTACATGTAATTGAAATATCATAGTCATTTAGCCTAGCTGCAAACATGCCCCCGTCTCACTTGAACTTTCATTTGTTTCCTCTGACGAGTACTCGTACTCCCCGAAGTCAGTGACTGTACTGCTGTCCAGTGTTATAATGCTCACGGGCATACGACTTTTTCGGCAGTTTGTACGAAGTTTTCATACAAGTGTGTGTGTGTGTGTGTGTGTGTGTGTGTGTGTGTGTGTGTGTGTGTGTGTATGTGCACATATTTATATATGTGAGTTGCTGTAAACAAATAAAAATGAAAAACAAAAATACGGGATTCGAAACCGCCTCAATTGCAATTAACTGCTCGGCTATCGACAAACTTAGATTACTTTTTCTTAAAACATTGACAAGTTTTCTGCGTCTCCTATTTTTATCAGTTGGTCGTTCTAGTGTTTAAACACGTGAAACCTCAATACAAAGAAACATAGCTACATGTTTGAAACAAGTTGCTTGGTTCTTACCGATATCTGGTATTACTCACTTGGTATAGCTCTATTGCTTTGACCTTGTCGATCGACTTCTCAGGACAACCGTTGGTAAAGAAATAATGCAGAGATTTTTACTCTCTTTCAAATGTCACATAGAGTACGTGGGCATGACTTATTGACCTGCTTAGAATGACGTTCCTCAAAATGTCCATTTGAAGCAGTCTGATCAGCAAATACGTGTCTTTGTTCAAAGGTCCGTCGACACGGTAAAAGAAATTGCACTAAACTTAAAGATATAACTACCCAACTTAACAAATGAAGGGTGGTCGGGCGGAAATATGGGCCCCTACCCATTGGGACCTAAAAAAATAGATGGGTTGCTTGAGCCTCCAGGCAAAGCTTCTGTCTTCTGGGGAATGGAAGCACTTTTTAGATGTCATGGCATCCTAATATTGGATAAAAGTCCCATAAAATGGAAGCAACGTCGCGACATGACCATAGCTGATGACTGGGACGCTAAACCACAACTCAAACAAACAAACATAAAATGGAGGCAACGTCCCGACATGACCATTGCTGTCGGATGGGACGAAAGGCATCTATTGAAACAAATATCGACAAACGGCTACATAAGGTGTTATCTATCAAACATACGAGTATGAAAACAGTTTCAAGAACACTAACAAGGCGGCCCCCTTAGCCGAGCGGTTAAGAGCGTTGTTTCTTAATCACTCGATGTCTGGTGTGGGTTCAAGCCCCGCGCTGGCCACATGTGTGAGAAACCAATTTCTGCTTGCGGACGTGCCATGTGTTTTTTTCTCGGGGTTTTCCCGTTTTTGCCCCACCTACCGATTGGCCCGTCTCATACGAGCTTAAATAATATTAAATGAGACGTAAATCTGAATAATAATAATAATAATAATAATAAAAAAAAAAAAAAATCAAACGGTATTGATGAACACAGTATTTGGCGATAATCGATTATATTCTTTATCAATGGCATATAATTTTGATGTACATTATTATAAGATTAATTAGAGAATATAATTCTTCTGAATGTGTAATGTTTATTTAGTCTTTCCTCGTCCTCGCGTCTTTAGATTCTCTGAATTCCTTGACAAGAGATTTCCAAGCCTCCGCATTATTGTCTTCATCCAGCCTTTTCATGTTTTTGTCTTTAATCAGGAAATCTACAAAGGCATCGGTATCAAATGTAGCCGAATCTGAAAAATAGAAAATGCTTTACATGTATTTATAAGTTTGCCATTTTGTTCATTAATCATTTGCCATTTCTCCAGTCAGGTGCTCATTTCAATATAGGTTCCATTCAACACTACGCGGGGGACCTAGCAAATGTTAATGAATGCCAAAATCATTTTTATCGCTCGTCACATTTTCATCCGCTTAAAAGCCTTTATTCTTATGCTCGTTCCGGGCGGACTTCAGTTACTCAGTATTAGCACGTGCTTTGTATGGTGGCCGGTAACGAGCATAAATAAATGCGCCATATTAATAACAGCAGGTGCGCGCGTGAATTGCCACATTAATACACAGCTTTTTTCTTCGTTAATATACTGAACAAAAAAAAAAGAAACGCAACAATTGTATTCCACTAAATTTTGAGCAAACTATGATACAACCAGAAATCATTGCATTTTCTACTTCTGCATTAGATATCAGCAAAAGCCTCCTATTCATCTACTTTTGATATCAGGCTTTCGAATGCAAGAAACCGATTTTCGTTTTGATGAGTATTTACGGAGTTATTCGATGCCGACCATGGGCATGCTGAAAGTAGTAAACCACATAGAGCGCATGCGCAAGCATTAAGATAATGATACGAATAAAATCTGCTATAAACCCCCATTCAAATCACCATGCACCAGTCAGCAGATAACTCACACATTAAAGAAACTAAATGAATACAATTGAAATTATCCCCCTTTCAAATAAACATATAGGGGTTATGATGGTTGTGTGTCGTTGAACTTTATTTCTTTTTCATGAACTTTGATAAAGAAGCAGCTGACATTGTTTCTTGATGATTTGGAGGTTCAAAAGTGTGCGCATGCGTAGAGCAAATCTTTCCCGATTTGCATTATTTAAGAAGACAACCAATTCTCATTCAATTTTTATCGAAATGAAAATCACTTTTTGCATGACACACCCTAATATTCCATGAATGGGAATCATACAGCAACAGACCTGAAATTATCTACGTTTTACCCTTAAACTCAAAACTCCTCAGTGGCCTATTGTTGCGTTTCTTTTTTTGTTCAGTATATATGGCTGTTAATATCGTGTGACACGGCTATTTATGTAATAATAAACGTTATTTGTTTTTGTGAATTGATGCTTTACGTCAAAGTAAACAGCAATGGTCATCTCGGGACGATGCTTCTATTTCATGGGATTTCTGTCACGAAATCTGAAATGCACTTTAATGTAACCAAAGTAACAACTAATACATAAGCAACATGTATCGACTATAGTTTGTTTGATTAAACATACTTAGACCATATGCCGTTCACCTGTAATCAGGTGGTCGGCCAGTATGTCCATTAACAGAGAACCGTCCACGGTACTCCGGTATTCCAAATTGTTTGTTAGCATGATATAATATGAACCACCGCATGGGAAAATCAACAATCTGCATAGGCGAAAACAAAGGCACAGATCAGCTTCGCAATAACTGCGAAGCTAGTCAGCGCCTTTTTTTTCGCTTTTCGGATAGTACATTTCCTCCTCTACTTATATCCAAAATTTCAAGCTTCTAGCCTGCTCCTGTGACTGTTCGGGCTGGTTTATATCAGACCTTGTCGGAACCCAAATTGTTGGTTTACTCACGCACAGGCTCATATCATAAGTCACCTTTAATGATGACTGTCCCAGTGTGACTGTCAAATTATTTGGGAATATGGACGAAACAAACAACTAAAATGTGTTCATTTAACATTACGAAAACTTGCCCATGCAATATACAGGGATTTTTTAGCTTTAAAAATTGAAAATTTTCAGCTGAAAAAAAATGATATTTTTCTTATTTTTGCTCAAAACATAGATTGTGGGTACACGTTAGAACCGAGGCGGCTCTAACGAGTACCCACAATCTATGTTTTGGAGCAAAAATAAGAAAAATATAGGTATAGGTCTACTCCTGCATACCCCAGTTTTTCTATATAAAAGTGGGGTTCAAGGGGGTATACATTATACGGACGTGTTTTCCTGATGATAACTATATTTTCCATCGTCACTTTCATGAAACAGCACAAATATACACATTTTCAAAATTTTATATTACTGATAGTTCCAAGGCGATACTTCTGTGGTGGTTCTTATTGTTTTATGTCTTTGTGTTAAAACTTATTGTGCTGTTTGCGCTTTTTGTATGTTGTAATATTTTAGTTAAGTTTAAGTAACTGAGTGGCCACCTATTGGGAAAATAGCTGCCAATTCGGCTTACGATATGTTTTGATGGTATAAGTGCCTGATTGTTAATTTAGTTTTTCCCACCTCGGTTTTTGGAGAGGGATTCTTTTCTGATTGCGCCTGTTCCTGATCGTTGCCTACTTGTACCTTCCTAAAGGTAGAGCGTTGGACTACAAACGTATCTATCTGGCACCCGGTTTTGTCCTTTCCTTCTATATTAAAACATATTACCGCACCATATTAGTATTAGGGGATCCGCTCCATTTGGCTCACTGATTCTTAACTTGGCCGTTAAAGAAAATGAACAAATTACTTGCCTTCAGTAGTTATGATTTCAATCAGTTTCAAAGCGTCCTTGCTCAACTTGGGACAGTCGTCTTTTTCTTCATTTTTCACAGGTGCAGCTAGAATTCCACACATAAGCAACGCCAAACATATAGCAGGAATGACAGTTTTAGTGAGATCCATTATCTCCTTTATATCTTACTTTCATACAACGTAATAAGCAATTGAACCACCTCGTGGGAAAACCAACAATGTGGTTTCCGAACAGGTCTGCACAAACCAGCCTGTACAGCTACAGAAGCAGGCTAGAAGCTTGAAATTTTGGAGTTAAGTAGAGGAGGAATTGTACTATCCGAGTAGCGAAAACAAAGGCGCTGATCAGCTTCGCGGTTACCGCGAAGCTGATCTGCGTCTTTGTTTTCGCATATGCAGATTGTTGGTTTTCCCATGGGGCGGCTCAATTGTTACTGAAATTCTATTGATCTGTATAGGCAATATTAATTTAAGCCTCAGTGCGACAAAACAAACGAAATGTCCAAAACGAAATGAGTCTAGGCATTTCTGATCAGTATTCTACATGTCACATTGTGTTTCAAAATGCCTAATCAAACTCATCTGACCTGGGAACCAGTTATATTGCAAGCATAATGAAATGGGACATTTTGAGAAAAACGCCCATCGAGAAACATCCGTACACTGTAAAAAAGTACATGCTTCCATTACGTGCTTCCAAAAACAAATGGACCATTTTGAAAATTGAAGGACATTTTCGCCAATGGCTCCATCCAAAATTATCCCTTTGGATGACTACATGTATATATTAGTGTATATTACATAAGCTGAACATTTTAGCATAAATACAGTTTTGCCGATCAAAACACGAAAAAAACGTAATGCAAAACTCGTGTTTAGTAGGAATCAATTTTATGGTGGCAACATATTTAAGTTTTAGATGAGAAATTAAACACATGCATAAAACTATACTGAAAATAAAAATTAAGATATAATAGTTTGATCCTTTGGAAGCAGAGAAAACGTTCAAAGGGGTGTAGTATGGGCCATATTGCGCAATATTGGGTACTCATTTGACCCTTTATAAACCGACGACGATAGCCAAATACATGTAAATATACTGCAATTTCAAACCTACACAAAGAATTCTAAATCAAAGACACGTGCCTATACAAACGGTGTCAAATAAAACATTGCTTAGAAGATGGCTCTAAACGAAGTCTTGCACCACCTTTTTTTTTTTTTTTTTTTTGGGGGGGGGGGGTTGTTGTTGTTGTTGTTGTTTCAAAACGTGTTTAGTGTACACGTGATCTGCATAATGACAGTATCAGAAAAGCAGCAAAACTCTTAGAATTGTAAAGAAATTGATCAGTAATTTACAAAATTTTGAAAATTAGCTTTTTCGAAAAAATCATTTTAATAGCAAAGGTCACAATCAAAAGATATATTCCAAGGGTTATGGAAGTTAAGAAGATGCTTCAGGTGACTGTTTCTGAATTTTGATATTACAACCACCATTTAGTCCTTTTCATTATTACTACTGACTGAAGAGTGGGCAACATGTCCCAAACAATAAATTGTTCGGAACAACGCATATTGTCCAAAAAATGCGGTCGGGGGGGGGGGGATATTGGCCCTTGCGCACCTATACCTCAAGGCAAAACTTATACACTACTGTCTGACAATCAAATTACCGCTGAGACCGGAGCATGCACAGGAAAAGCGGTTTATGTTATGCGACAGTCTGCATGCTTAGTAACCCAATCATGATTGATAACTATGCTGCCTTCATTAATTGCACGCCGGTGGGTCGGGCGTCAGACGCTAATATGGCACCGACTTACATTATTCATTTTAGATGGTTGAGGCTGGAGCTTCTCGTCTGTTGCTTGACCCACCGGGGTTCAGCTGGTGTTTTGTTGTTGTTTTTTCTTTTGCTCCAGGCGTAGACACCTCTCTGAGCTCTCTAATAAACATCAACCAGAAATAGCCCATTCTGATTGGACAATGTTTCAGGGAGGGAAGTTACTTGTGGAATTTCTGACAGCTCTTATCAGCAGATTAAAGGCTTAGCTCCTGAGGAGCTATATTGGTACCACTGTTTATTCGGTTAGTGACCCCTAAAACTGCAATATGATCCTTAGATCAAAGGACTGTCATAACGAGGTGAATACCACAACTCTGTAGGGGGTAATAAAGAGGCCCCAAAAGGATAATACCTGTAGTTCCACTGTCTATTGGTTTTATGGTCTCTGATAACCTAAGCAACAAGACTGCCTCCATCTGCAATCAATATTGATTTTTCCTGTTTTGGCCCCTACCGGTATTCTGAGTCTTTGTCAGGCCACTAGGTTTTCTAGTGCCCTGACCCTTATCTAATGACCCTTAATAGACAGGGAAATACGGTATTCCAATTGGCTTATATTTACCTGGGCCAATAGTTAAGCCACGCGTGGGTATCGAATCCAGAACTCTCGGTATCCGATACTCTACCATCAAGCCACCGCGCTCCCCCTGAAGGTGACTTTGGCCAAATGCAAAGTTCAAAGGGGTTGATTAGATAAGAAAAGAAAACATGAAATATTTGATATTCAAATATCATTTGTGTTTAATATTATAATTATCAATATACATATGATAAACATTATTTTCTGCACGTTATGTCCAAAAAAAAGTTAAAAGTATAAGGCATTAGTGTAATTCAAATAATTGTCACTTTATGTTGATTTCCAAGCATTTTTGAGCGTTCACTGGGCAATGTGTTCGATACTTAAACATAGCCTAAACAACTTAAACACTTTTTTTAGATCGCAAGACTTTGAAGCTCGTTGTTCTAGTTGCCATACTGTGATTAATTAAACTCCTTAACGATGGAATTCAATTTGTCTGCATCGTCATCTAGACCATCCATATTTTCTAGTTTCTTGATGAGATAATTCAAAAAGGCATCAGCATCAAAGGTGGGATCTGAAAAGAAATTACCAGAAAATTCATTAGATGATTTGAGAAAACCGGATTTTGCCTATGCGAAAACAAAGGCGCAGATCAGCTTCGCAGTAACTGCGAAGCTGATCAGCGCCTTTGTTTTCGCTACACGAATAGTACAATTTCTCTGCTTCCTTAATCCGAAATTTCAAGCTTCTAGCCATCGTCTGTGCTTGTACAGCTCGGTTTGTGTCAGACCTGATCGGAAATCCCGAAGACCGGTTTTCTTGCGCTCGGCTCCTTTGTAGTCTACTTAGTAGATATTACACAAGTGGTAATTACATATGAAATGTATAATAAACACTGGTCATTTCATATGACATTTACTAAACGAATCAATTTGTATGCATTGATGTTTGACTAAACCACTTTTCCTGTGCAATCTCGGATCTGGTTGGTCCTTTTGCTCATCGAAGCATTACGAAAACATGCCCATGCAATATACAAAGCTTTTTTTATTGAACATTTTATTGGAAAAGTTTTGATTTTTTAAATATTTTGAATTATTTTCACTCCAAACATACAAAGTGGATACACGTTAGAACCGCCTCGGTGAGGCGGTCCTAACGAGTACCCACAATGTATGTTTTTGATCAAAAATAAGAAAACTGGGTATACCGTTTTTCTATATAAAAGTGGGGTTTACAGGGGGTATATATTGCACGGACATGTTTTCCTGATGAAACACTCACAGAGACCATACTTTTCTAGTACGTTGTCTCAAACCTGGGAACTGCTTCTGCTGAAGCGTTCCACAACTGCATGTAATCGTAGTTAACATAAGAATATGAGTGAAATAGAATATAACAATTATTTTTTTATTCTTTTCTTATTTCTTTGACAAATTCTAACCACGTACAAATGGGCCCCGCCCAGTTGGGCCTAGGAGAAATAGATGGGCTGCTTGTGTCTCCAGGCTTAGCTTATTAACTACTGACCGACCATCTGATTACTTTGTGTTACGGTTTAGATACGGAATTCAAGTCTGAGCATGCCCAGAAAAAGTGGTTTAGTCAAACCATCTATTGGTTTGCGTGGGTGGTTATTTTTATGAAGCACATTTTGAGTGTCATGACATTGGAATGTTGGGTAAAAGTCCCATAAAATGGAGGCAACGTACCGACATGACCATTGCTGTTGACTGGGACGTCAAGTATCAATTCAAAGAAACAAAATAATTACTTACTACGTAAAATCATTATTTCTTACCATCTTCGACCATTTTATCGATCACTTTAGAGACCGCCTTCATCAGTTCTGTACAGTCATCATCCTTGGATTTCTTCTTCACAGGAGCTGCCAGAGTGCCAAGCACAAATATCGCCATGACAAACAGGAGAAGGATCTTACATCCCATTCTTAATGTTTATCGTGTCTTCTTGCCTATGTTTGTTTCTTATAAATTCTAATATCTCATGTAAGAACATCTGGTTCAGTATGAACATGACAAATGACCCGCCGCTTGAGAAAACCAACCCTTGAATTCGGGTTTCCGACCACGTCCGACACAAACAGCCACAGAAGCAGGGTTGAAGCCTCAAATTGAAGATTAAAGAAAACAGTGACATTGTAATATCTATAGAGCGAAACCAAAAGCGTTGTTGACACAGCTGACCTGCGCCTTTGTTTTCGTATATACAGATTGTTTCTTTTCTCTTACGAACATCAACAAGACAAATTAACCCATATCTGACGAATGGATTCTCCCATCATTATCATTTGGGTGAGTCCACTTTCATTTTTAGGGGTGTTAGGAGTGATTATTATTTTTTTTTTTCGATGAAATTCCTCTAAGCAAACAGAATAGCCCCAGATGGGACGCCGCGTTTTGCGGCGTCACATCTGGGGCTATTCTGTTTGCCTATGTCCCATAAAAGGGGTTAAAAATGAGATAAAATTTAGACCATCCCTACCCGTGTACCTGTACGGGCTCTCCATTATCTCAAAGGGCACCATAGAAAGTGTGCGTTTAAAATAAAGGCCAGGATTGGGTGAGCTTGTGTTAAAAATATACTTTTTTTCTTTTTTACAAATTCTATTCAACAATTTTACTTTTCTTGAAACTTGTCTTATTATTTTAATTGTTTGTAAATGATGTAACATATTTCAATACTATTGAAAGAAAACGTCAATACTTGTGATATGTAATCTAACAGAAAAGTGATGTTAATATGCGTATTTTCACAACAATCTAATTGGTGCCATTTTTTCCAAGGTTCAACCATTTTTAGCTCACCTGAGCCGAAGGCTCACAAGGTGAGCTTATAGGATGGCCATGATCCGGCGTCCGTCCGTCCGTCCGTCGTCCGTCGTCCACAATTTCAAAGATCTTCTTCTCTGAAACCGCTTGGCCGATCTAGTTGAAATTTTATGTGGAGCCTCCTTGGGTAGTGGCATTTCAAGTTTGATCTCGAATTCCAGGTCACATGACCAAGATGGCCACCACGCCCATATATGGTAAAAACCCTTCAAAAAAGGGAAATTTTATGTGGAGCATCCATGGGTAGGGAAGACGAAAGTTTGATTGCGAAATCCAGGTCACTTGAAATCCGCCACGCCCATATATGGTAAAAACCACTCAAAAATCTTCTTCTCCAGAACCGGTGGGCCGATTTCCACGAAACTTGGTATGTAGCATCAAGGACCTCAGCCCATCATAGTTTGATAAAATGATGACCCTTGGATGACCTTGACTTATTTTACGGCAAGGTCAAATTTGGAAACATAGGCTTTTGCATAGGAAAAAGTGAAAACTATGGAATGTTTTGAAAACTGTTGCAGCCTGAGGCCTGAAAAGTGGTAGATTCAAACAACTAATGGAGTAGATGAAGGTATGTGATTAATATAGGTCAAGGTCATCTCTTGACCTTGGCCAGTCTGTTGTCCATACACACTTTTCAAAGATCTTCTTCTCTGAAACTGCTTGGCCAATCAAAGTGAAATTTTATGTGGAGCATCCATGGCACCAAGATGGCCGCCACGCCCATATATGGTAAAAACCACTCAAAAATCTTCTTCTCCAGAACCGGCTGGCCGATTTCCACGAAACTTGGAATGTAGCATTGAGGACCTCAGCCCATCATAGTTTGATAAAATGATGACCCTTGGATGACCTTGACCTATTTTACGGCAAGGTCAAATTTGGAAACATAGGCTTTCACATGGGAAAAGGCGAAAACAAACTGTTGCAGCCTGAGACCTGAAAGTTGCTAGATGCAGACAACTAATGGAGTCAATGAAGGTAAGTAATTAATGAAGGCCAAGGTCATATCTTGACCTTGGCCCAAGGTCATTTAAATATCAAAATTAAAATTATGGTTTTCTCAGAAATCACTGGGTTTGGAAACTATTGCAGCCTGAGACCTGAAACTTTGCAGATGCAGACAACTTATGAAATCAATAAAGGTGTGTGAGTATTCAAGGTCAAGGTCATTTCATTATGACTTAATACTCCAAGATCAGGCTTCAGGTGAGCGTTTTCAGGACCAATGGTCGTCTGGTTTTATTCATGTCGGGACGAGGACACGGCTTCCTCAATTTTAATTTGTACTTTAACGGACAGTGCCTTGCTCAAAGACACAAACGCGGAACCCCCATCAGGAAAACATATCCGTGCAATGTATACCCCCTTTAACCCCATTTTTACATAGTAAAAGTGGGGAATACATAGGTATACCTTTTTTGCTTATGTTTGCTCCAAAGCATAGATTGTGGGTGCTCGTTAGAACCCACAGCCTATGCTTTGAGCAAAAATAAGAAAAGTATCAAAATTTTTCAAGTGAAAATTTTCATTTTTACAAACAAAATTTTTATTTGTATCGCATGGGCGTGTTCTCGTAATACCATTCGATTTAGAGTCCGAAGTTCTACCACTAAGCCATCGAGCTCCATCGATGCTTATGTCCTTTTCGCATGCACCAAATATACACGCGTGCAAATTGACTCCAGTGACCTGCTTGTACTCCAGGCAAAACTTATCCGCTCCTGACTGACAATCTGATTACTGTTTAATCGCTCTGATCTGAGCCTGCCCAGGAAAAATGGTTTCAAGTTAAACAAGCAATGTTTGGATGTCATGACTTCCCTAACTTTGGGTAAAAGCCCAATAACGAGGGGGCAACATCCTGACATGAACACGGCTTTTGACCGCCGGCGTGACGTTAAGCAAAGATTCAAAGATTCAAAATTTATTCTGCAAATAATCCAAAACATATAGGATCATAACAGACATGACATGAAAAACATATGTAATGACGTCACTAAAGTACATGTACTAACTAGTGTATCCAACCACTCAATCTCAAAAATTCGTCTATACTGCATATGACCCCACACAGACCTCTGTGTTACATTTATGCATCCCAGAAATATATAAAAGGCCACAAACAACGGATGACATGAAACAAAGTAGTTGGATCCACCTTCACAAACATCACACAATGTAACTACCAGCTGGATTCGAACATGAATTGAAACAAACAAACAAACAAACAAACACATCTGGCTCACGTCTTTCTTCATGTTACACACAAAAAAGAAATTATAGCAAATGTTTCAAGTTCACAGGAAAACATGTCCGTGAAATGTATACCCCCATAAACCCCACTTTTATATACCAAAACTGGGGTATGCAGGGGTATACCTAATTTTCTTATTTTTGATCATAAACATACGCTGTGGGTACTCGTTACAACCGCCTCGGTGAGGCGGTTCTAGCGTGTACCCACAATGTATGTTATGGAGCAAAAATAAAAAGTATACCCCTGTATACCCAAGTTTTTTTCTATATAAAAGTGTGGTTTAAGGGGGTATACATTATACAGACATGTTATTGTGGCGGTGGGGGTTACGTGAATATCTTGTCAAGCTAGACCCCAGTCAAAAAGTTTCCTCTCCACATAACTCCAGATAAACCCAATAATCTGAAAGAGAAATGGCATGTTATACCACAGGCGCTTGAAGTTATAACCATACAGCATTGAAATATGCCCTAAAATAAGTGTCTACATGTCAATACCATAGGCAATATCGAGGCCCTCCCAGGGGTTTTGGGGATTCAGGGAGAAGGCTCATGTATTTTCATGGATTTGGGAAAGCATAACCTTTGGGGGGGGCTAGAGAGCAGGGGCTGAGGAAAAACATTTTAGGGAGCTGGGGAGAAAGGTCATTTTTCTTTCAGGGAGCAGGGAGCATCATATATTTATGTTTTATGGCTACAACTTCAACTAAGCACCTGTGGCTGTACATTATACGAGCCGCGACGCAAGAAAACCGGTCTTCGGGGTTTCCGACCAGGTCCGACACAAACCGGCCTGTGCAGCAACAGAAGATGGCTAGAAGCTTGAAATTTCGGATTTAGGAAGAACAGGAATTGTACTATCCGTGTAGCGAAAACAAAGGCGCTGATCAGCTTCGCAGTTACTGCGAAGCTGATCTGCGCCTTTGTTTTCGCATAGGCAAAAATCCGGTTTGCTCATGACGCGGCTCTATAATTTAATTATTATTACATGAAAGTCCTGTAATTCGGCTTTGCAACCTCCGTATTCGAGAATTTCATAACCAGTGTTTATCTATTGTTCGTTTCATCTCTGTGTCTATTGTGGGTTCGAGCACTGCGAGAGGTAGATGTGGAATACGCCAAGTTCTGCAAGTATGCTGGTGTGTCGGATGTTGTTTTCTCGGTTTTCTTCCTTTTTCGTCGCATATGTGCAATTTATGCTCGTACTGACAAACAAAATCGTGACTGTTACGAAGATTGGCTATCTTTATATACACAGCTTCATTAGGTATTGTTAGTCAGAAGTCACATTGACATTCGATCGGCCTATACATTCAAAATATAACAAAGACAAATAAAACGTCAACGAACATAAACAAGCAGAACTTGGCTTTTCTCACAATGATTAGCCATGGTTGTGCAATCTACAGTGTTCTTTATCATTCGGCCACGGGGACCGGCCGCGATCCAAATAAGCTGATAACTTGCAGTACAGTAACGGAATTTTATTCAGTCTCAGTTGTAACTTGCTCTAATCAATGGACTCGTCTGACTTTTGATGGGCCATAGACCAAAACTACAGTTGCAGTCTTAATTTCCATCAAGACCATCAGATATTGGAATAGTCTCCCAGGCAGCATCCGAGCCAGCACCACCTTGTGTGATTTCAGCACAGGTCTGGCCACCGTAACATTTTAAACTCATCATATTGTTTTATTAGTAGTAAATGTAGGCCTTTTAAATTCATCATCATTTTCATTCATACATGCCTTAACATCGCCCATTTTTCGTTTTTTGAGCCGCCTCGTGGGAAAACCAACAATGTGGTTTCCGAACAGGTCCGACACAAACCGACCTGTACAAACACAGAAAAGAGCTAGAAGCTTGAAATTTCGGATTTAAGTAGAAGAGGAATTGTACTATCCGAGTAGCGAAAACAAAGGCGCTGATCAGCTTCGCGGTTACCGCGAAGCTGATCTGCGTCTTTGTTTTCGCCTATGCAGATTGTTGGTTTCCTCATGAGGCGGCTCATTTCTAGCTGTTCCCCGACAGCGCCTTCCAGTTATAGTCAGCAATCGACTGTTGGAAGTACAAAGTAGAAGAAATAGAACTGAACTATAGCAATTCTAGTTGGTTAACTTTTTGATTAATTAATGAATTGGGTGATCATCACGCGAATCGGTATTTTGAATCAATGTATACATGTATATGATTTTTGGAGAATAAAACTGGCTGGAGTGTATTGTGGTATATACTTGTTTTGTTAATAATATATATAAAGAATATTTCAAAACACAGTGAGTACTTGACGCGGTGGTACTATCGTGTACTCACTATCCGCTGTATTTTGAATAAAGTTATACGTTTTCATACTTTATACAAATTAAGAAAGATATGTACATCTAGAAGTATACGCGTGTTTTGGTAATGCCTGATAATACTTACCGTAAACCTGTGGCAGGTGTCATGGTTGATCCAAGCGTCCATGTTACTGTAGCTTTGAGCAGTTCTGTTCTCATGCAATGCGTTACACAAGGCACAGAATCCATCAGGCACTGGCTTATAAAATTTCTGCCAATCAAAATAGCTATTAAACAAAGTTGCGTTATTGGCAATCCTGATCATTTCCACCGCCAACTCTTTGATGCTTTGAAAATCGAAAATGTTCAGGTAAGATTTTGGCGGCAAAAGTTCTAACGTATATTTGCTTGCAGCGATTACAGGTATTTGAAACTTCACCGTCTGTGCAAACCAGTATTTTTCCGAGATGTAATCCCTACATACCGAATTTTCAAAAGCCAGATAAAATTTATACGGTCTGAAAAAATCCATACATTTTTCAAAAGGTACCGTTGAATCGCAAACCACTTTCCCAGAGCATTGCCCATACTCGTCAACATCTATGTATTTCGATAGTTCTTGAATTATTTTATATCGTCGTAAATACGCCCAGCAGTTGCTCACATGCACAACCGCCATCTTTGTTTTGATTTCAAAATGGTTTAATTTTGGCTCTTCGCTGTTATCATTGGTTGATTTCAGCGGTTCTGGTTCCGATTTCCTCACTTGTAACCCGTATGAATGAAGTATCGTCGAATCTCGTCTATAATGCATCGTCCAGTTGAAGAAATTAGGCGGGAACCAGCCATACATATAAGATGGCGCCTCTTGGGTAAGTAAAACCCACACTTGACCGGTATTTCTGAAGGAAAGACGAGTTTTTATTGTCAATATTTCATAAGTTTGACCTAGAATGGTGTTTTTAGCTGTATATTATTCATATTTTCACTGGTTAATTATCATAATAGTGGCCTAGACTATGATTGGTTCATGCCTGCTAAAAGCATCTTAAAAACGTTCAAAATAAAATGATATTAAAAGTTATACCCGTGGGAAATCAATTTGCAGTTTCACGTACCACATCAGTTTCAGAAAGCCTTTCTATATTCTGTTTGGATGTTTAACTTCAACAAGGCATAAGCATACATGTAAGTATTAATTTTCATCCTAAATTCCATGCCACTGGTCGTCTTCGTGGACCGTACGCCTCGGTTTATGCGGGACCTGATCAGAAACTTTCCTAATTACAACTGACCACTGTGTAATTAACACAGAGCGGATCACGTGAATAAAACACAATCTAACCTGTATTGAGGCCTCCAGCTCTTCGAGTCCAGGGAAGTAAACCACGTGTTCCAAAGGTCGTAGGCATGAAACACAACGGCATGACTTGACTGAATTTCATCTTTATCATCCGTTATGACGCATTTCCCCCGTAAGTTTGGGCAAGACTGTAGGCTTCTGTTGACATCTTGCGTCCAGTGCGTAAATTGCTTTCGGTGACCGAAGTATTTTGTCCACATGAGAATTTTCTTAAGTTTTCCGGGACTCCAATGGCTGACTCCGTAATTTGTGAGGTATGTGGTCGGCGGTGGATCCCTAATTTCCTTTGGTACGTCGGGATAGAAAGAACAGCGCGAATGCGTCATAAATCGCATCACTACTACGAGAATGAGTAACAACAGAAGATTCTTTAAACTTGATTTTTTCAATAACTTTCTAGTTAACATCCGGGCAGTAGTTTTTAGCATATTTTACGCTGTTTATTCCAAGAAATAAATAAAACTCAAAAAGCAACATAAGTGCAATGCCATGGGCTTTTCACCCATTACTTTATTACGGCATGGAGACTATACTTTCACACGGACTATCCAAAGGCAACCAACGCAACTGAAAACAACAAACAATTAATTTAATCGAGAATGCAAATACCTGTCTGGGAACAACTTACAAAAGATCTGGTTGTTCCAAAACATGTGTTTACTTCCTAAGCTTTGGTTGTCTTTGGATGACCGACACCATTTTAGTGCTTTACGCATCTTGAAAGTCTGTAAATTAGCCGCGACGTGAGAAAACCCGTCTTCGGGATTTCCGACCAGGTTCGACACAAACTGGCCAATATACCCATATAGGAAAGCTAAAGTTAGAATCTTTTGGTTTAAGAAGAGGAGGAATAGTACTATCCCTCCAGCGAAAACAAAGGCGCTGATCAGCTGTGCAGTTACTGCATAGCTGATCTGCGTCTTCGTTTTCGCAAATGTAAAAATCCGGTTTTCTCATGACATGGATCAAATCAGAGGTTACTCATGATTAGCTATATTGACGTCTTGACTTTTTTCTCATTAAGTGATAAATTATTCAACAGCACCTGATTTTATCTCCAGTGATACTGATTTCTTGTTCATTAGTACATCTTGTCAACTTATATATATGCGACGTTCCACATCCTCTGCCCTTGGACCGTAAGTAGCACATGTTTTGGTCTCGTGAAAATAAACAAAGCCGAGTTTGCAAAATCGGCGTCCACTATGATCTGCAAAATTCTTCTATCTTCCCACTTGAAGTCAATTGGAATACTTACGGCACTTGTGTTTTTCAGCTACAGTGTAATGGTTTATAAAGCTGACATGTAGATACAATTTTTCCACGGAAACTCATTACATTCTTAAATTCCTTTTATTTTTCTTTGTCTTGGTCGTAAACTAAGAAGTATAACACAGTCCTGTAGATACAATTGCTTGGAAGGAGAGACGGCGAAAATGGCCATCCTCGATTTTTGAAATATAGAAATTTAGATAAAAATTGCCTTTGTGCTCAATTGGCGAACATTTGATTTATTGAAGTTTGAAGAATTTAGATGAAAATCACATTTATGTGGTCAGAAGAGGGGGCGAACACGCGCTACAAGCAAGAAAAGGGGGATGCGAAAACCATGTCTTATGCAGAGAGACGAGACAGATATACGTATGTAGCTAAAATGACCCATAGGTTGACACACTGTTACAGAATGAATAACTGGTAAGCTGTGGGGACCCAGGAAAACTGGGGAACCCAGAAAAAGGGGTAGGATAAAGCAATTACTGCTACAAAACGAGAACAGATGCCGGTCTGCATATCATTGAAATGTGTGTGAAACTGTAACTTGTCGAGAGAACCCAGGAGAAATGGTAAGCTGTAGGAACCCAGGAAAACTGGTATATTGGGTGAACCCAGGAATGCTGGTAAACTAAAAGAACCAAAGAAAACTGGTTGATGAAAGAATCATTGCTACAAACCGAGGACAGATGACGGTCTGCATGTCAATTTGTCTGGGGAACCCCAGGAGAACTGGTAAATTGGGGGGAAAAACTGGAAACCCAGGAAAACTGGTTATATGAAGGAAAATGAAATGTGTGTGGAACCGCAACTTGTCGGGGGAACCAAGAAGCACTGGTGAGCTTGGGGTGCCCAGGAGAACCGGTAAGCTTGGGGAACCCAGGAAAACTGATAAACTGGGAGAACCCAGGAAAACTGGTTAGATGAAGGAAACACTGCTATAAAACGAGAACAGATGACGGCCTGTATGTCATGGGAATGTGTGTGTAATTCCAGCTTGTTGTGTGTGTACATATGCAAAGATAGAAAGAAAGAAATCTGTTTATTATATACAGAACAAAAGTGAAAATGCTACACATAATTTTCTAACATGTTCCAGTTTAACATTGCTTTCCCTAGCTTTGAGTTGCACCGGCGGCCCGTGACCGAGTGCTTGATTAAGCGCGCTGATTTTATTGACGCGTTGAATCATTCGATCATTCTCACCGTGTCTGATGAGGGTTCGAGCCCCACACGGAACACACGTGAGACAAGCCAAATTCTGCTTGCGGTTGTGTCATGCGTTTTTCTCGGGGCAATATTCTGCCATTTTGCAAGATACGCGATTTCGGTTTCCCAACTAATAGCCCAGATGTTATGCACAGAACACTGGATGAAAAGTCCGATTTACGAATGCCTCAAACACAATTCAAACATTTGGAACCGCCAAAGTTTATTAGGGTTTCCATACATTTACAATTGATTCGCGAGAATTTGCCTTGCATTTGCACATACGAAAACATAATGGTTTGACCTATTGCGGTCGTATCGCAAAGATCATAACTACCGCATTTTGCATAAAATGCAAGAGACTTGGAAATCATATAAAAATTTCATCATTCACAAGGTTTTATCACATATAACAAAATTAACAAAATTTCAAAAAATCACTACCGTTTAAACCTGCACATTTACGTATTAGTTTGCAGGCATTGAGTGTACACTGCGCATGCTAGCTCAACTTGGCATCGTAAAAGCTTGTAAAATGTTATCTTTGTTTATATCAAAAAATGTTTCGGAAATACTGTTGTGCTGTTATATTTCAGGTACTTCACATTGTTTTCGCAAAGATGTATTCTTTTATCGCATTTGGATGCATTGAAGTTGTGCTGCAAATGCATGCATTTCTAAATAAAAAAGAGTATAGGAAAGAACGTTAAACGTGGACAAGACATATGTTTTGACGTGTTGTTTAGAACTAACCAAATGTAACTCTTTTCATTGATTTGAAAGGTACTCAAATGTTGAAAAACACGAATAATACGGCACATTTTACATATATCCAATTGTTAATAAACAGTAACATTTGTGCGAAATTTTGTGATCGTAAATCGCAATAAATGCGTCAATTTGACATACAGTGCACTTCGGCAAAAGTTTATAAAATTCAATCTACGCAATGGATTTTCATTGAAAAAAACGTACATAATTCAGGTAAAGACCAGTAAATGAGTAAGTTTGAATGCTTGCAATTGGTTGTAGGTTTTGTTGTAATTTGGCCATGGATGTCTTTGGTTTGGTTGTAGTTTTACGTCCCGGTCAACAATTTTTCAGTCATGCCGGGACGGAGCCACAGCTTCCTGGGTAGTTAACCAGTACTTTGGGGAGCTTAAAGTGTCTTGCTGAGGGAAACACGAAATGTTGCTCGTGGATTCGAACCGAATACCTCTAGATCCGAAGTTCGACGTTGTACCACTGAGCCACCGCGCTCCTCGTTTAAACGTCTTTGGAAGTCTTTGTCTGAAAAGGAAAATAGAACCTCACACGACGACGACTGTGCTTATATCGCAAAATCATTATTTTTGAATATTATAGCAATTTAAACTGATATTCTTATAATTTTTGTTAGTTTCCTTATTTTGTTATAAATATATCAACATAAATCACTTTGAACTTGATAATAATAATAATAATGATAATAATAATAATTATAAAATAAAATGATGCTAATAATAACAATAATCAATGATAAGAGTGCTAATAAGTTTTTCCAGAAAAAATACGAAGTTCAACGGTGTTCAGTCTTTTTTTCTTTTTTTTTTTTTTTTTTTTTTAAATCGCATCACCTTGATATAAGGTCATGTCATCGAAACGTCAAAAATTCAAATTTAATAATATTCTAACAAGTCGTTATCGTTTCTCCCATTGAACCAAATGGGAACGCCAGTGTGCGAAAACAAACGATAATTCACCCTACAGCGTTATTGCGTGCGAAAGAGCGCGCTTATGTGACGTCGAACGTTTACGTCCGAAGAGAATGAGTCCACTTGAAAACGCTGCAAAAATGTGAGTATTACTGTACTATTGGTCGTGTAAGAATCTAGGTAAGTTTTCTTATTCAACTGTTTATTATCGCGACTAACGCGTGATGTTGTCGGGCAAATGCGATAATTCACGAAATCTGCCCTCTAACATCGCGTGTCAATCGCGATAATTCACAGTAGATAAACTCATTTCTTAAATATTAATCATAATAGATATAGACAATTAAAATAGTTCTTTTTTGCGAATTATTTGTCATAGATTTTCTCTTTTTACGAGCGATATAAGTACAAGTGGTAGCCGCAAAAGATCCAGTCGTGTTTGTACGTCTAAAAATCGCAAAGTCCATCATCGTGAATACAGAAATGTTAAATGGTATGATCCGCTGTGTTAGACGTTTTAAGATCAACTGCAAACAGTTTGATTCTGGGATATAAGCGAATCGTAGTATGTACAATCAACCAATTGCTGTTCGATGTGGGCGGTGCTTGATCATGGTTTTCATTCGTTCCGGTCTGGTATTTGATCAGTTCTCCTATTAGCATGATTAATGTAATTGAATTATGCAAGTTAATGTGGCTTTATGCAACGCAAAATGTTGCGTAATTAAAGGTAAACTTATCAACTGTATATTTGGTCGCAGCATGTAAAAGTATCCCTTCATCTGTGAAAAGAAGCCGCCGTGGCCTAGTGGCCCGGGCACTGGACTTGTAAACCAAGGGTCCTGAGGTCGATCCTAGACTTCTCTAATGTTCTGAATGACACTCTAAATCGAGGCCCCGGTTCCATGTGACATTAGCTGTTGATTGGGACATGAAACACGAAGTCACTCAACCAATCCTTTACAAAAAAAATGTAATTTTCTTTGAGGCTTATTTCAACTGAAACTTACATTATCCCGCAAAAAACAAACAAACAAAAAATCAATAGATCTTTTGGAAAAAAAATGGGAAGACAAAATTAAATAAGATAATTTTTATGCCTCGTTCCACGAACATTCCGTGTACGTGACGTCCTAAGTTTTTTCACCACAGTTCATACGATAAAATCCATGTTCAAATTGTGAAACTCACGTGCCGTTTGACAATAGCGTTTTTATTTTGCCTTTTGAGTGCCAGTGTCATTTTCTAGTGTCAGGAAACAAAGTCCGTGTTGGCTATCATTTGTGTAAACGTGAAACGGTGTTCGAGCTGCACCTAATTTCTGAAATAATGCGTTACTATTTTCATGTCATTAAATACTTATCTAAACTCGTCGAATCGTATGCAGTATATTATTTTTGCTATTTATGACTTTGTGAAAAAAACAACAACAAACATTTGGCAACATTTGGTACACTTCGCGACTTCACGATTTCCAAAGTGTTGTCAGCGACTGAAACCCAGAGTGTGACATTGTCTTTATACATAGGCTACAGCATCTACTCTATACCCTCCAAAAATACCGGAACTGATGGATTACCCCTAAATATATTAGGAATTTTGAGCACATCCAAACCATGTGAAATTGCTAAAAACACTTAAATAGTGGACGACGACGACGGACGGACGCCGGAGTATGGCCATCCTTTAAGCTCACCTTGTGAGCCTTCGGCTCGGGTGAGCTAAAATATCCGCAAAAATCTCCTCTCCCATTTTGTTTTCTGAAAACCACAATAAATACCAAAATTTAAAATTTTGACCCTTAAGGAATAGGCACAGCCTATGTATAAAAAATGTTAGGTTTACCCCCCCCCCCCCACACACACACACACACTGGGAACTGATAGCGTTTGCAATTAATTATTCATGAATGCATGCCACCACACATGATAGAATGTATTGAAATTCGAAACATTTACATTAAACAGTGCCATATATTTAGGGGATAACTGTATTTATTTATTTATTTATTTTTCATTTGGGGCGGTATATTGTTGGATATACGGTCGGAAATTTTGTTTTACGGCGACTCACAGCTGTTCATAGCTCCATGAACATCTGAAGAATCAAATAAATTTATTAAATATGCTATCGCCAACTACGTTATTACATCAGACGCCGCGTTATTTTCTCTAGTGCATTAGAATTTCCGAAATTTGCTTATGTCCGAACTGTAAAATTTACCTGTGAGGTAGCCGCAGTTGGTTTGAAACGGCGTAAATATAATGCAGTTCTCATTAGAACAGCTACTTCACGTGATGCGCGGTCCTTTTTGCTGATGGTTATTGCCGGGACATAAATATTTTGAAACTGCTTTGTTATACTTGATAGATGTTCGGCCCAGCTTGCATGAATACGAAGTTTATGGCTTATTAATTGCATCTGGTACATTTGTTGCTACAGGAAGCGCGGTAGCGCAGTGGCAGAGCGTCGGATTGCAGCGCCAGAGGTCGTGGGTTCGATCCTCACCGTCGGCACTGTGTTGTGTCCTTGAGCAAGGCACATTTACTTCCCATAGTACTGGTTAAACCCAGGAAGCAGTGGCTCCGTCCCGACATGACTGAAAAATTGTTGACTGGGACGTAAAGCCTCAACACAAACAAACAAACATTAGTTGCTTGCTAACTTGTAAAAGGATGTCCCGATTTGGGTTAGCCTCGGTGAATAAAGTATACATATTGTATTTTTGCTTTGTTTACACACAGCGTTTCACGATGTATTTATGGAACTATAAACTGCATTTCAACAAGTTCATTAAGGACGGTTTGGCATCGGATGTTTAGATTAAATAATAAAGTACGATTGCATATTTTTTTCAATTAATAGGTATGTAAACTTCGAAATTTTCACGTCATCCAATGAGGCTATTCCTAGGTCTTGCGATTCTGGATTTTATACCATAAACAGGCTTGGCGGCCATCTTGGTCATGTAATCTTGACATTTTTAATAAATTGTTGTTTTCTCTTGGATAATTTGAATGGACAGACGCCGGGTCATGGGTATATACTGTAAGAGCTCACTTTGTGAGCCTTATGGAGCAAGTAAGCTAAAGATGACGTCATCGCCTGTTTAGTCTTTTGTTTTTAAATTGGTACTCTTACGGAAATCCGGCACTGCATTTTCGTGGTAGCTCTTAGGTCTCCCTTCCTGGGTTTTACAGTGCCTGGATTCTAGGTTTCCCCATGAACACAAATCTCTGAGAGACAAAGGGGCAAACTGTGATAAACAAGATGGTGACCGTGCAGCTTGTCGTCTACCCCCACTCCCCGGGGGGGGGGGGGGGGTACTTACGAATGAAACTGGTGTGTATGTGTCGCCCTGTGTCGAAAATAAGGGGGCTTTCAGGCTTTCAGCCCTTGCAACAAGACTGGCCGCTTGCTGCTTATAAGTATCAAATAATAGTTCTTGGATTTGTGTTGAGGGCCTGCATAGGCACAGAAATAAAATGCTTCTTTAAAATCAAGTTGATCTTAGCTAAGGGTCGAAAATTCAGGTCACAAAACATGCATTTAAAACATTAGAGAGTCATGGTTGCCAGTCTTATTATGAACATGACATTCAATATTACACACGTGTATAATTTCGGCTCAGTTATTGTCGATTTCAAGAGTAAAATGTGGATATTACACATGTGTTACACAGCTAGTACAATCCCTCTTCTTCCTAAATATGAAATTTCAAGCCTCTAACTCTCTTCTTTCGCTGCACAGCCCAGTTTGTGTCGGACCTGGTCGGAAACCAGGTTGTTGGTTTTCTCACGAGACGTCTCAAATATCTATATCTTATATGAACCTGACCGCAATGTAAGACACAGACCGGCCTGTTCAAACACGGGCGGTGGCTAGACGCTTCATTTTTATACGCATATAGATTTTAGAATGATCATATATTTTAGAGAGACGGGAATGGACATTTAAGACGAAAAAGGCATCGTCTACAAGTTGGACTTTCGATTTCATTGGGAATTAAAACGTTTGTACATGTATGCCGTTTTATTTGTTTGTTTGAGTTGAGGCTTTACGTCCCAGTCAACAATTTTTCAGTCATGTCGGGACGGAGCCACCGCTTCCTTGGTTTAACCAGTACTATGGGAGGTAAATGTGCCTTGCTCAAGGACACAACACGGTGCCGCCGGTGAGGATCGAACCCCCGACCTCTGGCTCTGAAGTCCGACACTCTACCACTGCGCCACCGCGCTTCCCGTATTATGCAAGACCAACCGATGTGCCATTCTTACAATTTTGGTACATATGCAATCACATGATAGAAAATGTGCATGTTTTTTGTGATGTAAATGTCCTATCAACATCTCAATAATATCATTCGGAGGCGGGACCTCGGTCTCAAAACACAAAACATCCGTCAAATAAAATTTGGATTAAAGTCTGTATGTACATATTTTACAACATTGTTAGCTCACCTGAGCCGAAGGCTCACGAGGTGATCTTATAGTATACAAATGGTCCGGCGTCCGTCCGTCCGTCGTCCGTCGTCCACAATTTCAAACATCTTCTTCTCTGAAACCGCTTGGCCGATGAAAGCCAAATTTTATGTGGAGCATCCATGGGTAGGGGGAACGAAAGTTTGATCGCGAAGTCTGGTTCACATGACCAAGATGGCCGCCACGCCCATATATGGTAAAAACCACTCAAAAATCTTTTCTCCAGAACCGGCGGGCCGATTTCCACGAAACTTGGTATGTAGCATCGAGGACTCCAGCCCATCGTAGTTTGCGAAAATGATGACCCTTTGATGTCCTTGACCTTGACCTATTTTACGGTAAGGTCAATTTTGGAAACATAGGCTTTTACACTGGAAAAAGTGAAAACCATGGATTTTTTGATAACTATTGCAGCCTGAGACCTGAAAAGTGGTAGATACAGAGAACTAATGGATTAGATGAAGGTATGTAATTAATTTAGGTCAAGGTCATCTCTTGACCTTGGCCGGTCTGTGGTCTATACACACTTTTCAAAGATCTTCTCCTCTGAAACCGCTTGGCCGATGAAAGCTAAATTTTATGTGGAGCATGCTTGGGTAGGGGAACGAAAGTTTGTTCGCCGGATCTTTGTCACATGACCAAGATGGCCGCCATGCCCATATATGGTAAAAACCACTCAAAAATCTTCTTCTCCAGAACTGGCGGGCCGATTTCCATGAAACTTGGTTTGAAGCATCCGGGACTCCAGTCCATCGTAGTTTGCGAAAATGATGACCTTGGGATGACCTTGACCTATTTTACGGCAAGGTCAATTTTAAAAACATTGTTTTTTACACTGGAAAAAGTGAAAACCATGGATTTTTTGATAACTATTGCAGCCTGAGACCTGAAAAGTGGTAGATGCAGAGAACTAATGGATTAGATGAAGGTATGTAATTAATTTAGGTCAAGGTCATCTCTTGACTTTGGCCAGTCTGTGGTCTATACACACTTTTCAAAGATCTTCTCCACTGAAATCGTTTGGCCGATGAAAGCCAAATTTAATGTGGAGCATCCATGGGTAGGGGGAACGAAAGTTTGATCGCGAAGTCTGGGTCGCATGACCAAGATGGCCGCCATGCCTATATATGGTAAAAACCACTCAAAAATCTTTTTCTTCAGAACCGATGGGCCGATTTCCATAAAACTTGGTATGTAGCATCGGGGACCCCAGCCCGTCATAGTTTGCGAAAGTGATGACCTTGGGATGACCTTGACCTATTTTACATCAAGGTCAATTTTGGAATTATAGGCTTTTACATGGGAAAAAGTGAAAAAAAGGGATTTTTTGAAAACTATTGCAGCCTGTGACCTGAAAAGTGGTAGATGCAGAGAACTAATGAAGTAGATGAAGGTATGTAATTAATATAGGTCAAGGTCATCTCTTGACCTTGGCCCGTCTGTGGTCTATACACACTTTTCAAATATCTTCTTCTCTGAAACCACTTGGCAAATGAAAGCCAAATTTTATGTGGAGCCTCCATGGGTAGGGGGAATGAAAGTTTGTTCGTGAAATCCGGGTCACATGACCAAGATGGCCGCTCTGAAACCGCTTGGCAAATGAAAGCCAAATTTTATGTGGAGCCTCCATGGGTAGGGGGAATGAAAGTTTGTTCGTGAAATCCGGGTCACATGACCAAGATGGCCGCCACGCCCAAATATGGTAAAAGCAACTCAAAAATCTTCTCTAGAACCAGTGGGCCGATTTCCATGAAATTTGGTATGTAGCATTGGGGACCCCAGCCCGTCATAGTTTGCGAAAATGATGACCCTGGGATGATCTTGACCTGTTTTACGTCAAGGTCAATTTTGGAAACATAGGCTTTTACATAGGAAAAAGTGAAAACAAAGGATGTTTTGAAAACTATTGCAGCCTCAGACCTGAAAAGTGGTAGATGCAGAGAACTAATGAAGTAGATGAAGGTATGTAATTAATTTAGGTCAAGGTCATCACTTGACCTTGGCATGTCTGTTGTCCATACACACTATAAAGATTTTCACATAAACCGCCTAGCAAATGAAAGCCAAATTTTATGTGGAGCCTCCATGGGTAGGGAGAATGAAAGTTTGTTCGTGAAATACGGGTCACATGACCAAGATGGCCGCTATGCCCATATATGGTAAAACCTCTCAGGTGAGCTACAGGACCCTTGGTCCTCTTGTTCTAAAATAGCAACGCTTTTAGGCATTGCTTTTGGGTTGGTATTTTAAGTTCAAATGTAACTGTTCCTTGCCTTTCGTACTTTGTAAATGTCGAACATCAAATGGTCAGAAAAAGACTGTTTTGAATTTTCATCCGAAAACGCCGTTTTATAAACTGCAGTGCCAGTCGAAAAAATCTTACAAAATGCCACACGCCACAAACCTGAAAAGGACCAATTTCGCACTGACTTTTTAATATACTCAACTACTAAAGAAAACTGGCACTTTCTGTTTTTGTCCTTCTGGAAAGGTACCAATATTAGATTTTAAAGCAAACGTTCATTGAGTAACAAGAGATCAAAGAGTTGTCTAGGAGAAACATAACTCTTAAATCTTTTAATATGACGTTGCGACGTCAAAACTAACGTTTGGGTTATTTTATGTCCGGCAGTGTCAGTCTCGGGAAACAAACTCCGTGTATGCTATCATTTGTGTAAACGTCATACGTTAGAGAGCGTGTTCGTACTGTACATAATTTCGGAAAGCACGCATTTCTATATTCATTTTAAAGAAAATGTTTTACACATTTCCTATCATATGCGCCATAGAATAAGCACTGTTTAGCAATATTTTCTTTCTTTGAAACATTTGTCAATATTTTGAACACTTTGGAACTTTAAAGTTTCCGAAATGTTCTCGGCGACCAGAAGATGCTATGTGAATATTTTACATTTTATAATCAATTATATGCGCTACATAAGATAGGGTATGTAAAATATTTCACAAATGACTCGTGCAAGCGTCACCACAAATTTTCCGAACTTAGGGTTAGTCCGAAATGTTACTTTTACGTGTGACCTCACAGTTGTTTACGTAAAAGGTAGCATACACGGAGTTTGTTTCTCGACAGTGAGTGTATGTCTTCAGCAATTTTTGAAAAAAAAGAAACAACATTTTCACGTCTAGAATGCAAAAAACAATGCTGACAAAAGAGCATTTTCAAATTTTGCACTTTTTCGTTGCAACGTTTGATATCAGGTGGCTGGCGTATTGTATTGTATTGTATTGTATTGTATTGTATTGTATTGTATTGTATTGTATTTTTGCATTCTATTGTTTTATATTAATCAACTGAATGAAAATTCAATCTAGCAATATACAATGTAATGTTTTTATTTGTAATATTCTCTTATTCCCCTCTGGCTTGTCTGTTGGTCGTATTGTACCAATTAAACGGGTTTTCGGTTATCGGTCAAACTGGACCCCTGCGTTGTTCGATCAAATCTTGTGTTGTTGTTTTCTTTGGTGGGTACCATATTCATTTTAATTACCACACCTGCCCTTATAAGCATATACGAAAGTTTTGTGTTGCATTCTTTAGAAAATGGTACTGATAAACAAAAATGAATGAATGAATCAATCAATCAATCAATCAAAAAGATTAGGCCGGCACTGCTTGAGTGACCATACTGCATATGAGTGTGTAACACTCATCGCATCAACTGACTGTCTTGGTTCATAGGTTGATACTTCTTCAGCGATGGCTCTAGATTCCATATGTTCAAATCCATGGCGTAGAAAGTTGACCTAGGCATTGCGCAATACGTATATTCGCGACGAAACCAAAGACCTAAACCAGCTGCGAAGTTAAGTTGTTATTAATGTGCACATTTTGTTTCCGCGTATACAGCCAGAAAACACAGGGTTCGCTGTATTATTTCAAACAACTGGCCGTCTTACCTTCCATATCACTTGTAAGACTGACGCGTGTTGCAAACATATATAATCTTCACTGAATTTTCTGCGATCTTTAAACAGTATGCACTAGTCATTTGAAACCCCGGCCCCCAACCCCGGGGTAGAGTAGGGTAAATGAGCGGGGTTTTGACCAAAACAGCCCTGTCAGTGCGAAATAACTACCAAGAGTTTGCATTATTTGTCAAAGAGGGCATTGAAATAAAAAGATAGCGGACAGCAGGAGAAATTAGCCGTGGTTTAACCAACCAGCTGTCCCCGCAGGTCGGGGGTTTTAGCAGGGATCCGCTGGACCAGAAGTCGAAGCCCCCGCTATTCCCCGGGGGTGGGAGGCCTGTGTTACAAATGACTTGTGCATTATGTCAGTGATTTGAACTGGGAAAATCTCGCAAACATTCAAACGGTTTTCATTATTTTGCTATGTCATATGAAACTTCTCTTCGGCATTTACGTTATGACAAGGTCAGATGCAAACTAGGCTGTACAGACAAAACTGATGGTCCATTAACTCTTATTGTAGCTACATTTGAATAAAAGCATTTAATATTTTACGTCTGTCAGCAGCAATTTTACCGAATATTTGCTATTGACATACTTCTGTCGATAGACACTACGTAATTGATAAAAAATGTCAAACCAGACAACAAAATGAATCTCAGCCACTTATTTAGAATTCATGGATTTGCCGTATTTTGAAGAATACAATTTTTTGCGAGTGTAAGAGAGGAATCCAAACATGTGAAAGCCCATATGTGTTTGTAAAAACATTATAATTACTTTTTTTTCTGCATCCTGAATGAACTACAGGTTTGGTCCATTTGTAGTTGACTTGGTCGACTTTGATCGATTTGTGACGCCAAGAGTCACCGACTTGCTAATTTCAAATGACACTTACATGTACCTCGTAAACGGGACAAGTTTATCGCTCAAAAGACGCGGCAAATTTTAATATGGAGTTTTGTGTAATAAAGAGGCCTCATCTATTTTTATAAGCTTATTATCAGACCCAATGACCAAGCAGCGTTCGAGACAGACATAAATGAATTAGAATTTTAGTTTTCAACCTGGCTTTGCCACCATGGGTGGCCCGAGTTTGTTTATTTACGCGTTCCCGGGTTTACTTTAACGCACGACATGATCTCACGTCGGATGCAAAATTTTGCAATATTTGATATTATGTACAAACAACGTTTTTCCTTCACCATACGCAGACAGATCACGGAACACTTATCTTAATCATAGATAAACTCTTGAAACGACGATTTCAGTTTCTCGGGCATTTCTTAGCATATTAGATACAAAATCAATATCGGTTTTTTGCATGACACCTCATATTATAGCCTGGGCTACTAATATAACGATGGAAAATAAATAATTTTTAATTTCAAAAAAAAAAAAAAAAAAAAGACATTACATCTAAACCCGTCTACGTCACCTAGAAATTTATTACCAACAGACTCGGCGCTGCGTGAGCGCTATTTAGTCACGCTGGCTGAAACACATGGATTCCTGAGGATCAAACGACGGACCCATGTGGCCGATTAATTAAATTATCTTTATCAGTGTGTGCAGCCATTCTGTCTCGCCTTTTTCATGTTTGCAAAAATATCTGCAGCAAAATATATTTATACTTCTTATTGATGACCATACTTTATTCCAAGATGTAAAATAAAACGCATGTTTGATGAATAAATATAAATAATTTTTGCTTGCTTTTTGTCAGATAGCTATGTCGTTGGGAGCATCAAATGCAATATTTTCATTAGGAGCGATTTAATAATAAAATGCCAGTTCCTTGGAAAAAGTGCTTATTAAAATGCTTACAATACGTAAAATAAACAGGCGGATAGTTTTTCGCCGAAACCACAGAGATTTGAAAGCCAATTTTCATAGCTCTGTTAGGCGTAATATATATAACTTACAAACCTAAATGTACATAACAACTTTCTTTGTCGCACGTACAAATTACAACACGCTGGCACATGAAGGTCAAGGACTCTTGGTCGCAAAAGTTATGTTGTTGTTGGTTGATTTTGTGTTTTACGTCCCACTCAACAGCTAAGGTCATATGGAGACGGGGCATCGGTATAAAGTCTCACCCGAAAGACTGGAGAAGCCCGGCATCGAACCCACGACCACTCATTTACAAGGCGAGTGGCTTATTCACTGCGCCACGGAGGCTTCTAAAATTAATGTTGTGCAGTCGTCGATTAGAGATCGAGTAGCGGCAAAAAGCGATTTGAAATACATTATGAGACGTTGCAAATATAATCAATTGATAAGCTTTGTCAGCATTTGAGCAATTTGCAATTCTTAAATCATCATACACATTTGCAGCGTTTATCAAACTAAAGGAAAGGTGTTGACTTATGCGAAAGGTTTTGATGCTATTTGTAAATGAATGCAAACACATTCTTACCTTTGCAGGAAAATTATTCACTGGTGTACTATGAGTGCATATGCTGTTTTAAAATAGATTTGCAAAAGTCACAAACGCAAAGGACATGAACCGATTTGCAACAAAGCAAAACCTAACAAAAATTTGCAAAGATGAGGGTAACATTTTCAAACATTTGCAGACATGCCAAGGGAATGCAAACTTTCTCTAACATTTACATGCTTTTCCACAGGCAATATTTTATTGTAAACCGCGGCAGAAATGGGTCTTTGTACATATTAGAAAATAAATGATCAAATAAACAGGTTTCTGAGGAAAAAACATAGAGTCAAACCGATGTCAAATATGTGATATGTTTGAAAGGACGACTTAATATGATCAAATAAATGCAAATTAATCCCATACATTTACAAATGTTTCAATAATCTGAATAGAAAAGACAAAGATAAGCGGTATTTCCATTTATGCGCAGAATTTAACAAATTCGACACAAAGATAACTAGTGGTATTCGACTAACATTTGCATATATTAGTAAAAAATCTGAAATTGGCCTTTTCATGCAGTGGAACGCGGCGTCCCATCTGGGGCTATTCTGTTTGCTTAATGGACTTCTCGTGTAAATTTGCGAAATTACAGTACAATAGTCTGGCTTTCGTTGCCGTTTTAAACAGGGCTACTGATGAGGGTTCATTACCCGAAATTGCGCAATATAGTCCATACCATCTCCCTTTGAATGTTTTCCTGCTTCCAAAGGATCAAACCTTTATATTTTATTCATCGAAAAATTGAATACAATTTGAAAATCACCCCTGATTCACCTAACGTGAAAGTGCACACGTCGTCCAGATGGTACATGTACATGTAACAGTGGAAAAGTCCATTCGACACTAATGGGTTAAAATGCGTGTGGCCCGTCTCTCATATTTCTGATAAAAATGAACATAAGCGCAAATTAGTCTATGGATAAAATGCTTTAATTGCATCTATAATTTGCTATTATTCAACATTTTGTCAGCTTGGTACAATTTTCATTTGCTAGTATTACGTGTAACTTCCACGATATCATTGAGGAGAGGAACCATCAGCTTAGAGCTTTCGTTAATTCTGTTGTATATAGATACTAGAAATTTCAGCTTTGTTCGGGTGGCAAAGTAAAATCGTTAATAATTGAAAGCTACTTTCCTTACTCAATACATTGGAACGTAACCATGAGAATTTGGGGCTCCGAACCCCACCGGCGCCAGACTATGTCTTTAGCCTGTCAAGACACTTTAACGTGTTAATATCCAGGATACGGCAGCACCGTCCCGACAAGACGTTTAATAAACAAATCAAACAAAAATAGGTCATGCTGTTGCAGCCAATGAGTGTAAAAAGAGATTTCTGGAACAAGAAACGGGAAATAGGTGGTGGAGAGAAATTAACAAGGTTTAAAAACCTAGAATGTCTTTATTAGGATACTGTATTCCCCGATCAGGTACAAATACGACGTGTGATGTGCAGCAAAGGCTTGAAATGTTGGTGAAAACGAGGGCAACCGACATGTAAGAAGGGAACAAAGGCGCAAGTTTTGGTAGAAATGCGACCTGTTCTTTCTTCTTCTTTTTTTTCATTCTTTCAACATCGTATAGGTCCAGGAATTTCATAAATGCAAAAGGTCATTTCAGTACTCTTTATTTTGTAGGTATCATTGTTATACATGACATTTTTTACAAATCATTTTCAAAATTTACATCTGTTCTGAAGTGTGACGTCTTCGTACTGTTTTACTCATTCCCTTGTAGACTTTCAAAGACCATCTTTAATGAGTCATGGTGCTTTTTCAGTTGTTCTTGATTCCTCGAGTTGCTCAGGGCTTTAAGCAATTTATCTGGGTCAGACCCTGTAATGAAGCAGAATCAGTTAGTGACAATTATTGCGCAAAGACCTATGGCGCTATATAGAAGAATTTTTGCGCAACGCGGCTGTGAGAAATAGACGGGTGTCTTGATGCCGCGAAAAGCTACTACCAGACAAGAGCCAATGATATGGAGTGCGGTGGACGTGGAAGAGCGTCGGACTCCGAATCGAGAGGCATTGGGTTCAATCATCAGAGTAGTAACCGTATTGTGTGGTTAAGCAAGACACATTTACTCCATAGAGTTAATACCCACGAAGTGGTGGCTCCGTCCCGACATGATTGTGGACTAGGACGATAAACATCTATACAAAAATGGCCGCCATTTGACAGACTGGCCGGCCACAATGTAGTATGTACCCATATGTACTGAGTCCTCGAAGGACTTTTTTGACATTTTGACATTAGCCATGATGACTACATTTTCGTATTGGTATGTTGGACCCAGGCGAAAAAGGGATGCTTTCAAAATGAACAGCTCGAAAATAATTCTATGGTCCATCCATTTTCTCATTAATATGCTCACTGCTCTTAAATGATATCAGCTTTATTTTTTTCATCTGCTAAATTGAGATTTTATGAATTTTAAAAAGTGCAAATAATGCTCACCTGACGTCAGTAACAGCTTCAGTAGACCAAAAGCTTCCTCACTGACTTCAATACAGTCTTGTTTCTCCTCGTTTTTACCAACTTGCTTCTCATCATCGTTGTTTTTGGTAGCGTAAACAACTGATAGAGTCACCAAAATGACTAGAACAATAGTCTTCTTCAAAACCATTTTCCGGTTCTTCTTGTTTATCTTGGTGTTTTATCAGTTTATTATTCAGTGAAAGTTTATAAACCAGCCGTTCGATTACAAAAATCGGAGAAAGTGAATACCGTTCGATTAAGATGACTATACAGAATGTAACTTTCTAATTGTTTAATGTGTAGATCAATGTCATTGGTAACAGATTGTCTTTTTGTTGCGTCATGTTCGAAAAAAAAAAGGTTTCAATTGTGTTTACGTCATGAAAATTTAATTATCTTTTGTGAGCATTTCAGTATGTGCTGTGCATGTGTGGGTGCGTCAAGTGAACATGCTTGTGTTATCATAATGCGTTTACGCTGATTATGCATTATGCGTTTAATAATACACAAAGTATGACTTTTTGTTACAAATACTTTAAAATTCTTTAAAACCTTCCGTCCCGACATAACTGAAAAATTGTTGACTTGAGCGTTAAGGAACCACCCCAACAATTCATAAACTCGACGTATTTATGAGTAATATGCAAGCATGGTGCATTTTATATTGGTGACAGTAACGCTCGATCACATAATTACCTCTCTCTTTCGCCGATGACACTGGGAATGTTCATGCGCAGGACGGGGGAGAGGCTCTAGCTTTTTTGTCCTTAAAAAGATCCAATAGCGCATCAAAAGCGAGAGATCTACATTGTATGATCCTTTCCAATTTTAAAATTGAATCTCAGTTTCACATAGCTACGTGCAGTCAGATCGATAAGGCCAAAATCGTGTGTTTTCATAATCGATGAAAAAGTGCGAATAAAGATGAAACCGATCTATTCCAGAACTACTATGTATTAGAAAGTACCAACAGTTAGGACACAATGAAAAAAAAAGCTTTCCGCACATGGAGGCACCCAGGGGTGTATCTCATGCGCACTAATGCAAAACATCCACATATGAAGGGAGCGCGGTGGTCTTATGATAGAGCATCAGACGTCGCACCCAGGTGTAATTGGTTCCTACATATCTGCGTGTAGCAATTAGTTGCAAGGTACATTACCTCCCAAGAATACCGGGAAACACTCAGCAAACGTTGACTCCGTAGATGACTGAAGAATTGTTGACTGGGTCAACAAACCACAAGATATTTAAACACCAGCATAATATTTCGGTTTGCTCTGTTCGATGACAAATATGTTTTGCATCTTTTTCTGTTTAAAGAAGTTATTCATAAGAGAATGCACCAATCTGACCAAACTATGGTTGTTCGCTTTAGTTTGAAGAACATTTTGGGGCGGTCGTCCTTTTTAAGCATTCAAATCATTGCGTAGAAAATTCCATAAATAAAGACTTTCGTTTACATCGCAAGATACCACGTACCCCAGCACCAAACCATGTAACTTTATGAACATACTGGTGTTGAATAAGTCTATGTATGGCTATACTGCATCAATGTCGGCCTCGAAACTCAAATTTCTCAGAAAGCTCTGAAAGCCCTGTTTACATGGTATACTGAACAAAAGAAAGAAACGCAACGATTATATTTCACTAAATTTTGAGCAAACTTTGATACAATCAGAAGTCATTACATTTTCTACTTCTGCATTAGATATCAGGCTTCCGAATGCAAGAAACCGATTTTTATTTTGATGCATATTTACGGAGTTATTCAATGCCGACCATGGGCATGCTGAAAGTGGAAAACCACACAGTGCGCATGCGCGAGAATTAAAATGATGGTACGATTTAAATCCGGTCTAAACCCGCATTCAAAATCACAATGTACCACTCAGCAGATAGCTCACACGTTAAAGAAATAAAATGAATAAAATTGAAATTATCCCCCTTTCAATTAAACATATAGGGATTTTGATGGTTTTAATTACGAGCTTGTGTGTCGTTGAACTTTATTTCCTTTTCTTGAATTTTAATTAGGGAGCAGCTGACATTGTTTCTTGGTGATTTTGAGTTTCAAACGTGTGCGCATGCGCAGAGCAGATCTGTCACAATTTGCATTATTTAAAATGACACAAATTCAGTTCTCATTCAATTTTTATCGAAATGAAAATCAGTTTTTTGCCTAATATCCCATGAATGGGAATCATACAGCAACAGACCTGAAATTATCAACGTTTTGCCCTTAAACTCGAAAATCCTCGGTGGCCTAATGTTGCGTTTCTTTTTTTGTTCAGAATATAATGATTTCCACTTTTTAATGTCATGTAAAACTGACCTCTCGCTAGAATGACATCCCTGCATTTTGAAAAGCTTCTTTAGTCACCGTAATGAAACATATTTTACAATTGTAATCCGAATGTTTTCTACAACAATGGCACCGCAGCTTTGTCAACTTTCCAAACAATTGCTCAAATATTTTTACGCGCTTGGACACGATTTTATACCGCGTTTCCGGTGCAAGCGTCTTATAGATCGGGGATGCTTCGAGGTCATATGACTTCCGCTTTATTGCCAATTCCATCACTTCCTCTTTCAGTTTGGCCAGCCTGTGAGTGTCAGCTGCGCTTATCATGGAAACCAATCCGTGCACCAGTGGTTTGTCCGTTTTCTTGCATCTTGCTATGAGGTGTTGCTCACATTTTTTCACGAGGTCCTCTTCTTCGTAGTCCGAAGCAGCGCGTAAGACATCGTGCACATTTCCATCTGGAAAAAAAAGAGAGACGTTAACAAATATAAGTATCAAAAATAAGAACCACTCCACTTTCTAGGTATTAAAACCGTTTGTAGAGTCATACACATGCTACAAATGCGGATGGCATTTCTATGGCGCGCGCAAACGAGTGCCATATTTTTTAAAAGGAAACATGGAAAATCAATCACATTTGTCGTTTGATGCTGAGCTAATCTCATTCTGCTACACTATAAAACCATACCCGACACGATAAGGTAACAATCAAACTTTCACAACTCTGGACTTATAGTCAATTTTCAAGAATTAAATACCTGCAACATTATTAAAACGCACTCATATATTTCATGCAAATATTAATACTTAAACTTTTACTTATCTCAAAAGCTTTGTCGATAGTGCATTGTGACTTATCCACTTTCTTTAGATTAATTTCCCAGCTTTCAAAGACACCAACTTTTATCGGAATTTACTCTTACCTGTAAGTTTGATATCCAGTGCCTGTGAACGTAGTCTTTTAAACTTTTCTCTCGTCTCCTCAGACAGTTTGACAAACTCGTTCACTTGTTTTAGAAGATTAGGGCTTGCTTTTGAGACCGTATCAAAGCATGCATTATACAACTCCTTCAGACTATATCTCTCCGCACATAGCAGAATATTGACTTGTTCTGTTAGTGTGGCATTAGGGTCATTGCACTTTTTGGATAGATATTCTATGCACCGTTTTATTTGAAGTTCGACCTGATATTCGTCCGCTAGGCTCAACACGTTGAATACAGTCTCATCTGAAAAGAAATTCTTATTAACCCATATTTGACCAATGGATTCTCCCATCATTATCAATTGGGTGAGTCTACTTTCATTTTTAGGGGCGTCAGGAGTGATTTTTAAATTTTGTTCACTTTTTCGATGAAAATCCTATCAGCAAACAGAATAGCCCCAGATGGGACGCCGCGTTCTGCGGCGTCACATCTGGGGCTATGCTGTTTGCCTATGTCGCCAGGCTTAAATGAGTTAAGTTAAGCAGTATAGTGCGATTGCTTTGACCGTGCTGCTTAAACTCTGGTGACAACTGTTCGTAAACATTAACAAAGGGGTTTCTACTCGCTTTAGACATTTTTCAAGTGTCACGTGAAGTGTAGGGACATGTAACATTGACCTGATCAGAATGCCATTACTGAAATATCTATTTCAAGCAGTCTGATCAACGAATACATAACTCTTATGAAAGCTCAGCAGGCACGGTCAAAGAAATGGCACTATACATGTAGGCATGGTCTATCTATCGAGGTCGAGTCATAACACATAAATATCGATCGATAGCCGTATGTTTATGCCGACAGCCATATCACATTATCAATCTGATATGACTGTCGACCGAGGCATACAGCTATCGATCAGATCTATAGACTAGGTTAAAAGCCATCTTGATCGGCATCAATCATTTGGCTCTATGGCAACTTTGGATATACTCTCGTACATAATGTTTGGTCATATGCGTTTCCAACGTTATGTCTAAAAGCCACTTTTCCGGGCAGGCTCATACATTTTAAGCGTTTAACCGGTAACCAGATGACCGATCGCCCGCCGGATGAAGCTTTGTCTGGAGGCACAAGCAGCCCATCTATTTGTCACGGCCCCAATTGGCGGCGCTCGAAATAGGAGTGGACATAGAAATAGCCCATGCCCGAATCGTTTAATACGAAACGCTTACGCTACCGATCGATCGTTTATCTTCAAATCACCATCAATGTTAAGCTCCACTCAGAATCCGGGTCCGGACGTCCGGACATAGGCTCTGAAATTCCGGACCCGAATGTCATGTATATAGCTTTTTGGGTCATTCAAACCAGAACTTTTTACAGCATACATTATGCTTAAGAGTCGCGTTTTACCTGACAGCGGTTTTAATGTATCCGGATAAATACACAACAAAAACTCCGCCATGTCGGAATAATTCTTGTCCGGAAGAAGTATATATTCTGCGGACCTTTCCCGGAAGTCCGATTCAAACATCCGCCGGAAGACTGGTGAACACAGGGCTAGGACTTCCTTTGAGGCGTGAAGTTCCCGATTTTCTATGACAAATACAACACTGGAAGCAACGCCATCTTTTGTGTAGAATCTCTTTTCGTGTCGCATTTTGTTGAATTTAGGCATATGGGTCATATATATTGGATCTTATTAAACGTATTTGCATACGCACTTTTCATATGTAGAATCTTGATATAGCGGTAAAATGATTTTCCTGAAAGTTTGGCAGTTGAAATTAACGTTATCCTGAGTTACGTAGTGTTACTGTGTACGCGTAACAAGTAACACTAATTTAATGTAACACTAATTTTAACGTCTTAATCGTTGACATGTCAAGCACATTAACACAGCGAAGATTCAATTACAGAACATTAAATTAGGCTAAGCCTTAACATTAAAGCATTAAAGTAGATTAAAGTTTAAATCCTTTGACACAACTGTTCCATTTTATCTGTCTGGCTGTTTATTTCGAACAACTTTTTAATCAGCAAACCACTTTCCGCTCAAAGCAGTATGGGTAAAATCGTATATTTTAATGTAAAAGATTCCGTCCACAAATGAAATGTTCAGCATAGGCTTGGCTATTAACTAATATTCAATGTCAATATCCTTTAAGTTACTCAATTTGCATTATTTAAAGTATACCTCATATTAATGAGTCGTATCAAGAGAAAACTTGTCCCGCGTGTCCCCGACCAGGTCAGGTACAAACCCAACTGTACGACCTCAGAAGGCGACAACAAGCTTGAAATTTCAGTTTTAGACAGAACATGGTTTGTACCACATATGTAGCGAAAACCAAGGCGCTGATCAGCTACAAAGTTTTGAATCTTTGCGAAAATAAGGTCATCTCATGACGCAGCTCGAATATGTTTTGATCGTGTTTCTTTATTATCTACTACAGAATTTATTCGTTTAATTGTGCCTGCGTTTATTTAGAGATCTACGATCTATTGATAGTCTTGTATTGGCTACAATAGAGCCGCCTCGTGGGAAAACCTACGATGTGGTTTCCGAACAGGTCTGACACAAACAAGCCTGTACAGTCACTGAAGACAGCTACAAGCTTGAAATTTTGGATTTAGAAAGTAGAGGAATTGTACTATCCGTGTAGCGAAAACAAAGGCGCTGATCAGCTTCGCGGTTACCGCGAAGCTGATCTGCGTCTTTGTTTTCGCATAAGCAGATTGCTGGTTTTCCCATGAGGTGGCTCAATAGATATCTATATCCAGCTTTTGGTATGCCAAACTTACTGAATAGGTAATTGGTTCATAGCTTTGTTAGGTAAATAGAAGAAATACAAGATATTTTGTAACTAAAATGAGGCAATGGAGTTATTGTGTTTATTTGTTTGTCATATACATAAAACTGATATATCGAATAAAATGCTACAAATGCGCATAAGAATAGAAAACACATACGAATCTAAATAAGACAATGATTCTCTGGCAGTTTACCTTAACGTTTTAGAAACAAAATTAAATGGCAGCTTTCCTTACCAGTGCGTTTTAGAAACAAAGTTCTACAACAGCTTTCCATAGCACTGTGTTTTAGAAACAAAGTTCAGTGGCAATTTTCCTTAGCTCAACGTTTTAGAAACAAAAATCTACGGCAGTTCTCCTTAGTAGTGCGTTTTAGAAACAAAGTTCTCTGGCAGCTTGGTTCCAGCAGCCAAGGCAGCAAACAATGTAGTTTTGTTTGTAGGCTACTCTACATTAACACCGTAAAACAAGAACTTGACGGTACCAGGGCTTATCTGGATAGAGATACTGATGAAATGTCTGTAGTTAATGCTCACTTAAACGAATTTACCTGTTAAGTTTTCTGTTTGTGTCAATGAAGGCCAAGACAAACTTTCTACGATGTTTTGGTTACCTAAGCTTCACAAAAGACCGTATAAGGCTAGATCCAGAAACGGAAAATTTGCTATATCAAAATCAAAGTCATCGCGTTTATCATAAATCTTAGAAGAAACAAATCCATTTGCAATAGAAAGATGTAAATCCAAAAAGGGGGCTTCGGTATTTTTGGTGTTGGCTTTATTTAACTGTAGTTCAGGTGGATAAATTTGATTGACCATGCCTTCAAAATAAGGATTGTCAATGTTCAAAAGGTCATCGAGGTACCTATAAGTCGAATTAAATGCCTCAATATTATTAGCTTGATTGTCATGGTTAAGAGAATCCATAAAATCTATTTCCTAGCAGTATAAAAATAAATCAGCTATGAGAGGGGCGCAATTTGTACCCATCGGAGTTCCAACAATTTGTCTGTATAACTTGGTTCCATAAGGCAAGGCATCGCATACATTCTGACATGACCAAAGTGTATATCGACTTTGGTCAGAAAAAGTGAAAAAAAGCTTTTCTGTCATTACAAACCAAATAAAGTGAACCATAGTTTTTTAATGCTCTTTTGATCCACTCTATCAAATCGAGAAGTTTTTCTTTAATCAGATTATGTGGCAATGTGGTATACAGAGTAGAAAAATCGTATGTGGACAAGCACGGAACCCTTTACACTTCAGTTTACTGAGCACCTCGTTGACCAAAACCAGTTTTATTTGAAGTTTCATACACCGTCTCACAATATCTTATGACATGAGATTTGATCGCAGTAAGACAGGAAGTTAATGATTTATGAAGTTCAGTGGTAGTAGAAGAACTAGAACCTCGCCGTGCTTCGTATGGTGTATACATTTCGCAACTTATTAGGTTTGCGAGAGTCTGAAATCATGTAGCAGACTTCAACGCGCGAAGTAAATGTTTAACAGCAAAACTTCTCCAGCAGGGCTGTCGGTATCATAAACTTCGAAAAACATTTTCTAAATTTTATCGCAGACACTATGAGCTGATTTCCAAATTTTTGTTTGTTTGTGTTGAGGCTTAACGTCCCAGTCAACAATTTTTCAGACATGTCTGGACGGAGCCAACGCTTCCTGGGTTTAACCAGTAATGTATGGAGTTAAGGACACTACACGGTGACACCTGTGGGGATCGAACCCAGAACCTCTCGATTCGGGGTCCGACGCTCTACCACTACGCCACCGCGCTCCCTAATTTCCAAATTTAATGTTGGACTAAAGACGCTTTTACGGGAGGGCCTTTCGGAACCAGAATTTTATGATGACTTGGTTTACAAGTTTAAGAAACTTATAGGAAGGAATGATCTTTCTTATAAAACATAACACGTTACAGGCGTATAGGTTATAACTTGAATGTTATGCGACAGTCTGCGTGCTTAGTTTTTTTAACCAATCATGGTTGATAACTATGCTGCCTTTTTAATTGCACGCCGGTGGGTCGGGCGTCAGACTCTATGATGGTCCCGATATAAAGCTATTCATTTTAGTTGGTTGGGGACGGAGCTTCTTGTCTGTTGCTTGGCCCACCGGGGTTCAACTGATGTTTTTCTTTTACTCCGGGTTTCAGTAAGGTATTGGGCGCCCAGAGATCTCGATCGTCGGCCAGCTTACTGAATCAGTAGAGTCCACGTTTTCGATTCATCAGGGTGATTATCATGTTTAATTCGTTTGTCCTTCAAGTTGATGATTCATTGACTAGTTAGAGATTCACCACGAGGACCGAACAATGCTGTGAACCACTGCAGAAGATGAGGGTGAGGTTAGGCGCCTGTAAAACTGGTTTAAGCCCGCCCCCCCCCCCCCGCCCAGTAATTTTATATTACTGACTACTTCTGTTGTGGTTCTAATTGTTTTGGAATTGCATTTTTGTGCTGTTTGAGCCTATGTTTTCATATTTTTATTTCAGTTCGGGTAACTGAGTGGCCGCCTGTTGGGGAATAGCTGCTCACTCGGCTTACAATATGTTTTCTTGGTATAAGTATCTAAGTGTCACTTTACTTTTTCCCACCCCTCAGTTTATGGAGTAGGAATATCTTTCTAATTGCGCCATTTCTTGATAATTGCCTACTTGTACCTTTCCTAAGCACTGCGTTTTAGAAACACAATTCTATGGCAGTGTATGAACCTTCAAATTAAACTTGTTTTTCGTCAAAAAACAATTCTTGCGAAGTGCTCAGTAAATGTAGAGGGTTCCGTGTGATTTTTCTACTCTGTATATAAAATTGCCACATTATCTAAGTAAAGAATAACTGCTGGACCTTCAAAATGGCACTAAAAAAACTATGGTTCACTTTATTTGGCTTTTTTCACTTACTCTGACCAAAGTCGTTATAGACTTTGGTCATGTCAGAATGTACGCGACGCCTTATCATATCTCCTGGATAATATCTATATTAGATTTGGGACCAAGTTATACAGACAAATTGTTGGAATTCCGATGGGTACAAATTGGGCGTTTCTCGTAGCTGATTTATTTTTATACTGCTACGAAAGAGATTTCGTGGATTCTCTTAACCATGATAATCAAGCTGATGTTATCGAGTCTTTTAATTCGACTTCCAGGTACCCCGATGACCTTTTGAACATTGACAACCCTTATTTTGAAGGTATGGTCAATCAAATTTATCCACCTGAACTACAGATGAACAAAGCCAGTATCTCAGATACCGAAGCCCCCTTTTTAGATTTACATCTTTCTGTTGCAAACGGATTTGTTTCTTCTAAAAATTTATGATAAGCGCGATGACTTTGATTTTGATATAGTAAATTTTCCGTTTTTGGATGGTGACGTTCCTCGTCGTGCTTTTTATGGTGTATACATTTCGCAACTTATTAGGTTTGCCAGAGTCTGCAATCATGTTACAGACTTCAACGCTCGAAATAAATGTTTAACGGCCAAACTTCTCCAACAGGGCTATCGGTATCATAAACTTCGAAAAACATTTTCTAAGTTTTATCGTAGACACTATGAATTGATTTCCAAATATAATGTTGGGTTAAAGACGCATTTACGTGAGAGCCTTTCGGAACCAGAATTTTATGTTGACTTGGTTTACAAATTTAAGAAACTTATAGGAAGGATTTTTTTTTTTTTTTAGTTCAGAAAAATCATTACAAGTTACAGACGTATAGGTTATAACTTGAATGTTATGCGATAGTCTACATGCTTACTTTTTAAGCCAATCATCGTTGATAACTATGTTGCCTTCTTTAATTGCACGCCGGTGAGTCGGGCGTCAGACTCTATGATGGCCCCGACTTAAAGCTATTCTTTTTAGTTGGTTGTGGCCGGAGCTTCTTGTCTGTTGCTTGGCCCACCGGGGTCCAACTGGTGTTTTTCTTTTGCTCCGGGTTTCAGTAAGCTATTCGGCGCCCAGGGACCTCCATCGTCGGGCAGCTTACTGAATCTGTTGTCCTCGTTTTTGATTCATCAGGATGTTTATCATGATTTATTTGTTTGTTCTTGGTGATTCATGGACTAGTTAGAGATTCACTACGATGACCGAAGAACTGACTAAATGTTATGAACCACTGTAGAAACTGAGGGTGAGGCTATGGCCATGTAAAAACGATTTAAGGCCCCCAGTTATTCAGAACTGACCGTTCCAAGGCGGGACTTCTGATGTGGTTCATTTTTATCCAAATAAATATGGATTTTATCCACATTATTTCAATTATGTGTTTATGTTGCATGACTTTGTGGCCACCTTTATATAATTTGGCTGTTCACTTAGCCCTCTGCATGTCTAAGTTAGCACTGTGACCACCTCCATAGCGGCTCACTCTGCTTTCCGATATACATGTTACACGTGGGTACCTATGTTTTATATTTCTTAACATAATTTTCCTTTTTTGCCTGTTTATATTTGTGTATATTAGAGCCACTGCAGAAGCTGAGGGTGAGGTTATGACCATGAAAAATCGATTTTAGCCCACCACTAACTTTATATTACTGATCGTTCAAAGGCGATACTTGTGGTGGTTCTTTTTGTTTTATGTCTTGGTGTTTAAAATTTTTGTGCTGTTGGCGCCTTATGTATGTTTTCATATTTTTAGTTAAGTTTAGGTAACTGAGTGGCCACCTATTGGGAAAATAGCTGCTCATTCGGCTTACGATATGTTTTGACGGTATAAGTACCTGATTGTTAATTTAGTTTTTTCCCACCTCGGTTTTTGGAGTGGGAATCTTTTTCTGATTGTGCCTTTTCCTGATCTTTGCCTACTTGTACCTTTTTCCTTAGCATTGTGTTTTAGAAACAAATTTCAACGGCAGTGTTCCTTACCTCTGCGTTTTAGAAACAAAGTTCAATGGCAGTTTTTCTTAGATCAGCGTTTTAGAAACAATGATTCTCTGGCAGCTTCTCTTAGCAGTGCATTTTAGAAGCAAAGTTCTACGGCAGTTTTCCTTAGCTCAGCGTTTTAGAAAATAATTCTCTGGTACCTTTCCTTAGCAGTGATTTTAGAAACAGCGTTCAAAGACATTTTGCCTAAGTTCTGTGTTTTAGAAACAAAGCTCAACGGCAGCTTTCCTTAGCTCTGCCATTTAGAAACAAAGTTCTACGGCAGATGTCCTTAGCTCTGTTTTAGAAACAATAACAGTGCGTTTTAGAAACAAAGTTCAACGGCAGTTTGCCTTAGCTCTGTGTTATAGAAACAAAGTTCAACGGAAGTTTGCCTTATCTGAGCGTTTTAGAAACAAAGTTCTGTGGCAACTTTCCTTAGCTCTGCGTTTTAGAAACGAAATTCTATGGCAGCTTTCCTTAGCTCTGCGTTTTAGAAACAAAGTTCTATGAAAGCTTTCCTTAGCACTGCGTTTTAGAAACAAAGTTCTACGGCAGTTTTCCATAGCTCAGTGTTTCAGTAGAAACAAAGTTCTACGGCAGCTTTCCTTAGCACTGCGTTTTAGAAACAAAGTTCTATGGCATTTCTCCTTAGCAGTGCGTTTTGGAAACAAAGTTCTGCATCAGCTTTCCTTAGCACTGCGTTTTAGAAACAAAATTCTGTGGTAGCTTTTCTTAGCTCTGCGTTTTAGAAACTTTGGCAGATTTCCTTGGCAGTGCGTTTTAGACACAATGATTCTTTTGGCTCCTTTCTTTAGCTCTGCGTTTTAGAATCAAAGTTCTACTGCAGCTTTCCTTAGCACTGCGTTTTAGAAAGTTTTACGACAGTATTTCTTAGCACTAAGGTCTATGGCAGCTTTCCTTAGCACTGCGTTTTTGAAACAAAGTTCTATGGCAGCTTTCCTTAGCACTGCTTCTTAGAAACAAAAGTTCTATGGCAGCTTTCCTTAGTACTGCGTTTTAAAAACAATGATTCTCTGGTCCATTTCCTTACCAGTGATTTTTAGAAACAAAGTTCAACGACATTGTGCCTTGGCTCTGTGTTTTAGAAACAAAGTTCAAAGGCAGTTTTTCTTAGTTCTGCGATTTAGAGACAAAGTTCTACGGCAGATGTCCTTAGCTCTGCGTTTTAGAAACAATGATTCTCTGGCCTTAACAGTGCGTTTAAGAAACAAAGTTTAACGGAAGTTTGCCTTCGCTCTGTGTTTTAGAAACAAAGTTCCACGGCATTTTTCCTTATCTCAGCGTTTTAGATGCAAAGTTTTGAGGCAACTTTCCTTTGCAATGCGTTTTAGAAACAAAGTTCTATGCCAGCTTTCCTTAACTCTGCGTTTTCGAGACAATGATTCTCTGGCAGCTTTCCTTGGCTCAGCGTTTTAGAAACAATTAGCTCAGCGTTTAAGAAACCAAGTTTTATTGCAGTTTTCCTTATCTCAGCGTTTTAGAAACAAAGTTCTACGGCAATTTCCTTGGTTCAGCGTTTTAGAAACATTTAGTTCAGCGTTTAAGAAACAAAGTATTATGGCAGCTTTCCTATGCAGTGCGTCTTAGAAACAAAGTTCTACGACAGCTGTCCTTAGCTCAACGGTTTAGAAACAATGATAGAGTGGCTGCTTTGTGTTGCTGCGTGTTTTAAAAACGTGATTCTATTCAAAAGTTTTGCTTTGCTTTATGTTTAAGGAACAAGGACTATGACAGCTTTGCTTTGTCCAACATTTTGAAAACAAGAATTCTACTGTTTTGCTCAAATATTAGAAACAATGAGCCTATGGCAGCTTGGTTTTGCTTAGCGTTTTAATAGAATGAGTCTGTCTGCTTTGTTTAACTAAGCGTTTTAGAAATAATGGTTGGTTGATTGGGGTTTAACGTCCCACCAACAGCTAAGGTCATATGGAGACGGGACCTCGGTTTATAGTCCCATCCGACGGACTGGAGAAGCCCGGGATCGAACCTGCGACCCCTGGTTTTAGAAATAATGATTCCTTAGCAACTTTGCTTTGATCAGTGTTTTAGAAAAATATATCGTATGACAGCTTCACTCAGCGTTTTAGAAACAAGGGTTTTATGGCGGCAGCTTTCTTTCCCTGTGTGTTTCAGAAACAAGGGTTTTATGACAGCTTTCCTTCGCTGTGTGTTTTAGAAACAAGGGTTTTATGACAGCTTTGGCTTTGCTTAGTGTTTTAGAAACAAGGGTTTTATGCTGTTTTGCTTCGCTCTGCATTTTAGATACATGGGTTTTATGGCAGCTTTCCTTAGCTGTATTTTAAAAACAAGGGTTCTATGGCAGCTTTGCTTTACTCAGTGTTTTAGAAACAAGGGTTTTATGCTGTTTTGCTTTGCTCAGCATTTTAGAAAGGGTTTTATGGCAGCTTCCTTAGCTGTGTGTTTTAGAAACAAGTTTTCAATGGTAGCTTTGCTTTACTCAGTGTTTTAGAAATAAATTTCTATGGAAGCTTTTTGTTTCAGAAACAAGAACCAGAGGACCAATGGTCCTGTAAACGCTCACCTGAGATCTGCTGTATATACGAATGTTTAGTCCCAGTTTAGGGGCAGATGAAGCCCTTGGGCCATTTTTTTCTCAGAATAATCAATATACTGTCCATACAAGTTTTTCCCTTCAAATGACATTTTAACAGTTTACCCATTCAAATACATAGGCAACCCATGTTGACCTTGCCTTAAAATAGGTCAAGGTCATCAAAGGGTCATCATTTATACATACATTGTGGTACTTGAATCGTCGATGCTTCACGCCAAGTTTCTTCAAAATCGGTCCACTGGTTCCGGAGAAGAAGATTTGTGAAGGGTTTATACCATATATGGGCATGGCGGCCATCTTCGTCATGTGACCTTAATTATTTATATATACATTGATTCCCCCATTCTATAGATGCTTCACATGAAATTTGGCTTTGATTGGCCAATCGGTTTCAGAGGAGAAGATGTTTGAATATTATGGTAATATACATGTATAATGCCTTGGGGCTGGGGCAAATGAGCCCCATTGGGTCCATTTTTTTTTTCAGAATTATTAATATTCAGTCCTACTGCCCATTTTCTGCAAGACTTTCACTTTAAATGACATTTTAAAAGTTTTCCCCATTCAAATGCATTGGCGACCTATGTTGACCTTGCTGTAAAATAGGTCAAGGTCATAATTTATAAACACATTGTAGTACTTTAGTCCTCGATGCTTCATGCCAAGTTTTGTTGAAATCGGTCCATTGGTTCAGGAGAAGAAGAATTTTAAAGGGTTTTTACCATATATGGACATGGCGGCCATCTTGGTCATGATTATTTATAAACACATTGATTCCCCCTTCCCATAGATGCTTCCTATAAAATTGGGCTTTGATTGGCCAAGTTGTTTCAGAGAAGAAGATCTTTGAATATTTTTGTAATGTACATGTATATTGCCCCGGGGTGGGGGGCAGACCAATCCCTGGCGTCAAATGTTTTTCAGAATTACCTACCTTTAGTCCATTTGCCCATTTCCTGCAAGATTTGCCTTTCAAATGACATTTTAACAATTTCCCCCATTCAAATGCATGTGCGACCTATGTTTACCTTGCTGTAAAATAGGTCAAGGTCATCCAAAGGTCATAATTTATGTACACATTGTAGTACTCTAGTCCCCGATGCTTCATGCCAAGTTTCGTTGAAATCGGTCCAGTGGTTCCGGAGAAGAAGAATTTTGAAGGGTTCTTACCATATATGGGCATGGAGGCCATCTTGGTCATGTGACCTGGATTATTTATAAACACATTGGTTATCCCTTCCTATAGATGCTTCATATAAAATTTGGCTTTGATTGGCCAAGCCGTTTCAGAGAAGAAGATCTTTGAAAATGGTGGACGACGGACGGACGACGGACGGACGCCGGATCATGGCCATCCTATAAGCTCACCTTGTGAGCCTAACGGCTCAGGTGAGCTAATTATATGGCTGATTTCCTTATCTGTGTGTTTTAGAAACGAGGGTTTTTATGGCAGCTTTGCTATACTGTGTTTAAGAAACAAGGGTTTTATGCTGTTTTGCTTTGCTCAGCATTTTAGAAACAAGGGTTTTATGGCAGCTTTCCTTAGCTGTGTATTTTAAAAACAAGGGTTCTATGGCAGCTTTGCTTTACTCAGTGTTTTAGAAACAAGGGTTTTATGCTGTTTTGCTTTGCTCAGCATTTTAGAAACAAGGGTTTTATGGCAGCTTTCCTTAGCTGTGTGTTTTAGAAACAAGGGTCCAATGGTAGCTTTGCTTTACTCAGTGTTTTAGAAATAAAATTCTATGGAAGCTTTTTGTTTCAGAAACAAGAATTATATGGCTGATTTCCTTATCTGTGTGTTTTAGAAACGAAGGTTTTTATGGCAGCTTTGCTATACTATGTTTAAGAAACAAGGGTTTTAGGCTGTTTTGCTTTGCTCAGCATTTAGTCCGGCACAAAATCAGTTTGACCTGGAATTGTGGTATAAAGTTTTTTTCTTTACAGATTCTTGTAGGATAGACATTGCCATTAACGATTCTGGATGATGACAGCCTGTCATCATTGAGCATTTTGAGAAATTCAAGATGGCGTCCAAGATGCCATAAAATAATGAAAATACATATTCTATTAAACAATGTGTCCCTTAAAATGAATAAAAATGCTATATTGCCTCACAACTTAAGCAGGTATTATTATACCTGACATAAATTATTGTTCCCTGCCTTACAGATCAAAAATCACATCCAAGATGGCCGCCAAAATAAGATTTCTTGACGAATACAAATGTATGTACAATATATACATATTTGAGCTTCTTATGCATACATATTTTGATCAATTAGGCCAGAAAATCACACATTGAGTTTTGTTTTCTTTATGAATTCATATATGTAAGACATTGTAAATGAAGAATTCAACTTCTGACACCCTGTCAGCATTAAACAATTTAAGAAAATCAAGATGACATCTGAAAATATTTTACACACTGTCATATTGTTTGTCGCTAACAGAATGAAAACTGCTATTCTATCCTACTAGTTAGTACAAATTGACATACCTAACATTAGTTACCTTTTCCAGGCTTGGGTACAATATGGAATCCAAGATGGCTGTCAGAACATTTAAATATTATTAACATTTTCCTAATACATACACTTTTGAATCTTCTGTCTATTTCTGATTTTAATGCTACATTAAACACGTTTATTTCTCAGGAAAACTAATGAAAAAAAACAACAAGAACTTCACTGTATAGTTGGCACTCACATAGTCTGTCTGGTCAATAGTCATTTTACTGTGATTTGCAGTTACTGAGAACAAACAGCAGCTTATCAAATTGATACGTTGTGGTCTTACACAGGATGCTGAATTTCATGAAAGAAGCAATGATATCCACAAAACAAGTGATACATGCAAAAAAGCAAACATAATGTGTTTCAGTAGAAAGTATTGACAAAAAAAAAACCACTTCAAAGCAGACAGATAATATCCTTGCATACCAGATAGTCACTATTGTACTTCATGAAAATCCAAAAGGAGTTCCAATTATTGCAGATGACGCTGATGTATGGTTTTGTTACTTTAAATCTCAACACCTCGCGATTCCTGGTATCGTTTGAAAGCAAGAACTGTTTAAGCCCGGGTAGACTAAGTATAAAAGAATGCTGAATTAACACCCAATTTAATTAACACTGATGTTCTATGTGGATGGGCTACTATTGTACGCTTCCATACTTTGACCTCTTAAATAATTGAAATTGTCAATCATGCCCATTTGTCAGCATGTTTTAAAATCAGATCTGCCAAAGATGTTGCCAGAGTCATTTTGGTGGCTGACAAATGAGACCAAAGTTTACCCCTCCACCTTTAACTGTATCTCTTGATGACCATCAGACCTCCTTAAATCAACTAAACTGCATTTTCGGAGTGAAAGTGGGAGTCATAGCGCCATATAGCGCTGTGGTTACAACAAAGCAAGCTTAGGACTTGTAGGAAATTAATAACACAAATGTGAGACAAATGTTTTTTAGATTGTGTCCTTAGCTTTATAATTGTGGCTTTATTGCATCTGCTTATAGCACGGGGTGACATAAGAGCTCAACTTTTCAGACGTAACAATTTTCCTAGGCTAGATACACTTTCAAGTATGCATACTGACCAGGTATGTTCCATTCACTTTGACTGCTGAGTGTTTTGCTAAACTATGTTTAGTCTAGCATTAATGTGTATTTATTTAGCTGTAATTGTGAAAACATGTACCTTTTTATTTTTTAATTAGTATTTGTCCTTCATATACATGTACATGCTTGTATTTTTCAAGCACTCTCCTTCAGCTGATATATTTCATGCTCCTCTGACTCTCACAAAATTAACGTCAAATTACTTAGCTGGCTGAAAGTGTAACTGTCTTTGAAATATTCTTAAGCACACTATTAAACTTGGAACCATTGGTGTATTATTTCATGCCGTGCCGTTGACTTTGATATAATAAATGTCGAGAATAACACTTAAATTGTGTAAACATTGTATGTTACTTGTCATTGATATACTTTTAAAGCATGCACATTGACCTGGTATACCCCTTGATCTGATTTTCATGCTCTGTTGACTTTGACAATATTCATGTCACGGCTTGCACTTAGATTTGTATTTATTTCTGCACTTTTATTAGATAGTTTGCTGTGAACCCGTAAATAGTAATTTCTCCAGGACAGTGATCTATATTGTACAGTATGCTACCTAGAGTTCGACAACATTTACATAGATTTTTGCACTGAAGTGAGTGCGTTTCCTGTAGCACCAATATCTGCAGATATAAATCCTTAGATATGAATGGTCCTTTTACATCCTGCGGCTGAAACACCATTACCCCTGGTACATATGACATACACCGTGTGTTGTAATTATTTCATCCACTGCAGTTGCAAAATCGACTGTGGCATTCTTATCATCAGTGCTGTTGACTTTTGACAGTATATATCTTCTAGATCTGAACCCTATCCATTTGTTCTGAAGCTATATAGATCAATATACTTTCAGTAAAAATAGCTAAGCTGTAGTATATAACAAGTCATACCAACACGACTTATAAATAAGAAAAAAATGAACAAAAGTCTCCACTGTGTACTTAGTATGTAAGCTAGTCTCTTCGCTTTATTTGTGTGGAGGAAATGCATTTGATTATATTGGTATTCAATTAAAAGAAAAATGTCTTCATTTATTTTATTATAAATCTTATAACTGCCAATTTAATGATTTTATCATGTTGCTGATGAATCTATGAATGGATGATAATGCTATTTTCATCATCTTTTTACACTGTGACCATTTATTGTGGATCCTTGCCATAATATGTGTAAATATAGACTGAAATTACATTAATAGAATAACAGCACTGCATTGTGTTAAATCTGCACTTTAAATAGCTTTTAAAATAATTCAAAGCCCTTAATTTCTTGAAATATATAGAAAGCATTTGCTTATTGATAAGATGACCCATATGGTATTTTGTGTCTATTTCAAAGAAATAATATACAAAAACAGAAGAAATCATGTTGTTGCTTTTTTTCTGGTGGCCATTTTAGATGCCATCTCAAATATGATAATTTTACAGCTTGCAAGAATATATAAGCTTCAATAATCATATAACTTCCTTTCAAGATTTGATCAAATGCAAACAAGTATTCAAACAAACATTCGCTTTCAGATCCTCTGTAGTTGGAAATCTGTATCTGGTAGACATTTTGGATGCCATCTTGAATTTCTGACAAGGCTCAAGGATGCCACGAATTCATTATTTTGATTCTATAATGTCAGTGACGAAATCCAGAAGAAGCTCAAATATGTATATAGTATAAATAAATGGTAAAACTATTAAAATCTTTAAAAAATTCTCATTTTAGCAGCCATCTTGGATGCCATCTTTGGTTTTTCAAACCAGAAAGCATTAACTGTAGACAGTTGAGTTAATATATAATAAAGTTGTGAGGCAGCATAGCATTTTCATTCATTTTATGGACAAACTCTATCGTAGACCATATGTATTTTCATCATTTTAGACATCTTGGACGCCATCTTCAATTTCTCAAAACGCTCAATGATGACAGGCTGTCATCATCCAGAATCTTAAATGGCAATGTCTTACCTACAAGAATCAATCAAGAAAAAAACTTTATACCCGACTTCCAGGTCCATCGAAAATATGCCATATTCGTGCCGGACTAATTTTAGAAACAAGGGTTTTATGGCAGCTTTCCTTAGCTGTGTGTTTTAAAAACAAGGGTTCTATGGCAGCTTTGCTTTACTCAGTGTTTTAGAAACAAGGGTTTTATGTTGTTTTGCTTTGCTCAGCATTTTAGAAACAATGGTTTTATGGCAGCTTTCCTTAGCTGTGTGTTTAAGAAACAAGGGTTCAATGGCAGCTTTGCTTTACTCAGTGTTTTAGAAATAAAATTCTATGGAAGCTTTTTGTTTCAGAAACAAGAATTATATGGCTGCTTTCCTTATCTTTGTGTTTTAGAAACGAGGGTTCTATGGCAGCTTTGCTGTACTGTGTTTAAGAAACAAGGGTTTTATGCTGTTTTGCTTTGCTCAGCATTTTAGAAGCAAGGGTTTTATGGCAGCTTTCCTTAGCTGTGTGTTTTAGAAACCGGAGGACCAATGGTCCTGTAAACGCTCACCTGAGATCTGCTGCATATACCAATAAACATGTTTGAATATTATGGTATTTAACTCCAGTGCAGGGGCAGATGAAGCCCTTGGGCCATTTTCTTTTTTCAGAATCTTCAATATTCTGTCCATTTGCCAATTTCCTGCTGGCTTTTCCCTTCAAACGACATTTTAACAGTTTTCCCAATTCAAATGCATAGGCAACCCATGTTGACCTTGCCATAAACTTGGTCAAGGTCATCACAGGGTCATGATTTATATATACATTGAAGTACTTTAGCCATCAATGCTTCACGCCAAGTTTCCTTGAAATCAGTCTATTGGTTTCAGAGAAGAAGATTTTTGATGGGTTTTTACCATATATGGGCATGGCAGCCATCTTTGTCATGTGACCTAGATTATTTATATACACATTGATTCCCCAATTCTATAGATGCTTCACATAAAATTTGGCTTTGATTGGCCAAGCGATTTCAGAGGGGAAGAGGTTTGAATATTATGGAAATATACATGTATATTGCCGCGGGGTGGGGGCACATGAGCCCCCGGGGTCCAATTTTTTTCAGAATCATTAATATTCAGTCCTACTTCCCATTTCCTGCAAGACTTTCACTTTAAATTACATTTTAAAATTTTTCCCCATTCAAATGCATTGGCGACCTATGTTGACCTTGCCGTAAAATAGGTCAAGGTCATCAAAAGGTCATGATTTATATACACATTGTAGTGCTTGAGCCATCGATGCTTCGTGCCAAGTTTTGTTGAAATCGGTCCACTGGTTCTGGAGAAGATTTTTGAAGGGTTTTTACCATATATGGGCATGGCGGCCATCTTGGTCATGTGACCTGGATTTTTTATGTACATATTTGTAATCCCTTCCTATTGATGCTTCACATAAAATTTGGCTTTGATTGGCCAAGTGGTTTCAGAGGAGAAGACGTTTGAATATTATGGAGATATACATGTACATTGCCCCGGGGTGGGGGCACATGAGCCCCTGGGGTCCAATTTCTTTCAGAATCATTAATATTCAGTCCTACTGCCCATTTCCTGCAAGACTTTCACTTCAAATGACATTTTAAAAGTTTTCCCCAGTCAAATGCATTGGCGACCTATGTTGACCTTGCCGTAAAATAGGTCAAGGTCATCACAGGGTCATGATTTATATACACATTGTAGTGCTTGAGCCATTAATGCTTCATGCCAAGTTTCGTTGAAACCGGTCCACCGGTTCTGGAGAAGAAGATTTTTGAAGGGTTTCTACCATATATGGGCATGGTGGCCAACTTGGTCATGTGACCTGGATTTCTTATATACACATTGGTTCCCCCTTTCTATTGATGCTTCTTACAAAATTTGGCTTTGATTGGCCAAGCGGTTTCAGAGGAGAAGATCTTTGAAATTGTGGATGGACGGACGCCGGATCATGGCCATCCTATAAGCTCACCTTGTGAGCCTAACGGCTCAGGTGAGCTAACAAGGGTTCTTTGGCAGCTTTGCTTTGCTCAGTGTTTTAGAAACAAGTGCTTTATGTTGTTTTGCTTTGCTCAGCAATTTAGAAACAAGGGTTTTATGAGAGCTTTCCTTATCTGTGTTTTAGAAACAAGGGTTTTATGACAGCTTTCCTTAGAAACAAGGGTTCAATGGCAGCTTTGCTTTACTCAGTGTTTTAGAAATAAAATTCCTTGGAAGCTTTTTGTTTCAGAAACAAGAATTATATGGTTGCTTTCCTTATCTGTGTGTTTTAGAAACGAAGGTTTTTATGGCAGCTTTGCTATACTATGTTTAAGAAACAAGGGTTTTAGGCTGTTTTGCTTTGCTCAGCATTTTAGAAACAAGGGTTTTATGGCAGCTTTCCTTAGCTGTGTGTTTTAAAAACAAGGGTTCTATGGCAGCTTTGCTTTACTCAGTGTTTTAGAAACAAGGGTTTTATGTTGTTTTGCTTTGCTCAGCATTTTAGAAACAAGGGTTTTATGACAGCTTTCCTTAGAAACAAGGGTTCAACGGCAGCTTTGCTTTACTCAGTGTTTTAGAAATAAAATTCTATGGAAGCTTTTTGTTTCAGAAACAAGAATTATATGGCTGCTTTCCTTATCTGTGTGTTTGAGAAACGAAGGTTCTATGGCAGCTTTGCTGTACTGTGTTTAAGAAACCAGAGGACCAATGGTCCTGTAAACGCTCACCTGAGATCTGCTGCATATACCAATAAACATGTTTGAATATTATGGTATTTGACTCCAGTGCAGGGGCAGATGAAGCCCTTGGGCCATTTTCTTTTTTCAGAATCTTCAATATTCTGTCCATTTGCCAATTTCCTGCTGGCTTTTCCCTTCAAATGACATTTTAACATTTTTCCCAATTCAAATGCATAGGCAACCCATGTTGACCTTGCCATAAACTTGGTCAAGGTCATCACAGGGTCATGATTTATATATACATTGGAGTACTTTAGCCATCGATGCTTCACGCCAAGTTTCCTTGAAATCAGTCTATTGGTTTCAGAAAAGAAGATTTTTGATGGGTTTTTACCATATATGGGCATGGCGGCCATCTTTGTCATGTGACCTAGATTATTTATATACACATTGATTCCTCAATTCTATAGATGCTTCACATAAAATTTGGCTATGATTGGCCAAGCGATTTCAGAGGAGAAGAGGTTTGAATATTATGGAAATATACATGTATATTGCCCCGGGGTGGGGGCACATGAGCCCCTGGGGTCCAATTTTTTTCAGAATCATTAAATTTCAGTCCTACTTCCCATTTCCTGCAAGACTTTCACTTTAAAGTACATTTTAAAAGTTTTCCCCATTCAAATGCATTGGCGACCTATATTGACCTTGCCGTAAAATAGGTCAAGGTCATCAAAAGGTCATAAATTATATACACATTGTAGTGCTTGAGCCATCGATGCTTCATGCCAAGTTTTGTTAAAATCGGTCCACCGGTTCTGGAGAAGAAATTTTTGAAGGGTTTTTACCATATATGGGCATGGCGGCCATCTTGGTCATGTGACCTGGATTATTTATATACACATTGGTTCCCCCTTCCCATAGATGCTTCATGTAAAATTTGGCTTTGATTGGCCAAGCGGTTTCAGAGAAGAAGATGTTTGAATATTATGATAATATACATGTATATTGCCCCGGGGTGGGGGCGGATGAGCCCCTGGTGCCCAATTGTTTTCAGAATCATTAATATTCAGTCCTACTGCTCATTTTCTGCAAGATTTTTCCTTTAAATGACAATTTGACAATTTTTCCCATTCAAATGCAAAGGCGACCAATGTTGACCTTGCCGTAAAATAGGTCAAGGTCACCGAAAGGTCATGATTTATATACACATTGTAGTACTTGAGTCATCGATGCTTCATGCCAAGTTTGGTTGAAATCGGTCCAGTGGTTCCGGAGAAGAAGATTTTTGAAGGGTTTTTACCATATATGGGCATGGCGGCCATCTTGGTCATGTGACCTGGATTATTTATATACACATTGGTTCCCCCTTCCCATAGATGCTTCATGTAAAATTTGGCTTTGATTGGCCAAGCTGTTTCAGAGAAGAAGATCTTTGAAAATGGTGGACGACGGACGGACGGACGGACGGACGACGGAGCATGGGTATACTATAAGCTCACCTTGTGAGCCTGACGGCTCAGGTGAGCTAACAAGGGTTTTATGTGATCAGCAATTTAGAAACAAGGGTTTTATGACAGCTTTCCTTATCTGTGTGATTCAGAAACAAGATTTATATGGTTGTTTTCTGTTGCTCAACATTTTTGAAAGTAGGATTCTATGACAGCTATGTTTTGCACAGCGTTTTAGAAAACATGCTTCAGCAATGTGTAACTGCACAGCTGCACCTTCGCATTTGCTTCAGATAATAGATAAACGATGTATCTTCTTCTTAAATCTGAGATTTCAAGCTTCTAGCCTTCCTCTGTGACTGTACAGGACGATTTGTGTTATACTTGGTTGGAAACCCTTGTGACAGATTTTCTGGTATCACAGCTCACATAATGGAGACTTGAAAAACAAAACACAGAAACCTGAAAATATTTTTATTACTATCGTCAAAATACTAATTATGATATCAGCCATTCTAATTACATAAAACCACATCTAAAGATTGAAGATCTGGGTCTAGTTATTCAAAATTAACGACATCGTTAGTTAACGATTAACAATTAGTCAAAATTTCAAATATGAATATTACAAATACACTGTTATTTTTTGTTGATAAAATGTGAGACTCGGATTCTCACATTTTATCAACAAAATATAACAGTGTACATGTATTTGCTTATATAGTCAGCATTTACTTTAATAACAAGTTGCGGTCTTAACGATGACGTTAAGCTAAAGAAGTTTTGAACAACTGGGCCCTGGATAAGTACTACATACATCTGAATATTCAAAATGTATAGCATCACACTGGTCATCCTAAGACGTGCAACGAGACTGAGAACAGCTAAGGCAGGTGAAATCAATATGTGAGTTTAGGTAATATATCTGGGTCATTGATGTTTACTCAATACTATATACTGATTGCTAAAATAACCCCCATTTGCTAAAACATCAGGAAAACATGTCCGTGAAATGTATACCCCCTTATACCCCACTTTTATATAGAAAAACTGGGGTATGCAGGGGTATACCTATTTTTCTTATTTTTGCTCCAAAACATAGATTGTGGGTACTCGTTAGAACCGCCTCGGCGAGGCGGTTCTAACGTGTACCCACAATCTATGTTTTGAGCAAAAATAAGAAAAATATATCAAAATTTTTCCTCTGAAAATTATCGATTTTTGACCTGAAAAATTTACTGTATATTGCATGGGCATGTTTTCGTAATGTAACCCACATTAGATATGGGTTGTTTTTATGGTTATAGAAGAATGTCAATGACCTGTGGTAATATCTACCCATTTGGGAACAACTTTCCCGGGATCAAAATGATCCTTGGAAAGTTCTTTCCAGACAGGTATTTGGTTTAAACTTTATTTTAATTGTTGAACATTTACGATACAAAAATTTTACATACAATTTATCCAGGATCTGACAGTAAGCCAAAGGCTTGTCCTATACTAATTCTAACCACGTTGGTTGTTCTCACTCATGTTGCATGGCTCTAGACATGCATCATACCAGTGTTATTTAAACCCTCTTGCATCCCATCTTTATAGATCTGTGGTGCATACTGTTTTTACTTATTTTTGTTCTGAATCAAAGATTTTGGGTACGCATTAGAACTGTTTCAATGAGACGGTTCAAATAAGTACCAACAATCTAGGTTGGTTGGTTGAAGCTACACCCTAATTAGCCGTAGTGTTCCCTCGGTGAAGTGACTCTCTGAATTTTCTCTAAGTATAACTGTCACACAAGTAATCCTGTGTAGGTGGTGCGCTAATGTCTTGTTGAGATAGAAGTAAAGTCTATCAATCAAAGCCACTCTTCGAACGTTATTTAACCAGAACCCCTTTTATCTGAAATTGTCAAACTATCCACAGTAACCACATGTAATTGTATCAACCTACTGACTAAGTCTCCCATTTGCCGCTCACTAAGCAGAGTTCAATTCCAAATGCTCCTTGGATAAACACTGAACACTGGTGTTGACTAAATCGAGAGCAAAAATAAGAAAAAAATAAATTTTACAATTCAAAGGTAAGTTTTCAAGGATTTAAATATCACTGAACATTACTTAAAATGAGCCGCCACATGGGAAAACCAACAATCTGCCTAGGCGAAAACAAAGGCGCAGATCAGCTTCGCGGAAAGTAACCGCGAAACTGATCTGTGCCTTTGTTTTCGCTACTCGGATAGTACAATTCCTCTTCTACTTATATCCGAATTTCAAGCTTCTAGCTCTTTTCTGTGCTTGTACAGCCTAGTTTTTGTCGGATCTGTTCGGAAACCACATTGTTGGTTTTCCCACGAAAATCAAATCCAAATGCATGGAGCACTTACCCCCACGGCAAACCAGGGCTTTTATTTTGGCATAATGACTATTTTGGGAAGACAAAATCACCTTTGAATTAAATATTTGGCATTTCAGCTTGCTAAATTATTGGAAGGTCATGAAGCTTTTCAGTTCATAACAATTTAAGAAACCCCTGTTTGACTGTGGTCAATCCGTTCCTTACATCTTTAAATGTGGTTCGAACAAGATATATCATCAGAAAACCCATTTTAGAGGAGATTTAAACATAAAGAAACCACGAAACAAAGCTTGAAAACCTTGTTTTAGTGTCTTACAAAATTCTGTTACATTTTTAGTGGTGTACACTGTATACCACAATTCAAACTGACCCTGTTCTGAACAAGGTAAGTGCTCAAAAGACTGCACAGACATGCAGGCTGGTCCAGACCTTTGCTGTTCTGTTCTATGTAACAATATAGGTTTTCTCATGACATTTCTCAGAATTATACATGGTGCTAATTAATCTCTGTCGTCAATAAATACATTCGTAAGCTGTTTGCTGGACAAAACGAATCAAGTAAGAATTATGGGTTCAGTCATATAGCAGTTTCCATAAACATGCAATAAAAATAATGTTGATTTTAGTAAAGTAAAATAAACCGGAACACTGTAGAAGACTAATATCAAGGAGTTAATTATCAGTTTTTGGTCATATCTTAATGTTCATCCACAAAATTATATTCAAAATGAAAGACATTTGAGCCGCCTCATGAGAAAACCAACAATCTGCATAGGCAAAAACACAGGTGAAAACAAAGACGCAGATCAGCTTCGCGGTAACCGCGAAGCTGATCAGCGCCTTTGTTTTCGCTACACGGATAGTACACTTCCTCTTCTTCCTAAATCTGAAATTTCAAGCTTCTAGCCTGCTTCTGTGCTTGTACAGCTCTGTTTGTGTCAGACCTGTTCGGAAACCACATTGTTGGTTTTCCCACGAGACGGCTCATTTAAGCTACTTTTCACAAGTTTTGGATTTACTGTATCATCAAGAAAACTAGTCAAAGTCTACGCATTTGTTTTTGCTCTATATATCCCTAAAATGAACTTTCACTACTAAAGCTTTCATGTTTGCCTTTTTTGCCTTTATCATACAAATCTTAGTCTTGCAAATATACTAAAACGAAGAGAGACCTATCAAAGTTGTACGTGCATAGCTCAATTTTGACCATTGTCAGATCAAAATTTAAATGAGTACAAGCTGTTGTACAAAAGACGTAGATCTTGACTGTATACCATTAAATGTACAGCAAGCTAAATAGCACCTACAGTGGCTGTTTGTTTTAGAAATAACTTATAATCTGATCCAATGTAGTAGAATCATCCAGTCTTTAACCTGTCAAAGGTCAAATCTGAACTTTAATTACTATTATTTGAGCCCCGACACGAGAAAACCAGTCTTCCGAATTTCCAACCTGGTCTGACATAAATCGTACTGTGCAATCACGGAAGAAAAGTAGAAGCTTAAAATTTTGGATACAAGTAGATGATGAATTGTACTAGCCTAGTAGCGAGAACAAAGGCACTGTGATTAGTGCCTTTGTTTTCTGATTTTCAGGTAAAAAGCCTGTTTTCTCATGACGCAGCTCATTTTTCACCCAGAACAAAATCAAATACACCACACTATGAATCATAAACATTAATGGATGAACGGTAAATGGATTGAACAGATACATGAAGGTGAAATGGATTTTTCAAATGATGATGCTGCACGACTTTTCTTCAATTGATTTGGAAGAACATACTAAAGGAATGGCATGGTGGTTTTATGCCCATGAAAAAAGCAAATTTGTTTTATTTATGGTAATACATTTTCATACATGGGATTTTCTTTTCTTTAAAATAGAAGTGTAAACAAAATGCAAAATCTCCTACTTTGAAGCAAAGAGTTATTATTTACCTGTATTAAGGTGTGAAAAAAATGTTATCTAAAAATAAATAACAACTCACATAGCATATGAGCAGCATAGTGAAAAAACGGGAATTTGGCCTATGCGAAAACAAAGGCGCAGATCAGCTTCGCAGTAACTGCGAAGCTGATCAGCACCTTTGTTTTCGCAACACAGATAGTACAATTCTTCCTCTAGTTAAATCCAAAATTTCAAGCTTCTAGCCTGTTTCTGTGACTGTACAGGTCGGTTTGTGTCAGACCTGGTCGGAAACCCTAAAGACCGGTTTTCTCGCGTCACAGCTCATATATGAACAGCTTTCACACATTAGAAGCAAAACACCACAAAGCAAAAATGTAGAAAGCAACTCAGAAATTTGCAACATTGGTTGCTCTCAGACATGTTTGTTGTATTTGGGTAAACAGTGTTTAAAGCATACATGTGAAGTATCCCTATTTCGGAGGGATCTCCCAATTTTTGAGCAAATCTCCTTATTTGAAATTTAAAAATTTCCCTATATATCTTATAAATCTCCCTATATCAAATTTCAGATCTCCCTATTTGAAATCAAGAATTTCATTCTTTGTTTAACTATTCTCCCTATTTCGCTTCTCATGTGTATCACATGTATGGTTTAAAGCAAAATATTAACTTCTACAAAACACTAGAATAATCAAAATGCTTTAGTAAACCAAAAACACAATAAAAACACTATGTAGTATAGACAATTACCATCCAATTTTTTTTTTTTGTCTAATTTTCCTTATTTTTGGCTCGAACATATTTTCTACAAAAAAAAAAAAAATCTTAATTTGTGTCAAGGTATTAATGATAATGATGATGACAAGTAAATGTATGGAAGTTACATTCGTCTTTAACATACTATTGCATAACATACTAGATGGGCAGTGTAGGTAACACAAATGAACAAATAATACACACGTCTTTACAGGAGCAAAAATGTACATAGTTTGGGAACCTTCAGTGATAGAAATTCTCAGTAATATGCTACATTTAAATACAAAGCAGCTTTAAGCTGGTTCAAATTTACACTGAGTAACATTTTGCTCTTGCAACTCCACTTTGTTTTACGACTACTGTTTTTGTATCAATAAAACAAAAAAAATTAAGCAATCAAATTTTAAGTACATTTTTCCTCCTACTTAAGACATTAAAACATTCACACATCCTTAACATAATTCAACAACACAAAAACAAATAAACTGCTTCGAGTCAAGCCAACAATATGAACTTTATGCCACACAAAAATTCAGCTCAGCTTTCTCACTTGCTCAGTTCTTTCAATGTTTCCTTTCTGCATATGCTAAGGAAACTAAATTTGGTGGTAGCGCAGGCTAATCTGACTTTTCCCTTGGCATTATATATGAGCCACCTCGTGGGAAAACCAACAATGTGGTTTCCGAACTGGTCCGACACAAACCGGCCTGTACAGTCACAGAAAAGAGCTAGAAGCTTGAAATTTTGGATTTAAGTAGAAGAGGAATTGTACAATCCGAGTAGCGAAAACAAATGCGCTGATCAGCTTCGCGGTTACCGCGAAGCTGATCTGCGCCTTTGTTTTCGCAAATGCAGATTGTTGGTTTTCCCATGAGGTGGCTCAATTATCATATAGTTGGGCTTGACACAAATGCAGTCCAACCTCATGCCAGTTTACTCATTTTAAATCTAAAAGTTAATCAAAGATACTACAGCACCAATGCTAGTAACCCAATTTCTCAAGAAGCCTTGCTTGGCATGCACAATCACGTAAAAGCCAGCCTCAGCCATTTGTTTCTTCATGAAAAGAATTGGCTCTGCTTTTCTTAGCTCTCTAAATTCAAAGATGCAATGATTCAATAGATATAATAAGTAAACTGGCATACAAAAAAGACGAATAACATAGCTACATTTAAAACATTCACATCATAATGGGGTATTCTAATTCATTCTGGTAGCTATAAATAGATGGGAATACCCAGCTGTAGCTATATATAGATGGGAATACCCAACTATAGCTATAAATAGATGGGAATACCCAACTGTCAGGGCCTCGTTACACTGAAAGCTGTGAAATTATAACAAGGCTGTCTTGTTTAAAGCATAAGATACTGTGTTATCTTGAAAGTGCAATGTTTTTATGGTGGCTAAGGAAACAGTTTTAACACCTATCAATGTTTACCCTCTAAATAATAGCCTTTTTTAAGACTGAAATAAAAAGATAGATTTATCATTACAATTCAGCCATCAACACATTAAAATGGACACAGAACTTAGGTTGAGTTCCTTGAATACTGTAAGTTGAAACTATTTGCACTGAAATCTATGACTTATAAGCCTTTGCGTTGTAAGCTAAGTTTTACAAATATCATGGCATTACTTAAGCGTTAGATCGTCCAAATGATGATCACAAATTTCCACTTTGCTTATTGTGAGGGAAAAATGATAGGGTGCTTAAACTCACAAAGAGGTGCTTAGCCAAATCTTGTTTTTGCCCTTTAATTGTCCACTTTGATATAAATATAAAGCTGCCTTAGTTATTAACTATGTTTTACTAGAAACCTTACTAGTAGGTGAGTAAATGGTCAGAACAAACCTAGTCAAATGCCTCATCACTTTATAGCTGAAACTACTGGGTCTGAATATCTATTGTGAATTTCATCCGATATATTTCTCTTTAAAGGATGATCAACAAATCACTTTAGCTATACAAAATCAAGTTAAGCCCTTCCTCCATTTTTACATCCCACTCAACAGCTTAGGAAACTTTGTTTTATCCAACAGACTGCCAAATGATAGGTTTTCTTCTTGATACCCCCATTAATAGTTTTGGACTTGCGTCCAGAAAGTGCCAGCCATTCAGTGATGATCCATTTGAAAGTAAGAATGGGTTTTTCTTTGACCATTCTTGTATATTGTTTACTGTTTAAGAGCAATTTTTGCTACTAAATTTTGGACAGGAAATTGACCTGTTTTCTGTTAATCGACTGACTTCAGTCGAGTGCAAAACTTCAACAGGCTGTGAAGTTATTCAATAATTTCCGTTACCTGTCAAATAACTTGTTGCTGCCTTACTTTGAACTTGCTATGTAAAGAGCTTTTCTGAATAAACTGCAGCAAACAACGGAAAATGTTCATTTTGTGCATAAATCTGAACCTGATCAGGGAAAAAAGAAAATGTTGACTTTTGTCCCTCTTGATACATAGTTACCCTGCCTATTATCATCCTAGTATGTAAATCAGCCTGGTATGTAAATCATCCTTGTATGTAAATCATCCCAGTATGTAAATCATCCTAGTATGTAAATCATCTTTAAAACTTGCAGCTGTGACATCTTTCTTTTTTCCCTGATTTTGATCAGAAATTGCGAGGTTGATGTTAATTAAAACATCCTTTCCCTTAACCTATTTTTACATACTAATTTCACAGGTCATTTGTTACCCTTCCCTTTTCTACACTACTTTGCATAGCTTGGGACCCGATGTCCACAGTGCATTCAACAGGATAATTTGTCCGTGTAACATATATCCTCAATCTACCCCCACTTTTATATTGCAACAAAAAAGGGTATACCGGGATACATTACAAAAACTTGCCCATGCAATTAGAGATTTTTTGAGCTTTAAACAGTGAAAATCTTTTGCTGAAAAATATTGATAGTTTTCTTATTTTTGCTCAAAACATAGATTGTGGATACACATTAGAACCGCCTCGGTGAAGCGGTTCTTACGAGTACCCACAATCTCTGTTTTGGAGCAAAAATAAGAAAAATAGGTATACCCCTGCATACCCCAGATTCACTATATAAAAGTGGGGTTCAGGGGGGTATTTATTACATGGACATGTTTTCCTGATGCATATACTTTTCTTATTTTTGATCCAAAACATAGATTCAATGTTTTGGACTAAAATAACAAAATTATCGAAAATTTGGAATTTTTCATTTTCAAAGCCAAAAATATCTCTGTGTAAGGCATGGACTATTTTTCATAATGTATAAGAAATAAACAGATGCATGATGGGACAGGTGGAGTTAAGTGACCAGCAACGTAGGATGAAAGGAAATGGTTACAAATGATCAATGCAATTCACTGCTTTTTTAAACCAAATTTCCTAAACCTTCAAAAATATTAACAGACTAATTTCAGGGAGAGGGGAGAAACTTCAATTGAATAAGAAAGTATATCTAAACAAGTAATGTGCTCTAGCACATGACTGAAATGTCAATGAAAGCAAGCTTGAAAATTCCTTGTTTGCTTACTTTAATACCATTTCTTTCATGTGATATCTTACATAAACTGACTTTTTGTTAACATATAAACATTTACCTAAATAGAATTTTTAATGAATCCGATGTAGAATAATTGAAGTGAATTATCTTTGTGATTTATCTTTCACCAGCAAAATAATATAAATGAGCCTCGACGCGAGAAAACCGGGCTTCGGGGTTTCCGACCAGGTCTGACACAAACCGGCCTGTACAAGCTCAGAAAAGAGCTAGAAGCTTGAAATTTCGGATTTAAGTAGAAGAGGAATTGTACTATCCGAGTAGCGAAAACAAAGGCGCTGATCAGCTTCGCGGTTACCGCGAAGCTGATCTGCGCCTTTGTTTTCGCCTAGGCAAAAATCCGGTTTTCTCACGATGCGGCTCAAATGATAAAAAGTGGTAGTAATACAGTCAAACACCAACATTTCATTGAAGATTAATTCCGCTAAAACCAAGTCTTGTGGTAATAATTGACCCTTTCTGTACAAAAATTGTGGTGAAGCAACTATGGCGGATATTTGAGGTTCATTGAAAACAAATTATGTGTCATTAAGATATTTGAGACAGAAATTGAAATGCAAAGACAGTGAATAGTATTCTTATGTTACCGCTGATCTGTAAAATGTGTTTTGTTTGTTTTAAAAAATACTCCTTAATATTCCTATGGCGCTATTACTGCCTAAAGTATTTTCAAACAGAAATACCTCTGTACACATAGTAGCAAAATGTTTTAATCAACAATTTAAACAAGTTGATACCTAAGCAAAGGAGCAAACTTTAAATGTGCCAATCTGTGTTTGTCAAAATATGTTTTCAAAAATTATTTCTAAGTTATGACATCAATTATCCACCATACTTGTTTTCACCTCCACCTGTGACATCACTATGGTAATGATGATGTCACAGATGATGTCACTTCCTAGTCAACACTAGAAGCCTCTTTCTTCACATCCCTCTCCTCGTTCGTGGCATCACCATTCGCCATTTTCTCCTCATCTCCCGATTTCCCCTTTCTGCCACGATTTTGCAGAGCCTCCTCGACTCGTAGCTTTTTCCCATTAATGTCGAGGTCGGCGAGAGCTTCTAGGGCCGATTCCATCAGGTCCTGGTTCTGGAATTGCAGGAAGGCGTGTCCGCTGCCTCCATACCAGACCACACGCAGGGGGTCAACGTCCTTGCCGCGGACTTCCGTCTTGAAGGTGCTGACGCGGCAGGATCTTGGAAGACCGCCGACAAATATGGTGGGTTGGCGGGACCTACGTGGTCGGTACCTTCTCTGACCTTGGTTCCGGGGTCGACGGCGGTCCTTGCCCTCTCCCTCAGATTCACTACCTGTAACAGTAGAGCATTTGGTTGTTGTTGTTTTTTTGTTGTTTTAATTATAACTAATTTTTTATATAATTATGTTTACCGAGTTGATCAATTTTACCATTATTTCAGGAGCTGTGAAAATGTGACTTGCTCAAGCCCCAGCAAATGGCGCCCCAGCTGAGTCTCCAATCTTGGACCCCTCGAACCACAGTCCTGGGCCCGAGGTTATAAAACTTTTTTCATGCTCAGCTCAGCTGAGCATGAAATTTCAACTTCTCATAAATGTTGAAATATTCAAAATTAGTGGAAAATTCAGGTTCAGTACTCAACAACTAGTAATTTATCCTGCTCATAAATGTTAAAATGCCAACAATTGTTGGCATTTTAACATTTATGAACAGGATAAATTTTAGTCTCAGCTGAGCTGAGCATGAAAAAAGTTTAATAACCTCGAGCCCTGGACTTAACCACTGGGCCACTTTGCTCCAATCGTTATAAGCTATCTTTGAGGACCACAGTAAGACAGTGTTATAAATGAAACCACATTATAATGACATTGTTTACTATAGGAACTAAAAGGCAATAACTATTTCGGTGTCATGACATAGCAGTGTTAATATGAAAACTCTAATATGAGCTGCGACACGAGAAAACTGAGCATCGGGGTTTCCGACCAGGTCTGACACAAACCGGCCTGTACAAGCAAAGAAGCAGGCTAGAAGCTTGAAATTTTAGATATAAGTAACCGAGGAATTCTACTATCCGTGTCGCGAAAACAAAGGCGCTGATCAGATTCCTAGTTACTGTGCCTTTGTTTTCGCCGAGGCAAAAATCTGGTTTTCTCATGACGCGGCTCATGTATTGAGGCATGTATGAGGTTGAAATGAAATAAATTCCTCGGTTTGAGCGCATGTTGTATTTTTTTTATGTTTAACTCAGCAGAGCAAAAAATTGAGACTATGTACTCACAAATATCAAAATATCCTAAATGAATAGAAACTTCAGATGTATAAAATTAATATGTCATTTATCTGGTTGAAAATTTAAATGTCAATTTTATCAGAGCAACAGTCTAATCATAACTTAAGGTATTCCAGTGAGGTATGCTGGATTGTCCCACTATTACAGGTACAAAATGTCAGCTGTTTTTTATCAAATACTTGCGATTGACGGCAGATTAATGACTAATGCACCATACAAACCTTCCTTCTCAGAGCCGTCTTCCTTCCTGACATCTCCCTCCCCCTCTCCAGTTGAGTCCCGGTCCCTCCTCGGCTGGCGACGACGTCTCTGGAACCTCCGGTTGTACCGACGCTTGGGGCGGTCAGCACCCTCACCATCTGTGCCTACAAAGATATGAGCCGCCTCGTGAGAAAACCAACAATTTGGGTTCCAACCAGCTCTGACACAAACCGACCTGTACCAGCTCAGAAAAGAGCTAGGAGCTTGAAATTTCGAATTTAAGTAGCAGAGGAACTGTACTATCTGAGTAGCGAAAACAAAGGCGCTGATCAGCTTCGCGGTTACTGCGAAGCTGATCTGCGTCTTTGTTTTTGCATATGCAGTTTGTTGGTTTTCTAACGAGGTGGCTCATATAATATGCTGTTAATTTGTACACAATTTATTTATTGCACTCTTGCCATCGTGAAAGAGCATATATAGTTTAATACTCAGGTTTCACACCTTGGGGTTCATCCACCAATGCTGAGTCATACTTAATACCACAAGGTGCTAGTTGTGTATAGATTTTTTTAACAGTTGAACCCATTCACATATATAGATAACAAAATATGATCTTGCTGTTAAACAGGTCAAGGTCATGATCTTGCTGGTAAAATAACTAGCTCTTTTCTTACGCAATTTACAAACATTGTGGACCGACATACACCCAATCTTTCCAAAAACGCTCAAAAGCATTATGCTGTGAGCTATATTTATCTCCCTATCAAAATGCAGACCACATCCCCTATGTACCTTCTCCGTCCCCCTTGTCCTTTCTGCCCTCTTGTCCCTCCTCCCCCTCAGACTCTGTCCTGTCACGCCCGGGCCCGTCACGGCGGCCCCCACGACCTCGCCCTCGGCCCCCGTACCTACGATAACCACCACGACGGTATCTGTTGTACCTGGAATAGAGCAGAACTTCAATCATGTCTTGAAAATATCTAAATGATAAAATGAAAATTAAACAAAAAAAATATTTGCAGTCTTGCCTAACTTTCAGAAATTCTTTGCTGCAACACATACATTTTGAAAATTCCTCTCTGTTACACGTATTATGAAATTCCTTGATTTAACACCTTATTTCTAAATATTCCTTGCTGTTATACCTCATTTTGAACTTTTATGTTGTTGCATCCATCCAATTATAGAAAATTCCTTGCTGTTATACCTACTTTTGAATATGCCATGTTGTTACTATTTGTTTTTATACCAAAGTTTTCAGCATTTTCTTCTGTGACTTCTAATTTTTGAATGTTTTTTTTAAATGCTGTTACACAAAATATTTTAAAAAAAAATACTTGCTATCACAATTACATTTTGAGATATCCTTGATGTCACATTTAATTTGTGCAACTTCATTGCAGTTATACCAAATTTTAGAAATTCAAGCCTGTTTTTACAAATTTCAGAATTTCTTTTCTGTAACTAATTTCCTTTTCTTTTTCAAAAAATTCCTTGCTGTTACATTTCATTTTTCAAAAGTTTCCATGCCATTACCTCCTCCTCCTGTCCCTACCATCCTCTCCTTCTTCTTCCTCTCTCTTCGCTCTCTCCTCATCTTCTTTCTCTGCCGCCTCAAAGTCAAACTCCTTTCCTTCCTTCAATGTCACATCTACTCCTGCTTCCTTCTGAGACAGCATAATCTTGCGTAGGATTGGAATACGACGGAGCTAAAAGTATCAAAATTTGCCATAAGCGGAAAATATAAGAAATATATATAAGCGAAAGATACAAGCAATGCTTCATTTTTTTATAAAATGGGGCCTAAAAGTCATGCAAAGACACTCCACAATTTTTGTTTTTGTAGTTTTGTGGTCAATAATTTTTCAGCATCTATGTATACAGCTGAACAACGCAAGTCAGTGGGTTTGAACCTAGGACCTCTCCACTGACGTCTCTGCTACTAGGCCATCATGCTCCCTATCAAAGTGATGCCAAGACATCAATTTCATCATGAAAACATGCCTGTGAAATATATACCCCCTTGAATCCCACTTTTATCTAGCAAAACTGAGGTATGCAGTGGTATACCTATTTATCTTATTTTGATCCAAAACATAAATTGTGGGTACTAGTTAGAACTGCCTCGGCAAGGCGGTTCTAACGTGTACCCACAATCTATGTTTTGAGCAAAAATAAGAAAAATATCAAAAATTTTCTACTGAAAATTTTCATTTTCTTTCAACTTAAAATATCTCTGTATATTGCGTGGGCATGTTTTTTTTTTCGTAATGTAAAAAAAAAAGATTCTCCCACCCACCTTGACAGGCTCCAACTTGGACCAGATAATTCCCGCTGGTTTGGGCCTGGAGTTCTTACACTCGATAATCTCCGTCTGAGTGACGATGTAGTCCACCGTCAGGTCATGGTCCTCGATCAGTTTCTCTGGTATGTCCACGATCTGGCAGTCATGGACAGTTGTTATGACGACCGTGTCCTTGTTGACAGCACCCATGGCGGTCATCATGGCCCATTCCAGGTCGGCGAATCCTTCTCCTTTGCCAATCCTCAGGCCTGAAACAAACAAAAAAATTTCAAATGCTACAATTTTACAGAGTTAAAACAGTGACAAAAAATGTCTTTTTATGACATTTTCCAAATGCTAATATTTAGTCATTACTGGGTTCAAAATGTGTACTGAACTTGGGGTTCGGAGTTTCACAGTAAAATGGAGCCGACAAACACAAGATTGACATTGACCCTATCCTCTGTTTTGCGCTTAATTATTTTAAAGCATGATAAAGTCCATGCTCTGTTCAAGTTGAGCATGAAAAAAGTTGTTGACATACCAGACTTTGAGTCAGCTTCAGATAATAAAAATAATTGTTAGATCCTTTGGAAGCAGTAAAACATTTAAAGCAAGAATATGGGTCATATTGTACAATTTCAGGTAATGAACCTTCATCAGTGACCCTTTACGAAACTGGCAGCGAAAGCCAGACATTATTGCTGCAATTTCAAGAATTTACATCTATGTAGTCTAAATCAAAGACTCATATTCCCAAAGGGGCCAAATAATCAAAATACTGTTAAGAAGATGATTCTTAACGTACTAAATATTTGAAATACTCCAAATATATTCACTGATCCCAAAGGATCAAAAGAAAATATAATCTGCACTATGGATGATGTACGGGGAGACTTTTTAGGGCCGCCACACGGCACAACACCAGCTGCAGTAATAGCAAATAAAAATAATTGGGGTTCGGAGTTTCACAGTAAAATGGAGCCGACAAACACAAGATTGACATTGACCCTATCCTCTGTTTTGCTTAATTATTTTAAAGCATGATAAAGTCCATGCTTTGTTCAAGTTGAGCATGAAAAAAGTTGTTGACATACCAGACTTTGAGACAGCCCACATTCACAAAGCCAACCTTTATCTTCTTTTGGCTTCAATATTTATGAGCAAAATTTATTTTATGCTCAGTTGAGCATGAAAACTGAGCATAAAATTACTGTTTACTTACCAGACTTTGAGACAGCTACTGAGCCTACAATCACTAGATCAACTTTGACCTTGTCCTCAAGACTGATAGGCTTGCTGTACTCACGAACACCCTGGGAATAGAAGAGAACACGATCACAATGTTTCTAGTTCAAATGTACACCATGAAAACAGGGTTCATACAGAAATGAACAACAAAGTTCCAGGACAAGACTGTTCAGGACTTCTTCATTTCTCAAGGACTAAATTTCATTTAATCGTCACATATTTTTCACTTTCCCTACAGCAGGTTGTGGGCTTGGGGCACTTTTTGTGATAGAGTCTAAAGTTCGAATTTCAGGTTTCACATGTACTTTTGATTCAAGTTTCCACTTTGGTGAGAAAATTACCTTGTTGTCTACAATTTATACACATACATGATAAAGAGCACACTGAACTTGACATGCTTTTCCATACTGCACAGCTTATCAGAATCTTTGTTTTCGCTACACAGACAGTACAATTGCTCTCCTTGATACATTTAAAATTTCAAGCTTGAAGCCTGCTTCTGTGACTGTACAGGCCAGTTATTGTTGGACCTGGTTGTAGTAGTAGTGCATGCTTTTAACGCTATCCTGAGCCGAGCAGACCTCGTTGGAAAGCCTGAAGATAGGAAACCCTGAAGACCGGTTTCCTTGTTCCGTGGCTCGTTAAACTATATACCTGTGAAGTTGAGCAGATTCGGAGTATTTCTTTAGAGGCATCTGCTGGTGGCTCTATCCTGTTAAACAGTCCTGTCCTCAGGCGGGGGGTGGGGACAAGTAGCGTCTTACCAGCCTGGAAATACAATAAAAAATTGTTTGTTTTCTGGCTTTATGTCCCAGTAAACAAGTTTACATTCATGTTATAGATCCCGGACCTTCTAGACGAGCATAGTAAACTTACGTCACAGGTTTACCATATTCTGTAACATAAGAATGAAATTTAATGTATTTGACCCATAGGAACAGGCGTGTCGTTCATATTTATAACAGTAAATCTGTGACCAAAGTCTACTACGATCATATGGGATCTATAGATAGCAATACTCCTTCCTGTGTAGCTACTTTGGGGGAAAAAAACACCCCCACACACTTTTACAAGTACTGACTTTTGAAGAAAAACATTGCACAGATATAGAGAAAAACTGAGCCTGATAATTGTACTTACATCAATGGTCAGGTATCTGGCTTGTTCCTGTGGCTTGTCTGGGTTTATTTTGATAGGGTGAGCTTTCTTACATTAGAACAAGACAGACATTGTTCATGTTATAGTCTTGGATTGAGCAAGAGAAATTGAGCATGAGCAATATACCAGGGCTTTTTTTTCTCTATACAAAATGGGGTCCGCTTTCAGATACCAAATTTTTTACCAGTTGGCTGAAAAAACTCCCAATTAACCTGAAACATTCCCAATTAACAGAAAAATCCAAATTTAAAGGTGCACTTTTCCTATTTGGCTAAAAATTTCCACAATTTTTTCCCAAAATCATGCTATTTTCCCTAAATCACACTTTTTTTCGCAATTTCATTGGTACCAAATATTTCCCAAAAAGGTCAGAAAAAGCTCTGTATACTTACATACATCAATGGTAAGGTATCTGGCCTGTTCCTGTGACTTGTCCGGGTTTATCTTGATGGTGTGAGCTTTCTTACATTAAAACAAGATGGATATTGTTCATGTTATAGTCTTGGATTGAGCATAAGAAATTGAGCATGAGCAATATACATACATCAATGGTAAGGTATCTGGCCTGTTCCTGTGACTTGTCCGGGTTTATCTTGATGGTGTGAGCTTTCTTACATTAAAACAAGATGGATATTGTTCATGTTATAGTCTTGGATTGAGCATAAGAAATTGAGCATGAGCAATATACTTACATCAATGGTAAGGTATCTGGCCTGTTCCTGTGGCTTGTCCGGGTTTATCTTGATGGTGTGAGCTTTCTTACATTAAAACAAGATGGATATTGTTCATGTTATAGTCTTGGATTGAGCATAAGAAATTGAGCATGAGCAATATACTTACATCAATGGTAAGGTATCTGGCCTGTTCCTGTGGCTTGTCCGGGTTTATCTTGATGGTGTGAGCTTTCTTGAATTGCTCCATGGTGGGAATCATCTCTGCCGCAGTGGCGGCTCCCTGTAATGGATTTGTAATTGTAATTAGATTACTTAAGATTAATTTTTCTAAAGTAATCAGATTACACTGTTAAAGGAATTGCAATTTAATTCATTACAATCAAAATCTAAAGTACATGTTATCAGTAGTTACACGTAATCAATAACATTTTTGGGAGAAAGTAACTGTTAAAGTGATAAATTTGCAAAGTAATTGACCTCAACCCTGGTTGTTGTCAATAATTTTGTTGGTTGGTCTGATTGTTTTACATCCATAGTCAACAAATCAAATTTTCAGTCATCTCAGGACAGGGCCAAATCTTACTGAGCACATATAGTCCAGTAGATCAAATCAGGGGTCGTGTCTTGCTCAAGGACACAATTCTGTGCCATGGGCCTGAACCTAGGACACCGTTATTAGGCTTTAATGCTCCAGTTTTCAAAGCTGCTGCAAAATCAACAAGTCTATGTGTTACAATTTACATAACGTCATTATTCAATTAATTTTGATCTAAGACCAGGATGCCAAATTATCTTGTATCCAGAACAAAACTGATGCAAAAAAAAACAACAAAATGTTTGTTGCGCAGTGTTTGCTCTAATAGGTATGTAAGGCCTGAATTAAGAAATTGTTTGTTTGTCCTTTACCTACCTAGCAGTTTAGTCTTTGGTAGGTAGGTAGGGAAATTATTATATTATATTTTGCTTTCTGTAGAAAATAGAAAATTAACTACTGACAGTCTACTGACAGTTTAGTCTTATTAGTAATAGGGCTACCTTTTATTTTGCAAAAAAAAAAAAAAAAAAAAAAAAAACTACATGTAATATAAGGCAAGTATGAATTTAAATGAATAGATATTTCATAAAAATAAGTGTACTGATTTTCCAGGAAAGGCAAATTAAACAATGTATACTAGCATTCAAATGATTAATAAAACCCAAATTCTGCAAACTATCATAAATTTCAGCCACAGGAAAATAAAAATATTTTTCCTCTGAAAATTGCAATATAATTTTTTGAGTAGGGGGGTAAATTGTGGGTAGGTAGGTAAAGGACAAACAAACAAAATTTTATTTTCAGCCTAATTTGGAAAAGACCTGGATTAACGCTCAATGAATTATGTGCACTAAATACAATGAATATTAAAGATAATTATACCTTGACATTTGGGATTCTGCGGGTAACCGGTCGTGGGAAGTCGGCGAGGTCATTCTCCTCGATGTACTTCCAGATGACGTCCCGGATCGCCGCCTTTGTGACGTCGTCGGAACCCAGTTCCCGGACAGAATCAGCTGGTCGTTTTTGCGACATGGCGGGTGACTGGAATCTGAAGGATGAAATTTATACATTACAAAAACATAACCATGCAAAACACAGCATTTTTTCATCTGATTGAAACATGATACTTTTTCTTTGAAAAATGTTGATATTTTTTCATCTTATGTTCATAACATTGATTGTGGGTACTCGTTAGAACAGCCTCAGTGACGAGTACTCACAATCTATGTTTTGGATCGGAAATAAGAAAGTTGTATACCCTTGTATACCCATGATTGATTCATGATGCAACACAATTTGCATTCAAATAGCTTCTAGATGGCCTCCTTAATTACAAAATATTCCCGGGAAGATGCATACTCTCCTCTCTTTCAAGAAGGGAGCATACCCCAGAGGCGGCACATTCTTTTACCAGAATGGGCCTGATTACCGGCAAAAGAGTACCAGAATGGACATTTATGTGTGTCCTGGAGTGTTTTTCATTTCATTTTTGAAGACAGATTGGCATAGAGTATGCACACACTGTTATTATTCTAGAAATTATGTGGTTTAAGTACAACTAAATTGTGTGATGGGGTAGCCTAACTCAGATACTCATATATATGCTTAAAAGCTTAATTCACTGTCACAGTACCAAGGTCAGGGTGTTGTAAAACGTCGTTATGCAGCATTACATGCGACGTTGCTTTGCGACGCCAGCAGAACGAGAATCGACGCTCTTATGTCGTGCCTTTTTAAACCAGGGAAAGCTGCAGCTTTTACATAATTTAGTACAAATTTTACATTTTTCTCCATTAAAGACTGCGACAAATTTTCACCAAAACACAGAAAATGAGAATTTCTGCCGTAAAAGGCATTTATAGTAATTCTTGCGTCAGTCGCACATTGAAATGTTACGCGTTTTCGCGCCACAACATTACGTTACGTCACAGAAAATACCAAAACACGCACTCTCAGACATAGAAAGAACTCAAATAGCACGAAAACGAGCACGGTTGTCAAGGACTTTATTTCAAGCAACCTGTTCCAAAATGATTCATGCAGATAATGTTAATGTTACATATCAGTAAGCTCAAGCTGTGGTGTGTCGCTAAGTGTTGAGTATGTTTATCAACCAAACATCTGTAAAAGCCAGTTCAATTTACTGGTGGCCAGAGATATAGATTAATCAATCATTTGATTACAACATGTACACAGACTCATGACAACTGATATGCCCTAAAACAGTCCTACACTTTATGTCTTAATAGGCAGTGTTAAATCTATCTATTTAAGGCTGATTTTGGTAATGGAAGAAAAATAATTGAATTGCCTAACCCCCACACATTTAATGTGCTGCATCAGAAGGCCCAAATTGTTTCTATATATAGCTTCCGGTACACCACGATACATACCACGGTACTTGACTGAAAACCGTGATATACCGCGGTACATTTTTTTTCGTGGTACCCAGCTCTACATTCAAGGGCAGCTAACTCCGCAGTCCAGGGTTGAATCTGGCTCAAATTCGAACTCATCCAAGATGTTATCCTTGTTTCTTCTAAGAATGAAGATCAGATCAAAATTAAAGGCGCTAGAGTGGCCACAATACAAAATCTTGATTTTTCAAACACTAAAGGGCAGCTAACTCACAGTCAGAGGTCGGATCTGGCTGAAATTTGAACTCATCCGAGATATTGTAGTTATTCTTGTTACCTGCAAGAATGAAGAAGATCCACTGAAAAACAAAGATGCTTTTTCACAGTCAAGGGCAGACAACTCTGCAGTCAAGGGTTGAATCTGGCTGAAATTCGAACTCATCCAAGATGTTATGACTATCCTTGTTACTTCCAAGTATGAAGAAGATCTGATCAAAATTGAAGGCGCTAGAGTGGCCACAACACAAAATAATGATTTTTCAAACACTCAAGGGCAGATAACTCCCCAGTCAGAGGTTGGAACTTGTTGAAATTCAAACTCATCCCAGTATTATGGATGTCCTTGTTACTTCCAAGAATAAAGAATATCCGAATAAAAATAAAGGCGCTAGAGTGGCCACAACACTAAATTTTTATTTTTCACAGAGTCAAGGGCAGATAACTCTGCAGTTAAGGGTCGGATCTGGCTGAAATTCGAACTCATCCTAGATGTTATGGCTATCCTTGTTACTTCCAAATATGAAGAAGATCCGATCAAAATTGAAGGGGCTAGAGTGGCCACAACACAAAATAATGATTTTTCAAACACTCAAGGGCAGCTAACTCCACAGTCGGAAGTCGGATCTAGCTGAAATTCAAACCGATCTGAGATATTATAGTTGTCCTTGATTAATCGACCACAGGAAAAAGTGCCGATCACCAAATCGGAAACCCAAAAGCGAGTAATGCTAGATGAACTTGCAGGGATTTTCCTACCTTTTCAAAACAGGGACCCAGGACCAATGATTTTGGGAAAAATAATATGTATATCAGTCAAATTGGGAAAATGGATACAAAACAGAACAGGGGATAATATGCATATTTGGTGTTAATTTGAGGATATTTCTCAAAAAAAAATATTTTGAGGCTATGATCTACCTATTCACGACAAATGAACAAGGATTTATTTATTATTTTGGGATTTTTTACCTGAAAATTGGGAAATTTTACACATTCTTTCAATTGGGAAAGGGGCCCGTAATGGGCCCCAAAATCAGCCCAGGAAAATCCCTGATTTGATTAATCATCCTACCACTAATTTAAACAGTATTTAAAATTAGAGGTGGGCGGTAAAACCGGTATACCGTGGTTCTCTTTTATTTTGGTACGTACCGTGGTACTTTTTCACTGTACCGGTTTTTATGGTACTGTACATGTAGGCAGTCTCCATTGTGAGGCTGTTTGCTAAATTAATTGCTAATATTTCCATATTTGTATGTGTCCTTAAATGATTAATTTGATCATGATCTTATATTAAAACATCTACAGAGAACAATTTTCAATTGCCCTTCCTCCGCCAAAATGTTGGCTATGTTGTTTTCATTCTAAATTAAATTATCCAAAGTCCAAAAAATTCAGACATGCTTGAAATGACTTAAAAATATGTACATATGTTAATGTTACATATGTTAATGTTACATATCAGTAAGCTCAAGCTGTGGTGTGTCGCTAAGTGTTGAGTATGTTTATCAATCAAACATCTGTAAAAGCCAATTCAATTTACTGGTGGCCAGAGATATAGATTAATCATTTGATTACAACATGTACACAGACTCATGACAACTGATATGCCCTAAAATAGTCCTACACTTTATGTACTAATAGGCAGTGTTAAATCTATCTTTTTAAGGCTGATTTTGGTAATGGATAAGTAACAAATGAATTGCCCAACCCCCACACATTTAATGTGCTGCACCAGAAGGCCCAAACTGTTTCTATATATAGCTTCTGGTACACCGCGATACATACCACGGTACTTGACAGAAAACCGTGATATACCGTGGTACATTTTTTTTCGTGGTAACCAGCTCTATTTAAAATACATAATTTAAAGCACCCAAAGCCATAGCATAAAGACCATTCCATTACACCATCCAGGTAATTATGCCCATTTTGGTAAACTTTAAAGGAAAGCACCCCAGGAGCATCCTCCTCTTGCTCTCCCCCCTCATCACTTGTGAAAAACCCAAAATGTTTCAGGACTCGCGTAGACATACGAGGGACTTCCGTCTTTGTCACTCTGTAGCAGACATTCTACGAGAAGGTACGGAAAGACGTAATGTTTAACAGTCGTAAGTTTTGGTCCAGCTGATGGCGCTGTCCAGTGAGCTCCTTTGGTGCACATTTGGTTAACTGTGAGCAGTTTCTTCTTCTTCTTCCTGATGATGGTCAGGATTCTTGACAGAATGTACTGTTGACCAGCGTAAGACTAAGAAAAAGGCTAGTCCTTAAAATTTTGACAACTCATTTATTTATTTAAAACATTAAGATAACACATGACAAAGGGAAAACGTGTTTTGCATGCCTGAGGCTGAGCGTTTCAGAACATGGAGAAAAACAATGAAAGAAAATCAGCAGTTGCGCACTTTTTATGTGTTGTCAACGGGAAAAACTTTTTCTCCAACACTCTGCATAAGTGTTTTCACATAAAACCTTTTAATTCATTACCCTTGTTGATTTTTCTTCTACCCTGAAACTTTCGCAGGCTTTTAGACGAGGTGTCAGTTATCGAACCTTATCGATCTTCGTTTGGAAGAGTAGTCGTTCTTGGCGTCTCGTGTTCCGGTTCAGGGACACTTCGGCCTCGGACCGTGGAAAGACCCCCAAACCACCATGAACCAAAACCCACATGATTCTGAATCTGAATCTGAATGGTTTACTGGTGATACGTCAAATTGACAATACTTCACCAGGGGGCAGATAATGACTCAAAACAGCAAAAGAAGCCTTTGTATCTAGCCACCCTAGATACAAAGAAGGCCTTTGATGTTGTGGATCACGTCATCCTACTGAACAACATCTATGACCAAGGGATAAACAAAAAACTATGGTTAATAGTTCAAAACTTATACACAGGTCTAACAGCAAGGATTAAGTGGAAGAACGAAGTCGATGACAGCTTCCAGATTCTCCAGGGTGTCCGCCAAGGCGGCATCCTGTCTACACATTTCTACAAAGTTTATGTCAATGGACTTCTGATCGAAATACGTCAAAATAGCCTAGGAAAATTCATTGGGTACGTACATATATGTAGGCTGTCCGACTTGTGCCGATGATGTCCTTCTGATGACAGAGGATCCAGATGAGATGTACATGATGCTGGCCATAGCAAGCTCATACTCATGTGATATAGGAGATACATTATCCACCCCCCCGAAGACAAATATAGTATGCAAACGTTGTGCTGCAAAGGACAAAGGAGCAACATGTAGACAATGGATGCTAGGGTCAAAACCTATTGAAAAGACATCAGAGACAACTCATCTGGGGCTCCTGAGATCTGAAGACAAGGAGAATCACCGGAACATCGAGGAGAGAATCTCTCTAGCAAGACGGACAGGGTACTCATTGATGAAGTCAGGCTTTCATGGCTCAAACGGCGTGGGGCCAAAAGTTTCCCTCAAGATATACCAGTCTTATATCATCCCCAGATTGCTGTACAGTATGGAGGTTCTGAACCTGAACAAGACAGAGACAAAGATGCTCACTGACTTTCATGTAAATTTGCTGAGAAGGATACAGGCCCTCCCCGCCAGAACAGCACTTCCAGCGGTCTACTTACTACTGGGAGCCTTACCACTAGAGGCAGAGCTTCACAAGAAACATCTTAGCCTCCTCTATACTCGATAATCAACTCCCAGAACAAGACCTTCCATCAGCTTATAAGTAGAAGTATTATCCTTGATGAAGACCAACAGGGCAGTTTCTTTGGGCGGGTGAAAGTGATCCTGGCGCAGTATAGTCTCCCCTCCATAGAACAGCTAATGCAGGACTTTCCCACAAAGTTACAGTGGAAACGCCAGACAAAAACAGCCATAAGCGGGTATTGGTCTAGGACACTTGTCGAAGAAGGAACCACTAAATCTACACTACAGCACTGTTGTCTGAAAAACATGCAGATAGGAAAAGTCCATAGAGTCTGGGACTCAGTGATGCCCAACCTACAAGACGTCAGAAGAGCCCACATCAAGGCCAGAATCCTGACTGGAACCTATATGCTGCAGTCGACAAAGGTGAAATTTAATAACCAGGAAGTAGATCCAAAGTGCCCCCTCTGCCGTCTAGATGATGAGGACCTCGTCCACTTCATACTGAAATGCCCAGCTCTGGCTAACATTAGAGAAATCCACATAAAAGATCTAAGAGCGCTGGTGATTGGAAAAGTGGGTCAAGAAGTATGGTCAAAAAAGTTCTGTTCAGAGACTGTATTGCTGTCATTGATCATTGACTGCCAAACACTAGTGGAGAAGGGTATTCTACCAGCATGTGTAAAAACTCTGAATATGATAGAATCTAGCTCCAGGACATTATGCTTTTAATTACACCTACAAAGACTTAACCTACATAAACAATTATTATAAATTGGCGGAGGTCTTTGCTGCCATGGTCCACGATGATCTCTCAAGGTCTACTTAGTGTTTGTACAGAATTGACTATTATATAATCCCTCAAAACAACTCTCCACCGGATTTCCGGGTGTGCCTTATAAAGGCAGGAACTACGTAGAAAAGAAGAAGGGGGTGCGCCAGGAGGGAAATTAGTCCGTGGCTCTCACAAGAGATGAGAACTTGGACACACAGTCATCAGACATTTAAGCAGAGGAGATCAGAGAATCAGGGAGGTCTCTCCTGTCCAGTCCCCGATAGTCTGTGGAAACCTGAGGTGTTGATCAGAAATTGATCGACTCAGTATCTGAAAAAGAAAGAAAGAAACTACTTTTGTACACTTCTTTGCTAGCTGAAGGTATCTGAAAAGCCAAAGAGTGTTGATTTCTACAACACCTGTTCTTCGGGATAAGATCATCTGTGGGTATTCTGGCTTTACCCCCTAGACTTTTGTATAGCAATATAAGTCTACCATCCAGTATACAGCGGAGTGTTTGTATCCTTGGCTTCAGCGATGGCTTCTGTTCACAGAGGCCATCGCTGAAGCCAAGGATACAAACACTCCGCTGTATACTGCCTGTATTGATGCTACTAAGGCTTTCGATGTATTATGGCACAAGTCACTATTGCGAAAGTTGTACACTTCAGGAATAACAGGAACCAGTTGGAATATTCTTCAGGACAGTTATCATGCTATGTCTTCAGTAGTCAACTGGTGTGGCAGACCCTCAAAGTCCTTTGTTGAAGAACAGGGAGTCAGACAAGGGGGAATTATTTCACCAACTTGTTACAAGATTCATATTAATCCTCTCCTGGATCTGATGCAGAATAGCAAGATTGGTCTTTCCATAGGAAATGTGTATTGTGGTGTTCCAACAGTCGCGGATGACCTTCTGTTTTTATCACGTTCAATTATTGACCTTCAAGCAATGTTGTCTACACAGGGATACTTTGCTGGACTGGAAAGATATCTCATAAGTGATTCTAAAACTAAGTTTTTTATTGTCAATAGCCTGGTGGACACAGTCACTTGGAACCAAAGTCAGATTTTTTCTATCAATGGTAATCCCATTGAGGTGGTAAATGAATGTACACACTTGGGGATAAAAGGGACTCAATATTTAGGTCAGGTCACTCAACAACTGTAGATGATAGAATTGCGTCCGCGAGGGGTTGTGCTTACTCCCTAATGGGGGCTGGTTTGCATGGTGAAAACGGGGGTAATCCTAGGGTTTCATTGTCTCTCTGGTCGGCATATGTTTTACCTCGTCTTATTTATGGTCTTGACGTGCTGAAGCTGTCAAAATTTGAAATTCAAAAACTTAACCAATTTCACAAAAAATTCCTTACACAAATCATGCATCTTCAGGAGAGAACGGCTGACTCGGCAGTGTATCTGTTGCCTGGTCAATTGCTTCTGGTGGCGAATCTACACAAGCGAGTCTAGGGTACGTTGGGTAGTGTGTTACGCAGCAGCTCAATTGAGAGAGGGATTGCAGAAAGGCAAATTTTGATTAAAGACCATAAATCCAAAAGCTGGTTTGTCTATGTCAACTCAATTTTGTCTCAATACAGCCTACCTAGTACCTTAGACCTTTTGAATAGTGAATTGACTAAGGCTTCTCATGGAAACAGACAATTGATGAGCATATCAATACATATTGGGTTAATAAGATAAAACTTGAGGCGAGTGATAAATCATCACTCAGGTTTTTGAATACTGAAAATTACGAAATTGGTGAGGTACATTGTGTTTGGAAAAATGCAGGTTTCAATCCTATGGTAATTAAGAAAGCTGGCATTAAGGCAAGGCTCATGACAGGCACATATGTTCTTCAATCTGTTCGTGCTAAGTTTAATCAGTACAATGTGGACCCAACGTGTTCGCTGTGTGGTGAGAATCCAGAAGACCATGAACATTTCCTGCTGAGGTGTCGTTCGCTTAGGGAGAGCCGTGATCTTTTTATCAAGACGATTAAATCTGTTTTATCACAATATCTCGGAGATGAGGTGCAACAGTGTATTTGCCGCGACTCCGAGCTGCTAGTTGCGCTGATTTTGGACTGCACAGCAGTTGAATTAAATCTGAGAGAAACCCAAAGGGAGGACTTTCTGTCTAAATTCGAATCAGTGGCCAGGGGACTATGCTATGCTCTACATTGTAAACGGACTAGACTCTTGAATGAATTGAAATAAACATTTCTGAATATCGTTGGGGTGCAAATTAAAAAGTAAAAGTTTAAAATAAGGACATCTATTCACTAACGTGCAGTTCTCCAGACATTGGAGGAAGTTACAAACAACAACAACAACCTTCCTACTTTTACGAAGAGATTCCCATTTCAGTTGACCTAAAATGCCAGTCATGCTCCCAGTTTTGGATCTTTTCTAGTTCTTCCTGGAGGCCATGAGTGTGAGGGTCCCACACTGAGCTTTTATATTCCAAGGCCAGCCACACCAGCCCTTTATAAGCTGCTTCTTTCACATTTGTGGGCGAAGAATACTTTTTACTCCTCAATAATCCGAGAGTTCTGTTAGCCTTTGTACAAACATTAGAAATATGAGTATTCCATTTCAAACCATTTGTGACAGTTACACCCAGGTATTTTATAAATATGTTTTCAACGTTTTCCAGTGCAGCGCCCTCAAGGGTGTAGTCCAGACCGTTTATTTGTCAACTGCATCATGTTGCTTTCATTTGACGGGTTGAAATCTCATTTCCCATTTCCTAGCCCAACTGCCAAAACGATCAATGTCTCTCTGAAGTTTCAATGTATCCTCTTCATTCTTGATTTCATGACAGCAAACACAATCATCAGCAAAGAGTCTTATTAATTTCAGACTCAATGCCTACTGAGATGTCATTTATATACAAGGAAAACAGCAAGGGGCCTATAGAACGGTGCCCTGAGGGACCCCGGCACAACCGGAACCCTTTCTGATTTAATACCATTTACCACTACCCGTTGTTGTCTGAAACAAAGGAAACCTTATAAAAACAGACCTCCTGCAAACATAACTGCAAAGCTACCATAATGTAGCGGTAGGCTAGCCGCAAACACTGCTTCAAGGCTACCGCAAAGTTTTAACATGTAAATGAAGACTGCAGTAAGTTGCCTCTGTCTAATTAACTCACAAAATCTCTGGTGTGATCTTATGGTGATGTACTAGATTCCAAATATGGAAAGACGTAACTCTGCAGCAACTTCACCAGAAGTTTTTCATAGTTAATGAATATTAACTTGTTTTTATGCTTAGTTTTTAACCCAATCATGGTTGATAACTATGCTGCCTTCTTTAATTGCACTCCGGTGGGTCGGGCGTCAGAATCTTTGATGGCCCCGACTTAAAGCTATTCATTTTAGTTGGTTGGGGTCGGAGCTTCTTGTCTGTTGCTTGGCCCACCGGGGTTTAATTGGTGTTTTTCTTTTGCTCCGGAGTTAGTAGGTTATTCGGCGCCCAGGGATCTCCATCGTCGGGCAGCTTACTCCATCTGTGAGTCCTTGTTTTTGATTCATCAGGATGTTTATCATGATTTATATGTTTGTTCTTGATGATTCATTGACTAGTTAGAGATTCACCACGAGGACCGAAGAACTTAATAAATGTTATGAACCACTGCAGAAGCTGAGGGTGAGGTTAGGATCCTGTAAAACCGGTTTAAGCCCGCCAGTAACTTTGTGTTACTGATCGTTCCAAGGCGATACTTCTGTGGTGGTTCTTTTTGTTTTATGTCTTGGTGTTTAAAATTTTCTTGTGCTGTTGGCGCCTTATGTATGTTTTCATATTTTTAATTAAGTTAAGGTAACTGAGTGGCCACCTATTGGGAAAATAGCTGCTCATTCGGCTTACGATATGTTTCATGGTATTAGTGCCTGATTGTTAGTTTGGTTTTTTCCCACCTCGGTTTTTGGAGTAGGAATCTCTTTCTGATTGCGCCTTTTCCTGATCTTTGCCTACTTGTACCTTTTCATAGGGCCACCGCCAATGCTGTGCACAGCGAACTTTGCTGCAGCATTGCCACGCCATATAAAGGGACTGGTAGACTAGCTACTAGTCTGTAAAACATATCATTGTGATATGGTTATTGTTTTCATTTTTATATATTGAAATATAAATTCAGACTCTAGCTAGTCTATTAATGAATTTTTCTCCAATTGACTTGGCTGAGTTTTACAGACTTAGAAATCGAGCCCCATCTATAGACTAGACTAGTCACAGAGATTGAAAAAAAAACTGAAAACGAAAATTACGAAAGGCGTATGTCTTTATTTCTAAGCATTGGGCAAGGCTAAATAATTTGACTAATGCATATTCATGAGATGGGACGTGTCGCAGAACCCCTGCCTTAGAACCAACAGTGCAGATCGGCTGTGCAGTAATCACACAGCTGATTAGCACATTCGTTTATACAATCTATCTTCCTGAAAACGCCTTTAGCTGTCTTTTGTCACTGTACAGAAATGGCAATGACAGTAAAGATCTGGTCAAAAATAAAAAAGACAAATTTTCTCATGACTGCTCATATTATTATCCAATTATCCACTTTTATTGATCTGATAACTAAATGAAAAGACATTTTTCTGATTTATGAAATATACAGCATGTATAGCACGTGGAGTGACAAAATTTGGTAACTGTCTAACCTCGGATCCGAAATATCCATTTCACAAAAAACAAATCAATAAAAGTGAACAGGTTACTTTAATTCAATGACTGGGCTTAAGTAAAGGACATGTAGAAATCCAAGACACATAGTATGCAAGGCTTGGGATTATCAGAAGATAATTGTACATATTTTTTCTAACTATAGTAATAAGACATTAACTTGCATCAGCACAATTGTCTTTCCTGTATGCTTTCCAAATAAAGTTGAAATGTTTTGTGCACATAAAATCTGAGCATGGCCTACAAAATCATTTAAGATGTTGAAAACATTTCTTTCTTTCTATAAAATAAATGCTAACATACCATTTTAACTACTTTAAACCCTTCTCTTGGTCTGTATTCTTTATGTACATTATGTATATCCAACATTTTTGAAAGACATAATTCCAAACATTTATGTACAACTACACAAACAGAAAACAAAACATATTGCAACCATGGTAACAAGACCAATGACCATCTGTCTCTTCATGCAACATTTGCACATGATTGCAATTTAGATGTGGCAATGCTTCGGCGAATTTCGCCATAACTTTGCCAAAAAGATCTATTTTCCAAGCAAATATTAGCATGTATGTGCACAAGATTGAAATAAGTTCTAAGCACTTAAATTCTTTGCTAGTCTTAGTCTGGTCGGACATGATGTCAAATGATAAAAAACTGAATCATTTAAAATCACATTGTTAGTGTATGTTGTTGTTTTTTACCTACTTGTTCTTGGGACAGGATATATTGACAAAAGCGCAATTTAAAACGTGCAAGTTTTTGGTAATGTTATGGCGATGTCAGTTAAAAATGGTAAGTTTGTAAGCCCGTAGAAATAAAACCCTTTACTTTGAATACACCGTCGATATCATCGTTGAACTATTGATCGACCTTAAATTTACCTTGATATTTTATACGTGCTTATTTTTGAACTATTTGACTCCGCCCACAGGAGAGACAGCTAAGTATATTTTCGGATCGATGACCTAATAACTTTAGACTATGATAATTAACAAAATCGCCCCAGAACTCCTGTCTCAATATGACCGTACTGTTTAGGTGGGAAGTAAAACACAAATAAAAGATACCAACAAAATCTTACTGAAGAGGACAGAGATAGATCACTGGATGGCAAAACATTGAGACTTAAGTAGGCCTTTTTGTAATCTGCCTCCGATTGACAGGTACGAATGGCTTTATTTAACAATGGATATTGACCAGTGTATTTGTCATCAAGTTTCAAAATAAATAAGATAATATCTTTTTAGACAAGGGAACCTAAAGAGGTTGAAAGTCCTAGATAGTCTCAAACTGATTCGACATATGTACCAGTCACATCACTGACTCGCCGTTATGTCGATGTGGAGAAGTTGAAAACACGGAACATTACTTTCTATCATGTCACCTTTACCGAAACCAGCGCACTGATCTTGTCAACATCATCTCCAGGTACACTCAGGTTTCTTTACATGTCATATTATACGGAAGTAGCATACTACCTTACAATGCAAATATTGCGATTTTTGAAGCTGTTCACAATTATATTAAAGAAAGTAAACGATTTTAATGCTGCAATGCAATTACCAGTATGTAAAACCCAAATCATCCCAACGGACCCACTCATGGCAATTCTTTTTACTATCCATCTTTATTTTGTCTTGACTTTGACTTTCTTCTGTTACTTACTAGTATTCTCTATACATACCTAGGCATACGTAGGCACTTTGATTTAGTCTGTTATAATTTATTCATAAGCTGTTTACGGAAATATTTAACATGATTTAACACTGAATTATTAGACTAATCCTAAACGTCTCAGTTAAATTCTTAGAATTATAAAATATTTGTTTACATATCTCATTATATACACATACACATTGTTGAAAAACACAACATACGTTAAACTGCTCGCCATTATGTCTGTTATTTCCTCGTATGTGTCAGGAGAAGAATTAAATAAGCTTTAAGCTTCCATTCTAATCCTAATTTGTATTGCATGTAAATGTGTGATTTATATATGTATGTGATTTATTTGAATAAATATGTTTAAACTAAACTGATTCAACAAAATAGCTCTGATATGAAGTCAGTTTGGTAATAAAACCGATAAGTATACTGTTTCAGTCCGCTTAAGATGCATGTTCTTGGATGCTGAAATTAGTCACCTTAACTAAGGTCTTCCTTAACTTTAAGGGATGATTGTAATTCTTGGCACAGGAAAGTTGAACAATGCATGTCACGAGAAGATGACAATAAGCAATGCAAGAATTATAGTCATAATGCACCAGTCATTTGTAAGCACCTACGTCGAAGGGTTTGGGATAGCCGGTCTAAAGTGGGGTTTTGATATCAAGATCCCCGACCCAGGGAGATTTCTATCGTGAAGAGCAGGGCAAAGAGTGCAGTTTTGACCTCCAGTTTGTCCCCTAGGGAGTCTATAGCAGGGCACTGAAAACTGAAAAGTCACAATCCACACCCTTCCCCGTAGGTGGGGGAGCTGTAGTTACAAATGAATGGTGGACCGTTGAAATTCGCCATAACTGACTCATGCCGTGTGCGATTTGTAGCTTCCGGAAGTGGAAGTGAGTTAATTCTATTCGATTTACGTCTTCTGAAACCAGAAGAGGCCTCTTCCGTCAAATCGAACAGGGTTCTTCTGGTTCTGGAAGCTCTTCTGCCTCTTCCGAATTTTGAGTGGAAGACGGAAGACGGAAGAGGTCACGTGACCGCGTTCTTGTCAACAACAATGGCTGCCTCTGCAGCTGGGCCGACTTTCAACGACTTTCACTAGCTCTTGCGAAATGTATGCTTCATATAGATTTTCCTAAAAGGATTTAGTGAAAGAAAAAGACATGTTTTCATCCTTAATTTCTTTCATAGCTTGTTTACAGAATCGATTGTTTTGATTTAAGAATTATCATGGAGGCCGCCATTGCGATTTCCTCCTTTTTGAAGAGCTACTCTATCGTTTACTGTTCGATTTGTTTTTGGTCTTCTGTCTTCTTTGGTATCTTCCGTCACGTGATATTCTGCTTCCAGAAGTGTCTAAATCGCACCCGGCACAAGTCTGACGAAAAGAATTGTAGGACGATTGGTCCGTCATTCTAAAATAGCGACTTGCTGCACCAGTCTTCTTCCTGCATCTGCTGTGTTTGTCCATGAACATTGTGGCTAGAATAATTGATTGACCTGGTTGATATCCCGCCTGATCATGGTTTATGGGACCCAGTGTTTCCAATTTCACTGTGATTAGGTCGACGATGTTAAAATTCATCTTTTAGAAGCCTCCGTGGCGCAGTGCTTGTAATCCAGGGTTCGGAGGTTCGATCCCGGGCTTCTCCAACTATAAACCGACGTCCTGTCTCCATATGTAACAGCCTCGTAGCCAATCATTTGTAATGTGATACATTAAAGTGAAGCTGTGGCGAATTCACCGCTAGCGGTAAAGCACTTCACAAGAACATTACCGCTAGTGGTGAAGTCCTGCGAAGTCGTAAATCATTTTGCGGCAACCTGTTTCTTCGCTTCAACCTTGCAGTAAGGTTATGGTAGCTTTACTGCAGAAAATCCTTTTCATAAGGGAATTAAAGCAATTATCCAATTCAGTGTTGTTCCACCTATTCCATAGCTAAACAATTTGCTTTTAAGGAGTTCATGGGGAGGAGCATTGGATGCATTTTCAAAGTCAAGCATAAAATTGTCCACCTGGCCTTTTTGTCAAAGTTTTTGCCCAATCATTTATATCACCATAGTCAACTGAGTTTCACAGTTATGTCATTTCCTAAATGCATGTTGCCTGTCTGACAGGAGTTCATGTTCATCTAGATGGGCCATAACAGTTGAGAATACAATATGTTCAAGAAGCTTACAAGGAATGCCTGTTAAAGAAACAGGGCGGTAATTGCGGGCGAGACCTGTCGTCCTTCTTAAACAGGGGGGCAAATATTAGCAAGAGATCATTCTTTAGGAATTTCACCCATATCAATTGACTGCTGGAAGAGATGAGCGAATATCGGACCTAATTCCATTGCCAGTTCCTTTAGGACTCTATGATGGAGCTCATCAGGCCCTAAGGCTTTAGACGGGTTACGACCTCTGAGAAGTTTGGACACCCCTTCCTTTGTGACCACAATATCATGCATAAATGGGACAGATCTATCCAGAAGAGGGGCTTGTTTATATTCACTTTTAGCGAACGTATCCCAGAACTGACCATTAAATTCTTCCATCTCCTCAAATTCGGGCTTTGCAATTCCACTTCCATTCCTCTTTTTCAACGGGGGAATACCTTGGGTATCTGACTGTTTATGTTTTTTCTGACTGTTTATGTACATGTAAAAATCTCTAGGATTAGCTTTAACATCTCCTACCAAGTTGTTCACGTAAAGAGCATGCTGCTTCCTGCTATCTGCTTTGATTTCTCTCCGGGAATTCAATAAATCATTTCCGTTTTCCGATACTGGTAAATGACTATCGACAAGTGGTCGATACCAGCTAGTCACAAAGTGGGTTGTCTTATTTGCAAAAACGTTTACCCAAACTGACTCTGAGTTATTGTCCAATTCTGTGAGGGGCATGTGTGGGATGTCCTTGTGGACAAGTAACATAACACCACCGCCATTTAGGGTTCTATCTTTTCTGTACATGCAGTATGGAAAAGATTCTGGAAATAATTCAGACGTTGACATGGAGCTGTCAATATTTGTCTCTTGAATTGCCACAATCTGAGATTGATGAAATTCAAAGAAGGCCAACAACTCAATTTTTTTACCTCTAATACTGTTATTGTGTAAACTGGAAAATTTCAGACCACTAATAAAATTGTTTTTGCTAGTCAAGGTTTCAGTGGACTTGGTGTCATGACCTTTTGCAGGTAGGTCAAACCTATTTTCATTTTCCAAGTTAAACTGTTCATTGAAAAAAGAATCTGAAAAATTGAAAAAGTCACATTTTGGGCAGATCCATGTACAGTTTGAATTTTGCATCATTCATACTCTGACATAAAAGAACAGTTATTGTGCACCAACATTTCACATTTGTCACACTGGGCAGCCTTATGGGAATTCAAAACAGCACCACTGCATAGGCTGCACTCAGCTTTGCAGTTTGGACAATACCAAGAATCATTACCCTAACACCATCTTAAACACATCCAAACCTGAAACACACTAATGTTATCGCACACCATAAAACACCCCAAACCTCCTCATCAATAAGCCAAACCACACTAAAGCACACCAAACCACCTTAAACAGTGTGGTTTGGCTTATTGATGAGGAGGTTTGGGGTGTTTTGAAATAGTGTGATTTTTGGCGTTTAGGGGAGTTTCTTCGATGTAATTTGTGGTGTTTATGAAGTGGATTGGGGTTATTTGTGATAAGGTTTAGGTGTTACATCGCTAAAATATCTGGTTTGTGATATTATAAATGTGCTTTGAGGTGGTTTGAATGTGTTCTGAAGTGGTTTTGAAGTGGTCGTTTGGTGTGTTTTGGGGTGGTTTGGGATGTTTCCAATGTCCACATCGGCCACATTGATCAAACCCTTGACTAAGTCAAACAGTCCAATTCAACCATCCGTTTACTCGGGGATTTAAACCTTCCTAAGATTAACTGGACGACAAAGACACTTAAACCTGACTGCTGCAAATAAAAATTAAAACTGAGATCCTTTTAGAGCAGTGAAAAAGTACAAGTAGGCAAAGATCAGGAAAAGGCGCAATCAGAAAAAGACTCCGACTCCAAAAACCAAGGTGGGAAGACATTAAAGAGAAAGGGGACATTTTACACGGACTGTCTTGAAGCCTTTGATGACTGCCTTCTGGAACAAATGGTGACTCGCCCACCCGAGGTCAAAACATACTTGACCTTTTTCTGACCTCAAATCCCACCCTCATAGACAAGATATCTGTCCTCCCTGGTCTGTCTGAACATGATATTATCATTATCTTAGGAGAAGTAAATGTGAAACCAAAGATCACCAAGCAGGTCCCCCGTTATATTATTTTGTATAAAAACTAAAAAGGCTGATTTCGACCAGCTAAAAGAGTCTGTGAAGGACCTCCACCAAGTACTTGTAGCAGACCTTGTTACCGCAGACATTCAAGTTCTGTGGGATGAGTTTGTCACCAAACTCCAGCAAGGTATAAACACCCTCATACCAGTACGTAAGGCCAAGTCACGTGATGGTCTCCCATGGATCAACCAAGAGATCCGCCGTCTTATGCGCAGAAGAGACAAATATTATAAGCACTGGACCAGGTTCTTTAGACCTACTGACCAAAAGAAGTTTCTGGAATACAAGCACCTTGTGCGGCGTGTTTCAGAAATGTCATACGAGAAATACTTAAGAGACATTCTCGGATTAAATCAAGATTATGATGTCCTTGACACCCCTGCCAAGGTCAATACAAAGAGAAAATTTATTCACTCCTGAAACACTCAAAACAGGATAGCAGCGGCATCACAAAATTAAAGGCAAACGGACAGACATACACCTCGGACAAGGACAAATCTAATTCTTTAAATCACCAGTTCCAATCTGTTTTCAGCCCTAAATCTCCCAAAACCCTGAAAAACCCTGAAAGCCTCAGTCCAAAAGACTCTACATGATTCTGGAGTCAACCTGCCCTTCGAGCCTAGCACCTACTTAAAATGTCCGACATTCAAATTTCAACTAAAGGAATTGAGTGCCTCCTGAAAAGAAACTTAATCCCCACAAAGCCTCAGGCCCTGATCAACTCAAACCGATCATATTCCAAACCCTTCACAAAGATCTAGCCCCGATCCCGCAAGTGATTCTTCAAAGGTCTATTGACCAAGGCAAACTGCCTGGCATCTGGAAGTAGGCTAATGTGTCCCCTATATTCAAAAAAGGGGACAAGACTGATCCCGCTAATTATCGGCCCATCTCGCCCACCTGTGTTCTATGCAAAGTGCTAGAGCACATTGTAGCCTCCAGTATATCTAAACATTTTAATCATCTGAACATTCTCTATGATTTGCAGCATGGTTTGCGAGAACAGCGGTACTGTGAGACCCCAGGGGGGGGGGGTACTCTCATTTTTTGTGGATACATAGGCGAGGCCCCAGCTTCTATCCCCAAACCCAAAAGAATTACTGAGATTTACTGACCACCCCCAAAAAATACCAGTCCTATCAGGCATACTCAAAAAATACTTGAACTTTTAGCTTACCCCAAAATATTATTAATCTTTTTATGCCTATTGATGAAATTTTATCACATCCATATGATCTAAGCTGTTTGTGGGACGTTTAATCCCAAATCAACCAACCAGCAGAACACGTCACAATACAGTTAGTATATGTAGGAACTATGAAGTAAATACCAAGTTGGATAAAATTTAAAGATTTTATTTATTCTCAAAGTGTAAGTCTTATGATGGTTTTGATTCCATTTGGTTTGCAATCTATTTTTTTTATCTTTATACAAATAAAGAGATTTCCCAAGAAATGTGCAAAACCCAAAAAATTACTTAGAATTATAGATGACCCAAAACAAATAATTCAGAAAAGGTATGACCCCCAAAAAATATCCACAAAAAGCTCACTACCCTAAAAAATAACTAGTTTTTTTTTCTGAAAACCCCCAAAAATATGGAAATTCAATATTTGACCCCAAAAACGTCAGCTTCGCCTATGTATGCTTCGCCTATGTATGCAGAAAATTTCAGAGTACCCCCCCCCCCCGGATGTGAGACCCATTTTTTATTTTATTTTTTTTTTATTTTATTTTTTTTATTTATTTATTTATTTATTTATTTTGTTTGTTTACTGAGTCGATCAATTTCTGACCATTACCTCAGGAGCTGTAAAAATATGACTTGCTCAAGGCCACAACGAAAGGGCCCCGGCTGAGGATTGAACCCGAGACCTCTGGGACCGGAGTCAACCTCTCTACCCCCGCGCCAGCCAGCTCCACATTGATTAGTCCCAACTGTTAATGCTCATTGATGAACTCTCAAAAAGCATGCAGGTAAAGAAACAAACATACTTATTTATTTTTTTATTTTTATTTATTTTTTTTTTTTTGATATTAGCAAAGCTTTTTTTTTTTTTTTTTGATTCAGTTTAACGTCCCTTTCAAGATTATTTCAGCTCATATGAGACGGGCCAATCAGTAGGTGGGGCGAAAACGGGAGAACCCCGAGAAAAGCCACCTGACACACCCGCAAGCAGAACTTGGCTTGTCTCACATGTGGCCAGAGCGGGGCTCGAACCCACACCAGACACAGCGGTGATATGATCGAATGGTTAAGTGCAGTAATGAAATATCAGCGCTCTTAACTACTCGGCCACGGGGGCCGCCAGCAAAGCTTTTGACAAGGTAACTCATGAAAAACTTCTTCAATACTTCATACATATGACATTAGGGGAAATGCTTTAAAATGGTTTTATAAGGACTTTTTGGATAATAGGAAGCAGTCAGTTTTCACCAATGACATTAACCCCACCACTATCCCTGTCTCATCTGTGTCCCACAGGGCTCGGTTCTCGGACCCATACTCTTCCTAGCATACATAAATGACCTGCCAGATCAGGTCAGGTCACGAGTTAGACAATTTGCGGACGACACAGCTTTGTATCTCACTTGTAAGCGTAAGGGACTAATTTCACTCAGTCACAGCCCTTGTTGAGCAATTGTCACTTCGGAATGTTATTCACCATTTTTGCATTATCCGCTGTTTCCCAGCTTTTAAAAAATCAATATTGGATATACAGGTAACCAGAACACCCCTCAGGGGGGTTCTGGTTACCTGTTTTCCAATATTGATTTTTATCAGCAGGAAACCAGCCGATAATGCAAGAATGGTGAATACCAATAAAAAGGTACAAGTAGGCAAAGATCAGGAAAAGGAGCATTCAGAAAAAGATTCCCACTCCAAAAACCGAGGTGGGAAAAAACCAAACTAACAATCAGGTACTTATACCATGAAAACATTTCGTAAGCCGAATGAGCAGCTATTTTCCCAATAGGTGGCCACTCAGTTAATTAACTTAACTAAAAATATGAAAACAAACATAAGGCGCCAACGGTACAAAAATTTTAAACACAAAGACATAAAACAAAAAGAACCACCACAGAAGTATCGACTTGGAACGATCAGTAACACAAAGTTACTGGCGGGTTTTAATCGATTTTACATGGCCATAACCTCACCCTCAGCTTCTGCAGTGGTTCATAACATTTAGTTAGTTCTTCGGTCCTCGTGGTGAATCTCGAACTAGTCAATGAATCATCAAGAACAAACAAATAAATCATGATAAACATTCTGATGAATCAAAAACCAGGATTCACAGATTCAGTAAGCTACCCGACGATGGAGATCCCTGGGCGCCGAATAACTTACTAACTCCGGAGCAAAAGAAAATCATCAGTTGGAGCCCGGTGGGCCATTTCGATAAACCATTCCGATTCCGCTATGGAACCACTGGGGTGAAGCATCGGTCGAAGTGACCCGGAACCAAAGTTAACTTCGGTAGTTGGTTGTACCTATCGTTTCACTTCCGGTGACAAAAATTATGAAAATAAATATTGTGTTGTCTAAGAACAGTTATTTCTAGAGGTTTGTGAAAATTAAGCATAACAGTTGCATTATTTATCGTCGATATTGTTTGCTCCATACAAACTGTTGGTACTGCATCCGCGGAAAGCATTAGAAAGCGATGAAAATGACACCGGTGTGTAACGAAAATGTCAAAATTCAAAATGGACCATTTATTCGCAAAGTTTATGATTTTGCTTGGTTTGGCATGTTTTGTGCTAATTGTCAGCAGAAACATTATGTAGTAATATGATAAGGATTCCACCATGGTTGGAACACAGTGCTCCTTGTAGTGTCGTTCTTTTGCGGCTGAGGCTATCCGCACGACGGTCGTGCCGATAAGCGGCGTTATCCGCACGACGGTCGTGCCGATAAGCGGCGTTATCGGCCCGACCGTCGTGCGGATAGCCAATGCTACAGGTATTGGCTATCGGCACGACGGGAGTATAAGATTTTCTTACAAGCTTACGAATGCATTAAACTATTAATTTGTCATAAAATAAATAAATTATGGTTTTAGCTATATAGAAATACATTCGAAATTAACATTTTTGTTAATTATGACTAAGAAAACTAGTTTGATTTGATTTATGCAGCTGATGTAAACTGAATCACAGCAGACGGAGAAAAAATATAATCATTGCAATTATTTTAATTGTGTAACTGAAATGTTTCCATACTTCATTGTTAAAATCAAAGACTGTTTATTCTTTTGGATTACCACAATTTTTTTTAATATTTAGGTTACGATAATTGACATAATTTCTTTCTCATTTACGCATACGCATGACTGATTTTTACAGGTTAATTCACAGGTAAGCCAATTTCAGCAAAATTACGATTTTGTTAATTGAAAAGTAAAAAATTCCTGCATGTGTAATATTCTGTTTCAGTTTTGAAGCCAGTGGAATATATTTATCAACTTAAAATATATCCATTTCTAGACATTTTTAACATTTGGATATCGATTTCCCTGTCATGCGGATAACGCCGCTTATCCGCACGACGGTCGTGCCGATAAGTGGTGTTATCGGCACGACCGTCGTGCGGATAGCCAGTGTCTTCTTTTGCACATAAAGGATACCAATCTATCGTCGGTCAGGGAAATGACGGAGTTTGGACATAAGGATCCTTACCCCAGGGAGATTTTCTAGGCTGAGGCTATCTGCACAAGGGTTGGGCCGATTAGGATCCTTACCCCAGGGAGATTTTCAAGGCTGAGGCTATCCGCACGACGGTCATGCCGATAACGCTTATCGGCACGACTGTCGTGCGGATAGCCTCAGCCTAGAAAATCTCCCTGGGATAAGGATCCTAATGTCCAAACCCCGTCATTTCCCCTGCACTGAGAGGATACTCGAAAAGTAATTACCCTGCTCCCTTCCCCTTAGGCGGGGAGCAGTTGTTTCAAATGACTGGTGCATAATACGCGAAAATCGTAAACGAACGCAAGGAACGAAACTTTCTGCACTGGTTTAGTTATAGAAGTGCTGTTTATTTTATCACGGTAGCCACAAACAAATTGATACCTGTCTGTTATAAATGGAATACATTATGGATGTGTATCCTTTCCATTACGAAAACACGCCCATGCAATATACAGAAATTGTAAAAATTGAACATTTTCAGTAGAAAAATTTTGATATTTTTCTTATTTTTGCTCAAAACATAGATTGTGGGTACCCACAATCTATGTTTTGGAGCAAAAATAAGAAAAATAGGTATACCCCTGCATACCCCAGTTTTGCTATATAAAAGTGGGGTTCAAGGGGGTATACATTGCACGGACATGTTTTCATGATGAACTTACACAGAACATCTCAATCATTTATTCAGTATTTCGCTTGATATTGCACTTTCATCTGTCAAACTTAAAATTTCTTCTAAACACAACTTCCATTGGTACAATTGAATGCTTCTGAATGAGCATGATGAAAAGTTGGAACTGAACTGCACTGGTTCAAATAGGTACATTCAAACACTGTACATACTTACAAAAATTGCTTGAGTTACAACCATGAGCATTTAGCACAATATTTTCAGCAATTTGTAGGCAAAATGTAAATAACATGTTCAAATAGGCTAAAAGAGTAGTATATCTTCCAATTACTTGCAAAAAATGGATCAAAAAGTCCTATATCATCCAATTAATTATTTGATTTTTTTCATGGTCCTTTTCATTAATTGAAGAAAGAAAAATATCTGTAATATGAATTTTTATAAATATATCTAGAGTTCATATACATTGACCGATTCCGATACCGTAATGGTTAGAGCGTCCGCTTCGGGAGCTGGAGGTCGTGGGTTCGATCCCGGGCCGGGTCATACCAAAGACTTTAAAAATGGTACCAGTGGCTACCTTGCTTGGCGCTCAGCATTATAAGGCAAGCACTGGCTTCTCTTCTCCCAAAACAAAATATAGCATCACTAATATCGCATGTCTAATATGAAAAAGTCTGAATAATAACAAAAAAGGTCCGAAAATAATCAATGTCTGTATTCACTAGAGGACCGTATGGAAGACTGGCCGTTGTGCTAAATATGTTATCCTCTATAAATATAGAGATTATTATTATTATTATTATTATTATTATTATTACAGCATCTAACAATATTAAGTTTTTTCTCTCTCCTGAAAAGTTGGAAAATCTCAGATACCATGATTTGGTACCCGACCGACGATATGTTTTCTGGCTGTCTGCTACAAAATACAAGAATCTTTATTTAACAACGGTTAGAATGTTACAAAGATAAACAGTGATTCTTTTACCTGCTCATTGGGGTCCAATTTATCCCAAGGACCCATAGTCTCAAAATTGTGATTTTATAAATCACTGAGATAATGCCACACCTCCCAAGAATAATCAGAAATTGATTGATGGGAGTAACAAGAAAACAAATAAATTTTCCTTGTTAAAAGGAATGCTTGGCTAGTCTGTGTATACCATTATTTGTCCGTGTGTTGGGGTTTTTCGTAGGTTTGTGGAGTTTTTCGGTAACTCGATGGATCGCATCGGTCATGTACACTTCCTCGCTACAGTGGATTTCAAGCTTTCTTACTTGGTCGGACCTAGGACAAAGTTCCGGGTTTTAGCATTATCCGTCCAGAATGCCAGCTGAATGTTTAACGTTAGATCCAAGTACGTCATTCTTCCCACAAGTCCTAATAAAAACGGCAGAGATCAAGTCTGGTTTCTGTCTTCAATTGCTTTATTATGCAAGAAGTGTAGCAAAACATTGCAACTGGAACCAGGCCCCTGGATGTCAAAGGGAAACCCCACAGATTGAAGGGAAAACCCCACAGATTGAGGAGAAGTCCTCTTTCCGTCTCAATTGCTTGACACGACAGCACTGCATGATGGTCAGAGATATTGTTTTTCCTTCTGTGTCTATCTGTCCTTCAGTATGTCCATCACAATCATGTATAAGTTTATTACTGTTCTCTACTGTGTACTGAGTTGATCAATTTCTAATCATTACCTTATACTGTGTTTACACTATGTTCTCGGTGGCCCCGGCAGGCCTGTTTGCGCGAAACATAGCGTGCCGTGGAAATTTGGTCAAATATTTCTCTGTTTTCAAGATCTATTACGTCGTATTAAGTTTTCTTACGTTGCATTACGATATCCGTAACAAGCCGTGGTAGTGATAAGCCGGTGTGTCACAGAGGCGCTAAGGTACTTTGCGGTTGTCCACGATCTATCACGATTATTAGCACGTTCTATTACGGCTTGTTACGTTCTGTTGCGGTCAGTAGCGTTTTGACCAAGGCGTAACGCGTGTTATCGTTCTGTCAAGGTCAGCTATGGACGAAACATAGACACTATGCAATTTAAAGTGGTTTATGTGCTTTTTATATAACAATAAGCAATTTGAAAGAATAAAAACCGCGCTCATCTACAACCGACTGCAGAGTTGATTAAGAAAGTTCAGGATTTTATTTCTCCTTCAATGGCATAGTGCAGCGCATGGTCTCTATTGTTCACTATAGTGACTGCTCCAGTATGAAGGAACTTGTCCCAATGATATATCATTATACCCCCGGCATTTATGCCGACGGGTATATAGTTTTCGCTTTTTCGTTCGTATGTTCGTTCGTTCGTTAGTTCGTTTCTTCGTTCGTAATTCCGGAACATTCATAGAATTTATGTCAAAGTTTTGGTTAAAGTTTCTCTAGAGGTGTATATCTCATGAACCAATGGTCAGAAACTATTCATATTTGGACCATAGGTACCCTATAGGGTTTGCTTTGTTTCCATGAGTTTGGACCCCAGGGTCCATGCCCGGGGGTGGGGCTGGAGGTCAAAATCTAGGTCACCTTTAAAATGTGCTGTTTACAATGTTAATGTTTCTTCTCTTAAATTCATATCTTAACAAACAATCATAGGAATGTATTCTTATATAGTTCATAGATACCCTTTAGGGTTTGCTTTCATATTCAATGTCACCAAATCCTGGTTACCGTCCCCAGGGGTGGGGCTAGAGGTCAAAATCTAGGACACATTTTATATGATATATACCATGATAAACTTTCTGTAAGTCTGTTTTCTTGACATCCACTAAGTCTTGCCAGAACGCATTCATACTTAGACCATAGGTACCATGTAAGATTCAGACTCTAGGGTCTATGTGCGGGGGTAGGGGCTAGAGGTCAAAATCTAGAACTTCTTTAATATTGTATTTTCTGTACTTTTTTTTTACTATCATGTTAAGAAATCATTCATACTTGCCCCATAGGTACTCTATAAGGTTTGCCTTGTTTCTAATGACATTAGACACTAGGGTACATGCTGGACAATTTTTTTTTTTTTTTTTTTTTTTTTTTTTTTTTTTTTAAGAATGACATTCTAATTTCATTTCAATCTAGGACTGAGGACCTGGCCCACAATGTCCGCGCTTATGTCCTGGATTGGGTATACACGTCAGCTCTGTATACCGCTCTAAAATAGATATGTCATTCTAAAACTACACTTCCCCATGTTTGTATGTAAAGTACTTTACACTGCTTATTTCTAAAATGTACTTGATGAGGGTGCTGTCTTTTGTTGGTGATGTGAGGTTCAATGTCAGGGGTGAGCATGTGCCAGGTTGTTTAGGTAGGGGGTAGGGAAGGGGGCTTGGTGGTTTCTAAAATGTACTTGATAAGGGTACTGTTTTTCGTTGGTGATGTGAGGTTCAATGTCAGGGGTGAGCATGTGCCGAGTTGCTTAGGTAGGGGGTAGGGAAGGGGGCTTGGTGGCTATCAGCCGGGGGTATACGTGCCTCTCAAGGCACTTTTTCTAGTTTTATATCTTTTTAACTAAACACGCCGTGATAACCATAACATAACGTGACATATGCAGTAGAATAGGGTCAACACCCTCAAAGACCGCAACAAAACGTGTTGAGTATTTTGTAGGAAATGGGACGACGGTGATCAAACGCAGCTGAACGTGGAAGATCCGTAGCTTGCCCGGCTATTCACTAGATTCCCGTTGCACTATGGATCGCCTCCAAGTTTTGCTATATGTATATATATATGGATCGCCTCCAAGTTTTGCTACGTAGTGTTATGTTCTGTCACGGTGTGTTACGTTCCTGTTTTATCACGGCCCATTACGTTTCTCATTTCGGCAGTGACTGCCGTGGCAGATTTTTAAACTGTCAAAAAATTTGCCACAGTGTCCATGGTTATTCCGGCATGCTATGTTTGCCTATCCTGTTCCCCTGCGTGGCCTCACATTAATCTCGTTTTGATCATGGTTGTCTGAAACGTAGCTGCCGTGACCACGGGGAACATAGTATTAGGAGCTGTGGAAATATGACTTGGCCACAACGAATGGCGCCCCAGCTGAGGATCAAACCTGGGATCTCTGTGACCAGACCTACACTCTACCACTGTGCCAGACCACTCCACCCACCAATTGTTACTCATGCTTGCATATTTACTGAGTTCCCTTTGATTATGGCACCACAATGATTCAGATAGCCCCACTTACATGTATCTGCACGAAGGTTGTGCCGAAATGTGGCATCATCTGCACAACAGCTGAATCTTGTGTAGTAAATGGTCGTCTTTTGAGATGATAAATAATATGCATTTTACATATGTGATCATGGTTTAGTGTCTGAAAAAAGGATGGTAAAGTACACAAGAAAGAGCACTTTGAACACACTGCGACATGCCAAAAGGACTCTTTCAGCGGACTGCAACAAGCAAACAGTACGCTTTAATATGATGCATGACATCCTGATAGGGCACATTTAAACACACTTATCCTTTATCTTACCACTGTTATTATATTTTCTGTGCTTCTATTTGAGCCGCCTCATGAGAAAACTAACAATCTGCATATGCGAAAACAAAGACGCAGATCAGCTTTGCGGTAACCACGAAGCTGATCAGAGCCTTTGTTTTCGCTACACGGATACTACACTTATTCTGCATCTTAAATACGAAATTTCAAGCTCCTAGGTGTCTTCTATGTCTGTTCAACCTGATTTGTGTCGGACCTGATCGGAAACCATATTGTTGGTTTTCCCACGAGACGGCTCATTTGTTTTTAGCTCACCTGTTACTGTACGAAAGTATAGGAAGAGCTATTGCAGTCACCCCTGCGTTTGCGTGGGCGTCGCTCAAATGTTAAAGTTTTTGGTTAAAGTTTTTGTAAGACTATATCTTTTGTATTAACAAACCCCGGCGCATTAGTAATCTTGATTAAGTAATGGCTCCCTGTGCATTGAGCCGCCTCATGGGAAAACCAACAATCTGCATAGGCTAAACCAAAGACACAGATCAGCTTCGCGGTAACCGCAAAGCTGATCAGCGCCTTTGTTTTCGCTACACGGATAGTACATTTCCTCTTCTACTTAAATCCGAAATGTCAAGCTTCTAGCTCTTTTCTGTTACTGTGCAGGCTGGTTTGTGTTAGACCTGTTCGAAAACCACATTGTTGGTTTTCCCACGAGACGGCTCATATGCCTGCAACAGCCTTTTGAGTTTGGCACAAGATACTTTAATATTACAAATAAGTGTGCTTCCCTGTGCTTCTATGATTGCAAAAAAAAAAAAAAAGAAAAAGAAAATAAGTGCCAGTCAGGTAATAGATATATACAGTATAAAGGCCTTTCTGATAAGCAGCACAGCCTGAGCGGTCTGGTCAAATAGTAACCAATTTTTTACTTGCTGTTTTTTGACTGCATTGACAGTTTGGTACTGCCTTTAACCTTTTATATTCTCTCATTCTTGTATGCACCTGATCAGTGTGTTTGATTTTGCTGCTTGGATAGATAATATACCGGAAATTCAGCTACTTTCTAAATCTGAAATTTTATGCCTCTAGCCTTTTCTGTAGCTGTACAGCTTTTGTGTCTGACCTGGTCTTCTCATGAAACAACTGGTGTATATTTACATAGATTGTCTATTAAGTCAATTTTGATAAACTGCAATGCTATTTTATTAAAATCTTAAAAATGTGTGTGATTGTAAATATAATAAAGGGTTTGGTAAATATGAATACTTCATGTTAGTGCCTTTAATCTTGTTAAGTTTTTGGCTTAAAATTTTATTGAAATTTTATGTTACAATTCTGCAGACAAATCATATTTAATATCAAGGACAAACTTAGATATTCAACTTTGTAATATGCAGGTCAAATAAATGGTTCAGTGTAAGTCCATTTTTGTTCTTTTTTCTCTCTTTCCTTTTCCAAAAATGTGATAAATTGTTATTTATTTTGTGTGTTAGTATTAAAGGGGAGACAGTATTTTGGCATATAATAATACAAAGCTAGTGCATTAAGAAAACTTGCCCATGCATATATATAGAGATTTTTTTAAAAAGCAAAATTTAAAAATTTATTGGAAAAAATTGATATTTTTAATAATTTTGCTCAAAACATTGATTGTGGGTACAAGTTAGAACCGTCTCGTCGAGGCGGTTCTAACAAGTACCCACAATCTATGTTTTGGAGCAAAAATAAGAAAAATAGGTTGACCCCTGTATACCTCAGTTTTGCTTTATAAAAGTGGGGTATAAGGGGATATATATATTTCACGGACATGTTTTCCTGATGGGTAGAGTACAGGAATCTGGAGCAAGATGTCATGTTGTCTTCTTAAGTTAGGCCTTAAAAAAAAGTTTCTGGTGTTTCTGAAAAGTGTTTGGTTAAAGTTGTTTTGACCGGCCATCTTGTTTTGGTCCTGACTCAAAATTATTTAAGCTTCCCCAAAAAATTGACAACCTTTGAAACCGCATTTGTGCTTTCGGGTAGGTCCGGTGTTTAGCTCGCCTACAACTACGAAAGTACATGAGGAGCTATGGCAGTCACCTCGGCTTTGCTGTTGTGACCCATCCGAGTAACCTCGAGGTCAAGGTCATGGTCTTGTGTTCAAACACCTTCCTCGTGATCCATGAAATGTTTGAAAACTGAAAACCAAAAATTGATAATGATCTTTTTTGTATGTTTTCAGTGAGTTTATGAAAACAACCAAGGATTACCAAAACTGGATTGTGGTTCCTAGGATTATTGAAACGCCCCTTCTACATTAACTGTCACATGAAGAAGAAAATTTAAGCAACACAAAAAGGTAACTATTTTGTCTATTTGTCTGTCTGTCTGTCTTTATCTGATGGTTAATACAGTTAAAAATCAATCGGATGAGGCCAGACACTAAAACACAGTACAATCAAGTGAATCAACTTCTGAAACAGAAAATATACAGGCTCTTGCACTTGGCTGCCTAGTGGTAAAACAATATTCAAAGTTGGAAATCCTGGGTTTAGATCTCCCTGTCATCATGTTGTGTCCTTTAGCAAGACAAGCACCCTAATGTACTGTTTAAATACCCAGAAACCAAAGCGGTTAATTTTAATCCTGACATGACTGAAATCTTGTTGACGAGTTTTCGTGTGTGGTTTTCCTGTTTGATTGTGGGACTTGGGTAAAAAATTACTAAAAAAATCTATATTCTTTTTAGCTCAACTGAGCCGTTAGGCTCACAAGGTGAGCTTATACAGTACAGTCAGCGTGATGTTTATATCCTTCGCGCTCACGCACGAAAGAAAAAAGGAGTAAGTTCCACGCAAAACCCACGCAAAACCCTCGCTCATTCCTCGCAAAATCCACGCTTGTTCCACGCTATTACCACGTTCATTCCTCGCAAGAAGCGTGTGAGTTGCGTGAGATATAAGCAGTTCCACGCTCGCTCACGCTTTCCACGGTCATTAAGGAAAAGAAGCGTGGAAAAGATTAAGAGACATGCGAGAAAAGGATTATCGTTTCGTCTTGTTCAAAAGGGTAAAATTGTTAAAGTTTTATGATCAAATTAAATATATAATATATATTTATTTATTAAGCCTTAGTGCGAGGACGGGGCAACTTAGTATGATGACGATAAACCTCTACAAATACATACACTTGTACGACAATGCGCCTGTACGTAAATACATACGCATGTTTTGACGGGTTGAGCAATACGTTATTATACGTATGGCCCATCCACTTTCTCATTAATGTGATCACTGCTCTTAAAGGATCTCAGTTTTATTTTTATTCAGTGTTGATTCAATTATCATCGTAGATCAAGGGATGGCAAAATTTGCACGTTTAGATATTATTTGGCAGCATGGTGCAGTTTTGACTGCCGCGGTTTTAGATGCAGAACATTGTACATTTATATCTGATACTTTTGCCATAAGAGGAGATGAGCACCCCGGTTTTTTGTTTTTCAGATAAATGCGTCTTTTGTATTCTCTAAGATGCCCAACGTCAATTAAAGCTCGACCTACATGTAATACGGTTCAAGCAACTTGCTACACGTACATGTATCATTTAGTCATACATTACGATGTACGTTACAATTAAATTTACATGCAATTAATTCATCTTAATTTCATCTTAAGAGTCGGTACAATGCCCCTGCGAGAATTCTGACTCCCTTTAACCTGTTTTTTTTTTTTTTTATCTTTCAAGCATTTACCAAAGTCAACAAAATCAGGTATTCATTATTCTTGTATCGGCACAATTATTGTACACAGGATTAATAAGCGACAAAGCCTCTAAGTTAAAACTAACAACTCCTTTTTGGTGCAAAGTTTTAAATTATCCGAATCAAACAAACACACAATTCAGTTTGTATGATAAGTGATAAAATGCAAGCATATCTTTGAGATGTGAAACTTTGGAAAAACAAAAAAAAGAAAAAATAAGTCAAAAAGAAAAGAAAACAAAAGAAAGTATAGAAAATACAAACAAAAACTACGTTTGCACGTGTCTTCTTTGTTTCAGAAATGTGACACATCATACTGATATACTGATTAGAACATGTACATGTCCGTACACGGCAAAATTCCAGACTTTCAGCGGCGGAAATTACATCACTGCTTTTAGTTTGAAAAGAGACATATACATATATATATATATAAAGTGAAAAGAACCACTTTTTTCATGTCCCTTTATCCTGAGCGTGAAACGAACATGGAAAACATGAGCGAGCGTGGGACTGTAGATACCTCACGCAACTCGCTCAATCCTTTCCACGTTACGTTTCACGCTACAGTTAAGCAGTTCCACGTTTCATGTCCAAGTTCCACGCAAAACTCACGCTACTTCCTCGCAAAACTCACGCGAAATCCACGCTAATTCCACGCAAAATCCACGGAAAAAAGTCACGTGACATGCGAAATTCCACGTTCGTAAGCGTGAGTGATATAAACATCACGCTGACTGTACTGTAGGATGGCCATGATCCGGCGTCCGTCGTCGTCCGTCCGTCCGTCGTCGTCCACCATTTTCAAAGATCTTCTTCTCTGAAACCGCTTGGCCAATTAAAGTAAAATTTTATATGAAGCATCTATGGGAAGGGGGAACCAATGTGATTATAAATAATCCAGGTCACTGACCAAGATGGCCGCCATGCCAATATATGGTAAAAACCCTTCAAAATTCTTCTTCTCCGGAACCACTGGACCGATTTCAACGAAACTTGGCATGAAGCATCGGGGACTTGAGTACTACAATGTGTTTATAAATTATGACCTTTGGATGACCTTGACCTATTTTACGGCAAGGTCAACATAGGTCGCCCATGCATTTGAATGGGGAAAATTGTTAAAATGTTATTTGAAAGGCAAAACTTGCAGGAAATGGGCAAATGGACTGAAGGTAGGTAATTCTGAAAAAAAATTGGACCACAGGGGTTGGTCTGCCCCCACCCCGGGGCAATATACATGTATATTACAAAAATATTCAAAGATCTTCTTCTCTGAAACCACTTGGCCAATCAAAGCCAAATTTTTTAGGAAGCATCTATGGGAAGGGGGAATCAATGTGTTTATAAATAATCCAGGTCACATGATCAAGATGGCCGCCATGCCCATATATGGTAAAAACCCTTCAAAAATCTTCTCCTGAACCAATGGACCGATTTCAACGAAACTTGGCATGAAGCATCGGGGACTGAAGTACTACAATATGTTTATAAATTATGACCTTTGGATGACCTTGACCTATTTTACGGCAAGGTCAACATAGGTCGCCAATGCATTTGAATGGGGAAAACCTTTAAATAAATGTCATTTAAAGTGAAAGTCTTGCAGAAAATGGGCAATAGGACTGACTATTAATGCTTCTGAAAAAAATTGGACCCCAGGGGCATATTTGCCCCAACCCCGGGGCAGTATACATGTATATTACCATACTATTCAAACATCTTCTCTGAAACCGCTTGGCCAATCAAAGCCAAATTTCATGTGAAGCATCTAGAATGGGGGAATCAATGTATATATAAATAATCAAGGTCAAATGACGAAGATGGCCGCCATGCCCATATATGGTAAAAACCCTTCAAAAATCTTCTTCTCCAGAACCGGTGGACCTATTTCAAAGAAACTTGGTGTGAAGCATCTATGGCTTAAGTACTACAATGTATACATAAATCATGACCCTGTGATGACCTTGACCCAGTTTATGGCAAGGTCAACATGGGTTGACCATGCATTTAAATGGGGAAAATTGTTAAAATGTCATTTGAAGGGAAAAGCCAGCAGGAAATTGGCAAATGGACAGAATATTGATTATTCTGAAAAAAAAAAGAAGAAAATGGCCCAATGGCTTCATCTGCCCCTGCACTGGTGTTAAATACCATAATATTCAAACACGTTTATTGGTATATGCAGCAGATCTCAGGTGAGCGTTTACAGGACCATTGGTCTTCTTGTTTCTTCTCTTTTATGAGTGCCTTTTTAAAATCAGGTAGTGCATTTCTATTGTAAAGTGAACAAAAGATAAGTTGTGAATTGACAGCTTGGCTGCCTTGTGGTAAAACAATATTTAATGTTGGAGATCGTGGGTTCAATCACCACTGTCATCGTGTTGTGTCCTATAGCCAGACAATTATTAAGCTCCCTAATGTACTGTTTAAACAAACAGAAAACAAAGTGGTTAATTTCAGTCCTGACACAACTGAAATCTTGCTGACTTGAGTTTTCATGTGTGGTTTTCCTGTTTGATTGTGAGACTTTGGTAAAATTTTACTGAAAAAATCTATATTCTTTTTTCTTCTTTTTCATGAGCGCATATTAAAAATCAGGAAGACTAGTAGTGCATTTTCATTGTAAAGTGGACAAAAGATAAATTGTGAATTGGCAGCTTACAAATATAGTCACTTAGACGTCATGATAGCTTGATTGTTACTTTGTTAGCATGTCCGATTATGTTGAGGCTAATCCGAGACTACTCTGACTTAAAAATAGCCTTCTGTTAATCTGGACTGGCGGCTTTTGACAAGGTTTGCAGCCAGAGAAGACTCGGATTATGTTGAGGCGAATTTGAATTTTTTTATCAAAGCTGACTCATTTCCATTAAATGAGCCGCGTCAGGAGAAAACCGAATTTTTGCCTATGCGAAAACAAAGGCGCAGGTCAGCTTCGCTGTAACTGCGAAGCTGATCAGCACCTTTGTTTTCGCTGAATATATAATACAATTCCTCTTCTTTCTAAATCCGAAATTTCAAACTTCTTCCCATCCTCTGAAGCTGCACAGGCCGGTTTATGTCAGGCCTGGTCGGAAACCCCGAAGATTGGTTTTTCTCGCGTCACGGCTCAAATCAAGATTTGGTCATCATCATCCACAATAATTAAAAGGAAAAAAAAAAAAATCAAATCTTATGGTCATAATGCAGCTTGTATATGAACTTTGTTAATTATATGAAGATGAGTTCTTGAGTACTTCCTTCCACCTACAAATTGAGCCTTCACATGAGAAAACCAACAATTTGTGTTTCCAACTTTCCACCCAGGTCTGACACAAACCAACCTATACAAGCACAGAAGATGACTAGATGCTTGAAATTTTGGATTTAAGTAGGAGAGGAATTGTACTACCCGAGTAGCGAAAACAAAGGTGCTGGTCAGCTGTGCAGTCGCTCACAGCTGATCTGTGTCTTTGTTATCGCATATGCAGATTGTTGGTTTTCTGCTGCGGCGGCTCAAATTATTGTCTCAATGAATCTCGGTACTTTGGTCATTTCTTAATAAACATTCACATGATTCTGCATGAAAAAATGGGATTTTGCATCTCTTTTTTTTTATTCTTTCTACAAATGATTTAATTAGTGTTTAGGTGTGGCTTAATTGGAAAATTATTTCATGGGAAAAACCTGCATTTTGTGCATGCCACCATACCATGCTGTTTAGTCACAAAACATGGCTTTAAACCTAAAAGATTGGAATTATGAATTTATGTGATTGAGGGATTGTAAAATCACTTTTACACAAAAAAGCGCAGATCAGCTTTTGATGCGTAAGACAAAATCAGGTTTTCCCATGATGTAGACACAAATTGATGGCAAATGAAATCAGTGAACTTGTGGGACTTATTTCAAGGATGTTTTTGCATTTTCATGAGTTTGAAAAAGTAATTCAGTATTCGTGACATTTAAATACGCTTAAGATTTTCAATTGATTTTGCGAAGGAGCATTGCATATCAATATTAGTTTCTTAAAATAACATAGTGCAGCTCATGTTACATGAAAAAGCATACTTGAGCCTTCGTGTGAGAAAACCAACATTTTGGGGTTCAGAACAGGTCTGACACAAACCGCGCTGTGTCGTCACAGAAAATGGCTAGAAGCTTGAAAATTTGGATACAAGTAGAAGAGGAAAATTTGTACTATCCTTGCAGCGAAAACAAAGGTGCTAATCAGCTTCACGGTTGCTGCGCTGATCTGCGCCTTTGTCTTGGCATACACAAAATGTTGGTTTTCTCATGACATGGCTCATATTTGCTATGACAATATATACTTCATAAAAGACGATTGCATTTTCTATTGTTGTGTTTTATTAACATGCTATATTGAGTAGCTCGATGGATTTTATATCATTTTCTACATATCGGCAAAGCCATTGGAAAACTCACTAATTGGAATGATTTGCTACCTTATTGTGAAAAATGTATATAGGATCAAATAACGGGGAAAGTGCATGTCAGTGGGTGCATATGGTTTTATGATTGATTATAGAATATGAGCCGCTGCATTAGAAAACCAACAAAATGCTTAGGCGAAAAGAAAGACGCAGATCAGCTTTGCGGTAACCTCGAAGCTGATCAGTGCCTTTCTTTTCACTACATGGATAGCTAGTACAATCCCTCTTCTGCATAAATCCAAAATTTAAAAAGCTTCTAGCTTGCTCCTTTGACTGTACAGGCCGGTTTGTGTCGAGCCTGTTCGGAAACCTAGAAGACCGGTTTTCTCGCGTCGCGGCTCATATAATATGCTATTAAAGATATGCAAAATTTGCAGTCTATAGACAAGAAGCTGAGACACCTGCACACAAATCAGAATCTTTTAAATAGATTTTCTAAACACATGGCCTACAATTGCCCTTTCCAACGAAGGTTACCTTGAATATGCTTTCTTTACTAAAAGAATATGAGCCGCCTCGTGGGAAAACCAACAATGTGGTTTCCGAACACGTCTGACACAAATCGGCCTGTACAGCTACAGAAGCAGGCTAGAAGCTTGAAATTTTGGAGGTAAGTAGAGGAGGAATTGTACTATCAGAGTAGCGAAAACAAAGGCGCTGATCAGCTTCGCGGTTACCGCGAAGCTGATCTGCGCCTATGTTTTCGCCTATGCAGATTGTTGGTTTTCCCATGGGGTGGCTCATATCTTGAGTTTTGAATTCAACATAACTTGGAAACAAACTGCATCTAGCTTGGATTCAAATTGGTTTGGCACAATGTAGTTATAAGGGGTGGCACTAAACACCACAAACCACCACAAACTACCACAAACCACCACAAACTACCACAAACCACCACAAACCACACCACAAACCACCACAAACCTCTCCACAAACCAACTTAAAGCCCAAATTTATCATTTACAGTATAAAAAGTTCAAAAGAAATTTAAATCAAGTGATAGAGAAAAAGTTTATGATGAGAGCACTGAAGTATGTCTGTGAAATAGCTGTGGAAGACGAAGAAGAATACTAATTGATTACATTTTGCAATATCTATCTCTGATTTTTCAGAAGAAACAACAAAATGATGAGATATAAATTCAAACTTTATATTTATTTATAAATATACGTGTAGTTTGAAATATGAGCCACAACATAACAAAACTTTTGTCTCAGAATCAGGCCAATTCCTATAAATTGTCAGTACAAAATATGACTTGAGATTTCAAGTTTCTGTTTTAGAAAGTAGCTGTGAGACAAGCCAAGTTCTACTTGCGGGTGTGTCGGGTGTTTTTTTTCTCGGGGTTCTCCCATTTTGGCCCCACCTACTGATTGGCCCGTCTCATATGAGCTGAAATAATCTTGAAAGGGACGTTGAACTGAATAAAAAAAAATGTATCAAAATTAGGTCTGGTCATTTAATGTTCGGGCTTATAATCTTAATACCAGTTATACAGTTCCCAATAATCATCCTTTCACGAGGAATTTCAATACTCTTAAAAACGCCATAAAGATCCTCACCAAGACTGATGAAGAAATTAGTGTGGCTGACTATACTCCATATGATTAAAATGTGTTGAATGGTAATAAACTGTTATGCATCAATAATGTCAACAGTTTCAGCAGCTGTCATATAATCAGTAAAGCACAAAATATGTGAAAATTCATCCTCTAAAAGTTGAAAATTGCATCTGGTCAGACTTTTTACTCATGGGTAAATTTACTCCAGTGTGTATTTGTGTTAGCATGCGCTTGCTTGTCCCAAGTAAAATTTACACACCAGAGTTAATTTACATGCATGTAAATTTGATGCATGTAAATTGGACTTAAGTGAGTCAATAGAAAAAATAAATAGATAAAAATAAAAAAATATCGCAACTCCAGAGCCAGGGGTTTGTAGTTTTTATGGTTTGGATTTAAGGCTAGAACATAATGTATGAATGATTGAAAGACAAATGATGGATGGGTTGATTTTGTTTCATGAAATCCAACTCAACAAGTTCAATGAAATATAAATACAGTATTTTCAGTGACCCACTGTAATGAGTGGTTACTCAATATAAACAAAGAAGTGTTTGTTTTTCTTATCAATTTTATGGTTTATGCATGGTGTCGCTGCTGGAATTGTCCAGACACAGGTTGTTTAGTTACCAGGTATTTTTTTATTGACCTTCACTGCAACTTGAAGTTTACTTTATTGATAAGTGGTGGAACAGCTCCAGGAGTGGTCATAAAATTCCACCTGACTTACACATAAGAGGACATCATGCCATGCTGCAGAAGTTGCAATAAGTATGTTTTCAAATTTTATTGCCTGCTTTGGGGCAGAAAAGGGGGTTGGACTTCATGTTTGAAAACCAGAAGTTAAATCCCACCCACTTCCAAATGGTTTAACTGCTTCTAAGGCATCATAGAATATAAATATTTATGTATTTAACTTTGCTTTCACAACCTATGGTTATTTCTATCAGTATATTTCTGTAAATCAGTGTCACATTCAAAATGGTTCGAAATCCTTGTGGAAAATGTAAATTGAACTGCAGTTCAAATAGTGTGTTGTGTTCTAATTGTGAGTTTTGGTTCCATGCAAAATGTGAAAAACTGTCATCTAGGGACATGCAATTATGAGGATATCAGAGGTAAGTGTGACCAATTACTTTATTATCACCACTTATGTATCAATTAGGGCTAATTTACTGAAGTGCCTCTGCTTATCATAGCAAGGTCAAAACATGTATAGATCTTATAAATGTAATTTTATTTATTTTGATTATTTATTACACAATATACAAAAAAAAAATAAATAAATAAATAAAATAAAATAAAAAAAAAATATTTATTACACAATATATGTATATTATATATTATTCTTTATCATTTTAATTATTAATATTTACATTGCGAGACACATTAAAATATGTATGAATTATTTTACGTTTGTATATATTTTAAGGATGTTCGCTGCTAACATTTGATATTTCGGAACTTCCGTTTTTTCTTTTGTTGAATATCTTGTAAACGGTTGCAGATACTTTCCTAATATTTTATATGTGGATACATATTGATGATATGCATTGAATGAACCATGAAATTGTCAATTTAAGAAACTTCATTTTTTCACCCCATTTTCTGCAACTTTTCAGAAAATTTTAGTTGTCAGTAAAATTTAGGGGGTGGGGTAGATTAAACTTGAATATTACACATCTTCAAATTAACTGCACTAGTTGGATGTTTATTTTAGCTGCAGTATATGTGTACATGGTCTTCTAAGTCAGTTGTTGTGTCTTTGGTGTGCTGGTTTTAAAATTTGAGGTGATTTTATTAAATGGGCTTTAAGAAACAAAACAGCCAAAAAAAGGCTGAAAGTGGCGATTTTCAAGTTATTGGTTCTGTCTTATATGCACACTACCCTAGATATTTCTTTATTCGAACAATATTATCAAGTTCTATGTTGTGTGAAAATACAAGAAAAAGTTTGAATCAACAAATATGGGTTTAGCACATTTTAAAATATTGAATTTTTCCGACTTTTCAAGTATGGGGGTAGGGTTGGAAAAAGAATCGTAAAATTTTGTCATTCACTTCAAGTTGCAAATTTTTCTATGCTTTTGGTCCAAAATAGTCTGCATTACGTAAATATTATGACTTTTGAAAGCATTCTAGGTGTATGTTTGTTCAAGACAGGTGTGTTTCAAAGAATTGAAAATTAAATCAATTTTACTAAATTTAAAACATGGTGCTCAGAGGTCTCATTCAGAGGCCTGTAGCTTGAAAAAATGCACACTACCTTATATTTATTTGTTTTCAAATGTCTTGTGTTGTATTTTGGAATCAAAAAAGAGTGGTTAGAAAAAAAGTTTGAATACTTTTTCATTGGCAGCGAACATCCTTAAGTATCTATTACAGAGTGTCCTTAGGCTCACCAACTTTCATTAAATTTTTATATCACAATCAAATTGTCACCTTTGTTCATATACATGCTAGATTATCCCTTGACAGAATATTTTGGTCTACATATGTTCCGTTAGACCTCTCCACACCAACGGAAATGCAATATATATTAAGACCTTGGTAGAAAATGAAAATTCAGTAAAACCAGCATTAGGAACAAAAAACTGTGTAATTATAACTTATGTTAGATCTTTTCTGGCACATATGACATAAATCATAAATATTCTAGATGTTAAAATACGCAGAATCATAAAATACTTATTTTTTTCTGTGGAAAATTTCAAAGATATCGATACATTGATCAGGGGAGACTATTGTAGAATTAGTTATTCAACATTGAAAATCATTTGTTTTTCTATGATGATTTAAACTTTTTAGTCAATTTTATGTTTTTACTGGATTTTTTTTTTGGCTACTGGTACGGGAGTGCAGGTTAGCCAGCTGATCTAGATTTTCCCAGACATATTTTATTGTAAATTAATTGTTTTTCCTAATCCTGTTTCAGTCTTGTTGTATAATTTAAAGAAGGAACTAATAAGATTTATTATTCTATAATACTTTTGTTTATTCACACTCCATTAGCGAGTGTAAAACATGCTGAGAAAACTAACTAATTAATTAGCAGCTACACTGCATGATAACATGAATAAATCTCCCACTGATTAAGAAATTATGATAATTGTCACTTAAAGCTTTCATAGAATGAACAAAAAAAAAAGAGGAAAATATACATGATTATTATCTCTCCTTAATTTTCAAAACTAGTAGAAAAAGTGAAATTTTGAATATATTTTATTTGGATTTTTTGATTCAGTTTAACGTCTCTTTCAAGATTATTTCAGCTCATATGAAACGGGTCAATTAGTAGGTGGGGCAAAAACGTGAGAACCCCGAGAAAAATCACCTGGAAAAATAGCTCTTCCATCAAAAATGACCATTATGCTAAAAATATTTCTGTCTAAAACATTTTTACTCCAAAGAACACTCACCAATGGCCATTTCAATGAAAGATGTCGAGTCGAGACACTTAGTAGTAAATGAGATAATGATCTTCAAAATAATAGATACAGATCAGCTGCACAGTAGCTGAGCTGCTGTTCATGATGCACCACTGTTTCCTCTAAAGGCAGTCCATCTACTTTCTAAAACAGAAACTTGAAATCTCAAGTCATATTTTGTACTAACAATTTATAGGAATTGGCCTGAATGGGAGACAAAAGTTTTGTTATGTTGTGGCTCATATTTCAAACTACATACATGTATATTTATAAATAAATATAAAGTTTGAATTTATATCTCATCATTTTGTTGTTTCTTCTGAAAAATCATAGATATTGCAAAATATAATCAATTAGTATTCTTCTTCGTCTTCCACAGCTATTTCACAGACATACTTCAGTGCTCTCATCATAAACTTTTTCTCTATCACTTGATTTAAATTTCTTTTGAACTTTTTATACTGTAAATGATAAATTTGGGCTTTAAGTTGGTTTGTGGAAAGGTTTGTGGTTGTTTGTGGTGTGGTTTGTGGTGGTTTGTGGTAGTTTGTGGTGGTTTGTGGTAGTTTGTGGTGGTTTGTGGTGTTTAGTGCCACCCGTTATAAGGTAGGATTTTTCATTCCACATCACAAATTCAATACGTGTTGAATTAACAATGAATCCCAAAAATAGTGCTATTATTGTATCTGACGTTGTTTTTTTTTTTCATGGAACTTCCATGGCATAAAGGGCGTTTTCAGTGACTTGTTTCTTATAATATCTTGTTACACTAAGTCTATGTAACTGAAACCAGGAATTTTAATAAATTGTGTCTTAAAATAAAAGGAAGAAAATGACATTTGATGTGCGATGTTCGACAGTGTTGGAGGCTGGATAGTTCTCGCAATGAAGACGGTGTATATAGCGTTTAATGGGAGGAAGCGTGTGGTTCCAAGTAAAGTATTTTGATTATACCCCCGGCATTTATGCCGACGGGTATATAGCTTTTGCTTTTCCGTTCGTCCGTTCGTATGTTCGTTAGTTAGTTAGTTCGTTCGTAATTCCGGAACGTTCGTAGAATTTACGTCAAAGTTTTGGTTAAAGTTTCTCTAGTGGTGTATATCTCATGAACCACTGGTCAGAAACCATTCATATTTGGACCATAGGTACCCTATAGGGTTTGCTTTGTTTCCATGAGTTCGGACCCCAGGGTCCATGCCCAGGGGTGGGGCTGGAGGTCAAAATCTAGGTCACCTTTAAAATGTGCTGTTTACAATGTTAATGTTTCTTCTTTTAGTCCATATCTTAACACACAATCATAGGGATGTGCTCTTATTTAGTTCATAGATACCCGATAGGGTTTGCTTTCATATTCCATGTCACCATCCCCAGGGGTGGGGCTAGAGGTCAAAATCTAGGACACATTTATGATATGATAGATACCATGATAAATTTTCTGTAAGTCTATTTTCTTGACATCTAGGATCACAAAGTCTTGTCAGAAAGCATTCGTACTTAGAACATAGGTACCATGTAAGGTTCAGACTCTAGGGTCCATGTGTGGGGGTGGGGCTAGAGGTCAAAATCTAGAACTTCTTTAAATATTTTATTTTCTGTACTTTTCTTCACCACCATGTTTAGAAATCATTCATACTTGCACCATAGGTACTCTATAAGGTTTGCCTTGTGCCTAATGACATTAGACTTTAGGGTCCATGCCCAGGGTGGGGCTAGAGGTCAAAATCTAGGACATCTCTCTTTTTTTTTTTTTTTTTTTTTTAATAAATTAATATTATTGAAGAATGACATTCTATTTTCCATCTAGGACTGAGGACCTGACCCTCAATGTCCGCGATCAAGTCCTAGATTGAGTATACAAGTCAGCTCTGTATACTGTTATGAAATAGATCTGTCATTCTACTACACTCTTCCTCCCCATGGTTTTAGACGACAGTGCTTTTGCAAAAACAAATTTATAAGTAGTACTTGTTGAGGTTGCTCTCTTTTATTCGGGAATGCAGGTTCATTGTATTAGCGTCAGTGAGCATATATGGGTTGGGGGCGGTGGGCCTAGGGGTGTAGGGGAGCTACCAGCCGGGGGTATACGTGCCTCTCAAGGCACTTTTTCTAGTTAATTCATAAAAAAATTGAGATATAATGGGGTGGGGGTCTATATAGGTTATTTACCATCGCCTGGTTGGGATTTACTTTGAGTTCTTTAAATATATAGCACACAAATAAGAGTGTGGTGGCCTGTTTTTAGCTCACCTGAGCCAAAGGCTCACAAGGTGAGCTTATAGGATGGCCATGATCCGGCGTCCGTCCGTCCATGGTCCGTCCGTCGTCCACAATTTCAAAGATCTTCTTCTCTGAAACCACTTGGCCAGTCAAAGTGAAATTTTATGTGGAGCATCCATGGGTAGGGGGAACTGAAGTTTGATCGCGAGATCCGGGTCACATGACCAAGATGGCCGCTACGCCCATATATGGTAAAAACACTTCAAAAATCTTCTTCTCCAGTGGGCCAATTTCCACGAAACTGGGTAGGTAGCATCGGGGACTTCAACCAATCATATTTTGATAAAATTATGACCCTTGGATGACCTTGACCTATTTCACGGCAAGGTCAAATTTGGAAACATAGGCTTTTACATGGGAAAAAGTGAAAACTATGAATTTTTTGAAAACTATTGCAGCCTGAGGCCTGAAAAGTGGTAGATGAAAACAACTAATGAAGTAGATGAAGGTATGTGATTAATTTAGGTCAAGGTCATCTCTTGACCTTGGCCAGTCTGTCGTCCATACACACTTTTCAAAGATCTTCTCTGAAACCGCTTGGCCAATCAAAGTGAAATTTTATGTGGAGCATCCATGGGTAGGGGTGACGAAAATTTGATCGCGAAATCCAGGTCACATGACCAAGATGGCCGCCACACCCATATATGGTAAAAACCACTAAAAAATCTTCTTTTCCTGAACCGGAAGGCCGATGATTTTCACGAAACTTGGTATGTAGCATATTGGACTACAGCCCATCATAGTGGCCTGTTTTATAATAAGCTAACTGCCTGGAGGCACAAGCAGCCCATATTGAGAGGTCCTGTGTTGGATTTTTACCTAGCAGAACTTTTTAAGTCTAGAATCCATGATGAAACTTCTAAAGTATCTGTCAAGTTTGAAACAAAGTCAAAAGTTAATTCTAAACATTTAAATGTTATGTACATGTATTTCTTTCTCTAAATGAAGTCTTTGATGTTAAAAATGTTTTGCATTTAGTTTGAACAACAGCCCCCTTTGATTTTCATTTGTAGGTTGATACCCCATTTATATACATAATGCCCTAAGCTTTGAGCTCGGATGGTTTTAGAATTTTAGCCGCGTAATGAGAAAACCAATATTTTGCATATGCAAAAACAAAGACACAGATCAGCTTCGCGGTAACCGCATAGTTTTGTAGACAATGAGTGAGTAGCTATTTTCTTAAAGGTGGCCACTGAGATGACTAGGAAGTTGATTATAAAAAAGTGACAAGGATTACGGGTACATTGTTTTATTTGTCAATTAAATATGTAAATGTATTTTTCAAGTCTGGCGTTAAAATAGCACTAAAAATTAGGTCGCCGACCCATACTCTGGAATAATAAGCAGAATTAAGGGAGATTATCCATATTAAACAAGGGCATTATACTATTATGGTAATATATCCAGTCAATGAACTGGTCTATGAAATTGATTGATCGCCAATAGATTTTCAATGAATCCTTCATATGAGTCGCATCATGAGAAAACCAACAAATTGCATATGTGAAAACAAAGACGCAGATCAGCTGTGCAGTAACTGCACAGCTGATCAGCGCCTTTGTTTTCGCTACATGGATAGTACAATTCTTTTTCTTCTTAAATCCGAAATTTCAAGCTTCTATCTATCTTATGTAGCTGCACAGGTTGGTTTGTGTCAGGCCTGGTCGGAAATCCCAAAGACTGGTTTTCTTGTGTCGCAGCTCATATAAAGTCACCAGCCTTATTGGCATTACATCACATGGCCAGAATAGAATTGCTCAAAGTTTTTTTTTATTAGATCATAAATATCAAAAATCATAAAAAGAAAAATGTAAAATTGTGCATTTTATTGTGCTCAATAATGGATTACCATCTATACAGTGGTATGTTGTCAATTTATTTTTTTAGTGTAAAGTGTTTAAAAATAATAATAAAAAGATATGTATTGTAAAAATCAGTAAACATATGACATGGAAGTGCCCATTTAGAGAACAAGCCAGCTCTCTCTCACAGAATGAATTTATTTGTTCGGAAACCTTCGCGAGCACATAATTTTCGCAAATACATGTACATGCATGCACAATTTATTGCCTTGCGAATTTTAAGACCTCACTAATAAAGATTTATTCTGTGTCTTCTACCTTCTATTTATAATAAAGATTTAATATAAGCTTCATAGACTACTCCATTAGGGTAAACGCTCGCAAATTCAAACACTCGCCAATAATTCGGAAATAGAAAATTTGCGAAATGAAAGTCTTGTGGAAATTATTATGAGGTTCATTTTTCGATCCTGTCAAAAATTTATCTTTTATAATATATTAAATATTGGCAGACCAAATGAAAATTGCATGACATAGTATTTAACAGTATTCACTATTCAGAGTCTAAAGCTGGGCATAGGGCATTTCGCTTATAAATGTTTATTCTCAAGCAAGTGGGTTTCATGATCTCCTGCCCGATCGTCTTTGGTCTTTGATAATTATATGAGGCTCCAATCAGAGGTACTGTCTTCATATGACCTTACAGTTAGCTGTTGAATGCCGTTTTCAATATAACATTGTCAGTTTTTGGCTCCCAAAATGATTAATTTCCTGTATGTCTGTTGTAAGCAATCTCATTATAACATGGTTCACTTATAATACGGATTCTGTGGACCCCAAAGATAGCGTTATAATGAGGTTTACCTGTATTTCTTCAATTTTATCTTAAACCACAAACAAAAAAGTAATCATGGTTCATTTGGTTTGAACAATGTTGGTCATTCATGAAAAACTTGGTATTGAATAAAAAATGCAGACAGGAAATAATTATTATATTAAAACCAGGGGATGATGATTCATTCGGATGACATAACCCAATGACATAATCATGATGACACTCTTGACTCATAGATGCTGTTCAGTATTGAGTTTTCTGAACTCTTAACTCTTTGCATGAATGGGTGATCTGCAGATCAGCATGTAATCATGCACAGCTGATTGCATCCTTTGTTTTCATGGATTGTTACCACATTTTATAGTATAAAATAAAAATAAATTTCTAAATTCTAAAATTTTCAGCATTTTGCCATTTTCTATGATGGATGTCAGTTCAGTTTGTTGTCAAAATGGAGTAAAAGCTTCTGACAAACCCTATAGAGCCTTGGTGCCACTAGATTTCTTGCAGTAGCACGGTGGCCTAGTGGTAGAGTGTCATACTCTATAATTTTATATAGTACTGGTTTATACCCAGGAAGGTGCGGTTCTGTCCTGACATGACTGAAAAATTGTTGACTGGGACGTTAAACCTCAATACAAACAAACAGATTTGAGCCTGTGCGTGAGAAAACCAACAATTTGGGTTCCCACAAGGTCAGACACTAACTGGGCTGTACAGTTACAGAAGATAGTTAGAGGCTGGAAATTTCGGATTTAGAATGAAGAGGAATTGTAGACCATTGTACTATCCGTGTAGAGAAAACAAAGTTGCTGATCAGCTTCGCAGTTACTGCGAAGCTGATCTGCGCCTTTGTTTTCGCCTATGCAGATTGATGGTTTTCCCATGCAGTGGCTCATTTCTTATTTTGATATTGCGGATTGATGCAACATCTAATCACACGTCACATTGGCAAACTGGAGTGTGATGATTGGAAGACATGGCAACAACCATGTGAGGCGCTCTTGCTTATTCATCAGTAAAACGTGTCTGTGTAATGTATACCCCCTTGAACGCCACTTTTATATAGCAAAATGGGGTATGCAGGGTATACCTATTTCTCTTATTTTTGCTACAAAACATAGATTGTGGGTACTCATTAGAACTGGCTCGGTGAGGCGGTTTTTTCGTGTACCCACAATCTATGCTTTTTGCAAAAATAGAAAAATATCAGAATTTTTCTGATTAGATTTTTGTTTCACAGCTGAAAACATCAACATTATTGCATGGAGCCAACCTTAGAAATATTTTTGTTTCACCTTACCCGACCCTGTTTCTCAGGTGTGGGTCGGTCGGTCGGAATCTTATTTTATTTTTATTTGCTCAGGTTTTATATAGATTGAAATTTATTTTTAGTTGTTCTAATATAGCTAAAACTTGATTGCAGAAATGATACTTACCTAGAAGGCTATCATTGCATGAAAGCATTATCAGACAATGTATCCTTCTAAAACATGAAATTTTTGCCTCTCTGTAGTGAACAATAATAAAAAAAAACAATCTTGTATGAAAAATTGCAATAAAATTTTTTGGGTAGGGGCAATTTTTTAGGGTCGGTCGGGTAAGGGGAAACAAAATTAGTATAATTTTAATTTTGGCCTGGGCAAGTTTTCATGATGTTATTCTGGCTTCCAGTCACCACAATACATTAATTGGGATTTGATTTATCTAAAAGCATGCTGTATTAGTCATGGAGTCAGAAAAGAGAGTTCTTTTGTTGATTCTGGTCAATCTTCCTCCATGTAATGTCCAGAGCATGACACTTTTAAGCCCTTACATTTAGGAAGCAGTGGTATACTGAAAAATTGTTGACTGGGACCTTAGGCCAAAATTAAATCTTTTATGTCTCCAATATTCTATTGTACATGTATTCTTATTTTTTCTCATCAAGGCATACTTCGCCAATGATGTGGAAAACATAATTAAACTTAGGGCCATTTTTACTGATGATTTATTCCAAATAATAGCAATGTGTTGTTTTTATTGACCTGCTTACATCATATTGTATGTTTAATACAGTTTAATGACCCCAACAGAATATCCTACAATATTTTGTACTTTTAAATATCATTCTGTCTGTGAAAAAAAAAAAAACACTTCTAAATGTACGCGTTTTTAAAGGGGTGGGGTGGGATTTAGAATTCTACAGAATATTTCGCATAAGTTAAGAGTCGGCAACACTGTTCAAAGTGAGGTCTGTTCAAGATACCGGTAAGACTTCTATAATTATAATTCAATAAAAGTATCCAAGTTTTTGCCACCTGTATTTTTTCATCGATCAGTATGTATAATTACCAATACAATATGTCTTTTTGCATAATTAATAAAGTAATGTAATTACACCAGGAATTCTTTTTAAAAGGATATGGAAAACTTTTATTTATGTTGTGAAAAGAATGTAAAATATAGTTTATACCAATGACTGATATGGAATATACAAACATCTGGACATTTAACAGGGTTATAAACACCAGTCATTTGTAACCACTGCTCTCCCACCTACGGGGAAGGGTGGGGATAATGACTTTTCAGTTTCAGGCAGCCCTGCTATGAACCTCACCTCCAGGGGACAAACTGGAGGTCAAAACTTTGCTCTTTGCCCCGCCCTTCGCAATAGAAAATCTCCTTGGGGTAAGGATCCTAATATCAAAATCCTGTCATTTCCCCTGCACTGCGGGGACACTTGAAAAGTAATTGCCCCGCACTTTAGCCCGGCTTTCCCCCCCCCTTCCCCGTAGGAGGGGGGGGGGGGGTGGGTGGGCAGTGGTTACAAATGACTGGTGCATAAAAGCTCCACTACTCCCTGGGCCTGTAGGGGAGGTGGATACAAGTGACTAGTGCATAAAGATTTCTGTCTTGTTTCAGGTATAGTTATAACAGACTGTGATGAGGCGGGGAAGAATGGTTACCGTAGTTACGACGGCATCTCTGTTGTCCCCGGCAACCAGAGAGAGCTAGTTGTTCAACACCTCTCACGTGCAGGGAGAATGTAAGTGGATGTATTTTCATTCCTAGGCGTCACGAAACACGCCCATACAATACACTATTTTTTAGTGCAAAAACTGGTAAGTTTCTGCTGAAATAATGTTGATACTGTCCAATGTCTACTCAAAAATAGATTGTGGGTAAACTTTAGAACAGCTTTAGCAGGGCGTGGAGGTTCTAAAGAGTACCCACATTCAATTTTTTGGCAAAAAAATGGCTGTTCATCTTGTAGGCATGTTTTTATAATGTAGGGGAGCAGAGCTGCTCGGTGGCAGAGATTCATCTTGGGATTCAGAGGTCAAGGCTGAAAACATTTGCTATGAAGTAATTTCAAATATTAATCTGTGCTTGTAGCAGGGTAAAGGCATTCCAAATATAAATAAATATATATAAAATATTGAATTTTTTAGCCAGGTCCCGAGGTTATAGAACTTTTAATGCTCAACTCAGCTGAGCATAAAATTTAAGCTGCTCATAAATACAGAAATAGCCCAAATATATTGATATTGAAGGTGCCTGTTATTTATCCTGCTAATAAATGTTAAAATGCCAACAATGGCAGTCTTCTATATTCATCTTCTGAGACTGTACAGGCAGGTTTGTGTCAAATCTGGTTGGAAACTCAGACATGTTACAGATCTTATCAAGCTGGTGGTGCTGATCAAGAGGGAAAATGAACTCTCTTCTGTCAGAGTATGTGATAAATTTGTAGTTGCCTACCTTTGTAAATAACAACATGAGCCTTGATGTGAGAAAATCGGGCTTCGAGACGACGGCCCTGGTCTGACACAAACCGACATGTACAGTCTCAGAGATAGGCTAGAAGCTTGAAATTTTGGATTTCAATAGAAGAAGGATTGTTCTATCCAAGGTGCTGCTCAGCTGTGCAGTAATTGCACAGTTGATGCAGTAATTGCACAGCTGATCAGTGCCTTTATTTTCGCATATGCAATAATCCTGTTTTCTCATGACACAGCTCATATGTAGGAGTGCATCCTCAAAATGTATGATCTTGATACATGCATCTTTATATCATTTGACACTTTTAAATAGACTGAATAGACGGATGCAGGGTGCACCTCAAGCAATCTGGCTTTTATGCTTTTTCAAAGGGAAGACAATAACCATGGCATAGAATTTAAAATTATGATATCAGTTCCTTCTCTTTACTAGTCACTAGGAGTGTGGTGGCATAGTGGTAGAGCGACCGACTCTGAATCGAGAGGTCTTGGGTTAGATCCCCACAGGCGTCACTGTTGTGTCCTTGAGCAAGACATATTAACTCCCTGCAGTACTGGTTAAACCCAGGAAGTGTTGGCTCTGTCCCGACATGACTGAAAAATTGTTGACTGGGATATTAAGCCTCAATACAAACAAACTAACTAGTTACAAAAGCTTTAGCCGTCGTTTTGGTCCAGCAAATTGCTGGTGGTTTATCCAAATAACTGTCCCCTGTTTAAGGGTATTACCCTGCCTTTTCTTGATGAAAACGGATTCTGTAGTTGAACTGTATAATCAGTAACACAGATACTTGCTGTGCAAACACTAAAATTCCAGCCTGTGCCTTTTCCAGAAGCTGAGGGGGTGGAGATGGGGCAACCTACTTAAAAATGACTACTGCATTTATGCTGCAACAGTCATTTGTAACCACTACCCCGCACACCTATGGGGAAAGGTGGGGATTATTACTTTTCAGCTTTCGGTGCCCCACCCCCAGAGTTACAAGCTGGAGGTCAAAACTTTGCTTTTTGCCCTGCCCTGCCCTTCCCAACATCTCCCTTGGGTAAGGGGACAATCAAAAAGTAATTGCCCAGCACTTAAGCTTTCCCCCCATGCTGCCCCATAGATGGGGGGGGGGGGGTTACAAATGACCGGTGCATTTGATGGTGATTCAATGAAATTGTCCAGACAGATGTAATTGATTTGTATGACTATTGACTGGCTACTTGTCTGATGTAGGCCAACTTGATTGATGACGAGCTGTCATAGTGCTCCACTGTCATCATTACATGTAATTGACCTCATCTGGTGTATTCATGGGTACACCATGACATTTGGTAGGATTTTTATGATGATTATTATTTATAATGCACCTGTGTTTCATTATATAACCACATATCCCCCTTCCCCCAATCTTGGATGATTGGTTTCCGGGGTAATTGTTGGGCAATTTCATTTTGATTGTCACTGAAATGAAGTTTTGTGCATATTTGTTAAAGCTTTCAAGTTTGTATGTAGTGGGGGTAAGTGTGTGTGTGTGTGTGTGGGGGGGGGGGGTGCAATTTCATTTTGACTCTCTCCACAGTGCATGGGAAATGAGAAGGTTTTAAGGCTATTATAAAAGATAGTACATGTTAGGAAATCTTACCTCTATATTTGTAAAAGATAAAATGTATAATTATGATTCCAAAATGGAAATGGCCTAAGCTGTTCAAGTATGAAAATCCTGCAAGCGAATCTTAAGTTGTAGCTGGCAATGTTGTGATATGACTGAAAATTTTTGGAAGGACATTCAAGCTGAACACATGCTTTGGTTAGGAAGGAAACTTTAATTGCCATTTGAGCTGCCTCATGGGAAAACCAACAATCTACATAGGCGAAAACAAAGGCGCAGATCAGCTTCGCAGTAACTGCGAAGCTGATCAGCGCTTTTATTTTCGCTACAGGGATAGTACAATTCCTCTACTTTCTAAATTCAGAATTTCCAGCCTCTATCCATCTTCTATGACTGTACAGACTGCTTTGTGTCAGACCTGGTCAGAACCCAAATTGTTGGTTTTCTCACGCACAGGCTCATTTATCATTAGGGGAAACTGATAATTAAACATGACATGAGCTTATGCAAATGTATCGCTTTGCAATATAAACCTGTCTTAAGGTTTACTGTCAGGTCTGATACAAACCAGACTGCACAGTTGCAGAAGGTGGCCAGAGGCTTGAATTTGCAGTTTTACCAAGTAGAATGCTTCGTACTTCCAATTAAGACCTTGCTAATCAGTTGCAAGCTAAACATGGTGCTGAACTTCTTTGTATGCAGCCGATATGCTTAAAACGGATTCTCTTATAGTTGGCTAAAAATAAAGGTAAACATGATTATCAGAAATAGCAACAGTTTGTAAACAATGGTTATCTTTATAAGGTTAAGCTGTGTTTAGATGCATGCTGAGCAAGTTAAAGGAAACATGGATTAAATATTTAGTTTATGGGAAAAATATTCAGTTTGATGTGCAAAAGGAAGCTTAAATGCTTAAATTTGGTGTTTATTTCATTTCAACTGAATTTAAAATCTTACGGATTGTGCCTTTCTGGTGATTTTCTACCTGTGCTTTTGTTTGAGTCGCCACATTACGAAAACACACCCATGCGATATACAGATTTTTTTCAGCTAGAAAAAAAAATGAAAAAAAAATTTCAATGGAATAATTTTGATATTTTTGCACATATATTGTGGGAAGACATTAGAACTGCCTTGGCGAGGCGGTTCTAATGAGTACCCACAATATTATGTTTTGGGTCAAAAATAAGAAAAATAGGTTTACCCCTTGTCCCCACTTTCACTATAATATAAAAGTGGGGTTTGAGGGGGTATACATTTCACGGACATCATTAGCTGTGTCATGCTGAAGTCGAATTTTTTTGTTTTCGAAGATTTTATATGAGTTGTTGCTTAATGTCGGTGGTCATGAGCTGATGTTATTTCTGAATGATCAGATATCCTTAATCATATTATAAACTGTTCCAGGGGACACACTATGCAAAGGTCAAAATTGGGGTTACATGTAGTAGTTTCCCCTCCCTTCCCTGGGATTGTGGAGTGTGTGTGTGGGGGAGGGGGGGGTGAGGGGGGAGGGGAGGGGTGTGATTACAGATTGCTGGTGCTATAATAATGATATTTTCTGTATGACATAATTATGCTATAGTCCATGGAACCTTGTCCAGAAATCATTTGGACAGATTATCGAAAATCTGCCAGTCTTCTTCTTGGACATGTTCAATACCATGATGTTATATGAGCCGCGACGAGAGAAAACCAACTTTTGGGTTTCCGACCAGGTCTGACACAAACTGGCCTGTGCAGCTACAGAAGATGGCTAGAAGCTTGGAATTTCGGATTTAGGAAGAAGAGGAATTGTACTATCCGTGTAGCGAAAACAAAGGTGCTGATCAGCTGTGCAGTTACTGCACAGCTGATCTGCGCCTTTGTTTTTGCATAGGCAAAAATCTCAGGTTTTCTCATGGCGCAGCTCATATAGCATCTACATGATGTTATATATAGCAGCTTAGGTCTGTTCATTTGAGCTGTGAATAATTGAATACATTGGGTGTCTGGTGAAAATATGTGCCGTATCATATGAAAATCTGTCTTTGAGTCTAATTTTTTGTTTAGCTCACCTGAGCTAAAGGCCCATTATGCTTACAAGGTGAGCTTATATTATACCCATGCTCTGTTGTGTCGTGTTCGTCATTGTTGTCGTTGTTGTCCACAATGTTCAAACATCTCTGAAATCCCTAGACCAATCATAGCCAAACTTCATATTGAGCATCCTTAGGAAGGGGGAACAAAAGTTTATATAAACAATCCAGGTCACATGACCAAGATGGCCACCATTCCCATATGATTATGGTAAAAACCTTAAAAAATCTTCTGGAACCAGTGGTCTGATTTCAATGAAACTTGGTATGTTGCATCGTGAACTCTGGCACATCATATTTTATAAAAATCATTACCTTGGGTTGACCTTGACCTATTTTATGTCAAGGACAATTTCGGTCACATAGGCTTTTCAATGGGAAATAGTTGTATGGGGTATATTATAGAATTTTGAGTTTCATGGTATACTTTGGATATTAAATCAGTGTTCGCACAACAGCAGTCAACCATAAATTCTTAATGTCAGTAATTAATACACAACACCTTGCATGTCTCAATGCAGCCTTGCGATAGCCTTGCGATAGCCTTATGTGCTGCGCATCCTTAAATATCTGTACAAAGATTGCAAAGAAAATGAACTTGTTGAAAATGTATTGCTGCAGCCATATATATAACTCATTATTTCGTACAGAAATTATAATTATTGAGAGTTGTCTTTGCAGTCTTTTGGCTGCTGCTAGGCTGATGTGAAATAGTCTTTACATTATTTGATTGCTTTGAGCATAATTCTGTGAAATGGCTTGACAAATAACCACTTTTCGTGCTAGAAATATGAGCCACATCATGAGAAAACCTGATTTTTGCATATGCAGCAACAAAGACGCAGATCTGCTGTGCAGTGTCTGTGAGTGCACAGCTGATCGGTGCCATTGTTTTTGCTACACGGATAGTACAATCTTTTGTCTTATTAAATCTAAAATTTCAAATTTCTGTGGCATCAGACTGGATCGTTTCTGACCTGGTCGGAAACCCCAAAGACCAGTTTTCTCGCATCGAAGCTCATATTGTAGGCTTATATGGTGCAGACAAAGTGCTAATTTGGTAAAAGTGAGAAATTGAACGTTGTAAAATCAACCATAAAATGCTGTGTCTGCTTCGGATAAAAGTTCACTAGCTTTTGTATGTTAGGAAAAGGAAAGGATTATACGTTTTTTTCCAGGAACTGTTTTGTTTCTGAAATTGTGGATTAGCAATTCTTGTTAAAGAAAACATTCTTATAATTGTTTTATTCATTTATTTATTTATTTATTTTTATTTTATTTTATTTTTTGTTTACTTTATTAGAAAAACAAAACAAACAAAACAAAACAAAAAACAACAACATGCATTGACATGCTTTTGACAGGCTGACTTCTTCGGAATTTCCATAAGATTGATAAAACAAACAAAATAGGTCAGATAAATTGTGTAGCATTTTAGATTGGGTGGCATTTAACCTTTAGCATGCTGAGCAATATAGTGAAATCGATATCGCAGCCCACTGACGTTTTTTTCCAATTTTGTCCGTGTTTTCTTAATTTTTGAGCCATAAAAACAGCTGAATAAATTCAACAAACGCAGTAAACAAATCTACTTTCGGTTTCGGAAGTCTTTGTTACGCCGATTTCTAGCGTAAAAATTCATCATACGTACCGTTACGATGTCATATTTTGGGTGTAAATGCACCCAGTTTTCCATTTACCAGCGAAAAAAGCGCTGAAAATGCATTTCTAATGCAAAAATAACGAAAATCCGATCAAAATCGGCCGACAAATCGGTCCCAAAACCACAAGCCGCCATGTTGTTTTCATGCGCAACTGTCTGGGCATCGCTCATTAATATTCATTTATATAAGTAGGCAGTGGGCGAAAAGTGCGGGAAATTTGAAAGCGGTTTTTCTTGTCGACCGCAGTCGCCTCTAGTTGGCACAGATAGGTATTCCACGGGCGACCGCAGCCGCCTACAGCATGCTAAAGGTTAATGGTATGCAGTGTGATTAACCTATGGTATAATGCAGTGGAAATCGGTCAAGTTTTAATTATTCTTTCAATTAATCCAATTTGAATATGCAGTACTAAAATACTATTAAGTGTGCTTAGTCTAGCAAACAAAAAAAAAAAAAAAAAAAAAAAAAAAAATATACTTGAAAGTCAGTTCCTTTTTCAAGGGAGTTGTTTCAAGGAAGTTGTTGGAGATGTATTTCAATACGAAAACTTGCCCATGCAATATTTATTAATAATTACAGAGATTTTCAGCTGTAAAAATTGAAAATTTTCCAGAGAAAGTCTTTGATAATATTTTTCTTATTTTTGCTCAAAACATAGATTGCGGGTACACATGGAATTTTAAGTCTAACGAGTTCCCACAATCTATGTTTTTGAGCGAAAATAAGAAAAATAGGTATACCCCTGTAAACCCCAGTTTTACTATACAAAAGTGGGTATGAGGGGTATACATTTCGTGGACATGTTTTCCTGATGACAATAAATCCATTCAGTGCATGCTACACACAATGCACAGAATTTTTTTTTTTGAAACCAAATTTGATGAGAAGCCATTGCTTCATATGTTTTGGCACCCATGCCCTAGATGTTATATAATTCTTTGTCTGAATCCGAAGAAATATTGTCATACTTAGCTCCCTGATTAATTTGCTTTGATCTGACTGTAAGAAAAACAGACAAGTTTTGTATGTAAATGCAAATATAAATCTTGCTTAAGCTTATTCTGGGAGGCTTGATTGATGTTTGAAATAAGCAGGAAGTCAATGATAGTCTGAAGACTTAGAGGCTGTAATTTTACACTGGTTATCCAGAGACAACACTGAGCACACCGGTTATCAGAGAAAAAATACACAGATAGTCAGTATAAGGCTGTAGGATGCAATAAAAGCCTGTCTGGGAACAACTTACCACGAATGAAAATGAAATTAATATATATATATGCCTGGCGGGGAACAACTTAATGTAAATTCGGAAATTTTTGTGTGACATTTATTTCTCAAATTTTCTATTTCCGAATTATAAGCGAGTTCTTGAATTCGCAAGTGAGTTTCCATGTATTCTATAAAGTTGATACTGAAAATTTATTGGCGAGAACTTTGAATTTGCGAGGCCTCCTATTCGCGAATATTAGCGAAAATTAAGTTCTCGCAAATATTTCCGGATTTACAGTACCATAGATTAGACTGAACCTTGCCAAGTTGTTCTTGCACACCAGATAGAGAAATCCTACGTTTTACCCCATGTGAGAAATTTTTATCTCACCCTCGTTATCTCACCTCAGTCGCACCCTGCGTTCAAGTGTTCTTTTTTAACATTGGTTGTATAGGACGTCACGTAATTTCGTCGCCAAGCGCACACGTCACGATGACGTCAAAACGTTTAAATTCAAAATGGCGGACGATGCGATTGTAGCATTTTTTTAGGTAAATAGTATAAAAATCAAGCTTCGCCAAATTACGGCGTGCAAGAAAAAGAAACCATCATGAGTGTCAGGTATGGATAGACAAATCTGTCCCTCGGGTCACAGTTTGGCATCACGAGGCGAGCCTCGTGATGCCAAAATGTGACCCTCGGGACAGATTTGTCTATCCATACCTGACACTCATGTAAGATTCTTATATTCTCAGACAATATTTACATTTATTCCTTATTGATGTGGTTTCATGTGTGTTTGTTATTCTCAGTCTTGTTGGTTGTATCTGGATAAACAGTGTGCTGATTGGTACAGAAATAAGCAGAAAGTCAATTATAGCCCGAAGTTACAGACTGTAAGTTATGACTGAAATACAATCTTGTTCTTGATTACAAGAACTTCTTTTAGGCTCTATAATGTTTATATATGAGCCATCTCATGAGAAAACCAACAATGTGTTTTCCTAACAGGTCTGACACAAACCGAGCTGTACAAGTACAGAAGATGGTTAGACATTTTGGATTTAGAAAGTAGAGGAAATGTACTATCCTTGTAGCGAAAACAAAGGCGCTGATCAACTGTGCAGTAACTGCACAGCTGATCTGCGCCTTTGTTTTCGCATTTGCAAAAATTTGGTTTTCCCATGACACGGCTCATTTGCTTTAAGGCTGTATGGCCTGCCTACTTTGTCTTTTGTATTGGTTGAAGATCTCTTTCTTTGGATGTTAATATTATAGGGATACTGAGACTTTACTGTCTTATTGTGGCACTTCCTGGAACTTACTTTTATATTTGTGAGGTTTACAACAGAACTACAGTAGATTTATGTTATAATTGTGTTTTGATTTAATGGCCGGCTTATCCAAAAAGTTTAAACCATATTTATTTTACTTTACATAGAAAGTTCATGTTCGTTTGTTTGCATTGAGGCTTAACCTCCCAATCAACAATTTTTCAGTCATGTCGGGAGTGAGCCAACTCTTCCTGGGTTGAACCAGTACTGTAGGGAGTTAATGTGTCTTGCTCAAGGACACAACACGGTGTCGCCTGTGTGGATCGAACCCAGGACCTCTAGATTCGGAGTCCGACGCTCTACCACTACGCCACCGCGCTCCATGAACTTATCATATAGGATCTTAATAGGTCATACAGAGACGGCAAGTTTTCTGACAACACAACTCTTGTTCTGAAATTGTTGACATAATTATCTGAGCCGCATCGTGAGAAAACCGGATTTTTGCCTAGGCGAAAACAAAGGCGCAGATCAGCTTCGCGGTAACCGCGAAGCTGATCAGCGCCTTTGTTTTCGCTACTCGGATAGTACAATTCCTCTTCTACTTAAATCCGAAATTTCAAGCTTCTAGCTCTTTTCTGAGCTTGTACAGGCCGGTTTGTGTCGGACCTGGTCGGAAACCCCGAAGACCGGTTTTCTCGCGTCGAGGCTCATTCTGTGCAAATAAACCCAACTCCAGAGGATGGGTTGCTTCATTAATAGAAATTATGAATAATTCCAGTAATTGCTTTGAATTATTGTTTGCCTAATGAATTAATTAATTAGCTAGTGAAGAATGTTTTCAAGTTTGCCAAGAACAAATTCTTCTCAGTTCATGTCGTGTTTTCTCAGAGGTCTTGACAGAACATTTGAGCCGCGTCATGAGAAAACTGCTGGAAGTTTGCCTGTGTGAAAACCAAGGTGCAGATCAGCTGTGCAGTAACTGCACAGCTCATCAGTGCCTTTTTTTTCACTACTCGGATAGTACAATTCTTCCTCCTCTACTTAAATCCAAAATTTCAAGCATCTAGCTTTTTTCTGACTGTACAGTTCATTTTGTGTAGGACCAGGTTGGAAACCCCGAAGAACGGTTTTCTTGTGTCATGGCTCGTTTCATTCATATGTCCGCCAAACACACTGATGCTCAACCAATGGTCAAATATGAGTAACAACTGCTCTTGGAGGGAAATAAAAAAAATGTGAAATGTCATGCTGTAGCCAATGGATTCCTTTGCTTGTGGTATAAATATGAGGTCAGAAAGTTCTCTGGTTTTGTCAGTTTTACATTTTAGCTCACCTGTTGTCTTGTAAAACTTGCAATGTAGCTTTGTTAAGCAAAAAGTAAATCTGAAATTTTTACCACTATTATATAGGGTTCCATAGACTACTGCGTGACAATAGATTCCCTAGACGGGGAGCTCGATAGCATAGTGGTAAAGCATCTGACCCCGCATTGAGAGGTCCTGGGTTCAATCCCCACTGGCGGCCTAGCACCATGTTGTTTCCATGACCATATTGGTAAAGCATCAGACTCTAAATTGAGAAGTCCTGGGTTTGATCCCCACTTGCGGGACCATGCTGTTTCCATGAGCCTAGTGGTAAAGCATCAGACTACGAATTGAGGTCCTGGGTTCGATCCCCACTGGTGGCACCATATTGTGTCCATGAGTAAGACACATTTACTCCCCAGAGTACTGGTTTAAACCCAGGTAGCAGTAGCTCCGTCTTGACATGACTGAAATATTGTTGACTGGGACTTTAAACCGCAATACATCTCTGGTTCTCTTCTTAGGGCGGGTGTTTGTCATGTAATTCACCTTTCATTTGTAACCACGGCTCCTACACCTAAGGGGAAGGGTGGGGATTATGACTTTTCAATTTTCAGTGCTACAACAGGTATATAAGCCGCACCCCAAGGGAACGAATTGGAGTTCAATACTATGCTCTTTGCCCTGCCCTTTGCAATAGAAAATCTCCCTGGGGTAAGGATCTTGATATACCTGTCATTTCCCCTGCGCTGCCAGGACAAAAAAAAAGTAATTACCCTGCACTTTAGCCTGGCCATCCCCCACCCTTCCTCGTAGGAGGGGGGGGGGGGCTTAGTTACAAATGACTGGTTCATCATAGGTATTAAAGGTGCCATTGATTCGACTCAGTTATCTTAGGTGCAAAATGGTTAAGATGCTTAGAAAGGCACTTTGCTATGTTGCTTGGAAAATTGTCCTTGAGAAGATAAGAACTTAAAGGTCTCATTAGTGAGTGGGAAAATTAGCATGAGATGGCGTAATAAGTCTAAATGTAAGCTTTAATTCAAAAATATATGATCCCCAACGTGACAAAATGTACCTTCGGACATTCTGACGTTACAAATAGGAAACTGCTAAAATGCCGAAAAATCATGAAACATACGTTTTAGAAGTAGCACTGTATTTGTAATCTTTGAACACTGGGCTATCCAATAAATGGGGTTTAAAACATATTTAAGTTCAATATTTGGGGTTATCTGCCCTTGTTTTTGTCCATTATATACTTATTTTTCCTATATCTCTCTTCAAACCGTAACCATAGCAACCACATAGTCACAGATTTAGACAAAACAATTTCTACAGATTAATTGTAAGGATGATATGCTTCTATCTAAACAATATGTACTGGCCAATGCTTCAACAATTTTAAGAAAATACATCAAGTTTTGCAGACACTATTTATATGCAGGAATGCATTTACGCAACGTTGATGTCATATTTCAGGACAATGACGTCTGAAGGGTCCATATACAAAATATGTCATAACTCACAAAATAATTTGATTAATCTGGTCAAATAAAGACTATTAGACTCTAGAAACATTATACAGTCAAAGTATGATTGTTTTGCTGATAATCACAAAATTGTCCGAAGGTACATTTTCTCATGTTGTGGCCCATATGTCAAATGGTGCAGACATGGACCAGGCAAACCAGACCAGCTGTCTGATTTTGGTCTTCATTGTTTGTAATTCGGCTGTCATGTTTTGGATACATTTTCTTTGACTTAAACCTCTCTATAGGGAGCGCGGTGGCGTTGTGGTTATATCGTTGGACTCCGAATCGAGAGGTCCTGGGTTCGATCCCCACAAGTGGAACCGTGTTGTGTCCTTGAGCAAGGCACATTAACTCCCTACGGTACGGGTTAAACCCAGGAAGCGTTGGCTCCGTCCCGACATGACTGAAAAATTGTTGACTGGGATGTTAAGCCTCAATACAAAAAAAAAAAAAAAAAAAAAATAAAAAAAAATAAAAAAAAAAAAAAGATAAAACTTCTTTATTCCAGTGTGAACTGAGCAAAAGTTGCTAGTGTATTATTCAAAATTTTAGGAACTTATTAAAAATGGCAGCTTTAAGTAATTGCTGCTACATGGCAGAATAAAGTCTTTCAATGATTTCATGATAATGTATATATATATAGTGCAGTAATAACATCCTTATAGGCCTGAAGCTTTATGGCTGTTATGCTGTTATAAAATCATTTAACATATGAGCCACCTCGTGGAAAAACCAACAATGTGGTTTCCCAACAGATCTGACACAAACCGGCCTGTACAAGCACAGAAGTAGGCTAGAAGCTTGAAGATTCGGATTTGAAAAGAAGATTAAGTGTACTATCCGTGTAGCGAAAACAAAGACGCTTATCAGCTTCGCGGTTACCGCGAAGCTGATCTGCGTCTTTGTTTTCGCCTATGCAGATTGTTGGTTTTCCCATGAGGCGGCTCATATCTTGTCTCTAGAGTGTGAAGAGACAGAATTTTCAGGCAAATCCATTAAAATTCTGTATCTGGTTAGAAATTACATAAGTAACAAAATAAGTCTCAAATCCAGTGATTTTTGTGGAATGACTTATGCACAAGCACTCTCTGGGGAAACCCCTGCTAAACACTCAGCATCCCCGTGCCCACTCTCCACCCCCCCCCCCCACCCCCTGCCAGTGTAAGCTGCACTATGGGGACTGTGGGAAAACAACAACAACAAAAAAAAAAAAACAAAAAAACAATAACAACCTTGGTTCCCCGACACCTTCCCCCTGGGTGCTTTGGAGCTGTGGTTACAAAAGACTGGTGCATAAATTTTTATTTACTACTAATACATAAGATATCACAAATATGTAACTTTGAAACATACAGATTAAATTTGTCTGGCCACTTTTGATGATCTTTCATGGGCAAAACTGGAATATAATAATATTAAATTGTGTAAGAAATGTTTTGAGATGTTTTCATTATTCACGGTTTGTGGATTTATGGCCTATGATTTATTTATGGACATGATAACTCTGCACTTTGTCACAGTTTGTCTGAAGTTGTTGAAGTGGTCAGTGATAAGGAAAAAATCATCTATTCTGGATCTGCATCATGAAGATATCTCAACCTGCAAGTGCTTATAGCATGGAGAAATATACCAAGTTTTCTTTGTTTCATATACAAAATAATGCAAGAAATAGAGGATCTTTATTAAACGAGCCTTGGGCAAATATGTTACATATTCCCACAAAAGTGTTAATAGACGTGTGGTCATAACATTTATTTTTTATACCATGATGTTATCCACTGGAAAATGGCGACATCATATGATAATTATGCATATTATAAATTCATGGGCACATTTTGTGAAAGCAGCATGTATTCTTTTGTGGTATTTTCGTAGTTTTCTATTGCTGGCAAGAGTGGTGGCTCTGTGGTAGAGCATCAGACTCCAAAGTGAGAGTTCATGGGTTAGGAAACTACGGTAAATGACCAATTAGTTCGAACACCCTAGCAGTTCAAACACCAAAAATTATCTTGGAACTGGTCCCTTAAAATTGCTCTTATAGTTCGAACAGTTCATTTTTTCAAGGACCTAAATTTCTAATACTTCGTACACAAGAAAAACTTGGTATGTTTGTAAAATAAAGACCAACAAATACATCTTTTTGAGGTTCCTTTTTTACTGAACAGTAGCTTTCTTTTCTCGTGACAGCTCGCACTAATCACGGTGGTAGCGGACGGGCCAAATAAAAATATCTCTTACCCTGAAACTCCTGTAAAATGCCTGCGCATTTATTGCCGATTTCTCCAGCTTTTTAGTATTTTATTAAGACAAAAGATGTGTGTAATGGCAAACATCTGAAATTTCTCTACCAAATTTTCTTGCTATAGACGAAGCATATGAATCCAAAGTAAAAAGTTGTTGCATTTTTAAATGAAAGTCCTTAGTTCAGAAACTGGGTTACAATCAATTTTTAGAGGAAGTTGTAATGACACACTTTTTTGGAAAGGTCATTTCAGGGCTGCGCCACGTGAAAAGGTCTTGACTTTGTCTATAATTATTACAAATGGTGCGTGGTGATTTAGTTCTTTCAGCAACATAGGAAAGATGAAATTCGGAGCGGGCACGGTGAAGGCAGCACGTAGTTTTAGAGCTCTGTTTTTAAAATTTAATTCATTGAAAATTATTGCTGGTGAAGGACTTTTCGAAAAATTGTGTATATATGGTGAAGAATATTGGTAATGGTGTAGTGTATATAAAAAATTGAGACGACAAATCTGCTGAAAAGAGATATTCTCATGGCGGGAGACGTGGCGTTACTTGGTCGGCCATATTGGATTGTCGTGAAAACAGTATTGCCAGTGTAAAAAAGTGTAAAACCTGGGTATATTTTCTAAAGCTGAGCCTTAAATATTTGCACCTGAAACTGTAAAAGATTGCTGGAGGACGGTTTTTTCTTATTTTCTCCGGAAAGAACTTTATCCTTACACGTGGCATGTCGTAAGAGGGTCCAATGAGAAACTGTTGAGTAAACTCAAAGGTGCAAAAAATCCACTGTAAAAGTCCAAAAAATTTGACTATAAGTTTGGTACCCAAGCAAAGAGCCTGGAAAAAGTCAAAATTACCGGTTATAGAACTTTGTGATGCTAAATGTACCCTGTGCAGTAATAAAACTCTCCACATTCCAAAAAGTCAAGATTTGTGTGGTTGGGCAAGAGAATATCATAAAGTGACTCTGTGGTGAACTGTTGTCTTTATACAGTGAAATCAAATGTTATGACTTCCTGGTAAAATGTAAAAAGTCAACCGCAGTGGTAGTCAAAAAGTCCGAGCCAAAACAATAAGCAGCCATAGCCTGAAATTCAGGCTCCTTATTTTGATTAGCAGCTACCACTTACTAGCAGCTTCCATACACATTACCACACATGACATCTTATTTTTAGTGCCCGCTTTTTAAGACTTATTTTAAATTCATTAGGCATCCATCCCTTCGCATTATCATTCTCATTTGTGTTATTGAATTTACACTTTTATAGTCTCTTGCACATTCATATATTTCTGGGACACCTATAACACTGTTGTCTAACGACTCCGTATATGCTCGGATTGGTACTGTAGACTCCGGTGAAAATAGGATTGGTAAGAGTTTCAAAATGGCGGAAGGGGATGACAGACGCGAGGTCAACAGGTAATTTTGATCTTTTTTAAGCCTTCATTTTCACCCTCAAAACAAATTAGGGGTTTGAACATTAAACTTTATCATTCCTAAGGGCACTTTGAAATTACCAGGTGGTATGGTTCTCCGAATGCCTGACAGCCCTTGATTATATGCCTGCTCATTTAAACATGAATATGTTGCCTCGTGTCATGATTGAAAAAACATGCAAAACAATAATTTTAGTGTCTGTGCAATCCCCAATTATGACTTGAAGCTTATTTTAACCATTTGTGAGTAAATTCGTTCAACATTCATGTAAGTATGTGATACATCGCATGTATATTTCACATATTAAAAACTCGCACACAAAACGCGCGACACGGAATGGTTTTGTTTTGGTTATGGGCAAGCCACGGGTTGGTATGAGTAAGAGTCCGGATTGGTATAAGAGGGATGACGGATTGGTATTACAACAAAAGTGCGATAATTTACAGATAAAATTGATTTTAGCAGCAATTTCAGTGCATGCAGCAATAATCTTTACGAAAACACGACCATACAATGTACAGAAATTTTTTCGGCTGTAAAAAACTGAAATTTTCCGTTCAATTTTTTTAATATTTTTCTTAAGTATGCTCAAAACATAGATTGTGGGTACAAGTTTGAAACGCCTCGGCGAGGCGGTTCCAACGAATACCCAAATTGTATGTATTAGAGCAAAATACGAAAATCAGTGACACCCCAGAAAACCCATTTTTTCTTCATGAAAGTGCGGTTTAAGGATGTATACACACACTTCACCGACATGTTGTCCTGGTGTATCCCCCTACACACACAGTACATAGGATATACATGTATGTTGTTTTGCTTGTACGTATGTCTGTCTATCTTTCCTTCACAACTCGTATCCGCTCTATATCTTGAAAACATACAGTCAGCCACAACACACTTCTAAAGCAGAACGGGACATGTCAAGCCATTGCTTGCAAATTTTTCGAGGAATTTTACTCTGATGATATCATACGCATTATCGTTCCTGCTCTATAACTTCAAATCTTGTAAAGCACAATGAAACGGTGCTTGGATATTTTTCGAGTTGTTTCCCTTTGATTTTTTTCATTGCAATTTTGCGTCTTTAACATCAAACTCGTTTAAGAGATTCATAATTTAACACAGAAACAACATGTTTAAAGTCAAGATATCAATTCTTATTTGAGAATAGCTTTGTGCCACTTGCCTTTCACCATAACCATGAATCGTAGAGTAGTTTTACTGTGTGCAAATATATATGCAAATTTAAGACTCGGTACTTTTTGATGTGTGTAACAACTTCATATGAAGGTAATAAGAAAAAAAAAAACACATGAGCCGCCTTTTGAGAATACCAACACTTTGCATGTGCGAAAACATAGGTGCGGATCAGCTTCGTGGTGACAGCGAATCTGATCAGCGCATTTGCTTTCGCCACACGCATAGTACAATCCCTCTTCTTCGTAAATACAAAATTGTCTTCTTCTGTGGCTGTACAGCCCGGTTTGTGACCAACCTGGCCAAAAACCACAACGTTGGTTTTCTTACGAGGCGGCTCATATATTGTTTATTAAATTCTTTATTTGCAGGATAATAGAGCGCCTTGATGAATCATTCCATGAACCCGAGGACTCTGCAAATCGAGAAACAATGAAAAAGCATTAATGTGCTATTTGTGGCTTTGGAACAGACCGCTTGCATAATTTCAAACGCCACCTCAAAATACATGCCGATGCCCCTGATGAAATGCCAAAGTCACAGGTGGTTTGCACCCACTGTGGCAAGCAGTTTATGACCATGAGTGGGCTGACCAGACATACGAGAAAAACGCACACGCACAACGCAAAGTACGTATTGTTTATAAAAGGTCTTAGGTCAGATATATATGTTATAAAAACGAAAATGTATCGTTATGATGGTGAATTCTCATCTCAAACACGTTTTTTAAAGAACAAATAGCATAACCAATCCGCACTCCTTGTAGAAAAATCTAATTCCAATCCGGGCCCTAAATGAAACCACTCCGTAGTCTAACACTTGCCAATCCGGGGCTAACGCGTGTGATTCGAAACTATGAAAATCAATTATTTTGATAGCAAATAATAAAAGTACGAGAAGTACAAATCACTTTCACAAAAGACAATACCCTTTTGTTGCATTCAATACAGAAACAGGTTGCAGAATGCTAAATAGGGCTAATTATTTGCCTCATTTTCTAGGTCACTGCTTGATTTGACTAATGCATTTTCGGCGAGCATTCACTTTGATAAACAATATTTCGCTCAGGGACACTGGTATGCAAAGAATTATACGAGAAATAATTAACATATTTCACCCATGTACATTATTCTGTAACATGAATTAAGTTAACCTACCTTACAGCATTGTTCTATCCGAGTTTTGGAAATGTGTCAACACGTTTTTGGTATAGTGCCGCCATTTTGAAACTCTTACCAATCCTATTTTCACCGGAGTCTACAGTACCAATCCGAGCATATACGGAGTCGTTAGACAACAGTGTATAAACAAACATAAATACAAAACATCCATGAATTTTTAATCTGGTTCTGCTTTAAGTCAATTATATTCATTTGAACATCTCATCATAGAACTTTGTTCATGTTTTAAACAGTTAATTTTTATTTCTTGAATTTTATTGTTTATCCTACAATATTTTTACCTGAAATATTGAATTATTTTATCATCTTGTAAGAGTTTGTGACTGGTGAAGTTTTTTATTCTGAAATAAGTGTTTTTACTCTGACTTAATTACCTGATACAGATGGCGGTGGCTCTCGGCTATCACAATCGCTTATCACATTCGGAATTTTCTAAAAAAAAAATTATTAATTTTATGTTGTAAACTAAATTAACCTTGACAATGCCAGAAGGTAATAAAATGACCACAAGGCGCAGTGCCAGAAACTTACAACAATTAGACAATTATCCTCAAGCTGAGTCTCCAGAGGAAGAGCCGGTCAGAGATTATGAATTAAAATGTGACAGAGCTATGCGAAAGAAAGCAAAAGCTTGCAGTGTTGACTATTTTGTCTCTGGGGAAGAAAAGGGGGGCAATTATGTTTTCAGCTTTTCCACAGCAATGTATGAAATATACAGAGATATGCTTATGGAATACTTTCAAGGGGTTGAAAATAGTCCAAATGCAGGTATGAATATAAAATTCAAAGACATTTCTGATAAATCTGGGCTGACGGTTGAATCCCAAATTAGGGTACATCAAAAAACACAAAATGGGTCTGGTAGGCTTAAATATACCATAAACCTCTACCATACCAACAATAGGCTAATGGTTAATGGGAGACAGGCTACACAGTTTAATGCGGAACATGTCCGCTTGACAAACAGGATCATGGCCAGTGGGGAGGTTAGGCAGCTGGATAGAGATATGCTTTCACAGATAGAGGCGTCTCTAAATAGCATCACAGTAAGAAAACCAAAAACAACCAAATCAACTACCCAAAGTCCCAAATGTAACCTTAATGAATCCAAACAGCTTTTTAATGACAGTAACACAAATGAGGCTGGTAAAGGAGCCAGTAATGTTATAATTTGCCCAACTTGTGAAGGGCCTTTGGATGCTTTGCCCAGTATCTGCTGTGATAAGTGTGAAACATGGTTTCACTTTGACTGTGAACAAATCAGTGTAGAATCACGCAGCATCCTGGACAATAGTGACATAGGCTATATATGCTTGGGATGTAAATGTTTGACTGATTGTGAAGGACTGAATGAGAGCCTTGACTTTGAGGGTCGAAATATTAGAGAATCTGACCCTGAACCCAATGATGAAGAAACCCACAGGAAAGTGGGATATGAACCTAACTGGAATGAAATACCTAATATTCCCCACATGCAGTCTAATGAGGGGGGTGGTCTGGTAAATAATACTCAAATCCAACAAAGCTCAGGATCTGTAAGGTCAGATCCTTATGTTCATAGCAGCCCAATCCATACTACACATTCAAATAATATCATAGGTATACAGGCTAAGGGGGACAACCCTGGTGCATCAAGGATAGCTCAGTCGAACCTAGTTGGAGGGCAGGGGGAGGTTATGAACTCAGTTAGGGGTCAAGGGGAGGATGTAATTTTATCCAGAAGGCAGGGGGAGGACATAAACTTAAGTAGAAGGCAAGGGGCTGATGTTAATATGGTGGGTGGGGAAGCAGCTAGAATAAATATAAATTTACATGACAAAAGTTTAAATACAAAAGCTTCTCAAAAGGCACCAAAAAAAGTAGGAAAGCAAAAACTTAAAGAAACAGAACAAGAAGAGCAACTGAAGCTTGCGAGGTCAGTAATAAATAGCCTTGAACGGAAAGTAGGAGAACTGGAAAATTCAAACAGGATCCTTAAACAGGAAATACATCTTGTCTGATTAAGTGAACCTGGGATTGTTAATCCTGGCTTGACAAACTCTAATGTGGACAGTAACTCAAATACTCAACCAGGGACATCCACCTATCAAAGTGGACAAATGAATGTAACTATGCAAGGTAGTGAGTCTGTGGCCACCTTAAAGGAGCAGATAAACAAAATGGAATTAGAAATGATGAAAAATAGGCTTTTTAACCTGGAGTTATGCATGCAACAACAGCAGCAAAGACTTGCATCTGGGATGCTGAATCAACCTATAAACCCGTTCTACCAGGGCTATGGCTGGCGTACGAATGGACCATATGGCTACAGCTATCCAAACATCTACGGACAGGCAGCCCCTTATGTGCATACAGGTACCCAGTTCTGTTCTGCATGGCTCTGTTCCCCAAGGTTATTTAAACCATATTCAACCATACTGCCTTCCACAAGTATTTGTGCCACAGCCCCCTCATGGTATCCTGCCCATGCAGATGAATGGTTTTCCAGGCGGAGTGCTGAGAATTCCTCAAAGGAATGCCTTCACGGGGACTCAAAATCTGCGTAATACATACACTGGGACTATAGTACATCAACATAATGGTGCACGGGACAATACTCAGATGCCTAGTCAACAACAACATTCGGGCAATTCGCAGAACACCAGAAGTAGTAACATGCCTATGACTAACCAGGCAAAGCATTATCCTATAAAGTGTGACCCAGTTCCCTTAAAGATCCACAACTCTGACAGGAAGGAGGTCTCTCGTCCTGACATACCTATGGTCATATCAGATGGATCCCCTGAAAGACATCACATGGAAAAGGTGAATGGGGATGGCTATGTTGTACCTAGGCAGGGAAGCGAGCCTTCGGACCATACGCCTGAATCCATAGATCCACCTGATACAGTACAGAGAAATAAACAACTTGATAATGTAATTTTAAACCAAGAAGACATGTACAGAACAGGGGAAGCAAAGAAGCCTTTTTTAGGGAATGGTCGAGCATCAACCAGGAAAGAGATAAGGAAAAGTCTCTAAAATTGGGCACTCTGAATGTAAAAAACATAGAGACCAATGAAGTATACATAAGAGACCTTTTGAGTGAGTATGATATTTTAGCAATACAGGAACATTGGCTCTTTACCTTCCAACTTTCGAATATTGAAAGAACTTTCGTGACACATAATGCATACAGTAAAGCTGTCGATGAGGAAAATCCTCTCCCACCCAATCAAAAACCAAGAGGCTTTGGTGGTGTTGCATTATTGTACAGAAAAAACCTGGACTTTACTATAAAAAAGCTGATCCATGGGGAAAACAGAATGGTGGTAATCGAAGTACAGAGTTCCCCCCCTATTTGCGTATGTAATGTCTACATGCCCAGCCGCAACTCTAAAGGAAACAGTAGAGGAGATGACAACTATCAGAGCTGCCTCGACCAAATTGAAGAAGTTTTGAATACCTATAATAGCACCCATACCATTATTTGCGTTGGGGACTTTAATGCATCATTGAAGGAACGCCCAGGTAACTTGCAAGATCGGCAGTTCATTGAATTTGTCCATAGAAACTCCCTAGGTCACCTTCAGTCGGGGACTCCTACTTTCTATCATCCAAACAAGGCAGACTGTGCAGAGATTGACTATGTATTATTTAATGAACGGGGTAGACAGCTCGTGGATTCAGTACGCATAGAGACAAAAACAGCCGCCAATACTTCAGACCATGTTCCAGTCATTGCAACTCTGAAAATAGAAGCATCATACACCCATATTGATAGCTATACAATTCAGTGCAAGCCAAAATGGGACAAATGTGATACACAAATCTACGAAGACTGCATATCTGGCTGTTTGAGACCTTTTGACTCTTTTCTTCTTGGTAATACCAGTGAACTGGACATATTGCAACCGCTCAGCCATTTCAATGCTGTATTAAAATTAGCAACTGAATGTAGCATTCCAAATCACAGGCCTACTGCCAAATTCAAGAAGAAACGACATAGACCATGGACAGAGAAAATTTTCAATGCTATAAAGAGGTGCCGTCTTGAGTGGTTTGAGTGGAAGAAAGTGGGCGCACCGCGGGACCGGACAAATGAACACTATGCTAGGATGAGGGAAGCTAGGAGATGTCTGAGAAGTGAGCAGAGACGGGAAGCTGCAAAGAGGAGAGATGAAAAGATTGAAAAAATCATGGATGCTGAGAACAACTCCAAGACATTCTTTCGTCTAGTAAAAGCGCAGAGAAAAACACCTACCAACCAAACTGACAGTATTATGGTAGATGGAACAATTTGCGAAACCACTGAGGACGTCTGTCAAGGCTGGGCTACACACTTCCAGAAACTTGCCACACCTCTACAAAATGAAAATTTTGATGAGGAATATAAGGAACTCGTTGACCAGGACATACAAAGTATACAAGCAATATGTAAAGCTGCAGAGAGGCCAATTAATCCAGTCACGCAAGATGAGGTACAAAAAGCACTCAATAAGTTAAAGAATAACAAAGCTATGGATACAATGGGCCTATGTAGTGAGCATCTTAAGCTGGGTGGACAACCAGTAACAGAGTTTGTAACAGGAATGTTAAATTGTCTCATGAAAGCTAAGGCGGTTTCTTCAGTGTTAAAGGAGGGGCTCTTGACTCCAATCTACAAGAAAGGTGACCCAGCTGACCCTGGAAACTATAGAGGTATAACCGTCACCCCTGTGCTGCTCAAAGTTTTGGAGCATGTTATTAACGCTCGACACAACCAAATTTTAGAAGCTACTCAATCAAGACTCCAAAAAGGCTTCACCAACGGATGCTCATCGTTGAACGCTGCCCTCAACTTGACTGAGTGTATCAACGAGTCAAAGAATAACAAAGAGGACCTTCTTTTCACAACCTTGGATACCCAAAAGGCCTTTGATGTAGTAGATCAAAATTCCGTACTGAGAAGGCTCTACTTGGATGGAATAGATGGTGATGACTGGTTGCTGATACGAGATCTTTACTCAGACTGTTCCTTGCGTGTAAAGTGGGCTGGACTTCTATCGGATCCCATCAACCTGAGACAGGGAGTTAGACAAGGTGGGGTCTTATCCACCTCCCATTACAAAAGATACAACAACCCACTATTGCTACAGTTAGAGGAAAAATACACCGAAGTGAAAATAGGATCAATAAATATACCACATGTGACCGTGGCCGATGATTTGGCAGTTCTAGCCAGAAAGTATTTTGATATGCAAGTTATCCTCTGGGATGTAGGGGACAACACAAATAGGGAAAGATACTGTGTAAATCCGTCCAAATGTAGTTGCCTATGTTATAGAGCGTTAAAAAGCAAACAAGAAGCAGATTTAGCTATGTCAGGAAAAAGTATAAAAAAAGAAGAGTGTACTATTCACTTGGGAATAAGTAGGCATGTCAAAGAAAAAGTAAACATTGATGAAAAAATTAGCCTGGGCCGCAAAACTGCATATTCTCTCATGGGGGCGGGTTTCCACAGTGGGAATGGGCTGAAGACATGTCTAAACGGTCACCTTTGGAGTGCTTTTATTGTCCCAAGACTTATATATGGTCTTGAAATTCTTTCACTCAAAAAAAATGACATTGAAAACCTGGAAAAGTTCCAGAGAAAATCACTCCGGCAAATCCAGGGACTCCCAGATAAAACATCAAATACAATCATTCTGGCATTGTTGGGGATTCTCCCATTGGAATCCATTATTCATAAAAATTCACTAAACCTTTTTGTCAATATTTCTCGCAATCATCACTTTATTGAGTATGATATAGCCGAGCGTCAACTTGTCATGAAAGGTTGTGAAGAGAAAAGCTGGTTTAACCTTGTTAAAACCATTCTAGAAACTTATAATCTCCCCTCAATTTTTTCACTTTTTAATCAACAAATCCCAAAAAGCAAATGGAAATCAATGTTGAACAAGGCAGTAAATGAATACATTGAAGCAAAATGGCAGAATGACCTTAAGGCAAAATCTTCACTGAAATACATTAACCCCAACTCACTGAAAGTAGGGAAATCTCATCCTATTTGGGCAACAGTAAGAAACAGCATAACTGATAATAAGAGAGCACAACTCAAATGCAAGATTCTCACTGGCACTTACACGTTACAAGGCAATAGAGCTGCATTTAATCAATACACAGTTGATGCCACATGTAAACTGTGTTTGGCTGCCCCAGAAACTCGGCAACATTTTATATCAGAATGCTCAGCTTATACCCAGGAAAGTTTAAAAATCGACACTATCATATGTCATAAACAGTTAAGCTAGGCCACTCAGGATGAGGTATTTGGAGAGATGTTGATTGCACAGACTGATCTAGACGCCAGAAAGTTTGGATACTTTCGTTTTTGTAGGGTCATTTTCGGCTGTTTGCTTGGCATTTTATTTATTCGAACACTGGATTTTTTCATAGATCATAATTTCTAATAATTCAAACACCAATTTCAATATTTATTTTTTAAGTGTTCGGACTAATTGGTCATTTACCGTATGGCTAACTGTGCTGATGGCAGAACCTGTGGGCGGTTTGCCTTTATCATTTTCACCAACATGACAGGCATATGTACCAGCCGGGTATTGAACCCGCAACCTCTTGATTACTAAGCGAATACGCTATCCATTATACCTCCCCGGCTGTACCTAGCGTATACCATACACCAAATACCCGCTGTCAACCTAGTATAATTGACAGCTTTATTAATATTGATAATAAATTGCCAGAAAACTTGTATCATTTTAATAAAACTTAGCTGTCCTCGATTTTATGTTAAATGACTAGCTATAGTCATCTACTAGTATGTAAGCTACCTTCAGCCAATGTCAGTAATTATTTGGTCCCCTGAAGCCAATCAAATTATTGCATATTGCATATTTTATGAATAATACTCCAGTCCCTGAGGGGTCATTCGTGTGCACGAGAGGTCCAGAGAAATTTTTTCCATAAATGGTTAGAGACATATCTGAGGTGCAAGAAAATCGAGGGTGATCGGCTGAAATCATGGTGCGGTCCGAGAAATCCAAGATGGCCGCCAAGATGGCGGCCGATTTTCTTGAAAATGGCCATATACATAAAATTAGCTACCACAACATGCTTTTACTTGTTTTTTGGACTCAAAATGATTATATTAGAAGAGTATAGATACAAACAGAATGTTTCATGCCATTTTATAATGGCTAAACATCAAAAATATTTTTCAGGGGCATGAAAACCATACAAAATCGGCCAAATTTTGATGAAAATATGAGGATGGGGTACAACAGTTTCCTTCACTGTCACTCATGATTGATATAATGCTTAGAAAACACCATTTAAACTTTGATTAGTCATTAGGCTAAATGACAAATGTCTTTAGATGGCTTTATTCTGACCATGATGTCTGATAAAAGTGCCTCAAAAGTGGGTGGGGTAAATAGATCTTTCGACAAAAATAATCGTTTAGCTTAATTAAGTTGTCACAACTTGTTTCTAATTAGTTATTTTGGTATAAAATATTTAAAATAGATAAGAAGTGATTCAAATACATGTGTTCATGCAATTTTACCCGAGCTTAACGCCAAACATTTTAGACCAGGATCAGAAAAACCTCCAAAATTTGTCAAATTTTAATGAAAATATGACAAATGTGTAATATTTTCTTTTAATTTCATCTTTTGCTTGATCAAAGCTTTCTTAAAATTAAATGGTAATGATGCCTTAATAATTATGGTCTTTGAATGCATTTATTCTGGTTTTGCTTTGCCTTAAAAGTGGGTGGGGTAAGCATATCTTTTTACAAACAATGACTATTTAATCTAAGTTAGCTATTACAACTTGCTTCTGCTTAGTATTTTAGATATTATATTTTTAATAGTAAGGAAGAGATATAAATACATGGTTATGTGCAGTAACACCAGTGGGATAAATACATGTTGTGAACCACTGCAGAAGCTGAGGGTGAGGTTAGGTACCTTTAAAACCGGTTTAAGCCCGCCAGTAATTTTATATTTCTGGTTTTCAAGGCGATACTTCTGTGGTGGTTCTTATTGTTTTATGTCTTGGTGTTTAAAAGTTTTGTGCTGTTGGCACCTCGTGTATGTTTTCAAATTTTTAGTTAAGTTTAGGTAACTGAGTGGCCACCTTCTGGGAAACTAGCTGCTCATTCGGCTAACGATATGTTTTCATGGTATAATTACCTGATTGTTAATTTAGTTTTTTTCCCACTTTGGATTTTAGATTGGGAATCTTTTTCTGATTGCACCTTTTCCTGATTGTTGCCTACTTGTACCTTTTTATATGCTATCTTTGCCTGATATAACTCCAAACTATGATTCAGGCCAGAAAAATGTCAGGAAACTGTCAAATTATGATGACATAGAACAAAGCAATGAGCAGGGCCTTTTACTTTACAATCACCCACTATTCTAGATCAGCTGGCTAACCTGCATTCAGATACACTTTGTGACCTCGCTCCACGTCCGCGTGGAAATATTCCGTCTACCACTATTAATGTATGACTAAGGCCAGAGGACGCTCACCTGATCTTGACAGTTTCCAGTTCAGAAAAATCATTCCACGTTACACACGTGTATGTTATAACTTAAATGTTATGCGACAGCCTGCATGCTTAGTTTTTAATCCAAGCATGGTTGATACCTATGCTGCCTTATTTAATTGCCGGTGGGTTGGGCGTCAGACTCTGATGATGGCCACGACATAAAGCTATTCATTTTAGTTTGTTGAGGCCAGCGCTTCTTGCCTGTTGCTTGGCCCACCGAGGTTTAACTGGTGTTTTTCTTTTGCTCCGGACTTCAGTAAGTTATTCGGTGCCTAGGGATCTCCATCGTCGGATTATGAGTCCTCGTTTTTGATTCATCATGGTGGTTATCATGAATTTTTTGGTTGTCCTTGATGATTTCTTGACTAGTTAGAGATTCACCACAAGGACCGAACAACTAAGTAAATGTTGTGACCTACTGCAGAAGATGAGAGTGAGGTTAGAGCTATGTAAAATCGATTTAACCCCCCCCCCCCCTCCCCGCCCAAGTAATTTTATATTACTGATCTTTCCAAGGCGATACTTCTGTTATGGTTTCATTTGTTTTGTGTTTTGGGGTCGAATTTCTGCGTTGTTTGATCCGTATGTACGTTTTCATAGTTTTAGTTAAGTTCAGTTAACTGTGTGTCCACCTTTTGGGAAATAGCTGCTCACTCAGCTTACGATGTGTTCCCTATATATTCATACATAAATGTCAATTTAGTTTTTTCCCGCCTCCGTATTTGAAATTTGAATTTCTCTCTGATTTCGCCTTTTCCTGGCCATTGCCTACTTGTACCTTTTTACTTAAAGGGGAGCTAATGACCCCTACCATGTGATGTGTCCTGTATGGACTCAAGGAGCACAGGTGACAAGATTAACAAAGAGGATAACTTAAGATTGCTACACACAATATAAAAGCTCTTAAGATTCATGGTTTTTAAAGAAGCTTTTTGTATACTTTATCCGTTGTAGGTATATGGAAGCTAATGCCCCCTTGGGGTGGGGTCATTTTCCATCCCAGGGGCAACATTTGCTGGATATATGCATCATAAAGCACCATACAAGATTGTTGCATACTTAATATAATAGCTTTGAGCCTTGTAGTTCCAGAGGAAAAGATTTGTTCCTATGATACGCATATGACTGACAGATTATGAGTCCCCGGTGGCATAGTCTGAATGGACGTTGACAGGGCTTATAAATAGGATTCCTTAACATTGCCTCACACAAAATATAAATGCTCTAGGCATCCTGGTTTCTGAGAAGGTTTTTGTGTGTTTTACCATTGTAAGAATATGGGAGTATATTAACCTCAGGATGGAGCCAAATTTGACCCTATGGGCTTGATTGTGCAACATAACTGCATACTTGATATCCCTGCTTTGAGTATTGTGGTTTCAGAGAAGATTTTTTTTCATGCTGCCTATCGCAGACCCAAGGGGCATGGTTGGCAGGATTTATAAAGGGTTCTACTATCCACTGCTATACACAAAATATAAAAGCCCTGGACTTTGTGGTTTCAGAGAGGAAGATTTTTATGGCTTTCCTATTGGGGTAAACAAACACCACATATGGAAAATATCCATATTTCTTTTACTAAGGTGGCCATTACTTGTACAAATTAATAAAATATAAAAAATTGATCCTTTGCAAGCAATGAAAACGTTCAAAGTGAGGTAGTATGGGCCATATTGCGCAATTTCGGGTACTGAACCCTCACCAGCAACCCTTTGTAAAACCGGCGACGATATAAGACTTGTAAAGAACTAATATTAATCCTACTTCCGATTTAACTTTAAGAATAGCATAGAATGATTAGATCCCTCGGAAGCAGGGTGAAGTACAATGTCGGGTAATGAACCCTCATCAATTCACCTATGACCCTGAAACGAAAGCCAGGATTTCATTTTTTTACATCATCAAAGACTCATATTCCCAAAGGGGCCAGATTATATAAATAGTGTTAAGAAGATGTAACTTAACATATCTGTTTGAAATAATTCAAATATTCTTATCGATCCCAAATAATCAAAAGAAAAATATAATCTAAGCTATAGGTGAAATACGGGGTGACCTTTTAGTGGCACCACATTGCACAACACCCGTTGCAGTAATAGCAAAGAAAATGTAATTATTTGATCCTTTGGAAGCAGTAAAACATTTCAAGGGCGAAGGTGGGCCAAACTGTACAATTTTGGGTAATTAACCATCATCTGACCCTTTACAAGCATTCTTCAAGCAAAATATCAATACTGAGTGAAATTTACATAAGGACAAATCACGTACGTTTTTCTGTTACAAATTTAAGATGTTAAGGATGGGCAGAGTGGCTTGAAAGCATGCATTGATATCACATTTTATCTATTGTATACATTTTGTGTAAAAATAGCTAAATAGAAGCAAGTTGTGATTACTTAATTAAGTTCAAAGTTTATTTTTGATGAAAGGGTTTGTTTACCCCACCCACTTTTAAGGCACTTTTATCTGAATTCAAGATCAGAATAAATCCATTCAAAGAAATAAATCATATAGGCTGATGTCTAATCAAAGTTTAAAATGTGTTTTCTTAGCATAATAAAGCATTATATCATAAATAAGTGATAGTGAAGGTAACACTTGTACAACTTCTTTATATTTTCATCAAAATTCGACAAATGGTGTGTAGTGTTCAGGCCCCTGAAAATGTTTTTAATGTTTAGCCATGATAAAATGACATGAAACCTTTTGTTTGTTTCTCTTCTCTTCTAACATAATTATTTTGAGTCCAAAAAACAAAGTAAAATCATGTTGTGGTTGCAAATTTGATGTATACAGCCATTTTCAAGAAAATCGGCCGCCATTTTGGTGGCCATCTTGGATTTCTCTTACCGAAATTGTGTAGAATTGCATATAGCATGTATTTGTATCACGTTTTACCTATTATTAAAATTTTATGCCAAAATATTTAATTAGAAGCAAGTTGTGACAACTTAATTAAGTTAAATGGTTTCTCTTGTCGAAAGGGTCTGTTTACCCCACCCACTTTTGAGCCACTTTTATCAGATATCAGGGTCAGAATAAAGCCATTTAAAGAACTTAGTCATTTAGCCTCCTAACTAATTTAAGTTTAAATAGTGTTTTCTAAGCATTATATCAATAATGAGTGACAGTGAAGGAAACTGTTGTACCCCATCCTCATATTTTCATCAAAATTTGGCCGATTTTGTATGGTTTTCAGGCCCCTGAAAAATATTTTTGATGTTTAGCCATTATAAAATGGCATGAAACATTCTATTTGTATTTATTCTCTTCTAATATAATCATTTTGAGTCCAAAAACCAAGCAAAAGCATGTTGTGGTAGCTAATCTTATGCTTACAGCCATTTTCAAGAAAATCAGCCGCCATCTTGGCGGCCATCTTGGATTTCTCGGACCGCACCATGATTTCAGCCGATCACCCTCGATTTTCTTGCACCTCAGATATTTCTCTAACCATTTATGGAAAAATTTTCTCTGGACCTCTTGTGCACACGAATGACCCCTCAGGGACTGTATTATAAGTTAATTAAATCTGACTTGGCAAGGTCAACCAATCTGAGGTCACCAGACTGAGGACATTTGGGGTCAAGAATATGAAATTTTTGTCCAAATTAGATCTTGTAATCATTAGAAAAATGGAAAAGTTGAATTGATTCTGTGAATTTTATTGTATTGAGGCTCTACAATGAATCGGTGAAATAATGTCATTTGGCGTGTCACCAGTAAACTATTCAGATTCAGATTCAGAATCGGACTATCAAAGAATGCCATATTTTGTGTCTTTGCAGTCCTATTGAGGTTTAATGTCCCAGTAAACAAATTTTTCAGTCATGTTGAGACAAAGCCACAGATTTCTGGGTATAGTCCTATTTGTGCCAGGCCTCAGGTGGTTGCCTGGTTGGAAACCACACAGTTTCAGTTTTAGTGCAGCTTATATAATAATAATAATTATGAGCTGCGATGCGAGAAAACTGGTCATCAGGGTTTCCGACCAGGTCCGACACAAACCGGCCTGTCACAGAAGGAAGCTAGAGTCTTGAAATTGGATTTAAGTAGAAGAGATTGTACTATCCGAGTAGTGAAAACAAATGCGCTGATCAGCTTTGCAGTTACTGCAAAGCTGATCTGCACCTTTGTTTTCGCATAGGCAAAAATCTGGTTTTCTCATGATGCCGCTCATATTATAATCATTGGTTTTGAGGGCTTTCATATTAGTTAACCTTAAACTGTACTTAACCAACTGTTAACAGCTGACAATGTTCTTGACAGATGGGTATCAAGGACATTCACATACCATATGCATAACAAGTTGTCAATTACTAGCAAAAGAGCGAGCATGCTAGATTGGTAAACTGCCCTCTGGATGTATGATTTGCACACCTAATTAAGAAAAGAGTGAAAAAAACAAACAAACAAAAAAAAAACAAAAAAAAACAAACAAAAAACTAGACCACTAATCCTTTTAAAAGTTTTGAAATAAATTTTTGATATGCACATTTTAGAGTTCAGTGCTTGATTGTTACACTCAAATGATCATAGAGGTGCAGGGTACAGGAAATTGTACATGGATGACTAAACCATTCACATATGAGCTGCAAAACATGAAAAAAAGGATTTTTGCATATGCGAAAACAAAGGTGCAGATCAGCTGTGCAGTAACTGCAAGCTGAACAGCGCCTTTGTTTTTCGCCACTCGGATAGTACAATTCCACCTCTACTTGTATCTAAAATTTTAAGCATCTAGCATTCTTCTGTGACTGTACTGGTCGGTTTGTGTCGGGCCTGATTGGAACTCTCGAATACCAGTTTTCTCGCGTTGCGACTCATATGAGCTGCATCATGAGAAAACAGTCTATGAAGTTTCCGACCAGGTCCAATACAAACATTCCTGTACAGTCAAGGAAGAAGGCTTTAGAAGATTGAAGTTTCAGTATTTGAAGGGGGATTGTACAAAATTAATTATTTGTGAAACAATATCAAAGATACTGATCAGCTGTGCAGCTTGTTCAGTCACTGTACAGCTGATTTTCATTTTTGTTGTTACATATTGTATGCAAAAATTATGTTTTCTCATGAAGCCGCTCATATAGTATAATATTGCACATGGTTGACAGTGCAGCGTGTCAAATCTCCATCAAATATGATTGAGCACTCATAACTTTACATTTTGTATTAATTAAAGAATTCATTTTGCTGTACTGTATTACAAATTTTGGGTTGAATTACTGAATTACAAATTTGGGGTTGAATTACTGTTTTATTTAAGGTGCATTTCATCAAATTGAATTTTATAAAGGGTGTTGGATAATGGATACTTTGGTGATTTTGTTCAAAACTTTGGACATGGTGATTCTGCATCTTCTTTTGTTGGCTATAAAACTATAGGATAAGAATTGTGGAAGAGAATTATGTGTATATATACCAACATTTTAACTAGGTGTGGTAACTCAGTCAGTAGAATGTAACAAGGTGTGGTAACTCAGTCAGTAGAATGTAACAAGGTGTGGTAACTCAGTCAGTAGAATGCAACAAGGTGTGGTAACTCAGTCAGTAGAATGTCTGTTTTGTAATGAAGTAGGCTCAAGATTTATAACCTCCTTAATCTCTTCTCTTTTGCACATTTTTTCATGGAGTTTGGTTATGGAAGTAATTTTAGAGCCATTTGAGCCACCTCGTGGGAAAACCAACAATGTGGTTTCGGAACAGGTCCGACACAAACCGGACTGTACAAGCACAGAAGATGGCTAGAGACTGCAAATTTTGGATTGAGAAAGTAGAGGAATTGTCATATCAGTGTAGCGAAAACAAAGGCGCTGTTCAGCTTCGCAGTAACTGTTACTGCGAAGCTGATCTGCGCCTTTGTTTTCGCATATGCAGATTGTTGGTTTTCCCATGAGGCGGCACATTTATCCTCTTTACTTTGCAGTCAGTTAATGAAAAACAGTGTGCACATATTTCTGGTAATCTGCCTCTAGGTTTTTGGCATAAATGGCCCCAACCCCAGATATTATTGCAATTGGTTACATGGCTAGCTTTGAAAATAAGCTTTGTGGGGAAAATAATAATAAAAAATTATAATGGACCTCACAAATTCTATATTTTGAAGACTTCTTTGAGAAATCAATTCGGAAAACAATTATTCTCTAGACAAATGCACCAAGTTTCGAGAATTAATGGTCTTGATTTGAACAAATTTTCTCAGTTTTATGTAGTTAGAAGATGAATTTAAGGACAATTTTCTGCAATAATTTAGAGCTTTCAAGTAAATAATTGTGCCATTTCATTTAATTGGAAATACAATAATAGCAGGGAGTGTCATTCATGACTTTCATGGTTTTGAAGAAAAGGTCTTTAGGCAGTTTAATGCTCAGAGTTTTTACCTCAATGACAGAAAAAAAGTTGACTGCCACTTTAAGGAAGAGTGCTACTTCTACCTTGTCAAAAGAAGGTGTTTGTCCAGCAAAATAATGTTGTTTTGAGGAAACCGTTTTGAGCAAATAAGGAAATTACAGAAAAAATATGAGCCGCATCGTGAGAAAACCAGATTTTTGCCTATCAGCGAAAACAAAGGCGCAGATCAGCTTCGCAGTTACTGCGAAGCTGATCAGCGCCTTTGTTTTCGCTACAAGGATAGTACAATTTCTCTTCTTCTTAATAAATCTGAAATTTCAAGCTTCTAACCTTTTTCTGTGACTGTACAGGCCGGTTTGTGTCAGACATGGTCGGAAACCCCAAAGACCGGTTTTCTTGCGTGACAGCTCATATCTGATGCTGCTTTTGACAGTGCTGCAGTGTACCAAAAATAGAAATGAAACTCCTCAATGGAATTGTACTATCCATTCAAGTTCACAGTGTAGGCTTGTCAAAGTTTGATGGTTGGTTGATTTCTCGTTTTACGACACACTTAACAGCTTAAGTACTGTGGAGATAGATAATACTTGATTTGAAGTTGTACCAGAAAGATTAGTGAAGCCTGCATGGAATCAAATCCACAATTCCCTGGTTTACAAGGCATCATGGAGTAGCTTGACCACACTAGGCCACGGAGGCTTCTGGTATAGCAATGTATTGATATGTAGAATTTGCATTTTGAAGAGATTTGAAGTGAAAAAAAATCTATTGAAAATTTAGATGGATATACAAATTAAACTATGTGATGATATACAGTTGGCAGACACTCAGTGCAATGTGTTGCCATCTATGATGCTGCATGATAATTTGATAAATCCATTAATTAGGAATTTGTGACCTGTACTGACTGGAACAGCCTGCGGGGCAATTGTAGTCTTACCTGTGTTCCCTTTGTGCTTTTGGGCAAAACAAAAGCTTTAACAGCCCTCATTCAGGCCCTGAGGACTGAGCAAATAGCCAGACTGATCTGGGTGTTTATCCAATGATTAACGCAAACCGCAAGCATTGGATTTTGTCACACAGTGATTCTGATGTCAAATGATTGAAACAATCAGACAGCTAGCAGTGTGATTCTGTAATATGAGCAGCGAAGCGAGAAAACTGGTTGTCGGGGTTTCCGACCAGGTCCGACACAAACCAGCCTCTACTGTCACAGAAACAGGCTAGAATCTTGAAATTCTGGATTTAAGAAGAAGAGGTATTGTATTATCCGTGTAGGGAAAACAAAGGTGCTGATCAGCTGATCTGTACATTTTGTTTTCGCATAGGCAATAATTCTGTTTTCTCGTCACGAGGCTCATATAACATTATTTCAAACGAAGCGACTAAAATCTCTCCTGACAATTTCTGAGTATGGATTAACGTTAATGAGCGAGTTGCTAGTGCAACAGACTTCATGAGTGGGACTTCACGTTCGAGACGTAGCAGCTTTCCTTTTAGGTGAGTTATGGGTTCTAGTGCCATTACCCTGCTATATGTATGTTGTTTGTGACATGGTGGGAGAGGGCTGAAATTTGGTGAGGTTGAGTGAAATTTGGGGAGGTTGTTAACATATTTTGAACAATATCATGCTATTTTGAGCCCACATTTCTATTCAAGCTTACTGAAATTAATTGATGTTTATGCTAGCTAAATGGCTACCTTGTTGGGAAAGAGCTAGTCATCTTGCTCTTCATGCAAGTGATGTTTTTGTGTTGTCATGTTTTGCCCGCCTTGTGCCCAGGCACCGAGGTTATAAAACCTTTTTCATGCTCAACTCAGTTTAGCTTGAAATTTCAAATGCTCATAAATGCAGAAATAGCCTAATTATATTGAAATTTAAGGTTTAGAACTCCAAAGCCTGTTATTTATCCTGCTGATAAATGTTAAAATGCCAACAGTTGTTGGCAATTTAACATTCATGAGCAGGATAAATTTTAGTCTCAGCTGAGCTGAGCATGACAAAAGTTTTATAACCTCAGGACCTGCAATGTCTGGACTTTTCTATTTTTAAGTGACTGTACTGTCCATCTGTCACTCATTTTCATATGGAAATCTGTTTTCAGGAAAAAGTCTGATGCTTCGAAAATCCCATCACTAAAGCCTGGAGCCAAGAAACCAGTAGCTAAGAGCCCGAGCCTTCCTAAACGTCAGCTCTCACCGGACCCGGCACTCAACAAGACTCGCTCCGGGTCTACGGGTACTGGGTCGACGGGTCACCTGGTTCAAGGGGAGGAAACTGTGCAGCCGATCACTCGCAGCATCGAGGATATTGAGAAAGATGTAAGATTCATTTTTCATCATGAAAACATGCCCATGCCATATAAAGAATATTCTGAAGCTGTAAAAATTGAAAATTTCATTGAAAAAAAAAAGGTATTTGCTCATATATAACATAGATTGTGAGTAAATATTAGAACCAAAGAAAAAATACACTGGCAGAGCCCTTTACATATAAATGTATTGTGATATAAGATTTTTCAAAACGATTTTTCGCTTTGTAATACAATCCTGAAAGTAAGAGTATGAAAATAGCTTGTTATTGTAGAATTTGAATTTAATTCATTTTTATTTATTTATTTATTTATTTTTTATTTTTTTTTTTGAAATTATTTTTCGTCCTATGGGGTTTGCCTTAATTGCGTCAGGTTGAAGTAGTTTCTGCAGCTCTGCAGTCCATTACTACTCCTTTACTTCTTAAATAAGGGTCAGCATGTAGTGTTACAGTTTTTATTGTCACCCGCCTTGCAAACCAGGGGTCGCAGGTTCAGTCTGTCGGATGAGACTATAAATAAAGGTTCCATTGTTGTTGTTAAACCCCAATTCAAACATTTTTTTTCTTCTTCAAATTAGACTTTTATAACATGGCTTGATGTTCATAATAATTGAGCCTGTGTGTGAGAAAACCAACAATTTGGGTTTCCACCCAGGTCTGACACAAACCAGGCTGTACAGTCACAGAAGCAGGCTAGAAGCTTGAAATTTTGGAAATAACAAGAAGAAGGATTGTTCTATCTTTGTAGTGAAAACAAAGGTGCTGATCAGCTAGGCAGTTACTGCACAGCTGATCTGCGGCTTTGTTTTCGCCTATGCAAATTGTTGGTTTTCTCTAGCACAGGCTCATATGTTTTGCAGTCTGGGAACCAATACTACAGATGATGTATGTTCCAGACTTTCAAATTGTCTTATTTTTTGTCAAAACATCTTATTATCTTGGTATCAGAGAAAATTATTTGTAGATCATCACAGAAACAGTCATATATGAGCCGCGTCGTGAGAAAACGGGATTATTACCTATGCGAAAACAAAGATGCAGATCAACTTCTTTGTAACTGCGAAACTGATCAGCGCCTTTGTTTTCGCTACATGGATAGTACAATTTCTCTTCTTCTTAAATCCGCAATTTCAAGCTTCTAGGCTGCTTCTGTGACTGTACAGGTCAGTTTGTGTCAGACCTGGTCGGAAACCCCGAAGACCGGTTTTCTTGTGTCGCGGCTCATATCATACAGATATATAATTTTTTTACAAACTCCAGCAAAAAAATAACAAACAACCAAAATGTATATCACCGAACACCCCAGTTTTTCTACTGGGATGTAACCCGGTGCACCGTTTACATTATTAAATCTTCTGTAGTTTTTTTTCATCTGTCAAGATTTTTGAAAGATGATATTTTGTAACATATATCCTGTAACATCAATATCTTAGGATTGATAGCATCTGCTTGAGCTTAAAGGGAAACATTACTATTTAATTCCCGCATATGATTGTCATGAAACTTCCTATTCTTCAAGATAATTGTATCCTTGGACTAAAATCGAAATAAAAGGGAGGAGTCCCCGGCTTCGTTTCCATGGTATCAGAACTTTTTGGATGTTTCACGTGCATTCCAGAAAACCACACTCGTAGCGGACATGTGTTTTAATATATATGTTATTACTGCAAAAACAAACTTTAACACAAGATGAGTGTTGTTTTCTTACATTTTGAGACTTTGCTCTTAAACTGGGGTGATTACATGCAAAATTAACTTTCCCGCCATCTTTTCAAACCTGGAAAAAGCACGTATTTTTGCGATATCTCCTAAACTACGCATATGATTTTGATTAAATTACACCAAGAGATAGGAAACGTGGTAACCATTTAAAAGTCCAAATAAAAAGTGGGGGTCACCGGATTGCGTTGGAAGATATAGAGAAAAAACGTTCAATATTCCCGCCTTTTTCGTTTTAACGCCAAACGTTGCACTGACGTCGCGTATATTTATGCGACGTCATCAACAGCGAAATAAACGTTTTTACTTATAATTAACCTTATACACGAATTTGGGTATATCAATTGCCACAGAACTTCTTTTAAAATAAAAATGAACAATATGTATACCCGCTTTAGGACTTAATTATGCAGAATAAGATTCTACAGCTTGCAACGTCATTGAGAAATCAAAACAAAACGACGTTAAAAACTACGCGTAACATGCACATACTAAACGCCGACGTTGCGCAAATAGTATGCTCATTAACAATAGTAATGTTTACCCTTAATATGAGAAAACCTGTCCTCTTCCCATCTATCCCCACTCCCCAAAACAGTAGGCAGCGGTGATCATTGCCTTGATGATTGATGATTTTCACCACTAATATAGTAGATTTGTTTTTCTCTTTTCTGTGCCAAACTGCAGGTGCACAGGCTGATTTGTGTCGGACAAAGTTGAAAAACTAAGATATGAGCCACCGCATGGGAATTCCAACAATCTGCATTGGCGAAAACAAAGGCGCAGATCAGCTTCGCAGTAACTGCGAAGCTGAAGAGCACCTTTTTTTTCGTTTCGCAGATAGTATAATCCCTCTCCAAATTTCAAGCTTCTAGCCTGCTTCTGTGACTGTACAGGCCGGTTTGTGTCTGACCTGGTCAGAACCCAAATTGTTGGTTTTCTCACTCACAGGCTCATATACCATGTTAATATGACTCCATTGGTTCCTGACAATTTCTGATGACATTTGATATGAGCTGCAACATGAGAAAACCAGTCTTGGGGGTTTCTTACCAGGTCTGACACAAACTGGCCTGTACAGCCACTGATTTGTAAGGTTAGAAGCTTGAATTCTGGTATTTAACAAGAAGAGATATTGTACTATTGGTATGGCAAAAAAAAAAAGATGCTGATCAGCTGTGCATACACAAAAATCTGTTTTTCTCATCACGCAGCTCGAACAGCTTCCATCTCATCTCTGTGCAATTTGAGTTGTGTCATAATAACAATAATTATACTGATTCCCTTGGAGACGACAGTGCAGTGGCTTAGTGTTGACTTATTTTCCAGGGATGGTAAAATACAACACAGAAGCCCTATCAGGGGGTCTTAGCTCCCTGTTCTCTAGAAAAACAAAATGCCCTTTCTTTCCAGCTCCCTAAAATGTTTTTCCTCTGCTACTTGCTCCCTGCTCCCTAAGGCCCCCAGATGTCAGTGCTCTTTCCCCAGCTCCCTTAAACTATATGGCCGTTTTCCCCAGCTCCCCCAAACCCCTTGTAGGGTCCCAAAACAAACCCCAACAAAAATACTTGTATTAAAGGACTCGTCACATATAAGCGAAAATCCCTCGATGTAGATAAATGCGCAGACTTAAGTTTTATTGTACAAAGTAATTTGAGCCTGTGCATGAGAAAACCAACAATTTGCATAGGCGAAAACAAAGCCGCAGATCAGCTTCGCGGTAACCGCGAAGCTGATCAGCGCCTTTTTTTTCGCTACACGGATAGTACAATCCTTCTTCCTCTTAAATGCAAAAGTTTAGGTCTCTAGGCTGCTTCTGTGACTTTACAGGCCGGTTTGTGTCGGACCTGGTCAGAAACCTAAATTGTTGGTTTTCTCACGCACAGGCTCATTTTTGATTGTTTTGCTCATTGTTTTACATCCCTTTATACAGGATAACGTCCCGACATGACCGTAGTTGATGATTAGACTGAAATTTTTCGCAGTTATGATGGTACCTTCGAAATTCGGTGTAGTTAATGTTTAGTTGCAATATGCAGCTCTCTCTTAAATCTAAGATAAGAAATAGTTCTTGTAGATGTGCACTGACATATGTTGTACCGATGCATCATTGAGAAATTGATCACTTTCATGTGTCAACATAAGTATCCTTGAATACAATGGCTCAGGTAGGATTTTCAGCCTGCCCAAAAGTCCTTTCTAAATTCGGTGTAGTATTAAACAAAGTCCAAATTAAAATTATCCAGTGGTACCAGAACAACCAGAGTTTCAGCATTTAGTAGAGCTGGATATCCCCAAAGTATTCATGGTACTTGAAATTATCTATCCTGCCTAGTTTGTATTTGAGTTAAGTTTAATCTTAGGGACTATATTTTATTAAGAATTTCCTTTTCTTCATTGTTGAAAAAATGGGTGCTCGAATATAAATGCTTACAGACTTAAACAAAATTGTTGTTCAGATACAATTTTCATACCATTTTAAAGTGCAAACATTTATGTTTCAACTGGGGTTAAAAACTTCTCAAAACACTTCACATAGAAAGAGAAACTGTGAGAAACATAAATTACCCCGAATTTCGAATTGCCCCGAATTTAGAAGGTTCCGCCATAAATGCAAGTCTAGATCGAAGGATTTTCGGTTATGTGTGACGAGGCCTTAAAACACTATATAATAATAGCAACAGCTAATTAATATGTAGCAACATCTATCTACACTTTCATCATTTTGCTGCTAGTTCTTTTCCCATCAGCTTTCTATGTGATTTCTGCTCCATTAGTGATTACACAACTTGCTTGCAGTCAAATCACGGCATCGTGAAAAAACCTGCTCCTTTCCCTTTTTTCTGACAAACTTTGTGCCAATCGGCCTTGTTACTGGTACTGATAGCACTGTTAGTTCCATTTGAGCCGCGACGCGAGAAAACCGGTCTTGGGGGTTTCCGACCTGGTCCGAAACAAACCGGCCTGTACAAGCTCAGAAAAGAGCTAGAAGCTTGAAATTTCGGATTTAAGTAGAAGACGAATTGTACTATCCGAGTAGTGAAAACAAAGGCGCTGATCAGCTTCGCAGTCACTGCGAAGCTGATCTGCGCCTTTGTTTTCGCATAGGCAATAATCCCGTTATCTCACGATGCGGCTCATTTAATTCCAGTCAACCAATTCATTAGATTGACAATGTCCAAAGCCACAATAGCAAGATTCTTCCAAGTTTAAGGTTTTGTGCAACAAGATGATTGTTGATCTTCAGGCTGATGAGAGTGCTCTGTAACATCAGGAAAACATGTCCGTGCAATGAAAACCCCCTCAAACCCCACTTTTACATAGAAAAACTGGGGTATGCAGGGGTATACCCATTTTTCTTATTTTTGCTCCAAAACATACTGTAAATTCGGAAATTTTTGCGTGACTTTTATTTCGCAAATTTTCTATTTGCGAATTATTAGCGAGTTCTTGAATTCGCGAGTGAGTGTCCATGTATTATATAGAGTTTATAGTGACTCTTTATTAGCGAGAACTTTGAATTCGCGAGGCAACCAATTCGCGAATATTAGCGAAAATTAAGTTCTCGCGAATATTTCCGGATCTACAGTAGATTGTGGGTACTCGTTAGAACCGCCACCACCTCGGCGAGGCGGTTCTAACGTGTACCCACAATCTATGTTTTGAGCAAAAATAAGAAAAATACTGTATCAAAATTTTTCCTCTGAAAATTATTGATTTTTGACCTGAAAAAATTAGTGTATATCATATGGGCATGTTTTCGTAATGTACAAGTTTTACCTCGCCATCTCATTATTTTTTGTAAAATTCACCCAGACAACAGAACATGGGACAATGTAATCATTACATGAGCCGCGACGCGAGAAAACCGGTCTTCGGGATTTCCGACCAGGTCCGACACAAACCGGGCTGTACAGTCTCAGAAGCAGGCTAGAAGCTTGAAATTTCGGATATAAGAAGAAGAGGAAATATACTATCCGTGTAGCGAAAACAAAGGCGCTGATCAGCTTCGCGGTTACCGCGAAGCTGATCTGCGCCTTTGTTTTCGCCTAGGCGAAAATCCGGTTTTCTCACGATGCGGCTCACATTAGAGACAATTAGGGTCAAAGAAAGGGTAGAATATTACCAGTGGATTCTCTAAGGACAACATGAGGATTTAACCGTCGAACACAGTTATTTTTACCATTTAGGTTCTCATATATAAGTGCACAGTGCTAGAGGAGGCGGCCCCTGTGGTCGAGGGGTTAAGAGTTGATAGTTTAGTTTTAGTTTAGATTTTAGTTTAAACATATTTTATAGTCAAACTGAAAGGGGTTGTGCTACAAGTTCTGACAACATTTAATTACAGCCCGTCCCCTACAACATATTTACAACAACAGCATACATGGCATACATAAAAAAATAGTTATACAATACATATACCTATTTATCAAATGAGCCACCTCGTGGGAAAACCAACAATGTGGTTTCCGAACAGTCTGACACAAACCGGCCTGTACAAGCACAGAAAACAGCTAAAAGCTTGAAATTTCTGATTTAAGTAGAGGAAGAATTGTACTATCAGAGTAGCGAAAACAAAGGCGCTGATCAGCTTCGCGGTTACCGCGAAGCTGATCTGCGTCTTTGTTTTCGCATATGCAGATTGTTGGTTTTCCCATGAGGCGGCTCAAATATCAAACGTAAGAGCTGATAGTTCATTTACAGTGCTTAATCATTCGATCATCTCACCGCTGTGTCTGGTGTGGGTTCGGGCCCAGTGTCATGGGACAAGCTAGGTTCTGCTTGCAGGTGTGTCAGGTGTTTTCTCAGGGTTCTCCCGTTTTCGCCCCACCTACTGATTGGCTCGTCTCATATGTGTTGAAATAATCTTGAAAGGGACCTAAAACTGAATCAAACAATTCCAGAAGGAAAGAAAGATGAAGCGTCATTATCATTATCATTTGAGCCGCCTCGTGGGAAAACCAACAATGTGGTTTTCGAACAGGTCCGACACAAACCGGACTGTACAAGCATAGAAGATGGCTAGAGACTGGAAATTTTGGATTTAGAAAGAAGAAGAATTGTACTATCTGTGTAGCGAAAACAAAGGCGCTGATCAGCTTCGCGGTTGCCTTTGGTTTCGCATTATGAAGATTGTTGGTTTTCCCATGGGATGGCTTATTTATCTTCAGGAGGACCCTGGAGACAGAGAACGAAGGCCACCATTGAACATCATAATTATTATTATCATTATTATTACATGTGCTATTATTATTATCTGTTATCTTCAGGAGGACTCTGGGGCGAGAGAGAATGGGAGCGGTAGCAGCGACATTCTTGACGAGGTTGACGCGTCAGGCTCCGAAGATGCCAAGACGAAGGCAGCCATCGAACATATCCAGGAGAAAATCAGTCGAATCATGGGACAGATAAAAAATGAGCAGGTTCAGAAAGAAGGTTAGAAATTTCTTGTTGAAAGTTCAGATATAGGGATGCTTGTGGCCTGGTGGCTAGTACATTTGGTTCTGAATCTAGCAGTCTGGGGTTCTGAGACCCCACTTGCCCAGTTTGTTTCCTTGAGCCAAAGTACAGGACTCCGGAGCAAGAGGTCCTGGTTTAGATACCTGCCTCTGTTGTGTAGTGTGCTTGCCCAAGACACTTACTTTATGCTTTGCAATAGTATTGGTTGATACCCAGGAGGTGGTGGCTCCATCCTGACATGACTGAAACTTTTTTGTCTGGGACATTAAACTATAACCAAACCAAACAAACTTATGAATTTGCAAGCAAGTTTACCTGTTTTCTTGATTTCTTTTTTTTTTAATCTTTATTAAGGCTTTAAGCCCGCCAGTAACTTTGTGTTACTGATCATTCCAAGGTGATACTTCTGTGGTGGTTCTTTTTGGTTTATGTCTTGGTGTTTAAAATTTTTTGTGCTGTTGGCGCCTTATGTATGTTTTCATATTTTTAATTAAGTTAAGGTAACTGAGTGGCCACCTATTGGGAAAATAGCTGCTCATTCGGCTTACAATATGTTTCATGGTATAAGTGCCTGATTGTTAGTTTGGTTTTTTCCCACCTCGGTTTTTGGAGTGGGAATCTCTTTCTGATTGCGCCTTTTCCTGATCTTTGCCTACTTGTACCTTTTTATAAGCAAGAACGAATATCTCCATTGTGAGCCAATATTACTGGAAGCAAATTTACGAGAACATCTCAACATGAATGAAACCTTGTTGATTTATGAATTTCAGCGAATGTCAACGAGTACCTCCAGCTTGCGGGCGAGGCTGACAAAGTCCAGTTACTACGTATAAAACAAGTTTTCGAGAGAAAGAACCAGAAATCCACTGCCAATCTTAGCCAGTTACAGAAAAAACTCGAAAATTATTCCAAGAAATTGGAAGACGTCAAGACGTACGGTGTTCATAACAAGTCCTCCAAAGATGCTAAAGACGTACTGCAAAATGTGGGGCAGGGGTTGAAGTGAGTATTGCTTCATTTGTTGTCAAGATAACATTGTAGTTTATTATACCTCATTAATATTCATTGGCTGAGTGTGGATTTTGATTGGTTCAGAGCAGGTGACGCAGAAGGTGCTATGCTGTCATGTCGCATGACCATATAACCCTCTGACATCATATCTGCCTAGGTATGTGCAGCTGCACTTGTAGTCACGTGTTTGTTTTACAGTGCATGTGGAGGGTGCTATTCTGTCATGTCGCATGATCATATTACCCTCTGACGTCATATCTGCCTAGAAGTGCAGTTGTCACATGCATTTGTCATCTGGCATGTCGCTAAAAGTAGTTTGGTATGATAAAATAATTGTTGCCCTTGAGTGAGGGTGACATGACAATTTGTTCACCCTCAACTGGTTATATTACCCTCGGGCTTCACCCTTGGGCAATATTACTTGCCTCTGGTGAACAAATCGTCATGCCACCCTCACTCAATAATATTGGTTTAGCCCAATTTAGGGAAAATTATAAATTTGATGCATAAGTATGTGGGTGCCAGTGTAAGGAAACAATTATCATAAGAAAACCAACAATGTGGTTTTTGAATAGGTTCAACATAAACTAAGCTGTACAAGCACAGAAGGTGGCTTGAGGCTGGAAATTTTGGATTTAGAAAGTAGAGGAATTGTACTATCGGTGTAGCGAAAACAAAGGCGCTGATCAGCTTCGCGGTCGCGAAGCTGATCTGCGTCTTTGTTTTCGCCTATGCAAATTGTTGTTTATCTCTGGGCAAAACCTCAGATTTCTCTATTCTGAACTTCTTTACTAATTAACCCTGCAGGAGATGCGATTCTCATTTAGAAAAATCCAGGAACGGTTACAGCATAAATCTGCAATGCTAGGCACTGGAGTACTCCAGACAGAAATAAAACAAACAATATTTTTTGCACATTGCATTGGCTTGTATCTCAGCTTTGCACCACCAGAGTCCAGCTTGCAGAATTTTGGCGTAACTCTTCCCTGCTTCGCTTATTCAGCGTCAGATCTCTTGCAGGGTGTAAATAAAAATGCATCTAGTCGATGTCTGGGATTTTATCATAATTTATATGTATTTCTAGAGATGTTGGGGCCAATATAAGGGACGGAATATCAGGCTTCTCTGGGTAAGGCGGAGCTTTGTAGCCATAGCAACTAACATGTCTGACACCAGACTGTAACCGTAGCAACTAACTGTGTTTGCTGCTGTTTTTGAGCATCTATGTTTGATTTAGTTTGCTTTTTGACATGGATGTTTGTTTGAATTATTTGCTTGTCCATTCTTCATAATGCTGTATTATTTTTTCATTTGCTTCATGAAACATTCTAATGCACTTGCAATTTTAATGCGACATCCAATTGGACAATATAAAAACAGTTGCGACATTATATTCTGTGTTACACCAAAAGAAGACAAATTATGGCCAAAGTAACTGAATGGTTCTTTTATTACTTCTTAATCTTTAAATTGTTTAGGGTGGCCAAACTTAAATTTCCTACTTTTCCACAATCCAAATCAATTGCAAATTGCTCTGGTCAACCCTGAAGAGAACCAACAATAGGTGGCCAAATCTGCTGATTTCAATTGTGTACCAATCTAACTTGCTTTATAAATCAATCACCACATGAAAATTGTCAGGAAGATTATTTTTATGTTGGCAAGTTGATAGGGTAATCTCTTCACTACTTCACAAAGAAGCTAACAATTAATCAATGAATTTATATAGAATGTTTGCAACATTTGAAAGAACTTGGATGTTATATTGGCCATACTTTGAGTTCCCCGACTGTAAACCCTTTGAAAACCTGTCATCATTTATCAGTTACTTGTGATTGGAAAAATTGCAGTTTTAGATCACTGATGTCACGCAGGCTTGGTTTGAAAATTCTATGTCCTTCATGCTTAAATGTGAAAAGTAAAACAGAAACGGGATAACCGTATTCAAATTTCCTTTTTCAGACCTGTAATACTGTATATGGTCGGAAATGTATCAAAATTTTCTACTGTACAGTGTGTATCTGACAAAATATGCCCCCAAATGGAAGTACAGTTATCCCCGGCCACTGTATTCAAGTAGATTGTTTTTCAGTGAAATCATTCATCAGTATATAGTTTTGTTGGGTTTTGATTTTTCTGTTGCTCTTGTTTTTTTTTGTTTTGGGTTTGCATCAATGTTCATAATGGTCTGTAGTATTATTGTTGTGAGTAGTTATAGAAATTGTCAAAAAATATATTTGTTGAAGACACAAGTCATATTTTTTTTGCTAGCAAGCCAATTTGTCATTTTGACACCATGAACCAAACATAAAGTAACATTGGCATTGCTTGTGAATAACATTTCTTTGTCTAACTGTCTTTGCTGTTAAACACATGTATGCCCAAGGGCAGATCCAGGATATCTGAAAGAGGGGTTCATGTCCGTCAAGAGTGGGTTTGTTTTCAACATTTTACCTGATTTTTCATAAATTTCCACATGAAATTGCAATAATTTGGTCCCAGATTGAGTTCAAGTGAACCACCCGAAGCCACTCTAAATCCGCCACTGATGCCTTAATGAGACCTCCTTTAATATTTGAGCCGCCTCATGAGAAAACCAACAATCTGCATAGGCGAAAACAAAGACGCAGATCAGCTTCGCGGTAACCGCGAAGCTGATCAGCGCCTTTGTTTTCGCTTTGCTACTCGGATAGTACAGTTCCTCTTCTACTTAAATCCGGAATTTCAAGCTTCTAGCTCTTTTCTGTGCTTGTACAGCCCGGTTTGTGTCGGAGCTGTTCGGAAACCACATTGTTGGTTTTCCCACGAGGCGGCTCATTTCATAGGAAATCACTCTAAATGTTTTGACCAAATATTCAGTTTCATCCCATTATTGTCATTTTACATCTTCAGCATTGAAAGTGGCATTAGCATGAGCTGCTTGCTTGAATATCATTATTTTAAATATAACGAAATCAAACTCAATTAAGGAACAGTAATATAGATGCTCTTAAGTTACTGAGTACAGTTCAACCTCATTATAACACGTCTCATTATAGTGCAGTTTTCAATATAACACGGTCATGTCATTGCTCCCAAATTAATAATTTTGCTATATGCCTATTGTAAATAACTTCATTTTAACACGGTTCACCTATAGCATGGTCTGTTTCCATGGACCCCAAAGATAGCATTATAATGAGGTTGACCTGTATATGAATGATTGCTATTTTACTAGTTTGTACTGTGAAAAAAATCTAGAATTATGATTGAATGCTCCTCATGTTTTGTTTGTTTGTTTTCACGCTTAAGGACTCTATTGTAGCAGCAGTTTAGTGGCAAAGTACCAGACTCTAGAGTGGGAGGTCTGCGGGAAAGAATCCTATCCCCCATACTGTGTCCTTGAGCATGACACTATATTACTTGCTGTGTTCGAAAATGGCTGTAAAATTGTTGACTGAAATGTAACAACTCAGTATCCTTAAAATCAGAGTATTGATATAAGTAGGTGTGTTAATGAAGTGATAGTCATGGCACTAATTTGTTTTTCTCCTGTCATTTCAGGGGTGTGGTAGACAATATTAAAGGTGCTAAAGAGTAAGTACTGATCATAGTCTTTGTCTAAAATCATGGTTAAAAGGTAAAAGTAAGCAATGATCGGGTGGGATCAGATAGGAAGTCCCATCGTTCAAACCGAGGTTAGAAAACCCAAAGTGACTCTCATGCTCTATTACAAAGACACCATATTGAAGTTATTTCAACAGGTTTGACACAGACCAGGATGTACACTCACAGGAAAAAGCTAGAACCTTGAAATTTGAATTTAAGAGGCATTTTACTACCAATGGAGCAAGAAAAAAGGCCCAGGTCAGCTGTGCTGTAACTTTTTGCATATTCATACTGTTAAAGTTTTTTTTTTTTATATTGCTGCTCATATAATGTAATCTGCACTAAATTCTCTGAATATATTATTTCTCATGCCAAATATCCAGAGACAATGAATGCGACAGAGAACAACCAACAGGGATGAAATCAATATGTGACGATAGGTAATTAATGTCTTGGACAAACAGACAAGGAATTAGACTGCACTATTCCAATACCTGTGTGGGAACAACTTCCCACAGATTGTAATATAATGTTATTAATCAAGTTATTTCCTATTGGACCAGTTACAGGTCCGAGGTTAGCTGTATTGGACCGAGGCCGAAGGCCGAGGTCCAATACAGCTGACCGAGGACCTGTAACTGGTCCAATACGAAATAACTTGATTATTGAGATTTTTATTAATTAACTGTCAAAAGTCCATATCGACCCATATCATCGGCTAGCACCTCAAGCATACCTTCGCCATTCTTAGCGCCCATGTCTGACATTCTTTTCAAAGATGCTGACATGATTTTGCTTGTTTGTTCATTATTTCACTCGATCGGCTGAATCGCCCCCATTGTTTTTGTTTCAACACATTCAACGCGGCGCGTGACCTTGCACGTGAATTTTGACCAATCAGGTGTAGGGATTTCCATATAGATAGCAGGTCAATCCATATAGATACGAGGTCAACCGTTTTAGTGCGAGGTCAGCTGTATTAGGTCGAGGTGAAATCCAGTATAGACTATACGAAAAAAGAAACATCACCAGTATGACACAGACCAAATTCTCTGTATAAGTACTATATACTAATAAGATAATTAATAATGATATGGAAAGTTGTTCACAGACAGGAATTTGAGATGTACAGTCTCACTCTGATTTCATCCATATTGGTTGTTCCCAGCTGTGTTAGTTGTCTCTGTATATCCAGTGTGTTCCCATCAATTTCAGGACTATAGTGTCCAAGCCCCGAGAGTTTGCTCACTTGATAAAGAACAAGTTTGGCAGTGCCGACAACATAAACACCTTCAGTAAGTATAATAATAGTGTTCTAAATGACATTGATATTCAACCATTAATGTTCACCCAACAGAACTTAATGGAAACGTCACTGTCTGTAAATAATTATTATGTAAATCAGTGTGAAAGATTTGGATTTTTTTGACGTTGCATTGATGTAAATCAATAAAATAAACACAATGAATAGAGGATCTTACATGATCTTTCATATGAATTGTATTGAAAGAGCCTTTGGAAAGTTAAATAAAGGCCTTGGTGCACGAACCGTCGAAATCGGCCTTGTCTCAGAAATGCATATTTTCTTTATATGTGTTAAGGGGGTCAATTTGATGGAGAAAAATGCTTGTTTTATTGAAATTGCACTTAAATTGTTAGAGCTACGGGGTTACAAAGAGACACACCCCTATCCATTTTTGCGACGTAAGATAACGTAATGTATAGTGTAAATGTTAACGTCATAGACATTACGAAGGTTCATTTGTGATTCGGCACAATAACCGATACTAAAGTGTCTGCGAGGAATCAAGACTTTGGCGAAATGCTTACAGTTGGCGTGAGATGATCGCCAGCACCCTGATCGATAAGCCCTACCCGCCTTTAAAAGTGCCCCGGGACACGGAAGTTCCCCAACAGAAGAAGCATTTATTTTTCAGTCGATTTTGGCAATGTTTCCTGATTACCGTTGAACTTCCGACGCTCTCATACATGTTCACACCCACATCCGTACAATATGAGGATAGTTTAAACGTTCTTATAATTCTGTTGTCACGTTTCTAAATTATGACAGACTCGGTTGCGCGGACATGTACAGGGACACGGCAACCATTCCGTAATCAAAATAATTGCGGTTAGCAAAATAATTCCTATAATCTACGCAGTCTCATCTAAGTCATCGCTGTGTAGGGTTCAGATAGCGTCTCGCCGGAATGGCGTAAAAATAATCATTTTGAAAGCACCCATCAGTCGTCGCACGCAGGTACAGTATACAATTGCATAAAATTGGGTGCCCTATGTCATATGTTTTTGTTCGTTTTTAATTAATTAATTAATTAATTAATTAATTAATTTATTTATTTATTTATTTATTTATTTATTTATTTATTTATTTATTTATTTATTTATTTAGAAGATGATAACAAATCAAAGGTCACCTTCTTTCTCAATCTTTAGACGCGGTCCTCGAAAAGCGGCTATATGTTTTCATACAATATACAGTATATATGAGTACGCACAATCTATGTTTCCGAGCAAAAGTAAGAAAAATATATAATACGCCTGTAAACCCCAGTTTTATTATATATAAGTTTAGGCCTACATGTAGGAGTATTCCCTCTTTTTGTAAAAACGTTTCTTGACTTTTGATTGTCTTGTTGAGTTTTTCCCCTTGTAGTAAAATTCGTGGTCACATTCATTTTCATGATGTCGATGTATTGTCAAAGGGCGAAATTAATTTATTAAGGCCCCTAATTATCATTAAAACTTTAAGACAATGTGTTTATAACTGGACAGACGAACCCTGAAGCAATGACTGTCTAAGTTGTGTTAAATATTCACCATATTGACTTTAAAACTTGAAATATAAAAGTAGTCCTAATAAAATCGTTGTAAAAGCGTTGAAAAAGCGTTGTGCTTTGTTCTTTTTCCTACGGAGTAACGTATCAGGTAAAGAAGAAGATACAAGTATATGCTCTGCCAAACAAGACTAACACCAGTTCTAACGTATCGTGCTTTTCTCATTATTCTCGTGCTCAGCGTGAATCATGATTTTTGCCTGCACGATTGATTCCTGCAACCGGCGCTCCTTTCTCGCATCATGGCAAGACAGCTTCATTGCAGCAAGGTGAATAGAAACATAAAAATCCTAAATGGAGATTTGCAAAGGAGAGAACCGCTATCATGGAGAATTATCCGTGCCACTAGCAGAGCTGTAATGGTGTGGGCATCTATGCTGACTGGTATAGATACGATCACTTCAGAGATTCCAATCGCACCTCTTTTTTCAGGAAGTACATGTATACATGTATAAATGACAACAATCATGCTTTAAGACGACCACATCGCAATCTCTTGGTCTGGCGTAAATTCTCAACGCTGACTGAAAATAAAATCTTTAAAATGCCTACATTGTCTGGGAGATTTGTTACTTTAATCCGGTTTCGTCTCTGTATGACCTTAGATGTTGGTGGGACATTCAACCCAAAATTGACCGAACAAACACTGTAGTTCTAAGCCCTTTCGAAGCACTCAAGTTAATCCGATGTATTATAATATAAACGGTAAGGTTCCTGTGACTAGACATAGTCCTTACTGTTTACTTTGTCTATTCAAGATTCACTGCTCAACTCCGGCTGCTGTCGGGTATTGGAGCATTTACATAGATATACTCGGTGGTGATTTAAAAACTGGCATATGCCTGTCATGTTCCGGCTAATGTCATTATAGGGATCAAACATGATTTTCCATTCATTAACATCTGCTAGGTCACGAGGGGAGTGTTGAAAACCGGGGGCGTAGCCCGGGGTTTTCATCACTCCCCGAGGGACCTAGCGAATGTTAATGAATGACAAAATCATTTTTGATCGCTATTATTGCATAAATTCTGCAGAAACGAGTGCAGAAACGAAAAGAAATATGGTGCACTATATATTTTACAGCCTCATCACATTTTCATACGCGTAAACGCTTTCTTTTTTATGCCCGTTCCGGGCGAACTTCAGTTTCTCATTACTAGCACGTGCTTTGCGTGGCGCCCGGTAACGAGCATGAGTAAAAGCCATGTTTAACAGCACGTGTGCGCGTATGCATGACTCTCTCTTCATTAATACGGCTGTTGATATCGTGTGACGCGGGTATTTATGCAATAATATGGTATCACTCTTTGTGCACATGCCAAACATGATTTTTGACTCGTGAGTAAAAATTAAATACATCAACGAAGCTGTGCAATACTCGTATAGTAACTAAAATCTTGACAAAGAGAACTTGAGTTGTCATCACAGCGATCACAAATCCAGAGACAACGTGTCTTCATCCAAATCTTCTTGACATTGAGTTCAGTGGTATGTTTGATCTCTGTAATGTACTTCCAACTGACAGTTTGCAGCTACATGTAAATACAAACATGGTGAGATGCTATATAATGCTTACTTTAACCTATCCTGTGTTGACCGTAGTAGGAAGGAGCACCCGAAAACTCAACCGAGATTAATATAGCAAGCTGAGTAACATTGTTTCCCTTAAGCCTTCACAAAAATGGTTTTCCAATGAAAATGGTGAAGGCAAATGGATTGTTCACATATGATCGTCCAAAGCTCTAGGCTCTTCTAAATTATTATCTTGCTCATTTTTATTAACGATTTTATTTATATATACCAGTATGCACAGCATTTTAACATACAGTTTTCACTTTGTAACACATTCATTTAGAGATAGTTATTGCCTCCCTTGAAAATTATTAACAAGTAAAGGTCTTACGGCCCATCCGAGGATGGTCATGAACATTTTTCTATGACACTTGTTAATCTAATTCAGAAAAAACAGCAATCTATGTTTTCGATCAGGTCTGACACAAACCAGGCTGTACAACCAAAGAAAACAGCTAGAAGCGTTTAGAAGTTCAGATTTAACGAGAAGAGTATAGCGAAAACAAATGCGCTAGTTATTTACGAAACATTCAATAAAACAAAAAGTTGTTCAACCAGCCGATCAAGTGACATGACGAGTAGTTTTATGGATGGTTTCGATAAATGTGAGACAAGAGCAAACCATCGCACGTACGCACACCAATCATATCACAAACCGTTTCCTTAACACCAGGAAGGAGGGAACGAAACAGCTTTCGTTGTTTTGTTGTGTTCAATATTCAATTATTTGCAAATGATATTTTTTCTTTTGGTGAAATATCTATGTGATTTCAGTGGGACAGTTTTGTTTCATTTTGTATATAATTTTCGCCAATACGGTGTCATACATAGTACAAGTTAGTTAAGACTAGAAGCGTGGTATAATGCCAATACGTATCGTGGCCAAGGTCATTTTGGTACCGTCTTCCGTCAATTAAACAGATGAACGGGACAATGCTGGTCACGTGGGGGTGATTAATAAACAATGCGACCACTGTACCAAGACATTGTGTTTATGCAATGGCTTATACCTAGGCTGCATGCCCCTACCGCCGTACGAGTGTCAAGTGTATACATAGTAGGTGTCTTTGTGCTACGACGTCTGTGGTAACAATACACACAGGCTTCGTCGAAGTTCTCTGACAAAATCGCAACGAGATCGTACGGTAATCGTATGGTCTCCGCACACTTTAAGTGGCGATCGTACGGAGCCCGTGCGATGTCCCGGTACGGAGTCCCTATGAATGCTGAGTGAACCCTTGCGGTCTCCCTACGACCGTCGTACGATTTTTGTCCCAAAATCAAAATACAAAAATCGTGCGGTGACTGCAAGATCATCGCAGGGTCTCCGTACGGCACCCGTGCTATGCCACTACGGGCTACCGTTGTACGATTTTTAAACTATTGTCAAAATGCAGACTATTACAAAATCGTAGAGGCTACGGAGAGCGTAGGAAGCCATAGAATCGTAGGGGCATCGTAGGGTCACACTGCGGAGGAGACAGCACAAAAAATGACATCGTACGATCATTGCAAATTAATCTTAGGCCAAATGTAACCGAGGCGTAAACTAAGCAGTAAACTCACGAAATTGGTGATCGTGTAGCAGCAATCTGTCTTTGTAGCAATGGGCGCACTGACAATGAACATTTTGTTTCTAGTTATTGAGTTTGAGTAAAAGTTTCGTTAAAAAGGCTTTATGGTGATTTTGTAAAGTTTTTTTTTTTTTTTTTTTTTTTTTTTTTTTGCCTTTTCTAAATTTAATCCCCCGTCAATTGCGAGAGAAGGGTCGGGGTTCCCTTCCACCCGCTTACAAAACATGCAGTATAAATAAAATCATGCATGCATAATAAACAAGATGCAAAATGTCGCAAAATAAATCTGGTTCATATAGATAATATTGCGTCTTTGCGTCTTTCAAGTTAATATAAACTTCATTGATTCACTCATCTTGCACGGGGTTAATATAAAGATTGAAAGTGCGTGTTACTACGAACATTTAGAAAAACTGATTTTTTTTTTTTGTAAAGCTACATTGAAGTGTGTTTCTCAAATCATAGACAGGAGCATATTTTGCGATGGTTTTAGAAAACAATTAAAAATCGCGCACCTTGCGATAAGAAAGTAACTATCATGGATCGAAAGAAAATCACCTCAGACAAAAGAAAGACAGAATTCTACCTGATGGTAGGTATATACGGCAAACATTATCTTTCTATCAATACTTTCTTATCGTAAGGTGCGCAAGGTGCGTGAACGTGAGTCTGACGTCAATTATAATATCGCGTGACGTCCATTATTAGCGCGTTATCTTTCCGCGCCGTTTGTAACGTTACGTGTGCTGAAATAGACGGAAAAATATGGGAAAAGTTTTTTTTTTAACTATGAGCGCATGTAGGTTACAATTTTATATTTTGGCTACCGGTTTCTATCGATAAATGGACTTGACTGTGAAAAAATGGTGTTGTAACCTCGATGCGCTCTATGTTTGTTTAGGTCCCAAATGGCCCGAAATCGACGGAAAATCACAAAAATATCCTAACCTAGGTAACTTTGAGGGCATACTACATGCATGTTAATGGACGCAGCCTGAAAATTTAAACGGTTTCTGAAACTAGAATGTTTGAATGTGTGACTAACATCAACATACCTAGTCATAATTAATTTTGATTTTTCCCGCATTTACAGGGCCGATTTCGACGGTTCGTGCACCTAAGCCTTTCATATGAAATGACCATGACTATATGATTTATTTTATCATAAATTATGAGTTTTTAAATAGGATTTTATGGCCTTCATAGTGGACATACCGTATTCGTTCTAATTAGCACACATGCTCCAATAAGTGCACACCCCGGTATTTTCTGAAAAACATATGCACGAGCGCACACTGCTTGAATAGTATATTGGTATTTTACACTAATTCTACACATTAATACCGCATTAGAGGCATTAAAACTGAACCTTAAATGATCGAAAACTACTTTCAAACAATGACATCACCATTGATAGATTTGACGTTGTTGTTTAAGCATTTTGATGAGTAGTTTTCCTTCATAGTGTGCGCTAATTAGAGCTGTATTTTGTAACCTTAACTTTAAGTTATTTTGAAAAGTTAACCACACTGTGCGGTAATTAGAACGAGTAGGGTAATTTAATTTGTTGTTACTGACAATGTCTATGATGTTATGAGTTCCTGTAATAGTGTTATTGCGCATGTTGTCATAATATTTTTATAACACCATGTTATTCACTGGATCATAGCAATGCCATATGATAAACAATCATTTTACATAGGGTCGTATCTGTACATTGTTTAATGTTTGTCTTTACAGCAACTCATAATAAGACCTATTTTACAAGGCATTTGATTCGTCTTGTTGGTAATACTTGAGTTTCTCTAGTTTTCATTGGTCCAGATAAAAAGTTTATTTGATGATCAATTTACGATAATTTTCTTCACATTTCACTTCATTGGGATTGTAAGTTGTGGTGTCCGTTAAACAAGCTTTAGCATAGATATTTGAAATATATGAGCTGCGATGCAAGAAAACCGGTCCTCTGGGCTTCCGACACAAACCGGCCTGTACAGTCTCAGAAGAAAGCTAGTCTCGTGAAATTTTGGATTTAAGTAGAAGAGGAATTGTACTGAGTAGCGAAAACAAAGGCGCTGATCAGCTGATCTGCGCCTTTGTTTTCTCATAGGCAAAAATATGGTTTACTCATGACGCGGCTCATATGATTTTGTATCTGAATTAGAAAATTGCCGCATAATTGTCATTAAATACATACACCCTGTATACCCATGATGCAACTAAATTTGTTACATCGCATATTGATGCAACATCAGATGACACATGAGGAAATGGAGTGTTGTGATTGGAAGCCAGATTGATTTGACAACAATCTACTGTGAAGAGTTCATTGTCTCACTGTATGTTGTTGCCCAGTCAGTTTTGGTTCCCGTCACTGCATATGTTTATAATTTCTGTGGGCTTTATTCATATATTGTATGTTAAATTCGTCATGTGACATTTGATGTTCAATCAAACCTTGTTGTAAGAAATTTGGTTGCATGAAGTGTATATAGGGTGAATAGTCTTACTTATCTGGACTATAGCATTCGTTGTACATAATTTATCACTTGTCGATACAGTTGTTTCAGTTTATTGTTCGTTTGTATGCATTTTTCATGAAGTTCAGTCTACTTGTGGTTGTCTATTCATTTTAAACCAGTCTGACAGACATAGCATTAGAGGAGTGATGAGAAAAATTGTCTTGATGTTTTATGTCTTTTGAGCCATGGCAAACCTGGCTCAGTCATAACTCATCATATAGCATAATTGAGCCTGTGCATGAGAAAACCAACAATTTGGGTTCCGACCAGGTCCAACACAAACCAGGCTGTAAAGTCACAGAAGATGGTTAGAGGCTGGAAATTTTGGATTTAGAAAGTAGAGGAATTGTACTATCCGTGTAGTGAAAACAATGGCGCTGATCAGCTTCGCAGTTACTGCGAAGCTGATCTGTGCCTTTTTTTTTTGCCTATGCAGATTTTTAGCTCACCTGAGCTTTTTAGCTCATCCTTATAGGATGGCCATGATCCGGCGTCCGTCCGTCTGTCGTCCGTCCGTCCGTCCGTCCACAATTTCAAAGATCTTCTCCTCTGAAACCGCTTGGCCAATCAAAGCCAAATTTTATATGAAGCATCTATAGGAAGGGGGAACCAATGTGTATATAAGAAATCCAGGTCACATGACCAAGATGGCCGCCATGCCCATATATGGTAAAAACCCTTCAAAAATCTTCTTCTCCCGAACCGGTGGACCGATTTCAACGAAACTTGGCATGAAGCATCAATGGCTCAAGCACTACAATGTGTATATAAATTATGACCCTGTGATGACCTTGACCTATTTTACAGCAAGGCCAACATAGGTCGCCAATGCATTTGAATGGGGAAAACTTTTAAAATGTCATTTAAAGTGAAAGTCTTGCAGGAAATGGGCAGTAGGACTGAATATTAATGCTTCTGAAAAAAATTGGACCCCAGGGGCTCATGTGCCCCCACCCCGGGGCAATATACATGTATATCTTCATAATATTCAAACGTCTTCTCCTCTGAAACCACTTGGCCAATCAAAGCCAAATTTTATGTGAAGCGTCTATAGGATGGGATAACCAATGTATATATAAATAATCCAGGTCACCAATGACCAAGATGGCCGCCATGCCCATATATGGTAAAAACCCTTCAAAAATCTTCTTCTCTGGAAACGGTGGACCAATTTCAATGAAACTTGGCATGAAGCATCGATGGCTAAAGCACTACAATGTATATATAAATCATGACCCTGTGGTGACCTTGACCTATTTTACGGCAAGGTCAACATAGGTTGCCAATGCATTTGAATGGGGAAAACTTTTAAAATGTCATTTAAAGTGAAAGTCTTGCAGGAAATGGGCTGTAGGACTGAATATTAATGATTCTGCAATGATTCTGCAAAAAATTGGACCCCAGGGGCTCATATGCCCCCAACAAGGGGCAATATACATATATATCTCCATCACATTCAAACATCTCTGAAACCACTTGGCCAATCAAAGCCAAATTTTGTGTGAAGCATCTATTGGATGGGACAACCAATGTACAATGTATATATAAATAATCCAGGTCACATGACCAAGATGGTGGCGGCCCCCGTGGCCGAGCGGTTAAGAGCGCTGTTTCTTAATCACTCGATCATCTCACCGCTGTGTCTGGTGTGGGTTCGAGCCCCGCTCTGGCCACATGTGAGACAAGCCAAGTTCTGCTTGCGGGTGTGTCAGGTGGTTTTTCTCGGGGTTCTCCCATTTTCGCCCCACCTACTGATTGGCCCGTCTCATATGAGCTGAAATAATCTTGAAAGGGACGTAAAACTGAATTAAAAAAAAAAAAAAAAAAAAAAAAAATGACCAAGATGGCCACCTCATCCATATACGGTAAAAACTCTTCAAAAATCTTCTTCTCCAGAACCGGTGAACTGATTTCAAGGAAACTTGGCATGAATCATCGATGGCTCAAGTACTACAATGTATATATAAATCATGACCCTGTGATGACCTTGACCCAGTTTATGGCAAGGTCAACATGGGTTGCCAATGCATTTGAATGGGAATAACTGTTAAAATGTCATTTGAAGGGGAAAACCAGCAAGAAATGGCGATTATTCTGAAAAATGAAAATGGGCCAAGGGCTACATCTGTCCCTGCACTGGGGTTAAAATACCATAATATTCAAACATGTTTATTGGTATATGCAGCAGATCTCAGGTGAGCGTTTACAGGACCATTGGTTCTCTGGTTGGTTTTCCCATGCGGCTGCTCAATTGATAGTAAAGCATTTGGCCCTTTTTCCCTTTACTTATTATGTCAATGCATTTAATGTTTGTTCCTTTTTTGCGTAATATGTGCCTTGTCAGGCTAAATTAGGCTGATCCAGCTGATCTTAAATAAGCTGAAAATAATATTGAAGGGGTTGTAAAACTGAATCAAAAAAAGAAAAAAAGGAATTTGAGCCGTGACGCGAGAAAACCAGTCTTCTGGGTTTCCGACCAGGTCCGACACAAACCGGCCTGTACAAGCTCAGAAAAGAGCTAGAAGCTTGCAATTTCGGATTTAAGAAGAAGAGTTACTGCGAAGCTGATCTGCGCCTTTGTTTTCGCATAGGCAAAAATCCGGTTTTCTCACGATGCGGCTCATTTCATAGTCATTGCAGCCTCACTATTAAATGAGCTATATCATGAGAAAACAAGACTTTTGGCTATGCAAAAACAAAGGGGCTGATCAGCTGTGCAGTGACTACACAGCTGATCAGCACCTTTGTTTTCGTTACTCGGATAGTATTTTTTTTATATCCAAAATTTCAAGTGTCTAGCCTATTTCTGCTCAGGTAGATTTGTGTCTGATCTGGTCGGAAACCCAGAAGATTGAGTTTTTCATGTCACAGCTCAAATGAGGCCCTTATAATCTGTCCTCATAGTAACACAAAGGTAAGGGATAATTTAGATATTTAGTCTCGTACATTTCAGAGGGCTCAGAGGACGGCCACGCAGAGGACGGTGATCGGGGCGGGACCCTGCCAGCCAGGTATGATACACCATTTTTCTGTTTTTGTTGTTTTTACGTCCCAGTCAACAACAGCTGTAAAAGTTGAAAATTTTCAGTTGAAAATAATTGATATTTGTGATTTTTTGGGGATCCGATTTAGATTGTGAAAGTAGTACATATATATTGTATATAGAACATTCAAAGAAACTTTGAGCTCCTGGTAACATTATGGCACATTGGTGGTTTCAGACTCGGAGATCTGAAAACTACTGTGGCAATGTTATGTTGTTAAGCAAAACTCTTAATAAACGTCACACTGTACTGATTAAGTATCCACGAAGCATTACGATTAAAATAAATCAAACAAGCAAATTGATCAACTTGACTATCAAGAGGGACACAAGCAATTACTACAGTCAAGGACCAAAAGTAATTCCACAACGTCTGAATTTCCATTGACTTGTGTGTATTTTCATGTTTACAAGAAAAATTATCATGTCTTTCCTGGTCAACATATTTTCGTGATTTTGGTGTCATTTAAAAGTTAAATAAATAAAGCAATAAACAAAGGTTATTTGATGATGTTTCAACATTGCATTTTTCTATATACAAGAGTTAGAAGTTTTATGAAATTTTGAAAAAGCTACTTTCCCATTGACGTCAATGGTGACGTTGCCCAAAAATGACAAAATAAATATCGCATGTTGTTTAAAAATTGTTAGCTTTAAAACACATGCTCGGAATTGTTTGAAAATACCTTGTTTATTGCTTTATTAATTTACCTTTAAAATGACACCAAAATCATAAAAATATGTTAACCAGGAGAGACAGGATAAATTTTCTTGTAAACATGAAAACACACGTAAGTCTATGGAATTTCTGACGTTGTGGAAATACTTTTGGTCCTTGACTGTAGCATGTTGGGAGCATGAAGGGTTCTATCTTGCATGCATATTTAATTAAATGTACTATAGCTGATGAATATTTAATTACATATTCTATAGTTGTTGTTTTTATATTTCATGTAATAGTCATGTAAAATGGTCTCTTTTATATTGTTTGTTTTATGGTTTAATGTCCTAGTCAACAATGTGTCAGTCATGTTGGGAGGAAACCACTACTTCCTAGGGTATCATTACGAAAACTTGCCCATGCAATATACAGAGATTTTTTTAAGTTCTAAAAAATGAAGATTTTCAGAAGAAAATTTTTGATATTTTTCTTATTATTGCTCAAAACATAGATTGTGGGTACCCGCTAGAACTGCCTCACCGAGGTGGTTTTAATGAGTACCCACAATCTATGTTTTGGAGCAAAAATAAGAAAAATAGGTATACCCAGTCTTGCTGTATAAAAGTGGGGTATAAGCTGGTATACTTTTCATGGAAATGTTTTCCTGATGTTACGCAGCACTTTGGTAAATTTTTGTGTCTTGAAATTTCAAGGACACAACTCATAAGAATTCAAACCCAAGACCACTGGTTTTTTTTGTTGTTTTTTTACTGTTTTCTGTGTCGATCAATTTCTGACCATTACCCCAGGAGCTGTGGAAATGTTTCCTGCTCAAGGCCACAAAGAAAGGTGCCCGGCTGAGAATTGAACCCCGGACCTCTGGGACCGGAGTCAACCGCTCTACCTCTGCGCCAGTCCGCTCCACGTTTTAGATTTGATATCGGACGCTCTACAACAAGGCCCCTGCTTCCTGTCTTTCTACATGTTTACAGATAATAGATGAGAAAAACGCTTTTTTTTTTTTTGCCAATGCGAAAACAAAGACTCAAATTAGCTGTGCAGTAACTGCACAGCTGATCAGCGCCTTTGTTTTTTGCTAGACAGATAGTACAATGCAACTTCTTCTTAAATTTAGATCTTCAAACTTCCAGCCTTATGCTCTGACTGTATAGACTGGTTTGTTAGGCCTCAGTCCTGGTTGGAGACCGTTTTTCTCGTAGCTCAAATTGTCGTGGTGTAAATATAGTAAAAATACATTTTTGTATATGTCTAATTAACAGGTTAAGGCCTCTTCATATAAGGTAGAATGGAATGGAAGAATTCTGATTAATTAATCCCCTTGTATTTTAAATGAGCCAATTTTAAGAAAATCTGATTTGACAAGCATATATGAGCCGCATCGTGAGAAAACCGGATTTTAGCCCATGTGAAAACAAAGGCACAGATCAGCTTCGCAGTAACTGCGAAGCTGATCAGCGCCTTTTGTTTTCGCTACAGGGATAGTACAATTTCTCCTCTTTTTGAATCAGAAATTTCAAGCCTGTAGCCAACTTCTTTGACTGTACAGGCGGGTATGTGCCAGACCTGGTTGGAAGCCCCAAAGACCGATTTTCTCACGTCACGGCTCAAATGATAATATATGAGCCTTTCCGGATAGAAATCGACCTTATGACATACGACGTTGAACGTGAGAAAATGACGTCGAGAACGCGACGTTACGTCAGAGCAATTTTGCGCGCTAATTGTTCGTCGTCTGCCACAAATACGTCCCGACGTTTCTGGCTTTATTTAAGCTATGCATTCACCGATTTGCGTAATGTTGCATTTATTTGGAAGTTTAGAAACTCTGCTACAATATTGTCAATGGATTTAGCGTTTCCATTGCCGTATTTGACTTCTCCCACGGTTAAATGAACACCTTATTGCGTTAATTGCTTTTGTCTTTATTAATTGAAATAAACGTTGTTTTTGTTGTTTTTTTTTGGGGGGGGGGGAGGCCCTGCAGATATTAATGCATAGAAACCCATGTTTGATACCTATATTGAAGAGAGAGAGAGGAGAGAGAGAAAATACAAAATAATTTTAATTAGGGATGACAATCGGGATACTTATCGAAAAAAATGTGAGTATATATACATGTCATTGATAAAAATTTAAAATAGTTACGCTTGTGAATTTACATTTCTCTCTCAAACGTTATTTCTACAAAAGTTATAAAAAGTGTACCTTTTGTGCGTGTTATTTCTATACCATAATACTGAATTTATTTTCAAAAAACATATAAACGAGTGGAATTAAGTAAATCTATCCCGATTTTGTCAAAATAAAGAATTAATGACTATCTTTGATGAATTATTTCCCTTGAAAAAAAAAAACAAAAAAAAACATAACTTGTAGGGGAGATTGGGGATGAATAGGCCAGGGATCAATATTTCAATGTTTGGTGTTTTTACGACCGATTTAACAGTTTTCGTCGTCTTCGATTTAATGTTTCGTCCAAAAGGCTAGCCACAACTTGGTTTCCAAGGCAAGTGGCTCATCTCAGTTTTATTTCTATTATCGTTACGAATTTACCTGCCTTTCTGGCACACGCCACGATCAGCCGGTGAAGGCTGATCCGTGGTGGCAGTTTAGTTTGTGTCAACTTTATTCTGATGGTTACGCAAATTCATAAAATCTCACCATATTAAGGTTCTTGGTGACAGCCTATTGGGTCACATTTTTTGCGAAAATCGAACCTCGCAAAAGTACAAGCGTTGGCAGAAACGTTTAACCATTATGTTACGCTCATAGAGAACAGTTGATATCATGTCGGAAATCAATGTCCGTTTTCATAAGCATGTTTCAGACAAATCACCAGAACTTTGCTAGTTGGGAAGAAAGACTACAGCTATGACTTAAGAAATATTTTAGAATGTATGTGACAAAATCATGTTCTAAATCGGCTGCTTAACTTCCGAAGCGCTACCCGGTGGTAACTCAGAAGAAAGTACATGTAGATGGTTCAGGGGACATCCGATGATTCTTTTGGGGGATTCAAAATCTCCTAAAACTGCAAATAATTCTTATTGCGTGCGTCTTAATCTGCCGAACGGACTGTCATGCAACAACGCCAGCAACACGCTAAAATGCAACCCAGCTCGAAAACTTGTTCTCAGTTTCATCAAATATCATTATTAAAATCATCATTAAAAGTTAATTAGAAATTCCTAATCCTCGTGATGAAACGAACTTGGAACATTTTTGCTATTTTTCGGAAAGAAAATAAAATTTGACGCATGCAAACTTAAAAAATACTGGGTACCAAAATCGCATGATTGCATAGGCCGCACAATCAATTCACGTGCTGCACGTGGTTGCACGACATTTCCATGTTTCAGATTATTTTAATACATCTAGCTGCAAGAGAGGAATACACACTTTTTTTTTTTTTTTTTTTTTTGTCTGCGCTTCAAGACTGGGTAAGCGGTTGTATAAGTCCAAGTTGTTTTGGATTTGTATGGAGAGTTCCATTTTTCGAGTAACTATGGGTCCATATGACATCTGGACTAATGAAAGACATGTACACACAATAGACGGACACACCAAGTGTTTATATGCCGCGAAGTTTGCTTTGGAGTGGAAAATAAGCGATACAGAAAAAGGACCATCAATAACGTGGTACAACTTGCCAGGTTGTTGACATATCGGCAAGGTGCAATAAGAGTGAGCGGTACAAAACTCTAGGTAAATGACTTGTGTGGGTCAATGGGACGCATTCTTTTGTCTCTATTTTACACCATGCGCGGCATTGGGAAGTTTCGCCACTTTTGATTCACGGCATGTGAAGAACGCTGAGTTATGTGTATGCTGTAGTCGGTTTGAATGATGCTGAGTGGCGCATCCCAGTCCTTCGTTGAAAGACGGCATGGCCACGCTCGACGTCTTCGAGGGCACCCGGATGTCATCCTTTCCGCTGGTCTCTCAGTAGATCGAATAGCTTATCCGCTCTCCGTTTCACTTCTTGTCCTCGGTCCACTAATTCTGTGTTGAGAGGATTCACGGAACACCGACGGGAACATCAGCTGATCGTAAGAAGTTATCTGGACTCGGAAATGAGACTTTTTATCCAGGGGACTTAAGGGACTCGTTTAACTCGACGTTTTCAGAGGAGTAATATTTTAATGATTTCCATTGACATGTAAATAAAAAGCAGAAATTTTGCTGAAATTAAACTCCGCGGTTCGATGAATTTGAATAGTTTTTTTAAAAAAAAAAAAAAAAAATGTTTTGCAATGTTTTCTGTGTGTTCAAACGTTAAAAATTAATGCGACGTTACAACGCAACGTCGTTAAAGAGTGTCTTTACGTTGACACCTCCTTGTTTCAAACCCCCATAAAATCTTTAATAATTACGTTAGAAAGGTAAGATAAATTGCAAAATGCTCATTAAGTATTCTACTTTCTTGATATATCAAAATCTGAAAATCGATTTTTATGGCATAAGGTCGATTTCTATCCGGAAAGGCTCATATGAAGCCAGTCAGGTTAAATACATGTTTTAGAAAAAGTATTTCTAAGCTTAACGTTAGATCAAGACCTTAAATAGAGGATCTTACACCAGTGACCATTTCATATTAAATTTATAAACAAGCCTTGGGGAAGTTTAATAAATTTCATATGAAATGACCATGAGCATAAGATTCATTTTATCATATGACTAGCAGTTATATTATCATATAATCTTAAAATCGGATTTCATCATACTCCAAGTGGATTTTTTTTTTTCAATGAAAATTTCCAATGATTTTACGTATTCCAGCAAAAGTGTTAATAAATGTGTGGTTATAACACTTTTTCTTACATGACATTATCCTCTGGAAAACAGAGGCGTCATATGATAATCAGGTTTTCTTAAAAAGAAGGCTCAAAGTTAACCATTTGCTTGTATAAATAGTATAGCTGCTGGATAACGCCATTTATTTTTGTTTTGTTGCATATTGGTCATTTGTAACCATGCCACCCTCACAGCCATAGGGAAGGGCAAAAACTATCCAAGGTTTTACTTTTTTTCTGGCCATAAAGTGTAGGCGAAATATTTGGGTTGTTTTACATAGGCAAAGAGGACAGAAGGGTGGGGGAACAACTCTGTTTTCAGTTTAATGCAGGATGTTGCTCGACAAAAGGCTAAGTTTCTGATATTTTACTGGGCTTGGGAGCTGATATTACAAATGACTTACACATTATTGAATGTTTGATGTTCCATGCAAATTTCTTAGGTATTCAGACACCAAAAATGTTTGTATTTTTGTCTAAGCGTTTAACATACCATCAACAGTTAATGTCAGACGTCAGTTTAAAGTATCAAGTAAAAGATAGGAGAATCCCTGGATCGAACCTGAGAGAGTGGATCAACCAGTACATGACAGAGGCTTCTTGTGTAAAATCAGCTGTCATCAGGAAAACATGTCCGTGTAATGAATACCCCCTGAAACCCCACTTTTATATAGTAAAACTGGGGTTTGCAGGGATATACCTATTTTTCTTATTTTTGCTCCAAAACATAGATTGTGGGTTCTCATCAGAACTGCCTTGGTGAGGCGGTTCTAACCGAGGCAGTTCTAACGTGTACCCACAATCAATGTTATGAGCAAAAATAAGAAAAATATCAACAATTATCTACTGAAAACTCAGTTTTTAGCTCGCCTGTACGAAAGTACAGGAAGAGCTATTGCAATCACCCCGTCGTCGGCGTCGGCGTTAGCATCGGCGTTGCTCAAAATGTTAAAGTTTTTGGTTAAAGTTTTTATAAGGCTATATCTTTTGAACATGTTGATGGATTAAGTTGATACTTTGCATGTTGGTAGATATTGGTCTGAAGTTTTGTTCTGTACCATCATGACCCACCTGGGTGACCTTGAGGTCAAGGTCACGGACTTAGAAATTTTGTGTTAAAGTTTTTGGTTAAAGTTTTTGTAAGTCTATATCTCTTGAATATGTTGATGGATCGAGTTGATACTTTGCATATTGATAGATATTGGTCTGAAGTTTTATGCTGTACCATCATGGACCACGTGAGTGACTTTGAGGTCAAGGTCACGGACTTAGAAATTTTGTGTTAAAGTTTTTGGTTAAAGTTTTTGTAAGTCTATATCTCTTGAGTATATAGATGGATCAAGTTTATACTTTGCATATTGATAGATATTGGTCTGAAGTTTTACGCTGTACCATCACGACCCACCTGAGTGACCATGAGGTCAAGGTCACAGACTTAGAAATTTTGTTTTAAAGTTTTTGTAAGTTTGTATCTCTTGAAATTATAGATGGATTAAGCTGATACTTTGCATATTGATAGATATTGGTCTGAAGTTTTATGCTGTACCATACCCACCTGAGTGACCTTGAGGTGAAGGTCACTGACTTAGAAATTTTATGTTAAAAATATTTTGGGTTAAAGTATCTTTTGAATATGTTGATGGATCATTTTGGTATATACATGTACTGGTTTTAAGCTGTACCATCATGGCGAACCTTAGAGACCTTGAGGTCAAGGTCATGGGTCATAGATTTTAATAGATTTAGTGGCAAAGCATAAGTCAGGCGAGCTACGCTGTCCTGCGACAGCTCTTATTACAACTTAGAAATTCTCTATATATTGCATGGGCATGTTTTTGTAATGGAAACCACAGAGACAAGTTTTCTCACAAGCAGATGTTGGCCTGAATCCAGTGTAGAACCTAATCTAAATGCTTTTCTTGGTTTTGTCTCATTCTGCACTGTTAAACAGTCTGCCATTTTGTGCTGAAACCTAGGATACTGTAAATCCGGAAATATTCGCGAGAACATAATTTTTGCTAATATTCGCGAATTGATTGCCTAGCGAATTCAAAGTTCTTGCTAATAAAGAGTCACCATTAACTTTATAGAATACATGGAAACTCACTCGCAAATTCTAGAACTCGCTAATAATTTGGAAATAGAAAATTCGCAAAATAAAAAGTCATGCGAAAATTTCCAAATTTACAGTATTTGCTTCTTAATGAAAGGCGTTTTTGTGTTAAGGGGTGATAGGGTATACATGTTGTCCTAATAAATGTCCACTCCACGTAACCACATATAATGTGCAGCAGTACATATATATTTCCAACCTTTGATTAACGATCAGCATTTATCTGACAAATAGACTGCACACATGAATAGATACATGTATTTACACAAAATATATTCAGACTCCCTTCATAAAATCTTATTAATATAATTCAATTTGGATTTCTTGTCACATAAAGTTTTTATAACTGTAACATGTTTAAATCTTAGAATTACCATTAGCAACTAGTTTATGACACAAAAGAAATTCTCGCAACACTTACACAGGTTTCTGACTCAATTTGCAAAACAGTTGTGAAACTGTCCCATGCAACTGAGATAGGGGGTTAGAAATGTCTTGGCTTTTTCAATAGTCTCAAAATTACTCTGAACTATAAAGAATGCATTTTGCCTGATTATGCAAAAACAAGTATTGAGTCTCAATTTTAGTTCATAGTTAAATGAATAGGCATGATGTTTTGATTTTATACTGAATTGTTTGCTAATCAGACCACTACTAAATGCATAGTTCTTAAGCTTTTGTATATTTTGTAAATTATGTAATGTACATTCAAATGTGCTATCTCCCAATTTCGGAGGGATCTCCCTGTCAAAGTTTTTGAAAAAAAAAAAAAAAAAAAAAAAATAATAATAATGAAATAAATAAAATAAAATAAAAATTCATACATAGAATTTTACTTTTATACATCTGTATCGTATACCCATCCCTTTTTGAAATTTCAGATCACTCAGCAAAGCGTCAAGGATTTCCTTCTTTGTTTATTTATTCTCCCTTTTTAGACAGGGAAATATCCTTATTTGGCTTCTCAGATATATCCCATGTATGTACAAGTAAGGTGCAGGTTTTTAATTTTAATGACAATTTTGATTTTTGAATAGAATTGTTCTCTTTATACCTAATGCATGATTTGGAGTCGATGATTTCACACTGAATATCTAGAGACAAGCAACAGAACCGAGGACAACCAATGCAAATCAAAATAGGATTGTAGGATGTAAATGCCCTTCTAGGAACAACTTGCCAAATTTGTTTTTCTGGCAAGTTGTTTTTAGTCATTACAAAAACTTGCCCATGCAATATACAGAGATTTTTTTTCGGTCTAAAAAATTGAAAATTTCATTAGAAAAATTTTTGATATTTTAAACTTTTTTGCTCAAAACATAGATTGTGGATACACATAAGAACCGCCTAACCGAGACGGTTCTAACAAGTACGCACAATATGTTTTACAGCGAAAATAAGAAAAATAGGTATGCCCCTGTAAACCCCAGATTTACTATACTAAAGTGTGGTATGAGGGGTATACATTTCATGGATATGTTTTTCTGATGGACAGGTATTGTCGTTTATTGATTTCATCTTGGTTGTTCTCAACTGTGTTGATTGTCTCTTTATAAACAACTTTGGTATAGGGACCCAAAATGGTTTGCAAAGGAGGGTGTGTACATAATTTTACTGATATGAGCTGCCTCATGGGAAAACCAACAATCTGCATATGCGAAACCAAAGGCGCAGATCAGCTTCGCGGTAACCGCGAAGCTGATCAGCGCCTTTGTTTTCGCTACTCGGATAGTACAATTTCTCCTCTACTTAACTCCAAAATTTCAAGCTTCTAGCCTGCTTCTGTAGCTGTACAGGCCGGTTTGTGTCAGACCTGTTCGGAAACCACATTGTTGGTTTTCCAATGAGACGGCTCATATGTTTCATGGTTTTACTAGATTCTAGTAAATATTACCATTTTGTCCTGGTAAATGCTAATAAACTAAGCTCCACAGCCAACACAACATTATTTCTTCCTCTCGTCTTTTAAATTGGTCATTTATCTGAAAACTTTTGTGCCCAGTTGGCATCAAAAAGAATCTAAAATCTTTGTGTTATCAAATCTGAGGTTTTAGTGTGCAGGCATGGGAACTTGTCTCAATTTTCACTGTGTTTCATTGCTAAAGAATATGGAGGTTTTCACAGTTTAGCAAGAAATTTGTCTAAATCAATGATTTCTTTCATTTTTCAAAACGACCCCCTCACCAGTTCTTACTAGATTGTAGGCAAACAAAAGAACTCTGACAGCTGATTTTCATAGGTCTTCTTTGACAATGGTTTGGCTACATCTATGCGGAATTTCAAATGAATTGATGCAATTCACAATCTGTTATTCAAATTTAAAAGAAGAGATGCGTTAGCTGTGGAACTCGGTCTAGAATTTAGAAAAATTCATATTTTTCACCATGTAATACCTGTGAAACTGAATTCATAACATAACAGAAAGTTAACATCTCTATGAGCAATAAGAAGTCTCCATAAATTGATATAAGAGTCGTGTCATGAGAAAACTGGATTTTAGCCTATGCAAAAACAAAGGCGCAGATCAGCTTTGCAGTAACTGCAAAGCTAATCAGCGCCTTTGTTTTCGCTACATGGATAGTACAATACCTCCTCTATTTATACCAAAAATTTCAAGATTCTAGCTTTCTTCTGAGACGGCACAGGCTGGTTTGTGTCAGACCTGGTCGGAAACCACGAAGACCGGTTTTCTCAGGTTGCGGCTGATAAAATAACTTACACAAGTTCCTGATCATTGCTTTTAGCTTTTTAATATGACACAAAAGCCAAAATATAGCATCGATGATGCAAAAATAAATAAATATGTGTACATGTATGTATTTTACCTGTTTAGCCATGATGCAACCAAATTTCTTACAGCGCAGACTGATGCTGCATCATATGACACGTGACAAAATGGAGTGCCGTGATTGTAACCCTGATCAATTAGGCTACAACCTACGAGTAAAGTGTTCATTGTCTCACTGTAGGTTTTTGCCAAATTAGTATTGTTTTGCTGTAAGTTGTTGCTAAATTAACTCGGCTTCCAATTTGTCATGTGATGTTGCATCAATCTGCATTGTAAGAAATTTGGTAGCTTCACAGGTAGGTAGGTTGGTACTTACAACTTTTTTTTGTCTTTTCCCATTGGAGGGACCTCTGTACATTTTGTCATATTATGTACTCTTTGTAAATCTAGTTGCTTGATAGTGTGAGATCTTCAAAGTTGATAATTTTGGTAAAATAAGGTCTTCACAATCATAAATTTTCCATTTGCAGGGAACTAGGTGGTTTAAGTGGGCATTCAGATGATGCTAAAGCCCTGAGGTAAACTTTGATCTTCACCAGTGTTGTATTATATTAAAATTGTGTGTGAGTGTTTCGTGGATCTTTAATTGGCGTTTTAACCGTTACTAAAAAAAAGGTGAAAAAAATGCTGACAAAAATGATGCAGCTGATAAGCCAACAGATTACGAATCCCTACATGACATCAGCTGTCGACATGGACGTTGAGCAAGAAGACTGTCTTACAAATAAACTGATTGCATCACATAATAAATGATCATTTGTATCTGCAAGAACACTCACACATTTCCAGTTATGTTACCATTTATACATGTATTGCTTTTGGTTTAGTGCTTTTATAGATATAACCGAGAATAGTTGAGCCATGTCATGAAAAAAACCTGTTCTTTGCATATGCAGAATAAGCCTATTATTTTACATAAAGTAAAACAAAGACCTAGCTTAAACCAAGATCCTAATTCCATGTACCCTTAGCTGTTGAGTGGGATTTAATACAATAAAAAAAAAAAAAAAAAAAAAACTACTACCTCCTTAAAAAAAACACTACTACCTCCTTTATCTCAAACTTCAAGCATCTACATTAGTCATTTTCTGCGGAAGTAAGGGCCATGGCCTAGTGGTAGAATACAAGACTGATTTGCAAGAAGTCCTGGGTTCTATACCTACCTTGGCCGTGAAGTGTAATTGAGCAAGATACTTTAAGCTCCTCATTATCTGACTTACACCCAGAAAGTTGTGGCTTTGACATGACTGTAATAATTGTTGACTGGGACGTTAAACCTTAACCAAACCAAACATTTTCTGTCTGTTCAGTCTCAGTTTGCCAGAAATGATGTTTTTTCTCATGATGTGGCTCCATTACCTTAGTAATAGTGGCTTAGTTTGTATATTATTTTTTTTTCTTTAATATTGTTTCAAATTACTTTCTTGATGGTGTTGAGTTTATATTGCCGGTGCTGAGTAAATGGTATCAATAGCTAGCATATGACTACTAAAAGGGTTTCAGCTGATTACAGCTGTTAAAGTGGTGAAATTACAGCCCCTTTCACTCGAGTTTGCCGTTTGAGCATTTAGGTCAATCAAATTTGTTCACTCGAGTTTGCCGTTTGTTTGTAAATCAGGTAACTTTTTATTCTAATTTAGAACTGAAACAGTGTCCCAGGTGCCAGGTGTTCTTAAAATCTATTCAGCATTTATCTTTAGGTAATGATGTCACCTCTTCTGATAATAAGAGCTGTCGCAGGACAGCGTAGCTCGCCTGACTTGTGCTTTGCCACTAAATCTATTAAAATCTATGACCAAAGACATTGACCTCAATGTCACTCAGGTGGGCCGTGATGGTACAGCATAAAACTACCAACATGCTAAGTTCAATTTGATTCATCTACATACACTTGATATAAATAAAATTTCTAAGCCTGCGACCTTGACCACAGGTGAGTCAAGATGCTACAACATAAAACTTAAGAATAATATCTAACAGCAAAGTATCAACTAGATCCATCCACCTGTTCCAGCAATATACAGTTCAAAACACTTTAAGCAAAAGCTTTAACATAAAATTTCAAAGTCTGTGACCTTGAACTCAAGGTCACCCAGGTGGGTCATGATGGTACAGCATAAAAATTCAGACCTCTAGATATCTACCAACATGCAAAGTATCAACTTGATCCATCTACATATCCAAGAGATATAGATTTATAAAAACTTCAACCAAAAACTTTAACACAAAATTTCTAAGTCCATAACCTTGACCTCAAGGTCACCCAGGTGGGTCATGATGGTACAGCACAAAACTTCAGACCAATATCTACCAACATGCAAAGTATCAACTTGATCCATCAACAACTTCAAGAGATATAGACTTATAAAAACTTTAACCAAAAACTTTAACACAAAATTTCTAAGTCCGTGACCTTGACCTCAAGGTCACCCAGGTTGGTCATGATGGTACAGCATAAAACTTCAGACCAATATCTACTAACATGCAAAGTATCAACTTGATCCATCCACAACTTCAAGAGATATAGACTCATAAAAACTTTAACCAAAAACTTTAACATTTTTAGCAACGCCGACGCTAATGCTAACGCTAACGCCGACGCTAACGCCGACGCCGGGGTGACTGCAATAGCTCTTCCTGTACTTTCGTACAGGCGAGCTAAAAACATTGTAATTGCTTGGTTAAAGCACATTTTTATTACAAAATTCTTTGCTCAACATATACAATGCATATTAAGAAACACATTTGTAACAGGATAGAGACAATAGCAGAATTTTATCAATTTAAGCGGTATCTGATCGCTATCTACATGGCAAAAATTCCACATAGTAAGTTAAAGATTTCACTCGAGTTTGCCGTTTTTAAAGGTCATTTAGTTTGAACCTGTCACTCAAATCAGCAGATCAATCAATCCAGATGTCTTTGAGGACAACATGAAAAGAAACTCAGATCTTCGGAACACATGGTCTTCTTGTGTGATGCAAATGCTCAAACGGCAAACTCGAGTGAAAGGGGCTGTAGCTTGAATTTTAAATTTTTAATGTTAATATTCAGTATTTTTTTTCTTTACTTTATGTTAAACTTTCATCTTTTTTGGGGGGTTAATATGTATAGTAATGAGTGTTGATTTTATCCGTATAGTTATTCTTCCTTCCTCAGTTTCATTTTTTTTTTCTTTATTTCATGTTTCATCTTTTTTTGGTTAATATGTATAGTATAGAGCCTTGATTTTACCCGTATAATTATCCTTCTGTACTTTACTCCCATTTAGTATATTTATTTTTATGTTTTTGACCTATCAGTACTTTTCCAAGCAGTCAGCTGCGGTGGGACACCAGTGAGATACCTATCTGAATTTTGAAAATCTTGTATCAAATTTGCCACCATCCAAGATTAAATGTCTTCAAATCTTTGATCATGCAATCAATTTGATGTACATTTCTGAAGTAGTATACTATTTATGCCGCCACTTAGGAAAACCAACAATCTGCATAGGCGAAAACAAAGGCGCAGATCAGCTTCGCAGTAACTGCAAAGCTGATCAACGCCTTTGTTTTCGCTACTCGGATAGTACAGTTCCTCTTTACTTAAATCCAAAATTTCAAGCTTCTAGCTCTTTTCTGTGACTGAACAGGTCAGTTTGTGTCGGGCATGTTCGGAAACCACATTGTTGATTTTCCACGAGGCGGCTCATTTTATACTATTTCAGTATTTCCTGCCTCAGTATTCCTGCAACACTCCCTCAAGGGTAAATACTGATTGGTGCATTATGCACTAGTCATTTGTAACCACGGCCCCCCACCCTACCCCGGTTAATAGCGGGGACTTTGACTTTTGGTCCAGCAAAGCCCTGCTAAAAGCCCCAGCCTGTGGGGACTGCTTGTTGGTAAAACCACTGCTCTTTTCCCCCCGCAGCCATCTGTCTTTTCATTTCACGGCCCTTTTTGCCTATATAAAGCAAATCCTGGATATTTTCCCGGCACTACCGAGGCAAAACTTTCGTCAAAGCCTGGATCATTTCCACAGCCTGGCTCATTTCCACGGCTATCCCCCGCCCTCCCCTGGGGATTAGGGGGCCGTGGCTACAAATGACTAGTGCATTATTTATGTTTTCAATTGCTTTCACTGGCATATACTGTGATATTTCCGTAGATCATGTATGCTAGATTTATATGACATTTTTCCAATTTTATTGGTGTGTACCATAAACTGTTTATAACAAAATTGTTTCTGCTACATTGATAACAGTTACTGGGACCCACCCATTGGGGCCGTAAGAAATAGGCAAAGCTTATGTACGACTGACTGGCCATCTGATTACTGGTTAGTTGCACAGAGGGTGTGAGCCTGCCGAGAATAGTGGTTTCAAGTCAAACCATCCATACATCATAAAAGTAGTGATTTTTCTGGGGCCCTAGGGCCTTTCTGATTTTCTGATTGGGAAAATTAGCGATGTAAATCCTTAATTTAGGAAATTTTAAGAACATTGAAATTTGATGATATTTTGCATGTTGACATAGTTAAGGAAGCATATTCATTTAGAATCATTTAATGATAAATTATAATCATTATAAAAGTTAAACAGCATTCAAACAGCAGATCTTGAATTTTGCAAATATTTGGAACTATTGAAAATTATTTTAAGCTGTGATTGGGAATTTTTTCCTCCATGTTGGGAAAAATGTCACTCGAAAGCCTAACTTGTTTACTTGGATAGATTTATTTTGGGTAAAAGTCCTATAAAATAGTGGCAACGTCCAGATATGAAATGACCACTGATGTACATTTGTTGAAATTTTGATGCCCCAAAGTCTTCTGTCAAATTAAATTTCATATAAATTATGGGATGAGTCTTATAACTAATGGTTTTCAGTTGATTTTCTGTTTCACGCCCCAAAAACCTTATAGATATGATGTAAATTATATATCAAATTGCAACAGGTTTATTATCTTTTATTTTCAGTTTTAAGTACACTGGTTCTGAAGAGGATGCATCCAGCATCACGTCTGGCTCAGGCCTCGGGGTGGGGACGAGTCCCCAGAACTCTCACAACACGTCCCAACAGATCCCGATACCTCAAGCGATCTTCGACCATCTTGTAAAAGAGATTCAAGAGACGAAGGAAGCCAGCCTAAAACTACAGGAAACCTTACAACGAGTCACCGAGGAGTTTGAAAGCTATAAGGTAAGGGTTCGGACCATAAAATGTGATATAATTGCCTACCAACTGTAGCAAAAATACCTTAAGGAGTATGATGGCCTAATGATTAAGTCTTAATTGGAAGGTACTCTGGTGTTTATATCGCATTGACACCAGGTTAACGTCCTTGAGTAAGGCATATTTACATCCCATAGTACTTGTTAGCTCACCTGAGCCTAACATTTCACTCAAATTTTCTCATTTTATAGATAGCTAGTCAGCAAGAGGTCTCGGGTCTGAGAGGAGCATTACGAAAAGATGCCCATGCAATAAACAGAGATTTTTTGAGCTTTAAAACTTTTCAGCTGATAAATTTTGATATTTTTCTTATTTTTGCTCAAAACATAGATTGTGGGTACACGTTAGAACCGCCTCGCCGAGGCGGTTCTAACGAGTACCCACAATCTATGTTTTGGAGCAAAAATAAGAAAATAGGTCTACCCCTGCATACCCCAGTTTTGCTATATAAAAGTGGGGTTCAAGGGGGTATACATGTCACGGACATGTTTTCCTGATGATTAGACGAAGACAAATTCAGGATGGAGAGAACAGAAGAACAGATGAATGACATTACAGAACTCATGAATAGTTTAGAAAATAGAAAATTCGCTGAAAAGAATCAGGCAAATTTCCTGAACTAGCAATATTTCACTTTTATTTGTAGATTGCTAGTCAGCAAGAGGTCTCGGGTCTGAGAGGAGCATTAGACGAAGACAAATTTAGGATGGAGAGAACAGAAGAACAGATGAATGACATTACAGAACTGAATCAGCACGAAGTCACCAACTTGAAACAGGTATACAGATGGTTTCATGAAAAATGGCAGTCATTTACAGATAGAATTGAAGAGTTTATTTTTAAAAATTGCAGGCCAATATTTTGAACTCACAGGGAGCGCGGTGGTGTAGTGGTAGAGAGTTGAACTCCGAATTGAGAGGTCCTGGGTTCGATCCCCACAGGCATCACCATGTTGTGTCCTTGAGCAAGACACATTAACTCTTTGAAGGTTTAGCAAATTTGATTAATTTTCTAGGCAAAAACTTTGTTTGGCCTCTTTCCTGCACTAGTAACATTTCTCTAATGTCTCCAAAATAGAGAGAATAAAAAGGATGCTATCATTATGCTATCATAATATTCAAATAATTCAATATTTTGAAAAGTTGTTAATATTTTTCAGGCCATAGCCAGTATGGAAGAGAAGGCTGACTATAGGCTAGAAGAACTCGTAGCTGACCTACACGAACAGCTGGACCACTGCCAGACCAGAGTAAGCTACCCTTATTATGAGCCGTGATGTGAGAAAACTGGTCTTTGGGGTTTCCGACCAGGTCTGACACAAACCGAGCTGTACAATCACAGAAGATGGTTAGAGACTGGAAATTTTGGATTTAGAAAGTAGAGGAACTGTACTATCCATGTAGGGAAAATAAAGGCACTGATCAGCTTCACAGTAACTGCGCATTTGCTTTCGCATATGCAGATTGTTGGTTTTCTCATGATGCGGCTCATATACCTTTATTTGTTCTGTTTAGCTTAACTTATTGAAGTTGGTTCAAAAATGCTCAATAAAATTCAGTGGCGGATTTAGAGGGGGTTCGGGGGGTTCAGTCGAACCCCCCTTTGGGACCAAATTATTTCTATTTCATGGGAAAATTTAAGTAAAATCTGGTAAAGTGTATGAAACGAACCCCCCTTGATGGGTTTGAACCCCCCTTCCAGAAATCCTGGATCCCCCCCTGAAATTTCTTGCTAATTTGCGCACGCCAAATCCAAAAAGAACACAAATGTAACTGAAGAAATCAGATGCAAATCTGTGATTGTGATGCATTTTATGTACTAAAAGCTTTGCAAAATATTTTGGTTTATGTACATCTACAAAGATATTTCATCGACAAAACTGATGTACAAAATCAGTTTGGTAGCGAACAGTGTGAACTTAATTCTTATTGTAGCATTTGCACTAATCCGCCAGTCGGAACAAATACAGAATGTATCATGCTCAGGAGTATGTCTACAAAACCGATTGTTGGTACGCATTAGAACTCACTCAATATGTTGTTAATAGAAAAAAGTTTTAAGTATTCATAAAATTCTCATGACCATTTCCCTGTCACTAAGTAAAAGTAGAAAAAAGTTTTAAGTATTCATAAAATTCTCATGACCATTTCCCTGTCACTAAGTAAAAGTTTCATCATTGCTAAGCTACAACCCCTTGCCACTTTGCTGTTGCTAAGCAACCACTCATTGTTGCTATGCGACCATCCCTTGTTGATAAATAATCATTTTCTCTATTGCTATGCTACCACTCCTTGTTGCTAAGCGACCATCCTTTGTTCCTAAATAATCATTTTCTCTGTTGCTAAGCTACCATTCATTGTTGCTAAGCAGCCATTTTCTGTGTTGCTAGGTACAGAAGATGGAGCTAAAGCAGGAACAACAACAACTCATCTCCATGGAGATGGTAGAGAATGTAACGTTCCGTACGATTCTAACGAAGCTGATCAACGTCGTGTTAGCCATATTAGCTGTGATATTAGTCTTTGTTTCCACTTCAGCCAATCTCATTTCACCTTTCCTTACTAGCAGGTAGGTGCTCAATAAAGAGTGAGCATGAAATTAGTTACAGTTTTGTTTTATGCTAATTTTTTGAGCATGAGATTTATCATGCTCATGAATGTTATAATGGCCATATTAAAGTGTGATAACTTCTGCTTTTAAATCTCATCTCACCTTTCCAGCAGGGATGTGGTATTTTTTTCCTCATGCTCAGTTTATTTTAGCATTAAGTTATTATCCTTATAAAATGATAATTAATGTTTGACTGTAATGATTTTTGCTACAAAATAAGTCTTTGTTTCAAATTCTACCAATCATATTTTCTGTTTGTTACAATTCTTAAAAGTTTGAAAATCTTATCGAGAGCTTAACGTTTTTGCTTATTTTTGTGAAATCAACACCTCTGACAGGAATTCAAAGTTCTGGCTAATGAAAAAATTATGTCAGCTTTCAAGAGTGCATACGTACCATCTTGTGAATTCAAGATCCTGTTAATAATTTAGAAAAAAAAAATTGTGTTCAATAAAAGATACAAGGAAATTTCCCACTTCACAGTGATAATGGCAAAGCTTTTAGAAAATATTTCTTTTTTATTTCTCTTCCAGGGCAAGAATTCTCAGCACGGCCATTCTGATAGTGTGTATAGTGATATCATGGAATAACTGGCAACATATAACAGACTTTTTCATCCAGATTTGGAACTATATACGTTACCTACTGCCTAATCGGTGAAACTTTTGTGTTAATGTGTTCGGGAATAATGTTCGGTGATAGTACGCCATTGGTTTTTGTCGCTTGAAGCGGCCAGATCATCAAAGTTCAGGAATAGAATTCGGTGACGATATTCTGTTCGTTTTGGTCGCTTGAAGCGCCCAGATGGTCAATGTTCAGGAATACCGGTAGTATATGGTGATAAAAGTCCATTCATTTTGGTCACTTAAAGTGGTCAAATGGTGAAATAAGTGTTCAAGTCCCATTTCATTCGTGGATAGGATTTTTAACAGTGTGATAGAGGGTTATTCGAGTGTGATTTATGTTGTTAAGTCTGCAGAGTGATTTGTTTATACCAGTGGAAAAACCTATCCTGTGTCACATTTCAAAAACATGTCCACATATACAGAGATTTACTGCCATAAAATTAGAAATTTTCAGTTGAATTTTTTTTTATATTTTTCTCTTTTTTTGCTCAAGACATAGATGGAGGGTTGTTCTAACGAGTACCCGCAATCTATGTTTTGCAGCAAAAATAAGAGAGATAATATACACCCCTGTACCACCTCAGTTTTACATTAAAGAGAAATGAGGTGTAAGAGGGTATACAAGTTATTCTGATGACAGACCGCTCTGCATTACGAAAACACGCCCATGCAATATACAGTGATTTTTATAGTTGTAAAAAATGAAAATTTTTAGTGGAAATTTTTGATATTTTTCTTATTTTTGCTCAAAACACAGATTGTGGGTACATGTTAGAACCGCCTCGGTGAGGCGGCCGAGGCGGTTCTAACAAGTACCCACAATCTATGTTTTGGAGCAAAAATAAGAAAAATAGGTATACCCCTGCATACCCCATTTTTGCTACATAAAAGTGGGGTATAAGGGGGTATACAATACACGGACATGTTTACCTGATGGTACAGCCACAGAAGATGTCTAAGTGCTTGATATTTTTGGACTTTTGAAGTTCTAAGTGATTATACTGTAATGCGAAAACTTCAGACTCTGATCACCTGTGCATTTAGATCATAGATGGTGTGTCCCTTTGTTTTCGCATTGGTACAAGTGAGGTGTTCTCATGAAATGAGCTGAGATGCAAGAAAAACAGTCTTAAGGGTTTCTGACCAGGTCAGACACAAACCAGCCTGTACCGTCACAGAATAAAGCAAGAAGCTTGAAACTTTGGATCTAAGAAGAAGAGGTATTGTTCTATCTGTGTAGCGAAAACAAAGGCGCTGATCAGCTGTGCAGTTACTGCACAGCTGATCTATGCCTTTGTTTTCGCCTATGCATGTTGTTATTTTTTCTTATTCGGTGGCTCCAATGAGGTGATCTCATTATTAAATGACTAATTCTTAGTGAGAATTCACAGGAAATAGTGTAATAATGAAATAAAGTGCTGTAATAATGGCCAGATTTTAAAAGTGCTTTTAAGACCTGAAGGTGCAGGATATATTCTTGTGTCCCTTAAAGATAAACTTTGTTTATTTATGGTGCAATGTTTACTGTTAAATAACCACAGTATATGTTTATGTATGTGTAAGATTGCTGGTTGATTACGTGTGTGGTTACATGCCAAGTCAACAATTTTCAGTCATGTCAAAACAAAGGGTGGTCGCTCCATGGATACTATGGGGAGTAAATGTGTATTTTTTTTTTCTGAAGAACACAACGCCACACAGATAGGATTTATAATTCAACCCTGCACTCTAACGCTAGGCCACCATGCCATAACCGGTGTGAATTCATCTGCATTGTTTGTTCTAAGTCATATTGGTTGGTTCTGGATAACCAGTGTGAACATGAGAAGTAATTTCTGTAATTGACATGAAATGGCAGTATCAACAACTGCTTATGACATCATTATTGAGAAAGTCCCATTTCATTCTACATATCCGTGATACAACCAAATCTAAGCCGCATCGCGAGAAGACCGGTCTTCGGGGTTTCCAACCAGGTCCGACACAAAAAACCAGCCTGTACCGTCACAGAAAATAGCTAGAAGCTTGAAATTTCAGTTTTAAGTAGATGAGGAATTGTACTAAAAAGTATCCGAGTAGCGGAAACAAAGGCACTGATCAGCTGTGCAGTTACTGCACAGCTGATCTGCGCCTTTGTTTTCGCATAGGCAAAAATCCTGTTGTCTCATGACGCGGCTGATCTGTTACTGCACAAATTGATGCAACATTTTCTGTCAGGTGATGCAATGTAGTGTGTTGATTAGAAACTGGATCCATTAGGCAATAACCGACAACAAAGAGGACTTCCTGGCTGTACATGTAGGTTGTTGCCAAATCGAGCTGGCTTCCAATCATCACACACCATTTTGTCACATGACGTGTGATGTTGCATCAGTCTGCATAGTAACAAATTTGGTTGCATCACGGGTATATAGGGTGCAGTTTTAATGTTTACCTCAGTTTTGTTTGAGACTTAGCATGAGAAGACTTGTTTGGGGGTTTACCGTTTACATTGGCTCAACATAGTAGAGGGATCAGGCCCCGAGGTTATAAAACTTTTTTCGTGCTCAGCTCAGCTGAGACTAAGATTTATCCTGCTCATAAATGTTAAAATGGCAAAATGCCAACTATTGTTGGCATTTTAACATTTATGAGCAGGATAAATTACTAGTTGTTGAGTACTTAACCTGAATGTTTCACTAATTTCAACTATTTCAGCATTTATGAGTTGTTGAAATTTTATGCTCAGCTGAGCTGAGCTTGAAAAAAGTTTTATAACCTCAGGGCCAGACATGATTTTCCATAGGGACATTACGAATGTTTATTACAAAATCATGTTTGCTCACTATTATTGCATAAATTCTGCAAAACAAAAGAAACTATTAAGTCTTGTCACATTTTCATATGCATACAAGCTTTCATTTTTATGCTCGTTCAGGACAGACTTCATTTACTCATAATTTAGCACAAGCTGTGCATGGGGCCTGGTAAAGAGCATTAATAAAAGCAATGTATTTATAGCATGTGCTCACTTTAATCACATGATTATTACACGGCAGGGACGTTAAACATTTTATCGAATGCACAAACTTCAATTCTAACATGACGCTATCGTCTTTCCCATTGAACCTAATGGAAACGTCACCGTTTGCAAATTAACAGTACATGTAATTCACTGTTAACAAAATTGCGGGCGTAAGGTGCAGTTTTTGTGACGTCGCACATGAACATGCATATCCGTCAAGAATAAGTCCACTGGAACACGTTTTAAAATGTAAGCATTTATTTATTAGTCTTAGAATCGAAATAATTTTATTTTACGGCGCATTATTTTTGATTAATGTATGACGTTGGTGGGGCAGATGAGACATGTAATTCACTGCAGCTGTGCCATCGTGAATCATTACGAAAACACGCCCATGCAATATACAGTGATTTTTATAGTTGTAAAAAATGAAAATTTTTAGTGGAAAATTTTTGATAATTTTTCTTATTTTTGCTCAAAACATAGATTGTGGGTAGACGTTAGAACCGCCTCGGCGAGGTGGTTCTAACGAGTACCCACAATCTATGTTTTGGAGCAAAAATAAGAAAAATAGGTATACCCCTGCATACCCCATTTTTTGCTACATAAAAGTGGGGTATGAGGGGGTATACAATACACGGACATGTTTTCCTGATGATTAATACATCGCAATCTACCCTTCAACATCCCGCGTTAATCGTGATAATACACCGTAAAGTAGAATAATTTCTTAAATCTTAACAAGTTTTCTCATGTTATGTTTCATCTGTCCCTTTGTTCCAGATTATAGAAGTCTGTAAAAGGAAAATGGAAGGGATACTTGTGTAGTTGGTGAGTGGGGGTGGGGTGGCCTAGTGGTAGAGCTTTTAAATCTGAATCGAGTGGTCCATGGTTCGAAACCCTGCTTGGGTGCAGTGTTGTGTCCTTGAGCATCACATCAGCTTCCCATTGTAATATATGAGCCACCTCATGGGAAAACCAACAATCTGCATAGGCGAAAACAAAGACGCAGATCAGCTTCGCGGTAACCGCGAAGCTGATCAGCGCCTTCGTTTTCGCTACTCGGATAGTACAATTCCTCTTCTACTTAAATCCGGAATTTCAAGCTTCTAGCCCTCTTCTGTGCTTATACAGGCCGTTTTGTGTCGGACCTGTTCGGAAACCACATTGTTGTTTTTCCCACGAGGCGGCTCAATTATATTACCTAGGAAGTGGTGGCTATTATCCCGACATGACTGAAAAATTGTTGAGTGGGATGTTAAACCTCAAAGAAACAATGCATGTGTACATGTAGTTGTATAAGCAACTTGAAAATGCAAGCTTTGACTCACAATCTATCATTATCATTTGAGACGTGATGCGAGAAAACCGGTCTTCAAGGTTTCTGACCAGGTCTGACACAAACTGACCTGTGCAGCTACAGATGATGGCTAGAAGCTTGTAATTGTGGATTTAGGAAGAAGAAGAATTGTACTATCCATGAGAAAATAAAGTAAATGAAAATAAAGGCGCTGTTACTGCGAAGCAAATCTGTGCCTTTGATTTTGCATAGGCAAAATTCCGGTTTTCCCATGAAGCTGCTCATTTTGTAAAACTGTTTCATCAAGTTTTCATAAACTGTACTAAGAAGCAGCCAAACAGTTGATTTTCCATGACTATTCTCTTATATGAGCCATGATAGGAGAAAACATATCTTTGGGGTTTCTCGCCATGTCATTTTAACCCAAAGGTTATCTTGGATAACACATTTTGTCATACACTGCAAACAGCATCAAAAGCATGCAATCTTTTTAGAAAAGCTTATACTTGTTATGCTTGTTAGAATACATGATTTCTGTAATTTAGACAAAAATTGTTCTGCTAAATGTTTGAAATTTTAAATGTGATATTAACTTAAAAGTTTAACTGCAGGCAGTGAAAAGTGATTAGTCTGCATGATTTAAGCTAGTGTTTTTGATTTTTTTCAAAATATGTAAGAGGCAGGATTTTGTTGTCTTTGTCTGCCTGCAGAAAATTCTAGATTTTCTATCATATGCCTCTTGTACCTGAGAATATATCGGATGCATTTACTGCATTTAAACTTTTGATTGCATATGAGCCGCCCCATGGGAAAACCAACAATCTGCATATGCGAAAACAAAGACGCAGATCAGCTTCGCGGTAACCGCGAAGCTGATCAGCGCCTTTATTTTCGCTACTCGGATAGTACAATTCCTCCTCTACTTAACTCCAAAATTTCAAGTTTCTAGCCTGCTTCTGTGACTGTACAGGCCGGTTTGTGTCGGACCTGTTCGGAAACCACATTGTTGGTTTTTTCACGAGGAGGCTCATATGTTATGCCTCTGCATAATACATTTATAAATTATATACTTTTTATGTTCATTATTTGCTGCTTATGCTTTCATACATAATGTGAACTAAACTGGCCAAAGTAAGTAATTATATGAGCCTGTGCATGAGAAAACCAACAATTTGGGTTCCGACCAGGTCTGACACAAACCAGCCTGTACAGTCACAAGAAAGCTAGAAGCATGATATTTTAATTTAAGTGGAAGTAGAAAAGGAATTGTACTATCCGAGTAGCGAAAACAAAGGCGCTGATCAGCTAGGCAGTTACGTACTATCCGAGTAGCATACATGTGATATCTCCCGATCTCGTCGGGTTTTCCCGATTTTGGGCTTCCTAACCCGATTGTCCCCCGCCGAGCCCAGTAGGGCCCAAATCTCCCGATTTCAGTATTTGCCTATCCCAATTTTTCGGCAATGTTCCATTCTTAATATTGCGGTAATATATGGTACGTGTTATTGATCACTGACCCGATAAATACCTTGGAGTAATTTAGGAGACAATGCAGAATAGATGGCATGCCGCTTTATTGGGTAATTGGCGAAGTGAGAAGGGATTATTGATGCGACAAATTGTCAGTCTTACAGGTACAGTGTATAATGTAAACCGCTAATTTGATCAGAGTTCACCTTTAGAAAGATTAATGCGTCTTTAATTTGGAGGGCTTGGATTAAACATTGCCGATAATCTCAATAGGACAATAAATTATGATTGTCCTTTAAAGATTATCGGGCATTTTGAACACGTGGGACCGATTTATCTTTCATTATTGTGCATTTTTATCGGTCCGAGTAAAAACATTTTTTTCGATTTTTCCCTGAAAATAGTTTGCCATTTTTTATTTTTTTTTTTTCGATCGGTCCTTATAAATATTCACAAGTTTCAGACGCAATATACCACTACTACGTGTCAACATGATAATTGCCCCTGTTAATTGCCTAGTTATCAAAACAATTTTCGCGGAAAAGTGTGAAAGTTACTGAAACGTGAGGACTGTTGCGTAAACATCGCAGTAATTCATGCAACGCGTGCTGATTGGCCCATTCTAACTAACGCGTGGGCGGAGCTTCTCAATAATCTACCGAAGCCGCTTTGACATTGTGCAATTTGCTGAAATAATGTCCGTCTGTCGTTTCAAAACTGCGTAACAATTTTCTGATTTTGAGCTCGGAGCTTCAGACAGATAGTGACCAGCGATAATTGGGTGGCGGCGCGATTCAAATGATTAAGTTTAAAACAAATGCCATATAGTCCCGAAAGAGCAGATTGAATGGGTATTTCATACACATGAAAATACCGCTTGCGTCGAACGTAGCGTAAGGCAAAAGTCGGGTAAAGTTTCCGACCTACAAACTATGGGAACGAAACGATTATAATAAGGGGGAGCAACTGCGTTATCGAACCTGAAAAATGCGGGGTACCAGCTAATAAAGTAAACATTGGAATTACAAAAACTTGAAACACAAATTTCTGTGGAAAATGGAAAGAAATTAGTACGTTTTTCTGCTTTTTTCGTTGTCTGTTTTATTTCAATACATTGAAATCTTTAAATTTTCTCAAATTGACGTTGATACAATGGACATAAAGTATGAAATAATAAATGTCATTAGTTTTCGCGACTTCTTAGATACGCTTTTTACATGCATGTTGTATGTCCATGATGACGTCATCACTTAGCTAGACCGATTTGGGAATTAAAATTTCCTCATCTGTGATTATATTTAATTATGGAATTATTAGTTTGTTATAAAATTACCACCCATTAGCAAATTCATGAAGATATAAGGGATCATAAGGCAAATATAATGCATCTTTTGCCAAAAAATGGCAAAAAATCTTCGCTTTTTAACCGCGCTAAAATCTCCCTATTTGAGACCCAATCTCCCTATTTCAAAACACAAATCTCCCTATTTGGGCCAAAGAAGATATCACATGTATGGAGTAGCGAAAACAAAGGCGCTGATCAGCTAGGCAGTTACCGCACAGCTGATATGCGGCATTGTTTTCGCCTATGCAAGTTGTTGGTTTTCTCATGTGGTGGCTCATATGAAATTTTCACATAGACTTCATGAAAATAGCAGAGAATTTTTGTAAACCTACAACCCCAGTCAAGTGTACGTTTGGAGACCTTATCTGTTAGAAAATAGGTTTCAATTTTGCACCCCCCCCCCTTACAAGGCGATACTTCTGTTATGGTTCTAATTGTTAGCTCACCTGAGCCGAAGGCTCACAGGTGAGCTTATAGTATACCCTTGCTCCGTCGTCCGTCCGTGGTCTGTCGTCCACAATTTCAAAGATCTTCTCCTCTGAAACCGCTTGGCCAATCAAAGCCAAACTTCATGTGGAGCATCCTTAGGAAGGGGGAACAAAAGTTTATATAAATGGTCCAGGTCACATGACCAAGATGGCCGCCATGGCTATAAATAGCAAAAACCTTTAAAAATCTTCTTCTCCAGAACCAGTGGGCTGATTTCCACGAAATGGTATGTAGCATCAGGGACGTGGGCCCATCATAGTTTATATAAATCATGACCCTAGGATGACCTTGACCTATTTTACGGCAAGGTCAACTTAGGTCGCCAGTGCATTTGAATGGGAAAAAATGGTAAAATGATATTTAATGGGTAAAACTTACTGGGAATAGGCAAGTGGACAGAAGATTAATGTTAATGGAAAATTTTAGCCCCTGGGGGCTATATACATGTATATTTTCATAATAATGAAACATCTTCTCCCCTGAAACCGTTTGGCCAATCAAAGCCAAACTTCATATGGAGCATCCTTGGGAAGGGGGAAAGAGAAAGTTTATATAAATGGTCAAGGTCACATGACCAAGATGGCTGCCATGGCTATAAATAGAAAAAACCTTTAAAAATCTTCTTCTCCAGAACCAGAAGGACAAGGATTTTGAAACTTAGTGTGAAGCATCAGTGACTAGAGCTCTACAAAGTTTATATAAATCATGACCCTGGGATGACCTTGACCTATTTTACTGCAAAGTCAACATAGGCCGCTCATGCATTTGAATGGGGAAAAGTGTTAAAATGTCATTTGTAGGAAAAAACTTGCAGGAAATGGGCAAATGGATTTAAGATTGATGATTCTGAAAAAATTTGGACACCTGATGTCTGTCTGCCCCCACCCCGGGGCAATATACATGTATATTACAGTGATATTCAAAGATCTTCTTCTCTGAAACCGCTTGGCCAATCAAAGCCAAACTTTATGTGGAGCATTCTTAGGAAGAGTGAAAGAAAGTTTGTATAAATGGTCAAGATCACATGACCAAGATGGCCGCCATGGCTATAAATAGCAAAAACCCTTTAAAATCTTCTTCTTCAGAACCAGAAGGCCTATGATTTTGAAACTTGGCATGAAGCATCAGGCAATGGAGCTCTACAAAGTTTGTATAAATCATGATCCTGGGATGACCTTGACCTTTTTTACGGCAAGGTCAACTTAGGCCGCCCATGCATTTGAATGTGAAAAAATAGGAAAATGTCATTTAATGGCAAAAAACTTGCTAGGAATGAGCAAATGGACAGAAGATTTATGTTTATGAAAATATTTTGGGCCCAGAGGGTTGTCTGCCCCTGCCCTGGGGCTATATACATGTGTATGACCATAATATTGAAACATCTTCTCTGAAACCGCTTGGCTAATCAAAGCCAAACTTTATGTGGAACATTCTTCGGAAGAGTGAATAAAAGTTTGTATAAATTGTCAAGGTCACATGACCAAGATGGCCACCATGGCTATAAATAGCAAAAACCTTTAAAAATCTTCTTCTCCAGTACTAGAAGGCCTATGATTTTGAAACTTGGCATGAAGCATCAAGCAATGAAGCTCTTCAAAGTTTGTATAAATCGTGACCCTGGGATGACCTTGACCTTTTTTATGGCAAGGTCAACTTAGGTTGCCTAAGCATTTGAATGGGGAAAATTGTTATAATGTCATTTGAAGGGCAAAACTTGCAGTAATTTTGCAAATGACTGAATCTTTATGATTTATTAAAGAAATTGACTCCAGAGGTTGCCCTGACTCTGCCCTGGGGTTATATACATGTATATTACCATTCTAGTCAAACAAAGTTATTGGTATATATCTCAGGTATCAGGTGAGCGTTTACAGGACCATTGGTCCTCTGGTTTTATGTTTTGATACTGAATTTTTGGGCTGCTTGCAACTAAAGCTTATGTACACTGTCATAATTTCAGTTAAAATTAGTACCTGATTGTCTATTTATTTTTTCCCACCTTGGTTTATGGAGTGGGAATTTCTTTCTGATTGCACCATTTCCTGATCATTGCTTACTTTTACCACTGCATAGGAGTGAAATACCACTGGTTTTACCCACGAGTTGGCTTGTAGCAGGGACTTGTTAGACAAAAGTATGTCCCTGTTTGTATTACCCAGTCCGTGTTGGGGGGGGGGGGGGGGGGCGTAGGAGCAGGGGCATTATGCATGACTATACATTATATTGTTAATGATTTTAAAGCCATATCTTTACTGAAGTCATTCATGTTCATGAGCTGCTTGTTTTATATGAGCCGCAACATGAGAAAACCAGGCTTCTGGGTTTCCTACAGAGTCCGAGACAAAGTGAGCTGTACAGAATATGACTGTAGGCTGGAAATTTTGGATTTAGAAAGTAGAGGAATTGTACTATCCGGCTTGTGAAAACAAAGACACTGATCAGCTGTGCAGTCTGCACAGCTGATCTTGCATTTTTGTTTTCGCACATGCAAAATGTTGGTTTTCTTATGTGGCGGCTCATTTGTTAATGTTAAATCATATCAAATTGTATGAAATCTGTACTTAATTGTCATGACTTGACATAAAAACTTCAGTCAGTTTTTTTCTTGTTTGTTCATTTCCATTCTCAATGTTGTGTCCAGTGTGTTATGAAAACTTGCCCGTACAATATACATAGAGGATCTTACACTCGTTGTCATTTCATATGAAATTTATTAAACGAGCCTTTGGCGAGTTTAATAAATTTCATATGAAATGACCAAGAGTGTAAGATTCGTTTTATCATATGACTTCTTAGATACGATTTAATCGGCTTGAAAGTGGACATATTTCCAATGAAAATTAACATTGTTTTTACGGACGTTGTTATGACGTTACGTATTTCCGCAAAAGTGTTAATACATGTGTGGTCATATCACTTTTATTACATGACGTTATCCACTGGAAAACAGGGACATCATATGATAAATAGATTTTTTCAGCTCTAACAATTGAAAAAATTGTTGGAAAAAGTTCAATATATTTAAGTGTTTTGAACAACATTGATTGTGGGTATGTGTTAGAACCGTGAGCATGTTACTAATAGCATGTTTTGGATCAAAATTAAGAAAATCAGGGATAGTCCTGTAAACCCCAGTTTTACTTTACATGATGTACAAGGGGATAAACATTTCACGGACATGCATTCCTGATGGTGAATTCGAGATTTTGAGTCCTATGCAAGACCTGTTAGCTCAAGTGGTACAGCACCCCCTTTGGGATCAGGTTGTAGCGGGTTACAAGCTGGGCTGCGCCATTCAAAAGGCATAAAGAATGTTACAAGTGGTTACCGTGTGTAATGCTTGGCATCTTGAGGGTGGAGTTCTCTTCTCTCACACACAACTAGCAAAACAAAAGGAAAATGTCTAATAGTTTCTGTATTTACCAGAAGACCTGTGCTTATTCAAAGATGGTTAGTTGGTTGACTCGTGCTTTATGACGCACTAAACAGCTCATATGGAGAGATGACCTCCATTTAAGGACTGGAGTAGCCAGTTGGACTCGGGGTTTATGTATAAATTCTAGAGGCATTGTCGAGTTGGGTCGCAGTGCCACACCGTAGCAACTTTACGTTAGGCGCATTGTCATAACTCGGTCATTAGTGAATCAGACATTATATACTACTGGCATAAAGTTAAGCATATTTTGATATGTGTGTATATATTTTTCAGACTGTGAAATTTACCAAAATTGTTTATTGCCTTTTTGAAAGCACTGTTATTCAACATTCCAAAATTCAAAACCATGGTCTTCTACTTATCGGCCCGTATAGGCACTACCATGGAACCCATGTTGGAAACAATGCACAAAAATTGTCTACGTTCACAAAGCTGCAAATTTGTTAAAAATTATTTTTCCAAAATAATATTTCTTCATGCACATGTCCAGTGTGTCTGTATCGTGATGGCAAAGTATCAAATGTCTCCAGCAAAAACTGTGGTAGGAGTTGATCGGCCCGTATAGCCACTACCATAGCACATGCACATCCCCTGTAATAGAAAATGCTGATGAAAAATTGTCTATGTTCTCTCAGTTTTAATTTTGTCAAAATTATTTTTTCACTATCAAACTACTTCATGCAAATGTCAAACATGTCACCATTGTATTGGTAAAGTTTCAGAGTTAATCATGGAAAACTGTGGTAGGAGTTGATCGGCCCATGAAGGCACTATACATATGCATATAAACACAGCCATTAAGAATTACAAAGGGAAATAACTCTCACAGAACTTGCCCCTAGCCCCTTATGTTTTATCATAATATTTGCCCCATCAATATGTATGCGTGTGCAAGGTTTCATGAAATTCCCGCTATGGGGCTTCAAGATATCAAAGAATATGCATATAAACACAGCCATTAAGAATTACAAAGGGAAATAACTCTCACTGAACTGGCCCCTAGCCCCTTATGTTTTATCATAATATTTGCCCCATCAATATGTATGTGTGTGCAAGGTTTCATGAAGTTCCGGCTAAGGGGCTTCAAGATATTAAGGAAACAAAGTGTTACGGACGGACGGACGTGAAAACAGTATACCCCCTTAAAACTTCGTTTTAGCGGGGGGTATAATAAATTGTTGGAACTCAAAATCTGAGATATCTTATTTGTTTAAAAGATATCTAAATTGGTAATAAAGATATCTCATACCCTAATTAAGATATCTTATTTACTATTCAAGATATCTGAGCTGTATCATGAGAAAACAGGATTTTGCATATGCGAAAACAAAAGCGCAGATCAGCTGTGCAGTACAATAACTGCACAGCTGATCAGCGCCTTTGTTTTCACTACTCGGATAGTTCAATTCCTCTTCTACTTATAGCCAAAATTTCAAGCTTCTAGCCTGCTTCTGTGACTGTACAGGCTGGTTTGTGTCGCACCTGGTCGGAAACCCCGAAGACCAGTTTTCTTGCATCGCGGCTCATCTAATAAGCATAATAAATAGTAAAAGGTCACAAAGTGACACTGACTTTGATAGATTTGACTTATGTGATGGCGAAGTAACTTGCAAACTGTATGTTGCTAGTGAATTAGCTAGTGTTACACTAAATAATGTGAATATTCTAGATCTTTCTGAAGCACCTGAGGATATTGTTCTTGAATCCACGGGAGATCAAGACTCTGACTCTGATATGGATTGTTTGTCAATGAATGATAGTACAACATTGATTAACATAATTTATGGATCATGTGTTCTAGAAAACATGGCAAATGATGAATACAGTAAAAATGAACAAGATTCTAGTAGTATCAGTGCTCAGTGTCAGTCTGATGATCCTGGTCACGATGCTGATAATGCGGACAGTGATGATGATAATATACCACTCTCAGTAACTATAATAACTAAAATACGAGGGGTGTTCTTTAATACTTGTCACTTGCTTATTTTTTCTGTGGACAATCAATGAGAATGTTGTTCATATGTGGTGAAAGCCCGATCTTTTCTGATCAGATTGGTATCAAAATTATTGCTGTCTACACACGTTCATATAGTAATCGCATTTTAAAACAGGGTACAGTAATGACACTGCATTAATTTTCAGTTAATTTACAATATGTTATTTCGGTCACTAGTATAGAAAAGGCTATAACTTTCGCATTAGTGTATACAGGTCCACTTTTATTTTACACATTATGTTGTCATTCATATGAGCAACAGAAAACACTTTTGTAGAATTTTTTTTTTATTTTTACTTTACAGAGTTATTGCTCCTGCTTTATGACGTCATAATATTTTTTAATATACGTCATTCAAAATCACCGCACAGGTTACACCTTTTCGTAGTTATAAATTTTGTCAATTGGATTGTGTGGTGAATATCTCAAATTGATAGTTATCTAGAGTTTGTCTAAAATGGTCTAAATGGACATTTGCTGTAAGTTACTATACAGGCAATTTAACGTTTCCTTCACATATAAGGTAGAGCAGGTGCTTAATGTCTAAGGAGGGCTGTCCGTCTCTATCATAATAGAAACACTGTCAAATTTCATGATTGAAAACATCAACCAAAACGCTTCCAGACCTGATCAAGTAAATAGATTTTTTGAAGTTGTAGTAGTATTTGTACATGCTATTAATAGACATTTTTCACTTTTGAACGTAAGTTTAAATTTTGCTGGCGCGTACCTCTTGCAAGCAAAGGGCAGAAGACTCGTGAGGCCATATCTGTGACAAAGACAAAAGGTGATATGAAACGTAACTTGTTAAAAAAACCATCACTGGCTAACGGAGACAAATCAAATAACGTAAAGGAAAAATATAATAATCAAATGTATGTATTGCTATAGCTCAGTAGCTCAGTAGCTAGAGCGGAGGTTATAAATCATAAGGGTCCCGGGTTCGATTCATAATCGAAAAACTTTTTTTTTCGTCATGCAACAATCATTTTATGAAAAATATGAAAGTTTTGCAAAACTTTTACTCATATCTCACATTATTACATTTGAAAGTAGTTAATAATGCGATAATTTAAACATGGCCTTTCAATTACTATATTTGCCATTAAATATTCACTAAATAAATATGTTTTTTTTTGTTCAATGCTAGTTTATACGTTTCTAACACTCGCAAGTTTGTTCTAAATTATTTCTAAGACTAGCCGGATGGCCTCTGGTTGGGAAAGAACTAGTGATTCTGCTCTTCTAATGTGTTGTCGTAAAACAATGTGCTATGTTTCTTCCCAACCTAATGTATATGTTTTAATTCCCCGACTCCTGATCCTTTTTTTCTTTCTTTATATACAAACATGTACATATTTTCACCATTAGTGTCATAGAAAATGGCCGTTTTTCCATTTTTTTTTTACATAATTCATGTGTAAAGAGCAGGAATATTTGTTGTTTCTTAGATGACGTCGATTCACCCCGAGCTGCTTTCTGTTTAGTGTTTGTTTCCTGTGTGTGTTTGAATGTTTTGTGCTAAATACACCTTTGTATTTGTTGGTTCTGCACAGCATGTCGAAATGGTCAGTTATTCTTGCTATGCGGTTTCTGTGCAAGCTTTTAAAACCCGAGGACCAATGGTTCATGTAAATGCTCTCCTGATCCGGACAGTTTTACTTGTAGAGAATCTAATGACCCCTGCTCTGGGGCGTGACCTGTATGGATCACAGGGACACGGGTGGTAGTATTTATAAAGAGGAATACTTTACATTGCTTCATAACATATAAATGCTCTAGGGCACATGGTTCTAGACAACAAGATTTTTGTATGCTGTTTCCATTGTAAATACATGTACGAGTATATGGGTGCTAATGTCCCTCGGGATGGGACAAATAAGAACCTCAGGGGAACCATTAATAGGATTTATGTAAATCAATGTTCAAAATTTCTGTATATTAAATATACAAGGATTGGGTCTTGCGGTTTCAAAGGAGAAGATTTGTTCATGTTTCTGATAAAAAAGCCTATGGCAGATAAAGAGGTCCCCTTTGGACATGGCCAGTATGAACCCTAGGGGCATGGTTGGTAGGTTTAATGAAGGTGATTACTCAACTTTGCTACACACAAAATATAACTAGTTTTGTGTATGTAACATGCATTCCCTTTGTTAGTTTATGAACTTATAGTATGGTACTCTAGACGGCGCTCGTGTGTGCGTGCGTGTATTTTTTTATTGAAGGTAAAATCTTCTCTTACATGACCAAGATCGCCGCCATACCCAAATTTATAAAAACCTTTCAAAACAACATAAGTTCTCCAGAAACTATGGACCGATTTCAACGAAACTTGCCATGAAGCACCGACGGCTAAAGTACTACATGTAAAAATAATGACACTCTGCGTAACCTTGATATTTTACATTTTTATCTAGGGATTGATAAAATGAAACCGTATAAGAAATTTAAATACATCTTCAAACATGACAATCAAAATTACAAGTTCTTACCCAGCGAACAAGTCATGTACATGTAGCAAACAAGGCAACTCATAGAGCGTTGTTAACTGATTGATTTCACGGAATATCCAAACTCAGATACCAGACGGGAAAGAAAAGACAATACATAAAAAATAAAATTATCCATTGATTGCAAAACTACCAGCTCTTTCCCAAGAAATGTAACCATTCGGCTAGCAGCAACTAAAATAAATCCCATATTATTCCGATTATTTTATCTGACCTGCCTGAACTTATATTGATGCCATTTTCAGCAGGGGAGCCATTTGAACAAAGTATGATAAGCTCATCTGTCTCATCTGATGCATATCAAGTTTCACGGAAATCGTCTAAGAGAAGAGCTTTCGAATTTGTGAGCATTGGGGCGGCCATGTTGAGCCGCAAAGGTCACATTTCGACAATTCCACACGTATAAAAGAAATTAAAACCTGGGGTCGGTTGTTCAAAATTAACGACATCGTTAGTTAAGGATTGGTTAAAATTTCAAAAATGAATATTACAAATACAGTTATTTTTGTTGATAAAATGTGATAATCCTTTGCTTTGCAAATGATTCTCACATTTTATCAACAAAAAATTACAGTGTATTTGCTTATAAAGTCAACATTTACTTAACGAATTGAAGTCTTAACGATGATGTTAATCTAACGAAGTTTTGAACAACTGGCCTCAGTTTGTCACGTTTGTGAAATATGATATTTGCGTACGTTAAACATGGTTGTTTTAATGTGTTAGTTATAATCATTTTTTTAATATTTTGTCCCGTTAACAATTGTTAAGTATTTTTCAGGTCTGTAAAGAACTGGTATTTTTTATTTTTTTAATGGGTTATAAATTGGTAAAAAGAATCATGTATGGGAAAAGTCAGTATTTTTGACGTGTAAGGAATGGTTACGTATTCGTCAAATCTGTGAATAACCGGTATGAATTCTTCTTAGATGTGATAACTTGACTGGTATCAAATGTTCACATGGTATGCTGTTGAAAATTTGAATCAGGGGCAAATACACATCTGATGGGTGGTTTTAATCAATGTGAAATTGATGCGAATGCCACATGAAATTTTATTGCCAGCGCATTTCTCAAATATGTGAAATATTGAAATGCAATTCGTGACTTGTACCAAGTGCTTGCACTGTTGATGTACAAGGTTATGGGCGATTTTGCGTCAGCAGAAACACATCTATGATCTCGTGTTGCAAGTTTTTCTGCCGTTCAGACTGACAGTATACTATATTGATCAAACGTTCATTTTAATGTATTAACGTTTCAATAACGTTTCAGTAACGGCATTCAATAATTTAGGCTATAATGGACACATATATGTTTCATTTTACTATATATACATTTCTGATACAAAGTCATAAATGAATCAATACAACTGAAATGCGATTCATAGTTCCATGAACAACATCGTGTCACGCGACGTAACATGATCAAACTTGACGTCCTAAAAACATGGCTTTCACCAATGCGATTAGACATTGCAAACGTCAGGACGACATTAATGCCGTTCCACTGTTCCATCACACAGTGTGTGTAAATTTGCTTGTAATTATCGCCTTGATAATTTTTCAACAAGCGATATGAATGTAAATATAAGCAATGAGTTTAATTTTTCTAATGTTCATGGAGCTATGAACCAGTGGGTCGCTAGCAAAGCTTTTCATTCACTTAGCACGCGACCCACTGTGGTACATTGCTCCATGAACATCAGGTTTCATAAATATTGATATTTCTGATGTCACGCGACGTCACATGCTCAGATTTGACGTCATAAAAAATCATGGCTCTCACCAATATGATTGTATATTGTAAACGTCATGACGTCATCAATGCCGTTCCGCTGTTTCAACGCGCACTGTGTGTAATGTTTTCTATTTGCTTGTAAATGGAATCGCATTGATAATTTTTCAACAAGCGATAGAAGGAAATGTTTATCTAAGCAGACAGTTTAATTTTTCTAATGTTCATGGAGCTATGAACCACAGTGGATAGCTAGCAGAGTTAACATAAAACCCCGTCGGGGTTCATTCACTTTGCATGCGACCCAATGTAGTTCATAGCTTCATGACCATGAACATCAGAAATATGAAATTAATATTTACATTTCTGATGTTTTTGTTTGTATTATTTGTATTGAGGCTTAACGTCCAAATCAACATTTTTTCATTCGTGTCGGAACGGAGCAAGCGCTTCCTCAGTTTAACCAGTACTGTAGGGAGTTAATGTGTCTTGCTCAAGGACACAACACGGTAACGCCTATGGTGATCAAGCCCAGGACATCTTCATTCGGAGTCCGATGCTCAACCACTACATTTCTGATGTAAAGTCTTTAATGAATCTATAGAACTGAAATGCGATTCATACTTCAATGAACAACATCAAGTCACGTATGTCACATGATACAACTTGAATTCGTTAGCAATGTGACTGGACGTTGTAAACGTCAGGACGTCATCGATGCCGTTAAGCTCTTTGTGTAAATATTAAATTTGCTTGTAAAAGTGATCGCCTTGATGATTTTTCAGCAAGAGATAGGGAGTTCTCTAAACGAATGTAAATATAAGTAACGAGCTTAATTTTTCCTATGCTCATGGAGCTTTGAAACAGAGTGGTTCGCTAGCAAAGGGGTCCATTCACTTTGCACGCGACCCACTGTGGTTGATAGCTTAATGAACATCAGAAAAATTAAATTCATTTCTAAATATTCACTTTTCTGGCGCAAATCTATAGAACGTAAAAGCGGCTCATAGTTCCATGAACTTAAAAGCGGATCATAGTTCCATGAACAACATCGTGTACCGCGACTTCACATGATTCAAACATGACGTCAACAACCATGGCTCTAATCAGTGTTACTGGAAGTTGTAGGCCTCATCACGTCAACGATGCCGTTCCGTTGTTTGAAGATATATTCTGTGTCAATTCTTTATTTGTTTGTAAATCTGGCCGGCTTGATAATTTTTCAACAAGGGATAGAGAGAACTGAATGTAAATGTAAGCAATGATTTTATATTTTTTGATGCACACAATTATGTTGTCATATTTAAACATTATTACTTGTTATAATGATCAACAGTGAAACTTACATAATAATTTCCAGTCAATTCGGTCACATGTTCGATAGTTTAAAAAACGTTTCAAAGTCCAATTTTCTACCATTGGTATATGGTTAGAGTATGGTGTACGAAAATAATTTTTTAAGCCAGATTTACGTAATTTAATCCGCACAAAATAAGGTGCGTATCTAATTGTTGAAACGTCATTTTATGCCGCATTTGTAACGTCACGTTTCACTCGAAACGTCATAGCGTCAGTTTACGTTCGGAATACGAAACTTTGTATATGCAATTAATCAGAAAACATAAGAAATTAATAAATCTGATTTTCCAATATATAGATTGTGGACATGTTATCCTGATGAAAACATCATTTGTGCGACAGTTAGCAGTATTGCTTACTTAATATATACTAATTAATGTCGGATGTTTCGGCGCAAAATCAACGTCATGCGTAAAACTAATAAATTTGGCAAATGATACATCTGTTCATACACTTATAGCTTGAAAACAAATCCAGTAACTAGGGACTTTCTTGTTGCTTACCTGTAACTCATGAATTTCTCTAATAAGTATCAGATTTTAAAAGATTGCTACCTTGGATTTTTTTAAATAACAAAAAGTGTTTATCATATGACGTCGCTGTTTTCCAGTGGATAACGCCATGTAATAAAAGTGGTATGATCTCACGTATTTTAACACTTTTGCGGGAATACCTAACGTCATTAACGACTTCCGTATCCACAATGATAATTTTCATTGAAAATATACACACTTTGAAGGCGATAAAATCCTATTTTAGAATTCATATGACATAAATGTATTTTTTTTATCTTAAATTTCACGATTTTGTAGGCCGGTAGCTTGAAAATAATGTCGTAAAGGTGTCGATTTCTTTGCACCGTCGCATGTAGAACATCAAAATTCACTCGCATGCACAAAATGAAAAAAAATCTACCGAGAGGTAAATTACGTATATCTGGCTTTAAAGTTGAAAATAACTTGAGATATGGACAAGCAAAATTGTTTACTTTTTTAGGATTGGATTATATTTCGAATACGGTTTATATCAAAGCAAGTACCGAAACTGTTGAAAAGAAACTTAGGTTTATTCTGTCTCTGTGCCCGACTCTGACCCAGTGTTTTCAACAGTTTCGGTACTTGCTTTGAGATAAACTTATTATATTTCATTTGGTTATCACGTATTAGATCACCAAGAGACATGCGCTCTTTAGATTTATTTTTTTGTTTTTCCTTTGGTCCATCAGTTTGACATGATCCTTTTCTCTTCTTCCCAGACATTTGTCTGCCAGTCGAAGATTGTTGAAGATTCGTTTCTAATGCAAAATTAACATCATTTTCAGATGAGGAAGTTTGATTAAAATCAAACGGGTCGTAAACTGGTTTTTCCTTTTTATTCTTGATTTGAAGTTTTGGTTTCTGATAATTTGGTTCTTCCTTATCATTGGACAATGGGATTTTAATCATTTGTTTCTCTCTAAGGTTTTGTTGAGTAACATCTTTATCCACATTTTCGCCATCATCATTATCACCATCAGCATCAGAAGCGTCACCATCAGCAACTTCATTACTGTCGTCATTTGGCTCATTCGAAGATCTTATCATTCGTTTTTCCATTTTTCTAATGGCCAGAACCTCCGACCTGAAAAAAGTGCATTTAAGAATATATACTACGAATCGTTACTTACAAAGTAAGATTAGGTCAAATTATAGCGTAAAGCTTAAATCAATATATGCAGAAGCTTATGTACCTTTGTCTACTTTGCGTATGTTGGGGGAGAAGTATTTCAGTATTCTCGGCGTCTCAAAATATATTGTGTATGTGTCCCTAAGAAGAATACGTCAAAAAAGTATGCGTGCACATAAAAAAAATCAAAAGTAATCACCATTTTTGCATTGCTGACTGGTTCCAAGATTACTATAATCACTTTTGGAAATACAGGTAACCAACCCCCCCTTGGATTATTGAATTTTCAGGGCTGGGGTTGGTTTCCTGTTTTTTTCCAATACCGATTATGTGTAAGCTGGGAACAAGCAGATAATGCGAAAATGGATAATGCCGACGCAATGAGTATACGTTGTTCATTTGGTTGGTGAATGCTTCGTGTTTATAAGTTATGTATTATATATTTCATATTGTCAGAGGCCGGAGCCAGATGCTTATTGCCATTTGTTAAATGCTAACTGCTATATGCTAATTGCAAAACGTTAAATAGTGAATAAGAATTTTGAAAAGGGTCGAAAAAGGTATTTATAATTTTCATCATTTTACAATACAAAAATGATTTATTCGCTCAAAATATAATACAATGTTGACGGATATACGAAAAATAAAAATACAGTTTCGACAAACAATTATTGTCAAAAAAACATACTAAAACGTTACTTTGACTACTTGTATATGATACACTGAAGAGCTTTAAAAACGCAAAAAAAAATAGTATTTTTGCACCAAAGACATTTTTGTCTTCCTTAACCGGTGAAAAGGGTCGGTAACTGTACTCAACTTCTATTTTTACATGACGCCGACATTTTTAAAGGCAACGACCACATCCAGCAATAAAATTCCATTTTACGTTTTTTGCCACGTGGCGTCTCTATGAATTAACGGACCATTATTTCACAAGTCGCTTGTAGTAATCCATATATTAAAACACTTTAGTTTTGTCTCTTTACTGATCATTTTAAGGGTCTTAGAAAATGAATTATCTGGCAAAATTAGAGGTTTACAAACTTTATGACGTTTATGTGACGTCATGTGACGTCATATTTGCCAACTAGTAGGTAACTCATCGGTCCCTACAAGGCTTTCGTAACAATGAAAGGTTGACGCTGGTCTAATCAGCCTACGTTTGTCTATAGAGAATCGACGTCACGGCGCTATTTTACGTCAAAATTACATCGACCATGACCATTCAGACAAGGTAGGAAAAATGCCAGACAATAAGAACAACTGGTAAAACTTGTGCTTTTAATGATAAGCGATGTTTTGTGTAACGAGGAACAAATTGTAGCCATGTACAATATTACTTTGCAGTTTTGGATGTTAGGGGTATCACTTTATTGTTGGTTTTACTTTACTCATCATTTTAATAAAACATTCACAACATCATTTTGATGAATCACTCACAACACAGATTGCATACATATCAATGTTAATGCCACTGAAATCGAACAAATACAAATATAAAGAATATTTGAATTTCAAATTTTGCGTTTTAAAGGTTTTCAGTGTATATATGTTTGCGCAGAGTAGAAATCGTTTTCACAAACACAAAATAGGAATTCTCACTTTGTTGGACAGAGCAAGAATTCCTACTTTGTACGATTCAATTCCTTAATTGTCCGTGTGCAAATAAGAAATTGGAATTAGATCTATGTAAAATGTATTATTTTCATGGGGCCAGTAAGGAATTTTGGGACAAAGAAGGAATATTATCTCTGATCGTTTTTATTAACAACATGTTTCTGTTATATTTTCCTTTTTCGTGGATGCTATTTTGACATTTTAGTAGTTTGTGTTTTGAGTATTGTTGGTCTTTGCTAACATTTTGATGCTTATTAAAACTAGAAGACCAGAGGTCCCGTAAACGCTCACCTGAGCCCTGGGATATATACCAATAAACTTGTAGGACTATAATGGTCATGGACGACCTAAATTGTCCTTGCCGTAAAATAGGTCACGGTCATCACAGGGTCAAAATTTATGTGTGCATTGTAGTACATTAGGCCACAATGCTAAATGCCAAGTATTGTTGAAATTTGTCCAAGAGTTTTGTAGGGTTTTAGCATATTAGACATGGCGGCCATCTTGGTCATGTGACCTGGATTATTTATTTATACATTGGTTCCCCATTCCTATAGACGCTTCACATCAAATCAAGCATTCACTGGCCAAGCGGTTTCAGTGAAGAAGATACAGACTACGGACGACGACTGACGATGGACGACGGATGGACTCCGGAGCATGACAATCGGCTCAGATGAGCTAAAAATGAGAGCTAACCTGATTGCATCATCGTTAATGAGGAAGAGATCTTTATTTAATAACTTTCCAAATTTCCCGCATATTCGGTCTCTGAGCTGTCTGGTGGATGAACTCCGGTACAAAGCTTGTGCATCGGCTGGCAAAGTATCTGAGTGGCTCTTCACATCCAGGAGAATATCGCCCCATTTCGTTGGGTGCTTACGATACGCCTTTAAATTCAAAATGGTTTCTTGTTTGGAAAACATTACACTCTTCTTTTTGGAATCTGGAATAAAAACAAATCATTTTATTAATGTTTGTGGAGAAAATAATGATAATAATTATTTATAATGTTTTAATAATAATAATAATAATAATAATAATAATAATAATAATAATAATACATATTATTATTATTATTATCATCACCATCATCGTCTACAATCATTGTTATTATTATTTCTGTATTGGTTTATGATACATGTACATGGATAAACAAAACGACCACTGGTCCCGAGAACCCTCACCTGAGGCCAGATTTTGGGGCATTTAGTCATAATGAACTAACCTCAGGCCTAAAATACACACACACCTTATTTGAATTCATAGTTTGTTTATATCTGCAAAGTTTCATATCTCAATCATAGCTTCCAAAAAAATCTATTTTGCCGTGTAAAAGCCATTTTCCAAAATTGACTTTGCCAATAAATAGGTCAAGGTCATCATCGGGTAATCATATGAACAAACTATGATGAGCCAATGTCCCCATTTCGAAAAAATGCCCATGTTATAAACAGAATTTTCTGAAGTAGTAAAAATTCAAAATTATCTGTAGAAAAAGTTTGATATTTTCATTGCTTTTCCTTCAAAACATAGATTGTGGGTACACGTTAGAAAGGCCTCAGCGAGAAAAATAGCTATAACCCTGCATACTCCCGTTCTACTATATAAAAGTGGGGGGTTAGGGAGTATACATTTCATGGTGATTCTAACGAGCACCCACAATCTATGTTTTGAAGCAAAGATAGGAAAAATAGGTATACCCCTACACACCCCAGTTTTGTATATAAAAATTGGGTTTGAAGGGGTATACATTTCACGGACATGTTCGCCTGATGCCTGATGCAACATACTAAGTTTCAGGAATATCGGCCCAAGGGTCGTGGCAAAGATTTTTGAGCATTTGTGAGCATGGCATCCATGTTGAGCATGCAACCCCGATTTCATGAAAAAACAACAACATTCTTTCTATGCATAAAGGCTCCAAGACAACCCTTTAAAAGTGTTTTGAAATTGCAGTATACTTATATGGCTATCGTTGTCAGTTTATAAAGGGTCACTGATGAGGGTTCAGTACCAGAAATTGTACAATATGGCCCATACTACCTTACTGCTTCCAAAGGATCAAACTTTTTATCCACATCAAATTTCACATTTATAGGCTAAGATTTTTCAATGACCTTGGGCCCAGATCAAGAGACGTCCTTGGCCTTTATTAATTACATGCTTTCATTAGTTTCTGCTTCTGCCAACTTTCAGGTCTCAGGCTGTAATAGTTTCAAAATATTCATTTTTCCTTTTTTCCCATGTACAAGCCTATGTTTCCAAAACTGACATTGCCGTAAAATTGGTCAAGGTTTTCCCAGGGTCAGTATTTGATCAAAATATGATGGACTGGTGTCCCCGATACTACATACAAAATCTGTGGAAATTGGCACACCGGTTTTGGAGAACAATAGTTTAGAATGGGGTATACCATATTTGGCCATGGAAGCCATCTTGCTCATGTGACCAAGATATCGCAAACCAAATTTCAAAGCCACCCGAGGAGGCTCCATGTACAATTTCAATTGAACCATTCAAGCCGTTTCAGAGAAGAAGATTTTTGATACTGCGACTTAATTTTTATATTTCAATGACCGTTGCCCATAGACAAGAATTGACCTTGACCTTAATAAATAACAAACCTTCACTGACTCCATTAGTTGTCTGCATCTAGCAGTCTCAGGCTGCAATAAAATAATAAAAAAAATATCCATTGTTTTCGCCTTTTCCCAAGTAAAAGCGGATATTTACAAAATTGACCTTGCTGTAAAATAGGTGAAGATCATTTCTTGGTCATCATTTTATCAAACTATGATGGGCTGGTGTCCAATACTACATAGCAAGTCTCATGGAAATTGACCCATAGGTACTGGAGAAGATTTTTGAAGGGGTTTTACCACATATTGGCGTGGCAGTCATATTAGTCATGTGACCAAAATATCGCGAAAACAATTTCAATGCCACTTCCCAAGGAGGCTCCACATAAAATTTCAGCTTGATATACCCAGCGGTTTGAGAGTAGAAGATCATTGAAATTGTGGACGACGGACGAACAGACGACGGACTTACGCCGGATCATGGCCATCCGATAAGCTCACATTGTGAGCATACGGCTCAGGTGAGCTAAAATCAATTGCAATATCAAATCTTTGACTATGAAGCAAATTCAATAATTTGGATGAAAAATAATAATAAAAAAAAAATAGATGAAAAAGTGTAAAATTGCAATTTTTTGGAAAAAATAAGTTCCAATCAAACATTTCAACAAGTTTTCATTGACCATGTGATCTGCGTCATGACAGTAGCAGAAACCAACAAAACATTTTAAATTTGAGAAAAATTGTTGGTTTTACACAATTTTGAAAATTGACATTTTCGGAAAATTAACCAGTGGTTTAGTCATTTCAACGCGTTTAAAACGTAACAACCACATGTAAACAATTTCGGTACAGTCAAACTGAGATAGAAACCTCTGTTATGTAGTGGATAAGGTAAACACAAATGAAAAAAAATTAGTTATGTATAAAATAGAAATGAAATTGTGGTATCAGTGTCTTCCCAAATCTTATATTTTCACAAGTGAAAATACCTTATATTTTATATTTTCTCATGTGAAAATATATCTTCTTCTATGAATATTTCTCTAAATTTCATCACTTGCCATATAATAACAGAGGACCAAATGCTCACCTGAGAATAGGAATAATGTAGACTATATGATGCCAATTGAATTGTGTGTATTTTTTATATTGATTCGAAATTGAAATATAAAAAAAAATCTAATTACGAAACACTAAAAACAAATTAACGTCACCATTACTTTACTATCGAAAGACGAAAAATTCATTCGATAGGTACTTTCGAAGGGCGTTCAAAAAGTTCGCTGAAAAATGCCATCATATTCTTATTTTGTAAATCATCTGAATTAAACTATTACAGTTATATAGACATACATGGTTTGTATTTATACAGCAAACATTGCTGCTCTGGCATGAATACTACAGCAAACATTGCTGCTCTGGCATGAATACAATGTTAACAGTGGTTGCTATGGAAACCATACATCATGATTACCGGTCCACTTTTGTTAATTTTTGCAAAACCTCGATGTTTAATGATGAAGTTGCATTTGATAGTTTACCGTGCTTTTTTCAACAAACTTTGTGTGAGCAAGGTTCAATATGTTTGCGGTGAGCACATGACGTCATATAAGTGTGCGACGTCTTATTGGCGTAAAGCGGCCATATTAATTTGTGGGTATGGCTAAAATGACGGTATTCGATAAATTGTGTGTTTCGAACGGACTATAAAAGAAGGAAACACTGCTACGAGCAGAAAGCGCATATGGCAACAAGGAAATTAAGAAAATGACAATCAACAAGTAGTATGCATGATTTCTACACGACCAGAAACGCGCCCATGTCGCCCATGTCGACTCGCGCAACGTTACGTAAAATAACGTCATACTGTCGAAAATGATCGTCGTGTATGCCTGGTAGATTCCAAAAATGCTTAAGAGCTAGCCAACAGCGGCATGAATGCGTATAGCAAGACGTTGTTATGACATTTGGCCGGTTTTACTGATGTTTCCTCATAAACTCACGTGATCTGATGCCTAATTTTCATTCGATTTTATTCAAATTTTGTGCATATGCTAACTACATGTATATGTTAATTTACAACAAGCACAGAGAACGTAAATTTCCCATGACAATTACAAATTTGGCAGCACTTTTCCTCGAACTTTTTGAACCCCCCTCGTATATTGATAAAAGAAAGAAAAAAAATAAATTGCTTTTAAAATTGTTGGAATGCATAAAACCTTGCATGCATAACGTAAGTATGTTTTATTTTCTTATTCTATGTAGATAAAAAGAAGACTTACATATAGTTGACTCCTCCATGTTCGATCAATCGTTTCAGTCTGAGGAACGATGCACGAGTTATAATATACATGTGGCAGTTTCTTCTATACTAAACGTAATTTACAATGTTAAGTACTATATGAATTCGCCAAAATTAATTTTTACTTTGTTTGTCATAAAACTTTCCAGTCAACAATATTTCAGTCACTTCGGGATCAGGTCATCTTTTCTTTGTTAAGAACCAGTACTTTAGTGAGTAAATGTCTTGCTCAAGTTCGAGACAAGGTTAGTCCGGCTCTGCACCACTAGGCCACTAATTTTCAAACTTGTTCAGACACTTTTTGCTTTGAGTTATTTAAATCTAGTTTTATAAACGAACATGTTCGTCGTAAAGGTTTTTGTAAATATTCGTTTTTACAAGTTTATATTTTAATAACATTTATTATTGAAACAATATGTGTGCGTTATTCAACGTAATGTGTATGCTTTAAAATGTTTATAAAGTTCATATTATCTACATTTTTAATGAAATGTATTTAATTTAAATGAAAAGTCTCCTCACAATGAAATTCTAATTGACTTTTATGAAGGTCGATCTTTTAGTAAAATAAACTAATTATAGACACATAAGTATAAGTCTAATATTCGTTCGCATATAACTCTAATTTTTAAACATGTCGGTTCATGAAAAGGTTAAAAGTAGGCAATGTGTATTTTTGGTTCGGCGTTCCTTCACCAAAATGCCGTTCACGAGCACCCAAACCATTAATCATGTCTATTAATTATAATAGCAAAACATGCACATGTGCAAGATATATATTTTATAATATTGCAGGTGTGCAGGGAGGGGGTATCTATATTTTCCCGTTCCCGACCCACCTACTGATTGGCTCCTCCAATGAAAGGTGACTCTCGAACTTGAAGTAAAACAGAAAAATCAAGAAAGAATTTGTTTGAGCCGCTTAATGAGAAAACCAAAATTTTGCGAAAACAAAGGCTTATATTACCTTTGCAGTATCTGCGAACCTGATCAGCGCCTTTGTTTTAGCTACACGGGTAGTACAATTCATTTTCTTTTTATATCCAATTCTTCCACCCTCTAGCCGTCTTCTGTGCTTGAACAGTTTGGTTTGTGACAGTCCTGTTCAAAAACCACATTGTTTCATGCCATAGCTCATTTGGTTGCTGTACAACTAGCGGTGACACATGCGGCGGCACTAATTTCGCCAAGTATAGCGCACCAGGCTATATACATGTAACGGGACTCTTAGACGGCTCACTCTCGGGGAAGTCTCGGACGAGTCCATTGAGGTTCGAGGGGTTTTTAGAAATCATAGAAGACGGGAGTCGTTCGTGGTTTTATTGTTTCCGTCTGTTAATACCCATCTCCGGGACCATAGAATATACTGCAATGACAGTGCAAAAAGCCCTAAGTGATTAGAGCATATGACGCTCTTGAGAGAAAGACCGCAAGATCTTTCCCTCACGAAAGCAAATGGACGACTCTAGCACGAGACAGCTATGGCAACCAGCGGAACGTTTTCGTAAGGAGCACAATAACATATTTACATTATAACAAGATACAATAAGCAAAACATACCTGCAATGACAGTGCAAAAAGCCCTAAGTGATTAGAGCATATGACGCTCTTGAGAGAAAGACCGCAAGATCTTTCCCTCACGAAAGCAAATGGACGACTGAAGCCGCACTTGCTGTTTTAGGAGGCGTGCGCATGCATTGTTAGTAGTGAGTACTATATTCCTACGCGATAGCGCGCCACAGAAGAGCGCGGGAATGTACTACTTTCGCTTAAGATATCTTGTTGATCGGCTCAAGAAATGATAAATGATATAGGATAAGGGACAAGGGACGCATATAGGAATTTGAATTATTTTCACTCTGTGACATTCTCCCCCTCTTTGGGAAATGTCGTCCTCGACTTCTCAATAATACCAATTTATATCAACAGCAATCAAAGGCAAATGAACACCAATTATTCATAGCACATAAACAATATCAATCAACAGACTTAAAATCAACCATATCGAAGAAATATTTCAACTGTTTGACTTCATGTTTATCAAAATAAGAAGAAAACAACAGGCTGTTCCAATATAACACATTCCAATTGCACCATGTTCTTTAGTCATACCAAATGTTAACAAGCAAATTACTCTCGGACGCAAGACTTTACCTATACCAGTCACGCTTAAACATCTGTTTTCATAACTGTTTGCTAAAATGCCTTATAATAACAGTATGATATTGAAGGTACAAACACCAAAAGTGCAAGCTTAATGACATTCATTTACCGACAGCGTCATCTAATAAGTGCAGTTATAAGTTTTGTTTTCATGAAAATTGCTTTTCATGAAACTTATTTCTTCCTAACCACCACTATACTCTTATTGTTTCTACTTACATTGTAACTAAACTACAAAAATAATATTCCTCCAAATGTCATTCTATAGAATCAAATTATTCAGCGTCAATAATCAACGCACCCCTCCCCCTCTTCGGGAAATGCCGTCCCGGCATATATGTACTACAACTTCATATGTGACAACTATTTTTCTAAATTAAAGTGGATAGAAAAGAGATATTAAACGAAGATGACAGGAGATTGAGAAAAGGTACCAATGTGATGAATGCACCAAGAGTGTCCCAAGAATATCACACTGCAAGGTTGACTCTGGTACCTTCAACACATTGACATTTTCAGGAAATACATTGTCACGAAGAGTGGTTTCTAATTGAGCATCGCAAAGTGGCTCAAAAATACATTCACATATTCAATAGAAAATTTAAGAAAGATACCTTGAAGAATTTGAAATCAATCACGTTTGACAATTATAATGCATCACCAGCTTCCAAGAGGCGACACGCACAGGAGATTATCCATCTTGGAAAACCGTGCTACACCATAATGCACCAGTCCTATCAGTGTCAACTATACAATTGTAAAGTAAACGTTGCGAAAATGTTTATCATTGACTCAAGGTCATTTATCCACCCTTAAATGTACGTGACAAATAAAACAATTGACGGTACCACAGGAGTTGATTTGCAGTTTCAAAGAGCTAGCTAAAACCAACAACCAATAGTAACGCTGCTTACCCGACACGCCATTTATGATGAACCGAACCATACACATTCAATCTCTCAGCATACCAGCTCGTTGGATTGAACATGTTAAGTTCACTAAAATACATCAAACATTTTTTTATGTGTAGTGATACACATATATAAGAGGAAATTCAATATACTAAATAAGATTTGATAAAATAAATGCCATCAACAACTCATCATATGTATTGTTAACTAGAACAACTATGATGAGTAAATATATATTGTGCAATACAAACTATATACATAAAATTGCACAATGTTAAAAACATTGAGGTATTGATCACTGGCAGGCTGGACGAGGTTTTAAAACTAAAACAGTCAAACCAGATAAAAGAAAGTCTGTCACTGAATCCAATCACCGGACGTTTGCCAGGTTGGCTTTCTCCTGTCTCTCGCGGGCAAGGCTCTTCGTTGCGCAATGTTGTTATGCTTAGGCTGAAATTCCTTTGCTAAAGGATTCAATGTAGTTCCTTATACCGTCTACTAACTGACTGGTGTCAAGTGAATTTGGTTTGGATGCAGGCAGTGCCATAAAGGGAAGTAATAGATTCCTGTGAAGCAATTTTCGGGTGCTTCGGCCATGCTCTCGTTTCACAACGAAAACAGGAATATCTTTATTTGGTTGCTCGACCACCAAATAAACTTCTTTTTCCCACTTATCTGCAAGCTTGTTCTTGCCTTTCAATCCAACATTACGAACCAATACACGGTCCCCAGGTAAAAGTTGGGACTCTCTGACCCTAAGGTCATATATGGTTTTATGCCTTCTGCTTTGCCTACGAGCCTCCTTTGATGCCGTTCTGTATGCGAAATCCAATCTCTTTTTCAGATTGGAAACGTACTTCGACTTGTCTGAACTTTCATTACCAGGTTTAATACCCAAGAAGGCATCAACTGCCAACCTTGGATGACGCCCAAACATAAGATAGTGCGGCGAAAACCCGGTTGTTTCATGGCGAGTCGAATTGTATGCATGCACCAGAGGAGGAACATAAGTTTTCCAGTCAGACTTTTTGTCCTCTTCGAGAGTACCAAGCATATTAAGGAGAGTTTGGTTAAACCTCTCCGGCATACCATTGCCCATGGGATGATAAGGAGTTGTCCTCGTCTTATCCACATTGGCAATGGCACACAGCTCCTTAATCACCTGGCTCTCGAAATTCCGACCTTGGTCAGAATGGAGACGAGAAGGAAAACCATAATGACAAACGAAATTATCGAAAAGGAGCTTGGCTGTAGTCTTGGCTGTTTGGTTGCGTGATGGAATAGCTTGAGCACACCTGGTGAAATGGTCTGTGATAACCAGGATGTGTTCGTACCCACCAGAAGACATTTCGAGCGACAGAAAATCCATACATACCAAATCCATTGGATATGTTGAATCAACAACAAGTTTTGCTGGTGTGCTGGTTTTGGATTTTCTCCTGATACACCTAGGACAGTTCCTAATATATTTCTCAATATCGCCATCCATACCAGGCCAGTAACAGCGGGTTTTCACCAATGATACAGTTCGGTCTCTGCCTTGATGTCCTGCTTCATCATGCAGACCAGCCAGAGCAACATCATGGTAAACCACCGGCAATACTAGCTGATTTATTTCGCTACCATTGATAGAAGCTTTGCGATAGAGAACATTGTCTCTTAGAAACAAATTGTCCCATTCCCTCAGGTATTTCTGACACTGCTTTGGTTCAAGTGCTATTTGTCGCTTGGTAGGCTTATGTCCTTTTAAGAACATTTGTCTTACACGACTAATAGTTGGATCCATGGTTTGCTCAGCAGGCCAATCTACTTGGCTTAGGTCTGTGCCTATGTCTGGTCCATTATCATCCGCTACATTATTTGTGTCTTGTGCTAAAAGAACACATTCAACAGCAGGTGCCTCTTCCCGTGAAGCAAGTACACCTTGACAGATAGCTTTTATGACCTCGTTAAATAAAGTTTCCTTGTTGTGGGATGGTAAACGGCTTAACGCATCAGCATCGGCGTTCTTCTTTCCCGATCTATAAACCAAGGAAAAGTCATAACTTGATAATGCAGCAAGCCAACGATGACCTGTGGCGTCCAACTTTGCAGTCGTAAGGACGTATGTCAACGGGTTGTTATCAGTCCTTACAGTGAACTTGCTGCCATACAGGTAGTCATGGAATTTGTCGCAGACTGCCCATTTCAAGGCCAAGAACTCTAACTTGTGAGCGGGATAACTGCACTCACTTGCACGCAAACCACGACTGGCGTAAGCGATAACTCGCTCAATGCCATCCTGCTCCTGGTAAAGAACAGCACCAAGACCATCTCCACTTGCATCTATGTTCAGCAAGAATGGTTTGGTGTAATCAGTGTATGCCAAGACAGGTGGAGATGTGAGCTTTTCGATAATAGTATCAAAAGCTGTTTGTTGCTCAATACCCCAAGTCCAAAGTGTAGCTTCCTTTGTTTTCCTGACTTTCTTGTGAGTTGGATGTCCAACTAAGAGAGCATTTAATGGCTTGACAATCTTGGAGTAATTACACACAAATCTGCGGTAATAGCCTGCAAAGCCAAGGAAACTGCGCAACTCTTTGATATTGGTTGGGGCTGGCCAGTCGTTCAACGCGGCTATCTTGTCAGGATCTGTTTGAATGCCTTCATCACTGACAATATGGCCTAAATACTGTACTTGGCTCTTGAAAAACTCGCATTTGGAAGCTTTCAGCTTTAAGCCGTGTTTTTCAAGTTGTTTAAACACATTTTCCAGACGTGTTATATGCTCATCGAATGTCTTGCTGAAAATTATAATATCATCAAGATATATGAGACATTCTTTGAGGTGATATTCACCCATGCAGCGCTCCATAAGTCTTTGAAATGTTGCTGGAGCGTTTGTTAGACCAAATGCCATTCGGTTGCATTCGTAGAAGCCTAAAGGACCAACAGAGAAAGCAGTTTTGTATTTATCAGATTCCTTGATTTCAACCTGCCAATAGCCAGACCGAAGATCTAATTTAGAAAAGTATTTAGAACCAGAGAGTGAATCAATGGTTTCGTCTATTCTCGGAAGAGGATAGGCATCAGGAATAGTTCTGCTATTTAACTTTCTGTAATCAATACAGAAACGAAGAGAATTATCTTTCTTCCTTACAAGGACTACATTTGAAGAATAGGGACTTTGTGACTCTCTAATAGCCCCAGCATCCAACATTTCTTTTAAGTGTTGGCGCACCTCCTCAAACATTGCCGGAGGTATACGCCTATATGGGTCCTTAAATGGAGTTGGATCATCTAAGTTGATCTCATGCTCGACCAGATTGGTACAACCAAGATCTGTCGGCCCTTTGGAAAAGATATGTTTCCACTTATTTAGCATAGTAGATGCCTTTTCATGTTGTTCAGCTGTCAATATGTCTGCCGATAATTCCAGCTTCACATCCGCAGAAGTGCTATCACTAGTATCAGCCTTCTGTGAAAAAGAAGTTGAAGAAAATGGATTGACATTCTCAACAACTTTAACCTCATGGATGTCACACAACTGGCTCTTTGGTTTTATGGTGACAGGCCTGGCTGATAAATTACAGATTTTAACCGGAATCTTGGCTGATTTCGTGTTAGATTTGATTGACACAAGCCGAGGGCACACATTAAAACTATCTTGAGAGGATGTGTTCTCAGTCACTGCAGTCTCAAAGTGTGAAGCATTTCTCACTAAGCCTGTTAAAGTCCGAGTTTCATTCGGCTTTAATACAACTGGCTTCTTATTTGTGCTCTTTACCAGTTTTGTCTGAGAGCAAGAAAGTGCAGTAAATGCATTACTCCATGCAGATGAAATGGCAGACTGATCAGAGACATTACACCTGATGCGCCCAATAATATTTGTACCAACAATCATAGGTACTTGGCCAGAGTACCCTGTTGTGGGGACAACCAGAATTGGAACAGCTACAGGCTCATGCTCAGTATCAGACATGCACAATTCAGCTTCAATGTAACCCAGGTATGGTATTTTGGAGCCACTAGCTCCAGTGATGTTCAGATTAAAATCTGACATACTCAGCAGCTCAGGCTTTGGATTCATACTGTCATAAAACCTAACACTAATAGTTGAAATATCAGAGCCAGAGTCTATCAAGGCCATGCATTCCTGACCATTGACTAACACTTCTGTCTCATTTCTGGAGCCTATCATTCTCGACATAAGAGATGGCTCAGTTGTTTCAGATTTGGAGCTATTAGAGGTCACATTAGAGTCTTTGGTTTGCTCCTCGACAAAGACTCGTTCTAGTTTAAAGAACTAGGAGTTTGTGTAGCTTCAGTTGTTTGTGTATCAGCATTATTTCTATCATGCTGAAAACCACCTCTACCACGACCTCTGTGGTTATCATATCTGCCTCGACCTCTGCCACGTGATCTACCTCTATAATCACCTCTACCTCTACCTCTACCTCTTTGGTAGGTAGTGTTCTGTTGGGGGGGATTGGGGACTGAACTGGAGGGCTCATTTGATTTAGCTTGAAGCGATGCTTCAGCAAATTTCCTTTCCATATCTTTGAGTTTTTCCCTCAATTGTTTCACTTGATTGAACATATTGTCAATCTTCTGACTAGACTTGTCAGATGTGTGCAATGACTGTGCAGCAGTCTTAGTTTCTTTAGAAACATTCTCGACAGCACCACTTGATGCTGTTGCTAACCGTTGTGCCACTTCAGAAGTATTGAGATCCTGCTCCACTGATCTAATGTATTTACGGAGCTTATTGAAATCTTTTTCTGTTTCAAACATGAAACGACAAGAGTTTTTAAGATGAGGATCTCTTAAGCCATTCCAAAATCTGGAACACAGCATGTCATGTTTTGTTACTTCATCTACAGGTCTACTTTGAGTAGCTCTACGTAAGAGGTTCTCAAGTCGGATACTGTAGTCTGCACTTGATTCATTTTCATTTTGAGACACAACATAGAACTGCTGCAGCAATATTTGCTCAGAGCAGACATTGCCATATATGCCCTCCAGTTTGTTTAATATTATGGAAGGAGTAGCATCTTCACCAAGGGTAAGTAATATGTCCCTTGCTTTACCTCTAAGGGACTTTCTTATTGCCTGCAGTATAAGAGAATCTGGATAATAATGTTCTCTGATGCAGCAATTAAGTTCAAATTTCCAAACCTCAAATGATACATCTCCTTTTTGATCTTCACCTGAGAAGAAAGGAATTTGAGGAGGTCTCATCCCAGTCATATCTGAAGTATTGTAAGATGCACTCCATGTGTTTGGGAATGTATTACCTATGATTTGGTTGGATGGTGTAACCATAGGATTATGATAGTATGTATGGGTGGGGTTATTGTCCATGGTTTGTCTACCCTTGTGTGAAACAGGGTCTGTAGAGCAAGCTATATTTTGTGGTGGACAAGTTGGTGGTGGATAATTTGCATAGTAAGTCTGATCATGAGGTGGGGGTAATGAAACAAACTTTCTTTTTGTCTGCTGATTGTGTCCATTACTCTCTGTTTGACCAAAACCCATATTTTGATTAAATTGAAGGGGCCGGGGTAATGAATTATCAACACCTTTCATTTGCTGTGTACCATAGTAATGGGAATTATATACTGGGGCATCAACATGCAATTGTTCCTGTTTAACTGTTTGTTGACCCTGATTCGGTTCATACCCACACTGCTGTGTTTGGGTAAAAATGACATCCCTTTCCACCTCAGGTTTATAACACCTTTGTGGGGGTGGGGGCTCAGAATAAACTTGCTTGACTCTAGTGCCATGCTGATTGTTAAATTCAGATGACATTGGTTGGAGTGGGGGATATCCAAGCTGTTTAACCCTAATGTCTGTCTGAAAGGCTTGATCTGTTTTGCAAGATGTTTGTGGGGGTGGGGTTCCATTGTCCGTCTTATTATAAACAGGGGGTACTGAAGGTGGCATATAACTTGCTTCCTGTTTGATTTGTGGTTGTAATGGAGGGAGTGAAGGTATTTGTCTATGCCGTGCACTCAAAGGGGGCATTTGTTCATGCTGAGAACTAAGTGGGGGCATTTGTTCATACTGAGACCTGGGTGGGGGTATTTGTTCATACTGAGAACTGGGTAGGGGCCTTTGTTCATGTTGAGACTTGGGTGGGGGTCTTTGTTCATACTGTGATTTACCAAAAGTGGTATTTGTGTGAAGTGTTTCACTGATAGTATGACTTCCCAGCTCTTCATGTACTGTGCTTAATGGGACCCTTACATTGGGTGTAGGCACATTATACTGCCCAAAATTAACATGGGTCAATGGGGCTCTATCATGGGTTTCTTGGGACACATGGTCCTGGTTTTGGGACAAAGTGTTCTCATTTTGGGACGAAGTGTCCTGATCCCTAAACCTTACAGAGTTTGGTCTTGGGGTGGGCGGGCGCACTAATTTGTAGGATGGGGGTTCCGCAGAAAAAGATCTGGGTACAGTACGAACCGGTGTACTTGTCGCGGTTATCCGCCCTCGGGGGCCACCGAAATCAAAATGATTATCTTCCCCTTCTTCAACATGCTCTTCAACTGGCTGGTATATTGGTACAATATGAAATTTGCCAGTGGCCCTTAACATTCTCTCCATAAACCTTACATCATCTTCTGGCCAAAAACTTTTCAAGTCAATTCTAGGGTCAATATTCGAATCACCCGAATCACCAGAAGCCATTTTTAATTGAATTCAAAAATAATTTATCACACGCAAAGAAATAAATAAAGAATAACAAAACAAAATCTATTTTATTTGTTTATGAAAACACAGTTGTTCTACACTCCTAACATCACTACACTACACTACAGATTCAAGTATATTTACTTTTTTATAATTTAGAAATCATTAAATATTGGTGTAATTTTAGTGTAATCAAGTAATCTTGAATATATTGAAGTAATCTTCAAAGTAGAATTTATCTGAGACTTTAATTACACTTTAAAGTTGTCAGAATGCAATACTATATGAGACACAGTGAGATTATTGAGTTTTCCAATTTTCCAAGTCTGATACAAAGTTAGAGTTTACAAACATCAATGTTCAACACCGTCTCAGTAAATAGAGTATCATTTAAAAAAAAAAAAAACCTTTTCTGCAACCAGGAACACAGAAATCAAAATTTCTTCAACTTCTTGCCACTTCAAAATAGACGCGAATAATCACAAACAGATGCAATTAATTTAGTAACTTATTGAAGATACTAAAATGAAACCAGCAACAAAGTTGTTTCAGCTTCGAGACATTAGCTTCTAATGTATACAACTTCAGATATCTGTATTTCAACAATCAAAGGGAGACAATCACTATTTATGTAAGTCAAAACTGACTAAGCAATCAGTAATAATTTATACTACAGTTACACAACAATAGTATTTCACGTTTCATTATGCAAACAGTGTAGATCCTGACCAAACCACTGATTAACCCTTCAATATTATATACTCGCTCAATGATCACTATATAAACGCTCTCTTGACACAAACACAAGTTGAATGGACAATGAGGGGACAATTATGATATATATGAAATAGGAATGGGGAACATTTTTTCCTTTTTTTACTGGCAAATAAATGACTTACCAAATTGTCGTATGGATTTGCATTTCTTTCGCGATTCTGTGAAAGTGCTCTGATTTGTTAAATGTGAAGTTACGTGCTATGGTGCTGACTTGACTCTCATGGTTAACTTGAGTGACCACATGCACATAGATCTACCTGAAAAATTGTACAACATGTATAAGCTACTGGGCTAAATAAATTCACAACAAAGCACAAAATATATTCAAGAAAAGTAAATGCAACAAACTGATGAATTTGGCAGAAAAATTGACCAACTAGCATCGAACAACAAAGGCGTTGGTGTCATTTTTGTACAAAGAAATATTGCAATCTTGTATTCTAATTTCTAGAGAAAAACACCCTATCTGACCACCTGTAATGTAATTTATAGCCACATAAACAATGTCAAAAAGCACAACATAGTCACAAATGCTTGTAAATCAAATAATACTAGCAGTTGAAGCACTGTCTTTGGTTGTCTTTTTGAAGAAAATCACTGTTGACTTGACAAGTTGTAGACGCGTAGTACTATTTAATTTAGTCATTCATGCGCTTGTGTACACAGTTCATTGATAAAAATTCATTCATGTTGGTTGACCTACTTTTTACCGTTATAAATTCAAGGTTTACTTCAGTTCATTTATCAGCTGATTATTTACGCGAATAACTTACACATGGCCATGTTTATGAACTCGCGGTTTTCACACTTCAAGTATATGAAAGCACTGCTACGTACCATTCTGTCCTTCAATTTCCACAGAAAAACGAAAGGAATTCAATACTTAATTTGCTGATGGTAATTTCCATGGTCACTTTATACATGTAGATATTTATGTCGACAATGGCTGTATGGAATACATGTTACGGAGATCTGAAGCCGGGCGCCAATGTAACGGGACTCTTAGACGGCTCACTCTCGGGGAAGTCTCGGACGAGTCCATTGAGGTTCGAGGGGTTTTTAGAAATCATAGAAGACGGGAGTCGTTCGTGGTTTTATTGTTTCCGTCTGTTAATACCCATCTCCGGGACCATAGAATATACTGCAATGACAGTGCAAAAAGCCCTAAGTGATTAGAGCATATGACGCTTTTGAGAGAAAGACCGCAAGATCTTTCCCTCACGAAAGCAAATGGACGACTCTAGCACGAGACAGCTATGGCAACCAGCGGAACGTTTTCGTAAGGAGCACAATAACATATTTACATTATAACAAGATACAATAAGCAAAACATACCTGCAATGACAGTGCAAAAAGCCCTAAGTGATTAGAGCATATGACGCTCTTGAGAGAAAGACCGCAAGATCTTTCCCTCACGAAAGCAAATGGACGACTGAAGCCGCACTTGCTGTTTTAGGAGGCGTGCGCATGCATTGTTAGTAGTGAGTACTATATTCCTACGCGATAGCGCGCCACAGAAGAGCGCGGGAATGTACTACTTTCGCTTAAGATATCATGTTGATCGGCTCAAGAAATGATAAATGATATAGGATAAGGGACAAGGGACGCATATAGGAATTTGAATTATTTTCACTCTGTGACATACATGATCAGGCCGGGCATGACACTTTGCTTTCTGACTTTTTCTGTTATAAAGTAATGTAATTTCAATTTAAAATTGACGTAACAGAGTGGAAACCCGAAATTATATAATGTGACAGGCACAGTCCCGTTTACGTAAGTGGTAACAGGTTATTTTCACGCGACACGGAACCACAGGACAACAAGCTATAACAATATACATGTAGTACAACATTGTTTTTCTTTAGCAAGTTTTACGCCCACTTCAAGATTATTTCAGCTCATATGAGACGGGCCAAACAATACGTGGTTAAGAACGTGAGAATCCCGAGAAAAACCACACGGCATACCCGAAAGCAGAACTTGGCTTGTCTCACATGTGACCAGTACGGGGCTCGAAACCACACTAGACACAGCGGTGAGATGATCGAGTGATTATTAAACAACGCTCTTCACCTCTCGGCCGGGAGTGGGGGGGAGGGAGGAGGGGGGACGCTCACAACAAAATTTGAGCATCATCTTGAGAAAACTTTGTGTCAGAGAATCTGACTTTCCGATCTTAAGTGAACTTAAGGATTCGCCAACATGACAAATATGCGGTGGGGTAACGAAATTTTCAAAATTTGAATTGAGACAAAATAAAGAATTAAGGGCAAATATGTATTATCCTTATCATTACTACTCCTATGGAAGGTGCTTTAAAATAAATGCTGGCTTGGAATGTTATTGCAGGAAAGAAATACAGAATTTTAAGTACCATTTACATTTGACCCCAATCTCCTCATGCTGACTGAATTTGTGTGCCATGTTTATATGTACACATGTTCTGATAATATCCAACTTCCTAACACATGAAGATAATTACATAATTCCCTTTCTCGGCTGTGCAATTTTAATTAAAAGACATAAAGAACATTGAAAAATTGAAAAAAATATCTTCCATTTTCATTTCAAAAAGAAGTGCCTTCTGAATTGTATGGTGACCAATTGTTGTCAAAAAAGATAATTATTACCTTCCTTATGTGTAAATACAGTTGTCTCCCTTAAAATATTAAAAAATTAGGTACATAGAAATTGTAATTTGAACAAGTAATAACTTTTCAAAATTGAAACAGCTGAACATGTAACAAGTATTGGCTTTCCAAACTTGAAACAGCTGAACGTGACATCTAGATATGTAAATGAAACAAATATGGGACTTCACATGAGAAAATCAACAATCTTGGTTTCCAACCAGCTCCAACACAAACTGGTCTGTGCAGTCACAGAAGACCGCCAGAAGCTTGAAATTTTGTATTTAAGTATAAGAGGAATTGTTAGGCAAAACAAAGGCACTGATCATATGCGCAGCTACTGCACAGCTGATCTGCATCTTTGTTTTCACTAAAGCAGATTGATTGTTTTCTGTTGCAGGGGCCAGCAGCTGTGAAAAGTGATATTAATTACAATAATTCTATAATTTTAAATATCAAAAAATGTCTTGCAAGCATTACAAATACAATCATGTGTACCATGTAAAATAAACTATCTAGTGCAAGTAAATGAGCCGCCGCTTCAGAAAACCAACAATTTGGCATAGGCGAAAAAAACAAAGGCGCAGATCAGCTTCCCAGTTACTGCGAAGTTGATCACAATTTGCTACACACAAGTACAATCCCTGCTACACAGATAGTACAATACCTCTTCTTCTAAAAGCCAAAATTCCAACCTTCTACCTTGCTTTGTGTCAGCACAGCTCGATTTGTGTCAGACCTGGTCTGACACACAAATTGTTGGTTTTCTCATGTAAAGGCTCAAATATGACTATAACATGTGGGTCTCTAAACCCAACAGATACAGGTAATGTATTCTGTCAAGGGCACCCTGGAACCATTCTCTGCAGCTCTGTTTCTATAGGCTGTGACAACAAGCTTGAAATACAGGCAGTATCAATTGCTGAAATTTTTATTCTGTATCAGAATCTATCCTGTATATTTACTCTCCTTCAGACTTAATTTTCAACAGAGCTTGTGGCTGCAGATCAGTATAACATGTAAGAAAACACAATTCACGTTGATGGTCACACTGAATTTAATTTCAAAATAGAATCACTATTCCATTTTCCTACATATGGCCACTTCCAAGATGCAAGAATGTAAACAGGAATCAAGTCCAACCCTCAGTAGAGGACAACGGACTATAAAACGGATATGATATTTTCTTTTCCAACAATTGTGGAAGCAGGATACACTACCTGAAAAACAAAACAATATTGCTATCACATGTCATGAAAAAATGAATTTATAGCCTATAGGAATACAAAGGCGCTGGTCAGCTTTGCAGTAACTGCCAATGTTCTGGCTATACTGTTAGTACAATGAATTTTCTTTTTCAAGCCGGAGTTTCAGCCTTCTTCGATAGTACAAGCTTGTTTCTGTTGGGCCTTGTTTGAAACCCAAAGACATGTTTTCTTTGTGTCATCTTCTTACAAAGTAATGATAAGGTTATTGGCTTGTGTGTGCAAGTCTCCCAAATACATGTTATTTGTTCTTACTGCACATTCTTTTCAATGAGAACTTATAAATAAGCCTTCACATGAGAAAACCAACAATCTGATTTTCCAACCAGGTACCAAATTTTGGATTAAAGAAGGATTGAACAAAGGGGCTGATCAGCCGTGCAGCAACTGCACATCTGATCTGCATCTTTGTGTTCAGATATGCAGATTGTTGGTTTTCTGGTGCTACAGCTCAAATGTTATTCTGGTCCTGGGTTTGATCCTTACAGGCAGCACTGTGTTGTGTCCTTGACCAAGGCATATTAACTCCTTACAGTACTGGTTAAGCCCTGGAAGAAATGGCTCCGTCCGGACATGACTGACAAATTGTAGACTGGGACATTAAGCCTCAATAAAAATAATCTGCCAAAATCAGAAATGAATTTTGAACAAACAGGCTATAATGTGGTCCCAGGGGAAAAAATCAGTTGTAAAGAAACATTTTGTTGGTGTGTACAATCAATCCCAGCAGAAATTGTCCATTTTAATAAACTATAATGTTGGTTGTGTTTTACCTTCTCTGTCATGTTAGTCTGAAAAGGGAACCAAAATAAATTAATGCACATAAGCAAACACATTGTTAATGACCAAATTTACAAGCTTCATTTATGTTAAAACACTGAAAAAAGGGGAAAAAAAACACACTCTTCTTTACCAATTTATCAATCTATATATATTAAATTATAATTGAATACAATTTAAACTTATTTTCATTGAAATTTCATTTGAAAATAATATATTGTTACTTTATTAGGCACATTAACTTACTCTTTCAATTTATTCCAGCATCTGTATATATGCCTTTTAATCATATTTCAAGTAACATAAGATATGTATATGTGACATGCAAAATAACATTCAACTTATATGTAAAATACCTTCTGCCTCATATGTTTGTTTCTACGCCTTGTATAGAATCTCATACACTGCATGTGGATCTCCACCAGTACATGCACCTGAAAAAATCATACATACTGTACTATTTCCTAAAATTTTAAAAATTATTTGTCTTTAACTTTTTTATGTTTGTTACAGGTTATTATAAGAAATGTAAAAACATTTTACTTTAAACAATATTCTCTATGATGTACATTTTTGTATTTTGTTGTGGATTGAAAAAAAGAGTTTATTAAGAAAATATTAATGTCATTAATCATCACATTGACAATTAGATTGCAAACTTTGTTTTCTCTCAAATTCTTTAAATAGTCTGTGTAGCCAATGGCAAAGTTTTAATATTTTTTTTTATTTTTTTATTCATTCCCAGACTTTTAATGAAAGTAAAAAGGGCAATCAATTTCAAAGATATAATGAAGAATACAGTGGAGGTTCACCTGTAGCATCCGTTTGTCAGGGACCTGAGTATGGATGGTGCTCATTTAATGCAATGTTGCAAACATGACTGCTCTGCAATGCCACTCCTAAGTACATGTAGCCCCAAATGTACAATATGGGTCTGAAAACAATATTGAATATTGATTGGTAAACATGAAAATCTACCCATAAAAATATATCCTTATGAACCATCAACAAAAAAATTTATTATAGGAATCTGAACAGTTTCTTTTAGCTTCAACTGGGTGCACTTCCTTCTATGATACTTTCAGTGTACACAAATAAAACACTCTATGCTTTATATTGTAATAAAAAAAATCTTAATAAAAGTACCTTTGACAACATCCAAAACTTGTGCCAATGTACCATCATTGTTTTAGAAAATAATATGTTTTTATGTTTCACATTGTAAGATAATAGCATGCAACTATCCAGAAATGACAAAATCAGAAAGGAACTCCCAATTCAAAAACCAAGTTTAAAAAAAAATAATAATAATAAAAAAGGTAATTAAATAAAGAGAACATACATAAATATATGAAAACATTATGTGACACACACTGGACCATTGAACAGTCAATGAAATTGGAAGCTGTGCCCAATGTAGGAAAAAAAAACATTAGCTGTTTGTCACTACTTGATAAAGAACATGTTTATTGTCTTTTTTTCTTTTATGCTGGGTAAAACAAAATTATGAAGGTATTAAAGAGATACGCCTTTCCATATTATTTTAGTTCCATCCAAAGCCTCCCCCCCCCCACCCCCCCAAAAAAAAAAAAAAAAAAAAAAAAAAAAAAAAAAAAATCCCATAGAAATTTGAATTCTGTTGTTGCATCAGTGATTTCATTCAATTGCCGTGAATGACAATTTCTTGCTTGTTACCATTCTCAAAGCCATTTATGCTGTCACTTGATAAAATGATTCCTAAGTATAGATTCTCATAACCATCTAAGCACAATGTGGCCTTACAGCTTAAAATATTCAGATTTTTGCAAAAATGGGGTCCCACGTGGCCGAGCGGTTAAGAGCCCTGTTTCTTAATCATTCCATATTTTTACAGCTGTGTCTAGTGTGGGTTCGTGCCCTTCAATGGCCACGTTAAACATGCCAAGTTATCCTAGCCAGGATTTTTTCTCCGCGTCCTCCCATTTTCTCCCCACTTACTGATTGGCTCATATCTTATGAGCTGAAATAATATTGAAAGGGAAGTAAAACTGATAAAAAAAAAAAAAAAAAAAAAAAAAAAAAAAAAATATGACTGTACGCTTTATAGCTGCAATTAATGACTGTACCCTTTGCTGCAGATCATAGCTACAGATATTTTACCTTTACAGGTTATCAAAATAATAACTGTATCAAGTTTAAAAAAAGGAGATAAATTTTATAAGCAAGAGGCTTTCATTTAAATCCTATTATTTTGATATTATATATATGTAATGCATGTATAATGAAATTGAAATAAATACGTTTAAACCAATTGTAACTAGTTATTTAAGCTTTTAAAATATTTCCCTTTCTTGTGTATTACTTATCATGTTTACTTTACTTCTTCTAACTCACTTAAGTTATTTATAAAATTAACAAGTACATATTACAAATCAACTTATAAAGGTCATAAATTATTTGTTTTATAGAAGTGTTTTTTCCATAGTTCGTGTTTTTGTTGTGGTTTTGTCTATATTTATAAATTGTTAATGTTGAAATAAGAGCAAAGTCTTTCTTCTTTTTCGTGTATTATTTTAATACATGTGATAAAACTTTAGTTGACCTTAATGCATTTTAAACACAGATATCTAAATGTAGCTGTACATGTCCTGTTCACATATTTTCAAGCCCTTGCGTTTCTTAAATTCTCTTTAAAGTCACATTTTTGTATTTATGATTTTCTCCACTTTGAAATAAGATGTTGCCTTTCTGAAATCTAGCATAGAACTGTTCTGTGGTGCAGAGAGTAATGCAAAGACTTCTTCTTTTGTCTAAAGAATGGACATACTGTCCAAATTGTAACTTTTGAATAATTTATTACTTTTATATATATATATTTTGTTAATATCTTGACATTTATATGTTATGAATTAGGTACCTTAGAGTTTAACAAACAATTATTGTACATCTGTTATCTACTTCTGCTCATATTGCACAGCTAATATGTTGTGAATAACTTACACATTTATTTTAACAAAAACTTAAAAAAAGACTGATTGTGGAAAACATCGGTATAATTAGCTGCAAATTAAAAATTTAGGGTTTTTACTTTGTTTGATTTCAATGGAACAGCTTAGAACGTGAAGCATTACACATAAGTTACTAACTTCTTACTATAGCAACTGATGAAAAAGACTTTTCACTTATAACACAAACAAGTACAAGTACACACGTAGGTATTTGTAGCAGAAACATATATATATATATATATATATATATATATATATATATATATATATATATATATATATATATATATATATATAGGACAAACATCAAACAAAAATCTTCCCGTTAGCAATGGATCCCAAAAAAGGATTTGAAAAATAATTAAAATAAGTATATAGGGGGATTAAATCAAGAACATTGCAAGAACAAATCAAAATGAGCACTTGGCTTTCGCCTTCTTCAGAGTCATTATGTATTTACAGGTAAAAATGGGGAAAAATTAAAATTGGTAAATAAATAAAATGATAGAAAAACAATGCAAAAAATAAATAAAATAAAATCACATAAAATTGATCAGCAGTGGGTGTACGACTTGAAATTAATCGATAAGCGCCCTTTGAAAGGGCCCAAAATCTGATTGAAAATGGCGGAATCAGATAACTAAGTCTCATTTTATCTAAAATTGCTTTTACCATTTCCTTACCTTTGCTAATGTTAAGATTTCCATGCATATTCATTATAAAGACTGTAATAGACATGGAATAACATAATTTTCATGATTTATAACATTAACTTTACAGCAAAGAAAATCACAGCGACTTGTACACTTACAAAAATGAATTTTCAACTAACCGTACATTCATCAAAATTACGACACCTGTACAGTCTTAATAAATAGAATTAGATAGAGACAGAGCTATCGGATTTGCTTTGAGGACTGATGTAAAGGAATCACTTTATAATTATACATGTATGTCAGTTTAAAAATTATGAAAATAGATCTTAAATGATCTCATTTCTATTTTTGACAGAATTATTCATGAAAGATAAAAATTCAATTCAGTTTTATTTCCATTTCAAGATTATTTCATCTAATACGAAACAGGCCAATCAGTAGGTTGGTGAAAATGGGTTTGTTATAATTGCAAATTTTAGAAGAAAAATAAACATGAAGAAATAATAACCAAGAAAGGGAAATATTTTAAAAGCTTCAATAAATTTATACAGTTATTATTTTGATAACCTGTAAAGGTAAAAATTCTTACTTTGATTTGTAGCTAATGATTGTGTACATCAGCAGCAAAGGGTACAGTCATAAGTTGCAGCTAGGCGTACAGTCATTAAAACGACAGGATTTTTTTTCCGTTTTACTTCGCTTTAAATATTATTTCAACTTATAAGATATGGGCCAATTAGTAAGTGGGGTGAAAACGGGAGAATCATGAGAAAAAACACCTGACACACACGCAAGCAGAATTTGGCTTGTCTAACATGTGGCCAGTGCGGGGCTCAAACCCACACCATACACAGCGGTGAGATAATCGAGTGATTAAGAAACATCGCTCTTAACCTCTCTGCCATGGGGGCCGCTGCCGCCCGGAAGTTTTTCTAATTTCCACCTGGAAAAGTTTGCAAAATTCGTCTAATTTGCATATTTCGCCCAACTTTTATGCCCAGAAACTAGTGTATCCTCTTAAGTTCTAGAGGTGTCAAATTTACAAATATGCAGTCGTAATCAAAGAAAAAATCATCGAAATGTTTCGTACAGGTTGCCATGGCAGTACAAGGGAAATACCAGAGGTGTGCTTTATATAAAATGCAAAAAGGGTCATGAAATAAATGAAAAGAAAGCAGGCTTCCGGGAAAACAGCAGTTGTTTTAGCGACGAGCAGTCCCCGCAGCGTGGGGACTTTTAACGGGGAATATGGTTACAAATGAGTAAAGTATTAGAAAGTGTGGACAGATAGATAGACAGACAGAATCACAGATGGCCGATCGTCCCATTCTATCATAATGAGCCTTTAAAAGTAAAACCATAAAATACTCCACCTCTATATTGTGTTAGCAAAAGAAATCCCATGTGTTGCAAACATTTTATTCATCAGTTGAAAACAATTATCATATACTTTCTTTCAAAATAGTTTCATACCCCTGCATACTTGTTGATATCCTATGAAATTTTATACAAATATTTATAAAGAGTTTGGTTATTTCCGGATTTAGCGTAAAGACATTTATGCTATTTACATGTTTTCCGTGCATATTTTTTAAAATGTAACTACTGATGCTGGTTTTTGTTATGGCTCAATAAAGTTGACACTTCTACCAGTCCAATTCTTTTATTCATGATGGGACATGCCATTACAAACTTTTATGTAATCATAATTTAACATTTCATTTTATTTAATTTAAAAAGCTTTTAGTGTTAACTTTGATGATTGACAGATTATTTATTTTGACGCACGTTTCGGATGTCATGGATAAAACTGATGTCCATATACTGTATGACCATAACTTGAAGTTTAAATATCAACACAAGCATCTATCACTAGTACTTTGTGGCGTTACATGTAACTTCAGAATCAGAATCAGAATAGTTTACTGGTGAAACATGATGATGCCTTGCTCAAGAACACAACAAGGTGCTATGAGTGGGGATCAAGCCTCACTGATTTCTCTTTTGGAATTTGATGCTCTACCACAAGGCGACCTCACATCCTTATGATGTTCTCAGAAGTGTAAAAAATGTCAATTATAGATGTAACAATATGAATCTTAACATATAGCAGCTACATGAGGACCCACACACCTGGTGAAACAATAGCTAGACAGATTTTTTTTCTTACAACAGGCTCAGGACAAATGAAAATTTAGCTACAGAGCTCGATTTAGCTATAGTAGCTAAAAGGAGCTTTAGAAATAGTGTATATTTCATACATATTTCATTATAAAAAGACTCATTGAAAAAATTGCAAGTAAATGATCAATAAAAAATGTTAACTACTTTGTATATGTTGTGTAGACATCAAATTTGAGAAAATCCAGCCAAGAATTTTTTGCAAAAAGTTCATTTTATAATTGCAAGAAATGAGATGCTATAAAATGCCTTATTGTGGCAGTCAGTGCAAAAAAACAGAATGCAGAACACCATTTATGAAACAGAAAAAAATATGATGGCAAACCTAACTGTTGATTGGGGTTATATGAATTCTCATTTTCTGAAATTAACAAAAATGGTGTTTTTTGCAGAAATTTCTTCTCTCGATTTTCCCAAAAATGGTGTTAATACAAAATATTTAAAGTTGTTAACAATTTTAATTGAGCTTTTGCCTGCAATTTTTTCACAATGTTTATGTTTAATAAAATATATATGAAATATACACAATTTTGGAAGCTCCTTTTAACAGCTACTATAGCTAAATCGAGCTCTGTAGCTAAATTTTGACTTGTCCTGAGCCTGTACAACACCTGTGAAGTTCTTTTTCATATACTGTCAAGCCCCTTCGCAGCCATTCTAGTAATTTCTAGACAGTGCTGAAATAAGTTCTCTCCAGATTTTCTGGACCCCTGAACTGTCAATTTAATCAAAAAAGATGACTAGCTGTCAACAGAAAACGCATTTTCTTCTTACAGAATTTCATCACAAGCCATATCGCAACACTGCAGCCCACCGTAGATTGTTGACATGGGTTGGTTACGTAATAACACGATTTTACGTTACGAATAGTATTACCAATGTTTGCTTCAAAATTTGACCAGTTACGTAAAATCTAACAAAAACGTTTGTATAATGTGAATTTATTAATGATGCGCCATAGGTTTACAAGTTCACTTACCTCGATCTTTCACACAATACTTTAGGAAAAGACAAAAATCAATTTTTTATTTTAACCAAAAATATTCTCATGGAGCCGCAGGTTTTCTTCCGGTTTTGACACAATGACTGTACGCTAAAGAAATAGTTCTCGTTATTTTACAAGTACTTGTTTTTTTTTTCTTATGAAGCAGTCGTCAGTCATATATGAAAGAGCATAAATAGTCAAATAAACCATGATGTTGTTGAAAATAAAACAAAAAAATCACGATGTTTCAGCCAAAAATATTTCGGCGTGTATTAATCTTAGACAAGACTTCCGGTAATCAGGCCACAGCTGTCAAGATCTGCAATTCTATATCGAAGACATGGGTTTGGAAATTCGCTTTGTATGTGTATATCAAGACATATGAAGACAAGAGTCATGACTTAAATGGTAGAGAAAAGACTACTTATTCGACGGGTAATGTACGATTTGGTTGCATTTTGAATATAACAGGGGAAAAATGGGTCCAAAAAATGTAAACAAAAAAATTATGAATGAATTTTATGGCTGTTTGACAAAATCACATGCTTTTCTAAAAGTGTGTTCTTTGCAACAACGTTTCTTATACAAAAATAGAGTTTTGGAATAAAATTCTCGTGGTAAAAGGTAGTTCAATGTTTTGGCAATAAGCTTCATTGTTCGAAATTTTTATTGTAAGTGGTGTCATTTCACATTTGTGGTCCAACAAAAGCAGGTATATTTTTAGACTTTTTGACAAAAAACACATTTTTTTCAAAAAAATAATTTTTCCTTGCCTAATGGGACTATAATTTGGTTCATAATTCAAAACAAAACTAGGGAACCATCATTTCAGAATTTTTTGGAAAAAAATGTGTTACCCCACCCACACATGTACGATGTATTCTTAAGGCAGCGAATTTAAGATGTTAAATTGTACTTTTACATGTATATGAAGTAATTTTCAACTCGAATGCGAATATTCAACGACTTTTCAGTCATATCATGAACAGTGAATGGTTCAAACCCGACGTATGCCAACAGAATGTGTAGCGGTACTGTTCAAAATATTTGACCTCAAACATCAACATAAAATGCCATTGCATCAAACGCGCAATTTATGCGACGTAGGGGCTTTCTTTTTGTACAAACCCTTTATTGTAAAGTAAATGTGTATTGTTTTAGTTTAATTATATGTGTGTTAAATTACAAACCATGCGTGGTTTATTACAAACGAGCACATGCATATGCTTGGCTAAAGATTATTTATTCATTATTAAGCTCATATGAGACGGGGTTATCGGTACGTGGGACAAAAAACGGAAAAACTCTGAAAAAAAAAAAAAAAAAAAAAAAACAGCTGGCACACCCGCAAGCAGAACTAGAACTTGGCTTGTCTCACATGTGCCTGATGGCTCGAACCAACACCAGACACAGCTGTGAGATGATCTGAGATGTTCGAATAGTTAAATGCTTAAATGCTCTTACCCACTCGACCATAGGGCGGGGAGGGGAGGGTGTAGATAAAGTTGTGTCATATGGATTCTGTTTAATACATGAAGTCGGTGATATCTTTTTCGTTTTGATTAATAGAGAAATCTTTGATTTCTTTTATAAAATGTATTTCTTTTCTTGAAACTTATTATTCTAAAAAGGTAAAAAGTAGGCAATGATCTGGAAAAGGCGCAATCAGAAGGAGATCCCCACTCCAAGAACCGAGGCTGGAAAAACTAAAGAGACCCAGAAAACATAGTGTAAGCCGAGTAAGCAGCTATTTCCCAATAGGTGGTCACTCAGTTACGCCAACTGAATTAAAATGAAGAAAACGCACATAAGGATCAAATAGCACAAAATTTTGACTCCAATACTTAGCTTAAGTTTGAAAGCACGATTAAGCAAGCCACCAAATCATCACGAATAAATAAATGAATAAATATATTAGATTTAATAAATAAATAAATATCAAGCGAATGATAAGAATAAATAAATAGGCCTAAATGATAATAATGAGCTGTTGGTGGGTTCGATCCTAGCGTCCCGAACATCGCCTTTCACATGATGGAGCCGTCCGAAGTACGTAATTATTATAAAGATTCTATAATATTGTATTCTTTATTGCAATAGTTTTATTCTGTTTACCGAAAGCACATGATCTTAAAAGTAAGATTAGTATACATGTACATAAAATTGGAAACGTCATTCGGCTATCGCCGTTATCATTCTCTTGATCCTTATTCTTTTCTTTATAATGAGGTTTTTCGTAAAACATAAAATTAAAAGCGATCCATTGTTTTTTTTTTTAGATCTGTCGATCTTGACTGTGTGTTCGGACCGCACACCTACAAGCGATGCCATCTTAAAAACTACGTTATTGCGCGACGTTATGGCATTTAGTCCTTCGCGACGCACGAACCTTTAAGCGCCATGTATTGCCGTTAATTATCTTCAATGATTTTATTTCAGATTGCTCAGATATGCCGTTAACACTTAGACACCTGATACTCGCAGCTCTTCCAGCACTTATTCAACCACCACCTAGCTGTCGGGAATATTTTCAGTATATCCAGACAACCCTCGTTGCTGTTTCTCAACCACCACCAGACCCGATGACAGATATAAGATATAGGCTGTTCTTTAGAGATGAGAATGTTTTCAGAGGAAGAGATGTTTTCCTAATATTTTCTACCAACAGATATAGTTTCTATGAACTGACGTCTGAAACTCCGGAAACGTTTCTACAGCTGGTGGAGATAATCAGTCTCGGCATATACCGTTACAGGCTCCGGAACATTTCTATTCGAAATGCTTGCTTACTTCTTATAATCTGGCTTCGGCATCATCCTTCCTACTTCTTCTTATCTTCATTGTTCGGCATAAGTGTGTGTTCTGTACACCGGATAATTCGGCGGTTAATACCTGTTTTCCTGCGGCATTTAAAACGTTTTATCCGATGGCCAACTTGGCAGGAATGGGATGCTATGAGAGGTATATGGCCCGAGTTACATGATGCAGTAGGGTCCATAGATGGAACATCCCACGAGATTTACCGACCTATTGTAGAACCGCAAGAACAATATTATTCAGGCCACCGCCAATATCACGCAATACATACCCAAATCGTTGTTGATAATTTAGGCACAATCAGGTTCATTCAAAGTGGTTTTCTGGGGCATCTGAACGATGCACAGCAGTTTGCCATGATGGACCGCTTGGGCATTGACATGCCGTTTCCACATCATTGCTATATACTTGGAGACAAAAAATTATCCAAACCGCGGGAATGTTGTAACCCAGTATTCCGCACAACAAATTGCAAGGAGACAAGGCTTAGATAGACGTAAGTGCCGTAAATTCAATAGACTAGTGAAGCGTTATCGGATTGGCGTTGAACACGCTATTGCACAGTTAAAAGTGTATAAAAGTGTTGGAACCTTATGGCGACACCCAAGACCTGACTTGTCATCGGTTACCTGCATATGTGCCGGTTTAGTATGTAGAAAAAAAGAATTAGGACTTATTTTATAAACCAATGAAAGATTTCCATTCATCTCGCTTTCGGATCATCGAATATATAGCTTAGAGTTAAGCTTTGTGAACCAGTCCACAATCAGTTTATGTTAAAATACTTACCTCACTTTCGTCTGGAAAAGATCGTAGAGCAAAAGAAACATTTCGTGAGTAAAAGGGCTTGTTCGTTGTTCGTTTTCCAGGCCGTTGATTTTTTTTTCCATTTTTCAAAAGCAGGTTTGCTTCATTTTTTTTATTTTTATTTTATTTTTATTTACTATTTTGCGCCCGACGTCCGACAACAGCTATGGCAATGTAGCAGCTTCGACTCCAGTTTATGGCACTCATTCTAACATTTGGATTTCATGATATGAGAAATGCGCTGTAAGTAAACCACATATATGGCAAACGCTTTCTTCACTCTTATGAATAAGCCAGTGCTCAGGCGATCATTTATTCCTAGCCCAAATAGCCCGATAATAAATATACAGGTCTAAGCATGACATTGGTTTTGATTTAAATTCGTTTCTTTACGCAGTCATGTTTGAACGTTGCCTCAATTTATTTGGACTTCTACCCAATATCTGGGATATCATGCCATGCGTAACGTATAACCTCCCAATTATTCCACTGAAGTTGATATGTATTAATTGCTAAACTAAACCACTTTTCTTGGGAAGGCTTTTTACATAATCCCGGTGATCGGCCATTCATTTATAAGATTTGCGTTGATGCACATATATTCCTCTAATCTCAGGCCAACAATTCACACACTGTCAACAGTTTCCGTTGTAATTTTCAAGTACTTTTGGAGCTAAAAATATACAAATACTGAACCAAAGTGGAAACGCTTACTTGTATTTTAATTTGAATTTTTGTCTCTCATTTCATTTAATGGCAATTTTTTTCAATATACATAAGAATTTCATTGGTTTGGTTATAATTTGCCCTTTGATTTTGTAAATGCAAACAGAGTCTTATTACATGTATTTTAACATTAACAGAGATGGTAAAACCTAACGCGACAAATTGAGCAACCGACATCGGCAGCACATTGGGCCAACCATAAACGATTTCAAGTGCTCACTTTGACGACTTTTGTTACTCGTACTACTGTAATGACATGCTCCGTTTTACTTCGCACACCTTAAAACTCGTTTTTCTTCAATAGAAACGACCCAAAGTGCGAGTTAATGCCAAAGAATGGAATTTATGTTTTTTTTTTTTTTTTAAAATTGCCATAAAACTTATTCGTGTAAGAATATGAGAAAATATTATGTGGAGGTTTCACTTTCGTTCAGTATATATACGGGTACGTACACGTAACAGAAAGGCAACAATATTCATTGTCATTTAAAGGCCATTGTCTTGATTAAACAATTTACAAGAGGAAACGTTTGCCAAGTAGAAAGAATATCGTTCATATTTTAAGCAACGAAGTACTGGTTTGATCAGAAGTGAAGTGTCTCCACTTAAACCAAATTGTAATACACCTGGGTAAGTAAGCATACTACATGTACAAAACATATTAAAGGCTAAACGAGTGAACAGATGTTCCAAACTTCTAGCCATGTAAAGCCCCGTTTACACATTCACGGTTTTCTCTACGATTCACCACGATTCACCCCGATTTCTCATGGTCAGAAAAATCGGGGTGGACCGGGATGAATCGTGGCGAAAAGTGGAAATATTCAATGTCACTACGATTTCAGTAAGAATGTCTACGATATTAGTACGGTGTCTGTAAGGTATCGCTACGAATCAATGACGGTTCATGACGGCAACGCTACGGTCAATGACGATTAACCACGGTGGCACAACGAATGCTCACGGTGCTTGTACGGTTCGATACGGTACTAGTACGATTCACGGCGGTAGCCGTCGTGGAGCTCCGTAGCGAAACCGTGGATGATTCGTAGGACAACCGTACACAATTCGTGGTGAATCGTGGGAGTTCGTGGTGTCAAAGATTCCACGGTTTCGCTACGGAGCTCCAAGATTGGCTACGATCTCTCACGAATAGCCGCGAATATAGCTACGGTGTCAGTACGAATAAGCACGTTTCCGCTACGGTTGCGCTACGAATTAGGCCACGTCCAATTACCACCACGATTCGCCACGGTACGCCACGAATGTTTTAAACAGTTTAAAACTTCCGTAGCGCTGCCGTAGAGTTTCCCGAATCATCACGATTCATCAAGAATCACCACGGTTCTACTACGAATGACCACGGTACACCACGGTACCAGCGATTTTACAAATCGTGGCGAATCGTAGCGGCACCGTAGCCAAAAATCGTGAATGTGTAAACGGGGCTTAAAATTGATTTAAACCCGCCAGTAACTTTGTGTTACTGATCGTTCCAAGTCGATACTTCTGTGGTGGTTCTTTTTGTTTCATGTCTTGGTGTTTAAATTATTTTGTGCTGTTGGCGCCTTATGTATGTTTTCATATTTTTGGTTAAGGTAACTGAATGGCCACCTTTTGGGAAAATAGCTGCTCATTCGGCTTACGAAATGTTTTTATGGTATAAGTACCTGATTGTTACTTTGGTTTTTTCCCACCTCGGTTTTTGGAGTGGGAATCTTTCTCTGAATGCGCCTTTTCCTGATCTTTGCCTACTTGTACCTTTCTAAAAATAAAAATTAATACGACCATATTATACTTTGATCCAAAGGCTGCAATTATTAGCTAAATTTGATAGCATAATTTATTGTTTTAATCATGCAAAGTATAATACATAATTCTCGATACCTCACTATGAGTGTATAAAGTATAAATATGTAGACAAAACTGTCTTATTTGGCCGAATAATTCGTATTTGAAGAAAGAAAAAATTAACACACGGGATTCGAACCTACATCCTGATGCGATGATCTCGGAGTCATTATTTTAAGAGCCCCTATAACCACTCGGCTAATGCCGAAGGTATACCATGTATTGTAATTTACTACAATAACATGAACTACATTTACAATAACATTTCACATGTAATGACTCCATAACATGTGTTAGGACACTGACGTATACTACTGACATTGTGAAAAAAATGTCTACTCGTGAACATGAGACACAGTGGTTTGAGGCACTAAGTTTTATCTGGATAGTTCATGCTCATTTTCAAGTACTTTACCTATCAACAGCTCTGTAACAAACTATCATTGAAATCGCCCCTCTCTACATCTTTCTATATGCCCTCACGAGTATTCTCCTCTTGGCGGCCAAGTCGCGCGCGCACGCAGAAGTAATATTTACGTTCAAAAGTGAAAAATGTCTAATATTGTGGTATGGACAGCTCTTCCACTGACATTTTGTGTTATCTTTCAAAATGTTATTACTCATAAACCAAGATGTTAGTGGATAAATAATCCAAAACTTATATCAACGGAATCAGCAAAGATCTGACACAAAGCAGCATTAACATTTTGGATGAGTCATAACCGGACAGGAAATCATTAGGCTCTGAAACTTCTATTCCGACGTTCATTCAATTTATCAACATGTAAAAACTGGCATAGTACTATGTTTACAGCTCTCGTAAAACTTGTAATTTAAGGAAAATAACATTCCACCAGTATGCGTTTGCAAGGTAATGGAGATCCGACAGGTATAAAATCGTGATTCTAAACTTTTTATTTCAAACGTTATACTGTTAATTGTGACAGGGTGAAGAAGGTATTTGCAGTGTCATAAAGGTGCCCCTCTTTAGAGCCTCAGTTTGCTATGATAAATGGCACTGTCCTAAAATTGTTGGCTGATTTCAACATCGCAAAGAAAACATCTATAATTAACAAGTCTTTTTGCTCTGGTACAGATGCTGGCTGGTTTAGGAGAAATTGAGTCGATGACAAAAATTAAAGAACACCCCTCAGTTACTCAAAACAGTCTGTAAATATTAGTTAGGTACCTGTAACTCTCAGCAACTCAAAACAGTCTGTAAATATTAGTTAGGTACCTGTTAATACACATTCGCCCAGTCAGTCAGCTAATGCTACACATGACACTGTGCCTCCAGCCAGTCAGTCATCTAATGCCACACGACACTGCCTCAAGCCAGTCAGTCATCTAATCACAAACACGACACTGCCTCAAGCCAGTCAGTTATCTAATCCCAAACATGACACTTTGCCTCCAGCCAGTCAGCCATCTAATGCCACTTTGCCTCCAGCCAGTCAGTCATCTAATCCCACACATGACACTGCCTCCAGCCAGTCAGTCATCTAATCCCACACACGACACTTTGCCTCCAGCCAGTCAGTTATCTAATCCCAAACACAACACTTTGCCTCCAGCCAGTCAGTCATCTTATGCCACACATGACACTTTGCCTCCAGCCAGTCATTCATCTAATCCCACACATGACACTTTGCCTCCAGCCAGTCAGTCATCTAATGCCACACATGACACTTTGCCTCCAGCCAGTCAGTCATCTTATCCCACACATGACACTTTGCCTCCAGCCAGTCAGTCATCTAATCCCACACATGACATTTTGCCTTCGGCCAGTCAGTCGTCTTATCCCACATATGACACTTTGCATCCGGCCGGTCAGTCATCTAATCCTACACATGACACTTTGCCTCCAGCCAGTCAGTCATCTTATCCCACACATGACACTGCCTCCAGCTAGTCAGTCGTCTAATCCCACACAATCATGTCACTTTGCATACAGCAAGTAGGTCATCTAATCCCACACATGACACTTTGCTCCCAACCAGTCAGTCATCTAGTCCCCCACATGGCACTTTGCATCCGGCCAGTCAGTCATCTAATCCCACACATGACACATTGCCTCCATCCAGTCAGTCATCTTATCCCACACATTAACTTTGCCTCAAGCTAGTCAGTTATCTTATCCCACACATGACACTTTGCATACGGCCAGCCAGTCATCTATCCCACACATGACACTGCATCCAACCAGTCAGTCATCTAATCCCACACATGACACTTTGCATCCAACCAGTCAGTTATCGAATCCCACACATGGCACTCTGCTTCGAGCCAGTCAGTCATCTAATCCCACACATGACACTTTGCCTCCAGCCTGCTAGTTATCTAATCCAGCACATGACACTTTGCCTCCAGCCAGTCAGTCGTCTTGACACTTTGCCTCCAGCCAGTCAGTTATCTTATCCCACACATGCCACTTTGCCTTCGGCCCATCAGTCATCTTATCCCACACATGACACTTTGCCTTCAGCCAGTCAGTCATCTAAACCCTAACATGACACTTTACCTCCAGTCAGTCTTTCAACCCCACACATTACACATTGACTTTGGCTGGTAAGTCATTTGATCCCACAAATAACACACTCTTCGGCCAGTCAGTCAACTGATCCCAGTCCTGCCAGTTTACCTTCTTCGAGCTTTTCAGAGACTCTGCCAAAACAAAAGGTAAGTAGAAAACGAAAGGAAATGAAGATGAGTGGAAAGAGGGATGAAGCAAATCGTCTACATAAAGAAGGCAAAAGGTATGTACATGTATCTAAACGTGGGGTCACCAGGAACGATAGAAAAATGAAAAAGGGATGTCAGTCAGTCATCTAATCCCACACATGACACTTTGCATGTGACGAGTCAGTCATCTAATCCCACAATTTACACTTTGCCTAAAGCCAGTCAGTCATTTAACCCACACAAGCCTTTGCCTCCAGCCAGTCAGTCATCTAATCCCACACATGACACTTTGCATCTAGCCAGTCAGTCATCTTATCCCACACATACACTTTGTCTGCAACCAGTCAGTAATTTAACCCACACATGACACTTTGGCTGGTAAGCCATCTGATCACATAAATGACACTCTGCCTTTGACCAGTAGGTCAACTGATTCAACACACGACACTTTGCCTACAACAGTCTGTCATGTAATCCCAAATATGACACTTTGCCTCCAGCCAGTCAGTTATCTAACCACACACATGACACTTTGCGTCCAACCTGTCAGTCATCTAATCCCACACATGACACTGCCTTCGGCCAACTTTGCCTACGGTCAGTCAGTCATCTTATCCCAAACATGACAATTTGCCTCCAGCCAGTCAGTCATCTTATCCCACACATGACACTTTGCCTCCAGCCAGTCAGTTATCTTATCCCAAACATGGCACTTTGCCTTTGGCTGGTAAGCTATCTGATCCCACGAATAACACTCTGCCTTCTGCCAGTCAGCCAACAAACCCAGTCCCACCAGTTTACCTTCTTCGAGCTTTTGAGAGACTCAGCCAACACAAAAGGAAATGAAACAGGAACTACACACATATTTCATTTAGGACTAAGTAGAAATAGAAAGAGATATGAAGATGAGTGGAGAGAGGCATGTAGCAAAATGGCTACATAATGAAGGTACGTACATGTATCTAAATGTGGGGTCACCAAAAACGATAGAAAAATGAAAAAAAAAAAAAAAAAAAAGATGTGGTCATGAGTGTAAATACAAATGCCACTCAAAATTTAATCAAGAAAACAGGGAAAAGATTTTCAACGAATTTTCCTATCAAAATATGCAAAACAAAAGTGTGCGAATGCTTATTACTAAAGACGTCTGAACACATATAGTTTCACTGTTTATGACATTGGAATAGCTGACGGTTATAGTTATATTTGACATGAGGCTGTTTTATGAAGAAGGGCATGTGAGATAGCTTCGTGTGCTTATTCATAATTGATACCGTGTGTAAGGAAGGAAAGAAGGACTTCATGTTTTACTCTGATAACTGCTGTGCCTCAAACAACAAGTAGCCCAAGGGCAACGATCGCTCACCTGAGAGTCAACAAGTACAGTCACTGGACAAAGTGTTTTTTTCCTGATCTGATCAAAATTGAAGATGCTGGAGTGGCCACAACACTGAAAATTGATTTTTAAAACATTCAAGGGCCAACTCCGCAGTCCAGGGTCGAATCTGGCTCAAATTCGGACTCATCCAAGATGTGATGGTTATCATTGTTTCTTCCAAGAATGAAGAAGATCCGATCAAAATTGAAGGCGCTAGAGTGGCCAGAACACAAAATATTGATTTTTCAAACACTCAAATGCAGCTAACTCCGCAGCCAGAGGTCGGATCTGGTCGAAATTCAGTCTCATCCGAGATATTGTAGTTATCCTTGTTAAGGCGCTAGAGTGGCCACAACACTAAATATTGATTTTTCACAGAGTCAAGAGCAGATAACTCTGCAGTCAAGGATCGGATCTGTGATGGTTATCCTTATTTCTTCCAAGTATGAAAAAGATCCGATCAAAATTGAAGGCGCTAGAGCGGCCACAACATAAAATATTGATTTTTCAAACACTCAAGGGCAGCAAACTCCACAGTCAGAGGTCGAATCTAGCTGACATTCGAACCCATCCGAGATATTATAGTTGTGCTTCTTACCTGCAAGAATGAAGAAGATCCACTGAAAAATAATGGCGCTAGAGTGGCCACAACATTTTCCCCATAATAAGTCTATGGGGATTTTTCCAGACGCTCAAGGGCAGCTAACTCCGCAATCTGAGGTCAAACCTAGCCGAAATTCGAACTCACCAGAGATGTTATGGTTGTTCTTGTTACCTGCAAGAATAAAGAAGATCCAATCAAAAATGAAGTTGCTAGAGTGGCCACAACATTTTCCCCATTATAACTCAATGGGAGATATCTGTTGCCATAGAAACCAGAGTTCTGATCCGACCTGGCCCAAAACCTTATGCAATCTTTCCCCCTCCTCAATGATGCTTCAGATAAAATTTGATTGCGATTGGCCTTGTTATTCAAGATTGGAAGTGTGAACGCACGTACGGACGTACGCCGGCTCGACTACCATACTATAAGCTCACATTGTTAGCCTTCGGCTCAGGTGAGCTAAAATACCGGTTTTAAGTCAAAGTTTTGTGGTACTGTCCACAGAAATACAATCTTTCTTCCATCACCGACAAATACATTGAGAAGGGGCATACCCAAAATGAGAATGACAGAATGCACTCTTCTGTAGAATCTGCTTGCAAAAAATTTTCATATATACTGTACTACCCCTCAGTTGGCTGGAACTGTCCGTAAAGCTCACCCTAAACAACCTTACATTGTCTACGAAATGGTAGTTGAAGATTTCTTCAACTTCAAGGAAGTATCACAAAACTTAAGTTTGATGCCAACTTGGACATTGAAACAGTTTATTGGAATGTTATCAAAAATAAAATATAACTGAGATCCTTTAAGAGCAGTGAACATTATTGAGAAAGGGGAGGGCCATACCGCGCTTTCTGCTAGTTAAGCCTCGTCAGTGACCCTTTAGAGTTGGCAACACGGAGCCAAAGAGAATTACTGTAATTTTGCAACTTTCAACGGAGTAGTCAATACAAAGACTAATTTTATCCAAATTGGGCCAAACTCATATAAAACATTGGTTAGAAATTAAATCTAAACCGATAATAAAATTCTGATTTCTGAGAATATCTCCGCTGGTCTAAAAGGACCAACAGAAAAATATAATCAGCACTATGGATGATGTACGGGGAGACTTTCTACGGCCGCCACACGGCACAACACCAGCTGCAGTAATAGCAAATAAAATATTAACTGAGATCCTTTAAGAGCAGTGAACATATTAATGAGAAAGGGAAACTTGTTTTCAGACTCACATCCAAACACGTCCGAGTGCCAGTCTCATTACGAAGGGGGCGTATTACCTGATGATCTATTCAGACATTTGTGTTCCATGATCTCATGCCCAAAAGACCTTGACTTAATCCTACTTCGATCTGAAGAAATCCCTATAAACGAAAAGAAGTACAGAGACCTGATACTTTTATGTACAGGCGGGTTTATTCCATGGGCTCATCATAGGTTTTTCCTACTTCTGCCATATGAAGTTGATGAGAACTAACTTAAAATCACTGATGCTGGCTGACGCAGCAACCAACTTTGTTACTATTATTCGGCAAATAGGTTACTGTATGGGCGTTACATAATGAATACGTTATTGGGTATTGTCTACTTTTGGCCTAGGTAAAAGCTTAAGGTATACAGTTGAAAGATTCAACTCACATGTTTTCCGTTAGAAAATACGAATGGAATACGACTTTTTCTAATTCACTGGATTGAACAAAATACAGGTAGCTGGTCTCCAACGGTCAATATGTGATAGCATTCTGGGCTGACTGAGTTCGACTTTTCTATAATCCCCCTACTTGAACAAATGAACTAGCCGACCACGCCCGGATATGAATATTTAAGTTGCCGCCTATACAGTGACCTATTTGCCGAATTATACACAGATTGATGCCACATAACACATCACATGATGATAGATTGTCGTGATTGGAAGCCAGAACAATTGGGAAACAACGAGTATACAGTCTCACTGTAGATTGCTGCCAAAAATAATTGTGTACCATTTCATCATGTGACAAATGATGTGCATCAATCTGCGCAGTAACAAATTTGGTTGCATCACAAATAGGCCTATATAGGTGGCATAAACCAAGTTTTGTATCTGATAGATTAATTGAAGCATGTAGCATACAGTTGTTGTTACTGATCCGGTCGGAATGACGTCATCAGTCATTCGTACGAGGTGACATCAGTCATTCGTACGAGGTGAATGACTCCGGATGTTTATCGCTAGGGCCTTTATGAATTCAAAGCAGAGAATGTGAAAAAAAAGATCATAAAGGGTTCAAAAGGGCATTAAAAACTATGGTTCACTTTATTTGGCATGTAATGTCAGAAAGGCTTTTTTCACTTCCTCTGACCAAAATCGGTATACACTTTGGTCATGTCAGAATGTGTGCGACGCCTTGTCCTATCTCCTTGATAATATTTATATTAAATTTGGGACCAAGTTATACAGACAAATTGTTGGAATTCCGATGGGTACAAATTACGCACCTCTCGTAGCTGATTTATTTTATACTGCTACGAAAGAGATTTCATGGATTCTCTTAACGATGATGATCAAGCTGATGTTATCGAGGCTTTCAATTCCACATCTAGGTACCTCGATGACCTTTTGAACATTGACAACCCTTATTTTGAAGGTATTGTCAATCAAATTTATCCTCCTGAACTTCAGTTGAACAAAGCCAATATCTCAGATACCGAAGCCCCCTTTTTAGTTAATTCTACATTTTTCTGTTGCAAATGGATTTGTTTCTTCTAAAATTTATGATAAGCGCGATGACTTTGATTTTGATATAGTAAATTTTCCTTTTTTGGATGGTGACGTTCCTCGTCGTGCTTCTTATGGTGTATACATTTCGCAACTTATTAGGTTTACTAGAGTCTGCAATCATGTTACAGACTTCAACGCTCGAAATAAATGTAAAACTTCTCCAACAGGGCTATCGGTATCATAAACTTCGAAAAACCTTTTCTAAATTTTATCGTAGACACTATGAATTGATTTCCAAATATAATGTTGGGTTAAAGACGCTTTTAAGTGAGGGCCTTTCGGAACCTGAATTTTATGGTGACTTGGTTTACAAATTTAAGAAACTTATAGGAAGTAATGATTTTTCTTTTCAATTCAGAAAAATCATAACACGTTACAGACGTATAGGTTATAACTTGAATGTTATGCGACAGTCTGCATGCTTAGTTTTTAACCCAATCATGGTTGATAACTATGCTGCCTTCTTTAATTGCACGCCGGTAGGTCGGGCGTCAGACTCTATGATGGCCCCGACTTCAAGCTATTCATTTTAGTTGGTTGGGACCGAAGCTTCTTGTCTGTTGCTTGGCCCACCGGGGTCCAACTGGTGTTTTTCTTTTGCTCCGGAGTTAGAAGGTTATTCGGCGCCCAGGGATCTCCATCATCGGGCAGCTTACTCAATCAATGAGTCCTGGGTTTTGATTCATCAGGATGTTTATCTTGATTTATATGTTTGCTCTTGATGATTCATTGACTAGTTAGAGATTCACCACGAGGACCGAAGAACTAACTAAATGTTATGAACCACTGCAGAAGCTGAGGGTGAGGTTAGGCGCCTGTAAAACCGGTTTAAGCCCGCCAGTAACTTTGTGTTACTGATCGTTCCAAGGCGATACTTCTGTGGTGGTTCTTTTTGTTTTATGTCTTGGTGTTTATTTTTTTTTTTTATTTTTTTTTATTGTTTTTTGTGCTGTAGGCGCCTTATGTGTGTTTTCATAGTTTTAGTTAAGTTAAGGTAACTGAGTGGCCACCTATTGGGAAAATAGCTGCTCATTCGGCTTACGATATGTTTCATGGTATAAGTACCTGATTGTTAGTTTGTTTTTTCCCACCTCGGTTTTTGGAGTGGGAATCTTTTTCTGATTGCGCCTTTTCCTGATCTTTGCCTACTTGTACCTTTTTAAGACTTTGTAAATATCTTTAGATCATTATCATTTATTCAACTCAAATGTTACGCGGATCCAACTGTTAATCGTGATTATTGATGCGACGTGGAATGTAAATGCATGTTATTATGAAGTTTCGTATGCGTCGGCGAGATCGTTACGAATGCGACGTTCGACCCTTGGGCGGTAAGCACCACGTTTTGCTCTCGTGAAAATAAACAAAGCCGAGTTTACAAAATGGGCGTCCACTTTGATCTGCAGAATTCTTCTATGTTCCCACTTGAAGTCAATAGAATGCATACGGCACTTGTGTTTTTCACCTAATGGTTTATAAAGTTGAGCGGAAGATACAAAGGTGCCACGGAAACTCATAGCATCATCTTAAAGTTCCTTTGTTTTTTCTTTGTCTTGGTCGTAAACTAATAAGTATAACACGGCCCTGTGGGGGGTCTTTATTGAAATATGTATCCAAACGGCTTTGTAAATGCACAATTATCTGCAGAGCGTAAAAACAGTGAGTTAAGCATCTTTTGAATGCATCGAAGACGTTGTTAAAATTTAATGTGCGACACAGAAATGCATCGTGAAAGAATGAGACCAATGAATCTGTAAAATTAAAACGCAAATGTTGCAATATGGCTACAGCTCAAATTCAAACCTAAAACGCCATCAAGAAAAACACGCCACGGTGAAACCAGAATGTCACTGTGGCGATGTTTTCATGAGCAGAGAAAGCCTACAGCGGCACATGAGCGAAGAAGATGTTAAAATTTAATATACGACACAGAAATGCATCGTGGAAGAATGAGACCAATGAATCGGTAAAATTAAAAAGCAAATGTTACGATTTGGCTACAGCTCAAAGTCAAACCTAAAACGCCATCAAGAAAAACACGCCACGGTGAAACCAGAAACCAGCGTGTCACTGTGGCGCTGTTTTCATGACCAGAGAGAGCTTACAGCGGCACATGAACGCCATTCAACATGGCGACTTTAAATGCTCCGCATGCCCGGAGGTGTTCCGCAGCCAATCTGCGAGACGCAGAGTGTCACTCATGACCAGAGAAAGCTTACAGCGGCACATGAACGCCATTCAACATGGCGACTTTAAATGCTCCGCATGCCCGGAGGTGTTCCGCAGCCAGTCTGCGAGACGCAGAGTGTCACTCATGACCAGAGAAAGCTTACAGCGGCACATGACCGCCATTCACCATGGCGGCTTTAAATGCTCCGCATGCCCGGAGGTGTTCCGCAGCCAGTCTGCGAGACACATCCACAACAGGGTGCATCATGCTACTCTGCCGCCTATAAAAGTATGCATGTTGTGTTTCTTTGTTTTTTCATGTTCTCTTTTATTTTTCTCCACACACACAAGCAATCAAATCAGCAAAAACGAGCTTTCACGGGTGGCCGTCAGATTTACTGATACATATATATTAATCAGACTGCACCCGTATACAAGCGCGCGCACACACACACACACGCGCGCACATCTGATTTCATGCGTGTAGCGTGTTAAAAAAAAAAACAAACAAAAAACCTTTGCTGTTTTTGTTTGGTTACACTTTGTTTTGTTGTTTAATAAATTGATCAGCTTTTGCAGTGATTTGTTGCGTGATAAATCACTGTTTGGAGGTCAGTTGTAAAGAAAATCAATTCAGGAGCGCGTAGCGCGAGTGATTTTTGTTCTTACGACTGCCCCCCCCCCCACACACACACACACAAAGGTGATTTATCACTCATTTTAAGCTGCAATACTATATTCCAAATTCTCTGCCTTCCTTGGGGCACTACAAGGGAACACATAAAATGAGTGGCTCTCCTACTCAATTTTTTTTAAAAATACACAGAGGTATACTCGCACAAGCTTGATGCCTACACGATTGACCCATTGAGCCACCGCCTTCTACGAATGATAAAGACAGAAAAGAAAGACATTTATGGGCATATGATATGTATTAGGGGCGATACTAAAAGACAAGAATTGACACTAAAAGGTGTTCCTAGGGCTTTGCGCGACAAAGCTGACTGACCATACACGAAGCCGCATGGCCTCCCGTCTAGGCGAAATCAGGGCTACAGCGATGTGATGCATGCCAATCATGTCCGTCAGCATACCCGCCACACTCAGTCGCCAACGACACGGGTCGCAGATCACGGCAAACGAGCCGTCCACTATTCGACCGGCCAATTCTATCCCGGTCCGGCACGGGACTATTAAGGTGATTTACAACTATTGTTCAACGGAATAGTTAAATCAACCGTTCGTGACGTGTCAACACATGGTGTAATGACCACATCAACAGTATTTACAAGAATGCAAAGTGTTTGGTTTAGGGATCCCTGTTGTGAATTTCATGCGATTAACTTGATGTTCTGAAAATTTGATAGGTTTAAAAATATCAAAATTAGTATGGGTCTTCAGAGTAAGAGCAAGTACAGAGCTTCAAGGAGAAAATTCGGACAAACGTGTGGCAGATATAGCTATAGTGCAAGGAAGAAGGAAAATTTCGAATCACAAAAAGTGAAGAAAGGAGAAATGATTATGCAAGTGAAACATCATTTGAAGTTTCCCTCTTACCAGTTAGTTAGGAAGAGGTCTTAGTCAGAGGTTTGTACAATAGCAAAAGTTTTATCATAAATATGCAGCTGTTGTTTAGCATAACAAACACAAGTCTTTTGTAGCCACGCCACTCCACCAACTAGAAGATTGGGAGACAGCTAGACTTAAGAACATCTATGTGGAAATTATGTGGTGCAGGTAAAGTGTCATCAATGGCCTGCCAAGTCGGTACCTGCACCTCGGGGAAAATATTTTGCACTATTGCCTGTTGAAGCATGAAATAACTGTATACTATACATGTACATTATTTTTCTTTTCAGATTGATCAGTTAACATTATGTACTGTATATTTTTTTCTCAACAGGCTGGTCTTACAATAAAACAGTGCTCCTGATTGAGCTCTATCGGGAGCACTGCCCAGAATTTAAAAGTCCTGTTATGAAAAAAAAAAAAAAAAGATGTTTGGTCCAGGATAGCTGATAAGATGCGTGAGCATGGGTACTCCATTACTGGAGAAATGGCAGAGAAGAAGTGGCGGGCCCTGGTAATGAACACAAATAAGCCTGTGCGTGAGAAAACCAACAATTTGGGTTCCGACCAGGTCCAACACAAACCAGGTTGTACAGTCACCGAAGGTGGTTAGAGGCTGGAAGTGTGGTTAGAGGCTGGAAGTTTTGGATTCAGAAAGTAGAGGAATTGTAGTATCCATGTAGCGAAAACAAAGGCGCTGATCAGCGAAGCTGATCTGCGCCTTTGTTTTCGCCTACGCAGATTGTTGGTTTTCACATGCACAGGCTCAAATAAGGATTCTAAATAACCCAATAAAAAGACAGAAAAAAACACCTTTTAGACATATGTATAGTTATGTTATGAGAAAACCTTGTGTTACTATCAATCAAGCTGTCTACTTCCACAGAACATAATTTGAGATATGTAATGTCAACATTGAGAAGCTGAATGATTGTACAATTCTTGAAATGAAATCATATACTTTGATCAACTCAGAGTTACAAGGCAGGCGATTTTCACCTTTGCCTCTACATATATACAAAAACTACTTTCATCTTTTCTGATTGCGCCTTTTCCTGATCTTTGCCTACTTGTATCTTTTTTCATCTTGACAAACCTCATATACAGAGGATCCTATATAAATGGTCATTTCACATTTCAGGAGGCGCAACATGCACATTATACATGTATTCATATAAATTTATTTTGTAGTCAAGATGGATCAAATGTTCGTTTACAATTGTATCCTGTAGGTAACAAATTTGTGATCATCGTTTTACAGCTACAAGTCAATACGGGACAACTAGAAGAAAACCTGCCAGGGAAGAAAGAAGTGGGAGTTCTATGATAGAATGGACGAAATTTTGGCTGGGGATCCATCAGTTAGGCCAGCGTTTACCATATCCTCACTAGAAGGAGGTAGGAACAAGGCAGAACCCAAGAAAAGTAAAAAACCTTGTTGTTTTGTTTTTATATTTAAATATCAGCTTCTGTAACAAATTAAGACATACAATTTACATGTATTTCAGCAATGATGCAGACATATTTCTAAATATACACACAAAACATTAAAAACACACACTATGAGCTACATCACTAAGAATAAAATATAATGGTTTGATCCTTTGGAAGCAGTAAAAACATTCAAAGGGAAAAAGAATGGACTATATTGTACAATTTCGGGTAATGAACCCTAATCAGTAGCCCTATTTAAACCGGCAACGAACGCCAGACTAGTGTACGGTAATTTCGAAAATTTACACTAGAAGTCTAATTTAAAGACACATTCCTAAAAGGGGTCCAAAAATTTAAACATTGCTTAGAAGGATGTTTCTGAACGTGAGTGTTTTGAACACTCTGAATATCTTTACTGATCTCAAAGGACCTAAATAAAAATATAATCTGCACTATGGATGATGTACGGGGAGACTTTTTAGGGCCGCCACACGGCACACCACCAGCTGCAGTAATAGCAAATAAAATATTTAGAAGCAGTAAAAACATTCAAAGGGAGAAAGAATGGACTATATTGTACAATTTCGGGTAATGAACCCTCATCAGTAGCCCTATTTAAACCGACAACGAACGCCAGACTAGTGTACTGTAAGTAGGTTTTAAGGGCTATACAATTTACTTATTTTTGATCAATTGCATAGCTTGTGGGTACTGAGATGGTTCAATGTGTACCCACAACAGACTTGTTTAACCTACAAATATATAATATCTGATCTTTTCAGGACATCATGCTACGGAGCCTTAGACCTGCAACGTTAAGATATCTGGTCTATTCAAGAAGTCAGGCAATGATTGTTAGACTTTTAAGAAAACATATATGGTTTGACATCAGGTAATAAAGCTTGTAGACCTACCAATTTAATATAAACAGTCTATTCAAGAAGTCAAGCAATAAAGCTGGTTGATCTACAATAAAAAGCTATCTGGTCTATTCATGACATCAGGCAAAAGAGCTGTAGACTTACAAAGTAAAGATGATGTCTGGATTAAGTCTGTTCAACCTGGGAAGACGTTAAAAGCCCATTTTCTACTACTACTAGCTGTGTCATTCTTTCTCTGACTGTTGAAGGGTTAAGATCAATTCTGTGATTCTGATTGGTTGCCAATTGAGGGCTACTGTGACATCACCAAAAACGTTTGACAGGTCTTACATTACGAAAACTTGTCCATGTTATATACAGATATTTTTTCAGCCGAAAAAAATGAAAATTTCAGATGAAAAATCTTGATATTTTTCTTATTGATGCTCATAACATAGATTTTTTGTTTGGGTTTGTGTTTTACGTCCCGATTATAATTTTTTCAGTCATTTAACGCTCCCCGAGTACTAAACCAGTACTCTGGGAGCTTATTAGAGGCTTGTGCGAGTGCACAACATGTATATATTGCATCATTAGGTTTCCACCCACTTTCCTCTGGCTCCATGGTTTACCATTGTACCACCGTGCCCCATATACTAGGGTGGCTCCCATCATTTATTTGTTTCAGTCATTTTCAATTTCTAGATTAGGAATTTAGTTTTAATTATGGAAGTTCCTCATCATTTCCTTGTTTAAACCTGAAAATTATATCCTATTTCATTTATGTACAGATTATATGTATTTTCTTTTAGTCTTTAATTTTGTGACTTTTTTCTGTGACTTTATTTCCGTGACTTTTTTTTTCATGTGACTTTTTTCCGTCCACCTTCGCTCTAACCCCTCTCTGGGCCCAAATTATTACAGTTTCATGGGGAATGTCAAGAGATTTTGTGAGAAATTAGGCAAACGAACCCCCCTTTTCTACATTTGAACCCCCTCTCCGGAAATCCTGGATCCGCCCCTGTTAACTATCTCTCAAAAAGATAAATTCAATGATGGGAATACAGTAAATATGTCAAGGTGATGGTTGGTGGCGGGCAGTGTATTTCGGTTACGGGACAGTGAACTATGAATATACCCGCTATGAGTGAAGCGATGTTTACCTCTTTAGAAGATAAAATTGGTGTATGGTGGAATGAAATACTGAAGCAAGAAATGGCCAAAGCGGGGGCGGAAGAAAGAAAAATCGCAATTGAAATAAAAATAATTATCATGAAGGTATACCATGTATAAGTGATTTATTGAATGATTTTTGTTTGGATGTGGATATGAATGCAGTGTGTGGTAAGCCCTTTTGTTTACCATTTTTGTCAAAGCTTCAACTTTTGTTTTTCAATCATTTCCTAAGTATAAATACTTATATCATTTATGATTGAATTTATGATTGAATTTAGCCTTGTCACATAACTTTTCTTGTGCATTGAAATATTGTTCATTTATGTCAATTTTCAACATGTAATTGTTTTGCAGTTTTGTCTGTGTGTTAGTTAATTGCAATTGCATGTTTCTCAGACTTTTTTATATATTTTTTCTAGGCGTATGGTCCCCGCCTTTTTGGATATATCATGAGATTGTTTACCTATATATCAACTAGATGAAACAACAAATCCTACAGCTCCCAAAATTACTAGCCAGAAACCATATTCATGAACTTTCGGCGAATAACCTAAACAGACAAAAGTTTTCAAAGTAGTGGAGCTGCCTATGTCATGATAATAACTTGTTGATGTAGAATCATTGTGGCTAGATTTTCAACAGCTTTTTGAAGAATACGAATAAAATCTAGGACTTTTTGTTTGTTCAACATCGTAGTTGTGTATTTCTAACCCTTATGAAGGACAAAAGTGTGACATTATCTTCAATGTGAAATACTGTATTTCACAATTTGATAGTCAAATTAATTATTGGCAAGAACCTTCAGATTTGGAAATGAAAGATTCCAGATATGCGAAATAAAAACGTGTGAAATTTCTGACCTGAAAGAAATGATAAATGATGTTCAGATTATCTTGAATAGGGTTGCCGATAAAAGTGAAAGACTTATTGGCAACTTTACCACAAATCTGGCTGAAAGCTGGATGGCCATTCGATCAAAGTTTGATGGGGGAAAAGTCGTTAACCGAAATAGCAAGGGATCTGGAATACAAGATGTTATGGTGGTGCCTTAGAAAGAATCTAGGTAGTGCATGGTACCCATTGATATTTCAAACTGTAACTAAAACCGAAGCTGGTGTTTACTCCCAACATTTAGCAAGACGACAAACACAAAAACTGATGGCCTCCAAGAAATATAAGGAAAAACCGGAAAGCAAAGCTAAAAGGCGCAAAAGGAAATTACATAATACAACAGAGAGTAACTCAAAAAGGGCAAAGTTGGCATATGGAAGCAATTTAGATAATATATCTGATGTGAGTCCAGAAAAACTAGAAGAACTATGCAAAACTTTTATGAAAGAAAAAATTGTGAAAAATGAAAAAGAAATAAAACCAATTGAAGTAAACACAAGAGAACAATCAAATTGTGATTTATGGAAAAGTGAAAGACAGTTAAAACTCACCAGCTCTAATTTCGGAAAAGTAGTTAACAGAAGGCCAACCAATTTTACAAAATCATTAATGGAAACGATTATATATCCAAAATTCAAAGGAAACATACACACCATACGAGGATTAAATAAAGAAAAACATACCATCACAGAATACGAAAACAAATTTAACAATAAAGTAACAAAAGCCGGATAAATGATTTATCAAAAACACCCATTTCTTGGAGCTTCAACAGATGGAATAGTACACGAAAATAACAACAATGTAGGCCTTATTGAAATAAAAAAGTTCCTACAAAAACACTATAATGATCAAGGATGACCCACAAAAAAGACCACGAATAGCGGGTACGAGCAACAGAGAGGGGTCAGAACCTGTATCTGGAACCGTATACAGAATATTTAACAGTGAATACAACTTAATTTCTTCACATGCTTATCAGAGATCAGTTTGATCTCTGCACACAATATACCTGCCAATGAAACGCAGAAAAAAAAACAATAGCTGCATCTTTTGAACTGCAACTTCAAAGCAAAATTCTAGCTAAGGAAAACATGGAAAATGATAGAGCATGAGATACTGGCTGGCTTGTTTTGATCTTGGAAAAGTACTCCTTACCCCTCACAGTTTAAGGCGTGTCTATATTATCAAAGACGTCTAAACACATATAATTTCACTTTTTATGACACGGGAACGGCTGATGGTTATAGTTATGTTTGGCACGATGCTGTTTGAGGAAGAGGGGCTTGAGAGATAGCTTCATATTTGACACCATGAGTAAGGAAAGTAAGAATGACTTCATATTTACTCTGATAACTGATGTGCCCAATACAATTGTCGGTTTTAAGTCACAATGTAGCGGTACTGTTTGCAGAAACAAAATCTTTCTTCCACGGAGAAGGGACATAACCAAAATGAGAATGATAGTAAGCATTCTGTTGTAGAATCTGCTCATATACACTACACCTCAGTTGACTCGAACTGTCCGAAAAGCTCTTACTAAACGATCTTACATTTTTAACGAAATGGTAGTTGAAGATTTCTTCAACTTCAAGGAAGTATCACAAAGCTTAAGAATGTTAATGCCAACTGGACAATGAAACAGTTTAATGAAATATTATCAAAAAGCTTATGTTTTCAGACTCACAGCCATACACATCCGAGTACCAGTCTCATTACGACGGGAGTGTATTATCTGTTGATCGGCTAAGACATCTGTGTTCCAGGATCCCATGCCCAAAAGACCTTGACCTGACTTCACTTAGATCTGAAGAAATCCCTATAAACCCAAAGAAGCTCTCAATCTCTTAAGATCAATGCAATACACTTTGATGACACTTCATTCATTTCTAGTTAGAAATTTAGATGGAAAGCCTCTCAGAGATTTATGACACAAATGTTTGTAGGTCATTCTAGTGATACAACCAGAGGACCAATGGTCCTGTAAACGCTCACCTGAAACCTGAGATATATACCAATAAACTTGTTTGACTAGAATGGTAATATACATGTATATAACCCCAGGGCAGGGTCAGTGCAAACTCTGGAGTCAATTTCTTTTTTAAATCATAAAGATTCAGTCGATTTGCCAATTACTGCAAGTTTTGCCCTTCAAATGACATTGTAACAATTTTCCCCATTCGAATGTGTGGGCAAACCTAAGTTGACCTTGCCGTAAAAAGGTCAAGGTCATCCCAGGGTCATGATTTATACAAACTTTGTTGATGCTTCATGCCAAGTTTCAAAATCATAGGCCTTCTGGTTCTGGAGAAGATTTTTAAAGGTTTTTGCTATTTATAGCCATGGCAGCTATCTTGGTCATGTGACTTTGACCAGTTATACAAACTTTCATTCACTCTTCCTAAGAATGCTCCACATAATGTTTGGCTTTGATTGGCCAAGCGGTTTCAGAGAAGAAGATCTTTGAATATCACTGCAATATACATGTATATTGCCCCGGGGTAGGGGCAGACAGACCCCTGGGGTCCAAATGTTTTCAGAACCATCAATCTTAAGTCCATTTGCCCATTTCCTGCAAGTTTTTCCCTACAAATGACATTTTAACACTTTTCCCCATTCAAATGCATGAGCAGCCTATGTTGACCTTGCCGTAAAATAGGTCAAGGTCATCCCATGGTCATGATTTATATTAACTTTGTAGAACTCCAGTCACTGATGCTTCACACCAAGTTTCAAAATCATTGGCCTTCTGGTTCTGGAGAAGAAGATTTTTAAAGTTGTTTTTTTTTTCTATTTATCGCCATGACAGCCATCTTGGTCATGTGACCTTGACCATTTATATAAACTTTCTTTCCCCCTTCCCAAGGATGCTCCAAGTTTGGCTTTGATTGGCCAAGCGGTTTCAGGGGAGATGTTTCATTATTATGGAAATATACATGTATATGGCCCCGGGGCAGGGGCAGACAACCCCCAAAGGACTAAAATTTTCCATTTACTTTAATCTTCTGTCCATTTGCTGTAAGTTTTACCCATTAAATAGCATTTTACCATTTTTTCCCATTCAAATGCATTGGCGACCTAAGTTGACCTTGCCGTTAAATAGGTCAAGGTCATCCTAGGGTCATGATTTATATAAACTATGATGGGCCCACGTCTCCGATACTACATACCAAGTTTCGTGGAAATTGGCCCACTGGTTCTGGAGAAGAAGATGTTTAAATGTTTTTGCTATTTATAGCCCTAACGGCCATTTTGGTCATGCGACCTTGACCATTTATATAAACTTTCTTTCCCCCTTCCCAAGGATGCTCCATATGAAGTTTGGCTTTGATTGGCCAACCGGTTTCAGGGGAGAAAATGTTTCATTATTATGGAAATATACATGTATATAGCCCCGGGGCAGGGGCAGACAACCCCCCAGGGGCTAAAATTTTCCATTAACATTAATCTTCTGTCCATTTGCCTATTCCCAATAAGTTTTACCCATTAAATAGCATTTTACCATTTTTTCCCATTCAAATGCATTGGCGACCTAAGTTGACCTTGCCGTTAAATAGGTCAGTGTCATCCTAGGGTCATGATTTATATAAACTATGATAGGCCCACATCCCCGATGCTACATACCAAGTTTCGTGGAAATTGGTTCACTGGTTCTGGAGAAGAAGATTTTTTAAAGGTTTTTGCTATTTATAGCCATGGCGGCCATCTTGGTCATGTGACCTGGACCATTTATATAAACTTTCGTTCCCCCTTCCTAAGGATGCTCCACATGAAGTTTGGCTTTGATTGGCCAAGCGGTTTCAGAGGAGAAGATCTTTGAAATTGTGAACGACGGACGACGGACGGACGGACGCCGGAGCATGGGTATACTATAAGCTCACCTGTGAGCCTTCGGCTCAGGTGAGCTAAAAAATGGAACCTATATGTGCAGTGTGACATGACACATTTATTTCTATTTGAAATCAGAATATTATTATGATAATAACAATTATTCTGTTGTTATTCCAGAACACTTCTTCAGGTAAATCTTTTTTGACAGTATATAAACCAAAAGAAGTACAGAGACCTGAAGGGGGATTATTCCAAGGGCTCATCATAGGTTCTTCCTACTTCTGTAATATGAAATTGATAAAACTTAAAATCACTGATGCTGGCTGATCTACAATTCTCGATGGAGCAACCAAATTTGTTACTACACAGATTGATGCCACATAACACACCGCATGATGAGATAGGTTGCCGTGATTGGAAGCCAGATCAGTTGGGCAACAACTGATAGCAAAGAGTATATAGTCTCACTGTAGATTGCTGCCAAAAATTCATCATGTGACAAATTACGAAAACATGCCCATATGATACACAGTATTTTTTTTTTCAGATAATTTTCAGAGGAAAACTTTTGATATTTTTCTAATTTTTGCTCAAAACATAAAATTGTGGGTACACGTTAGAACCGCCTTGGTGAGGCGGTTCTAACGAGTATCCACAATCTATGTTTTGGAGCAAAATAAGAAAAATAGGTATGCCCCTGCATACCCGTTTTACTTTATAAAAGTGAGGTATAAGGGGGTATTCATTTCACGGACATGTTTTCCTGATGTCATGAGCATCAATCTGCGCAGTAACAAATTTGGTTGCATCACAAGTAGGACTATATAGGGTGCATAAACCAAGTTTTGTATCTGATAGATTAATTGAAGCACGTAGCATACAGTTTTTGTTATTGATCCGGTCGGAATGACGTCATCGGTCATTCGTACGAGGTGAATGACTCGACATTTATCGCTAGGGCTTTTATGAATTCGGAAAAAAAGCTTTGTAAATATCCTCGTAAATATCTTTAAATCTTTATCATTTATTCAACTCAAATGTCACGGGGATCCAACTGTTAATCGTGATTATTGATGCGAGGTGGAAATTTAATGCATGTTATTATGAAGTTTCGTATGTGTTTGCGAGATCGTTACGAATGCGACGTTCCACATCCTCTGCCCATGGACGGTAAGTGCCACATGTTTTGCTCTCGTGAAAATAAAGCCGAGTTTACAAAATCGGCGTCCATTTTGATCTGCAAAATTCTTTTATGTCCCACTTGAAGTCAATTGGAATACATACGGTACTTGTGTTTTTCACCTAATGATTTATAAAGTTGAGCGGAAGATACAAAGGTGCCACAGAAACTCAACATTCCTTTGGGTTTTCTTTGTCTTGGTCGTAAACTAAGAAGTATAACACGGCCCTGTGGGTGTCTTTATTGAAATAGGCATCCAAACGGCTTTGTAAATGCTCAATTATCTACTGAGCGTGAAAAACAGTAAGGTAAGCATCTTTTGTATGCACCGAAGACGTTGTTAAAATCTAATATTCCACACAGAAATGCATCGTGGAAGAATGAGACCAATGAATCAGTAAAATTAAAAAGGAAATGTTACGATTTGTCTACAGCTCAAAGTCATACCTAAAACGCCATCAAGAAAAACACGCCACAGTGAAACCAGAGTGCCACTGGCGCAGTTTTCATGAGCAGAGACAGCTTACAGCGGCACATGACCGCCATTCAACATGGCGGCTTTAAATGCTCCGCAAGCCTGGAGGTGTTCCGCAGCCAGTCTGCGTGACGTATCCACAACAGGGTGCACCATGCTACTCTGCCGGCTATAAAAATATGAATGTTGTGTTTCTTTGTTGTTTTTTTTTCATGTTCTCTTTTATTTTTATTTTTCTTCACGCCCACAAACAATCGGATTAAGATCAGCAAAAACGAGCTTTCACGGGTGGCCGTCAGATTTACAGGATTTACTGGTACAATTTATTCTTAATCAGACTGCACCCGTATACAAGCGCGCGCGCACACACACATATACACGCACGCGCGCGTCTGATTTCATGTGTGTAGCGTGTTAAAAAAACAAAACTTTACTCGTTTTTTTCTGTTTGTTTATTCTGTTTGTTTATTTTGTTTTGTTGTTTAAGAAATTGATCAGCTTTTGCAGCGATTTATTGAGTGATAAATCACTGTTTGGAGGTAAGTCGTAAAGAAAATCAATTCAGGAGCGCGAAGCGCGAGTGATTTTTGTTCTTACAACTGGCCGAAAAAACAACAAAACAACAGTGATTTATCACTCAACAAATCACGCATTTGAGCTCATATACTATATTCCAAATTCTACGCATTCCTTGGAGCACTACAAGGGAACACATAAAATGAGTGGCTCTCCTACTCAATTTTTTTAGAGATACACAGAGATATACTCGCACAAGCTTGATGCCTACACGATTGACTCCTTGAGCCACCGCCTTCTAGGAATGATAAAGACAGAAAAGAAAGACATTTATGCGCATATGGCAGGTATCAGGGACGATACTAAAAGACAAGAATTGAACAGTAAAAGGTGTTCCAAGGGCTTTGCGCGACAAAGCCGACTGACCATACCCGAAGCCACATGACCTCCCGTCTAGGCGAAATCAGCTCTAAAGCGATGCGATGCATGCCAATCATGTCCGTCAGCATAGCCGCCACACTCGATCGCCAGGATCCCTTCATCCAAACGACACAGGTCGCAGCTCCAGGCAAATGAGTCGTCCTCTATTTGAACGCAAGAGGTGGGCGACCGGCCAATTCTAACCCGGTTCCGGCACGGGACTATTAAGGCGAGTATCGTACTTTGTGATTTACAACTTTTGTTCAACGGAATAGTAAAATCAACCGTTCGTGACGTGTCAACACATATGGTGTAATGGCCACATCAACAGCATTTACAAGAATTCAAAGTGTTTGTTTAAGGGATCCCTGTTGTGAGTTCCATGCGATTAACTTGGTGATCTGGAAATTTGATAGGTTTAAAAGTATCAAAATTAGTATGGGTCTTCAGATTAAGGGCAAGTACAGAGCTTCAAGGAGAAAATTCCGACAAGCGTGTGGCAGATATAGCCATAGTGCAAGGATGAAGGAAAAAATTCGAATCACAAAAAGCGAAGAAAGGGCAAAGGATTATGCAAGTGAAAAATCATTTTAAGTTTCCCTCTTACCAGTTGGTTAGGAAGCGGTCTTGAGTCAAAGGTTTGTGCACTAGCAAAAGTTCTATCAAATATATGCAGATGTTGTTTTGCATAACAAACACAAGTCGTTTATAGCCACGCCACTCCACTAACTAGAAGATTGAGACAACTAGACTTAAGAACATGTAAGTGGAAATTATGTGGTGCAGGTAAAGTGTCTTCAATAGCCTGCCAAACCGGTACCTGCACCTCGGGGAAAATATTTTGCACTATTGCCTGTTGAAGTATGAAATAACTGTATACTATACATGTACATCATTTTTCTTTTCAGATTAATCAGTTAACATATATACTGTATATTTTTTGTTCTCGCAATAAAACAGTGCTCCAGATTGAGCTCTATCGGGAGCACTGCCCAGAATTCAGAAGCCCTGTTACGAAAAAAAAAGATGTTGGTCCAGGATTGCTGATAAGATGCGTGAGCATGGGTACTCCGTTACTGGAGAAATGGCAGACAAGAAGTGGCGGGCCCTGGTATTTCGGTAATGAACACAAATAAGGATTCTAAATAACCGAATAAAAAAGAGAGAAAAAAAACACCTTTGAGACATATGTATAGTTAATACGTCATGAGAAAACCTTGTGTTACTATCAATCAAGCTGTCTACTTCCACAGAACATAGTTTGTGATATGATTGTACAATTCTTGAAATGAAATCATAGACTTTGATCAACTCAGAGTTACAAGGCAGGTGATTTTCGCCTTTGTCTCTACATATATACAGAAACAACTTTCATCTTTTCAAACCTCATATACAGAGGAACCTATATAAATGGTCATTCCACATTAACTTTATTTCAGGAGGAGCAACATGTACATTATACATGTATTCATATAAATTCATTTTGTAGTCAAGATGGATCAAATGTTCGTTTACACTTGTATCCTGCTGATCATCTTTTTACAGCTACAAGTCAATACGGCACAACCAGAAGAAAACAGGTCCGGGAAGATTTGTTTGTTTGTTTGTTTGTTGTTTAACGACGCATCAACCCTGATGGGTCATTAGCGTCTAACAAGGTAAAACGTTAAAATATATTGAACTCGTATTAAAAAGTAACACTAAGTAAGATATAAATGTCGTTGTAAAGAAACGATATATGAAATAATAAGATTGGAGATTTAAAAATTATATTTTATAAAACAGATTTACTTGTCTAAGAAATGATAAAATCTTTCCAACGGGTACATCTTTGAACAATTCTTTCAAGTTATTAGCTTGAAAACAAGAAATTCGCTCTGCTGCAAAGTCAGTGCATTCTAAAAGAAAGTGTTTAACTGTGAATGGTGTATCACAGCCAATGCATTTAGGTTCATCTTCTCGCTTTAATAAGTGGGAATGTGTTATTCTTGTATGACCAATTCGGAGACGAGCAAGAACGATTTCTTCTCGTCTCGAAAGTTTATGAATTGCTTTTGGTCGTTTAACGATCGGTTCGACTTCCCTCAATTTATCAAACTTCGCTCCGTTCCAGATTGTTTGCCATTTGTCAGAGATGTACTCGTTAATAAAAGGTTTAAAATTGACATAAGGAATTTTAAAAACGGTTTCTTCTAGATTTAACGATTCTTTAGCGTTCTTATCAACTTTCTCATTTCCATATATACCTATATGACTGGGAACCCAGCAATAGATAATTGTTTTCAATTCCGAGATGGTATGATGTTTTATTAATAGTTTTTGTATTTGAGGGTTTTTGGATGATGTATGGTTTAAGGCCTGTAGAACTGACATAGAGTCAGAAAAAATAATAAATTTGTCCTTTAAGTTACTTTCATTAATGAAGTCTAAAGCTAAGTCTATAGCTTTAGCTTCCGCTGTGAAAATTGAAGAGCCATCAGGTAAACGTAATGTTTTGCAATTGCCGTTTATAAAAGTAGCACAACCAACTTTGTTTTCTTCTTTTGAACCATCAGTATAAATACATTGATAGTCAATAAATTGAGATTGTAGTTGATGAAAACTTTCTTTTAGAAGGTGTGGATTTGAGTCGGATTTTTTCCCTGTATGTAGAGTTAAATTAACTTCTGGTTTTCTAATGCACCATGATGGTATTTCTGAAACAAAATGTTCTTCTATTTTATCTTTTTGGATGTTTGCTGATTCTAAAAGTGGTGCAACCCGTAAACCAAAGGACCGGATAGCCTTTGGTTTACTTTCGTAAAGCTGTACGACTTCTTCAGAAATATATGGCGGAAAAGACACCTTATGAACTGGATTTGATGGATTAGCAGCAATTCTAATGGCGTACTGTAGGGCAAGTTTCTCTCGTCGTAAATATAAAGATGGCTCTTCAGCCTCGACATAGAGGCTTTGTACAGGTGATGTTCGAAAAGCACCCAGAGCTAGTCTTAGGCCTTGATGATGCACTGTGTCAAGAGAACTGATATATGATGGTCTTGCCGATCCATATACGATGGATCCATAATCTAATTTTGAACGAATGAGGGAACGGTATAGCTGGAGAAGGACAGTGCGATCAGCACCCCAGTCTGTGTGTGATAATACTTTCAGTAAGTTCAACGCTTTCAGGCATTTGGCTTTTAAGTACTTGATATGTGGAATGAAAGAAAGTTTACGATCAAAAAGAACTCCAAGAAATTTAAAATCTTCAACTACTGGAATAAGAGAACCATATAAATAAAGTTCGGGATCATTGTGTACTTTCCGTAGTTGACAAAAATGTACACATTGAGTTTTCGACTTGGAAAATTTGAAACCATTATGTGAGGCCCAGTTTTCTATTCTGTTGATGCACTGCTGTAAGTGCCTTTCGATAGTTCTCATACTTTTTGACCTGTAACACATACAGAAATCATCTACATATAATGATCCATCTGTTTTAGGATCCAAGCAATCCATTATGCTATTTATCTTAATATTGAACAATGTTGTAGACAAGATGCTCCCTTGTGGGACACCCTGTGCTTGGTCGAACTTTTCGGATAAAGTCGATCCAACACGAACCTGGATCCAACGATCCGCAAGGAAATTTTCGATAAATGTAGCTAATCTGCCTCGTATTCCGAGATCATGTAGATCTCGCATAATACCATGTCTCCAGGTGGTATCATAAGCTTTTTCCAAGTCGAAAAACACAGCAACAACATGCTCTTTTGCAACAAAGGCATCACGAATAAAGGTTTCCAGTCTTACTAGATTGTCGTTGGTACTTCGTTCAGAACGGAATCCCGACTGAACAGGAGATATTAGGTTATTACTTTCTAAGTACCAAACAAGTCTTACATTTATCATTCTCTCTAAAGTTTTGCAAAGACAACTTGTAAGTGCTATCGGTCTATAGCTGTTAGGTTCTGCATGGTCTTTTCCAGGTTTAGGAATTGGTATTATAGTGGCTAGTTCCCAACTTTCGGGAAACTTTCCAGTTTCCCACATATCATTAAATATATCTAAGAGAGCAAGAAGTGATTTTGGTGGAAGATGTTTTAACATTTGATAGTGAACTTCGTCGGGACCTGTTGCTGTATCATGGGCTTTACTGATGGCGTCTTTTAGTTCATCCAAATTAAAAGGAGTATTGTATTCTTCATTATTTGAGGACTTAAAGTTTAACTTAGTCTTTTCTTGTTCTTTCTTATATTTTTGGAATTCCTCCGAATAATGACTGGTTGAGGAATTTGAACAAAATTGTGATGCCAAAGTATCTGCTATATCTTGTTTTGTGGAAGCTGTTTCGTTCGCATTGTTGAAATTGTAATTAAGATGGTGATAAGAAGCAGATTTAGATTTACCGGATATTTTCCTAACCATGTCCCAAACTTTTTTAGTGGGTGTTTTATAATTCAAATTCGATACGTATGTTCTCCATGATTTGCGTTTTGCAGACTTTATAGTCCGACGGGCTTTTGCTCTAGAATTCCTATAACTATTTAAATTTTCATTCGTTGGGAACTTGCAGAACTTCGACAAAGTGTCTTTCCGTTGTTTGATAGCTTCTTTACAATCGTCGTTATACCATGGGTTACTTTTCTTTGGGTTCGTCGAGGTTTTGGGGATACATTTCTCAGATATATTTATTAAAGAAGAGGTGAAGTCAGTTATAGGATCAGAAGAATCAGAGAGAAAAGTATCAGTAAGGGACTCATTACATAAAGTATGAAATAAATCCCAATCTGCTTTATTCAATTTCCATTTGGGATTATGGGCTTCATCATGAGTCTGAACGCTTTCAATCAAAATTGGAAAGTGGTCAGATCCACGTTGATCTTCACAAACAGACCAGTCATAGTCAAGATAGAGAGAGGGGTGACAGAGTGAAAGATCAAGGGATGAGAATGTGCCTTTACCAGAATCTAGATAAGTGTTAGATTTATCATTCATCAAACAAATGTCGTTTTTCGTGATGAAATCCTCGATTAATTCTCCTCTGGGATCATTGTCATTACAACCCCAAAGCACATTGTGACCATTGAAGTCACCTACCAACATATAGGGTGAAGGAAGCTGTTGAAGTAAAGAAGTAAGTTGTTCAGATTTTAAAAGATAAGAGGGAGGGATATAGACTGAGCAGAAAGTTATCTCTTTCTCGAGTGTAACAGAAACAGCTACCGCTTGTAGATCCGTTTTAAGTTTAATTTGACGTTGTGGTAATGTTGAATGGACAAGTAAAGAGCTTCCACCAGATGCTCTTAGACAATCCAAGTGTATGTGATTGTAAATATTAAAGCCTTTCAAAGTAAACGTGTCATTAGGTTTGAGGAAAGTTTCTTGAAGACAGAAAACAGAAGGTCTAAGTAGTGACAAAAGAAGTAGTAGTTCTTCAAAACGTGGTTTTACACCTCGACAGTTCCATTGTATTATTTTATATTTGCTACCCATTAAATAATTTAGAGAGGAGATTTAAATGCGTGACCTTTTGTTTAAATGTAGACTGGAAACTTTTACTTTGGAGCTGTGATTGGTGACCGAGGACGATGGCCACGGGAACCAGGGCGCGAGGCAACCTCGTCCATCTCCATGGCATCGTCATTAGCCAGAGCTCCAAATTTGTTATACTGTTGGACGGGATCATCTGATCCCTTCTGCACCCTACTGGATGCAGAATGTGGTTTTGCGTTTGTACTCGGTTGGTTTGGTTTTGAACTAACTTTGGCTTGTTCTGACAGAGATTTGCTTGATGTTGCGTTCTGATTTTGAGAATTATTGTTTCTGTTTGGTTTCCTCGCAATGAGAACTTTTGAACTCTCTGTAATCTTACAGTCTTCGACACTGTATTGTGTAGCAGCTGTTTTGGTTTCTGGTTTGGCAGCAAGTGATTTGACTATATGTGAGAAACTAAATTCAGGCTTCTGTTCAAGTTGTTTTCGAGCTTCAAGATATGTCAAGTTCTTTGTTATCTTCAATCGCATGATTTCTTTTTCCTTCTTCCATGTTTCGCATTCATTTGACCGTGATAGATGCGCTCCGCCACAGTTGACACATTTTGTGGGGTTTTTACAGTGATTTGTATGATGGTCATGGTTTCCCATACCACATCTTTCACAGACTGACCCGGGGTCAACTGGGCATTTGTCCTCATGGTGTCCAAATTTCTGACAGTTAAAGCATCTCAAAGGATTTGGTATGTACAGATCGACAGGAATAATTTGATAAAAGATTTTCAGAGATTTAGGTGGTACAACTGAGTCAAATGTTAAAAGAAGTGTATTCGTGTTGATTGTGTCTTGTCCTTTTTTAACTGTGAAGCGTTTTACTGCTGTAACACCTTGATTTTCCAAGTACTCGAGTATGTTCTTTTCCGATTCTCCTTTGAGATTTCTGTCTCTGATTATGCCTTTGGAAGAGTTTAGAGTTTTGTGTGGTTTAACCTCTACTGGTAGATTGAAGAACTTTTTTGATTTTAAAAGAATATCTGTTTGCATTTTCCTTGTTGTTTCTACTAACAATGTTCCGTTTTTTAATTTCTTCACAGATTTTGGTGTGCCTATCATAGATTCAATTTGTTTCTCAATAACGAAAGGTGACAGTGATGTAACTTGTGTTTCTTTGTTTGTTGACTCAATAATAATAAACTTTGGAAAATTTTCTTGTGCTCTAAACAGTGTCGAAGCGTCTATATCGTCGTCAGAGTCCGGTCGTTGTCGTTTGTGTGCTATTGAATCCATTTTTTTAGTTTTAAGTCTCGACGGCTATGCGCTTCACCCTCCTTGGAGCCCTACAAGGGGACGCTATACGGAAACGGCTCTCCAGTTTCCAGCGCCAAAGCTACATACCCGTCATACTCGCCGTGCAAGATTCCAAAGTACTTCAGACTACCCAAGCTTTAACAACAAATGAATATTAAGTCAGATGTCTAATAAAGAAAACCGAAATAACATTCAGACGTTGTACCCACCCTGCCTCTCAACCTAGACCCAAGTAACCCAGAAATACCGAAAAACAAGCCCGTCGATTGACCCTTAAACCACCGCCTTCTGAGATATAGGGAAAAGGATGATTAAATGAAGAAATTTGGAACACGGTTGCGTATCATTCGATACTGGAAAAGTTAGAAGGAAGAAGAGATCTCAGGGCAAGGCATGGCAGCCGATTGACCGTGTCGAGCCTCCACGGCCTCCCGTTTACACCGAATCCGAGGCCAAAGAGGCGTGTTGAGACAGGTGAAGATCTCTGGCCTGTCCCTCAACCTCCAGGATCCTCTTCTCCGGCTTACGGGTATCCACCCACGGCAAACAGGTGGCACCTCTTTTGACCGGGTTTTACGGTTCCGCATGAGGGAGCGACCGGCCTATTCTAATCCGGGTCCGGTACGGGCCCAGGTCCGGGAAGAAAGAAGTGGGAGTTCTATGATAGTATGGACTACATTTTGGCTGGGGATCCATCAGTTAGACCAGCGTTTACCATATCCTCACTAGAAGGAGGTAGGAACAAGGCAGAACCTAAGAAAAGTGCAAGGCCTTGTTGTTTTTTTTTATATTTAAATATCAGCTTCTAAAACAAATTAAGACATACAATTTACATGTATTTCAGCAATGATGCAGACATATTTCTAAACATACACACAAAACATTAAAAACACAGACTTTGAGCTTCATCACTAAGAAGTAGGTTTTAAGTGCTATACAATTTTACTTATTTTTGATCAATTGCATAGCTTGTGGGTACTGAGATGGTTCAATGTGTACCCACAACAGACTTGTTTAACCTACAAATATATTTCTGATCTTTTCAGGACATCATGCTACAGAGCCTTAGACCTGCAACGTTAAGATATCTGGCCTCGAGGTTACAAAACATTTTTCAAGCTCAGCTCAGCTGAGCATGAATTTTCAACTACTCATAAATGTTGAAATTAGTGGAAAATTCTGGTTCAGTACTCAACAACTAGTAATTTATCTTGCTCATAAATGTTAAAATGCCAACAATTGTTGGCATTTTAACATTTATGAGCAGGATAAATTTCAAGCTCAGCTGAGTTGAGCATGAATAAAGTTTTAGAACCTCGGGGCCTGGTCTATTCAAGAAGTCAGGCAATGATTCTGTTGGACTATTAAGAAAACATATATGGTCTGACATCAGGTTATAAAGCTGGTAGACCTACCAATTTAATATATACAGTCTATTCAAGAAGTCAGGCAATAAAGCTGGTTGATCTACAATGAAAAGCTATCTGGTCTATTCATGACATCAGGCAAAAGAGCTGTAGACCTACAAAGTAAAGATGATGTCTGGATTAAGTCTGTTCAACCTGGGAAGACGTTGAAAGCCCAATTTATAATACTACAACTAGCTGTGCCATTCTTTCTCTGACTGCTGAAGGGTTAAGACCAATTCTGTGATTGGTTGTCAATTGAGGGCTACTGTGACATCACCAAAATGACTGACAGGTCTTGCATTACGAAAACTTGCCAATGTTATATACAGATATTTTTTTCAGCTGTAAAAAATGAAAATTTCAGCTGAAAAATCATGATATTTTTCTTATTGATGCTCATAACATAGATTTTTGTTTGGGTTTGTGTCTTACGTCCCGATTATCATTTTTCAGTCATGCCGGGATGGAGCTAACGCTCCCCGAGTACTAAACCAGTGCTCTGGGAGCTTATTAGAGGTTTGTGCGAGTGCACATGTATATATTGCATCAATATGTTTCCACCCCCTTTCCTCTGGTTCCATTTGAACCCCCTCTCCGGAAAACCTGGATCCGCCCCTGGGTAGCGTTTCACTAAACTTCGTAAATCCATTTTTTTCGTATGATTTTGCGTACGCATATTTCAAGAGGTCAAGAGCGTTTCACTAACGTTCTTTCGTAAGAACTTTCTTAAGAAATTCGTAAATTCTTGCGTAAATTTACGAACGGTCGTGGGCTGCCGTAAATCAAAGAATTTGCGTAAGTGTCATGGCTGACTTGCTGCTTTTTCACCGTCTCCATCAACAAAATCGTCATAGAAGACGCAGAGAGCGAGTTTTTAGAGAAAGGCCCAACTCCTTGTTAATGTATTCAGACCCGGAACTGATAGCTAGGTACCGCTTTCCAAGAGCCGGGATAGAAGACATAATAGAGATGATAAAAGACGACGTAGAACCTCAGACATTGAGATCCCATGCAATAGATGCAACTACAAAAGTAAGTATCGATCCCTATCTTTAGGCCAATCCTTTACATCTCTGGAAATAGATTTCGAGCACGTACTGTACAAATTAAACCAATGACATGCGTTTTGAACATCGAAAATCAATACAAGGTCAAGTAGTCGAGACCATGTGTCACCATCAGGAAGATTTGACCAAAATCTGATGGTGTAGATTGATAAAGATGCAGACCACGATCAGTGTATGAAGTATTGATGCATCGAGCATACGAAGATAAGTACACCTTCTTGCATGAAGTTCTGCATTAATGATTGAACGACATAAACGCGATCGATTCATTAAGACCAAAAGTGGGTGGGGAAACATGAGCTCAATCTGACTTGAGTCTCATACGGTGCTGTGACTGTCCCCTGTAGTAAGCATTATTTGAGCGTTTAGATAACAAGAGAAGCCCTGTCTGAACTAAAATGCAGGACAATTAGCCTCCTTGTACCATTTCTCGAAAGGGATCAAACCATACAAAAACATGAATTGTTCATTTGAACCAGATTTAATGGTTAATAATAATATTGAAACAGGTATATACTTGAGGAAGTTTGTCGTTTCTTTTTGATTGGTACCGCTGTAGCTCAGTGGTTAGCACACTGGCATCTGGTGCTAGAGGTCCTGGGTTGGGTCCCCACCTGGGGCAAGGAAAATTTGGTGTCCAAACGCGGGAGAACATGAACACAGTGCGCCACCCTTTGTATGTTAACTGGTACGTGACTGTAAGGCTATGGTTGTGATATCATTTCAAGTTAACTAGAGGTCTCCTGGCGGAAGGATAGCCGTGGAAATGAGCGGGGCTTTGGCCAAAGTTTTGGCACTGTAGTCAGTGTAATGCAGTGGAAATATTAATACCCAGGGTTTGCTTTATATTTAGGCAAAAAAAGGCTGTCAAATGAAAAGATAGCAGGCTTTGGGGTAGTCTTGCAAACCTACAAGAAGGAGCCCTGGTATCCTGATCTAGCTTTAGGGGAAAACAGCAGTGGTTTTACCAACGAGCAGTCCCCACAGTGTTGGGCTTTTAGCCGGGCTTTGCTGGACCAAGAGTCAGTCTCCCCGGAGGTGTGGGGACCCTGGTGCTCACTGGATATGTATGAATAATCCCAAATTAAGCAGGATTACAATGTCAAGTTGCAGGATTATAATTTTTTTTGCGTCAACAATTTTCAGTCATACCAAGCAAGACTTTTAACCATTTGTTTTATTAATATCTTAAAAAGCCATTGATGGAATTCCTTGTAGGCCTCTTCATATCTATTGGGCTAATACCTGCAGGTAAAATTAAAGGGGTAGGAGTCTATTCTCTTAGACTTGTTCCCCTACTATAAAGTTGTGGCTTGTATACAGTCTAGATTGTGCTTTTACACACAGATAAACTCCTACTACCACAGTTTTTGTTGAACAATTTGCTATAATGCCTAATTGATGCAGATCAATTTGACATTTGCATGAAAAATTTTATTATGAATATTTTTTCTCACTCTCATGTTGGTGTAAAGTCTACCCCATTAATTTAACTCCAAAGTGGGGTATACAGGCCTGTTTTCAATATTTTTGATCAAAAACATAAATTGTGTGAGTGTGTACTTTTTAAATATGCCTCGCCGAGGCATTTATAAACTGTACCAACAATCAATGTTTTGAGCATGAATAAAAAGAATGTATAAAAAATATACTGAATTTTTTTCAATTATTTCAGCTGTAAAAATCTCTGTGAAATAGCAACCTTTAGTTAAATTTGTAATATAATAAACAGGTATGATTAGATACAGAATTGTTTTCCTTTGTACAAATAAGCACATTCGGGGGTCTATCAACCCCTAACACAATTTTTGAAGATTTTTTTTCACTAATTGAAGACTATTCCAGCTCATATGATACGGCCAATCAGTACAATTAATATTTTCTGGTTATTTCAATATTGTCTTAAAATGCTAATCATTAGACAGCTGCAAGGTAAGATTGTTTACTTTGTCCTGAACTTAAAAGACACATGAATGAAAACCATGTTGTCACCGTTTCAAAGCAAAGGTGCAAATAATGTTGAAAAACAATTATTTAAAACACCCAAAATAATACATGTAGTTCTAAGCATTTACTATTGAGTGAAGTCTCTCAATTTGTGGTTCAAATTTTATGAGGTAAAAAAAAACCACTATAGAAGGTAAAGTTGGAACACTGCTCAGGTTAAAGACGAAGCACAGTGTTTACTTACATTCATATCTAAAATGTACATGTTTTTTTTGTCAGACATTACTGACGCTATGTTACCTGGCCAAAGGAGACTTTTACAGTGAAACAGGAGACCTGCATGGAGTGTCCAGGAGTAGTGTCTGTAGGGCTGTGGAGCGTGTAGTAGGTGAGTATTATGGACAATAAGAGGAAGTCTATACACAATAATATCATACAGCCCACTGAGCATGCTGAGCCCAGTATTATATAACCCTAAGCTGTCAAGCTTAGGCATCAAATTTAACTAGAAAATGTGTTTATATGAAACACTATGCCCCCAACTGGTAAGTCACTTTCAAGATGTAAAAATGTCCAAAAAATGACTAAGTTCAAATTGTAATAAAAGTGACAAAAATGAATCTGAGGAGTATATCCCATCCACATGCATATCTTCAAAGCATGGTCACAATGTCTGCAAAGTTTCAAAAGTATTGGTATTAAATTGTACAAGGAGTTGCACACACTAGGTACCCTCTATCCATTCACTAAAATGTCCGAAAAATGACTAAGTTCAAATTGTGAAAAAAAATGACATAAAATAATCAAAGGGTTATATCCAAACCACTTGCATATCTTCAGACCATGCCCATAACACATGTAAACTTAAAAAAGTTTTAAATGAATTGACATGAAACTGTAGGAGGAGTTGCACACACAAGGTACCCACTGCCCATTCACCTTGTCAAAATGCCCGAAAAATGGCTAAGTTCAAATTGCGAAAAAAGTGACAAAAAATAATCCATGGATTATATCCAAACCACATGCATATCTTCAGACCATGCCCATAACACATGTAAAGTTTTAAATGAATTGGCAATGAAACTGTAGGAGGAGTTGCACACACAAGGTACACACTGCCCATTCACTTTCATTGTCAAAATGCCCGAAAAATGGCTAAGTTCAAATTGCGAAAAAAGTGACAAAAAATAATCCAAGGATTATATCCAAACCACATGCATATCTTCAGACCATGCCCATAACACATGTAAAATTTTAAATGAATTAGATTGAAACTGTAGCAGGAGATGCACACTCAAGGTACCCACTGCCCATTCACTTTCATTGTGAAAATGCCCGAAAAATGGCTATTTGGTTTTCAGAATTAACTGTGGAACAGACGGTTGAAAGAAATTCCAACTTCTCGCTTTCATTGTAGATGCCATTAACAGAAACATGAGGAATATCAACTTCCCAAGATCTCAAGAAGACTTGCAGTTCTACAAGAGGCCATTCTACAAGATAGCAGGTAGTTTAAATAGTGCTGCTGGGTAATTGAATCAGGGATTTTCCTACCTGCCCCAGATCAGTGTTATCCAAAACCGTGTTGTAACAAAGCGTGTATAAACAGGTCAGGTGTATTATATATGCAAATAAAGTCAAGAATCAGTGATTTTCAGCTTCAGGGCTTAATGATTGCCCCTCATAAATGCTATTTTAGCTCACCCGAGCCAAAGGCTGTCAAGTTGTGATTTTTATCGCACCTGCTTATAGCAGGGTGTGATATAGGAGTTCAAATTTCCGTCCGTCCGTTCGTTTGTGCGTGCGTGCGTTCGTCCGTCCGTCAGTCAACATTTATGTCGAAGTTAAGTTTTCTTGACATCAGTGATAGCTGCGAGTCTCTCAAAAAAGATAACTTCAATGATGGGAATACAGTAATTATGTCAAGGTGATGGTTGGTGGCGGGCAGTGTATTTCGGTTACGGGACGTTTCGCACAAAAACAAGTTCCTCCCTCGGACGATTCGCGCAAAAAATCGAACGGGACGGTTCGCTCAAAAACACTGGGACGATTCGCTCAAAATCAAATTTAGAGGTCGATTCAACCATCTTTATAATATATATAATAATAATATTTGCAAATCTCTCTCTCTAAGCTTGTGAATGTGGGAAGCGATTCAACGCTGTGCCACATTTTTGTTGATGATATTATAAATTTGTTATGAAAGGTCGTTTTCGATGCGTGAGCAAACATCATGCATAGACACGGGTGAATTCGGCGTTTTTATAGTTACAACCTGCAAAATAAATAGGTCATTTAATAGTTGCTGTCGCATTGTTGTAGTTAAATTTTCAAACGGTTTTATCTTTAAGTTTATATTTTGGTTTTTATTATTTATTGTCGGCATGTCGACATTAAATACATGTGTTGTGTGTTCAAAAAGATGCACAAGACCACAGCAGGTCATGAGTTGTGATTCGTATGGGGGATGGGAATATGGGTTTAATTTTAATTTTCGACATAAGTGGTGTCTAACCCGCTGGGTAGCCATGTTGTGTCTTTGAGCAGGCAAATTACATTTGAAAAGAAATAATACATTTGAAATGTTGACTGGGGTGTTACTCAAACAAACAAGTCGACGTTAGTAGTGATTGTTTTAATTTGACGTTAAATGTCATAATGTGAGCTTTAAGTTACTTACGTGGGTAATTGAATTATTGGCATCATTAAAAATAATTATTACAGATGTTTGATGTTCTTTTCATTAAATTAAATTGTTTTGCTCCTTATGCGTTAACTTTTTATTGATGACAAAACAACTTTAATGGGCAATTCAAAATTAACGACGTTATTATATACTGCAATTGTTGTCATTACACCGATTTTAACAAATATTTATTTATTTATTTATCCAGGAATCACAAACTACAGACGTTTCGCGCAAAAAACCAGTTCCTCCCGGGACGGTTCGCGCATTTTTTTTTTTTCGAACGGGACGTTTCCTCCCGGGACGGTTCACACATTTTTCCAAAATTTGATTTCAAGATTTTATTTATCAATTAAATGCAATATGTCAGTAAAACTAATTATGGACTTATTGGAAATATATCTTTTATCTCTGAGCAATCTGGTGATGGCATTACCCTTACTCTGGGTTAAAACGACGTGCACCGATAAGTCAACAGCAGAACACTACGAACATACATATGGTCACACAGGGTTCAGAATTTAAGAACAGGCACATCTGTAATGTTGTGAGAGTTTGTGTGTTATTGCTTTTGTGAAGAACATATCATTTCAGTAATGTCAGTCAGTGGTGAGATAATAGAGGCATGTTAAGCAAAGCATAATTCAACAAGAACGCAGAAAAGTAGTTATTAGTGAGATGCCGTATATATGTAACTATCGAATTAAAATAAATGACTGCTGCCGTTTGCAGCTAAACAAAAAGTTTTTTCTTTTCAATTCAGAAAAATCATATACAGACGTATAGGTTATAACTTGAATGTTATGCGACAGTCTGCATGTTTAGCTTTTAACCCAATCATGGTTGATAACTATGCTGCCTTCTTTAATTGCACGCCGGTGGGTCGGGCGTCAGACTCTATGGTGGCCCTGACTTAAAGCTATTCATTTTAGTTGGTTGGGGCCGGAGCTTCTTGTCTGTTACTTGGCCCACCGGGGTCCAACTGGTGTTTTTCTTTTGCTCCAGAATTAGGTTATTCGGCGCCCAGGGATCTCCATCGTCGGGCAGCTTACTCAATCTTTGAGTCCTGGGTTTTGATTCATCAGGATGTTTATCTTATTTTATATGTTTGTTCTTAATGATTCATTGACTAGTTAGAGATTCACCACGAGGACCGAAGAACTTACTAAATGTTATGAACCACTGCAGAAGCTGAGGGTGAGGTTAGGCACAGGTTAGGCAAAGATCAGGAAAAGGCGCAATCAGAAAGAGATTCCCACTCCAAAAACCGAGGTGGGAAAAAACCAAACTAACAATCAGGCACTTATACCATGAAACATATCGTAAGCCGAATGAGCAGCTATTTTCCCAAAAGGTGGCCACTCAGTTACCTTAACTTAATTAAAAAATGAAAATATACATAAGGCGCCAACAGCAGAAAAAAATTTAAACACCAAGACATAAAACAAAAAGAACCACCACAGAAGTATCGCCTTGGAACTATCAGTAACACAAAGTTACTGGCGGGCTTAAACCGGTTTTACAGGATCCTAACCTCACCCTCAGCTTCTGTAGGAAAATACAAACTGATTGCAAGTAATCCCTGAGGATGGGAAAAATAAGAGCATTAAATGGATGTACGGGGAGACTTTTTAGGGAATGCAGTTGCGATGTGATGGTCCCAAATCATCAAGAGGCGAAACTACCAGGTTCCTGAACCGAATGCTTTATGACACCTTCTAAGTGTTTTGTCATCCACTGTGGCATTGATGGCTTCAATCGCACGGTGGTATTCCTGAATGTGTCGACTAACAACACAGGGCCAGCAATGTTTTCTCGGCTTTTCTCCCAGCAACTGAGAAATTTTAGGTTCCATCAAGAGTTCGGTGTAACCATAGTGGAGAGAACATGGAAGTTGCGACCTTCATGATAATGTACAGAACAGAGGTAGATACATTACTGGAAAAAGGTACAAGTAGGCAAAGATCAGGAAAAGGCGCAATCAGAAAAAGATTCACACTCCAAAAACCGAGGTGGGAAAAATCCAAACTAACAATCAGGTACTTATACCATGAAACATGTCGTAAGCCGAATGCGCAGCTATTTTCCCAATAGGTGGCCACTCAGTTACCTTACTTTAACTAAAAATATGAAAACATACATAAGGCGCCAACAGCACAAAAAAAAATTTAAACACCAAGACATAAAACAAAAAGAACCACCACAGAAGTATCGACTTGGAACGATCAGTAACACAAAGTTACTGGCGGGCTTAAACCGGTTTTACATGGCCATAACCTCACCCTCAGCTTCTGCAGTGGTTCATAACATTTAGTTAGTTATTCGGTCCTCGTGGTGAATCTCTAACTAGTCAATGAATCATCAAGAACAAACAAATAAATCATGATAAACATCCTGATGAATCAAAAACCAGGACTCACAGACTGAGTAAGCTGCCCGACGATGGAGATCCCTGGGCGCCGAATAACTTACTAACTCCGGAGCAAAAGAAAAACACCAGTTGGACCCCGGTGGGCCAAGCAACAGACAAGAAGCTCCGGCCCCAACCAACTAAAATGAATAGCTTTATGTCGGGGCCATCATAGAGTCTGACGCCCGACCCACCGGCGTGCAGTTAAAGAAGGCAGCATAGTTATCAACCATGATTGGGTTAGAAACTAAGCATGCAGACTGTCGCATAACATTCAAGTTATAACCTATACGTCTGTAACGTGTTATGATTTTTCTGAACTGAAAAGAAAAATCATTAATTCCTTTAAGTTTCTTAAATTTGTAAACCAAGTCACCATAAAATTCAGGTTCCGAAAGGCCCTCACTTAAAAGCGTCTTTAACCCAACATTATATTTGGAAATCAATTCATAGTGTCTACGATAAAATTTAGAAAATATTTTTCGAAGTTTATGATACCGATAGCCCTGTTGGAGAAGTTTTGCCGTTAAACATTTATTTCGAGCGTTGAAGTCTGTAACATGATTGCAGACTCTAGCAAACCTAATAAGTTGCGAAATGTATACTCCATAAGAAGCACGACGAGGAACGTCACCATCCAAAAAAGGAAAATTTACTATATCAAAATCAAAGTCAACGCGCTTATCATAAACTTTAGAAGAAACAAATCCATTTGCAACAGAAAGATGTAGGTCTAAAAAGGGGGCTTCAGTATCTGAGATATTGGCTTTGTTCAACTGAAGTTCAGGTGGATAAATTTGATTGACCATACCTTCAACATAAGGGTTGTCAATGTTCAAAAGGTCATCGAGGTACCTAGATGTGGAATTAAAAGCCTCGATAACATCAGCTTGATTATCATGGTTAAGAGAATCCATGAAATCTCTTTCGTAGCAGTATAAAAATAAATCAGCTACGAGAGGTGCGCAATTTGTACCCATCGGAATTCCAACAATTTGTCTGTATAACTTGGTCCCAAATCTAATATAAATATTATCAAGGAGATAGGATAAGGCGTCGCATACATTCTGACATGACCAAAGTGTATACCGACTTTGGTCAGAGGAAGTGAAAAAAGCCTTTCTGTCATTACATGCCAAATAAAGTGAACCATAGTTTTTTAATGCCCTTTTGAAGGTCCACTCTATCAAATCCAGAAGTTTTTATTTAATTAGATTATGTGGTAATGTTGTATACAGAGTAGAAAAATCATATGTGGACAAGCTTGTCGCACGGAACCCTCTACAGTTCAATTTACGATAGAAAGCATCCATAACCTGAGAAATGAGCGTTTTTCAAGGTTGTAAAAGCACATATCATGCACTGTTCTCTAACCTTGAACATGATGGTGTGCCAAATCCAGGCGGGGACGTTTAGCATCAAATCAAATAAATCCAGATGATCCTGTGCACATCGGGTGCTTACAGTTTGTATGTCTTCCCAGGATCCAGCGTGATGTGATTATTTGTTTGTTTGTTTGTTTGTTGTTTAACGACGCATCAACCCTGATGGGTCATTAGCGTCTAACAAGGTAAAACGTTAAAATATATTGAACTCGTATTAAAAAGTAACACTAAATAAGATATAAATGTCGTTGTAAAGAAACGATATATGAAATGATAAGATTGAAGATTTAAAAATTATATTTTATAAAACAGATTTACTTGTCTAAGAAATGATAAAATCTTTCCAACGGGTACATCTTTGAACAATTCTTTCAAGTTGTTAGCTTGAAAACAAGAAATTCGCTCTGCTGCAAAGTCAGTGCATTCTAAAAGAAAGTGTTTAACTGTGAATGGTGTATCACAGCCAATGCATTTAGGTTCATCTTCTCGCTTTAATAAGTGGGAATGTGTTATTCTTGTATGACCAATTCGGAGACGAGCAAGAACGATTTCTTCTCGTCTCGAAAGTTTATGAATTGCTTTTGGTCGTTTAACGATCGGTTCGACTTCCCTCAACTTATCAAACTTCGCTCCGTTCCAGATTGTTTGCCATTTGTCAAAGATGTACTCGTTAATAAAAGGTTTAAAATTGACATAAGGAATTTTAAAAACTGTTTCTTCTAGATTTAACGATTCTTTAGCGTTCTTATCAACTTTCTCATTTCCATATATACCTATATGACTGGGAACCCAGCAATATATAATTGTTTTCAATTCCGAGATGGTGTGATGTTTTATTAATAGTTTTTGTATTTGAGGGTTTTTGGATGATGTATGGTTTAAGGCCTGTAAAACTGACATAGAGTCAGAAAAAATAATAAATTTGTCCTTTAAGTTACTTTCATTTATGAAGTCTAAAGCTAAGTCTATAGCTTTAGCTTCCGCTGTGAAAATTGAAGAGCCATCAGGTAAACGTAATGTTTTGCAATTGCCGTTTGTAAAAGTAGCACAACCAACTTTGTTTTCTTCTTTTGAACCATCAGTATAAATACATTGATAGTCAATAAATTGAGATTGTAGTTGATGAAAACTTTCTTTTAGAAGGTGTGGATTTGAGTCGGATTTTTTCCCTGTATGTAGAGTCAAATTAACTTCTGGTTTTCTAATGCACCATGATGGTATTTCGGAAACAAAATGTTCTTCTATTTTATCTTTTTGGATGTTTGCTGATTCTAAAAGTGGTGCAACCCGTAAACCAAAGGACCGGATAGCCCTTGGTTTACTTTCGTAAAGCTGTACGACTTCTTCAGAAATATATGGCGGAAAAGACACCTTATGAACTGGATTTGATGGATTAGCAGCAATTCTTATGGCGTACTGTAGGGCAAGTTTCTCTCGTCGTAAATATAGAGATGGCTCTTCAGCCTCAACATAGAGGCTTTGTACAGGTGATGTTCGAAAAGCACCCAGAGCTAATCTTAGGCCTTGATGATGCACTGTGTCAAGAGAACTGATATATGATGGTCTTGCCGATCCATATACGATGGATCCATAATCTAATTTTGAACGAATGAGGGAACGGTATAGCTGGAGAAGGACAGTGCGATCAGCACCCCAGTCTGTGTGTGATAATACTTTCAGTAAGTTTAATGCTTTTAGGCACTTGGCCTTTAAGTACTTGATATGTGGTATGAAAGAAAGTTTACGATCAAAAAGAACTCCAAGAAATTTAAAATCTTCAACTACTGGAATAAGAGACCCATATAAATAAAGTTCAGGATCGTTGTGTACTTTCCGTAATTGACAGAAATGCACACATTGTGTTTTCGACTTGGAAAATTTGAAACCATTATGTGAGGCCCAGTTTTCTATTCTGTTAATGCACTGCTGTAAGTGCCTCTCGATAGTTCTCATACTTTTTGACCTGTAACACATACAGAAATCATCTACATATAAGGATCCATCTGTTTTAGGATCCAGACAGTTCATTATGCTGTTTATCTTAATATTGAACAAAGTTGTAGACAAGATGCTCCCTTGTGGAACACCCTGTGCTTGATCAAACTTTTCGGATAAAGTCGATCCAACACGAACCTGGATCCAACGATCCGCAAGGAAATTTTCAATAAATGTAGCTAATCTGCCTCGTATTCCGAGATCATGTAGATCTCGCATAATACCATGTCTCCAGGTGGTATCATAAGCTTTTTCCAAGTCGAAAAACACAGCAACAACATGCTCCTTTGCAACAAAGGCATCACGAATAAAGGTTTCCAGTCTAATTAAATTGTCGTTGGTACTTCGTTCAGAACGGAAGCCCGACTGAACAGGAGATATTAGGTTATTACTTTCTAAGTACCATACAAGTCTTACATTTATCATTCTCTCTAAGGTTTTGCAAAGACAACTTGTAAGTGCTATCGGTCTATAGCTGTTCGGTTCTGCATGATCTTTTCCAGGTTTAGGAATTGGTATTATAGTGGCTAGTTCCCAACTTTCGGGAAACTTTCCAGTTTCCCACATATCATTAAAAATATCTAAGAGAGCCTGAAGTGATTTTGGTGGAAGATGTTTTAACATTTGATAGTGAACTTCGTCGGGACCTGTTGCTGTATCATGGGCTTTACAGATGGCGTCTTTTAGTTCATCTAAATTAAATGGAGAATTATATTCTTCATTATTTGAGGACTTAAAGTTTAATTTAGTCTTTTCCTGTTCTTTCTTGTATTTTTGAAATTCCTCCGAATAATGACTGGTTGAGGAATTTGAACAAAATTGTGATGCCAAAGTATCTGCTATATCTTGTTTTGTGGAAGCTGTTTCGTTCGCATTGTTGAAGTTGTAATTAAGATGATGATAAGTAGCAGATTTAGATTTACCGGATATTTTCCTAACCATGTCCCAAACTTTTTTAGTCGGTGTTTTATAATTCAAATTAGATACGTATGTTCTCCATGATTTGCGTTTTGCAGACTTTATAGTCCGACGGGCTTTTGCTCTAGAATTCCTATAAGTATTTAAATTTTCATGCGTTGGGAACTTGCAGAACTTCAACAAAGTGTCTTTTCGTTGTTTGATAGCCTCTTTACAATCGTCATTGTACCATGGGTTACTTTTCTTTGGGTTTGTCGAGGTTTTGGGGATACATTTCTCAGAAATAGTTATTAAAGAAGAAGTAAAGTAAGTTATAGGATCAGAAGAATCAGACAGAGTAGTATCAGTAAGGGACTCATTACATAAGGTATTAAATAAATCCCAATTTGCTTTATGTAATTTCCATTTGGGGTTATGGGCTTCATCATGAGTCCGAACGCTTTCAATCAAAATTGGAAAGTGGTCAGATCCACGTTGATCTTCACAAACAGACCAGTCATAGTCAAGATAGAGAGAGGGGTGACAGAGTGAAAGATCAAGAGATGAGAAAGTGCCTTTACCAGAATCTAGATAAGTGTTCGATTTATCATTCATCAAACAAATGTCGTTTTTCGTGATGAAATCCTCGATTAATTCTCCTCTGGGATCATTGTCATTACAACCCCAAAGCACATTATGACCATTGAAGTCACCTACTAACATATAGGGTGAAGGAAGCTGTTCAAGTAAAGAAGTCAGTTGTTCAGATCTTAAAAGATAAGAGGGAGGGATATAGATTGAGCAGAAAGTTATCTCTTTCTCGAGTGTAACGGAAACAGCTACCGCTTGTAGATCCGTTTTAAGTTTAATTTGACGTTGTGGTAATGTTGAATGGACAAGTAAAGAGGTTCCACCAGATGCTCTTAGACAATCCAAGTGAATGTGATTGTAAACATTAAAGCCTTTCAAAGTAAACGTGTCATTAGGTTTGAGGAAAGTTTCTTGTAGACAGAAAACAGAAGGTCTAAGTAGTGACAAAAGAAGTAGTAGTTCTTCAAAACGTGGTTTTACACCTCGACAGTTCCATTGTATTATTTTATATTTGCTACCCATTAAATAATTTAGTGAGGAGATTTAAATGCGTGACCTTTCGTTTAAATGTAGACTGAAAACTTCTACTTTGGAGCTGTGATTGGTGACCGAGGACGATGGCCACGGGAACCAGGGCGCGAGGCAACCTCGTCCATCTCCATGGCATCGTCATTAGCCAGAGCTCCAAATTTGTTATACTGTTGGACGGGATCATCTGATCCCTTCTGCACCCTACTGGATGCAGAATGTGGTTTTGCGTTTGTACTCGGTTGATTTGGTTTTGAACTAACTTTTGCTTGTTCTGACAGAGATTTGCTTGATGTTACGTTCTGATTTTGAGAAATATTGTTTCTGTTTGGTTTCCTCGCAATGAGAACTTTTGAACTCTCTGTAATCTTACAGTCTTCGACACTGTATTGTGTAGCAGCTGTTTTGGTTTCTGGTTTGGCAGCAAGTGATTTGACTATATGTGAGAAACTAAATTCAGGCTTCTGTTCAAGTTGTTTTCGAGCTTCAAGATATGTCAAGTTCTTTGTTATCTTCAATCGCATGATTTCTTTTTCCTTCTTCCATGTTTCGCATTCATTTGATCGTGATAGATGTGCTCCGCCACAGTTGACACATTTTGTGGGGTTTTTGCAGTGATTTGTATGATGGTCATGGTTTCCCATACCACATCTTTCACAGACTGACCCGGGGTCAACTGGGCATTTGTCCTCATGGTGTCCAAACTTCTGACAGTTAAAACATCTCAAAGGGTTAGGTATGTATATGTCAACAGGTACAATTTGATAGAAAATTTTGACTGCTTTTGGTGGGACGACTGAGTTGAAAGTAAGTAGCAAAGTATTGGTGTTGATGGTTTCCTGTCCTTTCTTAACGGTAAAACGTTTAACTGCCGTTACACCTTGATTTTCTAAATATTCCAGGATGTTCTTTTCTGACTCTCCTTTGAGGTTTCTGTCTCTGATGATGCCTTTCGAAGAATTCAAAGATTTGTGCGGGTTCACTTCTACTGATAGGTTAAAGAACTTTTTTGTTTTCAATAAGATGTCCGTTTGCATTTTTCGTGTTGTTTCCACAAGCAACATTCCATTTTTTAATTTCTTGACGGATTTTGGCGTACCTATCATGCTTTCTATCTGCTTTTCAATCACAAATGGTGACAGTGACGTAACTGGTGTTTCTTTAATAGTTGATTCAATGAGTAAAAACTTTGGAAAAGTGTCTTGTGCTCTAAACAGTGTCGAAGCGTCTATATCATCGTCGGAATCCGGTCGTTGTCGTTTGTTATTTAAGGAAGCCATATTTTCAGTTTTAAGTCTCGACGGCTATGCGCTTCACCCTCCTTGGAGCCCTACAAGGGGACGCTATACGGAAACGGCTCTCCAGTTTCCAGCGCCAAAGCTACATACCCGTCATACTCGCCGTGCAAGATTCCAAAGTACTTCAGACTACCCAAGCTTTAACAACAAATGAATATTAAGTCAGATGTCTATTAAAGAAAACCGAAATAACATTCAGACGTTGTACCCACCCTGCCTCTCAACCTAGACCCAAGTAACCCAGAAATACCGAAAAACAAGCCCGTCGATTGACCCTTAAACCACCGCCTTCTGAGATATAGGGAAAAGGATGATTAAATGAAGAAATTTGGAACACGGTTGCGTATCATTCGATACTGAAAAAGTTAGAAGGAAGAAGAGATCTCAGGGCAAGGCATGGCAGCCGATTGACCGTGTCGAGCCTCCACGGCCTCCCGTTTACACCGAATCCGAGGCCAAAGAGGCGTGTTGAGACAGGTGAAGATCTCTGGCCTGTCCCTCAACCTCCAGGATCCTCTTCTCCGGCTTACGGGTATCCACCCACGGCAAACAGGTGGCACCTCTTTTGACCGGGTTTTACGGTTCCGCATGAGGGAGCGACCGGCCTATTCTAATCCGGGTCCGGTACGGGCCGTGATGTGATTAGGTTCCAGGATAGGTGGAATGTGGAATGAGCACCGGGTGTGATGTAATAGAGAAGTCCCCTGAACAACTGCTTGTCAATGGTGTCCTACAAATTTTATCAGGGGGTATAATAATAATAATAATAATAGAAATAATAACATCCACATTTCGGTAAAACCTGTCCTAGCGGAGCTGCATCTGGGAGAGATTTTGGGTCGAATGGTGCAGTAGGGGTGAGTAACAAGTTGTCAATATGATAACGGTAGGGATAATCTTATTGATGGGAATACAGTAAATATGTTAAGGTAATGGTTGGTGGCGGGCAGTGTAGATCTATCATTTGGGGTCTGGTTACTCCGGGTTAAAACGAGGTGCATCGTTGTCGCCAGAATTTAACAACATACTATCCGAAAATTTGTGTGCTCATAAAAGACCAGTGTCGGCGACTGCTGTCATTATAACAGTGGTCACACACTTTGTTGACTTTTGTGTTACTGGTTTGGACAATGTGGTGTTCGTTAACACAATTGCTGACAACTGCGAGGAAGACACATTGAACGATTCGGCACAGGAAGAAGGCCAGCTCCTTATAATATTGAACGAGTTGTTTTGCCCCATTAACCAGCCCCTGCCAGAATTCTCAGTGCAATACATATGCAGCACATCATGCTCAAGCGAAACCTAAGAGGCAATGGCAACGTGAAATGGGAGAGAACACAGAGCGTGGTCGTCTCCAATGTGAAACAAAGACATAAAGATATGCATATCATAATTACAGACGGCATAACAATATAGCATCATGTTGTGTCTAAACAAAAGTCAATTGAGCGCTATGGTCTAGTGGTAGAGTGTCGGACTGAGAGAAGAGAGGCCCTCCATAGTATCTCGCATCTCGCAATTTTATCATTATTATTTTTTTGTTATTTATTATTGTTGATACGTTTGTTTCCATGTTGATTTAAATCCTGTTGCTTGTAGAAGAAACATCGTAAGCTCACTTTGTGTTTGACTCTTTAGACGTATTCCTTATGGGCTGTCCTCGCATCACACAATACCCCTGTGTGAAAACAGACAGCAAACTCGTTGACGGGAAAATAACTTCATAAAAACAACAAGAACAACTTCAACAACGATAAATATAATGATGACAACAAGATAACCGCAATAATGATATCCAGGATAACGTCAACGACAACAAGGATAACGTTCACCATCACCGTATTTACAGCTTGAAAGGTCTCTCAAGCAACTGCATTAACTTAGATGCATTACGACCTTCGTACTCTTGAAGTCTATGCATTTTATTCCCGCTGTTTTCAAACGTTAGACAATCAAATATTCTCGTGATAATTTTGCTGCAAGTATTTTTCTCTGTTTAGCGGATAGTTTCTGTGTTAAACTATTTGCAGTGTTTCCGACATTATACCGGCGAGTCGTATCTACTGAAGATGCCTTAGTAATAGGTGACTAAGTGTAAGCCACAGAATGGAGAGAAATGTTTTCTCTCCATAACATTTCTCTCAATATTTCGGACCCCAGAAAATCCCCCAAGAAAGGAAATCTTGCTTTGTGGCAAAAATGGACATCATTGCTAAGAAACGATAAACTAGATATAAACAATTTCGTGAGCAACAGAAGTAGGGTGGTGTGTAAAGACAATTTCGTGCAAGACAATTTCACCGCAATTCAAACGCAGTGGCGGCCACCCTAGACTTCACGCAAACCAGAAAGTCCCCGAAGCCTGGCGCTCTACACCAGTGCTGGATGACCATCAAACATATGTGGATAGTGATATGGAAACTGAGGCTTTGTCTCAAATTGATGTGACTCAGTAGATTTAGTGGCAAATAAAAAGTATATATATTGTGTTTGATTCAAGTATTCTGTACGTTTAAGGTGTCCGGAATGTATAGCTGTGCAGTTAACAGGAATAAAAATTGAGTCTTTAGTAAAGCCAATACGTTTTGAAATAAGTTGCCCAAAGGCAATGATTTTACCTGATAGCTGTATAATAAGCCAATATGGCAATTTGAATTTAAACAATGCTTAAGGTCAGCTAACTCAACAATCAATGGCCTAATTATAATCTGGTTGAAATTTTAAATTATGTATGATTCATAGTTAGCGATGGAATCTGGCTGAAATACACATCCTAGCTTATGTGTATACTTTGTACATGCATGTACCAATTCAACCAATTCTCAACCCCATCCTCTTCAGATGATAGATGGAACTGTTTTTGATAGTATCCAAGATATTGACCCGAAATTTGGCCTGTCCTAATCCAAGGTGTGCCAAAACAGCTTAGAACAGAGCAGCAAGCAGAAGAAAGGTACCGGATGAGATGCGAAAGCTGTAATAACACAATGATGGCAAGCATAGCTAACAAAAATGCTGTAGGAATTTTCGGTGTCAACAAAGGACAAGAAAGACTCGAACTTTCGATGTTTTGGCCTGAAATTAAAGAACTCTGTGAATCCAGTGGAAAAGAACCGATGTTTGATTTTGATAAGATTTTGGTAAATAATACATTTATGGTGAATATCGTATCTATGCTTCCAATAACAGCCTCCTGTAAGGTGAGGGGCAAAACTGTGGCGAAGGTGTTACCTAAAACACAAACTAGATGCATTGATGAAACTGGACTTTCAGGGGTATTTTTATCATCATTCAACACACCGGGTATCCAGAGACAACGTATAAAGTCCTTGTTGAATTAGGTCGTTTTTCGAAGTCTAGCATCTTGCAGACTTAGAAAAGCAATTAGTGAAAAAGGTTTACCCGATTAATTACCTGTTTTACCTTGTAGATTCATCTTAAGCTATCGATCTTACTCGTGTGCAATTATGTAACAATATCTGTAAAACAGGCCGAGATGACTCGGGCCAAGTTGACCCAAAGCCGCGTTGACGGATTCGGGTAAAAGTAAGCCAAAGCACCAAAACGGATTGACTTAATAACGAATATGTTTAACAGAATAGGGATAGCCATACGCTAAAAGTTTTTTTTTAGATTTCTTACCTGTTTTACTTTAAAGATTCATCTAAAGCTATCTACCTTACTCGCTGACGTCACGCGAAAGTACACAAATACCCATAATTCCGTGCGGGCGGCCATTTTACTTCCCTAGCTTACGATATCGGACAACTGTGTAATTCCTTTCAATTTATTATAGATTTATCAATATTTATCAGCGATTGTGACTTAATTTTGGTTAATGTGATACGGATAAATAAATTAACTATTTTGTTCTGAAAAATGACCCAGAAACCTGGTGTTAGTGGTGAGAATGAATTATGTGGAAAATCTGCCGGCCGATGTGCGAAAGCGGTACCTGGAAAAAACTTCAGTGATTCAAGTTGACCCCTATGAATTTTCGACAAGTGATTTCGGTGATGACTTTCTTCAATGGCCGGACTTGAATTATGTGGACATAGTTTATTTCTTAGTATTCCAGCATTCATTCTACACAAGAGAGCAGCTGAGAAAAGTGAAGTCCCAGGACGCCTATGTGATGCAGCAAGATGGCTGGGTCAGGGAGTTGTTCCACAAAGAGATCAATGGGTATCATCTGATAAAATCCAAGGTACTTATTGTTCTCTCTTCACTTGATTTAAATCATTTATAGTCTTTTTTCTAACTCAACACACAAGTCATTTGTTACTATTTATAACCCCCCTCCAGTCCTGGGGGAACAGCGGGGGAATTGTTACTTTTCATCCAGCACACCGTTGCTAAAAGCTCTGCAGTGGCCATGTCGAGCACGGATTTGATTGCAGTCTGGATTATCAATTATGATAATGATATTTGGTCGAATAGTCATGGTTTAATCAGGACATGCTCAGTTGCTCATTGCCAGTGAAAATTGCTACAGTACATGTGAGCCAAGGAAAATGCTGTCGTTCCACCCAGCCATGCGAGTGGTCAACTCTAATGCACTAGTCATTTGTAACCATTGCCCGCCCCCCCCCCCCCCACACACACACACAACTCGGAGAATAGCGGGGACTTTGACTTTTGATCCAGCAAATCCCCGCTGAAAGCCCCACCCTGCAAGGACTGCTCATTGGTAAAACCACCACTGTTTTCCCCGGCAGCCTGCTATCTTTTAATTTCACGGCACTTTTTGCCTTTGAAAAGCAAACCCTGGGTATTTTCACCGCACTGCCGTGGCAAAATTTTGGTCAAAACCTCTATATTTTTGTGTTGAGATTCCGAAAGCTAACAAATAGTACACATTTTGCATATTTAACACTTTCAAACAATCTCCTAGATAAATCTTGCCAAAAATTGTGCTTAAAAATCTCCAAATGCAGATGTATCAATACAGGCTGAGGCAAAAAGATTGCATTTTTTTTTCGTTTATTACAATCATATCGATAAGGACTTGCGATGCAGAGCAACCAAGTAGAATTTTTTAGTTTGTATGCGTTGCAACTTAACATTCCAGTCAACAGTTTTTAGTCATGTCCCGAAACACTCAATTTTGGCTACTTGTTTTTTTCCAAGGCGATACTTCTGTTGTGGTTCTATTTGTTTTGTGGTTTGGAGTCGAATTTCTGTGCTGTTTGAACCTTATGTATGTTTTCATAGTTTTAGTTAAGTTCGGGTAACTGAGTGGCAGCCTTTTAGGAAATAGCTGCTCACTCGGCTTACCATCTGTTTTCTAAAAGTTCATACCTAATTGTCAATTTTTGTTTTTTCACTAGTCTACAATATAAGGGGTGTGAATTTCTTTCTGATTGCGCCTTTTCCTGATTATTGCCTCCTTGTACCATTTTGTTTCAACTTGTCTGGGCCACTTACTTTCAATGGTTAGACGCAAAATGCCCAGCTGGCTACTGAAGAAAAAATGTTAGTCTTATGGGAACGCTTAACCAATTGTTCAAAATACATGTATTTTATCGCCTAAACAAAACTGCAAATGACTGGTGCATTGATGTGTCATAAATGACATAAAAATGACATGATAAATGTAGGTTTTGAACTCAGTACTCCTCAATTTGGACTTGGAGTCTCACACTCTTACCACTTGACCAACATATTCACCCTACACTCTTTCGGGAAAGAGCTTTTTACTAAAATATTCTTAAATTGCTACACATCTCTGTTCATTTGTATGCGTTATATGCCAAAAAAGTTGTTCGTTTACAGTTATCCGACCGTGTCCTATTTTTTTAACCCTGATCGATATATATTATATCCTTCTTGAGGGGCGTTCGGAAAGTTCCTATAATTGTTTGATTATTCATATAATATTCATAGTAATACAAAAAGAAACATACCTAATTTAACTTCAACATGTCCTCTATAAATGCTGTGATAATCAAGATGATGCACAAAGACATAATAAAAATATGTTCATTACAAAAAGGTGAGGTATGGATACCCGGAGCACGCCAACGTCAAGATGACGTTGTGAAAACGTCAAACTTTACTTTAATCCAGTTGGCGATGATCACACTTTCTCAGCATAAACACCAACAATATCTACGCATTTAATGTGCCTGTTCATTCTTTTGTTATAAGTTTTCGTAACCAGTATCAGTATGTGGTGATACAGCGACCTGAGTCTATTTTGCTAATATTCTCCGCTAAATCATCAAATTTTTCGCAAATCTTAATGGAACACAATTCCACTGCCGGTTGGTTGCTCCTAAAATCGCCGCCAGTTTCTTTTATTCCACTCTTAAAACATGCGAACCATTTGTACATAAATGTTGAACTATATTATTCATAGTTTTCTAGTTTAATTTACCATCTTAAGTGTTTCTCTGTATGTTTTATGAAGAAAATACAGATGTTCATAATCTTTTGCAACGCAACGACATAGTTTGAAGTCATGGTCCTTTATTACGAGGGTTGTATGGGGAAACCATAACTTCTTTGTGGAACATCCAATTGACTTTAAATTTTCAGGAAACAATGTCATGTTGTTGAAATATTACAAGACGATTCCGTGCTTTTCTAGCGATGAGCAAACAGTCAGAAATTAAGTTTATTTCTTTAAGACTTCGTTTAAAAAAGTGATATTTTTCGGACTGCTCCGGGTACCGATGATGACGTTGCCACGACAACCTGTATTTTCGGTCTCTATGACCACTTTTCTTTCCTTTTTCTATGAACAATTTAGAATAAGTGGAAGTGCACGCACAACAACTTTCCGGTACAACGGATGAAAATTATGAAAGATATAACACAATTACACGAACTTTCCGAACAACCTACGTATACAAAAAAATTCATGTACATGTAAACGGAAACACACATATGGTCCATGAGCTATTTAAGATGTCGGTACCACCTGACCTGAACAGATCCCCCCGCACTTTTTGACCATTTTGGCATGAATAGAATTAGATAAAATCGGGGGGACCTTTCTAGGTTGTAGCTTTATGGTTAAAATCTTCGAGTTTATTCTAGTATACCCCCTTCATTTGTCTGTGTTTTTCTCTTATATCTTAATTTTTCTTCAATTTTATGAACAAGATAGTCAGCTTGTTCATATGTCTTATTATATAACATGGCTATCAATTATTGTTATATCAATCATTTGATACCAATTTTAGCTCTCTAGGACTTTTGGCTGCTGAGATATAAACGTTTCTGTTGGTATACCCCCTCTATTTTTCTGTCATTTTTATCTAATATTTTAAGTTCTCATCAATATTCAACACTAAGAACGCCTAGTTTTTCATAAATCTTATTCTATGATTATATAGCAATACCATAGCAATCATTTGATACCAATTTTGGCTCTCTATAACTTTTGGTTGCCGAGTTATAAAGATTTTTTGTGGTATACCCCCTCCACTTTTTTTCTGTGATTTTTCTCTAATATTTATAGTTTTTATCAATATTCGAAAAAAGTAAGTCAGGTTGTTTGTGTGTCTTACCACGTGATTTTAGAACATTATCTTAGCAATTATTTGATACCAATTTCAGCTTTCTATAGCTGTTTGTCATTGAGATAGTAGCAGTTTTATTGGTATACCCCCTTCATTTGCAAGTGATTTTTCTCTTATATCTTAAGTTCTTTTAAATATTTGAGAAACAAGAAAGTCAGCTTGTTTATATACTTGTTGCATGGTTATAGAATATTGTCATAGCAATCATTTTATAACATTTTCAGCTCTGTATAGCCTTTGGTAACTGAGATATCAGCAGTTTTATTGATATACCCCCTTCTTTGCCAGTGATTTTTCTCCTATATCTTAAGTTTTCTTTGAGCAGCAAAAACGTCAGCTTGCTATATACCTTTTACATGGTCATAGAATATTGTCATATCAATCATTTGATACCAATTTCAGCTCTCTAGGACTTTTGGTTGTTGAGATATATGTGTTTCCTTTGGTATACCTCCTATATATTTCTGTGATTTTTCATCTAATATTTTAAGTTTTCATCAATATTCAAACACTATGAAAGTCTAATTTTTCATAAATCTTATCTTATGATTATAGAACATTACCATCGCAATCATTTGATACCAATTTAAGCCCTCTGTACCTTTTGGCTGCTGACGTATTAAGTTTTTTGGTGGTATACCCCCTCCACTTTTCTGTGATTTTTCTCTTAATATTTAAAGTTTTTATCAATATTCAAAACAGTAAGTCAGATTGTTTAAGTGACTTACCAAGTGGTTTTAAAGCATAATTTCAGCAATCATTTGATACCAATTTCAGCTTTCTATGGCTTTTTGTCGATGAGATATTAGCAGTTTTATTGGGGTATCCCCTTCATTTGTCAGTGATTTTTCTCTTATATCTTAAGTTCTTTTAAATATTTGAGCAACAAGAAAGTCAGCTTGTTTATGTACTTGTTACATGGTTATAGAATATTGTCAAAGCAATCATATTATAGCATTTTCAGTCTCTAGAACTTTTGGTTACTGAGATATATACGTTTCCGTTGGTATACCCCATATATTTTTCTGAGATCTTTTATCTTATATTCAAAGTTCTCATCACTATTTCACCAATAAGAAAGTCAAATTATTTATGCTTTATCACATGATTAAAGAAAGTTATTCTAGCAATCATTTGATACCAATTTAAGCTCTCTAGATCTTTTGGTCCCTGAGATATTAGCAGTTTTCTTTGTACACCCCCTTCGTTTGCCAATATTTTTCTCCTATAGCTTAAGTTCTCTTAAATATTTGAGAAACAAAAAACACATTTTGTTCATATACCCTTTACATGGTTATAGAATATTGTCATAGCAATCATTTGATACCAATTTCAGATGTCTAGGACTTTTGGTTGTTGAGAAATATACAATTCCGTTGGTATACCCCCTATATTTTTCTGAGATTTTTATCTAATATTTAAAGTTTTCATCTATATTCCAACAATGAGAAAGTCAAATTATTCATGTTCTTTATCTTATGATTATAGAACAGTATTCTAGCAATTATTTGATACCAATTTTAGCTCTCTAGAGCTTTTTGTCACTGATATATCAGCAGTTTTATTGGTATACCCTCTTCGTTTGCAAATGTTTTTTCTTCTATAGCTTAAGTTCTCTTAAATATTCGAGAAACAAGAAAGTCATTTTACTAATATTCCCTTTACATGGTTATAGAATATTGTCATAGCAATCATTTGATACCAATTTCAGCTATCTAGGACTTTTGGTTGCTGAGATATATACGTTCCCTTTGGTATACCCCCTATATTTTTCTGAGATTTTTATCTAATATTTAAAGTTATCATCTATATTCCAACAATGAGAAAGTCAAATTAATTATGTTTCTTATCTTATGATTATAGAACATATTTCTAACAATCATTTGATTCTAATTTTAACTCTCTAGAGCTTTTAGTCAATGAGATATCAGCAGTTTTATTTGCATACCCCCTTCGTTTGCCAGTGTTTTTTCTCCTATATCTGAAGTTCTCTTCAGTATTTGCGCTACAAGAGAGTCAGCTTATTGATATATTTAATTGTATAACTATAGAATATTGTTATAGCAATCATTTGATACCAATTTCTGTTCTTTATGACTTTTGGTTCCTGAGCAAGACACGTTTCCATAGGTATACCCCCTCCATTTTCTGTGATTTTTCTCTAATATTTAAAGTTTCCTCAATATTTGAAGAGCACAAAAGTCTGACTATTAATGTATCTTATTATGTGGTTTTAGAATGTTATCATAGCAATCATTTGTTACAAACTTCAGCTCTCTATGGCATTTGGCTGCTGAGCTATAAACGTTTCTGTAGGTATACCCCCTACATTGGCCTATGATTTGTCTCTAAAGTTGAAAGTTCTCATCAATATTTGAACACCAAGAAGGTCAAAATCATTCTGTATTTTTTCACATTAATATAGAACATTATCATAACAATAATTTAATACAAATTTCAAGTCTGCAGTTTTTGGTTGGTGAGATATCAGAATTTCGTTGATTTTTCCCCTTCGTTTATCTGTTATTTTTCTCTAATATCTGAAGTTCTTTTTAATATTTGAGCATTAAAGTAGCCAGCTTGTTTGTATATCTTATTACATGGTTATAGAGAATTGTCATAGCAATCATTTGATACCATTTCAAGCTCATTAGAGCTTTTGGTTGCTGAGATATAAACAACTGTGCTGGTATTCTCCATTTTCTGTGATTTTAGTCTAATACGAGTACATAAAGTTTTCATTAATATTCGAACACCAGGAAGTCAGTTTGATAATAATATCTTATTACATAGTTATATAGCATTGCAAAAGCAATCATTTTATACCTATTTCTGCTTTTTAGGTCTATCAGTAGCCAAGATACATGTGGTAATATAGGTGTACCACCTTGCTATCTGCGCTTATTAGGGGTGGTGTTGAACACTCTGTGATTTTAGGTGACACAAATGGGCATTAAAGTGACCCTCTGACCAAACTGGCACCCTTGAGCATTTGTTCTAAGGGTTCAAATTACATCCATTAACCCAAACTAAACCCTTCAAATGGCAATATAATTATTTTCCCTTTGTAAATCCTGATTTTCGTCATTTTCATTAAAATTCATGAAAATGCAAATGAAATGATTTTCATTTAGGCCCATGGCATCAACAAAATTGTCAAATAGAATAATTGTGATAACAATGAGCCACAATGATAGTTTAGGCCTGAAATTAGTGTTTATGGGATAATTGATTTTTAACTTTTTTTTTTCATTTTAATGTTTTAATGAAAATTCATGAATATGCAAGTGAGATAATTTCCATTACTTATCATAGGATAAAAGGGATATGTCTTAGCTTTAAAATGAGACAAAGTTCAATGATCTAGGATAAAAAAAAAACAATTGAGATATTTTCAATTTTCTATGTGTACCCCCATTATTGACGCAAAAATTGAATATTTAGAGTAATTTAATAAAACATAGCGTAAAACACAAACGCCTCGACTTTCAGATGGCAGAGAACAGGATTTGATAGCTTTTTCAATGTACTTTTAGAGAATAATAGTTTAGAAATTTCCCTTGGGAAGGAAAGGGGGATATGGATAGCTAGAAGACTATTCCCTACCGTTTTCTGTGTTAAAATGACGTGTTTTTAAATTATGGGGTATCGTAAATAACGTGTCGTTTCACCATTAAAGCTACCAGCAATGCAAGTCCCCCCGATTTTTTACAAGTCTACAAACATAGTCCTACATGAAAGGCCAGATGGTACCGACCCCCAAAATTTACGGTATTGGCTCATGGACCAATAGTATTTTTAGAACTTATTGTAATTGAGCCACGTCATGAGGAAACCAGCCTACTGGGTCCCCGGCCAGATAAGAAACAAACCAGTATATATATGGCCACAAAAGAAAGCTGATAAGTAGAACCGTGTAGCGGTTACTGCACAGCTGATTTGCACTTTTGTTTTCGCATAGGCAAAAATCTGCTGTTTTTCTCATGATATGGCTCAATTGTAGTCAATCACATGACTAAAATCGATTATTGTGTACTAATACACAAAAATCAGTTTTATTCACATGATTGTCCAGCTTAATTATAAATATTCTAATTAGGAAAAAATACATTTATTTCAGGTGCGGCACTCTATGCGAATAAGAGAGAAACCTCTATATGTCAGGGTCATCATGCGGGCAGATGGAAGTGTCGACTCGGCTCATTGTAAGTATATGGCTGGTCTCGACGAGTGTTGCAGCCACATCGCCGCTGTGTTGTTCTCCCTAGAGTCAGCTACCAAAGCTCGAAGCCAGGCGTCTGTTACTGATGCTCCAGTCTACTGGATGCTTCCAACGGGACCGAGACTGGACACACCCTATAAACGCGTGAGAGATGGACTTTCAGTCAGCATTGAAGAAGAGGAAAAATTCCACCTCCGATTCTCAGCCAACAGAAAATAACACAGAGGACTCTAATTTTCTGGATACAATTCCTTCACCGACAAAGCATGAGGAAGACTGTTTTTATAATGAACTCAACAAGTGTTTGCCAACATCAGCGGTTCTGTCATTAAGTGATAAGTTCTCAAAAAACTTTGTGCCAAAGACCCAATTGAAGTGCTGGCCATTAGATTTAGGAAGTTTGTACAGTAATGAAAATGAAAGCCTGACCTATGATGAATTGTTGACCAAGAGTGAAACGACAGACATAGGTGTTTCTGAGATGGAAATTGATTTCTTAGAAAGTGAAACTAGGAAACAGAGTGATTCACGATTCTGGTACAAGTATCGCGTCGGGAGAATCACAGCTTCAAATTTCTATGCAGTGTGTCACACAAAGATAGACAATCAAAATTTCCCTGGTGAAGAAACTGTCAAACTCGGATGAGTACAATAGGAAATTGTTCACCAGTGCCGCCAAAGAATGGGGTAAACGGAAAGAGGACACTGCTCGGAAGAGCTACGTAGCTAAGGTGGGACCCTTGCACCAGAACTTCCAGTGTTCCGAAAATGGACTTATTCTGAATGGATCTTATCCACGGTTTGGTGCTAGCCCTGATGGACTAATATCATGTGACTGTTGTGGGAAAGGTTGCCTTGAGATAAAGTGCCCATACACATGTAAGGACAAGCTAACAATCGAGGTTGGATGGTTAGAAAACTCTGAGGGCGGTTATAAATTAAAGAAACGACACCCATACTTCTACCAAATTCAGATGAGCTTGTTTATAGCAGACAGACAGTTTTGTGACTTGTTTGTATGGAGCCCAAGTGTCACTCACATGGAACGTATAACAAGGGACGATGAACTGTGGGCAGAAATGTCGTAAAGGGCAGCCAATTTTCATGTTAAGTGTTTAATGCCGGAACTTTTGGGAAAGTATTTCACCAGGAACCAAGTCCTTAAACCAATCTCTGCAGTCAGTGATGCCTCAAATTCCAATGGAGTAGACAGTAATTCTGACATTGTGAAATACTTTGTTTGTGGAGGAAGTGATGATGGACGGAAAATGATCATGTGCGAAAGTGATATTGTTCAAAACAGTGGTTTCATATGGTGTGCATAAAGCTAAAGCGGGTCCCTAAAGGAAAATGGCTGTGCAAAGACTGTAGATGACAATCCAGAAATGTGAGCTGAAGTGAAACTCTTAGGCTGGCCTTAAAAAATTCTCTGTTTGCCGTCACCCAAGCGACCCACCAAAATTGCCCCTACCCAAAAATTTTTTATTGACATTCACAAAGAAGATTTTTTTTTATTTGAATGCCTTAAGTTTCAGTCTCTGAACTACTTATTTTTTTCAAAATGCAATATTGTGCAGTCCTACAGTATGAAAAGTAGCTGCCTATATGATTCTGAACAGAAATTTAAACCTTTCCTCTTTAAAAGTCATACAACAATATTAAAATTCAGTTCTGTCCCCCCCCCCAAAAAAAAAAAGTACCGACCGACCCAATTCTAAAACTATGGGCCGTGTGACAGCAAACAAAATGTTTATTAAGGATGGCCTTATTCAAATGATGCTGATCAGTGATTTGTTTTAACATGTATATATGGTTATATAAGATGCAAATAGGTTTTGACCTTGTGTAGCTTTCATGATGTATGTATTTACAGTTTATAGGCACACTACAGTGATATCAAGGTTTCTTTTAATAAACAATGATTTCAGTTTACTCATCATTATTTAGTCATGCACTTAAAATACTTAATCAACTGATCAACATTTGGAGAGCTTCAACCAGGACAGACACGAACAACAAAAGATGTTTGGTTCGAAGTTTGGATTAAGGCATATAATTTGCTTAAAATATGACTTTTCAACCTATGCAAATGATTGCCATCATAGGAATGCACTTCTGGATTATGAAAATGTTTGTTTTTGAACTTAATCTTTGCTTCTCCAGATCATACAAGCATGAATTTTAAATCAAAGTTATCCGATTGATTAAATGCACAAGTAAACAAATGAGCAGTAGACGTTACTCTGGCACATATTTTGTTACTTTGACTTGGTCTTACACAAGCTAGATCAGTGGGCCATACTCTACATGGCCACTAGTGTATGTTGTACTATGCGCAGTATGTGTAAAATAGCAAATTTAAGCTAAGGGCTTGTAACTAAGCACAGTATATGCTAAGGATTAGGGTTTCTAGTGATGGAACTGTTTTGTAAATTATTTGAGCCTGTGCATGAGAAAACCAACAATTTGGGTTCCAACTAAGTCCGACACAAACCGAGCTGTACAGTCACAGAAGATGGTTAGAGACTGAAAATTTTGGATTTAGAAAGAAGAGGAATTGTACTATCGGAGCAGCAAAATCAAAGGCGCTGATTAGCTTCGCAGTTACTGCGAAGCTAATCTGCGCCTTTGTTTTCGCCTATGCAGATTGTTGGTTTACCCATGCTCTTTTTTTAAATAGATATTTAATGTACATGTATAATTAAACACTATTTTATAGTTGAAATATTTTCTCTTATTTAAGTCCTTAAATACATTCACAAGTTAGATGTATTTGATACGGCCAGATTTCTCTGAAGTAAGGCACAAACCAAACATCACACATCTTACCATTCAACTTCTGAGAAAGTTAGCAATGACCAAGTATCAGGATGATAAGTACGAAAAAGTTACTGCAAGCAATGAGCCAATGACCAGTCTTCCTGAAAGTAAAGTTGACTATGCTTGAAGTCCCTGTCAACACCTTTTGCCACATCAATTTCATCTGCTTTGCTAGTCTCCGGATAATCAGTATGAGAAGGCAAATGATGACCAAGTCTTCCTGAAAGCAAGGTTGACTTTTGCTTAAAGTCCCTGTCAACAATTTTTGTCCCTTATTAATTTCAGCCACATTGGTTGTAGTCAGTTGCATTGGTAATCAGTATGAGAAAGCAAATGATGACCAAGTCTTCCTGAAAGCAAGGTTGACTTTTGCTTAAAGTCCCTGTCAACAATTTTGGCCCCTTACTAATTTCGTCTGCATTGTTTGTAGTCAGTTGCATTGGTAGTCACAGGATAATCAGTATGAGAAAGCAAATGATGACCAAGTCTTCCTGAAAGCAAGGTTGACTTTTGCTTAAAGTCCCTGTCAACAATTTTGGCCCCTTACTAATTTCGTCTGCATTGGTTGTAGTCAGTTGCATTGGTAGTCTCCGAATAATCAGACGAGACAAAGCAAATGATGACCAAGTCTTCCTGAAAGCAAAGTTGACTTTTGCTTGAAGTCCCTGTCAACAATTTTGGTCCCTTATTAATTTCAGCCACATTGGTTGTAGTCAGTTGCATTGGTAGTCTCCGGATAATCAGACGAGACAAAGTAAATGATGACCAAGTCTTCATGAAAGCAAAGTTTACTTTTGCTTAAAGTCGCTGGATAACAAGTATGAGAAACTTATTAATTTTGGCCGCATTGGTTGTAGTCAGTTGCATTGGTAGTCTTCGAATAATCAGTATGAAAAAGCAAATGATGACCAAGTCTTCCTGAAAGCAAGATTGACTTTGCTTAAAGTCCTTGCTAACAATTTTTTCATAAATGCTTGCCCTTTGGTTGTAGTCAGTTGCATTGGTAGTCTCCGCATGATCAGTCGAGACAAAGCAAATGATGACCAAGTCTTCCTGAAAGCAAAGTTGACTTTTGCTTAAAGTCGCTGGATAACAAGTATGAGAAACTTAATGATGATCAAGTCGTTCTGACTGTAAGGTTTACTTTTATTCTTAAAGTACATGTCAACAATTTTTGTTTTTGTCAGTTCCGTTGCTAGTCTCTGGACAATAAGAACATGTAAAAGAAAGTAAATTATGACCAAGTCTTTCCAGAAAGTATTAATGGTCGACGTTTGCTTAAAGTCTCTGTCAATAATTTTTGTCACATTAATTTCAGCCACATTGGTTGCATTGGTAGTCTCTGGGATAATAAGTGATCCGCCGCATCAGAAAACCAACAATTTGCATATGCTTAAACATCAGCTGTGCAGTAACTGCAAAGCTGATCAGCGCCTTTGATTTCGGTACATAGATATTGCCATTCGTTTTCCGCTTAAATCAAAAATTTCAAGGTTCAAGCCTGCTTCTGTGACTGTACATGCCGGTTTTGTGTCGCACCTGGTCGAAACCCATATTGCTGGTTTTCTCATGATGGTTCAAGTATGAGAAAGTAAATAATGACCAAGTCTTCCTGAAAGTAAGGTTGACTTTGCTATAAGTCCCTGTCAACAGTTTTTTTCAGTTATGTTGGAATGTAGCAAACACATCTTTTTAGCATTGCTTGATGTTAGATGTTATGTTTTTATACATGTAAGATCATGTGATTATGATATGAACTTTTTTGGTTCATGAAATTGTACACTCAACACTGTCACAATGTTAGCTAACACCTCTAGACTTGATCCAGTTTAGTCAAATGGTACTACAGATGGGCAAAGGTTTGTTAAACAACAGCATACCATCACAATTTTGTCAATAGTAGGTAAACTGTCACCAGATTTCAGTTTGATGAATTCGAATTCAAGGGGGACAACTCCTTCAAAAATTCTGAATTTTCTGAAGATCAAGCCTATCACACGTTCCACATGAATGCGTACGGTAGCAATTTTCCTGGTTTTCTCTACATCCAGTTAGTGAGGGTCGAGATGTATTCCCGTGCGATTTTCATGCTAAAATCGATTTCTTCGCTTTAAATGATTGTTTGTGTGTTATTATTATGAAAAATGATGGGGTTCAATTTTTCCGACTCCTCGAGCCAATGCTGTGGACTCTTTTTCTAGGCCACGCCCATTTATGCGCATAAACTACACTTTTGACACTTGTTGTGTTGTTTCTGCTACTAAAACTAGCTTTTTACCTTGTATTTTGCATCTAAGACCATCTTTAGTAGGCTATGTAACAATAAAAATACATTTATGGTAGGTATTGACGATGTAAGCACAATATGTCTCTAAAACATAGTGGGTGGGGTAATTTAATGGCGGAAATAAGTATGAAAATTAACCATACTCTATCACCGGCGTATAATGACACTGAAATAAAACAAAAACACATCAAGCAGATGAATATTATGTAATAAACAGTTGTAAACATGGTAGTATCTTTGCGGTGCCCATAATTAACTATATACGAGGATCATTCAATAAGTAATGCGAATTGGCTTGCAATTTCTTCTACGTTAAAATTATATGCATTTAACTCTTTTTTTTTAATTCAGTTTTACGTCCCTTTCAAGCTTTTTCACTTATATCGAGACGAATCAATCGGTGGGTGGGGCGAAAACCGGAGTACCCGGGGGAAAACCACCTAACACACCCGCAAGCAGAACATGGCTTGTCTCACATATGAATTCGTGCCCCGTGCGAGGCGCGAACCCACATCGTTGAGATGATCGAATGATCAAGAGCACTGAAGTCAGTGACCTTAACCACTCGGCCACGGGGACCGCCTCATTGCACGCACTTCTTACAGACATTAGACAAAACTGTATTTGGGTAATTTTAGACTTTTACCACGAGGCGTGCATGGATTAACTATCAGAGATCTGTATGAAGAGTTTTCTTTCCCCGGGCTTTTCATGCAAGCCTTTGAACCTTCAATGACTGAATCAAATCTAAAAATGGTTTAAGAACCTATGGGATATATCCCTTCAATTCAAAATGCTTACAGAAACTCGCTCTGGCTCTTCTATTCTCACTTTTCTCATTAGTTTATAGCATAATATGATCTGAAATCTTTCTGATAAAACAGTTATTTCAGCTGTACAAATATATTAAGCAAACGAACGCAACAAGACCATAAAAACATCTCGGTTTCAAACTTGCCCCTTGGAGCATGCCCTCAGACCCAAAGGCAATGCATAAAACCAACGGCGCCACCACCTTGTGAATGCACCAGTATGTTTAGTTTTTTTTTTCATTTACACGTTTACTAGAATATGCACTGTAATATTTGCCAGACAATTTATACGTACATTTCTTTCTAGATTCTAACAAAACTTAAAAAAAAAAATATAATAATAATAATAATAATAAAAATCACAGAATGCCATAAATTATTTGCAACAGGCCTTTTCAAAATTTGTGAGAGCTTCAACGAGCCAGATCCAACACCTGATTTATGTCATACATATCAAGGGATGATACCGTATTTGTTCTAATTAGCACATTTCAACATAAAGTTAATGTTACTAAATATCATTCTAATGAGCAAACACACAAACCTTGCTGAAATTACCATGTCCAATATCAATGATGATGTCATTTATTATATATATAAACAAGTGTTCTAATCGTTAACGAGATATTGTTTGAACATTTAAGTTTAAGATTTAATGTTGCCAATACGGTATTCATGTGTGAAATGTGAGTCAAATACCAAATTATGCTTTTAGCAAATGAGCCGGGCTTGTGCTTATTGGAGCATGTCACTTTTGTGTGCTAATTAGAAACCAGAGGCCCATGGACCGTCCTTGTGTTTATGTTTTTGAATGCTAGCAGTGTCCCCATGGACCCCAGCTATTTGATTATGCACATGGATCCGCCTTGCCGATCACACTGCCTTTTCTCAATGAAATTTTGAAGCATAACAGTGATCAATACTAGCTATCTGTAATTGAGAACAACCTGTGCTTGTGAACTTTGAAGATAATTTTCCTAAACAAAGAAGAACAGAGGGAGGTTTGATTTTGACTGATCTCTTCAATCTGACAAGTGCCTGCAGGTAAGCATCTACATCGGCCATTAATTCTTAATTTATCAAAGTCACAATAAATTCTACAATTGAAATGTTTCAAGAAATCTCTTCCATTATAGCATTTTTACCCAAATTTGGCACTACATACAATGTGTAGCGTTGTAGCGTAGTTTTAGTTCTGCCACGGCAAATGGCAGTTCAATAGCTCCATCAATTTTGAGCTGAGTCCCTGTAACTGACTCCAAATTAATGTCTGCACGACGCAGTGGTGGTGGGTTAGAAAGGGTATTATAGACGCGTTTACTTAATAAAATCTTATAGGCGCCGGTATCGACCAAGATTCTTGACTGGGACGTTAAGCCTCAATACAAACAAACAAATCGACCAAGATTCTGTACTTTTGTCCTGAAATTTTCAACAGAATACTGCTAGAATTCCCCGTTATCAGCATTTTAATGCAACTTTTCTACAAGAGTTCTCTTTTTATAAACCCCTGCGCCGCTGTCCCGGCTGGGGCGGGAGGGTTTATAAGTTTCCCTGTGCATTCACGAGAGGTAATCAAAGGACATGCCATCGATAACAAAAAACCACCAACTGTCTCTCGACTGCGGCCAGATCAGATTGATCCTGCCCATTGACGGCATCCTCGGCTATGGAGAGCAACCTCTCCGCATAAATTTGGACTCTCTCGTGTCTCTCTTGTTTAACTCGCCGGAATAAGCTAAACGCAATGCTCCGGTCGGTTATTTCCCCAAAGCGAGCCTGAAGTTTGTTTTACAGCTTTTGCCACTGCTGGGTTGGATGGTCCTTCATCCAGCGAGTGACAAAGTCTGTCATTTTCCATTACGTTTGCAGCGTGATACATTGCAACTTTGCATCGTCTCCGCCTGTCGATATTTCGAAACGCTGCATACTCGTGATAAAATCTTTGAACTGAGATGGAGATCTCGCAATATTTTTAACAATTTCTGACACTCCCTGAGTATTAACAGCTTTTGTGAGGGGTGCGAGCTGAACAGTTATAGCTGTGTATATTTTCCCAAGTGCTTGTGTTTGCTCGACTTCGGTCAAATTTACAATTTAAATTGTGCGATCTGGTTATTAGTAGCAGTACTTACCCTCCTTATTGTATTATAGTTAGAACTACAGGTTTTTAAGCTCCACGGTCGTCGGTAAGATCGCCAAAGATCGCCAGATGCACCTTCGGTAATATCGACAGATAACGAAGTCAGCTCAATTCTGCCGTCGGAAAAATCATTAGTCAGCTCCGCCGTCAGTAAGATTGCCGAATCCAGAAAGTACCAAAACGTTTGTGACGTTACGCTTAGTACAAAGTCCCATACAGATGAATACTTAAGTCAACGAATTCAATAGGTGACCCACACTTTAATCATCTTGTCCCGGCCGCCGGCGAACCCACCAACGTATGAACAATTTGTCGTCGTAGCATGCCAGCACAGCTTAAGTTAAAGTAGGAATTCGTCCAAATTTTAGGCAACGTTACACCAACTTTGTTTTTTTTTTTCATATTGAATGTATAGATGGTAAAATTTATATCGACCAGTTAAAATCCCTGTGACCTAGTTTAAGGCACAGGGTTTCTGAGATGTAACTTCCGGTGTATATTTCCGTGGATTGTAAGAAAAACTGAAGCCAAATTAAATTCTGTTGTTCGAATATATAATCTGTTTTACTATTTTCCATAATAAACTGGAGTCTAATTCTGAAATAACAGGATATGTGTTTGCTTCAATTTAAAAATACTATCTTATTAATTTCCGTAGATCGTATAGTGATTTTAGTCTGTACAACCCAAAAGCTAAAAAACGACTCCCCAGATTATAGATATCTCTTCGTCTTACCTTTGTGCACATTAATAATTTCACCCGCCCCTTTTGTGCATAATTTGATATAATCTGTAATCGACCCAATCATACTACCAGGCTGGCGCGTAGTAATACAGATATTATCGAAATTTTCATAATTTATTGTCAGTACTGGAACATTGTATTGATTTTCTCTACAGTTGAAAAGATTCGTATCAGTAATAAGACGCATCCAACAATGGGCTTTCTAGAGCCTGTTTTATATGAATTGATCACTCACCCATAGCTTGGAAAGTTTACATCAATCGACATTTTTGCCCACACAGCCTCCGGTCATGAAAGAATCCCAGGGTCAGCTACCTGGGTCCATACCCCAACAAACCTTAGTGAACACATGCATCATTATGTTACACCTGCCTCTCTGTCGTGCTCGCTGCATTTCGTTTCTGTTGAAATTTAGCCGGACGGCTACCTTGTTGGGAAAAAGCTAGTCAATTTGCTCTTCGTGTATGTCGTAAAATGTTTTGTTGTCTGAGTTGGGACTTTTTAATTGCATAGATGCATGGCCCCTTTATCCTTACTTTAACCAGGGACAGTAGATTAACAGGGACATGAAACTTCAGTACTGCTATTATCATTTTCCAATGTATGCTTGACTTGGAGTCAGGCCTGGTTTTAGAATATGCCCAATAGGTATTTACATGGAGAATAAATAAGAAAATATGTGTTTATAGTGGTCAGTTTCTACGAACTACTTCTTATATATTGCATTTTTATCCAAGCAAACCATGTCATCTGTTTAAGCACATAATGGGTTGTTGTTTGATGTTGAGTTTGAATATATACACCAAAAATTACACCTAAGCCATCTGTATAAAAATGAAGAAAATTTGTTTTCTTCCAGAAGTTTTTTTACCTCTTTTGTAGCAGCCTTTTTATATAAAAGTATTCACTCAATCTTTTTGAATTTTATATAAAACAACACTGGGACAGCTCATCTTTAGAATGGTATATTTCTTTTTAAGTTATGTTCAGTATGCTTGTAGGAGTATTTTGTAAAACACAGACAGTGTTTGGAATATTTTGCCTTATTTAATTGCATAGTCAATTATTGGAACACCTGTCCAGCCCAGTCCAAGTGGCAAGACAAGCATATTCTATAAAATAGGGCTAGAGTCCAATCACTTGTATTATAGATCACTGCTTTAACCGGTCTTGGTTTTTGACTGTTACTATCTACATGTAGTTTTATTTTCAATTAGTGGTGAACAAAAAGGTACAAGTAGGCAAAATTCAGGAAAAGGAGCAATCAGAAAAAGATTCCCACTCCAAAAACCGTGGGAAAAAAACTTAATAAACAATCAGTTACTTATACCATGAAAACATATCGTAAGCCGAATGAGCAGCTATTTTCCCAATAGCTGGCCACTTAGTTACCTAAACTTAACTAAATAATATGAAAACATACATTAAAGGCGACAACAGCACAAAAAAGTTTAAACACATGTAATGTGGATTCTGTCAATGGGATTTACTAATTTATACGTTGCCTTTCACTATTTGATAGGTTATAACACAAGCAACTACTATTTGATGGGTTCACATGCTATTAGTATCACTCTTGCTGTGTCCCAAACAGTCGCGGTATCATGTTGTAACAAAATTAGTTCGGTAAATCGTAGTACCTAAATTTTGATAAAAGCTTTACTTGTTTTTAAACCGAAAGTAGATTTGATCAGCGTTCATCAATTTAAAACAGTTGTAATTTCTTGCTAGGTTAGTATTTTTACATGAATTCTATACGGAAATGATCATTTTTGATTGCTTGTTCTATGCCTAGTCTTTATTAACTGGAAATTTACTGAATTGACGGAAAATTAGTGTATTTGGGCATCGATCTGAAAACAGCAGGTAGACGCTTATTAAAATGATAACGTCACGAGGCGCTTATTAACTAGGTATAACGAAGTAGCCACTTGACGCCCCGATGACAGAATAGACTAGTCTTGAAATCGAATCGCCCAAAGATTGTGACGTCACCCCTGGGGTATAAAAGGACCGTTTTGCTCGCAGATCGATTATTCTGGCTCTAGACTTTGGAGAGTGCACATCGAAGAAAATAAAAGCTATTTATTGAGAGGTGGCATTGGGACTTTGGTAGATTATTGTAAGGCGAAATAGGCTATCTAAGTGGCAGGGCAACCTCCGATCTGATAGGCCTAAGCAACCATACAAGTGCCGACCGGGTTCCATACATTTCTCAATAGGAAACTAGCTAGTGGTCTCATACTGGTTAGTGCTGTTTGGTACTGTTGGTACAAGGCTGAGAACTCTTTAAGTTGCAGCGCAAGCTCAGAATTAAGGGTTCGCCAGTCCAGACGGTATCATTGTGCTGAAGCTAACCATTGCAGAGACGCCTGTTTGTTTCATACTGAGGTGTGAAGCAGGTCGTTTCATACTAGGTGTACGAAACGGGTAGTATCAGACTAGGCATAGAACAGTGTGTTCAAACTTTAATGAAATGATTTTAATTGTTATTGTTGTACCAGTATTCCCTGTGATTATCTTTAATTCAATTTATCAATCCCAATCATTTTAAGAATAATCAAGCAAGTAGCTTCATACTGGTAAAGTGTCATACAATATATGTTTGTTGAAATCATCAGACTTGTGAAAAATTATTATAAAACGTGTATGAGTTAGGCAAACTCGGCAATATAAATACGTTACATTTGGTGGCAGCTTTAAGGGATATTTGATAATTTTCACATTATCACGAACCTAGTCTCAACATAGTAACCAGAGGACCAATGGTCCTGTAAACGCTCACCTGAGTCTGCTGCATATACCAATAAACATGTTTGAATATTATGGTATTTAACCCCAGTGCAGGGGCAGATGAAGCCCTTGGGCCGTTTTCTTTTTTCAGAATAATCAATATTCTGTCCATTTGCCGATTTCTTGCTGGCTTTTCCCTTCATATGACATTTTAACAGTTTTTCCCATCCAAATGCATGAGCAACCCATGTTGACCTTGCCATAAACTTGGTCAAGGTCATCAGAGGATCATGATTTATATATACATTGTAGTACTATAGCCATGGATGCCTCACGCCAAGTTTCATTGAAGTCAATCTATTGGTTTCAGAGAAGATATTTGAAGGGTTTTTACCATATATGGGCATGGCGGCCATCTTGGTCATGTGACCTAGATTATTAATATATACATTGGTCCCCCCATCCTATAGATGCTTCACATAAAATTTGGCTTCAATTGGCCAAGTGGTTTTGGAGGAGAAGATGTTTGAATATCATGGTAATATACATGTATATTGCCCCGGGGTGGGGACAGATGAGCCCCTGGGGTCCATTTTTTTCAGAATCATTAATGTTCAGTCCTACTGTCCATTTCCTGCAAGACTTTCACTTTAAATGACATTTTAAAAGTTTTCCCTATTCAAATGCATTGGCGACCTATGTTGACCTTGCCGTAAAAAAAGGTCAAGGTCATCACAGGGTCATGATTTATATACACATTGTAGTACTTGAGCCATCAATACTTCATGCCAAGTTTCTTTGAAATCGATCCACCGGTTCTGGAGAAGAAGATTTTTGAAAGGTTTTTACCATATATGGGCATTGCGGCCATCTTGGTCATGTGACCTGGATTATTTATATATACATTGATTACCCCTTCCTATTGATGCTTCACATAAAATTTGGCTTTGATTGGCCAACCGGTTTCAGAGGAGATGATGTTTGAATATTAAGGTAATATACATGTATATTCCCCCTGGGTGGGGGCATATGAGCCCCTGGGGTCCAATTTTTTTTCAGAATCATTAATATTCAGTCCTACTGCCCATTTCCTGCAAGACTTTCACTTTAAATGACATTTTAAAAGTTTTCCCCATTCAAATGCATTGGCGACCTATGTTGACCTTGCCGTAAAATAGGTCAAGGTCATCACAGGGTCATGATTTATATACACATTGTAGTGCTTGAGCCATCAATGCTTCATGCCAAGTTTCGTTGAAATCAGTCCACCGGTTCTGGAGAAAAAGATTTTTGAAGGGTTTTTACCATATATGGGCATGGCGGCCATCTTGGTCATGTGACCTGGATTTCTTATATATACATTGGTTCCCCCTTCCTATAGATGCTTCATATAAAATTTGGCTTTGGTTGGCCAAGTGGTTTCAGAGAAGAAGATCTTTGAAATTGTGGACGGACGACGGACGGACGGACGCCGGATCATGGCCATCCTATAAGCTCACCTTGTGAGCCTAACGGCTCAGGTGAGCTAAAAATGGAGAACGTATCAGCTAAGTTTAATGCTTCAATGAAAACTCTTGGTAAGAGATTAGAGGTCATGAGGAAAAAGAATGAATTAAACTTACTTCAAAACGAAGTCTTGACACTGGAAAGCGAACTGCGTGAGTTAGAAATGATTGATGAGCAGATGCATAAGGAGGACAGAGAGGAAACGTACCGGCGACGTTTGCCAGATATTCCTTCAGGACAAAGTGACCATGTTACAAGACAAGATATTCCTTCAGGACGAAGGGACCATGTAACGATGCATGAGCCGCCAGAGCTACACAGGTATGACGAGAGTAGTATAGGGAGGACAAATGAGCAATGCTGAGAATGCAATGTATGACTTCAAGTTTGAACCACAAACTTCGACTCCATTTGCGTCTGAACCGAAACACCAGGACGGTGCTAGTACAGCATTGTCGAAAACACAAGAAAAGAGTGGTGCAAAGGTGAAACCGGCAACATATGATGGAACTGGTCACTGGAAAGATTACAAGGCCCACTTTGATGCGTGTGCTGAGCTGAACAAATGGACAGAGAAGGAGAAAGGCCTGTACTTAGCTGTATCTCTAAGAGGCCAGGCTCAGGGCGTTTTCGGAAATCTAGCAGACAGATCGAATGACTTTAATGAGCTGACAAAGGCTTTAGAAGAGAGATTTGCACCGCCCAACCAGAATGAGTTGTACAGGGTGCAAATGAAGGAAAGAAGACAACGTGCTTCAGAAAGTTTGACAGAGCTGGGGCAAGACATTTGGAGATTGACAAATTTGGCCTATCCAACGGCACCCTCAGATGTAAGAGAAACGTTGGCAAAGGAGCAGTTTATCGATGCGTTAATAAGCTCGGACATGAGGCTCAGGATAAAACAAGCTCGACCAACTAGTTTGAATATGGCTGTTAGACACGCAGTCGAACTTGAGGCTTTTAATAAAGCTGAGAAGAAGCATGCTGAGGGACATGGCTTCATGCGGACTGTCGGTAACACTGAAACTTCATCAAAGATAGATCCTCCAAACAATTATGAAGACTTAAAGAAGACTATGATGGAAATGCAGAAGGCATTGGAAAATTTGTCCAGACAGAATAGGCAAAAGTATGCTGGTGATAATGATCAAAGTCAAAATAGCAAGAGACATGATTCCGTCACGACACAGGGTTCCACACCACAGAATACAAAGCGTAAGTGCTATCTTTGTGGCTCTGAAAAACATCTTCGATATGACTGTCCAAAGAACAAAGATACACAAAGTAAGGGTGGTTCTGACAAGAAAGGGAATGATAAAGTAAATTTGTCGAATTTCCAAGGATCGGGCTTGTACTTAACTGGAAAATTGAATGGATATGAGGTTGACTGTTTAGTCGATACAGGAGCAACACTCTCAGTATTATCTACAAGAGCTTGGAAAATTATGGATGGTCAGGGATCAAAGTTGAAGGCATTCGACAAAGAGATAGTATCAGCATCAGGAAATCCTCTAAGTATTGAGGGTACAACAACCGTTACTCTTGATTTTGATGGTACACGTTGTTCATGTAATGTGATAGTTGCTGATGTTGAATCGGATATTATCTTGGGACTAGACTTCTTAAAGAAAGAAAGGGGTCACATAAATGTTGAGACAAATAGCTTGGTTCTAAAAGATAAGGCATTTAAACTAAACTGTCATGGAAAACTTGGTTGTTACAGAATTGTTATGGCGGAAACAGTAACAGTACCAGCAAGGTCTGAAATGATAGTAATAGGGAAGGTTTCGGACAAAGCCATTCTAAAGGAGGACTTATGTGTGATAGAACCAACGATAAATGTTTATGAGAACGGTCAGTGCGTTGCTAAGAGTTTGATACATGGTAAACAAACAGTGCCATTAAGAATTATGAACCTTACAAATGAAGCCCAAAAAATCAGTCCCGGTGTTCAAGTAGCGACAGCAAGTCCTGTTTCAGAAGTAAGGAAAGTGTATACAAGTGAGAATGTGTTACAAAGAGACGCAGTTCCTGACCACTTGCAGGACCTGTATAAACGAGCAGTCCATGGGTTAAGTAAGGAACAACAAAAGCAAGTGGCAAAACTTCTTACAAAGTATGGTGATGTATTTTCAAAGAATGATGCAGATCTTGGAAGAACAGGTATTATTCAGCATAAGATACCAACAGGACAGACACAACCAATCAAGCAGCCTCCAAGGCGTGTGCCTGTAAACATGAATAAAGAGGTTGATGCACAGATACAGGATATGTTGGACAAGGATGTGATTCAGCCATCGAAAAGTCATTGGGCAAGCAGCATCGTCCTTGTGAAGAAGAAAGATGGAACACAGAGATTCTGTGTGGACTATAGGAAGTTAAACGATGTCACTGTCAAGGACGCGTATCCTCTGCCTCGTATAGATGAATCGTTGGATCAACTAGTTGGAAATCAGTGGTTTTCATGTTTAGACATGAACTCCGGGTACTGGCAGGTGGAAATGGCGGACAGTGATAGAGAGAAGACAGCATTCAATAGTCGAAGGGGGTTATACGAATTCAAAGCCATGCCATTCGGGTTGTGTAACGCGCCAGCGACCTTCGAACGACTAATGGAAACAGTGCTTGCAGGCCTTCATTGGCACATATGTTTAATCTATTTGGATGACATAATAGTGACTGGAAAATCGTTTGAGGATATGGTAGCAAATCTGAGTGAAGTGTTCGAACGTTTCAAGACAGCTGGTTTGAAGCTAAAAGCCAGAAAATGCAATCTTTTTGCTACCGAGGTTGAATTCCTGGGACACGTAGTATCATCCGACGGAATTAAGACAGACCCAAAGAAAACTGAAGCTGTAAAGAATTGGCCCACACCTACATGTGTGAAAGAAGTACGTTCGTTCCTGCGGATATGTAGCTACTACAGACGCTTCATATATCGATTCTCGGACGTGGCGAAACCATTACATATGTTAACAGAAAAGGGTCAGGCATTTATATGGACAGATGAGTGTAAGATGGCATTCGAAACTCTGAAGCAAAAACTTACGGAAGCACCTATCCTCGCTCATCCGGATTTTGAAAAAGAGTTTATCCTGGACACGGACGCAAGTGATGTGGCGATTGCAGCGGTTTTATCACAGAAGATAGATGGAAAGGAACACGTGATAGCTTATGCCAGCAAGACGCTGAGTAAGTGTGAAAGACGGTATTGTGTTACCAGAAAAGAACTGCTAGCAGTAGTTAACTATGTAAGGCACTTTAGGCATTATCTGTATGGGAAAAAGTTCACCTTACGTACTGACCATGGTTCCCTAAGATGGATTATGAATTTCAAAAACCCGGAAGGATAGGTAGCCAGGTGGTTGGAAATTCTATCATCTTACGATATGAAGATAGAACATAGAGCTGGCCGATTGCATAGCATCGCTGATGGTTTAAATAGACAAGTGTGTAAACAGTGTGGTTTGAACTGCAAAGGAAAACGGAAGCAAAGAAGTGCTGTAATTTCTCGGATAGAAGAGCTTCGCCAGGTACCAGGAACAGATGGTGAACCTCTTGGCCTTATCACAGCACAGGAAGAAGATGATGAAGTTTCAATAGTGAAAGAGTGGGTCAAGGAAGGGTCACGACCTGATTTAAAGGATATTCAAGACAGAAGCTTTTACCTGAAATCCTTATGGACACAATGGGATAGACTCGCTATCAAGGACAACCTGCTCGTGAGAAAATGGGACATAGTGGAAACGGGTCAAACACTTTGGCAAACTATAGTTCCACTAAAACAGAGAAGGGTAGTACTGAACTATTCACATGACATCAAAGCCTCTGGTCATCTTGGAATCAAGAAAACCCTTGGGAGAATAAGACAACGGTTCTACTGGCCAGGCCTTCGAAACGATGTCCAGACCTATGTGAATGGCTGTGAAACATGTGCTAAAAGAAAAGGCCCTGGAAGGATAAGGCGAGCTCCTATGCAACTAGCTAGAAGTGGGTATCCATTAGAGAGAACAGCTGTTGATATTTTGGGAGAGTTGCCCGAGACAGAAGATGGAAATAAGTACATATTAGTGGTAGCTGACTATTACACGAAATGGACTGAAAGTTATCCCATGCCGAACATGGAAGCATCCACAGTAGCTGAAATAATGGTGAAAGAATTCATAGCAAGGTACGGTATACCGTCAAAGATACACTCAGACCAAGGAAGACAATTCGTTAGCAAATTGTTCAAGGAGATGTGTAGGCTCTTGCAAATTGAGAAAACGCAAACAACGCCGTATCATCCTGAATCGGACGGCATGGTTGAACGTTTCAACCGCACGTTGTGTACAATGCTCAGTGCTTTCGTAGATGAAAACCACAGAAATTGGGATAAGCAGCTTCCATTTGTAATGATGGCTTATCGCGCAGCCGAACATGAAACTACTGGTATGAGCCCGAATAGACTGATGTTAGGGCGAGAAACAACAACTCCGTTGGAAATAATGTATGACATGCCCCCTAGTGTAAAGTCTATACCTGAAAATCAATATGTGTGGGAATTACAAGAAGCAATGGAAAATGCACATAAATTTGTAAGGTCACACACTGGTAGGGCAACATTAAGGCAGAAAAAGTTTCATGATAGTTCCTTATCGTACGAAACATATGTCGAAGGTGATAAGGTGTATGTATTATTCCCAGTGAAAAAGCCTGGTCATTCACCTAAGTTCACATGGTATTGGAAAGGTCCATTTGAGGTTAAGAGAAGACTGTGTGATGTCCTGTATGAGGTTGATTGTGGAAGGACTGGTGCTTTACAAATAATTCATACAGAAAGGATGAGCAAGGTCAAGAGTCAAATTTTAAGGGGTGAAGAAATACTGGTTCCAGCTGAGATTGCTGATGAAGAAGCAGATTTAGAAGAGCAGGAACCAGCTAGAACACCAAGTGTGGATCAGTCAGAAGAAGAAGAGACTAGGTATACCACAAGAGGTAGAAGGGTTAAAAAACCAGAGTGGTTTATAGATTTTGTTTCTTCTCTTTTAAGGTGTGATCATCGGCTGATGGTTAACACAAAGACCACGCCAAGAAAGCCAATGGCAGAGAGCAAGGTGATCTGTCCGGTGTGCAAGAAGGACATACCTGAGGGCCAGACATTTGAACAGCATGTTGTGGGCTGTGCTAAGACCAAGGTGAACCAGCTCAGCCAGTGTGGAATTTGTAAGGTGACATTCATTAAGGACGAGTATAGGAAAAGGCACATGAAGAGAGAACATGGCAAAGAGGCAGCAGGAAGGCACTCTGACTGGGACTCAGGCCCAGAAGTGGAAGTAGGGGATGTAGAAAAGGATCCGTGTGTCCGGAAGCGAAGTTTGCCCAGACCGGTAGCTGCACCATCAAAAGTGGCCCGTCAGAGTGTTGAAAGCGGTCAATCAGCGGAGGAGAATGTCGTGCCTAGACCAATGTTCAGAGACACGCCATTAAGGAGAGTTGCACACATCGCCAAGGAAAAGAAGGTGGATGCTGTCACTTCTGCTGGAGTGACTAGCCAAGTTAGTGATGAACGTCCTCCAACAACCAGACGAGATCAGGCAATTCAGACAGATAAGGAGGTAGAGAAAGCCAGCTGTGAGCACTGTGAGCTCATATTTGGAGATAGACTGATGCTATGCCTGCATCAAGGAATCCATGCTGTGGACAACCCACTACGTTGCAATGCTTGTGGCTATCTGAGTCACGATAGGCTGGAATTTTTCAGTCACATCACATGGGGACACAAAAGGAACTAATATGGAAAGCACCTCATTCATGTGTGATTATGTTTAAGGCAACATAACCTTTACTGATCTAAGTATGTGTTCTCTAGAATCCATGATGTGTTCAAACTGTAGGAAGTGATAGCTGCAGTATTTTTATATTTTGTTTTTCAACTGAAAGAATCAGTTATGAAGTTTAATATGTGGACGTGTAAAACTTAAAGGATAATAAATGTTTAAAGACTTAGGAGAGAAAGTATGATCGGTAGTACCATTTCATTATCAAGATAGATAATGCAGTACCTTGTTTATGCAATTAAAGCATATATGTGTTTATTTGTTCATGATCTGTTTCAAAATACAAAACCCCAAACCCATAATTATAATGGTAAAAAAAAAATGATGATGATGATAATATTCATGATATTATAGTATGATTAAGCGGGACGCTTAAACCCGGAGGCGTGGGTAGTGTAACAAAATTAGTTCGGTAAATCGTAGTACCTAAATTTTGATAAAAGCTTTACTTGTTTTTAAACCGAAAGTAGATTTGATCAGCGTTCATCAATTTAAAACAGTTGTAATTTCTTGCTAGGTTAGTATTTTTACATGAATTCTATACGGAAATGATCATTTTTGATTGCTTGTTCTATGCCTAGTCTCTATTAACTGGAAATTTACTGAATTGACGGAAAATTAGTGTAGTTGGGCATCGATCTGAAAACAGCAGGTAGACGCTTATTAAAATGATAACGTCACGAGGCGCTTATTAACTAGGTATAACGAAGCAGCCACTTGACGCCCCGATGACAGAATAGACTAGTCTTGAAATCGAATCGCCCAAAGATTGTGATGTCACCCCTGGGGTATAAAAGGACCGTTTTGCTCGCAGATCGATTATTCTGGCTCTAGACTTTGGAGTGCACATCGAAGAAAATAAAAGCTATTTATTGAGAGGTGGCATATTGTAAGGCGAAATAGGCTATCTAAGTGGCAGGGCAACCTCCGATCTGATAGGCCTAAGCAACCATACAAGTGCCGACCGGGTTCCATACATTTCTCAATAGGAAACTAGCTAGTGGTCTCATACTGGTTAGTGCTGTTTGGTACTGTTGGTACAAGGCTGAGAACTCTTTAAGTTGCAGCGCAAGCTCAGAATTAAGGGTTCGCCAGTCCAGACGGTATCATTGTGCTGAAGCTAACCATTGCAGAGACGCCTGTTTGTTTCATACTGAGGTGTGAAGCAGGTCGTTTCATACTAGGTGTACGAAACGGGTAGTATCAGACTAGGCATAGAACAGTGTGTTCAAACTTTAATGAAATGATTTTAATTGTTATTGTTGTACCAGTATTCCCTGTGATTATCTTTAATTCAATTTATCAATCCCAATCATTTTAAGAATAATCAAGCAAGTAGCTTCATACTGGTAAAGTGTCATACAATATATGTTTGTTGAAATCATCAGACTTGTGAAAAATTATTATAAAACGTGTATGAGTTAGGCAAACTCGGCAATATAAATACGTTACAATGTGTACATCTCAGCAATCAACAAATAACACAACGCTACAACACCATATTTTAAATTATAGTGTCGGTTCGGTGCGACACTTGCTGGAGTGCAAGGTGGCGAGATGTCCAGAGGTCTGGTGGCGAAACGACCCTGCTATGGGAGGACGTCGAATGCAACCTACATCCGGGCATGCGCGGGCAGACGAAATCTAGAATCCATTGCAAGGCGACATTGCTGAAGCTTCCCCGAGACAGAGGGCTTTTTACCTACTTATATCAGTTGGCTGGAGTGCCTGGAAGACTTATTTAGGTAACTAATCCCTTACACGTCCCGAGCGACGCTTTAATGGTGTCAGAAGTGATTCCGAACTATAAATTTCGGTGACTGAAGATTTGACACGGCGAAAACAGGGTCTGGTTTTGACAAAGTTTCCGTGTCCAATATCTTCTTTATTTACTGAGATATTTCGGTCATTTGTACATCAAAACTTATTTTAGGATAAATTCTTCTAAATTATTCACCAAATTCTGACAATTTCGTAATTTTTGCAAAAAAAAAAAAAATAGAAAAATTAATGTCACGTGACTAAATTCCGCGCGAAAATTCGCCGACCGGAAAACCAGACAACTTCCGCCGAACTGTCATTTGGAGAAAAACGCGGAAGTGAGTTGAAAAATATAGTAAATTTGTTTATTTCTTTCAAATACCTCAAAATTTGGAAATTTTTGGCTATCCAAATCAAGTATTTAATTTATTCACATAAGTTTGTCAACTGTCAGTGACAATTTTTAATCTTTTGACCACTTTATCAGACTTTGCATTTTGTAAACAACATAATGACACCTTTTTGTTGTGCTTCCAGTTTTCCTGGCCCATTTACCTCCATTTTATCAACATCATTTTGTGCTGAAGTACCCGTGTGGTACCACCCCGTGCTGAAAGTTTACCTTCAACACTGAGTTCCCGTTTGGAACACCTGTGACATCGGCTGTTCTTAGATGAGTTACCTTTGAAGTTGTGGCTGCCGTGAAACAGACCCGTTTGGTTTAGTTTCCCTTTTGTTGTTGACAGATCAACGTTTATACATCAGTGTAAGATATATTTTCAGATACCTATTCTGTTTTATGGTGTATTTCACACTTATGATGTGATTACTTTTTCATTGTCCTGTTTGGACTAGTACATTCCAAGGGATTAACCGATAACGTTTTACATGTCTGATAGGGGAAATACGTTCGAATAATTTAATTTCCGAAAAAAAAAAAAAAAAAAAAAAAAAAAAACGAGAAGAAGAGAAGAAAGATAATCATAAAAACGTAAAACATGAATTACACAGTAATTGCTCATTAGTAAAATATGCTGATTTATTTTGAGCAGTTTTGCCATGTTTTTGATTATTTGAACAATTTTGCAGACTGTTAGACACTGTCATTTTCTTTCAATCGTAAAACTTTGAAAAACTAGTATAGTAAAAATTCAATATGATTTTTGAGTGACAGTGTGTAGCATTTTAGTGTTGCTAAGTTACTTCTCTCGACGTTTCCAAACATTCCCATATATAGTATGATTTTTAATGTTGAACAATAAATAAGCAATTTCATTTCGTAAAAATATTGAATTAGTCGAGAAAGGTAATTTCGAACTTGAAATATTTCTTTCTGTCTGGAATAATTGCCCACCTCCAGTTCATCAGCACACATATCAGAAAACAATTTTAGCTGAAGTGAGGTTGACATATTATTCAGTGTCTGTCATCTCTGCCTATCTTTATTTACCATTTACTTTACGTGATGGGATTGAAACAGATGCTTGTCTGACTTTTAAAATTGCCTAATTTTTGAAATTAGTTGGCCATCCATCAACTAATAAGTCGGCTTACATCTTTGACATTAGTTGGCCATCCATCAACTAATAAGTCGGCTTACATTTTTGACATTAGTTGGCCATCCATCACCTAATAAGTCGGCTTACATTTTTGACATTAGTTGGCCATCCATCACCAAATAAGTCGGCTTACATTTTTGACATTAGTTGGCCGTCCGTCTACCATTCAAAAGGTTACTGTACTTAATTGAAATTAGTCGGCTGTCCATCCACACTTTAATAGGCTGCTTTATTTAATATTTAATAGTTGGCCGTCCGTCAACAAATTTTTCTGAATTTGTATTAGTCTCAGACAGGTTATTGACCAAAATGGCTTATGCGTCCACTAGGTCCTCAAGAGGTAAATTAATGATAAATTTCTGTCGCGAACAGGAATTAATGGTTTTGCCCCGTGTGGGCAAAAAGACTGCGAAAATCATATCGAAATTCAGAGACCTCAGTGGTAATATAACCCCAGATAATATTCATGAAATTCAGAAGTTAAGTATCACTGAAGAATTATTAGATATGATTGACTTCACAATCAATACAGATTATGATTATGAGGAAACTCACCTGAAATCTGTTGAAAAGCCCCCATTTCTAAAAGGAATCAGAGGGGAAGATCCACATGAATTCCAAAAAAGAATGATTCGAGTCATAGATGAGAAGAATGGAAAATCAAACTTAGCTTCCACTCCGATACCTCCAGTTAACACACCTCGGATGTCTACCAAGGATTTTGAAGATGCCAGACGCAAAGTTGTCGAAACTCCTAACAGACAAGAGGTTAGATATGATAGAGATGATGAGGAGGATTTTGATGAGGAAGATTATTATTTAAGGAGACCCTCAAGGAGCAGTAAGAGGAAGCCCAGGTCAGAAAAGCATCGACGACCTGCATATTCTCCTGGTTGTACTCCTACACGTCTTTTGTCAGAGGATGATTTTGATGACGAGGAGGATGATTATGGTGCATGGGGACGTTCTCGTAGGGACAAATCCAATTTCAAACCAGCATCTTTACCAAAGAGTTTGACGTATGATGGGAAAACGAACTGGATAGCCTTTAAAAGGAAGTTCATTCGATATGCTGCTGCTTCGAAATGGACTGAAGAGGAATGTCTAGATGCTTTATGTTGGTGTCTTACTGGCAAGGCATCAGACTTTTACGCCCTTATATCTGAACGGAATGAAGACATGGCGTATTTTGAATTACTTGGACGACTTGAGAAACGGTTTGGGACTCGAGAACTCCCTGAAACTCTATATGCCAAATTCTCCCAAGCAGTTCAATCCCAGGATGAAGACCTTGAAGATTGGGCTGATAGAATCCAGACATTAGCCATCAAAGCCTTCAAAGGATTACCGGAACAACATATGATGAAACAAGCCATCGTTCGGTTTTGTCAAGGCTGTACAGACAAAGAAGCCGGGCAGGCTGCATGTAATGCACGCCCAAAATCCTTGGACAAAGCTTTGGATCATGTTAGATGGTTTCAGTATACCCATCAAGCCATTTATAGATCCAGTCGTGCGAGGGATCAAAAAAGGATTCAAGGCTCTGATTGTGACCGGGTGTCGCGAGCATCCCTGAAACAGGACAGATATTGGGGTAGCGAGGATGGCGATAGTGACACAGCGGAGTTCCTCTCAGCGAGTGCTGCACGTGAAGATTTTAAGAAAGGACAGTTTACCAAGAAAGAGGATGGGTCAAATAGATTGGATGCCCTTGAAACTACTATGAGTCAGGTTTTGTCCGGACTGGAGAAAGTAGCAACAGCGGTGAATAAACTGAACTATCGAAGATATTCAAGGTCGCCTTCACCAGGAAAAGACGGTTGCTATTTCTGTGGGTCTGATGATCACTTCAAGAAACAATGCCCCTTATGGCTTGAGAAACAGGACAATGAGAAACATGTTGCCTTCAGGGAGGATTTAAACAAGTCAGGGTCGGACAGCAAGGCCAAACCCCGACCCGGACAATAGAAAAAGGCCTCTCAATACAAACAAAATTGTTAGCAGCAGTTAATGGTCCTGTATGTGACCCTGCTGCAATAGACAGTAAAAAATCCAGAGGGGCAAAACAAATATTCTCTACGAAAGATAGAGTTTCTGATGTTAGCATTCCTGATATCACTCTAGATTCCAATGTGGGGGTAGATGTAGAAAATCTAGTTACATCAAATGATGGTGCTGAGCCGGCTTGCGTGGAAGAAGCAAGCACTATTTCTCATGAGCCCACTGACTCAAGAATTGATGGTGCCGAATTGGCCGGTATGAACGAAATGATCACAACCTCGATGAAACATAATGGAGAGGAACAAGGGAACATTACACCAACGAATGAAGTTCCAGAGGAAATAGTCACCATCATGCAAACCCATCCCTCACGGTCCTACAAAGTGAAATTGACAGTTCAGGGCGAAGTGGTCAATGCTGTGGTGGATACTGCGGCTGAAGGCACACTTATATCGGACAGGGTTTTTGACCAATTTAAGGTGAAGCCTCCAGTGATTAGGAATTGCAAGTTGGCCACTGCAGGAAGAGAACTTCTAATGAAAGCATTTGTGGTAGGACCTGTTAAAATAAAACTGGGTGATACACTTTACCATGAAGTAGTGTACGTGGCCCCAATTGATGATGACATGCTGTTGGGCTTTGACTTCCTGAAGAAACATGGCGCCCGACTGGACATGAGAAGAAATGAGCTAGAAGTGGGTGACAAAATCATTGGTCTCCAGTTAGGAGAACCGCTTCCAGAACCACGTGTTGCTAGGGTGAGTGTAGACAAGAGGAGAGTTATACCACCAAATTCTGTTGCTAAAGTCAAGTGTAAACTGAGTCGAGAACTATCAACAGATTATATTTTGCAGGGTGAACCCAGCACAAAATACTTGGTACCTAGGTCAGTTCACACAAACGGATCAAATACTGTAGCTTGTGTGATGAACATTACAGACAACTTTATTGTAATGAAGAAGGGAATGGATCTGGGTACAGCAACAGAATTTGACAGCGAAGTAATGGAATTATCTGAAGAGGATGAGGAAGTGAATGTCAGTGAAGGGACACATTCTCCGTGCGGGAATGCTTCAACTGAAGGGGTAGATGTCAATGAAGCAGAAAGTTCCCCATGTGGGAAGGCTTCAGTTGATGCCGAGATATTGAATATCCAGGAAGAGAATAGTTCTCCGGGTGGGAATATTCCGGATCATATTAAACTCATGGTAGATAATTCAAAAGATCACCTCTCAGAAGAACAGGTACAGGAGTTGACAGAATGCTTGATGGAGTTTCAAGATGTATTTGCTAGGGATGAGTTTGATCTCGGAGACTTCACAGAACTTGAGCACGAGATTGATACAGGAGATGCTAAACCAGTCAAAGAGCGTGCAAGGCGTACACCAGCTTGTTTTGTTGGAGAAGAAGAAAGTCATCTTAAGAAAATGTTGGAGGCCGGCGTCATCCAACCATCAACTTCGGATTGGGCATCAGCTCCTGTATTAATAAGAAAAAGAGATGGGTCTGTGCGCTGGTGCATCGATTACCGGGGACTTAATGCAGTTACTGTGAAGGACGTTTTTCCTTTACCGCTGATAGAGGACTGTATGGACTCACTGGCTGGTAAAGAATGGTTTTCGAAATTAGACGCGAATTCTGCATATTGGCAGATTAGGATAAAGGAGTCTGATCGGAAAAAAACCGCGTTCACAACAAAATATGGTTTATTTGAACATGTGAAAATGGGGTTCGGGTTGTGTAATGCACCAGCAACTTTCTCCCGAGTGATCAATTTAGTTATGAGGGGTTTGAACTGGAAAACGGCATTAGCATTCTTGGATGACATCCTCATTATGGGTCGAAACTTTAAGGACCATCTAGAAAATTTGAGACAGGCACTGGAACGGTTTAGGAAATATCGGCTTCGTCTTAAACCCAAAAAGTGCATCTTTTTCCAAACAAAGGTGGAATTTTTGGGCAGAATCATAAGTAAAGATTCAATGGAGATGTCATCTGAGGATTGTTCGGCAGTGTCTGAGTGGCCCGTGCCAAAAAATGCTAAGGATGTTGAGCGCTTTCTGGGCCTAGTAAATTATCATAGGTCATTTGTTAAAAACTTTGCTCAGATTGCAGTTCCGTTATACAGAGTAACGGGTAAACAAGAATTTCAATGGGGAGAGGCTCAAGCCGAAGCTTTTGAGCAATTGAAAAAAGCTCTTGTTAACCCGCCGGTCCTAGCCTTGCCCAATCACCGTGATGATTGGATTTTGGACACTGACGCGTCAGATAACGCCATTGGGGCCGAATTGCTCCAGGTTCAGAATGGGGAAGAGCGTGTAATCGCGTATGCTAGTCTGGCACTTACTGCAGAGCAACGACGGTATTGTACAACCAGAAAGGAATTGTTAGCTATAGTTCGCTTCACTCGTCAGTACCGTTATTACCTTTTAGGCCGACCATTTAAGGTACGGACCGACCACAATAGCCTAATATGGCTATTACGTTTCAAAGATCCGCAGGGTCAGTTAGCGCGCTGGATTGAGGAACTAAGCCAGTATACAATGGTTCTGGAATACAGAAAGGGTAAGCTGCATGCCAATGCTGACGCGCTGTCCCGGGCCAAAGATGAAACCTGCTGTGAAGGATTTAAACCAGGGATCCAGCTGCGTGACCTTCCGTGTGGAGGCTGTAAACACTGTACCAGAGCAGATCAACAGTGGTCATCTTTCCACCAAGATGTGGATGACGCGGTTCCTCTCGCCAGGGGTGCAGAAACATTGAAATGGGCTCCGTGGGATCCTGGAATACACTCACCAGAGGAGGAAGAAGATCTGCCAACGGTTGTGGCCATGCTAAAAGCCAACAGAGTAATGGTTGGTGAAGACGAGGTAGAAGTAAATGTGTGTCCTGTAGTGACACCAGATGAAGGGACCTGTTGGGGAATGAACTCGGATCAGCTAAAGACGGAGCAAAACAAGGACACAGATCTAGAAATCATTTTGACGTGGCTGAGGGACGGAGCGACTCCTTCAGAAGGTGCATTATTCCTGGCTAGTCCGGCCGCAAAATTTTATTGGATCAACAAGGAGCGGTGCCTGTTGATGGATGATTTGTTGTACTGTTGGAATAAGGAGGGGACAAACCCGTGTTTGGTAGTCCCTTCAAGTATGAAACAATCAGCACTACAGATGAACCATGATATTCCAATGGCCGGACATCAGGGTGTTGGACGCACTAAAGCACGCATGAAAGAAAAGTTCATATGGTTCCAAATGTCCGGTGAAATTGAACAGTATGTGCTATGTTGTCCAGCTTGTGGTCAGAACAAGAAATCCGGGCGGTATGGTGTTCATCCGATGCAAGAATATCATGCGGGTGCACCGATGGAACGCGTCCACATAGACTTCCTTGGGCCGCTGCCCAAGACCGCGGCGGGTAATGAACACATACTGATGATGGTGGATCAGTTTACGAAGTGGGTAGAAATCATCCCATTGCCATCACAAACTGCTGAAGTCACTGCTCGGACCGCAGTAAATGAATTCTTCTCAAGGTTTGGATGCCCATTTTATCTGTTTTCAGACCAGGGCCGGAACTTTGAGAGCAGACTCTTCACGGCTATGTGTGATGTTCTTCAGATACAGAAGACCAGGACTACCCCATATAGACCATCTGCCAATGGACAGGCTGAAAGATATAACCGAACACTAATGGATGCTGTCCGGTGCTTTATCGGAAAGAAACAAAACCAGTGGGACATTTATCTGCCCCAGCTTGCCGGAGCAATGCGTTCTTCAGTGAACCGTCACACGGGGTACACGCCAAACAAATTAATGCTAGGACGTGAAGTCAACACTCCTGCTGATATTATGTTTCCCTCCCCAAATAGTGGACCGGATGAAGGAACAGACAAATATGTAAAAGATCTGGTTCAAAACATGAAAGAGGCCCATGAAACTGCCCGTCGGACCTTGAAGACATCCCAGAAGAGAATGAAAACAAAGTATGACCTAAGAGTATTGCAGAGATCCTATCAAGAGGGGGATGTAGTTTATCTGCTGGATACGGCTTCGGTGAAGGGAAAGTGTAGAAAATTATTACCCCCCTAGAAAGGTCCGGCCATTATCACCAAAAGGGTCACTTCGGCTCTGTTTCGTGTAAAATTGCGGAATGCTTTGTTTTCTGTTAATCACGACCGTATCAAACCTTGTCGTGATCGTACACTCCCAAATTGGATTGTGAACTTTAAACTTCAGTCTGATACAGATGAGGACCTGGAGGATTCCAAGATTTACTGCTTCTGTAAGAAGCCGTGGAATAACCAGTTCATGATCCAGTGCGATTTCTGTCAGGAGTGGTACCATGGAAAATGTGTGGATGTTACCCCAACAGAGGCACTTAATATTGATAAGTATAAGTGCCGTGCATGCCGTTAGCATGGAAAGATTAGTTTGAAGAATCTCTATAACTCTGTTTTCTGTCTTCAGGTGATGGAGCCGACGCTTCCCATCAGAGCTAGAGACTTCAGCCACTATGTCGCTGAACAGACAGAGGAGAGAATCCTTCTGGACCCTGAAGAGTTGTTCTCGAGTCTGTATAATGTGGTTGGATTAAAGACGGAGACTGCTCATATGCTAGTTATGGGTCAAGTGGATTTGGCGAAGAGACGGAAGCTCGCCGTTGGCTGGAGCATGCCGCTTACTTCGGGACCATCATGTTTACAAGGAAGTGGGTTGAGGACAATATCGGCAAAAAGAAAGTTAAGCCCACAAGGAAGTTTAACCCTTCAAATTCCAACACTAGACCCATCAGTGTCCCCTCCCCGATGGAAGAGGATTCTGACCAATCACCTAAAAGGAGTTGGAAAAAACAACGTCCTCGCAGGCCACAGTCGAAGTCACCCATGAGAGACAACTCTGAACAAGATCATGGAAGGATGTCAAGGATAGACAACCAGGGAACCCTTCCAAATTGGTCCAGAAGATCAGGACATAGAGATTCTCATCAAGAAGGTTCGCGTGCTTCGTTAGGTCGCGTTGAGAGAGGGGCCAGCAACAGGACTCACTCAACAGGAAGACCAGTGCAGAGTGAGGCGACTCGTGCCTCATCAGGACGTGTTGAGAGAGAGGCCAGCAACAGGATTCGCTCAACAGGAAGGCCATCACAGAGTGAGGTGACTCGTGCCTCATCAGGATGTGTTGAGAGAGAGGCCAGCGACAGGACTCGCTCAACAGGAAGGCCATTACAGAGAGAGGTGACTCGTGCCTCATCGGGATACGTTGAGGAAGAGGCCCGTGATAGGTCTCCCTCATATTTTGCAGACTGTCATAAACGGAAGAGGTCCCCTGTGCATAGAGACAGGAGTAACAGACTTCAGGCTTTGGAGCCTTTACCAAAGGAGCGACGTGTCGATGAAGAGGCCCGTGACAGGACTCCCCTTACCATCACTGTCGCATCAGAAGACATATCGGGTGCACCTGTTAATGAGCATAGAGGTGATCTTCCAAGAGCTGGGCGATCCAGAAAAAAGGGGCAAGCGAAAAATCTACCCTTGTCCTATGGTCGGCTGTGAAGAAACAACTCTCAGGCTAAAGTGGCATGTGTTACATCAACATGTTCCTGAGATCTTCAATGAAGACTTGATGCCGAGTACAGAATTGTCAAGTAGGAGATATGCCGCGCTTTCAATCTTGGCTAAAACTCTCCATGGACCTTCAGCTCAAGTAGACGGCCTGGTGGACACTCTGAATAAATTCGACCTGATCGGCAATCTAGGGGAAATCAAAGATAACCAGGTCAAGGCCATGAGGGAAATGTGCTTGGTGATGGACTGGCCGATGCCAGATGTCTTCTGCCTGAAACCAATGAATTCTGCGGCTTGCCTCATACATTGGAGAGCTCTTACAGCCCTACTTCAGAACCTACCACCGGGGGTTAGAGAGGATTTTCGCCAAACTTTCCAGGACTCGAAGTCCAATATTCCTGCTCCTGTTGGTGAAGCGGATATTTCCCAGCTGCGTGAATCTTCTCCAGATCCGACTCCAGCGAGGCTTGTATATGACTCGCATTTCCATCTGGATCGACTTCAGTGGTCAATGAATCTTTCACAGGAAAGTTCATTTTCACAGACTATGGCTGCCATTGGACCCATCCCAGTTGATTATCAACTCGATGTTGCAGGAGGAACAGCTGTATTCTGTGACATTGACTTCTATCCAACCCCTGAGAGGATAAATTCGCTCATCTCAGAGTCCGTCTCAGTGGCTATTGGGGTACACCCCAAAGCAACAGATATGACCGAGGCAGAGGAGATGAAGTTCAACACCACGTTTGGACACCCTAGTGTTACTGTCCTTGGAGAAATTGGGTTGGACTGGACTACCCATTATTTGGATTGGCCACGCCAAGAACGACAATTCGTCAAGCTCCTTCATTATGCCAATACCAAACAAGTCGTAGTCGTTCTCCATTTGAGGGGCCTGTCCTCTGATCCTCTGGGAAGAGAAGTTAGCCTACGTGGTTTGGCTCTGGCAAAAGAGATACTGTCTAAGGATCAAGTCATCCATCTTCATTGTTTCTCCGGACCTCCGGATGTTGTCAAAGCTTGGTTGCGTGAATTTCCGAATACCTATTTTGGATTTACAAACATGGTGAAGAACTTCAGTTTCATCCAGCGCCAAGGCCTTAAAGCTATTCCTCAGAATCATCTTCTCTTGGAGTCGGATGCACCTTATTTCCGACCAGTGGATCAGGATTTCTTGTGTAATGCACCATGTTTGTTGGGGTATACCGCGGAGACAGTCGCCAACATCCGACAAGAAGAATATGAAGATGTATTGTCACAGACCACTGACAATGCACTCAGGATCTACACCTACACTGGTCAAAGACAGTAATGCCCAGCAGTTAGTAATGAAGGAGTTATGGGCTCGTGTTGGACCTACTTACTTCATTGGAGATATATGGGCCCGTGCTGGACCTATTTAATTTTTAAAGAATGATTTATGGGCCCGTGCTGGACCTGTTTTAATTCACAAGTAGTGAAGAAATGTATGTTATGTGTTACTTTATGTTGTTGTTCTGACTTTTATTTTTAATCAAGACTTTCATTCCACAGCTAAAGTATATGCACAATATTTAAAAAGATTGCCGGATGCCTGTCTTATTCTGCAATCTATTAAAGGGTTTGGGTATAGTGCATAGTTTAAAAAGGGGAGGGGGTTGTCTGTTTTTTTAAAAAAAAAAAATCTGTGGACCCCGATTTTGGGTCCTTTTCAACAAAAGAGGGGAAAGTATAGTGTCGGTTCGGTGCGACACTTGCTGGAGTGCAAGGTGGCGAGATGTCCAGAGGTCTGGTGGCGAAACGACCCTGCTATGGGAGGACGTCGAATGCAACCTACATCCGGGCATGCGCGGGCAGACGAAATCTAGAATCCATTGCAAGGCGACATTGCTGAAGCTTCCCCGAGACAGAGGGCTTTTTACCTACTTATATCAGTTGGCTGGAGTGCCTGGAAGACTTATTTAGGTAACTAATCCCTTACACGTCCCGAGCGACGCTTTAAAATTAAGGAAACCAAAACAGTAGAGACAGGAGATCTTAACCTAATAGCGGAGGACTGAAGTGAACGTGGTGTCAAAAATCAATAAATAAATCATCAAAATGTTTGGACATTTGAAGGGGTCAGTGCAAGAATATGTCTAAGTCCACTTTTGTCAAAATTTGATTGAGTTATTGGTGCCACTGCGTACAATACTGGTGTGGTATTGTCAGTTTGACGTTTCACCAGTAAACTATTCTGATTTTGATTCTTACAAAAAGCTACATCTTGATATATAGTTTGTGATACTTGTTACATTTTGTTCATATGAAATTTGTATTTAAAAAAAATTCAAAGCGTGCTAAGTCTATTTTGAGTGAAAGATCATGCTTAGTCCACACGTTGCACAGTGGTTATTGTAAGAGCATACCTTAGTCCAGAGAAATGTTATAGTTTCATATACAGGCAGAAAATGTGTCTCTGGCCCTTAGGTGCTCCCTATATTTGACTTGAGGCAATGAGATTAATGAAATATTCACCACAAAACATTCAATTATTCTTTGAAAACATCTAAATATCTTGGTGGGTCTCCACCTTGGCCACCTATTGGGAAAATAGCTGCTCATTCGGCTTACGAAATGTTTTCATAGTATAGGTACCTGATTGTTGGTTCGGTTTTTTCCCACCTCGGGTTTTTGGAGTGGGAATCTTTTGCTGATTGCGCCTTTTCCTGATCTTTGCCTACTTGTACCTCAATTATTTTACTGCATTATTAATCAGGAATTACTATAATTGCATAGATGAAATCTAAACCATAATTATGACATGCATGTATAAACTAAAGCAGATCGAAAGTTTTTTCATTAACTGAGCCAGTATCATGAGAGGTTTAGCCAAATGAGATGCTACAACCTTTAGCCAAATGAGATGCTACAACCAATATACAATAAGCGTGAATTATAAAGCATGATTGTACTTATTACATGAATGTCATAATAGTTCTCCAAGTGATTTTAGCGAATATTTATGTGTTCACATAGATGCAATTGTGCGAAGAAAATAATGTCGCAAATTGCTGGTTCCATCCGTGTTTAGATGGAGACCTCTATCTCTTTTCGCGAATTGGTTTGCCAGTATACATGAAGGTCGATATGTCTTGAAAAAAAATACAGTTTAGAGGTTTTGACATGGATCTCCCCAAGTATGAATTGAATGTCTTGGTAGGTATATATTATCAGTAACTGAATGATCCTTCAGTCGTGGAATTATCGCAGAAATAATAATATTAATGCTTGATTTTTTTGTTTTGCAGATTCCAATTAAATTACTATAATTTGAATGCATAGCCATGAAACGGCGCTTTATTATTTATGTCATTTGTTCCTACGTGGAATATTATATGATCAAAATTTTAAATTTCAAGTGATACATGTCCACGATCCACCTTGTTTGCTATCTTCGCAATTGTGTCCCAAAAGTTGTCGAGTCACCTTCTATCCACGAACAAAGAACAAATTGTGAAGGGCGCGATTTAATTTATCTTTCCTTTAAAAATATTAACCAATCAAAAACTTCGATACAAAAAATACTTCACTCGTATCTTAAGAATCTAATACATGACACGAACATAGGCGTAGGAAGGTTTATAATATTGGGGGGGGGGGGGGGGGCAAATGTTCTAGTTTGAAAACCGACCGAGCGCAGCTCGGAAGGTTGCTAGGGGGTCTGGGGGCATGCTTCCCCAGAAAAATTTTGAATTCTAAGAAGCCATTTCCTGCATTCTGGGCACTTTCTAACTGCATTTTATCTGCTTCTGTAGCTTCCATTTTTTCCTCCATTTGTGTGCTTTAACTTAGAAAACAATTTCTAAGTTTATTTTAAATACACAAAAACACACACATCAACTGTTCGTTGAAAGGCATATAAGTGGAACACTGGTTTGTTTGTTACTGTTATTAATTCGCCATATTTAAATTTAATGTTGTTTTAGTACATCTAATCATCATTGGATAAGCAGATGTTATTGGCCCAAAACATCCTCCACACCCAGTAATTTGTTCCTACCCATTCAATTATTTTGCAGGTAGGTTACCTGCTTTTCCAACATTATTTTTAGGCTGAAAACCAGTACCGGAAGCAGATATTAACCAACATTATTGTGGATAAATAATATGCAAAACACAAATATGAAAAACATTCAAACTGAAATTTAATTCGGCATATTATTAAGTGTGCTTGTCAAAGTAATAACAGACTAGACTATTCTTAATGAGGTAACTATTTGTTTTGACATAACAATCAAAGCACTACAGTTGTAGCACTTTTACTAAAAAGTTGCTGTGAAACATGACTCTGTTGCATAAAACTTCATAAGCTCTAACTTAAATACTAGTTGCATAAAAGTCTGCAACAGCTTAACCAATGGACATCTTGAAATGTGTTAAGGTGTCATCCAATTTAACATGTCATTAAAAATAATTTCAAATAATAATAACAGCAAGTAACATTGACATAGTTTCCAAATGCTGCAGATTACATTTTATTATGCTTAAAAATATTTAAATGACTAGAATGATAAACATTTCACAAAAGGTAAACCTTATGCAGACTAGATTTGTAAACTGTTTCTGTATTGCACGAGGCTTTCATCCCTGAATAAAATGACTAGATGGCCACATTGAAACCATTTTCGGACTAGAAACACCCTGTCCTGAGTGAAGTGACAGTGTTCAAAAACATTAATGCATATGAAATGAACAATATACTGCGAGTTTAAAGAATTATTACAAAAGCAAAGTTCTTGTAACTTCTGTCTAGCAAACAATAGTGCACAGAAAATACAATTAATGGACTAGACAGTCTAAAATATCTAAAAGTCTCCAAAAAGTCCAACAACCTGGTTTTCAATCAGGTCCAACACAAACCTTACCAGACTGTACAGCAACAAAAATAGAGAAATTTCAGATTTAGAGAGAAGAGGATTGTGCTATTTATGCAGCAAAAACAAAGGTGCTGATCAGCTGCATAGTTACTGATATTTGATTTCTTTCCTTTACAAATAAGAGCACTGCTTATACATGTACACTGTTATTGTGTTTTTCCCTTAGTTTTTCCATTTCTTCCTCAAAGTTCCCAAAATACTGTTTCCGGTCAATATTTCTGGAGCTGAATTCTGCTGCTATGCAGACAACCTCAATTTTTTTCGTTAACTGTAGCAGCATAATATTATTCAACCTGCACTGTGTTATGGTTGACCTCAAATATGTCTTCACGCGCCTTAGACTAGAGAATGATCTCTCGGCAGTAGCTGTCGTTACTGGGATGGTGAGATAAAGCTTTATCAATAAGGCCACAGCGGACATAAATGTCTTGGCACCAGGTTCCTCATTCATGATGTCAATTATTGTTCTTATGCTAGTTACTTTCTTTACTCTCAGTGAGCTGTTCTTCACCATATCTTCCATCAGTGTCAGCTGTGTGAGTACTGTAAATTCGGAAATTTTCGCGTGACTTTTATTTCGCGATTTTTTCTATTTCCGAATTATTAGCGAGTTCTTGAATTCGCGAGTGAGTGTCCATGTATTCTATAAAATTTATAGTGACTCTTTATTAGCGAGACAAGCAATTCGCGAATATTAGCGAAAATTAAGTTCTCGCGAATATTTCCGGATCTACAGTAATTTGTTCATGTCAACATCTTCATATATGTCTTTAATGCTTTGGGAAAGGGTAAAGTCAGAACCATTTGCAGCATTTATCAGTAGCTCTTCCATCTGGTGTGCTATATTCAAATTTTGGTTTAAGAATCTCTTCTCCAACTGGCCTCTGACAGTGTCTATAGCATCATAATACATATGCCTATAGTAGTCTTTGGCACTTTCAAATCTCACATTTTCTGACCCGGAATCTAATCTCTTTGGTACTCTTTTGTATCTAGGTAGACATGGCTCTTCTGTTCTGGCAGCTGCTTTTCTCTCTGTGGACTGATAGAAAATGTCAAATGATTCTTCATTTCTTTGCCTGTCTAGAAATGATGATACCATCTTTGACCCATACACAGCATCTTTGACACAGCTATCTTTATATTGAATGTTTGTGGAAAGCTGTTCAGTAGCAGCAAATAGCATATGGGAGACCTCTAACCCAAAGTAAGTTTCAAACTTAGTCATTAATGAGACAAGTAGTCATCATTTCCAGAAACATTGATTTCTTCCATGGTCTCTTGCAGAGCTTCATAGTTTTCTAGAACTGCACCTATTGCACCAGTTCTAACAGTCCATCTGGTAGGGCATAAGGGCCTCACAGCTTTACTTGAAATTCCAAAGTCGGATTGAATCTTTTCGAAGATGTTCTGTCGTTTGGGTGAATTGGTTATCAGAGCAGATATTTCTTTTACCAAGTCCATGGCATCTCGTACTGGTTTCAGCTGCCTACATGAGTCTTGGAGAGACAGATTGAGGCAATGAGCAAAACAGTGGACAGGTACTGCTTGTGGCACTTCATCTTGAAATTTTCTAGCTACACTTTTAAGATGACCCATAAAATTAGATGCCCCATCGTATCCCTGTCCTCGGCACATGTTCATTGGTAGACCAAGCCGGAGAAGGACGTCTTTGATGGATACAAATATTGTTGAAGCCTTTGTATCAGTTACTTGAACCAATCCAATGAAGTCCTCATGGATAGTGAAGCCTTCATCAACCCATCGGATACAAACCGTTAACTGCTCTTTATTTGAAACATCTCTGGTTTCATCTGCTAGGACGCTGTTCCACCTAGCAGATGAAATATCTTTCACAATACCTCTAAGTATGTTATGTCCAAACATGGTTATTAATCCATGGATGATTGCTGGTGACTGGTAGTGTTTGGCTTCTTGCCAGTCTTTTATTGGAGAGTAGTCTTCAGATCTCAAGGACATCAGTGTGTGTAAGTTTCCTTCTGTTTCTTCATGGCCTCTCAAAGCTGAACCTTGCTGCAGTAAGTACTTTAATGATGACAACTGTTTCATCAGACAGGCTCTGTGAATTCTCTGGTTTTCAGCTTCCTGTTGTGCAACACCTTTCCTAACATTTGTGCCCTTCCTTAAATATTCTTGCTTTTCAGTGACTTCTTTGTGGGTACTGCTGAGCTCATGATCTCTAAAGGCTGCTGGGCATTTTTCCAATTATTGAAACCTTGTGTGAAAAAGGCTGTTTCTGTCTTGTTGCTGAATGTAATACGATTATTCTTTTTAGCATATCTGCAACTGGTGCAGCAGACTTTATTTGTTGACAGGCAATATGTTAGCCAAGGAAAGTCAGTGAACCAACTAGCAAGAAACTTTCTCTCTCTGTTTTTGTAGATTCTAACTGATCTATCCAAAACCGCACCATCACATGGTTGATATGGCGCATCAGACTGGCAACAAATTGCTTGACACAGTTGCTGTGGCAAGGTTGATCTTTCTGATGATATTCATTTGCATCAATTGTTTCTGGCAGCTTATTCTTCTGAGGAGAGAAATGCATTTCTTTTGACTTGGTGGGTTCATATACACTACTAACATCACTATCTTTACTGCTATGATCATCAACTGATACACCGTTGTTTTTTAGACCCTGGTCATGTGCCGACTCTGTTTTTGCAGCTGTTGTGGTATCCTCTTGAGATTTCTTTTGAAGAAAGGAATCCAGTGTCGGTTGGCCTTTGGAAGAAAGTTTCAACTTCTTCTTTTTCTCGTTCTGCTGGTTGGCTGTAAATGGTTTTCGTTGAGTCAAAATGTCAGCATTATGATTTACATCTAAAGGGTGATCATGTGCTAGAAAGCAAAAGTGATTTGGCTGAAAAAGAGCGAGCCCCTGGACGAGAATCTAAGTTTCCATCACGCGTCCACATGACATAAAAGACATGCTTACCTGATTCTTTGTCAATAGGATAAATGTAACCATTCAACAATGGGCGTATAGCAGCATTCACTTCGGGATAAACAGAATAAACAGTGCAACTTAAAACATCGGCTAAGCTTAAAATTTGAAGCATTGATGACCACACCCTAGGTCATTATTGTTTAAATTCAACTCATGTTCTTCATGACGATTCAAAATCACACTAAATAGAGTGTTTCTGTGTTTGCTTATAATCCCTGGTTTTGTAGACGCTTCAGCTATGATTGGATGGTCTGCATAATAGCCGGCGTTCAAAAACAGTTCACAACCTGATAACAGCCTGATGGTTGATGCTAGTGTCTCATCTCCTGTAAGAAGAACAGAAAACCAGAGGACCACTGGTCCTGAGAACGCTCACCTGAAGCAATTAGAGCCAATTTAGAGGTGCAACGATTCATTGCATTGCATCCAAATTGCAATACATTTGCTGACGATATGCATATAGTATCATGAAGTAATTTCAGGGTATGGTTAGGATACAGCAAATTTTGTAAATTGATAGAGATGAAGTGTGTGTACTGATTAAATCTGCCCCACTGAAGCTAAGGGCTGCAATGATACACTTACACATCACGATATGATTCGTATAACTATACAATTATGTAGACAAAAGTAAAATCATCACTCAACTGTCACCAAATACAAACGTCTGATCTGTGGCAACTGGCTACACAATATTAAAGCTGTCTTATGAGAAAGCCGGGTTTAATACTGCTTGTGCAATCAACAAAGTCCCAGATCAGTTTTTACATTCATGCAGTTGCCATTTTGACCAGTCTTTTATTTCCTTTCTACATAGTAAACTATCTACCTAGTTTCTATTATAAAAAATCAAGGCTTTAGACAGTTTCCTGTAAGTCCACCTGCTAAGGTGAGCTAAAACGCAAGCAGAGGGTTTGTTTATTTGCAACATGTCAATGTTATTCACCAAGAATCCATTTTTGTGGAATATTAATATAGTAATTTAAATATATATACCTTTCAGGGATTTTTTCTGCAATTTTGGGAAGGGGCCCTAGGGCTTTTCTGATTGGGAAAATTAGCCACATAACCCAGAATTTGGGAATTTTTCAAAACATTCAAAGATTATGATATTTTCCAATTTGACATAGTTAATTAAGTTTAATCATTTTAAATCATTAAATGATATCTTAAAATCAAAGTTTAACATCATTTCAAACAGCAGAGTTTGATTTTCACAATGTTTAGGAACTGTTGAGAATTATTTTCAGCTGTGATTGGGAATTTTTTCCTTCAAATTGGGAAAAAAGTCACCTAATTTGCATTGGGAATGGGGCCTTATTTCGGCCCCTGAGACCCTAAAAAAATCCCTGAAAAATATTCACAATCGATAATATTTTCAAATGTGACCTACCCCATTAAGGTATTTCATTTAGAATCATTAAATAATAACTTATAATCAAAGTTTAACACTGTTTCAAACAGCAAAGTTTGAATTTCACAATGTATGGAACTGTTGTAAAAAAAGAATAAGTTGTTGTTGCCTCTGAGTCTGAGACTGACTGAGTTGGAACTGCCACTGGTGCCGGTGGGCTGATTGTTGTGGCCTCAGAGTGACTGCTGACGTTTGTTTTACTTTTACTAAAGAATGAGTCGATCTTGTGGTTGTCGCTAACGTTTTTTGGGAGCACTTTTCTGTAATACTTAGAATTATGCGACATTTTTTTTTATTTACATTCTGTTTGTCATCGTCAGAATCAATAGACGCTTCCAGCTTACCTCTTGTCCGGCTTTATCATTGATTAATCCGCTTCCGAGACAATGATCGGTGCGCGGTAAGAATGCATCCGTCAGATTATCCGGCAATCGTTATGGCGCACTCGATTGGTAGGATAGTTTTGCCGATCGGCCGACCTGCGTGACGGTATCGGAAGTTGTGAATATCGATGTTTTGATAGAAGAAAAGTTGAAAGAGAACTCTGTTTCATTCTCAATTTATGACTTTTTAAAAACAAAATTTCTGATTTTTTAGTAAAATTTTGGAACATCACTTTTTCACCAAATTGGGAAAAAGTCACCTAAATTCCATTGGGAAAGGGGCCGAATTTCGGCCCCTGAGACACCCAAAAAAAATCCCTGCCTTTGATGTGTAAGGATGCTGCATTGAAAAGACAATCTCCATTTCCTGTTGTGTTCATATGTGTTAGGTTTGGCTCTGGAATATCCGATGGCATAAGTGTCATGGACAACTCATCTCTGAATAACCTCGCAGCATTAGATTTCCCACTGTCATTCAAAATTCTCTGATGTTTCGACTGTATTCTGAGTACACTGTCTCTGTCATTAGAAGAGAACAATGCCGCTAGTGTCTGCAGATCATCGTGTACATGTACAGGTTCCATTTTTCTCAGCAAACTGAAAGTAAATGTCCATAAATGCATAATATGTGCACTTTTACAACACAGATTAACATCTTGTGTCCAATTTCATAAAAATAAATCAATATATAGAAAGAAATTCTGATGTTGTAAATTGAGCTACATGTAAAGCTGAAAACCTAAAGACTAGGTTCCATTTTTTTTTAAATGAAAATATTGTTAACATTTTGTTTAAATTTTATTGGTATATTTGAAAAACCTGTGAGAATCTATAAGCTAAAGCAGGTGCGATAAAAAAAGCTTTGTCTCAAGCGGCTCTTTATATTGGGTTTATCCTCACCTGTATTAATGGTTTCCTGTCTTCTGGGCTTCGTCACTCAGTTAGTTGCCTGTGGGTGCTTACTGCTCACATGCATGATGTTTAAATCAGAAAGGTGCCTGCCTATTTGGCACCAAATTAAGAAAGTTATGAGACGTTTGAAATCTAAGTATTGTACCTTTCATTTAAAGACAGGATTGAGTTACACAGCTGGCAGTGTCCCTTTCAAAGCACTGGTGATCATGATGTTGATGGCTGTGTTACCATTTATGAATGTGCTGTCAGGAGAGCCTGCAAATAAGAATTGAGGAAAAGTGTTTTAAATTGCTGGTTTAATTTTCAATGTATGAAATGAAATATACTTGACAAAAAAAAGAAGCACAAGGGTCAGATTTTCTCGTTCTTCATAAATCGCTCATATTCAAAACATCATAGAATGTTTATTTCTGATCAAATCTTGCTAAAATTCAAGCTGTAAGCATACATGTGGATGTCTTCTATACCAATATATAGAAAAAAACATTTTCACAACCGGCAAGTATCTCTAGGACGTGATTATTCAAAAGAACTGTAAACAGAAAATTCTGATATGTTTTTCAATTGTAAGGTGCAAAAACGATACTTTTTGCATTGATTGTGAAGGGATCTACAACATGCACTGTGCAGCGCAGGGGATAACTGTCCCTGCACAGGAGGCCGCCAGTTAACATCTTGATCAGAAGGACAGCACAAAGTTCATGTAATCCCTGCAAATGACATGTAGGGAAGCGTGTTCAGACACCGAAACTTCACAGCCGCAGGCAGGGATCAAACTGGGGATCTATAGTACCAGAGGGCAGGCCAGTGCGCTAATTCCTGAGTTACTGCGCTTCCTAGTTTTTTTTTTTTTTATTCTTCTTGATATGAGTAAAATAATCTTGAAAAATTAAAAAAAAAACTATGTTCAACCCTAAGACAAATTTGAGCATAGATTCCCCTGTATTTGGTATTTTTATCTTCACCCCCTTCCCAAATTACCCAGGCCTAGCTAAAGATATGGGTGTGACAGAAGACAAGACTTTAGTAAGGGGGAAAAGTGGGTGGAGTACATTGGCTCATAATGACTGAAAGTCTTTACAAAGTGTAAGCGTCCATTGTACAACCTTTCCCCCCTAAATTAACCTTATATAGGAATGCTAATGTTTATTTTACAGGAATGAACTCAGTATATAAGGGAATGAAATGATTATAAAAGATCAAAATTTATATTATCCCCTTTTTTGATCTTTATTATAATCATTAAAATTGGACTTATTATGCACAGGGTTCAGGAGGAACTATCATTAAAATTGGACGTATTATTTTCAGGGATCAGGAAGACCTATTACCTTCAAAAAAAAGGGGCTCATAAGGGTCTCTTGTCATTTGTGTCTTTGACCTTCTATTAGTTAATCAGGGAATAACTCTTTTGTATATAAGTATAACTATAACTGCACTTGAGTTATAGCAACAACTGCAAAACACTATTTCGGGTCATTTCAGTCCATAAATAATAGATAATAAAACTTACCACCAAAGCTTCGTATGATGAATTTGTTTGGCTACATTACATCTTCCTTTTCCTTCTAAAACATGAATGATGTCATAAAATACGCATACCTGGACCTTTCTTGAAGGAAAATATGAGTGGATTATTGGAGGGGCCAAAGGTTATGTTAGCCCCCCCTTCTCAGTTATTGGGGGGCCTGCCCCCCCCCCCCTGGCCCCCCTCTTCCTACGCCTATGACGAACTCATTTTAGCAAAACATCAGATAACTAATTTTATAATTCATGACACGAACTTATTTTAGAAAAAAGTCAAGAAAGTATTCTTATAATTCTATAAATAACCCATGACATCTACAAATCCATTCGAACAACAGCCTTAATTTTGCAGCCTTTATCTTTTTATGACAGGTCTTCACTACTTATTTTGTTACTTTCTGTGTCATTTTCTAAGCAATGGCATTCTGCCTTTTCTACCTGTTCGTTTTCTTCTCTCAAAGAGAAACTACTTTTCAGCACTTGAAGTGGAAACACCGTGTTCTCTCAAAGAGAAACTACTTTTCAGCACTTGAAGTGGAAACACCGTGTTTTCTTTAGTCTGATACAAGCAAATGCGAAGACTGCCAGCTTTATCCTTTGTGGTCTCATCCCTGTTTGTTCTTTCACACCATGGTTTCATCAGGATCTAGCTGTGACGACAGCGCAATTGGTAGGGTCGTCGTCTGGGTATAAGGGCGCAATGGATAACTAAAAGTCCCAATTAAGATTCTACTAAAGATGTTTATTGGCGTCAACAGTCTGATTCAACTGAACTCGAACATCTATGTGAAAACCGGACCGAGAAAAAATACCTTATTTTACTATCAAACGATCTTAGTATTTATTTGCAAGTCTCGAGCAAATACCATGAAACGATAACTGTGACAAGAGTCAAAATGAGAACAATAAAAACACTTGCAAATGGAAAAACTTCCTTGTGAATGTGGTCATCCGAACTTAGTGTGGTGGTGGTGGTACTTCTTTCAAAACTAACATAAGCGTTACTGAATGAATAATTTTCGTTTTTGTTGCTATTCTTAATTTTTATTAGGTAAAGGGATTTCAGTAAAATCGGAATATAGCAGTTTGTGCAATCAGCAGGGGAATTACCTTCTTGGGTCCTATAGATCTCAGTAAACGAAGGCTTTAAGCCATGAAAAGGCAGCACTTTGAGCCACGCAACACTTCGTTTGGCTCAGTCGCAGCGCTGCCTTCCCTGCAATTGCTCTCAGAAGGCGCAAAGAATGAAAGAGGGAGATCCCCGGCAGATCGCACGAACCATCGCTTTTATTCACAAAAATATGCAATGCAAAAATGTGTTCCAGCTTTCAGCATAATTCCTTACCAAAATAAGAATGTTCTTCTTGTGATATGACTGAGAACATATCTTCTCAATTAATAACAAAATATAAAAGTTCATTTCAAGAAATGCAAATGGTCGATCCCCGATAAAAAACAACAAGAAAGTCGAGTAATTCAAACCGAAGCGCACTATTACTAAAAGGCGGTATAACCGCCGTTACATGGCTCCTCTAAAATAAGGATTACTTATTTTACATTATCTCAGAATGCCTCTGCATATTTTAAAACAAAAGGGGCAATAAATCCAAAAGTTTTGAAAAATCAAAATTTTGATCCTGGTCTCGGCACCAAGAAAGAACTTGTAAAACTTCGAAATCAAAGTATATTAATAATATAGTTTCTATAAACTACAATTTACTAAAACAGACTAACAAACTTCACTGAACAGTTAACATTAAAGGCTCCTTGACGGGGAATCCCGGTTATACTTACTAATGTAAGGCCTCTTGAATCAGGACCAACTTGTGGATGGGTCTTTCAAGATAACTTCTAGCCTCCATACACTTACCATTCGGGCTCAGTACCGAAGTTCCCACGAGGACCTTTACCTTTCTGACGAGTCCATCCTTACCTTTGTATGTCTCAACAACCCTACCCAAGTGCCACTGATTCCTGGGAAGATTCTCATCCCGAATTATCACTACATCCCCAACAGTACTATTGCGCCTTTGCGCTACCCATTTGCTTCTGGATAGCAAAGTCTGCAGATATTCCTTTTGCCACCTCAACCAAAACTCGTTGGCCAGATATTGCACTCGTCGCCATCTCTTGCGTGAGTATACATCTGATCTTTGAAATTGACCAGGAGGTGAAAGTACCAACTTCGACTTCATAGTGAGCAAATTATTCGGTGTCAGGGGCAGCACTGACAACGACGAAAGTATGTTTCTGACATTGCGGATTTGTCGTTCCCAAACACCACCCATGTGGCTTGCACTTGGGACGTTTGTTTTGAACACGGTGTAATCACAGTTTTCGTTTAGAAGAAATCATCCAATTTGATCAATGTCCATGTGGGAAACAGCTTCCGCAAGCTCATGTTCAGCACCGATGAAGTTTGTTCCCCTATCGCAACGGAGTTCTCGAATAGGACCGCGTACAGCGATGAATCTACGCAATGCGTTCAAAAACGAATCTGTGGTCAATGCAACTGCGGTTTCTAAATGAACAGCGCGACAACACAAACATGTGAATATGACGCCATAACGTTTCAGCTCCTTTCGCCCTTCACGAATGATCCATGTGCCAAAATAGTCAACCCCGCAATAGGTAAAAGGGGCAGAAGGCTCAACCCTGTCTTTGGGCAGATCTACCATCTTTTGAACCTGGGTTAGACCACGCAGTTTCCGACAAGTAACACAATGACTGATGAGACTAGAAACTGCTGAACTAAGGCCAATGATCCAAAATCCGCTTGCACGCACTTGATTTACTGTCATGCCTCTTCCCTGGTGACAAACCTTTTCATGATAATGTCTTGTCACAAGGGTAGATACATGACATTTCTTTGGCAGAATAATCGGATGCTTGGCATTCATATCAATATGTGCCTGTTTCATGCGTCCACCAACTCTCATAATGCCTGACAAATCCCTAGAAAGGGTCAAGCCGGTAAACGGGAGAACTTCTTTTCAAACATGCGTTGTCATGGCCTTGACCCTTGTTAATGCACTCAAGCGTTTTCATATCTGACTCAAACGCTTCAAGCTGAATAATCTTCACAATATCTTGTTCAGCTTTCTCTAACTCATTCACTGATAACACCGGAGAAATATTACTCTTGATCATTTCCAAGGATTCAACCTTGTTAGACTCATACCTTCTTTTATTCACTTGGAAATTCAAATTCTGTATGTACCTCCTACACAAAGCAATGACTCTTTTGAGCCGAGTCCAAGAGGAGAAACGTTTGAAGTTCTCACTGAAAGGCTCGCAAACTTCTTCAACTTCAGTCTTGAATGTTTGCACTCTTTTTAATTCACAATCATCAGAAGGCACTTTCAATTTCTGACATGCGTCAGGAGTGGGTATTTCTGTCTGCCACAGAAACTCTGGACCGCAAAACCACATAGAATTGAATCTCACTGACTTCGGTGCCTCGCGATGCAAGGTCTGCTGGGTTCTCTTTAGTGCTTACATACCTCCACTGGGAAGGCTCAGTGTGGTTTCTGATTTGCTGCACCCTATTTGCAACAAATACGTGGAAAGGACGGGCATCATTGGCAATATAGCAAAGAACTATTTTGCTGTCAGTCCAAAACCATTCTGTAATGTTCTCATATTCAAGCTCTTTTTTGAGCAGTATACTGATTTTCACAGAGACCAGTGCAGCGACCAACTCCAAACGTGGAATGGTAACATGTTTGAGAGGAGCTAATCTTGACTTTCCAATAATCAGGGAGCAATGAACCTTTGATTCATTGTTAAGCAGACGCAAGTATGTGCACTGATCATAACCATTGGTACTTGCATCAGAAAAGTGATGAAGCTCTGCAGTCACTACCGCACCAAAATCTGCAGGCTTCAAGCATCTTTGAATCTGGAGTTTCTCAAGATGGAAAAGACCTTCCCTCCACAGCTCCAATCTCTGTCTCCATTTCTCAGGCAAGGGGGTATCCCAGTCTGCTTGTTCTCTACACATACACTGAAGGATTTGTTAACTAACAAGCAACACAGGGGCTAAGAATCCTAAGGGGTCATACACAGAGTTAATGGTCGACAAGATACCACGTCTGGTCAGTGGACGATCCCTTAGAACTTTACGAAATTGGAAGGTATCCGACTCAACGCACCACTGTATTCCAAGTGCTCTTTCAACAGGTAATTTGTCCTGACGTAGATCAAGATCTTTGATCCCTTTTGCACGGTCTTCCTGAGGTATGTGTTCTATAACAGATTTGAAGTTTGATATGAATTTGTGGAGGTGCAACCCCCCTTTGCTACACATCTCCTTTGTTTTCTGTATTAAGTCAGTGACTTCATGATCTGTTGATAACGACTTGAGTCCATCATTCACATAAAAGCCACGTCTCAAGAAGTTTGCAACATACATACCAAACTCAACTTTGCTATCATCAGCCACTTGTTTCAACCCAAAATTTGCGCAACCAGGAGAAGAAGCAGCTCCAAATAGATGAACACATCCTCATTTCAATCGGGTCATTCCAGTAATTCCCATCTTGCCACCATAGGAATCTAAGATAGTTTCTGTCTTCATTGTGCACTCTGAATTGGTGAAACATCTGCTCGATGTCGCACATAAAGGCCACTGGCTCTTTACGAAAACGGCAAAGAACGCCAACCAAAGTATTTGTCAAATCTTGACCTTGTAACAGGTGATCATTCAGCGCAGTGTCTTTGAACTTGACATTGCGATCAAAGACAACCCGTATTTTGTCTTTCTTTTGCGGATGGTACACCCCATGATGCGGAATGTACCATACACTACCATCATCAATACTAAGATCTGATTCTGGAACTCTTTCGGCATGTCCCTTCTGAGTGACATCATTCATAAAGGCAAAGTAATGTTGTCTGTATTGCTCGTCTTTATCGAGCCTCTTCCTGAGATGCCTAAGACGATGAAGCGCTAGCGTTTTGTTGTTCGGTAAACAAGGCCGGTTTTGTCTAAAAGGAAGAGACATGGAATAATGACCATCTTTTAACCTTATTTTAGTCTCTAAGGGTTTTAGAAATTGGCGCTCTTCACGAGAAAAGGACAATTTCTCTGAGCTGAATTCACTAAAGTCAAGTTCCATCATCTGTGATACATCTGATGGAGTGATCAGCTTCTTTACCTTGGTTTGGTAAGACATCCACACTTTGTTGGAATGTGGTTCATTTTTTACCAAGTTCTGCGGTACTTGGTACGCAATTGCCCTATGGCTTACTCCAATATGGTCTAGGTCTTTTCCTTGCCATTTCAGGTGTTGAAATGTGGTCTCTATTAGCAGGCATGATATTCCTGGTGAAAGCTGAGGGGAGGCTTACCCTTGTAGAGCTATTATAGCCTCGTACAGTAAGACCTTGAACCTTACTGCTGTCTACCATGCGGTTTTCAGCGTGCATGGTCGACAGCCTAAGCTTCACTTTGGTACCATTTAATCCTAAGGATTTACTTGTACTTTCTAAAATGAAGGTGGTGTCAGACTGAGTATCCAACAAAGCATAAACAAGATTTTCCTTGTCTGGGTGCTCAACATGAGACACAAAGACTGGAACCACCATAGAACTTTTGTCCGAGTTGCCAACAGTATTCATAAAGGTAGTACTACTACCACTAGCAATGCTACCATTTTGCTCAGCAGAAGTTACTGCATTAACATTTTTCTCACTTTCTTCTACCTTTTCAAGCTTTGTTCTTTGTTATGATGAGGGATGCATTTTCTCACAATGTTTGCAACGCTTTTGTTGTTTACATTTCTTGGACCGGTGCCCAGTAAGCACAGGTCCTTCTCCCTTGCGAATTCCTTCCTTTTTTCAAGCGTCTTTGCCAAAAAGGTTCTGCAATTGTCTATCTCATGACCCAGCTTTCCACAATGAGTGCATGAAATATGAGGTTTCTGAGGTGACGAGGTTTTCTCGTTTACATTTGTTTCTGAAAACAATGAGCGCCCACTTGAACGCTCATTTTTCTGGTTTCTGTTAGTGTGACAAGAGTCACCGTAATGATCTCGATCGCCTTTAAGACATTGCAAAGAAGTGACCGGATCACAAGCAATTTTAGCTTCCTTTACTATAAAGTCTACAAATACTTTGAACTGAGGGAAAGATTTCTTTTCATCTTTGTAGGAAGCCACTATTCGTCCCTAACGGGTAACTAGCCAATCAGGCAGTTTGATCAATAACTTTCTGTTTTGCATCTCATCATTCAAAATGCTCATATGCCCAATGCTTTCTGCAGCAGTATGACACTGTCGCAGAAAGTCCGCAAGTTTCTGAAGATCAGTGCCATCTCTGACATTGATCTTTGGCCATTTGTCCAATTTCTCGCGATAAGCATTCGCCACAACAAAAGAATTTCCAAATCTATCGTCCAAGAGAGATTTTGCTTCTTCGTAATCGTCGTCTGAAGATAACAGAAAATACTGTTCCACAACTTCTCTTACTTGGCCTCCCAAGTACTTTTTCAAATAGTGCATTTTCTCATTTGCTGGAATCTTTCTATGCTCAATGAGGGTTTGGAATGCGGATTTCCAACCCTGATACTTCAACGGATCGCCATTGAAGATACTTGGCTCTGGTGGTGGCAGACAGCTAATACTCACCTGATCAGCCAAAACCATTGCAAGGTCTAATATACTTTGGTCAGCATTACCAGACATAACAGCAGATGTGCCATTATTTAGAACTGGTTGGCCAGGTTGACCAGCACCATTAGGTGAGGAAACATTGTCAGCCTCAATCTTGGGTGACATAACCAATTGTGGATTAACTAGTATATCCTCAGTTGTGGCTATTCCTGGCTCAGGCACAACTACAGCTGCTTTCAGTAGTTTGGGACTGAACTCAGGGGAATCTGGATTTAAGTGTACAGAAACTGGTATGTTCTCAACCCCTTGGGGTGCATTACATGCATTTGAGCTACCGGCCAACGCAGGTAGAATGGATGTGGATTGATCCCCCAGACGTTCAGCTTTTCAGACGTTTCTGCCCTCGGGCTGGTTTGTAACACACGATTCAATGAATTTCCCAACCAAATCATTTGGGTTTAACTTGCGCAATTCATTGTCAATGTCTTTTAGAGAAACTTTTTTCTGTTCATCAAACACTTCAAAGGCTCCAAATTTTGCTTCAGCCATATCAATTTGTTTCAGAGTTTGGAGTTTCTCTAACTCCGCTTTTGTTTTTGCTTCTAAGTCAATGAACTTTAATTTGGCACGTAATGCAGCTGCCTCGGCTGCAGCCTCAGATCGGCGCGAGGAACTTGACATTTTACTGCGTCTTGACGACTGTGTTTTTTGCGAATAATTTGTCGCGGTTTCGAATTCCTCGTTTTCAATATCACGAACTCGCTTTTCTACTTTGCTTACCATGCTGCTTGTGTCCAAAGTGACCAACTCAAAGTCGTGATTGAGCATTTGTACCTGATCTTCTTCCTCGGCTAAGATTAATAACCCTCTTAGACGATCACAAGTTTCAGACGTTTTTTTTTCAAATTTGACTGCAAGGCATGTAAATGTGCCCTTAATGCCTCAATATCCTTTGATGAAGAAAGAAGCGACTCAGTCTTGGAGATGAGAGCACGCAAGACATCAGAAAAGGACTTAAATTTCTTAGAATTCGTTTCGAGTTGCCATTGAAGGCCCTTTTCTGTGAATTTTCTGGTACGCCCCTCATCACCAGTTGCCTGAATAGGTTCTTTCATTCCGAAGGGCTGTGCTAAAATTGTTACCTCACCAGACTCAACTGAGTCTGCAGTTGACTCAGCAACACTGGAAACACTAGAAGCGGTTTCTTCTGTTTGGGACATATATACTTACAATACAGGAAAATTAAATGAAATGCGAAACTATAACCATCTGGTAGTTTCAGTCTAAAACTGGGCCCCAACAAGGATCCATTTTAACTCCCTAGACTTATATGATAAATTTAATTGACTGAAAAAAACAACAAATATAAACCCTCTATATACAGCGCATCAATACTGGCTGTGACATGGTTTAAATGTAGTGGACGGGAGAACGGAAATTGAAAACCTATGTTGCACTCCTGTTATATAGACGGACTTGAAATTGAACACCATATGTCGCACACCTGCTATATAAAAGGTAGGTGTAAGGGTCATATTACAACTGAAATGCAGATGGACAGGAAATTGAACATCCTATGTCACACCCTTGCTTGAGGTGACAGTAACTGTTACATAATATAAATTACAGATAAAGTTCAATCATGATGTACAATCAAGTTGATTCTTCACTTTGTGCAATGTCAGTCCCAGGTCTTGAATTTGGAATAGAGGTTGGTTGGCACAGTCTTGTAAACAGCACAATCTGCAATAATGTCTTGATGGCGCGGATCCAGAACAGAATACACTTGCAGGATAGTTGTCGTGTAAAGCCTGAATATCCGACTAAAACATCAGTTTAACAGCAACGGAGATTCAGCAGTTCATAACACGGCAGTGTAACAGCAACCGAGATTCAGCAGTTCCTTAAACCGGAAGTTTTCACTGTGACGACAGCGCAATTGGTAGGGTCGTCGTCTGGGTATAAGGGCGCAATGGATAACTAAAAGTCCCAATTAAGATTCTACTAAAGATGTTTATTGGCGTCATCAGTCTTTTTCAACTGAACTCGAACATCTATGTTAAAACTGGAACAAGAAAAAAAAAACTTATTTTACTATCAAACCATCTTAGTATTTATTTGCAAGTCTCGAGCAAATACCATGAAACGATAACTGTGACAGTAGTCAAAATGAGAACAAAGGAATTTCAGTAAAATCGGAATATAGCAGTTTGTGCAATCAGCAGGGGAATTACCTTCTTGGGTCCTTTAGATCTCAGTAAACGAAGGCTTTAAGCCATGAAAAGGCAGCACTTTGAGCCACGCAACACTTCGTTTGGCTCAAAATCGCAGCGCTGCCTTCCCCGCAATTGCTCTCAGAAGGTGAAAAGAAAGAAAGTTGTCTTTACAAAACTTTAGAGAGAATGATAAATGTAAGACTTGTTTGGTACTTAGAAAGTAATAACCTAATATCTCCTGTTCAGTCGGGCTTCCGTTCTGAACGAAGTACCAACGACAATTTAGTAAGACTGGAAACCTTTATTCGTGATGCCTTTGTTGCAAAGGAGCATTTTGTTGCTGTGTTTTTCGACTTGGAAAAAGCTTATGATACCACCTGGAGACATGGTATTATGCGAGATCTACATGATCTCGGAATACGAGGCAGATTAGCTACATTTATCGAAAATTTCCTTGCGGATCGTTGGATCCAGGTTCGTGTTGGATCGACTTTATCCGAAAAGTTCGACCAAGCACAGGGTGTCCCACAAGGGAGCATCTTGTCTGCAACATTGTTCAATATTAAGATAAATAGCATAATGGATTGTTTGGATCCTAAAACAGATGGATCATTATATGTAGATGATTTCTGTATGTGTTACAGGTCAAAAAGTATGAGAACTATCGAAAGGCACTTACAGCAGTGCATTAACAGAATAGAAAACTGGGCCTCACATAATGGTTTCAAATTTTCCAAGTCGAAAACTCAATGTGTACATTTCTGTCAACTACGGAAAGTGCACAACGATCCCGAACTTTATTTATATGGTTCTCTTATTCCAGTAGTTGAAGATTTTAAATTTCTTGGAGTTCTTTTTGATCGTAAATTTTCTTTCATTCCACATTTCAAGTACTTAAAAGCCAAATGCCTGAAAGCATTGAACTTACTGAAAGTATTATCACACACAGACTGGGGTGCTGATCGCACTGTCCTTCTCCAGCTATACCGTTCCCTCATTCGTTCAAAATTAGATTATGGATCCATCGTATATGGATCGGCAAGACCATCATATATCAGTTCTCTTGACACAGTGCATCATCAAGGCCTAAGATTAGCTCTGGGTGCTTTTCGAACATCACCTGTACAAAGCCTCTATGTTGAGGCTGAAGAGCCATCTCTATATTTACGACGAGAGAAACTTGCCCTACAGTACGCCATTAGAATTGCTGCTAATCCATCAAATCCAGTTCATAAGGTGTCTTTTCCGCCATTTATTTCTGAAGAAGTCGTACAGCTTTACGAAAGTAAACCCAAGGCTATCCGGTCCTTTGGTTTACGGGTTGCACCACTTTTAGAATCAGCAAACGTCCAAAAAGATAAAATAGAAGAACATTTTGTTTCCGAAATACCATCATGGTGCATTAGAAAACCAGAAGTTAATTTGACTTTACATGGAAAAAATCCGACTCAAATCCACACCTTCTAAAAGAAATTTTCATCAACTACAATCTCAATTTATTGACTATCAATGTATTTATACTGATGGTTCAAAAGAAGAAAACAAAGTTGGTTGTGCTTCTTTTATAAACGGCAATTGCAAAACATTACGTTTATCTGATGGCTCTTCATTTTTCACAGCGGAAGCTAAAGCTATAGACTTAGCTTTAGACTTCATAAATGAAAGTAACTTAAAGGACAAATTTATTATTTTTTCTGACTATATGTCAGTTCTACAGGCCTTAAACCATACATCATCCAAAAACCCTCAAATACAAAAATTATTAATAAAACACCATACCATCTCGGAATTGAAAACAATTATCTATTGCTGGGTTCCCAGTCATATAGGTATATATGGAAATGAGAAAGTTGATAAGAACGCTAAAGAATCGTTAAATCTAGAAGAAACCGTTTTCAAAATTCCTTATGTCAATTTTAAACCTTTTATTAACGAGTACATCTCTGACAAATGGCAAACAATCTGGAACAGAGCGAAGTTGATAAATTGAGGGAAGTCGAACCGATCGTTAAACGACCAAAAGCAATTCATAAACTTTCGAGACGAGAAGAAATCGTTCTTGCTCGTCTCCGAATTGGTCATACAAGAATAACACATTCCCACTTATTAAAGCGAGAAGATGAACCTAAATGCATTGGCTGTGATACACCATTCACAGTTAAACACTTTCTTTTAGAATGCACTGACTTTGCAGCTGAGCGAATTTCTTGTTTTCAAGCTAATAACTTGAAAGAATTGTTCAAAGATGTACCCGTTGGAAAGATTTTATCATTTCTTAGACAAGTAAATCTGTTTTATAAAATATAATTTTTAAATCACCAATCTTATTATTTCATATATCGTTTCTTTACAACGACATTTATATGTTACTTAGTGTTACTTTTTAATACGAGTTCAATATATTTTAACGTTTTACCTTGTTAGACGCTAATGACCCATCAGGGTTGATGCGTCGTTAAACAACAAACAAACAAACAAACAAACAAAAGAAAGAAAGAGGGAGATCCCCGGCAGACCGCACGAACCATCGCTTTTATTCACAAAAATATGCAATGCAAAAATGTGTTCCAGCTTTCAGCATAATTCTTTACCAAAATAAGATAATGTTCTTCTTGTGATATGACTGAGACCATATCTTCTCAATTAATAACAAAATGTAAAAGTTCATTCCAAGAAATGCAAATGGTCGACCCCCGATAAAAAACAACATCAACGAAAGTCAGTAATCCAAACTGAAGAAGTAAACCGAAGCGCACTATTACTAAAAGGCGGTATCACCGCCGTTACACTAGCCCTATTGGGGCAGCTTGGCATCCGTTTCTGTGCTAAGATTGAAACGGGATAAATCAGACAACTTCGTTTTACTGTCTGGAACAGAATAGTATGACGTAGGACCTGTATAGTACTTGACTGACTACATGGATATAGACCCATATACATCCTGATAGCTGAGTGTAGCCGTAGGGGGTACGTGGGGGAATGATGTGGTAGGTATTTGCGGTCTTTGGAATGTCGAGGAACCGGGCGACTGGAAGGACCACCACGGAAACTGAAAGGATGGCATGGTGTAAGGCTGCAAGCCCACAGATGGTGCGCCAGGAAAATTGTCATCCTTTTCTACACTTTTTTTCATCTGAAAGTTTTCGATGTTTCGGAAAAACGACGGGGTATTTTTCATTGTCCTCAAGCCTTTTTTGATCGGATCGTTTTCTCTTATTTGTTTTATCGACAACTTCTTGTACTGTTCATTGTGTTTGTTTATTATGTCCTTCCAATTTTTTTTATTCATTTTCAAGGTCGTTTGGAACTTTTTCGTGGTAATGGGATTCTAAAATCCAGGAGTCGTTTAATATCTTTTGAGACCGCAATAGTCTTCCTGTTCCGCCCTTGTTTGGAAATGTATAAGTTTCTGGGTCGGAATTGACTAGGTGGCTGGTAATTTTTCCCGCTGAATGGGTTAGTTACTTGGTCCTTGATCTTTTCCTTTGAGGCAACTTCCGCATTAAGTCTTTCAAGATCTTTAGAGATTTTCCGCCGCCTTTCATTTGCTTCATTTTGTTGTCTTTTCTCCTCCGGGTGTTTCTCTATATCGCAGCATTGTCCAGCTGATAAGCAAGGGCCATTAGGACATGCCCGTTTTTTATGCCCAGTGACAACGGCTGCACGGACTTCGACTTTTGTCGACGTTAACCGACGCATATCTTGCTTGAATTGTTTCACAAAATTCACTGACACTCTGGAGTTCCGCCGTTTTCAAGTTAATGTCGTCCTTAAGATCACCAATTTCACTCTCCAGCGGTGTTTTATATTTGAAATCCCGCCTCTCGGCTGCCGGAGCGGGAAAAAGCTCTTTCTTTCCACCTTTCTGGTCATCTTGGTTAAAAAAAAAAGAAAAATATTTTGTAGGCCAATTACTTTTTCAGACATTTTTCAGCTGTAAAAATGAATATTTTCGGTTTATTATTATCATCATCATCATCATTATTTGTCCAAAACCTCATTGAAGTGGTTCTAATGAGTACGCTAAGGCTAAGGTTCTACAGTACTCACAGCAAGGCGGTTCAGACGAGTACCCACTATCTATGCTCTAGTAAACGTGGGGTGTAAGAGGGTATAAATTGCATGGACATCACAATATATAATACCTATGAAACTTACAGTTAACGTTATTTAAGGGGTCGTTACACCTATGCGAAAGTCCAAGTTGCGAAACTGAGTTCAGCAACATTCGTTTCAAAAAAAAATAAAATAATAATAATAAAAAAAATAATAATAATAAAATGAAATGAAATTCTGTTTAAACTTCAAGCTGTGCAAAATTTTATATAAAGTGAACTGAGAAAGGTCATCGGATAAAAAAAAAAGAAAAATCAGAAATCAATTTTTAACTTTCCCGATTTTTTGACATCAATAAATAGATTTCCTATCCCCTAGTCTCGTTTGGGTTCGAGCCCCACCCGGGACACATGGGAGACAAGCCAAGTTCTGCTTGCGGGTGTGCTAGATGTTTTTTATCGGGGTTCTCCCGTTTTCGCACCACTTAATGACTGGCCCGTCTTATTTGAGCTGAAATAATCTTGAAAGGACCGTAAAACTGAATAAAAATGAATTATCAGGAAAACAAGTGCAGAGAATACTCTTTCAACCACACTTTTATCTATTATAACTGGGGTATGCAGTGGTATACCGGCGAGGCGGTTCTAACCTGTACCCACAATATATGTGCTGAGCAAAACTATTTAAAATATCAAAATTTTCAATATTTACAGTTTAAAAAGTTTTCGTAATTGATTTCTAGGAATCATTTGCGAAATTATGGTAAATCTGGGATATCATAATATGAATTTAGGATATCCTAAAATGAATTTAGAACATCGTAAAAAAGATGCCTGGTCAGTGCTGTATATCATCTTTGAGTTACAGGACCGTGTGCTTGCAGTTAGGAAAATTTCGGTCTTTTAAACTACTCATGTTTTAGGATTATGTGACAACCAAAATACGTTGAGTTTTGTATCTAGAAATCAATTAAATGATTATTTGCTTAATTCTTCATAGTTTGCTGATATCCCAAAAAATATTTCATGATATTCGAAAATACGTTTATGGACATTTATAAATAAATCAGATTTAAGGAAAATAACATAAAAATGGGGGGGGGGACTTTTTATGATATTTATGTATATCTTTAAATCGAATGTATGATATCCTCAAATTCGGAATAATTCAAATCTTAAACTAATATTTGGATATCCTAAATTCGTTCGTGAAAGGACTTTCCTACATTCAATGTACTTAAACGATATCTTAAAGTCGACTTAATGATACTATGAAAATTTATCAGCGTATCCTAAAATATATATAGGATATCCTAAAATGAATTATGGATACTCAAAAATAGGGAATAAAGCTCAGCCTCTCGATCATTGCCCTCCCTCTCCGTGGAAAATAGTTAAAACAAACAATATAGATCAAATTGTTTGCACGATCGGATGCACTTTATTCATTGGGATTGGGTAGTAACGTCTGTTATTCAGAACGATGTGAACAGCGGATTATCCCAGCCCAGATTCTTTAGCTAATAGAACGATAAGACCTAAATTCATTACTTAACTCCTGCACAAATTAATGACTTCAAAAGGGCTGATAATAGGTTCAGATTAAACAGGTTTGTCTTAGGCTAACTGGTGTTTATATGCATTGGAAATCACAGTGAATCAATGAGTCTTCTTATGCCTACTTAGGTTGCTTTGATAGCGAAAGGCACGACCATATAGCACACGTTAGACATATATGTCGTTTCTCGTCGGTATGACGGTTCTGATGGTCTTTTAGCTTGTCTTTGGATGGGAATGACTCGCTGCATATGTCACAGGTTAGTGTCCACCTCCTTTCCTCGCGTTTCTTATGCCTTACTAGGTCGCTGTTTGTCGCAAACCTCTTGTCATAGGTATCGCATTTGAATGATTTTTCTTGCCCATGTGCATTACATCTGTGTCGATTTATATTAGCCTGGGTCCAGTCGTCAATATAATCATTTCCAGATATAAGTTTATGTTCGTTTTTCTTCTTTTTCCTCCGACAATTTGTACGCAATAAAAATACGCATCAAAGGTATTGGTGGCTTTATTGATTTCCGTAGATATTGACCAAGAAACGAAAAATTAAAAAAAATAGAAAAAAATTATCAGACTGGGTCCTAGGCTAATTTATATTTGCACGCGAGAAAACAATTTCCCACAACAATGATAGGGCGCTTTTTTGTGTGTCGTGCCTCATGTTGTCGAAGAGCAATCTGATCGGAAAAAAGACTCTCCACAATAGCTGCACACACACGGATTGTTCGACATTGTATCTGAAAAACATTAGAATTAAAACTAAAAACACTGTGTGAACCCTATCGTACAAAAACAGTTGTGTGAACCTCCTCATTCCTCAAATCCGTCAAAATCACCACTTTCAAAAAGAAATAACTCGATTCAACTATACATTTGACAAAGTCAATGTTTGGTATTTCATACCAACTCATAACAAGCAACGATAACTAGTTTGCAATCAAAATACGGACATTTTTCATATACGGTCGATTCTTTGTGTGAACCCAATTTCGGAGAAAAAAACATTTGATCGTCAGCAGCGTTCAAAATAAATATTTAAAACGTTAACTGCCATGCACGTTTGGACTTTGGACACTTTTGCGGGGTATCTGCTTCAAGTCGCATTCAATTCTGACCAGTATTGACAGAGAAATTAATTAAAACAATACCTTTAGCGACCAAGATGGCGTCTGTTTTTCTACGTGCCCTAGCATGGAAAGTCACGTGATTGTCCACGCTGAAGTATGCACCAGACTTTACGAGACTGGACTTCAAGTCTACCAAAAACATTAAAATTTAAAGCCAAAGGATTTTGACAAATTAGTATGCGCGCCGAGTTCTCTCCACAGGCTAATACTGTTACATAATATGGAGAAGCTGGAAATAGATAGTCCAACTTTGTTTTCTTTTGATACGCCACCTGAGAAGGATATAAAGCAATACCAAGTTCAAGGTTCGTATCTGTCTGTCAAGTTGGCAACCAGCTAGTACTTTGATAAGTACTAGTATATAGCTTGTAGAAATCTAAATTGCGTTTATTATTATTTAAAAAATGTTATATGTGTATCAATATTTTGTTACTATCTTAAAGTTTAGCCTTTGACTGTCGCAAAATTTGTCATGATTATCGACTACGCATTGAAGTCATTAATAGACGATATTCAAACCCTACAACCTGACAGAGTTTTATTCATGGATGAATCTGGGTTTCACCTTACTGTCGGGCAGAGGACAATGGGACATTCCGAAATTGGCACCCGTTGTGTGGAGGTCACTAGATACCATCCCATCCCAAATATTTCGCTTAATCTTCTTGTTGCTTTAGATGGTCCTCGGTTTTACAACTTTGTTAATGGACCATCCACCACGGGTCACTACGTTCAGTTTTTTACAGACGCTTCGCATACTAATAAAGACAATGGGCAACCCTGTATTTCAGCCGGTGACACCATCGTTGTGGATAATTGTCCTTTACACCATAATCCGGCTGAGGTTTTGCTCGGAAACTATTTCGGTCCTTTAGGTGTACAGATGATCTTCATGCCGAGATATTCTCCCGATTTCAGCCCTGCAGAACCGTTGTTTTATGAAAGTAAAAACTCTATTGAAACAATCTCGATTTTCTGGAGTCTTGCAAGACAATCTGAAAGTAGCTGTCAGCTTGGCACTACAAGAGGACACCGCTGATGATATGGTTCAATTCTATAGACACACAGGAATATTCATTGTTGAAGGTGCATTTATGTTCCGTCAGTGTGGTGTTTGTTATCAGATATGCTCACAGAAAGTAAGTGAACTAAATGATCGTTTGCTGTCTCTCTCATTACGGTTACCAACAGCATTATTTAAAAAAACGGCGAAATCTTAACTAATTAACTGTTTTATATAATTTTGTCTAAAGAATACACAATAATCCTCGGAGATTTTAAAATATACCTTCCATGTCCCTCCTGGAATTTCAGTTTTTGTTTTAGCACCCTGAACTATCTGTGTACGTTTCGAGACATGAATTATAGTTTAAACTCGTAGTTTACATTACAAAAACACACCCATGCAATGTAGCAACCTCAGTGTCAGCTGTAAAGAATGAAATATTTTCAGAATTTATTTTTTCGATATTTTTCTTATTTTTGCTAAAAACATAGGTTTTGAGTACACGTTAGAACCGCCTCGCCGAGGCAGTTCTACCGATTACCCACAATCTATGCTTTAGAGGAAAAATAAGACTGGTGTAAACCCCAGTTTTACTATATGAAAGTGGGGCTTACGGAGGTATACATTTCACGGACATGTTATCGTGATGAAAGCCAAACGGAACATGTTTTATGGATGTAACGTGTGTCAATCCCTTTTCAAAATATTGTGAATAATTATAAATGGACTGCGGACGTAAAGCCAGCGAAACTCTGGCCAGCTTACTTTGCCTGGCTAGTCATCCAGACCCAAAGTTATAACACTTTTATCCATGCTCAAGTCAACTGCGACTGAAATTGCAACCGCTCACAAAAATGGAGATAGTCTAAGCATCAACAAAATTGCTAGTGTTTAACATAAAAGGTTGGCATTTATCATGCTAATAAATGTTCAAATGCCAAAGCATTGGTATTTTAATTTTTCTGAGTAGCGCAAATTTCAGCCTCAGAGTCGAACATCCATTCAAGTCTGTATAACGTGGGGTAGGGGCATGTTGTTCGTATTGTTACCATGTTTGTGTCAGCAAAAAGCTTGTACGTAAAGCACTGCCAATTCGTAGTCTATACCGTACGTCATAAATATTGAAATGATAGACACCAAAGTGATAGTGAAGTAGCGAGGCTGATAATATAAACAAATATTTTGTCTGTCCATACCCTTCAACTAATACAGAAACAGCGTTGTATGAATTGTGTAAGCTGCTCTACCAACCACTGACAAACAAGCTACGTTCCAGGGGCTAGTGCCACCTACAGACACTACTTGAGATCTGTCTGGGATCAGGAAGATAAGCAAAGTTTTGCTTTAGCCTTCGACGGCAACGAAAGAGCAAAACGTGAAATGTAAAGAATCTTCACTATTAATATGTTTTAGTAAATACTCATGTTTTTGATTGATTAAGCTTGGATTCATTCACATACAATCTTGGCTTCAGGTATATCCCACGGTGTTCAAAATAATCATATTGTAAAATGGCCATTGGTCTCGTCATCCGATAAAACTACCAATATTTATTTTTAACTAGTAGGCGTGGCTTGGTTTATTTGACAATCGATGGTAGCTATTTTGAAGAGGCCACAATGTCAGCTTAAAATAGGCTAGGTGTGTAAAACAAGATCAATACAGTCTGTTTAGTGAATGTACCGTTGAACGCGTCCGAACGCTCGATAAAAGTTGGTTTTATGTCACATGGCTTGATAACTTCCTTCACTTTCGTCTGAAGTGATACCAGTACCTTATCCGGTCGATTAGAGTTTCTACTTAACCTTGGCGGCCCTTGATATGCCATGATGTTGTGGCTATATCCTATGTCGTCAACGTCGCCTCCTTCAACTACAACTATCCCCCAACCATGATCGGTCCGTTGAGCATATGGGCCATCATCATCAGGCGCAATCACATTTCTAGGCGTTCGTGCCCTGGCACAATTATAGCCAATGAGTAGTCCAATTTCGCAGTTCTGTAGTGGTAAAAGTTCATTGGCTATTGATGACAAATGAGGCAGTCTTCTTGCCATTTCCGGTGTCGGAATGTGTAGCCTATTGGCTGGCATTATTTGTCTAGAGTACATGACAGGCAGCTGTATCTTCATATGTGAATTGAAACCTCGGACAGACAGGCCTTTGATCTTAAGAGCTTTTCACTCTCTTGTTCTCCGCATGCATTGTGGATTACATCAGATCAACCTCTGTTTCATTGTTATATATAATTGATTCAATAATATTGATTCTTTTAAAAGCTATTACTTATAATTTATATATATATAATCAAAGGGGAGTAACCCAATTAATTAATATATATTTCTTTTTATGTTTCTACAATTTATTATCTAGAACTTTGTAGAAGAATGTCATTGATTATTTTTATCACTGTTATATAATTTAGAAGTATAGAAAATTCTATGAGCACTTTGTGGATAATTCCAGATGAAAATGGAGTGAGTGTTTTTTTTTACCATAAGTTAAAAATATATTTGGACTATGTATACTGAGATCTCGAAGGGTCTAGTGGACTCTCGTTTAGTCTTGATGGTCGTTGCGGCCTTGAATTCTCTCTGGAGAATTCTAAATTCTCTTTGGAGAATTTAAAAGAACTTTCGTTTAGTTCGTTTCTTTTCTAGAGAAAAGTTTATTATATCATTCTCTAGAAACCTGGAGAATTTCCTTAGATGTATAAATATAGGTCCCAATTCAGTCGTAGGTATTCAGAAATTTGAAGTGATTTAAAGTATATAATTTTGGTTGTTTCACTAGTGTTTTGTGTGGATTAAAATATACATGTGCTCATATTCTGGTTACTGGATTGTGGACTTACATTTGAGGGACAAGGACTTATTTGACATTAACTTTGTAAGTTATTTATTTATTTATTTACTTATCTGTTTGTTTGTTTTTATGTATTTGCAGCATTTATTTGTTTGATTAAATATTGTTAAGTTTAAATTACTTGGTTGTTTTTCGCTGTACCTGTCTAGTTACGCTAGGTCGTAACAGATTTTGGGGGCTCTGAGCCGGGATTGAACATTTTGTGCACCTATTTTATTCTGAATTTGAAAAGATATTTATTGTTTGTCATACCAGCAAAAAGCAACCATGTTATTCAAACTTGAAGATTTCATTGCTGCGCCTTCTCAAGAGCTGTTAAACTTGGCCAAAAAGAGTGATCTTTTAGACATTGCTAGTCATTATAGCATACCTGATGTCAAAACATCTATGTTAAAACGTGAAATTAAGAATGTTATCATTCAGTTTCTTGTTGATGAGGAATTTTTTGAACCCTCAGCTACATCTCTAACTATGGTCTCACAAACCGACATACAGTTGAAAGAGTTAGAATTAAAAAGGCATCTTGAACTGGAAAAATTAAGATTAGAATTTGAAAAACAAAAGTTAGCATTTGAAGAAAGGGAAAGAGAAAAACAAAGAGAAATGGAAGAAAGACAGAAAGAAAAACAAAGAGAAATGGAAGAACGACTTGAAAAAGAAAGATTAGAAAAACAAAGAGAGTTAGAAGAAAGGCTTGCAAAAGAAAAATTAGAGCAAGAAGAAAGAATTGAGGTTGAAAAAGAAAAACTGCAATATAGTTTAAAAATGAAAGAGCTTGAATTAAGCAGTAAATCAATGCCTCCTGTGTCTTTTGATCCTAGTAAAGTATTTGATGTTACAAAGCATATCAGGCTCGTTCCTCCATTTCAAGAAAAAGAAGTAGATAAGTACTTTTTACATTTTGAGAAGGTAGCAGAAAATTTGAAATGGCCAAAAGAGCATTGGACCTTGCTTCTACAGAGTGTTGTTATTGGTAAAGCTCGAGAAATTTACACTCAGCTTCCACTTGATCAAAGTTCAGATTATGACACAGTCAAAAATCTGATTCTTAAGGCTTATGAGTTAGTACCTGAAGCTTATAGGCAGAAATTCAGAAATTGTAGGAAAGAACATGACCAAACCCATGTAGAATTTGCTAGAACTAAGGAGCAATTATTTGATAGGTGGTGTTCTTCAAAGAATGTAAAGTCTGATCATGCAAAATTAAGACAGCTCATGCTTGTTGAAGAGTTCAAACGATGCATACACTCTGATGTCAAATCTTTTCTTGACGAAAGGGAAGTAGAAACTTTAGATGTAGCAGCACGATTAGCTGATGATTATGCTTTGACTCATAAGGTGTCTTTTGTAAATAAGCCTTACAAGAAACCTTTTAACCCTCAATTTAAACCTAATACACCTCATTCAAAACCATTTAACCCTCAACAGAGAAATAATTCTCCTCAACCTAATCCACAACCACAAGCTGGACTAACAGCTGATAGTTCCAGTCCTTCACATAATCCTAAAAATAAAGATACTAGTGAAAACAAAGGTCAAAGATCCTCATACTCACCCCGGCTGTTTTGCAATTATTGTAAAGGTGACGGTCACGTCATTTCTGAATGTGAAACTTTGAAAAGAAGAAAAGAGAGACAAAATCAAAATAATTCTAGACCAACAGGTCTTACTTCTTTAAGGTCAAAACCACAGTCGATTATTCAGGATGAAAATCCTATTGTGGCCAAAACGTCTGCGACTGATTGTATTATGGAGATTTATGAACCATTCTTATCAGAAGGTTTTGTGTCACTTACTAGTGATTCTGCCCAGTCTACCCCTATTAAAATCTTACGAGATACCGGAGCTTCTCAGTCTCTTATTTTAGCAGATACCCTGCCTTTTTCCGAGAAGACTTCAACTGGGACAAGTGTCCTTATTCAGGGAGTAGAGTGTGGATTTGTTAATGTACCGCTCCATAACATTTATTTGTCTTCAGACTTAGTTTCTGGTCCTGTGGCTGTAGGTATTAGGCCTTCTTTACCTTTTAAAGGTGTTCACTTGCTATTAGGCAATGACTTAGCCGGAGATAAGGTTGTGGTAAACCCACTTTTGACCAATACACCTTGTGAGGATCAATTGCCTGATCCCATTGAGCAGGAAATTCCTGATCTTTACCCTTCATGTGCCGTTACAAGGGCTATGGCAAAAAAAGTCAAATTGAATGATGGGATACAGGATATTGACTTAACTGACACTTTTATAGGTCAGTCTTTTCATGATGAGATTTCAAAATCTCTTTCTTCAAGTCAAACTGACTTCAACAATCAAAGGTCAGACAATGACCTTTCACCTTCAATTTTTGACCAAGGTCACGACCAAATGTCAAGGTCACAACTTTGTCAAGAACAGCACAGTGATCCTGAAATCTCGCCTTTATTTGAAAGGGCTTTAGATGAAAATGAAATTTCTCAGGTTCCTGTTTGTTTTTATGTCAAAAATGACATCTTAATGAGAAAATGGCGTCCTCCTGATGTTTCAGCGGAAGACGAATGGACCATAAATCACCAAATTGTGGTTCCTAAGGCTTATCGTCCTGAAATCTTAAACTTGGCCCATGAAACTCCCATGTCAGGTCATTTAGGGATAAATAAGACTTACCACAAAATTCTCAAGCATTTCTACTGGCCAGGATTAAAATCTGATGTTTCCCAACATTGCAAATCCTGTCACACTTGTCAAATGGTAGGAAAACCTAATCAGACTATTCCAAAAGCTAATTTACAGCCTATTCCTGCATTTGATGAACCATTTAGTAGGATTATCATTGACTGTGTAGGTCCGTTACCCAAGACTAAATCAGGTTGCCAATATCTCTTGACTATAATGTGTGCTTCAACACGTTTTCCTGAAGCAATTCCACTCAGGAATATCAAGACGAAAACAATAGTTAAGGCCCTTGTAAAGTTTTTCACACTTGTAGGTCTTCCAAAATCAGTCCAATCAGATCAGGGTTCCAATTTTATGTCAGGAACATTTCAGCAAGTAATGCATGAACTTGGCATTAAACAATACAAGTCATCAGCTTATCATCCTGAAAGTCAAGGTGCTTTGGAAAGATTCCATCAAACTTTGAAGAACATGATCAGATCTTACTGTTTTGACACCGAAAAAGATTGGGATGAAGGCATACATTTGCTATTATTTGCTGTCAGAGAGTCAGTACAAGAGTCTCTTGGGTTCAGTCCGTTTGAACTTGTTTTCGGACACACTGTTCGTGGACCTTTAAAACTTATGAAAGAGAAGTTTCTTTCAAGTAATGACAGTCCTTTGAACTTACTTCAGTATGTGTCTGACTTCAAAACTAGATTGACAAAAGCTTGGGAAGTTGCTCGGTCCAATCTTAAGTCAGCTCAGAGCAAAATGAAGTTGCATTTTGATGAAAATGCTCAGAACAGAAATTTTGACCCTGGAGACAAGGTGATTGCTCTTTTGCCCATTCCTGGCAGGCCATTACAAGCTAGATATTATGGTCCATATACTGTTGAGAAAAGGTTAAGTGATGTAAATTACATTGTTAACACTCCTGGGAGGCGCAAGCAAAAACAATTATGTCATATTAACATGCTTAAAAAGTACATTGATAGGGATAGTGATAATGATAGTTCAGTTATTTCCTCAGTAAGCATAATTAATTCTGTCCCTCATGAACAAAATCAGACAGACTTTGAAGAAATGAACTCTGTGAACTGTGAACCATTATCCTCAAAACTCCAGAATTCTGACATTCTGCATGACCTCGATCAGAAACTGTCACATCTAGATCCGGACAAGAAACATGAACTAAAACAATTAATTCTTGAATATGAGCACTTATTTCCGGACATTCCATCCAGAACCGATAAAATCTACCATGATGTAGACATTATTGAAGGAGCAAAACCGGTGAAACAACATCCGTATAGACTTCATCCTGAAAGACAACAATATCTCAGGAAAGAAGTTAAGTATTTGCTGGACAATGACTTTATAGAACCTAGTCAAAGTGAATGGAGTTCTCCTTGTATACTTGTGCCAAAATCTGATGGGACATTTCGAATGTGCACAGACTATAGAAAAGTAAATTCTGTCACAAAACTGACACATTTCCCATACCAAGAATTGATGACTGCATCGACAACATTGGTCACGCCAAATATGTGACAAAATTCGATCTTTTGAAAAGGTTTTGGCAGATTCCACTTACAGACAGTCCAAAGGAGATTTTAGAATTTGTTACTACAAAAAGACAATTTCGAAATAAACTGAAAGCGCTGAAATGTTGCTTGGTTCGCTTGGTTAATAGTTTGATTTTCGGTCTGGATGGGTGTAAAGCTTACATCGACGATGCCATCATCTACAGTGAAGAGTGGAAACAACACCTGGAGATCATCAGAGAATTCTTCAAAAGACTCAGTGATGCTAAACTGACAATAAACTTACCGAAAAGTGAATTTTGCCATGCTAGTTTGACATTTCTAGGACATATTGTTGGACAAGGTCAGGTCAGACCTGTAGAAGCCAAAGTTGAGGCTATATCAGATTTTCCTGTACCTACAGGAAAACGGCAACTGATGCGCTTTTTGGGTATGGCTGGATATTACAGAAAGTTCTGTAATAATTTTTCAGTTACAGCTGAGCCTTTGACAAATTTACATTATGATAAGAAGGTCAGGTATGTTTGGAATAAGGCTTGTCAGAGTTTTGTTCAGTTTGGGCCATACTTAAAAGTGTTTCAGCTCTATTTACACTGTTAATCTGAACAATAGACTCCATCTGAGTATTAGCTAGAGCATAAGTCTCATGTTGCAAGAGCACAACCTTGACATTAGACACATAAAAGGTAGAGATAATATAATTCCAGACACCCTTTCAAGAGCTTGACAGTTTTGCCTTGTATGTTTGCATATGAGTATTGCAAAAGAAAGTTTTATTTCACAAAACTTTCTTTTCGTTGAAGAGGGGAAGTGTTATATATAATTGATTCAATAATATTGATTCTTTTAAAAGCTATTACTTATAATTTATATATATATAATCAAAGGGGAGTAACCCAATTAATTAATATATATTTCTTTTTATGTTTCTACAATTTATTATCTAGAACTTTGTAGAAGAATGTCATTGATTATTTTTATCACTGTTATATAATTTAGAAGTATAGAAAATTCTATGAGCACTTTGTGGATAATTCCAGATGAAAATGGAGTGAGTGTTTTTTTTTACCATAAGTTAAAAATATATTTGGACTATGTATACTGAGATCTCGAAGGGTCTAGTGGACTCTCGTTTAGTCTTGATGGTCGTTGCGGCCTTGAATTCTCTCTGGAGAATTCTAAATTCTCTTTGGAGAATTTAAAAGAACTTTCGTTTAGTTCGTTTCTTTTCTAGAGAAAAGTTTATTATATCATTCTCTAGAAACCTGGAGAATTTCCTTAGATGTATAAATATAGGTCCCAATTCAGTCGTAGGTATTCAGAAATTTGAAGTGATTTAAAGTATATAATTTTGGTTGTTTCACTAGTGTTTTGTGTGGATTAAAATATACATGTGCTCATATTCTGGTTACTGGATTGTGGACTTACATTTGAGGGACAAGGACTTATTTGACATTAACTTTGTAAGTTATTTATTTATTTATTTACTTATCTGTTTGTTTGTTTTTATGTATTTGCAGCATTTATTTGTTTGATTAAATATTGTTAAGTTTAAATTACTTGGTTGTTTTTCGCTGTACCTGTCTAGTTACGCTAGGTCGTAACATTCATCTAGTCCTAACGATCTACAAGTATCCTCTAAAATGAATGATATGTCTGACTGTGAGTCTAGCAACGCATATACCAGTCGTTCAGATTCTGGAGCACCTTTATGGGACAAATATACTGGTAGAATCATAGAAATCATGAGACAGCTGCTCACACAATTGGAAATAGCAACACCACATAACACAGAAGCATGTTTATCACTGCTGGCTTCACCATAAATTCCCTTTGCTGCTGTAGCTTCATTATCTCGCCGGCTGTTATCTCCATGAAGGGATGAAGGATGTTGTTTATTACATATTTCACACCTTTTTCTCTGTTTATACTTCTTAGATATGTGCCTAGTACATAGACACCGAAAACAAAGTTCCTTTTGGCTAGCGAATGCTTTCCTATCTTCTAAAGGTTTTGCTAGGAACTGGAAACACTTATTCAAGTCATGAATTGTTTTCTGGCGAAGATGCATTTTCTCTTTTCTTCTTTAAGGCCCGTTGTTGGTTTCTGTTAAAAGTGTACGTCATTTCATATGCGGTCTTCCAAATACCTTACCTGCGTTGTTCTGACCATGGTCTTGCTTCAAGGGGTGAAGCGAAGTGACCGGATCACAGGCGATCTTAACCTCCTTTTCGACTAAGCAAACGAATACCTTGAATAGATGGAACTCTTGTTATTTCTCTCTCCACTGCGAGACAAACCTGTTCCATCTGTTTACAAGCCATTCTGAGACCATCATCAACATCTTTCGGTTTTCCCGGTCATCATTCAAAACACTGAGACCCTTCACACTGCTCATGGCAGTAAGACATTGTTTTAAAAAATCAGAAAATCGTCTAAGACCGAAACTGTCCTTTTCCTGAATTTTGGGCCATTTTTCTAATCGGTCACGAAAAGCACAACCGATGACAAACGGATCACAATAACGCTCTTCCAACAATTGTTTGGCTTCACCATAGGCATCCTCTGAGGTTAGCAGAAAGAAATTTTCGACAACTTCCCGAACTGAACCAGATAAATACTTTCGCAAGTAATGAATCTTCTCTGAAGGGGGGATGTGCTTTTGTTCAATAAGGGTGTGAAATGCGGCCTTCCAAACAGGATATTTTAACGTGTCCCCATCAAAGACAGACGGTTGAGGAGGAGGAAATCTGCTCAGACAAGCTTGTTCTTCCAACGTTTTGGTAAGTTCAAGCAACTCCTTTTGACTATCCTTAGCACAAGTTTCATTTTCTGCCAAATCATATTTGGGGCAACCAGGCTCAGGCGTTTCCTTAGCAACCAAAGTTTCTGGAAGTAATGGAAGGCTCCTTAACATTAACCTGCTGAGACATTGTGCGTATATATTCCTTAGCATCAGCGTTCATTACTAATGGGACATTATCAAGCGATTGTACATATCGCTTAGTATATTCTGCTTTATCAACCCTTTCGGGCATGTCAAGGTGTAAATTTTGCCATTGCCATTGGCCTACAAATGTCATCTTCTAAGGAGAACGTCCATTCCCGTATTCAGTTTGCCTAGATTTTGAAAGCCTACATTGACAAACATGCGTAAGTAATGCCTGAAATTGTGTGTTATTGTGGAAGCCTGACATCCTGTGCACACAAAAAAAAAACAAGTTTGAATTGAAAATTTTAGATATACTCGCCATAACATTAGTTTTTTGGGGGGCAAGGGGTAATTTTTTGACAAAAATAAATTGATACCAAAAACCAAGATTTTTTCAAGTATTGATCGAAATACATGGTAAAAAAATATTTGCTGCGTAACACTATGCTGCAAATGGTCACATTTTGATAAAAACGAGTTAAAATATTTCAATGTTTTTGTTAAATAATTATTTTATCTATAACTTTTGAACATTGCCTGTAAAGCCTATATCCTACAGTGTCATCATTCAGCAGTATCACAAATACATACTGTCTACATGAAATTCAAGGTGAATACTCTACATGTCTGATAAATGTACCTTCTTATACATGTACATACAAGCAACAACAAAATCGACTATCTGTGTTGTAAGGCTAGTAAATATTTTGCCCACTTATTTTGAGCAACACAGTTTGTTTGACATAACATTTAGCAAAACATAGAACCCGATGACTATGTAGACCATGACTTGCCTCAAATATGCTAACACAAGCTTACATGTTACTAAGCCAAGACAAGGGTATGAGTCACCGCTTAGACATAAACAAACACATTGGTACAGACACTCTTATTTCTAAAACCTAACCAGTGATGCTCATCAAAGTTCACCAGAAGTGTGTCTGGTTGAAGAACAGAGGACAGACATTCACCTGATGTGGCTACTTTTCAAACACTAGGTCATGTTCAACCAGGTAGAAATATGTATATAATCAAGCTACAGTCCTAAACAAAATTATTGAAGTCACTTGATTTGGTGGGCTAGCATTATATATTGTTTTTGAGCATTTTGACAGCCTTCCACCCGGGACCAAGCATGCCATTTTATATGATGTCTATAATGTAAAACTACAACTGTGTGCAAAAGGATTTTCTCGGTCCCGTGGGGGGGACACACCTGAAAAAGCATTTTCAATTTCCATTAAGGTTAATTGCAGAAACTATGTTTTCACGCCAAAAATTTGAATGGGTACTTTTTCCTGGAGGAAAACATTCTTGGAATCAATGAAGGCATATTCAAACTATTAGATTCACTGATATAAAGTGTTTTTGAAATAAAAACTTATTAATTTAGCCTTTTCTATAGGCAGTCTCGCATAGAAAATGGACGTTATCCTTTCAATGCGCCTAGTTTCGCTTGCGCCATATCTAGTTTCGCTTGCGCCATATCTCCATCGTCGGGCAGCTTACTCAATCTGTGAGTCCTGGTTTTTGATTCATCAGGATGTTTATCATGATTTACTTGTTTGTTCTTGATGATTCATTGACTAGTTAGAGATTCACCACGAGGACCGAAGAACTAACTAAATGTTGTGAACCACTGCAGAAGCTGAGGGTGAGGTTAGGTACCTGTAAAACCGGTTTAAGCCCGCCAGTAACTTTGTGTTACTGATCGTTCCAAGTCGATACTTCTGTAGTGGTTCTTTTTGTTTTATGTCTTGGTGTTTAAAATTTTTTGTGCTGTTGGCGCCTTATGTATGTTTTCATATTTTTAGTTAAGTTAAGGTAACTTAGTGGCCACCTATTGGGAAAATAGCTGCTCATTCGGCTTACGATATGTTTCATGGTATAAGTACCTGATTGTTAGTTTGGTTTTTTCCCACCTCGGTTTTTGGAGTGGGAATCTTTTTCTGATTGCGCCTTTTCCTGATCTTTGCCTACTTGTACCTTTTCATCAGGATGTTTATCTTGATTTATATGTTTGTTCTTGATGATTCATTGACTAGTTAAAGATTCACCACGAGGACCGAAGAATAGAGATTCACCACGAGGACCGAAGAACTAACTAAATGTTATGAACCACTGCAGAAGCTGAGGGTGAGGTTAGGCGCCTGTAAAACCGGTTTAAGCCCGCCAGTAACTTTGTGTTACTGATCGTTACAAGGCGATACTTCTGTGGTGGTTCTTTTTGTTTTATGTCTTGGTGTTTAAATTTTTTTGTGCTGTTGGCGCCTTATGTGTGTTTTTATAGTTTTAGTTAAGTTAAGGTAACTGAGTGGCCACCATTGGGAAAGTAGCTGCTCATTCGGCTTACGATATGTTTCATGGTATAAGTACCTGATTGTTAGTTTGGTTTTTTCCCACCTCGGTTTTTGGAGTGGGAATCTTTTTCTGATTGCGCCTTTTCCTGATCTTTGCCTGCTTGTACCTTTTTTGCATGGTGTTTTTTTTTCCAATTCTGCTTTAGATAGCGCTTCAGCATCAATGTATTTAAGCTTAGCCTTAAGCGCTGCTGCCTCTACCGCGACATCTGAATGTTGGCTACGGTTGGACATTTGGGATTGTCCTGATTTGCTACTCCTATGTGAACGAGAATTATTTTGCGACATAGCATTTTCTTGCTGTATTTCAGATATTCTGTCACCTATTTTGCACATAAACTTTTGATTTTCCTCTTCTAAATTTGCCAATATTTCTGCAAAGCCTGAAAGCTGAGGGGCGTCCTCACTTAGCTAATCCCTCAAGCGGCGTTCAAATGCTGCAAGGACCTCATACATTCTATCCTCGAGGGAGTCGCGATTTATCCTAATAATTGAAACGTCGAATTCATCGTAGATTAACCTAGACATTTTGCTGACACTGTTGTGCCATTTAGAGACGTGTTCATTAAATTGGTTACCTCTTACTGACAACTGGTATTCAAATCCTTTTTCAGTAAGCCTCATTTCTCTAGAACTGGTACGGACCAGCTTTGTTGCTGTATTATCAGCATCCGTCTCAAGAATGGTGACTGTGACTTTTCAAGACGTTATGAGTGTTAAAATGAACTTGAGTGGCTATAAAATTGAATATAACAGTAGTATGCGATATTGGAGAGTTCAAATTAATTTTCGGAATTGTGCATGTGCAGATTACGATTGACATCACGTGACCAAAACGTTGTGTAGCGTTCTGGCAAAAAACGTTGGAGAACGTTCCCAGATATTGGAAAGTGCTTCACCTTGGATTGTCAGTTTATTTATCGGATTGTCAGGCATGACGCAATCTTTTCTTCGAAGAAGAATAGCTCGACAGACGTTAATCATTTGTCTTTTGTGGGCAAGAATAATACTACAATTTTCTTCGGTGCTCCTTATGTCTGTCATTCCATCATTGTCGCCAACTATTCTTTTGTTTTCGTAGTCCCTATGATAATGGGCGCTGCTTGACGTACCAGGTTCATCACCCGACTCCGATACTATAGCATAAATGTAAGATCATTGGAATTTCGTTCTAGTAAAAACAAATAGAATTAAAAATATAAATCGTATACTAGTATTATGGCAAGCGGACACGAAAGTGAGACACAAGAAGTCAGTGGTAAAACTCGTCAAGCTACAGAATATGTTGAAAACCAAAAACTTTCATTGCCAGGTGGCTTAGTTGAGGATTCTCTGCTTAAATTCGTGACACCATTTACCATGTCTGTAATAGGTATTCTGTTATATCTTATTTTGTGCTTTGTCAGATTTTGTATAACTTTTATACGTTTATCTATTTGTTGTTTTAAGGGGAATTTGAAACATAACAAGTTCTTGTTAGTCGCTATTGAGATTCTGAAAGCTAATAAAGGTTCTGAAAAAAAAGCATTGAACTTAATATAAAGCAATTGGTTCATCGGAAATCCATAAACGTTGCTTGTTCGGTTTTCAGAACCTTTATTAGCTTTTTGTTTTTCTTTGCTTCTTTTTAGGGATGTCCAATTCAGGCAAGACGACGTTCATAACAAAATTACTCGAGATGGCGCCAAAAGTTTTCACCGAGCCTCCGTCTCGTATTATTTATTTTTACAACATTTATCAAGATAAATTCGCAGAGATGGAGGAAAGCATTAAAATATAAGTGTTTTCAAGGACTGCCGCAAAGGAGTGATATAGAAGTATACGCTAGTTCAGAAAAACATTTACTTTTGGTCTTTGATGATATGTACCAAGACCTGATAAGCTCAAGAGAGATTTGTGATTTGACAATCCTCATGTGTCACCACCTAAACACGTCTTGTATATTCGTGTCCCATAATATTTTTACGGCCGGTAAATATTCTAAGACAATAGCAACAAATTTACATTACATGTTACTTTTTACGCTACGAAACAGACTACAGTTAACTGTTTTAGCAACACAGCTGGTCTGTCATAAGAAGAAATAAAAAAAATCGTTAACGTATATGATGCATGATGGCTGAAGACCCATTTTCGCCACTCGTTCTGGACCTTTCACCAAAAACTCCAAGTTCAAAATATATGCTGAGGAAAAAATGTTCTCCCCGGAGAATTTCCAATAATTTACGAGCTTCAGTAGGGTATAGTGGGGATATTGGTGTGACTCGCATTTATTGTCTACCTTGGCGTTGCACAAAACAGGTGTATACATATAAATATAATATTAATTCGATTGTCTGCAATGAATCGTTTGGAAACGCACAGTTATTACCTGCGATATTTAAGTGTGGCAACGAGTTATCAAAGGCGCCATCTGCTTCAGACTGCAACAGCAGACCAACTGAATGCCTTGTACGAGATAATTTTGAATGCGTTGAACGAAAACATTAAGTTCAGTGACGAGGATTATTCTAGGCTGTTTAGACACAGGAACGTTTTGAGGAAGCTAGCGCGGAAAGAAGTTAACCCTTACTCTAACAAACAACTATAAAGCAACCATTCGTTGACAATCAAGGATCTACTCTGTGTGTTTTTCGAGTATTACTATCCTTTCGAGTCGTCATCTTCAGAAGAAGAACAAGAAGAGGAGGAAGAAGAAAAATAAGGGAAAGTAGAAGAGGAACAAGTAGAAGAGAGGAAGTGGGAGTGTGGAATTTACGATGGCGAGCGAAAATGGGTTCCAGAAATCAATTTTGATCCCCGTCTCTCGTTACCAACAACTTCTACAATTTCAGAACAAGACAAACGAGACTCCGAAAACTAGTGTTGTATATCGGACAGCAAAATCACTATCGATTATCGGAAACTCACAACCAATTGATTATCGATTGTATAATCGGATTTTTGCATTTTTTCCATCCAAGTAACCTAGTGAAAATTGCTTTGACACCTACCTGACTACTACCTGACTGTCACCTGTTGACTGCAAATGCTTCTACTCTTTTACTGATAATTTTGGCACTATAGGATTAGGTTTCCCTGACATTTCCTCTACTTCACCCCACCCCACATCCAGGTAAAATTACTAAGTCCGAACGTAAGAAAAAATTGGCATAGGTTCCCCTGTATTTTGCTCTTTTTTCAATAACCAAGGTCTATTTCAAAGATATGGTTAAAACAGAAGTAAAGGGGAAAGGTGGGAGTAGCACATTAGCTCATAAAGACTACAAGAGTCTCGACCAAGTGTCAGCGTCCAATGCACAACTTAATCTTAGAAAGATATCAAAAGGATACCCATTTTAATCCATTGATGGAGTAGAATCAGCATGTGTTATCAATTTTTTGGTGGCTAAAGAATTTATAGCAACAACAACAACAACGAAAACTCATTACAATACAACAACAAAATATTATGCTGGCACATGAAACAAACCAATAAACAAATGCCTATGCATGCTACCAGGGTTGTCAAAGCGTAGAAAGTACGCAAAAATCGTAGTTGTAAACAGGTTTGCGTTACGATTAGATTCTGCCCAAGTGTTTACCATGATTGGAATAGGTCTTTTTACACAATCTGCAAACAACCGTATCCATATCGAGGTTCGCCTTTATGGGAGGACCTTCCTGTGTTTTTCTGAACCTAAAGTACTCCCATACCCTGGACTTAACTTTGCCCGGGTACGGGTACAGTTTTTCTTCGGCGGCGTCAGAGACGCGTTCCGCCATGTTGTTTGTAACCTTGCCGTGACCTTGCAAATAGTTACTTCCCTTGCTACATACGAACCGCAAGTCCAATGTTCAAACCGAATGTCCGAAAATGATTTCTGGTCGTTTCGCGACTTGGACCGCGCATAAGTGGCGCGACTTTGGATTGTGATTGTCGCCGATTTTCGGCCCGGAGCGATAGTTTTCGATTGTTGACGACTATCGGAACAACACTTCCGAAAACTGAACAAAAAAGTACCCAGTATGACCGTAACTGTGTGGTACTTATTGCACATTCTGACGACGACGACATGGTTTCTCACCATAAATCATCTGTGTGCTATTCTAGTGATAATAACAGCGGAGAAATGGGAATGGAACAAAAATTGCTATATACAGTTAATACTAGCTTTTCGAAAGGGATACGAGAAAAGATGTCACGACTTCTTCATTTTATTATTAACTTTGGTTCTCATTTGATCACATTCAACGAGGCAGGAAACGTTATTATCCAAGATCGGATCATCGACAAACAGTCTAATATTTTGACTTATTGCGAGCTTGTGTAACCGTAACTGGTGCTACAAAACCGGCTGGATTCACAGCATTCATTCAAGCCTTGCGACAAATAAATGTGCCGAGCTACTTTTTAGCTGTAGGCTCTAAAAACAGGGTTCCCACAAACTTCATAAAGTAAAATTCCATGACATTTCCCAGACTTTTCCCTGACCAATTTTCAAAATTCCCTGACCAAAATCATCGGCGTTTTCAAGCGTATGTGGTCATTTTAACTAATGTTGGCTTCCTTTCACTCCTTCAGCCAACCCTTACCACCTTCACCATGTTAAGGATGAATGGTTAAAATCTACTGAGTATGTATTGGTGTCTTGTTTTGTTTTATAGACGTGAGAACAGTGATTCAAAAGGTCATACCTCTTGTATCATAATTCATCAAAAAGTTTGGACAACCCTACCAATTGAACATAATGATCGCACAAATATTGTTAATGGTGTTAATATGGCTCTCTTGTTCTTTGGGTGGAGATGGTATGCTGATCTGATAGATGGTCCCCTTAGGTCTCGCCTCCTGTGGTGGCGTCCATGGCTCTGGTTTGAATATTTCAGGCTTCCATCTTTTATTTCTTGCGTTGATAGCCACTGTTTTCTGTTCCGGATCATTGTGTATCGTTAGAGCATGCTTCCTTGCGTTCTCCGTTCTTGCAAATAGCTTGGCGCAATGCCAGCACTCATATTTTTTTAATAATTTCCGTGTGAAACGAGGTGTTATGTCTCCTGAGATTTGATACGTTGATAAATGATCTCTTGCAGATCTTGCAATTAAACGGCTTATTCATTTTACTGAATTAAGTTTAGTCCGGATGGGAATTTCGTCTTTAGTCTAGCAATCCAAGATTCTTCTGTGCGAAGGCGTACGTTAACGTACGTTAAAGTGGTATCAATCTGCAGGTGGACAGGAAGTTTCTTTCAAGTTTGTCCATGAATAGGATAGCGTAACTCGGAGCGCATTTACTCCCCATACTAGTCCCAGAGATCTGTTCGTAAAACTTGTTGTTGAACTTAAATGCGGTCTTTAAAAATGTAGTATGAAATGTAGTAGTCTAATAGTAGGCTTTTAACGTCATCCTGGGCCGAGCGGACTTAATCCATGGCTCCACATCAAGGACGTATAAAGCAAAGCAAAGCAAAAGCTATCCTTTGTTTATAGGTACTGTTTCATAAGAAAACCTGTTTTTGCATGCCCCTAAAACCATTCAGCAGCAGTAAATACTCAGCTGACCAGCACCTTTGTTTTTCATAAAGACACCATCTTTTGTTGCTGGACAGACTGGTTTAAACTGGACCTTGTCAAAAACCCCAAAACAGGTTTTTATGACAGTCCTTGAATTTGTAAGCAAGAAGAAATGGGTAATCTCAAAAACCTGATGCTGCAACTGATTAGGACTACACTTTTTGACAAAAATCTGAACACATTTCTTTACTCAAATAATGTCACAAAGGTTGAAATCAGAGCAGGTAAACTGAACTGCCTCTTTACATAACTTTAAGTAAGATCCATTTCTACTTGACAATATTTGACCACACAAGCCACTATACAAAGGCAGTTGCTGAAAGGCAATTTTTCTCTTTAAAACAGAGACTCAAATTTGAGATGAGTTCACAAATTCATTAACAAAATAAGCTTTCTAATGAGACACTATGACAAACACATCCATGCTTGTTCTTAAAAGAAACTGCCATAGCCACTTGTTGTTTCTCCTTTAATAATTTAAAATTTCTTCTTCTGAAATTCCCTGACTTTTCCCTGACTTTTGACATTTTTTTAAATTTCCCTGACGCATTTCAAAATTCCCTGACTTTTCCCTGACCTTGAATTTTTTTTAATTTTTCCCTGACTTTTCCCTGACCGTTGGAACCCTGAAAAACAGTAACCAAAACAGTTGCTAAAATGCGACGCGAAAGTCAAAAATAAGAAATTGGCAACCTTATTAAAGTTGTACATTTTTAGTTTTCCGAAAATGAGACTCTTGTGAATAGCTGAATATGGTTTGTGTTTCTTTTCTTGTTCGAGAATGAAAACAACCTTGTGTTGCTTTCTTTCTTCTTTTTTGTTGTTGTCTTATTCTTAAATTGTACCTTACAAAACATAATTTGTGTGTGGAATAAATATTGTACGATGAAAGTTTGTCCTTTTCTATTAATATGCTTCTTTGTTATGTTGTGGAGCACTTCATATTCCAGCCTTTCATACCTATTATGTGCGGCAAAAACATAACCATTATTACACCTTAATATAGGTTTCATCCTGGTCTTTGTATAAAATCTCAATAATGATCCGAGAATTGCGATAAATTATTTTTGCCTGTTGAAAAATGATTTCTATATGTGAAAGTTGTTTAAATATTTTCTCATTTCATTGAATAATCGCTATAATGGTGTGGGTGAATGATGTTTGAATTTAGTCCGACTATAGAATTAGATTTATACCTGTGAAAAACCCTTTTTTCAGTAAATATATCAATGAGATTTCCATTATTGGTTATATTGAAAAAACTTTAAGTTTTTGCCGCATATGATAAGTAAAATGACAACTGGCTTTTGTAAGGGATGAAAAAACTTTCAAAATTGGTTGTACTTCATGTAATTATCATTTTCTTTTCTTTCTTTATAAATAAGCTATGAAGAACAAACTGTGATAAACTATGAAAAATTAAACTACAAACAAGAAAACAATATGTACAGAAAAGTCACTGTCAAGACGAAAAAGTTTTTGTGCGTCAGAAACCCTGGACCGGTGGCTTGGTTGCTTGAAAAAAAAAAAAAAAAAAAAAAAAAAAAAAAAAAAAACACCAGTCACTGCGATCCACAAAAACTCTGATTAGACTGGCAGTTGGCCAGGCTGACCCGAGCCTTCGTTGACCGCGAATTCAAAAACTTCAGGTTTCTAGCGCACATGCTTAAAAATATAGAAGAACATACGAAAACAAATGAAAGAAATGCATGAAAGGATGCAGTGAGAAGACCAATGTTTTGTTTGTTTTCACATTAAATTGTCATGTCGAAGATTCAGCGTCCAGATTCTGAGACTCTAGACAGAATCAACTCTTGTGCTATATTTTAAGTATGCTTGAGAAGACTTTGACCAGATTTTACAGCTGTCAAGGCTGGTCAGAATCTTCGCGATTCACCGCGTCAAGTCATTGGTTTTCTCACCTACTAAGTCGTCAGTGTCTTACCACGTCTATGGAAAAGATTTATTTTATTTGCACAAAGCATAAATTGTAGGAACTTGTTTGAACATCAAGACTAGCGGCTCTAACAAGCACCCATAATTTACATAGTAAAAACGCAAAAATGTATGCATCCTTTTTAGCAGTCCATCTATGTGCATTTTGAAAATGGGATGGTAAACAGTAATATAGCATCATGGGCGTGCTAGCACTAGAGAAACAACAGCACAAACATAGTTTGAATTCGTGAATAGAAATATACTAGATTAAAATATAATTTAAACAAAGGCGCCGACCAGCTTTGCGGTAAGCTATCAGTGTCTTTGTTTCTCTACAGAAATTGTACAACTCCTAGTTTTCTAAATCTAAAATTTACAGCATCTAGCCATCCTTTGTGGCTATTTTGTCCGGTTTGTGTAGGATCTGGTCGGAAACCACAGCGTTCCTGTATTTTTATGAATCAATATCAAGAATTTCCATCCATGAATTCACTTTTCTTGCAAGAAACACATTATTTAGTCCAACTTTGTCACAGAAAATAGTTCAACAGATTACAAGCTTGTTGCAGGGCGCAGCGCACGGCGTCTCCTTGGTGACAGTGGCATAACTGGAATCATTTCTGAGGTCGACGTGACTTCGTTAACTTGTACAGGGTTGATCGTCGCCGATCGTCGCCGCCTTCTCCTGATCAGACACCGCACCGCCACAAATACAATGGTGGTTGTCAGTAGAAGCCCAACGGTGATTATAATTATCGTCCCGTTGATGGACCAAGCTGCAGTAACAACTGAAAATAGAAAAGAAAACGGGCATTATCATACTACATAATAAATTGCATATAAAAGTTATGCTAATCACCAATTAATGTTTCGTTTCAACTAGCTTACTATCATTTAAAGGATGTGTATTGAAAATTTGATCGACCGTTTTGGCTGTGAGCGAACAAACACTTTCAAGGCGCCCTCTATCTCCTCACTTTCATTTGTCTGAATGCTATTTTTTCATTATTTATTTATTTCTAAATTTATTTTCTTACCAGTGGTCCGAGCTGTGGCGGTGATGGTGGTCGTCGTGCTTCCGTTTGTTGTTGTTGATGATGATGATGTCGGTGCCGGCTCTTCTTCTTCACCTTGTCATCTTGGGGGCCCGGAACTGGAATGGGGAAAGGCCATCCACCCTGTAATCAAACAGACATACATTAAATAATCGATGGACAAATTACATGGACTATAGCGTTACCAGCATGAATACTTCAATTTTTCGCTATGAATGTACATAAAGATTTGAGAAATTTTGTACGATGATTAATGCATGCAATCGATCGAGTGTGCGCGCATGTATTAAATGCTAAGTGGTATTGGTACAGCTTGACGAATATTCTGTTTCGTGTAGGTACTTCGCCTCAAAAGACACCCAGCTGTGTGTGTGTGTGTGTGTGTGTGTGTGTGTGTGTGTGTGTGTGTGTTTGTGTGTGTGTGTGTGTGTGTGTGTGTGTGTGTGTGTGTGTTTGTGTGTGATTATAAATAATGCAATTGCACATACCATGGTTGCTATTGTAGCCGTGCTCGTCTGCCCGTTTAGCACTCGAATGTCGACCCTGTCCCTGCACATTAGTAGTGTGGACATCAGAAGGGCCTCCCCCGCCTCACCCACAACCTCAAACACCATCACCGATGGGCCGGTGAATAGCGTGTCAAACTGACACTCTACCACCAGCGCCACTGGTCCGGTCACCTGCTCGTACACCTGCAAAAAAATAGGAACCATCACTAATTAACTAATTTAATTCCAAAACTGATTCGAATGCAAAAACGGAACAGCATAGCATAGCTACACATACCTAGGACAACTAGGAGCCACGCCGGTAAATTGAAACTAACTGGTGGGGTACAGGGGTATACTTATTTTTCTTCATTTTGCTCTAAAACTTATAGATTGTTGTTACTCGGAAAAAATTTCATGTAGCTAAGTTATTTGTTACTACATAACCGACTCTAAATAAAGTTACTTGTATCTTGCATTCTTTAGAACCACCTTATCTAGACCGCTTCGCTGTACCTACAACCTATGTTTTTAAACAAAATTGTTTGCTTTTGTATGTTTTGTCGCCTAACGTCTCAGTCAACAGCTGTAGTCATGTCGGGACGGCTTGAGAAAAAATAATGAAAAGTGTCAAAAGATTGAAAAAGTAAAATATTACTGTCCGCATACCACTTTTCAGAAACGACCGTCTTCAAAAATATTTTTTCTGAGGCATAGTTGGACAAATCATATTCCTTTACATGTATATCATTTGGTTCTTTGGGCGTAAATTATGTCTTTTATACTATTTTAGTTTTCAGTGTGGCGGATTTTAAGCTAAAATTAATTTTAAAAAGCCAGTTTCACGAAGATGGCGCTTGGACAGTAACCAACGACATATACATTTTGAAACATATAGAATGTAATAGTTGAAGAAGTGATGAAGTTAGGGTTGTACGGCAACAATTTTCTGTTGTAACTTATATTATGAGACCACACCATGTAGTATACAGAATTAAAAACCAACCATCTATGTTTTCGAGTAAAAATAAGAAAAATAGGTATACCCATGTAAATACCAGTTTTAGTAGAAAAAAACTGGGGTTAAGTAGGGTATACATTTTACGTACATGCTATCCTGATTAGAAAAAAGGGAAATTGGGCTCGAAAATTAATTAACACATTGTCCACTAAGGCTTACAAATTGTTACAAGAAATCTCCGTGGCGCAGTGGTTATGTCACTCGCCTTGTAAGCCAGGGGTCGCAAGTTCGATCCCGGGCTTCTCCAGTCTTTCAGAAGGGACTATAAACCGAGGTCCCGTCTCCATATGACCTTAGCTGTTGGTGGGACGTTAAAACTCCAAATCAATCAATCAAATTGTTACGATACGTACAGCAACATTATATCCCCGACAGATACCATAATAATAATAATGATAATAATGATAATAATAATAATGATAATAATAATAATTATAATTAATAACAATAATAATAATAATAATACAACAACGACAACAACAACATGATATGAAGAGGAACATATGACTGATGCAGAAGTGAAAGAAACATGAGCAGAATCTTAAGAATGAGATAAAAGGCAGAAACTATAATAAAATATCTAACCTATAACTCCGCGGAACCGCACTCTCGCAATCCTCACACACGGCCAACGGGTGCAAGGTCGAAAGACCACCGTATGTTATTCCAAATGCACAGAGAAACAACACGGAAGTAAACATCCTGATATGTTGTCTAAAAGCGACTGGTCGAAGCAAGAATACCAAAGACCTTAAATAGCCAAATTTCCAAGCAAGCTTTACAAATCTTATCTTTGAAAAGCCTTTGTCGCAAGCATGCTTCAAAGGCACCGACAATTAGTGAATTTGTAAAAATGAAAAGGTGAGAATGACACCTGTGTCTCAAAATTCTGCGGTTTGATTAGGCAGCAATTACTAAAATTAATTACCAACTTTATTACCAACCAATTTGCTCTTAACCATCGAATTATCTTAAGATCAAAATAAACTTTTAATCCAACTATGTGTTGCATTAACCAATTATTAAAATAGATTTTACCGAAAAGTCATTATAGCCACAGCATGACAAAACATTCGTTGAGATAGATGGACAAATTGACAGATAGACGGACGGATGGATGGATGGATGGATGGATGGACGGATGGATGGACGCACAGACGGACGGACGGATGGATGGATAGATAGAGATAGATAGATAGATAGATAGATAGATAGATAGATAGATAGATACCTCAAAGTTTCTTTGTAGGGAACGCTGTCTTAATAAAGTTTCTTTGTAGGAAACGCTGTCTTAATATCCTCTTTCTCAACGCAAATGACCACTTTTACAAAAATAGCTGCTTGTTTTCCTGGTATCCCGTGGGAAGCTCAAATTCTCTTGTGAAGACCGAGCCGTATCTAAATTCCTGTTTGACCAGGGTTTGGTTATCGGCTTCTAGTGTAGCCTTGATAAGCCTGTCTGCTTCCTCTTTACAATAAAACAAAGACTTTCTGTCGTTAAAGTGTACGTGATTTACCTCAATGTGCTTATTTACGCTTGACATTTTGTACACTGACACGAAGCCCTGGAACTTCGCCCATCTTGAGGAGGTATGTTTTGGCATCGTATACGAAAACTGAGAGAGTGTAAAAAACTTTGCTACACTTGCTAACAATTTGAAAGCGGGTGGGGGCAGAACGGAGATTTGTACGTCTGAACTACGTTTAAAGGCGCCCATATACAAAAAATTATTTATTGTTTGGATGCATTGTATTCGTATACATGAATAAATGAAACGTTGACGACTTTTGTAACGGCTGCAGGAAGACTTTCGTAAATTCCGGGAATCTGAATAAACACATTAAAGATGGCAGATGCAAACATGTATGTGGACATTGTTCGGAAACCGTGAAATCTGTAAATGGGATGCGATTACATCTTCGCGAACATATGAACCAAGAATTCCTTACGATCTCGCAACTTCGTGCCTTGAGAAAACAGCTAAAGTATTTCGAGTCTAAAGAACACACTCCCACTCCAGGCCAGTCTGCTGATTTAACTCCACCCGACCGAAGCCGGAATTCTCTATTATCCCCACCGTCATCGTCGTCGTCGAGCGACAGCAGTGATACCGAAGAAGAAGAAGTAAATCAGCAACGGAGGTTGAATTTTAACGGGACGATTGTGACATATACCATAATCCCAGCTGGAGCTGAATCATACGATTTGTTACAGCTGTTTTCAGGACCGAAGAACTTAATAAATGTTATGTACCACTGCAGAAGCTGAGGGTGAGGTTATGATCCTGTAAAACCGGTTTAAGCCCCCCCCCAGTTATTTATAACTGACCGTTCAAAGGCGGAGCTACTGTTGTGGTTCACCCTTACAAGTTTCATGTTGCATGGCTTTGTGGCCACCAGAGTATTTGGCTGTTCACTTAGCCCTCTGCATTTTACTTGTTCTGTCCAAGCTAGCACTGTGACCACCTAATACCTTCAATAGCTGTTCACCCTGCTTTCCGTAATTTATGTTAAACGTTGGTAACTTTTTGTGTATAGTTTTTTCTTAATATGATTTTTCTTATTTCTTGTATATCACTGAACCACTGCAGAAGCTGAGGGTGAGGTTAGGTGCCTGTAAAAAGGTACAAGTAGGCAAAGATCAGGAAAAGGCGCAATCAGAAAAAGATTCCCACTCCAAAAACCGAGGTGGGAAAAAAACCAAACTAACAGTCAGGTACTTATACCATGAAACATATCGTAAGCCGAATGAGCAGCTATTTTCCCAATAGGTGGCCACTCAGTTACCTTAACTTAACTAAAAATATGAAAACATACATAAGGCGCCAACAGCACAAAAAATTTTCCAAACACCAAGACATAAAACAAAAAGAACCACCACAGAAGTATCGACTTGGAACGATCAGTAACACAAAGTTACTGGCGGGCTTAAACCGGTTTTACATGGCCATAACCTCACCCTCAGCTTCTGCAGTGGTTCATAACATTTAGTTAGTTATTCGGCCCTCGTGGTGAATCTCTAACTAGTCAATGAATCATCAAGAACAAACACATAGTGTATGGACACCCAGTAGCCACATAATACCAAGCGACATGGTGCATGGAAAAGACCATGAGTAATGTTGCTAGACAAATTAAATTTGTCCATGGTGTTGGACGTCTATATGGTCTGGACATTTTTCTATCCACTTTTAAGAGCCTTGAACACCAAATGTTTAGGGGTTACACCCCTTAGTTGTTTGGAACAGTCCATTTAAATCTCTTAGGTGGATAGCCACATAATAGCTATTTGCCACTCAAGTATCAAAAATGCTGATTCCAAGCCACGTAAGTACCTCCTCATAGGAATGGATGGACGCACGGACGGACGGATAGATAGATAGATAGATAGATAGATACCTCAAAGTTTCTTTGTAGGGAACGCTGTCTTAATAAAGTTTCTTTGTAAGGAACGCTGTCTTAATATCCTCTGTCTCAACGCAGATGACCACTTTAACAAAAAATAGCTGCTTGTTTCCCTGGTATCCCGTGGGAAGCTCAAATTCTCTAGTGAAGACCGAGCCGTATCTAAATTCCTGTTTGACCAGGGTTTGGTTATCGGCTTCTAGTGTAGCCTTGATAAGCCTGTCTGCTTCCTCTTTACAATAAAACAAAGACTTTCTGTCGTTAAACTGTACGTGATTTACCTCAATGTGCTTCTTTACGCTTGACATTTTGTACACTGACACGAAGCCCTGGAACTTCGTCCATCTTGAGGAGGTATGTTTTGGCATCGTATACGAAAACTGAGAGAGTGTAAAAAACTTTGCTACACTTGCGAGCGATTTGAAAAGGGGGGGGGGGGGAGCAGAACGGAGATTTGTACGTCTGAACTACGTTTAAAGGCGCCCATATACAAAAAAAATATTTATTGTTTGGATGCATTGTATTCGTATACATGAATAAATGAATCATTGACGGTTTGAAAATCTTTTCTCATTTCTTTTTATGCAAAAATGTCATATGCGGAGACACAAACAAGATCGTTACAGTTTAATTGCATTTTAAGCCTCGTTGCAGAGCACCGAAAACTCAGACCTTTTTCCAACTGCGAATGTCATGTTTACTATGAGTGTCAGTAAAATGGACGAATAAATAAATAAATAAATAAATAAATAAAAATTGATTACATAAAATATAAAAATTTAAATAAATAAACAATTCTTGGAAGTTCTTGGATATTATAGTTCAACAGACTTTTCACTAGAATATCATGGCATCTTCAGATTCAGAAAATGACGATTTGTTTATAAACAACTTACTGGGTTTGGGCAATGAAAGTGTTCCAGCGTTTGATTCAAATTCTGTGAATGATGCGGTGGCAAGACTGGAAAGAGGACTGTCGGCCCAAATAGCTTCTCATGGGCCTTTTGTTTGTTCCAGATGTAACCGTTCGTTTTCCTTGAAACATAATTTGACAAAACACGTGAAAAATGTTGATTGTAAAACAAGTGCTAAAAGTAAAATTGAACCAAAGGCTTGTCCTGTGTGTAAGAAATTATTTGCCCGGACATTTTCACTTAATAGGCACATGAAAACACACGAGGCGCACGAGCGGCCTGGAGCTGCCAAAAAGACAAACCACTTTTGTAACGGCTGCAGGAAGACTTTCGTAAATTCCGGGAATCTGAATAAACACATTAAAGATGGCAGATGCAAACATGTATGTGGACATTGTTCGGAAACCGTGAAATCTGTAAATGGGATGCGATTACATCTTCAGGAACATATGGACCAAGAATTCCTTACGATCTCGCAACTTCGTGCTTTGAGAAAACAGCTCAAGTATTTCGAGTCTAAAGAACACACTCCCACTCCAGGCCCGTCTGCTGATCTAACTCCACCCGACCGAAGCCGGAATTCTCTATTATCCCCACCGTCATCGTCATCGTCGTCGCGACAGCAGTGATACCGAAGAAGAAGTTGAAGCCCAAGTAAATCAGCAACGGAGGTTGAATTTTAACGGGACGATTGTGACATATACCATAATCCCAGCTGGAGCTGAATCATACGATTTGTTACAGCTGTTTTCAAACAAAAGACATCAGCTTCACGCAAACATCACAAGTGAACTGAAAAGGCTGTGTGCCGTTAAATGGTATGTTGTCGTAAGCCAACATGACGAAATATGGTCCGGATGGTTCCGTGAAGGACAAGGCTAGCCCCACTTTCAGATCCGTAACTGAAGTCGCACTTAATACCGATTCTGTGCCCGGCCAGATTGACCGCGTCATATTCAAAATTTCAGAAAACTTAGAAAAATGGAGAAGAGACATTTCTGGGTGGAGACTGGATGACATCGTATTTCTGGAACAGACAATAATAAAATATAATCCACTTCGTGGCTCGTGTTCCCTGTACCAGATGCCGAGTTTTTTTTTAAGAAAAAATCGTGCTGCTGTCTGTAACAGGCTGCCCAGCCGAAAACAGTTTTGAGTTATTCCGCTGGTCGATCCTAGCAGGTCTGCACATACCGGCAAATGTCACCGGTGAAATTCACTGGGCAGAGCTGTGACAGTACAAGAATCTGCTAAAATTTGACAATGTAAAACACCAAGGAAAACGAATGCAGGTGTCAGAGATCGCGGTTTTCGAGAAGGCAAACGACTTTAGTGTTAATATTCTTGGGTGTGCAGAAAATAAGGAAATGTTCCCTATGTGCCTAAAAACTTTGATGTTAATTTGCTACTCATTCAAAACGAGAGTGAGCACCCTGGTGACGGACACTACTGCGTGATACAAGATATAAGTCGTCTTTTGAGTGGCCGGCACAATGGAAGGTTGTACTACTGTATGAGGTGCTTGAATCCAAAGTACAGCGCAGAGAAACTGCAGGAGCATGAGCGGCTGTGTTCCCAATTCCAGCCGCTACGGGTTACTACAATGAACGACGCGAAAAGATGGCTACAATTCAAAAACTACAGACGCCAAGTCGAATGTCCAATTGTGATTGTAGCTGACTTTGAATGCTTCAGTCAAAAAATATATGATAAGGACGAGGCGACGCATGGTCACACGGTCAGAGAGAGAAAGCTAGAGCCTTGTGCTTTCAGCTATTTCCGTATCAGCCGAGTTGACGCCCATCCATCTCCTCCCGTGGTGTACGTTGGATAAGATCAAGACGATACCATGATGTAATTTTTCAGACGGATGGACGAGGAAGAGAAAAACCTGTTCGAGATTCTGTCACATGTTGAACCCGTGACTTTGGATGACCGAGGTGTCAACAGTCTGATTAATAGCAACGATATGTGCTACTCTTGTTCAAATGTATTCTTACCCAACGGCAAGCAGAAGCCCAATATAGACCACGACATATGACATGTATGTCCATTTCCTTATTGACTGATTGATTGATAGTGAATGATCGGTAATGAGTGAGAATCAAATTTGCTTATAGGTTATTGTTTCTAACCATGTATGTCGGACGAGTATTTTATTGCTAGTGAGTGAGTTTGATGTTTCTTACCTTACCATCGCTGCTCATGTGTTCCTCATTTTATTAACGTTATTTCTGCATGTTTCACCAATCCTCAGGTTTTCAATTTTCTATGACCTGGGACATTTATTTCTTTATAGATGCCTGAATTTTGTATCTGTTATAGGACGTGTACGAGGACGGCTATGTACAAGATGCAACCTTCAACTGCGAGAACCAACGTTTCTGCCCATCTTACTACATAATATGTCACATTTCGACGGAAGGCTTATACTCGGTGCAGTGTCGAAATTTGGTCACACAAACGTTACAGTATTGCCGCAGAGTGTTGATATTTACATTTCTATAACAATAAATAGATGCCGTTATCTGGACAGCGCACGTTTCTTGAATGCAAGCCTGTCCAAATCGGTAGACACTGCTGTATCTGAAACAGACTCTAGTTCACTTAAGTTCACCCGCCGACATTTTGGAGACAAGCATGCCGACCTGTTCATCAAAAAGCAGCTTTTCTGTTATGACTATCTAGATGGCCCAGAGAACTGCCACCCAAATCTGCATTCTTCAATCGACTGGATGAAAGTGAATTGTCGGACTCGGGATACGAACATGCCCAGATATTGTGGCGTAGTTTGGGAATGAGAACTATGAAGGACTATCTAGAAGCCAACGTCAAGTCTGACGTGCTACTGTTAGCCGACGTGCTCACTATTTTTCGACAGAAAATGATTAGTGATTTTCAGCTGGACCCAATGCATTACTTTTCATTGAGTGGGTATAGCTTCGAATGCGCCCTGCGTTACTCCGATGTCAAGCTGGAGTTATTAACGTACATAGAAATGCACACATGCATTGCATCAAAAGTGCAATTAAAGGTGGAGTGGCTTTCATAGGTTCGCCAAGATATGCCCGTGCCAACCATCCAGATATGCCACAAAACGAGTATGACCCGACAGCCCCGACCACGCACATACATTTCTTCGATTTCAATGGGTTATACACAGAAGTAATGCAGTCTAACAGACTTCCTACCCATGGATTTAGGTGGCTCTCGGAGTACGAGCTCGAGCGCTTTAATGTAATGGAAATACCCGAGGACTCAGATCATGGCTACATCATAGACTGCGACCTTGACTATCCGGCAAGCTTGCATGATTCCATTCACGACCAAATGCCATTCGCACCCGAGCGTACCAGAATAAGCGTGGGGGATTTGTCGGCATATTCCAGACAACTAGCAAAGGAATGCGGCATAAACCTTGACAACCTGCACGAGACAGAGAAGCTGTGCCTGACTCTGCGTGACAAAAAACGGTATGTCACAGCATATCTGAATCTGCAGACGTACATTAAACACGGGCTCGTACTGAAGAAGATTTACAGGGTAATACCCTATACACAGTCTCCATGGTTACAGGATTTTATGACCTACGTGGCGGAGAAGCGAAAAAATGCAAAAAGCAAACTGTATTCCCTGATATACAAAACTATTCCTAACTCTGTGTATGGTAAGTTGCCTATTTTCATTTCCAGTTAGTGATAAGTAAGAAACATGAAATACATACGCGACATGTTAACGTATCAAATTTTGATTGATTGCAGGCAAACATCTGGAATCGGTTCGTAACCACAAGGACGTAAAGATTTGAACCACCACAGAGAAACTGTCGAAACTAGTGTGTCAACCCACATTCGGTACACTGCACCAGTTCGACGACAGTCTAGCGGCCGTACAAATGTACAAAGAACGTGTGGTGCTAAATAGACCATAAGCCGTCGGCTTTTGTGTACTAGAATTTGCAAAGCGAAAAACATAATTATTAATTCCTGTATGAAACCGTAGCAACAGCATTTAAAGACGGGAACTTGTCTGTGCTTTGCCATGACACAGATAGCTTTGTGCTAAAAATCGACGGCATCGAAGACGTCAACAGCATTCTGTGGGCAAACAGAAAAAGTTTCGATTTTTCCAACCTTCTCCTTGGGCACGCTCTAAAAGACGACACCTTTAAAATGTGTCCGGGGTATGCATGCCCAAACATAAACATCATAGCGCCGAAAATTGCCGAAGATTTACCTGTTTCCGTAAAAGGTGTGAACTAGTTTACCTGTCCAATTTTTTACATGGGAACAATAGGGATATTAAGCAAAAACTCTTCTAAATACCTTTTCTTTGCAAATGTCATATTTTTTCCTGTTACTGTTTGAAAGAAAATTTTATTACCTTCAAAATGATATCAATTTTATTAAATTATTTTGTCATCTTCGTGGTAACTGGGGCTCAGAAATGTTACTGGTGTGCGTCATATCTATTTGATACTGGTTCTGTATCAAATATGCGAATGTTCGCATTTTACATGGGTCAAACTTTATTTTCTTTTCAAATGCGATTATTTTTCCTGTTATCATCTTACTCTTTGTCTTCTAGACTTTAAGCTGATATATAATTTGTAAGAGTATCTTTGTCCGTTTTAGTTCCTGATAATCCCGAAAATCGGTTTTGAGCATTCAGAAGCCTGAATAAATATCATCAATTTTTTCTAAGTCCGTATCCTTGACTGAGCTATCGTGACAGTGACTCCAGGCAATATACGTGCTATTTGTTACAGTAATGAAATTAGGACGAATGAAAAAAAGCAATAATCTTGAATTTTGGGCGATATTATTACTATTTACTATTTTGTTATATTTCCATAATTTATTTTATTTGTTTAATCTATTTGTTTAATCATTTTTTTGTGTTTCCACGTGCACGCTATTTAGTTATTAGTGCAATTGTTTCACCAATTAAGATCATGTGCAATCAATTAAAGGTCACTTTGAAATCAAATAGTTCGGTATGTAAATGCAAGTGCAAACATCTTTTGAAAATTAATTTTCCACCGCATTTAATTTGAAAATTACTTCAACCAAGACAGATGTGAAATTTGTAGCAAAAAACAATTTTCGGTCAGTTTCTTTGATTAACGTCTTCACAGTTTCACAGTGACACTTAAAACATATATGGCCAAGGTTTGTGTGCTAACTAACCATGGCTTCTTTCAGCAAATAAATTACAATCACATTACGAAAACTTGCCAATGCAATGTACAGAGATTTTTTAAGCTGAAAAAAAAATGGAAAATTCGTCAGAAAAAATCCATATTTTTGCTGAAACATTGTGGATTCACGTTAGAACCGCCTCGGCGGAAACAGTCTGATAGCCTAATTTGTTTTAATTTATACTTTCATTTTAATAATAATCATGTTACTAGAATTCAGTTCATAGATAATTTATATGCCAAATTGATCCGTCTTTCTTTCTTTCTTTCTTTCTTTCTTTCTTTCTTTCTTTCTTTCTTTCTCATGTGTGGTTGCCGGTACTAAATGACATTAGGCATTTGCTTAGACATAAAACTATCTTTCTGACAATTATCAAACTGTAAAATAAATAAATGAGCGATGCTATTAATTGTTTAAACTAGAGTAGGAACAAAAAACGTAGTATGTTTTCTTTCTTTCAAGAAAAGAATGCTTTGAGCAAAAATATTCAAAAATATCTTCTTCTTTTTTTTTCAATAACTTTTTTACAATATAAAATATAAGTGGTCCATATTCACCCAAATTACCCCATATCTGACAGGAGCAGAATTTACTTGAGCCGCTATATAAACCGCATTATTCTTTCTTTCTTTCTTTCTTTCTTTCTTTCTTATGAGTGATAGCCGGTATCAAATGACATTAGGCATTTGCTTGGACATAAAGCTATCTTTGTCTGTCTTCAATCTCTAATGCACTTGTAATTGCAATTTAGAAGAGGAAACGTAAAACCATTTACTCCACCATTGCACTAATTGAACAATAGATGCACAATCTTCCACACAGGACACTGTTTTGACAAGATACCCGCTAGTTGTCAAACCGCATCACAATAGGTTCATTTGGCGCAGTCCCAGATCAGCATGGGCACGTATTCTCACTTCATTCGGGGAATAAAAAATACGTGTTTGTAAAAGTAACTTGCAGATATGCATGTTGGTCTTAGTCTTCGCTTTACAAACATGTTATATCTTAATTGTTTTTGTCGTGCTACGGCTCATGTAGTTGTATTTTATTTTCTTGTCAAATGGCAAGGCTACCATCGCCAACAGTCGACTTGGGAACAAGTGTCACTTATTCCATCGGCTGTCACTGACAACTTCCTGAACCTGCTTGCCCCTGGTGTGTGGATGATAAAAACAATCACACATAATATTTTTCAAAGGCATGAAGTATTATGAATCTGACACAATGAACAGAACAGCAGAAAACTTGAAATATTTTTACTTGGCAAAACAATATGGGTGTAAAAACAAACTGCCATTAAGGTTGTTCCAGATGAACTGCATTTGTTTTTGCGAATTTGTGACATTTTGATGTCCAACCCGCTTGATAACTGTAGGCAACTTGACAATAAGGCAGAAGTGTCAAATCTGATATGTGATCACGCAGACAGATTTGTGCAGGCAATAAATGACTTAGGTGTGAAATTTAATGTGTGGAGAGTCACACAAATCCGGTAATCCTCAAGTGACGTCTTTAACACTTTGTGACTGGTTGTGACAGGGAGCTCAATGCTCACTTTTATAGTGCTGCCTCACTGTGCTATCAGATCCCAGACACTTTTACCTGATACAACATCCAGTCGCATTATACTGACACCGAAGCGACCAGTCCTAGCCCTACCCCGAAAATCCGAGTGCCAAGCGGGGAGCAACTAGTACCATTGTTAACGACTTTGGTATGTCGCGGCCCGGGATCGAGCCCGGTACCTCCCGATCTCGGAGCGGACGCTCTACCTACTGAGCTACCGAGGCCGGTGGATTTTAGAAAGTAGAGGAATTTTACTATCCATGTAGCGAATACAAAGGCGCTGATTAGCTTCGCAGTTACTGCGAAACTGAACTGCGCCTTTGTTTTTGCATATGGAGACTGTTGGTTTTCTCATGCACTGGCTCATATAATGAGCCCAGCTTTGTACATAGATGCGGGACTTCAGTGGTCAAGGCGTAGAAAAATGAATGTTTTCAAAATGGTTCATCAAAAGCGCAGGAATAAACATGGCCAAACGGTTGATGAACTTAAAACGCGTAAACGAATGGAAGTACTGACAGAAGCCAAAAAGAAGCCAAACTATTATACGAGGGTGATCCAAGAAGTAATGCGAACTAATGTGTAATTTCTTTCACCATTGCCGTTTTTCAAGATAGTTTACATCAGAATCATGATGCATTATCGAATGTTCCAGATCCGAATACTATTTTGACTGAATCACATATCAACCCTCGTTGCCTAGCAACAAGAGAATGCAAGGTAAACGACCTTGGCCACGGTTAAAATTGATTTTATTTATGTACTGCACTGAGTGTCATATGCAAAGCACAATTACGTCAATAAGCGTTTTCTTCCAAAGTACAATAACTCCTTGAATAGATTTACAGTACATACCTTTATTATTTTAACACAGCGCAAATTATTGAGGTTTGGCTATCTGTACCCTCTAGAATTTGAGTCAATTTTGATCTCTCAAAATCTCCACATTTTTATCAACGCATATTCTACTTAACCAAAAAGGTTAAATTCCATACAATATTCATTTTTTGAATAGAAATTCTTCGTTGTGATAGGCTGTGGTCATAAAAATCGATATTTACAATATTATCGGAGTCAAATATACGCACGAATTATAGGTATTTGTCGTACTTGGTCGAAATTGTGATATTTTTGTCAGATGCCGTTGCTAGGCAACATAGAATAGTCTCTGCTGATCTTTGCATTTCGCTTTCTTTATTATTTCCAAACATAAGGCATATATAACACAGCTGATATGATTTGTATGTATACAAATGTCAATTTAATAAATTGGAGCACAAAATCTTTCCCTGTACCCCTAACAAAATTGACGTTTTCAGTCAATTTCGCGTCCATGTTGACTTCGGGTCGACAAATCAAATATTCCTTAAATCTCAATTAGTCATCCGAACTTCATGATATTACACCTAATAACTGCACATATATACACGTGTACACATGCCGAATTATTTAATTGTATCTGCTTTGGTTACTAAAATACAGTTGTGTTCGCATTACTTCTTGGATCACCTACGTAAATGAAAACTACTGGAAATTAGAATCAAGGTATTCTCGACGTAATGCAATCAAAAAGCCTCGAATCGAATTCGAATTAGAACCCGCCAATGAAAAAATATAATGAACTAGAAATTAATTTCAAGCTTTTTATTTTTTTTAATCAGTCTTATTTTATAAAATAAATTCATATTTATATGTTTTTACATCATTTTACACTTCTGTTTATATTGGTATTTTATTGTCTCTGAGCGTTTAATAATTTAATTTGTTGAAGTCATTTACCAAACTACAAATCGAATTATACATTTGATGTTGGAATGTACAACGTGATATTATATAATAATGTTATGAAAGTCTTTACAAAATAAATTTACAAACTACTAATTTGTGTCTCCTTCCTATACAAACTGTGAATAAGGCACGCGTCATGAGCAATGCAAATAGGGATCTTTTTCAACAGGTATTAACACTACAGGTATAATCGGATTCCTTCGCGCCAGGTGTCCGATGAATTGCACATGTAAATCTGTCTGCTAAAGACAATTATATCGATACTTTGTCAGTGGCCTACAGGGAAATAACTGCATCAATGAATCGGCTTATTTTACGGAAATTTCGCACTTAATTCCCTTGGCTCAACATGGCTATATGTTTGGGCATGTGAAGTTTGAATTAGGCGATGAGATTTGTCATGAGTTCTGTGGACTTAGCCCAAAGTGCTACTCAATCAAGACAAGTGGTGGGTTCAAGCAGACTGCAAAAGGAACTAAACTGAAAATGGCACACGAGCTGTACAAAAAATGCCTGCTCGAAAATTCGTGTCACGAGGGCACCTTGCGCGAAATACGAAACTACGGACAAGCGCTGTACCAGGTTTCAACCAGAAGAAGACTAATAAGCCCCCTGGATACGAAATGCTTTTATATGGACAGCGTGTTATCACATAGTTTTGGGCACTACAGAATTCCAGCACAAGAAAGTGTGCAGGAACCGTAACTATATTGTGTGTGGTAGAGGGGGGACGTGTCGGGGTTTTCATTGTTAATTTTGCGTGGACACGCATTTGGATCTGTACTGTAACTGATATACTTTCAGATGTCTTTCTTTTGATTATGATGCTTTCTTTGTTTTGTTTCGGATACTAAATCAATTCAAGACAGAGGTGTGAAAAATAAGGATTGAAACTAAATGTCATGGCTAGCGAAGTGTGAAAAATTGGGAAGTTTTGGGACAAACGGGAGTATGTTTTGTCACAGGCGCGGCAACTCATTTGAAATTGCGCATGCGCATTTTTGAGGGGCATGTATTATTATAGAAATCATAATAAAGGCTGGACGAACTGAGTCACGTGAACAAAATAAAAATATCCATGAAAGTTTATAGCGAGGCTACGCATGCGCAACTGTTTGTTGTAGAACGTGTTCGACTGGTTGACTCTGTTGCGAGGTATTGTCTGGACATTATTACGAAAATATTTCAAAGTGAACACACGCACGTTAATATAAAACTACAATTTCTGATCAAACATGAAGTCAGCAGCAATGATACAGTCGCCGCCACAAAACAAAGAAATGGAATCAGCAGCAATGGTGGAGTCGCCGCCACAAAACAAAGAACACACACTGTTCTTGTCAGGGTACAAGAGTTTGGCTGTAGTAAAAACTGAGCATACGCTCATCGCTAAAATCACCAACACGGTGACCGGACAGTTCATGACGCTAGGCCAGAAAGAAATGGTTAAGCTGATACATGCGATGTCGTTCGCATTCAGACACAGGGAAAACCTGCTAACGGAAGCAGAGAAGAACTCCCTGGCCGAGGAGGCTACATTCCTCACTCCAAAGAAGCCAGTAAAAAGAAAACTCACCTTTACTGACAGCCCCATTATTATCAGTAGCTCCGAAGAGCAGAACAGCACCACCAGCAGTCCAATTCCGCCGTCAGGATTGCCCCTCTACACAGGGTTTTATGAGGACGCCCAGGAGAGATTTTTGGAATTTAGCGATTCCGACATGGAGGAGGAGGAGGAGGAAACTTCGGTTTGACTGTCGACCATGCCGAGAGAAGTAATAGAAAGAGTGATGGACTTTTTGAGTACGAAGGACGTATTAACACAGTGAAACATGTAAATATTTGCACAGCTGTGCGCAAATGGACTGGTTGTGGAAAAGTAAAATTGAAAGTAAAACAGAAGTGAAATTACTTGACCCGATTGACAGAAACCCGTGTTCATATAAGTCCGTAGGAGAAGTATAGAAACAAATTCACGCTGACAGTGGAAGAGATAGAGGATATTTACTTTTTGAGGTGAATACCAAATATTTCATCGAGTGATTTGAAAACATCAAAATTTTCTCGAGTGCGTAGAACGAGTGAAAATTTAGATGTTTTCAAGTTTCGAGATGAAATATATTTGGTATTTACTGATAAAAAGTAAATTTTCTTTTTATTTTATACAATACACGGGTATTTTCCTATTCACAAAGCAGGCAGTGAAAATGCAAAAAACCAAACATTTTTGAAAACACAAATAATTTTGGTACCACATTGTTACCCACACTTTATGTTTTCGTTCGTAAATAACGGAGTTATAGGCATTTGAATTTCTGAAGTGATGCACATTTAATGACGTCAAGTGAATGGAAACGTCAGAAGTAATCCAAACTCTACAGTGAAAATATCGGCTGATATCAATCACTAGTGAAAATATCAATATCAATTCTGCATAACAGTGAAAATATCACCTTTATCCATTTTTGATATACATTAATTTCACTGCTAAGTATAAAATAAAATGGGTTATTTTAGGTTGTGACGGGTTGCCTTATATCCTAAGTACACGCTTAATCGATAACACACACTCTTGTAATGATTGTTAATATAAATGATACAGTGAATTACAACTAAACCAACACATAAATGAAAATCACGAAATAACAAATGTTGACTTGAAAACCTGCAAGACTTTTGGCTGTATACTTTTGATACCAGGTTAAAGACACTGAGATAAATTACATAAAGGCAATATTTAAGTTGCTGTGGACAGATAGTTTTATAGATTTAGCAAAATTATTAAAGTACAGAAGTGTTAAGGCTTTAGCTTCCTGTGAGTCAGCTACAAATCACCACAAATCATGATAGATATTCGAAATATTCCTGAATGGTACAAGTAGAGAAATAATTACACATTATGCAAAACAATGTTTAAGTGTAAATGAAAATGCTACTGTGGAAGGATTTTACAAATGGATTGCAGGTTGTAAAAGTAGGAACATGCAGTTCGTGTTAAAGTCATTTTCACATTCTGTCTTGCTCTGTATGTTTTTAGAATTGGTGTTAGGCGTAATAATAAAGACTTTATATTATCAACAATACATAGAATTTGACTAAAAGCACAGGGTAAATACGTGTCAGTGCCCAGGAGAAGTGAACGAGTTTGTAGAACAATCATGTTAGTAAATGTGAAGGGGGTGACTTCATTCTGAAAGCAAGAACAAACGTATGAAAATGTGGTTACCACCGGGTGTCCCAGCTTTCAAGAGATGGTTAAGGGTATGTCGGAATCTGGAAAGTGTTGAACGCATGAAAGAAAAAAAATGGTAACTCTGGTAATGAAGACATTGGAGATAATATTTTCAGGTAAATACTTCTTTACTAAATGACCATATAAATAACCATCATGCGCTATCTTAATTGTATCAGTCTCTAATTTCTTTGTTTGCATTATATAAATGTTTTTACTTTTCACACCAGTGTAATTATTTCTTGATCACTAAATGTGTTTATCTGTCAATAATTTAAAACACTCATAAATATCAACACTTTTATTAATAACACTTAAAGTATCTAACTTAATTACTTAATTTGTAAACATTACAAAAACATGCCCATGCAGTATACAGAGATTTTTTTCAGATGTAAAAATTGAAAATTTTCAGTAGAAATTTTTCAATATTTTTCTTATTTTTGCTCAAAACACAGATTGTGGGTACACCGAGGCGGTTCTAACGAGTACCCACAATCTATGTTTTGGAGCAAAAATAAGAAACATAGGTATACCCCTGCATACCCCAGTTTTACTATATGAAAATGGGGTTTACGGGGGTATTCATTGCACGGACGTGTTTTCCTGATGATATTTATATAAAACCAAAACTTACCATAGGTTGTCTGTTATAAACAATGTCTAATCTGTAATTTGCTTTAGAAATCACATAGAGCACCATACGTCTTATCTTTGACGGTATTCCGTAGTAGCCGAAGTTCAACGAAGTACAATTTTCATCACAGCCAATCCATGTGGATTGTTCCACCTTATTTTCACTCAAGTAATCTTTACCACACACACGACACCGCTTATCAGTTCCACTAATTGGTTCGATTTTATTTAGGAAATGGAGAACTAGTATTTTCTGCCTCTGTGGCGCCAAATTCAGATGCTTCCTTTGACGTACAAGCGCTAGAAAATGCTGTTCTTTGAACAAACTTATCAGAAGAATACAGTAAACAAGCTGAGCATACATATCTTTTTCTTACGTTGAATAAGTTTCTTTTTATTAGTTCCTTTAGACTGCTATATCGAAGACGAGGTTTACTAAGATAGATCGAATATTGTTCATTATCACAGATTAGATCGTGTTGTGAGCATCCACACTTTTTCAGATATTGACCAGAATGTTTGATGTAGGTGGCATTATTTACTCTTCATTTTTTCAGCAAAGATGTCAGACAACCAAGTCGGAGCACACGAGCTAGATCCCAAAGCTAGATCTGACGCATATTACAGGCGGTCGAGATCGTTGTTGAAATCGGGTGAACAGTTAGCGGCTATGACAGGGTGTCATGTGAAGTTTCAGACAATTCCAACGTGGTCGAAAGGAAAGAAAAGAGAATTTACAAGTCCGGGATTCCCTGCTGACAGGAGGAATCGCAAATCCAATGATGTCGGAACGTCGACGGCGGACGAACAAGATGAAGTCGGGAGTCCTGCCCGAAGGCAGGCGGAGGTTGACGTTTGCGGCGTTTGTAAAGGAGGTATGGGTCACCTGATGACATACCCAGTCACTGGGTGCGATGCGGGAACGGATGTTGTAATTATGTAGCCCATGCGTCTTGCTGCGGCATACACTATCCCACGGATATAAATGGGTTGAATGCTTTGCAGAAATGGGCGGGGGTCCATTTTTTCTGCCCCTTTCATATGGCGGATAATTTCTTGTAAAATCTTTGTCAGTATAGAGCGCACGAACGATCCTCGTGTCAATTTTTTTTTATAAAGATTTGTCAATGAAATCATTTCTACGGCTATTCTTTGACAGTGTTGTTGTTTATGTATACGTTATAAAGAAATGTACGTAACAGCATGTGAGGCGCGACGTGAGAAAAACTGTCTTCGCGGTTTTCGAAGAGGTTCGACACAAACCGGCATGTACTGTCCCAGAAGAAGGTTAGAAGCTTGAAATTTTGTTTCCAGGTAGAAGAGGAAAAGTACTATCCGTGTGGCGGAAATAAAGACGCTGATCAGCTGTGCGTTTACTGCACGACTGATCTGATCCTTTGTTACGTAGGCGAAAAACCAGTTTCCTCATGACACGGCTCGTGGGGAAGGTATAACGATAATACTCAGCCTGAAAATGAAATATTAATTTTTCAGTGTAATGAAATATAAATTTTTGTTTATTATTGCAAACAGTATTAAAGCCTTTGTCTTCGTTTATATATTTAAATATTTTGTCTTGTTGTACGTTTTTCTGTTTAACGTCCGGTCAACAATATTTCAGTCATATTAAGACAAAGTCGCCAAATTCGGGGTATTAGCCAGTACTATGTGGAGTTAATGTGTCTTTCTCCATGACACACTTTCCGACAAAACCTTAGTTAAGGTGACAATTATGACTCGGTATTTTACCGTTAAAATCAATAACTGATTTTACAAAAATATACAGGTGTTTAAAGTGAAATATCATTTCCTGAAAAAAAAAAAAAAAACAGCGGTGAGAAGATCGAGTGATTAAGAAACAGCGCTCTTAACCGCAAGGCCACGGGGGCCGCCTGCCTAACTTTTTAAACTTCAAAAGCATTTACTACTAAGATTATAGGCCTAAGGTAAACCAGCATACATGATGTATCAGCTAGACAATAAAACGCAAACCCAAAGTGGCATTGAACTTGTAAACACGAGAGCTGAGATACCCCACCATATTGCATAATGCATATACGGGTGTAGACTCCATGCGTTTGCATATAAATATTCCATATCCAATATTTCGACGACCCGGGGTGGGGGGAAAGTGGGGGGTGCGGCATCAAAATTTATTTATAAAAACAGCTGTTATCATATCAAACAAAATAACAAATTATATGCCTTTTAGTGCAGTAATGTCAATCGGGGATATATCGGACAAAATTCGGTGTTGACTGTTCTTCCAATACGGTTAGTGTTTTCAGTCAAACAATCTTTAAAAATACGTGCTATTAAAAGTTTTAAGAAAGCCGCATCGTGCACTCTTTACATGAGTTTCCTACCCCTGGTACTCAATAGTAGTTAGAGCCCCAGCTATCAGAAAAATGGTGATAGGTGGTCGGAAAGTAGCACAAATTTCATTCATACCCTCTTGTAGGGGAACCCTTTGGAAGCTTGAAAACAAATGTTTGGTCAATTTTAAGTCTTGCAAAAGTGTTGAAATTATGGGATGTATACTGCTACACATGACATTCTATAATGTGATTCTCGAAAATGAGGGTGTACCAACACAACTAGTCATATCTCTGCTGTTACTTATCCTACATCACTGAACCTGGACTCGTTGTACAGCTTAGGCATAGCCCTTTTATCCTATGAGAAGTCATCTAATCTATATATTCGTGAATTTTAATGAAAACATTAAATTGACAGAAACAAAAAACATTAAAAATCCATAAATATAAATAAACTAATTTTAGGTCCAAACTATCTCTGTGACACTTTGTTATTGAGCCAGTAATATCATATGACAAGTGTATTGATGTCAAGGGCCTAAATAAAAATTATCTCCTTTGGATATTCATGAATTTTAATCAAAATGTCAAAAATCAAGGAAAACAAGGAAAAAACTATAGCCATTGCAAGGTTTTGGATAGGTTATAAGATCTATCTTGCATCCCTGGGACCATACTATAATTGGTCTGATAGTGATGCATGGACCTAGCAATTTAACCTTGATACCTAATATTCAAATCATTGGAATTGCTTATTCATGAAAATTAAAAAAAATACTCCATAAGAAATCGGAAACAAATCATGGATAATAGGGGGTGTATGTACAAAATCATTTGTTCCAGAGCTGTTAATAAACCCAGGATACTGGAAAAGTTATCAAATAACTGCTATGGCAATGTACTATGATCCTAAAGTATGAGATAGGAATAATCTGATTTTCAATTGCATGAATTTTAATGAAAACTTTAAAAATTGGAGAGAAAAAGTGAAAAGATTAAACGGGTAAACCTACAAAATAATTTGTATCTCGGCAATCATAAGTCCTAAAGTGCTGAAAATTGCATCAAATTGTTGCTAGAGCAATATTATACCATCGTGAACTACAATGTATAAGTCATTGATTTTAAGTTTTAAGACTATTAGCAAAACCTTCAGATTTTAGAGAAAAAATATACGGAAAATAAGGAGGATTATTTATTTATCAGGTTACATGGTTATAGAACATTGTCCTAGCAATCATTTGATACCAGTTATAGTTCTCTAGGTCTATCAGTAGCCAAGATACATGTGATTTTCTATGTATACCGCCGTAACTTTTCCGTAATTGTCCTCTAAATTCGAAATATTGTTAATATTCATAAAGCAAAAAATCAAATGACTCGTATATTGTAATACAGTACGGCATAGTTTTGCCCTAGCAACTATTTGATGCCATTTTCAGCATGTTAGGGATTTGGGTTGCCGGTATACAAGTCATTTTGTATGTTTACCAGTTTCATTTTTCCTTTTTTTTCATTCCTGTTTCTAGAGCTTTCATTATAATTCATGAAATTGGAAATCAGATCATTATTATATCATACTTAAGGGACATAGTACATTGTAATAGCATTCAGTTGATACTTTTTTCTGCATCCTGAGTTTGTTACCAGCTCTGGTACAAGTGATTTTGTATGTCTATCACTATTTTTCCAAGATTTGTTTGCACAGATTTCTTATGTACCGTATTCGTTCTAATTAGCGCACAGTGCGCTTAACTTTTCAAAATAACTAAAAGTTAAGGTAACAAAATATCATTCTAATTAGCGCATACTACGAACGAAAACAGCACACCAAAATGCTGAAATAATCATGTCAGATTTATCAACGGTGGTGTTATTTAAGTGTGCAAATTGATACAAAGTTTTTGATCATTTGCAGTAAAATATCAAAGCGCCTAATGTGGCATTAATGTATAGAATTGATGTAAAATACAAATATACTATTCGAGCTGTGTGCGCTTATGCACATGTTTTCGGAAACGACCGACGTGTGCGCTTATTGGAGCATGTGCGCTAATCGGAACAAATACGATATTTTATTAATTTTCATGAATAAGCAAACGCAACCATTTGAATAATAGGTACATGTATTAAGGTTAAATTCCCTGGCCCATGCATCACTACCAGACCAATTATAGTATTCTAGAGCATGCTATTGTTGGTTTATGTATATTTCTAAGTACCCTATTCATTAGAATCACACTAGGGGTTGGAGTGGAAACTATTCATTAGAATCACACTACGGGTTGGAGTGGAAACTATGTAATTCTTTATCATGTAAATGCGTTCATTGTTGAGGACAATATTTTATATCTGAATACACAGGCAGCCATGAGAATTGGTCCCAGGGATGCAAAATAGATCTTATAACCTATCCAAAACCTTGCAATGGCTGTAGTTTTTTTTCTCTTGTTTTTCCTCGATTTTTTACTTTTTCATTAATATCTATGAATATGCAAATGAGATCATTTTTATTTAGGCCCATGACATCAATACATTTGTCATATGATATTACTGGCTCAATAACAAAGTGTCACATTGATAGTTTGGTCCTGAAATTAGCTTATTAATGGTTTCTTAATGTTTCTTCTGTCATTTTAATGTTTTCATTAAAATCATGAATATGTAAATAAGATAACTTGCAATACTTGCCATAGGTTGAAAGCGCTATGTCTTAAGCTTTAAAATGAGACCAGGTTCAGTGGTCTAGGATAAGTAACGGCGGGAATATGACCAATCTTGTATGTCCACCCCCATGTGCGAGAAACATGTTAATGGTTGCCAAGTAAAACCATGCATTTTTACATAGAACAAAAGAGTTTATCTTTGACAACAAAAATGGTTTGCAATTCTGGGGTTCCAACGAATCATTTGGCACCCTTGAAAGATTCTCCTGGGAGGGGATGTGCAAGGTAGACCAAATTAGCCCCCGGGGTACCCATAAATAAATATACTTAATGTTGCGGATCAAACAAGCTAGGGTACTTCATTTTCACCCGGAATAAAAGTACTTTTGCAAGACCGAAAAAAATTAAAACATTGGTTTTCATACTTCCTAAAGACAGTACTAAACAACTAGACCAAGGAAATTTGTGCTAAACAGGTGGCCACCAAAAGTGATTTTTTGATGGCTTTTCTCAGTCTGGGGCTTTAGCTATAGAGGCGCTGGTTAGTTTAAGGGCACTCAAAGGACAAATTTGGTAATTTTTTGGCAAATCAAATGTTTCAGGTTCTTTAAAATTAATACGTTAACAGCTGAAATAGTGGAGTGAATTTGAAAAAGTATCTAATTCAAGATTTTGCACGAATCTATCATTAATATGCCAGTTGTCAGTGGTACCAGTCAAGCAAGCGCCGCGCTTACAGTAAGTAAGACAGACGTCTTTGCTTGGTGCTAAGCATTATCGGACATTCTCTGGCTTATCTTCCGCAAAATACCTGTACTAAAATGTGACCCTCCCTCGAAAAAACTAAGAAAAAAAATTAAACCAGAGGACCAATGGTCCTGTAAACGCTCACCAGAGTCTGCTGCATATACCAATAAACATGTTTGAATATTATGGTATCTAACCCCAGTGCAGGGGCAGATGAAGCCCTTGGGTCGTTTTCTTTTTTCAGAATAATCAATATTCTGTCCATTTGCCAATTTCTTGCTGGCTTTTCCCTTCATATGACATTTTAACAGTTTTTCCCATCCAAATGCATGGGCAACCCATGTTGACCTTGCCATAAACTTGGTCAAGGTCATCACAGGGTCATGATTTATATATACATTGTAGTACTATAGCCATGGATGCTTCACGCCAAGTTTCATTGAAGTCAATCTACTGGTTTCAGAGAAGAAGATATTTGAAGGGTTCTTACCATATATGGGCATGGCGGCCATCTTGGTCATGTGACCTAGATTATTAATATATACATTGGTTCCCCCATCCTATAGATGCTTCACATAAAATTTGGCTTCAATTGGCCAAGTGGTTTTAGAGGAGAAGATGTTTGAATATTACATGAGATGTACATGTCTTAGCCAACAAATATCTTACTTTATTATCTTATCAGCAATTATGCACATCTGGTTCTGATATCAGATGTTGCTGGATCTCTGGAGAAAGTAATTAATTAATCTCTAATATTACCTGTCCTGGACTACTTTATCACCAATAGACTAGCCATATTTAAGGGATTATATAAAATATTTTCAGTACACAACTAACTCTTCATCATGTTATAAAAATCGATCTTTTTATGCTTGGACTTATTCATGTTCCAAACAGGTATAGCATTTTCCCGAGACCCTGTCTTCTATAGATCTGTGTAAATTTTGTCCCACAAGGGGAACTCCTTGTTAATCCCCCAGGGGGGTGGGGGTACTCTGAAATTTTCTGTATACATAGGCGAGGCTGACTTTTTTGGGGTCAAAATTTTGAATTTCCGTATTTTTTTGGGTTTTCAGAAAAACTAGTTATTTTTTAGGGTAGTGAGCTTTTTATGGATATTTTTTTGGGGTCATGCCTTTTCTGAATTATTTTTTTGGGGGTCATCTATAATTCTAAGTAATCTTTTAGGTTTTGCACATTTCTTGGGAAATCTCTTTATTTCTATAAAGATAAGAGTGGCTTACACTTATGTTTTACAAGGCCTTAAGATTCAATTTTGTTTGCGACCATGCCTTATGTCTGGTTTCGGTGAAATTTTGGACACTTGATCATGATGATGTTGTTTGGATTGCAAATCAAATGGAATCAAAACCATCATAAGACTTACACTTTGAGAATAAATAGAATCTTTAAATTTTATCCAACTTGGTATTTACATGTACTTCCTAGTTCCTACATATATTAACTGTATTGTGACGTGTTCTGTTGGTTGGTTGATTTGGGATTTAATGTCCCACCAACAGCTTAGATCATATGGATGTGATAAACATAAAAAAGATGAATACATGTACATGTAATTTTTTGGGGTAAGCTGAAAGTTCAAGTATTTTTTTGGGTATGCCTGATAGGACTGGTATTTTTTGGGGGTGGTCAGCAAATCTCAGTAATTTTTTGGGTTTGGGGGTAGAAGCTGGGGCCTTGCCTATGTATCCACAAAAAATGAGAGTACCCCCCTGGGGTTAATCCATGAAGCTATAATGACAAGGAGGAACATCAGAATAATTGGACCAATTCACACCAATTAGCTCATATAGTTTCTCTACGGGGACTGCATAGTAAGGTGTTAATCAGTTTGATAAGGTTGTGGACGTCGCCGCCAATACCTGGGTAGACAGATATATCTTATCTAAACGTCGCTTATTAAGCGAGTGAGCCACCTGTTAATTTTCTTAATTTTGTGGATAGTGAAAATAAGACCGATTATGACAATTACGTCATAATCGTATTTATTCATGCGAGCTCAGGGATTGTCAAGTCGTGTTAAACTAAAATTCCCGGCGCCGATCAATAATACATAGTAAGGCCGAACTTCATTGGGTGCGAATAGTTTCGGCCCTAAAACAAAAATCGCTCCCTTGAAATAATTAAAGCTCCCAGGTCACATGACAATTTTTTACGGTCACATGATTGGTCACATGATCGTAACTTCCTTTTCCGGTTAACTGGCAAAGAAACGAAATTTTCACGTTTTTATTCGTCAAATATATCAAAGGAAATCTAGCGTCGACATGTCGTCCAAGGGTAGAGGGAAACGCCGGGGGACGCCGAGGAAGGCCCCTCCTGCGAAGAAGGCAAACACTCAGCCAGAAGACCTGGATCAACGGCTTACAGACTCGGATAATTCGGGTATGGGTGAGAAAGGTCAAATCGTCGATTTCGAAAACATTTTGCGGTCGAACATCAATTTGCTTACCGGACCACAGGATAATCCTGCATCACAGGATAATACTACATCCGTTGCAAATCAAAACATTCTTTCTAACGCCTTCAAATTATTCCAGTCGGCGCCGGGGCAGGATGTGGAACAAATGCGGTGCACGGGCGATGAGATTTTTGCACACGTCCCACAATCTTTGCGCCACCAAATTTGCAGAGACGAGTACATTAATTTGGCTCTGCTTTTAAAAGGGGGCATGGAACTTAAAGAATTCTGTAGTGGGGGTTCTTTTAAACTGAGTGCAGAGGGGGGTTTGGAGATGAAAACAAAAGTGTGCAAGGAAAAAATACAGTCAGTAGAAAAATGGACTGACGCCTTCCTCATTTATGCCTCTATTTATTTGACCAAGTATCCCACTAAAGCGTTAGAAATGATGCATTACATGTTCGTGATACGGGAAGCTGCTTCAAGGCAAAGGGGTTTTTGTTGGCGTGAATATGATAAACAGTTCAGGGTTCGCCGTGCAAATAGTACCTCATCTTGGTCGGTTATAAATAACGATTTATGGTGGCGTTGTATGCAGGTCAGAGATAGTGGGGCATCCACAAGTGAAAATGTGGCTCAGCCAAGATCATATACATGTAATGATTTTAATGCTGGCCTTTGTCGTTGGCCAAGTCCTTGCCGTTACCCACATGTATGTTCCAGTTGTGGTTCTTCACAGCATGGTGCAGTTGCATGTTCTCAATCTAACCCTCGCTCTCAGCAGTTTGGCAATTCTATGCTTTTTCGTGGAACCCCCCGACACCAAAGAGGTCGGGGCCCTAGAGTTACAAATGGCAGAGGCCGAAGTTTCCGATCACGCCCCTTCTAACTTGGATCTTCTCAACTTGGCAAGTACACCCATTAATTTGGTAGCATTGGAAAGAGAGCTGGCATTTTATGATTCGGTAGATAGAGATTGCATCCTAGATGGTTTTCGTAACGGCTTTTCGCTGCAATATTCTGGTCCTTATGTGGCAACAGATACAAAAAATCTAAAATCTGCATATGAGTTGCCCAACATTGTTCAAGAAAAGATTGATAAAGAAGTCATTGAGGGTCGTGTAGCTGGCCCTTTTCCTGAGCGACCATTTGATAACTTAAGAATTTCTCCTATCGGTTTGGTTCCAAAGAAAACATCAGGGGAATATAGACTTATTCATCATTTATCTTACCCACGTGGTTTTTCAGTGAATGATTTTATCGATCCCCAGTTAGCTTCAGTGCAATACACTAGTTTTGATGAGGCCATTTTTATGCTTCAGGATTTGGGTCAGAACTGTAAACTATTTAAAATGGATTTAAAAAACGCATTTAGACTTTTGCGTGTCAGAAAAGCTGAATATCCTTTACTTGGCTTTAAATTTCGGGAACAATTTTACATTGACAAAGCAGTACCATTTGGTTGTTCAATAAGCTGCAAAAAAAATGAACAATTTGCTACTTTTTTGGAGTTTGCAGTGAAACGCCGTATGGATTCTGGACAACTGATACACTATCTTGATGATTTTTTAGGGGGAGATAAATCATACCAGTCTTGTGAAACCATTATGCAAATTTTTCGTGGTTGCATGTATGAACTAGGAGTGCCTTTGGCTGAGGAAAAAACTGAAGGACCCACTGAGGTGCTTTGTTTTCTCGGTCTAGAACTTGATTCTGTTGATATGGTTGTTAGAATCCCAATGGACAAAATCGTTGAACTTATTGGGAAAATTGACATGGTCCTACATAAGGAGAAAGTGACCCTCAAACAAATGCAATCTCTTATTGGTTCTTTGAATTTTTGTTGCAGGGCCATTGTTCCTGGTCGTCCTTTTTGCCGCCGTCTTATCAATGCTACATGTGGGTTAACCCAGCCATTCCATCATTTGCGTATAACAAAGCCCATTCGATTAGATTTGCAAATGTGGTTACATTTCTTTCGCAATCATAACGGTGTTTCTGCTTTTCATGATCGTTATTGGGTGACAAATGAAGATGTTCAGCTTTTTTCTGACAGTGCTGCAGGACCTAATCTGGGCTTCGGTATATATTTCCAAGGCAAATGGTCTCATGGGGTATGGCCTAACACTTGGAGGGAAATGGGCATTACGGATGACATAACCGTGCTTGAACTTTTTCCCATTTTGGTGGCCATCCATTTGTGGGGTGATTCTTTACGCAACAAGAAAATACAGTTTGTGTGTGATAACATGTCTGTGACTCACATCATCAATACAATGACATCCCGTTCTGAGCGTATTATGTGTTTGGTGCGTAACTTGACAGTCAAATGTCTTGAATTGAATATTGTTTTGAGGTCAACACACATTGTAGGGGCTCAGAATTGTATTTGTGATGCATTATCTCGACAGGATCTGACCAAGTTTCGTCAGTTGGCACCAGAGGCCGACCGGGATCCAGCACGGGTACCAGATTACCTATGGACAGTCTTCGATCAAGAGCCTCACAGTTGCTTAGGGCCAGTATAGCCGAAAATGCAGCCAGTACTTACCAGACGGCGCTGGCATGTTTCAATCAGTTCCGGTTGCAATATGGTTTCCCCATTGATTATCCGGGCCAGGCACAACACTATGTGTTATTTATATCTTATTGCTTTGAAAGGGGTTTTTCCCCAGCCACAATCAAAACTTATATCTCCGGTTTAAGTTTTTACCACAAGTTGCATAATTGGTATGATCCATCAGAGCTGTTTATTATTAAAAAGTTATTGGAAGGTTGCCAGCGTACAAGGCGAAGGGTAGACTCCAGGGCCCCTGTCACACCTATGATTTTACAGGCTATTTGCGGATTGTTACATTCAGCATGCTATAATGATTATGAAGCTATTATGTTTAAGGCAGCCTATTTACTTGCCTATTATGGTCTTTTGCGTGTTAGCGAAATTGTGCATTCGTCCCGGCATTATTTTCACCGCGGGTTGCTTCTTAAAGATGTAACATTTGATGCGTCTTTTTCATCCATGACTGTGGTAATTCGTCGGTCAAAAACTTGTCAGGTGGGCAGTCCAACCTCTCTGCGGATTCCATGCGAGGCTAATTCCAACATGTGTGCTGTTTGTGCAATGAAACATTATTTTGTGCTCAGATCTGGTGTAGATGGTTATTTTTTCCAACACCAAGATAATCGCCCTTTGACTAGGTCACAGTTCTCTGCTGTTTTAGCAAAATGCATCGCTTTGTCTCCGTTTCGGGGTACATCCATATTGTCACACAGTTTTCGTATTAGCCGAACATCGGAATTGGCAGCGAAGGGGTTTTCTGAAGAGATCATTATGAAACTAGGTCGTTGGCGCTCGTCAGCTTATAGGTCATACATAAGATTTTAAGTCTGCGCACCATGCTTATTTGATTTAAGGAACCTAATTTTATCTGCTTCCACAGATATTTGGTTGTTAGGAGATTCCATTCCATATTGGGCTGGGGAATATGCTGTTGAGAGAGGCATCCCCAACTTGAGTCTACCACCTGAATGGTCTCTGGGCTGGTATGCTAGAAGAGGCATGTCCTGGGAACAGTTCATCCATGAACTTCAGCTACGGGTGTTGTTCCAGCCTGCACCTAAGGTGATCCTAATACATCTTGGGGGCAATGACCTATGTTCCTTAAGCCTCTTACGGATATTCAACCTAATACGTCGTGGAATTCACTATCTGTCGGGGGCATATCCCAGTGCTCATTTCTTATGGGTAGACATTTTACAGCGTTTACATTGGACCGATACATATGGAGGGGATGTTCTGATTGAACGTAAGAGGCTTCGGGTGAATCGTTTTGGCCGTCAACTAGTGACTTCTTTGCTGCATGGTCATACCCTAGAACATGATATTGATTACAACACTCCCGGTTTCTTTAGGCCAGATGGTACTCACCTCAGTCACATTGGTCTGGCAATGTATTTAGATGCCACTCGTGATGCCCTCCTTTCCATTTTAGCTAACTTTTAGAATTTTGGCGGATAAATTTTCGTAAAGGGATACATCTTAGTTCATGTGACTTAGCTTTGACATTTGAAAATTTATTGTGGCGGAAAATTCTAACAGACGAGGATCGATATTGTGCACATCTTTAAATATTTAAGAATACATTAACTCAAAATGTCAGTCAACATGGTCAAGTTTTAAGAATGTTTATGCTGACACTATAATCGGTTATTTGATCTTCAAAGTTGTTCGAGTAGTTGTGTAGTTGTTGTTGCGTATGTTATTTACAGTGTTGTTTTTACTATAATCTAGTAAACTGAATCACAAACCATTGGTACGGATTCCAGGATGTCGCTCGAGGGTTTGATGATGCTGTAGTAGTTGTGTCATCAGATTATTACAGGCGTGTTCTTGAGTCTGTCGCAGCTGTATTCTGCTTCTTCTCGGCATATTTGCTTATAATCATCAAACTTTAAGGAATGAAAACAATTTGCAGTGTTACAATGTCTGTGCACAAGTAAGCGATTTGTCAGCATTTACATTTTTGTTTTGTGTGCGCTTTATCCCTCCTCGTCTGGTGGATTATGTCCAACCAGGAGCCACGGCTGAACCTGGTGGACATCAAGCTAATTGTGGCCGTAGTTATTCCATTTATACTTCATTTAAACCTAACTTATGTGTTAAGGCTGTTGACAGTGAAAAGACGAAAATAGTAATAGTAAATTTAAGGTTGTGATCAACTAGGAGCTTTTGCTTAACCTGGTGATCATGGACAAATAATAAAGTAAGGTATTTAAACATAACAAGTTCAGTCTCTGAATTATTTCACCACTTTAATTTTATCTGAAAATAATAATTACAAAAGGAAAATCTATTTTGTTTTATCATTTGTGTTATCCTGCGAGTCATTTGAATAAGACCGATTATGACAATTACGTCATAATCGTATTTATTCATGCGAGCTCAGGGATTGTCAAGTCGTGTTAAACTAAAATTCCCGGCGCCGATCAATAATACATAGTAAGGCCGAACTTCATTGGGTGCGAATAGTTTCGGCCCTAAAACAAAAGTCGCTCCCTTGAAATAATTAAAGCTCCCAGGTCACATGACAATTTTTTACGGTCACATGATTGGTCACATGATCGTAACTTCCTTTTCCGGTTAACTGGCAAAGAAACGAAATTTTCACCCACCCATCCCGCCCCATTTCGGTCACAAGTTCAGTGTAAAAAAAAAAATAAAAAAAAAAAAAAAAAAAAAAAAAAAAAAAAAAAAAATAATTGCAAAAACAATTTTAACATATTGGTATGTTGTAATGTTTTATCCTTCACGATGCTGCCTTAAGTTTTTTGTTCCAGGTGATCTATCTCCAGATATTCCACGGCTCATGTAAACAGATGGTTTGTGTGTAGCAGTCACAATTGGCTTTGGCTGCCGCCCTGGACAGTGCCTACATGGCTGTGACTTTGCTGACAGTTCTTCATTATGGAAACAGTTACATTGGAATTGGCGGCGGAAAATTCTAACAGAAGAGGATCGATATTGTGCACATCTTTAAATATTTAAGAATACATTAACTCAAAATGTCAGTCAACATGGTCAAGTTTTAAGAATGTTTATGCTGACACTATAATCGGTTATTTGATCTTCAAAGTTGTTCGAGTAGTTGTGTAGTTGTTGTTGCGTATGTTATTTACAGTGTTGTTTTTACTATAATCTAGTAAACTGAATCACAAATCATTGGTACGGATTCCAGGATGTCGCTCGAGGGTTTGATGATGCTGTAGTAGTTGTGTCATCAGATTATTACAGGCGTGCTCTTGAGTCTGTCGCAGCTGTAGTCTGCTTCTTCTCGGCATATTTGCTTATAATCATCAAACTTTAAGGAATGAAAACAATTTGCAGTGTTACAATGTCTGTGCACAAGTAAGCGATTTGTCAGCATTTACATTTTTGTTTTGTGTGCGCTTTATCCCTCCTCGTCTGGTGGATTATGTCCAACCAGGAGCCACGGCTGAACCTGGTGGACATCAAGCTAATTGTGGCCGTAGTTATTCTAGCGAACCACAGGGCGTCAGTCCGCGTATTTCGGTTTTTTTAATCATCAAAATCGGTCAAGAGACATCCGAATTACGGCTTATAAAATGGATAAATAACAAATAATACTGGTGAAGTTTTAAATTTTTAATCTTGAAATTTAAGCATTTTCCGGCGATTTCCTACACACGAGAAAAACACTCGGCGACAGATCAGTATTTCCCGTAGGCCATACTGTTGTCAGAATGTTGGCGCACATTGGCGCACATACTTAGATTTTACAATGAAAAATGCGCATTCAAATCGAATACGAATTGTTGGCGGATAGTTACGCCGAAATATTTATTGAGGGAAAATACAACAAAACATATGTACTTTCTTTGCTTTCTCCAAACCTGTATTTGCCTCACTCGAAGAAAAAAGAATATATCTAGTTGATATATTATTTTTTAACCAAACGGCCTGCGTCGTGAACATCAATGCACGTGCAGATCTGACTATAGTCAGCGTCTAAAACAGCAGCCACACAGTAGCGTACAACCCAAACGCGCACCGGGCGTATGAAAAATCTCAACACGTTGAAGATTTTGGATGTATAAAAATAATTCGTTCCTTTAACTCGCTTTTAAAGCGCGTAACTGACATTACGAAAACTTGCCCATGCAACACACAGAAATTCTTAAAGTTGTAATTTTAAACTAAATATTTTCAGTCGGAAAATTTAGATAGTTTTTTTTTATTTTAGCTCAAACATTGATCGTGGGTACACGTTAGAATCGCCTTGGCGAGGCGGTTCTAAAGAGTACCGACGATCTATATTTTGGAGAAAAAATAAGAAAAATAGGTATACCCCTGGAGACCTCAGTTTTAATATATAAAAGCGGGGTTCAAAGGTGTATACATTACGGTTGTTTTCCTGATGGAGGCGTGTGTCAGACGTAAAAAATTCTCAAAGTTTTGGAGAATGTTTGTGTAACGTCACTGACACGCCGAGCATGCGCTACAGGAGCGCATCAAACATTAAACGCGCGTCTCACACGCGCTAGGGGCACGTTACTGCAGCATTATTTCTTAAAATTGGAACGCGCATACACTGGCGTGACTAAAACGCGTTCAAGGCGTATTCGAAACATATAAGATACACGCCCGAGCTTCTAGAAAATTTTTAAGCATGTTTAGTTTTTAGCACAAACGCGTACGAAACGCGCACCGACTTTTAGCGACGTACAGGCGACGCACACCGACGTACACAAAGCGTATCCAACGCGCACGTAGCGCGTTTTGAACGTGTTTCCGACGTGCGTCTGACGTATGTGGAATGTTGCATTTTTTTCAACACGCCCGACGCGCGCGTTTCACTTATACGCTAATGTGTGGCCGCTATTTAAAATTGCTTTTATTTGTATGCGCATCCGTAGATACTAATCAAGAGACCAGATTCATCCTTGCATGCTTCGAATATCCATTTTCCCATCGAAATCTTCTCGGGTGTAAGCCCTGCACATTCATAATGAAACCATAACTTTCTCTGATACCTCCATGGTTAATGTGAAGAATGCTGACAAACTGGGAACTTGGAATCTGATTTGTGATGAAATAAAGTCGTCTTGCCTGAAGAATGGCTAAATAATGTTTTTCAGGTTTCCCTATTCTATCTAAATTCTTAAAAACAAATCAGTTCTCATCAAATTTGAGCTAAATTTGGTAAAAAGGTACAAGTAGGCAAAGATCAGGCAAAGGCGCAATCAGAAAAAAGATTCCCACTCCAAAAACCTATTAGCTGGACTTACATGTAAGTTCTATACATCATGTAAGTTCTATACATGTACTGTGTAATATTTTGTTTACATTAAAAATGTTATGTACAACAATTAATAGCAGAAACCTGAAAGTCACATTTGTTTGGGGAGTGCATGTGATAAAGTGTCTGACTCTGGACTGTGTGGGAGTTCCAGGGTTCAAACCCACCACCAGTCTGAAATTGTAAATTTAAGAGTAAAGTCCAATTCGCATGCGCCAAAAATACACACATGTAAATATACTCTGGTGTGCAAATTTTACTCAGGGTAAGCAAATAGCGCATGCGAACGCAAATACACGCTGGAGTATACTTACATACGGGTAAATTTACTCCTGGGTCTGACCAGATGCAAATTTTATTTTTACAAATACACACGTGTAAATTTACTATTAAGTCCCATGCGAATGAAAAGTAAAATTTACCCATGAGTATTTTTATTTCAAGTCAGATTTTAATCCAGAAATCATTTATTTACATACAAAAATACTCTTGGTGATAAAACCCATGCGAACGCAATTTAAATTTACTCACAGGTAGATTTGCATACCGGAGTATATTTACACGCATGTATTTTTTTGCGCATGCGAATTGGACTTAGGCGGCCCCCGTGGCCGAGCGGTTAAGAGCGCTGTCTCTTAATCACTCGATCATCTCACCGCTGTGTCTGGTGTGGGTTCGAGCCCCGCTCTGGCCACATGTGAGACAAACCAAGTTCTGCTTGCGGGTGTGCCAGGTGGTTTTTCTCGGGGTTCTCCCGTTTTCGCCCCACCTACTGATTGGCCCGTCTCATATGAGCTGAAATAATCTTGAAAGGGACGTAAAACTGAATCAAAAAAAAAAAAAAAAAAAAAAAAAAAATCCAAGAATTTGGATCTGGCCTAAGTGAAAGAAACGCACAACAAAATATATATTCTTTCCAATTCTCTTTATCAGAATGTATCTTTAGCAGTTCATAGTGAACAAAATGCATTTATACGATTCATCAGGACCGTTACCGCGAAGCTGATCTGCATCTTTGTTTTCGCATAAGCAGATTGTTTGTTTTCTCATGAGGCGGCTAAAATGTTGCCTCTGATGTGTGAATGGCTGATGTTGTGACACACAGTCCATTCTTTTGTGAAATCGTTACATTTTTTTTCAGAATCATTAATATTTAGTCCTACTACCCATTGTCTGCAAGATTTTCACCTCAAATGACTTTTTAAAAGTTTTCCCCATTCCAATGCATTGGCGACCTATGTTGACCTTGTCCTAAAATAGGTCAAGGTCACCACAGGGTCATGATTTATATACGCATTGTAGTACTTCAGCCATTGGTGCTTCACGCCAAGTTTCTTCGAAATCGGTCCACCAGATTCGGAGAAGATTTTTGAAGGGTTTTTACCTTATATGGGCATGGCAGCCATCTTGGTCATGTGAACTAGATAATTTATATATACATTAATTCCCCCATTCCATAGATGCTTCACATAAAATTTGGCTTTGATTCGCCAAGCGGTTTCAGAGGAGAAGATGTTTGAATATTATGGTAATATACATGTATATTGTCCCGAGGTGGGGGCAGATGAGACCCTGGGGTCCATTTTTTTTCAGAATCATTAATATTCAGTCCTACTGCCCATTTGCTGCAAGACTTTCACTTTAAATGACATTTTAAAAGTTTTCCCTATTCAATTGCATTGGCGACCTATGTTGACCTTGCCGTAAAAAAAGGTCAAGGTCATCACAAGGTCATGATTTACATATACGTTGTAGTACTTAAGTCATCGATGCTTCATGCCAAGTTTCATTGAAATCGGTCCAGTGGTTCCGGAGAAGAGAGTTTTTGAAGGGTTTTTACCATATATGGGCATGGCGGCCATCTTGGTCATGTGACCTGGATTATTTATATACACATTGGTTCCCCCTTCCCATAGATGCTTCATGTAAAATTTGGCTTTGATTGGCCAAGCGGTTTCAGAGAAGAAGATGTTTGAACATTATGATAATATACATGTATATTGCCCCGGGGTGGGGGCGGATGAGCCCCTGGTGCCCAATTTTTTTTCAGAATCATTAATATTCAGTCCTACTGCTCATTTTCTGCAAGATTTTTCCTTTAAATGACAATTTAACAATTTTTCCCATTCAAATGCAAAGGCGACCTATGTTGACCTTGCAGTAAAATAGGTCAAGGTCACCGCAAGGTCATGATTTATATACACATTGTAGTACTTGAGTCATCGATGCGTCATGCCAAGTTTGGTTGAAATCGGTCCAGTGGTTCCGGAGAAGAAGATTTTTGAAGGGTTTTTACCATATATGGGCATGGCGGCCATCTTGGTCATGTGACCTGTATTATTTATATACACATTGGTTCCCCCTTCACATAGATGCTTCATGTAAAATTTGGCTTTGATTGGCCAAGCTGTTTCAGAGAAGAAGATCTTTGAATATGGTTGACGACGGACGGACGGACGACGGACGGACGGACGGACGACGGAGCATGGGTATACTATAAGCTCACCTTGTGAGCCTGACGGCTCAGGTGAGCTAAAAAGCAAGAAAGAAGAAAAATGAAACTAGAAAACGTGGAAGAAAAAATAAGTGACCCTAAATCTTTCCTAAAGAAAATTTTACGTTTAAACGTATTACAAGGAAAGTAGATAAGGAATAAAAGAGGTAATCTCACCCAAAAGCCACACTTTTGTTTGAAAACCCCTGTGGTTTTATCGTCTGCTGTGCGAAAAATGCATCACGTCCCGGATATCGCGGTTTTCCGCTATCTTGTACGTCAATTCACGGTGTTCCGAAAGGTCAGCGGCGGAGATCTATGGCCATTTTACATTACAACATCGCGGAAAACGACGATCTTGAGCATCGCGGAAAAGCGCGATCTTCAACATCGCGGTTTTCGGCGAGTTTCCCTGACTGCATTGTTTATTTTTATTTATTTATATTTTTTTTGATTCATATTACGTCCCTTGCCCCTTTCAAGATAATTTCAGCTCATACCAGAATCAGAATAGTTTACTGGTGAAACGTCAAACTGACAATACCACACCAGGGGGGTGGGGGTGGTGCTTGACCGGAGGGGATTAGTCCCGAGCTCTCACAAGAGAAGTAAATTTATACACACAATCATCTGACAATTCAGCAGAGGAGATCAGAGAATCAGGGAGATCATTCCAATCTCTAATGGTCTGGGGGAAGAAACTGTGTAAATAGGCATTTGTACTTGCTGAAGGTATCTGAAATGCCAACGAGTGTTGATTCCTACAACGCCTATTTTTGGGGATAAGGTCATCCGTGGGTATTTTTGCTCTCCCTTTTAGACCTTTGTAAAGCAATTTAATTCTATTATCCTTCCTTCTTTTCTGCAGGGATTCCCATTTTATTTTTTTAAGGATGTCAGTCATACTACCTTTTTCATATGTATAGTTCCTAGTTACAAACCTAGCCGCACGCTTTTGCACCTTCTCCAAATCATCTATCAGACCTCCATAATGAGGGTCCCAAACTGAGCTACCATATTCAAGAATAGGTCTCACCAGACCTTTATAGGCAGCTTCTCTCACATCTTGGGGGCAAGAAAACAGATTTCGTCTAAAAAAACAAGGGTCCTATTGGCTTTGGTGCACACATTGCTGATGTGAGTATTCCATTTTAAATCCTTAGTTATTGTTACACCAAGATATTTGATACTCTCAACATTTTCCAACACAGTACCCTCAAGCTTGTAGGAAGCCTGAATTTTACAAGTACGTTTATTTATCAGCTGCATCATGTTGCACTTGACAGGTTGAAATCTCATACCCCATTTCCGGGCCCAACTACCTAATCGATCAATATCCTTCTGAAGTTTCACTGTATCCTCCACATTCTTAATTTCACGATAACAAACACAATCATCAGCAAAGAGTCTGATTTCCGATTTGAACAATTTGAACAACAACAACAATCTGAATAAGCAACCACAAGTGACAGTCAAAATATCTAAGATCTACCGGGTTACTGAGGGGAAAAGCTCACAATTCACAATACCAGCCGGTTATCGATCTAGCTGACCAAACGCGCAACTTGGCTGGCACTGATCAATGAGCAAGAAAACTTGACAGAAATCCAAAGACACTTCAAACAAGCTGCAAGTAAACACCTGGCTGGGTGGTTTCCCTACCTGTGTCACTTACAGGAAAAGCAAGAACTGATAAGCTCAAAATCCAGTAAACTATTCTGACTCAAAGACTCTGACAGAGCAAAGTCAATTTATGCACTTATTTTTTTTTTCTCGAATACCCCACCCACTGTATAGTGAATGGCGGGAAAATTTTCAAAAGGCAAAAATCCTCAATTTACTTTGAATTTGTCAATAAATTGGCGACCAGCAAGTATATTTCACTGGTCTCAATCAACCTAAGCTGAAATCTAAACAATTATAAACACAAATAAAGAAAGAAAACTTCTCTTTTGTGAGAGAGAATTCTGACGATCCTTCTTCGCCGGAACCGGAAGCCACATATGAGACGGGCCAATCAGTAGGTGGGGCGAAAACGGGAGAACCCCGAAAAAAACCACCTGACACACCCGCAAGCAGAACTTGGCTTGTCTCACATCTGGCCAGAGCGGGGCTCGAACCCACACCAGTCACAGCGGTGAGATGATCGAGTGATTAAGAAACAACGCTCTTAACCGCAAGGCCACTGGGGCGGAAACAACGCTCTTAACCGCAAGGCCACTGGGGCGGAATGTTTAAACCGTGCGCTCTCACAAGATTCATATATTCCACCCTGATTAGGGCGGAAATCTTCCAAAAGGAAAAGACCGAAACGACCTGTTATCGTTTACATTCCGAGCGATTGTAGCGGTGTGTTTACTTGTGTGACGGGATAGCCTCCCTTGTAAATATGCAAATTTCAAACTCGAGACTTTGTGAATCGAGTAAGTGTTGGGTATATAGCGCAGTATACCACCATGGTTTTCCACCGACGGGGTTTAGCTGTGGCTTGGTTCAGCCGTTCGTTACATTTGGTGGCAGCGGTGGGATACTGACAACTGCCAGACCGGAGTTGCCTTACCTAGTTCCCAGGCCAAGACTCGGGACGGGGAAGTATGTGACGGGATAGCCTCCCTTGGAAATATGCAAATTTCAAACTCGAGACTTTGTGAATCGAGTAAGTGTTGGGTATATAGCGCAGTATACCACCCTTGGTGGATGAGCATGCTTTTCCACCGATGGGGTTTCCGTGGCTTGGCTCGGCCGTTCGTTACATTTGTTCTGTCCAAGCTAGCACTGTGACCACCTGACCTTCAACAGCTGCTCACCCTGCTTTCTGTTATACATGTTTTACGTTGGTACCTATGTATATTTGCTTAACATGATTTTCCTTATTTCTTGTTTATATTGAGATAAAGATAAAGAGATCTGAAACTGCTATTGAATATTGATATTTGCCTCCGCTGTGTCTGTCGCTTAGGTAGACAGGTAAATCGGTGAAAAAAATCAATATTTTACCGGCCTCTGAATGTGGTCCGAATTTTTGTATATTAGCAAATATAAATCGTTTAAATTTTCTTCGGCATAATTCATATAATAGTAAAAGATTTTATTTCTGTTAAATAGAGCTTCAAATTTCCAACAAATAGATACTAAACACCGGCATCTTTGTCAGAAAGACTAGAGAGAGAGAGAGAGAGAGAGCCATCTCTTTAGTTGTTTATCAATTATCAGTCGATTTGCACAAGCTGTTGTTCTTTTTCCTTACGAATTACGCCCATAATTATGCTTTTTTTCTACGCTTCTGGACACATACAACGATTCTTAACGGATTATCTTTAGATTAAAGAAAACGCAAACTGATTTATCTCGCCGTATCTCTAATCATACTTAACACCGTAAAAATAACGATAATTATTGAACAAGGTGAAAGCTTCTATTCAAATTAAAGCATCTTTTTTTAAGCTTTAGACCTGACAACAACGATTTTGATGTCCCCCGACGTAAATGAGCGTAATGAGATTGCCCTATATCAATTCTAGCCACATCTATCTATCACGTTCAATGAAGAATAACGCCAATATCCGAATATAATTCAATTGCACACGTTGGAGAGATACGTTTGGTTCAACAACCATTTTTGCTTTTTTCTATCTTCTTTTTTCCCCTTCGTTTTGTTGGTCATATTTTATACTTTTATCTATAAAAGGGCAGTGGAGGAACGGATTATGTGAATTAAATGGAATCAGTCAGGCATGAATTTGAATATTCTTCTTTTTTTCTCCTCTATCTTTCGTACTTGCATTCATGTATATTGTAAGAAGTCGCCGCCGAAATTTCAAAAGAAAAAATGACACTTTTATTACCAGCTACCTGTATTGCACCGTGCAATACCTGTTGATTCGGCGACTTGTTTGATCTTCGAGCCATTAAAGACGCATTTATGTCACGTTGCAGCCACGTGCCGCATTAATGACAGATACCTGACACAGTTTAATGTAACTTGTTGAAGATTGTATTCGGAAAAGTAATTGAAATAAATACATAATGAAAAATAATAATACACTCTAGGCCAACATGCAACCACACTTTTCTTGCAATGTTAGCTCTCATCATGATATAGTCATACTCAAAATGTTGAAAAGATAATACTCTAGCTTTATATGTATACTTGCACGTGCTGAGCAACGATTTCTTTTCAATAGATGCTATGGTGTCTGTTTTCAAGCGCGGTCTCGCAGTTTTCACATTGCACGAAAATGCATCAATGGGATGTTTTTCAACAGCATCAAAGTCAAAATGCAATCTGCATATCAGAGCGCCTTTCGCCGGATCCTATTTTTTTTCTTCTCGAATTCGGGCTTAACGTATAATTAAATTCCTGCATTTTGCTACGCATATGCCATTTCTTCTTTTGTCACTGTTTTTATTTCGAAAAAATGTTCTGTTGTCCCCATCACATTTCCGGGCATGCGGCTATCCCAAATCCTGTCCCGGGCACGGCACATGGGGAGGGTGTGTGGTTATAAATACAAAATAAACTATCGGCTAAATAGACAACCGATCACTGGAGATCATCTGTAAATGCATGATATGTCATTCTGCATTCAAGTGTAACTTTTTGGTCTTATTTGCAATGCCAACCAATGTGTAGAAAAATCTCCATTTTGACGCCAAAGCGGCGAAAAGTTGTGAAAAACAGCTGATTCATTAGGGCGATTTGAAGCTTTCAAAAATACCCAAACCGCATCGAAGGGCAATAAAACGATTTGTAAGACATTGTTCTTTGAGAAAATTGATCTTGTTTGCCAAAGAAAAGTCATGCATAGAAGCCTTTTTAATAAAAACAATTACACATCGTTTTGAGATCGGGCCAAACCGTTTTTGCTTAAATGACAAAAATTGTCAAGATTTATACGATCGTAAGACAAACACAGTCAGAGATTGTGTGCCTATCAACAAATAAAACGATTTTTATGCCTTTCTTCTTTCATATTTTGTTGTTTAAAGATTACCTAGCCTTTTAGTAACAACGCCTTTTAGTCAAAAAGTACCGACTATAATCCGCTTGGTCGCCATTTTGAAACGCCGAACAAGGAATTAGGTGTTTTATCAACGTATAATTAACACTAAAAAATCCAATAAAAACACTACAAACATCAAAATCTGGTTCCTAAATAAAATATTAAATGGTTCCTAAATAAAATATTAAATGTTAACAGTTTCTATTGAATAAAATATTATCTCATTGGATGTATGAAATTGCCAATGAACGCCGATATTTATAGCATTGGTTTTGTCTTCGAAACAATATGGCGGCGGATCGTAGGTGGCGCCACAGGTACACGCGCGACAATCATAAAGTGGCCGCTAGGTGGACTTTCTAATCTCTTCATCTTTATCTCAGGTTTATATTTGTGTATAACAAAACCACTGCAGAAGCTGAGGGCGAGGTTTGGCGCCTATTAAACTGGTTTAAGCCCGCCAGTAAATTTGTGTTAATGATTGTTCAAAGGCGATACTTCTGTAGTGGTTCATTTTGATTTATGTCTTGGTGTTTAAATTTTTTTTGTGCTGTTGGCGCCTTATGTGTGTTTTGTGTGTTTTCATAGTTTTAGTTAAGTTAAGGTAACTGAGTGGCCATCTTTTGGGAAAATAGCTGCTCATTCGGCTTACGATATGTTTCATGGTATAAATGCCTGATTGTTAGTTTTGTTTTTTCCCACCTCGGTTTTTGGAGTGGGAATCTTTTTCTGATTGCGCCTTTTCCTGACATTTGCCTACTTGTACCTTTTAACTTAAATATCTCTCTTATCCGTAGCTCCTCTTTAAGGACGAGTACAGTCAACCAAGTGGGCTGCAAACGGCCCACATCACTAGATCTATAAGCCGTTTGTCTTTCTTAGCGGCATCTCATAAACGTTTCTATATATTTTGATCAGACTTGGTGTCACCAAAATTTATGATCTTTTGTTTTTATATTATCGTTACCTATATCTTTGTATCTCGGGTCGAAGTAAAGTTTGAAGTCACCCCCAAACCTTTCGTTGCCGTTGTCCCTGTTGTCAAGGCCAGGCGTACGAGACTCCACTAGAATCATCCTTTTTCTTTGACATCCCTTCTGCATTTGTTGTACTGAGGCTAAGCTAGTGGTATAATTTGAATCATTGTATTTTGAGGATTTATTTGAGTCTGGTTTATCATTTTTACATGTTTAAACTTAAAAATTCTCATGTCCTTTCTGAGCATGGTTAAGTTCTATATAATAATACGTTAGGCCCTACATGTAAAAAGGTCGCGTGTAAAAGTTTACGAGCTCAGTGTTTTTGAAACCATGTTAGTTGTGCCTAAAATTCATTCTTTCTCACATAGTGAGCTAACAGTGTAACCGTAGTGTGTGGGAGAGTCAACGCTCGTTGCGAGACCGACAGACGTCCAGGATAGTCTATACCAGATGATTATGCTGGCAAGTGACGGAACTGACTGACGGATGGACAACCAGAGCAGTGGCTATACCGTATCTAGTTATTTGTTAGTGGAGCGGCTTAGTGAGAGATTTTGAGGAAATACTTCAGTTGATGATACAAGCATGAAATTTTCACCATATGTTCTTTACATGACACACATTAAATTCTGATCCCTGGCTACTTGAAATTCTGCCATTTCAAGATGACCGCCAAAAAAACAAAATGGCTGACAGTTGTGAAAGGTGTACATGTAGTAAATTGCTCATATCCTAGGTTCTTTTCATCACAGGACAACAATATTTATAACAAAATGAAGCTAAATTATTGCTTTTTCAAATACAGTTCCAATATGCAAATTACCTAATTTGCATATCGATGAATATTAATGAGATCTTACCTTTTTGGCTAAAAATTGAGAGAAAAAAAAAACACATCTTATTTTCTGAACGATGTAAAATGTTAAATGAAATGGATAACTGTGGCTTTGATATTGCTAGACCATAAATTATCATAAATTGACAAAAGCTAATTAGCATGTTCATGAATATTCATTTCAAGACCTTGTATGTCCTTACCTATGAGTTTGATTTAGACAGTTCATACAGTAAATTGCTCATATATTTGGTCCTGTTCATAATAGAACAACAATATTGATACAAAAATGAAGCTAAATGATTGTTATTTCAAATAGAGTTCAAATATGCAAAATACCTCATTTGCATATATATAAGTACGGGTATAAATGAGGCTTTTGTTTTGCTAAAAACTTAGAAAAAATCACATCTTATTCATAGAAGGATGTAGAGTTAGATTGTCTATAAATATCACTTTCATTGTAAAATAAATGTCATTGATATAAGATCTTAGATATGCCATTGTGCTTTCCTTCAAAAAGTGGGAGCTAAGTCTTGAATAATCTAATTTCTACATATTGCAAACAACATCATTCCCTTTTGTCACTATGACCTTTGCATAATTCTACGCAAGAATAAATTTATCTAAAAGACACCAAATATTTCCGTTTGTTTTCATCACATCTGATGAAGATGTTCCATAATTTTGGAGGTCTGCATGCAGTTACCAATTACTTTTTGGTATACACCAGTTACTATTTTCTGCCTGGTCTCATCGTTGAGACAATCTTGGCGATAAATAAAAAGCAACAACAAACACCCTGGAATGTTTTCTGGCATATGACTCAATATGAGGTACGGTTCCCTACTTGGCCTAATCTTCAATAGTCTTTGATGCTCCGGGTTAGATTACTGTGACCATGTGTATTTGGAGAAAGCAATTAGCTAAGAACAATTATAAATTATGTCTTTTTTATTTAACTGATTGATGTGTTTATCAAATACAAGAGAAACACTTGGGCACTAACAAACTGCTCTACATGGCCGTCGTTGATTTGAAGAAAGCCATTGATCGAGTCCTGAGAGATGTAATCTTCTGGTGGGCAATAGGAAACTAAGAATTGCGTCTGGTCCAGTCCATGTATAAGATCATGAGGAGCAGGGTTAGAGTGGGCAGTGGATACAGTGAGGAGTTTGGTGTCAAAGTATGTGTTCATAAGGGCTCTGTCCTTAGCCTGCTATTCTTCATCATTGTGCTATAGGCTTTATCCAGGGAGTTCCGCAAAGGCTGCCCTTGGGATCTGCCGAGTCCAAGGAGGAACTACCTGTTAAGTTGAAGACTTGGAGATGGAGAGGAAAATTCTTTGAGTGAACATGGGGAAGACAAAGATCATGGTCTCTGGCCTCAACCTGAACCTTCTGAAAAAAAATCTGGAAAGAATCCCTGTGGCGTCTGTCAGACAGGCGAAGGAAGAAATGTCGTCTTCTGTGGTGGATGCTTGTCCTGGATCCACAAGAAATGCAGTGGAATCAAAGGCCCCTTGCGCCGTGGTCCTGATTTCAGCTGTGATGGCTGCCTTGGAAAGGTGCGTCCCATAGATGGAAGGCTAGTGAAGGAGGTTGTAGTTGATGACGAAAACGTTGAGGCTGTACCAGAGTTCTGTTATCTGGGAGACATGTTTTCTGGTGGCGGAGGTTGTGAACCGGCTGCAGTCACGCACTGCAAATCGGGCAAGTTCTGCCAACTACTCTCTCTCCACACCAATCGCAATCTGCCACGTTTGACCAGAGATCGAGTGTATTCAATGTATGTACTACCACATGCAGAAGAAACAAGGGCAATGACTGGCTACACTTTGTCGCCTGCAGCGCAATGACTGTGCAATGATGTGCTGGATCTGTAATTTCAAGGCAAATGATGAAGTAAGCTCAGACTCCCTTCTCTCAAAGATTGGACTTCAGGATATAGATGTACATGTAGTGCTACGCTCCAGCAAGATGAGATGGTATGGACATGTAGAGCGCATTTTAAAAAGGATTTAATAGTCGAAACCGCGGTATGGCCAATCCCCTTTCTCATTAATGTGTTCACTGCTCTTAACGGATTTTAGATTTAATTATTTTTTACTATTACTGCAGCTGGTGTTGTGCCGTGTGGCGGCCCTAAAAATTCTCCCCGTACATCATCCATAGTGCAGGTTATAATTTCTTTTTGATCCTTTGAGATCAGCGAGGATATTCTGAGAAATCAGAAATTTATTATCGGTTAAGATTCATTTTCTAACCAATGTTTATCATATTTGGTCCCATTTAGATAATACTAGTCTGTATATCGTCTACCCTGTTGAAAGTTGCAAAATTTCAATAATTCTCTTTGGCTCCATGTTGCCAAATCTAAAGGGTCACTGACGAGACTTTAATAGTCGAAACCGCAGTATGGCCCATCCCCTTTCTCATTAATTTGTTCACTGCTCTTAAACGATCTCAGTTTTGATTTTTATTTGCTATTACTGCAGCTGGTGTTGTACCGTGTGGCGGCGCTAAAAAGTCTCCCCGTACATCATCCAAAGTGCAGGTTATATTTTCTTTTTGATTCTTTGAGATCAGCAAGGATATTCTGAGAAATCAGAAATTTATTGTCGGTTAAGATTCATTTTCTAACCAATGTTTATCATATTTGGTCCCATTTAGATAATACTAGTCTGTATATCGACTACCCTGTTGAAAGTTGCCAAATTTTAGATTTGGCTCCCTGTTGCCAAATCTATAGGGTCACTGACGAGACTAATCTATAGGGTCACTGACGAGACTTTTATAGTCAAAACCGCGGTATGGCCCATCCCCCTTTTTCATTAATGTGTTCACCGCTCTCAAGTACGCAAGCTAAAATGTAGTTGCACAGAATAGATCCGGCAAGCTAAGGAAATCATGGGATGAAGTGTTGTTGGACGACGAAAAGAAGGTTAGAATGGATACTGCCGATCCGTAGAATCGCTCAGAGTGGTGAGGTCGTCTAAGAATAAAACTGAGATCCTTTAAGAGCAGTGAGTAAATTTGTGAGAAAGATGATGGGCCATACCTCGGTTTCGGTTATTCAAGCCTCTTCAGTGACCCTTTAGAATTGGCAACATGGAGCCAAAGATAATTGCTGTAATTTTTTCAACTTTTAACAGAAGGAGACTTGTCAAACAAGTCCAACCTTTAGATGAGGACAAAGGACTATAAAAAGGATATATGATGATATGATCAGTCGACGGACTTAGTAGATGCAAGCAAATAATTGATGGGAAATAATTCAATTGTGGGAGCTCACTAAAAACATAAATTGTCAATTTTTAGTTTAAATATATGCAAAGGTATGCACTATAGGGATCAAACATGCGTTTTTATGTGATTAATACGTTTTGATATTCAGAGAATGAGATGTGATTTTTTTTGGCAACAAAATAAGACCTTTTAATATTCATAAATATGCAAATGAAGTAATTTGCATATTTGAACTCCATTGGAAAGAACAATCATTACGCTTCATTTTGGTATCAATACTGATGTTCTATGATGAACAGGACCTAAGCTATAAGCAATTAACTGTATGAACTTTTTTCAACTCAACTAATAGATAAGGGCATACAAAGTCTTAAAATGATTTAAAATGAATATTAATGAACATGCTAATTAGCTTTTGTTAATTTATGATAAGTTATGGTCTAGCAATATCAAAGCCATAGTTATTCATTTCATTTAACATTTTACATCGTTCAGAAAATAAGATGTTTTTTTTTTCTCAAGTTTTAGCCAAAAACGTAAGATCTCATTAATATTCATAAATATGCAAATGAGGTAATTTGCATATTGGAACTTTATTTCAAAGAACAATCATTTAGCTTCATTTTGGTAACAATATTGTTTTTCTATGATGAAAAGATCCTAAGATATGAGCAATTTACTACATGTACTCCTTTCACAACTGTCGGCCATTTTGTTTTTTGGCGGCCATCTTGAAAATGGCGGAATTTCAAGTGGCCAGGGATCAGAATTTAATGTGTGTCATGTGAAGAACATATGGTGAAAATTTCATGCTTGTATCATCAACTGAAGTATTTTCTCATTAAGCAGCTCCACTATGTTGTTTCACATGCGACGTAACGGACTGACGAATGGACGACCAGAGCAGATCAAACCTTGAAGTCGAATTATGTTGCTGCTTGGCCGAGTTCTCAGGCACTAATCTGCCTGGTCACTCGATATATGAGGCAGGGTCTCAAACCAGTTCTATTGTGACTGGCCTGAACCCGTACCTGCTTCCTGACTCTGCCCGAATCGCCTATGAGTCGAATAGCTGTGCTTAACCGGTTGGGTGGTAGACTCTTTCGGGTCAGCCGAACAAGAAGCTAAGCACAGAGTGAGTGAGAAGCGGTTACTCTTCTACCAGATTCGTATACTGGATACTGTGCGGATATAAGAAACGCTAAAGACTAGGCCTGTCATTCAAAATCAAGAAGTTTAAACTTGAAAAGAGTTTATTCTTAAATTGTGGAAATTATCAATATATAAATAGCTATGCAAGGAAATAAACTGTCTTGATCATTAACGATGCATTTTTTTGAGATTCAAAATTTCAACTTCAAAAAACCTATTGGTTAGACCCTAAATTGCAATTTGGAAAAATCTAGAAGGCTGCAATTTTGATTTCAAATTGCTCAGCAACGGCCAAAAAGAAGGTGCATCAGGCCGTATTGGCAGTCTACAGTCTCTGAGTTAGCACCATTTACTTATAAACTGCTAGTGCGGCATCTGACTGTTAGTCGAGAGTATGCCAACACTGCTCATCAAAAAATAGATGCTTCCGACGATTAATCAGAAAGCGCATCTGAAAAATGCATATAAAGATAAAAAATAAAAGTCAGGGTAGACCCAGATCGTTGATCTTTAGGATCCTATTTCTTTTTTTTTTTTTTTTTTTTTTTTTTTTTTTTCCTGGGCGAGACCAGTACTATAGGAGGTTGTTTTTTTTGTGGGTTTGTTGTTCCGGGAGCACCCGAAGGCTCAACTGGAAGGAGGTTTTAGGAGAAGCCCGGGATCGAACCTGCGACCCCTGGTTTACAAGGCGAGTGACTTAACCACTGCACCACGGAAGCTTCTTAGGATCCGAAGACAAACCGTTCTCAGTCCAAATTGAGAGGTTGAACATTGGAAATTCCACCAATAGTAAGACTTGGATTTCATTTTAAAATGGTGGAAACGTAATTGCTTTAAAAGCAGCTTGAACCTTAATATCAAGATAGCTCAAAATAAATACATAGATAAATCCGTATAAATGGTGTTCTATGTAATTTTCATTTAACGAGAAAGTACAAAGGTGCGAGAAACTACGTAAATAAATTGACAATTTGACGATAAGACGAATTTTTGTGATTATAAGATAAGGGAGATATAAGATAAGGGAGAAAACTTCAGTACTATTTATAACAATACACGAAGATGACCGAATTGTCATCAATAGAACAAACAAAATGGCCGGAACAGGATTTGATCAGCCGAAAACAAAGACGTTTTACATAATTTCTCTCGCATCTTTGAGTAGTGAATCTCAAATGAAAGACAAAATCCCTTGTCTCCAGATTTATAATTTGCATATAAATCGAAAGAAGGAAAAGATAAAATTATTTTCAATATTAACAACAAAGCTCCTATTTTCGTACGGACATCGGATTCGGAAATTAAGTATGAGTACATCGGAATTACCTAACTGCCGATGATTAACAACTCATCCTCTCCTAATCCAACAACGATGCAAATATATATAAAAAATGAACAGTTAAAGTCTTTCACATTCCGACTTCCTAAAAAAAATAAAATACATGTAGATGAGCAAAATTGAGCTCATTGACATTATTTTAGGTAACAAAAATACGCATGTATCATAGAATATGCCATACTATTTAAAACGTGGCACCAAAAGCAACAATAAACCTGTTGCTGAAATGAACAATTAATAAAAAATGGCACAATTAACAAATTGTAACATTATAAACGGATTCAAAATCCCCTGAGCTCCGTTAAATGCAAGTTTTAAAGTCTTCAACAGACTAGAATATTAATGAAAATCATTAATATTAACAAACAAAAAATAAATTAATAAACTCCTGACTGGACTTGCAAGAAAGCAAATGTAAACGTTATATAAAATATAGATATACAGTATCACTTTGTGATATAAGTACAAGTACTAGACTGACCAGAGATCAACAAATTGAAATACATATTATATCAACAACAAAAAAAAAATGGAGACCATTCCAGGCTACCATAAAGTAAGGAACAAGCGGGTCGAAAGGACAGAGGTACACACAGTTCCCCAGGGACCTGCCTGTACCGTCTGCCCCAAGTTCCTCAGCCCTGCCCACCCTATGCCAGCCTGAAGGATAAAAACATATTACATGGGCTTCACTGACGAAGACATTCCCGCTCATTATTGAACATGAGTTCTGCAGGAGACGCCTGTGAACGACAGAAGTGACTATTCCAGTCGCTTCAGGCGCTCATGCACCCTCTTATGTTGCCAAATTTCGGCCTCAGAGATATGACTTATCCACAGGTAACGGAACTTTGACTCCCATAGGGTCGATAAACTTAGAATTGGGGAACAAAAGTGGCACGATCCCCTCTACAAAATTTATATGTGCGCTTGTTCTTCTTGGATTTGAACACTCTATCACAAGTGTTACACGAAAATCTAACACAATTAGGTAAATGAAAGTCGGAAAAATGCCGCATCAAGTCCCTGTGTTTTCTAAACAAGTAGATGTGAGGACAGGAAACAACAGGACAGCACATCCCCAACGGGTCAAACTTCACTGAGCTGTACAACGCCAGGAAGACTGCCTCCTCCTCCGGATCAAGCGACACCCCAAGTTCTGGCTCAGTCATAGTTATAGCAAGTGTGGACAGGTAGAGGAAAGTAAATATCTGAAACGAGAATTTATATTAAGTATTGCCAGGTTGCCAATTGATGTTTGGCGGTATACATCACCTTGACCAGCTGTCTTCTCATATCTGACAGGACATTGGCGACCTCAAGAGCCAAAAGTTTTTCAACAGAGCGTGCTGTGGCATGGAGAAGACAGAAAAAAATAAAAATAAAAATAAAAAAATAAAACTATCCTTATGGTAGGAATGGCATCACCAAAGAATCGTTTTTCCAAGGCTCTGTCCCAGTGTCTGACCTTGATTTCTTTGTATATTTGGAGTAAATGTTCCAGCCCTCTTCTGATGTGGGTGACAGGATTGAAGATCCATCCAGAAAGCTCTCTAGAAACATTTCATCGCCTCCTAAATAAAATGTGTTTCCTGTTGTCAGTGAATCCAGCAATCCATAACCCATGTTTACCTCTACATTATCCCTGGAATCACTATCATAGAATACCTGGAATGGGTACACATGATCAGGGCTCTGGAAATTTACACCATGTAAAACAGCCTCATTGTTAAGTATATTCAAACTAATGAAAGTGCTGTGCCGCTTTGCGACCATGGATTTTCCAGTGTTTCACTTCAGAGTTTAGAAGATAATACTGGAAGCCCAGCACTTCAATGAGGCGTGGGAGGGGTAGTTTCCATCCACTTGGTGTCCTGCGTGGCAAAAGCACATATGAAAATATGTCTTTCAGGTTCCTTTTTGTCAATCTCTCCGTTCTTGCTGATGGAAATACACCAGGTAGCCGCTGTCTGTACCTCTCAGTGAGACGTCTACCTCTCAGGTTATCAGCATAGTATATTGACTCCAGTGATGACAGTTTGTAGACTTGGGGAGCAGCTTGGGAAACGAGTGTATCTAACAGAGTAGCCTCTGTCTTGGCTCTTTTAATGGCCCTTGAACTGAGCATTGATGACTATTCCTTCATAGGCACAGTACCATCAAATTCTTCTTTTCCTTTGGCTACAAATATGTCCGAAAAGGCCTTGAAGAAAGAATCTGTTTCCCCTCCAAACTGTGTCTGGAATAGCTGCATCAGTGTTTCTTTGATAAGTGCTGCACCTTTCTTCTTCTTGGGATTAGTTTTGAATAATGACCTTTGACTCTTCCTCTCCATAGCTTTCTTTGGTGGCATCTTTACTTCAACATGTTTTTGCAAGGAAGTTCTCTTTGGAGTACATATTTGCTTTTTGACCGACGCTGAAACTGCAACTTCCCTCAACAGTAATGTCATAAGCACTTTTCTATACTGAGCCAAACTCATAACGCAACACAGCTGTGGCATTTTTTCGCATTTTAATGTAATGCAAGATGGTTTACAACACATACGCTGGTCAGCAATCGCCAGTGAATAAATTGGGTACAAAAAGTTTGGTCTTCAAAGCATGGTTCATTGTCTAAAGTGGAGCAGGGGTAATCTTTAAATCCGGCATTAATTTCTAGGGTATGAATTCACGTCACATGTTGCATTCTGGAAAAGCACAATGCATTTCATTTTTTGCCAATACCTTACTGATGAAAAATGATTAATTTCTTGAGACGCACTATAAGACAGAATGTTACAACCAAGTTGTTCTGAGACGTGTCGATCGTCCGGCAATCTAATTCAGTAGAGACAAAGTCACTTTAATAGCGTACTGGAGTATAACATCAAAAATAAACTGATGTTGCGTTATAAGTTGGCTCAGTATAGTATTTTTAGCATATTTGAATGCATTGGCATTGATCAGTGCTACAACAGCATCTGTCTTTATATAAGTTCGACATCTTCCATTGCCTAAGAGTCAATCTCAATATCCTGTTTCTTTAGGTTTTTGTCAAGAAAACTGGCCCTCCGTTTTCTGTTGCTTGTTTATTGCAAAGGCTGACACAAAATCCTTTAGTGATAGAAAAAACAGCTCACCCACCATTTTGAAAGATATGTCCTTCCCACTACAGTGAAAAATGCCATGTGTAACATTGACAGAATACAAAATCTCCTGGTGAGCCGATTTTAATGGCTTCAAGAGATGTAAGCTTATGACCTAGTATCTGGGATAGATCATCATCCCTGATCCTCAGATAATCTGACAGAAGATCAACTGAAATGAAAAGACATTTGCACTTTGTAGATATCTCGTTTCCACTAAAAACGAAATGGTATTGTATGTCCAATCCTCTGACAGTGCAATACGCATCCAAACTTGCATAGCCTTTCTTCTTGATGTTGGTCAGATCTGCCAGTCCTATCATTTCACCAGTAGGCACAAACAGTCTTGCATTTTTTTCCACAACAGGAATAGTCTTCTCATGAAATTTCAACAAACACCAGTTACCGCCATATTTCGAGAGGTATTTAGTCACTGGAGAGGATGGATCCAATGTGGTCCCTACAGTTGGCATTGATTTTGGACTGGCTCCTAGTCTTGCCGGTGTAGTCCCTACAATTGGCACTGATGTTGGTTTGTTTGTTTGTTTGTTTGTTGTTTAACGACGCATCAACCCTGATGGGTCATTAGCGTCTAACAAGGTAAAACGTTAACATATATTGAACTCGTATTAAAAAGTAACATTAAATAAGATATAAATGTCGTTGTAAAGAAACGATATATGAAATGATAAGATTGAAGATTTAAAAATTATGATGTTGGGCTGGCTCCTTGTCTTGCATGTGTAGTCCCTACAATTGGCACTGATATCGGGCTGGCTCCTTGTCTTGCCGGTGTAGTCCTTACAATTGGCACTGATGTCGGGCTGGCTCCTTTTCTTGCCGGTATGGTCCCTACAGTTGGCACTGATGTTGGGTTGGCTCCTTGTCTTTCCAGTGTAGTCCCTACAATTGGCACTGATGTCAGGCTGGCTCATTGTCTTGTCGGTGTAGTCCCTACAATTGGCACTGATGTCAGGCTAGCTCCTTGTCTTGCCGGTGCACTTAGTTTTTTTTTTTTTATCTTTTTATGTTTGAATTTGTTACTTCGCTCTTCCTGCTGGCGTTCAAGTTCACTTACCTTCTCAATAAGTTCTTTATCTTTACTATAATGTGCGAGCAATCCCTTAAACTTCAATCGTATTGCTTCATCTCTGATTCCAGTTGACAGGCTATGCTTAAACTAATTGTTTACTAGGCTATCGTCATATTTAATTGATCCACTTTCTTTTTAGGCAAAGCGGATCTTTTGTCTTATTTCAAGGGTCCGAAACAGAAATTCTAGAGTAGAAACTAAGGGTCCGAAACAGAAACTCTTGAGTAGACTCATTTCCATTTTGCTTGAGACTACATAAGTCTTGATACAGTTCAGTTGAACTTTTCTCCTTGTAAAACCTTCTGATTATATTGATTGAACAACGGTAAGTGTCAAATCATCTCTACCTTCTAAGTACCCTCTTAATTTTGAACCTGCTTGAATCGCTTTTATTAATGGCATCTATTATGTCTCTTTCTGTGTGGCCCTTTGCAGTGCCACTTTCCACTTGCCGGAGAAAGCTCATGTACCCTGTACAGTTAGATGATTCGCCTATACTCCCGCTAATTTTAAAGTCTTTCCTCAGACTAAGGAGACCAGTGTCTACCTTGACTTTTGGTTTAAGTTTCATCAAGTCACAAAACTCAGTTAACAACGAAACACCATTATCTGGTTCCTTGTCCAACTTTAGCAGATACTTCTCAATCTCTGCAAGAAGTGTAGCCCTGGACTTCCCGGTTGAGTCGTCTTCTTCAACACCTCCTTCTCTTCCGGCTCAGTCGCTGCATACAACTTCGACCTCAGATCTGCGAGTAGCTCCGCAACATCCCCCATGATGAGAAACTTTTTATTACCACATCAGCTACAGAGGGTCCCGGACGAGCACACAAAATGTTACTCGGGAAAAGCTGAATTAGAAAAGAGGAAAACAAATTAAAAGAATGTGAATTTGATCCGCTTGTCGATTCTTTTAATTCCGGAAATTGACAAACTGGACAACTGTTCCATGACTTACAACTCAAAATACGGTCTCGGGTACAACATTTGGCTCGCAGTTGCAGCTATAAAAATTAAAACTGAGCTCCTTTAAGAGCAAAGAACACATTAATGAGAAAGGGGATGAGCCATACCTCGGTTTCGACTATTAAAGTCTCGTGATTTGGCAACGTGGAGCCAAAGAGAATTACTGAAATTTTGCAACTAGTATTATCTAAATGTTACCAAATATGTTAAATATAAGTATGCTTCAATGCCGTCAGACCTGAATGAAACACTCGGAGAACAGCTGTCCAGTATAACATGATATGACAAAACTTATCTCAGCATAACTCAGGCAATACATTTCTATATCATATAAAATAAAATATGGATTCACAGTAACTGACTAGAGAGAAATGACTAGCTAATAGTATCGTTGAATATCTTAAGTCCGTGAATATTCCAAGTTCGTGGGGTCAATGTTTGTGTGCCTCTCTGACAGACGTCTGCTTGTGCAATGGCTGGAAAGGTGCCAAAATGTTTCAAAGGGTCAACTACCTTCATTTATAAATAAATTGTTGTAACTTTGATCTTAATAAGACCAGTGTGTGCAGTTATTTTGCAAAGGTCACAAAATATTGAATTTTTCTTATTTCCAAATTCTGTACCTCTTAAAATGCTCTAAAAAGCTACTAAATAAGAACTGTCAAAAAACAGCATGTGTCTGAAGTTTGTTTACAATATGGCAGTCAAGGTCATGTTATTTCCAGGAAGAGCAAGGCCAAAGACATTTTTATTATTTGGTTGTTGCAACCTAGGGGTGCTTACCCTTTACCTAAGAATGTGTAGGTTTTTAAAATAAAAACTAATGTGTTTTAATTGCATACAAAATAAATGTGACGGATTGATTTTGCATTATCTGACTTGTCAAAGTCTAAATTTTCATTATTAGTCATATTTAGTTTGAAAATATTGCTATTTCTTGGTATTCTTGAAAAGAAATGCCCCTAAGGGTATAAGCTAATAAATGACTGCAGAGGTACAGTTGGAGATGAAATCATTATCACATTTGCCAAATTTTGTTTGAATTTCAGGGCTTCTTCTCATTGGAATCATTTTAATGTGCCTTAAGAATTTTCAGCAATCCAATAATTGATTTTTGTGGCCTATTTTTATGGCGGGATTTTCCAAACAAGTGACGTCACGGACTTAGGATATACAAAATGGCTGCCCAATGTAGCAGACAATGTTTGTAAAAAGAGTATTTTAATGAAAAGTTTGGTGTTTGAAACTTGAAATTTGATTTAGAAACAGAGGAAAGGAACAAATTACTCTTGATAAGGTAGGAAATTAGACTGTTTTTTTCTCTGAAGATTGTGCAAGCTGTCTTTGACTTCTTAGCCCCATGAACTTAGCATACTCAAGGATAAGTGTGTGTGTGTGTGATTCAAAAAATGTGAAAAGAATGCAGTCCACATAAATCAGGTTTCTCTGCAGAATCGGGCTTCTCTCCATTATGCATAAACAAATGAGTTTCTCTCCAGTATGCATTAACAAAAATTAATATCATTTGACTCATAATTTGCTTTACAGCCAAAAATGGGGGACAATGTGGTCAAAAAATAAAACTGAATATTAATGAGGTATATTGTTTCTATCCCAAAGGTACATATCTATATAATCAATATATTATACATTGGGGATAAATCACCTTTGCCGTGTCAAACTTTTTGAGTCTTTAAAACGCCTGTCAAAATTTACGTAACAGGACAGACATTTTTAATCATATAGAATCATTGAATACTTACTCAGGTGTATGTATAGCAGAGTAACATTTAATGGTTGAATTTTGTATTTATTAACCATATGTCTTCTCAGAAAGATAAACTTCACTGTCTAAAGAATTAGTAACAGATATATTAAGGCTGGAAAATTTAGATTTAAAAAACATTTACATATAGAATGAAACAATATTTGTTTTTCTACAGCGTCAGACAGCACTGTGCAAACACCGCTTCAAGAATAAACTAAATAAAAGTCATTGACCAGTATATCTGTGTAAAAAGAAAGCATTGAATGAACCTCCTTTGACATTACCATTACATTTAATAGGCTTCTTGACTTTACCCTTGTCACGTGACAGGACAGACGCGCATCAAATAAACACTCTTGACATACATATAATACAGAATCTTCTGCATGACAGCAGTATTTTCTTCCGAAACTCCAGAATGTCATAGCACAAAGCTGTATTGTTTAGTATTACAATAATAAAGATGATATTTTATGCCCATGAACCATTAGATGTATTAAACAAGTTTGGAAAAGATGATATGCGAGGCTTTGCCGAACATTTATTTATTTTTCTTTTGTTTCTTCAATGTGTTAAATAAACTCAATAATACATTGAATAAAAAGGTTAATGAATTAAACAACTTATGAGCACCTCTTTAATCTGTTTTGATTTGTTTGTGGGCTATAACTTGCTCTTAGGATGCTACAAACTTATGCAAAGCATGCTTAGAATAGTCCTCTGTATATATAGATTCCGTTTACTTGGTAACATTGACTGCTGGAGCGTCTTCTTATTCCATACTAACATGATCTTGTATGCACATTTACTCCTTAGCTAGTTTAAAGATAGATATCTGCCAAAATTTGCAAACTTTTACATGAATTAGCCATCAGCATTTGGCATATGCACCCGGCAAAGACTCAGATGAGTCTGGGCATCTGCTCGTCAAATATATGGCATCTTGTTTTTCAAATATCAATCTTAAAAACACTGAACCTGAAAAGAAATTTGGCAGCTATGTATAAACTGCTTGCATGACACATAACTATGCTTTGCCTTAACCAGTGTGTTTACCCTTAGTGCTTTTAGCTTGGTGTTGGTTGTTGTTGGGGGTTCGAATCCCCCCTGCACGTATGAAAGGTGTAGATTTTAGGAAAGCATAAACCATTTGATTAAGGTTGAGGCACTTTAAGTAAGCACTTAATGCATTTTTGAAAAGCCAGAATTCTGCAAACAAAGATACCAACTGAACATGACAAATCTATCAAAATAACTCAATAACTTTCAACACTGAGTTTCAAATTTTTTCACTTCAATTTGTGAGATCTAGAATTAAGTAGTCTTGGAGTGTTTAGAAGTCAAAAATGAAACTTAGAAGCAAGATTTCTTTTCTATTGCACGTTTACGCACATTTGAATCATAAAATTTTGAATTGATTTTATGAATAACTAGTCTATACTCGTATTTGTTAAATTTTATTTTTATTATTTGAACTAACCATTCAACATGGGCCCCCGCCCATTGGGGCTAGGAGAAATAGATGGGCTGCTTGTGCCTCCAGGCAAAGCTTCTTTCGATGCTGACTGGCTATCTGATTACTGGTTAACCGCTCAGGTCTGAGCCTGCCCAGGAAAAGTGGTTCCAAGTCGAACCATCCGCACATATAAGCCCTTTTGGCTTTGTTGGATGGTTATATTTTGAAGCACTTGTTGGATGTCATGACATCCTCATTTTGGGTAAGAGTCCCATAAAGTGGAGGCAGCGTCCCGACATGACCTTGGCTGTTTACTGGGACGTAAAGCATCAACTCAAAAAAAAAAAAACTAACTTAAATGAACATTATTTTCTATTCCTTCTACAATATAACAGTGACATTCTGCCAGCCTTGGCATAAAAACCTGACAAGAGTGATGACTATTGAGAAAAATGACACTCTGCATATGTTTCTAACTAATAACAAAAACTTGAACAGTTTGCAAATACAGTTTTTGACTAGAGTGAAGTTTAATTAAGTCCAAGAAATGTCACAGACACTACAACATGATTACAAGTGACTGATTCATGGTCCGTATGATGGCTAAGATATATTTTATGTGCTTAACAGCATGCCCTAAACCACTTTTTATTTCTGTAAGATTAAATCTGTACTACTTCCTTTCATTGAGAAGTTCTGGATCTTGTAAGGAGCAGATGATGTCAGTACTTGGATGCCACCAAATGTCAGCCTTTTCAGGCCAAACATAGAGACTACCAGTCTTCTTCAAGAGCCTGAGCTGAGCCTGGTCATCGTTGAAAGTGGAATATATTGTTCAAAATTTGCAATGACAAAAACATATAGCATGTATACAAGTGCAACAAAGATGCAAATAAGGCTGTGCATCTGAACAATCAAATCACTATTTTCTTTTCTTTTTAATGATGGTGGTGGCTGAAATACATATGGAATTTCAGGTGCTCTACTAACATGAATGAAACTATTGAAGTGTTTTTTTCTGGTTTGATTTCACTTGCATAAACATATTTTCTCACGACACTGCTTAAATCAAGCTAACCTTAGCAACAGCAACATATACTGTGGATGCGCTTCTTCCCTCAGATTTGACCGCAACATAACCCCCGGCATCATAACTGAAATATTGGTGCTTTAATCATCACTGGACATTCAAACAGTTGTCCTGTTTTTTCGCTTGCACTTTACACTTTTATGCCCCACTCAAATTTGTAAATACCGTATTGAATTTAAGAGAGCTAATAACAACATATTCACAATAATGTTAGATGAATATAATAAAAAAATAAAAAATCACAGTATATGATCTTTTATTTTTATTTTATTCATCTAGAATCTTTTTTAATCTATTGCCATAAAATATTATTTTTTGTTTTCTGTTTCACCTGAACATTTTTTTAGTTTGCTGTATGTTTACCTTTTCTCAGTCTGCTGATCTTCATCAGGCTGATTGTTTACAGCGTTGTAAAGTTCAGCTGTCCATGTATTTTCATTTGAATGATTCTGGTTGTTCTCCAGGGCGTTTGTGGTGTCGCTATCTGCTTGCGTTAAGGAAAGATCATTATCATATGACGTCGCTGATGTCCAGTGGATAACGTCATGTAATACAAGTGTTATGACACATGTATATTAACTTTGCCGGAGTTCGTAACATCTGTGACAATAATGTTAATTTTCAGTGAAAAGCTATCCACTTTGAAGGCAATAAAATCCCATTTTGAAGGTCATATGTTAAAAAGAATCTTACACAAGTGGTCATTTCATATGAAATTTATGAAACTAGCCGAAGGCTTGTTTCATAAATTTCATATGAAATGATCACTCGTGTAAGATCCTCTAGTATTTAAATCTGCCTTGGTGAGTTGGTTCTAACCTGTACCCGCAATCTGTATGTTTTCAGCCAAAGTAACAAAATATCAAAAATGTAAATTGCCTTTTTTACCGCCTTTTTACCGCTGAAAAAGTTGCTGTACGAGGGTTGAGATTTAAGTTCGTAGACTTTTGTCGCCGATTTTATATTACGGCATTTATCCAATATTTGATGCATTATCATAGAGAAGCAAAGTCTCCTTGTTTCCCGTTTAAAATATTTTTCAAGAAATATTGCACAGTGTTCCTTAAAATGGTCTCCATAGCAACCTAGGTTTCGCTACCCGGTGCACGTCATATTTTTAATAATTCTGAAGATATTATACTTTGAAGAACATACCATAATTACCATATTTAAGACCATTTAAATTTTTAAGCATTGCGTGAAGGATTTATTTTGTTACTGCAGAAAATAAATACTGAGGCATAACTGAAAAATGACTTTAACGGGCAACGTCGTAACAAGAGCAATGCTACCATCTTATGTTTGATTAGCAATAGGGTCCACAGAAACATTCAAAATGATAGTGATCTGATGTACAATTGTAGAACAAATACTGCAGTGGTATTTAAAAGGCATGTAAGATGTTAGATGGACGCACTTTCAACTTCACACGATGAGAAATGTGCATGCCATACAACCAATTTACAATTGCCATAGCCAGCATTCTTATTTTACAACATGGATATGTATAATACACGTAAAATAGGGTGTAATAGCCATTTATGATGATTGCAGTATTCGGCAATATTAATTAACAAATACCTGAAGACAAAATTGCAGGACGCTAAAGGTATGGCATGTTGTTTGGTTCAAAAACAGACGTTTTAATGCCGGTATTTACTTAAAATTGACGTAGTTTCGACGTCACCGTAAGGTTTATTTCGTAGCAATCTGCATTCAGGCGCACTTGCACAATCCCTTGACTTTCTAAATCTGAAATCCCATGTCTCTTTATGGTAAAACAGCACAGTTTGCGTCAGATTAGGTAAGAGATCCTGAAGACAGGTTGTGTCTTGACATTGCTCAAATGATAGGTGTAGAGGGTAATTGAAGCTGATGCTGATCTTGAAAGTTTCAAATCTTTCATGGTCTAAGGATCAATCCATGTCGAGTTAAGGCACTGACTACCTGTGATGCTGCTATTGCAGGTCATATAATATTGCAATACGCAGATTTATCAATTGAAAATATAATCATTTCATATTGTTGCTCAATAAAAAAGCAACTGAAATTCAGACCTGGTCACCACATTGATGAATAGATATTTCTGTTTCTTATGCTATATAACAGGACCACCCCACCCCATAATATCTAAAATTGTGATACGACACATTGTATATTTCTTATGTTATACAGATAAGTTCAAAAATCAATTTCTATTGCAGTAACATGGATCTCGAAACAGTAGTATCCGCCATGATCCAACAAGGTGTTACGGCTGCAGACTTCGCCGTGACTTTGGGCGTTGTAAACGGCAGCTTTGTTCAGGGCGTTTTTCACCATTTATTAGTGAACGAAACTTATCCCTCAACGCCGTCCGAATGGAATGAAGAAGATGCAGACGCTATTATGGAGTTGTTGAAATCTCCTGCATCTTCTGACTTCGAACCGTGGTCCCCGGCATTTGAAGATGCCGTTCTTCACATTAAGATGCCGTTCTTCAATGAGAAGATGATGCGTCTGCGTCTCTAGCAAACGTGATTGACGGCGAATATAAGTAAGTATGTTTTTTTTTTAAATAACGGCTATTGGATTGTTGAGTTTATTACTAAATATTTGAAAAACATGCAATGTAAGAAAAATTGAAGTACATGCTCTTCGTATTTTATATTTGTTGTTTTTAACAGTTTACGGATTATGAAGTTATCCATAGCCCTATCCATTTAACTTCAAATGAAATTTATTTTTTTGCTTTTCACATTTTACAGGAAGAAGGGAAACAAGTTTTACTGTTCTCGGTGCCAGTCCTACTTCTACAGACACGAGGAATTCGCTAGGCACCGAGAGAGCCATGCCCCGGCTTCACCATTACCCAGCACATCAGGGGGAATGCAAGATCCTGCTCAAACCACTCCACGGATGCCAATCCCTCCCGGGATATGCTTATTGTGGCCTGTAAAGTCTCTTGTAAAACATGAGAGCATAGTTTAAAATTTGTTTCATTATGAAAATATGCCTATCGTACATGTATACAATGAAATGGCTATTTTTGCAAATACTGAAGCTCTGTAAAAGTACAATTTTCAGACAAACATGTCATTTGGAACAAAAAAAGGAGAAAATATTGAAAACTGTACTATCCTGTTTCATATAGTAAATCAGCATGATGCCATAAATAAATGCGTATCTGCCTGAAAATAGAGACATTTACCCTCTTGAAAATCTTTAAGTTTTGATTTCTGTCACTTTGTTCTATCATACTTAGTCCTTCTTGGTCAGTTTGGGGAGCTTTGAACAACGTTGTATCATCATCTTTATTTGGAGTTTTAGGACGACCAATTGCCTTGCTCTTAGGCCCTGTTCTATCATCCTTCTTTAAGACGTTTACAGCAGCGACACCAGTAGCATCGCCCGTACCGGACCCGGGTTAGAATAGGCCGGTCGCTCCCTCATGCGGAACCGTAAAACCCGGTCAAAAGAGGTGCCACCTGTTTGCCGTGGGTGGATACCCGTAAGCCGGAGAAGAGGATCTTGGAGGTTGAGGGACAGGCCAGAGATCTTCACCTGTCTCAACACGCCTCTTTGGCCTCGGATTCGGTGTAAACGGGAGGCCGTGGAGGCTCGACACGGTCAATCGGCTGCCATGCCTTGCCCTGAGATCTCTTCTTCCTTCTAACTTTTTCAGTATCGAATGATACGCAACCGTGTTCCAAATTTCTTCATTTAATCATCCTTTTCCCTATATCTCAGAAGGCGGTGGTTTAAGGGTCAATCGAAGGGCTTGTTTTTCGGTATTTCTGGGTTACTTGGGTCTAGGTTGAGAGGCAGGGTGGGTACAACGTCTGAATGTTATTTCGTTTTTCTTTATTAGACATCTGACTTAATATTCAGTTGTTGTTAAAGCTTGGGTAGTCTGAAGTACTTTGGAATCTTGCACGGCGAGTATGACGGGTATGTAGCTTTGGCGCTGGAAACTGGAGAGCCGTTTCCATATAGCGTCCCCTTGTAGGGCTCCAAGGAGGGTGAAGCGCATAGCCGTCGAGACTTAAAACTAAAATCATGGCTGCTTCAAATCTCAAACGACTTAGACCGGACTCGGACGACGACGAACATACAACTTCGATTTTCACTTCTCAAGAAACTTTTGCACGATACCTAGTCATTAAATCGAAAGATGAAGACAAACCAATTACTTCTTTATCGCCCTTTGTTATCGAAAAACAAATAGAGGCTGTGATTGGCACCGCCAAGTCAGTGAAGAAGCTTAAAAATCAAACTCTTCTCGTCGAAACATTACGGAAAGGACAAACAGACAATTTGAAGAAAATGACCTCTTTCTTTGCCATACCAGTGGAAGTCACTGAACATCAGAGTCTGAACTCGTCAAAAGGCATCATCAGAGAAAAAATGCTTAAAATGGAGTCGAAAGAAAACATCCTTGAGTATCTAAGCCCTCAGGGTGTTACACATGTCAAACGTTTCAAGATAAAAAAGAATGGCGAATTAATAAACACGAACACACTGCTTCTGACTTTCAATTCTGTTGTTACACCGAAAACACTTAAAATCTTCTACCAGATCATTCCAGTCGAACTTTACGTTCCCAATCCGCTTAGGTGTTTCAATTGCCAACGGTTCGGACATCATGAAAACAACTGCCCTGTCGTGCCTGGGTCAGTATGTGAAAATTGCGGAACTGGCGGTGACGACCATCGGACAAGCAAATGTAAGAACCCAGCTAAATGTGTAAATTGTGGAGGACCTCACATGTCCAGATCCAGTGATTGTGAAGTCTGGAAAAAAGAAAAGGAGGTCATGAAAATCAAGGTTACTCAGAGACTTACATATCCTGAGGCTAGAAAGGTGTACGACCAACAAACACCAGAATTTACTTTCTCCAAAATTGTATCATCAACTCCCCCAAAACCTGAAACTAAAACACCATCAACACAGTTCAATGAATCTGATTTCAAGATAACGGAAAGTTCAAAAGTCATAATCGCCAGAAAGAAATCATCTTCAATTTCACAAAACGTTCAGACTTCACAAAAATCGTCGTCAGAGAAAGAAATTGCAAATAAAAAGAATCAACCGAGTACTAGTTCAAACAAACAAGTTACAAATGCTAAACCACATTCTGCATCCAGTAGGGTGCAGAAGGGATCAGATGATCCCGTCCAACAGTATAGCAAATTTGGAGCTCTGGCCAATGACGATGCCATGGAGATGGACGAGGTTGCCTCGCGCCCTGGTTCCCGTGGCCATCGTCCCCGGTCACCAATCACAGCTCCAAAGTAGAAGTTTCCAGTCTACATTTAATCAAAAGGTCACGCTTTTAAATATCCTCTCTAAATTATTTCATGGGTAGCAAATATAAAATAATACAATGGAACTGTCGAGGTGTAAAACCACGTTTTGAAGAACTACTACTTCTTTTGTCACTACTTAGACCTTCTGTTTTCTGTCTTCAAGAAACTTTCCTCAAACCTAATGACACGTTTACTTTGAAAGGTTTCAATGTTTACAATCACATTCACTTGGATTGTCTAAGAGCTTCTGGTGGAAGCTCTTTACTGGTCCATTCAACATTACCACAACGTCAAATTAAACCTAAAACAGATCTACAAGCAGTAGCTGTTTCTGTTACACTCGAGAAAGAGATAACTTTCTGCTCAGTCTATATCCCTCCCTCTTATCTTTTAAAATCTGAACAACTGACTTCTTTACTTGAACAGCTTCCTTCACCCTATATGTTGGTAGGTGACTTCAATGGTCATAATGTGCTTTGGGGTTGTAATGACAATGATCCCAGAGGAGAATTAATCGAGGATTTCATCACGAAAAACGACATTTGTTTGATGAATGATAAATCGAACACTTATCTAGATTCTGGTAAAGGCACTTTCTCATCTCTTGATCTTTCACTCTGCCACCCTCTCTCTATCTTGACTATGACTGGTCTGTTTGTGAAGATCAACGCGGATCTGACCACTTTCCAATTTTGATTGAAAGCGTTCAGACTCATGATGAAGCCCATAACCCCAAATGGAAATTACATAAAGCAAATTGGGATTTATTTCATACCTTATGTAATGAGTCCCTTACTGATACTACTCTGTCTGATTCTTCTGATCCTATAACTGACTTCACCTCTTCTTTAATAAATATATCAGAGAAATGTATTCCCAAAACCTCGACAAACCCAAAGAAAAGTAACCCATGGTACAATGACGATTGTAAAGAAGCTATCAAACAACGGAAAGACACTTTGTCGAAGTTCTGCAAGTTCCCAACGCATGAAAATTTAAATACTTATAGGAATTCTAGAGCAAAAGCCCGTCGGACTATAAAGTCCGCAAAACGCAAATCATGGAGAACATACGTATCTAATTTGAATTATAAAACAACCACTAAAAAAGTTTGGGACATGGTTAGGAAAATATCCGGTAAATCTAAATCTGCTACTTATCATCATCTTAATTACAACTTCAACAATGCGAACGAAACAGCTTCCACAAAACAAGATATAGCAGATACTTTGGCATCACAATTTTGTTCAAATTCCTCAACTAGTCATTATTCGGAGGAATTCCAAAAATACAAGAAAGAACAGGAAAAGACTAAATTAAACTTTAAGTCCTCAAATAATGAAGAATATAATTCTCCTTTTAATTTAGATGAACTAAAAGACGCCATCAGTAAAGCCCATGATACAGGAACAGGTCCTGACGAAGTTCACTATCAAATGTTAAAACATCTTCCACCAAAATCACTTCAGGCTCTCTTAGATATTTTTAACGATATGTGGGAAACTGGAAAGTTTCCCGAAAGTTGGGAACTAGCCACTATAATACCCATTCCTTAACCTGGAAAAGATCATGCAGAACCTAACAGCTATAGACCGATAGCACTAACAAGTTGTCTTTGCAAAACCTTAGAGAGAATGATAAATGTAAGACTTGTATGGTACTTAGAAAGTAATAACCTAATATCTCCTGTTCAGTCGGGCTTCCGTTCTGAACGAAGTACAAACGACAATTTAGTTAGACTGGAAACCTTTATTCGTGATGCCTTTGTTGCAAAGGAGCATGTTGTTACTGTGTTTTTCGACTTGGAAAAAGCTTATGATACCACCTGGAGACATGGTATTATGCGAGATCTACATGATCTCGGAATACGTGGCAGATTAGCTACATTTATTGAAAATTTCCTTGCGGATCGTTGGGTCCAGGTTCGTGTTGGATCGACTTTATCCGAAAAGTTTGATCAAGCACAGGGTGTCCCACAAGGGAGCATCTTGTCTACAACACTGTTCAATATTAAAATAAACAGCATAATGAATTGTCTGGATCCTAAGACAGATGGATCCCTTTATGTAGATGATTTCTGTATGTGTTACAGGTCAAAAAGTATGAGAACTATCGAAAGGCACTTACAGCAGTGCATTAACAGGATAGAAAACTGGGCCACACATAATGGTTTCAAATTTTCCAAGTCGAAAACACAATGTGTACATTTCTGTCAACTACGGAAAGTACACAACGATCCCGAACTCTATTTATATGGTTCTCTTATTCCAGTAGTTGAAGATTTTAAATTTCTTGGAGTTCTTTTTGATCGTAAACTTTCTTTCATACCACATATCAAGTACTTAAAAGCCAAATGCCTAAAAGCATTAAACTTACTGAAAGTATTATCACACACTGACTGGGGTGCTCATCGCACTGTTCTTCTCCAGCTATACCGTTCCATCATTCGTTCAAAATTAGATTATGGATCCATCGTGTATGGGTCGGCAAGACCATCATATATCAGTTCTCTTGATACAGTTCACCACCAAGGCCTAAGATTAGCTCTAGGTGCTTTTCGAACATCACCTGTACAAAGCCTCTATGTTGAGGCTGAAGAGCCATCTCTATATTTACGACGAGAGAAACTTGCCCTACAGTACGCTATTAGAATTGCTGCTAATCCATCAAATCCAGTTTATAAGGTGTCTTTTCCGCCATATATTTCTAAAGAAGTCGTACAGCTTTACGAAAGTAAACCAAAGGCTATCCGGCCCTTTGGTTTACGGGTTGCACCACTTTTAGAATCAGCAAACATCCAAAAAGATAAAATAGAAGAACATTTTGTTTCCGAAATACCATCATGGTGCACTAGAAAACCAGAAGTTAATTTGACTCTACATACAGGGAAAAAATCCGACTCAAATCCACACCTTCTAAAAGAAAGTTTTCATCAACTACAATCTCAATTTATTGACTATCAATGTATTTATACTGATGGTTCAAAAGAAGGAAACAAAGTTGGTTGTGCTACTTTTACAAACGGCAATTGCAAAACATTACGTTTACCTGATGGCTCTTCAATTTTCACAGCGGAAGCTAAAGCTATAGACTTAGCTTTAGACTTCATAAATGAAAGTAACTTAAAGGACAAATTTATTATTTTTTCTGACTCTATGTCAGTTCTACAGGCCTTAAACCATACATCATCCAAAAACCCTCAAATACAAAAACTATTAATAAAACATCATACCATCTCGGAATTGAAAACAATTATCTATTGCTGGGTTCCCAGTCATATAGGTATATATGGAAATGAGAAAGTTGATAAGAACGCTAAAGAATCGTTAAATCTAGAAGAAACCGTTTTTAAAATTCCTTATGTCAATTTTAAACCTTTTATTAACGAGTACATCTCTGACAAATGGCAAACAATCTGGAACGGAGCGAAGTTTGATAAATTGAGGGAAGTCGAACCGATCGTTAAACGACCAAAAGCAATTCATAAACTTTCGAGACGAGAAGAAATCGTTCTTGCTCGTCTCCGAATTGGTCATACAAGAATAACACATTCCCACTTATTAAAGCGGGAAGATGAACCTAAATGCATTGGTTGTGATACACCATTCACAGTTAAACACTTTCTTTTAGAATGCACTGACTTTGCAGCAGAGCGAATTTCTTGTTTTCAAGCTAATAACTTGAAAGAATTGTTCAAAGATGTACCCGTTGGAAAGATTTTATCATTTCTTAGACAAGTAAATCTGTTTTATAAAATATAATTTTTAAATCACCAATCTTATTATTTCATATATCGTTTCTTTACAACGACATACTTACTTAGTGTTACTTTTTAAAACGAGTTCAATATATTTTAACGTTTTACCTTGTTAGACGCTAATGACCCATCAGGGTTGATGCGTCGTTAAACAACAAACAAACAAACAAACATACCAGTAGCATCACCAGAATTGAATTGAAAAAAAGCAGAACATATGTATTTTCATTTGACTATAAGAATGTAACTTCTTATTTGAGACATGATTTTGGTAGTATTTGTAACATTCAAAGAACCATCCTCTGTTACCCAGGTGCGATCCATTACGTCAAACTTCATTCATCAACCCTGGGACAATTCGTCAGCGAAACGTCGTTTTCATGAATATTCATTGACATGGGGAAATACCTTATTATCCAATCAAAATACCCGTTATAAAAATGACTCTCTAATATGGAGGTAGTTTTTGGTTTTCCCGATTTTACCTCTAAAATCGTTCGCTATGACTTATGGGAGAAATCTGGAGAACGCTAGCGAAAAAAAGCAAGTGTATCCCGCATGATTTACCCATATTCCGTGCGAAAAAAATCAACCTCATTCGAAGCGCTTTGGCTTCAGCGAAGTTATGGCGGATGCGTGTAAAATTTGTTTTTCTATCATTCACGGAAAACATTACAGAACTCTGTCGACAAAAAATAGCGTTGAAACATATAAAGAGGTTCTAAAATCGTTAGGAATCGAGTGTCAAGGCAAAGCGTGCTACATTTGTGCAAATAAACTTAACAGAATAGTAAATCTAAAAAGCGGCCCGTACCGGACCCGGATTAGAATAGGCCGGTCGCTCCCTCATGCGGAACCGTAAAACCCGGTCAAAAGAGGTGCCACCTGTTTGCCGTGGGTGGATACCCGTAAGCCGGAGAAGAGGATCCTGGAGGTTGAGGGACAGGCCAGAGATCTTCACCTGTCTCAACACGCCTCTTTGGCCTCGGATTCGGTGTAAACGGGAGGCCGTGGAGGCTCGACACGGTCAATCGGCTGCCATGCCTTGCCCTGAGATCTCTTCTTCCTTCTAACTTTTTCAGTATCGAATGATACGCAACCGTGTTCCAAATTTCTTCATTTAATCATCCTTTTCCCTATATCTCAGAAGGCGGTGGTTTAAGGGTCAATCGACGGGCTTGTTTTTCGGTATTTCTGGGTTACTTGGGTCTAGGTTGAGAGGCAGGGTGGGTACAACGTCTGAATGTTATTTCGTTTTTCTTTATTAGACATCTGACTTAATATTCATTTGTTGTTAAAGCTTGGGTAGTCTGAAGTACTTTGGAATCTTGCACGGCGAGTATGACGGGTATGTAGCTTTGGCGCTGGAAACTGGAGAGCCGTTTCCGTATAGCGTCCCCTTGTAGGGCTCCAAGGAGGGTGAAGCGCATAGCCGTCGAGACTTAAAACTAAAAAAATGGATTTCTCAAATAAACGACAACGACCGGATTCCGACGATGACATAGATATTTCAACAATTTTCAGGACGCAAGAAACATATCCCAAATTTCTGATAATAGAATCAAAGAACAAAGAAAAAGCCGTCACATCATTATCACCTTTTGTTATAGAAAATTAAATTGAATCAATTATTGGAACGCCAAAATCTGTCAAAAAGTTGAGGAATGGAACACTATTAGTGGAAACAGTTCGAAAAGGTCAAACGGATAATCTCTTGAAAACAAACATGTTCTTCAATATACCCGTGGAAGTAACACCACACAAAACGCTAAATTCGTCCAAAGGTATTATAAGAGATAGAAATCTAAAAGGTGAATCAGAAGACAACATTAAAGAGTATTTAGAAGATCAAGGAGTGACACATGTTAAACGTTTCCAAGTTAAAAAAGGCAATGAGACTATACAAACTAACACCCTGTTACTTACTTTCAATACCGTTGTGCCACCCAAATCATTGAAGATTTTTTATCAGATAATTCCTGTAGAACTTTATGTACCAAACCCTTTGAGGTGTTTTAATTGTCAGAAATTTGGGCACCATGAAGACAAATGTCCTGTAGACCCTGGATCTGTTTGTGAACGCTGCGGAATGGGTGACCATGACCACCATACAAATCATTGTAAAAATCAAACGAAATGTGTAAACTGTGGTGGAGATCATTTATCAAGATCAAATGAATGCTCAACATGGAAAAAGGAAAAAGAAATCATAAGAATAAAAGTTACCAAAAATCTGACATACCCAGAAGCAAGACAATTGTTTGACAAGAAACCAGAATTCAACTTTTCCAAAATAGTACAATTAGCACCCCCAAAACCGGAAACCAAAACCACTTCAACTCAATTTCATGAAAACGATTTTAAAATTACAGATAGTTCTAAAGTTATCATTGCTCGTAAGCCAAAACCAACTGCTAGTTCACAAGCATCAACGTCAAATTCACAAACATCAACAACGACAAACATAGACAAAAAGCAATTGCAACAGAATGCTAAATTGCTTAAAGCACAACAGATTGCATCCACTAGGATAGCAAAAGGATCAGATGATCCAATTCAACGCCACAACAGATTTGGGGCCTTGGCGGAGGACGATGGAATGGACATTTCTGAGGGTGCAGCGCACCCTGGTGTCCGTTCCCATCGTTCTCGGTCACCAATAACGGCTCCAAAGTAAGTTTCCAGTCAATACGTATTAAACGTAATTGAAGGTCAACTAGTTAATTAACTCTCCAAATACCTTAATGGGAAGTAGTAAATATAAAATAATACAGTGGAATTGTCGAGGAGTAAAACCACGCTTTGAAGAACTGCTTTTGCTTTTAACATTACTCAGACCTTCTGTATTTTGTCTCCAAGAAACTTACCTGAAGCCAGATGATAAGTTTACTTTCAAAGGTTTTAATGTATATAATCACATACACTCGGATTGTCTCAGAGCTTCTGGTGGAAGCTCTTTACTAGTCCATTCATCTTTACCACAACGTGAAATCAAACTTAAAACAGATCTACAAGCGGTAGCTGTTTCTATTACACTTGAGAAAGAGATTATTTTCTGCTCTATCTATATTCCGCCCTCATATTCTTTAAGATCTGAACAACTAACTTCTTTACTTCAACAAATTCCCTCACCCTATATGTTAGTACGCGACTTCAATGGCCACAATGTTCTTTGGGGTAGTGATGACAATGATCCCAAAGGAGAATTAATTGAGAATTTCATCACGGAAAACGACATTTGTTTGATGAATGACAAATCTAAAACTTATCTAGATTCCGGTAAAGGCACATTCTCATCTCTTGATCTTTCGCTTTGTCATCCCTTTGTCTATCTTGACTATGAATGGTCTGTTTGTGAAGATCTACATGGATCTGACCACTTTCCTATTTTGATTGAAAGCGTTCAGACTCATGGTGAGGATCATAATCCCAAATGGAAACTACATAAAGCTGATTGGGATTTATTTAATAACTTATGTAATGAGTCCCTAACTGCTACTTCTCTCTCTGATTCTTCTGAGCCTATTACTGATTTCACCTCTTCTTTAATAACTATATCTGAGAAATGTATCCCCAAAACCTCGACAAACCCAAAGAAAAGTAACCCATGGTACAATGACGATTGTAAAGAAGCTATCAAACAACGAAAAGACACTTTGTCGAAGTTCTGCAAGTTCCCAACGCATGAAAATTTAAATACTTATAGGAATTCTAGAGCAAAAGCCCGTCGGACTATAAAGTCTGCAAAACGCAAATCATGGAGAACATACGTATCTAATTTGAATTATAAAACACCGACAAAAAAGGTTTGGGACATGGTTAGGAAAATATCCGGTAAATCTAAATCTGCTACTTTTCACCATCTTAATTACAATTTCAACAATGCGAACGAAACAGCTTCCACAAAACAAGATATAGCAGATACTTTGGCATCACAATTTTGTTCAAATTCCTCAACCAGCCATTACTCGGAGGAATTTCAAAAATATAAGAAACAACAGGAAAAAACGAAGTTAAACTTTAGGTCCTCAAATAATGAAGAATATAATACTCCTTTTAATTTAGATGAACTAAAAGACGCCATCAGTAAAGCCCATGATACAGCAACAGGTCCCGACGAAGTTCATTATCAAATGCTAAAACATCTTCCATCAAAATCACTTCAAGCTCTATTAGATATTTTTAATGATATGTGGGAAACTGGAATGTTTCCCGATGGCTGGGAACTAGCCACTATAATACCAATTCCTAAACCTGGAAAGGACCATGCAGAACCTAACAGCTATAGACCGATAGCACTTACCAGTTGTCTTTGCAAAACCTTGGAGAGAATGATAAATGTAAGACTTGTTTGGTACTTAGAAAGTAATAACCTAATATCTCCTGTTCAGTCGGGCTTCCGTTCTGAACGAAGTACCAACGACAATTTAGTAAGACTGGAAACTTTTATTCGTGATGCCTTTGTTGCAAAGGAGCATGTTGTTGCTGTGTTTTTCGACTTGGAAAAAGCTTATGATACCACTTGGAGACATGGTATAATGCGAGATCTACATGATCTCGGAATACGAGGCAGATTAGCTACATTCATTGAAAATTTCCTTGCGGATCGCTGGATTCAGGTTCGTGTTGGATCTACTTTATCCGAAAAGTTTGATCAAGCACAGGGTGTCCCACAAGGGAGCATCTTGTCTACAACTTTGTTCAATATTAAGATAAATAGCATAATGAACTGTCTTGATCCAAAAACAGACGGATCCTTATATGTAGATGATTTCTGTATGTGTTACAGGTCAAAAAGCATGAGAACTATCGAAAGGCACTTACAGCAGTGCATTAACAGAATAGAAAACTGGGCCTCACATAATGGTTTCAAATTTTCCAAGTCGAAAACACAGTGTGTGCATTTCTGTCAACTACGGAAACTACACGACGATCCTGAACTTTATTTATATGGGTCTCTTATTCCAGTAGTTGAAGCTTTTAAATTTCTTGGAGTTCTTTTTGATCGTAAACTTTCTTTCATTCCACATATCAAGTACTTAAAAGCCAAATGCCTAAAAGCATTAAATTTGCTGAAAGTATTATCACATACAGACTGGGGTGCTGATCGCACTGTCCTTCTCCAGCTTTACCGTTCCCTCATTCGTTCGAAATTAGATTATGGATCCATTGTGTATGGATCGGCAAGACCATCGTATATCAGTTCTCTTGACACAGTCCACCACCAAGGTAGAAGATTAGCTCTGGGTGCTTTTCGAACATCGCCTGTACAAAGCCTCTATGTTGAGGCCGAAGAGCCATCTCTATATTTGCGACGAGAGAAACTTGCCCTACAGTACGCCATTAGAATTGCGGCTAATCCATCAAATCCAGTTCATAAGGTGTCTTTTCCGCCATATATTTCTGAAGAAGTCGTACAGCTTTATGAAAGTAAACCAAAGGCTATCCGGTCCTTTGGTTTGCGAGTTGCACCACTTTTAGAATCAGCAAACATCCAAAAAGATAAAATAGAAGAACATTTTCTTTCCGAAATACCATCATGGTGCATTAGAAAACCACAAGTAAATTTGACTCTACATTCAGGGAAAAAATCCGAATCAAATCCACACCTTCTAAAAGAAAGTTTTCATCAATTACAATCTCAATTTATCGACTATCAATGTATTTATACTGATGGTTCAAAAGAAGAAAACAAAGTTGGCTGTGCTACTTTTACAAACGGTAATTCCAAAACGTTACGTGTACCTGATGGCTCTTCAATTTTCACAGCAGAAGCTAAAGCCATAGACTTAGCTTTAGACTTCATATATGAATGTAACTCAAAGGACAAATTCATTATATTTTCTGACTCTATGTCAGTTCTACAGGCCTTAAACCATACATCATCTAAAAACCCTCAAATTCAAAAACTATTAATAAAACATCATGCAATCTCAGAAGTAAAAACAATTATTTATTGCTGGGTTCCCAGTCATATAGGTATATATGGAAATGAGAAAGTTGATAAGAACGCTAAAGAATCGTTGAATCTAGAAGAAACTGTTTTTAAAATCCCTTATGTCAATTTTAAACCTTTTATTAACGAGTACATCTTTGACAAATGGCAAACAATCTGGAATGGAGCGAATTTTGATAAATTGAGGGAAGTCGAACCGATTGTTAAACGACCAAGAGTAATTCATAAACTTTCGAGACGAGAAGAAATCGTTCTTGCTCGTCTCCGAATTGGTCATACAAGAATAACACATTCCCACTTATTAAAGCGAGAAGATCAACCTAAATGCATTGGCTGTGATACGCCATTTACAGTTAAACACTTTCTTTTAGAATGCACTGACTTTGCAGCAGAGCGAATTTCTTGCTTTCAAGCTAATAACTTGAAAGAATTGTTCAAAGATGTACCCGTTGGAAAGATTTTATCATTTCTTAGACAAGTGAATCTGTTTTATAAAATATAATTTTTTAATCACCAATCTTATTATTTCATATATCGTTTCTTTACAACGACATTTATATCTTACTTAGTGTTACTTTTTAATACGAGTTCAATAAATTTTAATGTTTTACCTTGTTAGACGCTAATGACCCATCAGGGTTGACGCGTCGTTAAACAACAAACAAACAAACAAAATCTAAAAAGCGACATTGCTGAAAAGCAAAAAAAATGTGAAGAAAGTGTTCAAATTATCTTCGGGGAGCTGCAGCGGATGCAAGTTCTGTCCCTTCATCTATGCTTTGTAGAACTCCTAATCATACCCCTAAGAATACCCCTAAGTATGGCCTAAAAAGGCAAAGGACCCCACAGACGCCATCAGTGACCCCTAAGAATACCCCTAAGCATGACCTAAAAAGGCAAAGGACCCCCCAGACGCCATCAGTGACCCCAAGAAGCAAAAAAACTCTCTTTAATATCCCACCAAAGTTATCCATTTACCGAACATCCAACTCATCTTTGGCAAAGTCTATTCCGTCAGTCAATGTGGGGAGGTCTGTTCCGCCGGTTAGTGTGGGGACAGCTGTTCCGCCAGTCAGTGTGGGGAGATCTGTTCTGCCGGTCAGTGTCGGGGTGTCTGTTCCGCCAGTCAGTGTGGTGACGGCTGTTCCGCCGGTTAGCGTTGGGACGGCTGTTCCGTCAGTCAATGTGGAGATGTCTGTTCCGCCAGTCAGTGTGGGACGCAAACAAAAAACTGCTCTCAGGAATTTGATGTTAAGGTAATGCACTGGTCATTTGTAACCATGCCCCTCAGCCCTGGGCCTGGGGAATGGTGGGGACCAACTCCTGCTGGCAGTCAGGCTCTGCTTAAACCAGTTTTTATGTAGTATATAGCTCCTTGCTATGTAATCTTAATTGAGGTTTGAAAAATGCATAGAAATATGCATAATTAAAAAAAAGTTTTGATGACATTGACCTCTTGTAGGCTACACAACTGAGACTTTGGTTTGATGGTAATAGGCCGAGCTGAGATGTTACACACTCTTACAGGTACTCTTGCTGTTTTACTATTGCTTTTCACAGCAACTATACGGGGACAGACATTAAAATCATGATTGTCCTCCAAATTTTCCGTTACAGCATTTTCATAATTAGAGGTATCTCTAACTAAACCATTTATAGTGACCACCTGATTTGGATGGACAACTATAGGTTTCTTGTTTGTAGACTTTACAAACTTTGAATCAGTTGCAGTAAAAGCTGCAAATGCAGTATTCCATGCTGTCGGAATATCAATGTCCGTTTGCTGAGCATGAACCCTCAATTCGCCAATAATGTTTGTCCCAACAATAACGGGTACTTGGCCAGAGTACTTCGTTACCGGAACAACCACTATGGGCACAATTGCAGGCTCATGTTCACTTCCGGGAAGACAAACTTCAGCTTCAAAATAACCAATATATGGTATTGAAGCACCACTAGCACCTGTTATATTTAAGTTAAAATCAGACATATTTCTCAGCTTAGGCCTAGGGTCCATTAAATTAAAACACTTGTCACTCATAGTTGAAATGTGAGAGCCTGTATCTATGAGAGCTCTGATTGGCTGACCATCTATTGTGATGGCAGAATCATTGGTCTTACCAACCATTCTTTGAAAGAGTGACTTTTCATTTGTGGATAAAAATAGAACTGATATCCTTTAAGAGCAGTGAACATATTAATGAGAAAGGGGATGGGCCATACCATGGTTTCGACTACTTAAGCCTCTTCAGTGACCCTATAGATTTGGCAACATGAAGCCAAAATAATAACTGTAATTTCGCATCTTTCAGCACGATAGTCATTCTGGAGGTATGTCCGAGTTCTCAGTTTGCTCCGCAATGAGAACTCTTTCTAGTTTTCCTTATTTGCTTGAGAAGTTTCTTTCTTTTCGGACTTCTGATCAGTGTCCTTTTTCTCAGTTTGAGAACCACCTCTTTTGGGAAAGAAGCCTCTTCCAGAACCACCTCTGCCTCTAGATCTTCCTCTCCGGTGGTTAAACCTACCTCTACCCATTGAAGAGTAGTCAGTCTGGTAGGAGCCCGAAGAGGCAGGGTCATCACCGGAAGCAGTTTCTTTTTCAGCTTTGCAAGCATCCTCATATTTCTTTTCCATAGCATTAAGCTTTTGTCTCAAGCTTTTCATTTGTTCCACAAGATTGTCAATCTTCTTATCTGTAGAAGATTGAACATTTGGCAGTACATTATGTTGTAACTGCTTTGTCTCCTCAGTTGTGTGCTTAGAGGTAACTAAATCTTCTTCGATTTGACGAAGATCCATTCGAAGTACATTAAAATCTGATGTTACATCAAATTTGTAACGTGAAGAATTTTTCAACAGGGAATCCCTCAGACCATTCCATAATTTGGAACATAACATTTCATGTCTTTCCTTTTCAGGCAAATGTGTGGAAACAGTAGCTCTACGGAGCAAATTCTCAATTCTGATGCTGTAATCAGCAACAGATTCACCTTCATGCTGTGTTTCCAGATAAAACTGTTGTAAAAGCATTTGTCTGGAGACAACAATACCATAAATACCCTCTAATTTTGACAATATGACTGATGGTGATGCAGTGGAATCCACTGTCAAGAGAATTTCCCTTGCCTTACCCCTCAGGGATTTTCTTATCGCCTGAAGGATAAGTGTATTAGGGTACATGGCATCACCAATGATACATATAAGTTCATACTTCCACACTTCAAAAGAGACATCCCCTTTCTGGTTTTCACCTGAAAAAGGTGGTAGCTGAGGGGGCCTCATACTACTAGCCAATACACTATTGCTAATTAAGCTATTTGTGTATGGATATGGCACTGAGGGATATGCAACACTGCCCGGATAATGAAACGTCTGTTGTGACCGTGACAACAAATTCTGATTTAAACCCGGGTTGGGAAATTGAGGGGAATTGACATGTGTCAAACTGGGAGGGGAGACAACTGGTTGTTTACTGGGGTATGAATAAGGGGTGGAGTGATGGATGGGTTGTGGTAGGAGGGCGGGGTGATTTATGGGTTGTGGCTGGGGGGCGGGGTGATTAATGGGTTGTGACTGGGAGGTGGGGTGATTAATGGGTTGTGACTGGCTGGAGGGGTGACTTGGATATAGGGGGTATGATGGGTTGAATGTTGTCCTAGGTCCTGTGGGTTCTTCCTGTTTCACTGTAACAGGTTGGACCCTAAATGTCCTACCCTGTTCACTAGGGTATCCAGTTGTCTTTGTGGGGAGGGATGATGGCATCTTAGTTGCCGCAGAATGTGTCGGCATTCCCTTATTTTCAAAAGGCCCATAGACCTTCCCCATTTGCTTCAAATGTTCAAATTGAACATGGGACTTATAGTCCTTAGTGGCTGGGGGCTTGGGTGGTAAAGGAGGAAAATCCTCTATAATAGGGGGTAATGTAGGGGGCTGTGGCTGAGTGGGTCCAGATATCCCGGGTGTGGGTGTCGGGGGTCGTACAACCTTGTAAGTTTTTGATTGGTCATCATAAGACCTTGGGGTATGTACTGCCCTTAATGAAGAAGCAGCAATGTTCTCTTCTTCTTCCCTCTCTTCTTCATATGTTAAATGATGTTCCTCTCCATAAAGGGGAACAACATGGAATTTGCCTGTCCCCCTGAGCATATTGGCCATAAATTCAATGTCTTTGTCCTCCCAAAATTTGGTGAGGTCTACATTGGGGGGTTATCAGGGTTACCTCCTGTTGCCATTGTTATTTTCACTAATTAAATAACACAGAAAAAAATCAAGCACAATTTTATTTCACTTGTAGAAAAAAAAATAAATGACACAATATTTCACTGTATTTAAGACACAGTGACACTATCTACTACAATCAAAGACACAGTGTAGATCCACTTTAATTAACTATAAATTCAGAATTCACAAATTCCAGACTAAACTACAATCACCATCATCAAATTTCAGACTACAGGGCAATATTGTTCAGAATAAAATCAGACTATCAAATTACTAGAAGCATAATAATCACATTTGGTTTGGTCTGATAATTGAATGAAACTGAGCAGTGCAGACCTAGATAAATTATTCCACTAAGTATAGTCACTGCAAATTATTACTGGGTTCAGACAAAATCAACAAACTTCAATGCCCTGTAATATTCCAAACACAAATTTACCTGTTCAATGTCAACACTGTAAAACTGTGGTCTTCTTCCAAAACAATTCACGCAAAATTCATAGATGTATCAAGCTTTGTTATGAAGAAAATAATGATTTGCATTAATAAGTACACTTATTAATTATAATCATTAATTTTCTTCTCAAACTTTATGAAGAATAATCACTTTGACTATTTCTTCAACTCTAGGCTATTGTAATCAAAGGGAGGTAACTCAATATAGGATTCAGCCTATCACCATATCAGTATTGTCACTAACAATACATGAGTTGAAATACACTAGACAAAGGGAGGTTACTTCTGTAAGTAATACAAAACACCAAGATTGTCTCAATCAGCTCAGACTGAATAATGACGGACGACGACGCCGGACAGAGACAACGAACGAACCCAATGGTAAATGAAATAGGAAAAATGAATGAACGCAAAATGAAAGAAAACAAAGAAAAAAAATTCCTACAGTAAGCAATAAATTTCTATCTTACCAAATCTGTCTTCATTTAGCTTTATGCTGTAAAGTGTCTGATATCTCTGACTGTGAACAATGTGCAGGTTAGTATATTATACCGTCACCTTGACATGCAGATCTCTGGTGCAGTAAGGCGCCCTGAAAAATTACCAAAAAATAATTAATCAAGTACATCATAATGAAACAACAACAACAAAAATATGCCAAACAAACATGACATGACTCTCTGAAAGAAAAATGAGAAAACACATATAATGACTACCAGCAATTGCGAACAATTAAATCAAGCCATCTGTTATCAAGAATATAAAAATGAAAACTGTATGGAGCCCTAATAAATGACCGAAAGTCTCACTGATGAAGTTCAGTTCAGATGCATTCATGTACATGTACATTTTGTAGCACGTGGTTTGTTGTTGTCATCAAATTACATTAATGTCACCGGACAGAGATAGAAAGACACGAATCTCTGTTCATTTTCCATGTTTAGAATGCATCAGTTTAGGTACGTACCGTTTTTAAAACACTAGAAATTAACAGGATACTTATACATTGTCATCTCGTCGAATACAGTCATACACATATGTCGGAAATCCCAAGAAAGGCATGGTTCCTAGCTGCATCACCAATATGAGCGCCATTGTCGCAGACCGTTCATGTGACCGGAAACCAGATAACTAAAGTAGGCCGGAAACGTGACGTATGTTGTTTATTTGGAACGGTCCATCTCAGGGAGTGGGTGTAGGCAACAGAAGGAAACACAAGCCGGTTGATGAGTATGAGTTTATGAGACCCCTTCAACGTTGTACGACCATAGTGCACTGAATAACAATGCAAAATATCCCTCAGTAATGAGGAGATAGACAAAGTATCATATGTGTACTCGGGGCGAGACGCGAGTCTGCACCCCTTCAATGACAATCGAAGACTGCGCTTTATGTCAATTACGACACTGCTCAAAAAGGGAATTTACAAATTACTCGTCATGATCAATATATACAAAATGACATGAAAAGGATAATAACATAAAAGCGTACCTGAATAACAATGCAAAATATCCCTCAGTAATGAGGAGATAGACAAAGTATTATATCTGTACTGGGCGAGACGCGAGTCTGCACCCTTCAATGACAATCGAAGACTGAAAGAAAGGGCGCCTTTTGTGAGCTGTTTTTAGGTGCGCATGCGTGTTAGTATTGAACATTATTTATCATCTCGCCAACAGATGAGGATACAGATTACATCGATATGATTCAGATTACGCCTAAATATCATTTAGGATAACGCCTGAGCGCATGAAATGATGATTTAATGACAGGCTATAGGATGCAATATAGGATATGACCATCACACAAACTGTACACAAATCCACCCTGTGACATATTGTATAAAGTAAATGATTGCAAAATTTTGTTTAAATAAATCTGTACATAATTGTCATTTACTTCTTAAGAAATTTCATCGGATAATTGTTTCCCAGAACAAGGTGTTTCACACAATGTTAACGCTTACTTCTGTAAATTCAAGTACAATAATACATTTATAGTAAATATCTAAAATTTGCCTTTCTACCTCGCGGAAGTTGCATTTCAGATAGACATGATAGAATCTGTGTGCTGTTAGTGTCTTTCTTCGTGATTAAACATCAGTTTCTGTCACAGACCTTTGGGCTAGTGATGAGCTTTTTAAAAAAACTCAAACTTGTTTATTATTTAAACACCTAGAGGTTATTTTTGGAGTGTGTCATTACACAATATTGGCATAATTTTTTTGCTTTTGCAAACAGATTTATATTGATATGATAGATTGAATAATTTACCAAAACCAAATTAAAATCATGAAATTAAAGCAAGTGACAGGAAGATGGATCTTGTTGGAATAATTGTACATGTAAGCATTCAATATTGGAGATGACAGAAGATGCATGGCTCGACAAAATCAAATCAATTCAGCACAATGAATGTTTGGATGTAAGTAGAAATCCATTTGTATAAAATTCATAACAAAAAATGCATGTACACATGTACTGCACTTTTGGTTCATATATTCAATCACTTCTTAATAAAACAGTCAAATTTGCAATACCAACTGACCAACCAGGCACCGTCATTGACCATGTACAGCGTTCACACCCATTAGAAAATTATATACATGTACATCCAGATTTTAGAACCAATGTCCCGCGCTGAAACTAAAAATATATCCCTATTTGTGACTGAGACAATATCACATGTATTCTATATCCTCCACCCCTTCCCAGGGGTGAGGGGCATGATTATAAATGACTGGTGCATAAGGTTACAGACTGACAGGTATGTTTACGTACTATGTTGATATAAATTTGTATTCTTGAGCATTTACATGACTTTTTCGTATATGTCTCATGACCACAGAATACCTCCAGTACATAATTCTCATACATGTACATCATGATAACATAGCCATGCAACAAAAAGGTAACAGTAAGCAATGATTCGGAACTGGCGCAATCAGGACCGAAGTCTCACTCTGCAACCCATTTGTGAAAAACCAACACTACAAATACATGTAAAAATTTAGTAAGTTACAAACACAGAGAGAGCATAGGGTTAGTCGAGTGAGCAGCTATTTTCCAAAAGGTAGCCATTCAGTTATCTTAATTAAACATATGAAGAGGCAAATGAAGATGCGTAAAACAGCAAAAAATTACACCAAAACATAAAACAGAGGCACAACAGAAATACCGCCTTGGAAAAGTCACTAATACAAAATCAATGGGGATGGAGATTTAATCCATTTTACTAGCGCCAAGCCTCGCCCTTAGCTTCTGTAGTGGTTCACGATGTATTTGTCCTTCTCAGCTCTATATCCCTAAAAACCCACTTTTCTACACAGTACAACAAACTTGCGGTGATGCAGGATTATGGGCATACATTAAAACTGCTGTTCTAACCTGTAATCTCTGTTTTAGAGCAATAATAAGAAAGATATAAAAATGTGCCACTTTTACTGTTTTTCAGACAACTATCAAGTACAAAAGTCAAGAGAGGTCAAGAATTATTACAGATGATTGTGAAAAAAACATCATAAAATGTATACACAATAAAAGTGGTCCTTCAGCTGTAATAAAACACCTAACTAGAAATTATAAACAAGAAATGATTAAGGCAGTCACAAAAGAAATAGTGAAGGAGGTAGAAGAACTGGTTCGAAATAGGAGTGACTTACTACAAGTATCTGCAAACAGTGACTTAATAGATTTCTGCTGGACAGTTATCTCAGAAAAATTAAAACAGAAGGTTCCCATTCTGTTTAAAATTTTAAGTAATGTTATGCTAGAAAAGAGCAAGAATTCCATTTACTTGCTCACAGCCATGGCTGTTCTGTTGTATGGGAGATCCAACCGCCTCAACCTAATGCAGTTCATCTTTGGACTTGTATTTCATAAGAATGGACTCTCTAAACAGGTAAATATGATTTGAGCCGCATCATGAGAAAACAAATGTTGTGGATTAGGATCAGCTCTGACACAACAAACTGGGCTGTACAGCCACAAAGGCATTTGGATGCTGGAAATTTTGTATTTAGGAAGACTAAACATTGTACTATTTTTGTATCAAAAGCAAAGATGAAGCTGATCTGCTCCTTTGTTTTTGCATATGCAAAAGATCAGTTTTGTCATTATCTGTCTCCGTTATGTTTCTCTTCAATCTCAAAAAGTTTTAAAAAGAAAACCATAAAGTGATGATACCGGCCTTCTACGACATCACAAGAAGCCTCCATAGCATCTTTGGCAGTTATACCACTCACCTTGCCTTTATTAAGTGAGCATTTGTCACCAACACGACAGGTGTTGTCTTTGGACTGAGACTACAGAGGTCCAATCTCAATATGACACCTTAGCTGTTGAGTGGGACGTTAAACACAAAATCATCCAACATTGCATCAAAACACATACATGTACATGTACGAGATCTTATTGGATATTTTATGACCATGCCACTGACAATTATCAAATTTACATGTACATTATTAGCTCACCTGAGCTTATAGTTTACCGATGCTCCAGCATCCGTCCGTCCGTCGTTAACATTTTCAAAGATCAAATGCAAATGCACAGAAGATTTCTGTCTGAAAATAATTTTGGCCCCATGGAGTTGTGTGCCCCTGCCCTGGGGCTATAGTATATTTCCATAATATTCAAACCTCTTCTTCTCTGAAACCGCTTGGCCAATCAAAGCCAAACTTCATGTGGAGCATCCTTAGGAAGGGGGGACGAACGTTTATACAAATGGTCGAGATCACATGATCAAGATGGCCGCCATGGCTATAAATAGGAATAATCTTTTAAGATCTTCTCTTCTAGAACCAGAACTTGAGAAGGCCTATGATTTTGAAACTTGGCATGAAGCATTGGGAAATCGAGGTGTACAAAGTTGATATGTCATGACCCTGAGATGACATTGACCTATCTTTGACAAGGTCAGCATATGTTGCCAGTGCATTTGTATGGTAAAATGTCATTTAATTGGGGAAACTTGCTGGGAATGGGCAAATGGAAATCTATGAACATTTAATGTCAAGGTCATTTCATGGTCAATAACTGCTCTGTGGTAGATGAGTGTTTTTAGCCATTACTGGAACATTGGTTCTTATGTTTTCTTCTCCTGTTTTGACTCTTTCTTTTGCCATTTCAGGGCATGGAAATTCTACATGATCTTGGACTCAGTGTGTCATATTCTAGCATTCAAAACAAAAAGAAAGAGCTGATCAAAGCACAAGAAAAAAAGAGAATCAAAGAAACTGTAACATCATATGTTGATGCCAGAATATCGGACCCATTTGACAGGACACATTTGCCAATTGAAATACTAGGTGACAATGTTGACATTACTATCAGTCCTACAAAAATGGCCATGGAAAAGCAAAGAAAGAGTCTTCATTGGTTTCTTATTATGGCTAAACAGAAAAGAATAACATATGAAAATGTTCACGTATCTGATGCTCAAATACCTCCAAGGCCAATAGAAGAGGCACAAACTGCAAGCTTGGTCCCATCTGAGGCTGTTATCCAAAATGTGGAGTCAGATATGCAATATCATATAAGCAGAATCCTTGTTAAATACATTGACTTCATCAAGGAGAACATAAACTATCCAGACTGTTTGGAACATAAATATTCACATCTCACTAAGAAGAAATCAGTTGTTTTAAATTGTGAACTTGTGGAAGAGTCAGAAAATTCCAGTCAAGGGATGATAACTATTCTGCAGAAAGTGCACCAGCTTGCAGTTCCACATGTTGATAGACAGATTGTTAAAAAAGTCGTTTTTGGTGGAGATGTTTTGACCAATGAACGTGCTTTTTCTGCCCAAGAAGCAATGCAGAATAACCAGTCAGAGTTTGACAATTTACTTGGCATTACCCATAGACCTAAAGGTCTCCACAGGGAGATGAACTTCTTGATGGTATCATGATGATTGGTTCGAGTTATACAGTTCCATTTTTGTTTGTGAGTTTTCTTTATTTATGTTTTTATTTTCTTCACTGGCTGTAAACAGAGACTTTGGTTCAGTACTATAAATATATTTTTAGCAGTTTTGAACCGCATTATTTGGCAAGACAAATCAAAAGTACCACCAGTATATGAGCCACGTGGCGAGAAAACCTGCCTTTTGTGTTTACAACGAGAAAACCTGTCTTGGGGGGGGGGAGGGGCAGGGTTCCGACCTGGTCGGACATACATGTAAATACAGCCACATGATTTTGGATTTAGAAAATAGAGAAATTGTATTATACAAGTATCATACCTGTCAACCTCTTGAAAATTTTATGAGGGTGATTGCACTAAAAGACTAAGTTTCGGCATTTGTTCTTTTTATACCCCCGGCATTTAGCTACAAAATCATGTTCTACATTTGTTCTGATTGCCTTGTTAAAGATCAAAGTTTTCTGTTCCCTTCATGAACAAAAACAAGATCTTTGGAAGATTTTGTTGCAAAAATGTCTGTCAGACTCAGAAATATAAACAAATTGAATTGTGTTTTGAATAAAATAAGTATGTCAGTTTATTTCAATTGTTCTGGAAAGCACTTCTGTTTTTGTTCTTGTTCAGAGTTTGATTGTGAAGCTTGAAAATTAGAGTTCTTTCAGATATTTTAAAACCTTAATTGGGCCTTTACAGAGTTCTTATTGATTAATTTATATTTTTCAAAACTAAACCAAGTAAAAACAAAGATGCCAGTACTTTTAGCAGAAAAAAAGGAGGCCAACAGCTGCATCATGAAAATTGTTTTTTGAATGTGAAAGAGGCACAGATCAGATGGATGGCTAACCACACAGCTGATTAGCTTCTTATATAGTTACACTCAATCCGAGCTTTTCAACTTGTAGGGCCAGCTTCTGTGCTTTCGTAACCTGGTTTGTATCAGACCTGTCCCAATAATATGGGGTTTCTCATGATGCGGCTCAAAAAGTACACATATACATGTATAATGTGCAGCATAAAAGTTGTGCATTTGTGGAAAAAAGAAATCCCAACATACTGAGAGTGAGACACATTTGTCTCAAGCACATTTGTCTCAAGATGTTATAACAGCTATTCTTTGACCTGATACTAAATTGATGGGGGAACACAAGAAAACCAGTCTTAGGGGTTTCCGACCAGGTCCAACACAAACCAGGCTGTACAGCAACTGAAGATAGCTAGAGGCTTGATATAGATAGGAGTTTGATACTGCTCTGTCCATGGAGCATAAAACAGGCACTGATCAGCTGTGCAACTAATGAAAAGCTGATCTGCACCTTTGTTGTTTCAGTATTTATGTAAAAGGCTTGTTTTCTAAGGCCCTGCTTAGTCAAATGATGCAGACATGTATGCAGTAGCTAGTATGCAGTGTACACCCTGCATTGTTTCTTAGATATTTGAGAGTTTTTGACTTAGTTTTATTAATGTTGGCTGTGTAAATCTTTCTTGAAAACAACAACAAAAAAGTTAGTGAAAACAGTCAAGTACATGTACACCCTGCAGGAGCGGTGATGCGTGTTTTTGTGAATGCGGGAACGCTCACCAGACACAGAATTTTTCATTTGAGTTGTTCGGTCTGAGAGAGGATATATTTAGGCATTTTATAGGCTAAATTTTGGACTCCAGTCTTAAGGGGTTCTCGAGAAAGAACTAAATGAATAAGAATTTTTGCATGTTTTCATCGATTTTTATCTCGGATTCGCCACCACCAGTGGCCGGATTCGCTGATTTACGGTACCACCGTTCCCGGATTCACAAAAACACGCATCACCGCTCCTGCAGGGTGATGTATTTTTGAAAAATACTTGGATTTTATCAAGCTTCACATGTATGAACCCTGTTGTTTGAGATGACATGTTTACAGTCAACCCTTTATTAGACAATCACCATTTGGACAGCCAAAACTAGTTCTTTTTTCAGGATTCAGTCTGAGAGTTTGTTGTGAAGAAAATCACTCATTTAAACAGGACACACTGTGTATTTTGTATCATTCGTACTTCATTGAACAATTTTTTATTCAGTTTAACGTCCCTTTCAAGCTTTTTCACTCATATCGAGACGAATCAATCTGTAGGTGGTACCAGAGTACCCGGAGAAAAACCACCTGACACACCCGCAAGCAGAACTTGGCTCCTCCCATATGTGAAATGTGCCCCGTGCGAGGCGCGAACCCACAGCGATGAGATGATCGAATGTTCCAGAGCACGGGAGTCAGCGAACTTAACTACTCGGCCACAAAAATCTTGTCTGAGTGAGAAAAATAGCTAGCCTATCTTTATTCTAAAATGCACATAAAATCCTACTTTGATATTATAAAACTGAGATTTTCAGGCTTTTCTAAATCGTAGATTGTGGGTACCCAGTTAAGAATGATTTTTAATGAGTACCTACAATTGATGTGTAGTAGATATACGAAAACAGTTAGAAGTTTTGTATTGTGTAATATATTAGTAATTGTTTTGTTGCATTCACATGCACCATATTTCTTATTTTTGAAGGGAATTTACCAACTTTACTACAAGGAAGCAAGCTCAAATGATAGAGGATCTCTATATCAGCTGAGAAATTTGGTGAACAGACGAGATGTTTGTGGTGGACCAAAGGATGTTATCAGCAAATTCAGGTACATGTACGAGTTGAAGCATTCCTCAAATTGAGCAGTAATTTCTGTATCAGCAAATACATATTTTATTGCAATTTAAAATTTCAAATCATGCAAACTGATACTTCAAAACATTGTTTTGATTAGTTTTGTTTGTTTATTTTGTTGCTTAGTGTCCATGGTAAACAGCTGAGGTCATGTTTGGGGCATTGGGGTCATTTAATCAAACCACACTGTTCCTGGGCAAGCGGCTCATGTTTGGGGTCATTTAATCTGTTAACCACACTGGGCAAGTTGGCTGGAGGCAGTTAATCAGTATTTAGTGTTCAATGTTTTGCCATAATCTGACAAAATATTCTTGAATCAATGGAGGAAGAAATATTTTGATGAACAAGTCTTCATGGAAGAAAGTGTCAACTTGTGGGTACATACATGTTATCCAGAGACAACTAATGTGACTGACCACAACCAACGCAGATGAAATCAATAAGCCACAATAGTGTTGCCTGTTTGGGAATAACTTACCATGGATCATTCTGTTCCGTGATAAGTTGTTCCCAAGACAGTTATTTGCATCATACAGCCTTATCATATTGATTTTATCTTCATTGGTTGTTTCCATGGCAGTCACATTGGTTGTCTCTGGATAAACAGTGTAGGGTATTTGAGTTGAAAAATTAGGAAGATGCTTGAATTTTAGGCTTTGTGATGGCAGAAACTAGTTTCATAGAAAAATTGATGCACTTTGCTTACATGCATATCAGTCTAGAAATCAAGCCTATATCCGAATTAAGAAATTATTTTGGCTTATTTCTAAAGCATTATGTTTCAGGCCACACCATCAGTTCATTGAAGATGTTTGTGATGCCTATGTTATGGCTGCTTTCTTGGATGTTATGAACATGGAGTCTGAAGATAGTATCCCTGCCAATAAGCCAGTATTCTCTATCATGAATGACACACAAAAACTAGATTTGGTGAATGATGCTTCTTCAAAAGTGGCTGACTGTCTTGAACTTCATTTCTCCAGTTTTGATAATCTGCGAAAGGATCTATAAGCATTTGATACTGACAATACACCACTGGATCTCATGAAACGGAATGAATCATATGTATGTGCATTTTGTACAAAACAGTACAGATCCAGAGAATGGTTCAAGAAACACATTTCAAAAAAGCACCAGTGGGACTTCCACTGAGGGTGAGGTTAGGTACCTGTAAAACCGGTTTAAGCCCGCCAGTAACTTTGTGTTACTGATCGTTCCAAGTCGATACTTCTGTAGTGGTTCTTTTTGTTTTATGTCTTGGTGTTTAAAATTTTTTGTGCTGTTGGCGCCTTATGTATGTTTTCATATTTTTAGTTAAGTTAACTGAGTGGCCACCTATTGGGAAAATAGCTGCTCATTCGGCTTACGATATGTTTCATGGTATAAGTACCTGATTGTTAGTTTGGTTTTTTCCCACCTCGGTTTTTGGAGTGGGAGTCTTTTTCTGATTGCGCCTTTTCCTGATCTTTGCCTACTTGTTCCTTTCCATGCTGAAACTGATAATGTAGAACCTGAGAATGCTTCATGTATAAGACAATTTATACTGATGGCTTTGTTGTATAGGGATACATACACATCCTATCAGACTGGTGATGGGGACAGAATTGTCAGAAACAGTTGTAACGTATATATATAGCCGAGTTTGCCTAACTCATACACGGTTTATAACAATTTTTCACAAGTCTGATGATTTCAACAAGCATATATTGTATGACACTTTACCAGTATGAAGCTACTTGCTTGATTATTCTTAAAATGATTGGGTTTGATAAATTGAATTAACGATAATCACAGGGAATACTGGTACAACAATAACAATCAAAATTAATTCATTAAAGTTTGAACACACTGTTCTATGCCTAGTCTGATACTACCCGTTTCGTACACCTAGTATGAAACGACCTGCTTCACACCTCAGTATGAAACAAACAGGTGTCTCTGCAATGGTGAGCTTCAGCACAATGATACCGTCTGGACTGGCGAACCCTTAATTCTGAGCTTGCGCTGCAACTTAAAGAGTTCTCAGTCTTGTACCAACAGTACCAAACAGCACTAACCAGTATGAGACCACTAGCTAGTTTCCTATTGAGAAATGTATGGAACCCGGTCGGCACTTGTGTGGTTGCTTAGGCCTATCAGATCGGAGGTTGCCCTGCCACTTAGATAGCCTATTTCGCCTTACAATAATCTACCAAAGTCCCAATGTCACCTCTCAATAAATAGCTTTTATTTTCTTCGATGTGTACTCTCCAAAGTCTAGAGCCAGAATACCCGATCTGCGAGCAAAACGGTCCTTTTATACCCCAGGGGTGACGTCACAATCTTTGGGCGATTCGATTTCAAGACTAGTCCATTCTGTCATCGGGGCGTCAAGAGGCTACTTCGTTATACCTGGTTAATAAGCGCCTCGTGACGTTATCATTTTAATAAGCGTCTACCTGCTATTTTCAGATCGATGCCCAAATACACTAATTTTCCGTCAATTCAGTAAATTTCCAGTTAATAGAGACTAGGCATAGAACAAGCAATCAAAGATGATCATTTCCGTATAGAAAGGTACAAGTAGGCAAAGATCAGGAAAAGGTGCAATCAGAAAAAGATTCCCACTCCAAAAACCGAGGTGGGAAAAAACCAAACTAACAATCAGGTACTTATACCATGAAACAATCGTAAGCCGAATGGGCAGCTATTTTCCCAACAGGTGGCCACTCAGTTACCTTAACTTAACTAAAAATATGAAAACATACATAAGGCGCCAACAGCACAAAAAACCCCTAAACACCAAGACATAAAACAAAAAGAACCACCACATAACCACCATAGAATTCATGTAAAAATACTAACCTAGCAAGAAATTACAACTGTTTTAAATTGATGAACGCTGATCAATTCTACTTTCGGTTTAAAAACAAGTAAAGCTTTTATCAAAATTTAGGTACTACGATTTACCGAACTAATTTTGTTACACAGTTATTTTGAATGGCTCTTTGCAGCAGCACTCAAACTCTATAAGTATAAACTCTGGCTTTGGCGCTTTATAACATATATTGTAAACCTTCTCGGTCCGGAAGAAAGTTTTGAGTACAAGTGGAAACTGACTGTCAATTTGCAAGGTGGGAAAACAAGTAATATTCCTAATGACAATTGTGTTGAAATTCAAGTGAATAACATCAAGAAACTTATTGAACGCCAAGGGGCGAATAAATCTTTCAAGTCTGCAAGAGAAGCTTGTATGGTGACGCAAGTTCTTGATAGTGTCCAAACCAAGTTGATGAAGTCAACCAAAACAGTGAAAGCAAGGAGGAGTAGACCACCAGTAGATAAGTCTGCAGACATCAAGCGGATGGTTAAGTGCTTGAGAAGCCAAGGATTAGTGAAAGACTTAAAGTGGACAAGTTTCTCAACTTTTGTTGACCCATTGAAATGCATTTCTGCTACTTATCTGCATACTTGGATTAATGAACAGCGCAAGATTGCTGCATTGCTTATGAAATAGTCAGATTTGATGAAATACGAATCAAGTAAACAAATGAGCCACTTCACGAGAAAACAGCATTGTGTTTTCCTACTAGGTCTGACACAAACCATGCTGGTCAATGAAAGTAGCTACATGCTTGAAAGTTTGGATTTAAGAAGTAGCAAAAACAAAGACGCAGATCAGCTTCGAGGTTATTGCGTAACTGATCTGCACCTCTGTTTTCGCATATGCAAAATGTTTTTTTTTTTTCAGACATGGCTCAAATATGCGTTTTTGTAGACAGAAAATAAAGACTTTTATCAAATACATAAAATCTAACTTACCGGTCAAGAGTATAGTTATTTTAAGACCTTGTAAGACAAAGAATCAAATCAGCATGTTCAGCTACATAAATCGTGCTTTAAAGGATTAATAACCTTTGAGCCGCCTCATGGGAAAACCAACAATTTGCATATGCGAAAATAAAGGCGCAGATCAGCTTCGCGGTCAGCGCCTTTGTTTTCACTTCATGGATAAAACATTTCCTCTACTTCCTAAATATGAAATTTCAAGCTCCTAGCCATCTTCTCACGGGGTACAACGTAGGACAGTTTTAGTGGACAATTTTTTCGTATTTTCGAAATTTAAAATGTTTGCTTTGTTGTTGATATAAGTGACCTAGTGCACGATGTGAAGACTATATTAATTTTGACCTTTCTTAGGTGCTAACAATTTCTGAAATATGAGTGATACCTGTGAAACTGCCAAAATGCAGTTTCACGGGCATCACTCATATTTCAGAAGAGGTTTTCAGATGCTGTTAGTAATTAACATAGGCCGTGAATAGCCTCCAAATCATGCACTAAGTCACTCACTGCAACAACAAAGCAAAAAAATTAATTTCGAAAAAAATGAAAAAATTGTCCACTAAAACTATCCTACTTTGTACCCCGTGCTTCTGTAGCTGTGCAGCCTGGTTTGTGATGGACCTGGTCGGAAACCACAACATTGGTTTTCTCACCAGGTGATATTGCACTAAAAGTCATTTTAACTTTTATAAAGAATTAAATCCTTTCTCTGACAGTTGAGTAGTATTGTGTATGATGTCCTGTCGCCTGGTATTTAGCATGAATAGAAGCGTTTCATAAGAGCAGATGCACACAATTTTCCTGAGAAAAAAAATGAAATTTTTGATTTGGTTTGTTGTAGCTTTATGCAATTTTTCAGTCATGTTGGGACGGAGCCATTACTTCCTGGGTAGTTAACCAGTACTTTTGTGAGCTTATGGTCTTGCTCAAGGAAATACTAAATGGTGCTCGTGGGAATCGAACCCAGGACATCTAGGCTCTAGATTCGGAGTTCGACGCTCTACCACTAAGCCACTGCGCTCCTCAAAATGAAATGTGTTTTCATAATGATGCAACTGGTAAAACCGTGCAACAGTGGACTTGTGCAATAATTTTGAACCATGACTCCAGCAAACCGGTCTTCAGGGTTTCCGACCAGGTCTGACATAAACCAGGCTGTTCAACGACAGTATATTGCTAATTGCTTCAAATTTCATTTTTAGGAAGAGGGATTTTACTATCTGTGATTCTGTGTAGCGAAAACCAAGATGCTGATCAGCTGTGCACTTACTGTGCAGCTGATCTGCATCTTTGTTTTCGCATTTGCAAAGGTCTGGTTTTCTCATGTCGCGGCTCATGGGATAAGAGGGCAGTTTTAGCTTACTTAAGTGTGCTGTATTTGCTCCTTTAAGTTTCAAGTATAGGCAAATGTTAGATTAAGCGTATCCATTATACAAGCTGTGTCATGAGAAAACTGGCTTTTTGCAATGTTCAAAACTATTGATCGGTGCATTTGTTTTTTTCCATTAACATTAATTTTCTAGGATTCTAATAGTTTGAAGAGACAAAGCACGATTCAGGCGAGCTACGCTGTCCTGCGACAGCTCTTATGTTTCAATCTGACAGGCAATCCTTAAGATGAGTTTTACTGGGAGAATTTTCGCATGAAAGAATAAACATATTTAATCATATTCAGGTGAGCGATTGTAGCCAATGATTAAAATAAAACGATAGCTGCACGAAACTGGATACTTGTTTGGGACATGAATAAAACACTATCATGGTTGTTTTCTAATTTTATGATGTCTCAAGTCTAGACTTATGCAACATACAGGTTGGTCTGTTGAACTGGGTAAACTATGTCATTTCAGTGATTTGCTCACATACAACACAGAATTTGATACAGGAAGATGAGATTAAAAGAATCTTATCATGTGTTTGTGGAAAGAATAACAAATGAGCCACCTCATGGGAAAACCAACATTTTGCACAAAGGTGCAGATCAGCTTCGCGGTAACCGCGAAGCTGATCAGCGCCTATGTTTTCGCTACAGTGATAGTACAACCCCTCTACTTCCTAATACAAAATTTCAAGCTTCTATCTACATGTATATTCTGTCACGGTGCAGCCTGGTTTATATCAGACCTGGTCGGAAATCACAATGTTGGTTTTCCAACACAGTAGTAGGGTTAAAGTTTTACACAGATTGAAGCAAAAGCAGTGACCAGTACTGGCCACAGGGACAAATTTTGTCTAGCTTTACCTCTGACAAACAAACTTGCTTATCATTATCATAATTTATGTTCCAGTTCGCAAGGTCCTGGGCCACTGTGTAATGTCCTTCAGTAAGACGCTTAAAGCTGCCTAAAGTACTGGTTTAACTACCCAGGAAACGATGGCTCCATCCCCACATGACTGTGAAACTGTTGGCCAGGACCTTAAGCAGAAAAACATTGCATCACTCATATCTGGACAACCATTTTGATTAATGATTGGTCCTCTGGTATTCTAAACAGGGACAAATGTCTTGAGAGGCTAGAAAAATTAGACCTTAAGTCATCAGGATAACATGTCCGTGAAATGTATACCCCCTTACACCCGACTTTTATAAAGCAAAAATGGGGTTTACAGGGGTATCCCTACTTTTTCTTATTTTAGCTCCAAAACATACATTGTGGGTACTCGTTAGAACCGCCTCGCTGAGGAGGTTCTAACTTGTACCCACAATCTATGTTTCCGAGCAAAAATAAGAATAAGAGCTGTCGCAGGACAGCGTGCTCGACTGCTTCTGACCTTTGTCAAACATAAGGCCAAACCCGACCAGTAACCCATACATCTTTTTGCCTTGATGCAATCAGGCAAAATCACTGAACCATGGAAGTTAACTATAACTACCTAAGATTTAGAGGTCTCACTCATATTGTGAAAGAAGTGTGTTCATATATGAACTGAGTGCCAAGACACAAGGCAAAATCACTGAACCGTGAAATAAGGTCACACTGACCTATAAGTATTTCAGGGTCAAAGGTCTAGTGATACTTACTCATAATGTGAAAGAAATATGATCATATACCCATTTAGTGTTGAGATATAAAGCAAAATCACTGAACCATGAAATTAGGTCATAGTGACCTATAAGTATGTTTGGGTTAATGGTCTGATCATACTCATTCATAATCAGAAAGAAGTATGAAAAAATACCAACTGAGTGTCGAGATATAAGGCAAAATCACTGAACCATGAAATTAAGTCACAGTGACCCAGGAATACTTTACGGTCAAAGGTCTTGTCATACAAGTATGAAAAAATACCAACTGAGTGTCGAGATATAAGGCAAAATCACTGAACCATGAAATTAAGTCACAGTGACCCAGGAATACTTTACGGTCAAAGGTCTTGTCATACTCATACATATCATGAAAGCAGTATGTCCATATACCAATTGAGTGCCGAGATATAAAGGAAAATCACTGAACCGTGAAATCAGGTCAAATTGACCTAGGACTACTTTAGGGTCAAAGGTCTTGTCATACGCAAACATAGTGTGAACGAAGTTTGTTCATAAACCACTTGAGTGCTGAGATATAAGGCAAAGTCACTGAACCATGAAATTAGGTGAACCATGAAATTAGGTCACAGTGACCTATAAGTATATTGGGGTCAAAGATCTGGTCATACTCACTCATAATCTGAAAAAAGTATGAAAATATACTAATTGAGTGTCAAGATATAAGGCAAAATCACTGAACCGTGAAATTAGGTCATAGTGACCTACGACTACTTCAGGGTCAAAGGTCTTGTCATACGCAAACATTCTTTGAAAGAAGTTTGTTCATAAACCATTTGAGTACCGAGATATAAGGCAAAATCACTGAACCGTGAAATTAGGTCACAGTGACCTATAAGTATATTGGGGTCAAAGGTCTGGTCATACTCACTCATAATCTGAAAAAAGTATGAAAATATACTAATTGAGTGTCAAGATATAAGGCAAAATCACTGACCCGTGAAATTAATTCACAGTGACCTAGGACTACTTCACGGTGAAAGGTCTTGTCATAAGCAAACATACTTTGAAAGAAGTTTGTTCATAAACCATTTGAGTACCGAGATATAAGGCAAAATCACTGAACCGTGAAATTAGGTCACAGTGACCTATAAGTATATTGGGGTCAAAGGTCTGGTCATACTCACTCATAATCTGAAAAATGTATGACAATATACTAATTGAGTGTCAAGATATAAGGCAAAATCACTAAACCGTGAAATTAGGTCACAGTGACCTATAAGTATATTGGGGTCAAAGGCCTGGTCGTACTCACTCATAATCTGAAAGAAGTAAGAAAATATACTAATTGAGTGTCAACATATAAGGCAAAATCACTGAACCATGGAAAGTAGGTCAACCGACCCTTACCGTCGTGACACACAAGACAGTGTCAAAAAGTCAAAAGATGAATGATCAACCATCTTCCTAAGTTGTTTCTATTAAGAAATAAAAAGAAAAAAAAATCGGTGTTCTAGATTTTGACCTCTAGCCCCGCCCCCCTGACTCCAACCCGGTCGGATGCCATGGAACCTAAAGTGTACTAAGTATGAATGCTTTATGATAAGTTGTTGTCAAGATATGGACTCCTTGTAAAAGTTACACAGCAGTACATCTATTATTTACAGTGTTCTAGTTTTTAACCTCCAGCCCCACCCCCCAGGCATGGACCCAGAGAGCCGATGCCATGAAATGAAACTCAACCCTACAGGGTACCTATGGTCCCAGTATGAAAGCCCTCTGATAAATTTTTTTCAACATATAGACTTCTAGAATACAATATCACAGAAAAGCCATTATTATTAATGGTGTTCTAGATTTTAACCTCTGGCCCCTCCCCCTGGCATGGACCCAGGGACCTGATGCTATGGAATGAAAGCCGACCCTACAGGGTGTCAATGGCCCAAGTATCAATGCTTTCTGATGAGTGGTTGTCAAGATATGGACTTCTAGAAAACTTTAACACAATAATAGCTATATTTTAAGGTGTTCTAGTTTAACCTCCAGCCCCATCCACCAGGCTGGACCCAGGGGCCCGATGCCATGGAATGAAAGCTAACCCTACAGGGTATCTATGGTCCAAGTATGAATGCTTTCTAATGAGTGGTTGTCAAGATATGGACTTCTAGAAAACTTTAACGCAAGTGTGACGCGCACGGGAACGGGAACGGGAACGCACACGGGAACGGGAACGTGGACGACCGGGGTGACTGCAATAGCTCTATGCACTTCGTGCAGTCGAGCTAAAAATATCAAAATGTTTCCAACGAAAGTCGCTGTTTATTACATGGGCGTGTTTTCGTAATGATTCTGAATAGAATAACCATACTGTTCATTTGAGCACATTTTCTCAAGTTTTGAGGCTAAATTCACTGCTCCATCCAACCTAAGTGAAAAAATTGTTGACCGGGACCTTAAGCTACAATAAAACAAACACTGTTTTGGTGGTACGCTTGACAAAGCCTTGTTTCCTTCTGGAAAAGTTAACCATTTGTGGTGAAATTTTCCTAGCCCAATGAACACCAACGTTGGATTATATTTCTGGCCCATATTAATTAGATAGCTACAGTAATTCATTATTCCTATAACTCATTGTCTGAAAAAAATTCATCCTCAGAGCTAGAAGAATCTTCCTCAAATGAACAGTACGGGTGATTATATTCGGAACAATTATCATTTCCACAGATACAGTCAAGAGAACAAATATCACAACACAAATGCATTACTCTATCCTCGCAAGGCTGTGCATTATATGCAGACAATAAGGACTCACGACGACATTTGTCTGTGTTAAGAACATAATCCTTCATGTCCGAATCCAGATTCCTACACTGTCGCCCATTATATATCAAGATGGCCATGGCACTAGACCCATCTCTACCAGCTCTACCGAACTGCTGGACAAAAGTGTCCATGTCTTTTGGCGGACCAAAGTTAATCACATCATTAACACCAACAAGGTTAACACCCATACTAGCAGCACTGGTGGCAATCAGAAAAAAGTACAAGTAGGCAAAGATCAGGAAAAGGCGCAATCAGAAAAAGACTCCCACTCCAAAAACCAAGATGGGAAAAAAACAAACAAACCAACAATAGGGTACTTATACCATGAAAACATTTAGTAACCCGAATGAGCAGCTATTTTCCCAATAGGTGGCCACTCAGTTACCTTAACTTAACTAAAAATATGCAAACATACATAAGGCGCCAACAGCACAAAAATATTTTAAACACCAAGACATAAAACAAAAAGAACCACCACAGAAGTATCGACCTGGAACGATCAGTAACACAAAGTTACTGGCGGGTTTAAATCGATTTTACACGGCCGTAACCTCACCCTCAGCTTCTGCAGTGGTTCATAACATTTAGTTAGTTCTTCGGTCCTCGTGGTGAATCTCTAACTAGTAAATGAATCATCAAGAACAAACAAATAAATCATGATAAACATCCTGATGAATCAAAAACCAGGACTCACAGATTCAGTAAGCTGCCCGACGATGGAGATCCCTGGGCGCCAAATAACTTACTAACTCCGGAGCTAAAGAAAAACATCAGTTGGACCCCGGTGGGCCAAGCAACAGACAAGAAGCTCCGGCCCCAACCAACTAAAATGAATAGCTTTAAGTCGGGGCCATCATAGAGTCTGACGCCCGACCCACCGGCGTGCAATTAAAGAAGGCAGCATAGTTATCAACCGTGATTGGGTTAAAAACTAAGCATGCAGACTGTCGCATAACATTCAAGTTATAACCTATACGTCTGTAACGTGTTATGATTTTTCTAAACTGAAAATAAAAATCATTACTTCCTATAAGTTTCTTAAATATGTAAACCAAGTCACCATGAAATTCTGGTTCCGAAAGACCCTCACTTAAAAGCGTCTTTAACCCAACATTATATTTGGAAATCAATTCATAGTGTCTACGATAAAATTTAGAAAGGTTTTTCGAAGTTTATGATACCGATAGCCCTGTTGGAGAAGTTTGGCCGTTAAAGATTTATTTCGAGCGTTGAAGTCTGTAACATGATTGCAGACTCTAGCAAACCTAATAAGTTGCGAAATGTATACACCATAAGAAGCACGACGAGGAACGTCACCATCCAAAAACGGAAAATTTACTATATCAAAATCAAAGTCATCGCGCTTATAATAAATTTTAGAAGAAACAAATCCATTTGCAACAGAAAGATGTAGATCTAAAAAGGGGGCTTCGGTATCCGAGATATTGGCTTTGTTCAACTGTAGTTCAGATGGATAAATTTGATTGACCATACCTTCAAAATAAGGGTTGTCAATGTTCAAAAGTTCATCGAGGTACCTAGAAGTGGAATTAAAAGCCTCGATAACATCAGCTTGATTATCATGGTTAAGAAAATCCATGAAATCTCTTTCGTAGCAGTATAAAAATAAATCAGCTACGAGAGGTGCACAATTTGTACCCATCGGAATTCCAACAATTTGTCTGTATAACTTGGTCCCAAATCTAATATAAATATTATCCAGGAGATAGGATAAGGCGTAGCACACATTCTGACATGACCAAAGTGTATACCGACTTTGGTCAGAGGATGTGAAAAAAGCCTTTCTGTCATTACATGCCAAATAAAGTGAACCATAGTTTTTTAATGCCCTTTTGAAGGTCCACTCTATCAAATTCAGAATTCGTATCTGTCCATTTTCCTTCTTCATATCCTCTTTAACCTCCTCCTTAACTGTGTCTGTTGTTTTTGAATGGTACATGTTTATATGACCCATACATGAATTCACATTCAGGCGAAACATGGTGTTCAATTCACTGCATGCCTTAATGGAAGAACAAAAAATGACACATCTTCTACAACTCTGTTTTTTCTCATATACCTCATCCAATAGAAACCGGAAGGTGAGTGCTTTTGAATTTTTTCACAAATAATTTAATATTTTCTCTGTCTGGATTATGGATAATTTCCTTGCAATTGACCATGGAAAATTTGTGACACATCTTTCTGGCTGCTCTATTTGATGTTGCTGTCATGAGCAGTATAGGACAGGATATTAAGGACCTAACCTCTCCGAGCTTGCCATACCAGGCTCTAAATGGACTGTCATTACCAGTGGAGCTATCATCTTCACCCCTAAAATTTCCAAAAACTTTGTTAACATTCTACAAGGATTTTATTTTTAAAATGTAGACCTTATTCAGATCAAACCAATCCAGGTCTTAATAACTGTTTGCTATACTTTGGTTTACAATAATTGATTCCATATAAGAAGAAAAAACTATGCAAAATAAAAATTCCTGTCCTTGACTCTTTGTGTCCTAGATTCTGACCTCTTGCAGCTCCCTTGGGTATTGAACCCTAGGGTTAGAATTCAATAAAGACAGTGTGTCACTGCATGTGAGTGTGACATGCAATACTTTTTACAATCACACTCTTTAGCCTACAAATGCACATGTAATTGAAGCAGGACATTTGTTAATTATCAAAGGATGTGCATTTAGAACTGGTTAGCTGCTTAGTTAAAGGCTACACTGTGAGGTCAAGAATCATGACCTTGAGAAGCTGTTCCATACATTGAGTAAAAAATCCAACAAACACGAATCAAATTTTAGGCTTGTTTTAATTACTTGGTTTACAGATTATTTTTCAAAAAAAATTTAGTTCGGAGTTCGAAAAAAAAGGTAACATTTTTTTAAAATAAATTGACAAAATGTCAAGTCGGAGGAAAAAAAGGACAAACCCTATTGAAGAAGTCGAAGTTTGCACTGCAGAATTCGTGTCAGATCAGGTTTTCCTTATATAGATAATTTTCAAGTTATTATAATTAATTAATTAAATTTTATGGTTATTTACAGCTAACAGTGCTTGTTTTATATAATATGAGCCGTGATGCGAGAAAACAGTCTTCAGGGCTTCCAATCAGGTTCAACACAAAACTTGCTGTGCAGCCAAAAAATAGCTAGAGACAAGGACTTTAAAATAGAAAGTTGAGGGATAGTACTATCCATAAAGCGAAAACAAAGGCGCCAATCTACTGGGCAGCTTATCTGCATCTTTGATTTTGCATAATATGCATAAAACCAGTTTTGCAGCATAGCTCTGTTATTTAAGTATAAACATTTGAGCCGCCTCATGAGAGAACCAACGTTTTGCATATGCGAAAACAAAAGCGGAAACCGCGAAGCTGATTAGCGCCTTTGATTTCGGTACACGGATAGTACATTCACTCTTCTTCCTTAATACAAAATTTCAAGATTCTAGCTTACAGCCCGGCTTATGTCAGACCTGGTCGGAAACCACACCGTTGGTTTTCCAACAAGGCGGCTCATGAAGTATATTGATTATGCTTACCATTGCAGAACTGTGTGTGCTTCATCTACAACAAACAACTTGAAGATACACGCAGTAGAACTTGATAGCATGCCTCTCCACCTGAAAGAAAAAAAAGTGAAAAATTAAATACAGATTTTTCATACAGTTAACTGTTTAGATTAAGTTTTAGGGGTTACCTATACAACATGTACTTGCATGAGCCTTGACACAAGAAGAACGCTTGTTGGGGTGTCTGACCAGGTCTGCCACAAACTATACTTCCCCATACTTCCTAAATACGAAATCTCAAGCTTATAACCCCCTTCTATCACTGCACAGCCTGGTTTGTGTCAGACCTGTTCGGAAACCACAATGTTGGTTTTCTCACGAGGTGGCTCATACCGGGCGCTCATATAACCAGAGGACCAATGGTCCTGTAAACGCTCACCTGAGATTTGGTATATATGCAAATACTTTCATACCTGTACTGGGGCAGAGGCAGACAACCCCCTGGGGCCAAGGTTTTTCCATAAACATGACCATGTTACTAGGGTCTGTGTTGAATTCTCTTTGTGACACCGACTTGGGAGCAACAAAATAAAATAAACAAAATAAAACATAAATCTCAGGGGATGAGAAAACAAAGTCCAACTTCCAAGCCTCAATGGCTTTTATCTCCTTCTGTTGATCGCCCAATGTAGGTAGCTGCGAATCCCTGCTCCTCCAAGAAATCACACTGTTCTTTCATTATGGAAAGTAGGGGTGTCACGACTAACACTGAACACGGTTCGTTGACATGCGATTCACGCCAAATCAAAGGAAACCCCTGATAACACACACTTTTCCCACCGCCGATTTTGGTTGAGAGAAAAACATCTTGCCCCCGTTTAAGGCACTGTAAGGTTGTAAGCTGAAATTCTTTGGGATTAAAGCCAAACTTCTCTTTATTTTTTTCCACAATTTTACTTTTGCTGGGCGACGCCATTTTGGAAGATGAACCGATAGCGTTTTGTAACGAACTATCTCATTGGATAATTGCTACCATAAAAATAGAACGATGACGTTTACTGTTTCGCTTTGTGATAAAAATACTTAAATTTTTCTCAGGGAATCACTGAGATCACGAAATTGACCAATCAGAGCGCTTCATTAATATTCATGAGAACGAGGAAATGCGAGCGATTTTTCCCAGGGGCGATGAATGTAGGTTACGGAATGCAGTGCGCCTGGGTGACCGAGGATGTCAAAGAACATGAAGTTATTTTATCAATGAATACTATTAGTTTTATAGAGTTTTCTATATTTTCTAAAATCTTGTTTACGTCACTTTTATGATTGTCTCAAAAACAAGTATAAGTCAAACACACGCGAGATGACTTCTCAATAATCTGGCCGGTTCATGACTAAAGCGTTTGGGCTTTCGTCGCTGGTTAGATTGATAGTGTGCTATTTATTATGTATTGATAAAACAGTGTCTGTTCATATGCGAAATTAGTTTTGGGCATTTCCATTTGATCATACAAGGGTGTAGGCATGATTCGACTTTATCATAACGTGTCAATTTCATTCAGGTTTATCGAATACAGTTAACGTCTTGGTTGTCGTATACTGGTAAACATTAAAAACTGTCTCGTTATCAAATCAATATATTATAGCCAATGTACGAGTGTGTCAATACTCTGGAAGATATCCTGTTTTTAAAGACTACTTTCAAGTTACCGAGATGTGTGGGGAATTCACTTGTTATGCGTGTTTAAGTCCTTTAGCATTGAACTAGATGTATTAAGAGTTTATTTCTTTTCGTTCTGTCCAGGCCATGGTAGTTCAATCCAAGTATGAAAGTCCTTGTAGGGCACTTGTATTATTGTGTCAGTGTCACTTTTATGTTTGTAGTACAGACGTCCTTCTTTGGACCAGGCCTGGTAAACTTCATCTGGTTGTTTCTTCCTGATGCAGGCGAGTACTTCGTGATTAAGTGGTGTTAGATCTTCACTTATGAAAATGTTTGTATCTTTCAGAATTTTCTTTCGTCGTAGTATTTCATCTCCTTTCATTCTAGAACTGAGTTTAACAATTATCTGTCGTTGCCTATCTTTCTTCCTCTCCTCTAGTGTATGTGCTATGTCGATGTGATCATGTCGCAAATGGAGATTTTCCATTGTGGCATTTAGCTTGTTTAATACCACTTGCACCGTTCCTTCAGCTGTTTCTGATCCATTCTCCGGCATTCCACTGATTCTTATATTGTTCCAGCTACTATACTGTTCAAGGTCATTAATTTTGGCCCCCGTATTCAGAGTCAGAGTTTCAATTTCTTTGCGAAGTTTCTCATTTTCAGCTTTCTGATCAGTTATTTCCATCTGCTTGCTTTCTGTATTCTTCTTGAGATTTTCTATGGTTTTGTTAAGGTCCTCGACCGTTGTTGATTGATTGATTGATTCATGTTTAACGACGCGTCAACCCTAATGGGTCATTAGCGTCTAACAATTGTAAAATGCATAATTTAGTTCAGAGAAAAAGCAAAATATATGGGAAGAATTATCAAAGTTATAAATAATTATTCCGCTAGATGAAAGATACATTGATTAAAATGAAATGATAGAAATTGAGAAAGGTATAAATATGATTTGTGTTAAAAATTTATATTTTGTTAAAACTCGACCGTTGTGTTTAGGTCGTTTACAGTTTTGTTTAATTTATCATTTTTCCTGAACGGCCCTCCAGAATCTCTATTCTGTTATTCACGAAATGAAGGAAGTCGTCTTTTAGCTGTTGAAACACTTCTTTTATGAGTAATCAAAAAGCCATCATCCTTTGTAAGCACGTTCGACATCTTACTTATATCTGCCAACTGCTTGTTGACGCCCATCTTAAACTGTTCTTCTTTTTTCTGAATCTGCCTTCTTTTTCTTTCTTTTAGACTTCTTGCTAATAGCAGGAGACCCAGCACTTGTATCCAGCTCACTTACAATACTAATATTTTTTCTTTTGCGCGTTTGATCGTTTATGGATTTTCATCCATATTTGTTTGTTTGAATTTTTGATTGCTTAACTTTTGCTGAGCAGTATACTTTCAGTTTATTTCAGCGTAACTTGTGTTCACAAAGCATTCTGAAGCCGGGAACCAGTTTATATGACAAAACAATAATGGCGCTCCCTTTCGCTTCAATCTTTAAATTGTTACATGTTGTATCTTCCCAAACTCAGAATTTCAAGCAAAGCCAAACACACTGTGAGATAAAGTAATGTTACCGTTTATATTTCATGGTCATGTGACCTTGACCATTTATACAAACTTTCCTTCCCTCTTTCTAAGAATGCTGCACATAAAGTTTGGCTTTGATTGGCCAAGCGGTTTCATAGAATATTATGGTCATGTACATGTTTTTGCCCCGGGGCAGGAGCAGACAACTCCTTGGGCCGAAAATGTTTTCATAAACATAAGTCTTCTGTTTGCTCATTTCTAGCAAGTTTTCTGCCATTTAATTACATTTTCCATTTTTCCCCATTCAAATGCCGTAAAAAGGTCAAGGTCATCCCAGGGTCATGATTTATACAAACTTTGTAGAGCTTCATTGCCTGATGCTTCATGCCAAGTTTCAAAATCATAGGCCTTCTGGTTCTGGAGAAGACTATTTTTAAAGGTTTCGCTATTTATAGATTTAAAGCCGTGGCGGCCATTTTCGTCATGTGACCTGGACCATGTATACTTTCGTTCCCCCTTCCTAAGGATGCTCCACATGAAGTTTAGCTTCGATTTGCCAAGCGGTTTCAGAGGAGAAGAGCATGGTATACTATAAGCTCACTGTGAGCCTTAGGCTCAGGTGAGCTATAAATACTCAGAATTAACACATATATAAGAGGTAAATACTCATGTTTCACTTCCTGGTCCATCTAAAATGAATATTTCAAGCGAATCTATGGATTCAATACTTGGTTTCTGTTTCCATCTTTTCTGTGTACACATTGCACATTTTCAAATCATGTAAACACAGATACTGATTGCAAAAACTCAAACTTGTATTTGAAAAGCAAAGGGAATCATTGGTTGGTTGATTGGGGTTGAACGTTCCACAAAGGGAATCATTGTCATTGATTTATAGGTCAAAGAGAATTGCTCAAGACTATATAGTTTAGTATATAACCGTATTTGATTTTAAAAATAGATTTATATTTACTTGTAAAAGCCTATTTCTTCATACAACAAACCAGGAGAACTCGGTAAAGGGTCAAAGTAGTCATCTTCCAAGACATACAGGTGTTGTTTTTTTCATTTATGGGACGAGGCGTAAAAGTGTTGAGAATAGATATCCTTTTCATCATTCGAGCATATTTTTCTAGCTAAATTATACAAAGGTACAAGTAGGCAAAGATCAGGAAAAGGCGCAATCAGAAAAAGATTCCCACTCCAAAAACCGAGGTGGGAAAAAACCAAACTAACAATCAGGTACTTATACCATGAAACATATCGTAAGCCGAATGAGCAGCTATTTTCCCAATAGGTGGCCACTCAGTTACCTTAACTTAACTAAAAATATGAAAACATACATAAGGCGCCAACAGCACAAAAAAATCTCATACACCAAGACATAAAACAAAAAGAACCACCACAGAAGTATCGACTTGGAACGATCAGTAACACAAAGTTACTGGCGGGCTTAAACCGGTTTTACATGGCCATAACCTCACCCTCAGCTTCTGCAGTGGTTCATAACATTTAGTTAGTTATTTGGTCCTCGTGGTGAATCTCTAACTAGTCAATGAATCATCAAGAACAAACAAATAAATCATGATAAACATCCTGATGAATCAAAAACCAGGACTCACAGACTGAGTAAGCTGCCCGACGATGGAGATCCCTGGGCGCCGAATAACCTACTAACTCCGGAGCAAAAGAAAAACACCAGTTGGACCCCGGTGGGCCAAGCAACAGACAAGAAGCTCCGGCCCCAACCAACTGAAATGAATAGCTTTATGTCGGGGCCATCATAGAGTCTGACGCCCGACCCACCGGCGTGCAATTAAAGAAGGCAGCATAGTTATCAACCATGATTGGGTTAAAAACTAAGCATGCAGACTGTCGCATAACATTTAAGTTATAAGTATGATCCCAAAAACAAAAATACTCAGAATTAACACATAAATTATAGTTAAATTGATTTTAAAAATTAACATGGATGTAGACTGAAAATTGTTCGTAACCTCTGCAGTTGCATTTTGAGACACTTTCAATTTTGTCATATCTTACTAGTAATCTCTGAAGCTTTGCTTTCAGTTTGTTGAATGGTTAGGGTATTTAATGGATATAAAATCGTTTGAGAAGTTAACTTACTGATCGGCTCTTATGAAGGACATGAAGTGTGAGGTCTGCCTTAGCAGAGGAAGGAGAGGTGATTTTAACTGAAAAAATGTTGACTGGGACGTTTAACCACAAAACAAACAGCCTACCTACCGGTAGTGTATTTGGCCATTAAACACCCAACAAAATATAATTATTCTAACTTCATTATCACAACTGTCTACGTGAAATCAAGGATATTCTTGTACACTGTTTTCTCTTTGTGATGCAGATCAGTTTGATATCAGTTTCTAAAGTCTTATCACGGGTACTAGAGTCGCATGAAGAAAGGAGGAGATTGAAGAGTTAGAGCTCTATGTCAAGAACAATCTAGAATTTGACATTACACCTGGCAGAAAACAGATAGAAAAAGAGCAAACAGCAAAATGGTTTCATTCAACACAGGTACTGGGAGACCATAAAAAAGAAAGTGTGGGATTTAAACCGTGGAAAAGTAACAGTTACTGTGAATGATTCAGTTTTCCAGTCATCAAAGCCATTCCGTCTTGCTGTAAGCACATCCAAAATTCTTGCCAATCAAGGAGACATTAACATTCTAATGAAATATACTGACGGGGGTATGGATCACCGTAATACCTTAGAAAGCGTTAAGTGTGCGTCCATCTGCTTGTTCAAAGAAATAAATCTGGACTTGCTTATCCTTGGCAGATGTGCTCCGGGCCACAGCAGTAGTATAATCGGGGGGGGGGGGGGGGGGGGGGAGCGGAGTGTTACCCTCAGAGCAGTATACCCAGTATTATGGTGTCGGGGTCTGACTCGGCCGACCGGCTCTATGTTTCTCGGCCGATCAAACTTGTCTCGGACTATTTCCCCGAAGATGTATTGGGGTCGAACAGCAGGCTCGAGTTCGAGGACTAAGTCCGAACATGTCTCGTAGTATTTTTCCGAAGTTATCTCGGGGTCTGAATGTTCATCGAACGCTGAACTAGAGCCGGCTGAAACTCAGATAATGCTCAAATTAAACTCTTTTTTGGTTGTCTGTCGCCTTTGAAATGACTATGCTACTAATAGGGCGCATAGTATACTGTCATTCCAAGAACATTCGTCTACTGCGATTTCTATAGTGAAAGGTTGGTATTCGATTACGATCCGCTGCCCTGCGCCAGGGCAATAGCGAAATCAATATACACCGAAGTTATCCAGCAATACAACCTAAATCTTGGCTTTAGACCCTTGATACACACACTGCTAAGACATGGATCAACGTAACGTGAAACCCGAGCCAGTGAAATGGTTCAAGCAACGAACTGACGGCTCCGTCCAGTTCGTGCGGGGTCGGTTCTCTATCAGTACCCGGAAGGGTACCGTGGGAAAAGGCAACTCAAACGTGCTTGCTCGCAAACCCATCGGAGAATTGATTACGTGCGAGCTTACGGACGGGGACAAACGCAACATCCCGCCATGTGGGCGGGACATTGGATCAAACGCTGCTTGGGTAAGCTCAGAGGCAACGCCGAGCACATCGGACGTCTCGGCCGGACCAATAGTCCAAGCTCAGGATGGTGGACTATTGCAGCAGGAGGCCCCTGTGTTCCGGACTCGAGATGGTTCGGTGACTCGCGAGTCGTCCAATGAAACGTCAGAAGCGGAAGAATAAGCGTCGGCGTCGTGCCGAGACCAGTGCTGATCGCATTGAACGAGGTGTGACTCGATCCACCACACCCGCACTCGGTGAAGCGGGAGTTATGGAATTCCTCTCGGCCGGTTCATCCGTCCAAGCTTGGGACGGTGAACCAGTGCAGCAGGTGGCAACTCAACCCCAGAGTCGAGTGGGTTCTATGGCGCCCAGTTCGCCGAGTCGAACCATGAGTAGACATGAAGCGCAAACTCTGGCGTTATGCCGATGCATCTGCGCAGGAACAGGTAATTGAGACATAAGGTGTTGCATAGGACGTCTCGGTCGGACCTTCCATCCGAGCTCAGGACGGTGGACCACGGAAGCAGGTGGCAAATAAGTCCCGAGACCGTGACGGTTCGCATCGCACGCCTATTTCCGGAGAACTTTTGGGCACTGTGTCTATGAGACATTCGACCGGCCCATGCGTCCAAGCTCAGGACGGTGGACCATGGTAGCAGGTGGCAACTAAGCCCCCGAGTCGAATTCCCATTGGGCCTGTGTCACCGCATATTCTCCCGGACTTTGAACGAGATTAACCCTAACCCTTAACGTATTCTTAGTTAAGTTTAGGTAACTGAGTGGCCACCTATTTGGAAAATAGCTGCTAATTCGGTTTGTTTTCATTGTATAAGAACCTGATTGTTAGTTTGGTTTTTTTCCCACCTCGGTTTTTGGAGTGGGAATCTTTTTTCTGATTGCGCCTTTTCTTGATCTTTGCCTACTTGTACCTTTTTACCCTCCCTCCTCCCCTACCCTCCTCTGACCCAGCTTTTTTCTGCCAGAACCGGGGATGAGGGTAATGTGTACTCTTGATCTAACCTTCACCCTCCTCTGTCCTTCACCCCCTCCTCCGACCTACATTTTTTTTCGCGCCAAGAATGCTTGGAATGTCAGGCTTTGAATGTCTTCTCCCTCCTCCCGGACATAATGTTTGCGTCATCGAACCGAGATTTTGGTCCTTGTAAGTTGATACAATAAGGACGTCATTTTATTTTGTTTTTAGCTCACCTGAGCCGAAGGCTCACAGGTGAGCTTATAGTATACCCATGCTCTGTCGTCCGTCCGTCCGTCGTCCGTCCACAATTTCAAAAATCTTCTTCTCTGAAACCGCTAGGCCAATCAAAGCCAAACTTCATATGGAGCATCCTTAGGAAGGGGGAACGAAAGTTTGTATAAATGGTCAAGGTCACCTGACCAAGATGGCCGCCATGGCTATAAATAGCAAAATTAACTTTAAAAATCTTCTTCTCCAGAACCAGAAGGCCTATGATTTTGAAACTTGGCATGAAGCATCAGCCAATGGAGCTCTACAAAGTTTGTATAAACCATGACCCTGGGATGACCTTGACCTTTTTACGGCAAGGTCAACTTAGGCCGCCCATGCATTTGAATGGGAAAAAATAGGAAAATGTCATTTAATGGCAAAAAACTTGCTAGGAATGAGCAAATGGACAGAATATTCATGTTTATGAAAATATTTGGTCCCAGAGGGTTGTCTGCCCCTGCCCCGGGGCTATATACATGTGTATGACCATAATATTCAAACATCTTCTTCTCTTAAACCGCTTGGCCAATCAGCCAAACTTTATGTGGAGCATTCTTAGGAAGAGTGAATGAAAGTTTGTATAAATGGTCTAGGTCACATGACCAAGATGGCCACCATGGATATAAATAGCAAAAACCTTTAAAAATATTCTTCTCCAGAACCAGAAGGCCTATGATTTTGAAACTTGGCATGAAGCAATAGGCATTGGAGCTCTACAAAGTTTGTATAAATCATGACCCTGAGATGACCTTGACCTTTTTTACGGCAAGGTCAATTTAGGTTACCCACACATTTGAATGGGGAAAATTGTTACAATGTCATTTGAAGGGCAAAACTTGCAGTAAATTGGCAAATGGACTGAATCTTTATGATTTAAAAAAGAAATTGACTCCAGAGTTTATTTACATGTATATTACCATTCTGGTCAAACAAGTTTTTTTTTGTATATATCTCAGGTCTCAGGTGAGCGTTTACAGGACCAGTGGTCCTCTGGTTGAAATGAAAGAGGGTGAAAGGTTCTGGAGTGTCTAGAACTGGCCATACACAGCGCATATAGCCAGTTGACGGTATAGTATAACAGTTAAGGTATACCAACCATCAACCAACCAAGGGTGGTTATTATAGCTTGCTACCTACGGGGTTCAGTAATTACTTATTTCAGTTTTCAATTTTAATTAATGAAATTTACAATGACATGAAATGAGAAAAAGAAAAAAAAAAACACATAAAAAAACAACAAAAAAACATAACTTTTGGTTGTTCCTTAAAGTCCTGGCCTCCTCGTTGTCGGAATCACTGAATAAGATATGTTTTCATCAAGTCCATTGAGAACTTCCCCTTGTCGTATTCCAATGTCCCTGGCTAAAATGTTTTTTTTTTCATCACCGCCCAACGATCCGGTAACCAACATTCATCTCTTACAGCTTGTTGCTCAACAGTATAGGAACAATTTACGAACCAGCTGTAGAACCAATTTAAGAACCTGAAAAATAGTAACTGTGTCAAAACAGCCTAAAATACTGATTAAATTGTACTTTATCAAATGAAATCTCCAGTAGCGAAAACGCTTCCACATCATTGAAAATGCAAATCATCACCCATAACTCTACAGCCCATTTGCTCCAGAGTTATGCATCATATTTGCCTGTTTGATTGCCCAAAAATAATCACAGTAACTTCATTGAAACATTTATTCACATGATAGCTACAATTCTCAACAAATATACATACCGCTGCAAACTACCACTTAGTTTGCATTCCAAGCGGTACCAACCAAACAGCCACAGCGCTTCGTACTATTCTGAGCCCCTAATTCCCAGAACTTCATTTCAATGTGCGTCCCAACACATAAATGATAAACCACAAGATATCATGTATTACATACAATACTTTGCACTTGTAATTTCTGACCAAAATTTGTACAGACTGCTTCTGTCAACTAATTACTCAACATAAAAATTTGCATCAGAAAATTATCGCCATCCATTCCCAACGTAATTATAACGTAAATGATGTAATAACAAAGCATTACGTTACGTGATACAATACTGACTGAATTCGTTTCTACAGCTTTATGCATTTACATATCAGAATGACATTACAGCATTTATTTATTCACTTTTAAGCAATGCACGTCAATGTCAAAATTACGTTGTACTTACGTCAACGTAATATAGTTACTCCCTTTAATGCCATATTCACACTTGCGCTATGCTTCCAATAACGCCATGTAAATACTGAAATTTTCATATATACAGACAACATTGACGTACGAATTACGTTACTAGCATTGATATATGTATGTGCCCTTAACGTCAACGCGTACAACTGTGTTATTAAATTATAACGCGCATCTATGAATATCAAAATAATTATCTACATTCAGATAATTTCTGTTCTGAAAATTTTCATATTTCACAGCACATAAATACAAGTTACGAATGAAATATTTACAAATGAAAATATTAAACTCGCATACCAGTGGTTCGTCGGATAAGATGGAACAGCTCGCAGGCCTGTACAGGGACTCCTTGGCATATGTCAGTAATTACTTCTCTGCCAATTGACAAAATTTCGTCCCCAAAACTTTCCAGTTCAACATTGCCTGTCTCCTAGCACACAAAACATACCTCTCTGTGCAATTTTACTATGAATCAACAAATAATCACAAGTTGCTTAATTTATACGAATTTGAATCTGAGCCCAAACAATGCCCAAACGCACCTTAAAACCTGTTGATCTCCAAAGATACACTGCCAAACTGTCACAAAGACACATCCAGTTATCGAACCATGATACTTCCGCAACATGACATTTCAAAATGTACTCAGTTCAGCCTGCACACAACAGTACTGTATCCCCAAATACAACACAACTTGCAAATACTCGATTTCGCTATGTAGTGGCTCAAAAAAAAATCACAATTATCTTGCGTGTCAAAAATTCTTTCAAGCATAAACCTACTTATGGTCATTTTGGAAAACCCCCGTTTAGTCACGAGCTACAACCCTGACAAGCCAATCGGTCTCACCCGGAATCACTGTAGAGTCCCACATCAACAAAATGAAGGAATCCTTAATGTAACGTCCAAACCCCCTTCATTTCAAGAAAACATTCTCATGACATTACTAACGCACTAGGGTTCAAATATACATAAACACTATACTAGTTAACAAAAGAAACGTAGCATACCACTCAACTTGTGTATTTGTTTCAAAATGGTGTACGGAACATATGGCTCCGTGACATGGAGTGGGAATCTCTTTCTGATTGCGCCTTTTCCTGATCTTTGCCTACTTGTACCTTTTTCCATCAACATCGGCAACAGTTGTGAACACTGCTCCATCAACATCGGCAACAGTCGTGAACATAACTCCAACCAAAGAGAGTTTTCAGGTAGACCACTAACAAATCAAAGGATATACTTTAAAAAAGTGTCCGCATACCCTCCCCCCTCGATTTTACACAGGTGCAAATACTTTGAGAAAGAAGAATAATATTTTGAGGAAATTAAAGACAATCACTGGCACGTTAAACAAAAACTGTTCGAGAAAGAACAAGAAAAGCCAATACAGTATGTAGACACGTTCCAACCAACTGGAAGCGAAACCATTTTCGATTCTGGCGACGAAGAACAGTTGGTTCAAAACAACCTTGATTCCTCGAGGGAAGAACAGAAAAATAAGTCCATCTTTCATTTGAACGACATCAGCGACGATAAGTTTAGACAGAAATTAGACGGTAGCGACAGTGATGATTACGATCAATGTGACGGATTTCACGATAATCAACAAGGTGAATATTTGTGTAAGACCTGCAACCCCAAAGGCTATAAGGAATACGTATATCTGTAAATAATGTGCCACACATGGCTTCAGGTCATGACCAAATAAGGTACCAGTTTAAGAACGAATTAAGCGTGTTGTGTTGGGAAAAACCTCTTTTAATGGAAGTATACAAGACCATATTAATTCTGTGTGTGAGCCTATAAGTGTGCTTTCTGTTTTCTTCGTGGTATACGGCTGGCTATATTAAAAGTTTTTTTGATCCCGTGTTCGATGACGGTAACTTCATTTTAAAAAACAAATACCTTTTTTGTTTGTTGGTATTCTGCGACTTTTGTACTAATATCGACTTGTTCAATAGGATAGCTGCAGAACCGTTGTATATTGACGATCAAATTTATCGAAAAACTGCAGGTTTGACTAGTAAAGAGATTCATCACGAGGACCGAAGAACTTACTAAATGTTATGAACCACTGCAGAAGCTGAGGGTGAGGTTAGGATCCTGTAAAACCGGTTTATGCCCGCCAGTAACTTTGCGTTACTGATCGTTCCAAGGCGATACTTCTGTGGTGGTTCTTTTTGTTTTATGTCTTGGTGTTTAAAATTGTTTTGTGCTGTTGGCGCCTTATGTATGTTTTCATATTTTTAATTAAGTTAAGGTAACTGAGTGGCCACCTGTTGGGAAAATAGCTGCTCATTCGGCTTACGATATGTTTCATGGTATAAGTGCCTGATTGTTAGTTTGGTTTTTTCCCACCTCGGTTTTTGGAGTGGGAATCTCTTTTATGATTGCGCCTTTTCCTGATCTTTGCCTACTTGTACCTTTTTTCTTTCAAGCGCACCCCTGGTCAGGTATTGTCATTTTGGCGTTTCACTTGTAAACTACAGCTCCGTTTCATTTTTAATTAAGTTAAGGTAACTGAGTGGCCACCTATTGGGAAAATAGCTGCTCATTCGGCTTACGATATGTTTCATGGTATAAGTGCCTGATTGTTAGTTTGGTTTTTTCCCACCTCGGTTTTTGGAGTGGGAATCTCTTTCTGATTGCGCCTTTTCCTGATCTTTGCCTACTTGTACCTTTTTTCTTTCAAGCGCACCCCTGGTCAGGTATTGTCATTTTGGCGTTTCACTTGTAAACTACAGCTCCGTTTCATTAATAACATACCCCAGCAATGTCGCAAAATAAATTGACCCCGCACCCTGCATTGCATGGCTTATTGCTGGATGGTTATTAGTCTGGCCTGGATGAAATTTCTACAATTTGTGTATATATTTATGTGTGTTAAACTGGTAGTTTGTTTATATTGATCATGAGCAGTCCGATTGGACAGGAAGCTGCTTTCGGCGTGTACCAAAATTCTGGTAGATTTAATGTCAAGTTTTCAACTTTCGGCGATTGGTATTATGTAAGTACTGTGAATATTGCCAGTTTCTGACATGAATGTTGTTCATTGGCATCTATTTGAAATACCTTAAAACTTATATCACATTCGCTAAAGTACTGAGGTAGAATTGGAATATCTAACTATACCTACTTCCCTGTATAATGCTACCATGCAAATGCATGTTTTCAGCACATAAATTGTCTGAAAGTTTATCAAATTTAAAAACTGGACTTCTGAGAATATCATAAACAGTTGACATGATTATTTAAAGAGAGTTACAATAGCCTCGTATATAATGCAATGTGTACCTGCCTATGACAATGTTTCAAGTTATGTAATGACATTCTTAAACATATATTAATTAAGGACATTTGATGGTTTTTGAATACAATTGATTGAAGTAGTGTGACTGGCGATTTTAACAAGACGGCTTATATTAGTAATCATCCAAGAGAAACTTCAACGAATCAAATATTAAACGCGCGAGAGCACAGTAAGATGGGAGTAGACATTAAGACCAGTTTTTCTTCCTTGAAATATGTCTGTAATGAAGGAAATAGCGTCTATTTAATCATTATTTCTGAACTTTATATGTATTGCGAATGCAGTGCAAGTTTTAATGTATATCAAATAGATATCAATGAATAGCATTCAGGTCAGAAAGTGGCAGTATTCACAGTACTTACATTATACCAATCGCCGAAAGTTGAAAACTTGACATTAATTCTGTCGGAATTTTGGTACATGCCGAAAACAGCTTCCTGTCCAATCAGACTGCTCACGATCAATATAAACATTGATATTAATATTAATACCAATTGAATTCAAAGACCACCTGAAAGAATTAATACATAAAAAAATAAGTTGTTTCTTGAAAAGACTGAAAATTTGTTTTGATTAGCTATTTATATGAAGTATCATTGTAAATTGAACATAGAACTTTGGCCCAATAGTTATGAATTTTACAACAAGCCCCTTCAGTTATTGGTTGCATCCGATTTCAATTGCTTACGTGATTGGTTCTACGCGGTTTTAAAGGGTTAAAAAGCGAATAGCGAATTCATTTGATCAACAAATTTTGAGAGACCAATAGACGTCTGTCTTTAATAGCATATAAGATGGAACAACCTATGAGAATAAAGATAGGATATAACAAGAACGGGGACTACTGGAATGTATATGTCAACGATAATGCGTTTGAAAACGGAACACTGATCCAGTCGAAATCAAAATCAGTTTGGTTGAAATGACAAGAAGCGATTGCACTGAGGGACGCACTAACGTCCATAAAAGAACAGATAAGTGCAGAGATACGTTTATGTTCTTTGAAATTTTTAATTTCAAAATGTCTTAGTTGATTTCTTTTTTTTTATTTCTTTTTATTTAAAGTGTAACTTTTTGCGAATTGATATGGACTGCTCATCATACTCTCTCGTGGTTTAAATGTCAAACTCTTTTTTTTATTTTCGCACATTATGCTGCTTTTTCGTTCTTTATTTCTTTCTATCTTTATTTTTATATATATATTTTTATAGGTGTTTGACACAGAGAAACCTAAAGCAGACAACGTTGAAACAGAGAAACCCAAAGCAGACAACGGCTCCTCTGCCACTGATGAATTGAAGCAGTCGAAGAAAAGAAAGCAGACCAAAACAACTGCAACCGTCACAGCGAGCCAGCAAAAAAAATCAAAGACACATTGAAGACTTTTAAGCTGAATTCATTCTTTGTCAGCAATTTTAAATGACAATGATTGAAAGGACTTTAAAAGGTCCATTATAAAGTATATAACTTGTGTTATTTGTTTTGGTTTATTTTTTTTTCTTAAAGTTTATTTGACTGTTGTCAATGTAGGTCAGCACTTTTCAGCGCTTCAACAAGAAGATACCCCCAGAAACGTGTTCACAAATTACTCAGCTTTCATCTTAACTTTTTTTTCTTATGTATTCGTTTATGTTTACGAAATGTTTGACGCTTTTTTTACTGGGGATTGCCCCATCAGACGTTTAGTAACATCAAATGAAGCTGTTTCAGACAGCTTGTGTATGTCGGTATGACAGCTGGTGTATGTCATAATGGATAATTTTATTATGTTTGATATAGTGTCTTTTTCTGACACTGACAAAGGTATTTTATTGTTTTCAATACAAGATAGACAAGAGTGTGACCAACTTATAAAATCGTTGTACAGTGAAGCCGAACGTTTTGGAAATTGCTTTCACGAATACATACTGAACAATTCTTTGAATACTAGCCATAACTCGCCAAACGTTTGTGAATGCGATAGTATGTCACCAATTTAGATGAAAATGCTCTTTGTCAGTTATGTCTACCAAAATGACAATGTAGAACGTTTTTGCTTAGTTTGTGCAAAAAGAACAGAACTCCAAGTAGTGTTGCCCAATAAAATCATCCTACGAAGGAGATGCGCTCTTTGTCATACCGACATACACCATTCATGATTTTTATTCATTGATCTCACAAAATTTTTTAACCAATCAAAAAGGAACTGTAGAATTTAGGACTAAGGGCAAAAATTCATGAAAAATATCATCTGTCATGGGATCTCTATGAACTGGCTTTGAAAGGAGTATATTAACAAAAATCTTATTTAAACAATTAGGAATACTATCGTGAAAAGTTATGGGAAAAGTAAAAAGGGACGCTGTGAAAAACATATACTGTGTAACTTGTGACAAATTCATGACTGAATTTTATGTTAGCAGGCATATCAAAACTAAATATCATTTTACTGAAAAGTTTTTTGACAAACAATATTTGAAGAAAACAAAATCTAAAAAACAAGCGGTCGAAGAAAAGAGAACACCTATCTAAAATTTCTAGCAGCACGCAAGACAAAACTTTGCCAGCAGTGACACCGAATTTGAAAGATATACAATTAGAGACGGTAAAATTGTCGATCTGTCGAGTCGTGAATCGTGTAAAACGCCTGAAAACGAACACAAGTTTGTGGCCCAAGAAGACACACTCAAAAAATGCAGGCATGACCACAGCAATATGCTCCGTGAAGGATGTAGTGACAACGCAGACAATAAGCCAGTCTACCAGGTCTAGCACGTGAAGCAGGCACTCTTTGCGCACAATGATATTGAGATAGTGAATGACAAACAGACCAGGTTCTACCAAACTTGTTAGAGGCTCTTGGGTTGGGTTATGACTGGTACACGGAAAATGAATGGGCTGTTGACACAACCCAAAAGAACAACTCGGAGCACATTTTATATATGAAGTGTTCTCATGGTTGAAGTTGCTGTAGATTCATCCAGTATGTTCGAGCCTCATGGACAGCTGAGTCAATCAAAGGAATTATATGCTTCACCCTTAGTCATTGCCGGTGTTCCATACATATGTCACAGCTTCTGTTTCCCCCGAGGTCGAGAATGATAGTTCCCTCAATGTTGAACACAGTCATGTTTAATCCGTTCAACAGGTCGAATTGTTTCACAAAGTGGCAAATGTTTGTACAGTTTGTCAATTTAACACTGTGCAACTTCTGACATTAGCCGCAGTTAGCATTACAACCGTGAGTATCGCAATCGATGCTAAACAGATAGTACCAAAACATTTAATGAAATTCAGATGACGCTAAACAGCACAAGAACGCCTCTCGGCCTCCTCTTCTACAGACTCTTGCCTAATCATCTGTTCACTCGCCATGGTGTTTAGATAAGTACTAAGGTGCACAATGTGTTTCTTTTGTATTTATAGTTAAACCTTCACCACATTATCAGTGTAAATTTTGTTTGTCACATAGTGATTTACTGATATTCACCTGGTCCCCATATTTGGTTCTGATACGATCCCATGTTATATACTGTATTCTGTCAGGTACTGTTGAGTAGCAGGTTGTTCACAGTTGTTAAATGCTGGTTGCATTGGGTACGTCTGGTGTTGCGATCCGTCCTGATTTTCTGCTTGGAGCTGATTAAATTCTACTAACAACTGCGCAGCAGCATTCGCATTATTCTGATTTTTTTTCTTTCCCTGTGCTGTCCGTCGGCCACCATTATTAATCAAATCGGTTATTTCAGGATCCATATTCGCCATCATTGTGCGCAAAGTGTAAACCTTTGGTAAACTCAAAGAAACGAATGTACTTTTTGTTTTATCGAATGTCCCAATCTGATAAACGTTCGACTGGTGTGCATAAACACTAATTTTGTTCTCGGAACCAGAGTGATGCGTGCTTCTTTGGTATCCGTCAATGAAAATGACAGGAGGGGGGGGGGCGTGTCAGAGGAAAACATCTCGACCTTGAAAAGACATTAGTCTATATCTAATTACTGGACATCAGACAGTATCCATAAGTTATACCTTAAGTGCCACAAGACAATACCCGATAAACTGAAATATAATTCAGACAAATTAGCAGAAGAACTCTCCCGTCTGGTAAAACAGAGTATCAGATGTCTACCAAATTGTGGGAAAGGAGTAAAAATGATACAAACAAAGAGTATAAATCTAAGACAATCAAAATTTAGCTGTCAAATACGGATTAAACAAAGGAAGAAATATTGCTTTTCCCAGTATAAAACCCAAGCCTCGGACACTAGCCCCAACAACGCAACTCACTTCTTGTTTGGAAACACTGTGTGTAATTAAAATATATAGTTTTAGAGGAAATGGCTGGAAAATCAAACGACTTTAGATGCGGGTGTTGTAGATATATGTCACAGCCAGGGACTTGATTGAAAATTTACCCATTGAATTGAGGTGTGATCACCACCTGGAGAGACTTCCAGTGGGGCTTATCATGGCAAAAATAATGTGGACGCAGGAGGCCTGCGAGTACCTCCACGATCAGGAGTCCTGATTGACCCAGGCGGCCGACAAAAACAAAAGAGCAAAGTTCACAGAACAAGCCTAAAATGTAAGTACCATTATATACGTCATATCTTTATATTTCATGCTACATGTACATGCTACCTATTGCTATATGGTCAAATCAAAATAAATCAATTCTCTAAAGTCTAAGGCATTTATTTCTAAAAAAGAAAATAATAAAAATATTAAAATAAGAAAAAGGCAATACCATATTTACTCTGTTTACTGCACCGTGCCCTGGTACAATTAAGAATACCTTAAGTGTCGTATGAATTTCTATCTTTTATTGATATTGAACTCCGTGGAGTTCTTGTAATTATGTGAATTTATGTGAAATAGAGGGAAAGGATGCGTAAGCTGCTTAACGAGAAGAAGCGTCCATAATCAAAAGGAAAGCTAAACTATTTAAGCTAACGGACCAGCCAGAGACAGTCAAGAGCTTTATCTGTATTCATAGTCCGATAACTTGAAGTCAACAAACTGTTATTGTTTTGACAGCCTGTGGACTTTGGTGGTTACTTTAAAGAAGCCATTAGTGTCTACATTTTCCGACCGGAATTATAGCTTGGATCATTGACCAAGCTTCAGGGGAGAAGGCCATCTTTAGAGAGAGCTGCGGTGTCAAGGATGAAGAAGTACTAAACCAACTGCTAGGGGAAGTGGCGACCAACAGAATCCAGAAGTCAGAGTTTAACAAAATTCTGAAAGACGAAGGTAATATTGCTTTGGTTGAAATTATATAATGATGACATATTCATGCATGAAGTTGTATGTAGTTGTATGCAGTGAATTGCCACTATTGATGGGCTGAATGTCATCAAGGCCATTAGAAATAAATGTCCATCTTGATTATTAATTATTTTTAGTTATGTTGGTGCCTAGTAATCGAGCACTTATAACAAGGGAATCAGGCACCACAGACATCAATTATACGAGTTTTTTGGATCTGGATCAAATTAAACGTGAAGAAATCGTGAAAGTGGCATTTATAGCGTGCGTTATACTGTAATGTTTTGGTACCATTATATCAACTCTTATTATGCTTCAGAAATCGAAACCATATTTGATAGCAGGAGTTCAAAAGCTTCAATAAGACTTTTCTGAAAAGTTCGCAGTTTTAAACCAATACCCCCCCCCGATTGAAGATATAACACCACCGCCACCTTAACCATCAGGATATTTTTACCTGTTCACAAAAGACAGTATGCCACGATTCTTGAAAACATCTTTATGGAAATGCATAGATATTGATCTTTGTTGCTTTGTTACGATTCTCGAAAGCAGCTATAAATATATATGAGCTTGACGCGAGAAAGTTGGGTTTTGGTGGTTTCTGACCAGATCCTACACAAACCGGGCTGTACAGCTACAGGATACAGCTAGAAGCTCAAAATTTTGTATTTGGTAAGGAAGAGTGATATAACTGTTTGTGTAGTAGTAACACAGGTTACCTCGAAGCTGATCTGCGGATTTGTTTTCGTTTTTTTTTTTTTTTTTTTTTTGTTTTGATGTCGCGGCTCATTTATTGATCATTGTGATTTTGTTCATTATTTTTACCCTCACTGTGCGTGACTCGTATGGATATAGATAAATATTGATCATCTTTCGTGTTTCAAAGCATATGTAAATTACCAGCGATGCTGTAATACCAAAATATGTCTTATAGAGAACTTTGTAAAAATATTATTATATTATATGTATGGAAATACACAAGACAACAATATCAGAAGCGTTTCAGAAAATGTTCGGGACGATATTGCCGACGTGTTACAAAAGTTATGTTGTGAGATGTACATTCCTGAATATGAACGCAGGGACGCTCCGTTCGTACCAAGGAGACTTGTGATAAAGTTGGACTTATCCAAAACTGTCAGAGCATTTGATGTCGTAAGTGAATACAAGACTGATGATAAAAAAGAAATGCGGGGATAAAATACACGAAGTGTTACGCAGACTTGGTATGTCTGTACGAAACGCAAGGGACGAAATAGAAAAAAATGGTATTCTTATTTTTCGGATCCTGTCTATGTTCCGTTTTTTACTGAGCTGTATGATGAATTGGTAGACAACAAATATTACGATGAAACGGACATGGAGACGGTTGAACGGGCAGACGCAGAATTTACGGCAACGGAAACTGCAGAATCAGATTTAGAGGAAACCAGATCTGATTGTGAGGACGAACATTCTGATTACAAAGAAACTGCTGTCGAAGTTCTCCTTGAACAAAACTTTCTTTACAGAAATCGCAATACACATACAATGCTGGAATTTTCCTTCTATATTGAGCAGAAAACTTCTTTCGTGATCCTTCCAAAAGCCAGGCAAACTTAATGGAGATTGCAGCTGAACTTTAAATTTGTAAGGTACATTGTTAACAAAATAATTGCTACTGTCACTGCTTGTTATATAAACATAACTTTTCATTCTACTTAGTTTCTATATCTTTGACCTGATCAGAGAATAGATTTGCATGTGAATATAGTTGTTCACAGTTCAAGCATTTACAAACATCCCCTACCTAAGCATTTGTCTGTGCCTTTTAAGCGTAGGAATCTATTCACAATTGGACTGAGTTTTTCAAAATGGCTGCCTCTTAAAACTGTTTTGATCTATTTTCATACAGCTGAATATAAATATATTAAATATTTGTCTTGAAATGTGCCGTTTAGAGCCAAAGTTGGAATTATAAGGAATGAATTATTATGTTTGTCAATTGTATTGATGTGTAAAAAGAGGCGAATCACTCACGAACTAAACATATAGCCCTAATTGGGCTTCATTCAGTTGTGAGTGATTCGCCTGATTTAACACATCGATAAAAGCAACAAACAAACAATTCATTCGTATAATTAAAACATACTTTTTTAATATATTATAGCTAATACAGGTACATATGTTTCTTTGCAAACTATTATACAAGGAGCATTAAGTTATGACACTTGTTGATTGCCGCTATATTTGTGAATATAAGTGCATATATTTCCAAAGTACCATCCGCTGACTTAAGGAAACCATGAACAAATATGGCACTACATGTCACACTGTTGAGTTATCCCTTATAAGAACACCGTGATTTGCCAATGGAAAATGCTTTAAGCAGCCGTCTGATTGAGAAACGTTTGTGCCAGTTATTTAATCAAAATATGACCCTTACACTATTTATTTTTATAACAATTCATATACACAGATCCTACCACCTGAAAAGTATTACACAGACCTGTTAATAGATGCAGAAAACTCTTCAGACGAAAAAGTCTCGCCTCCTGTTTAATAGTCCATGGATATATGTAAAATCCACAAATATGAGTAAGTAACAGCAGAACTCCTAGCAAAAACTGTTGTTGTATGCATTGACATTCAGTGCAACTCAAGCATTATCAAATTAGTTTTTCTTCTGCTTTAAGCTTTAAACCAGTCATCAATATTTCAGTCATGTTGGGACATAGCCACTGGATCCAACTGACAGCTAACCAGTAAAGTTAGGCAGATTAAAGTGTTTTGTTCAAGGACGTCCTGTTCAAGGACATTATAAGGCACTCATGGGGTTTGTTGACAGTTTTATTCCTTTGGGAATATAAGTCTTTGATTTAGACCAAACAATGTAAATTCTTGAAATTTCAGCTAAATGTATGGCTTTCGATGCCAGTTTTGTAAAGGGTCACTGATGAAGGTTCATTACCCGAAATTGTACAATATGGCCCATCTTCTCGCTTTGAATTTTTTACTGCTTCCAAAGGATCTAACAATTATTTTTATCTAATACGGTTTAAAATGAACGTGTAAGCAATGATCACCCTCAGGGACGCTGGCATTACTACCGACAGCGGCAATGTTGATTGTTACCTGACACAAGCCCAAGTGACAGCAGCAATCGGGGAGGGGTGGAAGACTCCAGGGTATAAGACTTTGACATCGAGCTCGTCCACCTAAACTGGGGCTATTCAGAAAGCAAAAACTACAACCATGCAAGGTGTAAAAGGTATTTTATGTGCTTCATTTCCATTTTTGATTACAATAAATTCATTCTTTATGCTGAAATTATACGCTTTCAACACTACATAAGACTCCTCATGGTTTGTTTTTGTAATGTGAGATTAATCACTTTACAATTTGGCACTTCAAATGTTGGTGAATTTTAACCGGTAGAATCTTTCACAATTGGCATGTGCAACCATTGATAACTTGGACGACCCAATCATCAATCCGACACGTCAAGTTTTTTTGTTTATTTGTTTGTTGTTTAACGACGCATCAACCCTGATGGGTCATTAGCGTCTAACAAGGTAAAACGTTAAAATATATTGAACTCGTATTAAAAAGAAACACTAAGTAAGATATAAATGTCGTTGTAAAGAAACGATATATGAAATACTAAGATTGGTGATTTAAAAATTATATTTTATAAAACAGATTTACTTGTCTAAGAAATGATAAAATCTTTCCAACGGGTACATCTTTGAACAATTCTTTCTTGTTTGTTTGTTTGTTTGTTGTTTAACGACGCATCAACCCTGATGGGTCATTAGCGTCTACAAGGTAAAACGTTAAAATATATTGAACTCGTATTAAAAAGTAACACTAAGTAAGATATAAATGTCGTTGTAAAGAAACGATATATGAAATAATAAGAGTGGTGATCTAAAATTTATATTTTATAAAACAGATTTACTTGTCTAAGAAATGATAAAATCTTTCCAACGGGTACATCTTTGAACAATTCTTTCAAGTTATTAGCTTGAAAACAAGAAATTCGCGCTGCTGCAAAGTCAGTGCATTCTAAAAGAAAGTGTTTAACTGTGAATGGTGTATCACAGCCAATGCATTTGGGTTCATCTTCTCGCTTTAATAAGTGGGAATGTGTTATTCTTGTATGACCAATTCGGAGACGAGCAAGAACGATTTCTTCTCGTCTCGAAAGTTTATGAATTGCTTTTGGTCGTTTAACAATCGGTTCGACTTCTCTCAATTTATCAAACTTCGCTCCGTTCCAGATTGTTTGCCATTTGTCAGAGATGTACTCGTTAATAAAAGGTTTAAAATTGACATAAGGAATTTTAAAAACGGATTTTTCTAGATTAAACGATTCTTTAGCGTTCTTATCAACTTTCTCATTTCCATATATACCTATATGACTGGGAACCCAGCAATAGATAATTGTTTTCAATTCCGAGATGGTATGATGTTTTATTAATAGTTTTTGTATTTGAGGGTTTTTGGATGATGTATGGTTTAAGGCCTGTAGAACTGACATAGAGTCAGAAAAAATAATAAATTTGTCCTTTAAGTTACTTTCATTTAGAAAGTCTCAAGCTAAGTCTATAGCTTTAGCTTCCGCTGTGAAAATTGAAGAGCCATCAGGTAAACGTAACGTCAAGAATTGTTACGGTGTAATTCATTTTAATTCCTTTAGATGCACGTGAAGAAGACCGCCCGGAGAAATGCGACTGTGTGGAGAGTACTATTATGGGCCTCCATGGCTGTCGCTCGAGGGAGAAGAAAAAGAGTAACCGGCAGTGTCTCCAAAAAGGTATATTGCTCAACGCTGCACTCAACATCTGTTCGCAGCAACTTGAATGTATGACCTGCTAATCAACAACTTATCAAATAAGATTATCATTAGTTGTGCACAGATGCAATTAGCAAAAAAAAATTGAGATCCTACTACTAATGATCTATCCCAAAGGTTCGTTACTGCCTGTATTTGCATCATTTATCAGGCCAACAGTCAGGTTCTGATTTACACTTCATTTCTTTTTAGCTGAACAGAGAAGCCATGCGACCAAAGTTCTTGAACCAGGTGGTGGCCCAAATGTTTAAAGTGGCGGGGAAAGAAAAAGAGTTTAAAGGTAATACGTAATGCCATGTCATATGTTAGGTCTGTGGACTCGTGTAAATATTTGCACTTATTTTTGCAAATTCTCTGCCTCGCTAATAAGGACTTACGACAAGCTTTACAGACTACATGAGTGCTCAATGGCGATTTCAAGATTTTGCTAAGTATTTGAAAGTAGAAAATTGCAAAATAAAAGTCGCATAAACATTTCCTAAGTCGCATAAACATTTCCTAACTCTATAAAGCAATATTTAACAAGTGACCTGGGTGTGTGATCTTAGACAAATTCAATGTTTAAATCGGTTATAGTTTAAACAAATATGCTTTAATATATTCAAAATTCAATGAATATTTAAACGGAGGTAAGCAGATCCACTGTATAAGCAAAGTGGCTGTAAAGGTGGTCAGTATTCGCATTTTACAGGACCCTATTGTCTACGTAAATCCACATTATAAATGTTCTTGTTTCTTTAAGGCTCGGTGCAAGAAGTTGTTAAAGGAAAAGGCGGCTGAAAAAGTGCCACGTATAGGGTGCTGTATGAGAATGGTGAAACTCTGGTGCTGAACGTGTTCAAGGATTTCATGAAAGATGTCAAAATAATTAAATAAGTGATGAATATCTTGAACACTGATCTCGAGACGCTATGATTGGACTTAGTGATATATAGACAAAACACTGAGACTTGAGTTCACCTGATGTTCATTTAAAGTGCCCTCCACGTTCTGGCACCTCTTTACCCCTACCTGTACCTGTAGTTCACTTTGGCTGGTGCTTGATGATACCACTTACCTGTATTTGCTCTATCAGCAGTATAATGATTGATTGATTGATGTTTAACGACGCGTCAACCCTAATGGGTCATTAGCGTCTAACAATTGTAAAATGCATAATTTAGTTCAGAGAAAAAACAAAAAATATGGTAAGAATTATCAAAGTTTTAAATAATTATTCCGCTAGATGAAAGATACAGTGATTAAAATGAAATGATAGAAATGGAGAAAGGTATAAATATGATTTAAGTTAAAAATTTATATTTTGTTAAAAAGGTTAGTTCGTTTTAAAAATGACAAAATGCGTTCAACAGATACATTTTTGAACAAATCTTTCAAACTGTTACTTTGAAAGCAGGAACGACGTACATCAATAAAATCAATGCATTCAAGCAGAAAGTGCTTGACAGTTAATTGTGTGTCACATCCAATACATTGAGGTTTATCTTCTCGTTTAAGTAAATATGAATGTGTCAATCGTGTATGTCCAATTCGAATCTCTTCCCGTCTCGAAAGTTTATGAATTAATCTTGGTCGTTTTACATGAGGTTCAATTTCTTTCAATTTATTGACATCTGCTCTGCTCCAAATTGATTGCCATTCATTAAAGACATACTCGTTGATAAAAGGTTTAAAATTGATGAAAGGAATTTTAAAATCTGTTTGTTCTAGGCTCAGTGATTCTTTTGCTTTCTTGTCGACTTGCTCGTTACCATATATTCCTACATGACTGGGAACCCAGCAATACACAATAGTTTTAAATTCGGAAATGCTATGATGTTTCAGCAATATATTTTGTTTGTTTGTTTGTTTGTTTGTTGTTTAACGACGCATCAACCCTGATGGGTCATTAGCGTCTAACAAGGTAAAACGTTAAAATATATTGAACTCGTATTAAAAAGTAACACTAAGTAAGATATAAATGTCGTTGTAAAGAAACGATATATGAAATAATAAGATTGGTGATTTAAAAATTATATTTTATAAAACAGATTTACTTGTCTAAGAAATAATAAAATCTTTCCAACGGGTACATCTTTGAACAATTCTTTCAAGTTATCAGCTTGAAAACAAGAAATTCGCTCTGCTGCAAAGTCAGTGCATTCTAAACGAAAGTGTTTAACTGTGAATGGTGTATCACAGCCAATGCATTTAGGTTCATCTTCTCGCTTTAATAAGTGGGAATGTGTTATTCTTGTATGACCTATTCGTCTCAAAAGTTTATGAATTGCTTTTGGTCGTTTAACGATCGGTTCGACTTCCCTCAATTTATCAAACTTCGCTCCGTTCCAGATTGTTTGCCATTTGTCAGAGATGTACTCGTTAATAAAGGGTTTAAAATTGACATAAGGAATTTTAAAAACGGTTTCTTCTAGATTTAACGATTCTTTAGCGTTCTTATCAACTTTCTCATTTCCATATATACCTATATGACTGGGAACCCAGCAATAGATAATTGTTTTCAATTCCGAGATGGTATGATGTTTTATTAATAGTTTTTGTATTTGAGGGTTTTTGGATGATGTATGGTTTAAGGCCTGTAGAACTGACATAGAGTCAGAAAAAATAATAAATTTGTCCTTTAAGTTACTTTCATTTATGAAGTCTAAAGCTAAGTCTAAAGCTTTAGCTTCCGCTGTGAAAATTGAAGAGCCATCAGGTAAACGTAATGTTTTGCAATTGCCGTTTGTAAAAGTAGCACAACCAACTTTGTTTTCTTCTTTTGAACCATCGGTATAAATACATTGATAGTCAATAAATTGAGATTGTAGTTGATGAAAACTTTCTTTTAGAAGGTGTGGATTTGAGTCGGATTTTTTCCCTGTATGTAGAGTCAAATTAACTTCTGGTTTTCTAATGCACCATGATGGTATTTCTGAAACAAAATGTTCTTCTATTTTATCTTTTTGGATGTTTGCTGATTCTAAAAGTGGTGCAACCCGTAAACCAAAAGACCAGATAGCCTTTGGTTTACTTTCGTAAAGCTGTACGACTTCTTCAGAAATATATGGCGGAAAAGACACCTTATGAACTGGATTTGATGGATTAGCAGCAATTCTAATGGCGTATTGTAGGGCAAGTTTCTCTCGTCGTAAATATAGAGATGGCTCTTCAGCCTCGACATAGAGGCTTTGTACAGGTGATGTTCGAAAAGCACCCAGAGCTAATCTTAGGCCTTGATGATGCACTGTGTCAAGAGAACTGATATATGATGGTCTTGCCGATCCATATACGGTGGATCCATAATCTAATTTTGAACGAATGAGGGAACGGTATAGCTGGAGAAGGACAGTGCGATCAGCACCCCAGTCTGTGTGTGATAATACTTTCAGTAAGGTCAACGCTTTCAGGCATTTGGCTTTTAAGTACTTGATATGTGGAATGAAAGAAAGTTTACGATCAAAAAGAACTCCAAGAAATTTAAAATCTTCAACTACTGGAATAAGAGAACCATATAAATAAAGTTCGGGATCATTGTGTACTTTCCGTAGTTGACAAAAATGTACACATTGAGTTTTCGACTTGGAAAATTTGAAACCATTATGTGAGGCCCAGTTTTCTATTCTGTTGATGCACTGCTGTAAGTGCCTTTCGATAGTTCTCATACTTTTTGACCTGTAACACATACAGAAATCATCTACATATAATGATCCATCTGTTTTAGGATCCAAGCAATCCATTATGCTATTTATCTTAATATTGAACAATGTTGTAGACAAGATGCTCCCTTGTGGGACACCCTGTGCTTGGTCGAACTTTTCGGATAAAGTCGATCCAACACGAACCTGGATCCAACGATCCGCAAGGAAATTTTCGATAAATGTAGCTAATCTGCCTCGTATTCCGAGATCATGTAGATCTCGCATAATACCATGTCTCCAGGTGGTATCATAAGCTTTTTCCAAGTCGAAAAACACAGCAACAACATGCTCTTTTGCAACAAAGGCATCACGAATAAAGGTTTCCAGTCTTACTAGATTGTCGTTGGTTCTTCGTTCAGAACGGAAGCCCGACTGAACAGGAGATATTAGGTTATTACTTTCTAAGTACCAAACAAGTCTTACATTTATCATTCTCTCTAAAGTTTTGCAAAGACAACTTGTAAGTGCTATCGGTCTATAGCTGTTAGGTTCTGCATGGTCTTTTCCAGGTTTAGAAATTGGTATTATAGTGGCTAGTTCCCAACTTTCGGGAAACTTTCCAGTTTCCCACATATCATTAAATATATCTAAGAGAGCAAGAAGTGATTTTGGTGGAAGATGTTTTAACATTTGATAGTGAACTTCGTCGGGACCTGTTGCTGTATCATGGGCTTTACTGATGGCGTCTTTTAGTTCATCCAAATTAAAAGGAGTATTGTATTCTTCATTATTTGAGGACTTAAAGTTTAACTTAGTCTTTTCTTGTTCTTTCTTATATTTTTGAAATTTCTCAGAATAATGACTGGTTGAGGAATTTGAACAAAATTGTGATGCCAAAGTATCTGCTATATCTTGTTTTGTGGAAGCTGTTTCGTTCGCATTGTTGAAATTGTAATTAAGATGGTGATAAGAAGCAGATTTAGATTTACCGGATATTTTCCTAACCATGTCCCAAACGTTTTTAGTGGGTGTTTTATCATTCAAATTCGATACGTATGTTCTCCATGATTTGCGTTTTGCAGACTTTATAGTCCGACGGGCTTTTGCTCTAGAATTCCTATAACTATTTAAATTTTCATGCGTTGGGAACTTGCAGAACTTCGACAAAGTGTCTTTCCGTTGTTTGATAGCTTCTTTACAATCGTCATTATACCATGGGTTACTTTTCTTTGGGTTCGTCGAGGTTTTGGGGATACATTTCTCAGATATATTTATTAAAGAAGAGGTGAAGTCAGTTATAGGATCAGAAGAATCAGAGAGAAAAGTATCAGTAAGGGACTCATTACATAAAGTATGAAATAAATCCCAATCTGCTTTATTCAATTTCCATTTGGGATTATGGGCTTCATCATGAGTCTGAACGCTTTCAATCAAAATTGGAAAGTGGTCAGATCCACGTTGATCTTCACAAACAGACCAGTCATAGTCAAGATAGAGAGAGGGGTGACAGAGTGAAAGATCAAGGGATGAGAATGTGCCTTTACCAGAATCTAGATAAGTGTTAGATTTATCATTCATCAAACAAATGTCGTTTTTCGTGATGAAATCCTCGATTAATTCTCCTCTGGGATCATTGTCATTACAACCCCAAAGCACATTGTGACCATTGAAGTCACCTACCAACATATAGGGTGAAGGAAGCTGTTGAAGTAAAGAAGTAAGTTGTTCAGATTTTAAAAGATAAGAGGGAGGGATATAGACTGAGCAGAAAGTTATCTCTTTCTCGAGTGTAACAGAAACAGCTACCGCTTGTAGATCCGTTTTAAGTTTAATTTGACGCTGTGGTAATGTTGAATGGACAAGTAAAGAGCTTCCACCAGATGCTCTTAGACAATCCAAGTGTATGTGATTGTAAATATTAAAGCCTTTCAAAGTAAACGTGTCATTACGTTTGAGGAAAGTTTCTTGAAGACAGAAAACAGAAGGTCTAAGTAGTGACAAAAGAAGTAGAAGTTCTTCAAAACGTGGTTTTACGCCTCGACAGTTCCATTGTATTATTTTATATTTGCTACCCATTAAATAATTTAGAGGAGATTTAAATGCGTGACCTTTTGTTTAAATGTAGACTGGAAACTTTTACTTTGGAGCTGTGATTGGTGACCGAGGACGATGGCCACGGGAACCAGGGCGCGAGGCAACCTCGTCCATCTCCATGGCATCGTCATTAGCCAGAGCTCCATATTTGTTAAATTGTTGGACGGGATCATCTGATCCCTTCTGCACCCTACTGGATGCAGAATGTGGTTTTGCGTTTGTACTCGGTTGGTTTGGTTTTGAACTAACTTTGGCTTGTTCTGACAGAGATTTGCTTGATGTTACGTTCTGATTTTGAGAATTATTGTTTCTGTTTGGTTTCCTCGCAATGAGAACTTTTGAACTCTCTGTAATCTTACAGTCTTCGACACTGTATTGTGTAGCAGCTGTTTTGGTTTCTGGTTTGGCAGCAAGTGATTTGACTATATGTGAGAAACTAAATTCAGGCTTCTGTTCAAGTTGTTTTCGAGCTTCAAGATATGTCAAGTTCTTTGTTATCTTCAATCGCATGATTTCTTTTTCCTTCTTCCATGTTTCGCATTCATTTGACCGTGATAGATGCGCTCCGCCACAGTTGACACATTTTGTGGGGTTTTTGCAGTGATTTGTATGATGGTCATGGTTTCCCATACCACATCTTTCACAGACTGACCCGGGATCAACTGGGCATTTGTCCTCATGGTGTCCAAATTTCTGACAGTTAAAGCATCTCAAAGGATTTGGTATGTACAGATCGACAGGAATAATTTGATAAAAGATTTTCAGAGATTTAGGTGGTACAACTGAGTCAAATGTTAAAAGAAGTGTATTCGTGTTGATTGTGTCTTGTCCTTTTTTAACTGTGAAGCGTTTTACTGCTGTAACACCTTGATTTTCCAAGTACTCGAGTATGTTCTTTTCCGATTCTCCTTTGAGATTTCTGTCTCTGATTATGCCTTTGGAAGAGTTTAGAGTTTTGTGTGGTTTAACCTCTACTGGTAGATTGAAGAATTTTTTTGATTTTAAAAGAATATCTGTTTGCATTTTCCTTGTTGTTTCTACTAACAATGTTCCGTTTCTTAATTTCTTCACAGATTTTGGTGTGCCTATCATAGATTTAATTTGTTTCTCAATAACGAAAGGTGACAGTGATGTAACTTGTGTTTCTTTGTTTGTTGACTCAATAATAATAAACTTTGGAAAATTTTCTTGTGCTCTAAACAGTGTCGAAGCGTCTATATCGTCGTCGGAGTCCGGTCGTTGTCGTTTGTGTGCCATTGAATCCATTTTTTTAGTTTTAAGTCTCGACGGCTATGCGCTTCACCCTCCTTGGAGCCCTACAAGGGGACGCTATACGGAAACGGCTCTCCAGTTTCCAGCGCCAAAGCTACATACCCGTCATACTCGCCGTGCAAGATTCCAAAGTACTTCAGACTACCCAAGCTTTAACAACAAATGAATATTAAGTCAGATGTCTAATAAAGAAAACCGAAATAACATTCAGACGTTGTACCCACCCTGCCTCTCAACCTAGACCCAAGTAACCCAGAAATACCGAAAAACAAGCCCGTCGATTGACCCTTAAACCACCGCCTTCTGAGATATAGGGAAAAGGATGATTAAATGAAGAAATTTGGAACACGGTTGCGTATCATTCGATACTGAAAAAGTAAGAAGGAAGAAGAGATCTCAGGGCAAGGCATGGCAGCCGATTGACCGTGTCGAGCCTCCACGGCCTCCCGTTTACACCGAATCCGAGGCCAAAGAGGCGTGTTGAGACAGGTGAAGATCTCTGGCCTGTCCCTCAACCTCCAGGATCCTCTTCTCCGGCTTACGGGTATCCACCCACGGCAAACAGGTGGCACCTCTTTTGACCGGGTTTTACGGTTCCGCATGAGGGAGCGACCGGCCTATTCTAATCCGGGTCCGGTACGGGCCCAATATATTTTGTATTTGTTGGTTTTTGGACATTGTATAATTTAGGGCCTGAAGGACTGATAGAGAATCGGAGAAAATAACGAATTTGTTGTACGAGTTACAGTCATTAATGAAGTCTAAAGCTAAGTCAATAGCCTTAGCTTCTGCTGTGGCAGTATAATGAAATGGTTTTGATAAAAAAATGGCTACGGCTTCTACAGCTACTCCAACATTTGAGGCTATAAGGAATGAAAACGGAATATTGTATAAATGACGGGAAAACTGTTTAAAAACAAGGTGACAGATAAAACTATAGTGCCCAAGATAAAGATGGCATACATGCATATAAATGACTATTCCAATGCATGGAAAGATGGGAAATATGACGAAAACTCTTCAAAGTTCGTTTCTTTGAATATGAAGGCGGCATCCGTGCTGCGTCAACTGATGTCTAGCATGGATGGGCCAGTGCAAGAGTCAATAAAGTCTGGGCCGCCAGTTGCGAAAAGGAGGAAAACGGAGAATGTAAAACCCATACCGCCAAGTCACTTCTGGACAACGCCATAGCGCACCCTCATACAACGACATACAAGGATTATTGATTTGTTTCAGTTCTATGAATTTGACATCAATCCTTGCTGTGTTACAGTCAAAAATTGACATGGATAAGTCGTCAAAGTTTAATATCAGTCGTAATGATGTGCTTGATGGAGCAAGAAGGGCCATTCATCGTAAAAGCTTTCGCCCCTGTCACAGAATGTCTTGGTGTATTGGGGTTTTTTGTGCTGTTGGCGCCTTATGTGTGTTTTCTTGTTTTTAATTAAGTTAAGGTAACTGAGTGGCCACCTATTGGGAAAATAGCTGCTCATTCGGCTTACGATATGTTTCATGGTATAAGTGCCTGAATGTTAGTTTGGTTTTTCCCACCTCGGTTTTTGGAGTGGGAATCTCTTTCTGATTGCGCCTTTTCCTGATCTTGTACCTTTTTCTTTGAAGTCAATGCTGAAGACCCAAAAAATAATGCTCTTGAGTGAATGAAAAGAAATATAAATATATCGGCATGTCTTTCTTTTGGATATATATTTCAACTTTTTTCATGTTTTGGAAATGACATCTATTGATTAATCTTTTTTTACTTTTTATTTCAGCAGGAGTATTCACCAATGGAATAAAAAAAACTGTGAACAACATAAATGACTGTGAACAACATGAATGACTGGATATCAATATTAATCAAAGTTCTTTTTAAAATGTATGTTATGTAAATATTGATGTATGACACTTGAATAAACAACTTACTTTTTACTTTTGTCAGACAAAGCAGTGTCAAGAGAAAAAAATGTGTTTTAAAGAGGCTGCAGGTCTTACGCAAACCAAATTGTTGAAATTTAATTTTGACACAAATAAGCAAGAGGGGAAGAAAGATGTTATGTAGTGATTTTAAATGCTAATCACCTATAGTCTTCGCCTGTGTTTTTCACATATATCTTTCAGGGTTTTTTTTCTTATGACACTGCTACTACTTGGCGTCTGAGCGCCATGGTAGATTGAGGAGGTTGTTGGACGAGCGGACTAACGCCGGCAGGTCTAAAGACGAGTATTCGCTTGTGAGAGACAATTTGATGCTTCTACTTACTGTTCGAAACGTGAAAAGGGCCGGTGACGTGCCCCACCTCCTTATTAGGCAGGTTGAGTCAGTGGAGATCCCTGAGAAGGATACTGTTGTTGAGTTCCAGAAAGCGAAGCATAAGACTGCCGGAGCAGGGAAGCCTTCTCCCCTCAAAGTGTCAATAGCGGAACTGGTCCAGTTGAAGCAATTTGCTGCGCAGACGAAACTGAGAGCAGAATCCAGAGGGCTTGACTGTCCGGAGTACGTCTTTGTGACCAGACATTCATGTGCGTGCATGGAGGCCACGTCGGTGACTTAGTGCTTAAAAGCTGAATGGGACAAGCACTTTCTGTAGTGCGGTATGAGTAAACTGCGCATAGCGCCTTTTAGAGCAACAGATTGGCGCCATCTAGCCGTGTCGTCGCTACGGGACGGTGGATTGAGTCGGACGGATCAGGCTGTTTTGTCTAAGCATATGGCGCACTCCTTACACACAGCAGATACAAAGTACGACGAGTCTCGCCAATTTGATGCTAGACCCTATGTTTTGGAGAGAGCTGAGGAGGTTGCAAGGGAAGCCGCTCGTGAAGAGTTCGAAGCTGTGGACGTCGATCCCGTTGTCCAAGAGAACGTAGTGGAACGCGAGCCCGTGGTGGAGTCAGCGGAACGCGATTCCGAGGTAGTTAAATCCGGTCAAGTGAGAAAGACTGTGAAAACACAACCTAAGTCAACTCACATTCCGCCAGCTACTGCGAGTGGTAGTAAGAGCTTCGAAGAAATGAATGAAAGTGAACAAAGATGACATTTTGTAAACACCAGAAAAGCGACACCTATTTGCTTTTTCCAGTGCTATGTGGAGCACGTGGTCATCATAGAGTCGTTTTATAGAAAACAAATTTATTTAAGCAGGCCGATTAACAAATGTCTGTTCTTTTCAGAGGTTAGCCGGCAATGGACAGAAAATGATCACGACTGTTCGATATCGTCAGGGAAAATAGCGAGTTTTTTGGCCGATTGATCAATAAACGAATAGAAGAATACCAGGATTTATAACCTTCAACGAAGAGTGCCTGACCTGATACACTTCTTTCAAAAAGATCTACTAAACGTTCGTTTTTTCTGTTTTTAATTATTATAAGCATATTGTACCTCTGGCTCAAGGTGCATTATAGTGCCATAGTTAATACATCTATGTTTGTTTGTTTGTTGTTTAACGACGCATCAGCCCTGATGGGTAATTAGCGTCTAACAAGGTAAAAACGTTAAAATATATTTAACTCGTATTAAAAAAGTAACATTAAACAAGATATAAATGCTGTTGTAAAGAAACGATATATGAAATTATAAGATTGGTGATTTAAAATGGCTGTCAAGAGAATGTTTACATGTTGTCTAGATGATGTCGTCATCATGTTTATTTGGTTACTGTAAACATATAGTCAGACGTGCGGTCTTTCATTTCAAAGTAACAGTGAAGAGAAGACGCGTCTTTAATGTCTTAAGAAAGTATTTCTACTTTAGAACTAGAAATGGAAATTCAAGAGTGCCTGGACTCTCATTCATGTTTATTAGATAATTCAAGAAATGCAGAGACATTAATTTACCTCCAAAGATGTAATCAACGGAACAGTCTGTTATTATTACTGAACATTTGAACTATTATGAACAAATAACATTAGTTATACGGCAAATTAAAAAAGTGGACCTCATACACCTAATCCTTCATTAACAAAACGGCAAAGTCAGAATTGGATTCAGTATTCACACAAACAAAAAAGAAAAAAATGACCCCAGGAACTCCATAATTATCTTCGTTCCAAGTGTGTAGATCAGTGTGGAATAATTAAACAGCTTATCGTTTATCGAGGACATGTGGACAATATCAGGGGTATCAGAAGAAAAAAGTACAAGTAGGCAAAGATCAGGAAAAGGCGTAATCAGAAAAAGACTCCCACTCCAAAAACCAAGGTGGGAAAAAACAAACTAACAATCAGGCACCAACACCATAAAACCATTTCGTCAGCCGAATGAGCAGCTATTTTCCCAATAGGTGGCCACTCAGTTACCTTAACTTAACTAAAAATATGCAAACATACATAAGGCGCCAACAGCACAAAAATATTTTAAACACCAATACATAAAACAAAAAGAACAACCACAGATGTATCGACTTGGAACGATCAGTAACACAAAGTTACTGGCGGGTTTAAATCAATTTTACACGGCCGTAACCTCACCCTCAGCTTCTGCAGTGGTTCATAACATTTAGTTAGTTCTTCGGTCCTCGTGGTGAATCTCTAACTAGTAAATGAATCATCAAGAACAAACAAATAAATCATGATAAACATCCTGATGAATCAAAAACCAGGACTCACAGATTCAGTAAGCTGCCCGACGATGGAGATCCCTGGGCGCCAAATAACTTATTAACTCCGGAGCTAAAGAAAAACATCAGTTGGACCCCGGTGGGCCAAGCAACAGACAAGAAGCTCCGGCCCCAACCAACTAAAATGAAAAGCTTTAAGTCGGGGCCATCATAGAGTCTAACGCTCGACCCACCGGCGTGCAATTAAAGAAGGCAGCATAGTTATCAACCGTGATTGGGTTAAAAACTAAGCATGCAGACTGTCGCATAACATTCAAGTTATACGTCTGTAACGTGTTATGATTTTTCTAAACTGAAAAGAAAAATCATTACTTCCTATAAGTTTCTCAAATTTTTAAACCAAGTCACCATAAAATTCTGGTTCCGAAAGACCCTCACTTAAAAGCGTCTTTAACCCAACATTATATTTGGAAATCAATTCGTAGTGTCTACGATAAAATTTAGAAAAGGTTTTTCGAAGTTTATGATACCGATAGCCCTGTTGGAGAAGCCTGGCCGTTAAAGATTTATTTCGAGCGTTGAAGTCTGTAACATGATTGCAGACTGTAGCAAACCTAATAAGTTGTGAAATGTATACACCATAAGAAGCACGACGAGGAACGTCACCATCCAAAAACGGAAAATTTACTATATCATAATCAAAGTCATCGCGCTTATCATAAATTTTAGAAGAAACAAATCCATTTGCAACAGAAAGATGTATATCTAAAAAGGGGGCTTCGGTATCCGAGATATTGGCTTTGTTCAACTGTAGTTCGGATGGATAAATTTGATTGACCATACCTTCAAAATAAGGGTTGTCAATGTTCAAAAGGTCATCAAGGTACCTAGAAGTAGAATGAAAAGCCTCGATAACATCAGCTTGAGTATCATGGTTAAGAGAATCCATGAAATCTCTTTCGTAGCAGTATAAAAATAAATCAGCTACGAGAGGTGCGCAATTTATACCCATCGGAATTCCAACAATTTGTCTGTATAACTTGGTCCCAAATCTAATATAAATATTAGCCAGGAGATAGGATAAGGCGTCGCACACATTTTCTGGATATATTGAACAATTTCTGGATATATTGAAACGTGCAATAAGACAAATAAAGAGGTGTGAGGCACAAATGCTTTTGTTTTATATTAAGTTCGGTGCCTTTTTGGAACGGTATAAAATAGAAATGTAATTAAACAATCAAGGCGTAATTGGCTAAAAACAAATGCAGATTATTCAGAAATAAAAAAAAAATATTCATTATTCTTAGATTTCTTCAATTATCAAGTCTTTCAGAAATTCAAGCTGCATTGCAGCCCAACATGGAAACCATCGCCAATTGAATTTAGTTATCTGGTCAGATTCCGTGTGTTACCAAAATCGTTTTGGCTGAGAGAGAAATCAAAACCCTACGCCAGCTTCACATTGATTTATACGGTGCTTCGTCAAACAGCCGCTCTATAAACGCTGAGAGAGAAATCAAAACCCTACGCCAGCTTCACATTAATTGATACGGTGCTTAATCAAACAGCCGCCCTATAAACACAGCGCATGTCTCTAAGAATTCCTTGAAGAAAAAGAATGGTCGGAGATCGTAGACGAAGAATTCGACGCTGCATAGTCGACTGTTGACGAGACCCAAATATCGTCTTTGGCTAAGCAAATTGTGAAGAAGATGGGTGAAAAGGGGCTATTCTAGAAATATTTCGCAGCTATTAGACATGTCGCATTAAATTACGTACTTTATTATTGGCTTAATAAGTCTTAAAACATCAAGATTAAAGAAACCAACATATCCATTGCCAATGTTTACCAAAACTATCCGCAACGTATTATATCAGTCGCAATCTATTAGCCGTAATATTTAGATTCTATGGAAGGTCTAGAATGACGTAGGACAACAATGTTGTTTTCAAGAAGGAGAACATTCACCCTTAATTTGTGTTTGAAAAGTGCAGATTCATGCAACATATACACATTTCATATTTTACTAAACTGAATGCAAACAAAAGAATAATAAAGCGAATCATCAACTAGCCCCGGTCTCCCCTATATTTATTTATTGTTTTCGTTGGTTGCTTCTGATGTTTGACGTGATGTATGAAACCATGCTTTATTATGCCAGATTGCAAAACTTATCTATGAAAGGGGTTGTCGGTTTTGACGCTTTCGTAAGCGGTATTGAGTCATAGGGTATTGTACTCAACATACCTCTTGCTATCTGAAGCATATAAATTTAGTATCTCATTTTGTAAAGCTGTGTTTATAGGCGAAAGTTATATCCGCTTGACAGTCGTGCCGATAACACGCCGCTTATTGGTCGTGCCGATAAGCGGCATTTTGGGCAAGACATATTGTTTCGATCATTTGAAAATGTATGTAGTTGTACGTGCATTTTATTCTAATATTTCATGCAGTTTTTCTATTTCCATCTTAATAATTGCCAGTTGCTTCTTTGCTCGTTTCTGAAATGATACAATAAATGGCATCACGAAAATACGCCCATACATTATGCAGCGTTTTTTATTCAGCTGTAAAAATTGATATTTTTTTTCCTATTTTTGCTCAAAAATTAAATTGTGGATACACGTTAAAACCGCCTCGGCTGTAAAAATTTAAAATTTTGTTGAATCAAAATATTAGCGATTTTAGCATGTGTGGGATGTCCTTGTGCACAAGAAGCATAACACCACCACCATTTAAGGTTCTATCCTTTCTGTACACTGTATGGAAAAGATTTCGGAAATAGTTCAGACGTTATTAAATATGGAATTGTCAATTTTTGTCTCCTGAATCGCCAAAAATATGAGATTGAGGAAAATCAATGAAGGCCAACAAATCAAGTTTTTTTTGCCTCTTATACTGGAAAATTTCAGACCACTAATAAAACTGTTTTTGCTAGTCAAGGTTTCATGACCTTTTGCAAGTACAGTACAGTTGTCGCGATGCTTTGAGCGATCGTGCAACACGCAAAAAAAATCAAGTTAATCCCTTCTAAACACGTTTTGCGAGTGACTCGCGCGTCACTCGCGAGTGACGCACAAGTTTTACGTAATAAAGTTTGCGAGCGACGCGCAAAGATTTTTTGGTTCGTCGCGCATCGCACATGGATATTTGCGCGATGATCGACGTGATTCATCGCACTATAACATTCAAGTATATGTTCCTATAAAAAAGTATTTGTAAATTACTACTTTTTTTATTTATATTTTCCTGCTTTCTATAATTTTTGTTTTTCGTGAAATTGTAAAACCACAAATCAAAATAACACAGGTTTATGTTGTAACAAGTGGGTTTTACAACTGCATATAAATGTACATACACGACATACTGTACATGTGTGTGTTGAAATTCAATGTGTTTAGAGATTCACCACGAGCACCGAAAAACTACAATGTAACTAATTGATGCACGTTTTTTATCGTCATAACGAAAACATGCCCATGTAACATACTGACTTTTCCAAAGTTGTAAAAATTGAAAAATTTCTGTAGATTTTCTTTACTTTTCTTCTTATTTTTGCTCAAAACATAGAATGTGGGTACATGTTAGAACCGCCTCCGCGAGCCGAGGCGGTTCTATATGTTTTGGAGCAAAAAATAAGAAAATTAGGTATACCCGTGTATACCCCAGTTTTGCTATTAGAAAAGTGGGGTTCAAGTGAGTATACATTACACTGAAATGTTCGGGTCACTGAGGGACCGCCTATTGGGAAGTAGCTGCTCACTGGAAGTAGCAATATGCTTCGTGAAGGATGTAGTGACAACGCAGACAATAACCCAGTCTACCAGGTCGAGCACGTGAAGCAGGAATTCTTTGCGCACAATGATATTGAGATAGTGAATGACAAAGCAGACCAGGTTCCACCAAACTTGTTAGAGGCTCTTGGGCAAGTTAACCAGTAATCAGATGGTCTATCAGTTTTGAATTCAAGTGCCAATTCTTTTTGGTTTTCGTGTGTTTTCGAATTTCACCATATATGGCAATGGGAATAGTTCATATCAGGAGTTTCAAATCAATTATTAAAATGAAACTGGTTTTGAAATTCTGGTTTTAAATAAGGAGTTCAAAATGGATAAAATCTACCAGACAAATCATAGACTGAAAGTGCCCAGACATCTTCAGTCTAGAATTAAAGAACGACGTAGGTTATTAAGCAATAACAGATCAAAGGGTATGTAATATTCGACGAAATGTCGCAGAAGCGTACTCAACATACCGCTTTCTATCTGAAGCATATTAATTTAGAATATCAGTTTGAAACGCTGTGTTTATATTTAGTAAAGTTATTATATAGGGCGTCCTGGCACAAACACTGACGAAAAAGTGGTTAATGAGGGTCTGGATGGGGGGTTCCTGTATTTACTAATCAATAAAAATTAAGTTATGTATTCACTGTCATTAAAATTTTGACTTATTAAAATAGTTTTTGAATAAGATTAAAGCATCCATTTGTCCCAAGAACGTCCCAAAAGTCTTCTGCGAGTCCAAACATTGCAGACCACATGGCGAAGGGTGCCACCATTTGTGCAATCCCAAGTCTCGCATTGTCTCTTTTGCATTCCAAGATGGCCGACAGCACACAAAAATTTACTTCCGGGTTGACTTTTTGAGCATTTTTAAGGTGAAATCAAGGTGCTTACACATTGTCATGTCATTGTAAGTTGCCAAAATAAATCTGCAGAAGAAATTGTTGACAAAAATCTTTTGTGCATTCATGCAGTAAGATATTTTGACCCCAACAAGTGAAGTAAAGTGGCCAGTGTTTATTTCTAAGTTCCATAGGACAGAAATAAAATTTGCAGATTGTTGTTTCTTGTTTTCAGTTTCGTTGTACCTGTTTTTCGTGGTATTTCGGTTATCGTGGCAATGTGCTAATTGTAAACAAGTATGTCTGTGCGAGATTTGAAGAGAATTACAAACATGGAATAGATGTTTAAATTTCAAAACGATTACGACATTGACTTAGAAATTGACTTAAGAAACTATCTCCGGTTGGTGAGATATTATACCAACCGCTTCGCCCGGTTGGTAGAGGCTGGAGCCCTTCAGGACCATCCAGTGTATGACAGCATAAGACCGGACTTGGAAACGCTTTTCGGCAACCATTTATTCCTTTTTACCACCTCTATTTCTTTGCGTTTCGAGATGGTGGTGGCTCGCATGACAAGGAATAGACGACTGCATTGCTGTAAAGCTAACCACGGTCTACGTCCCTCTAGGATACAGCGACTTAAGGGTCGACTTATCCAACTATACCAAAAGCTCTTGATAAAGATCATGAGGAAGGGCGTAGCTGATTTCGATCAACAATTGCTGGATGGATTTTCGTATATATTGGAAGACACAGAGCTGAGGGGGCATGATGGCGTCCTCAGAAATGTACGTGATAAAGATCACGGTTTATCGTAAGTATCTTATTTCATGTTTCTTGTCCTTTTTAACCACCAATTAGGAGTCATTGCGCCGCGGCTCAACGCGGTCGTGCTGCTAGTTAGTTGGGCTAAACCCGCCACTGCCCATCGGGTTGTATTCTCTTCGTTTAACACGACCATTTTTTCTAACTTAAACTGTGATATAGTAAGTTATGTATATGTTTGTTTGTTTGTTGTAGCTTTACTTCCCGATTAACAATTTTAGTCATGTTGGGACGGAGCCATCTTTCCTGGGTAGTTTATTTCTTTTATCTCAGTACTGCGGGGAGCTTCATGGGTCTTGCTCAAGGACACGTTACGACGCTCGTGGGGATCGAACCCAGGACCTCTCGCTCCGGGGTCCGACGATCTACCACTTGAGCTACCGCGATCTCCCTGTTATGTATATGTAGAGTAATACAGTGCGTTATGTACAAGCAACCGATTACGTTAGCTTTAACCATAATTTATCTCTTTTTCCTCGGCTTCTTGACGAATTTGAACAGAATTGTGATGCCAAAGTATCTGCTTTTTCTGATCCTTGTTATAACTACTATCATGTTTTATTTTATACTTTACAGTGAAACCCAATGTATATCAAAACTTGATAAAATTGGTATTTTCATTGATATGAAATTTCACTGATATCAAAAGTCACTAGTGACTGATATCAGCCTATATCGTCACTGTAATGACGTCAGATTTTTTGGATTACTTCTGACGTTTCCATTTACTTGTCGTCATTAAATATGTCTCACTTCAGAAATTCAAACGCCTATAACTCCGTTATTTATGAACGAAAACAAAGTGTGGGTATTCATTTTCTTAGTTAGAACATGAGGAACAATGTGGTACCAAAATTATTCGTGTTTTCAAAAAAAAATTGTTTTTGCATTTTCACCGCCTTCCTTGTGCATTGGAAAATGCATGTGCATTGTATAAAATAAAAAGAAAAATTGCTTTTTTTCGATGAATACCAAATATATTTCATCTCGTGAGTTGAAAACATAATAATTTTCACTCGTGCTGCGCACTCGTGAAAATTCTGATGTTTTCAACTCACTCGATGAAATATATTTGGTATTCACCTCAAAAAAGCAAATATCCTCTATATATCAAACTGTGTTATAAGGAGGTTCAGGTGTATTCATCTCTCACTATGTTTTCTAATATTTAAGAATCTGGGCGGTAAGAGACCCTTTGCATAGGTAATAATGATAAAACGTGTTTGGCTACAAAATTGTAAATCATCATAGCAAAACAAAACATTGATGCAATACATAATCATCTCAGTACAATGAGGTAGAAAATAAACATATTCACAACCAAAAATGATAATTGTCTTCAGTAATATGCATTCCTCTAGTTTTTCACTGCTTGAACATCAGAACTTCCATCATTACTCATTACCAAAGTTTCATAGTCTCAGGTCTTGATGTTAAAATAGTGAAGAACTAGAATTACTTATTTGAAATACAATGTGACTCCGGTCTCAACTTGCATGCCATCTTGCCTAATCTTCTATCAAATTAAAGATCATAGATTCTAAAATATTCCAAATTGGCTGTCAACATTCAGCTTCAAATTTGCAATAAAGTAATGCTTTAACTTTGATCTGACAGTTTATTAAATTTCTCACAAACGAAATTTCAGGCTGAACAACAAGTTTTGTTTCTTGTTTCATGCTTCTAATCAGTCCCTTTTTGGGGGGCTGTGTCTTGCCGACATCATTAACAGATTTTAATGTAATGACGTCGCGTCAGGTATTGCCTTCATGTTTGTAACGTCAAAATCGACGCCATCGTAATTTACGGTAAATTACGGTGTTTCATATTTGAACGTGAATGTTATGGTTTCAATCCGAAAAGTATACATAACCTCTTCAAGTTACTCACCAAATGCCATAGTACGTCATTAACATGAAGCGCTAGGTAACAGCGATGGACGAAAAAGAAAGTAGAGTGATTTATGTAGCGACAGAAAAGCTTGAACCTTTACAATAATCAGGCTCCAGTCTTGTTCGGAAGCCCAGTCATGTTAACCACACTGCCCTATTATATGCATACTTGAGGAAGATTATCAGTAGTTTGTGTTCTTTTTTCAGTTATTAACTAACAAGTGCTCTTCATAGATCATCTAAAATGAAGATGCATGTCTTTACGAAAGCATGTTCGATGACAGATTTTAACGCAGTTATAACACGACGTTTAATGTATGTCATTTTTCGTCTGTGTTACAAACTGTTAAAAATTCGCCAACAATCCAATAGTTGCAGTTTAGTTTATAGATAAAATTTCATACACTACGACTTTAGAATGTGAGGATTACTGTCACCAATTTATTTGTTTGATATGCATACATATAGCTACATCTTGTGTTTGCAAATACTAAAGCTAGTTTCGATACTTCACAGAAATTGCCAATTTTTGAAAATTGTTATGTTAGCACTTGATCAATGTATGAGGATAAATAATAGCAGCTAAAGTGCCGTTACAATTCTGCGTTTAATATCCGTGTAAAAATCAAATATTAAAAAAAAACATCACTTTCTAATATTGTGACATATCCATCAAACGCAAAAACTACTGGCAATGTGTAGTTTCTCTAACGTCAATTGGCTTGAAAGTTTAATAAAATGCGCAAAACATTTTACCAATGCATGCGAGTTGTGCAAACAACGATTAAACTTCTTGTATGCAAATGTGATTTGCCGTTTTAGAAAATTCTGACATTTTCTGTTTTCAAATAATCGCTCATATTTCGAAAAATATAATGTTAAGAGCTAAAAAAATAATATAAGTCAACTCCATGTTTATATAACTTTAGAAAAAATGATGCGATGCGCAACATAAATTAAATTGATTGCCATGGAAACTGAGATATACAGTTAAACTTTCTGAAAAACGCAAAGTTTACAGGTTATGACATACGCTTAACGCTTTATCTTAGGTCGTTATAGCCAACACATTTAAGAATGCAAATGCAAGCCACATCCAGAAATCATTTGTTAAAACGTAGAATGCTTCCGTGTTAAATTCGACGGAATAATTACCGAGCTATGTTTAATTGAATGCTCGGTAGTGCAGACCGTTGTTACAAGTTTACAGCCCGGCTTTTAAACAAAATCGCCGCGAAAATCGTTACCACGCTGAAATGCGACGCAGCGAAATATAAATAAAAAAAAATATCGAATTGCACATTTAAAAACGAGTGTTTTGCTGAAATTTGAGCAGAATGCCTCCACAATTAAGCATGTTACACTTACATTCATTAATCGCCATGTCGACTTTTCCGTATGACGGCAACTTCTGACGCGACGTCAATACAAAAAAAAAAAAAAAAAAAAAAAAAAAAATCAAAAAACAAAAAAAACAAATATACACAAATGACTGCCATCATCACAACAAGCTTAATGATTATTAATTAATGCATGCTATCTAGAAATCAGCAAACATTATGGGCCTATATGACCTGCGTCTAAACGGTTTTGCTAACAGAATAATAATGCATACAGTTGGCACCGAAGAATAGACTAGACCGAAGAATAGACTAGTTATTTATTCATTGTCCTAACTAAGCAAGATTAGGTCTTATAATATCGAGCATTGACAAATACAGCCTTGCCTAAAATGTCAGAAATGCCCAGAATAAAGGCAAGGTTTCTTTTTTGTCGAATATATATTTTACCCTTTATAGCAATTACTGAAACGTATTGAAAGCTTATTACCATATCACTCGCATAATTTATGAACTACACTTATATAAGCATCTAAAATCATCCTGAAAAATTTTATATATAAAGCATAACACTATTACTATTTTCAAAATGCAGAAATGTTAGGACAAAGTTTTAGAGTAGAAGTGTGCCTATGGCTGTAAGATAAAATGAACAGGCTTATATGGCAACATGCCTTAGCAACCTGTAATCAATGCAGGGACATCAGATCCATGGACAACAGTGTCCAGGATCAAATAATGGACACTCTGTATGCTAGGCTTAGGCAAGTGGGCTTCAGCCATGATGAGATCGATCAGATCTTAACAGCTCAAAATGTAACGAGCGAAGCGAGACAAGACCAGACTGTATTTTATGTTTTCCATACAATGTGGTCGTACCATCTGGAGCCGATTGGTAACTTCGTTTTCGTGCAGCAGGATCAGGATGATCATGGCTATCAATCGTCAGATGAGAGTCCTGATATGGGCGATGGTATGCCGTAAAGGAACTTGTCATTATTTTTCACATTCTTAAAAGATTCATATATAGTATTTCTTACACAAAATTGATTTTGTCGTGCCATAGAAAGTTGATATGTTCAAGGAGGTAATCCAAAAACCATTGAAATAAACATCTAGTAAATTTGGTTATTTTGTTTTAGTGTTGATCCTAGTACTGGCTTGCTGAAAATATTATTTTAGGTTTAAGAAAAAATAATGTCTTCTTTTGCTTGTATTTTTTGTCAAGGTGACACCACATTTTTCTGGTGGTGTTTCAGAACAGAAAGATATTCCAAAGCATTGTGTTATATGAGATTAGTGGATAGTCACTGATTTGAAACAATTGTCATTTAACTTTTTTTTTATTTTCAGATTTGCTAAAACATCCAACTGAACCTTTCAAAAGGGCGAATTCGATATGCTTAGAATAAACAACATTTTCGTGAACTGAGGACGAACTGAAACTATGTGTAATCAGGCCTCGTTTTCCATCGTTTTGGATATGCTTAGAATAAACAACATTTTAGTGTACTGTAGAAGAACTGTGTGAAACTTTATTTAGAGTTTTCGATATGTTCGGAATAAACAACTATACTTTGACAATTTGACATTCTGTCTATGGAAAAAAAAAACGATGTGAGGCTTAATTTATTTTGTCTACTTTATTTTAAGTATATATGCTTAATAATTATATATAAAAACAAAATAATTTCAAATATCAAAGTGGAGTTGACACTTTTAATTTTGTGCTATTCTCCTTTCAGCATCTTTTGTCAACTGTCATTATGTACCCCTTCCTTTAAAACGTCTCTTAATTGTAAAGACTGGAAACTAAGTATTTGGAATTCTTGGAAGATGCACTTTGCGAGGACTAGGAGGAGTGACATCTGCCTCCAAACCGGTTTAAGCCCGCCAGTAACTTTGTGTTACTGGTCGTTCCAAGTCGATACTTCTGTGGTGGTTCTTTCTGTTTTATGTCTTGGTGTTTAAAAATTTTTTGTGCTGTTGGCGCCTTATGTGTGTTTTCATATTTTTAGTTAAGTTAAGGTAACTGAGTGGCCACCTATTGGGAAAATAGCTGCTCATTCGGCTTACGATATGTTTCATGGTATAAGTACCTAATTGTTAGTTTGGTTTTTTCCCACCTCGGTTTTTGGAGTGGGAATCTTTTTCTGATTGCGCCTTTTCCTGATCTTTGCCTACTTGTACCTCCATGCTAGTTTCTTCAAGGCAGTCATAGTAATTGTCAGTTCTTATGGGGTCATCAGCCCCTTTCGGTACTCTCTCGGACAGAAGCTTCCTTCTATCCTTTGGTGAGAGAGGCTTTGGTGGTGCAGGAGGCTTTTCTCCTGCCGTTGGAGGTTTACCTCCTGTTGTTTTGTTGGACGGAGGGTTTTGAGCAGGAGGAGGTTTGCCTCCTGCTTGTGCAGGGGATGCTTTACTTCATGCAGTCTGGTTGGTACCAGAAGGGGCATCGCCTCCTGGATTTTGATGTGTTTTAATTTGAACGTCGTATGTTTCATCAGTCTGTGTCATGGCATCTACAAGTCTGACTTGTGTGCCAGCACTTCTGATGATGCTGGCATAGTTTCTGCTTGCAGTCGACGATTGCTGCTCAACGATTTTACGCGCTTCGAAGAATGAAAGATTTATGGTAATATATTTGATTTTAAGGATCAGCTTTTCTTTGTGCCAAGTCGGACAGTCACGTGAAAATGTGCGGTGTTGGCCACTCCAATTGACGCACTTTGCTGTTTTATCGCAGTTGCGATCATTACTGCAGTGTTTGTCTTCTCCACAATTTGCACATACTTTTTGCCTGTTACATCTGCTTTCGGGATGACCGAAAACCTGGCAATCGTAACATCGTAGAGGATTTGGTACGTATACCTCCACGTTCACAGATACGTATGCTGCTTTTATTTTCTTTGGCATAATTGGTGTATTGAATGTTACGAATGTCTTTAACTCCTTGACTTCTCAAATGATCTAGGATTTCAACGTCAGTGCAAGGAACTAAGTCCTCGCAACGAATGACACCCTTTGAACAATTGAGAGTTTTGTGCAGAGAAATGTTGACGTCAAGGTCAAATAATTTCTTGGTCCGTAGCAGGTTTTCGATGTTTCTTCTTTTCGACTTCAAGTAGCAGATCGCCCAATTTAAGCTTTTTGATACTCTTCGATTGACCTGCTAATGATACGATGCATTTCTCAATCACGAAAGGGGATAGATCTGACACTTTTCTCGATGAGTCTGCCGACTGAACGACTAAGATGCGCGGTACGTTCAAAGCTGAGTGTAACGTTACTTGTGCAATAGGCTGTCGAGTATCAGAAACCGAAGATTCATCTGACTCTTCAGGCCTTTGGCGTTTGTTTGAGTTCTGTGACGATTGATTTTCTGGAACACCCATAATTAAATGGATTAATGATTCATCTCGAATGCTCTCCGCCCTCCTTGGAGCCCTACAAGGGAACACTTAAAATGAGTGGCTTTCCTACTCAAAAGTGTTAGAGATACACAGAGATATACTCGCACACGCTTGAAGGCTACACGATTGACCCGTTGAGCCGCCGCCTTCTAGGAATGATAAAGACAGAAAAAAAGACGTCTATGGGCATATGGTAGGTATCAGGGACGATACTAAAAGACAAGAAGAGAAAGAAAAAAAGTGTTCCTAGGGCTTGGCGCGACAAAGCCGATTGACCATACCCGAGCCCGCATGGCCTCCCGTCTAGTTGAATTCAGGGCCAAAGTGATGCGTTGCATGCCGACCATGTCTGTCAGCACAGCCGACACACTCAATCACCAGGATCCCTTCAACCAAACGACACTGGTCGCAGCTCACGGCAAACGAGCTGCTCCTCTATTCGACCGGGTCTTATGGTTCCGCAAGAAGGGGGCGACCGGCCAATTCTTACCCGGGTCCGGCACGGGACTTTAAGTTTCAAAGCAATTGATAAGTAACAACCAAAATGTTAAGAAAGTAAATAGTATATTGCGAGCAAAGACGAGTTAAACGACGCAAAAGAAAACGGCTGAAGAAAAGTCAAGAAAAATCCACATTGACAACACACTAAGGAATGTTATTCGTGTTATGAAATTCATTTCTCCGAATAACGATATTGACAAGTTCTCTTATGAGTGCCTCGCGAACAGCGAAAAGCTAACAGAATTGTTTGATATTTTGAAGGACATCATGTTGCCCAACACTGTATCAAATTATCATTAGACATTGGATTATTTGTTTGCAATAGTAATTGAAGATCCCAATTTCAGGTTAAAACAGGCTGTTAGTTTGGTTTCTTCCTACCTCGGTTTTTGGAGTGGGAATCTTTTTCTGATTGCGACTTTTCCTGATCTTTGCCTACTTGTACCTTCTTAATACCCATGCCCATTTGGAAACTGTTCAAAAATCCATTGATAGGATAAAGAAAGGGACACAAACGACAGATAGAAAAGAAGCTTAGGGACACGTATGTAGACATTAAGGAAACAGAAGTTAGTTTTGTAACATTTTCAAAAATTTAGAGAGAGTTAGGAAAAAAAACTGTTTCCATTATCATGAAAGCTAAGGACAAGAAACTAGAACTTAGCGACGGCGACCTCTGTTTGGTAAATGGATTTTTCAATCTCTATTCTACTGCGTAGCTAGGGAACAGACCAGCCGTATTTCAGAGCATGCGGCTAGACATTTTTGAACTAGCAAACAGATGTCGCCAAATAAGACCTGATGGAATAGCATTTTATTTCTTAGCCACAGCAGATCACAACCCGGGAACTAGCGAACTCGCATACATATATGTTGAATAAGAAGTTTGGGAGTTGTTTAGAATTTATAGAAGAAACATTAGGAGAACCCCAGCAGCAGGAGAGGAAGACTGGTTTTTCTCAACTCAAACGGAAGACAGGTATGCTAGAAAAAGTGCCTTGAGAGGCACATATACCCCCGGCTGGTAGCCAACAAGCCCCCCTCCCTACCCCCCCCCCCCCAAAAAAAAGGCACATGCTCACCCCTGACATTGAACCGCAAATCCCCAATGAAAGACAGTACCCTTATCAAGTACATTTTAGAATAAGCAGTGTAAAGCATTTGGCATAGTGTAGTTTTAGAATGACATATCTATTTTAGAGCAGTATACAGAGCTGACTTGTATACTCAATCTAGGACATAATCACGAAGATTGAGGATCAGGTCCTCAGTCCTAGATTGAAATAAAAGTAGAATGTCATTCATAAAAGTGTCCTACATCTTGACCTCAAGTCCCACCCCCACCCCCATGCATGGACCCTTGGGTCTAGCCCTGACGTGGTACCTATGTTGTAAGCATGCATCCATTCTGATACATGGTTTTCAAGATATTCAAAATGACTTTGATTTTGATATAGATTCGTATATCCCCGCGGCGATGGGTCTAGAGATTTGTTCTCATTTTTGGGAAATGTAAGATCCCAGATAAGAGATTTTCTTCACTCTAGGATTCAAGCCACGCGATTATAAAATGGAACCTGTGTGTGCAGGTTGAAATGGGAAGAGAGGGAGTTGAAGATGGCGATGAGGCCATATCACAGCCGTTTTTTCGAAGTCTTTCTTTCGGAAGAAACCTGGAATGAGACGGCCTCAACGAGGCCCTTCAGAAGGTTTTCACCAGTATGGAGAAATATATGAGAGAATGTTCGGGGTGGTATCTCAAAAAGGTACTTAAACTTGAAATTCATACCGTTGTCTATGCCCCATTATCGGATTCAACTTTTATTCCCCTGCCAAACTCTTTGAGTAAAACAAATACCATTTTAAACATTCAAAACCAAGACCGAAAATGCTTTGTCAGGTGCGTCTTAGCCTCACTTCATCCCATTAGAGACGCATCAGAGTCGCTTCGCCACTATCTCCCTTTCGAACACCAATTAAATACGAATTGTATCGATTTCCCAGTCCCCCTAATACAATTAAATAAGTTTGATGATCAAAATCTGGACATTTCCGTCAACGTCTTTACATATGAAGACAAGGAAATCCTGCCCTTGAGAATCACATCACACTCAGAACGGCTACATCACGTCAATTTGTTGCTGTTGAAACAAGGGCAGAAATCTCATTATTGTCTGATTAAAGACTTGAACGGATTTTTATCTAGGACCAAGTCTCATGATGGAAGATGTTATTATTGTCCTTACTGCCTCCACGGATTTCATGCTAGATTATGCCATATTGCATGCTAGGTAAGGTTTAAATGCCTTAAGAAAGGGCTTTTTTAAGCAGTATAGACGAAAATAGAAGGTATTGTTCTCAACATACCGCTTGCTATCTGAAGCATATAAATTTAGTATGTCAGTTTCTAACGCTGTGTTTATAAGTATAAAGGAATATAACATAAACTGAACTACAGTTGTATAACCTGAACTACAGTTGAACAAAGCCAATATCTCAGATACCGAAGCCCTCCTTTTAGATCTACATCTCTCTGTTGCAAATGAATTTGTTTCTTCTAAAATTTATGATAAGACTTTGATTTTGATATAGTAAATTTTCCTTTTTTTGGATGGTGGCGTTCCTCGTCGTGCTTCTTATGGTGTATACATTTCGCAACTTATTAGGTTTGCTAGAGTCTGCAATCATGTTACAGACTTCAACGCTCGAAATAAATGTTTAACGGCAAAACTTCTCCAACAGGGCTATCGGTATCATAAACTTCGAAAAACCTTTTCTTAATTTTATCGTAGACACTATGGATTGATTTCCAAATATAATGTTGGGCAAAAAACATTTATTCATATTCACGGAACTGTAAAGGTGCACTCAGACTTCTTAGAATCTTAGTGAAAAACTTTTATTCTAATTCGCCAAACAAATTTTACCGGTTGATCCGGGTGCCCCGAATAAATAAGCGGGGGAACTCTACGAAACAACAACAACATGGCTCATTACTTAGGCCTACCCCACCCTCACCCCTGGTGGGCATGATTACAATTGATTGGTGCATTAACAACCACCATACCAACCAAATACCTTCATTGACTGTTTAGAAAATTTGGTATAATCTGGAGAAGTTGAGGTCTAACACAAACACACCGGCTCAAGAGAGAATTAGGTCATTGTGTCATTGTTGTTTTCATTTTTAATGCAAACGGGAAAAAGTTTTTACCTGTCGATCAACTCATCTTTTCGACCCGTCAGTCGAGCATTTCTTTTTCTAATCTCCGTGCGTAGCTGTTGTACCGTTAGTTTGCCGAATTTTTCCGACACTTTCTCATAACAATGACACAAGAATATGTGTATCCTCTCCACAACATACGCGGAAGTAAACCGGAAATAATCATGGACCAACACAGCGCTCGCGCCATCTGTCTTATGTAAGGGAGATAACCCGCTATTCATTGCCATTAACACATTTGACGTCGAAAAATGGATATATGACGTTGCATCGAAAAAATAACTACTAAGACTATTTTAAAAACGCACTGAAAACAAACAGAAATATCAAAATATTTCTAAAAGCGATTGAAAGGTACAAGTAGGCAAAGATCAGGAAAAGGCGCAATCAGAAAAAGATTCCCACTCCAAAAACCGAGGTGGGAAGAAACCAAACTAACAAGCAGGTACTTATACCATGAAAACATTTCGTAAGCCGAATGGGCAGCTATTTTCCCAATAGGTGGCCACTCAGTTACCTTAACTTAACTAAAAATATGAAAACATACATAAGGCGCCAACAGCACAAAAATCTTTTAAACACCAAGACACAAAACAAAAAGAACCACCACAGACGTATCGACTTGGAACGATCAGTAACACAAAGTTACTGGCGGGTTTAAATCGATTTTACATGGCCATAACCTCACCCTCAGCTTCCGCAGTTGTTCAGTGATATACAAGAAATAAGAAAAATCATATTAAGAAAATACTAAACATAGATACCAACGTTTAACATCAATAACGGCAAGCAGGGTGAGCAGCTATTAAAGGTATTAGGTGGTCACAGTGCTAGCTTGGACAGAACAAGTAAAATGCAGAGGGCTAAGTGAACAGCCAAATTATAATCGGGTGGCCACAAAGCCATGCAACATGAAACTCGTAATCGGAATAACTTTGATAAGTGTGAACCACTACAGTAGTACCGCCTTGGAACGGTTTGTTTTACACGATAATATGGTGATGTTTAAGTGATGTTTTTTTTCTTTGATAACTTAATATTTGCTTATTTAAAAGTCTACACAGCAACAATGTATGAATAAAACGGCAGCATAAAAAGGTTTCCAGTGACATTTTTAAGATTCTTCTTTATTGCAAATTTCGATTTCAGGGGTAACGTAATTTTTTATTACTGATAGGTCAAATTCGTTGCTGTGTTTTTGATTCCTCGATGCATCAACGTCCACTATAGTTAAACTTTGCGCACAGAAAAGACAAACGGACTGTGTTTTCATTAGATGCCGAAATCGTGACAAAAAGTAAGTGTTAGATTACTATAGTAGTTACGTATATAATACACATGGTCCAGAAGAATTAGTTTTTCCAAAGCCTCTTCTTCTTTTTATCTGAAACACAGCAATCAGTGTTCTATCAATGCTAATCAACAATGCCAACAATGAAGGCTTAAATGTATATATGATAAGGAATAAAAATAATTGTTAGATCCTTTGGAAGCAGTAAAAATACAAAGCTAGAAGATGGGCCATATTGTACAATTTCGGGTAATGAATCCCATGTCGAAATTAGCTTCACTCTAATTTTACTAATACACTTATTGTGATCAAGGATTGATCTTGTAATTGATATATGTGGAAAGTTTGAATTGCTCTTCTTTAGATAAACATACAAAGACTATTTTGGGGTTATAAATGTGTATAAAAATGGTCATCCCAGAAGACAGGGGCGAGTTGTTTTGCCATTTAAATCGTTTTAATTTTGGTTTTGTGTGTCAGTGTCTTTTTCTGTGTCTGCATTTTTATGTGCGTCTTCATATAACAAGTTAAGGTGTTTGAATGGAAAGCTGATCAATCGGCTTACTGCATGTTCTCTCTGTGTTAGTCTCTATTTTTGTATTTTCCCCATGGTCTGAAGGATGTGACTTTGGTTTTGATTGCGTAAGTGTCAAGCCTGGCTTCAACCAATCTTGTCAGTCCTTCAAGTTTGTAATATATGCACTCGTACTTTAACTTCAATAAGTACCGGTTCTGTCGGGGGAGAACATCCATCGACAGATTGCAATTTTTCCTGAGGAAGTTTAATATGTACCGGAAGTGAGCACCATCTCTTTTGATGAAGTGGTGCTTCTTCCTCTCTTTGGCCAGCACATACAATTTCGAATTTCTATCATTCACCAACGTGTGGTGGCGAAATGCCTAGCACCAAGATCCAAAGTTATTCTGTCCGCCAAAGTCAACACCACTCCAGTCTCTATTCATCTTTGCTTGTTACTATCGGCTCACTATGGTCAGACTCTTCTCCTTTCTCAAAATTGTTTATCTCCATCTTCATTTCTTCCGTCATTCTTTAAGCCATTCGTTCATCCTGTAATATCTTTGCTACCCTTTTCCTCTTTCTTTCTTCCTTCTTTAGAATTCTTGTTAGCTTTCTTCATAACTCTTCTGATGTTACCTCTTCTCACCCTCCCATGATAGTTTCCTGTAAAGGGCTGGAGTCTTTAAGACGGGATTTTGGCCTCAAAATTCGTGAAAAAATTATTGAATCATATTTCTGTGAGTAATACTCACGCATATAGTACAACGTACCGTGTTTCTAGAAATGACGTCAGAACGTCCGAAAAAGCACGTGACCACGCTATGGCGACGTCACTAAGCAAGATAGTCGCGCCATTTTCCTCAATTTTCAGCTATTTTCAAATGTTCATGTCGAAAATTAAGTACCGCACCACCCCTCGACCAAAATGAGATTTCGCATAATAAAAGAATAACGTCTGAACTTCTTATCACCAACGTTTTGTTTTGGTCGAGGGGTGGTGCGGTATCTAAAATTAGTAAAAAAGACATCGGCTTTCATGCAAAAAATACATAGAGCGTCCTTGACAACGCTGCGGAAACGTAAGAAAACAATTGTGCAACGTGATAAATTTTGCTTGTAAAGTACTGTTACTTCTTTGTACGAGTGATTTTCTATCTATACTGATCTTTTTAGTTCCTAATTGTTCTTTTTAATCTAATTAAGATCAAATCTATGCCTATTATTATCGTACTATAGCCTATACCCATGCGCTTAGTGCAAATGTCAGCGAGCGAAAGTGTTTGACTGTGTTTGACTAACAGTCGGTTATAGAAAGGGAAACGTATACATCAATAATTCAATTTGCTATAAAATGGCTACAAGTTACATGTTCTTTTTATTTCAGCGTCTCTCACGGCGTTTCCAACAAATGACGTCACGGAGAAAAAAACACGCACGCTGTGCTTGACGTCACGTCGCACTTGCTCGAATCAATTAAAATTATTTCGCAAACTAATACTTCTGCAGCCCTGTGTTGTTTACCACGTACGGCGGTCCTTATTGCAATCAGAGTGGTAAAAGCCGTTGATTTCTTTCCGCTTTGAATCATTTGACCATCTCATCCCTATGACGTGACGCGCGATGTTCGTACAAATTTGTGTAACACGACGTTCACGTTCCGTTTGATTTATTTTGCGCTTAGCGATGCATGTAGGCGTCAGATTATTTGATTGTGCGCTGCCATGTTTGTATTTTCGAGAGTTTTAATATTTCTTCTTTTTTCAAGTGATCCTCTTAAACTATTTTTTTTCTTTCTCCACTGCGCAGTTCTGTTTTAAGAAGCTGATGTGTGTGTTCCAATAAAAGTATGGTATCATGGCGTTCTGTGACGTACATTAACATGCGTTTACGTCAAGTGTGACAAAAATTCAGCCTTGATAAATAATTGATAAAAATAGCATTATTTGTCGCACGTCAATGGAAATAATATGATTTTAAAGCTTAGATCATGAGCATTTTAGTAATAGTATAGTATGTCTTGTTTTCTTGCATTAAATTTTCTTTATCTTACAATAAGGAAGATAACCCACTAAAAAACAACGCAAAAATCGCATGTGTGACATTTTTTTCAGCCAAAAGTAAAGATTGATAAGAGTTAACTTTTCAAAGTTTTATAAATATTTCTACATACATTTCAATCAGCTGTTTATGAGCATTTATTTGGTATAAAAATAGTCTTACTCGTTAAATTTGTGTAATAATCGTTTATTTTATTTTCAAGTGCACCCTTGATTTTCTCCAAAGCGTGACACTTTTGGTACCGACAGTTTTTTAACTGCCAAAAATGGAAATGCGGTCCGAAGTTAACTAAAATTATATCAGTGATGTCTACATGTATTGTCATTATCCCGCCGTATTTTGATGGGAATTGGTTAAAAAAACTTCGGAGATATACGTTTTCAAACCTTTTTAGCAATGCGCTTTTGTTACGCGTGACACGCTGTTTTGGCGTAAAAAATGCATTTTATTTGTATCTTGTTATAATTTGCGCGAAAAAAAACATGCATGATTGTTGTTATGCAATTGTCCATGCAAAGCGGATTATATATATAAAACATAGAAATTGGGCCGAAACTGAGTTTGTTATTGCGTTTTTACTGATACAGCAAGCATTGTTTTAAAACTTGTACGAACTTTGCGCGTCACGTACATGTCCAGTATGAGTACGAACTCAGTGTGTGTGGGGACACGTGAAACAATCAAAAGCTCTACTTACGGGTGTGCCGGTATTTAACAGTAATAAAACCGCCTCATCTCATACGATGAAACATAAAAGGATAATCAAACTGAATAAAAACAAAGCGGCGGCCCCCGTGGCTGAGCGGTTAAGAGCGCTGTCTCTTAATCATTCGATCATCTCACCGCTGTGTCTGGTGTAGGTTCGAGCCCCGCACTGGCCAAATGTGAGACAAGCCGTTCTGCTTGCGGATGCGCCAGTGTTCTCCCGTGTTCGTCCCACCTACTGATTGACCCGTCTCATATGAGCTGAAATAACCTTGAAAAGGACGTAAAACTTCAAATAAAATAAATAAATAAATAGATAAATAAATAAAAACAAAGTAAATAAACAAAACATGGCGATGCACCCCGTTTGATCTTTCTATGTGATGCTTTCCGTTGGGGCAATAGATGGACTGATTGTGCCTCCAGGCAAGGCTTCTAATCTCCTGAACGACCATCTGATTGCTGGTTTACCGCTCATGTCTGGTTCTGCCCAGGAAAAGTGGTATAGTCAAACGCATCCATACATATATGCCTTATTGGCTTTGTTGGGTGGTTATATTTATGAAGCATATTTTGAATGTCATGTCATCCTAATATTGGGTAAATGTCTCATAAAAGGGAGGCATCGTCCCGACATGACCATTGCTGTTGACTGGGACGTAAAACATCACTTCAAACAAACAAACGAACAAACAAAGCTTTCGCTTGGTTTTGGTATACTGATAGCGCATTGTTTTGGCTAGAATGAAACGTAAGAACAGACGACACAGAGATAATACAATGAAATTTACAATCCCAAACCGTACGAACATCACAGAAATGTTATAACGACAGAATGACTGTAAACGTATTCGATGTGAAATTATTTATGTACGTCTGTGTTTTTAAAACAGAAAATGTTTTCGTTAACATGTTTATAGAATTAAAATATTTTCATCTTCATGATTGAATCATTTAATGCATTTTATCATATTAATGAACTTAGAGCATTGATTAAGATAGTTCATCTAAAAGAAAACAATCATTAATAGTTTAAAGACTTAGATTTTCAAGGGAAGCAACGCCCACAAACTCATCACTGTTGGTAAACTGTTCCGCGGGCAAATGTTTGGTGAAGCTGAAGTAGGCATATCCAGCTATCTTTTATTTGGTCTCATATACAAACCACAAAATGTTAGCAGATATCAGTCAATCTCATTCATTAAAGCAAAACGTGGACAGAGTGAGGCGACAACAACTGACTTTCTCACCAAAATATTTGTTTGGTTTGTCGTAAAGCGTCAAGATGGTCATGTTGTCCGAATCCCGAACTATTTTAAAACGCAACCCCGCTCCCCAACAAAAAAGTACATGTAATAACAAACAAACCCAGAATAACATATATGCCTACATGTACATGTATACAGCTCAATATCAAAATTAAATTAGCCATATCAGTCATGTACATGCACATTCCCGTGTCAAATATACGAATACCAATAAAAAAAGATTCTCGTGAAAAATGTGTGTTCAGATTTGTTTTCCTTTCCTTAGTTTGTTTACTTCATTGCATGCTTATAATGGTCATGTGACGCTGCCTCCATTTTATGGAATTTTATCCAAAGTTTGAATGCCATGACATCCAAAATGTGCTTTAAATATACATGTGGCACTAAGGTTTATATGTATGGCTGGTTGACTTGAAACCACTTTTCCTGGGCAGGCTTAGACCTGTGCTGATCTGCGGCGTACGAGCTTTTCCCTGCATCTATTTCTTTATGGCCCATATTCCCACCGACAGCCCTTGTTTCTTTCTTTCTTTCAGTTTAGATATTCATTTATTTTATTTATATTTACTAAAACGCGCTGGGAAGGTCGGTGGGAGGGATATTGGCCACCGCAAATTGGGGCCTTAAGAAATAAATGGGTAAAAGTCTTCTTAAGTGGAGGGAGCGTCCCCCGACATGACCATAGTTGTTGACTGGGAAGTAAAGCATCAATTCATTAAAAAAAAAAAAACAGGGAAAAACTTTGCCTCGGCGTTAAACACTTGACTTGCTCCATACTCTTATACGTCACTTTTATGATAATGCGGTACCAGTTTAGACACGACACAAGAAGTTTATACCTACACATGTACATGCATGTGACATACACACAATTTCACCTCTTTAATACGTTAAACGATAAAAGTAGGCAATGACCAGGAAATGGTACAATTAGAAAGAAAGTCCCACTCCAAATACCGAGGTGAGAAAAAAATAAATTAACATCATATGCTGACATCATAAAGGCTTATTTTTGATTGGGTGTGTGTACTACTCATTGAAATGCAAACGTTTTCTTTAGGCCCACTTGCAAACGAAGCTGACGGTACAGGCTGACCTACATTTCTACCGATTTTACATTGGCGTATATGTGGTGAAGGCAAATAATAGCTCATATATGCGCCGCCTCATGGGAAAACCAGCAATGTGGTTTCCGAACAGGTCCGACACAAACCGACCTGTACAAGCACAGAAAAGATAGCTAGAAGCTTGAAATTTCGGATTTAAGTAGAAGAGGAATTGTACTATCCGGGTAGCGAAAACAAAGGCGCTGATCAGCTTCGCGGTGCGGTTACCGCGAAGCAGATCTGCGCCTTTGTTTTCGCCTATGCAGATTGTTGGTTTACCCATGTGGTGGCTCATATGTAATGGAGTAGCCATCTGCGCCAAAAATGTACACGCAGGCAGACAAATTAACCAAGAACCAATGGATCGACGATCTTACATTTACTTTGTTTGAATTGTTGCTTTACGCCCCAGTCAACAGATATGGTCAGCTCGGAACGTTGCCTCCTGGACCATTAAATGGGACCGCGTTCTACCAAACCGTTAATCAGTACTCAGGCGGGCGGTCAGTAATTTATAAGCTTAGCAGCCTATCTATTTTTAGTTTACCCAAAATGGGCAGGGTGCAATCTGCCATGCCTGGTATCGATGGAATAGGGGGTTAACGCAGCAAAGGGAAGTTCTTAGTTTTTCTTAACTTATTACATGTAAAGGCCTCTTCACGCATAATCGTGAATCTCTCGACGTAGACTTGCGTTTAATTACGAAAAATAGTTTTTGATTGTTAGATTTATTGCTATACGTCGCAGACAACAGCTATGGACATGTCGGGACGTTAGCTGTTGAAAGGGACGTAAAACAATAAATCAAACAAACTAAGCTCCTCCAAAAGGTGACCAATAAACATTCATGTTATATGTGCAATATTATGTGAAGTTCCAAGTAGTCACTTTGCAAGTAGGTGTCATTGTTGACTTCACCAGCCATCATTTCAGTTTTCTATACGGTATGTTTGGCGATACCTATCTTACAATATTTCAATATAACACTCAGTTGCCATGGGAACCACAATTAAAACATTACTCTCATCAAAATATTGTGACTCTGCAACTATGGCATTGTTATTTATCCTTCTAAACTGTAAACATAAGTTAGCACCACGCTTATTTTGGCATGTATATTGAAAACATTAATCGTTGCTAAGGCATGTCACGCGTTGCTATGTGACTTTTTATGGAAAAAATGACGTGCGTGAGGGTCATTCCTAACCTTAATGCATACTTCATCTGCTTTATAACATGCAATGGCAAGTTATGTTTCGCATTGGTGCTAAAACCTTAGAAATGACGTATCAACCTACCAAAACTTGGAATCATTGTAAAACACGTTGCTATGGTAACCGACAATGAAACGAATTAAAAAACACCATGTTTTGACACATTACATAACCATTACTATAAAAAGGATAGATAATGAGTAATTTAAAATTCAAGTCCATTAATAAAATAACCCATTACTTATTTTCGTCATAATTGTGGTTATTTTTCCATGTTGCTAAGGAATGTTAAGTGTTGCTATGACACTTTTGTTTTGGAACAGTGACTCTCATGGAGGTCATTTTCATTCTTAATGTATTCTTTATCTGCTTTAGAACGTTTTATGACAAAACATGTTTTGTTTCTGTCCTAGCACCTGAGCGACACATGTCTTATCGCTTCAAAACAGTAATCTTCGAAATATGCGCGTTGCCATGGTAACCAGCAATGCAACGAATTAAAACCACCATTTTTGTAATTGACTAATCGAGTACTATCATAACGTGTAACATCAGCCATTTTGAAGATGAGGCCAAAAACCGCGTCTATAGACCCCAGCCCAAATTTACATCATCTTCAATCTTTCTATTGGACTCCTTTTCTGCTTTGCCTCTCTCTATGTCTTTTCCTTTTAGCTCTTCTCTCCTTCTTTTGAGCACCCTGCATACTGCCACAGAGGCAGGGTGTCCATAAGTCATCAAACTGACAGGCGTATGTGTTGGTCGGGGTTCTAGCCCACAACCTCTGGATTATGGGACGATTTAACTACTCACTAGATCACTCGACCGCACAACAGGCCGTGGTTAAGGTCGTTGACTATCAGCGCTGTTAAAATTTGATTTATCAAGGACCAAGAACTCAGACAATCAGGTTTCAAGCCCCGTCCACTATATTACTCTCTTAAAGTTATACTGTGTTTGAGGGGAAGAAACACAGCAGACACACTATGTTGAAACAATGTCGAACCAATGCTGATGTAATCTACTTTGAAACTATGTTGTAGAATCAATGTCGGTTCTATGTTGTAGAATCAATGTCGAAACGTAAATCTAGATCTCATGGTATACGGAAAAGGGTAATGACAAACGTAAACGGTGCGCTACAATGAAATTGAACACTTCCCTTAATGATTTAGCTGTTAAACTAAGGATTCACGGTCGACATCCAATGCTGTCTTATCTTAGTTCTCTACCTATTGCTGTATTACGTTCCTTGGACACAGAGGCTAATAGATTTTACGATAGAAATCATCAAATGTATGACGCTGCACTGTTAACAAGATGTTATACTCAGCATGCTCTTCGTCCATTTATCGATTCCGAATCTAACCACATTAGAAGCTTTATTAAAATTCCTTTCATTAATAAAGGAATTGACTTGATTGATTTACCAAGCATATTCCAGGATAAATCAGTGTTACAGTCTATACCTACGTACTTCCAAAATTCAGAACCTCCTATTATTTGTTACAAATATAATAAACCAATCAGAAATACTATTTTTAATTTCAATAAACTTGTTTCTGATCTTGATATCCATGCTAATACTCCTAAGTCTTGAAATTGTAAAGATTCAAAATTTGTTTATCAACCAGCCGGACATATAGTTACTGGAAATTTAAAAATAATTTCGGATTCTAGAATTCGCAAAATTGTTTCTAAAGGTCCGAAATATAGATTCCCCTCCTACATCAATTTCGATAAATGTAGAGAGGAGATTGCATCTGCATTGAATGATTTCGGTAATCGATGGTGTAAACGAGATGGTGTTGAGGATAATGCTCTTAAAGAATGGAAAAGAAGTATCTTTACTATCATGGATAAACGTATACAGTTTTATTCACAAAATACTAATCTTTTACCTCCTAAACCTAAATCGTCATTTAGGCATTTGAAGCAGGGTATCCAAGAATTTCACAGAAAGTATGTCTTGGTTCCGGCAGACAAATCCGCAAACAATGTTGTTGTTGTCTGTAGGCTTCACTACGTTAACACCTTAAAACAGGAGCTGGATGGAACCAGGGCTTATCTGGAGACAGATACTGATGAGTTGTCTGTAGTAAATGCCCACTTAAACGATTTACCTGTTAAGTTTTCTGTTTGTGTCAATGAAGGCCAAGACAAACTTCCTACGATGTATTGGTTACCTAAGCTTCACAAACGACCATACAAAGCAAGATTTATTGCAAATTCTAGCTCTTGTACTACTACTGAACCTTCTAAATTATTAACTTCCTGTCTTACTGCTATCAAATCTCATGTTATAAGATACTATGAGATAGTGTATGAAACTTCAAATAAAAATTGGTTTTGGTCAATAAAAAATTCTGGTGAGGTGCTCAATAAATTGAAGTGTAGAGGGTTCCGTGTGACGAGCTTGTCCACATATGATTTTTCTACTCTGTATACCACTTTACCACATAATCTAATTAAAGAAAAACTTCTGGATTTGATAGAGTGGACCTTCAAAAGGGCATTAAAACTATGGTTCACTTTATTTGGCATGTAATGACAGAAAGGCTTTTTTCACATCCTCTAACCAAAGTCGGTATACACTTTGGTCATGTCAGAATGTGTGCGACGCCTTATCCTATCTCCTGGATAATATTTATATTAGATTTGGGGCCAAGTTATACAGACAAATTGTTGGAATTCCGATGGGTACAAATTGCGCACCTCTCGTAGCTGATTTATTTTTATACTGCTACGAAAGAGATTTCATGGATTCTCTTAACCATGATAATCAAGCTGATGTTATCGAGGCTTTTAATTCCACTTCTAGGTACCTCGATGACCTTTTGAACATTGACAACCCTTATTTTGAAGGTATGGTCAATCAAATTTATCCATCTGAACTACAGTTGAACAAAGCCAATATCTCGGATACCGAAGCCCCCTTTTTAGATCTACATCTTTCTGTTGCAAATGGATTTGTTTCTTCTAAAATTTATGATAAGCGCGATGACTTTGATTTTGATATAGTAAATTTTCCGTTTTTGGATGGTGACGGTCCTCGTCGTGCTTCTTATGGTGTATACATTTCGCAACTTATTAGGTTTGCTAGAGTCTGCAAACATGTTACAGACTTCAATGCTCGAAATAAATCTTTAACGGCCAAACTTCTCCAACAGGGCTATCGGTATCATAAACTTCGAAAAACCTTTTCTAAATTTTCTCGTAGACACTATGAATTGATTTCCAAATATAATGTTGGGTTAAAGACGTTTTTAAGTGAGGGTCTTTCGGAACCAGAATTTTATGGTGACTTGGTTTACAAATTTAAGAAACTTATAGGAAGTAATGATTTTTCTTTTCAGTTTAGAAAAATCATAACACGTTACAGACGTATAGGTTATAACTTGAATGTTATGCGACAGTCTGCATGCTTAGTGTTTAACCCAATCACGGTTGATAACTATGCTGCCTTCTTTAATTGCACGCCGGTGGGTCGGGCGTCAGACTCTATGATGGCCCCGACTTAAAGCTATTCATTTTAGTTGGTTGGGGTCGGAGCTTCTTGTCTGTTGCTTGGCCCACCGGGGTCCAACTGATGTTTTTCTTTAGCTCCGGAGTTAGTAGGTTATTTGGCGCCCAGGGATCTCCATCGTCGGGCAGCTTACTGAATCTGTGAGTCCTGGTTTTTGATTCATCAGGATGTTTATCATGATTTATTTGTTTGTTCTTGATAATCCATTTACTAGTTAGAGATTCACCACGAGGACCGAAGAACTAAATAAATGTTATGAACCACTGCAGAAGCTGAGGGTGAGGTTACGGCCGTGTAAAATCGATTTAAACCCGCCAGTAACTTTGTGTTACTGATCGTTCCAAGTCGACACTTCTGTGGTGGTTCTCCATCGTCGGGCAGCTAACTGAATCTGTGAGTCCTGGTTTTTGATTCATCAGGATGTTTATCATGATTTATTTGTTTGTTCTTGATGATTCATTTACTAGTTAGAGATTCACCACGAGGACCGAAGAACTAACTAAATGTTATGAACCACTGCAGAAGCTGAGGGTGAGGTTACGGCCGTGTAAAATCGATTTAAACCCGCCAGTAACTTTGTGTTACTGATCGTTCCAAGTCGATACTTCTGTGGTGGTTCTTTTTGTTTTATGTCTTGGTGTTTAAAATATTTTTGTGCTGTTGGCGCCTTATGTATGTTTGCATATTTTTAGTTAAGGTAACTGAGTGGCCACCTATTGGGAGAATAGCTGCTCATTCGGCTTACGAAATGTTTTCATGGTATAAGTACCTGATTGTTAGTTTGTTTTTTTCCCACCTTGGTTTTTGGAGTGGGAGTCATTTTCTGATTGTGCCTTTTCCTGATCTTTGCCTACTTGTGCTTTTTCAGTGACTCGAAAAGATTCAACAATGTTTAAACGTTGACTGAATCAACATTAATTTAACATTATTTCAACGATGTGTTTCTCAATGGTGATTCTATTGTTTCAACATTTTGTGCAAATGCTGATTTAGTGAATCAAATTGCTTCAAATTTCTTCTAACAGCGTTTGTTTGTAAGGTGGCCATTTTCTCTTTGACGTGACGCGCAAAGTTCGTACCATTTTGAAATATTGCTTGCTGTATCAGTAACAACCAAATCACAAACTCAATTTCGGTCCATTATCTATGTTTTATATATCAAAATAATCCGTTTCATATGGACAATTGCATTACAACAACCATACATGTTTTTGATTGCGCAAATTATAAGATACAAATAAAATGCAAATTTGTCGCAAAAACGGCGGTCACGCGTAACAAAGGCGCATTTCAAAAAGGGACCAAAACGTGTATCTCCGAAGGTTTTTAACCAAATACCATCAAATATGGCTGGAAAATGGCAATACATATAGATATCACTGATACAATTTTAATTAACTTCGGACTGCATTTCCATTTTTTTGCAGTTAAACAATGGTGCAAAAAGTGTCATGCTTTGGGGAAAATCAAGGGTGCACTTGAAAATAAAATAAAAGTTAATTACACAAATATACGTAACGAGTAGGACAAATTTTATGCCAAATAATGCTCATTTAATGCTGATTCAAATGAATGCAGAAATATTCATAAAACTTTGAAAAGTTCACTCTTTTAAATGTTTACTTTGGTCTGAAAAATGTCACACGTGCGATTTTTGCATTTTTTGAGTGGGTTATCTTTCTTATTGTAAGATAAAGAAACTTTAATGCGAGAAAACAAGACACACAATTCTATTACCAACATGCTCATTTTCTAAGCTTTAAAATTGTATTTTTTTCATTGCCAGGCGTCAAATAATTATTTTTTATAAACTATTTAATAAGACTGAATATTTGTCACACTCGACGTAAACGCATTTCAAAGTACGTCACAGAACGCCGTGCTGTAGTTTAATTGGAACACACATTTCAGCTTCTTAAAATAGAACTTTGTAGTGGAAAAGAAAAATAGTTTAGAAGGATCACTTGAAGAAAAGAAGAAATAACAAAAATCTCGAAAGTACAAACATGCAAGCAAACAATTTAATAACCTTACACCTACTGCTCAGCACATCGTGCGTCACGTCTTTACCAATCTATACTGAACAAAAAAAAAAAGAAACGCAACAACTATATTCTACTTAATTTTAAGAAAACTATGATAGAATCAGAAGTATCGTCTAAATTAAGGAACGGAGAAGACCATGTAAATATTTTCAACATATTTACTGTATTTAACAGTCGGAATTATTTCACAAGATATCATCGTGTACATTTGATTATTGTTTTTATTAGCCATTATATATTTTCATTCTCTGAATATCTGTAGATACTTCCCAGTATTTGTCCTTGCCATGTCAATCTTGGAGCAATAATACAATTATAGTGCAATAAGCCATAAGGTGCTTGCATGTGTTTACAGCCCATCTTCAGATACATAGAAAATGGAGAACCAGTCATGCAGTGGTCCAAATAAGCTGAAAAAGAAACGTCAAAACCAAAAACTGGTAACGCAGAACAACACATTGATGTAGAGAGGGAGGCTCGGGAGGCAGTTATGCATCTAGGGTGTGTCGCTAACGAAAAGCATGTTCTTGGGCAGCATGTTTTACAAATTGGGCAGTATAGAGGGAAGTCCAGTACAGGTAACTGATAGGCCACCCCTTGGGGAATAGCTGCTCACTCGGCTTACGATATGTTTTCTTGGTAAAAGTACTTAAGTGTATTTTTCCCATCCCTCGCTTTATGGAGTGGTAATTTCTTTCTGATTGTGCCATTTCCTGATCATTGCCTACTTGTACCTTTAAACAAAAGCTTCACTTCTACTGTTTCATAAATTTGTGGAGCAAAGCTCATTAACATGTGTACATTGTGCTATTATAATTGCATTTTCATTTCATATCATTATGTTTAAGAAGTAATTTTACTTTACGGTGAATTATTGTGATTAGCGGGGATGTTGGAGGGCAGATTGGGATGTATTAATTCAAGACAGCACAGCCTGAGTGAATTAAATACGCATCTGCCTGACAATTACACGTAAATCAAATATAATTCACCGTAAAGAAAAAATAATTCTGTTCTAACATGACTAGTAAAAATGTATGGAAGGCAGAAGCCGTCAAAATATACGTTTTCAAATGAAACAAGCAAATTAGAAATAAAACAACACATTTTCAAAGGTAAATTCATAAATGAAACGTGCAATTTAGAAATAAAATAATGCACTTTTAAACAAAATAATCCGTGATGTCACATGAAAGAATACGTCAGAAGACATACTTTGCAATAAACAAGCCAATTACAAATGAAATAATGCTCATTCAGGGGAAATAAACGGCAAAATCACATGAAAGAAGTTTTCAAGTAAAGCACTAGGCTGAATTAAACGAAAGCTACAGCTTTATATACATCATTATTGTCTACATACGAGAAACCGAAAAAAGACAAATAATACGATTCCACATGAAACAAAGCATTCGCAAATGAAACAAGCTGGTTCCACACGAAACAAAGCATTCCTAAATGAAACAAGCCGGTAATATTAAAGTTGCATACTGATAGTCCAACGGTTACCGGAAGATTGCCAGTCAAATCGGCACAGTCAAAACGGCCCAATAGGAACCTTAGTTGAAACGGTCAACTTTTCAATTTGTGTAGGGTAGGGACAGCAGTGTTCAAGAAGTGAACAGGTGGGTACTCTGTGTACGGCGACACGGTTGAATGGACTAAAGGAAGTTTCCGCAAGACAGTACGTAATGGTAGGAACAGAACAGAGCAGAAACCAAATGGCTGCCAAAATATCTGTAATAAAATAAAATTATAGATTGTATATAGAGTAGGGTGGGGTAGGGTCTTATATAAAGCCGTAATAAAATTTTGGACCGTTTTGGTAGGTGGGCACTGTTGACTTGGTACGTTTTTACATGTGCTGTTTTGACTCTGGTTCCTTTTGACTCTGGGCCGTTTTGGTTATGGACCGTTCTGACTGTCTACCGTTTTAAAGATAAGACGTTGATCCAGATAAGACGTTGATCCAATCTCTAATAAACACCCTTCCGATCCCCCGATCCGAGTCTATTCTCAGCATTCGAGTCGTTGGGACGATTAGGAGCAAAATGCATTGGGGCGAAACGACTTTGCTACTTAAATAGAATAGAATAGATGAATACATTTATGCGAACTAATGAAGCACACTTACTTTGTGATTTAATGAAGCACGCTGCATACATCCTCGCCGCCATTAATTCAAAAACTTCAAAGCGGAAACGGAAAGACTGAAAGTTAGCCTCTACGAACTGGTTGCGAGTCAATAATGAACCAAATAAGCGATGCTGTTCGCCTGCTAAACCAGGCTGCAGATCTGCTAATAGCGTCTGTTAGTGACGGTGAAGCCCAACCAACAACCCCGGGGCAACGAACCAACCACAAGTGCCTCCGACCACAGTGGCAGTGCCCCCAACTGCCGCATCGACCCAAAGTCAACCAACAAACCAAGCTATTCAAGAACACAGACGGTTGTTTGGAATAAGGACAAATCCGGGGGTATTCAAAAAAATTTATTTCAATGCATATGATTGGCCCTGATTGGGACACGTGCACTACCAGTCTCTATTGTCGGGTCTGGATCATGACATGTCAGCTCTAATCGTCTTTGAGTAAAAAGTGTTATGGGGTACAGAGGTTGGGAATTACAAGTCGAGTCAGTGGAACAAATCGCACTACAGCCATACTTGTCATGCCTTCATAATTTCATGTTTTTGTTTTTAGCTCACCTGAGCCGAAGGAGAGGGAATAAGTTTAAGACACCGGACTGATGAGGCTCGAAATAAATGTTTAACGGCAAAACTTCTCCAACAGGGCTATCGGTATCATAAACTTCGAAAAACCTTTTCTAAATTTTATCGTAGACACTATGAATTGATTTCCAAATATAATGTTGGGTTAAAGACACTTTTAAGTGAGGGCCTTTCGGAACCTGAATTTTATGGTGACTTGGTTTACAAATTAAAGAAACTTAAAGGAATAAATGATTTTTCTCTTCAGTTCGGAAAAATCATAACACGTTACAGACGTATAGGTTATAACTTGAATGTTATGCGACAGTCTGCATGCTTAGTTTTTAACCCAATCATGGTTGATAACTATGCTGCCTTCTTTAATTGCACGCCGGTGGGTCGGGCGTCAGACTCTATGATGGCCCCGACTTAAAGCTATTCATTTTAGTTGGTTGGGGCCGGAGCTTCTTGTCTGTTGCTTGGCCCACCGGGGTCCAACTGGTGTTTTTCTTTTGCTCCGGAGTTAGTAGGTTATTCGGCGCCCAGGGATCTCCATCGTCGGGCAGCTTACTCAATCTGTGAGTCCTGGTTTTTGATTCATCAGGATGTTTATCATGATTTATTTGTTTGTTCTTGATGATTCATTGACTAGTTAGAGATTCACCACGAGGACCGAAGAACTAACTAAATGTTGTGAACCACTGCAGAAGCTGAGGGTGAGGTTAGGTACCTGTAAAACCGGTTTAAGCCCGCCAGTAACTTTGTGTTACTGATCGTTCCAAGTCGATACTTCTGTAGTGGTTCTTTTTGTTTTATGTCTTGGTGTTTAAAATTTTTTGTGCTGTTGGCGCCTTATGTATGTTTTCATATTTTTAGTTAAGTTAAGGTAACTGAGTGGCCACCTATTGGGAAAATAGCTGCTCATTCGGCTTACGATATGTTTCATGGTATAAGTACCTGATTGTTAGTTTGTTTTTTTCCCACCTCGGTTTTTGGAGTGGGAATCTTTTTCTGATTGCGCCTTTTCCTGATCTTTGCCTACTTGTACCTTTTCCTCACTTATAAGTAGGAGAACTGACCTAAATCTGGTCTCCTTGTATGCATCAGAACCTCTCCTCCGCATTACTGTAAGAATTTTAAAGCCTGTGCCCAACCACAAAACACAAGGAGATGTAAAATAGGATGAGGGTCTGAAAAAAAAAACGACGAGCTGCTGGCCATTTTAACATTATTCTGAAGGGGGTAGCACGGTTATTTCACTCGTGGGACATAGCAATTTCACTCGTGGGACATAGCAAAGATATTACTGCCGCGATATTACTACGTCACATGATAGGATACTGCAAAGGCTCAGTAACGATGATCAATACCGCAGAGGAACCAGTCTAAAAAACCTTCTACAAGACGCACAACCGAATGATTAAGCGACCCTATAATCCGCCAAGACAGTAGTCTGACAGGTCAGCCGTCAAAATTCATTTTTGATACCTGATTGTTTATCATTTTGACGTCTGACTTTTGAGGTTTCCACATTTTCAGCCCGTGAATGGTGCCCGGGCTGAAAATGTGGAAACCTCATGAAAAGTGGTATATCTAAAAATGTGGAAACCTCCCTATATTGAGACGAAAATGTGGAAACCATTTGTATTTCCTAGTGTCTTTATGCCCAGGCTGAAAAAATGTGGAAACTTTTACCGAAAAAAGCACATCTAGGTTCATATGGTGTTATCCCTGTCTTGGCGGATTATAAGGTTGCTTAATCACGCGATATGCAAATTAGTCACGCGACTGGCAGATCGCTGTAAACATTCTACTTGATGCACAAATGCCTCTTTTTTATAACTCAATATGAATTATTTTTCTTGTTAAAATCGATAGAAGAAAAATATTTTATGTGCCGAGTTCATATTATATTATGTAATAAATAAGATAAACGTATATTTCTTTCATTATTGACCCTACAAATCAGTTTTTGAAGATTGGAGATGGAAAGAAAGAAGAACAAAAAAGATTGTCTTCCAGCAGTTGCGCCCCTTGGATTTAGGTGTCGCTTTACTCAAACTTAGACTGGTTATTTCTGCTTTCTATTGCATTTGAGACGATGGAACGAAAATGGCGTCAACATCGCATAGAATTGAAGTGCACCTGCTTTTTCAGTTTAAAACGGTGATATAAACGATTCCCTGTAGGATTAAAGTATATGGGGGCTTCCTAGGAGTTTCGTACTACGCATGAAGGACACTAATTACAACTGTCATCAAAGGTAAAGTTAAAGAAGTATCGTTTTCGGCTTCGTACTGGGGAATGTTTTTGGTCAGTAAATCTTGTTGACCCCATGGTCATTTTCAAGCCCAGGTCAAGACAAACCGGGACAAATGGAAGGAACAAAGTATCCTATTTTATGCAGGAGGCATGTCTGCTTATTTTGAGACCCATATTTCCAGTCTCCGACTTTTGTAAAGGAGTTTTCAAGACCCCAGTCCGGTGTTTTAAACTTATGCCCATGGAGAGATTATAGTATACCCATGATCCGGCAATTGAAACATCTTCTTCTCTGAAACCGCTTGGCCAATCAAAGCCAAACTTCACATGGAGCATCCTTCGGAAGGGGGAAAGAAAGTTTATATAAATCAGGGTTTTCCCTCGGCTTTGTATTCCAGGAGTCCTTGGGACTCACAATTTTATTTTTAGCTCACCTGAGCCGAAGGCTCACAAGTGAGCTTATAGTATACCCATGCTCCGGCGTCCGTCCGTCGTCGTCCACAATTTCAAAGACCTTCTCTGAAACCGCTTGGCCAATCAAAGCTGACGTAAAATTGACAATTATTGCGTGAGAGGCCGTACCATAATCAATGAAGCGATAAGAATGATTGTGCTTACCCTGAATAGACGTGACCATCTGTTGAGGGGAGTTTGGCTGGTGTGTCGTTGGCTGAGGTGACGTTGACTGGGGTTTCGTGACCCTCTGTTGAGGGGAGGTTGGCTGGTGTGTCGTTGGCTGGGGTGAGGTAGATACATGTAAGCGTGACGTGGGTGTTTCCAGTGAAGTGTCGCCATCGGTAAAAAATCTAACCTCTCCCGTCGACGTGATCGTAGCAGACTGTAAAGGCCTACATAAAGAGAGAAATAATACTAGTTCTTTTTTTAAGTTCCATTTGGCAGTTTGTTTGTTCGTTCGATCGTCTGTCTGTTTGTTTGTTTTCCAAATCACTATGATAGCGAAGCGTTTGCTCTTGTAACATGCACACTGATTACAGAACTTCTCATTACGATTGTACAACCGGTGTGAAACGTAACGCCAAGTACTTCCTTCCGTTAATTAGATTGCATGTGCATATATATTTATTTAGTTTATTTATTTATTTATTAAAATGTACTTATTACACTTCACCGGGACGTCACCGCCGAGTTTAATATCGATAATGCCCGGCCTGCACAGTGTAACCACCTGCTCGCTCGTCGAAACTATCAGATGTACCGCGACACCACGAACCTCCCTCACTCCCGGGTGAACTTCTAATATTAAATTCCTTCTTCCCCTGACGTCTATACAGGCGCATTTATCTTTACATTCATATCGTCTTGTGCCGGCTTCTTTACACGTGTACACGGTATTGCATCCTTGTGCACTTGTGCATGCCAACGTTGAAAACAAAAGCAAAACGAAACAAAACATTTTTTTTCTAAGCCTTCGTCGAACACGAAATGGGAAAGAAAGCAAAAAGATTGTAACATAGCTTAAGTAACTACAAAATGATACTTGTCATTAAACAATAGGCTCGTAATCATTTAATTAGAAGGTGTAAAGGCGTATACTTTTCAGTTCTCACCTTTTAAAACAGATTAAAAGCTAATTAAATAATTATGTCTAGGTCATATGAAATGACCCGAATAAAATGCATTAAAACGAACAAAATGGAATGAAATTGTAAAAGAAGGTCTGGGGATGGGCACCGTGGAGAGGGAGTGTTGGTTTGAAGTGGCAAGGGGAACGGCGAAAGAGTCTGTTGATCAAAGAGAAGAATTATGCATTTCAATTCCCGATAGAATTTGGGGGTCACCTGGTATCGTAATTTGGAGTTTTGGTGGTATCGTGTTCTAACTGATTTGACATTTGACACGAAAAATGGGCATAATTTTGAACAAATTATGAAATAAACGCATTTGCGGTTTATTTTGTTTTGTTGTTGCTAAAAGACGAACCGGCGTTATTGTTCGTGTAAAAAAGGCGGCAAAATAGCTTGTAAAAAGGGTAAGAGGGGTCCAGCAGATTATCACACTCGCCCATCATCGGAGAAATAGCAACAACAACAGCACCGACAACATGGCGTAAGCTTATTTATTGTATTTATACATATATGTTAATAAAAACTTTAATAATTTGAAATCTACAATATGGGTAAATATACACTAAAACTTCAGAAAGATCCACTAGAATTAATTACTTAGTCTTCTTTGCGACCGGTTTCATCCTTGTTTTAGATTAACATGGCATCAATGATAAGTTTTTAACAAACGTTTAATTTTATCATTCTTTTCTTTCCAATAAATTACAAGCAACCCAGGATATAGTGGTTTTAGTGGTTTAAGTATCGACGTTTTGTATCGGTAAAAAAATGTTTACTATCTAACAGCACATTTTATTTTATGAAAAAAAAAATCCTATTTTCCCGTATTTATTTATTTATGTCAAATGCTTAAAATGAAAAAGCTTTGTACTTTTGTATTTAGAATTGAAGACATAGAACAAGAAAACAGAGGCAATGACGAGGAAGACTCAGCGGTATCGGATATTTCAAGGTAAAGTATTTATTCATTAGTTATTTTTTTTATTTATTTGTTTGAATCAGTCCGACACAAAAAAAATCTTGTCATAAATTTTTGTCATGCAGTATTCAGTAGATTGCTGGATGTTTTTGTCGCTGATAAACCCAATCATACTATCGTAAGCATAGCCGGGTCTGTGGTCTTATTCGAACGCATGCACACTGCTTAATCTATTTGTGTTGTTCCTTTTTTCAGTGTGGGGAGTATAGAAATGATAGATGAGGAAGAGAGAGACCCAATAGAGGAGCCGGAGGATGGGGTGTTGGAGTTGTAAGTAGCTGTTATAATGTTGTTCATGGTTACGACTAAGCGATATACATAAAATAAAAGGAAAGATCTAGTATTTATAAATATAAAATAAGACAAAAACTGAGCTCCCTGTAAGATCAATCGAAGTTTTAATGAGCCGGACCACACATCATTGTTTTTTGTCGTGTTCTGCTTTATAGTCTACACAAAATTGTACCAGTCATGAGGAGTCCCAGCAGTGCCGAAGGTGTAACGTTTTTTTTTAAATTAAAACCGGGACTACCTGATATAGTGCAGTGTTTCCCCACCCCCACCACACCACACATACATAAAATTTGACCACCGGAGTGCTGGGCGTTTTAGCGATGATTTTAGAAATTGAAAAGTTAATAGCCCGGCTATTCCGCGGGCTCCATAGGGTCATGGGATGCAAATGACTGGTGCATAACTAGGCAAGCTAAGGTGCCGAATGTATACATTGTACAACAATCTTTGCTCTATCATTTTATAATACTGTGATATTTTTTACAGGTACATTCAGCTCCAACAGCTGATTCTATGGCTCCTTGAAGAGAATGCCATCGAGCGCATTCGACTCGACGAGATGTTTGAGACGGTCATGCGAAAAATTGTGTACTACAGAGACTAGAAAAACAAAAAAGGAATATACTATAAGACTGTCAGTTGTCTCAATTTGTCACATTGGTCTCAATTAAAACTTATTCTTAAAATGGTTAAATATTTATAGTTTTGCGACTACTGGTACATTGGAATTACATCATCATTTATATTTTCGGCTTGGTGTTTTAGCACTATAAGTGTCGTTTTCGCTCGTAATGTGCGCTAATTAGAACCATAGTTTGTTACCTTGACTTTCAGTTATTTTAAAAAGTTAAGCGCACTGTGCGCTAATTATTGTGTAGTTCTTTTTTGCTGTACTACCCTAGCTGTCCCTCGTTGCTGTTACAACTTTCTACATGTTCTTTTATAGATGTAACTTTTTGCTCTTTGTTTCTTTTTTTTTTTTTGCTCATTTTTTCTCGTACAAAAAATAAATACACATTTACTAGACTATAAAGTTATCGTTTTCTATTACTATCGTTGGGGTACAACCTGGTGCTTGGATGCAATGCACTAAGAACTACTGGCTACAAAGTGTTGGTGAAATGCAGCATGAAGTATGAAAAATGACATGTCCATTTGCCTTTTTTCTTGAATAGTTTTGCCTGGCTTTTTTGTGAAACAGGAAGAAAGTTCACAGTATGGCATTCCTTTAATCTAAGAAGTTCCCTACATTCGCATACAAACTTGCATTGTGCACACTAAGAATATATTATACATATTAGAATAAATACGGTAATGTTACGAAATTACATGTCACTCACAGTAAAGTTTAAATATCTAGGAAGAGTAGGCTCATTTGTGACATGACTGAAACATTGTTGAGTGGTATGTTATGCCTAATACCAACCAATAATGTTTGGTCTATAAGGTTTTGTCAAATCTTTGTTTTAGTACCATCCTGGCAAGTTCAACGTTCGGCAGATGATCAAGTGAACGAATTTCCGAACAGAGACAGAGGCTACATTCTTTCTGACTTGTGTGATTTCATCCCATATTCTTCCTTGGTGCCAGACGACCTTCACTGTAGAATCAGGATATCCTTAAAGTTGTTTAATCAGGTACTCACCCTTGAATTGTGGGTATTTATCCAATCATCAAGAACAGCTGTTTTCATTCGATTTTATTCCTAACTTTTTCTACTCATATTTTTACAAAGCCATCAATTATCTTTTTTAAATTTAAAATTAGCTGGGTCAAGAAATGCCATGTTTTTTTTATTTTTCTGACAAGATCTTAACACATTCCGAGCTGAAGCAAAAACAATGATGCTGATTAGCTGGCTCAGTTACCTCATGAAGTGGTTCTAACCATTACCCACAATATTTGTTTGAGTGTGCCGGAAAATAAAGAAGTATTGGATTATGAATACCCCCATAAGCCCACATTTTTACTGCATAAAAGTGGGTGTAAGGGGATCTCATACTAGCTATTAGTAGTTAGAAACTGAAGGATGGATCCCACCCGGGGAGCCACATGCACCCACCGGGGGAGCCACATGCAAACCCACAACAGCCACAATTGACCGTAGGTTGTGGGTTTGTAGGCTTGGGTTCATCCGGGAGCCACATGCACCCGCCGGGGAGCCACATGCAAACCCACAACAGCCACAATTGACCGTAGGTTGTGGGTTTGTAGGCTTGGCTTCATGCAGGACAATAACTTTTTTAAAAGTACTTCAACAGGTGGGCGATTTCAGCCTTATAGCATTGTGATTTGGTTGTATTTCTATGCTAGTACAAGACTTGTTTCAGTTCTGATTGATTCAGCTCCTTCCCATCACTTTTTTTTTCTATGCAATTTACACTGCATTCAGCATTATTTCAACAGGTGAACGATTTCAGACTTCTTGCTACTAACGCCAACGGGCAACATCATCATCGCTTTTCATGGTTTTTCTCTTTCTTTTTTTATGCAGTTTAGGGTTATTTCAACAGGTGAACGATTTCAGACTTTTTGTCTTCGCATGTAAAGGCATACAAACAGGTGAACGATTCCAGGCTTGCGGGTTCTCTAGCATTTTGCTTCGATTAGAATTGAAAAAAAGCTCCTGTTCACACTTTTTGGTATATTGGTTATCAGTTGATTATCATATGATGATGACGGGTTATACGGTCGTAGTAGCCCATGTCATTAAGTCACGACCTTAAATGAACTCATCTCTAAGGTTTAGTGAATCTTTTGAAAACTTTATACATAATAAAATCATGAATGAAATAGTATCCAGGTGACACTTTTAACCCATTTAAGCCTTGTCCTTCGTATAATTGTGAAGACAAAACGGTCTGGACTCGAATCAGCTGCAAAGTTTAATATGTATTATAACAATGTCGAACCTTTATTGTGCCTCTATGCCTTGTACATGTAAATGATACAAAGACACATGTAATAGGCCATAGCAGAGGAGTTGCTCCGTAAAACATTGACGCTCGCTGTCCACATCATTGAAATCAATGGTATGATTTCAAAACAGATTATGACGTGTTTTGAGTAGTATCTCTGTATCATTCAGCCTCATACGCACTTGACTCAATTTGCGTCAGTCATGATTTCTTTTCAACTTTTTCGTCACACCCCTACCTTAATTTAATTTCCATTCTTCCCTTAGTGGGGCTCGTGGGCTGGCAAATCCTTTAAATACAGGTTCACCAAACAAGAAATCATTTCCAATTTTAACAACCTAACAAATTTTTATTTCTGCTGTTAACTTTTATAAAATAAAAAAGATGGATTTTAGTATTATCGAAGAGATGGATAGCCATTGTCTTACTTTGTGTGAGGTCATTAAACAACTCAGGCAGCAAAATGAAAGGCTCAGAATGATGATCCAAAAGCTTTTTGATCAACATTTGAAAGCCACAGTCGAAAGCGACACAGAATCCATTATTTGTGATTCTGATATCACTAGTGACAGTGACTGGGAGTGGTTATGAAGAGATAACAAATATGTATTCAGACATTAGTGATGCTGAAAACGATGAAGACCAGACAATGCCAGTGGTATCTGATGCTTACGGTCCAGTGGTATCTGTGGCTAACAGCCACCAAGAGGTGACCAGAAAACGGAAATTCGATGGAAAATATGCCATAATCTCTTTGAAGAGATGTCGGCTGGGTGCTAGCCAGGGACTAAGCTTTGATAGAAAGAACTTTCTCAAAGATGTTCACTAGGTACTACCCCCACCCTCAGTAGCAGCCCCTGGTGAGAAATTGTCATTTTGGCATTTCCCCAGTAAACTATTTTGATTCTGGCATGGGGAGAATAATTTAATTTTTTTTTGTCTTTTTAAAGCGTAACTTGACTTCACCAAGCCTCTGACTAGGTTGTTATCTAAACTGAAAGAGACACAAACACGAAAATCTACAACTATTTTTTTATCTAAACTTTCTAATCAGAACAAGTATTATAAACTATAACAAGTATTATAAACTATAACAAATGAGGTATTATCAAACATGTTTTATAAAACTCAAAATATTACAAAACTAAATCAACTATACATGACTTCTGAGGTTGCATATAACATTTTGTCTAATTTTCAAGTACACCCTGCAGCACCATGTCTCTTAAGGCCAAATATATAAATTTCATAAAAAAGTGTCATGTATCATTATCACAAATTTCTAAAAGTTAAACTCCTAGAAACAGAAGCATGTGCAAATGGTGCTGTTAGGAAAGCAAACTTAGCAGGAAAAATTTTGATCTGGGTTTGCACTGTTAAGTGCTGTGATACACACACCGGTTTATTATGCATTTATATGTAGAGCATTAAATTTGCTTGGACTAGAGTGTAAACATAACTGCACATATCAAATTATGACAAACATAAATCAAGTAACAAATCAAATTATGGCAAATATTATAGGCAAGACTACAAAACTAAGTTACATGTATACAAACTATACTGAGCATCTGTTATGTAAGAATATAAAAAAACCCCTGAACATCTTTTGTGTTGCATAAGTATATAAAATACCCTGGGCATCTTTTATGTTGTAAAAGTATAGCAATACCACAAATCTACTCACTCACAACCATCATATAATAGCACCGATGATAATTATGACCTATAATCTGTACCACCTCATTTTGGCAGCATGTTTTAGTAAAACAGCAAAAGTTTTGTTATAAAAATAATAACACATCTACTGATGCATTTGCATTAACTTGCTTCATTCCTTTCCAGATGTGCCACTGACTTGACAGACATGACACTATCCTGCAGAGACACCCAGACATTGAAGAAATGTGATACATAATCAACAAAATCAATAAATCACACGGGTTTCACTGATTACCTAGAAGAAGTAAATGTACTTCTATTGTACACCATAGATCTATTTTCAACCTCCTGATCATAACTGTTCACATCTGTCAGATGAGACTGCCACTAGGTAATCTGTGCTATCACTTGAATCAATCAACTAATTGATCATGATTAAGGAATGATAATAATTGCTTTAAAAAAGGAATGATTTATTAAAAATACTCTATGCTAAATAAAAATGCTCACAAGACTGAGCTATGTTACACCATAATACTCCTAAGCTTTCTATACATCTGTCAAAAAAAAAATAAATAAATAAAACCTTCAGATAGCAATTTTAACATTTTGAGCACTGAGCAGTGTAAATTTTGTGCTCAGTTTAATTCAAATGGAAAAGTTAATATTTTATGAGCTCTGAGCAAGTTAAATTTTGTGCTCAGTTTAATTGAAATGGAAAATTTAACATTTTATAAGCACTAAGCAGGTTAAATTTTGTGCTCAATTAATTGAAATGGAAATATGTTAACATTTTGAGCACTGAGCAGGGTAAATTTTGTGCTCAGTTTAATTGAAATGGAAAAAGTTACCATTTTATGAGCTCTGAGCAAGTTAAATTTTGTGCTCAGTTTAATTGAAATGGAAAATTTAACATTTTATAAGCACTGAGCAGGGTAAATTTTGTACTCAATTTGACTGAAATGAAAAAAAAAAAAAAAAAAAAAAAAACAACATGAATTGAGCAGGATAAATTTTGTGCTCAGATAAACTCAGATGGAAAAAAAATATATGTATCAGAGACCTTTTTAACCACAGAACCCTAATAAAACATCAGAAAAAAAGTAATTAGTAATGATACAGCTCATTGTGAATGGTCAAATAATTTAGGCTTCTTTATTAGTCTTATTTCAAAAACAGCCACAACCTAAAGCTTAGGAGCATTATGATATGAGCCGCGACGCTAGAAAACCGGATTTTTACATATGCGAAAACTAAGGTGCAAATCAGTTTCGTCTGACTGCACAGCCTGGTTTATGTCAGACCTGGTCCGAAACCCAGAAGACGGGTTTTCTGACGTCGCGGCTCATATTATGTCATATCAAGGAATGTTCATGAGAAATGGTGTATGCATGATTCTTACAGTGAAACGGATTTAATGACTTTATGAAAACATAAGAAACACAGTTTAACTTTGTTGTAAATGGTGTAAGGGACTGACTAACAAACCATAAATGGTACAATTCCTCTACTTTTTAAATGGTAACTTTAAAGCTTTCATATATATACAGTACAGAACAGCACTGATTGTGCCAAACCTGAGGGAAAGAACTTGTAAAATTAGTGAACCTTGAAAGATCTAAAATACTGGTATGGTTGGAATAAAACATGCCTTGTATAATTGAGACAGTTATATTAATAATACATGAGTCTTTCTGGAGCTTTTCTTGTCCTTTGAGGGTATCTTGGTGGTAGAGGAGGTGGAGGAGGAGCAGGTACATGAGCAAATGGATGTAAGAGTCTCTGCTTGTGACTTTCAAGTTTGTTGCAAATATATGCGTAACAGTTAACAACCAAGCGCTCGGCGAGCCTCTGCGCAAGGTTTCTTATTATGTTTAGAGTCTGTCATAGAAGCCAGGCCACAGCAACAAATGCCATGTTTGTGACATCATCTAGAACAAATGTAAATTTAAACATGTAGATAGGCTGAAATTTAACATTAGTTTATCTATAAATATGGCCAGACCAGACATTAGGGACCAAGTTCAGAATACTCTACCAATCAAAAAAGTCACAAACAGAGAGAGGCTATATATACTCATGTAGATGATTTTTTGATGAATTTTGCTATCTTTCACTGCACTTTAGAAAATTATAAAACTTTGCTTTTTGTAGCTTCTGGAGTAGATGTGAATATTGTTTCTTCTGAGGCTTGCAAATGTAAAATTGACCCGCTAAGTTGTTCAATTCTTGACCCGCTAAGTCGTTTGATTCTTTGCTGCCGCGCACAACACTTGATTCTTCTCCGGCAGACTACGATCACCACCAACAAAGCAGAGCCAAGTGCTATGCTTAACCAAAAGGTGAGGGGTTTCTCTGTTGATGACAAAAAATAAAAGAAAATGAAATGATATGACACATTGCTTAGAGAAAATGCAGTATGAAATATGTACATGAAAACTAAATGAGTAAAAGATGATATTTTCCTAAGGGTTAATCATTAAACCCTGTGACAAGAGGGATTTGATTTTGTCAGCATCAGTTCACAACCCATCTTTTATCAGCCTTAGTGTTTTCAAAATGCTTCTGAGTATACAGGCTCATCCACTGCTATACCTGATGGTGATGGCTCAAGATATGTTTCTTCTGAACCATTCCTTATTAAGCTAGCTGATGTCATTTCTATTTCATTCAAATGAGCTGAACTTGGTAAGTCAGATGAATAAGACTGAATGTAGGACAAATAAGATTTCTTTTTCTTTAGCCAGACACACAAAAAGATGTTGCAAATTAATGCGAGGAAAAGAAGGGAGCTCAAAACAGCAATCGTAATAATAAAATACTTCAAATGATACTTGTCAGGTTGTACAGGTGGCGTTAACAATCTTATGGACACAAATGTATAGTTAGTCATGTACACTGCATTATCTGTATGCAATTCTGTTGTTAGGGAAGTAGTTGAAAAACTTTGTTTACCAAGGGTGGCCGGGAATGTCATAGTGTCTGTGTTGTCTGCCGTGCTGCTAACTCCAACATCACTGTCCATTGTCGTAGCAGGTTCAGGCTCTTTAACTGCTGTTGGCCCTGCGGTTGAAGGCGTGGCCGCTGCACGGATACTGGTTCCTGTGGTGGCAGCAGGGACACTGGTGTCGGAGTTGGTAGAATGAGCAGGAATCTGTTTCATGAAGAAGAAAACAAATAAACTTAATATTACTATGCTATATAGGCTATATAATGCTTCAAAAGAAAACAATTATTAAAGATCATATACATGTAAATATATGCTTAGAAACTATCGATTACAGAAAGAGCTTCTTTGCCTGTTTTATGCTCTTTCAATAAATAGTAAGGCATCTCTGTTGCAATGCTTAAACTGAACCATAAAACATAATGTTACTTACACAAGAAACACTTGGCTGCCCCTCCGTCTCTACAGAGATAGCCTGCACATTCTCCACGACATGTTGGCATTCCGTGTACATGTCCAGAAACTTAGATTGGATTTCTAACGTGTTAGCATTCACCAAATTTCTAAAGTTTACTGCACTATTTGTGAGCCTGTCAAACTCGATCCTTCTAACTTCTCGATTCTCACCGCTAGAAACATACTCTCCCACACTCTGCCATTTACAGATCAAAGTGTCAGTGTCGTCTGGCGACTCACACACATCTCTAAGCTGAATCCTTTTGGCAGTCGCATGCACACAAATGAAACTTATCCAACATGTCCAAAACGCAATTTCACAGAGCTCCATTTTTGTTTTAGCCTAAAAATAGATATAATGCGCCCCCTATCTTATCACGATCGATAACTCTTCACCTGGTCCGCCTTTGGTTACACTACAATGCGAAATCACACTAGGCTGCGAAATTAAAGTCATTTCCAACCTTGATATATGAAATGTAAGAAAAGAGTGTTTTCACCTCGGCGATACTTAGAGGATATCCGTATTTTACTTCAGAAATATATTAATGACACCTCAGATAACATCGGCTAGTACAAATGTCTATATACAAAGCATTTCCCTTCAGACAATCAGGGCCTGATCCCTACCTGTTAAACTCTGCTGAAATGCAGTATGCTTATGCATCGAAGTTTACTTCTTTTGTGAGAGCTAGGGGCTAATCTTGCCTGATTAAGCCTGCTGCGATAATGTCAGTTTGGTATTTCACCAGTAAACTATTCTGATTATAAGCATTACTAGCGTTTAGTTAGTATTGGTGGTATGAAACTCAGATGAAACACCAAAACGACATATTTTTACCAGGGTCTCCATCATCCTTATGTATGCTACCATTATTTTGAAGAAACAATATGAAAGCAAATCAAGAAGAAAAAAAGTGAGCAGGGTTTTAAGAATTTATTTGAAAGCTAGAAAACATATATATATTAAATAAAGATGTACTGAATTGGCGAAGGTAGGTTTCGAACCCGCAGACTTCGGCTTCGGCGCCTAGCTATACAGGGCCATCCCCTCTACCGACTGCGCTACTACGCTCCTTAAAAAAGGAGTTATCATAGCTCAGGTTTAGAGGCGATTTCCATGCATAACCCGTCTGATAGGTTACTATTTTTGTTGTGCAAGCACACTCGTCTATATACATGGAATAACTGGATCCTATGGATAGGATGCCAAAGCTTGGAAATAATATTTTCGTATCAAAGATATACAAACTTCAACAGCTATTCCTACCAAGATCATTTCTGATACAAGTACATCGGAAAAATTATAAAGTAGAGAAATAAAGATGTACTGAATTGGCGAAGGTAGGTTTCGAACCCGCAGACTTCGGCTTCGGCGCCTAGCTATACAGGGCCATCCCCTCTACCGACTGCGCTACTACGCTCCTTAAAAAAGGAGTTATCATAGCTCAGGTTTAGAGGCGATTTCCATGCATAACCCGTCTGATAGGTTACTATTTTTGTTGTGCAAGCACACTCGTCTATATACATGGAATAACTGGATCCTATGGATAGGATGCCAAAGCTTGGAAATAATATTTTCGTATCAAAGATATACAAACTTCAACAGCTATTCCTACCAAGATCATTTCTGATACAAGTACATCGGAAAAATTATAAAGTAGAGAAATAAAGATGTACTGAATTGGCGAAGGTAGGTTTCGAACCCGCAGACTTCGGCTTCGGCGCCTAGCTATACAGGGCCATCCCCTCTACCGACTGCGCTACTACGCTCCTTAAAAAAGGAGTTATCATAGCTCAGGTTTAGAGGCGATTTCCATGCATAACCCGTCTGATAGGTTACTATTTTTGTTGTGCAAGCACACTCGTCTATATACATGGAATAACTGGATCCTATGGATAGGATGCCAAAGCTTGGAAATAATATTTTCGTATCAAAGATATACAAACTTCAACAGCTATTCCTACCAAGATCATTTCTGATACAAGTACATCGGAAAAATTATAAAGTAGAGAAATAAAGATGTACTGAATTGGCGAAGGTAGGTTTCGAACCCGCAGACTTCGGCTTCGGCGCCTAGCTATACAGGGCCATCCCCTCTACCGACTGCGCTACTACGCTCCTTAAAAAAGGAGTTATCATAGCTCAGGTTTAGAGGCGATTTCCATGCATAACCCGTCTGATAGGTTACTATTTTTGTTGTGCAAGCACACTCGTCTATATACATGGAATAACTGGATCCTATGGATAGGATGCCAAAGCTTGGAAATAATATTTTCGTATCAAAGATATACAAACTTCAACAGCTATTCCTACCAAGATCATTTCTGATACAAGTACATCGGAAAAATTATAAAGTAGAGAAATAAAGATGTACTGAATTGGCGAAGGTAGGTTTCGAACCCGCAGACTTCGGCTTCGGCGCCTAGCTATACAGGGCCATCCCCTCTACCGACTGCGCTACTACGCTCCTTAAAAAAGGAGTTATCATAGCTCAGGTTTAGAGGCGATTTCCATGCATAACCCGTCTGATAGGTTACTATTTTTGTTGTGCAAGCACATTCGTCTATATACATGGAATAACTGGATCCTATGGATAGGATGCCAAAGCTTGGAAATAATATTTTCGTATCAAAGATATACAAACTTCAACAGCTATTCCTACCAAGATCATTTCTGATACAAGTACATCGGAAAAATTATAAAGTAGAGAAATATATATATATATATATATATATATATATATATATATATATATATATATATATATATATATATATATATATATATATATATATATATATATACAGATAGGAATTTCTAAAACAACAGTAAATATGTATATGGACCTTCAAAATTTGGGGGTCACCTGGTATCGTAATTTGGAGTTTTGGTGGTATCGTGTTCTAACTGATTTGACATATGACACGAAAAATGGGCATAATTTTGAACAAATTATGAAATAAACGCATTTGCGGTTTATTTTGTTTTGTTGTTGTTAAAAGACGAACCGGCGTTATTGTTCGTGTAAAAAAGGCGGCAAAATAGCTTGTAAAAAGGGTAAGAAGGGTCCAGCAGATTATCACACTCGCCCATCATCGGAGAAATAGCAACAACAACACCGACAACATGGCGTAAGTTTATTTATTGTATTTATACATATATGTTAATAAAACCTTTAATAATTTGAAATCTACAATATGGGTAAATATACACTAAAACTTCAGAAAGATCCACTAGAATTAATTACTTAGTCTTCTTTGAGACCGGTTTCATCCTTGTTTTAGATTAACATGGCATCAATGATAAGTTTTTAACAAACGTTTAATTTTATCATTCTTTTCTTTCCAATAAATTACAAGCAACCCAGGATATAGTGGTTTTAGTGGTTTAAGTATCGACGTTTTGTATCGGTAAAAAATGTTTACTATCTGACAGCACATTTTATTTTATGAAAAAAAAAAATCTTATTTTCCCGTATTTATTTATTTATGTCAAATGCTTAAAATGAAAAAGCCTTTGTACTTTTGTATTTAGAATTGAAGACATAGAACAAGAAAACAGAGGCAATGACGAGGAAGACTCAGCGGTATCGGATATTTCAAGGTAAAGTATTTATTCATTAGTTATTTATTTATTTATTTGTTTGAATCAGTCCGACACAAAAAAATCTTGTCATAATTTTTTGTCATGCAGTATTCAGTAGATTGCTGGATGTTTTTTTCGCTGATAAACCCAATCATACTATCGAAAGCATAGCTGGGTCTGTGATCTTATTCCAACGCATGCACACTGCTTAATCTATTTGTGTTGTTCCTTTTTTCAGTGTGGGGAGTATAGAAATGATAGATGAGGAAGAGAGAGACCCAATAGAGGAGCAGGAGGATGGGGTGTTCGAGTTGTAAGTAGCTGTTATAATGTTGTTCATGGTTACGACTAAGCGATATACATAAAAATAAAAGGAAAGATCTAGTATTTATAAATATAAAATAAGACAAAAACTGAGCTCCCTGTAAGATCAATCGAAGTTTTAATGAGCCGGACCACACATCATTGTTTTTTGTCGTGTTCTGCTTTATAGTCTACACAAAATTGTACCAGTCATGAGGAGTCCCAGCAGTGCCGAAGGTGTAACGGTTTTTTTTTAAATTAAAACCGGGACTACCTGATATAGAGCAGTGTTTCCCCACCCCCACCACAACACACATATATAAAATTTGACCACCGGAGTGCTGGGCGTTTTAGCGATGATTTTAGAAATTGAAAAGTTAATAGCCCGGCTATTCCGCGGGCTCCATAGGGTCATGGGATGCAAATGACTGGTGCATAACTAGGCAAGCTAAGGTGCCGAATGTATACATTGTACAACAATCTTTGCTCTATCATTTTATAATGCTGTGATATTTTTTACAGGTACATTCAGCTCCAACAGCTGATTCTATGGCTCCTTGAAGAGAATGCCATCGAGCGCATTCGACTCGACGAGATGTTTGAGACGGTCATGCGAAAAATTGTGTACTACAGAGACTAGAAAAACAAAAAAGGAATATACTATAAGACTGTCAGTGTTAGAAATTGTGTAGGCCTACTTAAATCGTTAACTTTATTAACATGTTTTACACTACATTGGTCTCAATTAAAACTTATTCTTAAAATGGTTAAATATTTATAGTTTTGCGACTACTGGTACATTGGAATTACATCATCATTTATATTTTCGGCTTGGTGTTTTAGCACTATAAGTGTCGTTTTCGCTCGTAATGTGCGCTAATTAGAACCATAGTTTGTTACCTTGACTTTCAGTTATTTTGAAAAGTTAAGCGCACTGTGCGCTAATTATTGTGTAGTTCTTTTTTGCTGTACTACCCTAGCTGTCCCTCGTTGCTGTTACAACTTTCTACATGTTCTTTTATAGATGTAACGTTTTGCTCTTTGTTTCTTTTTTTTTTTTGCTCATTTTTTCTCATACAAAAAATAAATACACATTTACTAGACTATAAAGTTATCGTTTTCTATTACTATCGTTGGGGTACAACCTGGTGCTTGGATGCAATGCACTAAGAACTACTGGCTACAAAGTGTTGGTGAAATGCAGCATGAAGTATGAAAAATGACATGTCAATTTGCCTTTTTTCTTGAATAGTTTTGCCTGGCTTTTTTGTGAAACAGGAAGAAAGTTCACAGTATGGCATTCCTTTAATCTAAGAAGTTCCCTACATTCGCATACAAACTTGCATTGTGCACACTAAGAATATATTAGACATATTAGAATAAATACGGTAATGTTATGAAATTACATGTCACTCACAGTAAAGTTTAAATATCTAGGAAGAGTAGGCTCATTTGTGACATGACTGAAACATTGTTGAGTGGTATGTTATGCCTAATACCAACCAATAATGTTTGGTCTATAAGGTTATGTCAAATCTTTGTTTTAGTACCATCATGGCAAGTTCAACGTTCGGCAGATGATCAAGTGAACGAATTTCCGAACAGAGACAGAGGCTACATTCTTTCTGACTTGTGTGATTTCATCCCATATTCTTCCTTGGTGCCAGACGACCTTCACTGTAGAATCAGGATATCCTTAAAGTTGTTTAATCAGGTACTCACCCTTGAATTGTGGGTATTTATCCAATCATCAAGAACAGCTGTTTTCATTCGATTTTATTCCTAACTTTTTCTACTCATATTTTTACAAAGCCATCAATTATCTTTTTTAAATTTAAAATTAGCTGGGTCAAGAAATGCCATGTTTTTTTTTTATTTTTCTGACAAGATCTTAACACATTCCGAGCTGAAGCAAAAACAATGATGCTGATTAGCTGGCTCAGTTACCTCATGAAGTGGTTCTAACCATTACCCACAATATTTGTTTGAGTGTGCCGGAAAATAAAGAAGTATTGGATTATGAATACCCCCATAAGCCCACATTTTTACTGCATAAAAGTGGGTGTAAGGGGATCTCATACTAGCTATTAGTAGTTAGAAACTGAAGGATGGATCCCACCCGGGGAGCCACATGCACCCACCGGGGGAGCCACATGCAAACCCACAACAGCCACAATTGACCGTAGGTTGTGGGTTTGTAGGCTTGGGTTCATCCGGGAGCCACATGCACCCGCCGGGGAGCCACATGCAAACCCACAACAGCCACAATTGACCGTAGGTTGTGGGTTTGTAGGCTTGGGTTCATGCAGGACAATAACTTTTTTAAAAGTACTTCAACAGGTGGGCGATTTCAGCCTTATAGCATTGTGATTTGGTCGTATTTCTATGCTAATACAAGACTTGTTTCAGTTCTGATTAATTCAGCTCCTTCCCATCACTTTTTTTCTATGCAATTTACACTGCATTCAGCATTATTTCAACAGGTGAACGATTTCAGACTTCTTGCTACTAACGCCAACGGGCAACATCATCATCGCTTTTCATGGTTTTTCTCTTTCTTTTTTTATGCAGTTTAGGGTTATTTCAACAGGTGAACGATTTCAGACTTTTTGTCTTCGCATGTAAAGGCATACAAACAGGTGAACGATTCCAGGCTTGCGGGTTCTCTAGCATTTTGCTTCGATTAGAATTGAAAAAAGCTCCTGTTCACACTTTTTGGTATATAGGTTATCAGTTGATTATCATATGATGATGACGGGTTATACGGTCGTAGTAGCCCATGTCATTAAGTCACGACCTTAAATGAACTCATCTCTAAGGTTTAGTGAATCTTTTGAAAACTTTATACATAATAAAATCATGAATGAAATAGTATCCAGGTGACACTTTTAACCCATTTAAGCCTTGTCCTTCGTATAATTGTCAAGACAAAACGGTCTGGACTCGAATCAGCTGCAAAGTTTAATATGTATTATAACAATGTCGAACCTTTATTGTGCCTCTATGCCTTGTACATGTAAATGATACAAAGACACATGTAATAGGCCATAGCAGAGGACTTGCTCCGTAAAACATTGACGCTCGCTGTCCACATCATTGAAATCAATGGTATGATTTCAAAACAGATTATGACGTGTTTTGAGTAGTATCTCTGTATCATTCAGCCTCATACGCACTTGACTCAATTTGCGTCAGTCATGATTTCTTTTCAACTTTTTCGTCACACCCCTACCTTAATTTAATTTCCATTCTTCCCTTAGTGGGGCTCGTGGGCTGGCAAATCCTTTAAATACAGGTTCACCAAACAAGAAATCATTTCCAATTTTAACAACCTAACGAATTTTTATTTCTGCTGTTAACTTTTATAAAATAAAAAAGATGGATTTTAGTATTATCGAAGAGATGGATAGCCATTGTCTTACTTTGTGTGAGGTCATTAAACAACTCAGGCAGCAAAATGAAAGGCTCAGAATGATGAGCCAAAAGCTTTTTGATCAACATTTGAAAGCCACAGTCGAAAGCGACACAGAATCCATTATTTGTGATTCTGATATCACTAGTGACAGTGACTGGGAGCCCTCTGACTCCGATATCGAGTCAGAGGGTGGTTATGAAGAGATAACAAATATGTATTCAGACATTAGTGATGCTGAAAACGATGAAGACCAGACAATGCCAGTGGTATCTGATGCTAACGGTCCAGTGGTATCTGTGGCTAACAGCCACCAAGAGGTGACCAGAAAACGGAAATTCGATGGAAAATATGCCATAATCCCTTTGAAGAGATGTCGGCTGGGTGCTAGCCAGGGGCGAAGTGAGGTAAGTTACTGCTTTGATAGAAATAACTTTCTCAAAGATGTTCACTAGGTACTACCCCCACCCTCAGTAGCAGCCCCTGGTGAGAAATTGTCATTTTGGCATTTCCCCAGTAAACTATTTTGATTCTGGCATGGGGAGAATAATTTAATTTTTTTTTTGTCTTTTTAAAGCGTAACTTGACTTCACCAAGCCGACTAGGTTGTTATCTAAACTGAAAGAGACACAAACACAAAAATCAACAACTATTTTTTTATCTAAACTTTCTAATCAGAACAAGTATTATAAACTATAACAAGTATTATAAACTATAACAAATGAGGTATTATCAAACATGTTTTCTAAAACTCTCAAAATATTACAAAACTAAATCAACTATACATGACTTCTGAGGTTGCATATAACATTTTGTCTAATTTTCAAGTACACCCTGCAGCACCATGTCTCTTGAGGCCAAATATATAAATTTCATAAAAAAGTGTCATGTATCATTATCACAAATTTCTAAAAGTTAAACTCCTAGAAACAGAAGCATGTGCAAATGGTGCTGTTAGGAAAGCAAACTTAGCAGGAAAAATTTTGATCTGGGTTTGCACTGTTAAGTGCTGTGATACACACACCGGTTTATTATGCATTTATATGTAGAGCATTAAATTTGCTTGGACTAGAGTGTAAACATAAAGGCACATATCAAATTATGACAAACATAAATCAAGTAACAAATCAAATTATGGCAAATATTATAGGCAAGACTACAAAACTAAGTTACATGTATACAAACTATACTGAGCATCTGTTATGTAAGAATATAAAAAAAAACTGAACATCTTTTGTGTTGCATAAGTATATAAAATACCCTGGGCATCTTTTATGTTGTAAAAGTATAGCAATACCACAAATCTACTCACTCACAACCATCATATAATAGCACCTATGATAATTATGACCTATAATCTGTACCACCTCATTTTGGCAGCATGTTTTAGTAAAACAGCAAAAGGTTTGTTATAAAAATAATAACACATCTACTGATGCATTTGCATTAACTTGCTTCATTCCTTTCCAGATGTGCCACTGACTTGACAGACATGACACTATCCTGCAGAGACACCCAGACATTGAAGAAATGTGATACATAATCAACAAAATCAATAAATCACAGGGGTTTCACTGATTACCTAGAAGAAGTAAATGCACTTCTATTGTACACCATAGATCTATTTTCAACCTCCTGATCATAACTGTTCACATCTGTCAGATGAGACTGCCACTAGGTAATCTGTGCTATCACTTGAATCAATCAACTAATAATTTACATGATCATGATTAAGGAATGATAATTATTGCTTTAAAAAAGGAATGATTTATTAAAAATACTCTATGCTAAATAAAAATGCTCATAAGACTGAGCTATGTTACACCATAATACTCCTAAGCTTTCTATACATCTGTCAAAAAAAAATAATAAATAAATAAAACCTTCAGATAGCAATTTTAACATTTTGAGCACTGAGCAGGGTAAATTTTGTGCTCAGTTTAATTCAAATGGAAAAGTTAATATTTTATGAGCTCTGAGCAAGTTAAATTTTGTGCTCAGTTTAATTGAAATGGAACATTTAACATTTTATAAGCACTAAGCAGGTTAAATTTTGTGCTTAATTAATTGAAATGGAAATATGTTAACATTTTGAGCACTGAGCAGGGTAAATTTTGTGCTCAGTTTAATTGAAATGGAAAAGTTAACATTTTATGAGCTCTGAGCAAGTTAAATTTTGTGCTCAGTTTAATTGAAATGGAAAATTTAACATTTTATAAGCACTGAGCAGGGTAAATTTTGTACTCAATTTGACTGAAATGAAAACAACAACAACAACAACAAAAAAACACAAAACATATTTCTATGAATTGAGCAGGATAAATTTTGTGCTCAGATAAACTCAGATGGGAAAAAATATATGTATCAGAGACCTTTTTAACCACAGAACCCTAATAAAACATCAGAAAAAAAGTAATTAGTAATGATACAGCTCATTGTGAATGGTCAAATAATTTAGGCTTCTTTATTAGTCTTATTTCAAAATCAGCCACAACCTAAAGCTTAGGAGCTTAATGATATGAGCCGCGACGCTAGAAAACCGGATTTTTACATATGCGAAAACTAAGGTGCAACTCAGTTTCGTGTGACTGCACAGCCTGGTTTATGTCAGACCTGGTCCGAAACCCAGAAGACGGGTTTTCTGACGTCGCGGCTCATATTATGTCATATCAAGGAATGTTCATGAGAAATGGTGTATGCATGATTCTTACAGTGAAACGGATTTAATGACTTTATGAAAACATAAGAAACACAGTTTAACTTTGTTGTAAATGGTGTAAGGGACTGACTAACAAACCATAAATGGTACAATTCCTCTACTTTTTAAATGGTAACTTTAAAGCTTTCATATATATACAGTACAGAACAGCACTGATTGTGCCAAACCTGAGGGAAAGAACTTGTAAAATAAGTGAACCTTGGAAGATCTAAAATACTGGTATGGTTGGAATAAAACATGCCTTGTATAATTGAGACAGTTATATTAATAATACATGAGTCTTTCTGGAGCTTTTCTTGTCCTTTGAGGGTATCTTGGTGGTAGAGGAGGTGGAGGAGGAGCAGGTACATGAGCAAATGGATGTAAGAGTCTCTGCTTGTGACTTTCAAGTTTGTTGGAAATATATGCGTAACAGTTAACAACCAAGCGCTCGACGAGCCTCTGCGCAAGGTTTCTTATTATGTTTAGAGTCTGCCATAGAAGCCAGGCCACAGCAACAAATGCCATGTTTGTGACATCATCTAGAACAAATGTAAATTTAAACATGTAGATAGGCTGAAATTTAACATTAGTTTATCTATAAATATGGTCAGACCAGACATTAGGGACCAAGTTCAGAATACTCTACCAATCAAAAAAGTCACAAACAGAGAGAGGCTATATATACTCATGTAGATGATTTTTTGATGAATTTTGCTATCTTTCACTGCACTTTAGAAAATTATAAAACTTTGCTTTTTGTAGCTTCTGGAGTAGATGTGAATATTGTTTCTTCTGAGGCTTGCAAATGTAAAATTGACCCGCTAAGTTGTTCAATTCTTGACCCGCTAAGTCGTTTGATTCTTTGCTGCCGCGCACAACACTTGATTCTTCTCCGGCAGACTACGATCACCACCAACAAAGCAGAGCCAAGTGCTATGCTTAACCAAAAGGTGAGGGGTTTCTCTGTTGATGACAAAAAATAAAAGAAAATGAAATGATATGACACATTGCTTAGAGAAAATGCAGTATGAAATATGTACATGAAAACTAAATGAGTAAAAGATGATATTTTCCTAAGGGTTAATCATTAAACCCTGTGACAAGAGGGATTTGATTTTGTCAGCATCAGTTCACAACCCATCTTTTATCAGTCTTAGTGTTTTCAAAATGCTTCTGAGTATACAGGCTCATCCACTGCTATACCTGATGGTGATGGCTCAAGATATGTTTCTTCTGAACCATTCCTTATTAAGCTAGCTGATGTCATTTCTATTTCATTCAAATGAGCTGAACTTGGTAAGTCAGATGAATAAGACTGAATGTAGGACAAATAAGATTTCTTTTTCTTTAGCCAGACACACAAAAAGATGATGCAAATTAATGCGAGGAAAAGAAGGGAGCTCAAAACAGCAATCGTAATAATAAAATACTTCAAATGATACTTGTCAGGTTGTACAGGTGGCGTTAACAATCTTATGGACACAAATGTATAGTTAGTCATGTACACTGCATTATCTGTATGCAATTCTGTTGTTAGGGAAGTAGTTGAAAAACTTTGTTTACCAAGGGTGGCCGGGAATGTCATAGTGTCTGTGTTGTCTGCCGTGCTGCTAACTCCAACATCACTGTCCATTGTCGTAGCAGGTTCAGGCTCTTTAACTGCTGTTGGCCCTGCGGTTGAAGGCGTGGCCGCTGCACGGATACTGGTTCCTGTGGTGGCAGCAGGGACACTGGTGTCGGAGTTGGTAGAATGAGCAGGAATCTGTTTCATGAAGAACAAAACAAATAAACTTAATATTACTATGCTATATAGGCTATATAATGCTTCAAAAGAAAACAATTATTAAAGATCATATACATGTAAATATATGCTTAGAAACTATCGATTACAGAAAGAGCTTCTTTGCCTGTTTTATGCTCTTTCAATAAATAGTAAGGCATCTCTGTTGCAATGCTTAAACTGAACCATAAAACATAATGTTACTTACACAAGAAACACTTGGCTGCCCCTCCACCTCTACAGAGATAGCCTGCACATTCTCCACGACATGTTGGCATTCCGTGTACATGTCCAGAAACTTAGATTGGATTTCTAACGTGTTAGCATTCACCAAATTTCTAAAGTTTACTGCACTATTTGTGAGCCTGTCAAACTCGATCCTTCTAACTTCTCGATTCTCACCGCTAGAAACATACTCTCCCACACTCTGCCATTTACAGATCAAAGTGTCAGTGTCGTCTGGCGACTCACACACATCTCTAAGCTGAATCCTTTTGGCAGTCGCATGCACACAAATGAAACTTATCCAACATGTCCAAAACGCAATTTCACAGAGCTCCATTTTTGTTTTTAGCCTAAAAATAGATATAATGCGCCCCCTATCTTATCACGATCTATAACTCTTCACCTGGTCCGCCTTTGATTACACTAGAATGCGAAATCACACTAGGCTGCGAATTTAAAGTCATTTACAACCTTGATATATGAAATGTAAGAAAAGAGTGTTTTCACCTCGGCGATACTTAGAGGATATCCGTATTTTACTTCAGAAATATATTAATGACACCTCAGATAACATCGGCTAGTACAAATGTCTATATACAAAGCATTTCCCTTCAGACAATCAGGGCCTGATCCCTACCTGTTAAACTCTGCTGAAATGCAGTATGCTTATGCATCGAAGTTTACTTCTTTTGTGAGAGCTAGGGGCTAATCTTGCCTGATAAAGCCTGCTGCGATAATGTCAGTTTGGTATTTCACCAGTAAACTATTCTGATTATAAGCATTACTAGCGTTTAGTTAGTATTGGTGGTATGAAACTCAGATGAAACACCAAAACGACATATTTTTACCAGGGTCTCCATCATCCTTATGTATGCTACCATTATTTTGAAGAAACAATATGAAAGCAAATCAAGAAGAAAAAAAGTAAGCAGGGTTTTAAGAATTTATTTGAAAGCTAGAAAAGATTAAGTGCTATATATATATATATATATATATATATATATATAGGAATTTCTAAAACAACAGTAAATATGTATATGGACCTTCAAAATTTGGGGGTCACCTGGTATCGTAATTTGGAGTTTTGGTGGTATCGTGTTCTAACTGATTTGACATTTGACACGAAAAATGGGCATAATTTTGAACAAATTATGAAATAAACGCATGTGCGGTTTATTTTGTTTTGTTGTTGTTAAAAGACGAACCGGCGTTATTGTTCGTGTAAAAAAGGTGACAAAATAGCTTGTAAAAAGGGTAAGAGGGGTCCAGCAGATTATCACACTCGCCCATCATCGGAGAAATAGCAACAACAATACCGACAACATGGCGTAAGTTTATTTATTGTATTTATACATATATGTTAATAAAACCTTTAATAATTTGAAATCTACAATATGGGTAAATATACACTAAAACTTCAGAAAGATCCACTAGAATTAATTACTTAGTCTTCTTTGTGACCGGTTTCATCCTTGTTTTAGATTAACATGGCATCAATGATAAGTTTTTAACAAACGTTTAATTTTATCATTCTTTTTTTTTCCAATAAAGCAACCCAGGATATAGTGGTTTTAGTGGTTTAAGTATCGACGTTTTGTATCGGTAAAAAATGTTTACTATCTGACAGCACATTTTATTTTATGAAAAAAAAAAAAAATCTTTTTTTCCCGTATTTATTTATTTATGTCAAATGCTTAAAATGAAAAAGCCTTTGTACTTTTGTATTTAGAATTGAAGACATAGAACAAGAAAACAGAGGCAATGACGAGGAAGACTCAGCGGTATCGGATATTTCAAGGTAAAGTATTTATTCATTATTTATTTATTTATTTATTTGTTTGAATCAGTCCGACACAAAAAAATCTTGTCATAATTTTTTGTCATGCAGTATTCAGTAGATTGCTGGATGTTTTTTTCGCTGATAAACCCAATCATACTATCGTAAGCATAGCCGGGTCTGTGATCTTATTCCAACGCATGCACACTGCTTAATCTATTTGTGTTGTTCCTTTTTTCAGTGTGGGGAGTATAGAAATGATAGATGAGGAAGAGAGAGACCCAATAGAGGAGCCGGAGGATGGGGTGTTAGAGTTGTAAGTAGCTGTTATAATGTTGTTCATGGTTACGACTAAGCGATATACATAAAAATAAAAGGAAAGATCTAAACCAACTTTTTTTTAAAAGGGGATTTTACCGCCAACTCCCTTTCTGCGTCCCATTTGCACGGTTTTGACCTGCCAAAGTAGCTATTAAATATTCAATATTTTGCTAGTGGGTCTCAAATAAGCACTTTTAAATGTATATTTGTTGGCATACTTCGATTGAACAAGCCCCTTATATTAACAGACGAGCGTGTATGCAGAGGGACGTTCCTCTCTTACGAATCATGGGCATTTTCAACCAATCTATCTTTGATAACAACTAAACCAGCTATATTAGCGGAGGAACTTCCTATTCTCTTAACAAAACCTGAAAAATATGCAAGTTTAAGTAGTAGAGGAACGTTCCTCTCTTAACTTCATTACCATTTATAAGAGCTTCGCACCTAGCTATCACAAAAATCATTGTTATGTATCTGAGTAGAGGAAAGACCCTCCCTTACCACGTGCACTAGTGTTGATAGTAGAGGAACGTTCCTCTCTTAATACCATTTGGGATTTCGGCCTTTCTTAAGATGACGTCTTCTGTTAGCAGAGGAACGTCCTTTTCTCTTAACAAAACTGGAAATATATGCAAGTTTAAGTAGTAGAGGAACGTTCCTCTCTTAACGTCATTACCATTCATAATTCGCACCTGGCTGTCACACAAAAATCATTGTTATGTATCCCAGTAGAGGAACAACCCTTCCTTACCAAATGCACTATTGGTGATATAGTAGAGGAACGTCCATCTCTTAATACCATTTCGTTTTCGGCCTTTCTTAGGATTACGCATTCTGTTTAAAGTGGAGGAACGTTCCTCTCTTAATGTCATTTATCTACTAGGAGCTTTGAAAGTAGCAGAATGTTCCTCCCTTGTTATATGTGTCATTGAAGGAATCTTAGTGAGTGGAGGAATATTACTGTCTTAGTATGTCGTGGATATAGTAGAGAAACTTAATTCCATTTATTCCATTCCTCTCTTAAAACCATTTATCATTTATAGGAGTTTTGAAAGTAGCGGGACGTTCCTCTCTTGTTATATGATCTTTGCGAGCGGAGGCATATTACTTCTAAACTACTTCTTAGTGAACGTAGAGGAACGTTCCTCTCTTAAGCCTTTTGATTTCAGGAGTTTTGCTCGTTTTCAAAGAAAAGAGCTGCGCGAGCAGAGAGGCGTCCATTCCTATTATAGTGGAGGAACATTCCTCTCTTAGTGGGGACGATAGTAGAGGGACGTTCCTCTCTTAATTCCATTTATCTTATATAAGAGCTTCGCACCTATCACAAATAAAATGATTGTAATGTATCTTAGTAGAGGAACGTCCCTCCCTTACCACATGCACTAGTGTTGATAGTAGAGGAACTTTCCTCCCGTAATGTATCATTTGATTCTATGAGCTGTGCTGGTTTTCAAAGAATAGCGCTGCGCGCATAGACGGCCATTCGTAGGATTTTAGCACCATTTATCATTTATAAGCTTCGAAACCGGAAGGACGTTTCTTTCTTGTAATATGTGTCAGTCTTCTATGAAAACATCTTTGCGAGTGGAGGAATATTAATTTCTTCATATGTTGTGATGATTATAGAGGAACGTTCCTATCTTAATATCATTTGACTTCAACAGCTGTGCTAGTTTTCAAAGAAAAGAGTTGCGCGAGCAGAGGGACGACCATTCTTAGGAGGATTTCTACTGTTGATAGTGGAGGAACGTTCCGCTTTTAACACCATTTATCATTTATGCGGAACGTTTCTCTCTTAAATAGTCTGTCATCAATGATAAGATCTTTGCGAGTGGAGGTATATACATTCCTAGAGAACGTAGAGGAACGTTCCTGTCTTAAGCCATTTGATTTCAGGAGTTTTGCTCGTTTTCAAAGAAAAGAGCTGCGCGAGCAGAGAGGCGTCCATTCTTATTATAGTGGAGGAACATTCCTCTCTTAAAACCATTTATCATTTATAGGAGTTTTGAAAGTAGCGGGACGTTCCTCTCTTGTTATATGATCTTAGCGAGCGGAGGCATATTACTTCTAAATATGTGGGGACGATAGTAGAGGGCGTTCCTCTCTTAATACCATTTATCTTTTATAAGACCTTTGCAACTATTACAAAAATCATTGTAATGTATCCCAGTAGAGAAACGTCCCTCCATTACCACTTGCACTAGTGTAGATAGTAGAGGAACTTTCCTCTCTTAATATCATTTGATTTTAGTAGCTGTCCTGGTTTTCAAAGAATAGAGCTGCGCGCAGACGGCCATTCTTAGGATTTTATCTACTGTTGATAGTGGAGGAATGTTCCTTTCTTAACACCAGTAACACTTTCTTTTTCACATTTGAGCTTTGAAAGTAGCTGAACGTTTCTGGCAGATCCTTGCCAGTGGAAGAATATTAATCCTGGTTATAGTAGAGGAACGTTCCTCTCTTATAGCCATTTTATTTCAGGAGTTGTGCTAGTTTTCAAAGAGCTGAGAGATACTAATTAAAATAAAGCTCTATATTAGTGGAACATTCCTCTCTTGTAACATATAAATGCCTATCGTTTATTAAACAGGCTTTGTGATCAGAGGAAAAATACTATCTTATGTCAATGGTAATATAGTACACTCTAGTACACTCTTAATATCAAGTTAAAAGTCTAGAAAGCCCTTGAACATTCTTTTCATTGATTATGATATGTCACAATGCTGACACATCTCCTTATCTGTAGAATGGCCAGAAAGAAACATTGAAGCAAAATATCAAGAAATAGCACAGTAACAAAACACAACACTAACCTGCTAACAATAAGTCATTTATTATTATTTCATTTATCAAACAATAACAAAAAATAATACTAAATACAATAAAAAAAACAAACAAAAAAAAAAAACGACAAAAAAAAACAAAAAAAAAAAACAAGAGAATGAATTTCAGTAGTCATTTGTGACATGTTCAGTCAGGGAAACTCGTTGAATACCATGATCTTGGTAAGATTGTTGTGTGTGATCATGTGAGAAATCATGTGAGAAATTACAGGAACACGATTGTAGAATTCTGCAATCTGATGATTTTTTGTGACCCTGTACAATGGCAGTAAACCCAGTGCAAAACGAAAGCATAAGAGTTTGTTGTTTTATAAATTATCTTTAATTCTGTCATCGAGTTTGAAATTTTTGCACTGTTTTGAAGTTGTCAGAGTCCTGTAAATGCCTACCTGAGATCTGGGATATGCTATCTCAGCTGACCTTGCCATGAAATAGGTCAAGGTCATCACAGGGTCATGATTAATACAAACTTTGTAGAGCTCCATTCACTGATGCTTCAGGCAAAGTTTCAAAATGATATATTTGTTTTTCGAATATTGATAAGAAGTTAAAATATTATTGAAAAAAACAACAACAGAAAAGTGGATGGGGTATACCAACAAAATGTTTTATAACTTAGCAACCAAAAGTCCTAGAGAGCTGAAATTGATATCATATGATTGTTGTGACAATGTTCTATAAACATGTGAAAAGATAAATGAATAGTTCAAACGATTCTGAACAATAAGATTCTCAAAGAGTTTTGCTATTTATAGCCATGGCGGCCGTCTTGGTCATGTGACCTGGACCATTTATATTAACTTTCATTCTCCTTTCCTAACGATACTTCACATAAAGTTTGGCTTTGATTGGCGAATCAGTATCAGAGGAGAAGATATTTGAATATTATGGTCATATACATGTTGTAGCACTGGGGCAGGGGCAGACAGCCCCTCCAGGACATTTTCTTTTTTTTCAAAAACTAAAATCTTCTGTCCATTAGCATACTCCCAGCAAGTTTCTCCCCATTTAATTACATTTAACTAATTTTCCCCATTGAAATGCATGGGCAACCTATGTAGGCCTTGCAATAAAATAGGTCAAGGTCATCCCAAGGTCAAGATTTATATAATCTTTGTATAGCTCCACTCCCTGCTGTTTCATGCCAAGTTTCAAAATCATAGGCCTTCTGGTTCTGGAGAAGAAGGGTCATGTTTTGTATAAACTTTGTAGAACTTCTCCCAATGATGTATCATGCCAAGTTTCAAATTTGTATGCCTTTTGATTCTGGAGAAGATTATTAAAAATATTAAATAGGTCAAGGTCTACCCAAGGTCATTATATTTATAAACTATGATGGGCCGGAGTCCCCGATGCTACATACCAAGTTTCGTTGAAATCAGTCCACCGGTTCCAGAGAAGAAGATTTTTTTATGGTTTTTACAATATGGGCATGGCCGCCATCTTGGTCATGTGACCATGACCATTTATATAATTTTTTGTTCCCCCTTCCTAGGGATGCTCCACATGAAGTTTGGCTTTGATTGGCCGAGCGGTTTCAGAGAAGATCTTTGAAATTGTGGATAACGGACGGACGACTAACAGACGATGGACGGACGCCAGAACATGGCCTACCTAAAAGCACACCTTGTGAGCCTTTGGATCAGGTGAGCTTAAAAAAATACATGTATATATATTAAGATTGATCAAGATTAGTTGAGCCACAATATGAACAAACCTGCTTACATTGATCTGTTTACGTATTCTCATGGTTTTGTGAAAGTAGCAAAACAAAGAAGCATAATCAGCTGCCCAATAACTCCACAGGTGAACATTGTCTTCAGTTTGAACACTACATTAATAGTACAAACCTGGTACTTACTAAAGCTAACCCGCAAACTCTCCCCCTCTACTTAGGCTTCTTTGCAGGTCAGTTTGTGTCAGACCAGGTCAAAAACCATACATGCAATGATTTTGAAAGAGGCATCAGGTAGTGTATTTATTTCATTTCAGAGACACTAGACATAGAAAAAATTATAATTGAGCCGCCTCATGAGAAAACCAACAATCTGCATATGCTAAAACAAAGATGCAGATCAGCGCCTTTGTTTTCGCTACAAGGATAGTACAATACTTCTACTTCCTAAATACAAAATTTCGTGCTTCTAGCTGTCTTCTGCTATACTATGCAGTTCGGTTTGTGTCGGATCTGTTCAGAAACCACATAGTTGGTTTTCCCATGAGGCAGCTCATATATTGAGAAACATTATATACAGATAATTTTTTTTTTTTTTTTTTTTTTTTTTTTGTGAGTCCCAAAATATAACTTTATTGCGATGGTAAACACGATAGTAAATTCTTATATCAGTGACGTCGTTACATCTGTGTTCCTACTTAGCAACTGATATACAGATAATTCACATATTTATACAACAGTTGTTTCCATGCTTAAAATTTCATTCCCATATTATGATCCATTAGGCATTTGTTTGCCGAAACAAAACACAAACAAAGGCAATGGGCACATACATGTAGTTATAAACCAGAGGACTGAAGGTACTGAAAGCTTATACCAGAAACCTAGTCTTGGTACATAGTGTTGGGGAAAGTTCATTTGGCTAGTATATACTGCTACAATATTCAGTACCTACGTATATTAACTCTTAGTTTTAACTAGTAATTAAAGTCAATGTCAGAAGTTTAGGTACAACTTAATGAAATTCTTATAATCATAAAATAGTTGTCTAAGTAGATACATGTAATACAATGTATCTCAACATTGGATTATAGTAGACTATACACAAGTAAACCTGTCCTTAAAAGTCTGTCAAAAAACTAAAGGGTGTTAAGAAAGTTTGTTCTGCGCAAAAATTGCTTTCCTGGTAGCTTGATTTTAATACTTCAAAATTTAAAAATGACATTGTAAACCTGAAAAAGAAAAATTACATGTCAAAAATATTACAATTTTTTTCAGCAAATCAAAAGCGCTAACAAACTTTCTAAACACCCTTTACAACTATTTTTCCTGATTTAGAGTCACATGCATATATTCTAAACAATACAATAAATAACAAATGAACATCTTATGAAAATTGCACGTCTATTTGTTATAAGAAATATAAATACTGTGAACCAATTTATTTTCAGCAGCCATTTATTACCAAGATTTTTGCAAGGAAGTGGAACATGCGAAAAAATGAATCACTGCGAATCTTGTTTGTTTTGACAAATTGTACATTTAAATTTCCACATAGGCAAAAACCTTAGAAATTGCTGTGTAGCATCAGGAAAACATGTCCGTGAAATATACACCCCCATACTGGAGTATGAAGGAGTATACCTATTTTTTCTTATTTTTGATCCAAAACTTAGATTGTAGGTACTTGTAAGCACTGCCTCGCTGAGGCGGTTCTAACGTGTACCAACAATGTATGTTTTGAGCAAAAACATTAAAAAATCAAAATTTTTCCAATGAAAAGTTTTTTTCGTAATGAATATACATAGGTTGGGTTACAGTATTTATATGCATCTCTGTCATCAATATAATTTACTCTAAAATGTGAGTTTTTTTGTAATAGCATGTACCACATTGCTGATTAATTAGCACCTTTAATAATGGTACAAAATGTTGGTTTTTCTCATATCACAACTCATGTGCTCGTTTGTATTCTTCTTATTCTGACAGTAACAAGTTAGGAGCTACTCTTATGTGTAACATAAGGATTCATTACCCCGAAGATGAAAATTGGAAAAACTTTCTAGCTGCACAACGGCTACTGTAGCTCCGACGTGTTGGGCAATTATCTGTTTCCAAATCACATTAAGTGTCAACAGCAACATATAAACATCCGCTATAGTCTCTAATAGAACTATAACCAAATAATACATAAGGAGAAGATCCTCTATGTAGTCAAATAGTAAGTCTGTCAATATTCTTAACCACAAATGTTTCTTCCTTTCATTTTCACTCACATGCACCAGGATAGTCCATGACCTCTTGTAGACTATAATAACTGTATGTCTTTTACGTCCTGAAATATTGAAATGAAACTTTGTCATATTGATTGTAAAAAGAGGCAGGCGTACATTGTTGTAAAAGATAATTAACTGGTTTTGTTTCAGTGCAGTCTTTTGTGAATTAAACCACACTTTCATTGACCTTTCATCATGTCTTTGCGGTTCGTGAGGCTTGTGAGGTTGTGTTAAATGATCACTAAATCTATTGTGTGAATCTATAATCTGATCAGCTGACTCAGCAGTGAACACGTCATTTCAGTACAAAATAACGATTGAGATCAGATTTGTGACAACAGTGCAGCTTATCGATGTCTTTTGTTTTCATTGTATGGAAAGTCAGCAACTAAAGATAGACTTTGTTGAACCATGGCCTTTAAGAATAGTACAAGTGTACATAAGACAAGAAAAATAGATATTTAAATGTGAGACTCTTTGATTGGTATAAAAAGTGTGGATTAACTCAATGTAAACAAATAATTCAATAATATTGTTTAATTTTTGTTAACTGTATTTATAATAGTTTGGTCTTCATAGGCTCTGTACTATGCCTATAAAGTTTTACTCCTGAAAAAAATCTGGTCACCCTATTATGTTTCATCTACTCAACAAATAAAATACAAAAAATTATCATTTTTCCATTTTTATCAATTTTGATTGCTTGACAAAATCAAGTGTATAGCCAGTCTTTAAATTGCATGCAGTATATATCTATAGTGCGTACTCAATTTTAAACGCATATGTTGTTTGATAGGGTACAAATGGGTGGGGGATCTGGTCGGTCAGCCAAGGTAAGTCACATGACTATACTGGCTTCTTCAGGATACAAGTAAAGTGAAATGCTTTCATGGTGTATTGGTAAGCTTCTAACTTTGTATTCAGGGGTTTGTGGATTCAATACAGGGCCTCTACCAGCTTTCCAGACCTTTTTTTACAGAAATCCCTTTCTTCATATGACATAGCATCTTAGTAGGACATAAAACTTTGGCAAAGTAATATAAATTCCAGTTTTGCATTGGGAAAAGAGTAGTCAATGGTTAAGAGCATTACAAGCACAATTATAATGCGAACAAGTTTTTCAATTCTTATAACATTTGGGTGACCTTTTTTTTAGGAGTATATTTTTTTCTATGAATAAGAGCTGTCACACGACAGCGTAGCTCGCCTGACTTATGCTTTGCCACTTAATATATTAAAATGTATGACCCATGACCACGAACTCAAGGTCTCTCAGGTTAGCCATGATGGTAAAGTATAAAACCAGAACATGTATCTACCAACATGATCCATCAACATATCAAAAGATATAGACTTTAAATTCTTTAACCCATTAAATTTCTAAATCTCTGACCTTGACCTCAAGGTCACTCAGGTGGGTTGTGATGGTACAGCATAAACTTCAGACCAATATCTATCAATATGCAAAGTATCAACTTAGTCCATCTATATATTCAAAAGTTATAGACTTACAAAAACTTTAACACAAAACTTTAACATAAAATTTCTAAGTATGTTACCTTGACCGCAAGGTCACTAAGGTGAGTCATGATGGTACAGCATAAAACTTTATACCAATATCTATCAATGTGCAAAGTATTAACTTGATCCATCAACATATTCAAGAGATATAGACTTACAAAAACTTTAACACAAAATTTTAAGTCCGTGACCTTGTCCTCAAGGTCACCCAGGTGTGTAATGATGGTACAGAATAAAACTTCAGACCAATATCTACCAACATGCAAAGTATCAACTTAATCCATAAATATGTTCAAGAGATATAGCCTTATAAAAACTTTAACCAAAAACTTTAACATTTGAGCGACGCCGACGCTGGGGTGACTGCAATAGCTCTTCCTGTTCTTTTGTACAGGTGAGCTAAAAACAAAAACTGAGATGTATCATACTACGTTTTTCAAAGACATCTTGCTTAATATTTGAATAATGTCACACAATTACAAAACTACATATACTTCTGCGAAATAGCGCATAAAACATAAAATGTAACATATATGTACAACATTGTAAAACCAGTTTTTGGGGGTTCCCTACTGCAATAGGTCATGACACATACCTCACTAGGCAGACGGCTAGCTAATTGAAATTTTGTATTATGATGCTAAGGTATTATACTATCCATGCAGTGAAAGCAAAGCTGATGATTAGCTGCTCAGGTACTGGGCAGCTGAACTGTGTCATTGTTTATGCATATACAAAAACACAGGATTTGTCATGTCATGACTCAATTATTATAATTATATCAGCTATATATACATTTCTCAATAAAAGCTAACATGCCCTGCTTGTATCCAAACAACATTTAATGTAAACAAGTTTCCTAATAGTTATAACAAAATGCCAAAACAATCTTAATTTGTGAAGTCGTCAAATGTAGTTTTTGCAAATTGACTCTAGAACCAACTAAAAACAACTAAATACCTTTTGTTCTTTTTAATGTGGCCTTTTTTGTCTTTTTCTGAACTCGTTTAGGGCGTATCTGTGTCTGAAAATAAAAACAACAACATCTATTTAGTAAGCTAGCTTTATTTGTCCAAATTAAAATATATCAAGCTGTTGTAATAGGTGCAAGCTGTTGTAATAGGTGTATCTGGTGTACTTAATTTGAAGTAGCGTCCATTTTAACCGTACAAGTATATGGCCCTTTAGTGTAAACGATACTATTGTACATTCTTTCTTGTTATTGTCAACCTTTAATTTAATGTTTTGTGCATTACCAATTTAACACCATGTTTATTTGTTCCCTTTATGACAGTACCTTTTCCATATATTCACATACCTGTTCTTCAAGTTTAACATGTGCCATTACATAAATTACCAGTCCCATCTATGTTTTAGATGTAATTCCGTTGTAACATTTTATGGGCATGGTGGCCATCTTGAACATGACACTAGATTAAATACTGAAATCCTTTGAGTCAGCATTGAAAGTATGACCTGTTGCTCTTTTAATATACATGTATGTGGAAACTGTAATAAATGAGCAACCCTTTGAGAAACCCAAAGTTTTTCCATTATGCAAAACAGAATTTCAGATCAGCTATGTGGTGACTGCAAAGCTGCATGATAAGAGCCTTTGTCTTTGTCAGTAAAATTTCCTTTTATTTCTGAGTCTAACTTTCTAAATAGTAAATCCCCAGCCTCTAGCCATCTTTGTGGCTGTACAGCCCAGTTTGTGTTTGACCTGGTCAGAAACCACAGTGGTGGTTTTCGCATGATGCTATACTCATATACATCATGAAAGCAAGTGTGTGTAATGTATACCCCTCTTATACTCCACATTTATAGTGAAAATGGGATTTACAGGTGCAAACATTTTTCTTAGATTTACTTTTGCTCTAAAACATACATTGTGCATACTCTTTAGAACTGGCGTGGCCATTTTAGTGGTCAGCCAATGATGTGGTTGACATCAACTTCTATTACAGTTCGACATTTATATTTTTAAAGGACCATACTAAACTCACTCTTATAACATTGGTTCTAGTATTTCAGACCATGAAAATGCCAAAACAACCCAACATTGTCTTGTGTCTTATTAGTGTGAGAGATTAATAGAGAATCAGAGAGTCATGTTTTCACTTTGCAAAAGAACATTACTCCATTTTTCGTTAGACGCATGATAGATTTTGTACTAGATATGCATATAAGAAATTATATCACCAGTTTCAAAGCAAATATCGTGTTAGTTTAATTGTCAATCAAATCTGGCTAACTGAATATGGAGCTTGGCACCTTTATAATGTATATATAGATTAGATTTCAAACAGGCCATTTGAAGAAAGGTTTTGATTGCTGTCTTAGACTATCATTAACAGCTGTAAGTGCAGAAGTTTAAAAATATAAAGCAGTTTTGATTACCTTTGGAATTCTACTCTCTTTTGCCACTAAATCAATGATCTGTTGTGGTAGCTCATAGGAGATATGATCTGGTCCTTTTGATTTCTTCTGCTTTGGCAACTGGTTGAAATTCCACACAGCGTTTGTCCTTTTATTGGCCTTTAAGCCTTCAAAAAATTGCGTCCACCAATTCACTGTCTGCTCACTATCTTTAAATAAGTGTTTTATTGCATGTATCTGTTTGATCATTTTCTCAAAATTAAATTTCGAAAAATCAGGTTTCACTGTCATCGGCTTTCCCTTAGGCTTTTCCATTAGTATAGTATAGTCCATTTCTCTCCAATCTTGATTGTGCAGACCTTTACAATAAACTTTTACACTATCGGCAACATTAGAAATCTTATAATGTAGTGGCTCAGATACATAGTCCAGTCTTGAAAAGTGGGGATCAACCCATTTCTTAAAGTCAAACATTTGTTCCAACATAACTGGCTTTGGCAGCAGGTTCATGAGATCATCCAATGTTGCAGCATCATTTCGTCTCAGTTTTTCCGATATCTTGCTGAAACCAGCATCAACGTCCTCGTGAGTGTGGCCGACAATAAGAAACGACAAGTGAACCTGAAACAGAAATTAAAATTGCATATTGCAAATATTTTGAAATTGTTGATAGAACAAAATGGCAGGAAGTATGTTCATGTGCACCAATTTTTTATCCATCCAGTGCCTGATGTGGATGTATGTTTTCATATTTTTTGTTGAGTTTGGGTTACTAAGCTGAGGGGCAGCTTATTGGAAAAAAGCTTATGATATGTTTTCTTAGTATAAGTACCTGATTGTCAATTTAGTTTTTTCCCCCCATTTCAGTTTTTGGAGTGGGAATTTCTTTCTGATTGGGCTGTTTCCTGATCATTGCCTTCTATTACCATTTAACAGTATCTTATTGTTGTCTCTCCTGCAACTTATTCTGAACTCTATCTGAATCTCAAGATATAGCTTCTGTCTGTTACAGGCTGGTTTGTGTATTACCTGGTAGAATATGATGGTGCTTTTTCAATGCTTGTAAAACAGACAAAATCTCACTGCTGATTGGGGTCCACAGTAATTTATTGATGGATTGGTGATTCAAATCAGTTTATGAGACTCCTCGTGGGAAAACCAACAATGTGGTTTTCGAACAGTTCTACCACAAACCAGCCTGTGCAGTCACAGAAGATGGCTAGCGGCTTGAAATTTTGGATTTAGAAAAAAGAGGAATTATACTATCCGCGTAGGGAAAACAAAGGCACTGATCAGCTTCGCGGCTACCGTGAAGCTGATCTGCACCTTTGTTTTTGCCTATGCACATTGTTGGTTTTCTCATGGGGCGGATCATATAGTGTGTTAAGTCATGATCAGTTTGTCAAAATCATCGATTTAGCTTTTTGTTTAACTTTTGGTCTAACTTTTCAGTCTTGCTGGGACAAAGGCACTGCTTTCTGTACATGTAACTACTATTTTGGTGAGCACTGTAAGTTGCTTGTTAAAGGGCACTTCGTGATGCTAATATGGTTCTAGATTCAGAGTCAGATGTCAAGAACTGAGCATCTCCCTCCACCATCTCCCACACCATCAAGATCAAGGTTGGCGAATGGTTACCATTAAGTCAAAATTTTCTGTTATTTGCAAGAATTACTGAAAAACACATACCAGTAATTTCATAAGCTGTGTTTCATTTCATAGGCTGGCCTGATGAGCATAAATACAGAGTTCTCACTAGGAATTTGAAAATCGGGTTAAAAACAGGTATTTTCTAAAATGTTTGACACCTCCCATACTTTACTATTGCAACTTTTCAAAAAGTTGGAGTCAGAATCAAAAAGTTGTAGTTTAAAACTCCAGTATTTGAGTTAAGGAGAGCTCTGATATACTCGTGTGCAAAACATTTAATTTAATGATACACCTACCTCATCAAATATTTTTTCCTTCATCAGGAACTCGCAGAATGCCAACACATATCGATTTTTATTCTCCCTCCAACAGTTATCAGCTTGTATGTATAAAGTTGGCGGTAGTTTGTTGTCCTGCAGTGAGAAAAAAACAGCAATTACACCATTTTCAAATTTGTATCATTCATTTTTTTTTTATTTTTGATTTTTTGTCATTTTTGTATCTGAATGTATGTATACACTGAGTGGCACTTATAACATAACATTTATATTTTCCATCATAACTCAAAAATTCAAATTACATTTAATGAAATATCCAGCAATATGACAAATCAATTATGTTTGCTCGTTGCATGTATCTGTCATTAAAATGGATTGTCCAAAACTAAAAATATTTAGTTTAATTAACGAGACTCAAGACTTATAAGTCTCAAAAACCGTACACCATCGAGAAGTTTAATAGTATTGGAAAGGTATCATATCCTGTGCATGTCCTCTATCTCTTACCTACAAGCTTGATTGCAAGGTTTCATGTGCAAAGCAAAAAGATATGAGTCTATATCTCCCTAGGGAGATATGGATTTTGACAAATTTTGAACTGATACAGCTTTCGAGATATGGTGTCCCGATACGTGCATAGGACTTGCGCCTGTATCGCATATGTAAAAAGAACGTATTTTACAGTAAATATATGATAAGCTCGTATATCACCTGTGATCCTTTTGCTCAATTCAGCTACAAAGGTCAAACAAAATTGGCAAGTATGTTACTATTGTAACTATGCTAAAAGCGATAACTATTTACATACAGATCAACCTCATAATAACCCTGTCTTTGAGGTCCATAGAAGCAGACCTTGTTATAATTGAAAGTTACCATGTTCCAATAAGGCTATTTACAGCAAAATAACCAATTTAGGAGTCATGACATGGATGTGTTATATTTAAAAATGCATTATAATGAGGCATGTTATAATGAGGATGAAGTGTATTGAAACCAGTACTATACCATTTGATTAGCTGCCTTTAATAAGCTTCTCAGTAGCACATTGATGGTAAGATTCGGGTCGTGAGGGTATTGGTTATAGTCGACATAAGTAGAAAATTCCCCTTTGCCATGGTCTATTACTCCAGTGATATGGGTCTTTAATAGATCCACAGGGTTAACTATCTGAAAATAAAATATGACATCTTAAGCAACTTATCTAAGTTCTTGATTAACAAGACCAATTTTACTTTCTTGTAGTTATACTGAAATCTTCAGGCTTTCGTTTGAATTGGTCAATTTCTGTTTATGTAAACAAGCTTTCAGCTGACCATGCAAGGTTAAATTCACACAAGTACACATCTTTACACACCATTTCTAACAAAGAAGGCTATGGTACCATCAAAAAGCTCTTTAATTGTTTTATTGACAACATTGCAAATAAGTGTTCAACTATAAAGTTGGATTAAAAATTCTTCTGCTACAAGGGCAGTTAGATTAACCAAGTATTATAGTTACTTGAGGTTTAAATTTAGGAAAATTTGGAACGATAAAAATTTAACTTTTCTACTAATTAAAAAAAACAATCAATTACAAATGCTTAGATGCATTACATGAACGTATCATGCAATATACAGGCTGCTAGTTTCAAGATTTGCTTTCCTCTTGAATTGCTGCCTAAAAATTTCTTATTGATCATGTTGGTGGGAATGACCTGGCTATGAGTTAAGAAAATGGCTAAATTCTTGTCCCTGGTCAGATCCACCGAAGATTAAATTTTGGTCTTCTCTTGCTCTGGTACTTCGGTTAATGTCCAGTCCTTGTTTTTTTACCTCTGTGCTTACTTGTGTGAAGCTATTTTAATAAGCTAGGAACCTAGCTTCCAGTAGAAGGGAACAAATTCCTATTTTTTTTAATCAAAACACACTAAGAATGGCGATTGTGACCATGTAAAATAATTTAAGCCTTCCAGTATTTTTTCTTTAAAAAGGCTGTGATTTATCTTCATGTTGCCTGTATAGCCAACTCTGTGGACGCTCACCAGAGGGCTACCTTGCTGATAAATTAAATCCAGACTACAGTACATGTATACATCTTTTTGCTGTATTTAGCTTGAAATACCGTATTAGTTCTAATTAGCCCACAGGGCGCTTAACTTTCCAAAATAATTTTAAGTATCGTTCTAATAAGCGCACACTATGAACCAACAAAATGCATTAACTGATACAATAGACATGTCAAAATAATCAATGATGATGCCACTTAAGTGTTCCAATCGTTTCAAAATAGTGTTTGACCAGATGCGATTAAGTTTTAATGAGGTTAATACGGCATTTTGTGTAAAAAATGAATAACATACCAATAAGCTAGACGAGCTGTGTGTGCTTATGCACGTTTATTCGGAAACGGCCAGGGTGTGCCCTTATTGGAGCATGTGTGCTAATTAGAACGAATACGGTATATACTGAAAAAAAAAAAAAAAAAGAAACACAACAATAAGTCACCAAGGGTTTTCACATTTAAAGATAAAATGATGATAATTTAAGATTTGTTTCTGTATTATTCTATTCACGCGTTACATTAGGATATTACCTGCAAAAACACCCTGAATTTACCTTTCGAATAAAACTGACTGAGAAATTAAATTATGCAAATCTAGAAAGAATCGCTGTGCATGCGCACACTTCTTAACCTCCAAATCATCAAGAAACAACGTCAGCTGCTCCCTCTATAAAGAAATAAAGTTCAATGACAAACAAGCTCATTCTTAAAACCATCAAAATCCCTATCTTTAACTGAAAGGGGGATAATTTTAATTTTATTCATTTTATTTCTATAATGTGCGAGTTATCTGCCAAACGGTACATGGTGATTTTGAATGGATGTTTATGGCCAATTCAAGTCTTACCATTATTGTAATGCTTGTGCATGTGCACTGTATGTCTTACTACTTTCAGCATGCATGTGGTGGGTCTGGAATAACTCCGGAAATACTTGTTTAAAGGAAAATCAGTTTCTTGCATTTGGAAGTCTGATATATAATGCTGAATTAGAAAATGCATTGCCGGCTGACAGTTACCACTTCTTAAAATGAAAATAGGTTTTTTGTATTTGAAAGTCTGTTATCTTATGCAGACATAAAAAATGCAACAATTTCTGTTTGTATCATAGTTTTCACAAAATTTAGTGGCATATAATTGTTGTGTTTCTTTTTTTGTTTAACTATATATATATCAAGATATAGCTTGAAATATAATTATATATATCAAGATAAACGTGTAGTCCATGTACACTTGTACATTTTAATAGCTGCAGCTAAAGTACTGTTGGTCAGACACTTATCATCCACTTGTTTTATGACAGTATCAGTACTTATGATTTGATAAGACCTGTTAAAAACTTTTAAAAGAATAAGTGTATGGTGTTTTTTGTTGTTTTTTTATTCAGTTTAAGGTCCCTTTTAAGATTATTTCAGCCCATATGAGATGGGCCAATCAGAATGTGGGGCCAAAAAGGGAGAACCCCGAGACAAACCACCTGGCACACCCGCAAGCAGAACTTGGCTTGTCTCACATGTGGCCAGTGCCGGGCTCGAACCCACACCAGACACAGTGGTGAGACGATCCAGTGATTAAGAAACAGCGCTCTTAACCGCTCAGCCATGGGGGCCGCCGTATGGTGTTTTGGGCAAGTATAATTTCCGCTCAAATTTACATACCTTTGCTCGTCTTCCTGTGAAATGTGGAAGGTCTGTTTTTGCTGAAAAGGAAAGATGACCTGTTATTAGTAATTTAATATTTTAGGTCTAAAGCCATGAAATAACAACATAATGTTCATTTTATTGGTAGAAAATTTGGGCTGAATAGGCATGTTGGAACAACAAGTTCAAGTACAATGTACATGTATTTCTAAAAGGCTTGCAGTTCTCAGGGCTAGTCTGTGACCACCTTTTAACCAACAACTATAACCAAAGACCAAAATGAAACAGGCAGCATAGCTTAGATTGGGTGTTCCTACCTGGCACACCATTTAGTATTTATATTTAGTATAAATGCCTGACAAGTTTGTATATTTTTTTTAAATAACTTGTAATCAATATTTGCAAGAATGATATGATTATGCATGGTACATAAGAAAATATTACATGTATTTGCATGTGAGGGTTCCTGAATAAGCTAATTTACACAAATATCACAGCAATTATTATATTCAAAACACTTTAAGTATTGCAATATATTCTTACATTGATCCATTCCATCTATTATAAATGAAATAAATTCATCTGGTCTTCTTTTACTAGCTTCTCTTTTGCTGTAGTAATACTTTCGTTCCATCCTGTAAACAGACAAATCATTTTCACAATACAATGTTATTGATGCCACCTAATTCAGGTCGTGAGAGATCATCAGAGTAACCAAACATGATCATTCTTCACAAAATTAGACTCTCTGAGTTTTCATTTTTATTTTTTCCCACAATTTCTTTTGATTGGTCAACAAAGATTTTGTTTGGATATCGCTCAATTGCTCTTGTCATATTTCGAGAAAACTTGAGAGAAACTGGCTATGGTCACGTGAGCTGCCAGGGTTAACTTATAATTTTGCTGATATGTGGCAACCTAGCTAAAATGTCTCAGACATATTTTCTTTTTGGTGCTTTATGATCAGAGGGGATATTCTGAGATAATTATTATTGATTTAGATACATTGTCTAACCAACACTTCTGATGAGGCTTAAGTAGTCAAAACCACTGCATGACCCATCCCCTTTTTATCAATATGTTCACTGCTCTTAAAGGATCAATCAGTTTCAATTTTATTTCTCAACCAATTCACATGATTAGACATACTTTTATACTTGCCAGTAAAGTAGCAAGTATAATGTCTATTCTTTAATGAAAGATATTTTGACTCACATTGACTGTGCCTTGACCTTGCAATTGGTCTACAGTAATTTAATTGATGGCTATTGCAAGAAGAAATATTTGCATCATGAACCACATTATTAGTGATTTCCCTAAACAAATCAAGTCAGTTACTAATAACGTTACAGTTACAGTACCTATTGACAGTAAGGAATCTAATCAGACTGGCTTTATTGAACAATAATAGCTAACATGTATAGGATGAAGTATTGTATTATCCTGACCGAATTAAAACAGACGGTAAGGTACAGACAGATTGTATTTCAATTTTTAATTCTATCAAAATTAGCCAAATTTTCTTGACAACATATATACTGGATAACCCTTATATACATTTGAACTTGTATGGAATCAACTTACAGTCGTGAAGGTAATGAGTACTGTCCAATATCATGCATCAAAATTATTCATTTCAAATGTTCTATTTTTTTTGAAAGTCCGAATAGTTGACTCTGACAATACCACACCAAGTCCCCCACAGGCGAAAGTAGGAGTTGCTCAATTCAACAGCATTTTGGTGCCATTTAAAGTGAACTTTATTCTGGGTAATGCTGTCAAGAAAAAGAATAAAAAATGCACCTTATTAAAGGACATCAAAGAATAATCTGCCACACTGAATGAGTGACTTTTTATGGATGGTCAATGTCCTCTGTCTGTATTAGCCATCTGTCCGTATTTATCCGCCTTGACCCAGCCTTTAAAGTTCTCAGTGCACATAGATTAACATTTACTGTATCTGATTATAAAACCAAGTTGTACTCACATCTGTATTTCATTATGAACCTCCTGGCCCCTTCTCATGGCAGCTCTCTGTGCGACAGTGTCACTGGTTAGCAGTTGTCGTTCATAGAAAGTACACAGCGTACACTTGGAGAATGAATTTGTCTGGAACAAAAATCAAACAAGATGACCATTGGTCCTGTAAACGCTCACCTGAGATCTGAGATATATACCAATAAAAAAGACCTTGCCATAAAATAGGTCAAGGTCATCACATGCTCATAATTTATGTTCACATAGGCCTTCTGGTTCTGGAGAATAAGATATTTAAAGGTTTTTGATATTTATAGCCATGGCGGCCATCTTGGTCATGTCACGCAGACTCTTTATATAAAATTTTGTTCCCCCTTCCTAAGGATGTTCCACATGAAGCTGGGCTTTTGATTGGCCAAGGGGTTTCAGAGGATAAGATCTTTGAAATTGTGGACGACAATGCACATGACAACAATGTACTGACGCCGGAGCATGGCCATGCTTAAAGCTCACTTTGTGAGCCTTCGGCTCAGATGAGCTAAAAATATGCCGATTTTCTGCAATGTTGCTGATCTGCACTTTTGCTTTTCTCTAAGCACTTAGCTCATATATGAGGATATAAATAAATACTGACCATATGGCTCCAGAGATGAAGTCGTTTAAAAATGATGACTGACGCCGAATGGACAGATCTGATCTGAATGGTTTATTGGTGACACGCCAAATTGACTAATTCAGAGGGTCCGGCAGGAGGGAAATCAGATGCCGGGTACCAGTACCTATCCTCATCTATAAGCTTACCTATGAGCCTTTGGTAATCTGACAAGAATCTTGTCTAAAATACATAGTGAAAACTCTATTAACCCAATGGAGGCATCGTAGGCTATGTTCAATAATACATTGACCATTTTCAAATTAATACCGGGCAGTTGAGTATCATCAAATACATACCTTCTTTATCTTTAACTGCGGCAGGTACTGTTTCCATAGCTTGTAAAATGTTGTAAGGGAAACAGCATTCTCACTCCTTTCTCTTTTATAGCTCGAATATAGAAACTGTTTTTGTGTTTTATATGGAAGAAGAATGGCTGTGTTGTGTGGCATTCTATCCCCATAGTAAGACGCATACTCCTCCAGCCAAGCCACTGCCTCCGTTGAATCACCACTCATTGGCCTGGGTTGTTTTCCTTTTGTACATTTTGCACCGGATTTTTGAAGCTGTGAACACTTGGTTAATCTGTTTTTGTTTATATGATATATTTTCAAAAATGCAGCTGTACACACTTTTTTTCCATTGTCAATTGAAAGGTACCGGAATCTCCCTTTTACATCTGCATTAGATAGAGTGTGAATCAGCCACTGGCTCCTCTGAAAACCGGGCATAGTCCAATATCTGTGTCGTAGAGCTTTTACTTCTTTGGCTGAGACAGTTCTCAAACAGTTTTTTGAGCATACACATTTTGATTTTATGAGGTCCTTCAGTATACATGCTTTGGTCATTACTTTCTTCATCATCATATTTCTCCCAGGAGACACTTCAGCTGAAATTAAATTCATCTACCTTTTAATGTAAGTTGCCACCCAGTGAACCATACGTTTTGGTGACGGTGACGTCATTTATAAGTTTTGGTTTTCGAGACGTCTTTTTACAAACATTTCAATCAATGCAGACATCTGCACATAAATAAAAAGTGTTTATACAAATACCTTATTAACACTTTGCGGAGGCGTTGACTCCAAAATGCTGTTGTTTGTTTGAATATCATTTCTTGGTAATAAGTACCAGTAATGAGAAAAAATACATTTGTAATGTTAGATTGTCACATATATTCAGAATATGTGACTATTGTATAGAATGTTTTGTTACCCTTCATGCCAAGTTTCTAACTCATGGGCCTTCTGGTTCTGGAGAAGAATATATTTAAAGATTTTTGCTATTTACTGCCATGGCGACCATCTTGGTCTTGACTTAGGGAATAGCCTACAGGGCAACCAGGGAGAAATAGTCTCCCTAAATGAACAAACTTCTCCCTATTTTCAGCTGAGGGAGAGGTGAAAATGTATAGAATGTGTTGGCAAACCTGAAATTCAAGTAAAAATTTCCTCAAAAATTTCCTAGGAGACAGAGAGAACTTCTCCCTAAATTTCTTGGCTGCTTTGAACCCTGGTCATGTGACCTGGATCATTCATACAAACTTTTGTTCCCCCTTCCCAAGGATGCTCCACATCAAGTTTGCTTTTGACTGGCCCAGCGGTTTCAAAGCAGAAGATAAAAAGTTTCATTCCCCCTATCTAACAATGCTCCACATAAAGTTTGACTTTAATTGGCCAAGCAGTTTCAGACAAGAATATTATGGTCATACACATGTTTAAAGCCCCAGGGCAGGGGCAGACAACCCCCTGGAATATTTTTTTTTCAAAAACGCAAATCTTCTGTCCATTTGCATACTCCCAGCAAGTCCCCCCCCCTTTAATTACATTTTACTAATTGTCCCCATTCAAATGCATTGGCAGGTTAAGTTGACCTTTTTGTAAAATAGGTCAAGGTCATCCCAGGGTCCTGATTTAATCAAATTTTGTAGAGCTCCATTGCTTGATGCTTCAGAAGATGATGGTGAGGCTAGGCGCCTGTAAACTGACCGGTCGGAAGCTCCCAGACCCCAGTAATTTATATTACTGATTGTTCCAAGGCGATACTTCTGTTGTGGTTCTTTATGTTTTGGAGTTGAATTTTTGTGCTGTTTGAACCGTATGTACGTTTGGGTAGCTAAGTGGCTGCCTATTGGGAAATAGCTGCTCACTCAGCTTACAATATATTCTCTAAGTATAAGAACCTAATTGTCAATTTAGTTTGTTACCACCTCGGTTTTTGGAGTGGGAATTTCTTTCTGATTTTGCCTTTTTCAGATCATTGCCTATTAAATGTACCTTTTCAAACAACGCACGACATTTCATCGAAAATGTGTTTTGTCAAAAATGTTGTAACTTCCAATATATTCATCAAATTTTTTTGCAATTTATTCCGTAGAAGGCCAGCCTATAGGTCCACATTTTGAGCCACCTACCACTAGGGTTAGGGTAAGGGTCTAGGCATGGGGATATTTTCAACAAATGTAATTTTCGACGAAATGTCGCGAGAGATTTTTAAGACAAATGTTGGAGAGTATAACAGTGTATAACATAAACTATGCAATAGCACACAAACTCGAAATTTTTTTGATGACGATGTAATTTTCTGTTGGGTATACATGAATACATATGAGAAATCTTGCCCGTGCAATGTAGAAACATTACAAGGGTGAAAGGATTTATTTTCTAAAGAATGGCAATTTACATATACCATTGAGCTTTAAAGCTGTCAGATGATATTAATATACATGTACTAGAGGACTTTGAAAACGCCTCACTGTATATATCGGTTATCATTTGCTTAAAAACTTCCTTAAAGTTTAGCGGGTGTACAAAATAATTATAGTATCGTGTATGTTCACTCGATAAGCATTATTTATCCATAAAGATCCATAAAAAATTGTTCGCTCCAGTGTTTGCTACAGCTGTTTTCACATACGTCATCAAGACGTAAGAAAACCGTAAAACGGCTACAAAAACAGTCTCCTGTGATAGCTAACAACCTTAAGCACAAGAAAAAACAAGTAGCCCAAGGGCAACGATTGCTCACCTGAGAGTCAACAAGTGTTTTTTTTTTTTGTTTTTGTTTTTTTTTTTTTTTTTGAAGATCTGATCAAAATTGAAGATGCTGGAGTTGCCACAACACTAAAAATTGATTTTCCAAACGTTCAAGGTCAGCTAACTCCGCAGTCCAGGGTCAAATCTGGCTCAAATTTGAACTCATCCAAGATGCTATGGTTATATCCTTGTTTCTTCCAAGAAAGAAGAAGATCCGATCAAAATTGAAGGCGCTAGAGTGGCCACAATACAAAATATTGATTTTTCAAACACTCAAGGGCAGATAACTCCGCAGTCACAGGTCAAATATGGTTGAAATTCAAACTCATCCAAGATATTGTAGTTATCCTTGTTACCTGCAAGAATGAAGAAGATCCACTAAAAACAAAGATGCTAGAGTGGCAACAACACAAAAATTGATTTTTCAAACACTCAAGGGCAGATAACTCTGCAGGCAGAGGTCGGATCAGGTCGAAATTCGAACTCATCCGAGATATTATAGATGTCCTTGTTACTTCCAAAAAATAAAGAAAATCTGAATTAAAATGAAGGTGCTAGAGTGGACACAACACTAAATATTGATTTTTCACACAGTCAAGGGCAGATAGCTCTGCAGTCAAAAGTCGGATCTGGCTGAAACTTGAACTCATCCGAGATGTAATGGCTATCCAAGTTGTTAAGTTGTTACTTCAAAGTATGAAGAAGATCCGATCAAAATGGCACTAGAGTGGCCACACACAAAATATTGATTTTTTCACACAGTCAAGGGCAGATAACTCCGCAGTCAGAGGTCGGATCTGGTCAAAATTCAAACTGATTCTAGATGTTATGGATGTCCTTGTTACTATAAAGAATAAAGAAGATCCGAATAAAAATAAAGGCGCTAGAGTGGCCACAACATTAAATATTGATTTTTCACACAGTCAAGGGCAGATAACTCTGCAGTCAAGGGTCGAATCTGGCAGAAATTCAAACTCATCTGAGATGTTATGGCTATCCTTGTTACTAACAAGTATGAAGAAGATCCAATAAAAATTGAAGGCGCTAGAGTGGCCACAACACAAAATATTGATTTTTCAAACACTCAAAGGACCAAACAGAGTCATATTAGTGGTGCAAGCAGATTCAAGAAAGGCCTACAAGTCTGGTATATTCAATCACAAAACCTACTTTTTGTGGCAGAAACGTGCCATACGATCGAGCTATGGCGTCTGGCCTGCATTTCAGTGGGATTCACAGATGTGTTTTAGCAATTTGTGGTACAATTTCTGACATCTCTAGTCTTTTGCACGCGCAACACATGATAATTTTCAAGTAGGCACTGCTTTGGCATAATGGTAGAGCATGGACTCGAGAGGTCCTTGGTTCGATCTCCATGTGACACCATGTTGTGTCCTTAAGCATGACACATTAATTCCCTAGAGTACAGGTTAAAACCCAGGAAGCAGTTGCTCTGTCCTGATATGACTGAAAAATTGCTGACTGGCATGTTGAACCCTTTATACAAACAATTTTCAAGTATAAACTGCTGACAAGGGCATACCGTGTTGAAGCTGAATAAAATTTATAGCGGTATAGAATATTATAATAATATAGGGATAACATTAACATTTGAGCCGGCTTATGAGAAAACCAACAAACTGCATATATGCAAAAACAAAGGCCAGAACACTGCGTAACTGCAAAGATGATCAGCCTTTTTGTTTTCACTACACGGATAGTACACTTCCTCTTCTTCTTAAATCCGAAATTTCAGGCTTCTAGCCTGCTTCTGTGACTGTACAGCCTGATTTGTGTTGGACCTGTTCGGAAACCACACTGTTGGTTTTCTCACGAGACAGCTGATTTGCTTGGCCCCGATAGGAGTCTTGAAAACTGAGGGCTTAGTTCCCCGAGAGTCCTAGCAAATATTTATGAATGACAAAATTATCTTTGATCGCTATCATCGTGTATGAAAATGTGATGAGGCTGTGAAAAATGTGCACCACTATTTCTTTCGTTTGCGCAGAATTTATGCGAAAAAGCTTTCATTGTTATGCTCATTCCCGGCGGAGTTAGTTTCTCATTATTAGCTTGTGCTTTGCATGGCGCCCGGTAAAGAGCACAAATAGATGTGAATTGCTTCATTAAAACACAGGTTTTTTCTTCTTGAATACAATATGCCTGTTAGTAGCGTGTGACACTGGTATTTAAGAATTATGTCTGTCTTGTGTACATTATTAAATATGTGCACAGCTGATCTGGGTCTTTGTAAGTTTGCAGTAAGTGTTAAGCAGGTATTCTCATGATCATGCAAGTCGAAAAAACAAACCCTAAATAGAAATTGACTCAATATAATCAGGCCCTGCTCAAGTCTGGATTTAGGTAGTATTGAGGTTCCATTGAGGTTCAAAAATGTACATGAAATTGATAATATTGAGGAAATCAAGTAGCTATGCAAAAATTAATAATAATAATATTTTTTATTTCCTCCAACAAGTGAAGAGCATACAAAAAACAGATCACAGTACATATAATAAAGACAAAAGGACAAAACGACAAAAAATATATACATGTACATATACAAACATAATGATCATATCAACTCATTAAAGCCAGTTGACATCCTGTTTATAGGACTTAGGCAAACAGTATAGCCACAGATGTGATGCCACAGAACGCGACGTCCCATCAGTGGCTATTCTGTATGCTATTAAAGAGGATTTCATCAAAACTTTAAATGAAAATATGCCCGTAATAATGTAAGTGGGCTCACCTAAATGATAATGGTGGGTAAATCCATTCGTCAAATATGGGTTAATCAAACTTTTAAGAAAACATCAAAATAGTAAGCATCAGCGACATGGTGCATTATCTATTTTTATATAAGTCAACCATGCAAACACTCCATTCATCAGCGGCAAACCCTTACCGAAAACAAAATTGCGAAATGCAAGAATCTGAGCAAAATAAGAGGAGTACTCATCAATTAACTTATTTAAATGTGTGTACAGTGTACATGTACATCCATGTTCAAATCATTTTTTAAGAGAAATAAAATGTAATGGATCAGGTTTCTGACATGTAATCGCCAAGTTATCTTAAACAAGAGGACCAATGGTCCTGTAAACGCTCACCTGAGATCTGCTTCATATACCAATAAACATACATGTATCTGAATATTATGGTATTTAACCCCAGTGCAGGGGCAGATGAAGCCCTTGCGCCATTTTTTTTCAGAATAATCAATATTCTGTCCATTTGCCAATTTCCTGCTGATTTCCCCTTCAAATAACATTTTAAAAGCAAATGAGCCCCTGGGGTCCTTTTTTTTTCAGAATCATTAAATTTCTGTCCTACTGCCCATTTCCTGCAAGACTTTCACTTAAAATGACATTTTAAAAGTTTTCCCCATTCAAATGCATTGATGACCTATGTTGGCCTTGCCATAAAATAGGTCAAGGTCACCACAGGGTCTTGTTTTATATATACATTGTAGTACTTGAGTCATCCATACTTCATGCAAAGTTTCGTTGAAATCGGTTCACCGGTTCTGGAGAAGAAGATATTTTAAGGGTTTTTACCATATATGGGCATGGTGGCCATCTTGGTCATGTGACCTGGATTATTTATATACACATTGGTTCCCACTTCCTATAGATGCTTCATATAAAATTTGGCCTTGTTTGGCCAAGTGGTTTCAGAGAAAAAAAATCTTTGAAAAGTGTGTATGGACGACAGACTGGCCAAGGTCAAGAGATGACCTTGACCTAAATTAATCATATACCTTCATCTAATCCATTAGTTGTTTGCATCTACCACTTTTCAGATCTCAGGCTGCAATAGATTTCAAAAAATAGCTAATTTCCACTTTTCCCATTATAAGTCTATGGAAACTTAAAGTTATCATAGCAACCAGAGTTCTTATCTGACTGGAATAAAAAACACAAATTATATAGAGGCTACTGTCAGGAACATGTATACAAAGTTTCTGAGGAGAAGATTTTTGAATTTTTTTTTTCAAAATTTTGCCCTTTATGGGGCCCCAGCAACCAATCAAAATAAAGGATTAGGACAAAACTCGCAAGAAACGTCAAACACTACTCAATAAACATTTCTGCAAAAACAAAATTCAAATGTCTGCAATTTTAGCAGAAAAATAGCCGATTTCCACTTTTCCCATTATAAGTCTATGGAAACTTTAAGTTGCCATAGCAACCAGAGTTCTTATCTGCCTGGAATAAAAAACACAAATTATTTAGAGGCTACTGTCACGAACATGTACACAAAGTATAGGCTTCATCCCCTTGACAGTTTCTGAGAAGAATATTTTTGAATGTTTTTCGAAATTTTGCCCTATATGGGGCCCCTGCAACCAATCAAAATATAGGATTAGGACAAAAGTCACATGAAACGTATAGGACTACTCAATAAACATTTCTGCAAAAACTAATTTCAAATATCTCCAACAAGACAGCAAAAACTGGCAATTTTCACTTTTTTCCATTATAAGTCTATGGGAAGCATAAGTTGCCATAGCAACCAGAGTTCTTATCCGATCAAAATAAAAAACACAAATATTCGTTCCCCCCACCTGTAGATGCTATATGTGAAATATGAAAAGATTCGGCCTGGCAGCTTCAGAGGAGAAGTCGTTTGAAAATGTTGACGACGACGGACGACGCACGGACGCCGGCTCAACCACTATACTATAAGCTCACCTAAGAGCCTTCGGCTCAGGTGAGCTAAATACCAAAAATAAATGGTTTAATATAGATAAAATCGCACACTGGCAAAGATATTATGACCCCTATTATTGTTCGTTATGATTAATTTGAAAACAAGATTTGATGGCATTTTTTAATTTGACTGGTATAAAAGCTGAGATTTTCTTTCAAATTCAATAATTTGGCAAATTAGCATAACTGAGTTATGTAAATTGTTTGCAATCACATAACATCTTTTCAAATGCTACAAAATATCATTCTGTATATTATTTTCCATGAAAATATCAAGCTTTTAGCAATAATTTGACTTCAAACCTCATTGGAGATTAAAAACCTTGACTGAGGGAGTTGGGGGTAAACTACCTAAATCCTGACTTGAGCAGAACCTGATAATATAGTGTATATTATATCCTGGTCAGAGTTTTTTCGTGTTTTGACATTGACAATCTTCCATATAATATAGAATACATGTACTTACCAGCCATGTGAGATTCCAGACTCCTTGGTAGCTTCGGGGTGGCATAGACTCTTCCCAGCATGTCAGAATCCATTGACTTCATTGGTGTACTGGTTAACAGGGCTAGATCAGGTACTTTGTCAACATCATCAAAGGATTAATCACTCAGATCCATTTGAAGAGAAACTCCCAGTTCATATTCAGAAACACAACTTCTGTTCAAATCGAGTGACTGTCCCAAATTCTGTGGCAATCCGTCACTTACATTTAGAATAGAATCACTGACACTGTTAGAGAGAGTCTCATGTGCACTCTGCAGGGATATCCCGAGGTTGTTTTCTTCCATATCAGAATCAATAATTTCAGACAGCTCCAAAACACTCAAGTGATCCAACTCTGAATTCAGTTCATCAGGGTACATAGTTCTTGTAGTGCCAACCTGAAAATAAGTAGATGATTCTTTACTCGAGCATATATATACATTTATACCTTAATAGGAACAAAATGTTAGGTTAAATACATTTTCTTAAAAAACGATAAAATGAACATTTTGCAGTAAACCTGAAAAAGATCAGACAACCTCCAGGTGGCAGCACATTTGCGCACATTTTTGAAAGAATGTGGTTCATTTGCGCACACAATTTTCCCAGGTAAACATTTTCATTTGCACACACAATTTCACCAGGTAAATGTAACATTTGCGCACATAAAATTTTCTCCGGTAAATGGTATGTTTGTGCTCGCGGGTCTGTATAGACAAGCCGAATGGAACATTTTAAAACAAATCCTGGAAAACAAGAATTTTATATGAAGGTTTAAGATTCAGAAAAGAAAGCGACGGTACAAGTCTTGTGGTGATGCATAAAGAAAACTTGCAAACCCAGCTAAATGATACAATGATTCTTTGAGATAGATTCGAACATGACCACGTGGAAGAAGAGAGGAAGAAGGGCTGCAACTACTGAAACTCTTCACACCCAGGCCAGTGAACAGAGGATGATACTTTATTTGTCGTACCTTGATTTAATAAAATACCAGCAGCTGGCCAAGGAAGAGGCGTAAAAACATGTGCGCAAAAGTAACAGTAAAACTCTGCGCAAATTATATACATTTCTGTGCGCAAATGAAAACTGTGCGCAAAGGAAATTTTCGAAAAATGTGCGCAAATGTAATAGCACCAACCTCCACTACTGTAATATGCATAAGAAAACCAGTAGTATTGCATAAACGAAAACAAAGGCGCAGATCAGCTGTGCAGTACCTACAGTGGCTCACAGTACAGGCAGATTGTCAAAACAAAGGCGCAGATCAGCTGTGCAGTACCTACAGTGGCTCACAGTACAGGCAGATTGTCAGTTTTTTCATGCACCATCTCTTTTTGAAGACTGCAGAAAAACAGATATGACATAGGCTGTATTCAGGGTATAATACTGAATAATAAACAAATTGAATATGAGCCACTGCATGAGAAAACATAAGTTTGGGTTTCCCATCTGGTATGACACAAACCAGCCTGTACAGTCACAGAAGCAGGCTTGAAGCTTAAAAGTTTGGATTTAAGTAGAAGAGGGATTTTACTTTCCGTGTAATGAAAACAAAGGTGCTGATCAGCTGTGCAGTTACTGCAGTACAGCTGATCTGCATCTGTTTTGGCATATGCAGATTGTTGGTTTTCTCATGCAGAGGCTCATATTTAATTCAAATTGTTCCACAGATATTAAAGCAACTTAGTTCTAAGCAATGTTTAAATTATTTGACCCCATTTAGGAATGTGTCTTTGATTTAGACTTCTTGACATGTAAATTTTCGAAATCGGCTTTCGTCGCCAGTTTAAAAGGGCTACTGATGAGGGTTCATTACCCGAAATTGTGCAATATAGGCCATACTATCTCCCTTTGAATGTTCTTATTGCTTCCAAAGGGTCAAACCATTATATTTTATATACAAGTCATGAATACATCAGGCACATTTGGCACAGTTTGGACTACAATAAGAGATACCATTACAAAAGATGTAGGCTAGCGCCATGTAAATTACAGTTACTCTGTGACATGCTTTTTTCAACCTAATATGTTCGATATTTTTACTTGTTTACCAGATATAGAAAAAAACTTTTATTAATACCATAAGATAATGTCCAATCATGTAAATCAAACAAATTGTCTTGTGTGAAAACAGAATTAGTTCATTCTGTCTCCTAATGAATTGTTCCATATGGGGTTTGCCACATGCCGTTTTAGGTGGGGTCATGCATTATTCAATACTACCAGGTATCATAATTCTTTGGGTCTAAATCATGTAAATTGAGATAGTATAGATTGATGAGTCCATGAAGTAGCATGTGACTGAAAGGTAAATTGGTTAGAAGCTTCCGCAACATTTCGTCAAAAATTACATTTGACGAAAATGTCCCCATGCCCAGACCCTTACCCTTGAACCCTAGTGTTTGTTGTTTCAAAATGTGTACCTATAGGCTGGTCTTCTACGGAATAAATCTAAAACATTTTGTGGTGAATATTTTTGAAGTTACAAAATTTTCAACAAAACACATATTCGAAGAAATGTCCTGCATCGTGTTACAAAATGGCTCAAGTTTTCTGTTACACTTTGGTTGCCAGCACAGTTAGTATTTGTATTGTTACCATCTGAAAATCCTTTCACATACCTAAGTAGACTCGTCCATCTTTTGACCCATCTGAGGTCAAAACTGAACTATACCAAATTTTGAAATTACAACCAACCCTTGTGATATATTGAACAATAATATCACTCCAATCTCTCAATTCTGAACACCCTAAGACAGGGGGTGCACTAGTTACTTATTTTAGATTGAGTGAATAATGCACTAATCATTTGTAACCATGCCCCCCACACCTATGGGGATGGGTTAGTGGGCAGGGGATAATCTACAGGGTGACAGAGAGAAAAATCTCCCTTCATGAACAAACTTCTCCCTATTTTCAGCTGTGGGAGAACTGAAAATGTACAGAATATATAGGCGAACCTGAAATTCAGGTCCAAACTTCTCTAAAATTTTCTTTGGGAGCGAAGAAACTTATCCCTAAAATTCTTGGCTAGGTCGAACCCTTGGGGGTTAGCTGGGGTAAAGTGCAAGGCAAATTAGCTTTTACTGTCCTGGCAGTAAAGGGGAAATTACAGGGTTTTGGCGTTCAAATCCTTACCCTATGGGTTACTCAAAACAAATTGTGGGTACATGTTAGAACCGCCTCGGCGAGGCGGTTCTAACAAGTACCCACAATCTATGTTTTGGAGCAAAAATAAGAACAAGAGGACCAATGGTCCTGTAAACGCTCACCTGAGATCTGCTGCATATACCAATAAACATGTTTGAATATTATGGTATTTAACCCCAGTGCAGGGGCAGATGAAGCCCTTGCGCCATTTTTTTTTTCAGAATAATCAATATTCTGTCCATTTGCCAATTTCTTGCTGGCTTTTCCCTTCAAATGACATTTTAACAATTTTCCCCATTTAAATGCATGGTCAACCCATGTTGACCTTGCCATAAACTGGGTCAAGGTCATCACAGGGTCATGATTTATGTATACATTGTAGTACTTAAGCCATAGATGCTTCACACCAAGTTTCTTTGAAATAGGTCCACCGGTTCCAGGGAAAAGATTTTTGAAAGGTTTTTACCATATATGGGCATGGCGGCCATCTTCGTCATGTGACCTTGATTATTTATATTATGTACATTGATTCCCCCATTCTATAGATGCTTCACATGAAATTTGGCTTTGATTGGCCGAGCGGTTTCAGAGAAGATGTTTGAATACTGGGCTCTCACTACCATTTTTGGGAATGGGGCCAGGGCCCCTGGCATAGGGAAAATTAGCGGCGTTTCGGTTAAAATTGGGAAAATAGTATATAGGCAAACAAGTCCAAGAACATGGCTATACCTGGTTATCTGGTTGTTGTAACTTATTCTTTGAAATGTATAACAAGTTTCCTGCCTCTTTCACAGACCGTGTCTTCACCGTTTTTTTGCAACAGCCTTACAAGAAGGAATGGCCAAACAGTACTGTGCAAAATCTATCTGGGTACGAATAAAATAATACACATAAATTAACAAAGAAAACTCCTGGTCTGCATTATTTATCAGAATTAAATGAGTTCATTTCATACAGCACAAAAAAAAAATATAAATTTGTAGTGTACCACGGTGATATTTGCTGTCAAATTTGGCTAATCAGTATCGATATCGCTTCGAAAGCAATGCGATTCGCTTTCGCGCAGAAGGGGAATTACTCTAGCAGTCAGTATAAAAACCAGAACAGTCTACCGGTCCCGACCAAAAGATCGTTTCGGCGAAAATCGGCCATCTCCCAACAAGATTTTTAACAAGTAGACATTTCGATTGGAAGTATTTTTTGTTCCAAACAGAATAAACATAATTGGCCAAGCGGTTTCAGAGAAGAAGATCCTTGAAAATGGTGGACGACGACGACGATGGACGGACGGACGACGGATCATGGCCATCCTATAAGCTCACCTTGTGAGCAGGTGAGCCTAACGGCTCATGTGAGCTAAAAATAGGTATACCCCTGCATACCTCAGTTTTGCTGAACAAAAACAACAGATTGTTGCCTATTTTTACTTTTTTTATACACATCAGGAAAACATGTCTATGAAATAAAGGTGGAGGAAAAACGTCACAGGAAAAAGTCACACAAAAATTAATTTAAACACTAAAAGAAAATACATGAACATGTAATATGTACATGTATACATGAAGTAGGATATTTTTTTTTTTTTATGTTTAAAGTAGAAATGATGTGGAACTGACATAATTACAGCTCAATTCCTGCTCTAAAAATTTTGAAAATAACTGAAACAAATAAAAGGTGGGACTCATCTTAGTACATGTATATATATGGGGCACAGGGGTGCTTTGGTAGAGCATGGAGCCAGAGGAAATGGTGATGAAAACCTAATTTTGCAACATAATTGCATGTTTGTGCATTTGAAAAAAGCCTCTTATAAGCCCAGAGAACTGGTTTAGTACTCAGGAAGCATTAGTTCCATCCCAGCATGACTGAAAATTGATAATTAGGACGTAAAACGTCACCCCAAACAAAAATATTTTCAATATTAGTAACAATAAAAGTAACAAAGTCCATTTCTAACATAAAGCAGAAAAAAAAAAGAATTTATGTTCTTGACTTTTTTCCTGTGACTTTTTTTCCTACAGAAATCTGTGACTTTTTTTCGTGACTTTTTTCTTGTGACTTTTTTTTTTCCTACATTCGAAATGAATACCCCCTTTAACCCCACTTTTATATAGCAAAAAATTGGGTTTGCAAGGGTATACCTTTTTTTCTTACCGTATTTTCCAAAACATAGATTGTTGGTGCTCCTTAGAACCGCCTCGGTGAGGCGGTTTTAACATGTAAATAATTCAAATTTACCAAAGAAATTTTAATGCTGAAGAAATTCTCTGGATATTACATGGGCAAGTTTTCGTAATGATATGTTTATAACGTTGTGCAGCTGATCTGATTCTTTATAACTTGTATTTAAGAAAAAAAAATGCCACAGCTCATATGTATGTATATATACATGGAATGAATCACAATGCCCATTGGGCCAATTAGACCAAGAACAGCATAAGCATCCTCCACACAGACTTCAATCTGACCAGCTTGTCTGTTTGCACACAAAAAAGATCTACTGTACCTGTTTTTTTTTTTGTTTTTTTTTTTTGTTTTTTTTTTTTTTGTTGTTGTTGTTTTTTTTTTTTTTTTTTCGTTTTTTTTTTTTTTAATTTTACTGTTAACAGATCTACAATTTTTTGAAATGATGATAAACTGAAATGAAGATGGTGATCAAACTAAACTTAAGATGCATACGCATGTAGATCTAGTTTGGTGTAATTATCTTGTGTAGAACACAAAACATAGCGAAATACTTAGCAAAAAAAGAAAAATTGCTTACCTGTCCCAGGATGAGGAAAGTTGTTGACAACAAAATTAGCAGCCTCATCTTTCTTCTTGTTCTTACATTGACTATAAAATTCAGAATGAAAACAGAAGCGCGCGTAAAACATATTAATCCGATGCGAATAAACAATACAGGTAGAGATAAAACAATCGCTTTCTGCTTCCGAAGACAAAAATTGCGTAATGACACTTTGAAGTATTGTCTTTGATCAGCCGCCATGACAGATACCTGTTGAAATCGACGCTGCTGTATCCGATCAACTTTAGACTAGTCCACTTTCAGTATAGGGCATATATTTATTTTTTGTAATAAAGTTTGTTTGTTTATGAAAGCATTAACACATTTCATATAATTCAAATATCTTTTCATATATTTTTTTAAATAAATGATTCATTTCGACGAAATTATAATTCGCTGAGATTACACTCTAAATGTGCAATAGGTCTATCTTACCCATTAAAAATGGAATGCCCGGCACTGCCAGGGTCCTGACGTAGTTTCGGCCCATTGCTACTCAAATAAGTGAACGGTGAAGATCCAAACCAAAATGTCTTGGTACATTGCAAAGAAGAAAAACGGCGGTTTCTGTTTTGTTGACGAAGACCAGGAGAAGACGGGTCCAGTGAAAGATGTTAAAGCTCACACAGAGATTGGGATGGTGCAGGTAAATACATATATAGTTATATATGAGCCGCATCGTGAGAAAACGGGATTATTGCCTATGCGAAAACAAAGGCGCAAGTCAGCTTCGCGGTAACCGCGAAGCTGATCAGCGCCTTTGTTTTCGCTACTCGGATAGTACAATTCCTCTTCTACTTAAATCCGAAATTTCAAGCTTCTAGCTCTTTTCTGAGCTTGTACAGGCCGGTTTGTGTCGGACCTGGTCGGAAACCCCGAAGACCGGTTTTCTTGCGTCGCGGCTCAATTATGGTATTATACTAGAGCTATGTTTTGAAGCAAAAATGGAAAAATATGTATACCCCTGCATACCCCAGTTTTTCTATATAAAAGTGGGGATTAAGGGGGTAAATATTTCACGGACATGTTTTCCTGATGTGAAAGCGTACATTACTAATGTGCAAAAAGCACAAAAAAAAAAAAATGCCAAAACAAAACAATTAGTACTACAGAAGTATCACACCTTGTAATGATCAGTAAGGCCAGAGAAAATATTTTTTTTTTTATTCTCTGATTCTCTTGTTCAAAACCCTAAAAAATCTTTATTTTTTTTTTTTTTTTCAATATTTTTAAGTTTTCAATAAAAAGTCAACTGAATATTCATTACTTAATTGCACATGTGTCTTTTAATGCAAAAATGATATAAAAGAAGAAAGTCAAGTGGTGCCCCCCCCCCCCCAAAAAAAAAAATTAAAACAACCCCCACTCTCACCAAATAAAAAAAAAATCTTTATATGTTACTAAGCTGTCAAAGGTAGCTTAAAGACAGGGCTGGGGTATAAAAGGCCTCACAGGTATACCTGTGTCATTCTTTCTCTGACTGCTGAAGTGTTAACATCAATACCAGAGATTTGATTGGTTGTCAGTTTCAGGCCTCAGGGACTGATAAAATGATTGACAGATATTATCTCTCCTGGTTGTTTATTGCATCCAATTATGACACATGATCAGTTTTATGACCCCTAAAGTTAGCCAGTTACCTGTGTGTAAGCTCCGCCCACTTCTAGGACTGGCTACCTGTTTAACTTTAAGCTGGAAACCAGACCCCCCGGCATGAAAACCCTGTCTTTAACCAAAATGTAGAAGTTGCCAATTTATACATTAAAAATTAAAAAAAAAAAAAAAAAAAAAAAAAAAAAAAAACATCACAGAAAACTATTTTCAAATAACTTGCAATTGAGATATTATTTCATCTGCATAAAGCAGCAACAAATTTAACATGGCTTTTAAAGCATAGATATATATTAATAACAATTATCACAAATTATCATCAATTTTCACGAATTAAACCCAAACAGAGACCAGATGTTATGTCTGGTCATCACTTTACCTGGTCAGCATTTTAGTCACTTTGGTCAGCTTTTGGTTTGGTCAGCAGTCAGCAAGTCAGCAGGTAAAAGTCAGCGTTTTAGTCAGACCCATATACATTGTATATGAAGTATATTCGAAAAAACACGAAAGCCCCCAGAGGAGCATAATACTATGAAAGTAACTAGGAAGAACACAGTAACTGTTAACAAAGTGATATGCATTGTACCTCTGGCTCAAGCTGCATGATACGGCCATAGTTCATATTAAAGTGATGACTTCTATACTGATCAATACCAAGCCAAAATACTTAACATTTGAGACACATCACGAGAAAACAACATTTGCCTATGCCAAAACAATGACGCTGATCAGATGCACAGATCCGTACAACTGATCAATGTCTTTAGTTTTGCTGCACTGATAGTACAATGGTTCAGCTTCCTATAACATCAAGCCTCTAACAGTCTGCAGTACAGCTGGGTTTGCAATCCTGTTCATAACCCCAACAACAGATTTTCTCGTGTTGTGGCTCAATCTCATTGATGCTTTGAAAAAATGAAGGTTACTACTGAGTTATGCATATCATGACAAATATAGCAGAAATGACTTAACACCAGGGGACATGAAAAAGTACCTCTAATAGGTTTTTCATCCACAACATATTATGATCAGCCTGGATTGGACAGTTTTGTTTATGACTTTTACAACCAGTCAAACAATTATTTCACTCATGTTGTGACACAGCTACCACAACTACTTACACTGCCTGTCATCAGCAGGAATAGGTCAAGGTCATAGCAGGATCATGATTTATGCAAACTTTATAGATCTTCATTCCCTGATGCGTTATGCTAATTTTCAAAATCACAGGCCATCTGGCTCTGTTGAGCATTGTTTAAGATTTCTTGCTACTTATGGCCATGCGAACCACCTTGGTAATGTGACCTGTACCTTTTTATAAAGACTTTGAACCCCCCTTTCTAAGGGTGCTCCACATAAAATTTGGCTTTGATTGGCCAAGCAGTTTCAGAGATGTTTGAACATTATTGTCATATACATGTATATAACCCTGGGACATGGACAGACAGCCCCCTGGCACAAAATATTTTCATAAACATACATATTCAGTCCATTTGCTTGTATTTAAAATTTGACTGGGCTGTTGACATTTAGTAAACTGAAACTATCATTTCAACACAAAAATTGCTTGTTTCTCCCCATTTCGCAAAAACATGCACGTTTTGCCCAATTTCACCAAAAAATGCCCATTTTGTATTTTAGGACTACCAATTGAAAGTTGTGTAAATAAATTTAAAGAAATTAATAATTTAACCAAATTCTATTTGATGAAGTTTCACACCGTATTAGCGGCAAAACAGAACGCCCTATAAGATCGCAGAACGCCGACCTTTTTGACAGGCCAGTGTTGCGGGTAAGGTTATTATTTTATTGTTTTTCATGGGAATTGAAGGCATGTCAGCAAAGGTGAGTATGCCATTAGTTGAAGGCGATTTCTAAGATGTACCTTCGTTTTTCTTGTCCAAAATTCCTCATCTGAATCTTGGAAATAACAGTTTTCTATCGGTTTCTTCACTTTTTGAACACAAAACTAACAAATATGTTTGATTACGTGTCTTCTTTGATATGTTTCAATCGTTTACGAGGCAGAAATATAGAATTAGATCCTTTATGCTTATTCTGTGTGCATTAAATAGATTTCAGCTTATATATTTAAAGCGCTGTGTCTGTTTGAACATACATTATATATGATACTTTGGCAATGGAGAACGCCAGTTGTAGCAATCACAGAACGCCAAAATTAAATACATTTAGCAATCTAGGAACAATTTAGTTCTGATGCGTTTCATCCGTTTTTACTCTTTCTAAGTGACTCCCTGGAGAAGAATTGTCAATATGGCATGTCAACAGTAAACCATTCTGATTTGCCGTGCCGGTCTGACGGGACAGCATTACATTTTAATTTCCATTTTAAAAGTTTGAACAACAATGTAGATCTAACTAAAAGTATTCAAGGTAAGATTGTATTCTCGTCTGTTGATACACATGGAATATTGCAATAACGTTGTTTGTTTGTTTGTTTAAATTGATGCTTAACGTCCCAGTCATGTCGGGACGTTGCCTCCATTTTATGGGACTTTTACCCAAAATGAGAATGCCATGACATCCAGCAGGTGCTAAATATATAACCATCCAACAAAGCCACAAAGGCTTATATGTGTGGAAGGTTTGACTTGAAACCACTTTTCCTGGGCAGGCTCAGATCCGAACGGTTAACCAGTAATCAGATAGTCAGTCAGTAGAGAACAAGCTTTGCCTGGAGGCACAAGATACCCATCTATTGCAATAACGATGTACATGTATTTCACGAAAATATATATGCCTACATGTAGAACAAGACTTTAATTCTCAGTTTATTGCATTGCCTCGCTTGACAAATATAAATAGCACTGTTTCTCGACTGCGGCGCCCCCTTCGCATTATGCTAAAAAATGGTCATTTTTTTCTGCAAAACTACAGCGACAAGTTCATTGTTTCGCTGTAGTTGGCAGTCAAATGATCCGGTTTCCGATCACCGCACTCCATTTCGTTTCATGTTGTGAGGTGTTGCATCAATGTGCGCTGAATAATTAATTTGTATGCAGGTTGATAATGTTTAGCCACCATTTACTTAGGAGAACAGTAGACACGAAACTGTAACTCAGCATAAGAAGTGATTATGTTTTAACAATTTTTAAAAAAGTAGAGGCAATCTGAATTTATCAGTTTCTTTTTATTTTTCCTTAGCGACCGTCGACCATATATACTATGTCATATGATGGTATATAAGTGACTCTGACGGTATCCCAGATCATTATTTTAATATACATTGTCGTTCTAAAGAATAGCCACAGCTAATGCAACTCACGTTCAACACAATTTGAAGTAGATCTATGTAAGCCTACGAGTACATGTCGATTATGTCATACTGATACCATTTTACTGTTGCTTTTTGTGTCTAAATCCTCTTTCAATATAATAACAGTACAATGTAGGTAATATGCATGACCTACAGTACAAAACTTTGTGTTTTTGCCGCTTAAACAGCTTATTTTACGGGGATCTATTAGGTTTTTAAAGATTTAGTTCATAGATTGCCATAGAAGGCGTTCACAGATTGCAGTCTCGTCTATGAAAAGGCGTTCTCTTTTGCATTTTTATTTACCCCTGCTTTCTTAAATCGTACATAACTCGGCCAAAATTTTAAACTGTGCGGTGAAACTGGGGTGATGTGCAGGGAAGATATTCAAATGTTTTATGGACTAGCAACTTTCTTAATATCATATTCATAACTAGAGAATATAAATCATTAAGCCGACTTTTACCTGTAAACAGTGCAGATGCGAAAGTTCAAAAGGATGTCGTGGCCTTCATAAATGGAACTCAGAAACAACTACTGCACAGAACATTGCATAATTTATTCGACAATAGCTGTGTGAAGTCATTTTGAATCATACCATTGTTATTTAATGTAAAAATGTCAATTTAACTGACTTACCCGCAACATTGGCCTATCAAACAGGTCGGCGTTCTGCGATCTTATAGTGCGTTCTGTTTTGCCGCTAATACGGTGTGAGTTTAAACATTGCATTTTTCACATAGAGGGGTTAAAAGTTTCAGGAAATTTTGAAAGAATTTAGCCACTTTCCCATTGACATCAATGGTGACTTTGCCTCAAAATTGTCCAGAAAATATCATTGTCCAAAGAATCTCATAACTTTTTTCTTAAAAATTCTAAGGTGTGTTTATACTTGTTTTCTTGCTACTCCCATCATTCAATTGTTGATTATTCATATGAATGGAAAGTTAATATTTCCCCTGCATAAATTTCATTACGATTGCTCAAAATCATATTAAAAAAAATGACTAACCTGAAACAAAATCTTCATAAGTCAAGTTTTTTGAAAAGTTCCCACTTTCATGATTATGGATTATCTCCCTTGCCAATGCAAAATGCCTACAAAATTCATTTTGACCACTAAGGCTAATAATTATCTGCATGCCGATTTTCAAAATTTTTGCAGGACGACAAACTATGATCCTTTCTTGTGTGGGACATTTTTGATTGCAAGACATTCTTTCTTTTAAGGTTGTGTTTAACAATGGTACAAAGAAAGTGGCAGATATCAAGAAATTTGACTGCACTAGCTCTGCTTCATTCAAGAACCATGGCAATTCCAGAACAAAGTTCATCCAGAAGTGGAAAGAACTATGTGGTAAGTCGAACTTTATACATTTATTTGGTGCCTAAGAGACAAACAAGAGTCAACAAATTTTATTGATGAAACTGAGTGTCTGTATTGGTGTTTGCCAACAAAATTACTGAGTAAGCAGGTAGCTAGCTCTATACAGTCAATGCTTTTGAAAATCAAAAGCTGTACATACAAAGGATTCATCTAGACTGTTATACCTGTATTGGTCATAACTCATTATAATATGTTCATGATTGTTAATGTTTATATTCTTCTAGAGTTTGACGACACCAGCATCAACGTTGATGACCCCAGTGCCTCTTCAGACCCTGCTGACATTGATGATTTCTCCTCCAGTTCTCTAGATGGTAAGTTGTTCATAGTGTTTCACTCACCTGAGCCAAAGGCTCACAGGCAGGAAGGCATGAGGCATCTGTCCGTCGTCCGTACGTCCACAGTTTTCAAGAAGAATATTTCTGAAGCTATTGGGCCGATCTTGATCAAATTTAATTTGAGTCATCATTGGGGTGGGAGATTGGTTGCATTAGCAGGGTTGCCACTGTCGGGGAAAAAAGTCTGGAAAATGAAATATTTTCCGGGTCAGGGAAAAGTCAGGGAATTTGGGTTTTTGCAAAAAGTGCAGAAAGTCAGGGAAAAATCAGGGAATTTCAAAATTTTCTCAAAAGTGATGGTCTTTGGCAATGTCTCAGTGTCATTAAAGATTATGAAAAGAGAACTCCTTTTTCCCCAAAAGTTGTATGGCTTTCAGTTTCTCAGAATATCTTAGTCACTTAAATTCTTTAAACATATTGTTTGACAAGTATTATACGGGGGTCATTCAAGAATTAATGACAATGGATCCATGTCTCGCAAAGTATAATTAGACTAGGCTTTATTTGAAATGTTAAACGTGGACAAATATAATGTGCATTTGTGCTGAAAATTTTGTGGTTTTATCATGGTCAGATGTGACGCTTTGCTAATTTGAACATGACACCTGAAGTGTCCATGGACTCGAAAAAGTCAATTTTTACAGATTTTTATATGGGGTAGGGTAAGTAAAATGTGCAGGATAGTTGCTTGGACAGTCTTATCAGTGCTTTTTTATAATTAATGACAGTACCAGAGGCCAACAAGAATAACAATACCATTTACGTCAATTTCCTGATTTGCTAAACAACAGCAGAACAGTGCAAAATAAACCCATTCTGAGCCTAACAACGTGTTTTAAACCAAATTATGAGAAAATCAAATAAATTCAAACAGCTAATATGTTTAATCTTAAAGGTATTCAAATGGCTTCTGAACAAAAACAAAAAATCAAAAATCTGAGACTGTTATGACACAAGAAATAGATTTTAAAAATACTAGCTAGATGTGATACAAATAAATTTGAACAGGAGATGGTGCTGATTCGTTTTGAAACTCTGTGTACAGTGTCACGGTGAACAATACCATTGATGGTAATGCTTATAACAAACACATATTTAATCCTCATGAAATCCTCATGAAAAGCTATTAACAGATTCAAGATACTGGTCCTCCATCCAGGCAAGTACTATCTTTTATAAACAACAGTTTGTCGCGTCCAAGGTCATTCACATTGCATTCTTTGGTTGCTAAGCAACCACATAACAGCCATCATAGCAAACCTTTGGAGGAATGTTTGAATAGCATACATCTTCAGATTTGGTTCATGGTATATGAGAATCACACAAGGGTTAAGAGCTAAGTTTTTTTCGAATCATTGTCATAAATTCTTGAATGACCCTCATATTTTCTCCTTTTACAGTGCTGGAGATTCAAACTACCATTTCTGTATCCAACTTGTTTTCTTCAATTAATCCCTTTTGGTTGCATGCTTAAAATGATAGATGACCTCAGGAGAGGCCGAAAAAACATGTGGAGAAAAAAAAAACAGTGAAAAACATTGGTTCTACTGGATAAATACTGTTTATCTGTTTATACGATTAATACTTAGTCTGTTAAGGGTTACAATAATGGTGAAAATAATTTCCCTACTTAGGAAAAAAGTCTAATTTTGGGAATGTAAAGAAGAACATTGCAACATAATGCTTGTGTAAAATATGAGATGGATAAGCAAAGCCCTGAGATTGGGAGGTCCAGAGGCTGATAAAAGAGTCTGGAAAACTGTAAAATGTCAGGATGATGTCATGGAAAAGTCAGGGAATTTGGAAATACAAAATAAGTGGCAACCCTGATTAGGTTTTGGAGCATATTGTTTCAGCATTGTGGTTTCCATGGCAACAGGTAGGTTCCATAGAGTTACAATTGGAACAAATAAACAAAATCTTCTCTGAAACAAGACCCAGAGCTTCTATATATTGTATAAGGCAATGTGTAGTAGTCCCATAAAATTTTATGAAGAAATCCTCTTTTTTGAAATTGCAAGACTCAAAGCTTGACTATTTAGTATACAGCAATGTTGATGTATATGGGGCTTTACATAGATCCGGCCAATGATGCCCCTGGGGTTTAAAATGGCCCCTCCCCAGGGGACATTATCCCCCATTACTTACAATAGGAAAATCATACAAAAATCTTCTCAGTCCCAGAGCTTTTAAATTTTGTGTGTGGTAATTATTATTTAGTAATCCTCTCTATAAATCCTGCAACCTGTTCCCTTGGGTCCATTCAGACCACACCCCAGGACAGCTGTCATTTGCTTCCATCCATATAAGTGAAACTGTCCAATCAGGTGAGCATTTAGAATCCGGGACGTTTCGCCCCAAACCAGTTCCTCCCCCCCAAACCTGGATAGGGGAGGCAACGTCTTGTGACCAGCATTTACAGGACCTGTGGTATTACTTTACACATTCAGATGTTGGTAACGTCGTCCATTTTAGCAAGAAGTGTATTTTTTGAAATATTCATGATTTTTTGTCTCGCATAGTCTTGGCATATAGATTTATTGATAGTTAATAGAAGGCGATCAGTATTTACAACCGGTTAATGGAATGCTTGATCATGAAGTCGCAACTCCTAAAAGATTTGTTAATGTCGAGAAAAAAAAAAAATGAAACTTACAGAATTTTCTTGCCAAAAACAAAGATTGTCCATGCTTTAGCAAAAAGACAGTCAAGATCATGTTTTTATGAAAAACATGCAAATAAAAAGTAAAACTGAGATTGTATTTAGAGAACCCCAGTGTTTCTCAGGTAACCTGTGTTTGATTCAAAATCCTGTAAATTAGCCAAACCAGTTACATTAGCTACTATTTTAGCAGTTTAATGATGTCTTTGGAACATCGCTGAACAGTGATTTACAAATATGGCCAACAGTCTTATGATTGCATTAGAACCATAAGACAAACAAAAATACTGATCTCACTATAGTATACATCTGGGCCACAGTCCCTCAGTGAAAACTTGATTTTTGATTGCAGGTCCTGATACTACAGATGTACAAGAAGATGACTTATCAGTGGGTAAGTGAATTTAAGCCATATCTTTCATAGCTTTCTTCCAAGCCATTAAGATACCCATTTTAGAGAACAGCCTACACATAAACATTAATAAACATTAAACATATATATTTATTTTGCCAACCTATAATTAGCTAACCTGAGCAGAACTCAGAGCTTAATGTTTACCCATTATCTGGCATATTAATTGCAGCCACATATTCAAAGATCTTTTCTGCAACCACTTGTTGATGAAAGCCTTAAGTTTATGTTATGTCTCCATGGGCATTGGAACAAACGTTTGATCTCAGAATCTTGGTCACATGCTCAACATGGCCAGCATGGTCAAAAATGCCAAAAATGAATCTTCTTTGTAACTACTAAGCAGATTTTCATGAAGCTGGATATGCAGCATATGGGACTGAGCATATCATAGTTTGTTCACAGGCAGTGGCCATTTTGCACAGAAGCTTATTATAAATAAAAAAAAAGGCGATCGCTACTGACAGCCAGCTGTCAATAGCGAAAGTTCGCTATTGACAGCTAGCTACACATTTTCATGTATATTAATGAGCATAAGTTTATTTCTATATTTAAAATGGTTTTACAAATATTAGTGACACATCACAAGGAAAGTGAACAATTTGAAATTCAGTATTTAATACTTTTATTTATCAAAATATTTGATATTCTGTCTGAGCTGCAGCAATAAATTGCTTAATTATAATCACAAATTCAATATTGAAGTGTTTATGATTTTCATTTATTTATAGACAAATCAATTTATTTATTAGATTACCCAGTAGTTTATTCTGAAAGAGATGTAGAAATATAATGTCCTGAACACATGTACAGACTGAGGCATGGACAAAATTTCAAATTGTACTCAAAAAAAACTTTTTATCCATTTACATATTTCCTGCAAGTTTATAACCATTAAATGACTTTATATAACAGTATTCCTCCATCACATAAATAAATTAATGTCAGAATAAAATTGTGTGTTTGTTAAATACCAAATAATTGAGAACAGTCAAAGTCTGCAGGAATTCTACATTTTGGAGATTTTTTCCAAGATCTGATATTTATTTAATGGAAGTGGCTACTGACAGCCGGCTGTCAATAGTAAAATTTCGCTACTGACAGCCGGCTGTCAATAGCGAAAGTTCGCTACTGACAGCCGGCGAAATAGTTATTGACAGCCAGCTATATATTTCTTTATATTTGTGGGTCTGACAAGTGGCTTATCTTAAATATTGTCTGATGAATGACTGACATATAATACTTTCTACATACTAATGTCCATCTTTTGACAAGTGTACACTTGGAACAACTTACCGAACAAGTAGGTACATGTAAACTAGAAGTCTAGTTTTCACCATAATATGGCATCAGATAGATCCAAGAATTCTTTGATCTGGGACTGTGTATTTGTTTGTGTGTGTGTGTGGGGGGGGGGTTGAAGGCCAAAGTCTAGACACCTTTAAAATTCTATATCAATACCTTAAAACCTTGACCAGCCGGCTGTCACTACAGAATGTTTGCCATTGACAGCCGTAGTGAAAGTTCGCGAAAGACAGCCAGCCATTGGTTTCTAATAGTGATTTAGATTTATCTTCAATATTGTCAGATAAATGAATAATATTAAAACCTTATTACTCTAGCTAACATTCTATGACATAGGACCCCAGGGTGCATACCCAGGGTAGGGCTAGAAATCAAAATAATCTAAAATAACAACATAGTACATGTACTTTCTTCATATTAATGTTGTTAAGTTCATCTTTTGACAAGGGGCTGGTGTCCCATATAAGGCATCAGATCCAAGTGACCTTTGATCTGGAAATGGGGGGAGAATGGTGGGACCGGCTGTCAATAGCGATCGCCTTATTTAATTCCCAGTAAGTGTTATCCCCAGTATGAATTATTCCCCAGTAAGGCATAAATGTGTTAAGTCTTAGCCATGACCGTTTATGCTAGTCTGGATGATTCAGCTTAATCAGTTACCATTTTCATGGCCAGAAAATTCAGTTTTAATCTCAGAAATAGTTACATGTGATAATGACTTCTCATTAAGTGTTATCCCCAGTATGAATTAGTCCCCAATAAGGCATAAAATGTGTATGAACTCAGCTATGACCTGTGTTGATATCGTAGACTTGATGATTCAACTCACCTCAGGCATCATTTAAACCATGGGGATGTTAAAATCTAAATCCATATCAGAAACCAATAGATACAGAATTAAAATTAGAAATATATAGCTGGCTGTCAATAGTGAACTTTCGCTATCGACAACCGGCTGTCCATAGCGAACTTTTGCTAGTGACAGCCAGCTCGCCTAGTCATTTATCAAAGTGTTATATAAAGTACTTAAAGTCATCTAGATATGCCGACAAGATGTGATCTGACATGGAAATGGAAATTTCGCCATTGACAGCGGGCTGTCAGTAGCCACTTCCAAAAAAAACAACAATACAAACTGATTCGCCTCAAGTAAACTCCCCCATTTTCCTCTTTTCCTGTATTTTGAGACCCCGTTTACTGTTCACATGCCTCATTGCCCGTACGTATAGACAGACCAGTGTGATCATGATTCATGGCCACCATTCTAGCTCTTTCATTGCAAAATACAAAGATAATGAATTTATTTGCGTTATAACCTACAATGAGAACGTGTATACATTTCCTAGCTCTTTGGTTTAAATATTTATTACTCCCATCAAAAGATGTTTACTGGACCAAACTTATAAAGCAACATTGGCTTATTAGTATTTTTATACACCAGAACCTACTCAAATAAACTTTGTCTCCTCTGAATTAGATTGCCGGGCGATTGACACATTTATCAATATATAGCTTGTAACATTCTGTGTTATGCCTCTCAAGAAATTAATCATTTATCACGACCCTTAAAAAGCAATTTGTGTTAAAACTTCCAGATCTCACAGGAGGCCCAATGCCACCAAAGACTTAGTTAGTTGACCAATCTTGATCAAATTTGAAGAGCACCATCATTGGGTTGTGGGATTGATTCTATTAGGATTTGGAGCAGAGTGTATCAAAATTGTGGTTTCCATGGCAGCAGATAGCTCCCGTTGACATTAGAGATTGTATTTATTAGCTCACCTGAGCCTTTAGGCTCACAAGGTGAGCTTATAGGATGGCCATGATCCGGCGTCCCTCCGGCATCCGTCGTCCGTCCGTCGTCCGTCCACAATTTCAAAGATCTTCTTCTCTGAAACCGCTTAGCCAACCAAAGCCAAATTTTATATGAAGCATCTATAGGAAGGGGGAACCAATGTGTATATAAGAAATCCAGGTCACATGACCAAGATGGCCGCCATGCCCATATATGGTAAAAACCCTTCAAAAATCTTCTTCTCCAGAACAGGTGGATCGATTTCAAAGAAACTTGGCATGAAGCATTGATGGCTGAAGTACTACAATGTGCATATAAATCATGACCCTGTGATGACCTTGACCTTTTTTTATGGCAAGGTCAACATAGGTCGCCAATGCATTTGAATAGGGAAAACTTTAAAATGTAATTTAAAGTGAAAGTCTTGCAGGAAATGGGCAGTAGGACTGAATATTAATGATTCTGAAAAAATTGGACCCCAGGGGCTCATCTGCCTCCACCCCGGGGCAATGTACATGTATATAACCATAATATTCAAACATCTCCTCTGAAATCGCTTGGCAAATCAAAGCCAAATTTTATGTGAAGCATCTATGGAATGGGGGAATTAATGTATATATAAATTATCTAGTTCACATAACCAAGATGGCTGCCATGCCCATATTTGGTAAAAACCCTTCAAAAATCTTCTTCTCCGAATTTTGAGGACCGATTTCAAAGAAACTTGGTTTGAAGCACCAATGGCTGAAGTACTACAATGTATATATAAATCATGACTCTGTGGTGACCTTGACCTATTTTAACCTCGCCAATGCATTGGAATGGGGAAAACTTTTAAAAAGTCATTTGTGGTGAAAATCTTGCAGGAAATGGGTAGTAGGACTAAATATTAATGATTCTGAAAAAAATGGACCTAAGGGCTCATATGTCCACACCACGGGGCAATATACATGTATATTACCATAATATTCAAACATCTTCTCCTCTAAAACCACTTGGCCAATTGAAGCCAAATTTTATTTGAAGCATCTATAGGATGGGGTAACCAATGTGTATATTAATAATCTAAGTCACATGACCAAGATGGGCACCATGCCCATATATGGTAAAAACCCTTCAAATATCTTCTTCTCTGAAACCAATAGATTGATTTTAATGAAACTTGGCGTGAAGCATTCATGGACAGAATATTGATTATTCTGAAAAAAGAAAACGGCCCAAGGGCTTCATCTGCCCCTGCACTGGGGTTAAATACCATAATATTCAAACATGTTTATTGGTATATGCAGCAGACTCAGGTGAGCCTTTACAGGACCATTGGTCGTCTGGTTGTTATTTTCAGTTATAAAACAAAAACAAAAAAAAACATCAATCATCGGTTAAAAAAATACAAAAACTATTTTATATTTTAACACTTTTCTTGAATAAAAATGGTTTACGTACAATCTTTATCTGAAAACACATTAGAGCCAAAGCTTGTATGTTTGGTATGCAGCATTGGTATGTGGAGTTTTACACAAATCCTGCAAATTATGCCCCTGGGATCAAAACATGGCTCAACCCCAGGGGGTCATTAGCTCCAATAGACTTTCAATGGGATAAGGTTTCTTCTCAGAAACCATGAGTCCCATAGTTTTTATATTTTGTCTGTAACAATGTTCAGTTGTCCTCTTTATAAATCCTGTCACCTGTTCTCCTGATGTCCTAACAGGCCATGCACAGGGCAGGGGTCACAGTGGCGGATCCAGGATTTTTGAAAGGGGGGTTCAAGTTTACCAAGGGGGGTTCGTTTTCCAATTTTTATCCATATTTTCTTAATTTTCCCCATGAAAATGAAGTAATTTGGTTCCAGAGCGGGGTTCGAGTGAACCCCCCGAACCCCCTCTAAATCCGCCACTGGGTCATTAGCTACACAACAAGTAAAGCTGTCCAGATCAGGTGATTGTTTATAGGACCATTGGTCCTCTGGTATTATTATTATTTTGACTTCTGTTTTTCAGAAATGAGTGAAGCGCCTGCATCCAACTATATGTCAGAACAAAGAATCTTAGGTATGTGTTTTACACCTTCATATTTATCAGACAAAACAAAACACATTCATACTACACATCAGTTTTTTTGGAAATGCCAAAGTTATCGTTATTCCTTTGTTATCGCAAAGGCAAAAAACTGGTTTTCTCATGATGCAGCTCTATTATTTATGATGCACAGATGTTGAATTTATCCACCCTGGTTAAACATCTCCTCAGAAACCCCTTGGCCAATCAAAGCCATACTTCATGTGGAGCCTTCTTGGAAAGAGGGAAACAAAAAAGTATAGAATTAATGATCCAGGTCACTTTACCAAGATGACTGCCATGCCAACATATAAAAATTCTTAAAATCTTCTTCTCTAGAGCTGTTGGACTGAATTCAACAAAACTTAGCATGTACGAGGGGCGAGCAAAAAGTTTGAAGACTTTCTTAATAACTTTTATAATTGACGTCTGATTGTTTTCGTATTTTCACAAGTGTAATAATAGTCACAAAGAAATAGCTGTTAAAAAAATAAGAAGTAAGCAAAAGATCTACGTCAAACAATGTAACAGCATGGCATGCCCCGGATAATCCTAACGTCTGTTGCAGAAGTTGTTATAAAAACTAAAACATTCTATCGATTTGCCTTCAACTCTCGATTCTTATCCTGCACGGATGGGGAATAAAGATGTGAAACTTTGCTTGAAGTAGAATGAGAAATAATGTTTTTATAGGAACTTTTGACTCGGCCAATGTATACAGAAGTCCCGGTGTCTAATGACGTTAACGTCTTGGCATGCTCTGGGTAGCGCTTACACCCATTGAACGAAAAAAGAAAAAATAGTGGTCCCAAATCTTCGTGTTGACATATATTTTCATTTCGTGTCTTCAACGCTCTTTTACAATCATATTCGCAACGTGCATATTCCAAGGACCAATCCTATCAGCGAGTGGAGTTAAATCATATCTACACAGACTACCATTGCCGGATTTTGCAGCAGACAGCTTATAAAGAAATAAATATTGATAAAATGCTTCGAGACATACCTTTGTTTACTGTTTTTCCGTCGAGAGGACTAGCTCGTGAGTTCCCGGATGTGTCGAGGGAACAAAATCTTGTTGACTCTTTTTGGAGCTAGTTCCCCTGATTACCACCCGTGAATCTTGATCACAAATAAATAATACAATATGGTTTAAAACAAATAACACTGGTTGCTTCTCTGGGCTGACCAGTTGTAAAAAGATGCCTTTTCTTACAGGTTTATAAATAGGTTATTCTGTTTTCAATTGATATAAAATCCTCAGGTAAATTATTCCTGTCTAAAATTGCATTTAGTAGTTTGAGAGTCACAGCTCTTCATAGTGGGTATTTTAAAATTGTATGCACTTACCCCGCTTGTGTATGTTTGGCATTCTGATGCTGTTTTAAATTTTGATTAAGATACTAAGGAGCAGGCTCGTGAAAAATATTATAGACATGGGAAAATCTCATCATTGCATTTCTTTTATTTTGTCGCGTACACAAGTACGTATATATGTGACTGCATTGTACATGTTTTGAAAAGTAAACTTCAGCCTCACTATAATATGCCTCATTATAATGCTGTTTTCAATATACACAGCCATGTCATGGCTCCAAAATTGATTATTTTGCTATATGTCTGGAGTAAGTTACCTCATTATAACATGGTTCCCTTATAACATGGTCTGTTTGTATGGACCCCAAAGATAGTGTTAAAATGAGGTTGGCATGTAACGACGATATTGTGTGACCGGGAGTTGCTAGGTACACCTCAACCCCCCTCAACCTCTTTATAACACTATCGTTGGGGTCCATAACAATATACGTGTTAGCTATCCAATCCGTGTTATAATGAGAGTAAAATATTTAGATATATAGCAAAATAAGACCATTTGGTGTCCATGAATGATCTGTGTTATATCCAAAACCCAGGGAACAACCTAGAGGGCGATTCAGGCTACTAAGTCGCTTTTTCCATCGGCACTTCGCTTCCGACGGACAGACAAGCGAAGTTTCAGTCGCCGTGTATCGCTCCCGACGCGCCGCTAGGCGGAGTCCCTTTATTTTGTTTTACAGGCGAGTACTTACGGTACTAAATTCAGTAGTTGTAACAAAACGTGTTATAAAGAGGTACAGGTGTAGTTGTATCCCAGTAAACACTAGATGTATTCTTCTACATAGGTCAAGCTGTGGAGGTGCACATCACCAACCTGACTGCACCACATGATGAGGGGATGGTTCGAAGGGTGGACTATGAGCATGTGAAGAGGCTTGAGAAATCCTTCCTGGAGAACACCACTCAGATAGCAATGCTGGCCGGCCACATCACCAAGAAGGTGCCAATGAAGATGCTAGCTCAGCCAGGAAAGGCGTCTGTGGCAGTCCTGGGGGGCAACCACACTAGGCTGGCCCTGCAGTCGCTTCACGAGAAGGAGCTGCTGGTACAACCACTGATCAGGATGACCATTTACGAAGGCCTATCAGACATCAGACAGCTCCAAGTTGGGGTCCACCACAACGAGGTTTTGAAGCAAAGTAAAGCCATGTCTTTTATGGAAAAGGCATCATTGATGAGGAATCGCCAGCCCCCAGGTTTCCGACCCACCAATGCTGAAGATGTAGATACTTGGAAGAAAGAGTTGCAGACAATTTTCAGCTGTGCTGTAAGTCTCATTTTTTGTCACTTAGTTCTTCCTGACATCTCGGGGACACTGTCAATAAGATAGAATTTAGTTGCATGTTTTGCATGCTGAGCTGTTTGTAATAGTACTGGTTTGATAAATACTACTGGGGCTTGAATTTATTATTTTAAGTGGTTTTAGCATTTGGGTAACATTAACTGTTCATTGCGTGGAAGTGTTAAGAAAAAAAACGAATCATGTGACAACTGTACTGTAAATGATTGAAAATCTTGAAAGGCGATCGCTATTGACAACTGATAGCAATATTTCCCTAATTATTGGTGTTATACATCTTAAACTTATATCAAAGCACATGAATGATTTTAAGTAAAATGGTGTTCTTTTTTTACCCGAGTTATTATTTTCATAGTTGCGGGTCACATGTGTAACAGTAAGATGTTAGAGGTACATGTATATGTCTTATAGAAACACATTCAATCTAATATCAATGCACATGAATGATTTTAAGTAAAATGTTGTGCTTTTTTTTACCCTGAGTTATTATTTTCATAGTTGCGGGTCACATGTGTAAGATGGTATAGGTATATGTCTTATAGAAACACATTCAATCTTATATCAAAGCACATGAATAATTTTAAGTAAAATATTGTGCCTTTTTTGACCCGAGTTAGAGATATTTGAGCTAAATAATCACATGTTCTTAGATTTTTTTTTATGTGTGTCAGTGAGTATACCCTTGTAATTTATGCTGAAGAGTTTATCTTGGATGATTGGACACTTTTGGCCATTCTTATTGGGAAAATTAGTGACTGGTTGTCAAAACCGAAAGTTAGCTGGTTGGCTAAATATGTAGCTGGTGTCACTCACTGTAGCAAACTTTTGCAATTGGCAGCCGGTTGTCAGTAGCTACTATCATCTTGAAAACCCAAAAATACATACACAGTGAAAATGTCCAAATTGCGGGAGACCCCATTGTGTTTGTGACATTGTGTGTCATTAGGAATATTATTGGGAAAATATATATCCCTAACATTAGAATAACTTGTCCATTTTTGTCATATCAATCAATATTTATACAGTGAGGCTGTTAATGACAGCTCCAAGGAAGTAGTTATGTCTGAATCTGAATGTTTTTTACTTTCTTTGAGGCCTCTTGTATAGTCTCTAGACTCTGGGACCCTTAGTAGGTGTTGTCTAGCACGGGAAAGTGGATATAAATAACAGTCCAGCTCAAATTTGGTGTTTTTATGTTTCCAGAACTTATATTGTCTACTTTTGATTTACTGGTGACACATCAAAATGACTGTTCCTTTTGTAGATCATAGTGATTGACACCAGAATCAGATGTTTGGGAATTTGGCTAGAGATCAAACTGTAATATATAGGATAAAACTTTATGGTAATTTACATAGTTAAAGTTTTCTAAATGGTTTTTCCAGACATTTTTCATACTTTCGGACCACTATTAGGGTAGTGTTTAAGCAATGTACTAGGATAGGTTTCAGATGTTTACAAATTGTTTTTCTCAGAAAAAGAAGAAACTGAACGACAACTACCGGCAGGAACTGTCACTCAGCCAGGTATCAGAGAAGCTATGGAGAGTGCTGGTTGAGGTCAATGACAAATGGCAGGAGAAGATGATACTGTGCCAACCAAGAAACAAAGAAATCAATACAACATTCTTCAAAAAGTGGAAAAAGATTGATGGGGAGAATGAGAAGCTGAGATGTCTGAAGACTATGCTAGAAAAGGGCTATCGTGCCTTTCTGAGTAGTGTGTAAGTGCTTAAAACTTAATCCTACATGTATCTAGCATTTTGGTTTCATCCTCTACTAGGAGACAAAACACATATCGGATGTAAAGAGTTAAACTCGTCTTAAATATCATGCACATCCTTTTTACTGGCAACTTAAACAAATAGCAACCTAGAAACTGTGCAGACATGATATTTGTTATTGAATCTCACCACGTTTCTAACCAATGGGAGCTATCATGTCTGTGCTGCTTTGTAGACACCTCTATCCCCATTTCTATGTTGGATTTTTTCAAAGGCATAAATTCAGCAGTCCAAAGGCAGATCCGCAACTTGATGCTTCATTATTTGGTGATAGTTATGTGAATGCATGCGCGGATCCAGAGGGGGGGGGGACAGGGGGTCCGGACCCCCCCCCCACACACACACCTGGAATTGCCAGATTATTAATTTTTGCCATGTTGAAATTTTCCGTAAGACCCCTTCTGGGAATTTGGACCCCCCCTGAGAAAATTTTCTGGATCCGCGCATGGAATGTTTGTTACACATTAGTAGCAGCAGCAAAAGGTTTTAGAAACAAGTATGCATTACCTTCAAAGATCAAATAAGCTTAGAATTTATTATAGATATTTGTTGCTAAAAGCCCCGGCTCCCCGGAGGCTGACAGTAATATGGAACAGCTGGGTGTTGTTCTGATGAAACTGAAACACGAGTGAAGGGCTTCAATTTATGCATAAAAATGTTTAAGTACATTTGCAATTAAAGAAGTACCATACAAGTAATTTTGTAAAAAAAACATTGATATCTATTCCACAAATACACATCAAATTTATTCACAATTTAAATGTGAATAAATTTGACTGTGTATTTTCGGGAAATGAAATCCCTGGCAAATCCCTGGCACTGCCGGGATGCATCAGAGGTTAAAGCCCGGCACTTTAGCACCGGCGTGTCCTCGCTATCCCCGGCCAGAGCTGGGGATACAAATGACTGGTGCATTATGAAATTAAGATTGATGATACTGGTTAATTAATGTTTTAGCCATGTATGTCAAAAAATATCTAACGTTACACAGCTCAGCCTTTATTTACTATACATATGACGTTTCGTATTGACTAAGCCTCAGTGTAGGCCATTCCCATCTTGTGGAGAGGTGTCACAGAACACAGACAGGAACATCCTATTTAGGTCATATTCTGATTAAATTTTACTGCAATCCACCTGCTGGCCTCACTTTTAACAGATGCATATGCGCACCGGCAGATGCCGGCTGAGACACATCCTAAAAAGTGAGAAAAAAAAGTGAGCTGTAGTTTATCTCAAAATATTCTTGGCACAAAATTGAAATTATAAGAAAATAGAAAAACTACACTGCTCAAATACTAAATGAACTCTTTGAGCAGTGTAGTTTATCTAAACAACAACAACAACATTCTCTGTATCAGTTTAACAGCAGAAATAAGTTCCTTTATGATGGTATGAGAAATGTATATAGAGAATACATATTTATACGTAAACAATTTATGTTGTTTTAGAATCGACGCCTTGAAGAAACAGGATGCTGAGGATGCCATCCAAGAACAGGCCCAGACTGACATAGCTGATGACACTGCTAACATCCAAGTAAGTTCTTAATTTTACCATTGTAATGACATGTTAATTTTATAATGTTTATATTCATATGAGAAATCATTTATGAAGGCAGTTTGTGATGAGCTTGATGTTTCAATATTATAAACATACTTATTTGGAGCTAAATTTATCCTTTAAGAGCTTTCTTACAAGGCACAGTGCAATTTGTACATAGCAACTACTTTGGTTTATAATTGCAAATAGATCTTGGTTGTAAATATTGTTCCCTGTTTGATCAATTATGACTTGTAGCCCCCAATTGGGTTGTGCACTTTAATTTTGCTAAATTGTAAATGTTATAATTTTTCATGTACATCTTGTAATCCTGTGTGTAATAAAGTATTTGTATTTGTATTGTACTTATTTGGCATAGTATGGTACTGATCAGTGAACAATGTTGGTTTAATGTTGTGTCTTAGATGCAACCTTATTAATTAATTCAGGATGAGGAAGACAATGAAGATCAGAACAAGGAAAGTGATGACCACCGTGCCTTGGAGACTGACGAAGCTAGTCCTGAAGAACACCGGCTCCAAAGCAGATGTACTAAACTAGAGGTTAGTTTCAATTTTAAGCATTGTAGAAGGAAACTCTTTAATCAAATGATAATGAAGAACAAAATTACAAAGCATGCACCTATAACAATCAGTTGTAAAATAAGATGTGCTATGACATTTGGTTCTAATATTAAAATGACTTACAATAATTTGTTTACTTTGTTTTCAGCATTTCAGATGGTAACGAATCATAATGACCACTTCCCATTTAAGCTCATGGTTTTATCATGGTCAAATGCTTTTAAATTTACTATCAGACAAAATTTTAACAGTACACTTCGTAAACATGGCCCAAATAAGCCCCCAGTCTTGGAGTTCTGAATCTCTGATTTTCGTGTTCTCTAAACAAATTACTTGCACTTCTATTAACTCCAATTTAATTCTTCTTTAAGACAGTTAGTCTTATAGCCATTCTGCTACTATTAACGTACAGCTTAGGTTATATTATTGGTGTGTATCAACAGACAAGTTGCAATTTCGTTAAAATTGAAACATTATTAAAACAATTTTACTTGAACACACACACTGAAGAACTGGTAGAATGTCTATGGTCTGCTTATTTGTTTCAGGAAGAAAACGAGAAGTTAAAAAGCGAGAACAACCGACTCAGACAGATGATCAAGGACCTTCAAAGTCAGACCTCTTCAGGTAATGTACATCTAATTAATATAAATTCAATTTATAGGTTACGTCACAAATCTAAATGGAAATGTCTGTTTACAGCATAATGAGAAGAAAAAAAACATGACAAGAAGGTACATATATTGTGGTCCTATTAATGTCCAGCTGTCAGCAACTTTGTTTAAGCTGCATTTTACAATTCCGATGTTTTCAAGGTCTGAAATTGGTAGCCTTTTGCTTTTTGACTGCTCTTCTGTCCGTGTTGTTAGCTCACCTAAGCCGAAGGCTCACAGGTGAGCTTATAGGATAGGCAGACATCCGTCGTCCGTCGTCGTCCGTCCGTCCGTCCGTCCACAATTTCAAAGAAGAATATTTCTGAAGCTAGTAGGCCGATCTTGATCAAATTTAATGTGAACCATAATTGGGTTGGGGGATTAATGGCATTAGGTTTTGGAGCAGATTGTATCAAAATTGTGGTTTCCATGGCAACAGATAGGTCCCATAGACTTACAATGGGAAAAACTAAAAAAATCTTCTTCTCTGAAACCACTAGGCCCACAGCTTTGATATTTGGTATGTAGCAATGGCTAATGGTCCTCTACATAAATTGTGCCATTCATGCCCCTGGGGTCAAATTTGGCCACGCCCCGGGGGGTCGATAGTCTCCATAGACTTACTATGGGAAAAAAATTAAAAAATCTTCTTCTCTGAAACCACAGGGTCCACAGCTTTGATATTTGGTATGTGGCAATGGCTAATGGTCCTCTACATAAATTGTGCCAGCCATGCCCCTGGGGTCAAATTTGGCCACGCCCCGGGGGTGGATAGTTTCCATAGACTTACAATTGGAAAAAATAAAAAAATCTTCTTCTCTGAAACCACTAGGCCCACAGCTTTGATATTTGGTATATAGCAATGGCTAATGGTCCTCTACATAAATTGTGCCATTCATGCCCCTGGGGTCAAATTTGGCCACGCCCCGGGGGTTGATAGTCCTAGACTTACTATGGGAAAAAAATTAAAAAATCTTCTTCTCTGAAACCACAGGGCCCACAGCTTTGATATTTTGTATGTGGCAATGGCTAATGGTCCTCTACATAAATTGTGCCAATCATGCCCCTGGGGTCAAATTTGGCCACGCCCCGGGGGTCGATAGTCTCCATAGACCTACAATAGGGAAAAAACTAAAAAATCTTCTTCTCTGAAACCACTAGGCCAACAGCTTTGATATTTGGTATGTAGCAATGGCTAATGGTCCTCTACATAAATTGTGCCATTCATGCCCCTGGGGTCAAATTTGGCCACACCCCGGGGGTTGATAGTCTCCATAGACTTACTATGGGAAAAAATTAAAAAATCTTCTTCTCTGAAACCACAGGGCCCACAGCTTTGATATTTTGTATGTGGCAATGGCTAATGGTCCTCTACATAAATTGTGCCAATCATGTCCCCGGGGTCAAATTTGGCCACGTCCCGGGGGTCGATAGTATCCATAGACCTACAATAGGAAAAACTAAAAAAATCTTCTTCTCTGAAACCACTAGGCCCACAGCTTTGATATTTGATATGTAGCAATGGCTAATGGTCCTCTACATAAATTGTGCCATTCATGCCCCTGGGGTCAAATTTGGCCACGCCCCGGGGGTTGATAGTCTCCATAGACTTACTATGGGAAAAAAAAATAAAAAATCTTCTTCTCTGAAACCACTAGGCCCACAGCTTTGATATTTGGTATGTAGCAATGGCTAATGGTCCTCTACATAAATTGTGCCATTCATGCCCCTTGGGTCAAATTTGGCCAGGCCCCGGAGGTTGATAGTCTCAATAGACTTGCTATGGGAATAAAATTCAAAAATCTTCTTCTCTGAAACCACAGGGCACACAGCTTTGATATTTTGTATGTGGCAATGGCTAATGGTCCTCTACATAAATTGTGCCAGCCATGCCCCTGGGGTCAAATTTGGCCACGCCCCGGGGGTAGATAGTCACCATAGACTTACAATGGGAAAAACTAACAACTATCTTCTTCTCTGAAACCAAAAGGCCCAGAGCTTCTATATTTTGTATGTAGCAATGTTTGGTAGTCCCCATTATAAATTGTGCCAGTCATGCCCCTGGGTCAAATTTGGCCATGCCCCGGGGGTCAATAGTGTCCATGCATAGACTTTCATTGGTCGATTCTCAATTAATTTAAATCACATGAGCTTACAATGTGATAATCTCTCAGGTGAGCTACAGGACCAATGGTCCTCTAGTTTAGAGCCTGGTTTGAAAGTTTTCTCGGGACACAGCTCAGCACATACTACTTTTATAATAACGAAGTTAATGCACTTAATCCTTAAATATAAGTATCACATCTTAACTCTTGTATTTTAAAACTAGTTGTTTTAAATTACTCATGACAAGTCAACAATGTGGAAATTACTGAGCCATCACATAGTGTTTGTGTAATGATTGATGTGGTTCATTTTCAGAATCCAAGGAAAGTAAAAAACCAACTCAAAATGCCAATCAGAAAACAGAGATTACCAAACAAGCAGTACAGAAGAAAAGAAAGAATCATGAGGCTGAGACAGCTACCTCTCAGACAAGAAAACGACAGGTAAAACATTTATCATCAAGATGAACCAGCCTTTAAATGAAAGCCTTTAAATTAAAGGAAGGAAATTCTTAATCTTGTCAAATATAAATGTTAAAATAACAACAAACAGTTAATATGGAGATACTAGGTTATACTCAGTTTGACTCAGTAGGACAATCATTACTCTACGGTAATTTCTGGAGTTAACATTTTAAGAAGCATGTGTTATTTTATTTATAAAGAAAATTCTTGAATGTTGTATTTGGACTGACATTTTCAATTATTAGCTCACCTGAGCCAAAGGCTCACAAGGTGAGCTTATAGTACAGTAGTCGAGCCGGCGTCCGTCCGTGCGTGCGTCCGTCCGTCCCTTCAAATTTTCAAACTCAAATATCTCTAAGACAACATGGCCGATCGTAATCAAATGTTATCTAAAGCATCATTGAGGAAAGGGAAAGGTTTTGCAAGGTTTTGGGGCAGGTCGGATTAGAACTCTGGTTTCCATGGCAACAGATGGCTCCCATAGACTTACAATGGGAAAAACATAAAAAAATCTTGTTCTCCGAAACCACAAGTCCCAGACCTTTCATATTTTGTGTGTAGCAATGTATAGTGGTCCTCTTTATAAATCCTGCCAACCGTGCCCCTAGGGTCCATACAGGCCCTGCCCCGGGGGCGTGATGGGGCAAAACATACAAAAATCTTCTTCTCCGAAACCACATGGCCCAGAGCCTTCATATTTTGTATGTAGCAATGTGTAGTGGTCCTTTTTATAAATCCTGCCAAACATGCCCCTGGGGTCAAAAATGGCCCCACCCCGGGGGTCATTAGCTCCCATAGACTTACAATGGGAAAATTTAAAAAATCTTCTTCTCCGAAACCACAAGGCCCAGAGCTTTCATATTTTGTCAGTAGCAATGTATAGTGGTCCTCCTTATAAATCCTGCCAACCGTGCCCCTGGGGTTCATACAGGCTCCGCCCTGGGGGGGGGGTCATGGGTAAAACATAAAAAAAATCTTCTCCGAAACCACAAGGCCCAGAGCTTTCATATTTTGTTTGTAGCAATATATAGTGTTCCTCTTTGTAAATCCTGCCAACTGTGCCCCTGGGGTCCATACGGGCCCCGCCCCGGGGGCGTCGGGGGAAAAACCTTTAAAAAATCTTCTCCGAAACCACAAGGCCCAGAGCTTTCATATTTTGTGTGTAGCAATGTATAATGATCCTCTTTATAAATCCTGCCTACTGTGCCCCTGGGGTCCATATGGGCCCCGCCCCGGGGGGTCATTAGGAAAAACATAAAAAAATCTTCTTCTCCAAAACCACAAGGCGCAAAGCGTTCATATTTTGTATGTAGCAATGTGTAGTGGTCCTCTATATAAATCCTGCCAATCATGTCCCTGGGGTCAAAAATGGCCCGCCCCGGGGGTCATTATCTCCCATAGACTTACAATGGGAAAAACATAAAATAAATCTTCTTCTCCGAAACCACAAGGCCCAGAGCTTTCATATTTTGTCAGTATAGTGGTCCTCTTTATAAATCCTGCCAACCGTGCCCCTGGGGTCCATACCCCGGGGGCGTCATGGGAAAAACATAAAAAAATCTTCTTCTCCGAAACCACAAGCCCCAGAGCTTTCATATTTTGTTTGTAGCAATGTATAGTGTTCCTCTTTATAAATCCTGCCAACCGTGCCCCTGGGGTCCATACGGGCCCCGCCCCGGGCCGTCATGGGAAAAACTTTAAAAAATCTTCTTCTCCGAAACCACAAGGCCCAAAGCTTTCATATTTTGTTTTTAGCAACGTATAGTGGTCCTCTTTAAAAATCCGGCCAACTGTGCCCCTGGTGTCCATACGGGCCCCGCCCGGGGGGCGTCATGGGAAAAACATAAAAAAATCTTCTCCGAAACCATATGGCCCAGTGCTTTCATATGTTGTGTGGACCAATGTATAATCCTCTCCTTTATAAATGCTGCCAAGGGTGCCCCTGGGGTCCATACAGGCCACGCCCCAGGCATGTCATTATCTACCATAGATTTATAATGGAAATATATGAAAAAATCTTCTCTGCAACAGCATTACACAAAGCTTGTATATTTGATATACAACATTGTCATGTGGAGCTCTACATAAATCCTGCCAATCTTGCACCTGGGGTCAAATATGGCCCCATACCGGGGGGTCATTATAGGACCCTGACCTTGTTAGATGATTTTTTTCAAGTGAACAAAAATGGCAGAAAAGAGGATACACAATCCAGACAAGAGCTCTTCTGCTGATGTAAGTAGGGTTTCAAGGTCACATGACCAAGATGGCCACCATACCCATATATGGGGTAAAAATCCCAATCACTTTGTCCTGTGACTGTACTTGTTGACTCTCAGGTGAGCGATCGTTGCCCCTGGGCTACTTGTTATAAATGCTGTACCAAACAGATTCAGTATGCATCAATAAAAAACAGATAGATTGTGTAAACCTATAACAAACCTCAGAATTGGACTTAAATTATGCCTCTTGAGTACTACTTTTTAAAAATATGTTACAGATATCACATAGTGCAGAGCTGACACCATTGTACTCAACACTTTCAAAAACTTGCTGTTTTCAGAAAATAACATATGAAGAGGGTGAAGACATCGAAGCCATTTGGAAGGATGCGGATGGCCAAAAAGACTGGTATCCAGCAAAGATCAAAGAAGTTCTTGGAAATGGTAAGCCATCAAAACAAGTGAAGTAAAGTTTAAAAATAAGCTCACCTCAGCCGAAAGCTCACAAACAGGGCTTATAGGATGGCTATGCTCCATCGTCCGTCATCATCTACTATCTCTGAGACCCCTTACCCAATCAAAGCAAACTTCATGTGTAGCATCTTTAGGAAGGGGGAACAAAAGTTTATGCAAATGGTCCAGGTCACATGACCTATAAATAGCAAAACTCTTTTTAAAAAAATCTTCTAAAGAACCAGAGGGCCTATGCTTTGGAAATTTGCCATGAAGCATCAGGGAATGGAGCTCTACAAAGTTTATGTTAATCATGAACCTGAAGATGACCTTTACTTATTTTATGGGAAGGTCAACATAGGTCCCCCATGCATTTGAATGGGGAACATTGTCAAAATGTTATTTGATGGTTAAAAAAACTTGAAGGAAATGGGCAAACTGAGTGAAAATTTATGATTCTGAAAACATTTTGACCCCAGGGGCTGGTCTGCAACCTCCCCAGGCAATATGCATGTATATTACCACAATATTCAAAGTTCTTCTCTGGAATAGCTAGGCCAATCAAAGCCAATTTTACATGAAGTACCTATATAAAGTAGGAACCACTGTGGTCACAATTAAACCAGGTGATGACCAAGATAGCCACCAGGAAAGCAATTGGCAGAATATTTATGATTCAGAAAATAAATTGACCCCAGGGGTTTGTGTATGTCCCTGCCCTGGGGCTTAACCCTGCCCTGGGGCTATATACTTGCATTTGACCAAAATAGTCAAACAAGTTTATTGATACGAATGTATATATCCCAGATCTCAGTTGAGTGTTTATAGGACCTTAATGGTCCGTAGATTATGTGGTTTAGTGTGATACTTGTGACTTGACTTGATTTTGATTCTGAGGCTTATACTGGATAATTATGCATTCAAAAATTTGGTTGATTAAGTGATTGATATCTGCACTTATACAAGGTTAACTCATCGAAAAAGAACACATGTCAGTGTAACGTGACATAGTTTGGGGTTTAGACAGCTTGTAATGTAATATACTGTAAGTTCTGAAATTTCAGAGTGGCTTTTATTTGGCGGTCTTTATATTTTTTAATAGTATAAATTCGTGAGCAAGTTTCAAAGACTGTAGTCATTCTTTATAAGCAAGTACTTTGAATTTACAACACTTAGTGAGTTTCAAAACTACGCAAAGATTAAGTCATTGCAAACATTTCCAAACGTTCATTGTCTAAGAAGATGCATTTGATACTCATAGATCTTGGTGACAATTTTCTACATCAGGAACAGTAGCTTGATAAAGGATCACCTGTTTGACCATAGCTGATAGTGCAACTTTTTGATGATAGTAATTGCGCATTGTGAAATGTATTTAAGGTTACCTTAAAAGATATATATATATGAGATGAGGTTACATTCCAATTGAAAGCACCACAAATATAAACGGAACCACAGCCTGATTGCTAACTAGGCTAAATAAATGCCTGTAAAGAATTGGTTGCTTTATATTTGCTTACATAGATTATTTTGTGATTATAATGTAACTTTTTTTTACTTTTAGGGCAGTATAGAATACAGTACAGTGATGTTGATTACCCTTCAGTTATCTCCAAAACCTGGATCAGAAAAGAAACCAACGAATGAGAGGACTAAAGATAGAAGGCGGAAAAAACAATAGGTTGTGTCAGATTGTAAATAAAACAACATCAACAAAAACACTTATGGACTGAATGTGCTATTGTCAACCTATAAAGTAGTCGAAACATAATATGAGCCACCTCATGGGATAACCAACAATGTGGTTTCCGACCAGGTCCGACACATACCAACCTGTGCAGCCACAGAAAAGAGATAGAAGCTTGAAATTTTGGATTTAAGTAGAAGAGGAACTATACTATTCGAGTAGTGAAAACAAAGGCGCTGATCAGCTTTGCAGCTACTGCGAAGCTGATCTGCGCATTTGTTTTCACCTAGGCAGATTGTTCGTTTTCCCATGTGGTGGCTCATATATCAAGATAGAATTGGGTAAAAACCATAGGTTGTGTCAGATTGAAAAAAAACAACAACAACAACAACAAAAACACTTATGGACTGAATGTGCTATTGTCAACCTATAAAGTAGTCGAAACATAATATGAGCCACCTCATGGGATAACCAACAATGTGGTTTCCGACCAGGTCCGACACAAACCAACCTGTACAGCCACAGAAAAGAGATAGAAGCTTGAAATTTCAGATTTAAGTAGAAGAGGAATTGTACTATCCGAGTAGAGAAAACATAGGCCCTGATCAGCTTCGCAGCTACTGCGAAGCTGATCTGCGCTTTTGATTTCACCTAGGCAGATTGTTTGTTTTCCCTTGTGGCAGCTCATATATCATGTTTGCTAACAAATTTCGTTTCGATGTTAGCTGATATACGTATCATATCATGGGATAGCTGTAGACCAGAAATTATTTCGAAATGATAGTAAGGATATTGTCTGTGTAGCATAACCAAAGGAGTTACTGTGCAGATGATATCTGCAGCACTGATTTTAGCTCGCCTGTATAAAAATGCAGTCACCTTATGCTTTTGTTTTTCTGTGTCTAAACCTCTTGAATATGATGTTGGATGCAAGTTGGTAGATATTGGTCAGACGATTCATACTGTACCATAACAAACCACCTGAAAGATCTTTAGGTCAAGGTCATGAGTCATAGATATTAATGAATTTGCTGGCAAAGCACAAATCAAGCGAGCTATGCTGTCCTGTGATAGCTCTTAATGAAAATCTAACTGTGTACACAGATCCAGTTAACTTTTTATGAGGCACATATATAAGGTATCAGGTTAACAGGAGTTTTTGTTCTCTATTGTCTGATCATAATGCATTTATATAATAGGCAGACTGTGTTGTTTGTACAGTTTTGTATTATTTTGTATATAATGTTTTTTTTTGTATATATTTGGATATATACTATTCGGTTTTGAACATGATACTTTCTGATGGTGTTACCTAGATAAACTCTTTAAGAACCACTTCAGCTATGGAAATGACTCGCTAATGATTCTTAAACAAATCTGACAAAACATTTAGCCTGTGACTTTGACAACCATTTTAGCCTGTTGCATGCCTTAAATGCTACTCTTCATTCCCATTATAAAGTTTATTTCTGGAAGAACCAGAAAGCAAACAGCATTGGCTGCACATTACCACACAATTTCCAGCCTCCTTGCAAACATCCATTTTGTAATTATCAGAAAATTAAGTTGGTTGTTTGATTGATATGATTTGCCAAAGATTGCCAGTAACAAAATTTGTAAACACCTAGTCAAATTCAAGCACTGTCTTGAGACGTTACAGGACAAATACTCTAAATTTGGTATACTTCTGTTTGATTTAAAATAAAAAAATAATAATGTTAGTTTCCTAACACAACTACATGATATTTTTATTTTTCTACTTGGAAACATATATGTCATATGTACCATTGATAAAAATTATATCAATTTTTATTGTGTCAAAATATGCAGGCAGTTTGTAATGATTACAATACAGTCAGTATGTAATAGTTACAATACAGGCAGTTTGTAATGATTACAATACAGGCAGTTTGTAATGATTACAATACAGGCAGTATGTAATGATTACAATACAGGCAGTTTGTAATGATTACAATACAGGCAGTATGTAATAGTTACAATACAGGCATTTTGTAATGATTATAATACAGGCAGTTTGTAATGATTACAATACAGGCAGTATGTAATGATTACAATACAGGCAGTATGTAATGATTATAATACAGGCAGTATGTAATGATTACAATACAGGCAGTATGTAATGATTACACTACAGGTAGTATGTAATGATTACAATACAGGCAGTTTGTAATGATTACAATACAGGCAGTATGTAATAGTTACAATACAGGCAGTTTGTAATGATTACAGTACAGGCAGTTTGTAATGATTACAATACAGGCAGTATGTAATGATTACAATACAGGCAGTTTGTAATGATTACACTACAGGTAGTAGGTAATTATTACAATACAGGCAGTATGTAATAGTTACAATACAGGCAGTTTGTAATGTTTACAATACAGGCAGTATGTAATGATTACAATACAGGCAGTATGTAATGATTACACTACAGGTAGTATGTAATGATTACAATACAGGCAGTATGTAATAATTGAGCCTCTTCATGGGAAAACCAACAATGTGGTTTCCGAACAGGTCTGACACAAACCGGCCTGTACAAGCACAGAAGATGGCTAGAGACTGGAAATTTTGGATTTAGAAAGTAGAGGAATTGAACTATCCTTGAAGCAAAAACAAAGGCGCTGATCTGCTTCGCGATTACCGCGAAGCTGACCTGCGCCTTTGTTTTTGCCAATGCAGATTGTTGGGTTTCCCATGGGGCAGCTCAATTATAATACAGGCAGGTTGAAATGATTACGAAATAATTAGTTTATATCACATTACAGTCAGCCTTTGATAACAAAAGTTAATATAAATAGTCCAGGTCACATGACTACCATGCCCATATGAGGTAAAATGTAAAATAACTTTACTAGAGCCAGAGGACTGATTACAGTCGAGCGTTTACATGACATTTATTTCTCTGGTTGTAATGTTAAGCAGAGCTTTGCTCAGAATGTCGGTTGTTTCCTTACAGATTTACAAGATATTTCGTGTAAATATATAAATATATGTATTTCAATTAAAATTATTTATTGGTTAGCCATTGTATGTGTTGTTTATACTCTGGTGGTAATATTGACTGTTTTAAGGATAATTATTTTCTAAAAGATTTTGATAATTCAGTGGTTGGAAGGTCCATAAATCTGAATAAAAATGTTTGCACATGCTTCCAAAATTTATTTATTGATGTGCTGTGTTTCTACTTTATTTTTGTAGGAGGTATCTCAAGAAAATAATTTCGATCTTTCGTTGTTAAATCGTAAGAAAGGAACGTTCCTTCGCTCGCACAGCTCTTTTCACTGAAGACGTGCAAGTGCTAAGAGAGGAACGTTCCTCTACTATCAATACTACATACACTACAGTTTCGATCTTTCGTTTTGTTAAACGTTCCTCTACTCTCACAGCTCTTTTCGCGGAAGACTAGTACATGTGCTAAGAGAGGAACGTTCCTCTACTATCAACACGACATATTCTTTTGATCATTCGTTGTTAAATCGTAAGAAAGGAACGTTCCTCTGCTCGCACAGCTTTTTTTCACTGAACACATGTGCACGAGCTAAGAGAGGAACGTTCCTCTACTATCAACACGACATATTCTTTTGATCATTCGTTGTTAAATCGTAAGAAAGGAACGTTCCTCTGCTCGCACAGCTTTTTTTCACTGAACACATGTGCACGAGCTAAGAGAGAAACGTTCCACTTAAGAAACCTTCAATATTTTGTGATACTTGCGAAGCTCATATAAATGATAAATGCGATTAAGAGAGGAACGTCCCTCTACTATTTAAAGTACAAATAATGTCAGGTTTGCTTAGAGATGATGCTCATAAACGATAAATGATGTGAAGAGAGGAACGTTCCTCCACTATCAACAGTAGATATAATCCTAAGAATGTTCGTCCTTCTGCCTTCTTTGAAAACTTGCACAGCTCCTGAATTAAAATGATATTAAGAAAGGAACGTTCACCTTCGATCATCACGACTTTAATTAAGACATTAATATTCCTCTACACGCAAAGAACTGTCGCATACGTATAGTACAAGAGAGAAACGTCCCGCTACTTTCAAGGCTGGTGTTGAGAGAGGGACGTTCCTCCACTATCATCAGTAGATAAATCCTAATACTGGCCGTTTTTGAAAACTAGCGCATATTAAGAGAGGAACGTTCCTCTTCTAAAAACACTAGTGCATGTGGTAAGGGCGGGACGTTCCTCTGCTGAGATACATAACAATGGTTTTGAGATAGTTGCAAAGCTCTTATAAAAGATAAATGGTATTAAGAGGGGAACGTTCCTCTACTATCGTCCCCACATATTTAGAAGTAATATGCCTCCGCTCGCAAAGATCATATAACAAGAGAGGAACGTCCCGCTACTTTCAAAACTCCTATAAATGATAAATGGTTTTAAGAGAGGAATGGAATAAATGGAATTAAGTTTCTCTACTATATCCACGACATACTAAGACAGTAATATTCCTCCACTCACTAAGATTCCTTCAATGACACATATAACAAGGGAGGAACATTCTGCTACTTTCAAAGCTCCTAGTAGATAAATGACATTAAGAGAGGAACGTTCCTCCACTTTAAACAGAATGCATAATCCTAAGAAAGGCCGAATTAAGAGAGGGACGTTCCTCTACTATCACCAATAGTGCATGTGGTAAGGAAGGGTCGTTCCTCTACTGAGATACATAATGATTTTTGTGATAGCTAGGTGCGAAGCTCTTATAAATAGTAATGACGTTAATGACGTTCCTCTACTACTTAAACTTGCATTTATTTCCGGTTTTGTAAAGAGAACAGGACGTTCCTCTGCTAACAGAAGACGCCATCTGAAGAAAGGCCGAAAACCAAATGGTATTAAGAGAGGAACGTTCCTCTACTATCAACACTAGTGCACGTGTTAAGGGAGGGTCTTTCCTCTACTAAGATACATAACGATGATTTTTGTGATAGCTAGGTGCGAAGCTCTTATCAATGGTAAATGACGTTAAGCGAGGAACGTTCCTCTACTACTTAAACTTGCATATTTTTCAGGTTTTGTTAAGAGAATAGGAAGTTCCTCCGCTAATATTGCTGGTTCAGTTGTTATCAAAGATAGATTGGTTGAAAATGCCCATGATTCGTAAGAGAGGAACGTCCCTCTGCATACACGCTCGTCTGTTAAGATAAGGGGCTTGTTCAATCGAAGTATGCCAACAATCATACATTTAAAAGTGCTTATTGAGACCCACTCGCAAGATATTGAATATTTAATAGCTACTTTGGCAGATCAAAACCGTGCAAATGGGACGCAGAAAGGGAGTTGGCGGTAAAAAAAAGTTGGTTTCTAGTATTTATAAATATAAAATAAGACAAAAACTGAGCTCCCTGTAAGATCAATCGAAGTTTTAATGAGCCGGACCACACATCATTGTTTTTTGTCGTGTTCTGCTTTATAGTCTACACAAAATTGTACCAGTCATGAGGAGTCCCAGCAGTGCCGAAGGTGTAACGGTTTTTTTAAATTAAAACCGGGACTACCTGATATAGTGCAGTGTTTCCCCACCCCCACCACAACACACATATATAAAATTTGACCACCGGAGTGCTGGGCGTTTTAGCGATGATTTTAGAAATTGAAAAGTTAATAGCCCGGCTATTCCGCGGGCTCCATAGGGTCATGGGATGCAAATGACTGGTGCATAACTAGGCAAGCTAAGGTGCCGAATGTATACATTGTACAACAATCTTTGCTCTATCATTTTATAATGCTGTGATATTTTTTACAGGTACATTCAGCTCCAACAGCTGATTCTATGGCTCCTTGAAGAGAATGCCATCGAGCGCATTCGACTCGACGAGATGTTTGAGACGGTCATGCGAAAAATTGTGTACTACAGAGACTAGAAAAACAAAAAAGGAATATACTATAAGACTGTCAGTGTTAGAAATTGTGTAGGCCTACTTAAATCGTGAACTTTATTAACATGTTTTACACTACATTGGTCTCAATTAAAACTTATTATTAAAATGGTTAAATATTTATAGTTTTGCGACTACTGGTACATTGGAATTAGATCATCATGTATATTTTCGGCTTGGTGTTTTAGCACTATAAGTGTCGTTTTCGCTCGTAATGTGCGCTAATTAGAACCATAGTTTGTTACCTTGACTTTCAGTTATTTTGAAAAGTTAAGCGCACTGTGCGCTAATTATTGTGTAGTTCTTTTTTGCTGTACTACCCTAGCTGTCCCTCGTTGCTTTTACAACTTTCTACATGTTCTTTTATAGATGTAACGTTTTGCTCTTTTTTCTTTTTTTTTTTGCTCATTTTTTTTCTCATACAAAAAATAAATACACATTTACTAGACTATAGAGTTATCGTTTTCTATTACTATCGTTGGGGTACAACCTGGTGCTTGGATGCAATGCACTAAGAACTACTGGCTACAAAGTGTTGGTGAAATGCAGCATGAAGTATGAAAAATGACATGTCAATTTGCCTTTTTTCTTGAATAGTTTTGCCTGGCTTTTTTGTGAAACAGGAGGAAAGTTCACAGTATGGCATTCCTTTAATCTAAGAAGTTCCCTACATTCGCATACAAACTTGCATTGTGCACACTAAGAATATATTAGACATATTAGAATAAATACGGTAATGTTATGAAATTACATGTCACTCACAGTAAAGTTTAAATATCTAGGAAGAGTAGGCTCATTTGTGACATGACTGAAACATTGTTGAGTGGCATGTTATGCCTAATACCAACCAATAATGTTTGGTCTATAAGGTTATGTCAAATCTTTGTTTTAGTACCATCCTGGCAAGTTCAACGTTCGGCAGATGATCAAGTGAACGAATTTCCGAACAGAGACAGAGGCTACATTCTTTCTGACTTGTGTGATTTCATCCCATATTCTTCCTTGGTGCCAGACGACCTTCACTGTAGAATCAGGATATCCTTAAAGTTGTTTAATCAGGTACTCACCCTTGAATTGTGGGTATTTATCCAATCATTAAGAACAGCTGTTTTCATTCGATTTTATTCCTAACTTTTTCTACTCATATTTTTACAAAGCCATCAATTATCTTTTTTAAATTTAAAATTAGCTGGGTCAAGAAATGCCATGTTTTTTTTTTTTTATTTTTCTGACAAGATCTTAACACATTCCGAGCTGAAGCAAAAACAATGATGCTGATTAGCTGGCTCAGTTACCTCATGAAGTGGTTCTAACCATTACCCACAATATTTGTTTGAGTGTGCCGGAAAATAAAGAAGTATTGGATTATGAATACCCCCATAAGCCCACATTTTTACTGCATAAAAGTGGGTGTAAGGGGATCTCATACTAGCTATTATCCCTCCAGGTTGTCACTTGGGCAATAGACCAGAAGAAAGAAAAAGAACTGGAGAGAGAGTTAAGTCGAATTGGGATAAGTTTCCACTTCTGGGAAGAAAGGGGAGACGACAAGAGTTCAGTCAATGTGAAGAAATTGTCTCAGCCAACAGGTATGTGTGTTTATAAGCATTCATAAGGCTACCAGGCCCATGCAGTTTATACCGACTACAAGCCAAATAGTAACTCTTGCACTTACACTGTGCCATTTTTTCCCCAAACATAAATTATGAATACATGTTAGAACCCCTTCAGGGCAGTTCTTCAGGCTTGGTTTACGCATGCCCATTATGTACGGTTTTAGCAAAAGTGGCATATATGTGACAACATATCTGGAAATCATTGTACATTTAACATGTGAGCCGCAACGTCAGAAAACCGGTCGTCCGGGTTCCGACCAGGTCCGACATTAAACCGGGCTGTGCAATGACTGAATATAGCTAGAGGCTTGAAATTTCGCATTTAGCAAGTAGAGGTATTGTACTATCCGTGTAGCTAAAACAAAGGCGCTGATCAGCTTCGCGGTTACCGCGAAGTTGATCTGCGCCTTTGTTTTTTCATATATGAAAATCCGGTTTTCTCACGTCGCGGCTCATGTATAATAATGTATAATAAAAGAAATGTTAACGCAATGGAATGTCTGAAAAGTAGTTATCCACATTATCCGGGCAGTGAGGACAGTAAATGAAGCAAATAACACAATGCAGGTTTTGTTTTTGATTTTTTTTTCTTATTTTACAATATAACAATTTATACAAAATAACAGAATGCTTTGTTTGTTTGTTTGTTTGTTGTTTAACGACGCATCAACCCTGATGGGTCATTAGCGTCTAACAAGGTGAAACGTTAAAATATATTGAACTCGTATTAAAAAGTAACACTAAGTAAGATATAAATGTCGTTGTAAAGAAACGATATATGAAATAATAAGATTGGTGATTTAAAAATTATATTTTATAAAATAGATTTACTTGTCTAAGAAATGATAAAATCTTTCCAACGGGTACATCTTTGAACAATTCTTTCAAGTTATTAGCTTGAAAACAAGAAATTCGCTATGCTGCAAAGTCAGTGCATTCTAAAAGAAAGTGTTTAACTGTGAATGGTGTATCACAGCCAATGCATTTAGGTTCATCTTCTCGCTTTAATAAGTGGGAATGTGTTATTCTTGTATGACCAATTCGGAGACGAGCAAGAACGATTTCTTCTCGTCTCGAAAGTTTATGAATTGCTTTTGGTCGTTTAACGATCGGTTCGACTTCCCTCAATTTATCAAACTTCGCTCCGTTCCAGATTGTTTGCCATTTGTCAGAGATGTACTCGTTAATAAAAGGTTTAAAATTGACATAAGGAATTTTAAAAACGGTTTCTTCTAGATTTAACGATTCTTTAGCGTTCTTATCAACTTTCTCATTTCCATATATACCTATATGACTGGGAACCCAGCAATAGATAATTGTTTTCAATTCCGAGATGGTATGATGTTTTATTAATAGTTTTTGTGTGTATGGACGACTGACTGCCCAAAGTTAAGAGATGACCTTGACCTAAATTTATCACATATCTTCATCTACTCCATTAGTTGTTTGCATCTACCACTTTTCAGTTTAGGTCTCAGGCTGCAACAGTTTTCAAAAATCCATAGTTTTCACTTTTCCAATGTAAAAACCTATGTTTCCAAAATTGAAATTGCCGTAAAATAGGTCAAGGTCATCCTAGGGTCATCATTTGATCAAACTGTGATGGGCTGGAGTCCTAAATGCTTCATATCAAGTTTCATGAAAATCGGCCTGCCAGTTCTGGAGAAGAAGATTTTTGAGTGGTTGTTACCATATATGGGCGTGACGGCCATCTTGGTCATGTGACCTGGATTTTGCGATCAAACTTTCATTATCTCTACCCATGGATGCTCCACATAAAATTTCAGTTTGATTAGCCTTGCAGTTTCGGAGAAGATCTTTGAGAAGTGTGTATGGACGACAGACTGGTCAAGGTCAAGAGATGACCTTGACCTAAATTGATCACATACTTTCATTACTTGTTTTGCATCTATCAGGCTGCAATAGTTTTCGAAAAATCCATAATTTTCACTTTTTCCCATGTAAAAGCCTATGTTTACAAAATTGAACTTGCCGTAAAATAGGTCAAGGTCATCCTAGGGTCATCATTTTATCAAACTATGATGGGCTGTAGTCCCAAATGCTACATACGTACCAAGTTTCGTGAAAATCGGCCTTCCGGTTCATGAGAAGAAGATTTTTGAGTGGTTCTTACCATATATGGGCGTGGCGGCCATCTTGGTCATGTGACCTGAATTCCGCGATCAATCATTCGTCACCCCTACCTATGGATGCTCCACATAAAATTTCAGTTTGATTGGCCAAGCGGTTTCAGAGGAGAAGATCTTTGAAAAGTGTGTATGGACGACAGTCTGGACAAGGTCAAGAGATGACCTTGACCTAAATCTAAGGTCCATAAAATCTGGATTTCTGATCTCATGATAGGTTTCATTTCCCAGAATTCTGGACTTTCGATCCATCTTAAACATTCTTTTCCTTCAATTCTGGATTTTAAATCCTTGCTCTCAAATCCCCCAAAGTGTCATTCACCTGATAAAAGGGTTCTCACTATCTCAAGTACCCTTTCAATTTAGCTGTGCAAATAATTCAATGGTTATCATTATCTTGATAGGAAGACGACAAAACATATTTTAGGTCGTTCATCCCGTTATAATGTTACATGAAATACTGTAGTGTTTATTAATCAATTATTTAAATCACATCTGACAGATAAAGAAAATCGTTCAGTTCAAAGCAGACTGAAACAAATTTTTAGGTCGTTAACCCGCTGAGAGTTTTACTGTTTATCATAGGCTTAATTTCCTTTTTTTCTCTCTTTTTAATTTGGAAATATGCAAAACGCTTTGATACCATGTTGATCACTAAACTTCAAAATTGTGGAAGGACTAAAGCACGACTGACTGATGCCCGCTCATGGGCGTGGCGGCCATCTTGGTCATGTGACCTGAATTCCACGATCAATCATTCGTCACCCCTACCCATGGATGCTCCACATAAAATTTCAGTTTGATTGGCCAAGCGGTTTCAGAGGAGATCTTTGAAAAGTGTGTATGGACGACAGACTGGACAAGGTCAAGAGATGACCTTGACCTAAATCAAAGGTCCATAAAATCTGGATTTCTGATCTCATGATAGGTTTCATTTCCCAGAATTCTGGACTTTCGATCCATCTTAAACATTCTTTTCCTTCAATTCTGGATTTTAAATCCTTGCTCTCAAATCCCCCAAAGTGTCATTCACCTGATAAAAGGGTTCTCACTATCTCAAGTACCCTTTCAATTTAGCTGTGCAAATAATTCAATGGTTATCATTATCTTGATAGGAAGACGACAAAACATATTTTAGGTCGTTCATCCCGTTATAATGTTACATGAAATACTGTAGTGTTTATCAATCAATTATTTAAATCACATCTGACAGATAAAGAAAATCGTTCAGTTCAAAGCAGACTGAAACAAATCCCGCTGAGAGTTTTACTGTTTATCATAGGCTTAATTTCCTTTTTTTCTCTCTTTTTAATTTGGAAATATGCAAAACGCTTTGATACCATGTTGATCACTAAATCTTCAAAATTGTGGAAGGTTTGTTTGTTTGTTTGTTTGTTTGTTTTTTAACGACGCATCAACCCTGATGGGTCATTAGCGTCTAACAAGGTAAAAAGATAAAATACATTGAAATCGTATTAAAATGTAACACTTAGTAAGATATAAATGTCGTTGTAAAGAAACGATATATGAAATAATAACATTGGTGGTTAAAAAGTTATATTTTATAAAACAGATTAACTTGTCTAAGAAATGATAAAATGTTTCCAACGGGTACATCTTTAAACAATTCTCTCAAGTTATTAGCTTGAAAACAGGAAACTCGCTTTGCTGCAAAGTCAGTGCATTCTAAAAGAAAGTGTTTAACTGTAAATGGTGTATCACAGCCAATGCATTTAGGTTGATCTTCTCGCTTTAATAAGTGGGAATGTGTTATTGTGGAAGGACTAAAGCACGACTGACTGATGCCCGCTCATGGGCATACTTGATTAAGCTCACCTTTGCCTCGGGTGAGCTGAAAAGATACTGTTGGATGGGGGTATGGTTTACAGCACGCATCCCCTCTCTCTTCCCAGTTACACACATAAATAACTTTTGTGATTCACTGTTTAATGCACTAGTCATTTGTAACTCTGCCCCCCCCCCCCAGCTCTGGAGCAGTGCAAGGGATATCCGTGGAAATGAGTCTGGGTTCACTTTCAAATTATCCCCGAAGGGCGGGGTGGGCGACTTTTGCACTATATATGCAAAGGACAGCAGTGCAATGCAAATATAGCGTGTGCATGTGTGTTTGTGATAGCAACAAGTTTTACCAACAAGTTGTCCCCGCAGGGCTGGACATTTAGTGGGGATCTGCCCGATCAAAAGTTTAAGTGCCTCACTATTCCCCGTGGATGAGGCGTGGTTACAAATAGCTAGTGCATACGATCTTTCTCTTTTTCACAGTTAATACTTGCACTTTTCGTACGGACTGCGTTTTAGCATTGGTGTCGTGAGGGCTTATGTCAAATGTGCCTACCAAATATGCCTACCAAAGAACGCAGTGGCTATATGTATTAAGTTCTGACAAGACCCCAGCCGTTTACCACAGGTCAGTGGTACCTAAACCATTCAAACTGTTAAAGCATGTGCTTAAAATAAATGCTACTTTTGGTTTATTGATATTAGTTAATTAGACTGGACTATTCAGTTGCGTTCTAGTGCTACTCGAAATTTAATAGCAGTCATTCAAATGATTTTCTTTTTTTTTTTTATGTATTCTATTCAATTCAAAACGATTCTTGTCAATTAAAAATTTCCCTATAAATAGGTTCATAAAATGACAAGCTTCCACTTGCATTTACCTGCTCAGACTTGTCAGTTCAAAAAGTGAAAACGTAAAGAAAAAACAAATGAGTGAAATAAACATGCTTCTGGACTTAATTAAGGAGATACACGCTTGCAGGGAAGTAGCAGGCAAGTGTAATACTGCTCTGATGCAACAAAGAATCTCAGCACTTGAAACTAAAAACAATGGACTAAGAATCCAAGTGCAAATTCTTGGAGGAAACTTAACCGTGGCCGAAGCCAGGATAAATAGGTACCTGCAAGAAATAACATCATTGCACACAAACTGCGACAACGAGAAAAAGAGAAAGAGTTAGTCCAAGAAGAACTTAAGGGCCTGAAGGCTGAAAATCAGGACCTGAAGGCCCAACTAGACGACATTAACACTAACTTTGTTAAATTTTGAAAGCCCCTGACACACAGGGAAGGCGCCTGCCAGACTGTAACAGATCATGGTACAGAGGAGGTTGAGGACAGTGACCTCGATGATTACGAGGAACTGACTGAAGCGGGAGGACAAGGACATGAAACTGGGGGAGAAGGACATGAAAACGAATGTGGAGAGGAGGAGCTTCAAGTCATTGATGTCGATGAGAGAGACATGCCACCAAAAAAAGAACAAAGTTCACAGAAGCCTAAAATGTAAGTATCATTATACTTTATGTCTTTACATTTCAATCTACATGTACATGGTACCTATTGGTATATGGTCAAATCAAAATAAAAAGTCAGTTCTTATAGTCTATGGGCATTTATTTCTAAAAAAAATAAACATATAAAAATAAGAAAAAGGCAATACCATATTCACTCTATTTACTGCACCGTGCCCTGGTACAGTTAAGAATACCTTAAGTGTCCTTTGAATTTCTATCTTTTATTAGGTAAGTAATACTAGACAGAGTATTCATTTTAATTATGTGAATTTTACCAAAGTCCAGAAACTGCGCTTATCTGAAAATGCTAGTGATATAGAATGAATATGGTATCTTATATACTCTATCATTATTTTAAATCAAAATTGCTCCTGATCTAATACTGAAACCATATACTTTCAATATTAAAATGTTCTAATTCTAATGAAAATGCTAGAATGATACATAATGTACAGTCATGTGTAATTCACTCTGATGCACCTATCAATGTTATCCCTAGAGAGGGGGACGGCGGGTTACCCAGGGGTATTAGATAATTTTGAAAAAAAAAATGAGGTCCAAATCCCCACCCACGGATTGAAATGCGGTGTCCAAAATCCCCCTGGTGTCAGAGCTGTCAAATTTGAACACATTGTATATTTTAAGTGGAAATTTTTGATAAAGTCTCTTATTCCCCAGCCTAGATCATGATGCTCTAATTCCCAGGGGTTGGGATTTATTTATGGTCTAATTGCCTCTGCATCCCCGCTTCTGAGGTGGGTGTGTGGGGAACCATTGATAGGTGCATGACTCATAAACCAAAACACTTTAAAATGATATCGACATTCATGATCATAAATAGGTCTCAAAATGCCATGCGCTGATCCAGAGGTAGCCCCCCCTCCATCTAAACATTTACTATACCATTATACCAAAAAGATCATTTTAGTACAAAATTAAGCGGCGCGAGCTCATTTATATATAAAGGCAAACTTTCACAAGAAGGTGAAAATCTTACAAAAAATAATAAAACGCGTTTTACTGATACAGCGTGCTGATACAGCGGTTGCGAAATACATATATTGCGAGGTCAATATGAAAGAATTTGCTTATTATCAATTAAGAGTGCTCGATGACCTAGTTGAATTGAAATTAAAGTTTGATGACCTATAACTGAATGCAACCGAAAGATATTTCAAAAGCAACGTGTCACACGCTGGCAATGTCCAGCATTGACAAAATATCTCGAGGTCAAAAATCAAAGTTGAATTCGATAAGAGAAATTAAATTAATTTTTAAAGGATGAGCTGGTAGGCTACAAGAGGGGGGGGGGGGGTTCGGACCTAGAGGGTATGTGGGCCTTTTCCGCTTCGAGACTGTCATGTAACTGCCCACTGGATTTTGATTCGCGTTTTAAGCAGTTTTTCGTCCATCTCAAACAGATTATGTACTTTACTTTACAGACAAATTGTTGGAATTCCGAAGGTACAAATTGCGCACCTCTCGTAGCTGATTTATTTTTATACTGCTACGAAAGAGATTTCATGGATTCTCTTAACAATGACAATCAAGCTGATGTTATCGAGGCTTTTAATTCCACATCTAGGTACCTCGATGACCTTCTGAACATTGACAACCCTTATTTTGAAGGTATGGTCAATCAAATTTATCCACCTGAACTTCAGTTAAATAAAGCCAATATCTCAGATACCGAAGCCCCCTTTTTAGATCTACATCTTTCTGTTTCAAATGGATTTGTTTCTTCTAAAATTTATGATAAGCGCGATGACTTTGATTTTGATATAGTAAATTTTCCTTTTTTGGATGGTGACGTTCCTCGTCGTGTTTCTTATGGTGTATACGTTTCGCAACTTATTAGGTTTGCTAGAGTCTGCAATCATGTTACAGACTTCAACGCTCGAAATAAATGTTTAACGGCAAAACTTCTTCAACAGGGCTATCGGTATCATAAACTTCGAAAAACCTTTTCTAAATTTTATCGTAGACACTATGAATTGATTTCCAAATATAATGTTGGGTTAAAGACGCTTTTAAGTGAGGGCCTTGCGGAACCTGAATTTTATGGTGACTTGGTTTACAAATTTAAGAAACTTAAAGGAATTAACGATTTTTCTTTTCAGTTCAGAAAAATCATAACACGTTACAGACGTATAGGTTATAACTTGAATGTTATGCGACAGTCTGCATGCTTAGTTTTTAACCCAATCATGGTTGATAACTATGCTGCCTTCTTTAATTGCACGCCGGTGGGTCGGGCGTCAGACTCTATGATGGCCCCGACTTAAAGCTATTCATTTTAGTTGGTTGGGAGTAGTAGCCAATTACAGGTACTGAGTGTGGGTTGTGGGTCGTCACTAGGTCAGTGAACCCGCCCAGGGGTCAAATGTGATAAGTGGGTCATGGGCTTACCGCTCTGAAGTGGGTTACTGATTTAGGCGGGAAAGCTTGTGTTTTGATGGACTTGATTCCCACTGTTTACAAAAGAATTTATGAAAAAAATCGTTTATCTCTGCTCACCCGATATTTGATATTGGTGTGGCCTTCTTTCCTCAACGCTACTACCATGAGCTGACCTTAAGCAAGACGCATTAAGCTCTCGTTTTTGACGAAACGATGACCAGCATGTAGACTGAATGTTAAAGAATATTAGTTTATAATTTTATCATAGGCGGGATTAAAATTTACTGAGGGGTGCGAATAATTGATTGGCAGTCTGTTTAAACCAGGGCTTTGATGATCGGTCAACTTTTTTCGTAAAGCCCTGGCTTAGAAATTCTGCCATAATTGAACAGTTGGCTATTTGACCAATATCAAGGTTGTTGTGTCAATGCATACTTTAAAGGTTAAACATACATCGTTTCCTTTGACCATTCAGCATTTAGCGCTTAAATGTTGGAGAGAAAATTTTTGAATACGCAAGTTATTTTAATTTTGGAGGGATACAAACTCATGTTAGATTATTTGTTTTTGGTAACAAAGTTTATCCGCCAAAATTTATTGGTGGTAACAATGAAAGAACAAGCATATGTTTTGTTTATTTTTGTTTATTCACAAACAAAATACTATTCTAAATCACTTCACCATAAATGTTCTATATACATGTATGAGCTAACAATATAAACTACGAAAATCTTACCAAGTCTATATTAAAAGTCAACAAACAATAAACTATAACCATTAATAATGTAACTGCAATCACCATAACTGTTCCTATATTCAGTACTTGAACACTTCAAAAATGTGGAAAGTATGTTTTAAAACATACATTTTCTATCATAAAATATACACGTATGTATTTTGAGTAACGTTTGAACAACATAAACTGTAATCAACACATTTTCATATGCTATGAGAACCACATGTAGAGACAAACCAATTAAACAGTGATATCAACTAGGTGCACCTATGAAATATATTTATGATGTCAGCTTAATAGTACTTATCGTTTCTTTTTGAAATGAAAATTGAAATAGACCATGATATTAATGAGTGATGACATGTCCATAAAAGTCTGGTCTTCTTCTGTTTCTAATAGGGTATCTTCTCTGATTGTTTTTGAATGCATTTATAATTCTTTTCACAAGTTTTGATTTTCGAAGCTTATTAAAAATGAAAAAAATGAGAAAATTTTCCACTGTCTTTAAAATATGGTTTACCATGTCATTAAGCACAATTCCGAGCACTCCTACTATAAGACCACTCAGCATTATTGCAACATTTGGAATGAATGAATTGATATCAACAATAAATTGAGAAATTAATCAAGTTTATGCCTAAAAGGGGTCATTTGGAAAATAACGTCACTGCTGTCAAATCTCTGTCTCTGTCTTCGTCGGCGCTTGAGAAATATGATAAGGATGATTATAAGGATGAGGGTGATCGTAGGCAGGAAAGATGATAATAAAATGATACCTAAAATGATAAAACATGACAAACTAAAATAGAGCTCTTCCTTAATTAGGTTAGTTATCACACTATGTGTAATGCAGGTAAAACCTTACAAAATGATTTTTCAAACTACTTCTTGGTAAATTGTTGCTGTTGATGCTATTCTTTCAACAGTCGGTCTATAAACTTGCATAGGCTCTAAGTCGTTTATATCTCGCCTGGTTTCCATTTCATAACTTCTATCTGGCATGTGTGGTCTGTATATTGTATGTTTAATTTGAGGAAGCTGGTTGGATGCTGATTTCTTTTTTTGTAGATAGAGACCTTTTATTTGTTTTCTATATTTATACATCATAACAAATACTGCAATGCAAATTAATGTAACAAGTATTCCAAGTAAAATTTTATAGATCATGATATTAACATTTGATTTATCATAATTTATTGTTGACTTTAAAGACCTGGCATACGTACTCTAATTTACGTTTTCTGCTGCTGTTGTTGCCTCAACGCTTTTGGTGCTGGCTGTTGTGCTGGTCTGCGCTTGCTGGCTCCTCGTTGGCTGTGTCTGCTGGCTACTAGCAGTTGAGCTGGTCTGCGCTTGCTGGCTCCTCGTTGGATGTGTATGCTGGCTACTAGCAGTTGAGCTGGTCTGCGCTTGCTGGCTTCTCGTTGGATGTGTCTGCTGGCTACTAGCAGTTGAGCTGGTCAGCTGCACCTCCCGCTGGAAAAAATAACAATAATGAAAACAACACCAACTTGATCCGATGAGTTAAATGTTGTGCATATAGCGATTCAAATATATATTTTGCTGTTATGGTACTGTTTCACCTCTCATTACACATACACACACATACAGAGAGAGAGAGAGAGAGAGAGAGAGAGAGAGAGCTAGGTGGATAGAGTTGAACATTTTTTTACAATTTTGTTTAAAATTATTACTTACACAAGCTGTTAATGTCTCCGTCTCTTCTTCCATGACCCAAACATCACCATATGCAATTATGTGTTGACATGGCTCATAATTATCGAAGGCTGATGAACTTATGGTCAGAAACTTAATTTGTCTTGATAGTTCTACTTTGCTGTTTGTCAGTCTATCAAAAACCACCTTGTTTACACCTTCAGAATCTCTAAAATCTTATATACACCTTCCTCTATGAAATTACAATTAATTACAGTCTGCGAACTGTCAACAGTACACCTTACATTAACCTCACTAGCAACACATGTTTGAGAAGATAAAAACAAAATAATTAGGAAATACATGATGCCTTAACCGACGATCTGCACTTGAGAAAACAATAAAGCTAACTAATTAAAGTGTTTTGGCACCCTTAATTGATAAGTGCTTCAAATGAAAGCGCTTTCAAAATCATGAATTTTGATATAAAGATGAAAAAGATCAGATGAAAAATAAGTAAGTTATAGGCAATTTAACATGTAAATAAATGAATATATGGGCGCCGCCATTTTGTTTTCTTCGTTTATTTTCATATTTTTATTAAAATCAAAATAAACACTAAACCTAATTAGAATAGACACTTAATAAGTTCTTCAAGCATTGGAGCCAGCTAGTTAAACATTCTGGAAAAAGAATTTTCGAAATCACCCAAGAAATAGAGCAATAACAGCAGTTTGAAAATATTCAAAATGGCCGCAAGGAGTCTACTTTTGGTAATGCATGGAGTCTAAATAAAATTTTTTATAATCAAATTAAATGAGTTTTTAAAAATATTTTTGTATCAAACTTTTGACAGATGTTTATTTCTAGAAACAAGCAATATTGTAAATAGAATTGGCACACATTCTATGGTAAAGGAATCTTTTAATCTCAACTAGTAAACAAAATGGCGGCCGTCCATGTTTCATACTTAATTACCCATAGCTGCTTTATTAGACCACCGATTTTGGTCAAAATTATATCAAAATGCTTGGTTTACTAGAGTCTTTAATTTTAAGAACACTTTCATTTAGGGTACCAAAACACTTTAATGACTTGTGTAACTGATGAAAACAAGGCTTACTCTAAATGCAGGGAGGGTTAACACATGGAAGGAAGCACCCAAATTAACGCAGCCATAAAGTTCTAGCATAGACAGCGTTTATCTACTCATGGTTTGTTTTAATTTGTTTAAATGTATGCCATGTTCGTTGTTTATAAATGAGCCGCCTCGTGGGAAAACCAACAATTTGCATATGCGAAAACAAAGGCGCAGATCAGATCAGCTTCGTGGTTACCGCGAAGCTGATCAGTACCTTTGTTTTCGCTACACGGGTGGTACAATCCCTCTACCTCCCAAATCCGAAATTTCACGTTCTAGCCATCTTCTTTTCTGGCTAAAAATAAAAGAAACGTTAATTCCTACTCCAAGCATACGTTTTTGAATTCAATCCTTACTTTAGAATATGTCATCAGCTGCAGAGGCTGACTGCAGGTGTTGAGGTCAGTTTTTGACCACTTGATTGTGCGTTATATAATAATAATCGAATAGGTCAGCGTAAAATTGTCTACTACTAAATCTTTGTTGATAAAACAAAGAAATCAAGATATAAATTATAAAGAATAATCATTTATCGTCTTACATAAGTTGCAGACAAACTGAATCCAAAGATTACTGTATCGTTTTTCGTTGCTAATTAACTATTTGTTTTGCGTTATCGTTAACCACTAAAATAGGTTTGCTGAATCGACCAGCCGATTTATATAAGATGAACACCTGCTATCAACTTTAACCGTTTCGCTTAGCAGTAGTGTGAAGCAGGGTCGCACACAGAAACGAAACATTTTCTGATTGAACCCATATGAAGTATCGCTTGCCTAGACAAGACATTGAGCAACATGGTTTTCTATTTTATTCAGTAGAACATAAGCGAGAAATTCTTGAGCCTCAACAGAATTAAAAATATACTCTAATGCATATTTTCAGAGGTTGATCAGAGTCCTCTGTATAGTCATGCAAAATCTCATTTTGTAAACATGTTGTGGTAAAGGTCACTTTGGTTCCCTGTTTCGTTAACTTTGCATGTAAACGGGATGCAATTGGTCATGGGGAGGTGACAAACAACAATGCAAGGATTATATGACATATTACGACATATTATTCAAAGTATGTTTACAGACCATTTATGTAACCATGCTTTAAATCTATTTTGCTTACAGCACCCATTATTTTTTCTGGGTCACAGAGGTTTACGTCACTGTTACAGAACATATAAATACTCTCTTCTCCATGTGTAAGCCAATGCGTCTTCTTGATTTGATTTGATTTGATTCAGCAATCATGTCTAAAGTTTTTAATGTATTTAATACTGCCACCGGCAGGCTGGTGAAAGTGAGGACTCACTTTGGTGGCACTTATGAATTCAACATAAGCAAAAATGCATTTAGCATCTTCAATACGAAAAAAAAACAGGGTAATGGAGATGCCAATTGGGTGTCTCGAAGAGCTGAGATACATTATAAACTCAGCAAAAGAACACCATGGACGGATTATGAAAGAAGAAAGCGTTTTACCGCTTTTGGGAACCAATGTAAGTAATTTTGCTTGTTACAATCATTTTATTTCAACAAAGAGCTGTTTTAATTTGTTTTATTTTATGACCACTCTCTGTTTTATACATGTTTTATTACGACCATTTTCTAGTACAGCATAAGAGTTCTATTTTCTCATAGACTGCTGTTGGTTGCGTTCTATAATTATGCTTATAGTTTTGCAACACATACAAAATTCTTTTTTTTTTTTTATTTTGTAGGGACATCAGCAGACACAAAATTTGTTTGGTTTGGATGATGCTGAGCCGGGTTCCATTGCCACAAATACTGTGAGTATTTAGTAATATTTTGTCAACTTCACTTTATACCAAGTAGATTGTTTTACTACAACATGCATGTAACTCGACTTTTGGAGGAGGAGCTTTTTTCTGATTGTGCCTTTTCCTGATCATTGCCTACTTGTACTTTTTATCAATGAAAATATGAAGCAAGTTCTTTTTTCTGTTTACAATTCATTTGATGGTAGCTTATTTTTAATTTATTTTCATTGTAAATTTGTATACTGGTTTGTACTGTTTCTATAGGTCGCTTAATTTATCATGTCTGTAACACCTTTACATTAAGGTTATTTACTTAGAATTAATTTTCCTTTAACAGGAATGCAGGAAAAGAAAAAGAGACAGATCAAGTGACTCTGAACCGCCAAATAAAAAGGCAAAAGTTAATAGACTGAAACTAGTACAAAAAGACAACAGATGGTGCAAACTTTCTGTTCCCTGTGCATTAGCTGTTGTGCAGCAGAGTATGAACACTGTTGATCCGATGTTGTCATCCACATCGGATCAACCTTGTCCATACTCTGCTGATCCCATGTGGTCATCCGACATAACCGGAATAATGTCAGCTGATCCCATGACGGGGTCATCAACCGGAATATTGTCAGCTGATCCCATGACGGGGTCATCAACCGGAATATTGTCAGCTGATCCCATGACGGGGTCATCAACCGGAATATTGTCAGCTGATCCCATGACGGGGTCATCAACCGGAATATTGTCAGCTGATCCCATGATGGAGTTAACAGGCACAACCGGAATATTGTCAGCTGATCCCGTGATAGGGCCAACAGGACTTCTGTCTCCGAAATCTGATGCATCCATGTCTGCAGTTGATGACATTATTCCGGTTATGCCGGATGATCCCATGACGGGGTCATCAACCGGAATATTGTCAGCTGATCCCATGATGGGGTTAACAGGCACAACCGGAATATTGTCAGCTGATCCCGTGATAGGACCAACAGGACTTCTGTCTCCGAAATCTGATGCATCCATGTCTGCAGTTGATGACATTATTCCGGTTATGCCGGATGATCCCATGACGGGGTCATCAACCGGAATATTGTCAGCTGACAATATTCCGGTTGTGCCTGTTGACCCTGTCATCGGCACAACAAGTCGGAATGTCTTCCAAGACGTTCTTGAAGATTTAAATGTAGATATGCTTGGATACTTTTTTAATAACTTATAAATATTGTATGTCTTGTAAATTGATTTTGACGTGTTTGTAAATACTGTATGTCTTGTAAATTTATTTTGACGTGTTTGTAAATACCGTATGTCTTGTAAATTGATTTTGACGTGTTTGTAAACTATTTTATTTTGACATGATTGTAAATAAATGTTTTATATTAACAACAGCGTCCTTTGCTTTTCTGTTCACAATACTTGTGTCGGTTTTAACCGATTATTGTTCATTTGTTGAAGTTTTAGGTGCATAAATAATCGTCTGTTTACACCATTCCATAGACTCCGTATGTTGTAAGCAGTTAGTTAACTATTCTAGATATTCATTTGAACGCAATTCCGTTAATCATATCAATACAGATGAATTAGAGCTATCACAATCTGCTGAACCAATGACAGTGACTGTGCACATGTATAGCCTGATTTACATCTTTGGCCACTCTTTCAAATAATCATGGTTTTCTATTACGCTTCTATTAGGGAGCGAAGTGGTGTAGTGGAAGAGTATAGGACATCGAATGAAGAGGTCTTGGGTCTGTCCTGACATGACGTGACTCAAAAATTGTTGGCTGAGACGTTAAGTCTCAATACAAACAATCTATTAGCTTCTCGGTTAAGGTCAAAATAACTGTTATCGGTAGGTTAAGTTTATTTAACTTGGCCAGGAGAAAATCTATCTTCTTATTTTGACCAGCTCCGTCACAAACCTGAACGACACCCATATTATATAGAGGTTAGGGGACTTTAAATTGTGGTTATCTATCTTAAGAAAAAACAAAGGTTCTTATCAGTTAGCTGCTGATCTGTGTCTTTGTTTTGTATGTATGCAAAATTTTCATGATGGTACTCATTTAAGGTCAGGTTATCGGTTTATTTAAGGTCAGACTATCGGACATACACATAGGTTAAGGAAATAACAACAAGAACGTTTCAATACTAAGATTTATTTTCTAAGGTTAAGTACATTCTATTTACAATATTCGGAAAAGCAAACATCTGCTAATGTATTATCACTTTTTAATCTTATAATGTCCGTATGCAAAACTAGATACTCCATCCTCTAGCCAATAGCGTTTATCATCAAAGGCACTGAGTGAAATTTTGTTTATCTTGTCACAGTACATGATATGATGGTCACTTCTCAGTCCGAACATGGTTGAATGCATCTGTATACTCTTGAGTAAAGTGTCTTTGTAGTGGCTGTGGCGTAACTCCTTTTCAACAACCACACGTGAAATCCCTTTACACCGTTTTTCATTGATTTCTTCCTGGTTGGCATTGTTATACAAGAAACTGTACATTTTAGGACGCAAGGCAACAAATTCTTTCATAGGATAACCCCCCAATTCATCTTTCATAGAACCAACTTTTTTATACGCATCCATGAAATAAGTTGTATTAGCTGGATAAAGCTGGCGGGAAAATGTATATATAGAATTTTCATCCCGTCGCATTTTAAAAAGAATTATGTAATGTGCTTGTAAAGATATTGTTCTGAAGTACTTTCCTTGGGAATAGATGTTTTGAACAAGGAAATATAGGGAGATATTTTTGTGGTGACTTTTTTGTGTGAAAATGTCAGCACTGTCTGCATCACGTTCAACACGGTTCATCAGATCATCTAACACCAGAATTCTATGTTTTCCATCTGAAGCCCATGTGTCCAAATCCTGTTTAGTTGGTAATCCGTCAAAAAATTGAATATTCGGGATACATTTCTGCATTTCTGTAAACTTGCTTTGTCATGCACCATAAGCATACATGATTTGTACAGGTGGTTCAGTAAACATGTAATCTTTTTGTTTCAAAATTTCAAAAATAAGTGTTGTTTTTCCCGACGAAGAACTTCCAGCTACCAAGCAAACAAACGGTGTCACGAATTTAATCACAACCATAGTGCATAAGAGTAATGCAATCACAAGACTGACAAAAGAGAAATATTTTCAATTTATAAATATTCAAAGGTACATAAAAGACAAATAAAACAGCTGGTATTTTTTCTATGAATGATTTATTTCACCGTATGACTGTACATTCAAACAATACATTTGACAAAGAATTGGAAAAACAAAAACTTCTACTATATTGATACTGAAAATAATTATTGTCTTACTTAAAATGACAAAATGAACTACATGATAATCACATCTCGGTCTTTTGTTACCTCAAAATACCCAGTAGATTCACTGAATACAATGCATGCCATGGTTTCGTTTAATGGTGAAGCAAACTGGACTTCAAGTTTTATGTTACTAGTAGTGAGTAATGGTAAAAACTCATGAAAATATGGGTTTAAATCAAAAGCAAACAATGTGGAGCCCCTAACAAATCGTTCTCTTGATATACCATTGCCTTCATTTTTATTCCATTTATTGGTTAAGATAAATAAATTTGTATATGGTCTTACTATTTCTGCACTGTTGTTAAAATCAAGTTTTAAAGGATTTCCCATTACTGGCATTCCATCTGAATACAAACAGATAGATGTAATGCTACAGTTTAAAAAGTCAAATGGGTTACTGACATAGTTGCCTGAAGTGCTGGCAGATTTCACGAAACCAATAACAACTTTACTAGGTTTCTGTCCTTGAAATAGATTTTCCCAGTGAAATGTTGTGCTGCCTGATGAAATACTCTGAATGCGTGTTTCAGATTTCGGATAAAAATACTTAGCATTTGTAATTTTAAGCATTTCATTATTCTGTAGCTTGGATTTGTTTCACCAGACAGAAGACAGAACGCAGGCGATGATCTGTATAATTTCAGTCTTACGTCCACTTGATTGATGATGTATCTAGGTATCTGGAAAAATTGATGAAACACTGGTCCCTGGAGGTCTAAAACTTTGGACTGTTTAATATAGTTCGCCCTCTCATAGAGACCACTGTTGGAGCCTGCTGGATCAGGATCTTCTGGGTGGTCTGCATCGTCCTTAATGAACAACTGTGAAGTAGTCTGTGATGATTTTGTAGACTGGTCGAGATTAAGCAACGTTTTAATCATTGCTGTATACGGATTGTTATTACAGGTAACAGATGTTTTGTTCTGTAGAGTAACTTCAGAGGATGCGAACAATGATTGCAACAGCAAGTTGACCGGTCCAACCTTTTCGCCTGCTGGAAGATCTTTTCCATCACCCTTTAAAACTTTCAGCTTCGCGTACAACTGTGTGCCTTGGAGATCAATATAAGATGACGAGTTGCTAGAATTGATTCTAAACTCAATTAACGTGGATTGATATATTTACAAAGTCCCTAACCCCCCCTAAACTTTGAACATGTTGTTCTCAGTCCTGGGATATAGATCATTCATGATATTACATCACCTGAAAGGGCTATGAATGACAAACGTTATCCTAGTAATATAACCAGAATTTGTATTTGCATTTTCGTGCATGTTGGTAGTGAAATGCACTGTTAGTTTGAAAACTGCTTTTATTTTTCTTGCATTGTTTTACGCTTAAATAAGAAATATTGTGGGATGAGTGTTGGCACGGTAGTTAGTAAGTAGAAAAATCTATCAACTGCTATCATTTTTGTTCTGTTCGAAACAATTCTTACCGAAATATCTGCAGACAAAAAGCCCGTTTTTTTAGACTAATCAAGGTCAAATTAATGGGCTTATTTGTTATGTAAAAAGGCTATGGACATATACTGTATATGTATGTTCTACCTGAATGTACAGACTACCTGTCCTATTTTAACAGGTATACACAGCGTGTACATACTATAATGCATATAAATATACTGTACAAAATAATTTTATCTATGTTTTATTTGAGACATGTCTCAGAGGACTTTAAATCCAACGTTACTTCAACACCACACAACAATTGTTTTTACCCTTATTAGATATATAAAAGATATTGTCAGAAGAACTTCCCTAATGTCTAAAAGGTATGAAGACACTGTTCAAAGTAAAAGTTGCTTAATTTATTTGGCATGGTATATTTAAGGTACAGGTATTTGCATAAGTGACGGACAATATTATTTAAAGTAATAAATCTGATAAAGATGATGCACCTGCTATTCATGCAAATCGTTTCTAAGCTAATTTTTCAGCTTGCAAATTAGTTGGAGAACATTATTTAGACCTTCACAAAGGTTTCTATCAATTAAAATCAAAAATTTATTTTAAAGGATTATTTATGGAAATTTATTAGAAAAATAGGTAATTTCACTAAAATCTTCTATTACAATGGCTTCCCTTTGGAAAACATTATCATTCATAAGAAAGTTTAAGGTTTAGGGATTATTCTGGTATGTAACATGCCACATTTTTTTAAAAAAAATCTATGAAATATTTATGAGCAGAAAACACTATTATTATAGTAATAAGGACCCTTAAGCTAGAATCTGTCACCTGTGATACCGGCCGAATTTCTTCATAAAGTACGTCTGAGACTGCACAGTTGGTCTTTGGTAAATCAAAAATTTGGAGTGGTTCTGGGATCCCCTCGTGAAAAGCTTCACTGTTTAACACAGACATGATAATTAGTCAAATATATCTTTTGAAATTGATGTCCTTTTCACTGTTTTTTCTGAACTCTCTTAGACTGATTATTTTTTCTTGAATTTCTCTGTTTTCTTTGAATAAATTTAGATTTTTTTATCTTTGTTTTGCTGATTAACCCACGTTTACTGTCATTTATTTTAGATTTTACTCCCGTTTTTGCTGTCTTTTTCTGCTTAGGTTGGTTCCTTTGGAGACTGGACGCTGTAATGATTCGTTTCGAAGATAAGTCACTATTTATACGATCCAGCTCCGATTTAGCTCTCTCAACAACACTTTGCACTGGAGATGCAAGTTTTATTGTAGACGTGTCTACTTTTAAAGTATCTGCCGGTCTTGTTTGAAAATAATTCACCCACTGGTTAGGATTGGGCACGTACAACGTAGAATTCATTGCTGTTAGTTTTGTTGAAAATGAAGCGTTATCAACACAGGGTCTTGCAAGAATGTGGCATAGTTACCATTCAGATCTCTTATATACATTTCGAATTCATAAATTTCATGTTCTGCTACTGACAAATAAATAGGAAGACTAAAAATGTGCTGCCATTTATTCATTTTTGACATTGAAATGCGACGTAAAATAGTTTTTTTCTCACCATTTAACACACTGTCCCTGCAAATATCAGAATAGACAAATAAAGTTGTGTTTGTTTTATACAGTGTTCTTGATTTGGATGCAGATGCTTCAATTTCTAAAAGTGCAACAGTTGACTTCTGGTTTAACACTAATGGTGATTTCAGGTGTACTTTGAAATGCCAAGGTTTATTTTCTGGAAAGTATGCATTACTTTCATCACTTCGAATATATACAAACATGATTCCTTCACTTGATCGCTTGAAATCCAAGAATTAAATGACTTAGGAAAACCTTCCCAGGACACAAAATACTCCATTTTACCTTTACGTTTTCTTTTTTTCAAAATATCTTGGATAAACCATAAACTATTCTCATCTTTTTCTTCTTTTTGTAATTCAGAAGCGTAAAATAGAGCTGAAGATATCTTTTGATCGTTGAGGTCTTTTAAACTATACATTTGGGTGCCATTTTTTATCTGTCTTCCGTCGATTCTAAAAATTTCACGCGTAAATAGCTCTTGGTATGACCTACGAAAAGGGTGTTTTAAATGAGAAATGCGAACCAAGTCACCTTTTTTAAAACGAAACTGTAATCTTTTCTGTAATTTCTTTGGTTTTCTGAGGTACATGTAAGCAAATATGTCGGCTTCGTTCTGTTTATTGACGTTGTTTGGGGCAATGTAACCTAAACTGCGATGTGGTGTCGAGTTATAATTGTCCACCAGATTCTGGAGTTGATCTATATAGCGATAAGATCTATTTTTCCTCATCATCCTATACATCATAACTTTAAGTGTTTTCTGCACTCGTTCAACGTAGTTAGCCTTAGGAACATTCTGGGTAGTAAAATAGTATACATCGTTGTCTTTCAAATACTTTTTAAAGTACCTGTTGTTAAATTCTGCTCCAGCATCACTTCTAAGCCTGAGTGGCTTTCTTTCTGAAAACACTTCTTTGGTTGCTTTCAATATTGATTTAGCAGTTTTATCAAGCAAAGGTTTAACCCAAAGATGGCGACTGAATATGTCAATAATAAACAAGAGAAATCTAATACCATCATTATATTTTTTCAAATTTTCAACTGAGGTCAAATCAACATCGTATTGTTCATCGATTGATGTTACCAGTACTCTGGAGGTCTTGAATCGATGACGTGGTTCTTTGGATAGAGAATAACTGTCCTGATCATTCAACCATTTTTTAATGAAATGCAGCGAAAATTGTCCTGGATATTTCCTCTTAAATACGCGAAATAGTTTTTGTGGTCCAAATGCACTAGGATTTTTGTCATTATAATAATAATGATTTAGTATGTCTTCTTTTTCCTGCCTTTCCATAATAAGTGAGACAATGACTGATGTAGAAGCTAGATTAAAGGATGAGATAAACAACAAACACTCAAATAGTACACCACCTTAGATTTATTATCAGCAGAATACAATACATCATTCTACAACTATTTACAATCTAAAAGTGTTACAATTTGAACTCGGGTTTCGGTCATCTTAACATTTTAAACATTTTATGCAAACACTGACAGTACAATATTATTCAAGCAATTTTTCATAGATACACTATTATAAAATTAACGAAACTGTTTAAATGTACATAATAATTTCTCTCATACCACCAAATAAAATGTTTTCACATAATTTTATCTAAAAGTATGCAAGGAAATGGTATGCAGTCAACTAAAATATGACTTGTTTGACAATTGAAACAAAATTAGAATCGTCTTTCTATACGAGTTATAGACAGAAGCATTTTGCGAAGTTTTGTTTTCCATTGGTCAGTTTTCATTGTTGCTAACCAATCTTTGTCATATATTTTCAATTTATGCATAGCAAGTAGTTCTGGGGGTACGTCTAGGGTGTCAACTATCTCGCTCCAGGACAGTAATATATTATCCTCATCAACGGCAGCCATCATATCATCGAAGTACATGTAGATATGCTCCTCCACATCATACATAAGACAATAATGTTGTAGTTGTGATGGGTGATCCACTTCGCACCCATAGCAGTTTTGTTTAACAGTGGGTGCTAGACAGTTGTATAAAGCTCTAGCATAGAGAAAGTCAAAATATGAGTCCATAAGCATTATTTGTGCTGATGTGTCGTTCATTTTGAATCAGAAGCAAAAATGGAAAATAAAGGATTGTTTTCTTTCGATGGCTGTAAAGGTCGAAAAACAAACTGACTGTTTGGATAACTAGATGCGATGTCCATAGGAGAACAGTCGTTTGTTTTGTGTCCAACTAATTTAACAAACAAACAGTTTGGTGATTTTTCACAATGTTCAATCCACGGGTTGTCAGCTTTTTCCCAGTGACACAATTTAATGTCACAGGAAAAACAAGCAATTTTATCTCCAAAACCGGTGTAATAAAACCCTGCTTTAGCTAACTGAAAACCGTCTGGTGAAATCTGTTTGGACCAAGTATCAAATGAAGCCAATCTATCCTCGTAATATATATAAGTCTTGCTATTTGAAATGCAGTCTGTAAAATTCATCTATGTGTCGCTATTGTCCCTCCAAGAACGACTTCAAAAGGAAAACACTTTGTTTTAAATCGCAGAGACTCTCAAAGAGTTTGGCACTTAATTTCACTTTCGAGTTCCCTTGTTTTATGATAATCGTAACGATATTAGTTTGTGATTTCTTAACAATAATTGTGTGTTTATTGTCTAACTCACAGTAGATACGATTTGACACGGGTGACCAATGCACATTCGTAAATCCCTGCTGTCTTAAATAAGCTTTACTTTCTTCAGTGAATTCTAGCTGTGCTTATGCCATAATGAAGAACAAAAGAAATCAACGGTGTTTTATACTAAAACAGAACTTTAAATTTACAATATCAAATGGCGCCAAAGATGTCTGCGCGCCAAAATACGAAAGTGAGAGAGCCAAAAACGTATGCGCGCCAAAATAAAGTGAGAGAGTCAGTTCGCGCGCTCAACTGAAATGTAAACATACCAATATTTTGTTAAGTGCGCCAATAACTAAAACACAAGCTTTCCCGCCTAAATCAGTAACCCACTTCAGAGCGGTAAGCCCATGACCCACTTATCACATTTGACCCCTGGGCGGGTTCACTGACCTAGTGACGACCCACAACCCACACGCAGTACCTGTAATTGGCTACTACTGTTGGGGCCGGAGCTTCTTGTCTGTTGCTTGGCCCACCGGGGTCCAACTGGTGTTTTTCTTTTGCTCCGGAGTTAGTAGGTTATTCGGCGCCCAGGGATCTCCATCGTCGGGCAGCTTACTCAATCTGTGAGTCCTGGGTTTTGATTCATCAGGATGTTTATCATGATTTATTTGTTTGTTCTTGATGATTCGTTGACTAGTTAGAGATTCACCACAAGGACCAAATAACTAACTAAATGTTATGAACCACTGCAGAAGCTGAGGGTGAGGTTAGGTACCTGTAAAACCGGTTTAAGCCCGCCAGTAACTTTGTGTTACTGATCGTTCCAAGTCGATACTTCTGTAGTGGTTCTTTTTGTTTTATGTCTTGGTGTTTAATTTTTTTTTTGTGCTGTTGGCGCCTTATGTATGCTTTCATATTTTTAGTTAAGTTAAGGTAACTGAGTGGCCACCTATTGGGAAAATAGCTGCTCATTCGGCTTACGATATGTTTTATGGTATAAAGTACCTGATTGTTACTTTGGTTTTTTCCCACCTCTGTTTTTGGAGTGGGAATCTTTTTCTGATTGCGTCTTTTCCTGATCTTTGCCTACTTGTACCTTTTTAAGAGACATTTTGGGTACTGAATTTTTCTGCGATGCTTGAGTGAAAAAATAAAATCATCTCGACCTTCGTAGGGTGCCAAGATGCTAATATATAAGAAACGCCGTTTCTGTTTGCCTGAATATTGCACAATAATGTCTGATTTGAAATCTAAACCTCATTACATTAAAAAACATGTATACAAAATTTGTAAAAACAGCAAAACTGCTCGTTACAGTTTATTTTTTAATGAGAGGCAGGCACGGGCCGACGTGATGTGTGCCTTGTTTTGCGGAAAAATTGTATCGTATGGGTTCAAAGGCGCCACGCCTGTTTGCACGGCGTATAAAGAATTTAATTACGAAGTTGGTACATTGGAGGGCCGTGCTTGCCATGCTGTCGTCGTTATATTTGCCGACACAGAAGACTTGAGTGAAGCTGATATTGTGACGGCTTATCCTACATACTGTAAGTATTATTTCTCTCTTTATACGTAAGGCATTTATATCCTGGCCCTAAGGGGCCAAAGTATGCTGACAAGAAACGAATTAGTTAACCGTTCTTCGACTGTCACGTTTTTAGATAGGGATCGAGCATACAAGTGACTGGTACATATATAAAGTGGTGAACTCTTGAAACGCCCCTCTTATTTTCTAAGAAGACATGCATCGTTCTTTCACTATTTTAACAGTCAGTCAAGTAGATGGGGTTGACGGCATTATTGTGTGGAGAAAACGTTGAATTTATACTTTTATTATTACATGTAAATTGCTTTTTCGTTTTCAGACCAATATACGACATAAAAGAGTGGACATGAACAACCGCATGGTGTAAGTCTTATATTTGTTTTCTTACATAATCTAACGCAAGCGCATGTAGATCGGTATAGCATTGATTGATTAAGTTAAATTGATGCCTTGTTATATGAAGAACCCGCAACCTCCTAGTTTATAAGGGCGGCAGTTTAACCACTAGAGCGAGAAGGCATCTAGCATTGATTTGATAAGACATATAAAAACTTAAAATATTCATTTGTTTCCGTGAATAGTGCACGAAAATTGCTATTTGATTTTCTAGACACAACAAATTTATAATTCATTTTTTTTTTGGTTTTATTTAGGATAATAATACATGTAAATTGCTATTTCGTTTTCAGAGATCTAGACATCCCAAGAATCGGTTTTTAAACCGACAAATTTACCCATGAAGAGATGACAGAACAACAGAAACCTGTAGAATTCTGAAGGATGTCAGAGGATCTGCTTCCCATCAATTATATATTGATAGATTTAAACATGTTTGACTGCTGCTGACGATAAACGTTTTGTTTTGCCAGATACATATGGTTTTGGTCGTTATAAAATCAAATAAAAATATAACGTAAGTGTTTGTTTCTTAACATTTTTCCTGTTGCGTTATTAAGGTTACAGTTGTCAACCACTCAAACTGCCCGGGGGTCAATAAATTGCCAGACTGCCTCTATCACATATTTACTACTAGCCTGTTTAAGTTATAATAGTACAGTGACTTGACCTGACCCGCAGGCACAAAGTTTGAACCCTAGGCACAATGTTTGAACATCCTAGAACGGTTAGAGACGCAATGTTTGAACCGCTGACACAATGTTTGATCCGCGCAGGCGCAGGGTTTGGACCCCAGTTTACACTACTTATATGATATGCGCATATATCTAAAAATATAATAATTAATAAATGAACTAATAAATCAATAAAAACAATAAAATTAATATATGCTTGGCAGTGAGATATTGATATTTTGAGAGGCGTGGCAGTGAAAGTGTTAAATACAAGCTAAATTTCCTGCTTCCTTCATTCGATTGAGAATTGCTAGATCAAGATTAACCAAAACAAAATAAAAATGAATTTCGAAACGTTAAAAGAGGGCTTTGAGACATTACGCGCAGTAACTACGTATCTAGTAGAGCATTATAACGCTAAAAAAGAAGAAATAATGAGGCAAAAGGCGGCTTTGTTAACCGTTAGGAGCGATTTAGACGGGGTCCTTCAGCACCTCTATAAAGCTGAAAGCGAGATAACCGAACGGCTATCTCGAGACACTAAAACAAAAACTGATGATCCAGATGTGATCGTGATCGTTTCCGAGGACGAGGATCGGGTCAGCGTGGCATACGACCCACGAATTGTAAGGGTCGTGCACGACGACAGTGAAGGAGAAAGCGAAGAAGACGATGAGGTATTCAATCCCCCGGAGGACACCAGGAGAGTCATCATACGAAAGAGGAAGTACGATGACGATGATGTAGATTCATGCCCCGGTGACGTTAAAAGAGCACGAGAGGATGCGGATGAGGTAAGCTAATTTTATTTTAATCTTAATTTTGTTCTTTTTCCGAACTAACAACGTAGTGTTCATGGACAAACTGTCTATTTTGTCATGAACAAACTGTCTTTTTACGTTAACAACAGAAACGGACGACAATTTGTTCGATAAGCATTTGTCGTACATTTCAAATCAAAGAAATATCAATGTCCTACGTGTCAAATGCAATTCAAAAGTTCTGACTGCATGAAAAAGCACACACGAAAATGTCAAGGAAAAACGTAACACCAGTTTCCAGGAGGCTTTTATTCTCCCCCAAAAACAATATTTGACAAGTTAGAAGAGCAGAGTCATGCAACGGTTTGACATTTTCCGATAATGCCTTCTGGCACAATGTAAAATGACAATTTTTCAAAGCATTAATTTTTTATATAAATGAAATCAAAATCAAAATAAAATGACACCAAATGAAAGTAAAATGTTTAAACTTACAAATTTATGTTGCATATTCGGTTTTTGACTAAACTGAATAATAAAGCGCATCATTTGTGTTGATTCCGTAGGTTACTTTTGATGTTTTACGCGAGGTTTGAAATTATGCTAGATTATGCCAGATTGCATGCTAGGTAAGGTTTTAATTCCTTAAGAAAGGTGTTGTTGCGTTGGACGCTTTCGTAAGCGGTATTTTGGTCACAGGGTATTGTACTAAACATACCTCTTGATAATTGAAGCATAAAATTTAGTATATTAGTTTGTAACGCTGTGTTTATAGGCTAAGGTGAGCCGTTATAGGGATGAAAGCACCATTTAAATTCCCGTTGACCTCAATACAAACATTTTGGCATGAAAACCACCTTTCCTGCAATTTCAAGGAACCCTCACCTATTCATCCTTTTAGTTCAATGTCTCATTAATAAATTGATAAGAAAAAAAAAACATACCTCATGTTGCATTTAAGAGAGCAAGGGAATCCCGAAGAATAAGACTGTCCACGCGACAGGTATTTTCCAGTATTTTCATAGAAAAATAACTCTTTTTATTTTTTTAACTCAGCAATATGTAAGTTTTCTTTATTTTATCCACTCACTGGAGCTCTTAATTAAAAATATTTGAAATAAGCATCAAAATATATTCAATCAATACTCAATCAGTAAAGTTCTATTTTTAGTACATTTCAAAATTATCCACCAAAACTTTTGCGTACACACAAAGTGATGTTTCATCTTCAACAGTCTTGAACAAATGTACCAGGGACACAATTTAAAAAGATACCAATTCACACCTTTAATGTGCCACATTTCTGCTATTTTCTCACTGACAGGTTGTATGTTTGATTGATTATAATTTTACAGAGAATGAATAAAACTTCTGTGTCTTGCTTGTTTTATCATTACCACAGAACAAGCATTAGATAGAAAGGTTGATTTCATGCAGGACTGTTATTTTACTATTATGGTGCCAGTTCCTTGGCACGATTTATGACACAAACCGTCAGATTTCATGTGTTAAGTAGCACTTTCTAGCTGTTTAGTTGGCCAGATGTAGTCCAGATGTATGGAAAAAGGTACAAGTAGGCAAAGATCAGGAAAAGGCGCAATCAGAAAAAGATTCCCACTCCAAAAACCGAGGTGGGAAAAAACCAAACTAACAATCAGGTACTAATACCATGAAAACATTTCGTAAGCCGAATGAGCAGCTATTTTCCCAATAGGTGGCCACTCAGTTACCTTAACTAAAAAATAGAATGGGGGAATCAATGTGTATATAAATAATCTAGGTCACATGACCAAGATGGCCGCCATGCCCATATATGGTAAAAATCCTTCAAAAATCTTCTCCGAAACTGGTGGACTGATTTCAAAGAAACTTGACATGAAAAGGTACAAGTAGGCAAAGATCAGGAAAAGGCGCAATCAGAAAAAGATTCCCACTCCAAAAACCGAGGTGGGAAAAAACCAAACTAACAATCAGGTACTTATACCATGAAAACATTTCGTAAGCCGAATGAGCAGCTATTTTCCCAATAGGTGGCCACTCAGTTACCTTAACTAAAAAATAGAATGGGGGAATCAATGTGTATATAAATAATCTAGGTCACATGACCAAGATGGCCGCCATGCCCATATATGGTAAAAATCCTTCAAAAATCTTCTCCGAAACTGGTGGACTGATTTCAAAGAAACTTGACATGAAAAGGTACAAGTAGGCAAAGATCAGGAAAAGGCGCAATCAGAAAAAGATTCCCACTCCAAAAACCGAGGTGGGAAAAAACCAAACTAACAATCAGGTACTTATACCATGAAAACATTTCGTAAGCCGAATGAGCAGCTATTTTCCCAATAGGTGGCCACTCAGTTACCTTAACTAAAAATATGAAAACATACATAAGGCGCCAACAGCACAAAAATATTTTAAACACCAAGTATCGACTTGGAACGATCAGTAACACAAAGTTACTGGCGGGTTTAAATCGATTTTACATGGCCATAACCTCACACTTAGCTTCTGCAGTGAAGCATTGATGGCTAAAGTACTACAATGTATATATAAATCATGACCCTGTGGTGAATTTGACCCATTTTACAGCAAGGTCAACATAGGTCGCTAATGCATTTGAATGGGGAAAACTTTTAAAATGTCATTGAAAGTGAAAGTCTTGCAGGAAATGGGCAGTAGGACTGAATATTAATGATTCTGAAAAAAATTGGACCGAGGGGCTCATGTGCCCCTACCCCGGGGCAATATACATGTATATCTCCATAACATTCAAACGTCTTCTCTGAAACCGCTTGGCCAAACAAAGCCAAATTTTATGTGAAGCATCTATATGAAGGGGGAACCAATGTGTATATAAGAAATCCAGGTCACATGACCAAGATGGCCGCCATGCCCATACATGGTAAAAACCCTTCAAAAATCTTCTTCTCCAGAACCGGTGGACTGATTTCAACGAAACTTGACATGAAGCATCGATGGCTCAAGCACTACAAAGTATATATAAATCATGACCCTGTAGTGACCTTGACCTATTTTACAGGAAGGTCAACATAGGTCGCTAATGCATTTGAATGGGGAAAACTTTTAAAATGTCATTTAAAGTGAAAGTCTTGCAGGAAATGGGCAGTAGGACTGAATATTAATGATTCTGAAAAAAATTGGACCCGAGGGGCTCATGTGCCCCTACCCCGGGGCAATATACATGTATATCTCCTTAACATTCAAACGTCTTCTCTGAAACCGCTTGGCCAAACAAAGCCAAATTTTATGTGAAGCATCTATATGAAGGGGGAACCAATGTGTATATAAGAAATCCAGGTCACATGACCAAGATGGCCGCCATGCCCATATATGGTAAAAACCCTCCAAAAATCTTCTCCAGAACCGGTGGACTGATTTCAACGAAACTTGACATGAAGCATCGATGGCTCAAGCACTACAATGTGTATATAAATCATGACCCTGTAGTGACCTTTACCTATTTTACAGCAAGGTCAACATAGGTCGCTAATGCATTTGAATGGGGAAAATTTTTAAAATGTCATTTAAAGTGAAAGTCTTGCAGTAAATGGGCAGTAGTACTGAATATTAATGATTCTGAAAAAAATTGGACCCGAGGGGCTCATGTGCCCCTACCCCGGGGCAATATACATGTATATCTCCATAATATTCAAACATCTTCTCCTTTGAAACCGCTTAGCCAAACAAAGTCAAATTTTATGTGAAGCATCAACAGAATGGGGGAATCAATGTGTATATAAATAATATAGGTCACATGACCAAGACCATGCCCATATGGTAAAAACCCTTCAAAAATCTTCTTCTCCGAAACTGGTGGACTGATTTCAAAGAAACTTGACATGAAGCATTGATGGCTTAAGTACTACAACGTGTATATAAATCATGACCCTGTGGTGACCTTGGCCTATTTTACGACAAGGTCAATGTAGGTCGCCTATTCATTTGAATGGGGAAAACTTTTAAAAAGTCATTTGAGGTGAAAATCTTGCAGGAAATGGTTAGTAGGACTGAATATTAATGATTCTGAAAAAAGTTGTACCCAAGGGCTTAAATGGTCCCACCCCGGGGCAATATACATGTATATTAACATAATATTCAAAATCTTCTCCTCTGAAACTGCTTGGCCAAACAAAGCCAAATTTTATGTGAAGCATCCATAGGATGGGGGAACCAATGTGTATATTAATAATTTAGGTCACATGACCAAGATGGCCACCATGCCCATATATGGCAAAAACCCTTCAAAAATCTTCTTCTCTTAAACCAATAGACTGATTTCAAGGAAACATGGCGTGAAGCATCGATGGCTAAAGTACTCCAATGTGTATATAAATGACGACCCTGTGATGACTTTGACCCAGTTTAAGGCAAGGTCAATGGTCAACATGTGTTGCCCATGCATTTGAATGGGGAAAACTGTTAAAATATCATTTGAAGGGAAATCTGCCCCTGCACTGGGGTTAAATACCATAATATTCAAACATGTTTATTGGTATATGCAGCAGATCTCAGGTGAGCGTTTACAGGACCATTGGTCCTGTGGTCTATCTATATCTATATCCGTGTTGCGAAAACAAAGGCGCTGATCAGCTTCGTGGAAGTAACTGCGAAGCTGATCTGCTCCTTTGTTTTTGCATATGCAGATTGTTGGTTTTCCCATGGGGCGGCTCATATAGTAACGTGAATTTGCTTATAAAAGTGACGACGTACCTATAACTTTACTCCTTGGAAAAAGTTAAGTCATCAACTTTGGCAAGCGCAATTGCAATCATTACCTGCTGGTTGTCTTGATGCCCTTCTTTATCTAATCTGCGGCAAAGTCAAGTTTATTTCTTATTTTTTTCAAACATTTGATGTTCACAAACAGATTGAACGAATAAATAAATAACAGATAAAACGAATAAATAAAGAAATAAATAAGAAGATGAACTTACAGCAGTCCTTCTGTCGACACGGATGTTTTTCTTTAATCCGGTCTTAACTGAAAGCGCTCGGACCTCATCGACAGCAGTCTGAACTGAGTTAAGCACCAATTCTCTCAGCTCATCTCTCGTCTTATTCCCTACTGTAGAAGTGCTGGGATCTGAAGTAGAATCGTTCAATGCTTTACAACACATGCTAGTACTCAAATTTACTATACTTTCAAACAAAACTTAATGGGCAGTAGAAACCACGGTGTCTGGTTTATAGGCTGCTGGCCAGAGGGTCGATTGCTCCCCCCCCCCCTAGGGAATTTTGCAGACATACCCTATCTTAAAGAACAATTAAAGCTGAGTAGAATAAGAGATGTTTGCACCCTGAGCGTTGGGGCGTTATCCTGTAACAGCCTGTTACATATGTTACCTAAACAAAATTAAGAAACTATGATATGGTGTTTTCAGCTACAGAAAAATGACAATAGTTTATCATTTTACTCAACTTTTTCATACTGTCTGCTTGCTGTATGTCTATGCTACATATTAGAATCGTTTGAACAAAAATTTGACCCACACTTATTGTAACATACGTAACGTAATTTAAGACACCCTTTAAAAATACCATTTTTGAGTGATATCATTTACTAATTCTGTGGCACTATGCATTTTTCCAAAGATATGGGATTTATTTCCATCAGCATTTTCAATTAGCAGATAGAAAAAACAAGGTTTGTTTTCCTATCATGTATATATTGCCTTTAATGAAGTATTTAGTAGCCCTACCCCCAGTTTCAAATGCGAAATATTCTATTGCAACGAACATGGAGTATGTAAAATACTTGAAACTGGTGGGTATATATCATAGTTTCTTGCTTATTTTATCATGAACCATGGCTCTGAGGATCTGTAACCAAGTATCTTGGGTCAAAGATTTTGATCCAGAATGTAACAAATGTAACATACGTGTAATGAATATCGAAGGGCATCATACATAGCAGGAATGCCAGTCTAATGCTCTATTCCATTAGATATTTTGCAAACATATATCTTAATTGACAATTCAAGTTTGCTCCAATAAGAGATGTTTGCTTTATGTACATTGGAGCATGTGTCTGTTACAGTATGTTACATATGTTACCATAATATGTTTTAAAAATAATGATATGGCAATTTTAGCGCAATTTTAGCGTCAGAAAAATAAGATTTTTATTATTCCATTCACCCATCTCATATAGTCTGCATGAAACATGTCCATTCTCAACACTAAAGTTGCTTGAGCAATAATCTGACACCTACAGTGTAATGTCTGTAACATATATTAAAATAACCCTTTCAAAATTAGCATTGTGAGTGACATCATTTGTTTTTCAGTTACACATTCCAGCTTTTTTCAAATATATGTTATTTTTTTTCATTATCATATTCAATGGAGGAGATGGAAAATTCCTAAACTGTATATATTATACTAAATGGGTTATTTAGCAACCCTACCCGCAGTTTTATAAGCCAAATATTGTATTGCTAATTACGTAAAACGTGTAAATAATCGTTTCTAAGGGCTATATCTAATGTTGATAATAATTGCTTATATTTCATGCTTATGGAGAACTATAGTTCTGAGTGGGTGTCACCAAGTGTCTAGGCTCAGACATCTTAATGAGGAATGTAACGTATGTAACATATATGTATGAATAAAGAATGACGTGGTCTACAGTTGATATACATGATGCTATTTCAAAAATAGTGTCAACACTTCACGTTTCCCTATGAATGATTTAGTTTTTGGTGTAAAACAAAACTAGAAATCTTATTCAGTTCTGATAATCATGTCTTTGGACCCCATAAATACTTTTTAAACGTTTAGAAATCTCTTAAAAATGCAGAAAAATTAGGGTATTACTACAAAATCGTTTGTACCTGAACTGTTAATAGACCTAGAATGATGAAAGTGTTATCAAATAAATGCGACGGCAATGCACTAATGCCCTCAGTCCTCTAAATACATCATCTGAATTTCAGTTTTATTAATATTAATGAAAACTTTAGAAATTAGAGAAAATGCATAAGAAATAAGCAGGTACGAAATGTATACCTACAAAATGATTATGTTTTTCAGCAAGCCGAAGTCTGAATGTGCTGAAAATGGCAAGGGCAATTTTCTATCATCCTTCTAATGCTTCTATAATAAAAAGTCATTTGATGAGCATTAATAAAATATAATAGTTAATATAGATGTTGGCGATTAACCGCCAAAGAATTGAGGCGGGGCCCCTATTAAACCAGATGAATCTTGGCTACTGGAAGACCTAGACAGCTGAAATTGGTATAGACCGGTTGCTAAGACAATGTTCTTTAACCATATGATGTTATGAATAAATCATATGAATGTTTGTTTCATGAATTGCAACAAGAACTTCAGAAATACAGAAAATTTGCAGAAACGTGAAGGGGTATACCAACAAAGTCACTTATATCTCCACTATCAATAGCTGTCGAGTAGTCAAAATGGCATCAAATGTTACTATTTGGTCACTTTAATAATGAATTGTTGTCATGTTATCACAAAATATATGAATTATTGTCATGTTGTCATGTATACATACCACAAAACATATGAGGTACACGCGTCCCTGTTGCTGGACACCCTTAAGTGTTTGCTATTTACCATTTTTATCAACGTTTTATGAATATCCATGAAAGTAAATCTGATATGCTTTGTATATAAGAGCACTGGGAAATGGTGCATTGTCCAAGCAATTATCTGATACCAATTAAGCCCTCTAAGGCAATGAGCAGCTGGGATATAATTGATTTTGTTGGTTTATCTCTTCATTTATCTCTAATTTTCTCTTATTTATGAAGTTTAATTCTAATATTAGTGACCTTTATCAGATAAGAAGGTTTATATATCAGGTAACAGTGTTATAATTCATTGTCATAGCAATCATTTGATACCAGATTCAGTACAGTAGTGCTATTAGTAACCTAGACACAAGCCATTTTGTAAGATATACCCTCTTTTTTCCCTGATTCTTCTCCAGTCTGAAAAAATGCATTAATATTCATTAAACTTTAAATAAGTTTATTCATTTATCAGACTAGAAGACAAATTGCATAGCCCAAAGCATCAAGCTGCTACCACTTTTATCATTCTAGGTCTATTGACATGCCAGACACTAGTAATTATGTAAGTATAAATGTTATTTTTCAGTGATTTTCCAAACTTGTCATAGATTTTTATATCAATATTGATAAATATGCAAATGAGATAATTTTCAAATAGACCCAAAACATCTGTTAAGTTGTCAAATGGTATCACTGGTGTATAAACTATGTGCAAGGATGATAGCTTGGGTCTTAAAGACGTTTTTTATGGGTTTTAATGATTTTTGGCCGTTTTACATGTTTAATGTTTAAATTAAAATTCACAAATATGCAAATAAGATAATATGCATAACTTACCTTAAGATGAAACGGCTATAGTGAAGAAGCTTTAAAATGAAACCAAGTTCAGTGGTATATGATAAGTCATAATGTATATATGATCAATTTTGTAGGTCAAATTAACCCCATGCGGTATTGGTAACACTGTAACATTACATGAAATCTAAACATCTCGGCGTTACACCGTTACAACTGAGGCACATCTAGCAAATGAAAATAACACAAGCATGTCATAACACAAGTCATTCTTATCTTGCACATTGGTGTTTGCAACTTTGTAATCCACAGAAACTATTAAAGAAAGCCTTGTTTGTTTATAAATGTAAATTCACATATTTTTGTTACATACGTTACACAAATTGAGAACCATCTATGTCAACTTGATGAAATTATGTATCACACATATTGCCCTTGAAGAATCTTGCAGACAAATGGTAGAATTATGGTAAAAAGCTATTGTTTAATTCCAATCAAAGAATACTGCAAATATAATAAGCTGATAACAGTTGTTATTTTTAAATGGCCGTTACACCATTACGCCCCAGCGTACAAAGTGCAAACATCTCTCATTTGAATGCAAATAACACAAACATGACATTATTACCTTGCACATTGGTGTTTTCAGATTTGTACTCCACAGAAACTATTACTGAAAACCTTATTTGTTTATAAATGTAAATTCGCATATTTTTGTTACATAAGTTACATACGTTATACAGATAGAGACCCATATATGTCAACTTGATAAAATTATGCATCCCACATATTTTCCTCGAAGTATCTTGCAGAAAAATGGTAGAATTATGGTAAAACAACCTATTGTTCATTCTATCCCAAAGATCGTATTACTGTTAATCGGGTGCAAGAATAAATTAGACACTTAACTTGGGGCGTATTAACTTGGGGCGTATTTGTTTTGCCTAAACTAGTTTCAGGTTATTGAAACCGTTAAACGTACGCGATTCGAAACTGAAAACAGGTTCTGTCACTTGTTTCAGTGAAAGTAAATATTATGCACCAGTATAATAGCCAGGATTTAAGCTGGGTTTTACCGGGTTATAGGGCAGGGCTTTGACCTCAAGGTTGGCCCGGCAGTGCCGGGCTTTGCAAAATGAAGTTTGAAGAAACTATTTTAGTTTCTCGAAACGTATGAAACGGAAACTAAAACTAGTTATAGCAAAAAAAATTCGCCCATAATAATACTTATATGTTTTCTGTTATATTACAGGAACAAACGCCGGGAACATCTCGCGGAGATCAAGGACCCAAAGTAAGAAGTTAACTATCATTGTATTTTTTTTATCTTTCTGTTTCATTTGCCTATTTCATATTGGTGAATGGATGCAGACCTAGGCCATTCCGCGGACATTTTCTGGATACGCCGCGTGTTACTAATATGGACTAAGGCTGTCGTGTGTATAAAGCAAATGTGCTCTAAGATTAGACACTGTAATATTGACAAAAGGCATCGAAACAATGTAGGCTATTTTCTAAAGATACATTCTACATATTTTTGTTTCAGACAAAACGGCTGAGAAAATCGCCGGACGTAAGCACGGTAAGTTTTACAAGCATTAAACGATTTACCTTTAAAGTCTCGAGTATTAATGTGTCTGAATCCGTTTTCACCTGGGAGGTTTATATAGCATTACTATAAACCGCAGATCGATGAGTCATTAGGGAGTGTTGGCGTGGGTAAATGACGTAAGTCACAACTGCAGTTTAGCTCAATGATAGATGAGTCATTAGGGTGCGTTAGCGTGAGTAACTGAGGTCATTTAAACCGCAATTTTCCAATCACTTATGTTATTAATATTGTTGACACATTTGGGTTGGCGGGCGTGGGAAACCACAATTAGTGTGACTCAGATTTTAGGCATAAATTTCAAAATAACTTTGTTCCTTTAAGATATTAGAAGACAGTGGGACGACTGTCGAAATGGAACATATGGTCATCAGTTCGACTGAAAACAATAGCGTAAATTAAATTTTATGTAGTATATTCTATTATTTGGATTGACAAGGCGCGAATTAACAAGTGACTTATTCACAGTAAAATAATAGTAGTTATCAAATAAGGACACGAAAATAGATTAGTAGATCTAAAGCATTGTTTACATTCTTAGATCTAAGGCATTGTTTACATTTCTATTCCTAAACATAGATCTAAAGTATTATTTGGATGGTTTTGTCTTACAATGCAAAGTATAGGTGAAAAATCTACAGCGCTGTTCGCATTTCATTTGGGTTTGATTCTTTTTCAGGTACAAGTGCCAAAAGTATTTTGTATATTCGGTTATCATTTGTTTGTTTGTCAATAAAATTATCAGCTAACAGCATTATCTTTTGTTTATTTGGCGTCATTACTGGTCAGGCTTCAATGGTGATCTAAAGCATTTTTTGCATTCCTGGAAGGAATTTGAATTATCTCTTATTTATCTCATGCTGTCAAGAGGATTAAAATGAAGCACAATCAGAGACAAGATTCAAAACACTTTAAGATGGATCTATGGAGTTTACCAAATGAAATAAAACAAACTATATACAAGTACCATATACTTGCTTCAGTTAAAGATAAAGAATTTAAAGAGGAACTTCAAAACATGTGGTTTAAAAGTAAAATAAATAAACTCTTGGATGAGACTTCAAACTCTGCAGAGTTATGTAAAGATACCGAGTTTGAAAATACATTATATGACATTGATAATTCAGATATTGACATGTTTACGAGAAGTGCTTTTCATGAGTGTCTAAAATATCTATACCAAGTATTAACAACCGATAGCCAGAAAACTAGATTGCTGTTTCATATTTTTGGATATGATGCTCGAGTATTTCATCACTTGGTTGATCATGTACAAATGAATTATGTAAGGGCTTATGTAACCTATGACAGTGACGATGATGCTTATCTTCTTGGATATATTTTGTTAGAGAAAGGAGGACAACAAATGTATGTTATATTGGGTTCATTATCGTATGTCTGGCGAATGGATAATATGTATACTAGTCAGAGCTGGGGTCGATTACATTGCAATGTAATCGATTAAATTACAGATTACACGATTACAACTGATTACTTTAGATTTTGAATGTAATTGATTAAATTACAATTACTTTGACAATGTAATCAGATTACTTTTGATTACTTTGGTAACATGACAATTAATATCTTTTCTAATCTGCTTTCTTTTTTTTTCAGTCCCATGGCTAAAGACGCCAACAGTAGTGATGACGGCAGTTGTGATGGGGACAGTAGTAGCGATGGTGACAGTAGCTTCACTGACAGTGAAGACGAGGGGCTGGCAAAGTAAGTGCAATGCAAAGTCACCAGCATTTAAACCACTTTTCTAAGAACTCGATGGTTTAAAAATGTTAAGTTCCAGTAATATTATATAACTGGCCGTAATAAGGCGGAACTTCTCTTGTGGGTTGGACTTTGTATGCTTGTTTCCATTTTTTGGTGCTGTTTTTGCGCCTTTCATAGACGTGCTAAGGTAACGGAGCGGCCACCATTGAGAGAGAAAAAAAACTAGTGGTTCTGATTGTGTCATTTGCTGAGCATTGCTTAGGTTAAACACTTTAGAGGGTTTACTCTACACTGTCTGTTTGCAGGTTGGTAGAAGCCCAGAAAACCATACTTAGAATGCTTCAAGAAAATGCAGAAGAGAGGGCATGCGACAAAGGCAAAGAAAAGCTGGTTCGTGTGGATTGGTAAGTGCCTTTATTACACTGTTGACTTCTATTTCTTTGATATTCGGTGTCTTCGATTTTGTGCCTACAAGACATTTTCGCTAGAATCATCATTTACATATATTTTGTATCAAAATCAAGATATAAACTGGAACATAATACATCAGTTGTGATAAGTCAAAATTATCGCTGGATGGAATGAAAAAAATCTTTCACCCTTCAGCCTATGGTATTATCATAAACCTGCACGTTGCATGGTGCGGAGTTTCACTGTGATCAATATCTTTATAAATACATGATAATGTATTAATTCGATTGAAGAATACCTTTCATCAGAAAATGCCATAGTTTATATTAATTCATACCTGAACCACAGTGGCTGTGTATTTGCGCATATTTGCAGCGCAAATTCTTTCTGGGAACTCCAGATTTGCTTTTTTGGCAAACTTTGCCATGTGTTCACTGCCTCTGATATTGTTGTCTCCAGTTCCTCTTGCAAAGAGGTACTTGTTTTCAATCTCGACATTGAAGGGCCTACATTTTATAAGCAAGTCGAGACCAGCTTTTATTTCCGGTGTGACGATGATGGTAACCGGTCGTTCCCTTTTTCCCCTCAAAGCTACCATATCGAGTCTGAAATACAAACATAGCAAGTTTTAAGGACATCCCGAAATGCACTATTAAAGCAATATGAAGTTTCTATGAAAACTACACAGTAGCTTGTTACTTAACCACATCAATCCAACGGTTATAATTTGGTAAAATAAAATAAATATTAGCCATCGAGCAAATTCTTCACTGACCGTCACAAAACGGTGTTGCGATTTATCTTACAGCCGATTAGCAGGCTGTTTTTGCTTTGATCAACGCAAGCTGAAAAGTCATCTTGGAAATTCCTTTATATCATAGCAGTACTTACACCTGCCTATAATTGTCCTTTTCTTTTCTACCTTAGTCTAGATGGGGTTTACAGATTTAATTTTGTCAATATTTTGTCAATCCCGGGCGTTCAGTTCGGATGTTCAGTTCGCAAATATAATATGCCCGTTAGTCAAATAGAAGACCACATCTTTGATGTCATTATCTTGCAAGTTTTGGAGAAATTATGTATCTATACATCCTGATTATTGATTCCAGGGTCTCTCTATAGCAGGGGTCTTTCTATAAAGACACCTTGACACCTTGTCTTTTCTAAAGGTGTCTTATTTACTTCCTAAAATTATGTATAAAATTAAATAAAAGTATAAAATCGAAAACACTTTGGTCATTTATAAAACACTTATGAATGAGCTTATTAGAAAATGCTGATAATATTTATCATGAAATAAACAAACAGCATACCATTAGTGTAAGAAAACCTCACCTTTTAATAAGCTGTTTTTCAATTGATCCCAACGACTGGTAAAGGCCTAGGGAATTTAAGGCCTGATTTCGGCCTCATGTTTTGATAAAAAACTGAATTTTGGAATTTTGAGGAGAAACGTAGTGGAAATAGCAGGTACATGTCCCTGCTTATAAACTCTAGCACAACTATCACAATCAAATTACACATGTTGCCATGGCAACGCTCCGAAAACCATACAAATATTACTTTTTGCAATTTTGGGTCTATTTTTCACCATTCAACATCATTTTCAACTACCGGCCCACGCGACGAACAATTTCTTATTGTAAAATAATTATGAAGTATCATCCAGAGATATTGTATGCTGAGTATAATTTTGTTCGGAGTGTGGGCTGGCACTTAAAAATTAAAAAATGTGTTCAGAAATGGTCCAAAATAGACCAAAAAGTGCAGAATGTGCTCTAGCTATGGTTCTTCTGGGCGTTGCCATGGCAACGCTTGTAGGATAAATGAAGTACTTGTTCTTGTTTTTAATAGACATATGGCTGTTTTAAGGAATAGTTTTCTCACCTAAATTCAAAAAATTATTTTTTAGCAAAATCTGAGGCCAAAATCAGGCGTTAAATGCCCTAGTCCTTTCATCATTAATGCTCTGTCGCCAATCTGGCCGCATCAAGTAATCGTTTAACAGAATTTTACTTGTCTCGCCACTTCTACTTCTGTTAAACATTATAATGCGGCAAAGAATGGCTGCCTGGAGTTTTTGGAATTCCACAGAATTTTCGTTGTTGTTTTTTAAGTTTTCATACGACTCTGTTATTTCTGAGTCTATATAGTCTTTTAGTTTGGCAAGGTCGCTGGGAGTTGGCAATAATATCACTTCATTTCTTTTGATTTCCTTCCTTGATCGGAGTGCTACTGATGTTATCTTAGCACTCCATTCATCCCTTATCAAATTTTCTAGCCTTTGAGCTTCTTTTTCTGCTTCTTCATCTGATTGAGCTCCTGACTTATATAGTCACGTTGACCTTTGGCGTGTTTGTCATACATGAAATCTCCTACCCTCATTATGACATCGTCCTTTTTTATTATCTTTGAAACGTCATCAACATGGAGTGTTGACACTACATTTTTTAAAAATCCTGATTTAAAGTTTTGGTTTTTTGGAAGAACTGTTTCCATTAGCAAAACTGCATTTCTCTGCGGTCTTCTTCGTTTTTTCTTTGACTCGCCATTGGTTTGGTTTGGCCGAAACTGACACTTTTTTTGGTGCCTCCATAGGTTAGTTTTGAGATAGCAGCCCTTGCAAAACTCACAATGAAGGTAATCTTCAAATGAATATTTGATTTCGTCCTCCTTGCTCGGTCTACGTTGCAGGATCAACGAGCCTTTATTTTCAGAAAGAACTTTTATATTGTGCTTATAAGCACCCTCTAGTCTTAGACGGTCATATTCCCTGTCTCTTCCTTTTTTGTCAGTCTTTGTTTGAAGCGCGATTACTGTTGGGTGGTCCTTATGGTGTCGTCTGTAATGCCGTGGCATCCGAGAATCAAATGCTCCACAGAAAGGGCAACAGTGTTGTTTGTCCACATTTCTACGACCATCAGTGTAGGCTTTAGTCCCTTCAATTGTTACTATAATAAAATAAAATGTCTACAATAGTATAAACTGAAACTTAACATACCGTAATGGATCTAGATCATCACATCAGTCTTTTCAGAAGAGAAATATACCAGAGCATACTCACCATTTGCCATTTAGCAGTGACTTCCTCTATCTTTTCGGATGATCATGTACAAAACAGTTATAACTAAACGTTATAAGTATACACCATCTAATAAAGGAGCACACTGGTTTACAATGTTAACAGCCATATGACTCATCTGTCCTGTATCATTCGAAATTGATTAAATAGTTGTTTTTAAAATGGTAAAAGTAGGCAATGATCAGGAAAAGGCGCAATCAGAAAGAAAAAAAAAACCGAAGTGGGAAAAACTAAATTGACAATTAGGTACTTATACTTAGAAAACATATAGTAAGCTGAGTGAGCAGCTATTTTCCCAATAGGCGGCCACTCAGCTACCCGAACTTAAATAGAAATATGAAAACGTGCATAAGGGTCAAAGAGCACAAAAGTTCGACTTCAACATAATCGAATTTCAAGGCAATTATGCTCACCGCCATCGCTTTCCTCCATTTTATCATCAGCAGGCGAGTCGTTATAATCTTCCTTTGATAGGCCTTTATTTTTAGTTTGCCGAACCATCTAAACAATATAAAAACAACTTAAACTCTAGAAGGAAAATTTAACAAGTTTCTGTTTGGTGTTAGAACAAATGTTTTTGTGTTAGAACAAATGTTTCTGTTCCTGATTTTTTTTTTTTTTTTTTTTTTTTTTTTTTTTTTTTTTTTTTGGGGGGGGGGGGACGGGGGTCAGTCAGACCTGATATTTATTTAGAGGTTACGGGATAGATGCTGGTCCGAACCTACTTATGGGCAAAATTTCAGAGTATACCCCCCCCCCCGGGGATGAGGTTTTAAGGCAATTTATGTCGGTTGCATAGCTGTTATTCTCTCACACGGACCTTCAGTTAAGCTTGTATTCTCTATTCTAGGTTGCAACCCTACAGAGACCATTGGCAATCAGACGTCGCGGCTCAGAGCTGCACATGAAGAGAAAGCACAACTGACGCAACGCGTCCAGTTTCAACAGGTCCTTGGAGAATCTCAAAAATATGGGCGAGAGTCTGGGCCCATTAAAACGCCAGATAAATACTCGTCTTATTTGTATTTCTGCAACATTTTTTTGTAACACAATACACACATTTTTTCTTTCAATTCACTGCAAACCGTTAGTTGACAAGTTGCTTAACTGTTCTTATTCTTATAGGGATGAAAAATTTTGTCTAGCAGTTTTTTAAGTGAGACCAGAAAGTCCAGGAATATAGAAGCCTAGTCATATCATTTAAGAAGATGTCTGACCTTGTTATTTTTGGCATCTAATATTTCATGCACATATCTTTTTTTATCATTTACTATTGTCAAATTTATTGCAGCAAGACCAGCTCATGCTGAGGATGGAGCAAAACAATAATGAGATTGCCAGCATTGCTGGCAATCAAGCTACAATACTGGACCTATTAAATGATGGTCAAATGGAGTCGAATGCTGAGGTAGTGCCATCTACCTCCGATCCACCTCCACCGACGACACTCAAGAGGTGGAGGTAAAGGTGGAAAGCAATGATGAAAGGTGAGGCTTAAAACCTATATGAGACAACCTAACCTGTATTAAGCAGTCAATTATACACACAAAACATTCATTAACGAATTTGTAGTCATAAGATACATTTTAAATATCTCTGTGGTACTTGCTTAACATAGGTTGGATTGCTTATAAATGTTAAAACATAAAAGCAAACACTTTTTTAACATGTTTATTTACTGTACATAACATTTATCATGTTGTCTTGTAAACACGTCATCAAATATGTTTTCTGAAATAATACAGTATTTCTTGTTTCATCCAATGCATAAAATGGCAAGAGATTTGTACCTGAGTAAAACAAATCACATTATATTTTCCCCGAGTATAAACGACTGGCAATCGTGACATATATTTCTTTTTTTTTTTGTTTCCTTAATATGTCAAGAGTGCACAAACTTTAACTAGCTTTAAAGCAGAAAGAAATATTGTTAATGAAAGGAAAAAATACAATTTTGAGCAATAGTAAACTGCTTACAGTAAATGTTAATGTTTTTGCATTGTCTTAGAAATATTGTAGATGGTTGATCTAAAATGTAGTATGGTGCTTTCAATCTCACCAGAAACTACTGATTGAGATAGAACAGTATCATTTCTAGAGTCAAAGGTTAACATTGTTTGCTTCTTTCTTTCCAGTGAAAGACATGTTATCTTGAAAAGAGCACTGGTAAGTTTTAATTCTAATTATTTCATGTCATCTATGCACAAAAGTAGTATCTTCATGCAAGTTACACTCAATACTTCAATGCTGTCGTCGTACCATAAAACAAAAACAAAACAAACAAACAACAAAACAAACTGCAGTCTTGTATATTTAATGCTTAATATCATGATCACCCTAAATAATATGTGAAATGTTTAACAAACGAGCCTATGTTTTTCTTTGGTCCTTTCTTTTTTCAGAGTAATCCTCCTGTTAAGCGTCTTCGACGCATTTTCTCAGAAAGCAAGTTAGGTGTGTTTGTTTGTCTTTTCTTTATCTTATATTTGAGCAAGTTACTATTGAAACAGTTATTTATGTTATAACAGAACTATTTAAAATTGCCAACAATTCACTACACCGTATGACAGATTATCGTTCTCTTCTGTTCGTTTATAAATCAAACAACGTATCCTGTGGAAGCCAACATTTTATGAAAAGCTAATATTTTATGAATAGCTTTCTGCTGTTTTAATTGCTAAGAAACTTCATTATAAACACAGACAATGGCTGCAATCGCAGCTACAAATATAATAATACTTACACACATTGTTGAACTATAATTGCCCTATGTTTGATTTGGTATTTAACATCTCTATAAACTGAAAGGGAAGTTATCAGAAAATAAAGAAGCAAATGTTACTGTTGTTCCTAAAACAAAACTTCAGTGACAACAGTAAAGCATTTAAAATGGAGGGTTTGACAAGAATGCCAGTAAATTTGATTCGTTAAATATGGCTGAGGCATTGAAACTACGAAGCCTCATGTCCACTATGGACCCGAAGATTGCGGAGCTGGTTAATTCTGTTCAGCCAGCCCAAACTTGATGGACAGCACTATCTGGTTTTAGTTGATTATTATTCCAAGTTCTTTGAGGTGTCGAAAGTAAATTGAACTGGGAGCGAATCGACTATAAATGCGTTGAAACAGCACTTTGCGAGACACGGAATAGCTGAAAAGCTCATTTCTGACAATGGGGGTACGTACTCTAGCCAAAGGTTTGCACAGTTCGCGAAAACGTACCCGTTTGAACATGTAACGTCTAGTCCAAGATATGCTTGATCAAATGGAATGGCTGCAAGAACGGTTCAGACAGTGAAAAACTGTTGTTGAAAGCGAAAAAGAGTGGAAATGACCCATATCTTGCTCTGTTCGAACTAAGAAATACATAAATGGATGGGCTAGGATCGCCTGTGCAGCTCTTGTATGGTCGTAGAACTAGGACAGTTTTACCCATCAAACCGTCGTTACTGAAATCAGAGAAAGTAAACGCTTATATCCCTGTTGTATTAAGCGAAAAGCAACAAGAACAGAAACGTTATTATGACAGAAATACAAAAGTGTTGAAGCCATTAAATTCAGGTGACCAAGTAAGGGTAAAAACATCTAAACAGAAACGCTGGGAACCAGGGATCGTAGAAAGCAAAAGTGCAAAGCCTTAAAACGGAATCGGATTCGGTTCTTAGACGAAACAGAGAACATATTCTCAAAACGAAAGAAAATAGAACGACAAACCAGCCGATAGTTTTAGAGGATATACCACAAAATAAAAACCAGGTACAGGAACCGATACAACCGACGCATACGGGACAAACAACTACAGCAAGCGGTCGTGTAGTTCGAATGCCAAAGCGTTTTGAAGAGTTCGTGATGTCGTTGGAAATGGATTAAATCAGTGCTGAAGTGTTTAAAAATGTGTGCTCTGTGTAAAGTATTTAGTATGTATGCAAACATCTTATTACGCAGTCTGATCAAGTATTAGGTTTTATTGTTTGTTTTATCAATAAGCATTGAATATCTTTTATTGTTTGTTTATTAATGCAAGTACATGTAGGTTATAAAAGAACCACAGACCTACTGTCTGCACAGCATCTTCCAGAAACTGCATTTTTCAAAATCTCACTTTTCTTAAAGACCTCAAGATAAATATTACCATGTCACCATTTTTCATTCCAAAAGTCTTAAAAAGTGCCAAAACAATTTTGAAAATCTGTTAACAAATAAAAATTTTATGCCAGAAAATATTGAATAGGGCTTTTTCCATTGTAAAAATGTCAGCAAGGGAAGTAACTATTTTCCCGGAAAAAATCTAATTTGGTTATTTTTCATTAAAAATGCACTAAACCAAAACAAAATTCTATTGTATGTATAGCTGAGTGCCAAACTCTTAAAATTATTCCACAGATCTGCTTGATTTTCATTTTTAAGGCATTTGGATTACCTCCCTTGCACATGCAAAAGGCCTATTCAAAATAATTTTTGGGCATAATTATTTTATTTGTGAACCGATTTTCAAAATTGCTGCTGCACTTTTTAGGACTTTTGATTTGCAAAAAAATGACATGGTCATTTTTCTTGTGGTGTTTCAGAAAAGTGAGATTTTGAAAAATGCAGTTTCTGAAAGATGGTGTGCAGACAGTAGTGATTACATGTTTTCAAAGTGTATATTCAGTGTTATTCTCATTCTAATTTTGGAATACAGTATAGCAATACACAAAACTCCACTGGATTAAGAGTCATATCAATTACATAGTCTGCTGATATTGTTTATCTAACATTACTCCGCCTATGGTTTTATCATCTCTTAATTGTTTACAGATTATCACCCAGACTTTGAGGCCATGGGAAACCAACTTGTGCCTTGTTATCAAATGATTAATGACAGTGTACTGAAAGAACTGTCTCTCCCATTCATGAAAATATTACGGCAACGCATTCATGAATTTAACGCATGCTTTATGAAAGACCTTTCAAGTAAATGTAACTTTCATTTAAAAAAATAATTTTAATTTATAGTTTTAATATCTGAAGAGGGGAGATGTCAGGATATATGGTATATGAACTTATATTATGACTCATCTGTTGCAGCATTTATAATCTAGCTAGTTCAGTCCACCTTGTCAGTTGTTCTTTAATACTAATACAATAAAGTAGTGTAGAACAATTTATCGTATTGTTTCTAAATGCATACTATGAAGAAGAAGTAAAAAGTTAAATATTTTCAAACGCTGTCGGCCATACTTGTTCTGGCCAAGCCATAACTCCGAAAATGGAGTTTTCTATGGTTTCAGTAAATTCCTCTGGCCAATCAAGCACATTAAATTGTCAATCCGTAATGTAGCGTTGTATTTTTTTAAAGACGAGAAAGCTATACTGGCGCAGGGGTAGAGTGAAGGACTCGGGTCTCAGAGGTAACTGGTTCGATCCTCAGCCGGTCGCCGTTCGTTGTGGCCTTAAGCAAGTCACAAATCCACAGTTCCTGGGGCAATGATCAGAAATTGATCGACTCAGTAAACAGTAAAAAATGATCCAGGGTCAAATGGCCAAGTTGACCGCCATACCACCCTGCAAAAATCATCTCCGGAACTGCTAAACATATTGTATCGTAATTGAGAGGTAGTTGGTAACCCTCCGGTCAAGCCCCATCCCCCTGATGTGGTATTGTCAGTTTGACGTTTCACCAGTAAACTATTCTGATTCTGATTGCGGACTAGAGTACTACGTTTTTTTTTTGTTTTTTTTTTTTTTTTTTTTTTATAAATCATGAACCTGTGATAACCTTAATGTATTTACGGCAATATCAGCTTACGCTAACTTTACAGAAAACTATTAAAATTTCATTTAAAAACATGCAGAAACCATTATGATTTTGTAAAATAAATGCCCCAGGGACTATATTTATATACCACATATATATTACCACAGTAGGCCTAATCAAATAAGTTCATTGTTTTTATCCTAGATCTCAGGTGAGCGTTTACAAGACCGTTGGTCATCTGGTTATTACTTTAGATCCAAAACATAGATTGTGGGTAATCTAACGTGTACCCACAATCAATGTTTTTAGCAAAAAATATTGAAAATACCATTTCTTCCAATGATTTTTTTCCCAATTTTTATTGATGAATGAATGGGCAAGTTTTCGTAATGTAGGTTGTGTACCGATGTCAAAGTCCTCACCTTCAATCGGACAAATGAAAGACACCACTTCGAGGACTGATGACAGACACGAAATATTAAAAACAAACAAATGTATACCAAAATTTGGACATTACTGATTTACAATGAGTCACTCCTCTTATTCTAACACAAGTCTTCTTCTGTGCACGTGTATATTGATGCTCACCTTTCCATTGGAACGTCTTTCTTAACAAGCGGACAGTCACATTTTACGAGCATTGTCTTGATACACAGATACATTGTAGTAGTTTAGGAAATACTGGTAGAGCTGTAGGTTTCTGAGAAACTAGAATTTGTTGAGCCTGAGAAACTGAGTTTCTTGATCCCAGAGCTCTAGGTTTCTGAGAAACTGAGTTTCGTGAGCCAATTGCGTAACTAGTCCTTTTGTTCGAAAACAATGGCCGTGTTTTCTTAACACAAGGATGTGATATGCCAATATTGATACAGATACAAAAGGTGTTGGCGCGTTGTTTACTTTACGTATGTATGAAATGTAAACCATCTTTTCAAACTGGAAAAGGCTGTTAACTCGCATGAATAAGTCCGTGTCAATACCGTTTACGTGAAATATAAACAGCATCCTTTAAAAGCGGAAGAGGGTGTGATAAAGGGCCAGAAACAAGTAAGGCGATATATCAACATGGTAATTTGAACGCTATTGGTCATTGTTCACAAATACTTCGCATCGAGCATTATACCATATCAGAAGCTGAGATACGACACTTCTGTTGCGCAGGGAAATTTAATAGAAATTCTCGCTGAATTAATGAACGGCCGGGAAAATGAGCAAACCAGAAACGACGCCGAAACGGAAGAAAGTAGCGGTCTCTCGCCACAGTCGCTTTCTGAGAATAGCGTCGATGATAATACGGCTGGCGCTATAAGCGCCGGGCCGTCCATCGGAGGAATTCCAAGCAGAAGCGGTACTTTCTGCTGGTTGCAATTATACTGCTGAGAAGGAGTCGCTACTGAAGTTCGTAACACCGTGTACTATTGGATTCTTTGGTCTGAGCTCATGTGGGAAAACTACTTACATCAAGAAAAATGCTAGAACAAGCTGATGGGGCTTTTACCGAACCTCCGAAACGTATAGTGTTTTGCTACAATATTTTTCAAGATTTGTTTCATCGCATGGCAGTGACTATACCTAACATTACCTTCTACGAGGGCGTCCCTGATAGGTCAGCTATGGAGGATTGGTCATCTCAGACCGGTGGGGTTCATCTTCTGATCATTTTTGATGACATTTACAAAGAGGTCATACAGAGTAAGGCGGTGTGTGACCTGAGTATCCTCCTATCCAACCACCTTAAAATTTCTACGATCATAGTCTCCCAAAATATGTATATGAGGGTCTGGATGGGGGGTCCTGGTATTCACTTATCACTAAACATTTAGCTATTTATTCACTGTCATTAAAATTTTGGCTTATTCATTAAAATTAGCTCAATTATTCATTAAAATAAGATAATTACTAGTCATGCCTTGTTCACCCAGCTAATATCCATAAGCAAATAGGCGTTCCCCATCTAAGGCATCCCCTATCTCAAGCCACAAGGACTAGTTCTATGATATTAAATTGTAGACTGCTTAGTGCAACCTTGATATTAACATCTTGAGAGAAGCATATATACTCTGCTAGACCACAAAGCCTCATATAAATTTTCTGAAATAGTATACTGATTCATTTTAGCAAATCCCCTTTTAAATCTGTTGGGAGTATAATCCCCTCCACCTTAAATACTGAATACGCCCTAAGTTTTACCCTGAATCTTTCTCTCTTCAATTATGAATAACAAAGGTTATTTCAGAAAAAAATGTAATTTCAGGGGTAATAGTTATAATAAAATGCTGTTGTTTTTAATAAGTAAACTGTGATGTATGGATTTGTGCTTGAGCCTGATTGTACAATACATTTTATTATTTATTAATGTCTTAAATACTGAGCGTGCGAAGCAAGCGAGGAAAAAAATATGTAGTGCCATATAAATTGCCAGATAGATTTGCATTAACGTTCTTAGTGCTGCCATGTTTCTGATTGCAAAAGACACTATAATTATGTTCTGTCCTATAAAAAAGCAAGATGATGTCCATCCACAGAAAAGATTATCATTATAGGATTGGAACATATATAATAAGGACAAAGTGTGGTAATAGAATAAAAGGAAAATACATATAACATAAGCAAACAAAACAGTGAAATAGTATCTGGCTCAATAAACATCCAGAATGATTTAATTTATTTTTCTCTGCCTTCAAATGACACATTTCTTTTTCAATTGGTCCTTGAGGTGAGTCCCTACATGCTTGGCTTCCAGACATATGTCTTTCCAAACATTCAAGGATTTCTGAAATATGATACAACATTTGAACTAAATCGGGTCTGGGGGCGTCCAGACCCCAGAAAAAAATTGAAATTCTGGAATGTCAGGGAGGCCATCTAAGACAATTCCATAGCCAAATTTTAGCATATTCATTATTCTTTAAAATGCTATTATTCACTATTCATTATATTACTCTACTATTCATTAAAAATTAACATTTATTCATTATTCTTTAGGACCTCATTATTCACTAATCATTAAATTTTTTGCTCTTTATTCACTCGCATTAAAAAATTTAGGCCATTATTCATTAATCATTATACCCCATCCAGACCCTCGTATATGGGGTGGCAAAAATTCAAAAACTATAACGACTAATTTACATTACATCGGATTGTTTACATTTAGAGACAGGCTACATCTATCTTTTCTCGGTTCGCAGTTATTTGTGCATATAAATAAAGCCAGTAACTTTGTAAAAGTGTACGATCTAGTACAGAGCGCAAGCAGACTCGGTAATCCATTGATAATAGACAATACCCCATTGTCAAACTCAAACAGAAATCATGTTCTGAAAAGCAGGGTATTACCTGGAGAATTACCGATCATTTACGATAGTTGGTTAATTGATAGGACATAAAAATCCAATAACACCAGTATAAAGTAAATTTATAGTAGTGACATTCATTCTACTGACTTTCAATAGAGTAAAGCGCAACAGTCGTTGTCTGTGGTATCTTGGTTCGATCCAAAGTAGTGGTCAGCGAAGGTCGTTACTCGAAAGTGCATCTGTGGACCAGATTACATCTTTAGCAGAGATCGCTTACAACATTCTAAGCGGAGTATTTGAGATTAACGACACCGAGCTTGACAGTTTACGGCGGTATAAGAACGTTTTGCGGAAGCTAGCCTCGAAAGAGTTTCTCCCTGTAGAATAGAGGGTCATCTTGATGGAGAACAGTATAGCAGTGAAACATTTACTCGCTGTGTTCTTCGCACATAGCAGATGGTTTGAAAATGGATTCTGAAGGAATACGACAGCTTGTAGTATTCCCCACAGAGCCAATACAGACAGTTGATTCAGAATCAGAAACAAGCTCCCACAGCGAGCCCGCCTAAAGAAGACAATTGTACCGACGAGGATAATGCTAAGAGCTCAGAAAATCAGCTTCAGAAAGACAATTTGCAACCACCTCTAGAAATGAAATTGACATAGTGTACAGCAGTCAATATGATTATTGATGTTGTGAATGATGTGGAAGGAAAAATTTTGCAAATTATTCAATGTAGTTACCCAAAGGCTATTATGAAAAAGATGAGAAACTTTTCTTATTCATTTTTAATTTCAGGAGTGAAGTGCTGACCTTTAATCGTAAAGGCAGCGTGTTGATAAATGGTGACGTAGTGGACCCAAAATCGAACATTCTGGACCTTCTTGAAGCAGCAGTCACTACTGGTCAGTATTCCAAGAAACCTGTTGGCTATCGAAGCTTCCTTTAAGCCTTGCAGGAAATTAATGTTCCTGCTAACTTTTATGTCGCTGGTGAAAAGACTGGGAAATGGTGTAAGGAAAAGCGTGCTGTGAGCAGATGGAGGTACAAGTAGGCAAAGATCAGGAAAAGGCGCAATCAGAAAAAGATTCCCACTCCAAAAACCGAGGTGGGAAAAAACCAAACTAACAAACAGGTACTTATACCATGAAACATATCGTAAGCCGAATGAGCAGCTATTTTCCCAATAGGTGGCCACTCAGTTACCTTAACTTAACTAAAAATATGAAAACATACATAAGGCGCCAACAGCACAAAAAATTTTAAACACCAAGACATAAAACAAAAAGAACCACTACAGAAGTATCGACTTGGAACGATCAGTAACACAAAGTTACTGGCGGGCTTAAACCGGTTTTACAGGTACCTAACCTCACCCTCAGCTTCTGCAGTGGTTCACAACATTTAGTTAGTTCTTCGGTCCTCGTGGTGAATCTCTAACTAGTCAATGAATCATCAAGAACAAACAAATAAATCATGATAAACATCCTGATGAATCAAAAACCAGGACTCACAGATTGAGTAAGCTGCCCGACGATGGAGATCCCTGGGCGCCGAATAACCTACTAACTCCGGAGCAAAAGAAAAACACCAGTTGGACCCCGGTGGGCCAAGCAACAGACAAGAAGCTCCGGCCCCAACCAACTAAAATGAATAGCTTTAAGTCGGGGCCATCATAGAGTCTGACGCCCGACCCACCGGCGTGCAATTAAAGAAGGCAGCATAGTTATCAACCATGATTGGGTTAAAAACTAAGCATGCAGACTGTCGCATAACATTCAAGTTATAACCTATACGTCTGTAACGTGATATGATTTTTCCGAACTGAAGAGAAAAATCAGTTAAGGCCACTTAAAACAATATTTGTATGGATAAACTTTTCTCTCTAAACGTTATTATTACTGAGTAGCATTGTAGTCCTGTATAAGTGAGTAGCATTGTAGTCCTGTATCAGTCAAATAGTTTCATGATTTTATTTTTTACCAAAAATAAACCCGAGTTTCTTTAGTTGTCTTGTTTTCAAACATCTCCATTCGACATGTGTTTTGTAGATTTTTTCTACTTCGAAGGGGTCATTTATGTTTAGGGTTGCTTTTGTCGACCAAGAGCATATTTTAATTTTAGTGTGGATGAAAGGACGGACGAACGACAGATTATGAGTATACTATAAGCCAATTCTTCGAGTCTAACGGCTCATGGACGGTGGATCATGGGTATACTATTAAACACCTGGTGAGTCTTGATACAATGCGGCTACATTGGAGAGAAACATTGTGTTTATCCTCGACCAGTCAGTCACACATTGACCTAAGTCGCTTCTCAACGTCAAATTAAAGTAAAGGGGTCGAGCAGATGCAAGAGGCCCTGTTCTGTCATAGCAGTGTGGCGTGTTTTTTAAACCTGATTTGCAAGTGTGTTTTTTTATGGACAACTTTAATTCTGTTTGTCACGCTGCTATCACAGAACCTGGACACTATTTCATCAATTTTGCTTATGACAAAAGAAAACACAACCATGTATATCAGCATTTCCATTCATATTTGATAGAGATAAGCACTTGCATCACGACACTCTTTTTATGAGCGAATGAACAAAGTAACAAATTTAAAACGAGTGAGTGAGTGGATGGATGGATGGGTGGGTGGATGAAATGTTACACACATAACAAAAACACTGTTGTCAGTCTGTATGCTGTTGATGAGTTATCTCAGTCTATATTGTCTCTTAGTCCACTTAGTCCATTATCGACGGAAAACGACACAACAGATTCCATTGAGTCAGTCCCTCTTCTCCTCGGTGAGCGTGGCACTTCCCTCAGGACGTATGTCCCCTGCTGGTGGTGTTCGTCGTCGTCCGTACTAGTCACTTCGTTAACCTGGATGGGGGCCGTCTGTCGTCGTCTTTAGTAAATACACAACCTTACGGTGATGCCAACCTCAGTACCGGTAATCACTACTATCCAGTCTCTGAAGCTGACTGTAAAGTTGGCCAAGGGAGCAACTGTAAAACGAAAAAAATACAGAAATAAGTCACATGTTGTCTGGCGCACTAAAACGTGGCTGCAATGAATATATTTCAAAATACAGAAATGCATATCGTGAAACCCTGTTCTGTAAGATATAAACTAACGATATCATGCATATTATTAAACACAATAAATGCATGATTGCCCAATAATCGGAATCAGAATTACAGTTTTGCACTTTTTTATAACTGTAGATAATAATAATAATAATAATAATAATGGTGATGATAATAATAAATAAGAACGTGGTCTATTTAACAGCAAACAATGAACACGGATTGTAAAGACAAAATAGACCATTATTAGCGTAATTAGTAATGGACTAAGGGAATGAAATGATTATAAAATATCAAGAGGGTATAATATAAATTGACTTATTCCGTTGGGGGTTCTGGAAGAACTATTTACCTTCAAAAAGGGCTAATAAGGGTCTCTTGTGCATTATCGCCCCTTAGCTCACGTCTTCAATAGTGACCTATCGCCTACAAGGGTTTCGGGTACAATACGGACTACCTTTTTCAAGATGATTAAAAAAAATACTCAATGTAATTTTTGCTGGTCTTTGATCTTTAGAGGTAATAGTGTTATCTACAAGGTATTTTATAGCAAATTACCATTTTTTTCTCATTTGTAAGCGTGGCAAAGCTATGTCACTGAAAATAAGACCACAATATGCCGGGATTCCACATAATTACAATATTGACACTATTCTGACAGTTTCTAGTATTTCGGAAAAGGTCTAGTTAAAGGTTTAAACCTGTGACAGTTTACAAAGTTCTAATTTGAGATATAAGTTTTAAATTTTCATCAAGTTTTAAAAGGCACTAAAAGTTTTTGTGAATGTGGATACAGTGGAATTTCAAAAAGATAAATAAAACTTGGCCAAAAGTATGGGTTTTACACTTCCACTTGGAAAATGAGCAACGCCATCTCTCTTTTTTTTTCAGAAAAAATCAGCTGTACAGCACATTTTAACAGCCCAAGACCAAAATTTAGTGGCCAATGCCAGTGGGTCCCCTCTTAAAAAGGCCTGGTTCACGGGGGTAATACAGAGGCTTGTATAGGGTATTTTGGGAAACGGGATATTGGCCGATTTTTTAAGGGATACTGGGATATTGGTGCTTTTTATTTTGGGATATGGGATATTTGATTAGCCCAATCTTCTAGCTGCATAATGATTTTACAATTAGGCCAAAACAAAATATATATGTGGTTTCTGTTACATGGTTTTGAAAAAAAGCGTAGGTAAGTAGGACAAATATTTGATATTTTGAAACATTTTACAAAGAAAACATTCCAAAAAATTAGGGTAGGTAGGGAAACTGGAACCACATATATATTTTATTTTGGCCTTATCCTTATTAACGATTCTACCGAAAACTAAAATTTAAAGCCTCTTACAGATACAGCCCAGTTTGTATTAGACTTGCAACGTATGAAACCCCAAAGAAAAGTTCGCACAGTCCATACAAGTATATGCTTCACTGTGTGGCATAAATATATACACATTATTAGCTCACCTGGTGAGCGTATATGATGGCCATGCTCCGGCGTCTGTCTGTTTATATAAATCATAATGCTGGGATGACCTTGACATATTTTACGGCAAGGTCAACTTAGGTTGGCTATACACTTGAATGGGAAAATATGGGAAATTCTCATTTAATGGGTAAAAATTGCTGGGAATTGACAAATGGACAATTTATGTGTATGTTATTTGCCCATGCCCCAGGGCTATACACAAACACTTGTATGAAAGTATTCAAGTATATACCAGATTGCAGGTGAGCGTTTACAGGACCATTGGTCCTCTGGTAATTAGTTCTTACAGAAGTCACAGCAAAAGTCTGCCTGTACATGCTCACTTGGTTGATATCCGAAGTGACTGAGCATTAAGGCTCTGTAACAGCAGCTGTCATTATATTGAATGATATCTTTTTATATTCCTGTTCTGTTGGATCTGATATATGTACCCTTGTAATACAGGAGGGCTGTGCTCTTCAGGCCATCTCCACCTGCCCTTCCAGTCTCTTGGAAGTATTTTTCCAGCGAGGTTGGGGGTTTATAATAAATCACTTGCCTTATATGCGGAGCATTTAGCCCCATGCCTAAGGCAACAGTGGCAAACACAATTCTTATTTTAGGATTTTCTTTGCAAAGCTCTGTCACGATAAACCTCTTCATATCATCAGTATATACTTGTGTGTACTGAGCAAAGAGTCGGTTTTCTGTCTCCGGAGCTCCAATATACTGATTTCTGCCCATGGTTTTCTCGATGAAAGCGTAAGAAAAGTTTATCATGCCTGTATCAGCATAAAATAAAGTCATTGAATATTCAGTTTTCTTCTCTAGTAACTCGCCAACCATTGGGGTAAGGATGGACTCCAAATGGTCCTCTGTTTCACCGGACGGAGGTCTTTAGAACTTTCTGTATATAATGTTTGGTCGATCTGGATTTACAGCTATAAGTTTAGGTTCCGTCAGTTTCAAGGAAGTGATCAGTTGTTGCTGTGTTGTTGGAGATGCTGTTGCTGTTAGTATCAGAGCTGGTACATTAGGAAACTGTGACAAAATTTCATCACCAATCTTGCTGAAGTCTTTACGGAACTGACCACCCTTGCAATGAACAAAATGTTATATCAAATTAATAATTAATAAATTTCGGATTATATAAAAAAATATTTTTCTTGTTTTTGCTCATAACATAGATTTTCACAATGTCATCATCGCAAGTGTGTAGAGTATTTTCCACATGGATTAATTTATTAGACCAGTGTTTAAAACCTTTATTAATATGGCCATCAAAAGATATGGTGAGAGCAAATTTGCCTGCATCCTTTGCCAAGTACCCAAATACAAGGGCTATTATTGACTGTACTGAATATTTTGTGCAAAAACCTTTGAAACCAGTGGCTCAGAAGCTGACATGGTCCAATTACAAACATGCCAATACATTTAAACAACTGGTTGCTATATCTCCAACAGGAACTATCATTTTTGTATCAAATTTATACAGTGGTTCTATCTCTGATGTGTCTATAGTTAAAGAATCTAAGATGCTTGATCTTGTAGAGCCAGGTGACGATATAATGGCTGACAGAGGTTTTAACATTAGACACTTGTTACTACCTAAAAGAGCAATATTAAACATTCCAGCATTTTCTCATGGTAAAACACTTTCAAAGAAAGCTGTATCTAAATCGAGAAAAATTGCAAGTGTTCGCATACATGTGGAACGGGCCATAAGACGTATGAAGACTTTTAAAATTCTTTCTGGAATCATTCCAATCAAACTCCGGTTTCTGCTTCCTCAAATTACAAGAATTGTGTCTGTAATATGCAACTTACAACCAGGTTTAGCATAAGTGAAAAAGCACAACATTGACTGTTAGTTTTCAGGGATAGTACTATTAAGAGGTAACTACATGTACATATACTTCCTGGGATCAACAAAGAGAAAGAAGATTGTGTTTGCATCTTTTTATTTTCTGAAGCAAAATGCATAATGCTATGCAATTTTTTATATTTGAGCCGCCCCATGGGAAAACCAGCAATCTGCATAGGCGAAAACAAAGGCACAGATCAGCTTCGCAGTAACTGCGAAGCTGTTTTCGCTACATGGATAGTACAATTCCTCTACTTTCTAAATCCAAAATAACCAGCCCCTAGCCATCTTTTTTGCTTGTAAAGCTTGGTTTGTAACTGACCTGGTTGAAAACCACATTGTTGGCTTTCCCATTAGGTGGCTCAAATTTTATTTGAAACATAATGCATATACATATGCATTTAAATAAAAAACATTACTTTCAAAAGTATTTAAACTGGGGCGCCTCATGAGAAAACCTTCCTTTTACATCGACAAAACCCAAAGACCCAGATCAGCTTCATTGTGACTGTGAAGCTGAACAGCGCCTTTGTTTCCCCTACAGGGATAGTGCAATCGCTTAACTTTTTAAATCCAAAATTTCCAACCTCTAGCCATCTTTTTTGGCTGTACAGCTTTGTTTGTGTTGGACCTGGTCAGAAACCACAATGTTGGTTTTCTCATGAAGCGTCTCAAATGTATTTTGATTATACATGTTCATTCATAAAGTACTGTCATAGGTATGATCTGATGCTTCATAATTTGCAAATTGTGAAACAATAATGAAAATATTCATTTGGCTCATATAGACCTGCGACAATTACCAGTCAATCAAATGTTGATGATTTTTGTTTGTTTGTTTGTTTGTTTGTTGTTTAACGACGCATCAACCCTGATGGGTCATTAGCGTCTAACAAGGTAAAACGTTAAAATATATTGAACTCGTATTAAAAAGTAACACTAAGTAAGATATAAATGTCGTTGTAAAGAAACGATATATGAAATAATAAGATTGGTGATTTAAAAATTATATTTTATAAAACAGATTTACTTGTCTAAGAAATGATAAAATCTTTCCAACGGGTACATGATATGAGCAGTGGCATAAGAAATCAGTCTTTGGTTCCCGATCAAATCATTCTGAGCAGTGACAGAATGTAGATAAATATTCTTGAAATTTTAGATTAAGTTACAAGAGGGATTCATCTATAAGTATGTTGTGAAAACAAAGGCGCTGATTGACTGCACAGTTACAGCACAGCTGATTTTGTGTCTTTGTTTTGCATGCATAAACCCATTTTCTCATGACGCAAACTTTTGTCAGCTTAGCAATAATCTTGGATTCATCAGTGATGGTATAAATATTATGAAGCTTTCATTGTGTCAGATGTTTCTTAAACGTACATACCTGAGGTCAGCAGCTTCATGAGAAAACCAATGTTTTGCATAAGTGAAAACAAAGGCGCAGATCAGCTTTTCTGTAACCGAGAAACTGATCAGTACCTTTGTTTTCACTACAGTGATAGGTTGTGTGTTTAAATTGAGGCATAATGGCCTAGTCAACAATTTTTCAGTTATGCCACTGCTTTTCGAGTATAATTATTTAACCAGAACTTTGTAAAGTAAATGAGTACAGGGATAGTACAATCACTCAACTTCTTTTACTATGAATTGATGGATAAAACCTGCTTTAAGTAATCATCCTCTGTAGCTAGACAATCTTAGTTGTGCCGCACTTGGTCTGAAACCTAAAACAAAGTCTTCGTGTGACAGCTAGTTTACAGTAGATGTACTTTACAGTTCACAAATGTGGCAAAGCATGGAAATAAAATAAAATGAGAACAATAAAGTATGCATTACTTTTGTTTTTGTACCTCTTTTACTCTCGAGTCTTGACCATTTAATCATGTTTATATTTACTTTTGAGCTGTATTATGAGAAATCAGCTTTTTCATATGCAAAAACAAAGACACAGATGAGATGTGCATTACTGCTGAACAGTGCCTTTAGTTTTGTTCCATGGATTTTGCAATAGTTAATGTTAAGCCTCTTAGTCATCTTCTGTGACTACAGCCCAGTTTGTGTCAGACCTCATTGGAAACCACATAGACCAGTTTTCTCATGACACATTTCTTTTAAGGTACAAGCAAATATGTACATGTACTTAGACAAAACGATTCTTAACAACCCAGTCAACAAGTTTTCAGTCATTCCAGTCAAGGTTTCTTCTGTAGTTGAAACTCAAATCCATGGAAAATATCAGTATTAAACACAGTCAATGTAAGCTATCTTTTCCTGATCATTGCATATTTGTACCTTTTCACAGGGTTTTCAATCAAGCTCAGCTACAGCCTCTTTAAGAACATTGAAAAAGCTGTTTGTATAAAAAGACACCAGTTTCTGTCTGCAATGTGCCCAAAACTCTTCATCAAAATCAACGTCTACACATTGAATTCCTTTGTGTGTATAGTAAACAAGAACACATTTCCTGATATTTGTTATAGCGATTTGACCTTGGATTTGATAATGATAGGAATGTGATGTCTTCAAATGAAAGGAACCATTTTCATCTTTATCGCAAATTGAAGACATCTTCAACGCATTGGCTGGATGGAAACACTTGTACTTAAAGGAACACTTTACTTCAAGTAAGAATCTACCACAAATCTTGCAGTCTATAATTCCATCAGGTGAACACCTCAAGAATGAATATTGATCATCATCACACAAAGTAAGTCCTGGCAAAGATAGCTTACATTGCCTGTGTTTAAATCTGTGAGACTTAAGGTACATGTTTCTTGCTTTATTTTCATATTACCTGCCAAACTCGATAGCCTGGGGCACACAGTCATTTGGGAATGAGTCCCTGAGAATATTTTGGCTTGTTTTTCTTCCATTTGTTGAGGAACACACTGCTTTGAAGTTAGAAGCAGTTATCAGCCCCTTTCTCATTTTATGCCAGTTATTGTAGGTGGCCTGGCCCCTTGTTCCCATTTCGATAGCTTGCTGTTCACTTTCAGTATAACACATGTCGTAAAACTGGAAAATATTGGAACAAGAACAGTTTTCAACGATACATGTGTGTGACTCCAGGAATGATCTCAGCTTCTCCATGGGTGCCTGTATATTTAAATCTGGTGTAGTTGATGTTCTGTCTGGCCTTACATACTTTGTGTCTAGTATACATGCTTTTGGGTACACAGTCTTTACTTTTTGGAGAAACTCATTTGGGTCAGGCAGGATAAATGTAGCTGGCAAACTCTGGTGATTACATGGTCTTGGAATATCAGGATTTCTGAAACAAAAAAAATAAACAAATATTGACAAAACTCAAACACACTATCTTTTAAAATATGAGCCACCCCATGGAAAAACAACAATCTGCATAGGCGAAAACAAAGGCGAAGATCAGCTTTGCAGTAACTGCTAAGCTGATCAACACCTTTGGTTTCGCTACATGGGTAGTATAATACCTTTAATACCTTCTAAATCCAAAATTTCAAGTTTCTATGCATCTTCTGTGCTTGTACAGCCTGGTTTGTGTCGGACCTGTTCGGAAACCACATTGTTGGTTTTCCCATGAGACGGCTCATATGTTTATGATATCATAATTATATTAATAATTGTGAAATTGACATTTTCAAATGATGAAATTGATGGCTTAAAATATTAAAAGGATGCAGCAAGACTTTGAAGAAGGGTTGCCATGTCAGGGAAAAGTAAGGGAAATTTAATTTTTTTCAAGGTCAGGGAATTGTCATGGAATTTCGCAAACTGTCAGTGAAATTTCGAATACATGTACATATGTATCTTGATTTCTTATAACAATTACCTTGTCTGTAAAACAGATGTGTTAAGATCAGTTGCTGGAACTGGCATTGAAAGTTTATCTCTTTCACTTGGCCTCCTGATCCACTGGCAGGTACCTGATGTACAGCTGTCTTTCTTGAAGTCTTGGGCAAAGTCTAGCACTTCAAAGAGAGTTGCAACCATATGTCTGCAACATCCATCCATACTGAAACAAAAATAAATTTAAAGATTTTAACATGTTTAAATCAAATGCTCTAAACTGTTAAATAGTCCAAATATTAAATAGTATAGCCATGCCTCAAAGTCCATGAAGTAATGAAATAGGTCTATATTAATAGGCCTGTTATTCTTCTTTGACAAATGGACCTCTATGTCATGAAAAGTAGGTGACAAAGTCAAAGAACAAAAAAAAAAAAAAAAAAAAGAACTTTTTATAAGATATTGTCTCTTTTAACTGCTTTTACATTTTGATGAAGAGACCTTGGGGGAAATCATAGAAGAATCTGATAAATCTGCAATATAACAAAGGGGGATGAAATTATTTTTCATATTTGGAGTTGTACATGCAATATTTGGCTCTTTTATTCATTTGAACTTGATGTCACTTCAAGGAATGATTGATGGACTTACTGACTGACTGACCTTAACACAAAATATTATTAGATTCCACACATATAGCAAGTTATTTAATGCACTAGTCATTTGTATCTCAGGATCGCCTAGGGAGGGCGATAGCGCCAGCCGGGGCACAACGGAGCTAAAGTGCCAGGTTTTGAACCTCTGATGAGTCGGCGGGGTTTTAATTTCCCACCAATAAACGGTCACATTAATTCAAATCAGATTTTAAATGTATTTTAACATTATATTACTTTCATGGTCCTTATTTAATTTGTAAATGTTCCTGTACATTTACATGCAGAAATTCAATCCCCTCTCCCATATTTCAGTAAATCAGAACAACTCTCAAGCTGTTGTTCCACATTGTCAGCCTCCGGGGAGCCAGGGCTTTTAGCACAATCTGACCATGTGGTTCCAGGTATTTAGCAGGGCTTTAAAAATTGAAAAGTTAAACGCCCCGCTATTCCCCAGTGCTAGGGGAGCCGGGGAAACAAATAACTGGTGCAGAACTTACCCCCTCGACAAGAACAGTAGGCTGACTGAACACAGGAAGTGTTTCCATCATCACTTTTCACTAGGCTCCAAGTGACATAAAATGGCTGTTTGGTTACAGGATCTTTATCACAAGTCCGGGGTTTGACCTTGCTCTTTAGAGCAAAATATCCGTTCTTATAATCAACACACGTCACATCTAGCATATATCCATCCTGCTGCATAGTATATCCCTCCAGCTTATGGTAGTTTCTGAGTATAGCATGGTCGTATTCGTCGAAAGAAATCAGGTAGTTGTATATATCAAATATCGATATTGACGAAACTAAAGAAATGTCATATGATCCCTCAATCAATTGCGGAGACACTAAAATTCCGGCTTCAGTTGTCAGTTTTTCATTCAAAATTTCAGCCCTGTCCTCGATCATCCCATCTGGATCAATTTCAATGTTTAAAATTGCCGCTGCCTCGCACAACGAAACTAGATCTGCTTTCTTTTGATTAGAAAAAGTTACTCCTCTAATTTTTAAGAACTTTTGAAGCTCACACATCGATTTACTGGCGAAATTATCCATTCTTTTTCTTGTTGACAGAAACCGCCATGATTGTTTGTACCTACATCACGTGACTTCCGATGGGAAAAACCCAGAGTGACGTAGTTCCGGATAACGGCTATTGATTCTTTGAAGCTTGCTGCTTTGATTCTTGAATCGATTATCCGGTGAAAACTAAAAAATAGAAGACGGCTGCCAATATAATATTCACTAGACCATAGATAAACACCATTCGATCAGCGATTACCTGAATGCACAATAACCCCTTCCGGGACTGAATGGTTTACTGGTGACACGCCAAAATGACAATACCTTAGCAGGGACTACACTAAGGTAGGAAATCGAAGTCCCTATGATTCTGCTGAGTTTCATTCCACTCTTATGTTTTTTCCAGGTCTGCTCGAAAAGAATACTGTCTGCCACATCGTCGTATGCAGCATCCACAAGGCTCATTCTGCAGCTCCCGGAATTAGTGAAAGACGCATTGATCGTGTCTGCTTGATTTGCTGCAGGGGCTATATGCCCTTGCCCATCTTATCTTCCTCAAATCCCACCATTGCAACCATGACTTAAGGGCAGCTCTTAAATGAAGTTTGACAGCTGTCGGAAAGTAGTGTCATACTGCTATGCTGTAGTTTCTATCCGCAGTTCATTTGCTATCTTTTTTAAATGTCCTTTTAGATTTCCTTGATTCTAAATGAACACAATGCCTCTGTACACTTTGCAGAGAATGAAACTTACACCTTTTTAATCTCTCCCTCAAGGAATAACCAAATACGTCAACCCAGACATATTGGCCATCTGTTATAAATCCAATGGGATTAAATTCTTCCTTTCCAGATGACACACTTTTGATGAGGTCATTGAACAATTGAAAAAAAACAGTGTAGCATTCTCAGTGTTTTCTCCTGAACACTCCATGACTGCTAGAGGGATCATTCTCCTTAAAACAGGGTGGTAAGTGCCGAGACATAAAGTTGTAAATCCCTTGCATCTATCAACTTTGCCATCACAATGAGCATACTACTCTGACATAAAATATGATTTGTTTCTGCTCATGTTCTCCCCTATCTTTGCTTTTAGTCTGCTTGATTTAAAACCAAATGTCGGCTCGTTGTTCAATCGCCTATCATTGCATATGTTAATAGATATTTTTCGTGGCGGTCCGTTTTTCCTTCAGTTTACCAACTGCTTCATAAGTGTGCCCATGAGGCCTGATTGTATCTTTTTGCGCAGTCTGTCCTTCTGTGTGTCCACCATTCTTTTCAATCCCTTTGAATTTAATCTAACACGTTCATTCTTTATTCTCTGTCTTAAGTACTTAATGAAGTCTGTTGTTCCCTCCGGCAGGAAGTTGGCACTCCATATTCTGTCCTTAACCCCTTTGCTATATAATCTCTGTGCTTCATCTTTCTGGGATTTATCGGACGTCGACAAAAATATGTGATGTAGGCCACCTGTAGTTGTGACAATAATTCCTTTGTGGCCATAGGATTTCGCTGCCCTAAATGAGGAAGAATTGCCGCTCTCATTTCGTCTGGCAGCTCATCAATGTCATGATAGGTCGATGACGTTTCTATACACCGTTCACTCCCTTCACCCAATAATGTCGCGTTATTAGTGGTTGGAATGACGCCGATGGCATCCTTTCCACAATTACCTTGGGCGAAGCAGTTCCAGTCGCAGGTGTTATAGGTGAAAATTTACGGCATCTTTTTTCCATTAACTGAAAACTATCTTCGCGTCTTCTTAACGTTAAGATAACGTTAGTGCTTATGTTGTAGCTGTGTATTAAGTTTTTGCGTGCACTGACTGTGTCGTTTACTTTATTTCTTTGGCCAGGACAAAAGAAAACAAGTCTGTGAGAAAAGTATATTTATATTAAGTGGAAAGCATGAATTTGTTCTTCGAGCTTGGGAGTGTCCAGCAACAAGCATTAACGATACCGACCAGACTGCACAAGTCACACATCAATTTTTCACTATCAAATTTGAATTTGAATTGTACCTAGAACGAATAACATCAACATTACTGTTAAGATAAAAAGGTACAAGTAGGCAAAGATCAGGAAAAGGCGCAATCAGAAAGAGATTCCCACTCCAAAAACCGAGGTGGGAAAAAAACAAACTAACAATCAGGCACTTATACCATGAAACATATCGTAAGCCGAATGAGCAGCTATTTTCCCAATAGGTGGCCACTCAGTTACCTTAACTTAATTAAAAATATGAAAACATACATAAGGCGCCAACAGCACAAAAAAAATTTAAACACCAAGACATAAAACAAAAAGATATTCATTAAATTCAGATCATCACCGAAGATAAAAACAAAGTTTTATAAACATTCCATTTATTGGTGGCGATCATCTCGACGCCGCAAGTAAATGGACTGTATTGAGAACCATCTGTTTTCACCTTCCGACAGTTCCATCCATGCATTAAACCATTTATTATTGTTTATTATTCTCCTTATTTCAATGGTCACTCCACTGAATCGTCCGTATATTCCAACAAGGCGACGAACACTTATTACTGTAGGAACTTGGGGCAAAATTGAAGGGTCCAGATATATTTCTGGTAAGGGAAATGTATTGACAATCTCTCTAAATTGTTTAGAAACCTTTTCTAAGATAAATCTTTGACTTGGATCACTGTTTACGCATTTTCTAAGAATCAACTGGAGAATTTCTGTAGGCAAAACTGTTATGTGTGTGGCTAAGTTATTCTCATTTTCGTGCCCGCCTGTTTTTTTTTTTTTTTTTTTTTTTTTTTTCGTTCAATTCACGTGTCTCTGTTATTACATGTCGTTCTGCTTCTTTGTTCCTAATACTTGACTCTGTCATTAGATTAACTGTTCTTGTCCCTGTCATCGCATTTTCAATTTCGTCAACTTCGGTTTCAACAGTAACTGAACTTGTCGTTGTCACTGAATTTTTAGTTATTTCAATATCGGTTTCATGATTAAATGTACTTGTCTCTGTCATTGCGATTTCATTTTCGTCAATTTCGTTTTCAAGATTAACTGTACTTGTCCCTGTCAATGCATTTTCGGTTTCTAGATTAACTGTACTTGTCCCAGTCAATGCATTTTCAGTTTCGTCAATTTCGGTTTCAAGATTAACTGTACTTGTCCCTGTAAATGTATTTTCAGTTTCGTCAATTTCGGTTTCAAGATTAACTTTACTTGTGACTGTCAATGCATTTTCAGTTTCGCCAATTTCGGTTTCAAGATTGACTGTACTTGTCCCTATCAATGCATTTTCAGTTTCGTCAATTTCGGTTTCAAGATTAACTGTACTCGTCCCTGTCAATGTAGTTTCAGTTTCGTCATTTTCGATTTCAAGATTAACTGTACTTGTCCCTGTCAATACACTTGCAGTTTCGTCAATTTTGGTTTCAAGATTAACTGTACTTGTCCCTGTCATTACATTTTTACTTTCGTCAATTTCGGTATCAAGATTAACTGTACTTGTCCCTATCAATGCATTTTCAGTTTCGTCAATTTCGGTTTCAAGATTAACTGTACTTGACCCTGTCAATGCATTTTCAGTTTCGTCAATTTCGGTTTCAAGATTAACCTTCGATCCACTGGTACTTAGCTACTGAAACAAACTATTAAATTCATATTCTTAAGAAATCAATAACATGGTTTCATCTAAAGTATCCGAATTCATTGGTCGAATTACAATTCTTTACATAATTGTCTAAGAAAAAGTCTTACATGTTATTGTCTTACTTGCAAACTTTGTACTGACCGCATAAATCGCAAGCTACACCCAGAAAACCTGTAGGTATGTATCCCACTTCTGACACCAATTGTCACGAACTGGCTATACAAAGCGCATATAGCCAGTTGACGGTATAATATAACAATTAAGGTATACCAACCATCAATGGCCAAGAGTGGTTATTATGGCTTGCTACCTACGGGTTTCAGTAATTACTAATTTCAGTTTTCATTTTAATTAATGGAATTTAAAATGACACGAAATGAGAAAAAGAAAAAAAAAACACACAAAAAAAAACAACATAACTTTTGGTTGTTCCTTAAAGTCCTGGCCTCTTCGTTGTAGGAATCACAGATATTGTTTTCTTCAAGTCCATTGAGAACATCCTCATGCCGTATTCCGAATGTCCCTGGCTTAGATGGATTTTATATCACCTCCCAATGACCCAGAAACCAAACATTCGTCTCTTACAACTCGATGCTCAACAGTATAGAACCAATGGAAGAGCCAATTTAAGAACCATTTTAAGAACCTGAAAAATAGTAACTGTGTCAAAACAACCTAATATACTGATTAAATTGTACTTTATCAAATGAAATCTCCAGCAGCGAAAACGCTTCCACATCATTGAAAATGCAAATCATCACCCAAAACTCTACAGCCCATTTGCTCTAGAGTTGAGCATCATATTTGCCTGTTTGATTGCCCAAAATAATCACAGTAACTTCATGGAAACATTTAATCACATGATAGCTACAATTCTCAACAAATATACATACCGCTGCAAACTACCACATAGTCTGCATTCCAAGCGGTACCAACCAAACAGCCACAGCGCTTCGTACTATTCTGAGCCCCTAATTCCCAGAGCTTCATTTCAATGTGCGTCCCAACACATAAATGATAAACCACAAGATATCATGTATTAAAAAACAATATTTTGCACTTGTAATTTCTGACCAAAATTTGTACAGACTGCTCCTGTTAAAGTAATTACTTAACATAAAATTTTGCATCAGAAAATTATCGTTAGCCATTCCAATCGTAAATAAAACGTAAATGATGTAATAACGAAGCATTACGTTACGTGATATGATACTGACTGAATTCATTTCTACAGCTTTATGCATTTGCATATCAAAATGACATTACAGCATTTATTTATTCATTTTCAAGCAATGCACGTCAATGTCAAAATTACGTTGTACTTACGTCAACGTAAAATAGTCACTCCCTTTAATGCCATATTCACGTTTGCGTTATGATTCCAATAACACCATGTAAACACTGAAATTTTCACATTTACCGACAACATTGACGTACGAATGACGTTACTAGCATTGATATATCTATGTGCCCTTAACGTCAACGCGTACAACTGTGTCATTAAATTATAACGCGCATCTATGAACGTCAAAAATAAATTATCTGCATTCAGACAATTTCTGTTCTGAAAATTTTCATATTTCACAGCACACAAATACAAGTTACGAATGAAATATTTACAAACGAAAATATTAAACTCGCCTACCAGTGGTTCGTCAGATGAGATGCAACCGCCCACAGGCGTGTACAGGGACTCCATGGCATATGTCAGTAGTTACTTCTCTGCCAATTGACAAAAATTCGTCCCCAGAACTTCCTAGTTCAACATTGCCTGACTTCTAGCACACAAAACATACCTCTGTGCAAGTTTACTATGAATCAACGAATAACCACAAGATGCTCTATTTATACGAATTTGAAATTGAGCCCAAACAATGCCAAACGCATCTTAAAACCTGTTGATCTTCAAAGATACGCTGCCAAACTGTCACAAAGACACACCAAGTTAGCGAACCATGATACTTCCGCATCATGACATTTCAAAATGTATTCAGTTCAGCCTGCATACAACAGTTCTGTATCCTCGAATACAACACATCTTGCAAATACTCGTTTTCGCTATGTAGTGGCTCAAAAGATTCACAATTATCTTGCGTGTCAAAAATACTTTCACACATAAAAAAAAGTACAAGTAGGCAAAGATCAGGAAAAGGCGCAATCAGAAAAAGACTCCCACTCCAAAAACCAAGGTGGGAAAAAACCAAACTAACAATCAGGCACTTATACCATGAAAACACTTCGTAAGCCGAATGAGCAGCTAAACCTACTTATGGTAATTTTGGAAAACCGCCGTTAAGTCACGAGCTACAACCCAGACCACAATGCTGACAAGCCAGCCGATCTCACCTGGTACCGCTGTAGAGTCCCACATCAACAAAATGAAGGAATCCTTAATGTAACGTCCAAACCCCCTTCATTACATGAAAAATTTCTCATGACATTATTAATGCACTAGGGTTCAAAAAATATACATAAACACTATACTAGTTAACAAAAGAAACGTAGCATACCACTCAACTTGTATATTTGTATCAAAATGGTGTACGGAACACATGGTTCCGTGACATTTACCAGTGCTCTGGGGACTAAATGTGCCTTGCTCACGGACACTACACGACGCCTCCAGTGGATCAATCGAGGTACTTCGATCCCAAATATGGTCAAAGTATGGTCCGACTTAACATGATCAAATGCAGTCTAATCTGACCAGAGTGACGTTAAATCGAGACCATAGTCCAACCAAGTCTTTCACTTTGGTTTCGCCGGAATAAGACCGACAATGTTGAGAATATTTCCTGGTCTATAATTAATCCATGTATGATAATTTTGGGCTACTTTTGGCACTTTTAATTGTTTCTTTGATCCTTGCTGCTTTGATGCTTTCCTCAGCTTGCAACGATTTCAAGTCCCTCTGCATGCGAACCATTTCTAAATCATCTCCGTAATCGTCTCCAGAACGAGGCTGAATCGTCCTGTAAATCGTCAGGACCTCCAGAGGCCCCCAAATGGGACATTTGCACCATCCTTAGAACGGTCAAGATGATGCTCTATCTCAACATCACTCATTTTGCTGCTTAATTCCACTCTCCCGTGATGTAAGGCTTTATAGTTCAGTCTAGCAACGTTTCTCAGTGGTCTCACTGAATGTCTTGACTTGTTTTTCTCAGACATAAATGACTTATGCGATCAAAAATGCAACATTTTATGAAAGTCACCTGGATTTAAAGTCCTAGATTTCGTGGTTTACAGGAACCTGATGTCATCACCGTCCACTGTTTAGAACGGATCTTGTAGCTAAGCCAGAGGACAACAGAACTGACTGACGATCGACAAAGAATTTCTAAATTTTCTCAAAACATGGACATCAACGTTTCGACTTGTCGAAATCTATTCGAAGTGTCTACGCGAAAACGGGAAAACCCTTTATATATGAATCCCTATTAATACTGACCTATCAGAAAGAGAGTATGCATTTCTCCGTTAATTAATACATAAAATAAAATCATATTTTAAATGCAAAATATATTATTTGAACAATCTCATTATGAATGATTATTTATTAAAATTTAATCGTTTTCATAATTAATCATTCTTTGTCGAGTGGAAACTCTTTATTAATTCATTCATCTTTACCACACCGTCAGATTAAACTTAAAACGGACTTGCAAGCCGTTGCTGTTTCTGTGACTCTCGAGAAAGAGATAACTTTCTGCTCAGTCTATATTCCACCCTCTTATCCTTTAAGATCTGAACAACTGACGTCTTTACTTCAACAGCTTCCTTCGCCGTATATGTCAGTAGGTGACTTCAATGGCCACAATGTGCTTTGGGGTAGTAATGACAATGACCCCAGAGGAGAATTAATTGAGGATTTCATCGCTAAAAACGACATTTGTCTGATGAATGATAAATCCAACACTTATCTAGATTCCGGTAAAGGCACCTTCTCATCTCTTGATCTTTCACTCTGTCACCCCTCTCTCTATTTAGACTATGAATGGTCTGTTTGTGAAGATCAACATGGATCTGACCACTTTCCTATTTTGATTGAAAGCGTTCAGACTCATGATGAAGATCATACTCCCAAATGGAAATTGCATAAAGCTAATTAGAATTTATTTCATACCTTATGTAATGAGTCCCTAACTGATACTTCTCTCTCTGATTCTTCCGATCCTATAAATGATTTCACCTCTTCTCTTATAACTATATCTGAGAAATGTATCCCCAAAACCTCAAGCAACCCAAAGAAAGTAACCCGTGGTATAACGACGATTGTAAAGAAGCTATCAAACAACGAAAAAACACTTTGTCGAAGTTCTGTAAGTTCCCAACGCATGAAAATTTAAATACTTATAGGAATTCTAGAGCAAAAGCCCGTCGGGCTATAAAATCTGCAAAACGCAAATCATGGAGAACATACGTATCTAATTTGAATTATAAAACATCGACTAAAAAAGTTTGGGACATGGTTAGGAAAATATCCGGTAAATCTAAATCTGCTACTTATCATCATCTTAATTACAATTTCAACAATGCAAACGAAACAGCTTCTACAAAACAAGATATAGCAGATACTTTAGCATCAACATTTACTTTAAATTCCTCAACAAGCCATTACTCGGAGGAATTTCAAAAATACAAGAAACAACAGGAAAAGACAAAATTAAACTTTAAGTCCTCAAACAATGAAGAATATAATACCCCTTTTAATTTGGATGAACTAAAAGACGCCATCAGTAAAGCCCATGATACAGCTACAGGTCCCGACGAAGTTCACTATCAAATGCTCAAACATCTTCCACCACAATCACTTCAAGCGCTATTAGTTATCTTTAATAATATGTGGGAAACTGGAAAGTTTCCTGAAAGCTTGGAACTAGCCACTATAATACCAATTCCTAAACCTGGAAAAGATCATGCAGAACCTAACAGTTATAGACCGATAGCACTTACAAGTTGTCTTATTGCTTTGTGTGTCAAAGGCAGAGTATGGTCATTAAAGTCAAACATTTGGATAAGCCTGCACAGATCCGGCACATTCTTACAGGCTCGCACAACAATGCCCTGGTCGCATAGAGCTTTTTTATGTTAAGTATATAAAGGACTAAAGAAACCATATGGAATGTCTCATTGAATGTTTTTATATGTAGTGTCACAGATCCAATAACATGGTCAGTGTTGATAAGCTTTCAAAAATAAAAGCCCATTATCTTGAAGATAATCAGATAACTTTTGTTTCTTTTTTTTTTCAGTGGTGCTTCGTCATAGATCTGACCGTGACTATGTTCTTCATAGATCTGACCGTGACCGTGACTTGACAGGATAGACATTCCGTCAACAAAAAAACTTTACACTAAATTCTAGTTTCAATAGTGTTAAAGAGTTATCTTTTAAAGTTGTTTGTGTTTGTATTGAGGTGTAACATCCCAGTTAACAATTTTTCAGGGACTAAGCCATCGCTTCCTGTGTTTTTACCAGTACTCTATAGGGTGCTCAAGGGCACAACACATTGACCCTTGTGGTGATTGAATCCAGGACTTCTCCATTCCGAGTCCGACGCTCTACAACTAGACCACCTGCCTCGCTCTTCATAAGTTGTGTTCTATTGTGTATTCATGTTGTATATAGTCTATAGAAATATAGCGTTAATGTTAAAATGTGCGATGTTTTCATTATGCATCTCATCTACGTGACACATAACCAACTTAGACCTGCACAGATCCGGCACATTCTTACAGGCTCGCACAACAATGCCCTGGTCGCATAGAGCTTTTTTATGTTAAGTATATTAAGGACTAAAGAAACCATATGGAATGTCTCATGGAATGTTTTATATATAGTGTCACAGATCCAATAACATGGTCAGTGTTGATAAGCTTTTTTTCAGTGGTGCTTCGTCATAGATCTGACCGTGACTATGTTCTTCATAGATCTGACCGTGACCGTGACTTTACAGGATAGACATTCTGTCAACAAAAAACGACACTAAATTCTAGTTTCAATAGTGTTAAAGAGTGGAATAGGATGACGTGTCCGCTTAATATAGCGTGTGACGTCACGGTATTCCCCGACGCTAACTAAAGACTGCTCTGACGTCATGGAAAAGCCCCACACCCTCTCTATGGCGCAATAGGATGTGGTAGCTAAATATAGTCTGTGACGTCATGGGATTTCCTTATGACAAAGCGTTGTGCAATATCAGTCTTGCGTGACGGCTCCATGGCTCCACTCACTCTCCTCAACGGGCCGAACCTTACTACTAGTGCATGCGAAATGGTTGTATATACACTCAATTTAGTCGAGTATTTTAAATGTACTAGCAAAGGAACACAATTTTCGTATATATTTGTTGAGTGGTTGCAACACAATTGGGTGACCGGATTTTATTTTATAGCGGGCGTTCATTTGTAGTAAAAATGCGTAAACTATAGTGTGGCAAACATCATAGTTTGTGTCGTATCAAGGACTTTGACAGTTGTAATGGGAGTCACAATGTATAGCTGCCCTGTATTTCGAAAAATATAAAAGTTGGTCAAATGCTTCAACCAGCACACGTTAGTTCACTGTCAGTCCATATTTTAGCATATTGGACTTTGGTCCCCATTTCGATACATGTATAGCTTTATTTTTGGGCTAAAACAGCTCCTTTTTGTATTGAACATATAGGAAAACAGAAAGGTACAAGTAGGCAAAGATCAGGAAAAGGCGCAATCAGAAAAAGATTCCCATTCCAAAAACCGAGGTGGGAAAAAACCAAACTAACAATCAGGTGATAGTTCGTCTCTCACTAATGAGAAAGACCATCATTATTTCTTGAATAGTGCTGATGTGTGTTGGTGAGTTCTTTGATGGCTGACTAGGCCAATTCTGGCTCTAAACTGTCGGTTGCAAGTAGAGCAAGTCAATGTCATAGAGTCTGCTGATGGCACATTTGTTTTGGCTTTGCGCTCTCTTCGCTTTCTTTCAGCTTCACAGATTCTCTTCTTTTCATAGAGAGCTGCTCCTTTGTTGATGAGACCTCGCCACTTTGATCGCTCCTGTGCAGTCTGTTCCCAGGACCCCATTGGTATTTCGCAATCCTTCAGAGAGGCTTTGAGGGTGTCTTTGTAGCGTTTCTTCTGGCCACCTTGAGAGCGCTTTCCCTCCTGTAGTTCTCCATAGAAAACTTTCTTTGGAAGTCGCGCATCAGGCATTCTTATAACATGGCCAGTCCATCTTAGCTGTGCTAGCTTTAAGACTTTCCTCAGGACCTCTGTGTCTGGAATCTTGTCCTGCCACTTGATTTTTAACAACTTTCTCAAACAGCTTAAGTGGAAATGGTTAAGTCTCTTTGCATTGCGTTGGTATACTGTCCAGGTCTCACATGCATACAAGAGGGTTGGCAGTACCACAGCCTTGTAGACTTTCAGCTTGGTGTCAAGCTTGATTCCATTTCGCTCCCAGACATTTGCACGGAGTCTTCCGAATGCCACACTAGCTTTTGCAATTCTGGCAGTGATCTCATCATCAATATGCACTGCTCTGGAGAGAGTGCTTCCCAGGTAGGTGAACTTGTCAACAACTTTCAGTTTTTGCCCATTCACAGTGATGGTTGGTTCATTATATGGTTTTCCGGGGGCTGGTTGGTGTACAACCTCTGTCTTTTTTGTGCTGATTGTGAGATCATAGTTATCACATGACTGTGAGACTTGATCCATGGTTCTTTGCATTTTTGCCTCTGTGTTGGCATTCTTATCCATATCATCTGCATAGAGGAGCTCATCTAGCACATCAGTCTGGACCTTAGTTTTGGCTTGCAACCTTCTGAGGTTGAATATGTTGCCATCAAAACGGTACCTGATTGGAAAACCAGTGTCACTGTCCTGAAAAGCATCCATAAGCATGGCAGAAAACATCATGCTGAACAGTGTTGGTGCCAGAACACAGCCTTGTTTGACCCCATTTGTTACTTCAAATGGTTCAGAGAACTCTCCATCATTTTGCACACGTGCCTGCATGCCATCATGAAACTGCCGCACCATAGCTATGAAACTGGGTGGGCAGCCAAACTTGGCCATGATTTTCCAAAGTCCATCACGACTAACAGTGTCAAAAGCTTTGGTGAGGTCAACAAACGTCATGTATAGATCTACATTCTGTTCTTGGCATTTCTCCTGAAGCTGTCTTGCTGTGAAGATCATGTCTATTGTCCCTCTGTCTTTTCTGAATCCACATTGACTTTCTGGGATAAGTCCCGTCTGATCAAGATGAGCATTCAGACGATTTAACAGAATTTTTGCAAGTATCTTCCCAGCAATTGATAGGAGGGAGATGCCTCTGTGATTGTCACAGACTTGAGGATTTCCTTTCCGCTTGTATAGGTGGATTATGGATGCATCCTTAAATTCTTGTGGGATAGCCTCCTTCCTCCACATACAGTGAAACAACTCTGTCAGTTTCTCTGCCATGGGTAGCCCCCCAGCCTTGTAAACTTCGGCAGAAATTGCATCTGCACCTGGGGCTTTGCCAGATGATAGTTGTTGAACTGCTTTTCTTGTTTCCGTAACGGTAGGAAATTCATCTAACAGAACATTGCACTCTATCTGTGGAAGTCTGTCGATTGCATCCTGATTGATGCTTGTTGGTCGATTAAGCACACTATTGAAGTGTTCTGCCCACCTTTCAATCAGGTACTTATACCATGAAAACATCTCGTAAGCCGAATGAGCAGCTATTTTCCGAATAGGTGGCCACTCAGTTACTTTAACTTAACTTAAAATATGCAAACATACATAAGGCGCCAACAGCACAAAAATATTTTGAACACCAAGACATAAAACAAAAATAACCACCACAGAAGTATCGACTTGGAACGATCAGTAACACAAAGTTTGTTTGTTTGTTGTTTAACGACGCATCAACCCTGATGGGTCATTAGCGTCTAACAAGGTAAAACGTTAAAATATATTGAACTCGTATTAAAAAGTAACATTAAGTAAGATATAAATGTCGTTGTAAAGAAACGATATATGAAATGATAAGATTGAAGATTTAAAAATTATATTTTATAAAACAGATTTACTTGTCTAAGAAATGATAAAATCTTTCCAACGGGTACATCTTTGAACAATTCTTTCAAGTTATTAGCTTGAAAACAAGAAATTCGCTCTGCTGCAAAGTCAGTGCATTCTAAAAGAAAGTGTTTAACTGTGAATGGTGTATCACAGCCAATGCATTAATAAGTGGGAATGTGTTATTCTTGTATGACCAATTCGGAGACGAGCAAGAACGATTTCTTCTCGTCTCAAAAGTTTATGAATTGCTTTTGGTCGTTTAACGATCGGTTCGACTTCCCTCAATTTATCAAACTTCGCTCCGTTCCAGATTGTTTGCCATTTGTCAGAGATGTACTCGTTAATAAAAGGTTTAAAATTGACATAAGGAATTTTAAAAACAGTTTCTTCTAGATTTAACGATTCTTTAGCGATCTTATCAACTTTCTCATTTCCATATATACCTATATGACTGGGAACCCAGCAATAGATAATTGTTTTCAATTCCGAGATGGTATGATGTTTTATTAATAGTTTTTGTATTTGAGGGTTTTTGGATGATGTATGGTTTAAGGCCTGTAGAACTGACATAGAGTCAGAAAAAAATAATAAATTTGTCCTTTAAGTTACTTTCATTTATGAAGTCTAAAGCTAAGTCTATAGCTTTAGCTTCCGCTGTGAAAATTGAAGAGCCATCAGGTAAACGTAATGTTTTGCAATTGCCGTTTGTAAAAGTAGCACAACCAACTTTGTTTTCTTCTTTTGAACCATCAGTATAAATACATTTATAGTCAATAAATTGAGATTGTAGTTGATGAAAACTTTCTTTTAGAAGGTGTGGATTTGAGTCGGATTTTTTCCCTGTATGTAGAGTAAAATTAACTTCTGGTTTTCTAATGCACCATGATGGTATTTCGGAAACAAAATGTTCTTCTATTTTATCTTTTTGGATGTTTGCTGATTCTAAAAGTGGTGCAACCCGTAAACCAAAGGATCGGATAGCCCTTGGTTTACTTTCGTAAAGCTGTACGACTTCTTCAGAAATATATGGCGGAAAAGACACCTTATGAACTGGATTTGATGGATTAGCAGCAATTCTAATGGCGTACTGTAGGGCAAGTTTCTCTCGTCGTAAATATAGAGATGGCTCTTCAGCCTCAACATAGAGGCTTTGTATAGGTGATGTTCGAAAAGCACCAAGAGCTAATCTTAGGCCTTGATGATGCACTGTGTCAAGAGAACTGATATATGATGGTCTTGCCGATCCATATACGATGGATCCATAATCTAATTTTGAACGAATGAGGGAACGGTATAGCTGGAGAAGGACAGTGCGATCAGCACCCCAGTCTGTGTGTGATAATACTTTCAGTAAGTTTAATGCTTTTAGGCACTTGGCCTTTAAGTACTTGATATGTGGTATGAAAGAAAGTTTACGATCAAAAAGAACTCTAAGAAATTTAAAATCTTCAACTACTGGAATAAGAGACCCATATAAGTAAAGTTCAGGATCGTTGTGTACTTTCCGTAATTGACAGAAATGCACGCATTGTGTTTTCGACTTGGAAAATTTGAAACCATTATGTGAGGCCCAGTTTTCTATTCTGTTAATGCACTGCTGTAAGTGCCTCTCGATAGTTCTCATACTTTTTGACCTGTAACACATACAGAAATCATCTACATATAAGGATCCATCTGTTTTAGGATCCAGACATTTCATTATGCTGTTTATCTTAATATTGAACAAAGTTGTAGACAAGATGCTCCCTTGTGGAACACCCTGTGCTTGATCAAACTTTTCGGTTAAAGTCGATCCAACACGAACCTGGATCCAACGATCCGCAAGGAAATTTTCAATAAATGTAGCTAATCTGCCTCGTATTCCGAGATCATGTAGATCTCGCATAATACCATGTCTCCAGGTGGTATCATAAGCTTTTTCCAAGTCGAAAAACACAGCAACAACATGCTCCTTTGCAACAAAGGCATCACGAATAAAGGTTTCCAGTCTAATTAAATTGTCGTTGGTACTTCGTTTAGAACGGAAGCCCGACTGAACAGGAGATATTAGGTTATTACTTTCTAAGTACCATACAAGTCTTACATTTATCATTCTCTCTAAGGTTTTGCAAAGACAACTTGTAAGTGATATCGGTCTATAGCTGTTAGGTTCTGCATGATCTTTTCCAGGTTTAGGAATTGGTATTATAGTTGCTAGTTCCCAACTTTCGGGAAATTTTCCAGTTTCCCACATATCATTAAAAATATCTAAGAGAGCCTGAAGTGATTTTGGTGGAAGATGTTTTAACATTTGATAGTGAACTTCGTCGGGACCTGTTGCTGTATCATGGGCTTTACTGATGGCGTCTATTAGTTCATCTAAATTAAATGGATAATTATATTCTTCATTATTAGAGGACTTAAAGTTTAATTTAGTCTTTTCCTGTTCTTTCTTGTATTTTTGAAATTCCTCCGAATAATGACTGGTTGAGGAATTTGAACAAAATTGTGATGCCAAAGTATCTGCTATATCTTGTTTTGTGGAAGCTGTTTCGTTCGCATTGTTGAAGTTGTAATTAAGATGATGATAAGTAGCAGATTTAGATTTACCGGATATTTTCCTAACCATGTCCCAAACTTTTTAGTCGGTGTTTTATAATTCAAATTAGATACGTATGTTCTCCATGATTTTCGTTTTGCAGACTTTATAGTCCGACAGGCTTTTGCTCTAGAATTCCTATAAGTATTTAAATTTTCATGCGTTGGGAACTTGCAGAACTTCGACAAAGTGTCTTTTCGTTGTTTGATAGCCTCTTTACAATCGTCATTGTACCATGGGTTACTTTTATTTGGGTTTGTCGAGGTTTTGGGGATACATTTCTTAGAAATAGTTATTAAAGAAGATGTAAAGTAAGTTATAGGATCAGAAGAATCAGACAGAGTAGTATCAGTAAGAGACTCATTACATAAGGTATTCAATAAATCCCAATTTGCTTTATGTAATTTCCATTTGGGGTTATGGGCTTCATCATGAGTCCGAACGCTTTCAATCAAAATTGGAAAGTGGTCAGATCCACGTTGATCTTCACAAACAGACCAGTCATAGTCAAGATAGAGAGAGGGGTGACAGAGTGAAAGATCAAGAGATGAGAAAGTGCCTTATCATTCATCAAACAAATGTCGTTTTTCGTGATGAGTAACACAAAGTTACTGGCGGGTTTAAATCGATTTTACATGGCCATAACCTCACCCTTAGCTTCTGCAGTGGTTCATAACATTTAGTTAGTTCCTCGGTCCGCGTGGTGAATCTCTAACTAGTCAATGAATCATCAAGAACAAACAAATAAATCATGATGAACATCCTGATGAATCAAAAACCAGGACTCACAGATTCAGTAAGCTGCCCGACGATGGAGATCACTGGGCGCCGAATAACTTTCTAACTCCGGAGCAAAAGAAAAACATCAGTTGGACCCCGGTGGGCCAAGCAACAGACAAGAAGCTCCGGCCCACTGTTTTTTGAACATTGCCCCTCACCCCCCCCCCCCCCCCCCCCGAGTACCAACAAATCCTTTTGCATGTTGATAGGTAATAATAAAATACATATTATATTTGAATGTCTTGTTGGTACTCGGGGGGGGGAACAATGTTGCCCAGTCAAAAATGTAACCCGAAAACTATGTACATGTATATAAAATACTTATAAAGTACTTAATACAGTGAGAATGGTAGAAATTAGGTCCTTTCCTATCAAGTGCAATTAAGCGAGACATACATGCACTAGTTTTGTCATCCGATACGGGAATATAATTGATTTTTAACCATTTTTCATTTTTGATGCATTCAAAAAATAGAGAAATAACATTTCATGGAACAAACTTTTGCACCAGTCTATACTACAAGTTAAAACATACACGCCCCCTAATCATTCAAAGCACATGACTGAATTCAACATGTGCAGAGATCAGTCTTGATTAAAGGACAAATGACGGGGCATTTGTCCCTCAATACACTTATACTATACATTGGAAAATTGTCAGTATTAACATTGTGTAATGGATGATCTCTAAGTACATGTATTTCGTGTCAGCATCATAACATGAAGATTTTGACTACTTCAGGCATTTGCTTTATTAAAAAATTTCTATCCTACCTTCTGTGTAACATAGAAGGGGGAAAAGTCAAATAAAATAATAAAATTTTCAAGTTTCTACATCTTTAATGATCGTATAGTTTTTGCCAAAGGTTGAGAAATCTGTGAAGTCTAAAAAGAAGATCTATCTTATTGTTCAATACCTTGTTAGCTAATTAATTCAATTTATATTCTGGAACACATCGTAGGTCAAGTAAACAATTTGACATTAAATTGTTAGTTTTATGCTTAACCTTATATTTCATGATATTAAATTAAAATATCAAAATTAAAAAGCGTGACTTAAATTTTAACAATCAATTTCTATGAATACATTATACTATATTGAATTATTAATATTCATAATCATTTTCTTGGTCAGGTGTCAATCTATTATTCGGAACATTAATAGTGCAATTTACCACTTTAATACTAGAAAGATTTTGGCCAAAAAGAATATTTTATAATAGTGTGATGCATTGGGCATCACTGTTTTCTTGTGACACAGTATTGGACAATTATTTTTCTTGTGATACAGTATTAGAAAATTGCTGGGCTGTGGTCAATGTATAGGTAAATCTATTGAATTCAAGTGAGGGAGTAATTTGGTATTATTAACTGTTAAGTTTTATAAAGAATGCACTTTTTGTGAAGGATGGATGTTTATGCAGATTTGGTTATAGATGCAGAATGTTTTGAATGTGTTGATGTATGAATGGTTACGTTCCTACCCTTTTTGATGGACTCAGATGTTTGTGTTACATAGCAGTGAGGAGAAGAGCTTTGCTAGGACATTTTGTGAACCTATAGTATAAAATCTAATGCAAATATATGTGAGCATATACAAAAGGTTTATACATTGCCAATAAATTTATAAACAACCAACCAAGATATTATCTATTTATATATGAACCATTGATAGAATATCTTCAATTTGACTCTAGACTACGCACATATAATTAATAACGGTGAACTTTGACATATGAGTTCATCACAAATAGTTCCAAATAATGATTTTGTTCCACGAAGACGAAATCAGGGGATGATTAAAGGGTCTTTATGAACAAGTAGGTGGGTTTACAAAAGAAGACGCGGAGCACAAAGAGTTTCTTCAGAAAGCCTTTGGTATTCTTACAGATTACATGTACCAGATTCCTGTCATCGGCTTTTGTTCCGATAGGTACGACATAAATCTGGTGAAACAACATCTCCTTTTGCAACTCAACCTTGCCGGGGATGATCCTTTAAAGCAATTCATAGTAAAAAATGCAATGCCTACCTCTGTATCTCGAACGAAAAGTATACTTTCCTAGATATGGCTAATTTTCTCGCGCCAACAGTATCTATTCTGGATTTTTCAAAACATTTGAGGTGGAAGAACAGAAAGGCTTCTTTCCATACGAATGGTTCGATGACGTAAGTTGGATTATCCCCAGTTGCCCAGCCGCGAGGAGTTCTATAACGCTTTGAAAGACGAGCACATGACTCCTGAACAATACAGTGCATGCCAGGCAGTCTGGCTTGAGCACGAAATGACCTCCTTTACAGAATATTTGATTTGGTATAACAATTTGGACGTAGGTCCGTTTGTGACGGGCATAGAAAGATGGCTCAAAATTGTATTTCGACCAAAACATTGACGCGTTCAAAACGGCTATATCCTTGCCCGGTTAAGCGAGACAGGAATTAGCCGAATACGCTGGGATGAATCTTTCTTAATTTTCTTTGATTTATTACAAAATGCTGACCTTTTTCGTACGTCGCACAACCTCATTGGCGGATCATCAATTATCCATTGTAGGTATGCCAGTAAAGGCAAGACTAGAATAAATGGGGGGAAGCTGTGCCAAAGGGTGATCGGTTTAGATTGTAACGCCCTATATCTCCTAGAATTAGATATTTTTTTTCCAACCGGAATTTTCGTGAGTAGGAAAGTCCATAATCAATTTAAGCCCGACGTCAGGGACGTATACATAAAAGCCTTCGCTAGGCTGGACTTTGAAAGTCAAACAACGAACGTTCATATAGAGCATTTCAGAAACACTGGCTACGAAAAACGTATCGGTAAATACCCAGCAGACGGATTTTGTTCACAGACTAGAACCGTATATCAATTTCACGGGTGTTACCATCACGGACATTCGTGCGCCATGACGGTCACCGTGAAAAATAAAGATTGGCATGAGAAAAAAGAAAAGCTTGGACTAACATAACGCATTACTCGGTACTTGAATAAAATAGGATACGAGGTAACGGAGATGTGGGAATGCGAATTCAAAGCTGCGAATTCAAAGCATTATGTTAAGACAATCCCGCGATTTATTCGCTCATTGAAAGTCAATGTCCTGACTTTCATCGAAGACATAAAAAAGTGTCACTGAAAAGCAAATTAGAGACAGTTTCCGAGTGAGGATGTAATATTTTCTACTTTTAATTTACATTCCAGTCGTTTTGTCTGGACAATTGCCCTTAAGTCTAGAACCGGACAAGAAATGGTAAAAGCTCTCCAAACTGTATTCGAAAATGGCCGGGTTTGTAATCATTTAAGAACTGACAATGGTTCAGAGTTTCTGAACAAACTGGTGCCAAAAATATCTATATACAATGGGTGTAAAACACTTTGCTACTCAAAATTGACCTAAGAACAGTTACGCAGAAAGAGCCATTAAGACTCTGAAAGGTCGACTGACCAGGTACATGACGCATAAGCAGACGCACGAGTGGATAATCGTTTAGAAAAAATAAATCAGAATTACAATAACACCTACCATCGTTTTATCAAGCAAACACCGGCTAGTATCGGTGTCAAAGACGAAGTTTATCATTGGAAAAAGGTACAAGTAGGCAAAGATCAGGAAAAGGCGCAATCAGAAAAAGATTCCCACTCCAAAAACCGAGGTGGGAAGCAACACACTTCCAAAGTTAACTAAACCAAGGCGTTGGTGGTGAAACAGTATCATGATGATAATGGTTATATGGGAATGCAGAAAACCTTTGATTCAATCAGGCATAAATACTTTCGGCCGAATTTGTTCAAAGAGTTGTATCAGTATGTCACAATGCGCACAATCTGTCAAACAAGATCTTTGCAGCTTTGCAGAAAATAAGGAAACCTTTGCAGGAGACAGACATTCCATCTTATCCGATGGCAACGTTATCACTTGATTTATCTGAACCCTATCCACAGTAATTGGCGGGTAATAAATTTATCATTGCCTTTGTTGACTGGTTAAGCGGTTGTCCAAAAGCCTTCGCAGTTCCAGATAAAACTGCAGATACAAATGCTCACTTGTTGAGGTAATATTTCCAAATTTTGGATGTCCCCTGCAGATTGTAACTGAATGTAAATAAGGTTGTTAAAGAAACCTGGCAGTCTCTGAATATCCATCATGTTCTTACAAGTGTTTACAAGGAAAACTTACTTTTGCTTCCTTGCTATAGGATACAAAGTAATAAGCTTTGAAATGAACTTGACGTCGTATTGTAACTGATGCATCGTATGTGACATGTAAGTCCACTGTATGGCTCTAAACGCCATGCAGTGGGAAAGATTATCTGTTAATATCATACAAGTCCAGCCTATTTTTTGTTAAACAAGGGGGGGGGGGGGTGGTGATGAAGACGTGTTTTTGTATATAATTACTTTCAAGATTTATGCATAAACTTATATAATTGTTACATAATTATCCCGGTAATTGCGTGTCAGTTCCACCCTTAACTGGAATGAGACTTATTAAGTGAAAACATTAATTTGTCGATTACATTATAATTGTATTATTACTGAACAAACATATCTGACCTACTGGATATGTTTAGTTCATACATTGAAATATCTGAAATACACATCTCTCAGAAGTATTCAGCCTCATGCCAGAAATTAAATACATGAAAATAAAAGAGGTTCGTAACCAGTATGGAAGGAACACTTCTTGTTATGATTGATTGATTGATGTTTAACGACGCGTCAACCCTAATGGGTCATTAGCGTCTAACAATTGTAAAATGCATAATTTTGTTCAGAGAAAAAGCAAAATATATGGTAAGAATTATCAAAGTTATAAATAATTATTCCGCTAGATGAAAAATGAAATGATAGAAATGGAGAAAGGTATAAATATGATTTGTGTTAAAAAATTTATATTTTGTTAAAAAGGTTAGTTCGTTTTAAAAATGACAAAATGCGTTCAACAGATACATTTTTGAACAAATCTTTCAAACTGTTACTTTGAAAAAGGTACAAGTAGGAAAAGATCAGGAAAAGGCGCAATCAGAAAAAGATTCCCACTCCAAAAACCGAGGTGGGAAAAAACCAAACTAACAATCAGGTACTTATACCATGAAACATATCGTAAGCCGAATGAGCAGCTATTTCCCAATAGGTGGCCACTCAGTTACCTTAACTTAACTAAAAATATGGAAACATACATAAGGCGCCAACAGCACAAAAAATTTTTTATACACCAAAACATAAAACAAAAAGAACCACCACAGAAGTATCGACTTGGAACGATCAGTAACACAAAGTTACTGGCGGGCTTAAACCGGTTTTACATGGCCATAACCTCACCCTCAGCTTCTGCAGTGGTTCATAACATTTAGTTAGTTATTCTTGAAAGCATTCTTGTTATGCTATTGATATGACAAGGACATTAAATCTACTAATCAATGCTCAAGCTTTGGTTGTGAAAAAGACAAAGGAGTTAAAAAGCTAAAATCGAGACGTCCAGGAGCTGGAAAAACGGAAAAAATACCTATAGGGAGATGACGCCAGAGAGTCCATTGGACATTGAAACAATGCAGGCGGACTATTAAATTGAACCAGTACAGGTCTACGTAGTGGACTTTGGTAATGACAGTGATCTGGACGATGAAGTAATGTCTAATGGAGCAAGCACGAAGGAAGTTCCTATGGTGATAGTGTGATTAAATCTGTGAAAGCATCTATGTAACATTTCTTTAAGAACTGGATTAACTGTGTTGTATTTCTGCTATAAGAGAACTTAAGGAATATTTCTTGCGAAATATTTCTATGAACTTCTTTGGGACTATTTTATCCTTGGTTATCTGTTTTCAATCCTGACTTTCAAATAAACTTAAATTAACAATTTTGAATATTTCGATTATAGAGTGGCCACCTGTTGGGAAAATAGCTGCTCATTCGGCTTACGATATGTTTCATGGTGTGGGTACCTGATTGTTAGTTTGGTTTTTTCCCACCTCGGTTTTTAGAGTGGGAATCTTTTTCTGATTGCGCCTTTTCCTGATCTTTGCCTACTTGTTCCTTTTTCGCAAATATAAGTGAAAATAACATTTACAATTTATGTAAGCATTTTAATAATGGAACCTAGAATTTTATTAATTAAAATTTAGTAAAATACTTAAAGTGAAGATCGGATGTAAAATAGTGGATTTTACCTTTCATAGGTTTCACTGTTTATTATTGTTTTATTCTTCTTTCATAGCAGCCTGAAGTTACAAGTAGTTGTTATTTTGTTTATCGGTTCTTGAATGTCTTAATCATACGTATTAACATATTAGTGACATGCCATTGTATGTGTAGAACAATTTACTCTATTAAGTAAAATAATTAATGAAACTTTAGCTTGTTTGAATGTCTAAATTAGCCAATTTTACTATTAACATTTGAATTTCAATGACAAGTGATTGCTAAAATACCTTTTTGACATTGTTTTATAGCTCTATTAACCTTTGGTTATGAAGTGATAATTGTTACTTAATGTTGTTTAATTACACCAGAGGTATGTGAGACCCTCAATTAGAGATTCTGACACTTGGTAAGACATTCCAGACATTTTTGAATATCACAAGTGTATGAATCAAACTAAGCTTACTTGATTGGTCGTCTGTTAACTGTCATTCAAATAAAAGGGCTGTTCTTGAAAGTATTACCTAAATTCAGTTGGCTTTCTAAATCATGTGACTATGTTTTCATTGGTTTACAAATAATTGCAGTCATGTGACGTTTAGTATAAGACATGGTGCATGCTTCAGAATATGGAGTAGTTGTAGTTTTACACTCATGAAATTAGCATTTGAGTTGTTTTTGAAATGAGATACGAACCCGGTTTAAACTAATAAAAATGTTGATTTTTTATATTTTTGAATTTATAAATTTTCCCATGTATACGTTACTACTATTTTGGCTCATCCAAAAGCTAATGGATGAACTTGTAGTAAAACAGGCATACATAATTCGTTTCAACGTTGAAATTCAGTTCCTCATATAAAACATGTATGGGTATAGGGTACGAATATTCAATGCAAATTTTGTTTTATTTTTTTAATAGCACATTCGCTAGCCTCTGCTCTTTTGCATGCATACCCGCTCCCATACACAGAGACTAACAGCTTAATGAGTCCCCTCTTTTCAATAATTGAAGTGAATGTCTTACTGTCTTCTATCGACAAAACAAGTCTGAGTTATCAAATCACGTATTGGGTATTTGCTTTGCAATTTCTTCTCACTTTCTTTAAAATGTTAATGTAAGTTTACCATTTGTTTTTTTTTTTTTTTTTTTTTTTTTTTTTGTTTTTTTTTTAAGGGAAAGACCCCTGACTTGCAATTTGATTGGCTCTCCCTACCTATCCAGGCTATAAATATCCACAGAAATGCTTTCATGCTCATACACGCACAGACTTGTCTCAGCTTGTTCTTACGTTCAATCTATGGATACTGTCATTGCATCAAGATGTATTGACTTTCTAACTCAAATAAAGCACCAAAGAATGACCAAATTTGAACAGAAAAAAGGAGTCTAAAAATGCGGATTCGCTCTCTTCAAAGAGAGCTATCACAGGCCCACCAAACAATGTCGAAGATGGTGGGTCAGAATAGGGTGCATAGAGATTGCATGGACATACACACCCTAAGACGTCAAACTGATGTTCTAAGAAAGCGCAACAGGGCGCTTATAGATGCGCTCGAGCAGGGTAGTAGTGATCAGGACCAGCAACTGCAAGAGGACAAGCAGCAGGACCAGCAACAGGAGGGGCACCTCCCTCAGGTAACCTCAAATATATTTTCATCAAATGATTTAAGTTCCTGATTTATAAATTCATATGCTTTATTCTGATGTTTATCTCTTTATACCAAATGGTAAAATTACCAATGGGTAAAAGCCAGACATGCATGTACCTATATGTATTTATGCCTTCCAACTCTAAATAAATCAAAGTGTTGCATTTTTTATTCACACGAAGGTGATGACAGCGATAGTGATCTCGATGATTATGTAGAGATTGAGAAGGAGGAGGACGAAGAGGGCCTTGCGGCTCTACGAAAGCGCAACAGGGAGCTTATTGATGCGCTCGAGCAGGGTATTAGTGTCGATCAAGACGAGGAACTGCAGGATGACCAGCAACAGGAGGAGCAGGACCACCAAATAATTTAAGCTCCTGATTTATAGTCATATCAATCGTTTATGCTTTATTCTGATGCTTTAACAATTTACTTCTCTTAAAATATACCAAATGGTAAAATTACCAATTGGTAAAAGACAGACAAGCATGTACCTATATGTATTTATGCCTTCCAACTCTAAATAAATTTAAAGTGTTGCATTTTTTATTCACATGGAGGTGATGACAGCGATAGTGATCTCGATGATTATGCAGAGTTTGAATTGGGATGGGGAGGGCGACGAGGGCGCTGCGAGCGACTCTACATACAAGGTAGATGATGGGCAGCCAGAGGTCAAAAAGACCAGGAACATCACAATGTTGATGTATTATAATTTCTAATGTTTTAATATACATAGGAGGAGGTAAAGTATAAAAATACGAAATAACAATTTTGATATGCAAAACTGTTTGTTAAAGTCTAATAGCATAGCAGAAAACATCTGATCTGTAACAATAAAAATCTTCATACATCTGGTGCTTTTTAATACAAATAAATGTGTTTGACATATGACTTAGAATTTTGTAAAACACGCGGGCGCATATGTGTGCGCGTGCGTGTATGTGTGTGTGTATGTGTGTGTTATTCTAAACAACAACAGTTTGTTCCATGCAAACCATACGACTGTTTAAAAACATGCATATAATATTGTCGACATAAATCGAAAAAAAAACTTGCCCTTGTAATAAAGAGATGTTTTTAAAGTTAAAAAATGAAACGTTTCAGAAGGATATTTTTTTTCTTATTTGCATTCAAAACATTGGTAGTGGGTACACGGTGGAACTATAATTTAGTTTTACTATATAAAAGTGAGGGTATAAGTGTGAGGTATAACTAACATGGGCATGTTAACGTGATTGTTAACTTTTTAACAAAGATCGTAGTTTCGGACAGTGATTTTCAAATCAAATAGATGGCTTGAGCCACGTTAAGAAAAATCAATCAAATAGGTTGTCGAACTGGGAAGACGCAAACCCAACATTACAAGCATAAGAAAAAATAATAAAAGACTTGATTTTTTTTATTTAGAAAGCAGAGGAAATGTAAATTCAGTGTAGCGAAAATAAAGGCGTTGATCAGTTACTGCAAAACAAATCTACGCCTTTGTTTTCGAATATGCCAAAATGTTAGTTTTGTCGTGACGTTGACTTGGTACAAGCTGCTGAAAATATTTGACAAAACTCAACGGTCAGTGATTTTGAAATACAATTCATGAGCCAAGTTATGAGAAATCCTACAATTAAGTAGTACAATTTAGTACGAACATGTAAGGCATAAACCTTACGGTACTAGAACAGAGTATAATTAAAAGGTAGAAAGGTTAGAATTAGGAAGTCGAGGAAATGCACAATTCATGTAGCGAAAACAAAGACGTAGAATAGCTGAGCAGTTACTGCGAAGCTAATCAGCGTCTTTGTTTTCGTATGTGCCAAAATGATAGTTTTATCATAAAGATGTGTAGCAATTGCTTGAAGTTTGTTCGCAATTGTGTCAAAGAGTGTCGTTCAGAGTGTTTACTAAAATACATAATGTTGCAAAAAATAATTTCGTTGGTGTACCAAGCCTTTGCTATGTTGCTAGCAGAGGGTACAGGCAATTTCTCATTCGGCTCTGTAGATGTTGACATTGTAAGTCGCCTAGGACATTTACAGATGCGTGCAGATGAGACCGTTAGCCTGCCGGATGTAGAGGGAAATGCTTTCATGGCAGAAACAACAACATCCCTGACGACAATACGTAGAGGCATAGGATTAGAGAGGTCCATTGAACAGGTAGACAAGGTAATTTTATGTTTAGCCTTAAAAATATACATTTACAAGTCAGTTGTAATAGTAGTGTCTTTTTAATGGGGTACTTCTTTACTATTGTAAAGAAATGCCCAAAATGAAGTGATGGGGGCAGGCATTACAATTGTAAAGAAATGCTCAAAATGAACAGATGGGAGCAGGCATTACATTTGTAAAGAAATGCTGGACGAAATGCAAGCGTTCGAGTGATGTTAAGTTCATGAGAAGAGTTGTCGTGTCCTTCTCGACATTTCTGAAAAATGTTGACTGGGACGTCAAACCTCAACCAAAACCAGAATTCTCGAGCCTGTACTTTTGAAAAGTTCATCGACATTTATTTTTTGTTGAAGAAGTTTGCCTTGGTGGACCTATTGTCGATAATATTGAATGGCCTTTTGTTTTTAAAGTTAGCGTTACCATAGATAGTGTCACCTCTGTCTTGATAAGGCAATGGCTATTTTTGTGCTGGGATCTCGTGGCTATGTCTAAGGGTCTAAAGTTATTTTTTTTTTTTAGATTTTAGTCGCCCTTAAAAAAAGTGTCACAATATTCGGACGTACATCTGTACTACAACAGCCATAAAGAAAACAGAAATAAACAAACAAACAAAAAAATGACCTCACCCCTATCTATTTATAAACGATCATACCTTTGCCCTGCTCGTCAACAGTCTTACCATGGACGCCGATAAAGCTATAAGCCTGTTGGCTGATTACAAACTGAAGGCCTCACGGCTTGAGAAAGAAAATGGTAACTCGAAACTAGGAAAGAGGAGGTAAGTCAATAGTTTGTTTCTGTTTATTTGTCATTGCTTTTTATGTTTGCCAATTTGATATAGTAGTAATAATATTATTATCTCGAAAAAAAATGACGCATTTTACGTCCCGCAATTTTCTTTTGATACAGTAGTATTTCTGACCATCGTACTTTTCGTAAAATTACATTTTCATCAAAACAGAAAGGAGTGAAGTTTGTTTATCATGTTTTCAACAAATGTCTTTTTAAATTAGAAGCATCATCATTTTCTTTTCTTTTTTGCAGATAAAAAAACTGACAACGTATTTGGACATGTCAAAGAGATCGCTGTTGACGTTGGTGTCCACCATGACACCATTTCGCACCCAAGTAAGTATCTATTTTATAACATGCCTTTAACCACTTACCCGGTGCCGCTTGAAGATTTGTGAGCATACTTTGATTGTGTTGCGGGTTAACTGTCTGAGTTATCATGTTTCATTGTGTTATGCTTCTGAGTTAACATTGTGCAGTTATTCCTTTTTTCACATCTTTTAAATAGAATATTTTTTTCTTATCGTCTTTTCTTTTTATTTTTAGCAAAACCAAATGATGGAAATGCTTCAAAACATGAAAGAGAAGGAAAGCACATGTATAATGTCTATCGGATATGTGTTTGTAGTTTTAACATGGGCTTGTAAAACCTTTCTTCACCTGGTCTATGCTACGTTATGCGACAATAACTTATATCACGTGATTGCAAAACCTTGCTACATTGTGCACCGATCATCGCTTACCCACTCCCCGCACACACATCCAGGCTTTACTGCGGGGGTTGGACTTGCTCATGTGTCTTCGCAGTGCCTTCGATCTATTTGCATGTCGCTATTTGAGCAAAGATATTCTTTGGCTCGCAGGTGAGCCATGATGCATTATTTTAACATTTTATGTTGACCTGTCGTGTATTTGACCATTCTGTTTTAACAACGGTTTAAATTTCCTGACAAGTAACTTCAGAATAGTTTACTTGTGAAGCGTGAAACTGATAATACCTTTTTTTTTTTTTTTTTTTTTTTTCAGCTTACTCCTGTGTCAAGTCGACCCTATCGTGGGCCCATTGCGGTAGCACCTTCAACTCTAAGTGCACCTCCACTTAGCCTCCTGCCTCAAAAAGAGGCAGACCAGCAGTTACGATGTGTAAGTTTGGAATAATATTGTAACACGTATGAGGGCTAGGCTATCACCACAGCGAATGATAAGAACACAAATAGCTATAGTACGCATGCTTTTTTTTTTTTTTTTTTTTTTTTTTTTTTTTTTTCAAACATTTTGGACTAGTCTAATTTGTAACAGAAACAACTGCCTACTGAATTAACAACAGTATAAAATATCACAAAAACATGACTATTTCTTTCAAAAAATATAATTTGTATGTATAACAACATAGCGGCGCCATGAGAAAACTGGTTGTTGGCTTGTGCTGAACCAAAGCCACAGATCAGCTGCACGATTATTCGGCAGCTGATCAATGCCTTTGCTTTGCTTCACGGATATTGCAATTCTTTGCTTTGCTTCACGGATAGTGCAATTCTTTTTCTTCTATCTGCAAAATTGTAAGCGTCTCGTCATCTTTTATAACTGCACATGCCGGTTTGTGTTTATCTTGGTAGTAAGCATCAAAGACTGGTTTTCTCGCGTCGCGGCTCATATAGTTTATAATAGTTTATTGTCCACTAGTGGTGAAAACGTGTTAACTAGCCTATTAATTATCGTTATGCACCAGTCATTGGCTACTAGTATAGTATTTAATTAGCTTTTGCTCAATACAGAATCCAGTTCCATGTTTTGATACATTTTGGTCTAGTAGCATGAGATGGTCCATCAAATCGGTGCCAGGCTAGATGCACCACAAAATGTACTATCTAATCTGACAGATTAATACACACATTATAGACTGACTTCAAGTAAAAATAATGGCAAGGAATTGGCACAATCAGTAGCAAAGACCTGCCCTAAAATGTGAGAAAAACAAATTGAAATGTATCCTGATAATGCCTGTAGAAAATAAGACTTTCCAAGTGACAGTTCTTTCCTAAAATATAGCCACTCTGGAACCTAAACCTAACAAGCAAATGCCTCATTGAAAATGACACGAAACCAATCACCACAGACAACCACAAAAATGAAGTTAACAAAGTAACACCTTGGAACGGTCAGCATTTTAAGTTATTTTACACCAATTAACATTTTTGTTAGCATTATATGCTGGAAATGCTTACAAGGGCCCCTATGCAAACTGCCTCCTTCAGTTGGTCATTTAGTATGTTATGTCTAGTCTGTATGCTTAAACATTGTTTCAATATCATTACAGCATTTCCAGCTCATAGCTGTAGATGAAAATGTCCTCCAAGTGGCCAATATTTATCGTAATGATATTTTGGCTTATCCACTAGACGTCGACTTGAATAGGGGTTATAGGCATGCTGCCTACAGGCAGTTTGTTATGTGGTAAATAGTTATATGTGGATATTTATAGAAACATGCAAGTGAAAGTGTGTCGTCGTGTACATATATGGAAATTCTATAAACTTCTAGTTGAACGTGTTCACCGCACTGGACTGCACTGACATCATGGATAGAAAGACACGGAATTATTGGACAATATTCTCAGGAACCGACCACTGTATAAGATGCAACAATTCTGGTAACTTAGATCGAAACCTTACAAGCCATAAATCAACGAAAATTCAGGAGAACAATTAAACCATAAAAATCCAGGTGTGAGAACTAATTGGATAATTGGAAAAGATTTGCCGAAATAGTTAATTCATATCAGGTCATAAACAATCAGATCAAAAGGTGCTAATGAAAATGGAACTGCACAAAAAGTATGCAAACCTCCAGGCTTTTCAAAACTTCCAAAACCTTCAAACAATGAAGTGGTATTTTCCAAGCCTTGAGTTCACGATGGAAGAACAGTTCCAGGAAGATTGGGATACAGAGTGCGATATTTGCTTGGATAGGAATGACTTCTTTGTGTTAAAACATTGCGTGTGTAGCACCATGGTGTGCATGGAGTGTTATTATGCTATCCTAGCAACTAAGGGCGCTTATTCATGTCCTGGTTGTAGGGACGTGCCGCCACCGGTGGAAAAACTCACTGAGACACAAATCGTTGTTGCCAGATGGAACTGGATTCGTGCCTTCGACGAACAGGAGGGGGCACAAGTGGTAAAAGGTGTATTGACTGGATCTCGGGTCGACGATCGACGAGCCGTTCAGGAGCTGCTGAACACCGGTCCGTTTACGTGGAACAGGGGGGGCTGGTGTTTGTTTGGACAGGGAGGCAGCCCGAGTTTTCGTTGGGTGCCAGCTCCACTACCTGTCACAAACAACATTTTGGACAATCCAAAACCAGGAGCGTGACCAGAGCGAGAGTGATTCAGACTACGACGAGGCAGCAATGGAGACAGAATTAGATATTTTTACCAACCGGAATATCGTGAGTAGGGAAGCCCACACTCAATTTAAGCCCGACGTCAGGGACGTATACATAAAAGACTTCGCTTGGCTGGACTTAGTAAGTCAAACAACGAACGTTCATATAGAGCATTTCAGAAACACTGGCTACGAAATACGTATCGGTAAATACCCAGTAGACGGATTTTGTTCACAGACTAGAACCGTATATCAATTTCACGGGTGTTACCATCACGGACATTCGTGCGCCATGACGGTCACCGTGAAAAATAAAGATTGGCATGGAAGCAGCACACTTCCAAAGTGAACTAAACCAAGGCTTTGGTGGTGCAACAGTATCATGATGATAATGGTTATATAGGAATGCAGAAAACTAGGGATGTAAACGAATGCCGAAATTGGTATTCAAATATTCGCATAGGATATTCGAATATATTCGAATATTCGAATGATATACACATCTATGCCCAATAACGTGACCCATTACGATGCCTTACTTGGTGGTACATGTATTGAAATATGAGGTACATGTATATGCATGGTATCGTATCTGGGCTATACCAATGGCGCCATGTAAGAAAATCAACAAATTTTGCACAGAAACCTAGACAATCTGGAAGTGTTTAATAATGACAAATCTCTGGGGTTCTGTCTGAGAAAGCAACGACACGCCATTATTGTCAAGCCAAGATTAAGTTCTGCATGCATGTCGTTGATACCCGCCACCAAGAATGCTTAGGGTCTATTGTAATCGTGTGGCCTACATGTACTTTGTGAAAGGTCTCTTGTGACTGTGTTGTTCCTAAAGGATTGAGTTGTCAATCTATCCAGCCATCTTAAGTTTTCACATGACACAGCTCAAATTGTAGGACTTTCACACCTTAAAAACATTTATTGAAAGCAAGCAATGCTTTCTTCTCAACTTGAATCAACAAAGTGTCACTTGAATCAACAAAGTTTCAAACTGTTAATTGAGCCATCTCAATTTGCAAGTATGTTAAAATGTTGACCATCTTGAATTACACAACAGACACGCAGGATTACTGGTCATATTACTATTCGACCTTTGGTCTTAAATTTGAGTCCTCCTTTAAACTGATACATATCAATGTTGCAGGTTAGAAAATTATGCGAATATTCGAATCCAGAAATTGCATTCGAATATTCGTATGAAATGCGAATATTCGAAAATTCGAATATTCGTTGACATAAGTATAAAAATAAATCAGCTATGAGAGGTGCCCAATTTGTACCCATCGGAATTCCAACAATTTGTCTGTATAACTTGGTCCCAAATCTAATATAAATATTACCAAGGAGATAGGACAAGGCGTCGCACACATTCTGACATGACCAAAGTGTATACCGACTTTGGTCAGAGGAAGTGAAAAAAGCCTTTCTGTCATTACATGCCAAATAAAGTGAACCATAGTTTTTAATGCCCTTTTGAAGGTCCACTCTATCAAATCCAGAAGTTTTTATTTTATAAGATTATGTGGTAATGTTGTATACAGAGTAGAAAAATCATATGTGGACAAGCTGGTAAAGACGCTTTTAAGTGAGGGCCTTTCGGGACCTGAATTTTATGGTGACTAAGAAACTTATAGGAAGTAATGATTTTTCTTTTCAGTTCAGAAAAATCATAACACGTTACAGACCAATAGGTTATAACTTGAATGTTATGCGACAGTCTGCATGCTTAGTTTTTAACCCAATCATGGTTGATAACTACGCTGCCTTCTTCAATTGCATGCCGGTGGGTCGGGCGTCAGACTCTATGATGGTCCCGACTTAAAGCTATTCATTTTATTTGGTTGGGGCCGGAGCTTCTTGTCTGTAACTGGGCCCACCGGTGTCCAACTGGTGTTTTTCTTTTGCTCCGGAGTTAGTATGTTATTCGGCGCCCAGGGATTTCCATCGTCGGGCAGCTTACTCAATCTGTGAGTCCTGGTTTTTGATTCATCAGGATGTTTATCGTGATTTATTTGTTGTTCTTGATGATTCATTGACTAGTTAGAGATTCACCACGAAGACCAAAGAACTAACTATGTAACAGTTATGAACCACTGCAGAAGCTGAGGGTGAGGTTATGGCCATGTAAAACCGGTTTAAGCCCCCCCCCCAGTTATAGTTATTTATAACTGACCGTTCCAAGGCGGTACTACTGTTGTGGATCACACTTATCCAAGTTATTCCAATTACGAGTTTCATGTTGCATGACTTTGTGGCCACCCGAGTATAATTTGGCTGTTCACTTAGCCCTCTGCAGTTTACTTGTTCTGTCCAAGGTAGCACTATGACCACCTAATACCTTCAATAGCTGCTCACCCTGCTTTCCATTATTCACGTTAAACGTTGGTACCTATGTTTAGCGTTTTCTTAATGCGATTTTTCTTATTTCTTGTATATCACTGAACCACTGCAGAGGCTGAGGGCGAGGTTATGGCCATGTAAAACCGGTTTAAGCCCGCCAGTAACTTTGTGTTACTGATCGTTCCAAGGCGATACTTCTGTGGTGGTTCTTTTTGTTTTATGTCTTGGTGTTTAATTTTTTTGTGCTGTTGGCTCCTTATGTATGTTTTCATATTTTTAGTTAAGTAGTTTATGTAACTGAGTGGCCACCTATTGGGAAAATAGCTGCTCACTCGGCTTACGATATGTTTTCATGGTATAAGTACCTGGTTGTTAATTTAGTTTTTTCCCACCTCGGTTTTTTGAGTGGGAATCTTTTTCTGATTGCGCCTTTTCCTGATCTTTGCCTACTTGTATTTTTTTAGCTTGTTTGAATGTCTAAATTAGCCATTTTTACTATAAATATTTGAATGTCAATCTGACAAGTGATTGCTAAAATACCTTAATGACATTGTTCTATAGCTCTATTAACCTTTGGTTATGAAGTGATAATTGTTATTTACATATTTTGTTGTTTAATAACACCAGAGGTATGTTAGACCCTCAATTGATAAGACATTCCAGACAATTCTGAATATCACAAGTATATGAATCAAACTAGGCTTCCTTGATTGGTCGTCTGTTAACTGTCATTCAAATATAAGGGTTGTTCTTGAAAGTATTTCCTAAATTCAGTTGGCTTTCTAAATCATGTGACTGTTTTCATTGGTTTACAAATAATTTCAGTCATGTGACTTTTAGTATAAGACATGGTGCATGCTTCAGAATATGGAGTAGTTGTGGTTTTACACTAATGAAATTAGTATTTGAGTTGTTTTGGAAATGGGATACTAACCGGGTTTAAACTAATAAAAATGTTGATTTTTTATATTTGTAAATCTATAACTTTTCCCATGAATACGTTACTATTTTGGCTATTCAAAAGCTAATGGTTGAATTTGTAGTAAAAACATTCAACTTTTAAGTTCCTCATATAAAAACATGTATGGATATAGGATACGAATATTCAATGTAAATTTTGTTTTAATTTTTTTAAATAGCACATTCGCTAGCCTCTGCTCTTGCTCTTTTGCATGCATACCCGCTCCCTTATACAGAGACTAACAGCCTAATGAGTCCCCTCTTTTCAATACTTGAAGTGAATGTCTTAATTGTCTGCTATTGACATAAGTAGTTTAAAACAAGTCTGAGTCATCAAATCACGTACTGGGTATTTGCTTTGCAATTTCTTCTCACTTTCTAGTAATGTTAATGTAAGTTAACCATTTTTTTTTTTTTTTTTTTTTTTTTTGTTTGTTTTGTTAAACGGGAAAGACCCCTGACTTGCAATTTGATTGACTATCCCTACCTATTCAGGCTATAAATATCCACAGAAATGCTTTCATGCTCATACACGCACAGACTTGTCTCAGCTTGTTCTTACGTTCAATCTATGGATACTGTCATTGCATCAAGATGTATTGACTTTCTTACTCAAATAAAGCACCAAAGAGTGACCAAATTTGAACTGAAAAAAAAAGAGTCTGAAAATGCAGATTCGCTCTCTTCAAAGAGAGCTAGCACTGGCCCACCAAACAATGTCGAAGATAGTGGGTCAGAATAGGGTGTATAGAGATTGCATTGACCTACACACCCTAAGACGTCAAACTGATGCTCAACGAAAGCGCAACAGGGCGATTATAGATGCGCAGGGAGTAGTAATCAGGGGCATCTCCCTCAGATAACCTCAAATATATTTTCAACAAATGATTTAAGTTCCTGATTTATAAAGTCATATGCATATCTAGTTCTAATGTTTATCTCTTTATACCATATGGTAAAATTACCAATTGGTAAAAGACAGACAAGCAAGTACCTACATGTATTTATGCATTCCAACTTTAAATAAATTTAAAGTGTTGTATTTCTTATTCACAGGGAGGTGATGGCAGCGATAGTGATCTCGATGATTATGTAGATTGAGGAGGAGGACGAATAGGGCCTTGCGGTTTTACGAAAATGCAACAGGGAGCTTGTTGATGCGCTCGAGACGAGGAACTGCAGGCGGACCAGCAACAGGAGAAGCAGGACCACCAAATGATTTAAGCCTTGGCACTTTGCTGAGACCTCTAATTTCTCATTATCAATGTGTTCGAAATCATCGTGTGCTATCTTTTTACGTTTCTCTAGCGGTTTGTAGTGGATAGCTCAAACAAGACTCAGGGTTTCGAATATGGTTAATATTTTGGATGACTTGCTGCTCTTAAGCCCTCCGATTTCCCTACTTTGTAATACTTATTTCGACAACTTCATGTTATTGTGCATCTATGGGAATCCATATCAAAGAAGAAAAAACAGAAAGGACGTGTACCGATAAAGCTATAAGCCTGTTGGCTGATTACAAACTGAAGGCCTCACGGCTTGAGGAAGAAAATGGTCTCTTAAAGGCCGAACTCGAAACTAGGAAAGAGGAGGCAAGTCAATAGTTTGTTTCTGTTTATTTGTCATTGCTTTTTATGTTTGCCAATTTGATATGGTAGTAATAATATTATTATCTCGAAAAAAATGACGCAGTTTACGTCTCGCAATTTTCTTTTTGATACGGTAGTATTTCTGACCATCGTACTTTTCGTGAAATTACATTTTCATCAAAACAGAAAGGAGTGAAGTTTGTTTATCATGTTTTCAACAAATGTCTTTTGAAATTAGAAGCATCATCATTTTCTGTCTTTTTTGCAGATAAAAAAACTGACAACGTATTTGGACATGTCACAGAGATCGCTGTTGACGTTGGTGTCCACCATGCATTTCGCACCCAAGTAAGTATCTATTTTATATCATGCCTTTAACCACTTACCCGGTGCCGCTTAAAGATAGATTTTGTGAGCATACTTTGATTGTGTTGCGGGTTAACTGTCTGAGCTATCATGTTTCATTGTGTTATGCTTCTGGGTTAACATTGTGCAGTTATTCCTTTTTTCACATCTTTTCAATAGAATATTTTTTTTCTTATCGTCTTTTCTTTTTATTTTTAGCAAAACCAAATGATGGAAATGCTTCAAAACATGAAAGAGAAGGTAAGCACATGTATAATGTCTATCGGAGATGTGTTTGTAGTTTTAACATAGGCTTGTAAAACCTTTCTTCACCTGGTCTGTGCTACGTTATGCGACAATAACTTATATCACGTGATTGCAAAACCTTGCTACATTGTGCACCGATCATCGCTTACCCACTCCCCGCACACACATCCGGGATTTACTGCGGGGATTGGACTTGATCATGTGTCTTCGCAGTGCCGTCGATCTATTTGCATGTCGCTATTTGAGCAAAGATATTCTTTGGCTTGCAGGTAAGCCATGGTGCATTATTTGAACATTTTATGTTGACCTGTCGTGTATTTGACCATTCTGTTTTAACAACGGTTTAAATTTCCTGACAAGTAACTTCAGAATAGTTTACTTGTGAAGCGTGAAACTGATAATACCATTTTTTTATATTTTTTTTCAGCTTACTCCTGTGTCAAGTCGACCCTATCGTGGGCCCATTGCGGTAGCACCTTCAACTCTAAGTGCACCTCCACTTAGCCTCCTGCCTCAGAAGAGGCAGACCAGCAGTTACGATGTGTAAGTTTGGAATAATATTGTAACACGTATGAGGGCTAGGCTATCACCGCAGCGAATGATAAGAACACAAATAGCTATAGTACGCATGCTTTTTTTTTTTTTTTTTTTTTTTTGTTCAAACATTTTGGACTAGTCTAATTTGTAACAGAAACAACTGCCTACTGAATTAACAACAGTATAAAATATCACAAAAACATGACTATTTCTTTCAAAAAATATAATTTGTATGTATAACAACATAGCGGCGCCATGAGAAAACTGGTTGTTGGCTTGTGCTGAACTAAAGTCACAGATCAGCTGCACGATTATTCGGCAGCTGCTTTGCTTCACGGATAGTGCAATTCTTTTTCTTCTATCTCCAAAATTGTAAGCGTCTCGCCATCTTTTATAACTGCACATGCCGGTTTGTGTTTATCTTGGTAGTAAGCCCCAAAGACTGGTATTTTCGCGTCGCGGCTCATATAGTTTATAATAGTTTATTGTCCACTAGTGGTGAAAACGTGTTAACTAGCCTATTAATTATCGTTATGCACCAGTCATTGGCTACTAGTATAGTATTTAATTAGCTTTTGCTCAATACAGAATCCAGTTCCATGTTTTGATACATTTTGGTCTAGTAGCATGAGATGGTCCATTAAATCGGTGCCAGGCTAGATGTACCACAAAATGTACTATCTAATCTGACAGATTAATACACACATTATAGACTGACTTCAAGTAAAAATAATGGCAAGGAATTGGCACAATCAGTAGCAAACACCTGCCCTAAAATGAATTTAATGTGAGAAAAACAAATTGAAATGTATCCTGATAATGCCTGTAGAACATAAGACTTTCCAAGTGACAGTTCTTTCCTAAAATATAGCCACTCTGGAACCTAAACCTAACAAGCAAGTGCCTCGTTGAAAATGACACGAAACCAATCACCACAGAGAACCACAAAAATGAAGTTAACAAAGTAACACCTTGGAACGGTCAACATTTTAAGTTATTTTACACCAAATAACATTTTTGTTAGCATTATATGCTGGAAATGCTTACAAGGGCCCCTATGCAAACTGCCTCCTTCAGTTGGTCATTTAGTATGTCATGTCTAGTCTGTATGCTTAAACATTGTTTCAATATCATTACAGCATTTCCAGCTCATAGCTGTAGATGAAAATGTCCTCCAAGTGGCCAATATTTATCGTAATGATATTTTGGCTTATCCACTAGACGTCGACTTGAATAGGGGTTATAGGCATGCTGCCTACAGGCAGTTTGTTATGTGGTAAATAGTTATATGTGGATATTTATAGAAACATGCAAGGGAAAGTGTGCCGTCGTGTACATATATGGAAATTTTATAAACTTCTAGTTGAACGTGTTCACCGCACTAGACTGCACTGACACCATGGATAGAAAGACACGGAATTATTGGACAATATTCTCAGGAACCGACCACTGTATAAGATGCAACAATTTTGGTAACTTAGGTCGAAACCTTACAAACCATAAAGCAACGAAAATTCAGGAGAACAATTAAACCATAAAAGTCCAGGTGTGAGAACTTATTGGATAATTGGAAAAGATTAGCCGAAATAGTTAATTCATATCAGGTCATAAACAATCAGATCAAAAGGTGCTAATGAAAATGGAACGGCACAAAAAGTATGCAAACCTCCAGGCTTTTCAAAACTTCCAAAACCTTCAAACAATGAAGTGGTATTTTCCAAGCCTTGAGTTCACGATGGAAGAACAGTTCCAGGAAGATTGGGACACAGAGTGCGATATTTGCTTGGATAGGAATGACTTCTTTGTGTTAAAACATTGCGTGTGTAGCACCATGGTGTGCATGGAGTGTTATTATGCTATCCAAGCAACTAAGGGCGCTTATTTATGTCCTGGTTGTAGGGACGTGCCGCCACCTGTGGAAAAACTCACTGAGGCACAAATCGTTGTTGCCAGATGGAACTGGATTCGTGCCTTCGACGAACAGGAGGGGGCACAACTGGTAAAAGGTGTATTGACTGGATCTCGGGTCGACGATCGACGAGCCGTTCAGGAGCTGCTGAACACCGGTCCGTTTACGTGGAACAGGGGGGCTGGTGTTTGTTTGGACAGGGAGGCAGCCCGAGTTTTCGTTGGGTGCCAGCTCCACCGCCTGTCACAAACAACATTTTGGACAATCCAAAACCAGGAGCGTGACCAGAGCGAAAGTGATTCAGACTACGACGAGGCAGCAATGGAGACAGTGCCATCAGTTAACGTTTAGGGACAGTGAATAAAAATAATTGTTAGATCCTTTGGAAGCAGTAAGAATACAAAGGTAGAAGATGGGCCATATTGTACAATTTCGGGTAATGAACCTTCATCAGTGACCCTTTATAAAACTGGCAGCGAAAGCCAGACATTTTGCTGCAATTACAAGAATTTACATCTGTGTAGTCTAAATCAAAGACTCAAATTCCCAAAGGGGCCAAATAATCAAAATACTGTTAAGAAGATGATTCTTAACATATAAAAAATTGAAATACTTCATATATATTCACTGATCCCAAAGGATCAAAAGAAAAATATAATCTGCACTATGGATGATGTACGGGGAGACTTTTTAGGGCCGCCACACGGCACAACACCAGCTGCAGTAATAGCAAATAAAAATAATTGTTAGATCCTTTGGAAGCAGTAAGAATACAAAGGTAGAAGATGGGCCATATTGTACAATTTCGGGTAATGAACCTTCATCAGTGACCCTTTATAAAACTGGCAGCGAAAGCCAGACATTTTGCTGCAATTACAAGAATTTACATCTGTGTAGTCTAAATCAAAGACTCAAATTCCCAAAGGGGCCAAATAATCAAAATACTGTTAAGAAGATGATTCTTAACATATAAAAAATTGAAATACTTCATATATATTCACTGATCCCAAAGGATAACAATCGACATAAACATTCGACGACATAAAAATTGTATAGAAAGTTAACAATCGACATAAACATTCGACGACATAAAAATTGTATAGAAATAAATCAAAAGTAGTGACACTAGGTATTTTAGTGGACTCAGTACATTGTGCATGGAATATTACTTATATGTGCACCGCAGGATTGGTTGTGTTAATATTTTGGAAATTCATACCATGTAAGTTAAAATTGTCATTTAAGTTAATAATTTGTTAAAGTTGTAAATTCAAACTACATTGATTTTGATGGGTTGAGGGACGGAATGATATTTTATCTAATAAGAATCTCACAAAATATCCTTTGGTATAGGAGCAGTGTTCCGTAATGCATGTTAGCCAATTGAATTTCCTGATCATTTTCTTTTTATAACACTTTGATACTTTTTCGTTAAATAAGCATGTACTTTTGGAATTAGGACAATTGCTTTGTTTACTCTTTGGATGACGTCCTTGTGGCTCTGACGTAGTAGTGATAACGAGAGATGGGTGGATAGGTATATAGATTCATTAGCTTGTTTTCCCAGAATTAAAGAGGTTAATTGCTTTGTTTACTCTTTGGTGTGACGTACTCTAGACAATGCTGTCAGGTATATTCCAATAAATTAGATAAGGTACAGGTAGCAAACAAACAACTACGTCATTCAATTGTCGTCATAAGCTTACTAAACAACTTCGCAGTTTCAGAGTTAAAAATAGGTCTTTGGGCGAGTGTATAAAAGGGTAGGCGAGGATCTGAGAGAGGGAATGTGTGGCAGAGATTGTATTAACGTTGTCTAGCATGTAACTAAAGTCTTGTCAGTGCGGGAATAAATGATGGCATGGGACTGAACGGCCTGCGGTGCTTAAATGAGACACATTAAAGGAACATAGTATATGGACACGTATGACTTAGTCAGTGGTAGAGCTAACTTTTTTAGAGGGCAGGGTGCCATAGGCTTGTCAGGGCATTTGCGACGCGTGATTTCTCTTCAAGAGGGCAGACGCTTTTAATGTGTTGAACTGTTCATGTCTAATAACCGTCTTTGTATCTGTTAGCAAGAAGCAGCAGGGTTTGTTTTTGTGATACATAAGAGATCATAAGCTTGTGAGGCTGTATTCAAGCATTTAATTATATTTTGAATCATTTTCTTGTAGGTAGCAACATGAGAATCAAATCCTCCTATATTTTGTACTTTTATTCAAAACAAATCTCTGACAGTCAATGACACAGAAATAAAACATATATTACATCAACAGTAACAATACTCAGAATATGAATGCTTGCATAATGTTACCCAGTACTGGTGACAGGTCTGTAGCAAGAAAGCATTTGCTCTGTCCCAATATGACTGAAATAATGTTACCCAGTACCTGTCTGTAGCAAGAAAGCATTTGCTCTGTCCCAATATGACTGAAATAATGTTACCCAGTACTGGTCAGTAGCCGGGTCTGTAGCAAGAAAGCATTTGCTCTGTCCCAATATGACTGAAATAATGTTACCCAGTACCGGTCTGTAGCAAGAAAGCATTTGCTCTGTCCCAAAATGACTGAAAAAATGTTGCCTGGGATGCAACAGAATGACCTCCCCCCCCCCTCTCTCCCTTCTTACCACTGATTTTTTTTAAACCATAATTTATTATGTCTGACAAGTCAGAAGTGTATCAACAATAATCATGTAAAATGACTTCATACATGATTCTGCTGTTTTCTTCAGTGATTTGAATCGTTTGTCTCTTGTAGGCATCTTTCTCTCTTTATGTCAACCTCTATAAATCTCTGCCTTATTCAACTGTGTGTATTGAAATCAAATCAATATCAATAATAGTTTATCAGGCCAGTGTACAGGTGTTTACTGCAGTAGTAGTATTCTAAAAATAGATTAACTGGCCTTGGAGTAATTATTGACACATATTATCGGTAAAATTAACACAGCGTGACGCAGTGAATAGGGATTAACAGGAGCCAATTTAAAGGTAATTTGGGGCAAATTAAGGACAGGGGCGTCTTACGGGATAAAAATAGGGCAGGGCGGGCAAGGCTATTATGGCAATGAAGGCAGGGCGTCCCCCCCTTCTGCGCCCATTTAGCTCTACCACTGACTTAGTTATTCATTGTTACCCAAGCCACCCGGGCAGTGGTCACTGCGTGGTCATTACATAACATAGGGGCCCTTGATTGAAACCACGACTCCTGAATACAAAACAGCGACGAGAAGCTTTGCTATTAGACACCAGAGGCTTCCGCATTGTATTTGTATCCTGAGGAAGCTAGCATGGGATAGTCGCTAGAATTGAGTGACCTTCCCGATTCCCCACATTTTTGTACCCTATAACTACCATGTAACATCTATCTTTTAAACTGGGCATGTGTAACAGGCATACAGTGCATGTGAAATGTACATTCGATTTTGTCGAGTATTTTTTTAAATTTACAAGCAATGGAACACAACTTTGGTTTATTTGTTGAGTGGTTGCAACACAATTGGGTGACCGGTTTTTTAGAAGGAGTACGAGTACGTATATATAGCGGGCGAACATTTGCATTAAAATGCGCATACTATAGTTCGACAAACATAGTTTCTGTGTCATATCAATTTACCAACGATGAAAAAAATTAAGATGGCGCCCATAATGGCCACCAAACCTCGTTATTATAAGTACTCGTGTTTGGTGCCAAGGATACGACATAACTACTACAGGTAGTTCAATTTTCAAAATGCCAGCGGTGCAAGACGTCCTGGTCCGGAAAGGCCACCCATAAACCCAATTTTGTGGCGACCCATAGCGTATGTTCTAAATGCATTGACCGGCCAGCGATGTCGAGGTCCACAAGTCTGGATTGTGGTAGTTGATGCTCCCGATGTTACGAAGAAGATGGCGAGGCTTTCTATTTGAGCGGAATTTTGACAATTTCTTACTTAACATGCTTGTACATCCTCATGTATTTGCATGACACTTGTGTCAAAATGGTCAAGTCCCTATGGACGAAGACTAACAGCTTTCATTGTTTTATAACCGTGATTATTTGATGCAAGGAAAGACCTTATAGAATCTTGGTGATTTCAGCATTTCCTTGGGATCTAGCATCAACCCCGGGTCGGAATTCCAACCAAGCACTTTGGGGGTAGCGGCCTCGGCCGGGTCACGTTGGCCCAAGGTCGAACAGCCGGAAGGGACAGGGATAAGACCTTCGGGAAATGAAACAATACTTTTCGAATACCAGAGCATGATGAGTGTCAACCTTTGCTGTGAGGTTTTAGTGCTTAAGAAATGCTATGCTGTAAAAAAATCGTTATGCTCGGAGAAAACATTGGAAATATAGACGCTGTGAAGAAAATTAGTAGAAGACCTAGTTAGATGTGTTGTGTTTAAATGTTTTGATGTGTAAAATATATTTGTGTCACAGTAGTAAGATATTATTTTTTTATTCAGTTTAACGTCCCTTTCAAGATTTCAGCTCATATGAGACGGGCCAATCAGTTGTTAGGGCGAAAACGGGAGAACTCCGAGAAAAACCACCTGGCACACCCGCAAGCAGAACTTGGCTTGTCTCACATGTGGCCAGAGCGGGGCTCGAAACCACACCAGACACAGCGGTGAGATGATCGAATGGTTAAGTGCGATAATGAAATATCAGCCCCCTTAACCACTCGACCACGGGGGCCGCCTATGATATTATTTATTATTTCTTATATATTGTATGTAAAGATTTTAAATTTTAATATTTCCGGATAGTAGATGCTACCGATGTGACGAAGAAGATGGCGAGACTTTCTATTTTAGCCGAATTTTGACAATTTCTTTCTTAACATGCCTGTACATCCTCGTGTATTTGCATGACACTTGTGTCAAAATGGCAAAGTCCCGAAGGACGAAGACAAACGCCTTTCATGGTTTTATAACCGTGATTATTTGATGCATTGCATTTTGTCTTACTCGGACAGCCAATATTACGAAAATAATCGCAAAATCACAACTACCAAATATATGGGCATGCCCATTGGAAAGATTGGGGTAACAAATTTACGAAGAACTAACTAAATGTTATGAACCACTGCAGTAGCTGAGGGTGAGGTTACGGCCGTGTAAAATCGATTTAAACCCGCCAGTAACTTTGTGTTACTGATCGTTCCAAGTCGATACTTCTGTGGTAGTTCTTTTTGTTTTATGTCTTGGTGTTTAAAATATTTTTGTGCTGTTGGCGCCTTATGTATGTTTGCATATTTTTAGTTAAGTTAAGGTAACTGAGTGGCCACCTATTGGGAAAATAGCTGCTCATTCGGCTTACGAAATGTTTTCATGGTATAAGTACCTGATTGTTAGTTTGGTTTTTTCCCACCTTGGTTTTTGGAGTGGGAGTCTTTTTCTGATTGCGCCTTTTCCTGATCTTTGCTTACTTGTACTTTTTTTTAATGGCACCTCAAGTTATGATTTATTTACAAACAAGAACCATATGGAATCTTGGTGATTTCAGCATTTCCTTGGGTCCCGGTAGGGACAGGAATAAGACCTTCGGGAAATGAGACAATACTGTTAGAATATTAAAGTATGATGAGTGTCAACCTTTGCCGTGAGGTTTTAGTGTTTACGAAATGTTATACTGTAAGAAAATAAGAACTGTTATGCTGTGAGAAAAACGCTATGCTGAGAGAAAACATGGGAAATATAGACGCTGCGAAGAAAAGTAGTAGAGGACATTGTTAGATGTGTTGTGTTTAAATTTTTTGATGTGTAAAGGGATTTGTGCCACAGCAGTAAGATACTTTTGTTTGCATTGTCTTAAATAAATAAAAGTTTTAACTTTTAATTTTTCCGAATTCGTGGACCACTAGGTGCAAGAATCGCCCCTTGCCCTTTATTTATAGGTCAGCTTACATAGCAAGTTTGAGTTGCCTCATTTTTGCGCTAGATAAAGATCGGAGTTGTTGCTTTCGAAGACAAAAAATATAAAGGCTTAATCCATTTGAAGCAGTGAAAACGTTCAAAGGGGTGTATTATGGCCCATGTTGCGCACTTTCGGGTATTGAACCCTCATCAGTGACCCTTTATAAACCGGCCACGATAGCCAGATAAATATACTGCAATTTCAAACATTTACACAAGTTTATTTTAAACCAAAGACACATGCCTAAACGGGATCAAATAACTTAAACAATGTTTAGAAGATGGCTCTTGACGTCCAATCTTTATAACACAGTTTTTCTGGGTCACAGAGTTACAGAGCATATAAATACTATCATCGCCATTTGTAAGCCAGTGCGTCTTTAGCAATCATTGCGAAAGTTTTAATGCATTAAGTACTACCACGGGAAGGTTGGTGGAAGTAAGGTTCTACTTTGGTGGGAGATACGAATCTACCATCTGTAATCAGCACTCAGCAGACACAATGAATACTGTAATAGACATACCAATAGAAAGTCCAGAGGATATGTATTAATTAACATGTGTAAGTGTTTAAGGTTTTACCGTGTGCATTCAAGCCATTGTTTTAAAGAAACTTGTAGTCTTTCAATTTGCTTGTCGGTAAAATAACCTAAATGGCTAATGTATTTTTCTTATAAAATCGTCACATGTTATACTATTGTTAGACCCATATATAAAGTATAAGACTTAGAATTTAACTGACAAATTTTATAGAGAGATGTATTTCAATTTGTAGTTTGGGTTCTCGTGTAGTTTTGGCGCGTGGTTAAGTTTGACCGTTATTTGACCGCTAAGATTTAGTTAAAATAAAAGGACTAGTTGTAGCGGTGTATTTATATGAGATTCAATGACACTGGCTAAAACACCGCTTGGTGTTATCGGCACGACCGTCGTGCGGACAAGCGGCGTTATCCGCACGACAGGGAAATCGATATCCAAATGTTAATTAAAAATGTCTAGAAATGGATACATTTAAAGTTGATAAATATATTACACTGGCTTCAAAACTGAAACAGAATATTACACATGCAGGATTTTTTTACTTTTTAATTAATGCTGAAATTGGCTTACCTGTGAATTTACCTGTAAAAATCAGTCATGCGTATGCGTAAATCAGTGAGAAAGTAATTATCGTAACCTAAATATTTAAAGAATGTGGTAATCCAACAGAATAAACAGCCTTTGATTCTAACAATGAAGTAAATGGAAACATTTCAGTTACATAATTAAAATAATTGCAATGATTATATTTTTCTCCTCTGCTGTGATTCAGTTTACATCAGCTGGATAAATCAAACCAAACTAGTTTTCTTAGTCATAATTAACAAAAATGTTAATTTCGAATGTATTTCTATATTATAGCTAAAACCAAAATTTATTTATTTAATGACAAATTAATAGTTTAATGCATTCGTAAGCTTGTAAGAAAAGCTTATACTCCAGTCGTGCCGATAGCCAATACCTGTAGCATTGGCTATCCGCACGACGGTTGGGCCGATAACACCGCTTATCGGCACGACCGTCGTGCAGATAACGCCGCTTATCGGCACGACCGTCGTGCGGATAGCCTCAGCCAGATTCAATAGGCGTATGAGCTGCTTCTGCCTCCGGGCAAAGCTTTAAATACGCTATTCCATCTGATTACTGGTTAACTACTCAGGTCTTAGTCTGTCAAGGAAATTAACCACGTGCTACGTCTACCCCAGCTAAAGGGAGTAAAGAAATAGATGGGCTGGTTGTGCTTATTCGCTATTGACTGACCATCTGAGTACGTGATTAACCGCTGCCCATGAGAAGTGGGTCAAGTGAAACCATCTATATAGATAAGCGTTTATATTGGAAGCACGTTGGGGGCGTCATGACAAGTCCATTAGATGGAGGCAACGTCCCGACATGACTATAGCTATCAATTCAAACTAAGAAATACGCTTCTGACTGACCATTTGACTGGTTAACCTCTCAGGTCTGAGCCTGCCAAGGAAAAGTAGTTTCACGTCAAGCCTTCCATTTAAGCATGTTGGCTAATACTTCAAGCACTTTTTGTATGTCATGACATCCTTATTTGGGTAAGTGTCCCATTAAATGGAGGCAACGTCTCGACATGGCCATAGAGCTCTAATGACATGGACATTAAACACCAATTTAAACAAACAAAATCGCCAGTTTCAAAACGGATTCAATCATATACTCATCAAAAGAAGTTTTGCACCATTTAGATTTTTTCATATTTTTAAGTGACAGTTTAACTAATAAATTTTAAAGTTAGCTTTTTGAATTTGCACAGTCTGAAAGAGTTTGATAATGTCTGTGATAAGACCAAAAATTGTTGCGGAAACGATTTTAGGAAAAATTGAAAATTCCAATTTTCTGTAAATGCTGAAAATTGGAAAATCGAAAAACTTCCACAAAAAATGACAGAGCATCAAGAACACATTTTTGTTTCCAAATTTACACACAAGAGCTCCAAAGCTAATGATTAAGCCTAAAAACAATTTTAAAAATCTCAAAATTTTAGTAAAAATTCATTTTTTGAAAAAATTGCAATTTTTGAGAAAAAATGATAAATATTGAAAAAAAAATGAGTAAAATCGAAATCCATTTCAATTTTTGATCACTATCGAGATGTTTTGACACCAAAAATTGCCGCCTGTATTCTTTCTGTTAAAGGCAATCTCATGTCAAAGATGTTGCATGAGTACTTTTTTGACATGCAGCTTTTTAAAAATTCTGAATTTGGATGGGTTGAAAACCAGTACCTTCAGTTAAACATTAATGAGTGCTGCATGCTGTGTTTGTAAGACAAACAACCGATTTTATTGGAGAGATGAGTTACTAAGCTTTAGTTTAGTTAAGTTAAGGTAACTGAGTGGCCACCTATTGGGAAAATAGCTGCCCATTCGGCTTACGATTGTTTCTTGGTATAAGTACCTGATTGTTAGTTTGGTTTTTTCCCACCTCGGTTTTTGGAGTGGGAATCTTTTTCTGATTGCGCCTTTTCCTGATCTTTGCCTACTTGTACCTTTTTATCTGAGAATTTAAACAAAATCTCAAAAATCGTTATTTTTGGTCAAAAAAAGTGTTTTTGTAAAAAAAAAAAATCAATTTTTAGTTTTTTGCTTTAAATGATTGCTTTCAGTATCCCGAATGAGGAGGTGAAACGAATTCGGGTTTGAAAGCCCAGAAATAAAGATGTGGGCTTTTTGCTACATCCCAAATTTTGGTGTTTTCAAAAACAAGCATTTTTGCACAGTTTTATTTAATCTTTTTAAGAAAAAAATATTGATTTGACATTTAGGAAGTCCAGCCCTTTAAGATGGTATAAAGTTTTAAAAGTTAATTTGAAAAATATCTATACTAGACATTATTTTAAGATGAGAAAAATATTAACTGGTGCAAAACTTCTTTTGATGAGTATATTTGAAACTTGTCAAGCATTGGCGTTTCGCTGCAGTAACTCATACAAATCAAATGTGGTATGGATCGTCAGCCGCCACCCGGCGAGAGATTAATACCTTTTGATACAGGTAATACAGGCAGAGATAAAGCTACGGTGCAGCTTCTGTCATATTTATTGTCTTGTTGATAATCCCCTAGACACTACCTGTTTGAATTTGACTTAAGTGCAATAAATTAATCACATGTATGTGCAAAGGTATTTATTATGTCCCCCCTCGAAGGGGTGGGGGACATATTGTTTTTGGTGTGGATCCCGGCGTCGGCGTAGCTTTTTGACTGCGCGATATCTCCTGGACCACTGGATGGATTTAGACCAAACTGGCACAGAAACTTCATTTGGACAGCCGAATGGAGTGATTAGATTTCGGTGACCTTGACCTAATTTTCAAGGTCACAAAGGTCAACTGTTTGAACATCCAGGTGTCTCCATTCGTTTCCGCTCTCTAACTTGAGTAGTTTTTGACCGATTTTCTTCAAACTTTGCATATTAGTTGATACCGGCATGGAGTGGTTTGGGATTGTAGATGGGTAAATTTCGTCAAACGACCTTAAGAGTTACGGCCCTTGATTGAGGTTGAAAATTGCATTTTGTTCGTTTCCGCTCTTTAACTTGAAGAGGTTTTGACCGATTTTCTTCAAACTTTGCATATGAGTTGATACCGGCAAGGAGTGGTTTGGGATTGTAGGTGGGTTAATTTCGTCAAATGACCTTAGAGTTATGGCCCTTGATTGAGGTTAAAAATTGCATTTTGTTCGTTTCCGCTCTCTAACTTAAGTAGTTTTTGACCGACTTTCTTCAAACTTTGCATATAAGTTTATACCGACAAGGAGTGGTTTGGGATTGTAGATGGGTAAATTTCGTCAAACGACCTCAGAGTTATGGCCCTTGATTGATGTTAAAAATTGCATTTTGTTCGTTTCCGCTCTCTAACTTGAGTAGTTTTTGACCGATTTTCTTCAAACTTTTCAAATGGGTTGACATTAGGGAAACTTGCCCATGCAATATACAGAGAATTTTTTCAGCTTAAAAAGTGAAAATTTCATTGGAAAAATTTTGATTTTTTTCTTATTTTTGCTCAAAATATAGATTGTGGATACACGTTAGAACCGCCTCGCCGAGGCGGTTCTAACGAGTACCCACAATCTATGTTTTGGAGCAAAAATAAGAAAAATAGATATACCCCAGTTTTGCTATATTAAAGTGGGGTATAAGGGGGTTTACATTATACGGACATGTTTTCGTGATGTACCGGTTTAATGTACTGGAACGATCAGTAACACAAAGTTACTGGCGGGCTTAAACCGGTTTTACAGGCGCCTAACCTCACCCTCAGCTTCTGCAGTGGTTCATAACATTTAGTTAGTTCTTCGGTCCTGTGGTGAATCCCTAACTAGTCAATGAATCATCAAGAACAAACAAATAAATCATGATAAACATCCTGATGAATCAAAAACCAGGACTCACAGATTGAGTAAGCTGTCCGACGATGGAGATCCCTGGGCGCCGAATAACCTACTAACTCCGGAGCAAAAGAAAAACACCAGTTGGACCCCGGTGGGCCAAGCAACAGACAAGAAGCTCCGGCCCCAACCAACTAAAATGAATAGCTTTTAGTCGGGGCCATCATAGAGTCTGACACCCGACCCACCGGCGTGCAATTAAAGAAGGCAGCTTAGTTATCAACCATGATTGGGTTAAAAACTAAGCATGCAGACTGTCGCATAACATTCATGTTGTAACCTATACGTCTGTAACGTGTTATGATTTTTCTGAGCTGAAAAGAAAAATCATTAATTCCTATAAGTTTCTTAAATTTGTAAACCAAGTTACCATAAAATTCAGGTTCTGAAAGGCCCTCAATAAAAGCGTCTTTAACCCAGCATTATATTTGGAAATCAATTCAAAGTGTCTACGATAAAATTTAGAAAAGGTTTTTCGAAGTTTATGATACCGATAGCCCTGTTGGAGAAGTTTTGCCGTTAAACATTTATTTCGAGCGTTGAAGTCTGTAACATGATTCCAGACTCTAGCAAACCTAATAAGTTGCGAAATGTATACACCATAAGAAGCACGACGAGGAACGTCACCATCCAAAAACGGAAAATTTACTATATCAAAATCAAAGTCATCGCGCTTATCATAAATTTTTATAAGAAACAAATCCATTTGCAACAAAGATGTAGATCTAAAAAGGCTGCTTCGGTATCCGAGATATTGGCTTTGTTCAACTGTAGTTCAGATGCATAAATTTGATTGACCATACCTTCAAAATAAGGGTTGTCAATGTTCAAAAGGTCATCGAGTTCCCTAGAAGTGGAATTAAAAGCCTCGATAACATCAGCTTATTTATCATGGTTAAGAGAATCTATGAAATCTCTTTCGTAGCAGTATAAAAATAAATCAGCTACGAGAGGTGCGCAATTTGTACCCATCGGAATTCCAACAATTTGTCTGTATAACTTGGTCCCAAATCTAATATAAATATTATCCAGGAGATAGGATAAGGCGTCGCACACATTCTGACATGACCAAAGTGTCAGAGGAAGTGAAAAAAGCCTTTCTGTCATTACATGCCAATTAAAGTGAACCTTAGTTTTTAATGCCCTTTTGAAGGTCCACTCTATCAAATCCAGAAGTTTTTCTTTAATTAAATTATGTGGTAAAGTTGTATACAGAGTAGAAAAATCATATGTGGACAAGCTTGTCGCACGGACCCCTCTACACTTCAATTTATTGAGCACCTCACCAGATTATTTTATTAACCAAAACCAATTTTTATTTGAAGTTTCATACACTGTCTCACAGTATCTTATAACATGAGATTTAGTAGCAGTAAGACAGGAAGTTAGTAATTTAGAAAGTTCAGTAGTAGTACAAGAGCTAGGATTTGCAATAAATCTAGCTTTGTATGGTCTTTTGTGAAGCTTAGGTAACCAATACATCGTAGGAAGTTTGTCTTGGCCTTCATTGACACAAACAGAAAACAGGTAAATCGTTTAAGTGGGCATTAACTACAGACATTTCATCAGTATCTGTCCCCAGATAAGCCCTGGTACCATCAAGCTCCTGTTTTAAGGTGTTAACATAGTGAAGCCTACAAACAACAACAACATTGCGGCTTTGTCTGCCGGAACCAAGACATACTTTCTGTGAAATTCTTGGATACCCTGCTTCAAATGACGGTTTAGGTTTAGGAGGTAAAAGATTAGTATTTTGTGAATACATCTTTATACGTTTATCTACGATAGTGAAGATACTTCTTTTCCATTCTTTAAGAGCATTATCCTCAACACACTCTCGTTTACACCATCGATTACAGAAATCATTCAATGCAGATGCAATCTCCTCTCTACATTTGTCGAAATTGATAAAGGAAGGGAATCTATATTTCGGACCTTTAGAAACAATTTTGCGAATTCTAGAATCCGAAATTATTTTTAAATTTCCAGTAACTATATGTCCGGCTGGTTGATAAATAAATTTTGAATCTTTACAATCTCAAGACTTAGGAGTATTAGCATGGATATCAAGATCAGAAACAAGTTTATTGAAATTAAAAATAGTATTTCTGATTGGTTTATTATATTTGTAACAAATAATAAGATGTTCTGAATTTTGGAAGTACGTAGGTATAGATTGTATCACTGATTTATCCTGGAATATGTTTGGTAAATCAATAAAGTCAATTCCTTTATTAATGAAAGGAATTTTAATAAAACTTCTAATGTGATTAGATTCGGAATCGATATAAACTTTATAAATATGGAAAGCTGAAACATGTGATATTTTAAAATCTGTGTTGGTATATATTGGTTTTAATTTAAAATGTATGTTTGTATATATTTTTCAGGGTTATATGTAAAAATTTACAAAATTAAAAGTTGGTTTGGGCAGAGAGCGGGGACATATGTTTTCCTCTGAAAACTCCTCCTAGTGGTTATCTGTTTTACAAGGGAGCATATATCAACAGCCAATCAAATTGATTATTGGATTTTTAGGAGCTGCTGGAGATGTTAATCCTTTGGTGTCTAGACAAATATTGAGATAAGCTACCTAATTTTGCCTTTTATAGTCCACCGAGGACTTTAAGAGCTTGCCACATACGAAATCGAACAGTACGCCATTAGACATGCGGCTAATCCAGCTCAATTATTGATACTGATGTTTCAAACGAACAGAACAAATATGGTTGTGCTACCTACAAAACGGCAATGTCTCATTACGAAAACACGCTCATGCAATATACAGAAGTTTTTTTGTTGTTGTAAAAATGAAAATTTTCACTGGAAAATTTTTGATATTTTTCTTATTTTTGCTCAAAACATAGATGGTGGGTACACAGTAGAACCGCTTTGGCGAGGCGGTTCTTCGCCGAGGCGGTTCTACCGAGTACCCACAATCTATGGTTTGGAGCAAAACATAGAAAAAATAGGTATACTCCTGTGTCCCCCAGTTTTACTTGATAAAAGTGGGGTTCAAGGGGATAAACATTTCACGGACATGTTTTCCTGGTATGATGGTCATTCAATTGTCGCAGCTGAAGCTAATGTAACAGCCACTGACTTAGCTTAGATTTCGTTTTCTACAAATCGCAAGCTACAAATTTATAATCTTTTCCGATTCTTTGTCAGTTATACAGTTTCTAAACCACACGTCATTAATGCAAAAAGAAACAAAATTACTCTGGGAACATAAAACGCATATGAATTGCTGGGTTTCCAGTCATATAGACATATAAATGTAAATGAGAGGGTTGACAGGAACGCAGTTTCGCTATATAAAAGTGGGGTATAAGGGGGTATACGTCATAATGATATGTTTTCCTGATGACTCTGCTCCTAGTTAATAAGTCGAGCAAATTACATTCCATAGGCTGTAATAAACCTGTTTTAAAGTTTATAATTTGAAACCTTTTTTCACAGATATATTCGTCAGAAAACATTAATCACTTCAAGTAAGTTAATTTTTAAAGACATTTTTATTTATTTCAAACAGACTTTCATTTGTTTTTGTGTATGGTCCACGTCGGAAGTTATCAAGTTTGTGGAAAATGTATTTACTAGACAGCGAACTATCAAATTTCTGTTTTAAAGTTGGTCTGCTATACCCCATTCTAAATATCTCTTTGATCAATTTACTCAGGCTATACTCAGAAGATTTGTCCATGGTTTTAAAATTATCGCTGACCTGAATGTATTTCATTTCGAGATTATTCTACAGACTTCTGCTTTCCATTTGACATATAAGTCATACATTTGACCATTTTTTACAACATTAGAATCCATGTTTCATGTATGGAAAGCTAAAGGTCAGCCATTAAGAAATTTAAATAGTTTCAGTTATAATATAACAATTAGTCAAAAATTTCAAATACAATCATTTCCTTCTTTAAGCTAGCATTTTCAGTCTCATGCGGAGTTATTCTAGCAGTTTAAGTTCTGCCGAGGAAAAGTGGTCCAAAGTCAAACCATCCATACATATAAGACTTCCTGGCTTAGTTGGATGGTTAAAATTGAAGCACGTTTGATTGTCATTGGTTGGGAAGGAGCCCAATAAAGTGGAGGCAAGGGTCCGGATTGACCGTAGCTGTTGACTGGGGTGTTAAGCATCAATTCAAACAAACATGAACATTTTCTTGAAATTATAGCATTTCACGGTCTTTATAAGATACCATTTTGTATTATAATACTTGTTTTCTCTTTTTCTTGTTTACACTTTTTTAGTGCTGTTATTTCTTTTTTACTGACGGTTTTGGTTCTGATTTTTCAGGCTTGTATACATTTTTTGTATTCAGGCTTAAAGTCCAAGTAAACAATGTTTAGTCATGTCACGACTTGGCCACCACTTCCTGAGTATAGCTGAACCGCGACGCGAGAAAACCGGTCACAAACCAGGCTGTACAAGCACAGAAGATGACTAGAGATTGGAAATATAGAGGAGTTGTACAATCCGTGTAGCGAAAACAAAGGCACTGATCAGCTTCGCAGTAACTGCGAAACTGATCAGTTGCAACGAAGCTGATCATCGTCTTTGTTTCCGCCTGTGCAGATTGTTGTTTTCCCATGCGGTGGCTCATATGTAAGCTTCCCACATTGGGACGTTTTTCTGATGTGATTGGAAATGATGCAAAAATGATGTTGCCTTTTTTGTACATTGTAGCGTAACCAGCTTTGTTTTCGTCTGGCGGACCTACAAGAGATGATTATGAATATTCCGTAGACAGCTTAGTTGAGTTAAAAAATTGCCTGATCCAGCTCTGTTCTGTTTTTGAAGAAAGTAAACAACCCTTCCTCTTTGTCGTTTGAATTGATGCATAACGCCTAAGCTAACCACTATGGTCATGGTACTGTTGGACGTCTCCTCCATTGTATGGGACTTTTACCCAAGCATGTTTTGGATGTCATGACTTCGTAAATTATAATTGTGTATACTCTATCTGCTTTGACTCATAGAATACATCGTCACCAGCCAAGTTAAAAAATAAAAATAGGTCTTCTATAACCATAACCTGTCGCTATCATTATAATCATTTAAAACACTATCAGCATGATCATAATTAAAAACTCTTCAGGCGGCCCCGTGGCCGAGCGGTTAAGAGCGCTGTATCTCAATCACTCGATCATCTCACCGCTGTGTCCGATGTGGGTTCGAGCTCCGCACTGGCCACATGTGAGACAAGCCAAGTTCTGCTTGCGGGTGTGCCAGGTGGTTTTTCTCGGGGTTCTCCCGTTTACGCACACCTACTGATTGGCCTGTCTCATATGAGCTGAAATAATCTTGAAAAGGACGTAAAACTGAATTTAAAAAAAAAACAAAAAAACATCTGTTTCTCTGAAACGGCTAGTCTAATTAAAGCCAAACTTTATGTGGAGCATCGTTAGGAAGGGGGAATGAAACTTTTTGATAAGGTCACATGACCAATGTGGCTGCCATGGCTATAAATAGCAAAAACTTAAAAAAAAATCATCTAATCAAAAACCAGAAGTCCTCTGATTTTGAAACTTGGCATGAAGCAGCAGGCAATGGAGCTCTACAAAGTTTGTATAAATCTTGACCCTGGGACTACCTTGACTTATTTTACGGCAAGGTCAACTTAGGTCGCTTATGCATTTAAATGGGAAAAATTAGTAAAATGTAATTAAATGGGGGGAAACTTGCTGGGAGTATGCAAATAGAAGATTTATGTTTATGAGAAAAAAAACTGACCCCAAGGGGTTGAGTGCCCCTGCCCCGGGGCTATATTCATGTATATGATCATAATATCCAAACATCTTCTCTGAAACTGCTAGGCCAATTAAAGCTAAACTTTATGTGGAGCATCGTTAGAAAGGAGGAATGAAAATTTATATAAAAGGTCTGTCACATGACCAAGATGGCCGTCATGGCTATAAATAGCAAAAACCTTTAAAAATCTTCTTCTCCAGAACCAGAAGGCCTATGATTTAAAAACTTGACATGAAGCATCAAGGAATAGAGGTTTACAAAATTTGTATAAATTATGACCCTGGGATGACCTTAACCTATTTTACAGCAAGGTCGACGTAGCCCTATTCATTTGAATGGGGAAAATTAATAAAATGTCATTTGAAGGGCAAAACTTGAAGTAAATTGGCAAATGGACTGAATTTTCATGGTTTGAAAGTACATTGACTCCAGGGGTTATTCTGACCCAGCCCTCGGGCTATATACATGCATATTACCATTGTAATCAAACAAGTTCATAAGTATATATCTCAGGTGAGCGTTTATAGGACCGTTGACCCTCTTGTATCATTTTCTGTGTAAACAAAACACCCTATACCCAGACAATTAAACAAGAAACAATTAAATCCAATTCACATGAATCCACTTAAACCAATAAAATGAAAATTAAGTACAAAGTCAATTTCAAGTAAGTCGGCAACTTTACGGCCGTGTAAAATCGATTTAAACCCGCCAGTAACTTTGTGTTACTGATCGTTCCAAGTCGATACTTAAGTTAAGGTAACTGAGTGGCCACCTATTGGGAAAATAGCTGCTCATTCGGCTTACGATATGTTTCATGGTATAAGTACCTGACTGTTAGTTTGGTTTTTTCCCACCTCGGTTTTTGGAGTGGGAATCTTTTTCTGATTGCGCCTTTTCCTGATCTTTGCCTACTTGTACCTTTCTGTGGTGGTTCTTTTTGTTTTATGTATTGGTGTTTAAAATATGTTTGTGCTGTTGGCGCCTTATGTATGTTTGCATATTTTTAGTTAAGTTAAGGTAACTGAGTGGCCACCTATTGGGAAAATAGCTGCTCATTCGGCTTACGAAATGTTTTCATGGTATAAGTACCTGATTGTTAGTTTGGTTTTTTCCCACCTTGGTTTTTAGAGTGGGAGTCTTTTTCTGATTGCGCCTTTTCCTGATCTTTGCCTACTTGTACTTTTTTCAAAAATTTAATTTAAACTTTTTTCTTACCTCATCTATTAAGCGAAGACTTGTAATTTGAGAGCTCGGAACACGACAGTGCTCAATGAAATTCACTAAGCCGCTAAGGTCAGTTTCAGCTGGGCGAGATTGAGTTGGTCTCTTAATCACTCGATCATCTCACCGCTGTGTCTGGTGTGGGTTCGAGCCCCGCACTGGTCACATGTGAGACAAGCCAAGTTCTGCTTGCGGGTGTGCCCGGTGGTTTTTCTCGGGGTAACTCCCTTTTTCGCCCCACTACTGATTGGTCCGTCTCATATTAGGTGAAATAATCTTGAAAGGAACGTTAACACTTGAATGGATGGTATCAAGTACAATGGTTGAACGTATTAGCATTGGATCACTAGCATAACGTTTCGGAGGAAGATATTTTCGATTCCTTCTAATAATATAACGCTGAACACCAATAATACTAATTGTTATATACCTAATGTATCTCTGCAATAGAAACTTGCCGTGTTGTGACGGACAACACTTTCTGCTGTTTAAGCGTCACAGTGCATTAATGCTACGCGGTTCGGGCTGCAACACATTATTGCCCTTGGGCTTGGCAAACGTTAACGCACGGAATAGAATGTTTTATCCTCTTATTAATGCTACAGACAAAAAAAGCTGCTGATATCAGCAGAATGATTCATGTTTGCATGCAAGTACCTGCATTTTGAAGCTCATCATTGGCGTCAGTGCTAGCAGCAGTGCTGGCGGTTGTACTCTCAGCTGAACTGGATTGAACATGACGACTGTCAGCTGTACCATGACCATGGTCAGGTGTGGAAACCTGAAACACATATGTTTGTTCCTTTAGACATCAACCCATTGCAGTCAGCATACTCCTAAAAGGGTAGCTGGACAAAAAGAATAGTCACGCTTTAATTTTTGTATCCATTTCTGTACAGAAAGTAGTTAACTTTTGTTGGATAAAATAAAGGTAATTCCTTTATAATTTTGGTTACTCTGTTCCTGACCATTTCCTTTCATTTTTTTCTGGAGTGTTGACTTTAACTTGCGTAACATTCGGAAAGGATTACATTTGTATCCTTCCAATTCCAGACTGTCTCTGTTCTGCATTGGCAGATTTGCACAACATTACATTTTCATTTTTCAGGGTAGATAATCATTTTTCAGGGGAGATAACCATTTTTCAAGGGAGATAACCCTTCTTCAGCGGTAGATAACTGTAAAAATAACTGCATCAATGATAAAATTAAGTTATGTTCTTCAGGATAATGAAGTCCAGAATTATGTTAGCCCAACTGTTATAGTATCATTTGCACATTAACTTTCAAATTAAAAAGTCTAGTTTAGATATCTAAGGAAGCCAATGATGTCTTATACCTGTCATTAGTCATTCCACACCTATATCCTTTACTGAATTAGCTAAATTACAACGCATTCAGAATGTGTGCCAGACTTGTTCGTCGTCCTATTCGGTATGACAGTTCAAAGCAGACATTGTGTGACCTACACTGGCTGCCTACCAAGGCAAGAATTAACTTAAAGATGTTAACATATAATTACTGGTCTGTATGAAATGCTCCGAAATACTTGTGTGAACTGTTTCACAACGAAAATTACGATTATCTGGGCAGCGATTCACTAATTTTCGTAAATCAATTTCTTGCAGGGTTTTTTCCGCATATTTCAAGAGGCTTAGAGCGTTTCACTAACGTCCATTCGTAGGAACTTTCTTAAGAAGTATGAAAATTCTGTGTTTTAGGCTGGCTTTTCGAGCGTAAATTCAGCCTTTTATCGGACGAGTATATGACGTGCCCAATTCCTATGACAGTTCAGTCTCAGGGAGGAGTGGTCACTTATGCATTTGCGTGGGAAAATTTGTAAAATGGCATCAGACAGATTAATCATAAAATAGAAATGATACAAACCAGTGTGGGAGACAGAACCTGCACAGATACCATCACTTGAAGTTGAGGTGGCTGTTGTGGTGCCTGATGCTGTAGTAGTAGCTGTAGTATAGGTTTGCGAAGGTTGCAAAGAGATGTTTTTCCGACAAGTAGTGGATAATGTAATCTCAAGTGAGATGAGCACTGAAATTATACAAGTCGGCTTGGTAACAGGAACTAGAACGAGTCTATCCTGACTGTTAACTGTCTCATTCTATTGCCCGTCAACTATTTTAAAGTCGGAAGCGAGTGGGCCAATCTTGTTCAAAGTTTATGTGAACCGTCATTGGGTTGGAGGATTGACTTAATTAGGTTTTCGAACAGATTGCATCAAAATTGTAGTTTTCCAAGGCGATCGTCCCAAGGCGATACTTCTCGGTATACACTTTCAAAGTCGGTATACACTTTGGTCATGTCAGAATGTATGCGACGCCTTATCCTATCTCCTTGATAATATTTATATTAGATTTGGGACCAAGTTATACAGACAAATTGTTGGAATTCCGATGGGTACAAATTGCGCACCTCTCGTAGCTGATTTATTTTTATACTGCTACGAAAGAGATTTCATGGATTCTCTTAACCATGATAATCAAGCTGATGTTATCGAGGCTTTTAATTCCACATCTAGGTACCTCGATGACCTTTTGAACATTGACAACCCTTATTTTGAAGGTATGGTCAATCAAATTTATCCACCTGAACTTCAGTTGAACAAAGCCAATATCTCAGATACTGAAGCCCCCTTTTTAGATCTACATCTTTCTGTTGCAAATGGATTTGTTTCTTCTAAAATTTATGACAAGCGCGATGACTTTGATTTTGATATAGTAAATTTTCCTTTTTTGGATGGTGACGTTCCTCGTCGTGCTTCTTATGGTGTATACATTTCGCAACTTATTATGTTTGCTAGAATCTGCAATCATGTTACAGACTTCAACGCTCGAAATAAATGTTTAACGGCAAAACTTCTCCAACAGGGCTATCGGTATCATAAACTTCGAAAAACATTTTCTAAATTTTATCGTAGACACTATGAATTGATTTCCAAATATAATGTTGGGTTAAAGACGCTTTTAAGTGAGGGCCTTTCGGAACCTGAATTTTATGGTGACTTGGTTTACAAATTTAAGAAACTTAAAGGAATTAATGATTTTTCTTTTCAGTTCAGAAAAATCATAACACGTTACAGACGTATAGGTTATAACTTGAATGTTATGCGACAGTCTGCATGCTTAGTTTTTAACCCAATCATGGTTGATAACTATGCTGCCTTCTTTAATTGCACGCCGGTGGGTCGGGCGTCAGACTCTATGATGGCCCCGACATAAAGCTATTCATTTTAGTTGGTTGGGGCCGGAGCTTCTTGTCTGTTGCTTGGCCCACCGGGGTCCAACTGGTGTTTTTCTTTTGCTCCGGAGTTAGTAGGTTATTCGGCGCCCAGGGATCTCCATCGTCGGGCAGCTTACTCAGTCTGTGAGTCCTGGTTTTTGATTCATCAGGATGTTTATCATGATTTATTTGTTTGTTCTTGATGATTCATTGACTAGTTAGAGATTCACCACGAGGACCGAATAACTAACTAAATGTTATGAACCACTGCAGAAGCTGAGGGTGAGGTTATGGCCATGTAAAACCGGTTTAAGCCCGCCAGTAACTTTGTGTTACTGATCGTTCCAAGTCGATACTTCTGTGGTGGTTCTTTTCGTTTTATGTCTTGGTGTTTGAAAAATTTTTTGTGCTGTTGGCGCCTTATGTATGTTTTCATATTTCTAGTTAAGGTAACTGAGTGGCCACCTATTGGGAAAATAGCTGCTCATTCGGCTTACGATATGTTTCATGGTATAAGTACCTGATTGTTGGTTTAGTTTTTTCCCACCTCGGTTTTTGGAGTGGGAATCTTTTTCTGATTGCGCCATTTCCTGATCTTTGCCTACTTGTACCTTTCTGTTGTGTTTCTAATTGTTTTGTGTTTTGGAGTCGATTTCTTGTGCTGTTTGAGCCTTATGTACGTTTTCATATTTTAGTTCAGTTCAGGTAACTGAGTGGCCGCCTATTGGGGAAATGCTGCTCACTCGGCTTACTATATGTTTTCTTGGTATAAGTACCTAAGTGTAATTCTAGTTTTTTCCTACCCCTCGGTTTATGGAGTGGGAATTTCTTTCTGAATGCGCAATTTCCTGATCATTGCCTACTTGTACCTTTTCATAGCAACAGCTTGATCCCGTAGACTTACAATGGGAGAAACATAATCTCTGAAACCACAAGGCTCAGAGCTTCTACATTTTGTATGTAGCAATGTTTGGTAGCCCTCTTCACAAATCATGCTAACTGTGTCCCTGGGATCCAAATGGACTATGCCCTTGGGGCGTCAATAGCTGTCATAGGCTTATAATGTGAAAATACCTCTGAAACCACAAGCTTGTATATTTAGCAAGTAAAAATGTTTAGTGGTACCCTACATAAGTTCTGCAAGTATGCCCTTGGTTGGGCAATTGGTCATTTTAATTTGAAGACAAAGACTATTGTTTTGATCTTCAAATGTACACAGCTTTAATACAGTATTGATTACCTTGATGAAAAAAAAATGTTTCATTTTACTAGCAATTAAAAATCTTCTAGATTTTGCATGCTAAGTGTTTGATCCCTAACTTTATGGACCCAGTGTCCATTAATTACAATACAAACTGATATTTATATAGACCTTGTTGTGTCAGACTCTGAACTAAATTGATAGGACCCTGTCTGTATTTCTTCCTGAAATTTTCGGACAGACCTCCGTTCCGTTATGCAGTCTAGTCGTGCTTTCTTTTGTTATTCCATCTTGACCAAAGTAGCCCGAATCAATGGTATGGCCCATCACTTTTCTAATTATATGTTTGCTGCTCTTGAAGGATCTCAGTTTTATTGTTATTAAATTAGTTAAATACGACATTCAGGTGTGAAAAGAGAAATTTTTACAAGTTATTTGTGTGTTCTATATCGCTTATTCTCTTTCTAAGTAACTTGTACTCATGACATATACAGTATTTGTTCTTATTAATCCGGTAATAAGAAGGTATAGGCATCACCACTATATTGAAAAGCAAAATAATCGTCAATTTCGGCATTTATCAATCATAAAATCGACACATGGATGACTGTCACTATAGTAGTATAAGCAGGGTTCGATTTTACATATTTTGCCACTTTCTAATTTTAGCAAATGCCTATTTTTTCTACTTGCGAAATCAGAAAGAAAGTCAACTTGCTTTGTTTAACGGTGGGAAAAATCCTGACTCATATTACCTTTTAAAATATCAAAGAGAACTCTCTCCGGTCAGCAACCACAGGTAGACAATTTGTCTTGCATCAAAATCCAGTCAGTGTTACCCTCATTCTTTCATCTAGTGTTTCTATTCTGGATCTTATGTCACGTTTAATTATTTTTATGACTCTCACATCCTGTATTTGACAATGGGTACACACTTAAGACCATTAAAATTCTATTCCATGCAATAAAAGACCATTAATGTTTCCAAGTCATGAAATTGAGTCATAAAGTTATGGTCTGTATTTGAACCCATCATAAGCTTATTACATGGTGGTGGGGATATGGGCCTCCGCCCATTGGGGCCCTAAGAGACAGATGGGGTGATTGTGCCTCCAGCCAAAGCTTATACGCTTCTGACTGGTCATCTCATTACTGGTGAATCGCTCGGGACCGAGCCTGTCCAGGAAAAGTGGTTTCAAGTCAAACCACACAAACATATATGCCTTATTGGCTTAGTTGGCGGTTATATTTGAAACAGCTTTTGGATGTCTTAATTTTGGGTAAAAGTCTCATAAAATTGGCAAACTTGTTTATCCCTACTACCCAATAGGTAAGGGCACAGCATGAATGGTAACTCAAAACGAGCTCACCTGCAAGTAACTAAATACAAATAATGATAGAATAACATTCCAAATTATTCCCCTACACCATTACCCCAGTCACATTACTAGTGACTGATAATTATAATGGGATATAATTTCTTAACGTCTGTTTCCAATGTAAAATTACTTTCCAAAACAGATGATTAATACATGTAACTGTCTATTCGATCTGAGACAGAAACAGAAGAACTAGCTTGATGTCTATTATCCATACATGTACCTGTGCCTAACATCTGCGTTGTTGCCACTCGCCTTGTGATTCAGGGGTCGGAGGTTCGGTCCCCGGCTTCTCCAGTCTGTCGGATGTGACGAAAACCCGAGGTCCCGTCTCCATATGACCATAAATCCCAAACCAACCATATCCACAACATCTGCGGTGAAAATCTGGCATGATCATCTACCTCTACAATGCTGCGTCCTTTGTTAGTGGTTATACATGTATAATTAGTATGATCAACATTAGTGTCTTAGTCGCTTTCACCTTCAGACTCTAAACTACATTGATCGCACTTTGCCCGTATTTCATTTAGAAATTTTTGGGACAGACCATCATTGCTTTGAGTAGTCTAACCGCTGTTTCTTTTGTTGTTCCACATTGACTTAAATTAGTTTAACTCAAAAGTGAACAGAATTTTTCCTTAAAATGTATGCGTGTTCTATACTTCTGATTCTCTTTTTAAGAAACTTGTTCTCCTGCCATCTGACATATACAAATGGTTTATCTGTTCTTATTTCATTGTTAACTCCTTTATTGGTTGACTTTTCAAGGTTTCAATGAATCTTCTTGATCCAGAATGAGGTTGAAGCATGTGAAATTTCACTCAACAACATGACTGTAAGGGTTTCGGATCAACAAAATAATCGGTGAGACATGCGCCTCCATATTAATCCATTTATTTTGATAACCTTTCTCACATGGCACAATTTTGTGATAGCGGCGACGTGGCGTCGGCGGTGGCGATTCTCTGAAATAGTTCGATAACAATTCCAGAGTTACATAAAGATGAGCCGCAACTAAATCATAGTTAAAATATGCATGTAAATACAATAAATTTTCAATGGTCCTACGTTACCACGCATTGGTCTATATTGCAATCAGCATTTTAATTAACGTTTACTCCTTAATTTCCAAATGAACGTTTTGATCAGTGAACGTGACAGCATGTTAATAGATAAATATTAAACTATAAGATCCTTTAAGAATTGATTACATTTCTTACAATCCCCACCATGAAATTTCCCCAGATTTCATTAATTCATTATTTGAGATAATACACACGTTACAATGATCATTTTTTCATTAATTTGAACTTTCAAGTAAGCAAAGTTTGGTAATGGGCCGAACTATCCGCGACGTACGGGTTTTGATCACACAGCTACGCACATGCCCATCCCGACCCACATTTACATTGACAATTCTCCCTAAAGGCCACTGTCCTCTTGGAGTGTTTTCATCTGCAACCAAGACGACGTCACCAATATGTATGTCTGTCTTTGACCTCTGCCATTTTTGTCGAGTTTGTAATGCAGGCAAGTACTCGCGTATCCATCGCCTCCAGAACACATTGGCAAGATACTGTACTTGCCTCCACCACCGTTTGGCATACACGTCAAAAGACACCTTGTGGAATGCTAGGGTTAGATTTCATGAGCAACAACATGCTGGGTGTCAATGCAGGGGGGTCTTTTGGGTCGCTGCTTACAGGTGTTATGGGCCTGTCATTAATAATTTTCACAGCCTCGGCCATCAGAGTTCGCAGCTGTTCATCGGTAAGAATTTGCTCCTTAGCAAGCGCTTTCAGAACAGTACGTGTTGAACGGATCATTCTTTCCCAAATCCCACCCATATGACTGGCACATGGTGGATTGAAATGCCATTCAATTTCTTGTTGTATCATGTGTTGTTCCACCATTGATTTATTCCATTGTTGGATAGATTTGCGAAGCTCTTTGTCACCCTTTACTAGGTTGGTTCGCTATATACCTTTTCTGGAACTCCTCGTCGACCAGAGAAGCGTTGAAAGGCAGCGATAAAGGAATCGGCTGTCAAACTGTTGGCAACCTCTATATGGACTGCCCTAGTTGTGAGACATGTGAATAGGCATCCATATCTCTTCAAATGGCTGCGACCAGCTTTCACAACTAGGGGACCAAAATAGTCTATTCCAACAAAGGAAAATGGAGGTTTGTCCGGAGTCATTTGTTCTTCAAGCAAAGGTGCCATCTGTTGAGTACACAATGGCGCATGCTGACGTTTGCATATGGTGCAACCTTTTAGCACTTTCTTCACTGTGCTATGACCCTTAACAATCCAGTACCTTTCTCGGGTTGCGGCTAGCACGTGTTGTGTGCCGACATGACCCTTGGTCTCATGGAGGAAGCGAATAATAAGAGTAGTCACATGGTGTCCACTTGGCAGTATGATAGGCCACTTGTTTGTAGGCCTTGAACTGAGACGCCCCTTTGATCGGACCAGTCCATCAACTATGACAGGATTTAGTGAAGCAATATGACTGTCCTTTCTCACTGGCTTGCCGTGTCTCAGGCTAGATATTTCATCAAAGAAGGAACTCTCTTGTACACAGACAAGAATATCATTCGCAGCCTCCTGCAATTCTGTTAAGGTAAGTTTACCTCTTCGGCATTTCTCATGATGACGTAAGTACCGATGTCTCAAATAGACCTTGAACCTTGTCAACCACGCCATGGCACGTTGCAGTTTTCTCCAGTCTGAGAAATGGTCAGCAATACTGTTGATAGGCCAACTAACAGCAGAGTTGACCACAACTGATTTTTTGACCTCAATATCATTTTCATCTACTTCACATGGAAGTTTTTCCTGTGGCCAATGCTCACTGTCTTGCCAAATAAACTTTGGACCGTTTAGCCACATATCGAAAGGTACAAGTAGGCAAAGATCAGGAAAAGGAGCAATCAGAAAAAGATTCCCACTCCAAAAACCGAGGTGGGAAAAAACCAAACTAACAATCAGGTACTTATACCATGAAACATATCGTAAGCCGAATGAGCAGCTATTTTCCCAATAGGTGGCCACTCAGTTACCCCAACTTAACTAAAAATATGAAAACACACATAAGGCGCCAACAGCACAAAAAAAAATTATACACCAAGACATAAAACAAAAAGAACCACCACAGAAGTATCGACTTGGAACGATCAGTAACTCAGTTACTGGCGGGCTTAAACCGGTTTTACATGGCCATAACCTCACCCTCAGCTTCTGCAGTGGTTCATAACATTTAGTTAGTTATTCGGTCCTCGTGGTGAATCTCTAACTAGTCAATGAATCATCAAGAACAAACAAATAAATCATGATAAACATCCTGATGAATCAAAAACCAGGACTCACAGACTGAGTAAGCTGCCCGACGATGGAGATCCCTGGGCGCCGAATAACGTACTAACTCCGGAGCAAAAGAAAAACACCAGTTGGACCCCGGTGGGCCAAGCAACAGACAAGAAGCTCCGGCCCCAACCAACTAAAATGAATAGCTTTATGTCGGGGCCATCATAGAGTCTGACGCCCGACCCACCGGCGTGCAATTAAAGAAGGCAGCATAGTTATCAACCATGATTGGGTTAAAAACTAAGCATGCAGACTGTCGCATAACATTCAAGTTATAACCTATACGTCTGTAACGTGTTATGATTTTTCTGAACTGAAAAGAAAAATCATTAATTCCTTTAAGTTTCTTAAATTTGTAAACCAAGTCACCATAAAATTCAGGTTCCGAAAGGCCCTCACTTAAAAGCGTCTTTAACCCAACATTATATTTGGAAATCAATTCATAGTGTCTACGATAAAATTTAGAAAATGTTTTTCGAAGTTTATGATACCGATAGCCCTGTTGGAGAAGTTTTGCCGTTAAACATTTATTTCGAGCGTTGAAGTCTGTAACATGATTGCAGACTCTAGCAAACCTAATAAGTTGCGAAATGTATACACCATAAGAAGCACGACGAGGAACGTCACCATCCAAAAAAGGAAAATTTACTATATCAAAATCAAAGTCATCGCGCTTATCATAAATTTTAGAAGAAACAAATCCATTTGCAACAGAAAGATGTAGATCTAAAAAGGGGGCTTCAGTATCTGAGATATTGGCTTTGTTCAACTGAAGTTCAGGTGGATAAATTTGATTGACCATACCTTCAAAATAAGGGTTGTCAATGTTCAAAAGGTCATCGAGGTACCTAGATGTGGAATTAAAAGCCTCGATAACATCAGCTTGATTATCATGGTTAAGAGAATCCATGAAATCTCTTTCGTAGCAGTATAAAAATAAATCAGCTACGAGAGGTGCGCAATTTGTACCCATCGGAATTCCAACAATTTGTCTGTATAACTTGGTCCCAAATCTAATATAAATATTATCATGGAGATAGGATAAGGCGTCGCATACATTCTGACATGACCAAAGTGTATACCGACCTTGGTCAGAGGAAGTGAAAAAAGCCTTTCTGTCATTACATGCCAAATAAAGTGAACCATAGTTTTTTAATGCCCTTTTGAAGGTCCACTCTATCAAATCCAGAAGTTTTTCTTTAATTAGATTATGTGGTAATGTTGTATACAGAGTAGAAAAATCATATGTGGACAAGCTTGTCGCACGGAACCCTCTACACTTCAATTTACTGAGCACCTCACCAGAATTTTTAATTGACCAAAACCAATTTTTATTTGAAGTTTCATACACTGTCTCACAGTATCTTATAACATGAGATTTGATAGCAGTAAGACAGGAAGTTAATAATTTAGAAAGTTCAGTGGTAGTACAAGAGCTAGAATTTGCAATAAATCTAGCTTTGTATGGTCTTTTGTGAAGCTTAGGTAACCAATACATCGTAGGAAGTTTGTCTTGGCCTTCATTGACACAAACAGAAAACTTAACAGGTAAATCGTTTAAGTGGGCATTAACTACAGACATCTCATCAGTATCTGTCTCCAGATAAGCCCTGGTACCATCAAGCTCCTGTTTTAAGGTGTTAACGTAGTGAAGCCTACAAACGACAACAACATTGTTTGCGGCTTTATCTGCCGGAACCAAGACATACTTTCTATGAAATTCTTGGATACCCTGCTTCAAATGCCTAAATGACGATTTGGGTTTAGGAGGTAAAAGATTAGTATTTTGTGAATAAAACTTAATACGTTTATCGACGATAGTGAAGATACTTCTTTTCCATTCTTTAAGAGCATTATCCTCAACACCCTCTCGTTTACACCATCGATTACCGAAATCATTTAATGCAGATGAAATCTCCTCTCTACATTTGTCGAAATTAATGTAGGAAGGGAATCTATATTTCGGACCTTTAGAAACAATTTTGCGAATTCTAGAATCCGAAATTATTTTTAAATTTCCAGTAACAATATGTCCAGCGGGTTGATAAACATATTTTGAATCTTTACAATCTCAAGACTTAGGAGTATTAGCATGGATATCAAGATCAGAAACAAGTTTATTGAAATTAAAAATTGTATTTCTGATTGGTTTGTTATATTTGTAACAAATAATAGGAGGTTCTGAATTTTGGAAGTAGGTAGGTATAGACTGTATCACTGATTTATCCTGGAATATGCTTGGTAAATCAATAAAGTCAATTCCTTTATTGATGAAAGGAATTTTAATAAAACTTCTAATGTGATTAGATTCGGAATCGATAAATGGACGAAGGGCATGCTGAGTATAACATCTTGTTAACAGTGCAGCGTCATACATTTGATGATTTCTATCGTAAAATCTATTAGCCTCTGTGTCCAAGGAACGTAATGCAGCAATAGGTAGAGAACTAAGATACGACAACATTGGATGTCGACCGTGAATCCTTAGTTTAACAGCTAAATCATTAAGAGAAATGTTCAATTTCAATGCAGCGCACCGTTTACGTTTGTCATTACCCTTTTTCCGTATACCATGAGACTACCTGTATTGCTCGCATCAATTCCTCTTGATGCTTTGTCAGCGGGATTCAAATTTGATTCAACATAGCGCCACTGACCTGGCGAGGTTGTCTCATGAATGACACTGAGTCTGTTTCCCACAAAGGTTTTAAAACGTCGCGAAACGTTTTTGATGTAACCAAGCACGATCATGGAATCCGTCCAGAAGTTCACCTGGTCAAGTTTAATCTGCAGCTCGTCAGACAAAAGACTATATAAACGACAGGCAACCACAGCTCCTGACAGTTCAAGTCTCGGAATAGATACCTGTTTGATTGGCGCAAGGCGAGATTTTCCAATGACAAGCGAACAGGTGACATTGTCATATACATCGACTAGCCTCAGGTATGCAGATGCTCCATAACCAAGTTCTGAGCCATCACTGAAGAGGTGCAACTGGGCGTTCTTTATATCACCAAATCCTTGAGATTTAAAGCAGCGATTTACAGATATATTCTGTAAATGTGGTAGCGTGCCTAGCCAATTTTGCCATTCTGTCTGGTACACCTGTGGTATTTCGTCATCCCATCCAAGCTTCATCCTGCAGAGATGTTGGATGATAGCCTTTGCCCGAAGCATGATCGGTGACACCAGACCAAGTGGGTCAAATATGGAGCTGACTACTGAAAGTATGCCCCGTCTCGTGAATGGTCGGTCAGCTATCTTAACCACAAACCTGATTTTGTCATCATTCACGTCCCAGTTTATGCCTAAAGCGCGTTCACTAGGCAGCACATCACAAGGATTTAGGCTTACAACAGATGGGGCTCTTTCAGACTCTGGTACCGTGCGAAGAACCTTTCTGCTATTACTGAGCCACTTTGTAAGCCTAAAGCCCCCCAGTCTCATCAAAGATTGTAGCTCCAGGGCGAGCTTTATTGCAGCATCCTGTTGGCACAGACTTGAGGCAATCATCTACATAGAAATTTTCCTTGACAGTCGACACCACCTCAGGCTCGAATAACTGTGCGTTATCATCGGCAGTCCGTTTCAGTGCATATGCAGCACAACTCGGTGATGATGTCGCGCCAAATAGATGAACCTCCATTCTGAAGCATTTTGGTTGTTTGGTCAAGTCCCCGTTTGGCCACCACAGAAAACGTAGTGCGTCACAGTCTCTCTCCAGGACACGAACCTGGTGAAACATGGCTTCAACATCAGCAGCCAACCAAAGTGTTGTTTAAATCGGGGCCTTGTAGCAGCTGGCTGTTAAGCGAGATGCCTTCAAACTTAGCCGCACAGTCAAAAACTACACGCAATTTTCCAGGTTTGTTTGCATTATGCACTGGATGGTGGGGCAGGTACCACACACGCTTCGATTTGGTATCCATGTGCGTGACTTCTCTTGCATAACCCTTTGCTATGTAGTCATTGACTGTTTCTGTATATTTCTGATGCAATGACGAGTCACGGGACAGCTTGCGCCTCAGCTGATGTAGGCGGGCAAGAGCCAAAGACATGTTGTTTGGTAAATATATGCACTCGTCACGCCAAGGTAGTCCGAGTCGATAGTGTCCATTTTCAAACACGATAGAAGACTCCATGATCTGCATAGCACGCTTATCTTCTATAGACATGGACTTTGTTTCATCTCGATTTCTATCATCAAAGTCCGATGTCCACATTCGTTCTAACTGATGCAGCAAGACGTCATTTGTGGTTTGACAATGGACACTTATCTCTTTTCTTGTACAAATTGTCTCTAGAGGTCCGCGTATTGCCCAACCAAGACGTGTACGTACCGCATACGGCTGGTCACAATCGCCAGACCGCACTTCCAGTGGAATATGAGCCCCTGGTGAATCCGTGCCGATCAATAACATCACATTGCTGGTGTCAATTCTAGGGATGTCAATGTCTGCTAGATATGGTAATTTCTTAATGTCAGCATTTACTGCTGCTGACTGAATCGAAACAGGAAGCCGTTTTACTGACCAAACGTTTCGCAGAGTCACTGTGTCATCACCATTTATATGTTGCACATGTAGGTCGACCTCTTGTCCATAATTGGTGCTGCCGGTGGCATTCACAGTTGATATTTGGAATGTCACTGGTCTGCTGGCAACGTTCAGTGAACTTAACAAACGTTCATTACAGAGCGACTTGTCTGCTCCGTCATCTAGCAGTGCATACGTCCGGCAGGTATTGCCATTCCCACCTTTAATAACAACAGGTACAATTCCCAAACAACTCTTTGAGACCAAAGAATTAGTTGCTGCACAACTAACGGAAGGCTGGGACGCTGCAAAATCTGTGTCAGTTACCCATCTATGCAGTAGCAAATGGTGTTTCATTTTACAGTCGGGCACTGTACAGGCTGGGGGTTTCCTGCATGCCTTGGACATATGTTTACCCTTTAAACAATTGAAACACAATTTGAACTTCTGGGCAAATTTACTGCGGTCATTCAAGCCCATTGCATTGAATTTTTCACACGATGCTACATCAGCGCATGTACCTGAGCAGCAAATACACTTTCGTTCAGTTTTCACTTTTTCCCCTTCACTACTGGTAGCCAGAGTTGTGATTTTTAACCCATTATTTTGATTTTTACCAGGAGAAGCCCTATCGTGTTTGGACTGACTATTTTCCTTGGTCAGATCTACACCATACATTGAACTAGCGACGCGTGCTTTCTCATCGACAAATTTCGCCAGGTCATAAAAACGCGGCTCCCTCCCAGGTGTTGCCCCACTAACGGGTTCACTGATCAAATACGCTACATCTACCCATCTGGTTCTTAGATGCATTGGTAATCGTTTGACAATTCGCCTTAAATTTTCTGAATTATCAACGTCAGATGAAAAGCCCAACTGAGAAAGGGTGATTTCACATTTTTGCATTTCCAAAGCCAACTTTGATAGCCCATCAATGTCAGATGTTTTCAACTGCGGACCATTCACTAATCTGTCAATATAAGATCTAGCAACTAAATGAGGCCTACCATACCGCGAGTACAATATAGACCTAGCTCGTTTGTAACCCTCGCTTGGCTCAAGTAGCACTCAGTCTTCAATGCAAGATTTTGCTTCGCCGTTACAAAACTGGATCAAATAACTTAGTCTTTGTTTATCATCACTAACACTGTTCTCTATGTTTGCTTCAAAGTTTCTGATGAATTTACTGTAGTCTATAGGTGTTCCATTAAAGGTTAACAGTTCTGGCTTCGGCAGGTTAAACCCCTCTTGCAGAGTAGTTGCAAGCCGCTGGAATGCTGTATCTATGCTGGTCACGCTTACATCTGATTTTCCCTTGTCATTTTTCATCGGAGACTCTAATCTTACCGGTGACGTAGGCGTAGGTTCCGGGCTAGCAGACGTCATTTCATCACTTACCGCTCTCAGGCGGCCACGGACACTGCTACGGGCGTCTTGTGTCACGGGATTTCCATGTACTTCCCCATGGCAGGCAAACTCGTTAGCATCTTCGCTCACGGCATGCTGCCAAACTGATTCCTCCAAAGATGCTTCTTCTAGCTCGCATTGTTGCTCAAACAGCTGTTGTTGTAACTCCAGTTCCTTTTGGGCACGCTGAAGTTCGTGTTTCTTGGCCAATTGCTTCAATTTATGCTCTGCAAGAAGCCGCTTTGCTTGTGCATTCCTCAATTTGGATTTTGACGATACCAACGTAGATGACGTCCGCGAACTAACATGACTGACATCCGAACAACCGTCATTATCTTCAGGTATAGGGCTATTTCGTCCAGACATCCACTGGGAATACCTATCATGGAACTCAACGAAGTTCGTTTCGCTTCTATCAAAACCCTGCTTCAATCCATTGATTGTCTCGGGCTCCGTGCACAGATCCAAACAAATTAAATGTTCTGATTTGAACTGTTCAAACCTAACACAAAGTTTTTCATAAAGCAGCTTGACGCTCTCTATGTTTTCGTACGAAGACATGCACTTCTCCAGTTCATTGTATAATTTTGTGAGCTGCCCTAAATGAGCGCTTCTAGCTCGTTTCCGGTTGCTAAAATCCTGAGATTCGCTCTGAGTGTCTTCAGTAGGCTCCATACCCGACTCCATGCTGAAGAGAAACGGCTGATCTTTTCTACCCACAAAGTCCAGCGAGTCGAGAATTATACAACAGTCGAGAATTGTATGTCTTCGTACGAAAACATAGAGAGCGTCAAGCTGCTTTATGAAAAACTTTGTGTTAGGTTTGAACAGTTCAAATCAGAACATTTAATTTGTTTGGATCTGTGCACGGAGCCCGAGACAATCAATGGATTGAAGCAGGGTTTTGATAGAAGCGAAACATTGTAATGAACATTTAAATTGAGATCTTTTGCTACTCGTAGCTTAAGAACGTACTTTTCCCCACTTTGATTTAGACTGTATTCGTTTAAGGTACTTCTTTTTGCACTCTTTGTTGTGGCGACATTTGGCCATGGAAGGTGAGAGAACTATAATAAAAAGTTAATTGAAAACAATAAACAAATAGATGAAGGGTGTGTAAAATACTATGATCCTGATCAAGTGTGCTTATATTTTGTGTATAATCATTTTGACAAACAGCTATCATTAAAAATTAACATTTTCCAGCTTTCAGTTACTTTCAACTAAATAATTTCTTCACGGACAGGTTCTTTTACAGCATGAGACGATACACAGTCCCTGGATTCTAGGTTTCACTTTATTATTAAGCGATTCTCTCCTTTCCTCAACATTTCCCACTCTGATGAGTAACTGTTTCACATTAGGAACAGCATGTACGCAATGATAAGAGTACCAAGATGCACTTGTACAAGTCGCTAGTGCCTCGAAAGCGGACTTCGAACGACTTGGACACTGATTGCACAGTGACTGACAGAAGCCACATCTAATATGTTGTATTTCAGACGTTTTGGAACACCCATCATGAGTGTTTTCATGGGGGTTGATTACATAAAACTGTCGCACTTTCATGAAATTGGCCAGGAGTCGATTTTCCGCCTGTTTTCTCCTCCCTTATTTCCGATTAAACTTTAATTTCAGGCTTGATTTAGATGTGGATTTATATAAAAGGATTTTTAATGTTTCAGATTAACAATATTTTTCATATCTACTGTTCAACACAAGTGGATAGCACTTGATATTTATTCCGCGCTGAGTTTTGTTAACCGCCACATTTGACACCGGAAGCAATAGGAGTGGATTTTTAGCAGGAGTTTAATGAAAACTATGTTTCCACTATCCTCACGACAGTGGATGGGGCATGGTATCGACTTTAAATGACTTATGCATAAATAAATTAACTTAATAATGCCAAGAAAAAAATGGAATTTTTCAATTGTTCTGATTTATTAGGATTGTTTTCAAAATATACATGTTTTCACAACTTAAATGCGGTTTAATGACTCTTTTGCATACCCTGTTAGTTTAGCATCTCATCAGTCGCCTTGGTGATGACAGACATAATTGACATTAGTGTAAACTAATTATACACTTGATACAGCTCTACACATGTAGAAAGTTCACTCATGACCACTGCTCTTGATTGTAATTGCCCATTTATACTTCCTGTTCATTGGTTATGTTAACATGGATTACAGTGACAGAACCCTTGAGCCTTCGCATGAGAAAACCAACAATTTGCATATGCGAAAACGCTACACGGATAGTACAATCCATCTCCTTCTTTAAAACTTAAATTTCAAGCTTCTAGCCTTTTTGTGAGACTGTACATGGTGTTTTGGTCGGAACCCTAAATTGATAATGTTCCCATGTGACGGCTCACTTATGAATTCCTTCATCAAGTTCTTTAATTGTTTTAAGTTGTACGTCCTCTTGCTTATCTTTAAGTTTGTTTTTGTTTGGTTTTATTTTTTAAATGTGAAGCACAGCTTTGTCGGAGAAACGTAGGAACTTGTGGGGAATTTTATAGAACTGACTAAAACACTTAATTTTCTGTTGAATTCAAAAACCCGCTAAACAGCGAAAATATACTAAAACGCTGAAATGCTGAATGTTTGTTCTTAGTCAGTTTTGAATTTTGTTTTGCAAAACTTGATCATAAGTTTATGTTTATGATAGGGAAGAGTATGCTGATTTCTTATATAAAGGAGAAACACGTTTTTCATATTTTCTAACTTCAGTTGCGAACACAACAAAACAAAACAACAAACAACCGAATCAAGTTATACATAAACAGAAATGCAAAACAACAAACATAAAGACAATAAAATCAGGTATACATTAATAGAACATAATTAAATCAACTATGCACGTTAAATGACAGACACATTGTCAGCGTTATTTTTATATTACCGCTATCTCAACAGAACGATTCTTTAATTAAGTTAAACACATCATTAGTTTCACTTAAATTATCACATAATTCAAAGCACTAAATAATCATTGGTGGAAATAATGTAATTATATCAATTAAATAAACTATTATGTTTTATTATAGCCTTAAAATCTTAAAAATAGAAAACTTAATATGGGAAGACTATGTTTAACTACTGTATTCAAATGACTGTGGTCGTTTTGATTGTAGCATCTCTATTTCAAACGGTGGGTCGGGCGTCAGACTCTATGATGGCCCCGACATAAAGCTATTCATTTCAGTTGGTTGGGGGCCGGAGCTTCTTGTCTGTTGCTTGGCCCACCGGGGTCCAACTGGTGTTTTTCTTTTGCTCCGGAGTTAGTAGGTTATTCGGCGCCCAGGGATCTCCATCGTCGGGCAGCTTACTCAGTCTGTGAGTCCTGGTTTTTGATTCATCAGGATGTTTATCATGATTTATTTGTTTGTTCTTGATGAGTCATTGACTAGTTAGAGATTCACCACGAGGACCGAATAACTAACTAAATGTTATGAACCACTGCAGAAGCTGAGGGTGAGGTTATGCCATGTAAAACCGGTTTAAGCCCGCCAGTAACTTTGTGTTACTGATCGTTCCAAGTCGATACTTCTGTGGTGGTTCTTTTTGTTTTATGTCTTGGTGTTTTTAAAAAAAAATTGTGCTGTTGGCGCCTTATGTATGTTTTCATATTTTTAGTTAAGTTAAGGTAACTGAGAGGCCACCTATTGGGAAAATAGCTGCTCATTCGGCCTACGATATGTTTCATGGTATAAGTACCTGATTGTTAGTTTGGTTTTTTCCCACCTCGGTTTTTGGAGTGGGAATCTTTTTCTGATGGCGCCTTTTCCTGATCTTTGCCTACTTGTACCTTTTCACAGAGAAATTTGTTCTTTGGGCAAGCAAAGGGCGGACATTCGTCATCTTAGTTGTCGTTTTCGAGATCGCCCTCTAGCCTTCTGTCTTCTTTAGCACAGGCATAGGTTGGACGTCGTCTTAGTCGTCGGGATCACCCTCTCGTGTTCTGTCTTCTTTAGCACAAGCACAGGGCGGAGAGTCATCGTCTTAGTCGTCGGGATCACCGTCTCGTCTTCTGTCTTCTTTAGCACCGGCACAGAGTGGACAGTCGTCGTCTTAGTCGTCAGGATCACCCTCTCGTGATCTGTCTTCATTAGGACCGGCACAGGACGGACAGTCGTCGTCTTAGTCGTCGGGATCACCCTCTCGTGTTGTCTTCTTCAGCACTGGCACAGGGTGGACAGTCGTCGTCTTTGTTGACAGTAGTCTCTGATTTTCCATTTCAATTCGTCTAACCAGTGTTTCCGTACCCTTAAAACTTAGATGAAGTCCATCTCTGCTAAGCATGCGACGTTTCACACATTCGATGGTCCAAAAGTCTCGGTCATTATGAACAAATTGAATATCAGGATAACACGCTAACATTGAAGCCCTATACGAGGGGTGATCGGAAAGTACGTACAAAATGCTGTAAAATAAGTTTGCGTCAACCGATTGATATGAAATTTTGTACGAATAAACATTGATCCTTTTGTGATTAAATGCCTGTGTCATTTTAAAACAATGACGTCAGACGTTCATGCACGAGACAGCGTAATGACGTCACTTCACGTTACCCGGCGCACCTGTACCCATGGGTTGACTTTGTTAGTGTATTTGGTGGGTTTGGGAAACTTGGTCGACATTCATTGACCATTTTTCGAAAACTTATGGCATTCTGATGCTCTATCAACTAATACGGCGACATTGAATTCCACAGGTTAGCGTAAAATATGCAAGAACGTCGATTTCATTTTGTAAACTTAAATTCAATACCTTGTTTTCTGGCCGATGTTTAACGAAATGATAAAAGACTGGCATAAACTATAACTAGCAGAGACAATGTCAAGAATAGATATGTTTCGCGCTTGCAGTAAATATATACTTTAAAAAAAATGACTTCCCAAAAATGCAACATTTTCGAAAATCTTAACAGTTTTGTCGATTTGACACAATCGGTATTTGCAAGACTCTACAGACAAATCCATTCGATAAACAACCTCGTATTTTTACAAACATAAGCCCTGTATGTTGCAGTTAATAAGTATTAAATAAAATGTGGGCACACGCAATCAAAACGGGTGTTACTATACTTTGAACAAAGAAGTATTTTGAAATGAAAATAAAACTTCGACGTTACGTTGCGCCGCATAACGTTAGGCGGTGTTTCCATAACGACAGCTGCAACGCACGTGCGCGTATTATGCATTCATTATTGCTATGGAATAACAGCATATATATTGCTGCATTATTTGATGAAATTTCATATCGAAATAACAAAAGGTAAAGAAATGACAACATTTTTATACGTACTTTCCGATCACCCCACGTACAACGCGTCATTCACCACTCTTGACGTCGAATAAATCTGTTTCAGCGTCTAATCCTTGGACGTCTTCTCGAACTCGCTTGTAGCCCATGGTAATATGGACGAAAAGATCACGTTGTCCCTACAATTGACTCACTTTACGAGGAATTGTCATCTGAAGATCCTTGAAATAGATTCATGAACTGTATGGATCTTTTCTGTTTACGGCGCCTTTTCGACCTTCTAGGCGCGGTTGAGTCCTCCTCGGAGTTGACTCTGACGAATGGGAGTCTGAAGTCTCTCCGGAATCAGAACACACGGATGTGTGTTCTCGCCGGAACAAGTATGGCTAACATTTCCTGGTCAACATCGATGTACGATAATTTTGCGGCTATTTCTAGTATTTTACGTGTTTCTTTGATGCTTGAATTTTTTCTCTTAGGTTTTTCAATCTACTGAAATACTCTCTTTGTCTCACAACTAAAAATGTAGACGAGTGTTCATGGACGCTGCAATATGCACTAGACCATAGACCAAACCGAATTAAATGACCATATAATTTAACCAAAACGTTTATGTAAAACACTTTTCTTTAACCTTAACTTTGAAACAATGTCTATAGGGTGGATTCCATCTGTAGTCTAATTCTTTTAGATTATAAAAATACCTAGAATGGCCTTTCTGTTTTTGGTATTTTTATTAAAGTCTTCTGATAATTTGGGCGTGGGCGAGGCATTTTGAATGTGAAAAAAAGCATTAAGGTCCCTTATTTTCTCTATGATTATCCTGTCTGCTTCCTCAAACTGAGATGGGTCTTCATAGCGTTCCACATTTGAGTGGAGTACAAAGGACATTCTAAAATAGAACTTCCATTGTCGGATTAACATTTAAGATTCTCCCCTTCATATCTAGGAAATTTTGATATACATCATTCACGTCCTACCACTAAAAACAAAGATTGTGCTCAAATGGCGTACTTTTGTTTCACAAAATTTTGATGCAATCTAACCAAAACCCCATCCTTAAGACACTGTGCTGGACGGTGACATATCTCTTCCTCGTGTCTGTGAGAGCCGTGTCTGTGAGAGCTGAGCCTGTCAAGAGCCTGTTGGAATTTTTTCTCTTAGGTTTTTCAATCTACTGAAATACTCTCTTTGTCTCACAACTAAAAATGTAGACGAGTGTTCATGGACGCTGCAATATGCACTAGACCATAGACCAAACCGAATTAAATGACCATATAATTTAACCAAAACGTTTATGTAAAACACTTTTCTTTAACCTTAACTTTGAAACAATGTCTATAGGGTGGATTCCATCTGTAGTCTAATTCTTTTAGATTATAAAAATACCTAGAATGGCCTTTCTGTTTTTGGTATTTTTATTAAAGTCTTCTGATAATTTGGGCGTGGGCGAGGCATTTTGAATGTGAAAAAAAGCATTAAGGTCCCTTATTTTCTCTATGATTATCCTGTCTGCTTCCTCAAACTGAGATGGGTCTTCATAGCGTTCCACATTTGAGTGGAGTACAAAGGACATTCTAAAATAGAACTTCCATTGTCGGATTAACATTTAAGATTCTCCCCTTCATATCTAGGAAATTTTGATATACATCATTCACGTCCTACCACTAAAAACAAAGATTGTGCTCAAATGGCGTACTTTTGTTTCACAAAATTTTGATGCAATCTAACCAAAACCCCATCCTTAAGACACTGTGCTGGACGGTGACATATCTACTAGGTAATATCAGAATGGCCATTTAAGATATCATTAAACGGATTTTAATAAAAATCAGCATTGTGCTCAAGTGACTACATTGAACTCACAAAGGCGGCACGGAAAAACCAATAGGTGGAATTACAAATACACAAAGCAAAGATTGTGGGTACTGGTGAGAACCGCCTCAGCGAGGCGGTACTAACGAGTATCCACAATGTATGTTTTGGATCAAAAATAATAAAGGTATACCCCTGCAAACCCCATTGTTTCTATATAAAAGTGTGGTTTTCGGGGGTATTTATTACACGGACATATTTTCCTGATGTGTTTTCTCTGGAACAAGTATGGCTAATATTTCCTGGTCAACATCGATGTACGATACTTTTGCGGGTATTCCTAGTACTTTACGTGTTTCTTTGATGCTTGAATTTATTCTCTAAGGTTTTTCAATCTACTGAAATGCTCTCTCTTTTTTGTCTCACAACTAAAAATGTAGACGAGTATCCATATGCGCCGCAATATGCACTAGACCATAGATCGAACCGAATATAATGACCATATAATGTAAACAAAACGTTAATGTTAAACACTTTTCCAGGACAAGCTTTTGAAATTTCTGTAACCTTAACTTTGAAACAATGTCTATAGGGTGGATTCCATCTGTAGTCAATACTTTTAAATTTTAAAAATACCTAGAATAGCCTTTCTGGTTTTTGTATTTTTATTTAAGTCTTCTGATAAGTAGGCATGGGCGAGGCATTTCCACTTTAAAAAACCATTAAGGTCCACTATTTTCTTTTTGATGATCATGTCTGCTTCCTCAAACTGTGATGGGTCTTCGTGACCCTTCATAGCGTTCCACATTTGAGTGGAGTACATGGGACACTCAAAAAAAGAACTTCGGCTGTCGGATTAGAATTTAAGATTCTTCATATCTAAGAAATTTTGATATACATCATTCACGTCCTGCCACCAAAATACAAAGATTGTGCTCAACTGGCGAACTTCTGTTTCACAAAATTTGGATGCAATCTAACCAAAACCCCATCCTTAAGACACTGTACTGGACGGTGACATATCTACTAGGTAATATCAGAATGGTCATTTAAGATATCATCAAAGCGGATTTTAATAAGAATCAGCATTGTGCTCAAGTGACTACATTGAACTCACAAAGGCGGCACGGAAAAAATAATAGAAGGCATTACAAATACACAAAACAAAGATTGTGGGTACTGGTAAGAACCGCCTCGGCGAGACGGTACTAACGAGTACCCACAATGTATGTTTTAGATCAAAAATGTAAAATTAGTTATACCCCTGCAAATCCCATTTTTCTACATAAAAGTGGGGTTTTCGGGGGTATTCATTATACGGACACATTTACCTGATTTTTTTTGCCGAAACAAGTATGACTAATATTTCCTGGTCAAGATCGATGTGCGATAATTTTACGGCTTTTTCTAATACTTTACGTAATTCTTTGATGCTAGAATATATTCTCTTAGGTTTTTCAATCTTCTGTTACACTCTCTCTTCTTTGTCTCACAACTAAAATATAGACGAGTGTCCATGGGCGCTGCAATACGCAATAGACCATAGATCAAATCGAATTTAATGACCATATTATTTAACCAAAAAGTTTATGTAAAACACTTTTCCAGGACAATCTTTTGAAATTTCTTCAACCATAACTTTGAAACAATGTCTATAGGGTGGATTCCATCTGTATTCAATTCTTTTAAATAATAAACATGCCTAGAATGGATTTTCTGGTTTTTGTTTTCTTTTTATTTAAGTCTTCTGATAATTTGGGCGTGGGCGAGGCATTTTGGTTATGAAAAAAGCATTTAGGTCCCTTATTTTCTCTATGATTATTCTGTCTGCTTCCTTGAACTGCGATTGGTCTTCGTGACTCTTCATAGCGTTCCACATTTGATTTTGTTTGTTTGTGTTGAGGTTTAACGTCCCAGTCAACAATTTTTCAGTCATGTCGGGACGGAGCCAACGCTTCCTGGGTTTAACCAGTACTGTAGGGAGTAGATGTGCCTTGTTCAAGGACACAACACGGTGACGCTTGTGGGGTTCGAACCCAGGACCTCTCGATTCGGAGTCCGACGCTCTACCACTACGCCACCGCGCTCCCTTTCCACATTTGAGTGGAGTACATAGGACATTCTAAAAATAGAACTTCCGCTGTTGGATTAGCATTTAAGATTCTCCCCTTCATATGTAAGAAATTTTGATATACATCATTCACATCAATTTCATTGAGGATAATAGGATAATATATAGATAAACCCTCATTGTAAAGTCACAAGTCCCTAGGGGGACCTGTTACCCCAGGGCCTTGAAAACACAGTTTTGACAGCATTTTCCTGTCTTATTTTACATGCCCAAGCTGGCTGTTTGTCCCAGGCTGGTAACAAAAATTCATAACATTGAAATCGTCGTGATCCTGTTGTTGGTAAAGGTATCTACCCTTACTGTCAGTAGAAAGAAATGCCTGTCTTTGTTCTGTTGACTGCCATGGGATTTCGTGACCCTTCATGGTGTTCCACATTTGAATGCAGTACATAGGGCACTCTAAAAATAGAACATTCGCTGTCGGATTAACATCTAAGATTATTCCCTTCATATCAAAGAAATTTGGTTTTACATCATTCACATCAATTTCTTTGAGGATAATATATGGATAGTCCTTCAGTCCCTAGTCATACGAGAGCAAGGGGACTTGGCAGCCCACGGACTTGACAACATAGTTTTGATAGTAGTTTTTTTCTGTCTTAGTTTCATGTCCAAGCTGGCTACAGAGCTGGATAAACCTTGGAAACCAGTGACCGCATTGACACCAGTAAGCGCGGATGATGCCAAGTTCGGGATGTTTGCTAAACGAAATCATCCTCAAGATGAGCAGGAAATGTGGGCACAGCGATAGTTTTATTTTGATTCGCACTCTTAGCCATCTTTTGAATGCTTGAGTGAGACGTTCGCTCATTTGCTATAATGTCAGTCATTTTGTGTTTGTACATGTACATATTGAAATGAGGTACATATCGAAATATCGAAAAGTTCTACAAAAGAAGTGTCGGCAAACATATACTCAGTGTGAGAAATACTAAAGAAATGTTTTAATAAGATTAGATTAAGTGGATGTACCTTAGAGATTCTTTTCTCGGAGCTAAGTAAATTTCTGTTGTAAGAGTAGTACATTGACATGTCAGATTTATTATGCAAAAGTCACATCCTTTGATCATCTAATTTTCATTGCCACATTCCTTTGATAAAAGAGGTGTGTGGTAAAAGACTAGAAAGTTGGGTTTCAATTTAATTATCTCAGTTCAATTTCAATGCATTTTGCACAGACCGAAAGTCACAAAAAAATTTAACTTTCTCTTTAATATTAATGTAAAGGGCAAGAGCACGCGATTCTGAAGTTAATGGTTTGAGAGCTAAGTTAAAAGAGCATTGTTTGACTTTCCTGCCTTTGCAACTGTTCAACTGTATGTCTGATGCTGTGGTATAAAACTTGGTTAGATTTTAGCATACGATTGTCAGGCATTCCTAGAAGGTGAGTTGCCTGTTTTGAGGTTGAATTTAGAGGAACCGGAATGGAAATTACTTTAAAAACATGAAACGTATCAGTAAAATGCGAAATGGGGAGTTCGATAGTGATGTACGGTTTTGTGCCATTTATTGAATAAAGAATCGGGGTATATATCGCCAGAAGCTTGATTTAGATGAAACCCATGGTATTTATCGTTACGAATATCCTGAATATTATCGATTGTGGAGCTTAACACTTCTTGTGGCAAGACTTAAGGCGACAGTTTGCCATTAATCAGATCTCAACACCAATTTTAATTCACCAAGTTCATGGTTTATGTGGCTGGATGTGTGCACTTGTTTGCTTATGAGTAAGATCATTGTTTGAATGCTTTCCTCTCTATTTGATTCAGTATCATGAAAATGAGTTTGCTCGAAGTTAAAAGCCATATAATTTTCTTTGATACCTTTCATTAGATAGCCCATTCTGTTACTATTTTTTTTTTTAGTATTTTTGTATTATAAGGACTTAGACCAGCCTTATATTGGTTTATGGATAGTCCTTCAGTCCCTAGTCATACGAGAGCAAGGGGACTTGGCAGCCCACGGACTTGACAACATAGTTTTGATAGTAGTTTTTTCTGTCTTAGTTTCATGTCCAAGCTGGCTACAGAGCTGGAGAAATCTTCGAAACCAGTGACCGCATTGACACCAGTAAGCGCGGATGATGCCAAGTTCGGGATGTTTGCTAAACGAAATCATCCTCAAGATGAGCAGGAAATGTGGGCACAGCGACAATTTTATTTTGATTCGCACTCTTAGCCATCTTTTGAATGCTTGAGTGAGACTTTCGCTCATTTGCTATAATGTCAGTCATTTTGTGTTTGTATATGTACATATTGAAATGAGGTACATATCGAAATATCGAGAAGTTCTACAAAAGAAGTGTCGGCAAACATATACTCAGTGTGAGAAATACTAAAGAAATGTTTTAATAAGATTAGATTAAGTGGATGCACCTTAGAGATTCTTTTCTCGGAGCTAAGTAAATTTCTGTTGTAAGAGTAGTACATTGACATGTCAGATTTATTATGCAAAAGTTACATCCTTTGATCATCTAATGTTCATTGCCACATTCCTTTGATAAAAGAGGTGTTTGGAAAAAGTCTAGAAAGTTGGGTTTCAATTTAATTATCTCAATTCAATTTCAATGCATTTTGCACAGACCGAAAGTCACAAAAAGATTTAACTTTCTGTTTAATATTAATGTAAAGGGCAAGAGCTAAGTTAAAAGAGCATTGTTTGACTTTCCTGCCTTTGCAACTGTTCAACTGTATGTCTGATGCTGTGGTATAAAACTGTTGGTTAGATTTTAGCATACGATTGTCAGGCATTCCTAGAAGGTGGGTTGCCTGTTTTGAGGTTGAATTTAGAGGAACCAGTATGAAACGTATCAGTAAAATGCGAAATGGGGAGTTTGATAGTGATGTACGGTTTTGTGCCATTTATTGAATAAAGAATCGGGGTATATATCGCCAGAAGCTTGATTTAGATGAAACCCATGGTATTTATCGTTACGAATATCCTGGATATTATCGATTGTGGAGCTTAACACTTCTTGTGGCAAGACTTAAGGCGACAGTTTGCCATTAATCAGATCTCAACCCCAATTTTTAATTCACCAAGTTCATGGTTTATGTGACTGGATGTGTGCACTTGTTTGCTTATGAGTAAGATCATTGTTTGAATGCTATCCTCTCTATTTGATTCAGTATCTTGAAAATAAGTTTGCTCGAAGTTAAAAGCCATATAATTTTCTTTGATACCTTTCATTAGATAGCCCATTCTGTTACGATTTTTTTTGTATTTTTGTATTATAAGGACTTAGACCAGCCTTATATTGGTTGCCATGGCTCAATACCGTTTCGTTAATGCATTGATATGAGGGGCCTATGTGTTAACGTCCTCGACCGTGGCGGTACCAAATAATGTTTTGAAACTATCTACCAGAGGCGGAAGAAGATATCAGCGACTGCGTGACCTTGTGCTTCCAGTATTAATGTTTGAATTGTTGCATAATGTTACGTTTTATACCGTTACGTTCCCACATCTTCGACACCTTGAAATTTATATCACAGATACCCATTGACATAATGAAACAGATAACCGAATCTATGTGACACAGTCTTGTATTGTAGGGTTGAATTGAGAAGTCACAAGTTGATTCTAGATTTTAGCATACGATTGTCAGGCATTCCTAGAAGGTGGGTTGCCTGTTTTGAGGTTGAATTTAGAGGAACCAGTATGAAACGTATCAGTAAAATGCGAAATGGGGAGTTTGATAGTGATGTACGGTTGTGTGCCATTTATTTAATAAAGAATCGGGGTATATATCGCCAGAAGCTTGATTTAGATGAAACCCATGGTATTTATCGTTACGAATATCCTGGATATTATCGATTGTGAAGCTTAACACTTCTTGTGGCAAGACTTAAGGCGACAGTTTGCCATTAATCAGATCTCAACCCCAATTTTTAATTCACCAAGTTCATGGTTTATGTGACTGGATGTGTGCACTTGTTTGCTTATGAGTAAGATCATTGTTTGAATGCTATCCTCTCTATTTGATTCAGTATCTTGAAAATAAGTTTGCTCGAAGTTAAAAGCCATATAATTTTCTTTGATACCTTTCATTAGATAGCCCATTCTGTTACGATTTTTTTTTTGTATTTTTGTATTATAAGGACTTAGACCAGCCTTATATTGGTTGCCATGGCTCAATACCGTTTCGTTAATGCATTGATATGAGGGGCCTATGTGTTAACGTCCTCGACCGTGGCGGTACCAAATAATGTTTTGAAACTATCTACCAGAGGCGGAAGAAGATATCAGCGACTGCGTGACCTTGTGCTTCCAGTATTAATGTTTGAATTGTTGCATAATGTTACGTTTTATACCGTTACGTTCCCACATCTTCGACACCTTGAAATTTATATCACAGATACCCATTGACATAATGAAACAGATAACCGAATCTATGTGACACAGTCTTGTATTGTAGGGTTGAATTGAGAAGTCACAAGTTGATTCTATTCACAGTTTTAATGATCGTATAGTTTTACTAAGTTAATTTCAAATAACATTCAAGAACCAAAGTTAAAGTTTAATGTCTTTTCAGACTTTTCAACATGTTTTAGAAGGCGCCCAAAAACGAAAGACCCTGAGCCAGGACAACCACTGCTTTTATACCCTAATATTAGTCATTGGAAATCCCCCTTAAAACCAAAAAGTTTATGTAAAACACTTTTCCAGGACAATCTTTTGAAATTTCTTCAACCATAACTTTGAAACAATGTCTATAGGGTGGATTCCATCTGTATTCAATTCTTTTAGATAATAAACATGCCTAGAATGGCCTTTTCTGGTTTTTGTTTTCTTTTTATTTAAGTCTTCTGATAATTTTGGCGTGGGCGAGGCATTTTGGTTATGAAAAAAAACATTTAGGTCCCTCATTTTCTCTATGATTATTCTGTCTGCTTCCTTTAACTGCGATGGGTCTTCGTGACTCTTCATAGCGTTCCACATTTGAGTGGAGTACATAGGACATTCTAAAAATAGAACTTCCGCTGTTGGATTAGCATTTAAGATTCTCCCCTTCATATCTAAGAAATTTTGATATACATCATTCACATCAATTTCATTGAGGATAATATATATATCCTCATTGTAAAGTCACAAGTCCCTAGGGTGACCTGTTACCCCAGGGCCTTGAAAACACAGTTTTGACAGCATTTTCCTGTCTCATTTTACATGCCCAAGCTGGCTGTTTGTCCCAGGCTGATAACAAAAATTCATAACATTGAAATCGTTGTGATCCTGTTGTTGGTAAAGGTATCTACCCTTACTGTCAGTTGAAAGAAATGCCTGTCTTTGTTCTGTTGACTGTCATGGGACTTCGTGACCCTTCATGGTGTTCCACATTTGAATGCAGTACAAAGGGCACTCTAAAAATAGAACTTTCTCTGTCGGATTAACATTTAAGATTATTCCCTTCATATCAAAGAAATTTGGTTTTACATCATTCACATCAATTTCTTTGAGGATAATATATGGATAGTCCTTCAGTCCCTAGTCATACGAGAGCAAGGGGACTTGGCAGCCCACGGACTTGACAACATGGTTTTGATAGTAGTTTGTTTCTGTCTTAGTTTCATGTCCAAGCTGGCTACAGAGCTGGAGAAATCTTCGAAACCAGTGACCGCATTGACACCAGTAAGTGCGGATGATGCCAAGTTCGGGATGTTTGCTAAACGAAATCATCCTCAAGATGAGCAGGAAATGTGGGCACAGCGACAGTTTTATTTTGATTCGCACTCTTAGCCATCTTTTGAATGCTTGAGTGAGACGTTCGGTCATTTGCTATAATGTCAGTCATTTTGTGTTTGTAAATGTACATATCATTACGAAAACACACCCATGCAATATACAGAGATTTTTAAAGTTGTAAAAAATGAAAATTTTCAGTAGAAAAATTTCCATTTTTGCTCAAAACACAGATTGTGGGTACATGTTAGAACCGCCTCAGCGAGGCGGTTCTAACGAGTACCCACAATCTATGTTTTGGAGCAAAAATAAGAAAAATAGGTATACCCCTGCAAACCCCAGTTTCTCTATATAAAAGTGGGGTTCAAGGGGGTATACTTTACAAGGACATGTTTTCGTGATATTGAAATGAGGTACATATCGAAATATCGAGAAGTTCTACAAAAGAAGTGTCGGCAAACATATACTCAGTGTGAGAAATACTAAAGAAATGTTGTAATAAGATTATATTAAGTGGATGCACCTTAGAAATTTTTGTCTTAAGTATTATTATGACAAGACCCTTTTCTAGGAGCTAAGTAAAATTATGTTGTATGAGTAGTACATTGACATGTCAGATTTATTATGCAAAAGTCACATCCTTTGATCATCTAATGTTCATTGCCACATTCCTTTGATAAAAGAGGTGTGTGGTAAAATACTAGAAAGTTGGGTTTCAATTTAATTATCTCAATTCAATTTCAATGCATTTTGCACAGACCGAAAGTCACAAAAAGATTTAACTTTCTCTTTAATATTAATGTTAAGGACAAGAGCACGCGATTCTGTAGTTATTGGCTTGAGAGCTAAGTTAAAAGAGCATTGTTTGACTTTCCTGCCTTTGCAACTGTTCAACTGTATGTCTGATGCTGTGGTATAAAACTGTTGGTTAGATTTTAGCATACGATTGTCAGGCATTCCTAGAAGGTGAGTTGCCTGTTTTGAGGTTGAATTTAGAGGAACTGGAATGGAAATTACTTTAAAAACATGAAACGTATCAGTAAAATGCGTAATGGGGAGTTTGATAGTGATGTACGGTTTTGTGCCATTTATTGAATAAAGAATCGGGGTATATATCGCCAGAAGCTAGATTTAGATGAAACCCATGGTATTTATCGTTAAGAATATCCTGAATATTATCGATTGTGGAGCTTAACACTTCTTGTGGCAAGACTTAAGGCGACAGTTTGCCATTAATCAGATCTGCAGCATCAATTTTTAATTTACCAAGTTCATGGTTTATGTGACTGGATGTGTGCACTTGTTTGCTTATGAGTAAGATCATTGTTTGAATGCTATCCTCTCTATTTGATTCAGTATCTTGAAAATGAGTTTGCTCGAAGTTAAAAGCCATATAATTTTCTGTGATATCTTTCATTAGATAGCCCATTCTGTTACAATTTTTTTTGTATTTCTGTATTATAAGGACTTAGACCAGCCTTATATTGGTTGCCATGGCTCAATACCGTTTCGTTAATGCATTGATATGAGGGGCCTATGTGTTAACGTCCTCGACCGTGGCGGTACCAAATAATGTTTTGAAACTATCTACCAGAGGCGGAAGAAGATATCAGCGACTGCGTGACCTTGTGCTGCCGGTATTAATGTTTGAATTGTTGCATAATGTTACGTTTTATACCGTTACGTTCCCACATCTTCGACACCTTGAAATTTATATCACAGATACCCATTGACATAATGAAACAGATAACCGAAACTGTGTGACACAGTCTTGTATTGTAGGGTTGAATTGAGAAGTCACAAGTTGATTCTATTCACAGTTTTAATGATCGTATAGTTTTACTAAGTTAATTTCAAATAACATTCAAGAACCAAAGTTAAAGTTAAATTTCTTTTCAGACTTTTCAACATGTTTTAGAAGGCGCCAAAAACGAAAGACCCTGAGCCAGGACAACCACTGCTTTTATACCCTAATATTAGTCATTGGAAATCCCCCTTAAAACCCCATCCGCATTGCACAATAACCAAATAACCTACTATGCAAATGAGGTTCTAGAACATTCTAAGACATGGTCCTGCATAAATTAAGATAAAAGTTAATGGAAAAACTAATGGAAATTTAATTACTTGTCTGTTATATAAACATTTATAAGAAAGTGTCACCTAAATCACTTATAAGGTACCAAAACAGCTGTACTTGACATTTAACGGAACATAAAATATAAATAAGCTCATTGGAAATTCCGGATCGTGTCTTAAGTCTTTACATTTGATTAATTCCCAATTAAGTATAAAATTTGATTAGCTTAGATTAGATAAGAATATTTAATTAACTCTGTTACTCAATCAATACTCAATTGCGTTTGTATACCTGGTTGTCCTGGTAACAGTTTATCCTTCACTTTGTTACAAAGCTTTATCACCCAAAATTTTATCATACTCATGAGAAAATTCAACAAACGAATGAAACAAAGTGAAGTAGTCTTACAGATTTCAAAATGTCAATACTTGCACCACATATATACTTCACATCAATAAGTACTTTCTAAACAAACAACAAACAAACATTTGTGAATGTGCATAACTTATAACTATATACATTTGCTTGAATCTTGAATTAGGTATAATTGAATTAGGTATAATTCTCATTAATAATTAACCACAACTGGTGTTACAATTATTTATCAATAGTTTATAGATCCCTTGAAAGTTGTAGTGTTTTGTGTTCTCAGTATCCAAAGTTATTCGCACTTTATTCGATAATCACTACGACAGCGTCCCCTGTCTGACCATCGTCCACTGCGATCTCCACCTCCACTGAACTCTCATTGTTGGAAATAACCTCGGAATGCTCTCCCCACATCCTATCGAACACTTCAACAAATCCAGAATTGACATAATTTCGAATACGATCCATCGATGCATATCGAACAGCCATTTCGTGACTGAAACCTTCATTGGCCAGTTCTGTGCACAGCATTGTTTCGTAATGTGACCAAGCACGGCTGTCACCGAGCTCTGAGTGTAAGTTGCGGTATGCCTCATGGAAATAGGCCACAAGTGCGTACCTGCAAAACCTCTGTAGCACAAACGACTGACACACATGGCAACCGTGATCATGTGCCAGGTCTTCAATCAAGTCCCTGACAATGATGTTCTGTATGCACCCTTCAGTCCTTGCATTTATTTCTCTTAAATAACATTCCATTATTGCAACTTTTGTAATGTGTTTTAGACTTCTTATTTGACGTATTCTTAAAAGTGTTTTGATCAATTTGTAACATTACTCAATTCTATATACTTTCACACTCATATTGTAATTGGTAACTTAATTTGTTTGATAAGATATTTTCAAACTATGTTGATTAGAATTTAATCTAAAGAAAAATGAAATCTTTGATTCCTAATTAACTATATCTAGAACACTAAATTTTGTTGCATAATGAGTCGAACAAGCACAACTTTAAAGCATTGACCTAAATATAAAACTTGTACATGCTTAACAATCTTAAAACAAAGAAGTGAACTATACTGTTCAGTTTTTAATACTTAATACGTCAATATTTACACTTTGTTTCTCCGGCTTCCTCAGTAGTTTATCACTTGGCGGCAGTTAAGCCGACTGCATAGCACTATCCATGCTTATGGTTTCTTCCATCGCCAAATCATGGCCACAAGGTACGGGACTTCCTGCCTTCTTCCGTCTATTACCAACTCGTTTGGCCAACCAATATTGCCTTAAACGCTCTTAATATTTGCAACAAATTATGACACCAGCAATGATAGCTGATGCAACAATTACTGCTATCAAAAAGTAAACCCAAGATGGCAACCCTTTATCAAAATTTTGTAATGGCTCTACCTTATTCAATTCTCGAATTAATGCCCCCATTGGAATTTGTTTGATGCCCCTCAGTTTCTCAGGAATTTCGATTTTTGTTTTATTCGGAAATGACGTTTGTAAAGGTCTCCAAAGATTCAAAGGTATTTTATCGAATTGAATTTTCATGAATTCCGACATGGTATCTTTCAATTGATACTTGCTACGCACATCAAAAGGAGATATAAGCAAAAGCAATCCATTGGAAGCCACACATGAGGTTTTAACATGCAGTATGCCAACAGGTGGGTTCATCTGCACTGAAGTTTCGGAATTATTATTATGACACACAATGGAAAATTGCAATGGCTGAGAAGTTGAAATGAGCCAATGGTTATGTCCCACGAATACAGCAAATGGTAACACTGTATCAAATTTTACAATAGTCTTACAATATGTTTTAATATTTTCCTTTTGATTTAGAAACATGAGTACAATGCAACGTCTACCTTGTCCAACAGAGTACACATGGCTCTGGAATTCACAGAATCGTTGCCATGGACTAGAACAATCCTGAGCTTCAATATGATTCAAGGTATATACTTAGTCCTTTCTTTATTGAATGCAATAATGGATATGTCAGAATCAATCTGTGCAGTCATTCCTGCATGAGAAGTGTTTGCCAAAGCTACTGGAAAGGTATGCACATTATAAACTTCAAATTTGCTACTGAAATCTAATATAGGAATAGATACAACAATCATAATTTGATTGTTTGAAACAATAGTGGCACACTTCAGGTAAGTATAGTATTTCCACAGATTGGTGTTTATATTATCTGGTAATCTAAATGCACGAGGTAACTTTGAAGCAATATCCTGCAATGTTGCTTTGAGTTTCATGGGAGAAATTATCAAGGGAGACAACTTTTCACTTGATAACATGCTCATCTGCATTTTGAGATTTTCTAAATAGATTAGAGCATTTTGCATGGTCTGTTTCAGTTCTTCTACAATGAGGTCAAGCTTTAAATACATTTGCAGAAAATTTTCCACTTCAATTATTTGACTACTCAATTCTTCTGTGACATTATCGATTTTATTGTTTATTTTTGAAAGTGTGGTGAGTATTTCATTGATGGAATGTCTATTTTCGGCGATTTCAATTCTTGACATATTCAAAATGGTAAGGCTATCCTCCAGAACATGTACAGTGCTCTGCTGATTTGTCTCTAGGGTAGAGATATGTTTTTGTACAATGTCAAGGTCATTTTGGGTTAAAGTCCCAAATAAAAAATTGAGGATTTTTCCTCCAAAATCAAATATGGCGCGTTTCTTTCTGTCAGATGAATTGTTCCTTAATGTATTATAGTCCATGTAACTTCTTATAGTAGTGTCATACGTCTGTCTTAATGTCCTTATTTCATTTTTCATTGCCTGAAATATTGACAAATAGTTTGCATGCCCTAATTTTTGTATCGTTCAGACATTATGACGGCCAGGCCATTAGCATTTTCGATATCGTCAGTTATATTGTCCAAAAATGCTTTATATGAATCCAAATCTACAACAAAGGTCATTAACCATCTTGACCTTGGGAGAATGCTATCATTCACTTTATTGAAGACAACACCCTCTCTAATTTATATGGAAACCGATAAGCCAAAAAGAAGCAATGCCACGAAACAATAAAGTTTGTCCCTAACTATTGCCATTCTGAAAATATATGAAACAATAAAATAAAATCAATGACGTCATTATCTATACAACAGGTACGTACCAAATTTTTCGTGAAGCCAGCTATACATTGTAATTGCTTTTTTATTTTCTTTTTCTGAGAATCATTTAAGCTTTCATCTCTCATTTCTCGAGTTACAGGATCAATATCCATAGTTTGATCAGGTTCTTTGATTGGATCATTTGTACTTTCATCCTGACTCATCGATTCTGAATCATCATTTTCACTGTTTGTCTCAGACTTTTCTGATTCTGCTCTATTCAGACGTCTCCGAAGTTCTAATTGTGGTATAACATCTTCATTGTCTGAATTCTCTCTTTCTTTTCGGTATCTTTTAGCAAGTTTAGCTAAAGGTACTGAATCATCAGAACTACAATCATCTGAATCAGATTCGTCAGGAGGTACAGCATAGGCTGTCCTTCTTTTGGGTTTGCCTTCTGTATCAATGGGAATATCCCAGTTCTCAATATTCTTAAATGCTCTGCATGAGTCTTGGTAGTCTTACCATCTAACTGATTCCTTATTACAAATGTTATAGGAGATGTTTTCTTGATTATTCGCCAATATGGGTTCCATCTTCGATCAAGTTTGCTTTTTCTGATATGATTTTTCAAATATACAGGGTCCCCTACTGCAAATTCTATGTTCTTACCGTTTTTGTCAGCATATTTTGCTTGTCTGCGTTTAGCCTTCTTGAGATATCTATGAACTTGCATAAATGATTTATGTTGTTGTTCTAATGCAATTTTATGCATGGCTTCCCCATGGTATTTTCTACGAGATTTTAACAAGTTATCAGTTGGGAGTACAACATCACGGTTGTACATGAGGAAAGTATGGGCTGAATTTAGAAGATTCGCTGATGTTGAATCTTATTGCTGCCAAAGTTTGGTTAAGAAATAAGTCCCAAGTACTTGAATTTTCATTTATTTTCTTAGCTAGAACGTCATGCAATGTTCTATGGAACCTTTCAATTTTGGCATTCCCCTGTGGGTGATAGAAGGAAGTTGTGACATGGTCTATGTTTAATGCCTCCATGGTTTCTTTCAAGGTAGCATTAACATTTTCTGTACCATTGTCAGATATTATCTGTAGTGGCGCACCAAAGCGAGGAAATATCTCATCTATTAATAGGTGAGCTATATTGTCTGCACTTTTATCTGGCACAGCAAATGCCTCTGGACAGCCACTATAAAGATCTATGAAACCAATTATGTATTTGTTTCCAGACAAAGTGGTTGGATAGGGTCCAGACAAATCAACTCCAATTTTAACAAATGGGTATGGAGGAATGTCTGTCTCCTGTAGTGGTGGTTTAATCTTTTTCATGCTGCGTTCCTGACAAATTACACAACTTGACACATACAACATCTTGTAGAGATTTGGCCAATAGTATTTTTGACGGATAGCGTCAAAGGTCTTGTCTATTCCCATATGTCCATTGTCATCATGGTATTGTTTTACGACCCCTTCCCTTAAATGCCCAGGGATGTACAGTTTCAAAACAGGTTCATTATCAGGGTCACTTATGTAATACAATATACTGTCTATGACAATGTGACTTTTCTGAATTGACTTCGATGGTTGCCCATGCAATATTTGCATTTTGATTTCTAACAAGTCAGAATCCTTTCCTTGTTCAGCAATCATGTCCAAGCCAATTATAGAGGGTTTTTCATGGTCTACTTCTTCTTGCATCTCACAGCTTGCATAATCTTTTGCATTGAACTGATTTGAATTCAGTGCATTGATTTCAAATGTATTTTCATTAATATCTGGCTCTATATTTTCTTGACACTTTGGCTGCTCACTTTGTGAGTCTCTTTCTGGTGGTAATCTAGATAATAAATCAGCACAAGTGTTTTCTGGACCAGCTATGTACTCTATTTTGCAATTATATCCAGAAATACCTAAAGCCCAAAGTTGTACCTTCTTATTTTGCATTGGTGACTCCAAAAGATATTTGAGTGGTTTATGATCTGTTCTGATAACAAACTCTGCGTTATGCAAGTAGTGATCAAGCTTCTGGAGAGCAAAATGAATAGCATATGCCTCCTTTTCAATGGTAGACCACCTTCTCTGAGTATCACTCAGCTTATGGGAGAGATAGTAGATAGGCTTTTCATTCCTTATTCCAGGAATCACTTCTTCCCCATCAGCTGGTTGTGTGAGACATGCACCTATACATGAATCACTGGCATCCGTATACAGTGTATACGGCTTATCTACATCTGGATAAACCAAGTGTGGAATGACAGTGAGGCTGTTCTTAAAAATATTCAAAAGCTGTTTGACATTTATCTGTCCATTTAAATTTTGCATACTTCTTGGTCAATGATATTATCGGCTCAGCTATCCCTGAGAAATTTGGAATGAATCTCCGACAATAGCTGCACATGCCAATAAATCCTCTAACTTCTCTTACACTTGTTGGAGCAGAAATAGATTGAATTGCTTCCACTTTCTTTGGGTCAGGCTTGATTACATTTTGATTGATGACAAAGCCCAAATAATTCGTTTCTGCCTGAAGAAAATGACATTTCTTTAATTTCAATTTTAGGTCATGTTGTCTCAACCTATCAAAGACTTGCTGAATATGTGACATATGTTCTTCCAGACTTGAAGAAAAGATAAGTATATCATCTAAATATGCAATGGCAAACTGGTCTAAGTCTGCCAATACTATGGACATGAGTTCTTGGAAAATTGCTGGTGAATTAGATAATCCAAAAGGCATAACGTTGAATTGAAATAAGCCTCTGTGACATGTAAATGCAGTTTTCTCTTTGTCAGCCTCATCCATCAAAACCTACCAATATCCACTTTTCAAATCCAGTGATGTGAAGTATTTGGCATTACCAAGCAACGTCAGAATATCGTCTATCAATGGGAGTGGGTATGAGTTAAGTTTTGTAATTTTGTTTAGTCTCCTGAAGTCTACACAAAATCTTCTTGAACCATCTTTCTTGTCAACAATTACTACTGGAAAACTCCATGGTGATTTTGATCTTGATATAATTTTAGCTTCCATCATCTCATCTACAGCCTTGTCAACATTTTTTCTATTATTTAAAGGAGTTCTATAGGGTCTTAACTTAATTGGTGGATAATCTCCAATGTCAATTTTCATTTTAACTGTATCTGTATGGCCCAAATCTGCATCGGTGGCTGCAAATATGTCTTCATTTTGGAAAATCAATTCAGTTTCTCTATCATTATATTCAAGTGGTACACTTATTTCAGACTTATTGATTTTATCAGAAAATTGGTTTTTGTCTTTTGAAAGTGTGTCCCTTATTTCTGTCAGATTTGCTTCAGTCACACTCAGCACTTTCCCAATAACACAGCCTTTTTTCAGCTTAAGAGTTTTGTTTGTATTGTTTACTATCATGACAGGAAATTTTCTAGTTCTGTTTGGTTTCACAATGATATTGGCTATCATAAGCCCTGGTTCAGTTCCAACATACCCATTCTCAATTGATCACATTTCATAAATTCCTGAATCAAAGCCTTCTGATTTATGTCTCAGATGACCTGTGCAAACATTTGCAGTCTGTGGTTTTAAGGTGACAGTTGATGCTATTCTTACTACTGTTGCAATATGAATATCTTCCTCAAGTGGTATATATGTTTGACCAATTCTGAGACACCCTAAATCATAATAAAGTCTTACCCCATTTGTTTTCAACCAGTCACGTCCCAAAATTAAGCTTCTGTTTAAATTTCTGACTACAAATAATGTCTGATTTATTCTTACACCTCTGATATCAAGTGTTACATTTATACTTCCATCAACTATCATTGGTTGACCACTTGCAGATTGTAAATGTACCTTTTTGTTCATAAATTTTGGTTCATCTTTCAAATTTTGATATGCCCTACTATGAATAAGTGAAACTTCAGCTCCAGAATCGACAAGTGAGCTAAAGCTTTGTTTTCCGATTTTTACAAAACATGAATTTGGATGTCCTAACAAATCAATTTTATAAACTGGCATATTATTCCTCTTTCTTCTTTCGGCTTCATCAATGAAGAAAGACCCTAGTTTTCCTGTTGCATTTGAGGTTCAGACTGTTTTGGTTGCTCCTTACAAAAACGTTTGATGTGACCCTTTTGCCACATTTCCAACAGACAATGTTTTTCAGGTATGACTGTTGTCTGTCGACTTGTCTGTCCGACTGTCTCTCTGTCAGGGAATTCACTGTTTTCGCTCTGCAATGGATAGTCAAATATCCACGCTTATTACATTTGTAACATCTCTGATCTATTATGGCCCATCCCCATAGGCTCATCCTGCCTGGTTGAACGACTTGCCCTTAATTCGAACCGTTTTCTTAGATTCTGTTCACCCATGGCACTTGCTACAGCCGCAGCAAGAGTGTTAGGGTTATCCCTCATAACCTTCATTTTTAGAAAGTTGTGGGCAAGACCATCTATAAAGAACCCAATTAACTGGGTTTAAACAGCTGGTAACCCCCCCTGGCTGCCCAACAAATGCTTCTTCAGCCAAAGCCAGAAGTCTCTCAGCGAACAATTGTACATTTTCATTTGGATTTTACCTTACTTTCCTGGGTAGCATGAATGCATGCTGCGGATCTGTTATCTCAGCAAACCTTGAAGTTAACTCCCTTTTCAATTGATCCCATGTGTTATTTGGATAGTCCTCCAAATATCTGTGGATAAAGTCACTCACCGCAACCCTGCTTGATTGGTATGCAATCAACCGAATTTTGTCGGGACCCAACCCAGTCAAGTAAGCATATTTTTCTATTGACTTCATCCAGGTTTTAAACTGCTTATTGTCCCCATCAAATGGATTAATGGTTTGAGCAATCCCCTGCGCCCCAACAGCTGAGGATACATTTGCCATCTGGGTTGCCAAATTATTGAAAACAGCACCTATATCTTGGTCAGCCATTTTTGGTTTGGACAAAAGAAAACAAAATGTCACCTACCTGTAATGTCACTTTTCAACTAAAACAGATGTTCGCAGTCCCAATGAAAGTTCACGGTTATGAAGTTAAGATGGAGATCTGTCCCGTCGTCGGTATAAATTTGTTGGCGTCGTATGTCCCGTCTTTCTTGTTGTTTCCCCAAAAATAAAGTGTCTCGTTGTTGTCCACGAAATCGTTGATTGCCCCTCGTACTGTTTGAATGTTCAATGTCCCGTAGTATTAATGTGTTGGTATGTCCCTGTTTTCCCAATAGATTTGTGAACGAATGATTTTCGTAGTTTCACTTAGTTGTATCCCTGGTTGTAAGTTTCTCACTGGAACTGTAGTAGTATTTTGTTTAAATTTTTTTTGTTTGTCTCTGTTCTTGATTTCCAAATGTCCTAACAACCCGTTCGAAAGGAAATTTAATAAAAGTCCCAGATCCTGGTCACGGCACCAAAATAAATTTCTGTGTGACACAGTCTTGTATTGTAGGGTTGAATTGAGAAGTCACAAGTTGACTCTATTCACAGTTTTAATGATCGTATAGTTTTACTAAGTTAATTTCAAATAACATTCAAGAACCAAGTTAAAGTTTAATTTCTTTTCAGACTTTTCAACATGTTTTAGAAGGCGCCCAAAAACGAAAGACCCTGATCCAGGACAACCACTGCTTTTATACCCTAATATTAGTCAATGGAAATCCCCCTTAAAACCCCACTCGCATTGCACAATAACCAAATAACCTACTATGCAAATGAGGTTCTAGAACATTTTAAGACATGATCCTGCATAAATTAAGATAAAAGTTAATGGAAAAACTAATGGAAATTTAATTACTTGCCTTAGATCCCTTTGAAGTTATATAAACATTTATAAGAAAGTGTCACCTAAATCACTTATAAGGTACCAAAACAGCTGTACTTGACATTTAACGGAACATAAAATATATATAAGCTCATTGGAAATTCCGGATCGTGCCTTAAGTCTTTACATTTGATTTATTCCCAATTAAGTATAAATTTGATTAGCTTAGATTAGATAAGAATATTTAATTAACTATGTTACTCAATCAATACTCAATTGCGTTTGTATACCTGGTTGTTCTGGTAACAGTTTAACCTTCACTTTGTTACAATTCATGGTGTCGAATGCATGGGAACATAATTTCGTAGGTGTCTTTTTACACTCAAAACTTTAAAAATAAGCAAATCTAGCAAATGGTGGGCTATTGGGTGCCTTTGTTTCGAAAAATGAAAACGTGCGAGAAATCATTTGCCCTGAAGAGTGGGAAGATGACATTTTATGAGGATGTCATTTTTGTGATTTTCAAAGATTTTTAAAATGTGAATTTACAGGGCAACAAAGCTATTCTTGAATTTTGCCCTTTCAGGTTTGTGCCCTTTACACAATCGTTTAAACACAGTCGTCGGAATGGGACAGTTCGCCACCAATCCAAACTTGACCAAAGTAATAGATTCACCATGAAGATCTAACTACATAATAAATGTCGTAAACCACTATAGAAGCTGAAGGTGAGGTTGGGAGATCGGTAATCGGACACTTCGGCACCACTACGAATTCGGCACATAGACAAATCGGACCCTAGTTAAATCGGCCCCAGTACCAAATCGGTACCACTTTAGAAAAATAACATAGTCACTTCGGACCCTAGTCACTTCGGACCCTAGATACTTCGGCACCTATTTATTTCATTTCAAAAATCAGTTTCGTCGAACTTTGGTATCAGCAAGGCATTGTGCCTCGTGAGAGAAGAAATGGCTAACTTGAAAAAATGCATTTTTCATAAATTTATGCCAACATAAACTTCAAGAATTTGTTTGCTTGTTTGTATTAAGGCTTAACGTCCCAGACAACAATTTTTAAATCATGTCGGGACAGAGCCAACGCTTCTGGGTTTAACCATTACTGTACGGAGTTAATGTTTCTTGCACAGGGACACAACGCGTTGCCGCCTGTGGGCATCGATACCAGGACAGTAGTAATGGGCGGCGGTAGAGCGCACCCTGGGTTTCAGTTTAAAATGAAGGCTGGCTAAGTTGTATGTGTAGGTAAGTATCCTTGAGTTACTGAGACAGGAACACATCTGCACATCTACACAGCTGCACTTCTGCACATCTACACTTCTGCACATCTACACTTCTGCACATCTACACATCTACCACACCCAGAAAGCGCGGTGTGGCCACTTTTTCTGAAAACTTATAGCGCATTTTATATAGCGCCATTTCTCTCACTACCCTTATTAGAAACGGCACTACAAAAATGCGCTATATGTTTTCAGAAAGAGGCGCTATACCGCCGCCCGTAATGGACCTCTCGATTCGAAATTAGATGCTCTACCACTATGCTACCTTCAAAAATATCTCAATTGAATGTTGAAAACAAAATTATGAATTACAATTATAATATTCTAATAACAATCTCTGCCTTTGGAGAAGGAATTTCTTTCTGATTGCGCCATTTCCTGATCATTGCCTCCTTTTACCTTGCTCAATGCAACGTTCAAAGACTTTCAACAGTCTGTACATAGAATAGAATACGAGAAAAATATTGTTATGCGCTTCAAACATTGCATAATACAATAGGTACATTGCATCCTGCTTCTTGGTGTTTATACGGGACAGTCATCAAATCAGGATAAGTTTTAATCCAATTATTGACGCGTGTCGTTACACTCCATTGCACATACTAGATTATTAATCGATTAGTTCTTTAATTGGATTATTTTGAATTATTGACGATTAAATCGAATTACCGGCACGTGTCACAAAACCTGTACATGTACGTGTATTAAAAACTTCTGTCACAACTATAGAGCTCTAATGCAATATATTGGTCACTCACGCATTAAAAATGTTTATTTACATGTATATAAAGAAGATTTTAGAAATTAAAATGATGATTGTGAAAATTGAATTTTCTCTGTTTAAGTTTTAAATCATATACATACAATCAAAACTAATCTTAAAATAACCGAGCCTCGGGAATTATATTTATACGTTGCAATCCTTTTATCAACCGCTTAGCCCTATATACAGGCGAAAATTTATCCGACAAAAAAAGAAACACAATGGTGCGATTTTCCCGTTAATGTCCATTCATAAATCAATCAAAATCACTTTTTCAACCCTTAACACTTTTACTGTCACGCCTCTCAAAAACCAATATCTCACTGCCAAGCATATATTTATTTTATTATTTTTATTGATTTATAAATCAACTTATTTAAGAAATAATTTTACTTTACGGTGAATTATCGTGATTAACGCGCGATGTTGGAGGAGTTGTGCACATCTATGCGTCGCACGACTAAGTGCGTGTGTGATATGACATTCTAAAGACAATGCAGTGCAAGGTGCAACTCAGGACTTCAAAAGCCTGTATGCTGAAAAAGGTTATTACCTATGTAGGCACTCATGAAGTGAAAATACATTTTTCAAATAATTACAAACATATATGCAACTGTACATCCAGAAACGATAGCTAGAAGACTGATAAAAGGTAATATGAAAAAAAATGTGGTGCCGAATAGTCTAGGTGCTGAAATGAAAATGGGGCCGATATGACAATGGTGCCGAAGCATCTAGGGTCCGAAGTGACTGGGGCCGAAATGACTGGGGCCGATTTGACTAGGGTCCGATTTGTCTAGGTGCCGAAGTCGTAGTGGTGCTGAAGTGTCTGTAATTCGGGAGATCTAGTACAACAGCCCTGTTGTCTTTGAGATTGGCGTCATGCTAAATATCTGTACCTGATTGACTAATTATTTTCACACCTGAGAATGAGAAAGTCTTTCTGATTGTGTCATCTCATGATCATTGCCTGGTTTAACCTTTTAACATGTCAGTAAACAACACGGAACAATTTGGCCCGTACCGGACCCGGATTAGAATAGGCCGGTCGCTCCCTCATGCGGAACCGTAAAACCCGGTCAAAAGAGGTGCCACCTGTTTGCCGTGGGTGGATACCCGTAAGCCGCAGAAGAGGATCCTGGAGGTTGAGGGACAGGCCAGAGATCTTCACCTGTCTCAACACGCCTCTTTGGCCTCGGATTCGGTGTAAACGGGAGGCCGTGGAGGCTCGACACGGTCAATCGGCTGCCATGCCTTGCCCTGAGATCTCTTCTTCCTTCTAACTTTTTCAGTATCGAATGATACGCAACCGTGTTCCAATTTTCTTCATTTAATCATCCTTTTCCCTACATCTCAGAAGGCGGTGGTTTAAGGGTCAATCGACGGGCTTGTTTTTCGGTATTTCTGGGTTACTTGGGTCTAGGTTGAGAGGCAGGGTGGGTACAACGTCTGAATGTTATTTCGGTTTTCTTTATTAGACATCTGACTTAATATTCATTTGTTAAAGCTTGGGTAGTCTGAAGTACTTTGGAATCTTGCACGGCGAGTATGACGGGTATGTAGCTTTGGCGCTGGAAACTGGAGAGCCGTTTCCGTATAGCGTCCCCTTGTAGGGCTCCAAGGAGGGTGAAGCGCATAGCCGTCGAGACTTAAAACTAAAAAAATGGATTCAATGGCACACAAACGACAACGACCGACGATATAGACGCTTCGACACTGTTTAGAGCACAAGAAAGTTTTCCAAAATTTATTATTATTGAGTCAACAAACAAAGAAACACAAGTTACATCACTGTCACCTTTTGTTATTGAGAAACAAATTGAATCTATGATAGGCACACCAAAATCTGTGAAGAAATTAAAAAACGGAACATTGTTAGTAGAAACAACAAGGAAAATGCAAACAAACATTCTTTTAAAATCAAAAAAGTTCTTCAATCTACCAGTAGAGGTTAAACCACACAAAACTCTAAACTCTTCCAAAGGCATAATCAGAGACAGAAATCTCAAAGGAGAATCGGAAAAAGAACATACTCGAGTACTTGGGAAATCAAGGTGTTACAGCAGTAACACGCTTCGCAGTTAAAAAAAGGACAAGACACAATCAACACGAATACCATTCTTTTAACATTTGACTCAGTTGTACCACCTAAATCTCTGAAAATCTTTTATCAAATTATTCCTGTCGATCTGTACATACCAAATCCTTTGAGATGCTTTAACTGTCAGAAATTTGGACACCATGAGGACAAATGCCCAGTTGACCCCGGGTCAGTCTGTGAAAGATGTGGTATGGGAAACCATGACCATCATACAAATCACTGCAAAAACCCCACAAAATGTGTCAACTGTGGCGGAGCACATCTATCACGGTCAAATGAATGCGAAACATGGAAGAAGGAAAAAGAAATAATGCGATTGAAGATAACAAAGAACTTGACATATCTTGAAGCTCGAAAACAACTTGAACAGAAGCCTGAATTTAGTTTTTCACATGTAGTCAAATCACTTGCTGCCAAACCAGAAACCAAAACAGCTGCTACACAATACAGTGTCGAAGACTGTAAGATTACAAAGAGTTCAAAAGTTCTCATTGCGAGGAAACCAAACAGAAACAATATTTCTCAAAGTCAGAACATAACATCAAGCAAATCTCTGTCAGAACAAGCCAAAGTTAGTTCAAAACCAAACCAACCGAGTACAAACGCAAAACCACATTCTGCATCCAGTAGGGTGCAGAAGGGATCAGATGATCCCGTCCAACAGTATAACAAATTTGGAGCTCTGGCTTATGACGATGCCATGGAGATGGACGAGGTTGCCTCGCGCCCTGGTTCCCGTGGCCATCGTCCTCGGTCACCAATCACAGCTCCAAAGTAGAAGTTTCCACTCTACATTTAAACAAAAGGTCACGCATTTAAATCTCCTCTGTAAATTATTTAATGGGTAGCAAATATGAAATAATACAATGGAACTGTCGAGGGGTAAAACCACGTTTTGAAGAACTACTACTTCTTTTGTCACTACTTAGACCTTCTGTTTTCTGTCTTCAAGAAACTTTCCTCAAACCTAATGACATGTTTACTTTGAAAAGCTTTAATGTTTACAGTCACATTCACTTGGATTGTCTAAGAACATCTGGTGGAAGCTCTTTACTTGTCTATTCAACATTACCACAACGTCAAATTAAACTTAAAACGGATCTACAAGCGGTAGCTGTTTCTGTTACACTCGAGAAAGAGATAACTTTCTGCTCAGTCTATATCCCTCCCTCTTATCTTTTAAAATCTGAACAACTTACTTCTTTACTTCAACAGCTTCCTTCACCCTATATGTTGGTAGGTGACTTCAATGGTCACAATGTGCTTTGGGGTTGTAATGACAATGATCCCAGAGGAGAATTAATCAAGGATTTCATCACGAAAAACGACATTTGTTTGATGAATGATAAATCTAACACTTATCTAGATTCTGGTAAAGGCACTTTCTCATCCCTTGATCTTTCACTCTGTCACCCCTCTCTCTATCTTGACTATGACTGGTCTGTTTGTGAAGATCACCGTGGATCTGACCACTTTCCAATTTTGATTGAAAGCGTTCAGACTCATGATGAAGCCCATAATCCCAAATGGAAATTGAATAAAGCAGATTGGGATTTATTTCATACTTCATGTAATGAGTCCCTTACTGATACTTTTCTCTCTGATTCTTCTGATCCTATAACTGTCTTCACCTCTTCTTTAATAAATATATCTGAGAAATGTATCCCCAAAACCTCGACAAACCCAAAGAAAATTAACCCATGGTATAACGACGATTGTAAAGAAGCTATCAAACAACGGAAAGACACTTTGTCGAAGTTCTGCAAGTTCCCAACGCACGAAAATTTAAATACTTATAGGAATTCTAGAGCAAAAGCCCGTCGGACTATAAAGTCTGCAAAAGGCAAATCATGGAGAAAATACGTATCGAATTTGAATTATAAAACGCCCACTAAAACGTTTGGGACATGGTTAGGAAAATATCCGGTAAATCTAAATCTGCTTCTTATCACCATCTTAATTACAATTTCAACAATGCGAACGAAACAGCTTCCACAAAACAAGATATAGCAGATACTTTGGCATCACAATTTTGTTCAAATTCCTCAACCAGTCATTATTCGGAGGAATTTCAAAAATATAAGAAAGAACAAGAAAAGACTAAGTTAAACTTTAAGTCCTCAAATTATGAAGAATATAATACTCCTTTTAATTTGGATGAACTAAAAGACGCCATCAGTAAAGCCCATGATACAGCAACAGGTCCCGACGAAGTTCACTATCAAATGTTAAAACATCTTCCACCAAAATCACTTCAAGCTCTATTAGATATTTTTAATGATATGTGGGAAACTGGAAAGTTTCCCGAAAGTTGGGAACTAGCCACTATAATACCAATTCCTAAACCTGGAAAAGACCATACAGAACCTAACAGCTATAGACCGATAGCACTTACAAGTTGTCTTTGCAAAACTTTAGAGAGAATGATAAATGTAAGACTTGTTTGGTACTTAGAAAGCAATAACCTAATATCTCCTGTTCAGTCGGGCTTCCGTTCTGAACGAAGTACCAACGACAATTTAGTAAGACTGGAAACCTTTATTCGTGATACCTTTGTTGCAAAGGAGCATGTTGTTGCTGTGTTTTTCGACTTGGAAAAAGCTTATGATACCACCTGGAGACAAGGTATTATGCGAGATCTACATGATCTCGGAATACGAGGCAGATTAGCTACATTTATCGAAAATTTCCTTGCGGATCGTTGGATCCAGGTTCGTATTGGAACGACTTTATCCGAAAAGTTCGATCAAGCACAGGGTGTCCCACAAGGGAGCATCTTGTCTACAACATTGTTCAATATTAAGATAAATAGCATAATGGATTGCTTGGATCCTAAAACAGATGGATCATTATATGTAGATGATTTCTGTATGTGTTACAGGTCAAAAAGTATGAGAAATATCGAAAGGCACTAATAGCAGTGCATTAACAGAATAGAAAACTGGGCCTGACATAATGGTTTCAAAGTTTCCAAGTCGAAAACTCAATGTGTACATTTCTGTCAACTACGGAAAGTACACAACGATCCCGAACTTTATTTATATGGTTCTCTTATTCCAGTAGTTGAAGATTTTAAATTTCTTGGAGTTCTTTTTGATCGTAAACTTTCTTTCATTCCACATATCAAGTACTTAAAAGCCAAATGCCTGAAAGTATTTAACTTACTGAAAGTATTATCACACACAGACTGGGGTGCTGATCGCACTGTCCTTCTCCAGCTATACCGTTCCCTCATTCGTTCAAAATTAGATTATGGATCCATCGTATATGGATCGGCAAGATATCAGTTCTCTTGACACAGTGCATCATCAAGGCCTAAGATTAGCTCTGGGTGCTTTTCGAACATCACCTGTACAAAGCCTCTATGTTGAGGCTGAAGAGCCATCTCTATATTTACGACGAGAGAAACTTGCCCTACAGTTCGCCATTAGAATTGCTGCTAATCCATCAAATCCAGTTCATAAGGTGTCTTTTCCACCATATATTTCTGAAGAAGTCGTACAGCTTTACGAAAGTAAACCAAAGGCTATTCGGTCCTTTGGTTTACGGGTTGCACCACTTTTAGATTCAGCAAACATCCAAATGGATAAAATAGAAGAACATTTTGTTTCCGAAATACCATCATGGTGCATTAGAAAACCAGAAGTTAATTTGACTCTACATACAGGGAAAAAATCCGACTCAAATCCACACCTTCTAAAAGAAAGTATTCATCAACTACAATCTCAATTTATTGACTATCAATGTATTTATACTGATGGTTCAAAAGAAGAAAACAAAGTTGGTTGTGCTACTTTTACAAACTGCAATTGTAAAACATTACGTTTACCTGATGGCTCTTCAATTTTCACAGCGGAAGCTAAAACTATAGACTTAGCTTTAGACTTCATAAATGAAAGTCACTTAAATGACAAATTTATTATTTTTTCTGACTCCATGTCAGTTCTACAGGCCTTAAACCATACATCATCCAAAAACCCTCAAATACAAAAACTATTAATAAAACATCATACCATCTCGGAATTGAAAACAATTATCTATTGCTGGGTTCCCAGTCATATAGGTATATATGGAAATGAGAAAGTTGATAAGAACGCTAAAGAATCGTTAAATCTAGAAGAAACCGTTTTTAAAATTCCTTATGTCAATTTTAAACCTTTTATTAACGAGTACATCTCTGACAAATGGCAAACAATCTGGAACGGAGCGAAGTTTGATAAATTGAGGGAAGTCGAACCGATCGTTAAACGACCAAAAGCAATTCATAAACTTTCGAGACCAGAAGAAATCGTTCTTGCTCGTCTCCGAATTGGTCATACAAGAATAACACATTCCCACTTATTAAAGCGAGAAGATGAACCTAAATGCATTGACTGTGATACACCATTCACAGTTAAACACTTTCTTTTAGAATGCACTGACTTTGCAGCAGAGCGAATTTCTTGTTTTCAAGCTAATAACTTGAAAGAATTGTTCAAAGATGTACCCGTTGGAAAGATTTTATCATTTCTTAGACAAGTAAATCTGTTTAATAAAATATAATTTTTAAATCATCAATCTTATTATTTCATATATCGTTTCTTTACAACAACATTTATATCTTACTTAGTGTTACTTTTTAATACGAGTTCAATATATTTTAACGTTTTACCTTGTTAGACGCTAATGACCCATCAGGGTTGATGCGTCGTTAAACAACAAACAAACAAACAAACACGGAACAATTTAATCGTTTAAAACAACAGCTCTCCTTTTGTCTTACCTGTTAGACACTTGCGTCTTCTTTCCAGGAAATGTTCCTGAAAATCTAGGCGTTTCCTTATGGTGGGAGACTAGTATGAAAACGCCTTGTGAGATCTACCACACTTCATAGAGAACAGTTCAGATGGCTGCAATAATGAAATAAGTCTTGAAACATGCTGGTCTCTATTTTGTGCCCTACACCCTATAAGGCTATTGATCTCTTTCAATCACATTGACGTCAAATACAGTATCTTTTGATTCTCCTAGAGGACCGACAATTTGAATGTAGCGTTGGAGGGTACTTTCAGTGTACCGTCCTTTTGCAGCATCTAACATGTCCTTGAACAATTGATTGAGGATTTCGTTCATAAGATCCATTGGAAGATTTCTCCCAATGCCACCACCATAGTTCACAGTCCGATTCCAGGTTAGATCATGTCGTTACTTCTCTGAAACCCACCCTTTCAAAGAAGCAATCAGTCTATGTGCCAGGATGACATACTTCGGGTGACCTATGGCGAAAAACTGAATAAAATCCAGTTTCCAATGTGCAATCATTGAGTCACCATCGCCCTCTCGAACTGCATCCCTAAGACACAGCAGATTTTGACCAACCCAAACCAAGGACCGACTATAGATGTAAACGTAATCACATGCATCAACATTACTGGTTTTGCTAGTCTTTGGGCCTTTTTTTTTCTTTTATCCTTCACAGCTTGTCGACAAGGTTCCTGGCAAAACCAGTCCTCGTCGCTTACACTCTCCTATGTAATATTGATACACTTCATGTGGTACCATTCCGGGCCAGCACTTTTTTCAGCAGCAGCACAACCTACCATGGGTTCTTCAGGACCTAAATCTTCAGGACAGATGCAGAAGCGAAAAAATGATTTCCGATTTCTGCATTCATCACTACAGTACCAAGATTTGGGTAGGTTTTCAGGATCCACCCATACGCATGAATATAGGAATAGCTCTCCGGATGGACAATTTGAGCCGCCGCATGGGAAAACCCAAGAATCTGCATAGGTGAAAACAAAGGCGCAGATCAGCTTCGCAGTAACTGCGAAGCTGATCAGCGCCTTTGTTTTCGCCAAACGGATGGTACAATTCCTCTACTTTCTAAATCCAAAATTTCCAGCCTCTAACCATCTTCTGTGACTGTAAAGCCCGGTTTGTGTCGGACCTGGTCGGAACCCCAAATTGTTGGTTTTCTCATGCACAGGCTCATTTGATCTTTTTGATACTGCAGTGGGTACTGTATACTTTGGTTAAAAGTAAAACGAGTCGAAGGAATTTTTATGCAATATTATTAAATCAACAATAAGAGGATCAATGGTTCTGACAACGCTCAACTGAGATCTGGGCTTGGAAAAATAATGTACGTTACCTGAATTAACCTTGTATAATATGTGTCAACCTACTCGTAAGAATCATGATTTAAACAATGTTCAAGTACCGAGCCCCTATGAGGAATGTTTGAGCATTTGTAAGCATGGTGGTCATCTTATTTCTGTGGCTAAAGTCATATTAAGTATGCACCAGTATCCCTGGTCCAACAAGGCTGTGGATAGCGGGACTTAAGTGTCGGAATTTAACCTGCGATGTATCAGGGTGTAAATTTTCCGCCAATGTACACTTTCAAACAACATTATCTCGCATTTACTATTTAGCTTTAATCACATTTAATTCATTTAATTTCATGTGTAAAAGTCACTGCTTTAAAATGGCTTTGAACCTGGCGTATGAAACTTGATTTTCTTTTTACATAAAGCGTTGTCTTCCAGGTAAACCATAAAACCAATTATCCCTAATTAACTTGCCTATTTAATAACATAGTAAAAAGTTTTGAAAACATGGTCAATTGGTGCATAATAAAGCAAATTAATGGTACATTAAAGCACAATAATTTTTAGATATTATAAAAGAGAAAAGACTGTAGAATAATATTATCATAAAATTATTTTAATTTGATAAAGTTTAACTCTCTTAATAATGATATGAAATACAGTAAAAATTGAAAAAAAGTACCATCCAACAGTACAATTTTGGTGTTCAATACTTCTCTTAAAGTTAAAATATTATGTCAATAAAATTTACACTGTTGGAAAGCTAATTAAATTGTGCACACTCTGCACTAATTTTCAGTGTGAACCTATAAATAGAAATCTTTTAATTTCTGTATTTCAAACAGAAGGTTTTAAGTATTTTCAGGGCTAATTTCCACTAATTTCTGCCAATATTGATTTTTCTGACCACGATACTTGGATTTTGACTGGACCACGAATAAGCAAAAATTATAGACAAAATATTAATCCAAGTTTGAACTGAGGACAATAAATGAATAAATGGCATTGGCCTTAACTAATCAGATACCCTCATAAATTCCATTATTAGTCTACATTTACTAACTTTCGTGTCTCATTCAACAAAAGCTTCTAGAAACATACACGGTTTTAACTTTTTATTTCTCTAAAATCCTACGTTTCTGTAATCTCGCCGTAAAATAGATCAATATCGGCCATCATTATAAAGTATGATATGCCCGAGTCTAGACGCTACATACCAAGTTTGATGGTAAGTTGAATAGAAAACACACTTTGAACATAGTAGCCATCTAGAGCATGTCTTTCGCGACATTGTCTCTCACAATACCCAAGGGGGCTTCACGCAACATTTTGCTTGCATAGGCCATTGATCTTTGAAATTGTGGACGGAGGACGAGTCACGGGTATTCTATACATAAACTCGCCTTCAGGTCAGGTGAGTTAAAACTATATAAAAATAAATTAAACTATATATACAACGCATCTGCAAGATAACACATTAACAGCATGTCAGGTAGGAGACCTAAAAGCCTGCGTTTAAAAAGATATTTTCCATTAGACACTAGCCACCAAGAGGACAGGCATGTTCAAAGCCTGTCAGGCGTGGGGCATGCGAATTGAACTTTTTAAAGTAGAATTTTAAAGAAGAATTTAAATTGGATATGCGAGAAAAAGATAGATGGTTTCTATTCTCCCACGCAACTATGGCTTTTATCATCCTCCATTATTACTCAAAATAAATTCACATTTGCTTAAAAATGCAATGCGTACAATCATATAGAAACACAAAATACAGTTGGACCTGTATTAAAAGACTTGATGGGAAACAGAAAAAGTGGTCCCTAAAGACAGATAGTCTTTGAGCACAGGGTACCAAAATATGAGCCTTTTTGTGAATCAACTGTTTATGTACTTAAGGATGATACCGATTCCAAAGGCAGTTTTAACGACTCGATAAATTTTTCTTCTTTTTATTTTGAAGCTACTGACTGTTTTCTTTGTACTGAGCAAATAAAAGTTGGGGTCACCAGGTTTAATTTTGAACCCTCCGATAAATTTCCGTGAAAAAGCTTTCAGTTACAGACCATCTTATAACAAGTAATTTGATGAGAAAAACCATGTGGTTACCAGAATGAAAAAAATATATACTACAGACCATTATGTTAACCCCACCTTAATTTCGCTTAAGCTTTTCGTGATGTTATTATTATGGAAAACGTGTTTAAATCGTCACTGTTGGCTTTAAATCGTGGTGGTGAACCTGAATGTGTAGCGCAAAGTTTCTATGTTAACCAGTAAAAGTTTAGAACATACTTTGTGCTTGATTAATTACACATGCAGCTTTAATCAACACACTGTCGCAAATTTCATAGTCATGGCGCCAAAAAACGTCGCACAAAATTTATAGAAATTCAACGTAACGTCGCCTTTATTATGATGTCATAGGCGTAATTCATATTCAAAAAACGCGTCAAATTATACAGACGCTATTTAGACCATTAGTAAATAAGTTTGTTTTGCATAAATCCTCCATTTTCAAAATCCGAAGCCAGTGATTCACTGCTCTCAATAGAGTTTCCGGCCTGGGTTTCGGCATAATCCTTAAATTTGGTAAATGTAATCATAGATTATAATATAATCTATGATTACATTTTATGTATATGTACGCATATACATATTTAGCCCATAGTCCAAATAAAATATCACTTTTGCTAGCAAACAGTGTTTTAAATGTATATTCCTCAATTTCCAGGGCCATGTTTTATGGGTATGTTCCTGGAGTAACCTCCTCGATTAATTCGTCACTTGAGCAGCATGTGTCGTGTTTCGGGCCCAAAAGCTGAAAAAGAGACAAAACTTTGTCATAACGAAAAATGTGTGGTGTTTCTTATTTTTTCTCCAAAACAGAGAATCCAAGGATGGTGGTCTTTAGTCAAAACATCATAACATATATCACAGCTGATAAACACGTGGTGTGGAATGGGTGACGCACAATGCAATCTGCCCGAAGTTGAGTTGAAAAATTCGAGTTTTCTTTTATATATCATTTACTCTATTGACTGATAGATAGGCGCAGTCCATATTTATTGAACGAAAGTAACATAAGAAATCCAGGTTATTTCGCTTTCACAAACACTTCCGCCCCATGAACATATAGTGCTTCCAACACAATAACATTGAAGTGTTTCCGAAAACAAAATAACCGGGATATCTTATTTTACTTTCTTTCAATAGATGTTCAATTTCTGCATAGACTGCACCCATCTATTTTTCAGAAGAGTACACGCTATAGGAGAAAACTCGAAATTCTACCTCAACTTTTGATCCAATTGCAGTGTGCGTCACCGATCATTTATCAATTTGTATGTAAACAATACCACGTGATTGTCAGTAGTGTATATGCCTTAGTGGTTTTCTTGGGTGGTCAAATTTGATATCATAATTTTAAAACTCCCAGAAAATGGAGGCAACGTCTCGGCATTACCTTAACTGTTGTCTGGGACGTTAAGCATCAGTTCACACAAACAAAGAAACAAAAGATAGAGTGTGGACACTCGTTAGAACCGCATCGACGAGGCAACTCAAACGTGCACCTACAATCTAATTTTTAGCAGAATAAATTAAATTGTGACTAAATTTGTCAATTTTGCATCTTTTTATTTCATTAGTCAGGCATGTTTTTATAATGTGTTCACCACTGTGTCAAGTGTGGTGTTGTAATTCCCAAGGGCAACATGTGAGACAACTCCAGTTCTTCGGGCGTGGCAGGTGTTTTTTTTTTTTCCGGATCCTCCCATTTGCGTCCCAACTACTGATTGACCCGTCTCATGTGTGAGGTGAAATACTGAAAAGGATGCCGTACTGAATTGAGAGAAAAAAAAATCGATAACATACTTTGTCATTGCCATTTCAACTTCCGGGAGTTTTCCAGGTTGTTGTTTTGGCGGGGTTGGTGTTCTAGGCGGGGTCCGGGATCTTTTGGGCGGGGTTTGGGCACGTCTAGGTGGTGTCTCCTGGACTCGTGTTACTGAAAAATATAAGCGATGTACTAAAGATAATAATGTGAGCCCTTATATTCTAAAGATAAAACGTTTAGAGTTACATTAATTTTCATTTTTTTTATTTGATTAAAACTTTTATCTCTTTGGTTTCCGCTCCGGTCTAGAATTAAGAAATATTAATTTTGTCTTGTCGAACGACGCAGCAAAGCTGCTTCTTTTAAAACCACACGCGTTATTGATTAACAGAGTTCAAGTATATTAGACAAATTGTGTTGACTCATGCACTGTTTCTCTTGACCAGTATTCTGATGCCATGGATACCTTGATACTTGAATATAAATACGATATGTATGCTTCTTAAAAAAGATCTGGAATGCGTTTGCCAAGTGGCAGAGCGCCGGTGTACCGTATCAAGATAACATGTCCATGTAATGTATACCCCCTTATAACCCACTTTTATATAGCAAAACTGGGGTTTGCAGGGTTATACCTATTTCTCTTATTTTTGCTACAAAACAGTGATCGTGGATATTCGTTAGAACTGCCTCAGCAAGGCGATTCTAACGTGTACCCACTGTCTATGTTTTGAGCAAAAGATAAGAAAAATATCAAAAATTTTCCAACGAAAATTTTCAATTTTGACAGCTTGAGATCTGTGTATTACATGGGAATGTTTTCGTAATGAAGTGCCGATAAACGACTCCGTTCAGACATACAAGTGTTGTATGTTCCGTTCTAACGTGCAAGGGTTGACTCGGGTGGTTAAGCATTAATGTTGGGTAGAAGTTCCATAAAATGGAGACAGGATCCCGACTTGACCATTGCTGTTGACTGGGAAGCTAAGTCACAGATAAAAAAAAAAATGAGCCGCGTCTTGAGGAAACCGGATTTTCGCCCGTGTGAAAACACTAACTGCACATCTGATCCGCGCCTTTGTTTTCGATAGCATTTTTCCTCTTCTACCTATTTGTTGTACGGGACGTTAAGCCTCAATACAAACAAAATCTTCTACCTATACCTTACCGGTTTATGTCGGACCTGGTCGGAAACTCCGAGGACCGGTTTTCTCATGTCGCGGCTCAAATAATAAATGTTGGTATTTACCTTTTGGATGTTTTGGCCTCGCTCCCCCACCACACGCTCTGCCGCTGAAACAATAGAAGTGAGCCTGTGTGTGAAGAAAACCAACAATTTGGGTTCCGACCAGGTCCGACACCAACCGGGCTGTACAGACACAGAAGATGGTTAGAGGAGCCGGAAATTTTGGATTTTGTACTATCCGTGTAGCGAAAACAAAGGCGCAGATCAGCTTCGCAGTTACTGCGAAGCTGATCTGCGCATTTGTTTTCGCCTAAGCAGATTGTTGGTTTTCCTATGCGGCGACTCAATTAAAACATTTTGATTTCGTTTAATAGCAGTAAAAACATTTACGAGAAATGGGCTATACCGCGTTTACGGGGTCTCATCTAGATGCAGTGTGCATGCAAAAAAAAATAATCACCAGAGGACCACTGTCCTGAGAACGCTCACCTGAAGCCTGATCTTGGAGTATTAAGTCATAATGAAATGACCTTGACCTTGAATACTCACACACCTTTATTGACTTCATAAGTTGTCTGCATCGGCAAAGTTTCAGGTCTCAGGCTGCAATAGTTTCCAAACCCAGTGATTTCTGAGAAAACCATAATTTTAATTTTAATATTTAAATGACCTTGGGCCAAGGTCAAGACATGACCTTGGCCTTCATTAATTACTTACCTTCATTGACTCTATTAGTTGTCTGCATCTAGCAACTTTCAGGTCTCAGGCTGCAACAGTTTGTTTTCGCCTTTTCCCATGTGAAAGCCTATGTTTTCAAAATTGACCTTGCCGTAAAGTAGGTCAAGGTCATCATAGGGTCATCATTTCAACAAACTATGATGGGCTGGAGTCCCAAATGCTAAATAGCAAGTTTCATGAAAACTGTCCTGCCGGTTCTGGAGAAGAAGATTTTTGAAAGGTTTTTACCATATATGGGCGTGGCGGCCATCTTGGTCATGTGACCTGGATTTCGCGATTAAACTTTCATCTCCCCTACCCATGGATGCTCCACATAAAATTTCACTTTGATTTGCCAAGCAGTTTCAGAGAAGAAGATCTTTGAAAAGTGTGTATGGACAACAGACTGGCCAAGGTCAAGAGATGACCTTGACCTATATTAATCACATACCTTCATCTACTCCATTAGTTGTTTGCATCTACCACTTTTCAGGCATCAGGCTGCAATAGTTTTCAAAAAATCCATAGTTTTCACTTCTTCCTATGTAAAAGCCTATGTTTCCAAATTTGACCTTGCCGTAAAATAGGTCAAGGTCATCCAAGGGTCATCATTTTATCAAACTATGATGGGCTGAGGTCCCCGATGCTACATACAAAGTTTCGTGGAAATCGGCCCACAGGTTCTGGAGAAGAAGATTTTTGAGAGGTTTTAACCATATGGTCAAGGTCATCTCTTGACCTTGGCCAGTCTGTTTTCCATACACACTTTTCAAAGATCTTCTCTGATCACCTCACCAATGTCCGTCCGAAATTCTCCAATGTCCACTTATAGTGACAAATTTTGAATCCTTTTCACTGTCCAGTTGGTAAAAGTGTTCATAAACTATCGTTATCGTATAATTTTGTTAGTTTTTAACTTGACAAAATGTTTTTAAAATTTGAATTTATCTCCGCGATATAAACCGTGTCCTGCACATCCAAGACTGTGTATGGACAACAGACTGGCCAAGGTCAAGAGATGACCTTGACCTATATTAATCACATACCTTCATCTAGTTGTTTGCATCTACCACTTTTCAGGCCTCAGGCTGCAATAGTTTTCAAAAAATCCATAGTTTTCACTTTTTCCTATGTAAAAGCCTATGTTTCCAAATTTGACCTAGCCGTAAAATAGGTCAAGGTCATCCAAGGGTCATCATTTTATCAAACTATGATGGGCTGAGTCCTCAATTCTACATACCAAGTTTCGTGGAAATTGACCAGCCAGTTCTGGAGAAGAAGATTTTCGAGTGGTTTTTACCATATATGGGCGTGGCGGCCATCTTGGTCATGTGACCGGGATTTCGCGATCAAACTTTCGTCTCCCCTACCAATGGATGCTCCACATAAAATTTCACTTTGATTGGCCAAGCAGTTTCAGATAAGATCTTTGAAAAGTGTGTATGGACAACAGACTGGCCAAGGTCAAGAGATGACCTTGACCTATATTAATCACATACCTTCATCTACTCCATTAGTTGTTTGCATCTACCACTTTTCAGGCATCAGGCTGCAATAGTTTTCAAAAAATCCAGAGTTTTCACTTCTTCCTATGTAAAAGCCTATGTTTCCAAATTTGACCTTGCCGTAAAGTAGGTCAAGGTCATCCAAGGGTCATCATTTTATCAAACTATGATGGGCTGAGGTCCCCGATGCTACATACAAAGTTTCGTGGAAATCGGCCCACCGGTTCTGGAGAAGAAGATTTTTGAGAGGTTTTAACCATATATGGGCGTGGCGCCCATCTTGGTCACGTGACCTGGATTTGGCGATCAAACTTTCGTCTCCCCTATCCATGGATGCTCCACATAAAATTTCACTTTGATTGGCCGCGCAGTTTTAGAGAAGAGGATCTTTGAAAACTGTGTATGGACAACAGACTGGCCAAGGTCAAGAGATGACCTTGACCTACATTAATCACATAACTTCATCTACGCCATTAGTTATTTGCATCTACCACTTTTCAGGCATCAGGCTGCAATAGTTTTCAAAAAATCCATAGTTTTCACTTTTTCCTATGTAAAAGCCTATGTTTCCAAATTTGACCTTGCCGTAAAATAGGTCAAGGTCATCCAAGGGTCATCATTTTATCAAACTATGATGGGCTGAGGTCCTTGATGCTACATACCAAGTTTCGTGGAAATCGGCCCACCGGTTCTGGAGAAGATTTTTGAGTGGTTTTTACCATATATGGGCGTGGCGGCCATCTTGGTCATGTGACCTGGATTTCGCGATCAAACTTTCGTCTCCCCTACCCATGGATGCTCCACATAAAATTTCACTTTGATTGGCCAAGCAGTTTCAGAGAAGAAGATCTTTGAAAAGTGTGTATGGACAACGGACTGGCCAAGGTCAAGAGATGACCTTGACCTATATTAATCACATACCTTTATCTATTCCATTAGTTGTTTGCATTTACCACTTTTCAGGCCTCAGGCTGCAATAGTTTTCAAAAATCCATAGTTTTCACTTTTTCCCATGTAAAAGCCTATGTTTTTAAATTTGACCTTGCCGTAAAATAGGTCAAGGTCATCCAAGGGTCATCATTTTATCAAACTATGATGGGCTGAAGTCCCCAATGCTACATACCAAGTTTCGTGGAAATCGGCCCACAGGTTCTGGAGAAGAAGATTTTTGAAGGGTTTTTACCATATATGGGCGTGGTGGCCATCTTGGTCATGTGACCTGGATTTCGCGATCAAACTTGAAATGCCACTACCCAAGGAGGCTCCACATAAAATTTCAACTAGATCGGCCAAGCGGTTTCAGAGAAGAAGATCTTTGAAATTGTGGACGACGGACGGACGGACGGACGCCGGATCATGGCCATCCTATAAGCTCACCTTGTGAGCCTTCGGCTCAGGTGAGCTAAAAAGGCTAACAACAACCCAGTACGTGGCAATTGCTTTGTGTTTGCATTTTAGTAAAAAAAAATGTCGTGACAAAAACGCTTTTGTGCCACCATGCGTGGAGTGACACGTGCGCGGGATTAATACCTTATCACACCCCATTTTCATACAATAAATCATGGTTGACCTAGTGGAGTATCACATTTTTATCCTAAACCATAGCCTGATAGCACTCGTTAAAATCGGCTTATCGAAACGGTTCTAAGGAGTACTCAAATTTATGTTCTGGACCAAGAAGAAAAAAAAATACAAACATACATGTATTAAATTTATCACCTAGCTATATATAGGTTTAAAACAGCACAATAGCAAATCAATTCTTTAACGCCTTACCATATGGGCCAGCCTATTGGGGCATAAAGAAGTAGATTGTCTGCTTGTGCCCACAGGCAAAGATTATACGCTACTGACTGACCATTTGATTACTGGTAAACCGCTCAGGTCTGAACCTGCCCAGGAAAAGTGTTTCAAGTCAAGACATCCATTCATATAAGCCGTAGTGGCTTACTTGGGTAGTAATATTTGAAGCACTTTTTGGATGTCATGACATCCTTACTTATGGTAGAAGTCGCAATAAAATGGAGGCAACGTCCTGATATGACCATGTTTCTTGACTGGGACGTTCAATATCAATTTAAACAATTGGAAATTAACTTTGCTATCACGAAAACATACTCCATATAATGTATACCACTTATATCCCACTTGTATATAGCAAAACTTGGGTATGCAGGGGTATGCCTTTTTTCTTATTTTTACTCCAAAACATAGATTGTGGGTAGATCTACTCGGCGGTTCTAACGTGTACCCACAATCAATGCTTTGAGCAAAAAATAAGAAAAAAATATCAAAATGTCTCTACCGAAAATTTTCATTTCAAAATTTTTGTATATTACATCGGCGCGTTTTCGTAATGAAATCCTCACCAGCCACCATTTCGCCAACATCTCCAGCAGAGGAATATGAGCAGGCCAGCCATCAGGGCGAGCAGCAAGCCGGCCGGTATAACCCAGTATAACATATCGTTGGTCGAGGTTGTCCCAGCATTGTTGTTACTGGACGGGGGGACGACGACAGGAGGTACAGGTGGGACTTCGCAAACAACGACGTCAACGGGGATACTATCGGAATTCCCTTGTTTATCTAAAAATAGATTTATTTAAAAATAGAATTGATTGCGCATATTGGATAATTTTGCAAACAACGACGTCGATGGGTTTGCTGACGTAATTTCTTTGTTTTCAGAGTTTTGACTTCGATAATATTGCATACAACGGCGTCAGCTGGTATAAAATAGATTGTTTTATTTTATACTTAGCAGTGAAATTCATGTATATCAAAAATGGATAAAAGTGATATTTTCACTGCAGAATTGATATTGATATTTTCACTAGTGATTGATATTAGCTGATATTTTCACTGTAGAGTTTGGATTACTTCTGACGTTTCCATTCACTTGACGTCATTAAATGTGCCTTACTTCAGAAATTCAAATGCCTATAACTCCGTTATTTACGAACGAAAACGTAAAGTGTGGGTATTCATTTTCTTAGTTAGAACGTTAGGAACAATGTGGTACCAAAATTATTTGTTTTCAAAAATATTTGGTTTTTGCATTTTCACCGCCTGCTTTGTGAATAGGAAAATGCCCGTGTATTGTATAAAATAAAAAGAAAATTTACTTTTTATCGGTAAATACCAAATATATTTCATCTCGTGACTTGAAAACATCTAAATTTTCACTCGTGCTATGCACTCGTTAAATTTTTGATGTTTTCAACTCACTCGATGAAATATATTTGGTATTCACCTCAAAAAAGTAAATATCCTAGATATTTAACGTCTTGTAGATTGGGTATTTTTGCAAACAGAGACGTCGACTTTAATTTTGTAGAGATCACGTTAGACTTAACTCCTTTTCTTTTTTGGTTACTTGTACGTGTATTTTGCACAGTCAGAATTACCTTGTTCATCTAGAATAGATTCACTAAAATAGATATGACTTTTTTCATACTGATTAATTTAGCAAACAGCGACGTCATTAGGTTTGCTATGTGAATTCCCTTGTTTATCAATAAATGGAACTGATCCTTTGCAAACTAGGTTTTTTTTAAACTGATGAAGTTGTCATTTTTTGGCAAATTATGTTAAGCATAGTATGTACGGTTTTCGCGAAATTCTATTACACTTTGATTTTTACAGCAGTAAAATTACAATTTTACGATGCAAAAATGTGAGAATCACGCCAGGAAAACATGTCCGTGATATGTATACCTTCTTAAACCCCACTTTTACATAGCAAAACTATGGGTGTAACTATTTTCTAATTAAGTTGCTCCAAAACATAGATTGTGGGTACTCGTTAGAACCGTTTCCTCGAGGCGGTTCTAACGTGTACCCACAATCTATGATTTGAGCAAAAATAAGAAAATATCAAAAATTTTCTACTTAAAATTTTCATTTTTACAACCCAAAGGATTCTCTGTATATTGCATGGGCATGTTTTCGTAATGAATAGTTCATCGGTAACATTCTCTGTATATTGCATGGGCATGTTTTCATAATGAATAGTTCATCGGTAACATTCTCTGTATATTGCATGGGCATGTTTTCATAATGAATAGTTCATCGGTAACGCCTCACCAGTGACCATCAGAGTTCGTTTGAAAAGCGTTCCGACTGGGTAGCCGCTTACATCCCCGACCGTTATTTCGCCGCTTGTGCCATCTGCGTTTGTGGTAAAACCCACCGGGGATCCGCCAGTAAGTGTAAATGTCAAATCCTAAAATAAAAGTAATAATTGCAAATGGTTAAACTGAATGCATGCCATCATATTTTCGACATGCGTTTTCGTCGGCACGGTATCGACACAGAACGTCATAATTATCAACTCATGACGTTGGCAACAATATTTTCACTTATCTTGGAATTGCATGATGTGAACTTCAAAAAAGCAGTTGATGTTGTTTCTTTTCTTTTTAATGAATAATTATGATGATAACTAGTTCCAAAACATTCATCTGGAAAACATGTCTGTGAAGTGCATACTCCTCAAACCTCATTTTTATCTAATAGTAAAACTCGGTTTGCAGGGGCATAGAAAATTGTGATATTTTTCTTATTTACTTATAAATATTTGTATATTACATGGACATGTTTTCATAATGTGTTTTACCTTATTCTCGGCTGCGACATCATTATCATACGCCCTAACTGGAGCAGAAGATGTAGCTGGTGCACAGAAGGCGTACTGCCGCTGAGTAAAGTGTGGAGCATTATCGTCCTTGTCCTCTATCTTGAATTTTAGCTGAAATTTTCAGAGAGAGTTCATTGATACTAAAGCGGACACAGTCACCAAGAAAACAAGTCAGTGTAATGTATTTGCCATTTTTACAATAGTAAAACAGGGTGGTACATGCATATTTTCCTTATTGTTTGGTCCAAAACATAGATTTTGGGTACTGGTTAGAACCGTTTAGGTAAGGCGGTTCTAACGTGTGCCCACAATAAACGTTTGGGGCAGAAAATGTTGAAAATATTTAAAAGTTTCATCTGGTTTGATTGTTTTTTTTATGTTTTTTTTTTTTATTTTGATTACTTTTTTTTTTCATTTTAATGGTCAAAAAATCTCTATATATGATATGGGCAAGTATTTGTAATGTTTACCGTTGCGGTATCCTTAAACTTGGAATCAAACAGGGCGTCCAACTCGGCCCCCGCCTCTTCTGCCGTCACTGTACACTCAAATTCTAGAATCGCCTGTCGTATTGACGCGTCTAGGTCTATCTCCTTGGTCTGATAGACGCACCCCGTGGCGTGGTTCATGACTATGCCATCCGGGGCCCCGGGGCACTCCATGCTGTAGATATACCTGTCCCATACCTCGTCATCCTTGATCTGCCACGCCGGGCAGCCCAGCAGGTCACCAGCCTGAAATTATGCATCAAGATAACAATTCCGTGTCATGTATACCCCCATATACCCCACTTTTATATAGCAAAACTTGGGTATGTATGGCGTATACATATTGTTTTTTTATTTTGCTTCAAAACATAGATTGTTGGTACTCGTTAGAACCGCCTTACCGAGGCGGTTCTAACGCGTACCCACAATGTAAGTTTTGAGCAAAAATAAGAATATAAAGAAAAAACTACTGATTTATTTTTCAATTTTTACAATTTAATAAATATCTGTATATCACATAGGCTCGTTTTCATAACGGAGAGCAAGCATGATCATTGGTCCTGATAGCGCTTGTGGAAGAGCGTTCGATCGGAAACAAAGTCACGGGTTTGAACCCCGGTCCCTCCATACATAGGCGTTAAATTGGTACCAGTGGTTACCGTGCATCGTAAGGCAAGCACTGACTTCTCGTCTCTCAGGAAGTCTAACGTTATCCTCTAAAATATAGAAAGTGTCATTATCATAAAGCCGCAGTGAGGGTTCGACTTGCAGACCAAAGCCCCAGTCTCCCTAAAGTGCGGGGGATATCAAACACATGACACATTGACACATTTATAGCTGTAGAAACATACATTAAAGGAATAAATAATTAATACCTTTCCTTCATCGTGCACAATTTCATATACTTTCTGTGTAAATTTTAGAGGCTCGATTTTATCGAAAACGACGATTTCCATGGTCTTCGACACCGAGTTGTTCCAATCGTCCTTCACGATAATTTCGACGTCATATGATGCTTTCTGTGTTTCGAAGTCGATTTCATCTTTAACCTGAATGTCCCCAGCTGAAACAAAGTTATAATAATAATCAGTAAAATAGAGGTCGGGGTTTTCGACAAATCTTCCCAACAGCCAAAAACGCAGCGCAGTGGACTAGCAGTTAGTGCTAGAATTATTTATAAATCGACATGGGTTCGAACAAAACTGACCGGGGCTATGTTCTTATAATAAACACATGTACTCCGTTTAGTTGAGGTTAAACCCCTTGATGCCGTGGCTCTGATCCGACATAACTAAAAAGTGTTGAATGAGATCTATAGTAAACCAACAAAGAATTAATATGGCTTTAATGGGTGTTCGTGGGGGTAGAGAATTCGGACCCCCGCCCATTTGGCCATCAGAAATAGATGGACTATTTAAGATTCGTAGCAAATCTTAAAACTGAATGATTGATTACCATAACTAGTTAACTGCTAAGAAGATCTGAGTCCGCTCAGGAGAAGTGGTTTAGCTGAGCCATCCATGCATGTTATTACGAAAACATGCCCATGCAATATACAAAGAATTTTTTCAGCAGTTTAAATTGAAAATTTTGTTGGCAAAAATTTGATATTTTTCTTATTTTTGCTCAAAACATAGATTGTGGGTACACGTTAGAACCGCCTCGCCGAGGCGGTTCTAACGAGTACCCACAATCTATGTTTTGGAGCAAAAATAAGAAAAATAGGTATACCCCTGTATACCCCTTTTTTCTATATAAAAGTGGGGTTCAAGGGGGTATACATTACACGGACATGTTTTCCTGATGTAATAATGATTAGTTTTAAATGTTGACTGTCCAGCCTCTAAACAAATGGGTGTTTAGTGGCAGAGTCCGAATCGATTCTCACTGGCGGCACACGAGTAAGACACATTTAACCCCCCCCCCCATAGTACTGCTTTATGCACCAAAAGCGATGGTTCCGTACCGACAAAACTGAAAAAAAAAAACTCATGTTGACCGGGACGTCAATAAACTTCAAAACACAAACAAACAAATTAATTCTAATAATATAAATATGACTTACTGTTTTCGTCACATTCAAATACAGCATCACCACCATCCGGCCACCTGCATTCGAATTTCGGTATATCCGTCGCATCGTCATCGATAAAGTTATAATCCCGGGTTATTTTGTATATGGACTCGCCAATAGGCTTGTTTTCCCACGTGCCAATCTTTTGTGGTAAAAACGTGATTTCTGGGACGTGGTTTGCATCTGGAAACATAACGAAATCTTGACCATGCAATAAACAGATATTTTTTGAGCTTTGAAAATTGAAAATTTTCAGCTGAAATTTTTTTTTATATTTTTCTTATTTTTGCTAGATTGTGGGTTCACGTTAGAAACGGCTCACCGACGCGGTCCTAACGAGTACCCACAATCTATGTTTTGGACCAAAATAAATAGGTATACCCCTGCATTACACGGACATGTTTCGGTGATGAAAAATTCAGTTGAGATTGCATTGTGAAAAATTGTCCATGCAATAATACAGATTTTTCTTAATGCTGAAATAGAAAATGGACATTTTCAGTAGAAAGATTTTGATAGTATCGCTCAAAACATGTTGTGGGTTGTAAGTACACATAAGAAAACAGGCGCTCGACGACTGGACCATTTTTTTTTTTTTTTTTTTTTTTTTTTTTTTTTTTTTTTTTGCAATTTCACCCTTTGGAGACCCTAACTATACGTTCATTTTACTAGTATTGAACTTACCTTTTATTTCTATAACCAATTTCTTGGGTTTTGGTGTATTGTAAGGGTCATTTATCTGAAAGTTCAGCGTACAGTGGAAGGCATCTGTAAATGTAGCTAGATCTTGTGTTGTAATCACCTTGCCAGCTGTAATTATAAAAAAAAAAAAAAAAAAAAAAAAAAAAAAAAAAAAAAAATGATTATGTATGTGCGTGTATGTTATGTATATCTTTATTTCCTCCGTAAGAGCGAAGTATCACATATATAATAACAATAATGAACGTAATACATGCACTCATATACAGTACGAGTAAACAGCAAGAGTCAGGCGGACTTAAAACAACGTTATATACACTACCAACAGCATTTATTGTCTATAAGTGAGCTATAAAAAAGAGTTTTAAAAAGACAATTTTTGTCTTAGAAGTGCAAGTTCCGTTCCTAAAATGAAAGTATCCTAATCCCTCACACCTGCCTAATATCGGACTATAGATTGGACTGCGCGCGTATGTCATTTATATTTCTGATGGTATAAATTAATCTACGACTCGTGTGTTTATCTGTGTTTTATAGAGTATTCATGAGGTACCGCTAACACGGTCACAATTTGACGACGAACGAAATCTATTAAGAGCTTACACCCAGCAACGAGCTCGAAAGGGCAGTTTGGACAGTCACAGCCGAGGAGGGTTATATTGACGGGGTCATTCTCCGGGTCAAAGGTCAAAACCTCGAACACTTCCGTATCAGATGGGGTTGACTTGGCATCCACGGATGTGAAATCTGTATAAAATAATAATAATAATTGAGCCTGTGCGTGAGAAAACAAACAGTTTGGGTTCCGACCAGGTCTGATATAAACCGGCCTGTACAGTCACAGAAACAGACTAGAACCTTGGAATTTCGGATTTTTGTAAATGAGGGGTTGCACCATCTGTGAAGCGAAAACAGGCGATGACTGCGCAGCGGATCTGCGCCTTTTGTTTTCGCATAAGCACAAACCCGGTTTTCTCACGTTGTGGCTCAACTATGATAATGATAATAATAGTTACAAACTTAAGATTAAAGCATTAATACATGTATACAGGGAAAAGGCAAACATTTCTTTATATATACGTAGGTCTAAAGTAGAGCAGTTAGCAAACCCGCCCTCCGTTTCACTTTGCAACCAGTCCCTCTTCCGTGGCAGCTTAGCCTTTGTTGCATTTAAACTTATCTCGATCTGATTATGGACTTTATAATTTAGTTGTAGCTGCGTTATTTGAAGTTTAAGGGGGTATTATACTTTTTATGGACATATTTTCCTGATACTGTTCAAAATAGAACATGTAAGCGTCAGATCTTCTTCAATAATTCGAATCTTAAAATACATAAAAATACACATGACGAGTAAAGCAATAATATGAAAGTTCGAAAGTTGTACATACCGTTTAAATTTGTAAACGTCGGATCTTCGTTCTTCAATATTATGACGTCGATTTTTTTCACTTCCCCTGCAAGGCCAGCGCCATCGTCACACTGACCCGTGAGGGGATATTTTCGTTTCGTGTCGTAGTCAAGCTTGCTTCCGCCCGTATAGTAGACACCCCATTCTGTGAAATAGATTCGAAATAGGTGTAAGCGTGCCCCGTGCCCGAGCGGTCTTAATCACTCGATCATTTCACCGCTGTGTCTGGTGTGAGTTCTAGCCTCGCACTAGCCATATGTGAGACAAGCCAAATTCTGCTTGCGGGTGTGCCAGGTGATTTTTCTCGGGATTATCCCGTTTTCGCCCACCTACTGATTAGCCCGTCTCATATGAGCTGAAACAATCTTGAAAGGGACGTTAAACTGAATTGTAAAATATATGTGTAACCGTGTCAGAAATACAGAATAAGTAGTTACATGTATTTTATACTCCACAGTAGAAAAAAAAAAAAAAAAAAAAAAAAAAAAAAAAAAAAAAAAAACGAAAATGCATACATTGATCCAAGAAGTAATGCGAACAAATCTACATTTCAGAAACCATTGAAGATACATTTTTCTTACATACCTCTATCATAAAGATAGAAAAATTCCGGTATTTTAGTGGTGGTAGATAAATCCACAGATACTTGGGGTTACTGTTTAGATTTTTCAAAAAGCTAATACTTGTACTTTTTTTTAAAAAACTTGTACTTATATTTTTTTTCTTCATTTAGCTTTTCTGCATTAGTCCTGACCTTAAACAATCAGAAAAACATGTCTAGAATACATAAAAAGCATTAGAAATACTGATAAGCAATCACTAATGTAAAGAAAAAACACAAGATAAACAACTCTCGGTTTCCAAATTTTCACCCGTCACTTTGAAATGACAAACTGATTCACTAATCCGTAACTTACAAGAATCTTACATATATCAGCATGTCCGGGAATCATTACGCTTCAAACGGACACAGAAAGCATTTAAATATTCCCTTGCATACCCACGAAATCGTCTGTTAAACAGTAGTTCTCATCGCTACCGCACTGAGGTGGCCACAGTTGTTTACAGTAAAGGAAATCCCGTTTGCCATGTGACTGGCCCGCTTGTTTTCATTGGACAATCAGGTATGACGCAATCAAATCCAAATTGCCATGTGACTGGACCGCTTGTTTTCATTGGTCAATCAAGTCTGACGCAATCAGAGGTTACTTTCGGTTTGATCGCTGGTTACCCGTTTTCGCCGTTTTAAAACGTACGCCCGGAATCCAGTCACATCCATTATTTACTTCCGGCCACCTCAGTGCGGTAGCGATGAGAATCGTTGTTTAACAGCCGATTTCGTGGGTATGCAAGGGAATATTTAAATGCTTTCTGTGTCCGTTTGAAGCGTAATGATTCCCGGACATGCTGATATATGTAAGATTCTTGTAAGTTACGGATTAGTGAATCAGTTTGTCATTTCAAAGTGACGGGTGAAAATTTGGAAACCGAGAGTTGTTTATCTTGTGTTTTTTCTTTACATTAGTGATTGCTTATCAGTATTTCTAATGCTTTTTATGTATTCTAGACATGTTTTTCTGATTGTTTAAGGTCAGGACTAATGCAGAAAAGCTAAATGAAGAAAAAAAAAATATAAGTACAAGTTTTTTTAAAAAAAGTACAAGTATTAGCTTTTTGAAAAATCTAAACAGTAACCCCAAGTATCTGTGGATAAATCGATCTTACACTGCTGGCTTGGTTGCTCATACAAAATAAGAAAAGCACGCGACTAAATTCGATCGTTTCTAGCCCAAAGCAGCTGCTTGCAGCAATAATGTTCAACTCAACTAGACTAAATTGGTGTGAATTCATTGGGTATAATCTTGATTTACGCTAAAACAAATCAAAACTGCATCTCTTTTGACTTTGACAACGATTTATTTACATTTGACGTCATATCCGTAATAGACACTACGTCATCAGAGTTAAAGCACGGTACCAGGTTACTTTACCGGTAAAATGAATTTAGGCCTAATCGGGGTATGTAAGAAAAATAATCCATCAGTGGTGTTCAGTGGAGAAAGGAAAATCTCAACCCTCGGGTCCATCGTTCCAGTGGGAAACTCGGCGAGCCTCGTTTCCCACTGGAACGGATGGACCCTCGGGTTGAGATTTTCCTATCTCCACTGACCACCCATGATGGATTCTATTTATCTTATTCGACTTGTTTACATATGTATAGGTGCAGTAAGTGCCTAAGTGGGTGTAATACAGGTATCAAGAAGCTCGGATGGCGGATCGTTCGATTTATCGACCCGAAGTCGACATGGACGCGAACTTGTCTGAAAACTTCATTTTTGTTGATGGTAGAGGGAAATGTTTTGACCTCCATCTGTATTCCGTTTAACCTCTCTATTGACGCAATTGTGCTTTGCATATACCACTTGGTTACCTAAATAAACCCCATTTTTAAAGATGCACCTGGAGTATAAAACGCCAAATTTGGTGTCTTATCGCAGTTGTTGTGTAGACACCAACCTGTCTTAACATCTCTCTACAACACTAGCAAAAGTTAATTCTGAATATTTATTGATTCATGGAGAAACGCTACCTGGAATTATTGACAGCTCTGTCTGGGGTCGTTTATTTTTATTCAAAAGCAAAAATTGAAAATTTAATTGGAAAATGTTTGATATTTTTTATGATTTTGCTCAAAACATTGATTGTGGATACACGTTAAAATCGACTCAGCGAGGCGGTTCTAACGAGTACCCACAATCTATGTATTGGAGCAAAAATAAGCAAAATAGTTATACCCTTGCCAACCCTAATTCTTCTATATAAAAGTTGTGTTTAAGGGGGTATACATTTCAAGAACATGTTTGCCTGATGAATGCCCCATTATTCTAATGTCACGCAGTCCAATCTATAGTTCGATAATGAGCAGGTGGGAAAAGAATACACCCATTTTAGAGACGGTACTTGCATTTTTACGACAAAAATGTCGTTTTTAAACCCATTCTCTGCTATTTTTGATCCAAACGATATAGCGCATACAAACGGCTATATCACACTGCACGTTCTGGTATAAAAATTATGTCGCAGTCATGTCTCATGCAGCACGCAAATATGCGCCAGTATAAATCAGCCCGTGAAAATTGTGGGTTTGAAATCAGACTACGTCATTATTTTGGCCAGATTGTTTTCCGGTATTTTGCAATCACTTGTGAAGAGGTAAGTGCTATTTGGACTACGTATTATTGTATACTTTAAATTACTATTTTTGTTTAAAGCCCCACACTTTTGAAAATATGTTGATATAAATCAATTACGTCGTCTCCTACGATGGAGGGGTTGAGTATACGTATACTTTTACGGAGGGACATTCTTGTGTCATGATTGTTATTTTGTTGTGGCTATGGGTTTTCGTCCAAGTCAACAGGTTTTTCAGTCATGTCGGGACAAAACCACTGATTCCTTGATGCTACACAGTTCCATGGAGGAGATTAAAGTGTCTTGTGTATGGGCACAGCACGGCGAAGGTAGGTATTTTCTCGATCCTGACCCCTGAGCTCTAAGTATAAGGCACCCCACTCCCCAGATGCATGTTAAATTCAATGTGAAACGCATAAACACTAACTAAGGATTATCCTTTCTCATTGTAAAAACAACAACAAAGGTTCTGATAAAATCATTTGAACTTAGATCAGGAAAGTAAATTTCACTCCGCTCCGCTTCGGTATCTCGTTCTACTACCGTGTGAGGTTCGGGTAATTACGAAACAGCGACGGGAAATAATGAATGAGAAGATCTTGTAGCAATTTTTAGCAATGTGGCATCTTCGTTCGTTTAAATTTTATTATATTATTTTTGGCCGGGGCGGGTGGGGGGGGAGGGGGCAAATCTACAATCAATGGGCAAATCTACAATTTTGTTAAATCCGATATTTAAACCTCTAGGCTGATTGTGTGACTGTAAAGGTCGGTTTTTATCGGACATGATCGGAAACAAAATTGTTGGTTTTCACATGCAAAGGCTCAGAGCATATCATTACCAAAACTTGCCCATGCAATATACAGATAATTTTGTTTTCAGGTGTAAAAATTGAAGAAAAAATCCGTAGAAAAAACTATTTATAATATATTTGCTAAAACATTGATTGTCGGTACACGTACAACCGCCTCGCCGAGGCGGTTTTAAGGAGTACCCACAATGTATGTTTGGGATCAAATATTGAAGAAAAATAGGTACAACCCTGTAATCCCCAATTTACGAGTACCCACAACCTATGTTTTGGATCAAAGTAAGAATAATAGGTATGCCACTGTAGTCCCCAATTTTACTGTATAAAATTGGGGTTCAATGGGGTATACAATTCATAGACATGTTTTCCTGATGGCTTGACTGTTGCTTTGAGATCGATCACGTGACAATTTACGTCAATCACTTAAAAGGATGTACATGAAGATTTCTGTCATTGAGCAAAACGTTCAGACAATAGAGTCTGTATACACTTTTAAAATTTTAAAATCCACATAAAATCCAGGCAATGTGGGTCAAATTTGTGGTTATATCCCAAGGCCCGGACCTGAACGATGACAATAATGAGAATCAGAATCTGAAAGTTGTTCTAATGACAAACAATATATTCGAGAGAGGCTTAGTAATTTGTATGTACGTGCACTAAAGTAAGCCCACGGCACATCCCCGGCACATCAGAAGTTAAATCCTGGCACGTAGGCCTCGTTTTCCCCGGTAGATACAAATGACTAGTGCGGAACAAATTACTGCAAAAATAGGTGAATGTGTATTTTGAGCTGTAATACATGTAGTCTGTTTTAAGTTCAGCAATGTGTGTTCTTTATACCAATGCCATAAATATACATAATTCATCAGGAAAACATATCCGTAATATGAATAACACATTGTTTCTCGCTTGTATATAGTAAAATGGGGTATGCAGGGGTTAACCTATTTTTCTAATGTTTTGTCGAAAACATAGATTGTGGGTACTCGTTAGAACAGCACCAGAGACGATCTATGTTTTGAGAAAAGTATTAAAAATATCAATTTTTCCTGGTGAAATTTTCACTTTTTACATGTCACAAAATGTCTGCGTATTGCATGGGCAAGTTTTCGCATAGGCGTTTGAAGTTATAACCATAAATCATTAAAATATGCCCTTATATTTTCGGCATGGGCCATCAAATATACACTGACTGTAGGTGAAATCTACAAAATGAGAACACGTTATTTTTTCAATCTGCATTATGCCGTCAATCTGCAGTTGAGACTAAGAGCCAAAACCAAGGCCAATCCGGAACGAGGCAGGGCCAAATCGGAACTAGGGTGGGCCAAATCGGAACAGGGGCGGGCCAAATCGGAACAGGGGAGGGCCAGTTGGAAATTTCACATAGAGTACTAGAAACATGGTTTTCCAGTATAAATAAGGTATCAATATAGTAAAATATGATATAGAAAACATGTTATATTTAGTTCCATTTGAATATATTATTCAAATATTTGAGATTTATATGCAATTAATATGCTAATCGGCTCGCTTAAATCATTGAAGAATACCTTAGATACATTCTTCAAATATTTGAGAAAACATATATTCATCAAATGTTTTTCCAAACCAGAAGGACTTGATATATTCTTCAAATATTTGAGAAAACATATATTCGTCAAATCTTTTCGAAATCAGAAGGACTTGGTGTATACTTCAAATATTTGAGAAAACATATATTCATCAAATGTTTTTGAAATGACAAGGACTTGATATATCTTTCAAATATTTTAGAAAACATATATTCATCAAATCTTTTCGAAATCAGAAGGACTTGGTGTATTCTTCAAATATTTGAGAAAACATATATTCATCAAATCTTTTCGAAATCAGAAGGACTTGATATATTCTTCAAATATTTGAGAAAACATATATTCATCAAATCTTTTCGAAATCAGAAGGACTTGATATATTCTTCAAAGATTTGAGAAAACATATATTAATCAAATCTTTTCGAAATCAGAGGGACTTGGTGTATTCTTCAAATATTTGAGAAAACATATATTCATCAAATCTTTTCGAAATCAGAAGGACTTGATATATTCTTCAAATATTTGAGAAAACATATATTCATCAAATGTTTTTTCGATTTGCAGTTACACTTAAATCGTTAAAGAGTAATATATTTCTCAAATATATGATAATATATATTCGTTTTACAACAAAAGATACAAGAAGTAAGTACATTACTTGTACATTAGTAGAAAGTAAATTACCTGTTTTAAAGCCCTACATAGTTGGGGAACCGAAATCGCGTATCTTGCTAAATGACAGAAAAATTGCACCCGAGCGCCCTACGGCTGAATTTTTGTATACCGGTAGCCAGAACAGTGCTTGATATGGAATCACTGTATAGAAATGCGCTGCGAATTGCATTTCGATAAAACAATGCATTTTGTATGGAACGCCGTTGAAGTTTCCATGATTATATTCCTTCATGCACAATCGCTGTGTGAGATGACATACAGTGTATTATGTTGTACGCTTATTGTGAACCTAATACAATGCTTTTATAATGAGAACTAAAATGCATTTAGAAGTATGGGCAGCCGTTTGTACGCTTAAAATTTAGTAAGCTGTTCTTTTAAGAGATTTTCACATTTTGAAAGATTCTTTTAGCTCACAAGGTGTGCTAATAGGATAGGCAGGTGCCCGGTGTTCGTTCGTTGGCCTCTCCGTCGTCGTCCACCATTTTCAAAGATCTTCTCCTCCGGAAACGACTTGCCTAATGCATTTTATTTTGCTGTACTTGTTGTTAAAATGCCAGAGATGGTCCATGATTGGTTGAATAAAATTATTCTATTCTATTTTATTCTATTCTATTCCACTTGGTCAGTCATGGCCGAGTATCCTTAGAAAAGAGGATCGAAAATTGTATGAATGGTCCAGGTCACATAATCAAGACAGCCACATCTCATAATATAAACCTTTAGAATCTTCTTCGCCAGAATGGGTGAATCGATTTCAACAAAACTTGGTATGTCGCATCCAAAACTCTGACCCATCATCGTTTATATATATCATGCTCTTGGGTGGACCTTGGCCTATTTAACGGCAAGGTGAAAATGGGTAACATTATTTGTTCAATGGAAAAATACGAACACTGGGTATTTAGAAAGTTTTGTATCCGGTGACCTGAAAGTTGTTAAATTAAGACACCTTATTAAGTTAATGAGGTTATTATGTGTGAATATTCAAGGACAATGCAATTTCTTGAACATGATCAAAGATAATTCACATGTATATTTAAATTAAAATTTATTTTTCTACATATTTTTTGGCCGATCGAAGCCAAATTTTAAGTAGAGCCTTCATAAGAGTGGGGAGAAACTTACAAAAATGATCTAGGTCACCTGACAAAAATGGCTACCTTGCCCATATATGCTAAAAACCATTCACACCTTCTTCTATGGAACAAGTGGACCAATTTATTGTTTTATATCTTGATGTTAAAACTTATTGTTTATGTCTTGGTTTTAAAACTTTTTGTGCTGTTTGCGCCTTATGTATGTCTTCGTATTTTTAGTTTAGGTAACTGAGTGGCCACCTATTGGTAAAATAGCTGCTCATTCGGCTTACGATATGTTTGCATGGTATAAGTGCCTGATTGTTAATTTAGTTTTTTCCCACCTCGGTTTTTGGAGAGGAATTGTGCCTTTTCCTGATCGTACTTTTTTCAATTTTGGAATGTAACATCGGGACATCAGCCCATCATAGTTTAGAAAAATCATTAACTCGGGTTGACCTTTACCTATTTACCTGCAAAGTTAAATTTAAATACATATGCTTTTCAATGGAGAAACGTATAAGCAATGGATATTTTTACAGTATTCCGTAACCTGTGACCTGAAAAATTGGTACATGTAGACATAGACAATTTAATTCCGAGTCAATGAAGCTATGTGAGCATTCAAGGCCAATGCCATTTTGGTAAAATGTAATCTTTAAGACCAAATCTTAAGTCAGCGTCCTCAGTACCAATGGTCTTTTTGTTGTATAATTTTGTTTTTCTAAGACCTAACAGTTCTGTTGTAAGAATATCTGCCTTTTGGACATAAATCTTTAACCGATTTCGCTCTGATAAATAAGTTATGTTTATTCAAACGTTTAGAAAAAAAAATCATTTTGTCTCCCAGCCAGAGGTATTAAATTCACTTTTTGTCAATATGTGTCATAGAATGAACGGAACAACAAGGTTTTGATCTGTTGATGTGCAAGATTTGCATACTGTTACATTGTGTATTATATAGGATATTTAAGATATAACCGAAATCAAAAACTGCCATACGGCGACAGTGGCGCTGAAAGGTACAAATTGAAAATAATAAGTTTTATCTTTAGACTCCGTGAAGAGTTTACGGTTTTTCTTCTGGTGTAAAAACACATTATGTGTATTTCAATGCGCTAAAATGTGGAGGTGGGGGTGGAGGACACAAATATTGAAAATCAGTTCGTAGTGTCATATATTATAAATTGCTATAGACTGCAATCCAGCCACTGGAGGTTGGTATATAAAAAGAACATAACAGGATATTTTATGGATTTATATATCTTATTATATTGTTTGTAGCTACTTTCTAACTCGACAAGATGTAGAAAAAAGCAAAAATACAAAAAATACACAAACCACATTTTTCCATAATTTGACTCTCCATTCTTGCCATAGTAATGTTTGAAAAATAAACGCCATTCACTTATATTTGCACACAAACGTCATTCTAGTGATATACGGTATTCAAACACATTAAATTCGAAACACACAAAAATTATGTTAAAAAATCTGTTTTTGACCATTTTTGTGAAAAACCATCAAAGACGTATCAACCTGACTTATTTTTGCAATAATTGATTTTAACATATTTAGAAATAATAACAAAATGCACTTTTGAGCCAGAAATGCATTTTTGATTGACTCTGAGGCAAATAAACGTTAAGATAAAATGGCAAAATCGGGGTTCGCTCAATCAAATGCCTATAAAACGACAACCGCTGCATGCAATGAACCATCCTTGATAGGCTTGTTGAAGTATATAACAGCGATTAGATCAAATGGATTTAAGCCGATGTACTCAATCCTGATAAAAGTTACTCGATAGTTTATACATCTAATTTTTCACAAGTTCTTCATGGGCTACCGTAGAAAAATGCATACTGCGTCGTTATGCAAGTCGATCATGTTTTCTATACAGTGGTTTCAGATACACCATATAATTACCTTTTCAACCATATATAACAAAGTCGTAGGGCTTTCGGGTGCAAGGGTTAGCCCATTTCACGGCTTGGTTCCCCAACTAACAAGTATATGTCGTTATCAAATATTTTAAAACCATATATATATTGTCTATCGTCTGATTGCGAAACATTTTTTTTAATATTTGGATACATAAGTCAATTACATGTGTATTTAAACTTTTGCCCCTTTACTCCCTCAAATCTCGTATTCAACTCCGTTATCAAGCATCGAATGAGCCTGTGCATGGGAAAACCACAATTTTGGTTTCTTAACAGGTCCGACACAAACCAGGCTGTACAGACACAGCAGATGGCTAGTGGCTGGAAATTTTGAATTTAGAAATAAGATGAAATCTACTATCCATGTAGCGAAAACAAAGGCGCTGATCAGCTTCACAGTTACTGCGAAGCTGATCTGCGTCTTTGTTTTCTCCAATGCAGATTGTTTGGTTTCTCATGCGACGGTTAAAATATGTCTGTTTGTGCAAGCAGTAATGCACTAGTCATTTGTAACCACGGCCCCAAGCCCTGGCGACTGACTTTTGGTCCAGCAAATCCCCGCTAAAAGCCACACCTTGAGGGAACTGCTCGTTGCTGTTTTGCCCCGCCTGCTATCTTTTCATTTCACGGCCCTTTTTGCCTATATAAAGCAAACCCAGGGTATTCCACCCGCACTGCCGTGGCAAAACTTTGGTCAAAACCCCACTCATTTCCACGGCTATCCCACGCCCTCCCCCGGGGCTGGGGCCGTGGTTACAAATGACTTGTGCATAAAGAGGCAAAACAATGATGCATTATGCACAAAATGGTAGCTGTCTTTGGTGTTCACCTGAGACATTTCTTCCCTTAGCTCAGGTAGTGGGCTACTCAATTGGTGAGGTGTGCGCTTCGGATTCGGGAGGTCGCGGGTTCAATCCCGGGTCACGCCATAACAAAGGCGTTAAAAGGTACCAGTGGCTACCGTGGTTTCTCTCACGACATGCGCCGGTGGAACCTGGCATGACATGAAGCAACTTTATCATAAAGTTAGTTGATATATTTACAAGGAGGGATAGTCTTAACTAGTCTCAGATGATACTTACAGTTCAAATAAAAATAAAACTGAGATCCTTTTAGAGCAGTGAGCATATTTTCGAGAATGGTGATGGGCCATGCCACCGTTTCGGCTATTCAAGCCTCGTCAATGACCCTTTAGATTTGGCAACATGGAGCCAAAGAGAGTTACAGTAATTATTCAACTATCAGCAGGCTAGTCGATACAAAGACTAGTATAATCAAAATGTGGCCAAATATATTGAACGTTGGTTAGAATATGAATCTAAACCGATAATAATTTTCTGATTTCTCAAAATATCCTCTTTGATCTCAGATCAAAAGGAAAATATAATCTCCACTATGGATGATGTACGTGGAGACTTTTTAGGGCCACCACACGGCACAAAACCAGCTGCAGTAATAGCAAATAAAAATAAAACAGATCCTTTAAGAGCAGTGAGCATATTTTCGAGAATGGTGATGGGCCATGCCTCGTCAGCCATTCACACATGACTGGAATATTGTTGACTGGGACATTGAACCCCGTGCAAATCACACAATTTACGTAATATTTACTCGTGAAATGACTTGAGTTTTTGAGCCATGTCATATTGCACAACGTTTATTAACAAACGTTAAACGCTCGTTTCATACACGCTTTGGGCAATATCTCGTAACCTTGGCGTACACTGGTGTGCCTAAAATCAGTGCCAAACGCGTTGAAAGCGTATTCAACGCACTGTAGCGCACGTGGATATAAAACACACACCCGAGACACGCCGAGCTTTTAGAAAAAATAAAAAATAAATAAATAAAAAAATGTTTAAACTTTTCACGAAACGCGCACCGATCTTTGAAATTCTACAATACCACGCGATTCTCAGTAGTGATTTAGTGAATAAACATTATTTACAGGTTATGACAAATTATATCAAATGCCTTATAGTACAAATTCGGGTTACATGTACGAACTCTAGCCATTCTGTCACAAACATCTCGATCGTTTGCTTTCGACAAAGACCCGCCACAGTTTATGCATGTGTGCATCATTGCTGCGCACATTTAGACCCCGTATGCTCTTGGCACAAATGTACCTCGAGGTTCTGTGGTTATGTGCGGAAGAATCATTTGACGCCCCGGTACCAGCCATGTGGTAAGCCAGTACCTGACGGATTGCAAATCTGGTCCATTCAGGGTCGTGTCTATTTGTGTACAATAATAAAAAATAATTAATTGATATTCTAAATCTTTTATACCTTTATATGGCGTCTTCGTCATTTTTATGTCATTACCTGTAAATAATATTCATTCACTAAATCATTACTGAGAATCACGTGGTATTGTAGACATGCAAACCGATAAATGATCGGTGACACACGCTGCAATTGACAACGAAGTTGAGGTTAAGCTAGTATCTCACTGGAATGCGAATTTCTCGCGACTGTTTTGCGAATTTTGTCGCGGACTTTCGCACGACATTCGCGCGAGTGTCGCGTGAGTGTCGTGAGAATTTTCTTGTGTCGCGAACTAGTCGCGAACTGGTCGCGAAGTTTTTAAACATGTTTTAAAATTTTATGGGAATTAATTCGCCAAAACATTTCGCAAGACTGTCGCGCGACTGCCGTGCGACGGTCGTGCGACGTTCATGCGAGTGTCGCAAACTTGTCGCCGCGAAATTATGGCGAATTTACAATGCGAAATTTTCGCGACACTCGTACGAATGTCGTGCGAGTGTCGCACGACGGTCGCGCGACAGTCTTGCGAAAACCTCGCGACTATCTGGCGAGAAAATAAAACTAAGCGACATTCGTACGAATGGCGTGCGACACTCGCACGAATGTCGCGCGACTGTCGTAAGAATAGTCGCGAGATATATTTTCAAAATTAGACCGAAATTTGCGAACTTGTCGCATAAATGTCTATTCAATGAGACTGCAAAGTTGTGTTTATATCGTTAATCTTTGGCTCGAAATAGTCGCAAACTATTCGCGAACTAGTCTCCAGTTGTCGCAAGCCAGTGAGATAGGGGCTTAAAGATTTTGGAGTTTTCTCCTACAGCGATTTATTATTCTTGTTATTGTGTACTTTTCATTGTGCGTCACCCATTCCATACCGCCTGTTTTATATATGTATATACGTATATATTTTTTGTATTGAGGCTTAACGTCCCAGTTAACAATTTTTCAGTCATGTCGGCCGGAGCAAATGCGTTCTGGGAGTTAGTGTGTCTTGCTCAGGGACACAATACGGTGCCGCTTGTGGGGATCGAACCCAGGACCTCTCGATTCGGGGTCCGACGCTCTACCACTACGCCACCGCGCTCCCATATGACTTATAAGTGCCACATAAGCCACACTCGGCTGGGTGTCAAATATGTTAGTTTCAAAATAGTATGTATACCTATGCTTTTGATACGTGACACTAAAATAAACTAATTAATTATCGTTATTATTATATTAATTTTGATAATATCAAAACATAAATAATGGGTGTGTCAGGTGGTTTTTCTCGGCGTTCTCCCGTTTTCGCCCCACCTACTGATTGGCCCGTCTCATATGAGCTGAAATAATCTTATAAGGGACGTAAAAAATCTTTCACATGTTTACATATTCGGAATTCAGACAGATTTCATAATCATTCATTCACATACTTTATTACGCAAGAAAGATTTCAATGGCCTAATTTATAAACTATTCACTAGTTCAACTGTTGATACACAATTTAATAAGATTCGTGATTAGATATGGTTCGATAACAACCAATAAATGAGCCGCCTCATGGGAAAACCAACAATGTGATTTCTGAACAGGTCCAACACAAATCAGGCTGTACAAGCACAGAAGATGGCTAGAGAATGGAAATTTTGGTTTTAGAAAGTAGAAGCATTGTACTATCCAAGTAGCGAAAACAAAGGCGCTGATCAGCTTCGCTATTACCGCGAAGCTGATCTGCGTCTTTGTTTTCGCCTATACAGATTGTTTGTTTTCCCATGAGGCGGCTCAAATGTCAATCACTTCGAATAAGGCCAGAAGGTCCATCTGGTATTACACTTAAAGTTTCTGTACTACTATCGTTATCATCTGATCACAGACGAAATACAAATACAATGACTTTTGCGAAGACGAGTCGTTAGACCCTGTTTGATCTGATATTAAAACACCTAGTCTTTGCACACTACTTGCGCGCTAATTTTCTTTGCACACCTGGGCCCAGAATTACACTGTTTCCTTAAAGTTTATAAAGGCCCACCTTAGTTAAGGGGACAAATTTTGAGGTACTCTTGTACCGTTAAAATCAATAACTGATTTTAAGAAAATATACAGGTTTGTAGTTTGATTTCAGTATATATTATATGCATCTTTTTGGATGCTGAAATTCGCCACCTTAACGTTAAGGGAGCATTGTAATTCTGGGCCCAGAGGACTGTAAGATACTTTCATAGTCTTTCCTGTGTTTCCAAGTCTTTAATGACATTCGCCGTGTTATTGGCACACTTTAAGCTCACCGTTTTTACATTTATGGAACATGAGCGACATGATTTTTTTTTTTTTTTTTTTTTTTTTTTGGGGGGGGGGGGGGGTGGGTGGGGGGGAGGGGGGCGTCAGAGTTTAAATGACAATGAGAAAGAAATTTTGTATTTGTACTTTCTATATGGCTAAAAGCAATATTGTGCAGCTGATCTGCTGCTTTATTTATTTTCAAAATTGCTATAAAGTTAAAGCCAGATTTTCCCACCTCGCTGCCCAAACAAATTCAACCCTACATTCGGTTGACCATACCATAAATGCAACCCTGCATTCAGTTGGCATGAGTTGTTATCAGAGTTTTTATTCAGTTAAACATCCCATTCAACATTATTTCAGCTCACATGAGACGGGCCAAACAGTAAGTGGTTCGAAAAGGGAGAACCCCGAGAAAAAACACCTGGCACAGCCGCAAGCAGAACTTTGCTTGTCTCTGGGTCATGTTTTTCTTACTCTTGCTCAAATCCTTGATTGTGGGTACACGTCAAAACCGCCTCGTCTAACGAGTACCCACAATCTGTATTTTGGATTAACAATAAGAAAAATATGCATATCATATAAAAGTGGGGGTTAAGGGGGTATACATTTTGCGGACATGTTCTCCTGATGGTTTAATTATTATTCTCAAATAAGCTGAGTGTGCAAAAGCATTACGAATTCGGAACACATTGAATTAATCTGTATTCATTACTCAATTACGAGTTTACAACAAGCAACGTGCATTCGGGTGGACTAGAGAGATTAAGTGGCCAGTTTATATTCCACATTTAAATGATCTTGCCTTTATATATGGGCCGCCTCATGAGAAAACCAACAATCTGAATGTGTGAAACCAAAGACGCAGATGTTTTCGCTACACAGATACATGTAGAACAATTCCTCTTCTTTCTAAATCCAAAATTTCCAGTCTCTAGCAATCTTCTGTGACGGTACGGGCCGGTTTGTGTCAGACCTGTTCGAAAACCACATTGTTGGTTTTCCCACGAGACGGCTCATACATGTATGTTTGTATTCGTTCATTTGATACCACCATAACATTTCTTTCTGGATTTCAGTTTAGTCTTGTCTTTCCACAAATTGTAAACTGAGAGAGAACAAAAAACACTAGGAAACTTAACAGGTTTTTGGTTAATTGTATAGACAGAGAAGCGATAAATATGTCTAACAGTTTGTTAGGGAGCATTCATAAGAGTTCAATGGGTGGGGGAGGTGCTTGCGAGCCTGCACGCGATCCTATTTTAGTTGTATAAGGATCTATTACGAGCAAACAAAATGTATTTGTCCTAGATTATTACAGCTTTTTTCAATTGAGTGAAAACACCCCCAGTTTGCCTGTAGGTAAAGTTTGCAAGTGTAGAGTGTTATCTCTGTGTCACTGTGACAATTGATTGGAAATTTTACCTCAGTCTCTACTTCTATTTTTATCTGCAGTACTCTAGATCTATTTATAGAGTACTGACAACATCAATACACCAAAATAGACAATCAAAAATGGTGACAAGTAAACAGTTCAGTCAGTAGAGTTTCTTTGATGTTTGAATTATGCTTTACAAGTACATTTGATTTTTAACATGACCCAAATTGTTCTAGTGTAAATTTTATGAAAAGTGTCAGGTAATTATTTTATCTAGATTGTAAACTTTAATACCTCTTACATGGTTTCAAAAGACCAGTGCAATTATTATATATTTGCTACTTATCAATCAAAATTGACAAGTTATTTAACCTGATGGCATGCACAATTTTATTTATTCAGTTTTTGAATTAGCTCAATAAGGTGTTGACTGAGACCAAACACTTCAAATGCGAACCAGACAGTTTGTAGGATTTCAAAGATTGTTATCTTAATTATACATTATCCAAGTATGAATGGTGTTATGGATTGTCAAATTGTTGACCAACCAAGATAAAAAGAAAACAATCGGAGACAGACGAGAACAATTGCTTGAAACATCAACTGTGAAAACAGTCTTCCCCTGATCAGTGTCTTTGCTTTCGCTATGTACAGCGAAGTAAATATCCTCTACCTATCTAAATGCAAAATTCCCAGCCTCTAGCCATCTTTGCTTTTAGTCAATTTCTGTATTGAGAAAGCTAGTTTAAAGGTTTATAAAGATCTTGTATGATTTGCTGACGCATGTAATAAAACATAATGGTTTGATCCTTTGGAAGCAGTAAAACATTCAAAGTGAGATAGTATGGACTATATTGCACAGTTTTGGTATTAAATGAACCCTCATGAACATGGAAAGAAACGGCGAACAACTTCGTCAGACAGATATATAGATGGTAAAATAATATATGCAATCTTTCAACAGTTACACTGCTACACTGTGTTTGTTGCCTAACTTCCTGCAGTCCGGATCAGGCAGGGTTTGTCATCTCACGGAGAATGTGATCCCAGTACACTCTGTCAACATCGCATGTCCCATGGATGTCTTAATGTAGGAATGAAAGTTTGTTTCCCAGTTGTGCGTAAAAATCTTTTGAAGTAGGCACCAAAACCAGGGAATACAAAGACCGCACATTCGTTTAAATAGCAATGAGCTCATCCCTTTTGTTGTTTCTTTTTCTTTTTCTCTCTATCAAACGTTAAATTTGCGCTAACAAAAATTGAATTAAATGAGTGCACATCTTGATAATCATTCCCATGCAGCATGCATGACAGAACTGTCTGGATCTACCAGGTATTAAACAGAGGAGGCACACGACTTATTACAATGCAAAACACGCTTAATTCACAATGACAATTTTCAAAATTTCATCACAAGGAATTTTGGGTCAATAGATCAAGTGTCACCAATTTAAACATCAAACTTAAATGTTTAGGTCCACCCACTGTGCTGTTCAAAAGAGATTTGTCATGATAAATAAATTACCTTGTAAATCTACAGCTATACATACCATATGGTTAATTTGCAATTAATTAAGGAAGAGGATTCATAAAGTGAAATAATGATAAACCTTGCCACTGAATGAACTAACTGCACCATTCATAATAATTATGGGCTATTTCAACACCTTTTCATGTGACCAGCTCTAAGGACAAATGACCTTTGCTAAAAGTTTGCCTTTGAATATATTTCCTCTCATGTCTGAGCAAAGACCCCCTTTTTTAAAAAAAAAACAACAACAACATCTGTTCACTTAATACACAATTGTCAGATTCTTGCCAGCTGAACATAAAGGATATTGTTATAATATTACGTCAGAGAAGAGCTCTGTCAATTACAAGGCTGCACAAAGGGGTCTCAATTTTAAAATATTGTAGTGACATGATATTTTTGTGCGTTTAGTCTTTTAAAGCGCAATGTTATTCAATAACATGCTGAGCGTGTGACTTAGGCAGCACACAGCAAAACAGCAATCCAGCACATTGAGGGATTTCACTTTCAACAGGAAAATTTTGGACAGAAGTTTCAGATGTTTTAATTTGCAATCAGATGGACTTTTTTGCATCTTTTTGTCTTCAGTAATAAACTAAACAGTGAACAAAATCAACTATAAATGTGCAGACAGACGTTTTATGGTAGGTGGCAGGTTTTTTTGTTTGTTTGTTTGAATTGATGCTTAACCTCCAAGTCAACAGCTAATGATCATGTCGGGATGCTGTCCCCATTTTATGGAACTTTTACCAGAAATTAGACTGCCATGGCATCCAAAAATTGCTTCGAATATAATTACCCAACTAAACCAACACGCCATAATGTATAGATAGTTTGACATGAACCACTTTTCCTGGGCAGGCTCAGACCTGAGCGGTTAACCAGTTATCAGATGGTCAGTCAGTAGCAAAGAAGCTTTGCCTGGAGGCAAAAGCAGCCCATCTATTTCTTTAGGCACCAATGGGCGGGGGCCGATATTCACACCCGACCATGATGGCATCCTTCTTTTTAGTTGTTGTTTTGTTTGTTGTTGTTGTTGTTGTTGTTTTTTTTACATATTTTGTCTGTCCTTTGCTGTATTATTTACATGTACACGATATGATTAGATTCATAAATGTGCTGTCATGGGGAAAAAAAAAGAAAAAATATCAAAGGGAACTTTTGATGTCATCAGAAAGTCGTACTTGTTGGTCTTTTTTACAAGCATACCATGTTTCTTGAGTAGGAAGCATTAGAAATTAAGATCCTTGGAAACGATTATCTAAGCACATTTCAAGGATGTTTGATGTTCGAACTGGTAGGGAGTACAGACTAATTGGTCATTTACCGTAACTTTACTAGAACTGGAATCTTCCATGTTGCAGTGGCTAAGTCGCTAGCCTTGTAAACCAGAGGTCGCTGGTTTGATCATGATCAAGCTTCTTAGACGATAAACAAGGTAAATGTAAGCGAGGTATATTAAACTTCCCTAGATAAACCAATGCCCCGTTTCCATATGACCTTACCTTTTGGTGGGACATTTAACCCAAAATATAACCGAACTGACTGAATAATTGGTTGTTAACGATGACATAGACTTGAAACAACCCAAGTTTTGAACCAAGCTCCCATGTTCAACCACTGAGATAACCGTGTACAGACGTTTGTGAGGACCACAAGTCTCGTTAGTGTTTTGTGATACCTTCATCATGGAAGTGCACATGTAACCAATTTACTTTGAGCAAACAGTCAGGTTGAAACAGCGTAAAATTGCGTTTCATGTTTCAAAGTTTATTCTCCCTGGAGTTACATGAAACATGTAAAACATGGGCAATGCAATATTACAAACACCATATAGGTTTGGCGACACACACACACACACACACACACACACACACACACACACACACACATGCACAGACACTCATCAGAGGGCAACTTAAATCACATGCCCTCGATGACTGGCTTTTTATTTTGCACTTTCACCCGTTCTTTAATTCAATCGTCCCTAAAAGACAGCCATTTATTGTAGACGCATTCTATTTCATACACCAGGAAAACATGTCCATGAAAAGTATTCTGCTTGAATCCAAATTTTATATAGAAAAACTAGGATTTGCAGGGGTATACCTATCTTTCTTATTTTGGCTCCAAAACATAGATTGTGGGTACTCGTTAGAACCACCTCATACCCACAATCATTGTATTGTGCACAATGAAGAAATATTATATATATAACTATTCTATTTAAAAAAAATCATTTTTACAACTTGAAAAATCCCTTTATATTACTTGGGCATGTTTCCGTAATAGAAAATTTCAATTAAAAGGCTGAGGTGGTCAAGATTCAAATTGCCATTGAAGAAGCAAGACCGATTTCAAAAGGATCAAAGTAGAGATATGCAGTCAATAGACAATTATTTGACACCTTTGGAAGTTTCCCCTGACTTCAGTGTATTTTAATGTTTACTTGTCTGGCTGGCCAGTTGGTAAAACAAATTAATCATCTTATTCAATAATATCTAATGGGTCGTTAATATCAGTTATCAAAAATTCATTTAATATTTACGACTGACTCATCAAGCAACCTGTTAACAAAAAAAATGTATCCTGCTTCTTCTAGTCAACATAAATTTATGAATTTAGTGTCAATTGAAAGTTAAATGGATAAAGCAATAAACAAAGGTTACCTGATAAAGTTTCAACATTGTACTTTTCATTTACAACAGTTTAAAGTTCTATGAAATTTTGAAAATACAAACAAACACACTTTTCCAATGATACAAGTTTAGTCTAAAAATAAACAGTTAGGAAATACAATATTGGGTATAAAAATAAACCTCTCCTGACTAGGTGTATTGATTTTGAACACTACGCGTCTAATAATAACTTTATTGGTCCACTGTAGTATAGTTTATTGAAGATAACTGTGTCATTGTTCTCAGTCAATTGACTCTGGCAATATTTGCGATATGTTCAGTCCATTTGCTGTTGTTGTTGATTTTTTTTTTCTAAAAGAAAAAAAAATACTTCTGACTCCCCATCAAATCAAGTTCATAGCAAATGTAATCACATTGCAATTGGCTTACGATATGTTCTCTTTGTATAAGTCCTTGATTGACATTTTTCCTCTCGTATTTTTTGAGGAATTTCTGTCTGATTGTGATCATTGCTTACTTTTACCATTTTAGATTTGCAATCTATCTATTTTGGCTGTCTAAACGTACTTGGCAAATGGACCTGTTACATTCAGAAGACAACAGAAAAACAAAACATTCTGAATAATTGTCTTTAATCGTTTATTTGCATAGACATATCTCGGGTTCAATCTTTATCATTCGTAGGCAATCAAATATCCTTTGTATACTGAAACAATTATGAAAAGCACCACTTTCTGAAATATTTATATCTTTATGAATTCTTAACATTTTAAATCCATGTTGATAAAATTCCTAAAATTAGACTTGCATTTAAACACAAAAATCAAATTGTTGTGACTTGTTACTGACGATATATTTAAAAGGCTACCCATAAAATAAATCAATTAGTGCCATAGATTTGAATGTGTTAAAAAGAACGTTCGTATCTAATAATGAGGATCGAAACGTCATTTTACGCCGCATTTACAAGAAATATCCGCATGCGAAATAAGCAGCTCATGTCATGTGAGAGGACAGTATCGCGTCATGAGAAACGTACCTACAATGTACCCGTAAAAACATATGAGCCGCCCCATGGGAAAACCAACAATCTGCATAGGCGAAAACAAAGACGCAGATCAGCTTCGCGCCTTTGTTTTCGCTACTCGGATAGTACAATTTCTCTTCTACTTAAATCCAAAGTTTCAAGCTTCTACCTCTTTTTTGTGCTTGTACAGGCCGCTTTGTGTCGGACCTGTTCGGAAACCACATTGTTGGTTTTCCCATGAGGCGGCTCATATGGTTTACAAACAGACGCCGTATCAGAGAGGTACATTTATGATAACTACTGCTGTGAGTTTTGCTGACATTTAAAAAGAAAGGACATATGGCTACAAGCCAATGTCGTATTTGTTTTAAATTAATACACAGCTCCATAATCTAATTACGTTGAATGAAAGTCATGTTTACTGCAAATCATAGCTAGCTGTGTCAGGTATGATGTATGTACAATCAAAGCAATTCCCTGTTGTCGTGCATTTCACGGGAAGTCGTGGACAATTAAGTGTTGCGTTTCTCAAGTGTTTCAGTATATTATCCTGTAATTTAGTATTTTATCTCACCGTAACAAATGCGATTCTAGTATGATTAAAAAAATGTCCAAATGCATAGTAAAGTCTGATTCTTTCACCCTGCCGACGTACCTCTGACAGGTATGTTTTCATATAAATCATTTAAATGCCCATGTCCTGTGAACAAAAATAAAGTTTTGGCCCTTATCAAACTTTGGCTAGTGTATCTGTACTGTTACAATTTGAATACCCTTTTACGTGCTACTAGGTAGACTCGTCGATCTTTTGACACGTCTGAGGTTAAAATCTAGCTGTATCCATTTTCTTTCTTTCTTTTTTTTTTTTTCTTTTCTTTTTTTTCAAAACAGGTCGTTATGCAACAGCAGACAAATCCCTGTGGTCAAGTCATTTACATACACACATCAATCATAAGTCCATTTTAAGATCTCCTGCATTTCTTGTGATGCTTGCAAATGGCAGTTTTAAAACGAAAATACGATCAGAATTAACCTAGCGGTTAGCAGAAGGCCATTCCAAAGTATCGTTCATATAGAGTATGTAGAATGCAGCCCTTGATGCTTCCTGTCAAGCCTTAAAATAGTTCTTATGGCTCTGAAGATTTCTTCAATGTTATGATTATATGTACCATTTATTCTAGTAATATGGACATACCAGCCATCTTGGTCGCGAATATTGACAATTGAACAAATTTTTTATTCGTATTCAAGAAAAGGCACCACATGATTTTGGCTATGCCCAAAATTGACATAATGTGTGTCAAGGTTATCCCAGGGTCATCATTTAGTATGCAATCTGTGTAGAGTTAGAGGCCCTGGAGTTTTTTCCAGCAAGCTTGAAGACCATAAAATGCTTCAACATTCATGTGATCTGAACCATTAACACAAACTTCCGTTCCCCTTACAATGAATACTATCCATAAAATTTGGCTATGTGGAATTGAGAACCATTGTTATACTTGTATATAAACTGGCTGTGACGACTCGTCGCTGTTCAGTTTTATTCTGTTACAGACTTCATATAGTTATGGACGGTAAATCTTTTCTTTTTGACAGGTTCACATTGCTCTTGGCTGTTGGACTGAATGTTGAAACTAGTTTCATCCTCCGATTCAAAGTCGTATTCGTCTCCTATAAGATCATTTTCCTGAAAAAAAAAAAAATCCTTCATGATGATTATAGCCAATAATATCATTATATATCAGTATAAACTGAATAAATTAAATAGTGCAACTTTAAGAGGTCTTATCGTAAGGTTATAGCATGTAGACTAGCCACTACAACAGTGCGTAAAACATAGAATTGTTATTATTTTTATTATGTTTTTTTTTTTTTTTATTTCTATTTTGAAATTTAAATTCAGAGTCTAGCAAATTTATAACTGATTTTTTTCTACCGTTGACCTCGCTGTTTTACAGCTTAAAAATCGAGCCACGTCGATAGACTAGATTAGCCACAGATATTGACAAAATTGAACATGAAAATTTGGAAAAGCGTTTTTCTTTATTTCTTTGCTTTGGGTAAGGCTACAGAATATGTTATTCACTTAATACAAACAAATGAATTAATGAACGAAATTTCCCCTAAGTCCCAGTCCCACTGCGCCTAAGATCGCTAAAAAATACGATTGGCTTAATATTGTAAAGGGGGTCTTTGACCCCGATCTGCAAACTGAGAAAGCAGAAACACGTTTATAAATATTTTACAAATTTTGCATACGCAGTCTCATCAATGAACTTATGATTAGATAATCGTACGATTGCTTACGATTCAGAGGGACTGGACTCAAGTCCCAGTCCCACTGTGCTTAAGATCGCCTTACGATTGTCTTACTATTAATTTGGGGGTCATTTCTTTGACCCCTATATGTAAATTAAGAAAGCAGAATTACGTTGGGAAATATTTTTAAAATTTTGCATGTGCAGTCTTATCAATAAACTTGTGATAAGACGATCGTACGATTGCTTACGATTCAGTGGGACCGGCACGTAACATAAGGATAAGGATACGCAATCACTTATTGGCTTACCTTTATTCAACCAAGCTCAAATATTGCCTAATGTGATCAATATCTTACTATAACACGGTGTTGACCTTTGTACGGGGATACTTACGTATGAGCACACTGTAAAAGCGCTATTGTGTTTCATTGGCATCGAAATATGCAAAATCTCAATACAGTTCAATGTTACTTATTTTTGTCATATTTTAAATCCTTGCACGAACTATTTCAATTCATTATGCTTGTCTATTTTAGGGGTCTGTCCATAGGTAAGTTTAAAACGCTTAAAGCTACAGTCACACTGTCACGTTTGGAGGCCTACGTTTTACTACGTTTCCAAGTCCCACGTTTTGCCCTAAATTTGTCCGGTTTTGCAGGTTGTTAGGTTTCGGTACGTTTATAGCTACGTTTTGCGACGTTTTACACCGTATCGCTACGTATTGCCCGGTTATCCAACGGCTTAGGGCCACAGTTTCACTAGGGATTGGTACGTTTAGCCACGTATTTACTACGTGCCGATACGTTTTACTACGTACCGATACGTTTTTCTACGATTCAGTAGGTTTTATCAGGTTATTACTACGTAGCGCCCGGATAGTTCACTTGTACCCGTGACGTATTTATTTGAATTACCGCACCAAAATTAATTAGTTGATTGATTGATTCTTTTATTTCCTCCAATTTAGGAGAGCATACAGTATTTTGTGAATCGACTGGCTTTTTCTTCTTTCTTCTTCTTCTTCTTCTTCTTCTTGTTCCCGCAAATACAGAAATAGTCCGTTTTGAAGAAGATTCCTATTCACAGATAAAGCAGCATCAATCAGCTGTAGTTGATCCATGATGTGTCAGCGTACACGCGTTTCTATGGACGAACATGTACATGCAAAGTAGATATGAAATGACATCGATGTTGACACACAATCATGAAGGCCCGATTGCGTAACCAAACGTAGTAAATTAATAATACTTAGTTAAATCGTAGTAGAGCGTGTCAATACGAAGTGATACCTAGTAATACCTGCTGAAACCTACTGAAACCTATCAAAACGTAGGGTAACACGTAGCAAGTCGTAGTAAAACGTATTGAAACGTAGTCCCTGCGTATTGATACTTAGAGTTCCACCGGGTTGTAATTTACGTTTTAGTACGTATTTGTTACGTATGTACTACGTTTTACTACGATTCGACTACGCTTTGCTACGTTTTACTACGTTTTACTAGGTATAAGCTAATTAATAACTCGATCAATCAATTTATCGATCAATCACTCGATCGATCACCCGAGAGATCGATCGCGATCGAGCAATCAATCGAGCGATTGATCAATCAATCAATCAATCAATCAATCAAAGCATGTTATGTTCTATAGTTGTTTGGCTTGCGGCACTTAACGGTTTACTTTAAATGTTCCAACTCACATAAACAATGATAGCCGCCATGCACATAAACGTAAAGGTAGGCATTGCTCAGGAAATGGCACATTCAGAAAGAAATTCACACTCCAAAAGCCGAGGTGGGACTAAACCTAAAATGAGAATTTCTCATGCGTGTCAGGGATGAATAGACAAATCTGTCCCTCGGGTCATTGTTTGGCATCACACGACGAGTCTCCTGATGCCAAACTATGACCCGAGGGACAGATTTGTCTATCCATCCCTTACACTCATGTGAGCCATTGTGAGATTCTTATAATATTGTCTACCGCTGGTAAATGTGTTTCTATAAACGCTCGCAAGCTCTCGACTTTCGATATCCCAGCTTGGGACAATATTCATCGATATCTATGGAAGACCAGGGCGACATGCTAATTGCTAGTTGCTAAATGCTAATTGCTGAATGCGTATTGCAAAATGATAAATTGTAACTAAGAATTTTGAAAAGGGTAGACAAAGGATATGGAGAATATTCATAAATTTGCAATAGTTTAGATTAATTAACAATATAAAAACATAATATGTACAGCATAGTGAATTAAATTTACAATCCTCATTTAGCATCTAGCAAATAGCATTTAGCAAAAAGCATTTAGCAAAAAAAAGCATTTAGCAAAAAAAAAGCATTTAGCAAATAGCATTAAGCATTTATAATGCTGACAAACACATCAGTGTGGTCTTCATATTTTTTTTATTTCACCCCCTGATAGCTGTCCTAACTAAACAAAAAGTGACTGGCCACCAAATGTGCACTTATAATGCAGATAAACGCAATTCGATATCAGTGCAATAGCCCTTTTATTATGTATAATAACGTCAATAAAACGCCTCATCGAAAATGTTGCATAACTTGGCCATTAGATACAAAATATGAACGAAAATTACATTTCCTTCTTTTAATGTTCTCTCTCATTGTATAGCATAATGTTCTCTCTCATTGTATAGCATAAATCAAAATTGGTTAGATTTGTTCTTTTCTCAAAACTTGTGTGGGTGCACCATTTTAAAAACTGCACCCTGACGTCAAAATACAGATGCTTTCGCCGTGAAACTTCGTGAAAGCCATTGGCGCTGTAAAATGCCACGTAAGCATCTCCCACTCTATGACTTACGGCTGGAATTGTGAATGAGAATTTCTGTGCACAAAAGAAGCGATGCCTGATAGTCCGGTTCATAAGGGAGTGACCATTTGATTTTTTTTGGGGGTGGGGGGGGGGGTAGGAGGGGCTGGAAGATGTTTTCGGGCCTGGATATTTTTTTTTCATTCGCGGCGCGGTCCTGCCTTTTTATTTCTTTATAATACAATACGTTCAATAGAAGAAGATGGATTAGATGGTACTACTAACTTAAACTGTTAAAGAAACCATAGAAGTGAGGAGGTGTTAAATATGAAAAAAAAATAGCAATATTAATTTTGGTACCAAAACGTTTATGGTCTCATTACGAAAATGAATACCCACACTTTATGTTTTCGTTCACAAATAAAACAGTATAGGCATTTAAAATTCTGAGGTGACATGCAGTAAGCAAATGGAAAAGGCAGAGGCAATCCAAAAAAGTTATATTTTCACAATAAAACATTTTGTCACATGAAAATATAACATTTCATATATAACTTATATTCGAAAAATATTTCTCTTTATTTTATGACTTAGTATATAATAAAGTTTCCTATGTAGTTTACTGCAAATTCCTTGCTATAAATCGAAGCAAAATAGATGTTGTCAACATAAACGAGTTTTGGTTTTCTTGTTGTTGCGCATGTGCTTCATTGGAACCTGCTCTTAGGTCATTTTGTTTCCGATCGTAAATCAATTTACTATTCTTATTTTTGAACAATGTCCCCCGTAGACCCAACAAATCACCTAATGTATACAATATACGTTAGCTAGAAGCTGGGTCTGGCAGGGGGGGGGGAGATGTCAACTAAACAGGTTGGCATAATTCACTGCCAAACACGCATACCCTCAATTTAAAAAAATAACAAGAATTTGCATTGCTTGGTGGGGTAATTTTTCACATTTTGTCCATAATTGACAAAAGTGATGCTAGGGAAATCCAGATTTTTGCACGACCATGTTCAATATGGGTTTACCTTTTGAAATGAAAAGGTTTGAATGCCGAAAATGGGTAATGGGATTTGCGAATTTAGAAAATGGGGGTACGGGTTTTTAATGGGGCGCCCTGCATGCTATGAGGACAATTCTGTAAAATTTTCACTGCCCTTAGTTGATGAAAGATTTGTCTATTTTGAGATTTCAATAGAATTTTCAAAATATTTTTAGTTTTTAAGAAAAATCGATAAAATTAAGTGATCGGTATTATATTTTATTTTATTATTTTGTTATTATTTCAGTGGACGTATTCTTATGCCGCTGACGCATTTGTGCTTTAAAATTGCACGGTGTCCGTAGCAATCCTACACAAAACAGGCCTTGATCAGAACGAAACTTACACTCAAAAGAAAGTAACAGACTGTAATGTAACGTGCATATATACCCGTAGAACGACTACAGTCGTCGGTGGCAGTGAAAGTGTTAATCGTATCTAATGCCTAGGTTACATACGGCCCACGATTAGCTTGCGATAATCGTACGATGCCATTTTTTTTGCCATTGTAGTAAGGTCACCGCAGGGTGACCCCATGACGATGTCTCTACGATTCTACGGCTTCCTGCGATCTCCGTAGCCTCTACGATTTTGTAATTGTCTGCACTTTTACAAATGTTTAAAAAATCGTAAGACCGTAGCCCGTAGACCCGTCGAGCGGGCGTCGTACGGAGACCCTGCAGTGATCGTGCGGTCCCCGCACGATTTGTTATGATAAATTGGGGGCAACAATAGTACGTGGCGATTGTAAGAAGGCCAAGAGGGCTCGTAGGGACTGCTCACGGACATCGCACGGGCTCCTTAAGATTTTCACTTAAAGTGTGACAGAGCTACGATTTCCGTACGATCTCCGTACAGTCAGACTCAGAACGTCGACGAAATCGCACGATGTCAGTATGAATCGTAAACACTTACGTCGTAGCCCACGATCACCTACTATGTCTAAAAATCGTATGGAAAATCACATACCGAAAAATAGTGCGATGATCGGGGCAAATGTAACCCATGCTCATTAGTTGGGCAAAACTTATTTATATGCTTTCGAACCGTCTGTTGTAATAAATTTATTGGAATTAAGCACAACGTCATCTGCGCAATATTTGATTTTACAGACCAAATTTTGTCTAAAAACTGACAAATTAGTAGATGTATTTAAATGTTGAATGCCGTTAGTTATGTTAAACTACTGTCATCAAAATATTTAACCATTTTGATGCGAAATAATCTCTCTCTCTCTCTCTCTCTCTCTCTCTCTCTCACACACACACACACACACACACACACACACACACACACAAGAATATTACCTGTGTATCTCTGGCAGCATTTGAATGAAGAAAAAAATAAAAAAAAAAAGAAAAAGAACGAAAACAACCCATAAGCTTAGACTGAAAGCGACGCTGAGTGAAAATAATCCCACGTTGGTTTATTTATTTTTTTTTTATTTTCTGCATAATTATAACTAAATATTACAATCAAAGGAATCTTTTCTTTCTTTTTTTTCTAGTATATAATACAGAACGAACCCAAGGTCTGACTAAAAGGATACATATGACAATAGCGAAAAACAAACAAATCATTTGTGACCAAGAAAGAGATCGACAATGACCAACTGGTGATTATGACGATGTCAAACTCAACTGTGCCCATTCATTGATTGTTGTTATTGTAGACAACTCGCCAAATGATAGTACCGTTACATAACTTGTGCTAAAACTAAAAGCATTGTATATCTAAAAGACAACTCCTAATGCAAACTAAAATATATGACATTAAATAGATTTCTTAATATATATGTCCTTGGTCAAAACAGCACTGCATTGAGGCAGTTTTCTCACGACGCAGACTATTTTTTATAGCTTAGATTGAGAACGCACCTTTAGAAACGTAAATTCGCTACGGCTTTCTTGTTAAAAAGTTGAACCATCTGGAAGGAAATACTAATTCCCTTGACTAAGTCCCCGCCGAAAGTAAATGAGATAACAATTTTTCAAACTGACAATGTACACTTTCTTTTGAATACATTTATACTCACCCGAGACAAATTGATTTCCATCAGAGAAACACGAATGCGGCAACTGATATTACCTAGTATTATGCATTCATGTTATATAAATGTATCCTATCTCAGGAACAGAAGCAATTTACGGTTGACCCACGAAAAAATGAGCATTTGTTATTGTAAATAGCATCTGTCGGATTTCACAGTATTGTCATAACCATATGTTCCATATGCCTTTCTCTTTGACTATGACATGACCTCAGCAGTGTCTGTCTTTGTAAACTTATTTTCATATTCACATGAAAAATTACAGAAAAAGCTCGGAATGGACATTGCTGAAACGCAGACTGATCCGCAGAATCGACCCGAGTGAAGAGGTTGTCTTAGAAGGCGACTTGTCAAACAAGTCCAACCGTAAGATGAGGACAAAGGGCAATAATACGGATATGATGATGATGATGATGATGATGATGATGATGATGATGATGATGATGATGATGATGATGATATTTACTTCCACGACTCAATTCAAAGTCGTCTGGGATGTCCTAAGTTTTTATTACATTTGATTCTATATGTCCAACTCAACAGCTTTTGTCATGTCGAAACGCTGTCTGCATTAAATGGGACTTCTACCTGCATAAATATATTATGGCATCCGAAATAGGCAGGCTCAGCCCACCACTAATCAGGTGGTCGATCAGTGAGTGATAAGTTTTAATGTACAACGTTGAGTTGCCAGACAAGCCAGTGTGAATGAATTCTTCTAAATATTTTCTCCCTGTATGCCCTTGATGCAACCAAGTTTCTAACAGCGCCGATTGATGCAACATCACACATGTTGCAACGCGGAGAGTGGTGATGGGAAGCCTAATCGACTAGGCGACAACCTACAGCGAAGTGTTTCTTGTCTACCTGCAGGTTGTTGCTAATTCGATATTTTCTTCGCTTAATTACTCTTGTGCATATTCTGAACACGTTCTTGTTCGACGCAGTGTATCAGACCAGGGTTTGGGCTTTGTAATTTATTCCTCGGTGGCCCGCATCTTTGCATTCGACTTAACTTTACTTCGGGTATTGAGTGTTTAACCTCATGCTCCGAGGCTATTGAACTTTTTTTCATGCTCAGTGGAGCTGAGAATGAAATTTCAATATCTCATAGATACTGAAACAGTCTATAAAACTGATTGAAATTTCAGATGTTGATTACTAAAGCCAGTTAATTATCCTGCTAATAAATGTTAATATGCCAACAATACGGTCGACATTTAAACATTTATGAGCATGATAATTTTCAGTCTCAACTGAGTTGAGTTGTCTATAAGACAATTATATGTTTATTCTCATATAATCATAAGACTATAGAGTTCGAATCCCGAACTTAAACTTTAAGAGTAGATTTGAAATCTTCGTTTCAAGATCATTTCATTTCTCATATATGCTCTGTGTTTGGTTCGAACCCGAACAAGACACTGCGGTTAGGTGATGAATAATTTAGCGAAGCTATGAAATCAGAGCTCTTAACCTCTTGGCTACGGTGTCCAACGCAAATGAGCTTTATAAAAGAGAATCAATGGTCACGAGAACGCTCACCTGAAACGTGACATACGAGGCGGATTCAGAAATTTCGAGGAAAAGTGTTGCCAAATTTGTAATTGTCATTGGAAATTTATGTTCTCTGTGCATGTTGTAAATTAACATATAATTAACATATGCACAAAATTTGAATAAAATGAAATTTAGGCATTAAATCACGTGCGTTTCTAAGGTAACAACAGTAAAACCGGCCCAACGTCATAACAACGCCATGCTGTACTCATTCATGCCACAGTCGGCTAGCTTTCAAACATTTTGGATTCTACCTGGCATATGGGCGTCTAGTTGTCGGCTCTGTGGGTATAATGCGGTGTATTGTGCCGAAACTACAATTCGATATGTTGTGAATCTCACGAATTCTATTCTTTTCTACCACGGCGATCATTTTCGACAGTATGACGTTAATCGACGTTACGCTACGCGAGTCGACATGGACGCTTTTCTGGTCGTGTCGAAATAATGCATACTACTTTTTGATTGCCGTTTTCTTAATTTCCTTGTTGCCATATGCGCTTTCTGCTCTAAGTAGTGTTTCTTTCTTTTATAGTCCGTTCCAAACACACAGTTTATCGAATACCGTTGTTCCCTTCGCATTTTAAGCATACCCACTAAACAATATGGCCGCTTTTACGCCAACAAGTGACGTCACACACTTATATAACGTCATTTGCTCACCGCAAACATTATTGAACTTTGCTCATAAAAAGTTTGGTGAAAAAAACATGGTAAGCTATCAAATGCAACGTCATCATTAAACATCGACTTTTTGCAAACATGAACAAAAGTGGGCCGGTAATCGTGATGTACAGTTTCCATAGCAACCACTGTTAACATTGTATTCATGCCAGAGAAGCAAAATTTGCTGTACAAGTACAAATCATGTTTGTCTATATAACTGTAATAGTTTAATTCAGCTGATTTACAAAATAAGAATATGATGACACTTTTCCGCGAACTTTTTAACGCCCTTCGTATATTGTTGAGCAAAATGCAGTGACACCAATGTAATGCTAAAAAGGGCTAGGAAAGTGTCCTGTCTGCCCAGACTGAACAAAAGGGTCGAATATGAATTCACTAAAACAGCAACTCACTATTTCTCCTTCGGGTTGTTAGAAGCCAATTCGTCCGGTATATTGTCAGCACCAACGCCTTGTCGAATGTTTAATAACACATTCAACTATGTATACATTTTGATTTAATTTAAGGAAAGTCAGAAATCCCAGTATTGACATCCGAAAAGTTAAAATGAGACAATGATCAGGAGCTGAGGTTTGTAACACGAAGGTGTCTTAAGTTCCCCTACTTACGACATACTTAACGATGGTCTCAAGATGACCACCTAAAATTAACGCTCTTGATATTCCAGTTACTCTATTAAAGCTATCGTAACTTTTTGAAATGAAAGGTGCCACTTCGCAAGATAAGACGACGCTATGGTGGGCTTGAGTTGACCGTTAAGTTACAAGTAAGACTTGTCTAATGTTTGAGGTTGTGACTTGCTCTTAAGATTTGTCTCATGTCAAGGTCAAATACACCAAACAGTTAGTTTCAAGTATGTTAAATCATAGTATTGATTCAATATTGGTGATAGAATATGAACCAGGCGATCCGAGATCGAATCCATTTTTCCCTCTCATTTTTTCTTTTTGTTCTTTCTGTTTTAATATAAATACAAATACTTAGATCTACCAACTCTTTAGACCATTTCGCATGCAAATGGAAACCAGATCTCGTAAACACAAGTGCTGGCCTTATACACCCTGTATACCGTTGATGCAACCAAATTTGTTACGGCACAGATTGATGCAACATTTCACGAAGGTAGAAAGTGTAACGGAAGCCGAGCCAAGCCACAGCAAACCCCGTCGGTGGAAAAGCATGCTCATCCACCAAGGGTGGTTTACTGCGCTATATACCCAACACTTACTCGATTCACAAAGTTTCGAATTTGAAATTTGCATATTTCCAAGAGAGGCTATCCCGTCACATTACTTCCCCCTCCGAGAAGACTCGTCCCGAGTCTTGGCCTGGGGAATACATGGGTAAGGCAACTCCGGTCTGGCAGTTGTCATTATCCCACCGCTGCCACCAAATGTAACGAAACCTTAAATTGTGACAGAAATTATAAATTTTATAGAAGAAATATGCCAACATAAACAGGAAAATTGATTAAGTTTGTTAATTGCTCAAATCCTTCATCATCGTTTGTCATTATCAAAGTTTCAATATACATGTATACCGGAATCATTCCTTGTTTCATACTACCAAACAGCAATCATGTATTCGAGCCGACTTTTGCACAATATGGTGTTAACACACCTAGGTTGGATCGTTTGGGAAGCAACGTACACCAATTAGTTCATTGCCTGGATGCTACCTACGTCCAAGAGGTGTTTTTGAAAAATGATGCTAACTACGGCGGATCTTTAGGCCAAATATGTTTTTCTTACGGCGGACACTTTCGCAGAATGAAAATGTTTAATTTTTAACATTTTTTTGCTGTGAATTGACAGCTTTTAAATTAATCTACATGTGTATGCAAACATGGTCAAAAGTGTATAACCCTATACCTATTCTCCATAATGCAGCAAGTAAAGCTTCTGATATTCTTGTCCGTTGTTATGGGTGATCGATCTTTTGCACAATGTGAATGTTGTTTCACCTTGCTTTCGACCTGGGAATCTTTTCTGCAATGTGACTGATACTAGTTGTCCTGCACACTGCAGTTTGTTACTCCCCTCACGTTTCAGAAAAGATGATCGTGTCTTATAGCAATATTGCAACAAACATAGTTGTGTCCCTACCAGGTAGGTGGAGACAATGGCTAGTTTATGAGCTAGAGAGTGCATTAGTGATCATTTGTGGGGAGTTACAGAGCAAACACTTTATATGTGGGGGTGGGGAGTTCGGAGCATGTGCAAAGTACTTTTTTATGATCTGATACGATCATGGCCGATCAAATTGGTGTTAATAAAGACAACAGCATTGGTTCCGTATATTCAAAGCATGTTTGCCGGCTGCGTTGATGTCTTTCCTTTATAGATTGGTTAAGAACAGATATTCGAGTACTCGAAACGTGAATTTTATCAAAATTCGATACGAAATAAGAAAATTTTGAATTTTGTCCATTAACCAATGAAGAACTTAAAGGGAAGTCTCATCAATGTTTTTTTTTTTTGTCGGGTATATTTTAAAAACATTTGCAATTTTTGACACTGAATGCCAACTAAATGGAGGCAACATCTAGAAACGACCATAACTCATTTAGCACCAAGTCAAACAAACATAATCAAATGTTTGTCTGTTTGCTGTTTTTTGCATTTTGGTTTGCTCTCAAACATGTCAAATGGGCATTCATGTGTTTGCGTACAGAAACGTGTTGCATCGACACATCCTTTTCAGTGACTTTGGTGTTCACCTAAACACGGTACCAGAGGTTACGCTTGTTTCTCGTTCCACGACCTGTGCGGGTGGAACCTGCGATGCTACTAGTCTGTAAAAGATATTGTTGTGACATGGTCATTGCTTTCACGTTTTACTATTTTTCCTGTAATACCTGTATTGACATTTAAATTCAGAAACAAGCTGGCGCGTTTTTTCTCCTATGGACTCGGCTTAGTTTTATTTATTTATTTATTTATTTATTTGCTTAAATTCATAAATCATAAACAAAAAATTCTGAATGCGATGCCACGGTAGTGCGGGGGGGGGGGATACCCGGGGTTTGCTTTATATAGATAACCGTGAAGAGCCGTGAATTGAAAAGATAGCAGGCGGGGGAAGACAGCAGTGTTTTTACCAAAGAGCAGTCCCCGTCGGGTGGGCCTTTTAGCGCGGATTTGATGGACTAAAAGTCAAAGTCCCCGCTATTCCCCGGGGCTGGCGGCCGTGGTTACAAATGACTAGTGCATTACTGTTTGCACTAACAGACTAGACATTTTGAACCGCCACATGAGAAACCATACAATCTGTAATGGCGAAAACAAAGAACAGTAACTGCGAAGCTGATCAGCGCCTTTGTTTTCCCTACATTGATAGGACAATTAATCGACTTTCTAAATCCAAAATTTCCAGCCTCCAGCCATCTTCTGTGTCTGTACAGCCTGGTTTATGCCGGATCTGTTCGGAAACCAAAATTGTTGGTGCTCATTTGATGTTTGATAACGGAGTTTAATATTTGTACATACAAACGAGATTTGTGGGAGTAAAAGAGCAAAAGATTAAATACACATGCAATAGACTAGCTACTAGTCAGCTAAGTACTGCCTTTTCTATGAAAACAATATAACAATCTATATTTTAATTCATCTTTAAGTGTTTCATCCCTTGGCAAGTCTATTTCTGTACGTTTATCATGTTGAATTGGCTGAGAATTAGAAATCGAGCCATGGTCTATAGACTAGCCACAAAGGTTGAAAATAGTAATTTTGAAATAAAAAAAAAAAAAAACAGTCAGAAATATTGGTTTTTTCAATTTCTAAGCCTTGGGCAAGGCTTACATGCAACTGATTTATTTTTCCAAATATTAAAGAATGCTAGATAAAATGTAGATGGTTTTAAAATATCAAGTTTGATAACTACATATACTTATATGGCTTAAACACGGGTAATGTACTTACTACTTGTATCTTTTGTTGTAAAACGAATATATATTATCATATATTTGAAAAATACATGCATATTACTCTTTTAACTATTCAAGTGTAACTACAAATCGAAAAACAATTGATGAATATATGTTTTCTCAAATATTTGAAGAATATATCAAGTCCTTCTGATTTCGAAAAACATTTGATGAATATATGTTTTCTCAAATATTTGAAGAATACACCAAGTCCTTCTGATTTCGAAAAGATTTGACGAATATATGTTTTCTCAAATATTTGAAGAATATATCAAGTCCTTCTGATTTCGAAAAGATTTGATGAATATATGTTTTCTCAAATATTTGAAGAATATATCAAGTCCTTCTGATTTCGAAAAGATTTGATGAATATATGTTTTCTCAAATATTTGAAGAATATATCAAGTCCTTCTGATTTCGAAAAGATTTGATGAATATATGGTTTCTCAAATATTTGAAGAATATATCAAGTCCCTCTGATTTCGAAAAGATTTGATGAATATATGTTTTCTCAAATCTTTGAAGAATATATCAAGTCCTTCTGGTTTGGAAAAACATTTGATGAATATATGTTTTCTCAAATATTTGAAGAATGTATTAAGGTCTTCTTTAGTATTAGCAAATTAAGGGCATGTATATTTCCTCAAATATTTGAATAATATATTCAAATGTGGATATAAATATAATGAATACATGTTTTCTCTATCATATTCTACTATATTGATATCTCATTTTTCCTAGAAAACCACGGTTCTAGTACTCTATCTGCAATTTCCAACTGGCCCTCCCCTGTTCCGATTTGGCCCTCCCCTGTTCCGATTTGGCCCACCCTTGTTCCGATTTGGCCCTGCCTCGTTCCGGATTGGCCTTGGTTTAGGCTCTTAGTCACAACTGCAGATTGACGGCATAATGCAGATTGAAAAAATAATGTGTTTGAGGTATATTTTCAAAATTAGACCGAAATTCGCGAATTTGTCGCATAAATGTCCATTCAATGAGAACGCAACGTAAAAGCTGTGTTTGTCTTATCGTTAATCTTTGTCACGAAATAGTCGAGAACTTTTCGCGAACTAGTCTCCAGTTGTCGCATACCAGTGAGGTAGGGGTCTTAAGCTACAGTGGAGACAGCTAGCAAGTTGTCCGTGCATTCGCGCGCGCCTTGCGTTGCCCACGCACGTTACACGCAGTCGAAGGCCACGCGCTACTTCGCGAAATTAGTGCGAGGAATTTTCAGCCAATGAGAAAGTAGTTTGAACTCGCAAAGCCAACGCATTTTCTCAAAATCTTCGCGTTGGGTTTTCAACCAATAGAAACTGCGAACCACTCGCGCGAAATCTTCGCAAATTTTCCAATATTTTCGCGTTGGTTTTTCAACCAATGAGAAACGCGATAATATCTGCGTGTGTACATGTGACCAGCGCACGAAATCGGCTAGCCAATCAAATTTGCGTTGGCATTTTCGCACGATAGATTGGTTGGTTGATTGGGGTTTAACGTCCCACCAACAGCTAAGGTCATATGGAGACGGGACCTCGGTTTACAGTCCCATCCGACGGACTGGAGAAGCCCGGGATCGAACCTGCGACCCTTGGTTTACAAGGCGAGTGACATAACCACTGCACCACGGAGGCTTCTCGCACGATAGACAAAGCCCTCAACAGATGTGACCCTTCCCACCATATTTCCTCGGATCAGTAAATATTTGCATCAAAAATAATATCTTGACAAAACAAGATACTTCTTTTTAATCGACTTAATATGTCAAATAAATAGTTCGGAAAATGTGCCGGGTATTGTTTTTCAGAAAATACTGCAGAATCCGGGCTATACAATTTAATATGCATGGTGCAGTTGCAAAAAATAGATGGGTAAAATGCTCACTATTTTTCATCATTTGTCTCAATGTTATGAACTTAAAAATACTTTTTTCACATAATGTTAAATTTGTTTCGTGAAATTTGCGTTTGAACAAACTAAGCTTTTCTTTTACTTACCCCTTTGAAGATACGCATTTTGATGAAATCCTCCGTTTAATATCCGAAACACATGAAATATCACATGTTTAAAATAACGTTATAATTCCGTCTCATTAAATTCATATTCTGCATGCACATTCTTTTACAATATTAAAGCTAATGAAACCTTGGGTAAGACATTGGCCCCGTCGAAAAAATAACCCTTGCGTGTGATTTTATTTTTCGTTATCTTGAAAGACATTGGGCGGCCACGGGCTTTTGAAAGTTATATAAGGCATTGAAATTTTGATCGACTTTGCCGGACAGCGATCGGTATGTATCTGATTTAAGTACGTGTACATGTGCATCCTGGTCCAAGCAATGCTAGCCAAAACCATCAGCTCCTTTTGTCGTAAAGGGCATTTTGTCGTTAAGGGTCTCTTTAATCGGTCAATGATCACCATACCCCACGGGCATATGAGTGTTAAGTACGTTTTATTGTCAATACTGTCAAAACATTGGGGCTTTGAAGTTGCAGGGCACAACTTTTATTTTAGATCCGCGGTATTTGTTTGTTCTTCAATAAACTAAACATATATAATCGAACACAGGGTCTCTATAGAGACCCTGATGAAAATAAAGCAAAAATTAACATTCCTTGTTTATCCATTTACTTCAGCCGCATCATGAGAAAAACAACGATGCGGTTTCCGAACAGGTCCTACACAAACCGACTTTAAAAGCACAGAAGATCCATAGAGGCTGCAAAATTTGAATTTTAAAAATTAAAGGAATTGTTCTATTCGTGTATCGAAAACAAAGGCGCCGATCAGCTTCGCGGTCGCTATGTTTTCGCGTATGTAAAATGTTGTTTTTTCTCTCCATGTTGTTTGTTTTTATTTATTTATTTATTTATTTATTTATTTATTTATTTATTTATTTATTTATTTATATTCGAAAAAAAAATGCTCCGATCAAATACTAATAACTAATCACTTGAGTGACATCAACTGGTTTGTTTGTGTACAAATGAGGTTAATGTTGCAGTCATGTCAAGACTGAGCCACCACTTCCTTGGTTTTAACCACTTATCAGGAGAGTCAATGTGTCTTGTTCAATGACCAAATACGGTGCCGACAGTGGGGATCGAATCCAGGAGCTCTCAATTCAGAGCCCGATGCTCTACCACTACGCCACCGTGCTCCACTGGCTTCAACTGGTACCGAATGCAGGCGAAAAAATAATATCTACAAAGCTATATTTTTTCTTCATTTCTCTTCGAATTCTTCTTATAAGTCTTCTTTTTACTTAGAGAAAACACTGGATCCCTTTATTCGGCTAATGAAGGTTTTAAACAAAAGCTTAATTAATTCATTAATTAGCATATTCAGCCCAGAATGATCACTGTATAGGAATTTTAAGTATGTTCAAACACAGGCATGCAAATAACACTCCGGGCGAAAAAAAAAAAAAAAAAAAAAAAAAAAAAAAAACATGCGATTTCGCTCGAATGGTTTTATTTTTACATTGTGAAGAAGAAAATGCATTTCACTAAATGAGGTGGTGATCTCGCGCGCACGCAACTGTCACCAATGGAAACAATGAAGTCTTGTTGAAGACTTGCGAGATTTTCCATAATTATACGTACATCATAGCCAAACGGGCAACATAAGCTAGAACTCACATACAACGTGGTTTCATTCTAATTCATTAATATTTGTATCTAGTGCCAACAAATCGAACCAAGACTCACAACCTTTTGCACATGGAAGTTTACTTTTGTAATTTTTCTATGATTTGTGTTTAAATCATGTACCTTTAAATAATTTAGCCGCGACACGAAAAATCGGGTCTTCGGTGTCTCCGACAAGGTGCGACACAAACCGGCCTGTACGGACATGGAAGCAGGCTAGAAGCTTGAAAGTTAGCATTTACGTAGAAGAGGAATTATACTATCTGTATAGCAAAAACAAAGGGGCAGATCAGCTGTGCCGTAACTGCACAGCTGATCTCCGGCTTTGTTTTCGCATATGCAAAATCCGGTTTTATGACGATGCGGCTCATTAATACGGAACAGACTAAGCGTTGAATTTTCTGCTGACTGATCAGCGGTAATACACTAAAACGCTGAAATGCTGAACTGAACTGCTGATTTTTTTTTTTTTTTTTTTTTTTTTTTTTGTACACCAGTTTTGATCGTTGTTAAGCAAATGCAAATGGTGATTTTATGTATTTGATAACACCTTTGAGTGTATTTGTCCGTGCGCGACCATACCATTTAGAAACTGGACAGTCGTTTGCTGATGTGCTAATTTGAATTAAATTAGCTAGGATGTATTGAAATACATCAAAAGTATTCAAACTGTTATGTTTTCGGTGTAGTTCCTGCGGTTTCATATATGCATGCATGTGGACAGTTTGATACGCTATCGCGCAGTCTGATCACATCACCGTAATTCGAGATAATTACATTTTGCTTAGCTTAGTAAGAACAGTGGCTATGGTTTCATATGATTTGTTGTGCTCTACTTGGTCAGAATTATCACAGAAAAGTGTTTATCGTAGAATGGGCAGTGCGGTCTGGGTTCGCAATTAGGTACATGTAGCTGTTTAGTGCAATCAGTTATATATATGACACAATTTTATTTTATGGCCAGGCCGCCTACAGTAGTCGCCTATTGTAAAGGTATGAAGCAGAGACCTCCATGCACCTCCAGATATGTTAATTAAATTAACTTTATGTAAGGACAATATTACTAGCTAAATAACATTGGTGTCATATTCAAGCAATGTACATGTACTCGCGTGCCATTCATTGGCTACCGTGAAAATTTACACCTACAGATTAAAGGTGCTCTGCCTTCGTACTATCAAAACATTTGGTAATTACAAAGGTGTCATCTTGAAGCAATATACATGTACACGCGTGTCATTCAGTGGCTACTCTGTAAATTCCTGTGTATAGAACGGAACTCGCGGCTTCAAACTTTTATAAAAGCAATATACACGTAAATTATGGCGGCGCATCATTCATGAAACAAGTCTTTGATACTAAAAACTGTGTCGCATATGATCTTTCAAGTTGTAACATAAAGACGGCGTGTGTCAAAGCGCTGTTGAGTAATATTTGTCGCGTGTCTCTCACACGGTTCTTTAAACTTTATTACCAAGGTGTTATTTATTACCTTTTACACCTTTAGCGACATGCCGCTGTCCTGTCCGTTTAATTTAATTCAAGACTACAATAATATAGTCTTTACGATGAAAGAAATTCCGGTAAGTTATTTTTCTTCTTTTATCATTATTACTATTATTATCATTATTATTTCATGTGACGGTAATATGGATAAAGCAATTAATGTAAAATTTTGGTCAAAATTTTGAACATAGGCAATTGTCACAAATTTTATCTTTTTTTATTTCTTTTTTATTTGTCTTCTTCTTATTTTTTTATTTTCATTTATTTATTTTATTTAAATGCTTTTAGGAAGAAAATATTCTATATTTCAACTTATCGATGCAGTTATTTTGACCAACGCGCAGGGAGCTAAACTATTGGCTCAAATTCCCACGCGGTTACTGCAGTGCCATTTTCAAAGGATTTGATTGGATAAAAGCTTTCCTGCGTGTACCTGCGTTGGCTTCGCAGGTATAAACAGGTAATATGATTAGTGTTTGACTGCCTGCGCAGACATCGCGAATAGGACTATGTCATATACGGGTTGATAATATGATTTGATTGGTTTAAAATGATACCTTCGCGAAACTCGCGAAGCAACGCAGGTACTAACGCGCGATAATTCCCCACGCGCGGGTCTCGCACGTACAACGCAAGGCACCTGCGAAAATGGTAAACTTTTAAGAAATCTCCACTGTAGTATCTCACTGGCATGCGAATTTCTTGCGACTGTTTTGTGAATTTTGTCACGGACATTCGCACGACATTCGTGCGAGTGTCGCACGAGTGTCGTGAGAATTTTCAAGTGTCGCAATCTAGTCTCGAACTGGTCGCGAAGGTTTTAAACATGTTTAAATTTTCATTTTTCATTTTAGTCAGCAACGTATGTAACCTTCGTATAGGCATTGTGCATTACAATAGCACAAACGTTAAACGTATTTTGTATGCTTTAAACAGCTTTACTGAAGATTTCAATATCCATCCCCTCCGGAAGAAAGGTACCTATTACAAATGCCACCTACGAAGAAACTACGTATACCTGAAAAAATCAGCCATGTGGCATCCCATCTTAATTTAGGATAGTATAGATCATTATTCGGCTACTGTGAAGGTCAGACATCATCAAAATTTGTACAGGTTAGATGGAATTGCTCGAAACTTGTCATTTCATGATGTCGCATGACAGAACAGGTAAGGCACAAAGCTTCGAATAAAATTTTGGCGCATCTATCACGCTGTTTCTACGAAGTGTTGCAAGGTCATATTCATACCAGTTTAAAGCTTATGAGATGCACTTTATACTGCGCATACACATATTACAACAACTATCTACAGAGAAATGAGTAACAATGATATTACCTGGCAGATTCATTTATCCATGGTTTGTTTACACAATTTATTCATCCCACCTATCCGGAAGTACGCTTTAAACCAACCCCTCCGTTCCGTCGCTCAGTTATTGATTGGACTGCGTGAATGTGGATTATCTTGAAAAATAACAATCGTGAAAGAAATTATTCATGAGGTCGCATTACTTAATGGACCACCCTAGTATATCGTTATAACTGTATATTAAAAACGCTGAATATTCATTACGCATGTCTACTCACGTGACGTTCCTGGGATTAGTTTTACTTTGAAATGAGTCTCTGAAGAAGTTTGATAGCAGTTATTGGCGAACTCTGACGTATTAAGAGCTAAATATAGAACATCATTCGGGGAATTTTCGCTTTCCGGAACTAGTATACGCCTCTCTGTGTTAGTAATATAGGGACCCTGAAAGAAACGAGCCGCGTGATGAGAAAACTAACAAATTGGTTTCTGAACAGGTCCGACACAAACCGAGCTGTAAAATCATTGAAGATGACTAGAGGCTGAAAGTTTTGGATTTAGGAAGTAGAGGAATTGTACTATCTGTGTAGCGACAACAATTGTGCTGATCAGTTTTGCAGTTACATGTACATGTACTGCGAAGCTGATCTGCACCTTTGTTTCTGCATATGCATGATGTTTGTTTTCTCATGACGCGGCTCAAATATTATTCTTTAAATTGTAGATTTTACAGAAACGTGAGTGGGACCACAGTTTATTGGTTTTACCAAATTTAGGCGCTTGAAGTTATGGCAATAAATCATAACAAGAAAAGATATGACACAAGTGTCATATCAATAGCCTCAATTTTCTATCGCAGTCAGTAACGTATAAGACAAACCGCGCACCGAGCGTGTGGAAAAATATGCCGAATAGTTAATAAATGAAACAACACCAACACGAACTTAAGTCCAGTTTTAATTACATTTATCACTTTATCCGACGTTTCGCCATCTTGGCTTCTTCAGGGATATAGTAAACAAGTATATGACGTCGCGCACCGTAAAACGCAATGTGTGAGAGCGCGCCACGTCAGATACGTTGTGAGAAACTAGCGGAAAAAATATACAATGTGACAGGGGCAAAAACAGCCCCGTAATTGTGAACGCAGCAGTTAAGCAAAAATTAAAAATCTTATAGAGACAAAACTATTGGATCGTGGGTGATTTTTTTTTTTTTTTTTTTTTTTTTTTTTGAAAAATATGCCGCAAATTCAACCAATGTATTTCCATAGACATAGAGATACCTTGATTCAACAAACATCAGAAGCACGTCGGAGACACGTAACAAATGCGTTTAATACATACGTGGTTTGTCAGAAAAGTTCGTGTACACCAATTATATTTTCAACAGAAAAATGAATATATCTGCTTTTGCAAAAGTATTTTATAAGCAAATATACAAGAAGTTTTATTGAAATCTGACAAAAACACGTCATCTACAGCCTTTTCTCTGCACTTCCGAACCGCGTGCGGGGCAAAGGTCAACGTCTCTATATGACGTTACTTGACATTTTAAGCCGCCAGCGCGTTATGCATTTGTTTCCGGGTGTTTTTTTTTTAAACAAAAGATCCTTGGCTATCAACATTTTTATGTCTGTGTATCCAGCTGTCAAATGCAGATACGCCGTACCAATTCTCGCAAAATTGTTCGTCCACCTGTTCAACATGTATAACAATTTCTTGCCGCGACCATGCCAGACAGGTGATCTTCCGTTTATCATCATAGGTGGACTTCTGAGCAGCTGAAAATCGACTGTGCCACAACTACTGTGAACTAAATAGTAACTGACAGACCGATGACGTTTCTGTTGTTTGTAACATTTTCATCGTATCTGTGGGTGATTTCCTTAACGAAACATACAATCGGCGTCGGCTGTTCTCCGAATTACGCCATTATTTCAAACAAATTTTTCGGTCTGCTTCTGATTTTTTTTTCACATAAATCAAACTACACTGCCGCCAAGTCGGAATCTTTCTGAAACTGAAGTCAGTGTTATATGGTTTTAGGACGAAATATTTTAATGTTATAACATATTTAAGTGCCGTTTGACAGGGAAAAAACACAATATGAAAATCGTCACATTTTGTTGACGTTTTGGCACATGTCCCGTGTGGCCCTACGTACGCTTAAGTAAAAAATATGTCATATTTAACGTGTTGATACTTCAAATTGAAACAAAGTCCTCAAATATGCTCATAAGATATTGCTGCTTATATTTATACAAAAACAAAAAAACTTAAACAACATCACTACTTTTCCTGCTAGCCAAGGTGTCCACAAGCCTCGTACATGTGCGTTCTCTACGCTTGGTGTACGTTAAAGTATTTAAGCATGCAGCATGCTTAAAGCTCGACGTGTCTCGGGTATGTGTCTTGCACGAATAAGTTCAACACGCGTTACATTAAACGTTTGATACGCGCCTATACTGTATTGTGTGCTTAACATAACTGTACAAAAGTACATGCAATCCAAAATTTTCAGCATGCTGAGATTATTATACGACCTGTACACACATTAGACACACGCTAATCATTTGTGATTGCTAATTACACCATAGAGACTATGGGCCCCCTCCCATTGGGGCCTAAAGAAATAGATATAGGCTACTTGTGCCTCCAGGTAAAGCTAAATACACTGCTGACTAACCATCTGATTACTGGTTAACCGCGCTTGTCTGAGCCTGCCGAGGAAACATTTCAAGTCAAACCATCCATACGTATAAGCCTTTTGGGTCTTAGTTGGATAGTTATATTTCAAGCACTTGTTGGATGTGATGACATCCTCATTTTGGGTAAAAGTCCTGTAAAATGGAGGCAACATCCCAACATGACCTTAGCTGTTGACTGGGAGGTAAAGCATCAATTCAAACAAACAAATCACGCCAAGAGGTTGCAAAAATGGTCGGAGATTTCTCCATACTTCCATGTTGTGGTTTTACTAGATTCTAGTAATTGATAAGCCGTAAGTCCTATACTATAGGTAAATAAAGTTTAAGAAGCAAATTTGCTTATTCAGCGTGTTGAGATTTTTTCATACGCCAGGGTCGCATTTGTCTTGTACGTTAATGTGCGACTGACTTTTCAAGATTGACGTGTATGTATGGGTATGAGTATATACTTAGAGGATATTTTACTTTTTTGAATTGAATACTAAATATATTTAATCGAGTGTGTTGATTTTGTACATTTTCCCATTGAAGAGGCAGGCGGTGAAAATGCAAAACAAAAAAATATTGAAAACACAAATATTTTTGGTACACTCTTCCTTATGTTCTAAATAAAAAATTTAAGAACATGAAGACCAATACTTTATGTTATTTCTTAAATAACTGAGTTAAAGGCGTTAGAATTTCTGACGTGAAACATTTTTTAATGACGTCAAGTGAATGGAAACGTCAGAAGTTATCAGAAATTTACAGTTAAAATATCGGCTGATATCAATCACTTGTGAAAATCATCAGATATCTCAACATACACTTTACATAATTTACACCTATGTAATACATTTATCTTTTTTGCCATTGAAGATACCGTTATACATCATTTCAAAATTCAATATTTGAGCCGCGACGCGAGAAAACCGGTCTTCGGGGTTTCCGACCAGGTCTGACACAAACCGACATGTACAGTCCCAGAAGCAGCATAGAAGCTTGAAATTTCGGATTTAATAAGAAGAGAAAGTGTACTATCCGTGTAGTGAAAACAAAGGCGCTGATCAGCTTCGCAGTTACTGCGAAGCTGATCTGCGCCTTTGTTTTCGAATAGGCAAAAATCCGCTTTCTTGTGACGCGGCTCATTTGATAATGCAACATTCATCTGTCTGGGTCTACCAGTTATCGCCAGTACTGAACAACTTTTTTCAGCGTACTGCTAAATAGACTCCATAAAAAAGGAAGAATAAAAACGAATGAAGATAGAAAAGAAATTTATTATGATAACAAAAAAAAAAAAAAAAAAAAAAAAAAAAAAAAAAAAAAAAAAAAAAAAAAAAAAAAAAGAAAGAAAAAGAAAATAAAATAAATAAAAAAATGAATAGCGGATACGCGGCGAGATTCGAACCTGTAAGAGTCTGATTAGAAGACCGATGCTTAACACACTGAGCTAATGGAGCCGACAGACTTTTAATTATAACGGCATTACTCATGTTATTATTGACATTTATGGTCTATAAATAATAATCTAAAAATAGTTGCCATTATCGGCTGGTTTCCCGTTATCAGGTTTATGTTATATGTCAATATATTCGGAATAGGAACCAGTGCCATGCTTAATTGATACCGAATCATTTTCCCGCCTTTGATTACTAGAAAGAGAAAGAGAATCAGGCTATCTCGGCTTCATTCGTACCTTCAAGGTTATCATAAAAAAACTATTGAAGTGACCACGGCAGGGTAGCGCTAAATACAAACCGCGATGAACTATTATTATTATGAAGAACAGACAGGCACTACAGGCATAATCAATGATAGAAATCATGTCTTAAGCATGTCGTTTATATATAAGAAACCGAAATAACAATTTGTATCGAAATAATTGGGGACGAATATGCCTAAGGCTTGCAAAGACCGCAGACTGATGACCGCCGACCGAATCACTACCCATGGCCTCTAAGCATTCTTTTTAATTTGAAACGTTAGTAACTTTCAAACTTTTAAGTGTCCCAGTTGACAAAACAATCGATTTACTTTTAGTATGTCTACAGCTTTACATCCTTAAATAATCATATTGACGAATAAACAATCTTTTAAAACCGGACTTCTTTTTTTTCTCGGATGGATATCTGTATGGGCCTTTTCCACATTAGTTATAGCTATAGAATAGTACATTGAAGGGTTGAGGCTATAAAAATAATGCTCCAAATAAGTGTCTTCATGACAATACTGTATTGCCATGTAGTCACTATTGAATTAGGGCATATTTTAATGATTTATGGTCATAACTTCATGCGCCTGTGATTTTATGACACCTGTCGCAATACGAAAACAAGCCCATGCAATATACAGAGATGTTTTTCAGCTGTAAAAATTGAAAATTTCAATGGAAAAATTGTGTTATTTTAAACATGATTGCTCAAAACAATGATTGTGGGTACACGGCGAGGCGGTTCTATGGAGTCTCCACAATCTATGTTTTGGAGCAACAATAAAAAAATATATGTATACCCCTTCAAACCCCAGTTTTTTTTTCTATATTAAAGTGAGGTTTAAAGGTGTATTCAACGCACGGACATGTGTTCCTGATAAAGAGTCATCAGGAAAACATGCCCGTGCAATGAATACCCCCTTTAACCCCACTTTGGCGAGGCGGTTCTAACTTGTACCAAAAATCAACAAAAATAAGAAAAACCTCAAGATTTTTTTCTGATGAAATTTTCAATTTTTACAACTGAAAAATATATCTGTATATTGCATGGGCAAGTTTTCGTAATGTCAAAGGACTGTCATGATCTGGATGGCCGGTAATACTAATCCTGAGCAATTAATCTAGCACTTTGTCCGCATTTTTGCCATAGAAGCACAAAGCCATTATTATTATTATTATTATTATTATTATTATTATTATTATTATTATTATTATTATAACTTGAATACAACAGGGCGTTTTCAAATCCTGATTTTTCCGTCGAAACTTGTGCTAAACCAACGTGCCCCATTTTTATTAATAACTTGAATACGATTGGGCGTTTTCAATTCCCGATTTTTACGTCAACACCTGTGCTCAACCAACGTACCACATTTTCGACGTAGACAGTAAACGTGTCAGTGGTTATATTTCCGGCTTTATCTTCGCACTCGATCACTAGATTATATTCCGACTTTGCCTCGAAGTCGAGGGGACTGGGGTCCGGCATCTTCTTCAGTACGTTGTATTTCTTCTCTGAAAATTAATGAATGAATGAATGAATACTTGAATGAATGAATGAATGAATGAATGAATGAATGAGATTTATAATCAATCATGTGCAGTTTTACATCAAATGTTGATTTATGGTATATGTGTGACGGGATAGCCTCCCATGGAAAATACGTTGGTGCAATGTATTAGCGGCAAATTAGAAACTCGAAACTTCGTGAACAGAGTGAGTGTTGACTATAGTATATAGCGCAGTAGACCACCTTGCTTTTCCACCGACGGGGTTTGCTGTGGTTTGGCTCGGCTGCACGTTACACATGTATATCAACTGGGGTCAATAACGATGGTAAACCACAAGTTTATTTTTTTACGTACATGTATATGCATATTTATAAGTTTATTCATTTTCGTAGTAACTTGATTGCTGTTTTGTAGCTTAGCATCCTAAGTCAACAATTTTCAGTCTTATCCGGACAGATTCTAGATTCTGAAACGATTTAAATGAGATTTAAACGTATGATATGGTAAAGCGAGAAGAGAGCGGCGTGGTAGGGGCAGGGGACTCCTTTAACAACCTGGAAGAACGACCTACCGTCTGCGTTCGATACCCTTCATCCAAACGACACGGGTCGCAGCTCAAGGCTATATGAGTGTGGACAAGGAGAGTGGCAGGGCATTACCTTTAACAATTTGGAAGAATGCCCCACCGTCATTGTTCGATACCCTGCAGTCGGAATCCCAGTCGTATCTTTCCAGCTTGATGTCTTTCAACTTGACTTCCTGGGATGGGTCCAGAGTTTCCTTGAGGGTTATACTACCCCCGGGGTTCGTAATATTGGGGGCCTGGGTAGATGAACAAAAATATGATCTGATATAAATCATTGTCCATGTATTTTCAAGCAACATATTGATAAGAATGATAGATTATCAATCGAGATTTTCTAAAGTATTTTTTTCAGAATAGAAAAAGGAGAAGAAAACGAAAAAGGATGAAAAACAAGAGGAAGAGAAGAAAAAGAAGAAGAAAAAGAAGAAGAAGAAGAGGAGGAGAAGGAATAAACGGAAATAAAGTTTCAAATGCACTGTGTGCAGACCGACTGACGTACCATATTTCCAATAAGAACCGTCAGCATACGAGTCACGGCAGATTCTTTGTCCTCACAGGTTAGGCTGAGGTACATTACCCCGGACCCGCTCTCATAGTCCAACCGTGGGTCGTCTTGTAAACTTATGATAAGCTCTGAAATTGTTATTTTTTTTTTTTTCATTTGAATCCTTAACGTCCCTATAGACGATTTTTCAGTTACGTCGACATGGGGTCCGTCACTTCTTACCTATTTTGCTTTCGAGACTTTCCAAATTATCGCTGACACATAACGGAATCTTTGTTACAAATTAATGCCCATCGAAGCAGAGTTCTATATATAACTAGTGAGCCACATCCCCTAGCAGCCCCCCCCCCACCCCCCGAAATAAAATTCTAGCTAAAATACATACATTAATCATCCAAAACCCTTAGTATGTACATGTTGGATAAAACCCATAGCATACTTAATACTGTTTATTAATTACTCATATTTGTTCAATTGGCAAACTTGCGTTTCGTTACACTTCGGTACATGTACCCCTTTGCATACCGACAAAACAATTTGGTTACGATCCATTCTTGCGATAAGTCATGGTTTTACAATTTCCGTCGTCAGTCCGTTGATATACATGTTATAATCTACGCTTATATTTTGTTGAAGATACACATGTCAAGTCGGTTTGTTTTGGACTTGGTCGGAAACCCCTTAGATTTACTCTTGACTCCGGCTAAATATTTCACGAAAAAACTTGCCCATGCAATATACAGCGTTTTTTGTTCAGTTGTAAATATTGAAAATTTCATTGGAAAAGTTTTGATATTTTTCATAGATTTGTTCAAAACATTCATTGTTAGTACCAACAATCTATGTTTTGTTAAAAATAAGAAAACTGTATACCCCTACAATAAAACCCAAGTCTGAGTTTCATGACATAAAAGTGGGGCTTGGAGGATATTCATTTCATGGACAGCATCAGGAAAACATGTCCATGAAAAGTACACTGAAACAAAGTTATAAGAGGCCACCTCATATTTTGTCTTCTAGTTCAGAAAGTAAAATACGATCAATTAAAATTCATGATCATATGAATAAACCAATGTCTAACAGTGGCTCTGTGAGTTTCTGCATTCCAAAATGCGTGATACTTCTCACACAGACGAAGCATGTGTAAAGGTACCCTATTTCAAAAAGTCACACTTTATTAACATCAAATTAAATGTCATATTATGACGTTGTGTTTTTACATTTTAATTTATTTGAAAGTGCTACTGACTGCCATGATGCAAGATAAAATTAAGTCAAAAGTGTTGCTGCAATAAGAATCTTCGTTTCTGTTTTGCACATGCAAGAAGACAACAACCTAAATAACAGGAATTCAGCTTTTGTATGCAATTTGCATACCAACTTTGTTCTTCTCCAGTTGCGTTATTATCAGCAGCACGGCATTGAAATTTTCAGCGATTATTTAGGTCAAATACTAGACTCTGATAAACTTTGAAAATTAAAAAAATCGTCCACAAATTTTGTTATTTTGTTCGTTAAAAATTGGCATTGAAACCGGAAGTGTGCGGCAGCCTTGACATGTTGGTCCTCGAAAATGGTCAAAAACAGTTCAATCGAATTATATCTCTCATTTCCAGGCCTCATCAAGTGAATTTAACAGGGGTCAACATGTTTAAGAGGCACATTTATGATTTTTTCAAAAAATCTCAAAATTGGCGATTTTTAAAAATGCATAAAAATTCTACCAGTAGAGAAAATTCGAATGTTTGATGTTTTTCCGAGCCGTAACGACCCCTTTGATGACACCCGTTCCTAATTTCAATAAATGGTGTGCTGTATCCAATTTTTTATTTAAAAACATTGATTTTTGCATTTTTACTCCAAAAACGCCTTTAGTAAAAGAAAATTATTTCTTAACACTTTGGAACTTTACTTACTTGAAAGACACGTCTTTTGGCAAAAAAATGTGCAATTTTGAACTTGGCTTAGAAACAAAAAATGAGTTTGAAAAGTGGCCTCTTTATAACTTTGTTTCAGTGTATGCCCCATTTAACCCCATTTTTATATAGAAAAATGGGGTTTACAGGGGTATATATATTTTTTTCTTATTTTTGATCCAAAACATAGATTGTGTGTACTCGTGTTCCCACAATCTGTGTTTTTAGCAAAAAATATGAAAAAAAATAATCAAACTTTTTCAGTAGGGAGCGCAGTGGCGTAGTGGTAGAGCGTCGGACTCCGAATCTTGAGGTCCTGGGTTCGAATCCCACAAGCGTCACCGTGTTGTGTCCTTGAGCAAGGCACATCTACTCCCTACAGTACTGGTTAAACCCAGGAAGCGTTGGCTCCGTCCCGACATGACTGAAAAATTTTTGACTGGGACGTTAAGCCTCAACACAAACAAACAAACAAAAACTTTTTCAGCTGAAAATGTTCAGTTTTTAAAGCTGAAAAAATCTCTGTTTATTGCGTGGACAAGTTTTCGTAATGTATATATTTTTGTCCCCCCAAAAAATATACATGTAACCCGTACCGGCTGTACACGGAGGAGAGCCGTGTTCCACTTTCAGTTTAATTGGAGGTGCCGCTGTGGTGCTGGTCCGGTAACAGTACAGTTTGGTCGTATCATTTACGCACTCTCTGTACAACTCCCGCGCCGCTGTCTCTGATTCTAACACCGTGACGTTAACTGACCCCGTGGCGTCAAGGGTGGCGAAAACAGGGGGCTGAAACAGGGTCACAAATCACGTACAAGGTTTGGCATTGATTAAAAATGTAAGCTTTTGCTTAAAGTCAGATCCGGTAGGTCCCTACCACAAGATAGTAGTACACTTGAATCAACGTTGAAATGATTATTGAAAAGAAAAAGTTAAATGTTTAAACAAACACTTTGGTGATGTATTAGTCAGTTTGTCATAGAAATATTTCTATACAGCAGTTCAGAGAAAAAGGAATACTTACTTAATACGTACTGGTTAAGGGTGTTCTTTACCACGCATACTCAGCTGTTTGAACACCAGTGCGAGAAAATCTTCTTTCTTTTTTTAATATCTATAACCTTAGTTTGAGAAAATATAAGAAAAAAAATAAAAAAGTTTCATTAGAGAATTTTCATTTTTACAGCTACAAATTTGCTACATGCATCGTACCTGTTTGTTTGCGTAAAGGATACCTACTTCGTTAGCGATCAGGATCACTTTTGTATCGTTTACAGCGCTATTCCCATCAGTACAAACAATAGGCACGGTAAAGTTGGATGTTACACTGGCGTCCAGTCCCGGGCTGGCTTTTACCCCAAGTAGGAACTCTGTAAAACGGATTTTATTTAAATTTCACAATGTAAAGTCGCATTTTTAATTCCACCGAAAACAATACATTTGATTAAAATACAGCGACACTATTCTGTCTGAAAATCACCTTTGTAACATGGTGAATTTGTTACACCAGCATAGTTATGTGAATATTAGCTAGTACAATAGATTTAATAACCAGCTATATTATATCGCTTTTAAGCTTTACATGGAGGTATATGGGGGTATAAAATAACACAGTTATGCTTTTGCTAAGTGCCGACAGAAAAACAATCTGCATTTGTTCAGACCGTTTTGTTCAACAAAATCAGAAAACCCTTAGGCATATTTCGTGGTAAAACTACCCCCCCATACACACTCAAAAGTACCTCCGGTTGATCCTCCCGCCAAAACCTCAAAAATGGAATTTTCCACAGTGGCTGCTGGATCAACATTGCACATGCATACATCATCACTGTCAGTGCAGTTGAACTCTGTACCGGTAAGTGGCGTTGCGTTGACGGTAGCGTCACTGAGGGAGTCGTAAGGTGTGCCGGGCAGACCCGAGAGGACCGGGGGCTGTAATGATGGACATCAGTTGGATACAATTCTGATCTTAAAACATCATTCATACAACGGAGTTAACTCACGTTGAAATGTGCATCATCACGAATGCGCGTGGTTTATGTTTCTTGGACTACTTTAACTACAAACACGATGTAAATTACATAAATGCCGTACTTAATTATTGGATACAACTTAATAAACTCACAAGCGTTTACTGGGATCAACTAGTGCAATGCGGACTTATAGTACCAATGTGAAATGCAAACTTAAAAAGGGGACAATAAATAGAATTGAACATTATATTAAGGCCTCGTTTCCTCGGACAATTTTTCTTTGACGAAGTAGCTTTGTCGCAGAAAAATATACTCATGTAAATTCAATTCTGTGGCGATGTTTCATTGTCAAATATCTGTGAGAATCTTTTCAGGTGAGCGAGCTAAGTGATATAAGTAATCTTTGCTGTGTGTGAACGCACTCATTGCCAAGTTTCTGTGAAATTAATCTTCGTCAAAGAAAATTATCTGTCGAAAGCAGGCTTTAGTTTATTAATTTTACCGCATCTTCTATAGGCACTATGTATACACCGGACGAAGTACCACCTGCTGTATCATTGCACGTAACACCGACCACTAGCTGTGGGGCAACATCATAGTTGGGGTTTGCACCGGCTACCAGGTAGAGATCGTAGGCTAAACATAAACATGAAAAATGTCATGATCTAAATAAAGACATGAAACATGACATGATCGAAACAGAGACAGGATTAGCACTTTGTGTAGATGAACCACCGACTGTATTGGCATAGTTCAGGTCAACCCTCTTACTTTTTTTCTTCAGATACTGACTGAGTTATTCAATATCTGATCATCACCCTCACCACAAGGTAGAGAATATAGGCTAGACAAAGACGAGCAAAATACCATTCCAAAAAGGGACATGAAAAAGACCATGATCCAAAACAGAAATAAATTGGAAATACATGTATGTACTAGTATACCCAGGACGATCACATCAGGATTACATGTCCGTGTACTGTAATATATACCCCCTTATTCAACACTTCTAACAGCCAAACTGGGGTATGCAGGGCTATACCTATTTTGCTTATTTTTGCTCCAAAACATAGATTGTGGCTACTCGTTAGAACCGCCTTGGCGAGGCGGTTCTAACGTGGACCCGCAATATATGTTTCGAGCAAAGATTTTTCTTTCCAATGAATTCAATCTTTAATGCTGCAAAAGTCTATGTATATTGCATGGGCAAGTTATCGTAATGGGTACTTGTGTGCCACTTTCGTTTAAACTGCTGAGCAGTCTGACTAAAGGCCCGTTTACATGGAAAGATTTGTCTCATAAGACATTGTCTTATAAGACTTAGTCTTATAAGATCGTTAACGTCTACACAGTAATATTAATCATATAATTATGATCTGCTAAATTCTCCTATATACCTGGAAATTTCAACAAAGAGGAAGACAATGTCGTTGTTTCCTTTTGTATGATAATAATAGCAAGTTTTATGCCAAGAACGAGGCAAGACATGAGTAGGCTCAGGACATGGGCTTGATCCTGGATTCGCAGGCGCAGATCTCAGGAATATGATATGAGTTCCCGCGATCAAAAACACTACATGATTGTGGAGGCATTTTACTTTTTTGGTTTCACACGCATTTTTACGACACTATTTTATGAATGAAAATGTATAACCTAGTTTTAATATTTCTGAGGAGCACATTAACCTCAGTGACCTCAATGATTATTGGTTAAAATGCTAAGATTCAATCTTACAGAATAGAGCAAGTTCTATTTGACAAGATTAGTCTCATAAGACAAAAAATCACATAATAGTTAGTATTAGCAGTGTTTACATGGTAAGATTTGTCTTATAAGACTAAATCTCATAAGATTAATCTTACCGTGTAAACGACCCTTAAAGCTATTGTTCTCACTATTCCGGTTTAGCTCCCCGGTTCGCTTTTGTTTGATAAACCGAAGTAAACCGGGATGAACCGTGACAGGACCGTAGCGTGAAGAACCAGGGTAAACCGGGGCAAACCGGGGTGCCTTCACGGTTGTATTAAAATGAGACACCGGGTAAAACCGGGGCGACACCGTGAAAACCCGTGATAGCACCGGGACTCGACCGTGATAAACCGGGATGATCCTGCTCAAACTGTGGGTAACCGGCACGGCACCGGGATGAAACGGGACGGCACCGGGGTGAACAGGGACTCCACTGGGGTAAACGGGACTCCACCGGGGTAAACCGGGATGCCCCCGAGGCAAACCGGCTTTAAACATTTGGCCACGGTTAACCGCAGTGGCGTCCCGATTCACCCCGGTGCTGTCCCGGTTTACCGCATTTGCTGACATTTTTAATACTGGCAGTAACCAGGACGCCACCGGGGTGGACCGTGACGCTACCTGGTTGAACCATATGCGTAGTAAAACCGGGGCACACCGGTCTGCACCGTGAACCGGGACCAAGACCTGTGCTACACCGGGGTAAGAACGTGACTGTGAGAACACGATCAATTTTGGTAGGAACGGTTCCCCGGTTTATCACGGTATACCGGCTTGTTTTCACAGAGGTGAACCGGGATAGAACCGGGACAGTGAGAAAGGGGCTTAAGGGAAAAAAACTTACACCCTGGAGCAGAGTTGACAATAGTAAAATCTGTGTGGTTTGGTGTGCACGCGTCTGGGCTCGGGTCCGTTACAATGATTGTGTAAATGAACTCGTCGGTAGCAGAGGTGAAGTTATCGTAGTATGGAGTCGAGTGATTGGCATCCAAGTTAGTTATAACGGGAGGCTGAAATAGACATAAAATTATGTCAATTGCAAACAAGTTTCGCTTGTCTCTCATCCCAATGAGATGGAATGTGGTAGTATTTCAAGAGTCTGTCAGAATTGATATATGGCGGCCCCTGTGGCCGAGGGGTGAAGAGCGCTGATCTTAACCATTCGATCATCTCACCGCTGTGTCTGGTGTGGGTTCGAGCCACACATTAGGCACATATACGACACGCCCGATGCTGCCAGTTTTTTTTTTCTCGGGGTTCTCCCATTTTCGGCCAGCCTACTGGTTGGCCCGTCTCATATGAGGTGAAATAATCTAGAAATGGACGTTAAACTGAATAAAAACAAACAAACAAAACAAAAGCACGTATTATCGCAAGTGAAAGCATAAGAACATGTATGAGCCCTTAAATCCATATCTTTCTACAAGCACAGGTGTTCTTACAATGCATAATAACGTCGTCAGAAAAACATGTCCGTGAAATTTATACCCCCGTAAAACTGGGGTATGCAGGGGTATAACTATTTTTTTCTCATTTTTGCTCCGAAACATACATTGTGGGTACCCACAATCTATGTTTTGAGCAAAAATAAGAAAAATCATAAAAAAAATTCTACTGAAAATTTTCAATTTTTACAACTTACGAAAAATTAGTGTATTACATGGACGTGTTTTCATAATGGTCTTGCCTCAAACAATCGGGGGCGTGGATGTTTGGAGTAAGAACGTCGAACATATAGTTCGGCAAATGGGTCACTGTATGGGCGGCAACTTTAATATTCATATCTGGGCGCGGTCGGCTAGTCCATCTGTTCAAGTAGGGAGATAATAGAAAAGTCTAATTCAGTCAGCCTAGAGCGCTGTCACATATTTTACCGTTAAAGATCAGCTACCTATTTTGTCCAATCCAGTAAACTAGACAAACTCGGATTTTCGCTCTAACGGACAACATGTGAGTTGAGTCTTTCAACTGTATACCTTTAGCTTTTACCTAGGTCAAAAGTTGACCATACCCAATAACGTATTCATAAGGTAACGCCTATACAGTGACCTATTTGCCGAGCTATACATGTAGCTCAATGTACTACATGTTAAGGTCAAAAGACGTATGAACAAAATATAAAAATAAGCAGCTATACCAGAAAACAAACGAAAAATCTGCATAGGCGAAAACAAAGACCAAGATCGGCTGTGTAGTAACTGTACAGCTGATTAGCGTCTTCGTTTTCGCCATACAGATAGCACAACAACCACTCTCCTTATTTGATCCGAATTTTCAAGCCTGTAGGCTGTTTCTGTGACTGTACATTCCGGTTTGTGACCGACCTGGTCCAGTGTCGGGAAACAAAGTCCGTGCATGCTATCGTTTGTGTATACGTCATCGACAGAGCGCGCGTTCGCTCTGCACATTATTTCGGAAATCACGCGTTGCTATTCTCATATTATAGAAAATCCTATCATATGCCGCATATTATAAACACTAATTAGCAATGTTTTCTTTCTTCTAACAATTTCAAACATTTAGAACACTTCGGAACTTTAAAGTTTCTGAAGTGTTCTCAGTGACCAGATGATGAATTGTGAAAGTTTTTTACGGTTATACAACCAAAATTGTGTGCTGCATATGATAGGATATTTAAAATATTTCACAATTAACTTACCACAATTTTTCGGAACTTAGGTATAGTCTTAACTGCTAAAAGTCTCTGTGACGTCACCGTTATGTGCGCAGATGATAGCTTACACGGAGTTTGTTTCCCGACAGTGTGGTCGGAAACCCAAATTGTTGTTGTCATTTTTTTTCATGAGAAGGCTTAGATAAAAACACTTAAAAAGCTTACCAGATTAGCTACCGTGACGTCGAACTGTTGTGTGATGGGCGTCGTGCCGTCTGTGCACGTTATATCCAACGTTATAACACTCTCAGCCAATGATAAAACAGCGCCGTTTACCGACCATAAAGCCACTGAAATCAGGCCCCGAGGTTATAAAACTTTTCCATGCTCAGCTCAGCTGAGATTAAAATTTATCCTGCTCATAAAACTTTTAATTTTATTTCACGTTTTAGACAGTTGATTTATTTAACGATGATTTTTCCATCTAAATTTTGATCATTTTTTCTCAAAACATTGATTGTGGGTACACGATAGAATTGCCTCGGCGTGGCGGTTCTAATGAGTACCCACACTCTGTGTTTTGGATATAACATAAGAGGAATAGGGTATACCCCTGCGAACCCCAGTTTTACTATATAAAACGTGGGGGTATGACGGGGTATACATTACATAGACTTATCATGATGTTACTAATTTTACAAAGTTTATTTTACATCAGAACAAAGAATACCTCCTTAACACCCCACTTTTATGCAGTAAGGTGTTGTTAGTATGCGGTATACATTTTTTCTGATTTTTTATCCAAAACATAGACCGTGGTTTCTCGTTAAAACAGCTTTGCCGAGGCGGGTCTAACGTGTAGCCACGACCTATGCTTTAAGTAAAAATAAGAGAAATATCAAAAACCATTTTCAACCGAAAATTATTTGTGTGTATTGCATGGGCATGCATATGCATGTTTTCATAATACCAAGATGCTTACATGGACTTGTTCGAATTTCGAACCTTGGAGTCGCGGGCGTCGCTGGGTCTGTTACAGTACACGTGCACCCATCATCCCCATCTGTACACGTGAACGCGATATATTCCTCCGCCACTTGTATCCCTTCGTTAACAGTCTTACTACCAGGGAGGCCGGATACCACAGGTGGCTATATATAGAAAATGATAAAAATAAGTCGCATGATGTTATTTGAGCCGCATTATGAGAAAACCAACAATCTGCATATGCGAAAACAAAGACGCAGATCAGCTTCGCGGTAACCGCGAAGCTGATCAGCGCCTTTGTTTTCGCTACACGAATAGTAAAATTCCTCTAGTTTCTAAATCCAAAATTTCAAGCTTCTAGCCTGCTTTTTTGACTGTACAGGCCTGTTTGTGTCGGACCTGTTCGGAAACTACATTGTTGGTTTTCCCAGGAGGCGGCTCATTCATTGAATTAATATTGTCACCAACACCTCTGGCCTGTTGCTTCTTAAGGGGATTTGTTTCGTCATAAACAGGCATACTGTATTTCCAAACCCTAAGTTTATGTCCCATTAAGAGCATTTGTTCTGTCACATTCACCATTTTTGCATTATTGGCTGGTTTCCAGCTTTGAAGTAATCAATAAATGGAAATACAGGTAACCAAAACCACCCTGACGTTGAGGTTACCTGTATTTCCAATATTGATTACTTCAAAGCTGGAAACCAGCCAATAATGCAAAAATGGTGAGTACATGCTTCTTTGTGTTACATAATCCTTCAAACGGGGCGTTGTTTCCTTCATAAACAGGCGTAGGCATATTTTGTTTTTATCTTATCCAATCCTCAAAAAAGTAAAAGTAAATATACCGGTAATCTAGAGATTTATTCCGACATGTATGTTTTATTACCCAATTCTCCAAAATGTCTAGGTAAGGGGCTTTGTTCCGCTATGTACAGGAACATTTTGCTTACCGAATCTAAGAGTCACGGTAAATGTCACGGGAAGCGGATTATATTTTTCAGTCATAAAAAAAGTAACTCTAAACTGTTTCTCACCGAATCCTCCAGAGTCACGGTAAATGTCCCGGTAAGTGGGGGATTTGACCCGTCGTTACATTCGATCGTCAGAGCCACGGTCGCCCCGTCGTTGAAGTCGATATCATCCTCACCAGGGGAGGCAATCGTCGTGACTGACCACTCTGAAGAATTGAAATGTTAGATTGACTAATTCATTATTTTTTTCCAGTTTCACGTCCCTTTCAATATTATTTCAGCATGGGAAAACCATCTACTAACGCGAAAACAAAGACGCAGATCAGCTTCACTGATCAGCGCCTTTGTCTTCGCTGCACGGATAATACAATTCCTGTTCTTTTTAAATCCAGCCTCTAACCATCTTCTGGTCTTCTACAGCTCGATTGGTGTCCGACCTGTTCGGAAACCACACTATTGGTGTTCTCATGAGGCGGCACAGTTGTATACTACAGTCGTAATTAATTCCATCTGCGTTGGTTGTTCTGAGTCGCTTTGGTTTTTTTCTTGATAAACGGTGTGGGATTAAAAGAATCTATGATGGTGTTGGGGCCGAGACAAGGAAATCTCAGGCAAGTTTTCAAATTAATTATGTAGTTCTGTTCAGGCAGCCATTTTGTTTGGACATAAAACAATATGCAAATTAACCAGCGAAACAAACAAGTAGCCCAAGGGCAACGATCGCTCACCTGAGCGTCAACAAGTACAGTCACTGAACAAAGTGGTTGTTGTTGTTTTTTAAGTTCTGATCAAAATTGAAGTTGCTGGAGTGGCCACAACACTAAAAATTGATTTTTTAAACATTCTAGGGCAGCTAACTCCGCAGTCCAGGGTCAAATTTGGCTCAAATTCGAACTCATCCAAGATGTTATGGTTATCCTTGTTTCTGAATGAAGAAGATACGATCAAAATTGAAGGCGCTAGAGTGGCCACAATACAAAATATTGATTGTTCAAACACTCAAGGGCAGCTAACTCCGCAGTCAAAGGTCGGATCTGGCCGAAATTCGAGATATTGTAGTTATTCTTGTTACCTGCAAGAATGAAGAAGATCCACTGAAAATCAAAGATGCTAGAGTGGCCACAACACAAAATATTGATTTTTCAAACACTCAAGGGCAGATAACTCCGCAGTCAGAGGTCGGATCTGGTTGAAATTCGAACTCATCCGCGATGTTATGAATGTCCTTGTTACTTCCAAGAATAAAGAAGATCCGAATAAAAATGAAGGCGCTAGAGTGGCCACAACACTAAATATTGATTTTTTACACAGTCAAGGGCAGATAACTCTGCAGTCAAGGGTTGAATCTGACTCAAATTCGAACTCATCCGAGATGTTATGGCTATCCTTGTTACGTCCAAGTTGAAGAAGATCCTATCAAAACTGAAGGCGCTAGAGTGGCCACAACACTAAATATTGATTTTTCAAACAGTCAAGGGCAGATAACTCCGTCGTGAGAGGTCGGATCTGGTCGTAATTCGAACTCATCCGAGATGTTATGAATGTCCTTGTTACTTCCAAGAATAAAGAATATCCGAATAAAAATGAAGGCACTAGAGTGGCCACAACACTAAATATTAGTTTTTCACGCAGTCAAGGGCAGATTACTCTGCAGTCAAGGGTTGAATCTGGGATCTGGCTGAAATTCGAACTCTTGCGAGCTGTCATGGCTATCCTTGTTACTTCCAAGTATGAAGAAGATTGAAGGCGCTAGAGTGGCCACAACACAAAATAATGATTTTTCAAACACTCAAGGGCGGCTAACTCCACGGTCAGAGGTCGGATCTGGCTTAAATTCGAACCCATTTGAGATATTATAGTTGTCCTTGTTACTTGCAAGAATGAAGAAGATCCAATAAAAAATAGAGGCGCTAGAGTGGCCACAACATTTTTCCCATTATAAGTCTATGGGGATTTTTCCAGACGCTCAAGGGCAGCTAACTCCGCAATCTCAGGTCAAACCTGGCCAAAATTCGAACTCATCTGAGATATTATGGTTGTCCTTGTTATTCTCAAGAATGAAGAAGATCCAATCAAAAATGAAGTTGCTAGAGTGGCCACAAAATTTTCCCCATTATAATCAATGGGAGCTATCTGTTGCCATGGAAACCAGAGTTCTGATCCGATCTGCATAAAAACCTATGGCAGGCAATCCCCCACCCCAATGCTGCTTCATGTAAAATCTGACTGCAATCGGCCAGTTAGTCTCCGAGATATGTGAACGCACAGACGCACGGACGCCGGCTCGACTACCATACTAAAAGCTCACCTTGTGAGCCTTCGGCTCAGGTGAGCTAAAAATCTAAAAATTTTATTTTGCCAAAATGATGATTTAATATTTTTGTAAGGTGAGTGTAAATACAAAATTATTTTTATTTGTTTGACTGGCTAATTTGCATATTGTTTTTATGTCCAAGCAAAATGGCTGCCTGAACAGAACTTGAAGCCTATTCAGAGCCTCGGATGAGACTTGAATAATCTGAAAACTTGCCCGAGATTTCTTTGTCTAGGCCTTAACCCCATCATAGATTCTTTTAGTCTGGTGGATGAGAATAAAAGAATGGGGTTGAGACCGAGACAAGGAAATCTCAGACATGTTTTCAGATTATTCAAGTCTCATCCGAGGCTCTGCCGAGGATGAGACTCAAATAATCTGAAAACGAGCCTGAGATTTCCGTGTTGAGGCTTAAAACCATCATTGATTATTTTTCTCACCCATCCCTTAAAGCATTTTGAATAGGTTCGTACTTTTGAGGTGGGCCAAAAATTTCAATATTAAGGGGTAGGGCATGAAATTGGGCTGTAAATTATCCTCTTTCAATAATTTGCCGACATATTTCACCAAATCGGATCAATTATGCCTCAAACATGTGAAAAATACTTATTTTCTATTTTTAGACTGGTAAAAACCGGGATTATATACGGATCCCGGATCGATCGTCATTCTTAGCCGGTGACGCTCTAAACTGTCGACTTTGCAGGGGTTATCTTTGTTCACAAATAGCGAAAAAAGTAGATGGATGGCACATATTTGTGCACTGCTCATTATGATCCTGGGTTGATTCTCTAAGTATTTGCATGAGATTTATGGGGCGTCCTTTTGCACGGAATATGCATGGGGGCCCAGACTTTAGGCATATTTTACGAAAATTCACTGGTCTGAAAGAGGGGGTAGGGGAAAATATCCCCAATACAGGTAGGGTGATAGTCAGTGCTAGGCGATTTAAATGATGTTATTTTGTTGTTAGACATTTGATTTAATGATTTTATGGGAGAAATCGGATTGTTCACCAGATTGGACAGAGCTATTATCAATTTTGGCGGATCTAGCTAAATTAACTGAAAAATGCTCTAAAAACTGTGGATTGCTACCTAGGCTACAAGTGCTGTTCAGGCAGCCATTTTGTTTTTACATGAAACAATATGCAAATCAACCACTGAAAAAATAATTTTGTATATGCACTAACCTTAATAATTCTCAGCAAAATAAAATTTTGAGATTTTTATCAAAGACGCAGACTACAATTACTCCTGTAAACTTCGTGAAATTCTCCAAGTTTATTTTTGTCACTGACAGTTAACACCTGGCTTATCATTTCCTTATATGGAAGTACACATGAAAGTGTACATTTCTGTTGGCTAAATACAGAAATGATTGGCATTTTGAGACAGCTGAAATCTACTAGTACTGAGACAGAAATGTCTCAGACAGGCACACAAAGGGATATGCTTTTCTCACCCATCAGACAAGCATATCCCTTTGTGTGCCTGTCTGAGATATATTTCTATCTCAGTACTAGTAGATTTCAGCTGTCTCAAAATGTCAATCATGTGTACTTCCATATAAGGAAATGATAAGCCAGGTGTCAACTGTCAGTGACAAAAATAAACATGGAGATGTTAATTTCAGGAAGTTTACATGAGTAATTGTAGTCTGCTATTTAGTTATTTTTAGTTATATTTATTATTTAGTAGTTATTTTTATTTTTTCACTGGTTAATTTGCATATTGTTTCATGTAAAAACAAAATGGCTGCCTGGACAGAACTTGAAGCCTTTCAGAGTCAAAATGCTTTAAGTGATGGGTGAGAAAAATAATCAATGATGGTGTTGAGGCCTCAACACGGAAATCTCAGGCTCGTTTTCAGATTATTCAAGTCTCATCCTCGGCAAAGCCTCGGATGAGACTTGAATAATCTGAAAACTTGCCTGAGATTTCCTTGTCTCGGCCTCAACCCCATCATAGATTCTTTTAGTCTGATGGGTGAGAAATACTTGCACTAACCTTGGGGATCCACCGTTGTTATCTGATTCAGCACATAAGGATGGGTCCCGGCTGCGGGTGAAGTGATAGTACAAGTGCACGTGTCGGGGTCCCGTAGGGAGAATGTACCCAAGGGCGTTCCCGGTGCCGTGGTCGTGCTGTCCGGTAAGTTATAGTCGGAATTTCCCGGGGCTTTGTCCCAGACCGGGGCCTTGGGAAGAAATATTAAGATATATCAGACATGGTGGAAAATCACGTGAAAATCACGTGATTTTTATTTTGATAGAGTGAACGGAAAAATGGCGTTTCTATATGCCCGGTCTACGTACAATATGTAGTTAAAATGTAAATTATATCTGTTTATCTTTGTTTTCAATTATTAATAGTTTTATTAATCGAATCATATCTTTGCAAACTTTTCCTGCTCTACCGATGACACTTTAGCCATAAATGTTGGTACATGCTATGAATGTTGGTACATGCTATGAATGTTGGTACATGCTATGAATGTTGGTACATGCTATGAATGTTGGTACATGGGACTGGAATGACCTCTCTGACTCTCTGCTGCTGAAATGTCAGATGATTGTGTGTCCAAGTTCGCTTCACTCTTGCGTTCTAGGGGCTCATTTCTCCCCCATCCGAACCCCTGGTGAAATAATGTCATTTGGCGTGTCACCAGTAAACTATTCAGATTCAGATACTATGTACAAGTATGAGCTGCGACAGGATGAGTATTCTTCCAAAAAGATGACACATTTCATGGGAGTCTAACAAAGTTTCTGACTCGGAGTTTGAACACACAAAACAAGACATCCTCTCTAGACTGCGGCACCCGCACCAAAAATGACGTGCAGACTTTTACAGTAAATGAGACAATTAACCGTAATCCCAACTCCAACTGTGAGACAGACACCGTGTTCCTTACAGTAGACGAGAACACCGTTTTCCCTACAGGAGACGAGAACACCGTATTCCCTACAGTATACGAGACATCTTACCGTATTCCCAACAGTAAACGAAAGCACCGTAATCCTACAGTAGACGAGACGCTGTAATCCCGACAGTATACGAGACATCTTACCGTATTCCCAACAGTAAACGAGAGCACCGTAATCCTACAGTAGACGAGACGCTGTAATCCCGACAGTATACGAGACATCTTACCGTATTCCCAACAGTAAACGAGAGCACCGTAATCCTACAGTAGACGAGACGCTGTAATCCCGACAGTATACGAGACATCTTACCGTATTCCCAACAGTAAACGAGAGCACCGTAATCCTACAGTAGACGAGACGCTGACAACTCACCGTATTCCCGACTGTAGACGGGAAAGCTACATGTACAGTATTTCCTGCAGTTAACGAGACAACTTACCATTATCCCTACAGTAAACCAGACAATTTGTCGTAATCCCTACAGAAGACGAGACAACTTACCGTATTACCGACAGTTACTGTAAAATATCCATCAACACTAGTCGTACCGTCGGTACAGGGGAGCGTCAGATCTATTGTGCCAGGGGTCAGAGTCTGGCTCGCCCTTCTCCATACTTCAAAATCTGAATTTGCAACAATAACAATGTCATCCATGTACAAATATTGGGTTCTTAAATGGCTAAATGAATAAAGTGTTTCTATGGGTGCGAATCATACAAAACGCGATCTTGTCAACTTGACCTGCCATTGCATACGTTGATAGCAAGTTGTTCTTATTTGAGCCGCGACGCGAGAAAACCGGTCTTCGAGGTATCCGACCAGGTCTGACACAAACCGACCTATACAGTCACAGAAGCAGGCTAGAAGCTTGAAAGTTCGGATTTAAGAAGAAGAGAAATTGTACTATCCGTGGAGCGAAAACAAAGGCGCTAATCAGCTTCGCAGTTACTTCGAAGCTGATGTGCGCCTTTGTTTTCGCATTGGCGAAAATCCGGTTTTCTCACGAGGCGGATCATTTTATAGATCTTTATACAATGTATAAGCGGGTATAGTACTGTAGTACATTTTCCACTTTACATTGAAAGTAAAGATTTTTGAATGCTAAAAACGCAGGTCACTTCTTGCACTTACCACTGATGCAAGCGTACATGTAGCAACGCCAGTTCAAATTAACACTTGACCACTGATACAAGCATAGCAACTCGAGTTCAATTATATTTACATTCAATGCCATTAATTATGATAAAATGGACCTTAACAAAATCCTGCCAAAGTTGTCGTAAATACAACTGAAAATATTGTGCCTTTTACGGCCTGCTAAATACGCTACAGATCGAGCCGTCACATCGGGTCGTTTTCACAAATGAGCCGCCTCATGGGAAAACCAACAATCTGCATAAGCGAAAACAAAGGCACAAATCAGCTTCGCAGAAGCTGATCAGCGCCTATGTTTTTGCTACACGGTTAGTACACTTCCTCTTCTTCTTAAATCCGAAATTTCAAGCTTCTAGCCTGCTTCTGAGACTGAGCAGCCTGATTTGTGTCAGACCTGTTCGGAAACCACATTGTTGGTTTTCCCACGAGGTGGCTCAATTTCACTTACTAGGATGTGTCCCTTTAACTTCGAATTTCACCAGATCACTGACAGAACAGCTGCACGTGTCGACCCCATCTGTGCACGTGAAAGTTCCCAGTAACGACTCTGCAGGATCGAGACCATCGCTAGTCATTCCCGTGCCATTCGACACGACGGGAGGCTGTAAATGAATAGTTACGACCGGATATTTAAAAGCGTGACTTAATCCGAACCTACTAAACTAGTGCATCATTTCGAGTCACATTTAGCTAATTTATAGCAAAATTGCTATAGAGGCACTGTACGTGTTGTTGAGAATGGGTTCTTAAAATTTATACCCTATATTTGTTTTACCGAGATGCCTGTTGAGTTGTGCGTTTTTTCTCTTTCCTTTTTTTTTTTTTTTTTTTTTTTTTTTGTTTCTTTTTCTGGATAGGGGATGGGTGTTACGTGCCATGCGTAACTAGAAGATTAAGGAAACCAACAAGTTGGTTAGCCAGCAACAAGCTTTGTTTAAAATTTAACAAATCTATTTAGAAGTGATTTAAATGGATGTGAAGTTAGCAGTACTTGCAGTACTGCAGTAATACTGCGGCATTAGAGCAGCAGCACCAGCAGTACTACACATTCGGACAAAAATTACGCTTCAAAGTCAGTCTAAGCGTGAAGTTAGCAGTACTGCAGTTTTAGCCTTACAACACAAAGCCGATTCAACTACATGTAATACGTTTTACTAATTTTGATATATTCAATTCAAAATGATGAACACAACTAAGGGAGGGGGTGCAATAACGTCCAAACCGTGTTTGACCCCCGATGTTACCACACCAGAGGCTTAACCTTCTTACCAAACCCTGATGTGATTATTCATATGGTAACACTCTTTTACTTGCGTAGGGTCGGTATACCGGGATAACTCTTGTTCTCGAGAAAAAGTGGTATACCGTGGTATACCTACACGCTAAATAAGTACACATACTGACTTTTGAGCAACAACAAATACTGAAAGTCATGGGTTTCACCTTCTGGTTTCATCCTTTTTATAATATCGAGTGATTCCCCGGGGATGGAACCAGGTAGGTGGGTATACCGGGATAACTCTCGTTCTCGAGAAATAGGGGGGGGGGGTCAAAATAGGGGGGGTGCAATGAGGTCGAAACCGGTTTTTGACCCCCGATGTTACCACCCAGAGGCTTAACCTTTTGACCAGACCCTGATGTGATTGTTGGTATGGTAACACTCCTTCACTTGCGTGGGGTCGGTATACCGGGATAACTCTTGTTCTCGAGAAAAAGTGGTATACCTATGCTATACACGCTAAATAAGTGCATATACCGACTTTTGAGCAGCAACAAATAATGAAAGTCATGGGCTTAACCTTCTGGTTTTATCCTTTTTATAATATCAAGTGATCCCCCGGGGATGGAACCAGGTAGGTGTGTATACCGGGATAACTCTCGTTCTCGAGAAATAGGGGGGTCAAAAAAGGGGTGGGGGTGCAATGAGTTCGAAACCGGTTTTTGACCCCCGATGTTACCACCCGGAGGCTTAACCTTTTGACCATACCCTGATTTGATTGTTGGTATGGTAACACTCTTTCACTTGCGTGGGGTCGGTATACCGGGATAACTCTTGTTTTCGAGAAAAAGTGGTATACCTATGTTATACACGCTAAATAAGTGCATATACCGACTTTTGAGCAACAACAAATAATGAAAGTCATGGGCTTAACCTTCTGGTTTCATCCTTTTTATAATATCGAGTGATTCCCCGGGGATGGAACCAGGTAGGTGGGTATACCGGGATAACTCTCGTTCTCGAGAAGTAGGGGGTCAAAATAGGGGAGGGGTGCAATGAGGTCGAAACCGGGTTTTTACCCCCGATGTTACCACCCAGAGGCTTAACATTTTGACCAGACCCTGATGTGATTGTTGGTATGGTAACACTCTTTCAGTTGCGTGTGGTCGGTATACCGGGATAACTCTTGTTCTCGAGAAAAAGTGGTATACCTATGTTATACACGCTAAATAAGTGCATATACCGACTTTTGGGCAACAACAAATACTGAAAGTCATGGGCTTAACCTTCTGGTTTCATCCTTTTTATAATATCGAGTGATCCCCCGGGGATGGAACCAGGTAGGTGTGTATACCGGGATAACTCTCGTTCTCGAGAAATAGGGGGTAAAAATTGGGGGGGGGGGGGTTTGCCATGAGGTCGAAACCGGTTTTTTGACCCCCCGATGTTACCACCCAGAGGCTTAACCTTTTGACCAGACCCTGATGTGATTGTTGGTATGGTAACACTCTTTCACTTGCGTGGGGTCGGTATACCGGGATAACTCTTGTTCTCGAGAAAAAGTGGTATACCTGTGCTATACACGTTAAATAAGTGCATATACCGACTTTTGAGCAGCAACAAATAATGAAAGTCATGGGCTTAACCTTCTGGTTCTATCCTTTTTATAATATCGAGTGATCCCCCGGGGATGGAACCAGGTAGGTATGTATACCGGGATAACTCTCGTTCTCGAGAAATAGGGGGGTCAAAATAGGGGTGGGGAGTGTTGCAATGAGGTCGAAACCGGTTTTTGACCCCCGATGTTACCACCCAGAGGCTTAACCTTTTGACCAGACCCTGATGTGATTGTTGGTATGGTAAAACTGTTTCTCTTGCGTGGGGTCGGTATACCGGGATAACTCTTGTTCTCGAGAAAAAGTGGTATACCTATGTTATACACGCTAAATAAGTGCATATACCGACTTTTGGGCAACAACAAATACTGAAAGTCATGGGCTTAACCTTCTGGTTTCATCCTTTTTATAATATCGAGTGATCCCCTGGGGATGGAACCAGGTAGGTGTGTATACCGGGATAACTCTCGTTCTCGAGAAATAGGGGGTCAAAATAGGGGGGGTGCAATAAGGTCGAAACAGGGTTTTGACCCCCGATGTTACCACCCAGAGGCTTAACCTTTTGACCAGACCCTAATGTGATTGTTGGTATGGTTACACTCTTTCACTTGCGTGGGGTCGGTATACCGGGATAACTCTTGTTTTCGAGAAAAAGTGGTATACCTATGTTATACACGCTAAATAAGTGCATATACCGACTTTTGAGCAACAATAAATAATGAAAGTCATGGGCTTAACCTTCTGGTTTCATCCTTTTTATAATATCGAGTAATTCCCCGGGGATGGAACCAGGTAGGTGGGTATACCGGGATAACTCTCGTTCTCGAGAAATAGGGGGTCAAAATAGGGGAGGGGTGCAATGAGGTCGAAACCGGGTTTTTACCCCCGATGTTACCACCCAGAGGCTTAACCTTTTGACCAGACCCTAATGTGATTGTTGGTATGGTTACACTCTTTCACTTGCGTGGGGTCGGTATACCGGGATAACTCTTGTTCTCGAGAAAAAGTGGTATACCTATGTTATACACGCTAAATAAGTGCATATACCGACGTTTGGGCAAGAACAAATACTGAAAGTCATGGGCTTAACCTTCTGGTTTCATCCTTTTTATAATATCGAGTGATCCCCCGGGGATGGAACCAGGTAGGTGTGTATACCGGGATAACTCTCGTTCTCGAGAAATAGGGGGGTCAAAATAGGGGGGGGAGTGTTGCAATGAGGTCGAAACCGGTTTTTGACCCCCGATGTTACCACCCAGAGGCTTAACCTTTTGACCAGACCCTGATGTGATTGTTGGTATGGTAAAACTGTTTCTTTTGCGTGGGGTCGGTATACCGGGATAACTCTTGTTCTCGAGAAAAAGTGGTATACCTATGTTATACACGCTAAATAAGTGCATATACCGACTTTTAGGCAACAACAAATACTGAAAGTCATGGGCTTAACCTTCTGGTTTCATCCTTTTTATAATATCGAGTGATCCCCTGGGGATGGAACCAGGTAGGTGTGTATACCGGGATAACTCTCGTTCTCGAGAAATAGGGGGTCAAAATAGGGGGGGGGCAATGAGGTCGAAACAGGGTTTTGCCCCCCGATGTTACCACCCAGAGGCTTAACCTTTTGACCAGACCCTAATGTGATTGTTGGTATGGTTACACTCTTTCACTTGCGTGGGGTCGGTATACCGGGATAACTATTGTTCTCGAGAAAAAGCGGTATACCTATGTTGTACACGCTAAATAAGTGCATATACCGACTTTTGGGCAACGACAAATACTGAAAGTCATGGGCATAACCTTCTGGTTTCATCCTTTTTTATAATATCGAGTGATCCCCCGGGGATGGAACCAGGTAGGTGTGTATACCGGGATAACTCTCGTTCTCGAGAAATAGGGGGGTCAAAATAGGGGGGGGTGCTATGAGGTCGAAACCGGATTTTGACCCCCGATGTTACCACCCAGAGGCTTAACCTTTTGACCAGACCCTGATGTGATTGTTGGTATGGTAACACTCTTTCACTTGCGTGAGGTCGGTATACCGGGATAACCTCTTTTCTCGAGAAAAAGTGGTATACCTATGCTATACACGCTAAATAAGTGCATATACCGACTTTTGGGCAACAACAAATACTGAAAGTCATGGGCTTAACCTTCTGGTTTCATCCTTTTTATAATATCGAGTAATTCCCCGGGGATGGAACCAGGTAGGTGGGTATACCGGGATAACTCTCGTTCTCGAGAAATAGGGGGTCAAAATAGGGGAGGGGTGCAATGAGGTCGAAACCGGGTTTTTACCCCCGATGTTACCACCCAGAGGCTTAACCTTTTGACCAGAACCTAATGTGATTGTTGGTATGGTTACACTCTTTCACTTGCGTGGGGTCGGTATACCGGGATAACTCTTGTTCTCGAGAAAAAGTGGTATACCTATGTTATACACGCTAAATAAGTGCATATACCGACTTTTGGGCAACAACAAATACTGAAAGTCATGGGCTTAACCTTCTGGTTTCATCCTTTTTATAATATCGAGTGATCCCCCGGGGATGGAACCAGGTAGGTGTGTATACCGGGATAACTCTCGTTCTCGAGAAATAGGGGGGTCAAAATAGGGGGGGGGGGGAGTGTTGCAATGAGGTCGAAACCGGTTTTTGACCCCCGATGTTACCACCCAGAGGCTTAACCTTTTGACCAGACCCTGATGTGATTGTTGGTATGGTAAAACTGTTTCTTTTGCGTGGGGTCGGTATACCGGGATAACTCTTGTTCTCGAGAAAAAGTGGTATACCTATATTATACACGCTAAATAAGTGCATATACCGACTTTTAGGCAACAACAAATACTGAAAGTCATGGGCTTAACCTTCTGGTTTCATCCTTTTTATAATATCGAGTGATCCCCTGGGGATGGAACCAGGTAGGTGTGTATACCGGGATAACTCTCGTTCTCGAGAAATAGGGGGTCAAAATAGGGGGGGGGGGGGCAATGAGGTCGAAACAGGGTTTTGCCCCCCGATGTTACCACCCAGAGGCTTAACCTTTTGACCAGACCCTAATGTGATTGTTGGTATGGTTACACTCTTTCACTTGCGTGGGGTCGGTATACCGGGATAACTATTGTTCTCGAGAAAAAGCGGTATACCTATGTTGTACACGCTAAATAAGTGCATATACCGACTTTTGGGCAACAACAAATACTGAAAGTCATGGGCATAACCTTCTGGTTTCATCCTTTTTTATAATATCGAGTGATCCCCCGGGGATGGAACCAGGTAGGTGTGTATACCGGGATAACTCTCGTTCTCGAGAAATAGGGGGGTCAAAATAGGGGGGGGGGTGCTATGAGGTCGAAACCGGATTTTGACCCCCGATGTTACCACCCAGAGGCTTAACCTTTTGACCAGACCCTGATGTGATTGTTGGTATGGTAACACTCTTTCACTTGCGTGAGGTCGGTATACCGGGATAACCTCTTTTCTCGAGAAAAAGTGGTATACCTATGCTATACACGCTAAATAAGTGCATATACCGACTTTTGGGCAACAACAAATACTGAAAGTCATGGGCTTAACCTTCTGGTTTCATCCTTTTTATAATATCGAGTGATCCCCCGGGGATGGAACCAGGTAGGTGTGTATACCGGGATAACTCTCGTTCTCGAGAAATAGGGGGTAAAAATTGGGGGGGGGGTTGCAATGAGGTCGAAACCGGTTTTTTGACCCCCCGATGTTACCACCCAGAGGCTTAACCTTTTGACCAGACCCTGATGTGATTGTTGGTATGGTAACACTCTTTCACTTGCGTGGGGTCGGTATACCGGGATAACTCTTGTTCTCGAGAAAAAGTGGTATACCTGTGCTATACACGTTAAATAAGTGCATATACCGACTTTTGAGCAGCAACAAATAATGAAAGTCATGGGCTTAACCTTCTGGTTCTATCCTTTTTATAATATCGATTGATCCCCCGGGGATGGAACCAGGTAGGTGTGTATACCGGGATAACTCTCGTTCTCGAGAAATAGGGGGGTCAAAATAGGGGTGGGGAGTGTTGCAATGAGGTCGAAACCGGTTTTTGACCCCCGATGTTACCACCCAGAGGATTAACCTTTTGACCAGACCCTGATGTGATTGTTGGTATGGTAAAACTGTTTCTCTTGCGTGGGGTCGGTATACCGGGATAACTCTTGTTCTCGAGAAAAAGTGGTATACCTATGTTATACACGCTAAATAAGTGCATATACCGACTTTTGGGCAACAACAAATACTGAAAGTCATGGGCTTAACCTTCTGGTTTCATCCTTTTTATAATATCGAGTGATCCCCTGGGGATGGAACCAGGTAGGTGTGTATACCGGGATAACTCTCGTTCTCGAGAAATAGGGGGTCAAAATAGGGGGGGGGGGGTGCAATGAGGTCGAAACAGGGTTTTGACCCCCGATGTTACCACCCAGAGGCTTAACCTTTTGACCAGACCATAATGTGATTGTTGGTATGGTTACACTCTTTCACTTGCGTGGGGTCGGTATACCGGGATAACTCTTGTTTTCGAGAAAAAGTGGTATACCTATGCTATACACGTTAAATAAGTGCATATACCGACTTTTGAGCAACAACAAATAATGAAAGTCATGGGCTTAACCTTCTGGTTTCATCCTTTTTATAATATCGAGTGATTCCCCGGGGATGGAACCAGGTAGATGGGTATACCGGGATAACTCTCGTTCTCGAGAAATAGGGGGTCAAAATAGGGGAGGGGTGCAATGAGGTCGAAACCGGGTTTTTACCCCCGATGTTACCACCCAGAGGCTTAACCTTTTGACCAGACCCTAATGTGATTGTTGGTATGGTTACACTCTTTCACTTGCGTGGGGTCGGTATACCGGGATAACTCTTGTTTTCGAGAAAAAGTGGTATACCTATGCTATACACGTTAAATAAGTGCATATACCGACATTTGAGCACCAACATACCGGGTATACCGGGATAACTCTCGTTCTCGAGAAATAGGGGGGGGGGGGGGGTGTAAAAATATGGGGGGTGCAATGAGGTCGAAACCGATCTCTGACCCCCGATTATACCTATGCTATACATGCTAAATAAGTGCATATACCGACTTTTGAGCAGCAACAAATAATGAAAGTCATGGGCTTAACCTTCTAGATTTATCCTTTTTTATAATATCGAGTGATCCCCCGGGGATGGAACCAGGTAGGTGTGTATACCGGGATAACTCTCGTTCTCGAGAAATAGGGGGGGTCAAAATACGGGGCGGGGTGCAATGAGGTCGAAACCGGGTTCCGATGTTACCACCCAGAGGCTTAACCTTTTGACCAGACCCTGATGTGATTGTTGGTATGGTAACACTCTTTCACTTGCGTGGGGTCGGTATACCGGGATAACTCTGTTTCTCGAGAAAAAGTGGTATACCTATGTTATACACGCTAAATAAGTGCATATACCGACTTTTGAGCAGCAACAAATAATGAAAGTCATGGGCTTAACCTTCTAGATTTATCCTTTTTTATAATATCGAGTGATCCCCCGGGGATGGAACCAGGTAGGTGTGTATACCGGGATAACTCTCGTTCTCGAGAAATAGGGGGGTCAAAATACGGGGCGGGGTGCAATGAGGTCGAAACCGGTATTTGACCCCCGATGTTACCACCCAGAGGCTTAACCTTTTGACCAGACCCTGATGTGATTGTTGGTATGGTAACACTCTTTCACTTGCGTGGGGTCGGTATACCAAGATAACTCTTGCTCTCGAGAAAAAGTGGTATACCTATGTTATACACGCTAAATAAGTGCATATACCGACTTTTTGGTAACAACAAATACTGAGTCATGGGCTTAACCTTCTGGTTTCATCCTTTTTATGATATCGAGTGATCCCCCGGGGATGGAACCAGGTAGGCGTGTATACCAGGATAACTCTCGTTCTCGAGAAATAGGGGGGGGTCAAAATAGGGGGGTGCAATGAGGTCGAAACAGGTTTCTGACCCCCGATGTTACCACCCAGAGGCTTAACCTTTTGACCAGACCCTGATGTGATTGTTGGTATGGTAACACTCTTTCACTTGCGTGGGGTCGGTATACCGGGATAACTCTTGTTCTCGAAAAAAGTGGTATACCTATGTTATACACGCTAAATAAGTGCATATACCGACATTTGAGCACCAACAAATACTGCAAGTCATGGGCTTAACCTTCTGGTTTCATCCTTTTTATAATATCGAGTGATCCCCCGGGGATGGAACCAGGTAGGCGTGTATACCGGGATAACTCTGTAATATATACCGACTTTTGACTATATATGACTTTCATTATTTGTTGCTGCTCAAATGTCGGTATATGCACTTATTTAGCGTGCATAGAATAGGTATACCACTTTTTCTCGAGAACAAGAGTTATCCCGGTATACCGACCCCACGTAAGTGAAAGAGTGTTACCATACCAACAATCACGTCAGGGTCTGGTCAAAAGATTAAGCCTCTGGGTGGTAACATCGGGGGTCAAAACCCGATTTCGACCTCATTGCATCCCCCCCCCTATTTGGACCCCCCTATTTCTCGAGAACGAGAGTTTTCCCGGTATACACATCTACCTGGTTCCATCCCCGGGGGATCACTCGATATTATAAAAAGGATGAAACCAGAAGGTTAAGCCCATGAGTTTCAGTATTTGTTGTTGCCCAAAAGTCGGTATATGCACTTATTTAGCGTGTATAACATAGGTATACCACTTTTTCTCGAGAACAAGAGATATCCCGGTATACCGACCCCACGCAAGTGAAAAAGTGTTACCATACCAACAATCACATCAGGGTCTGGTCAAAAAGTTAAGCCTCTGGGTGGTAACATCGGGGGTCAAAAAAACCGGTTTCGACCTCATTGCACCCCCCAATTTTGACCCCCTATTTCTCGAGAACGAGAGTTATCCCGGTATACACATCTACCTGGTTCCATCCCCGGGGGATCACTCGATATTATAAAAAGGATGAAAGCAGAAGGTTAAGCCCATGACTTTCATTATTTGTTGCTGCTCAAAAGTCGGTATATGCACTTATTTAGCGTGTATAGCATAAGTATACCACTTTTTCTCGAGAACAAGAGTTATCCCGGTATACCGACCCCACGCAAGTGAAAGAGTGTTACCATACCAACAATCACATCAGGGTCTGGTCAAAAGGTTAAGCCTCTGGGTGGTAACATCGGGGGTCAAAAACCGGTTTCGACCTCATTGCAACACTCCCCACCCCTATTTTGACCCCCCCCTATTTCTCGAGAACGAGAGTTATCCCGGTATACACATCTACCTGGTTCCATCCCCGGGGGATCACTCGATATTATAAAAAGGATGAAACCAGAAGGTTAAGCCCATGAGTTTCAGTATTTGTTGTTGCCCAAAAGTCGGTATATGCACTTATTTAGCGTGTATAACATAGGTATACCACTTTTTCTGGAGAACAAGAGTTATCCCGGTATACCGACCCCACGCAAGTGAAAGAATGTTACCATACCAACAATCACATTAGGGTCTGGTCAAAAGGTTAAGCCTCTGGGTGGTAACATCGTGGGTAAAAAACCGGTTTCGACCTCATTGCAAAACTCCCCCCCCCCCTATTTTGACCCCCTTATTTCTCCAGAACGAGAGTTATCCCGGTATACACACCTACCTGGTTCCATCACCGGGGGATCACTCGATATTTTAAAAAGAATAGAAGCAGAAGGTTAAGCCCATGACTTTCATTATTTGTTGCTGCTCAAAAGTCGGTATATGCACCTATTTAGCGTGTATAGCATAGGTATACCACTTTTTCTCGAGAACAAGAGTTATCCCGTCATACCGACCCCACGCAAGTGAAAGAGTGTTACCATACCAACAATCACATCAGGGTCTGGTCAAAAGGTTAAGCCTCTGGGTGGTAACATCGGGGGTCAAAAACCGGTTTCGACCTCATTGCACCCCCCCCCCTATTTTGACCCCGTATTTCTCGAGAACGAGAGTTATCCCGGTATACACACCTACCTGGTTCCATCCCCGGGGGATCACTCGATATTATAAAAAGGATGAAAGCAGAAGGTTAAGCCCATGACTTTCAGTATTTGTTGTTGCTCAAAAGTCGGTATATGCACTTACTAGTATTTAGCGTGTATAACATAGGTATACCACTTTTTCTCGAGAACAAGAGTTATCCCGGTATACCGACCCCACGCAAGTGAAAGAGTGTTACCATACCAACAATCACATCAGGGTCTGGTCAAAAGGTTAAGCCTCTGGGTGGTAACATCGGGGATCAAAACCATGTTTCGACCTCATTGCACCCCCCCCCTATTTTGACCCCCCTATTTCTCGAGAACGAGAGTTATCCCGGTATACACACCTACCTGGTTCCATCCCCGGGGGATCACTCGATATTATAAAAAGGATGAAACCAGAAGGTTAAGCCCATGACTTTCAGTATTTGTTGTTGCCCAAAAGTCGGTACATGCACTTATTTAGCGTGTACAACATAGGTATACCACTTTTTCTCGAGAACAAGAGTTATCCCGGTATACCGACCCCACGCAAGTGAAAGAGTGTTACCATACCAACAATCACATCAGGGTCTGGTCAAAAGGTTAAGCCTCTGGGTGGTAACATCGGGGTTCAAAAACCGGTTTCGACCTCATTGCAACACTCCCCCCCTCCCCCTATTTTGACCCCCCTATTTCTCGAGAACGAGAGTTATCCCGGTATACACACCTACCTGGTTCCATCCCCGGGGGATCACTCGATATTATAAAAAGGATAGAACCAGAAGGTTAAGCCCATGACTTTCATTATTTGTTGCTGCTCAAAAGTCGGTATATGCACTTATTTAACGTGTATAGCATAGGTATACCACTTTTTCTCGAGAACAAGAGTTATCCCGGTATACCGACCCCACGCAAGTGAAAGAGTGTTACCATACCAACAATCACATCAGGGTCTGGTCAAAAGGTTAAGCCTCTGGGTGGTAACATCGGGGGTCAAAACCCTGTTTCGACCTCATTGCACCCCCCCCCTATTTTGACCCCCCTATTTCTCGAGAACGAGAGTTATCCCGGTATACACACCTACCTGGTTCCATCCGCGGGGGATCACTCGATATTATAAAAAGGATGAAACCAGAAGATTAAGCCCATGACTTTCAGTATTTGTTGTTGCCCAAAAGTCGGTATATGCACTTATTTAGCGTGTATAGCATAGGTATACCACTTTTTCTCGAGAACAAGAGTTATCCCGGTATACCGACCCCACGCAAGTGAAAGAGTGTTACCATACCAACAATCACATCAGGGTCTGGTCAAAAGGTTAAGCCTCTGGGTGGTAACATCGGGGTTCAAAACCCTGTTTCGACCTCATTGCACCCCCCCCCCTATTTTGACCCCCCCCCTATTTCTCGAGAACGAGAGTTATCCCGGTATACACACCTACCTGGTTCCATCCCCGGGGGATCACTCGATATTATAAAAATGATGAAACCAGAAGGTTAAGCCCATGACTTTCAGTATTTGTTGTTGTCCAAAAGTCGGTATATGCACTTATTTAGCGTGTATAACATAGGTATACCACTTTTTCTCGAGAACAAGAGTTATCCCGGTATACCGACCCCACGCAAGTGAAAGAGTGTTACCATACCAACAATCACATCAGGGTCTGGTCAAAAGGTTAAGCCTCTGGGTGGTAACATCGGGGGTCAAAAACCGGTTTCGACCTCATTGCAACACTCCCCCCCTCCCCCTATATTGACCCCCCCTATTTCTCGAGAACGAGAGTTATCCCGGTATACACACCTACCTGGTTCCATCCCCGGGGGATCACTCGATATTATACAAAGGATAGAACCAGAAGGTTAAGCCCATGACTTTCATTATTTGTTGCTGCTCAAAAGTCGGTATATGCACTTATTTAACGTGTATAGCATAGGTATACCACTTTTTCTCGAGAACAAGAGTTATCCCGGTATACCGACCCCACGCAAGTGAAAGAGTGTTACCATACCAACAATCACATCAGGGTCTGGTCAAAAGGTTAAGCCTCTGGGTGGTAACATCGGGGGTCAAAACCCTGTTTCGACCTCATTGCACCCCCCCCCCTATTTTGACCCCCCTATTTCTCGAGAACGAGAGTTATCCCGGTATACACACCTACCTGGTTCCATCCCCGGGGGATCACTCGATATTATAAAAAGGATGAAACCAGAAGGTTAAGCCCATGACTTTCAGTATTTGTTGTTGCCCAAAAGTCGGTAAATGCACTTATTTAGCGTGTATAACATAGGTATACCACTTTTTCTCGAGAACAAGAGTTATCCCGGTAAACCGACCCCACGCAAGTGAAAGAGTGTTACCATTCCAACAATCACATTAGGGTCTGGTCAAAAGGTTAAGCCTCTGGGTGGTAACATCGGGGGTCAAAAACCGGTTTCGACCTCATTGCAACACTCCCCCCCTCCCCCTATTTTGACCCCCCTATTTCTCGAGAACGAGAGTTATCCCGGTATACACACCTACCTGGTTCCATCCCCGGGGGATCTCTCGATATTATAAAAAGGATAGAACCAGAAGGTTAAGCCCATGACTTTCATTATTTGTTGTTGCTCAAAAGTCGGTATATGCACTTATTTAGCGTGTATAACATAGGGATACCACTTTTTCTCGAGAACAAGAGTTATCCCGGTATACCGACCCCACGCAAGTGAAAGAGAGTTACCATGCCAACAATCACATCAGGGTCTGGTCAAAAGGTTAAGCCTCTGGGTGGTAACATCGGGGGTCAAAAAACCGGTTTCGACCTCATTGCACCCCCCCCAATTTTGACCCCCTATTTCTCGAGAACGAGAGTTATCCCGGTATACACACCTACCTGGTTCCATCCCCGGGGGATTACTCGATATCATAACAAAGATGAAACCAGAAGGTTAAGCCCATGACTTTCAGTATTTGTTGTTGCTCAAAAGTCGGTATATGCACTTATTTAGCGTGTATAACATAGGGATACCACTTTTTCTCGAGAACAAGAGTTATCCCGGTATACCGACCCCACGCAAGTGAAAGAGTGTTACCATACCAACAATCACATCAGGGTCTGGTCAAAAGGTTAAGCCTCTGGGTGGTAACATCGGGGGTCAAAAACCGGTTTCGACCTCATTGCAACACTCCCCCCTCCCTATTTTGACCGCCCTATTTCTCGAGAACGAGTTATCCCGGTATACACACCTACCTGGTTCCATCCCCGGGGGATCACTCGATATTTTAAAAAGGATGAAACCAGAAGGTTAAGCCCATGACTTTCATTATTTGTTGCTGCTCAAAAGTCGGTATATGCACTTATTTAGCGTGTATAGCATAGGTATACCACTTTTTCTCGAGAACAAGAGTTATCCCGGTATACCGACCCCACGCAAGTGAAAGAGTGTTACCATACCAACAATCACATCAGGGTCTGGTCAAAAGGTTAAGCCTCTGGGTGGTAACATCGGGGGTCAAATACCGGTTTCGACCTCATTGCACCCCCCCCCCTATTTTGACCCCCTATTTCTCGAGAACGAGAGTTATCCCGGTATACACACCTACCTGGTTCCATCCCCGGGGGATCACTCGATATTATAAAAAGGATGAAACCAGAAGGTTAAGCCCATGACTTTCAGTATTTGTTGTTGCCCAAAAGTCGGTATATGCACTTATTTAGCGTGTATAGCATAGGTATACCACTTTTTCTCGAGAACAAGAGTTATCCCGGTATACCGACCCCACGCAAGTGAAAGAGTGTTACCATACCAACAATCACATCAGGGTCTGGTCAAAAGGTTAAGCCTCTGGGTGGTAACATCGGGGTTCAAAACCCTGTTTCGACCTCATTGCACCCCCCCCCCCTATTTTGACCCCCCCTATTTCTCGAGAACGAGAGTTATCCCGGTATACACACCTACCTGGTTCCATCCCCGGGGGATCACTCGATATTATAAAAATGATGAAACCAGAAGGTTAAGCCCATGACTTTCAGTATTTGTTGTTGTCCAAAAGTCGGTATATGCACTTATTTAGCGTGTATAACATAGGTATACCACTTTTTCTCGAGAACAAGAGTTATCCCGGTATACCGACCCCACGCAAGTGAAAGAGTGTTACCATACCAACAATCACATCAGGGTCTGGTCAAAAGGTTAAGCCTCTGGGTGGTAACATCGGGGGTCAAAAACCGGTTTCGACCTCATTGCAACACTCCCCCCCTCCCCCTATTTTGACCCCCCTATTTCTCGAGAACGAGAGTTATCCCGGTATACACACCTACCTGGTTCCATCCCCGGGGGATCACTCGATATTATAAAAAGGATAGAACCAGAAGGTTAAGCCCATGACTTTCATTATTTGTTGCTGCTCAAAAGTCGGTATATGCACTTATTTAACGTGTATAGCATAGGTATACCACTTTTTCTCGAGAACAAGAGTTATCCCGGTATACCGACCCCACGCAAGTGAAAGAGTGTTACCATACCAACAATCACATCAGGGTCTGGTCAAAAGGTTAAGCCTCTGGGTGGTAACATCGGGGGTCAAAAAACCGGTTTCGACCTCATTGCACCCCCCCCCCCCCAATTTTGACCCCCTATTTCTCGAGAACGAGAGTTATCCCGGTATACACACCTACCTGGTTCCATCCCCGTGGGATCACTCGATATTATAAAAAGGATGAAACCAGAAGGTTAAGCCCATGACTTTCAGTATTTGTTGTTGCTCAAAAGTCGGTATATGCACTTATTTAGCGTGTATAACATAGGGATACCACTTTTTCTCGAGAACAAGAGTTATCCCGGTATACCGACCCCACGCAAGTGAAAGAGTGTTACCATACCAACAATCACATCAGGGTCTGGTCAAAAGGTTAAGCCTCTGGGTGGTAACATCGGGGGACAAAATCCGGTTTCGACCTCATTGCAACCCCCCCCCCCTACTTTTGTCCATTATTCTGAATTTAATTATTTCAAAAAATTGTAAAAGAAATATTCGCCAGTTGCGATCAATATGTATCTTCATTTGATTTTCTTTTTTTACAAAATTCAAGGACAACGCTACCTATGCTTTGCACTACGATGCATGTATCTTCTATATGCGTTGCATTTGAATACATTTAAACAGAAGCAATGTGAATTCTTTACACAGTAGGACTGATAAATGTGGCTCACCGAATACATGCATGTTTTGGAAAACGGAGACCTGTTATTGCAACGTTGCAAGCGATTGGCCCAAAGTTTGGGCAGATCTACCGCGGTAAATTTAAGATGTAATGCTACCTACGTTTGGTCAAAAATGCGTATCTATCAACCGTCTTTTGTCACATGATAGTATTCATGTAGCCTTTCTTAAATGCATAATGTATTTTGCTATATTGTGTGATTCAATCAGCTGCTGTTTTGCCATATAGTGGCCAAATTGATGATGTAGAAATTTTTAAATAATCATTTTATAATTGTTTAGCGACTTTGGTGTGACCCTATACAGCAAAAATACCGTCCTTGGATGCTGGCTAACACCCTATTTTTTTGCTGCACTTCTACACGGTCTGGGGCAATCTCTCGTTTGCTGAATGTGTTGGGGTCCACTATGAGTTATAAAGCCTATGAACGAGTCTTGCTTTGGGGTAAATTACAATGGGAGTCTATGGGGACAATAATTATAGGTCTCTGTCCTTGTGGCGCTTAATATGATGCACAGAAATCCCGACATTACTAAAAAGTGTTGAATTAGGCCTTATGCTAGAAAACAAAACACGCAAACATATAAGTATTTTATTAAATAGTTCAAAAAAAATAACTATAATAGCAGCCCAAATGAACAATACGGGCGTAATTTTTGTCCGAATGTGTAATACTGCTGGTGCTGTTGGGCTAATGCTGCAGTATTACTGCAGTACTGCAAGTACTGCTAACTTCACCGCCGTGTGATATGGATGTGAAGATTTAACCAGTAATTACATGTGAAACAATCAAAAGCATATATACAATCAAACAAAAATGAATGTACAATACCTTTCAAGATGTTAATTCCCTTAAAGAATGTCTGAATGTCCCTCAGAATTTTTTAACACAAGTCTGTATCAGTTTCTGATCCCAAGAATTAAAGTTTGTTTCAAAATAGCACTATGTCCCAATCCAGAATCGAATATCACAAAGTAATCCAAGAATAAGTTTAAATTCCAGTAAGATAGATTTTGACTTCTTAATAGTACCCAAAGATTGTCCTTATGAAAATTTGTTGCCCTTATATAGCACTGAGGAACATTCAGGATTCTTCCAGCAAATTCTATGATATCATATACTAAAAATAACAAGTTGTTTACCAAAATTTAATCTTCTGGAATATTCTAGAGAGGCCATTATCCTTCCAGAAAATTCCACAATACTCTTTTGACAAAAAAAAAAGATTTTTCTAGAAGATTCTACATCTTTGGTTCTTCCAGATTTTTCCGGACTTTTCCGTCAAAGAACAATTTGAAATTTCTAGAAAATTCTGAAGTAAACAACCTGTTTATGTCCAATATCTGGGACACTAAAAGTAAATAATTGCTAAGGACAACAAGTAAACATCATATGTATAACATCATACTTTCCTGGGCATACTCCCTTGGGAAGTTTACCAGTACTGAATGCACATCTTTCAACAAGTAACTGTCATACATAACAATGGGTTACATTACCTCGATTTTGACCGAAACTGTGTTTGTATGTAGGGACACTGTTACTGTGAATGTGTTTGGGGATTACCTAACTGGTCACGCGCGGTGACTGTGTATGTGTGTAGGGATAGGTGATCGTTTATAATACAATGTTGGTGGTCGTGACTGTGTGTGTTTGGGGATATGGGATTGTTTACATAACCTTATTGGTGAGTGTGTGTGTTTGGGGATATGGGATTATTTACATAACCTTATTGGTGAGTGTGTGTATTTGGGGATATGGGATTGTTTACATAACCTTATTGGTGAGTGTGTGTGTTTGGGGATATGGGATTGTTTACATAACCTTATTGGTGAGTGTGTGTGTTTGGGGATATGGGATTGTTTACATAACCTTATTGGTGAGTGTGTGTGTTTGGAGATATGGGATTGTTTATTTAACCTTATTTGTGAGTGTGTGTGTTTGGGGATATGGGATTCTTTACATAACCTTATTGGTAAGTGTGTGTGTTTGGGGATATGGGATTGTTTACATAACCTTATTGGTGAGTGTGTGTGTTTGGGGATATGGGATTGTTTACATAACCTTATTGGTGAGTGTGTGTGTTTGGGGATATGGGATTGTTTACATAACCTTATTGGTGACAGTGTGTGTGTTTGTGGATATGGAATTGTTTACATAACCTTATTGGTGACAGTGATTGAATGTGGTGGAGGATATTGGATTGTTTATATTGCCTTATTCACTACTGACAACCACGTGGTATTGTTTACATACACACTGCAACTGAATCAGAAGTTGAGGTTAGATATTCGAGTTTTCTCCTATAGCGTGTATTCTACTGAGAAATAGATTTCCATGCGGAAATTGAACATTTATTGAAAGAAAGTAACATAAGAAGTCCCGGTAATTTTGTTTTCGCAAACACTTCAATGTTATTGTGTTGGAAGCATTATATATGTATGTATATGGGGCGGAAGTGTTTGCAAAAACGAAATAACCTGGATTTCTCATTTTACTTTCATTCAATAAATGTCCCATTTCTGCATGGACTGCGCCTATCTATAAGTCAACAGAGTAAATTGTATAGGAGAAAACTCGAATTTTTCATCTCAACTTTGGGCAGATTGCATTGTGCGTCACCCATTCCATACCACGTGTTTATCAGCTGTGTTATTTGTGACCATGACTGTGTTCGTGTTTATAATCCTTGCATGGTTTATTGTCGCACCCTCGTTACCGCCTTTATCCCGTTTACCTGTTAATGGAACAAGGAACCAATGTGACCTTTGCCACGACATGTTAACCAAATGGGATAATATGGAATATGGATTGTTTACACTAACTACCTTATTTGTGATCGTGACTGTGTATGTGTAGAGGATATGGGATTGTTTAGACGTCGCGCACGCTGTTAGGGAATTTTTGTATATGGCAACTAATAACTTACAAAACAAAGCCGGTTTGATTGCTTTTTTAACCAAGAAATTTGGAGTATCTTTGGCTAGTGTTTGAAATTAATTATAATATAAAAATGTCATATGTTGGTCGCATTTTAGGCAATATATTTTAAGAAAATGATGATTTTTAATGAAAAATCGCTTGTTAACTTGTAACAAAAATACACAATAGCTCTTAGGAAAATGACAATATCTCTATCATTTCGACGCGAACAATTGCGGTAGACATTATGTATAACAGAAATAGTCAAAGTGTCACGCTATCCAACTTATTTTGTTTTCCCGGCTTAAATTAGCGCATTACGGACCATCACGAGAACAGGAAAATGTGTTAACTTTGCGTAAAATTACGTCAAATTTCACGGAATGTGTTTTTGTTAAGCCATTATTTCAAAATCAACGCAACTAGGACGTTTATTTTTATATGGCGCGAATGCACATTATCTACGGATTTTAAAACACTAAACGATAAACAATTGCCATTTCAAATGCAAATTCAAAACTCGAAATCGCAAGTCTTACAAAATGTCCCAAGACGCGCAAGTTTGTTTTTAAAACATATAGACAAGTGTTTGTCCTATAATTGTCAAAAACTTGATGTAAACATACAAATAGAATTATATTGATGATAATGCACATAGCCTAAAATACTTTGTCTGAAATTTTCAAGTAAATGCGCCGATGTGCAAAGCCGCAATTCAAATTTTCGCAAGTCTTACAAAATGTCCAACGACGCAAAATTTAGCGCCGACGTCGAAGTCATTTATTTATAACGCACCGCTCAATTGACGTTTTGACGTTACGAATATTTCCCCAGTATCGTGCGATTTGTCTAACAGTATAGTGCGCACAGTGTTTATTGTTGCCTCCCCGTAAACGACTGAGTCCCACTTTATCTGTTTTGTAAACGGCACACGGAACCAATATGACCTTTAACATGACATTATTACAAAATCGCATTATACCTAATTGGTGACCATCACTGTATATGTTTATGGGACAATACAGTGCGCGCATTTTTATTGTCGCCTCCCCGTGGCCGACTGAATCCCGTTTTAACTGTTTAGATAACGGCACTTGGAACCAATGTGACCTTTGCCACGACATGTTTAGAAAATGGCATTATACCTTATTTGTGACCGTGACAGTGTATGTATCCGTCACTGAAGTTGGCGTTCCGTCATTCTCTGTGCATTCTATTGTTAATGTATGTGTAGTTACAGTGAGTGGACCGACCACATTAACAGTATACGCTGAAAAATGAAATAAAACAACACTATTATATACTAGTATATGTATTCACGAAAATAATTAAGAGATAACACTCACACTCTATGGCAAGTCAATACGTTGCGCCTTACTAGATTGCACAAACATGGAAATATTCTACATGTTTACATGTACGAGTCACGGTCCTTGATTTTCTTCAGAATTTCGTTTCCACTCAATATCTTGAGAACAAATTGACAAAAACTGACCAAATTTTGTATGAACATCAACATTGACAAGATCTAGCTTGGGATTGTTACCCATCATTTATCGCAAAATTTTGACGAAGTTACGGCCTTTGATTTACTTCAGAATTTCGTTATAAGCGGAAATTTGGTCAGATTCTATACGTTCTAATACCCCCATTCCACTGGGCGGCGTTTCCACTACGTTTCCAAATATGGGCATAAAATACCGTGAAACGTAGAGAGAGCGCCAGAAGCGTAGTCGAAACGCCTTGATCGTAGTGGAAACGTACTGGTAGCGCCTTGAACGCCACCCAAATTTGAAAGTTTTGACCCTGCTCAAAAATTTAAAACTTTAACGTAGAGAGAACTCCGTGGACTCGAAACGCAGTGGAAGCGTAGTAAAAGCGTAGTAAGAACGGCATTAGCGTAGCAGTATCGTAGCCGTAGCGTGCATAACGTAGAAGAAGCGTAGCAGCATCGCAGTAAAAGCGTAGCGATATTTGTCCACGATCCCAGTACGCTTCTCCTACGCTTTGGGCGCATCCCTCTACGCTATGTACGTCCTTGCCACGCTACTCACGCTTTCACTACGATTCCACCAAATTACCAATACCAACCAACGCGCTTCTTCTACGCTTCTAGTACGTTCTTGACGTTTTGACTACGTTACCACTACGCTTCCACTACGCTCTTGGCGTCTTGACTGCGTTACCGTTACGCTACTACATGTAGTACTGCCACCCAGAATCCGACAACTGAACCGCAGCAAGAGCCTACTAACCGAAGCAAGAGCCTACTCCAAAAGATGCTTCGCGCCAGGTCGAACAGGATATACACCCTCCCCAAGTCGAAGTTGAATCCCAACTTTATTATCGCAATCTGCAACACAGCCACTGGCACCATACGGTTCGTTTTCTTTGAAGACTTGATGTCAAATGCCGAGAAAGATCTTAACTTGTTGAGTTTTCATGGACAAAACGCAACAGAAACGCGGTGCCTGAGCTCAAAACGTAGAAATGACGCAGCAGGAACGTAGTAAGCGTAGTCAAAGCGTAGACAGAAATCCCTTGACGTCGTGGAAGCGTAGCTGATGCGGCTTTGTGATTCCTTAAGCGGCGTAGAAGCGCTGTAGTAGCGCGACAAGAACGTAGCTAGCGTAGCGAGAACGTAGTCGAAGCGTACTAGAAGCGTACTAAAAGCGTGGGAATCCTATTTTTTTCACATGACGGCGCTTCCACGGCGTTTCATAAGTTTTTTAAGAACGCCATGAACGTAGTGGAAACGCCGTCCAGTGGAATGGGGGTATTAAAAGGTATTGAGCGGAAACGAAATTCTGACTTAAATCAAGGCCGTAACTCCGTCAAAATTTTGCGTGAAATGACGTGTAAAAGTCCCAAGCTAGATCTTGTGAATATTGATGTGCATACAAAATTTGGTCAGATTCTGTCAATCGTTCTTGAGATATTGAGCGGAAATGAAATTTTGACGTAAAGCAAGGGCCATAACTCCGTCAAAATTTTGCAAAAAAAAAAAAAAAAAAAAAAAAAGCTATAATAAAGATGGGTTCAACTTACACGGGGCAGCGGAGGAGTCGATGGTGAACTCGGCGTTAGCGGGGTTGATAGCGACGGTCAGCGTGTCGTCGGAGTCGGAACAAGTGAAGGTCCCGGGTAGGGCCGTACCCCCGGGGGTCTCATTGTCGATCGTTGTGGTGAGGGGCCCACCGCTTATCACCGGGCTCTAAAACAATGTACTTGCATTCACATTACGAAAACTTGCCCATGCAATAAACAGAGATTTTTTTTAGCTTTAAAAATTGAAAATTTTCAGCTGAAAAGTTTTGATATTTTTCTTATTTTTGCTCAAAGAGCAAAAATAAGAATAAGAACTAGAGGACCATTGGTCCTGTAGCTCACCTGAGAGATTATCACATTGTAAGCTCATGAGATTTAAATTAATTGAGAATCGACCAATGAAAGTCTATGCATGGACACTATTGACCCCCGGGGCATGGCCGAATTTGACCCAGGGGCATGACTGGCACAATTTATAATGGGGACTACCAAACATTGCTACATACAAAATATAGAAGCTCTGGGCCTTTTGGTTTCAGAGAAGAAGATTTTTTTAGTTTTTCCCATTGTAAGTCTATGGAGACTATCTACCCCCGGGGCATGGCCGAATTTGACCCAAGGGCATGGCTGGCACAATTTATGTAGAGGACCATTAGCCATTGCCACATACAAAATATAGAAGCTCTGGGCCCTGTGGTTTCAGAGAAGAAGATTTTTTAATTTTTTCCCATAGCAAGTCTATTGAGACTATCAACCTCCGGGGCCTGGCCAAATTTGACCCCAGGGGCATGAATGGCACAATTTATGTAGAGGACCATTAGCCATTGCTACATACCAAATAACAAAGCTGTGGGCCTAGTAGTTTCAGAGAAGAAGATTTTTTTAGTTTTGCCTATTGTAGGTCTATGTAGGTCTATGGAGACTATCCACCCCCGGGGCGTGGCCAATTTTGACCCCGGGGACATGATTGGCACAATTTATGTAGAGGACCATTAGCCATTGCCACATACAAAATATCAAAGCTGTGGGCCCTGTGGTTTTAGAGAAGAAGATTTTTTAATTTTTTCCCATAGTTAGTCTATGGAGACTATCAACCCCTGGGGCGTGGCCAAATTTGACCCCAGGGGCATGAATGGCACAATTTATGTAGAGGACCATTAGCCATTGCTACATACCAAATATCAAAGCTGTTGGCCTAGTGGTTTCAGAGAAGAAGATTTTTTTAGTTTTTTCCTATTGTAGGTCTATGGAGACTATCGACCCCCGGGGCGTGGCCAAATTTGACCCCAGGGGCATGATTGGCACAATTTATGTAGAGGACCATTAGCCATTGCCACATACAAAATATCAAAGCTGTGGGCCCTGTGGTTTCAGAGAAGAAGATTTTTTATTTTTTTTCCCATAGTAAGTCTATGGAGACTATCAACCCCTGGGGCGTGGCCAAATTTGACCCCAGGGGCATGAATGGCACAATTTATGTAGAGGACCATTAGCCATTGCTACATACCAAATATCAAAGCTGTGGGCCTAGTGGTTTCAGAGAAGAAGATTTTTTTAGTTTTTCCAATTGTAAGTCTATGGAAACTATCCACCCCCGGGGCGTAGCCAAATTTGACCCCAGGGGCATGGCTGGCACAATTTATGTAGAGGACCATTAGCCATTGCCACTTACCAAATATCAAAGCTGTGGGCCCTGTGGTTTCAGAGAAGAAGATTTTTTAATTTTTTTCCCATAGTAAGTCTATGGAGACTATCGACCCCCCGGGGCGTGGCCAAATTTGACCCCAGGGGCATGAATGGCACAATTTACGTAGAGGACCATTAGCCATTGCTACATACCAAATATCAAAGCTGTGGGCCTAGTGGTTTCAGAGAAGAAGATTTTTTTAGTTTTTCCCATTGTAAGTCTATGGGACCTATCTGTTGCCATGGAAACCACAATTTTGATACAATCTACTCCAAAACCTAATGCCATCAATCCCCCAACCCAATTATGGTTCACATTAAATTTGATCAAGATCGGCCTACTAGCTTCAGAAATATTCTTCTTTGAAATTGTGGACGGACGACGACGGACGACGACGGACGACGACGACGGACGACGACGACGACGACGGACGACGACGACGGACGACGACGACGGACGCCGGATGCCTGCCTATCCTATAAGCTCACCTGTTAGCCTTCGGCTCAGGTGAGCTAAAAATAGATATACCCCTTCATACCCCAGTTTTTCTTTATAAAAGTGGGGTTCAAGGGGGTATTCATTGCACGGACATGTTTTCCTGATGAGTATCAAAATAGTGGGAAGAAAATTGCGCGCATTTCCTTTAAGTCTTATTAAAACTAAAATGAATGCTAATGATCGAGTTTACGGAAACTAAATGTATGTCTATATGAGGCGCTTCAAGAGAAAACCGGATTTTTGCTTATACGAAAACAAAGGCGCAGTTATAGAGAAGCTGATAAGTGCCTTTGTTTCCGGTACTCGGATAGTACATTTTTTTTCTTCCTAAATCCGAAATTTCAAGCTTCTAGCCATCTTCTGTGTTTGTACAGCTCGGTTTGTGTCAGACATGGTCGGACACCCAAAAGACCGGTTTTCTCGCGTCGCGGCTCATGTGGAATTCTCCCAGTTTCGAATACAGAAACTCTAGACGGGATTTTCCCGTCTGAGATTTGCTGTACATTCACATGAAACTAGGTACCAAAGTGACTCGAGTCTAGGAACTCCGAAAACTCGTCTTTTTTGTATTTCATCGCATGTTCAAGAGATTTTTTTAAAATGACTATTATAAGATGTATCTATGCGCGCATAAGCGTGCTTTACCAAACCAAAACCAAACAAAAATAAAAAAAAAAAAAAAAATAAATAAATAAAAAAAAAAGTACAGAAATAATCAAAATTGATTGAAAATTCAGGTTTAGATTAGCAAAGCTTGTAATTTATTGTGCTCCTAAATGTTAAAATGCCAACAATGGTTGGCATTTTAACATTTAGGAGCAGGATAAATTTTAGTCTCAGCTGAGCTGAGCATGAAAAAAGTTTTATAACCTCGGGACCTGACTTAGTAACTGTTCAAGCAGGCGGTGCTCCGTAACGACATGACTGGAAAATTATTGACTGGGACACTCATTAAACCTCAAAAAAAAAAAAAAAAAAAAAAAAAAAAAAAAAAAAAAAAAGCAATACTTACCGCGTCACTCAACAATACCGTGTACGTCCCAGTGACACTCAACCCGGACAGATCGGTACAGTTGACCACCGCAAGTAGTTGCCCCACGGGCGCGTCGTCGTAGTCTAGATCCGCACCGGCCAGTAATGACACGCCGTAGGCTAAAAACATCAGGAAAACATGCCCGTGAAATGTACACCCCCGTAAACCCCCATTTTTAAAAGAGAAACTGTGGTTTGGAGGTGTACCTAGTTTTCTTATTTTAGATCCAAAACATATATTGTGGGTACTCGTTAGAACCGCCTTGGCGTGGCGGTTCTAACGTTTCCCAATAATGTATGTTTTGGGCTAAAATATAAAAATAATCAAAATTTTCCAAATGAAATTTTCAATTTTATCTTAGGCAAAAAATATCTGTATGTTGCATGGGCAAGTTTTCTTAATATAAGAAAATGAACAATATCATGAGATAAAAAGCAAGTGAATGTTGCAGGTTTAGACCCGCACCAGCGGGAAAGAAAAAGGCAGACAAACAGACATTTCTTACTTGGTGGCGATGCATTGTCAATCGTAACTTTTGCCGGATCGGAGATAATCGCACATTTGTCGGGGTCTGTGTCCGTCACTACGACGCCGAATAGATAAGTGTTCGATGCCGAGGTAAAGTCGTCCGAATACGTCGTAGCGTGGGTGTAAGGTACGTTAAGAGTTGGTGCCTGTAGGAAGACATTTAAGCCGTCTCGTGGGAAAACAAACAATGTGGTTTCCGACCAGGTCCGACTTAAACCGACCTGTACAGTCACGGAAAAGACCTAGAAGCTTGAAATTTTGGAGTTAAGTAGAGGAGGAATTGTACTATCCGAGAAGCGAAAACAAAGGCGCTGATCAGCTTCGCGGTTACCGCGAAGCTGATCTGCGTCTTTGTTTTCGCCTATGCAGACTGTTGGTTTTCCCATGGGGCGGCTCATTAATGTTCGGTTAGTTGGTCGGATGATTGGTTGCTTTCATGTTTTAAGTCCCAGTCAACAGCTAAGATTATATGGATTATTTAGATACAGGGGTTGGGCCTTGGGTTAACGTTTCAACTTTTCATGCTACCTATAATTTTATTCCAATATAGGCCAGAGATCATTGACTTTTCTGATTTTTTGGCGTTCATTTGGTTGGTTAGTTGTGTTCATGTATGTTCTACTCAACAGCTAAGATTATATGGATACATGGGTTTGGTCTTGGGTTAACGTCTCATCGGGAAGACAGGGCTGAGAAGCCAGAGATAGAACCGGTGATCCCTGGTTTACCCGACTAGATGCTTAACCACTACGCCACATTGACTCCTGTTTCAACTTTCCATGCAATGTATACACACGCTCAAAAGTACGTATTAACGAGGGCAGGCCAAACAAATATAGAACAGAGTTTATAGAGTTTCTTTTTTTTATTGATTTCATATAATTCATATAATTTTTTCCCAAAAAAAAAAAAAAAAAAAAAAAAAAAAAAAAAAAAAAAAAAACTGAAATGTATGTTAAAAGCCCCAGAAGAAGAAATTACTAAAGAAAGAAAAAAAATAGACAAAAAGAAAGAGATTGAGTTAGAAACGGAAGAAAGAGAAACGGCAAAAGACAGGATAGTTGGAACGAAAGAAAAAAAATGAAAGAACGAAAAATGAATAGAGACACATACAGTTCCAGTAATCGTTATAGTAGTCGTGCCTGTAGTTATGTCACATTTATCCTCTGCCGTGACCGTCAACGTGTAGACCCCGGCCGGGACCGTCCCTGGGGAAATTTCCTTGATATCCACTGAGAGAATTTACAAAACATGACTATGTAACATGGTAATATGCATGCATTTTAAAAGCTAAAAATCTGAAAAAGTACCAAAAAATAGATTTTATTTATTTTCTTTTTTCTTTTTTTTTCTTTTTTTTTTTTTTTTTTTTGCTGTAAACATAGATCGTTGGTTCAAGTTAGAACTGCCTCGGCTGCCATTAGCTAAAGTAGCGCCGGCGAACCTTTAAAATTATTCTATGCAGCAATAAATTAATTTTATCTTGATTAATAGAGTTTTTGAACTTAATGGCAGCATAGCTTTTAATGGCAGCTTAAGTTTATGCAACAGGTCCCTGTTCTTTATTATTGACGTCACTCATATCATATTCAATGGTATGTGATGTGCATACAAATGTATTATACGAGAAACAAAAACTTACACCCGTCAAGCTTGAAATAGGTGTTTGTCTGTAGAACAATATCGAGATCGGCCACAAGTGTTTCCGCGTCGCTGACGGAAACTGTCGAAAATGTAACCGGAAGTGAAGTGTCGGAATACGTCACAGTTGCGTCGTTTACCACCGGAACTTCATCTGAAAAGTAACTTTATATATAATAAAATATAATATACCTCTGAAAATGATACTTTTATTTACTTAAGTAAAAAGAACCAATATTTTTTTATAATTTTGCTGCACCGCAAACGATAGCGGTTGCACAAATTCTGCGTACTGACCTGCTAGGCATGGAAGCTATGCAGGGTCTGACCCAATGTGACCGCCATCTTTAAAGAGCGATCTGCTGCGATGTCGCACATGTTGTTGTACAAAAAGAATGAGCAGTTATGTTTCTGGCAAAAGTCTCTGAAATGTTTGTGGGAATATAGCTTAGTCAATTGAATGCGGCAAAACTGTCTCCATTTCCCCATTACTCCTGTACTAAAGATATCACCAACTCAGTCTTAACGTACCGCGCGCAATGACGCGGCGTCCCATCTGGGACTAAATCACTGAAAAATGAAATTAAAATTTCAAATCACACCTAAAAAAGGAAAGTAGACTCACCCAGACAATAATGACGGAAAAGTCGATTCGTCAAAAATAGGCTCATCATTTCATTATCAGCGTTACTCTAAAGTCCAATTCGCATGCGCCAAAAATACACACATGTAAATATACTCCGGTGTGCAAATTTTACTCGGGGTAAGTAAATGGCGCATGCGAACGCAAATACACACCGGAGTATATTTAAATATGGGTAAATTTACTCCTGGGTCTGACCAGATGCAAATTTTATTTTTACAAATACACACGTGTAAATTTACTATTATGTGCCATGCGAACGCAAAGTAAAATTTACCCATGAGTATTTTTATTTCAAGTCAATATTCCGCTTCTAGATAACGAATTTTCATTTTTTTTTTGTTCCTAACTGATTATATGACAGTTGCTGAAACTGTGGACATTGTTGCTAAATAAGAGTTTATTGCCATTCATAACATTTTAGATCATATGGAGTGCAAACAGCCACACTATTTCTTCATCATTCTTGGTTAGGATTCTTGGGGCATTTTAACAGTAATTCCTTGTAAAAGGATGAAAAAGGGAACTGTATAACTGCTAAGGTTATGCCTGACCATTACATGATTCTGCTGCCAAAGTCTACATGAACACCTTGAAGCAGCCTCTTCTTGTTTTCCAAATACAGAAAACTTAAATTAACAGGTTTTAATCCAGAAATGATAAATTTACCTACAAGAATACTCCTGGCGATAAAACCCATGCGAACGCAATTTAAATTTACTCTCAGGTTGATTTGCACACCAGAGTATAAATACACACCGGAGTATATTTACACGCGTGTATTTTTGCGCATGCGAATTGGACTTAAGTCAATAACTTACTTTGTGTAACCACAGCGCCGAAAGCGTACGATCTGCTCACTGGTGTCTGACCCCAGGCGATGCTGTTATTAATAGGAACGACGCCGATTGTGTTCATTTGAACGTCATATCCGCCAGTTGTGTCGTAAGCAATTATCTCCTCGGCGTTAACCTCCCTGCAAATGAAGTTGTTGTGCGTTAAAGCATCAATTTTTGACGTTACTGTACCTTTTCGATATCCACTTCCGATAAGCTGCCTCCAAGAGGCTTGTCCAGCACCGGTGTGATTATTATAAGAGCCTGTGCATGAGCAGACCCGACCAGGTCCGACACGAACCAGTCAGTACAATCACAGAAGCAGGTTAGAAGCTCGAAATTTCGGATTTAAGAAGAAGAGGAATTGTATTGTCCGTTTAGCGAAAACAAAGGCGCTGATCAACTGTGCAGCAATCAGCTGTGCAGTTACTGCACAGCTGCGCTGCATCTTTGTTTATGCAGCGGCTAAATAAATTTATTGTTTATATACTCGAAAATCGTGACCTTTGGTTGACGTTGACCTATTTTAAGGTCGTTTTGTCATTAATGTTTTTATATGGGATAACGTAAAAAGCATTGTATTTTTTTTTCAGAACGTTTTGTAACCTGTGACATGATACTTAGTAGATACAGGAATACAGGCGACTTATAAAGAGAATAAGGTTTTGTGCTCTCGCCAATCTGATTGGACGTTGTAAACGTCGACGCCGTTCCGCTGTTTGAATACACACTGGTTGTAAATTATCTATTTGCTTGTAAATGTGATCGCCTTGATGATTTTTCAACAAGCGATAGAGAGAAATGAATATAAATATAAGCAATGAGTTTAATTTTTCTAATGTTCATGGAGCTATGAACGGCAGTGGGTCGCTAGCAAAGCTTACATGAACCCCTTCGGGGCTCATTCACTTTGCACGCGACCCACTGCGGTTCATAGCTCCAGGAACATCAGAAAAATGAAATTCATTTCTTAAATATACATACTTAACCAATCAGATATCGCGACAATATTATAAAGCCGTGCAAATGTAAAATAAATAGCTACTAACCAACCAACCAACCAATCACGACTAATATTACATGCACGACAACCAATCACATTCATTGTTACATACCAGCCAATAATGTCTCCAATCTTTACAAGCGCTTCTGGAACTGCGGCATTCTGGGAATTCACTCCTACTGCAGGTACTGAAACAAATAAGCCGCATCATGAGAAAACCTGATCTTTGCCTATGCGAAAACAAAGGCGCAGATCAGCCTTGCAGTAACTGCAAAGCTGATCAGCGCCTTTGTTTTCTCTACACGGAAAGTACAATCTCTCTTATCCTTAATTCAGAAATTTCAAGCATCTAGCAATTTTCTGTGCTTGTGCAGCTCAAATTGTGTCGGGCCTGTTCAAAAACCACATTGTTGGTTTTCCCATGAGGCGGCTCAAATAACACATAAAAAAACCCATAAAATTAACCGCGTCATTAGGAAACCAGCAATATGATTTCCGAACTAGTTCGACACAAACAGAGCTGTACAAGCACAGAAGATGGCTAGAGACTGGAAATTTTGGATTTAGAAAGCGGAGGAATTATGCCATTCGTGCAGCCAAAACAAAGACGCTAATCTGCGCTTCTGTTTTCGCATATGTGAACTGTTTGTTTTCTCATGACGCGGCGCTAAGTTACTTCGTCCCTTTTTGGGATACTATAGAAGAATTATATGCAAGTATGTAAACGGTTAGAATGTATAAGCCTGTCTAGTTGGCCTCCCAAGGCCCTGAAATATTTTTCTGTTGGCATTTTCGAGTACATTTTGGCATCCATGCTAAAATTGTTCCATGATGTGTAACAATATACGCTAGGGTGGATGCCAAGTCTGAAAATGTCCTAAATTCCCCAAACTAGGTCAAAGGTCAACGGAGTACAAAATTTCACATATTTTAACATTATAGCACTATGGTATGAAATAAAATCAATTAATTTGATACAATGGTCCCTCAATTACATCTAATACATTTGTGTGATTTAATCGGTTCCAGTTGCTACAAAAATAATGTAGATTTAGGTCAAAGGTCACTTTAGTGTAAAATAATGCTTATTTTCATGCTCCTTAACAATTGGCTCTACGAACATAGATGTCAATCAAATTCTGATGGGGGAAAAAGTTCTTGAAAAAGTATTTTGTTTGAGAATCTTAATAGATTTAGCAGTTTTTTTTTAAATTATTTCAAGATGGTGTTCAATATGGCCGCCAAAACAAGAAACAGCTTTATACAAGCAACTTCAGTAAGTTAGGTTTATATTGATCAGTGTTATTTCATACTTAGAGCTGTTGACAGGGGCGTTAAACAACTACACATAGTATCAAAGTATTGTTTTGCTAGTATTAAGGTTTAACGTCACGGGCCAACAATGTTTCAGTCATGTCGGTTCGGAAACATAATTACTGATTGGAGTTTTGCATGCATTTGGTCTCTTACCAGTTATACTTTCTTGTGCAATGAGCTGGTAGTTCGATCCTCCGGTCGAACGCCAGAGTTGTGCCTCGATCGTCTCCCCGATGAATGTCGCATTCGTTATATGATACGCCCAGTTCAACAATTTGCCGCAACAGGGGGACGGGCGACCTTGTAGGAAGAAAGCCGTGTCTGAAAATACGCGGAATAAATAGTATTGTTACGGACATGTCTTCGTGGTATTTCGGAATTTTCCGTACAGTAACAATAAACAATCATCATATTAAGTATTAATGTTACAATGTAAAAACAATTTTCTTGCATATAATCACTGCTGGGAATCACGTGATACGCAATGTTTATGATATGTACAAATTGTAAACAAGAAGCCGCCATTTTCCACCGGGTCTAGGTAAGTCTATCGAGTTTTCTTTCAAATGCTGAGGGATAATGATGGATGAATATGCCCAGTCCATGCAGATACATCAGACTTATTTAACTATGTGCGAGCTAATCTTTCAAAGTGTTTTGTTTGTGTAAACACCTCATTCCCATCATCAAAATTGTTTGTTGCCATGTACACCAAATATTTATTTTGGGCCTTATTCATTCTTCCAGCAACAATGCGTCCTTTCTTAGAGGTAAAATAACATTTTTTTTCAAAGGACAGTTACCTCCATTTTACAGAAATATGCTAAGTGCCACATGAAAAAAGATAATCAACATAATTGACATTGCATCCCTATACACATGCAATGTGGATTGATACCCTCCACACTAAAACAAAAGTCATCATGTTTCTATTCTTTCGTCGATGAATGTATTGATTGCTAATGCACCAGTCCTTTGTAACCATTGCCCCCCCCCCCTTCACACATGCCTACGGTGAAGGGTGGGGGATAGCCGGGCTTAAGTGCAGAGCAATTACTTGTCGAGTGTACCCGCAGTGCAGGGGGAATTACGAGGTTTTTTATGCATTGGGATCCTTACTCCAGGGCAATTTTCTATTTCTAAGGTGGGGCCAAAGAGCAAAGTTTTGAACCCCCAGTTTGCCCCCTGTGTGTGAGGCTTATAGCAGGGCACTGAAAGCAGAAATGCCACAATCACCGCCCTTCCCCGTAGGTGGATGAGCAGTGGTTACAAATGACTTGTGCATAATTGCAGCTAAAATATGATTAAAAAAAAAAAAAAAAAAAAAAAAAAAAAAATAGCCATTCTCGGTTTTGTTCAATATTGAGAACGAATCTTTGAATGCTTTCCTGGCTTTATTATGTATCAGCAGTCACACATTAGCGTATAACCCAAACGCGCGTCTGGCGTATGAATACTCTCAACATGCTTTAGATTTTGGACGAATAAAAATAATTTGTTCCTTTAACTCGCTTCAGCAGTCACACATTAGCGCCTGACTGAGACGTGTGCCGGACGTACAAAAATTTCTAAGTGTTGAAGTACGTTTGTGTTACTTCCCAGACGCGCTAAGCATGTGCTACAGGCGCACAGCAAACGTTCAACGCGCGTCTCACAAACGCTTAGGGCACGCTACGGAAGCAATATCTCTGAAAACGCATGTGGCGTACACTAGCGTGCATAACACGTGCGCCAAATGCGTTCTTAGCGTCTTCAACGCGCCTGTAACGCGCATGGAACTTATTCGAAACGTAAAAGACATTCGCACAAGACACGCCCAGCTTCTGAAAAAAAATTAAGCATGATTAAACACAAACGTGCCTAGAGCGCGCACCGACCTTTAGCGACGTATATCAACGTACACCCATCGTACACCAAGCGTACACCAAAAACGCATAATGTGTCTCCGACGTGCTCCTGACGTAGGTTGAATCATTCAAAGTTTACATTTTTGTCAACACGCCCGGCGCGCGTTGGCTTATTCTGCTATTTTAAACAGCAGTCACACACTCGCGTATAATCCAAACGCGCGCCGGGCATGTCGACAAAAATGTAAAATTCAAAAAACGCCAGGAGCACGTTGGAGACACGTTAGAAGCGCGTTAAATGCGCGTTTTTTTACGCTTGGTGTACGCTTGTTGCACGTTGATATACGTCGCTGTAAGTCGCTGCGCGCTCAAGGCGCGTTTGCCCCCCCCCCCCCAAAAAAAAAAAAAAAAAAAAAAAAACATCAAACATGCTTAAAAACTTTCTAGAAGTTCGGTGTGTCCCGGGTGTGTGTCTTGTATACGTTTCGAATAAGTTCCATGTGCGTAACATGCAAATTAAGCATGACCTGAAACAGACAAGCTACTTTCAAACTAGATGCACTGCGACAGGTAAAATGCAGGTTTGTCGGACACGAACATTTAACATATCGTAAATTTTACACCCATGTACACCACATTAATTTTGAGAAATGTGACATTAATTTTGCGTATGCCAGTTTCGATAAGTTTTTGGGTATCATGTATGCTCCAATTTAATACGTTTTTATCATTGTCGTGTGAAGAATTTGTACGTATTCATCACATCTGTGAAGAACCTTTTTTTAATATATAAAAACGGTACCAAGATTCACGTGTGTATTTTTGACATGTGAAGAATTGGTGCGTATTCTGCAAACTTTCTGTCAAGAACTGTTGAATTAAACTGTGCGTATGTTCATTTTCTGGGGCACATGGCGCTCTTGACGGTAGAAATGTCTATGCTTTTACATGTCAAAAGTGAGTATAAAAAGGTAATGAGAATTTTTTGATATGTGTAAAAAGCTAACTGATACTTTTTGCATACTTTTTGCATTAATTTAGAAGCGTGTGAACTTGTCTTTGAGAGACTCTAAAAACTGGTTTAAGGCCCCAAGCATTTTTTTTGTATTACTGATTGTTCCAAGGCGATACTTCTGTTGTGGTTCTATTTGTTTTATGTTTTGGAGTCGAATTTTCGTGCTGTTTGAACCTTATGTACGTTTTCATAGTTTTGGTTAAGTTCGGGTTACTGTTTTGCACTTATTGGGAAATAGCTGCTCATTCGGCTTAAAGGGAAACATAATTATTAAAGTTTCCCGCATATGATTTTCATGAAACTTCACATGCTTCAAGATAATTGTATCCTTGGACTAAAATCGAAATAAAAGCAGGATGTCACCGGCCTCGTTTCCATGGTATCAGAACTTTTTTAATGTTTCTCGTGCATTTCAGAAAATCGCGTTCGTAGCAGACATGTGTTTTAATATATGTGTTATTTTTGCATAAACACTTTAAACATACGATCAGTGTTATTTTCTTAAATTTTGATACTATTTGCTTTTAAACTGAGGAGATTACAAGCAAAATTAACTTTCCCGCCATGTTTTCAAACCTGGAAAAACTATGTATTTTTGCGATATCTCCTAAACTACGCGTATGATTTTAATTAAATTAAACCAATAGATATGAAACGCTGTAACCATTCAAAAGTTGAAATAAAAAGTGGGGGGGGGGGGGGGGGTCATCGAATTGCGTTGGAAGATTTAGAGAAAACCCGTTCAATATTCCCGCCTTTTTCGTTTTAATGTCAAACGTTGCACTGACGTCGCGTATATTAATGCGACGTCATCAACAGCGAAATAACCGTTTTCACATGTAATTAACCTTATACACGAATTAGGGTATATCAATTGTCGCATAACTAATTTAAAATAAAAATGAACAATATGTTTACCCGCTTTAGGACTTAATTATGAAGAAACAAACAAAATAAGATTCTACAGCTTGCAACGTCATTGGAAAATCAAAACAAAACGACGCTAAAAGCTATGCATACACTAAACGCCGACATTGCGCAAACAGTGTTCTCATAAACAATAGGAATTTCATTATGATTGCGCCTTTTCCTGATCATTACCCACTTGAATCGTTCTAATTTGATCGCTCTTGATCGGTACAGCTAATAAAAGTTAGCCTATAACTTTTCATGGCTTATACGGTTTAGCTCCAGTAAGCATTTTTGTTTAAATTAGGGTTAAAACAAGAGCTACCAAGCCTTAAAGGAGAACGTTCAACGACAATACCTTTAAACTCAAGGTCTGATCTAAGAAACATTTTGATGCAAATTTTGTTCAAATCGGTCAAGAATTAAGTGAGATATTGTATTTTTTGTTTTATGTCTTAGTGTTTAAAATTTTTTTGTGCTGTTGGCGCCTTATGTACGTTTTCATATTTTTAGTTATGTTAAGGTAACTGAGTGGCCACCTATTGGGAAAATAGCTGCTCATTCGGCTTACGATATGTTTCATGGTATAAGTACCTGATTGTTAGTTTGGTTTTTTCCCACCTCGGTTTTTGGAGTGGGAATCTTTTTCTGATTGCGCCTTTTCCTGATCTTTGCCTACTTGTACCTTTTGATGCAAATTTTGTTCAAATCGGTCAAGGATTAAGTGAGATATTGTGATTTGAAGTTTTGGAACGAAGTGAATATTTAATTAGAAAATTGTAAAACCATAAACAATGAATAAATTCTATATTTCAAATTTTTTATGGAGGTATACGTCCAAAATTGATAGTAAATCAATAGTACAAACCAGTGTAACAAAAATTAACAGAAAAATATTAATAAGGTTTCATTATTATCAATTATGCATATTTAAGTAGAACTTTATGGCGGCATTAAGCCTAATGAATATCCAAGATGGCCGCATCTCTTAACAGAAATTAATGTATATTCAAACCAACACAACTTTCTCAATATCCATCTGATTTTAATAAATCTTGTACCAAATTGTTAAAAGAGGCACCTACTTTCATTTAAGATGCATTGTGTTTTAACCTTGCCTTTCCCTTTTAGAGTCCATGTTTGAACAAAATGAGAATAAAAGATGCAAAGAGTGTGTGTCTGGGGTCGTTGAAGTGTACTCAAAAGATTCTAAACATCTAAAGCAAATACCAAAGTGAGGGTAAAAAAGGTGCAATTTTAAAGTGACTTAACATATGACCCCCACCTGGTTGATGGCTAATTTTTGAAGCACAGTTTTTGCCCATTGTTCAAAAGTGTGATCGAATAGAATATCTATGAAATGGAATCCATAAAAACGTGTTAATTCTTATGAGCTTTATGGAAAATTGGTTAATGGCATCATTACGCTTCTAATTTTGTCGGGTATAGTAAATAAAGAAATGAAGAAAGAAAAAGGTATTCAACATGAAACATTTAAAAGACTATTGATGGATATGAGTGGTAAAGAGTCACACAGTTTGTATGATCTAGTACTTTCTGAACTAGCGATGACATGGCTATGTACGTCATTGTATTGGACCTAATCAATTTAAGAGAGCCAAAATCCATCTACTTAAAATTTAATATTAAACTGACAGTAAATAAGAACACAATTTGTTTGTGTGGAAGGAATCGATTTGGTTTGCTGTGTACATGGTATCTAGCAAAGTAATCTGCTCGTAAAATTGAAGAATTTGGTTTTATCCGTTATGAAAAAAACTTCCCATGTTTTCATAATACCACAGCAGTATGTAATGAATTTCAATGTAATGATTAACATTTAATATTTAAGATATTGAAGAAAATAAAGCTTATGTGTGTAGGGTAACAGCGTATTTTAAGTGAATTTTTGAAGTGTTTGAAACACTGGCCAGGTGAAATGCCACAAACAATGGCTCAAATTCTTCCAAATAGGGTTGTCCATGGAATGCACTAGGTGGCATAAAAATCAACAGGCGTATCTTGAAGTTATTTGGAAAGAAAACAAAACTGATGACGTCATTTGTTTACATTTTGGTGTATATGGAAACATTTGCGGTCACATGATTCCCAGCAGTGATAATTATCAAATCAAAGTTTATGACGTTGATTTTTATGAGGTTTAGCAATTAAATGAGCACCATGAATATACCATATAGATCACTGATCAGTAATACCACCAGACCACCGTGCTCACCAAACGTGAGCCAGTTTCGAGATGGTCGTCTAAGAAAGTCATGCTGACAAATAATCGCTAGATGAAAAACCAGTTACATTCGACACACTATTAAAACTCTTTATTTGGCTAGTTTCTCGAGCAGCCAAGATATACGGAATCAGCAGCCATTTCATTATTCACCCTGTCCAAAGTTGACGACGGTGAAACGGTCCCAACACCGGTAATCGGTAGTTTCGCTACAAAAGTTTGATGGATGCGAACGAATCTTGCCTTAAGTTTAAGTAATTGCAAAATTCTCGTTTGCTTACATTTTGTGCGTATTTTGGAAAAATACGAACCGTTTCTGGTCAAGTTAATTCTCCACCAGATGCGCTTTTTACTTCAGTCATCGTAAACATTTATATAACATTAAAGAAAACAAGAAATTCGTTCGTATCCATCAAAATGTTGTAGCGAACTACCGTTTTACAGGTGTTGGGACCGTTTCAACGTTGGACAACGTTGGACAGGGTGTTATATGACATAGCCAAACCATGTTATCATCATCATCATCATTATCATCATCATCATCATCATCATCATCAACAACAACAACACATGAATAATAATAATAAGTATAATAATGATAATAATGATAATAATATGATAATGATGTAGTACATGTAGTAGTAGGAGAAATGGAATTCCTATACGAGTAACCATGGGCTAAATCAGTAACATGTTGCTGCTGTTGCTTCTGCAAATTATATATTATTATTATTATTATTATTATTATTATTATTATTATTATTATTATTATTATTATTATTACCGGTCTGTCTCGGATCTTCCAAGGTACTGGTGTGGCTACTGGGGTCATCTGTACCGACATTGCAGGTAGCCGCTGAAAACAGAATAGAGCAAAATAATCACGCGACGACATTAATTTGTCACGCGACGAAATATACATGTTATTCCACGAAATAGTGTACGTGACGAAATATAGCATGCCGAGATGATATATATCACACGCGACGAAATATAGCACGCGACGAAATATAATAATTGACAAAATATATGAAACAAAAGGAAACAAAATTAAAAAAAAAAAAAAAAAAAAAAAAAAAAACCCGATGATTATGCAATCCCCAGGTGTTTAGACAATCATCTGGGTCAAGAATTACAATCCTCTCTTAAAGTAAAGAAAGACCTTAGTTAAGGTGGCGAATATCAGCATCCAGAATGATGCATCTAAAATGTATTGAATTCTAATTTATCTAATTTATAATGCTAAGGCCTCGTCACACATATTCAGCAAACGTCCGTCGACGTAGACTTGCGAAGACTTGCGTTTTCTCACCTTAACTAAGGTCTTCCTGGATCGTTATTACGAAAAGTTGCCCATGCAATAAACAGGTATTTTTATCTTTAAAAATTGAAATTTTCAGCTGATTTTTTTTTTATATTTTTCTTATTTTTGCCCAAAATAGGCTGTGGGTACTCGTTAGAACTGCCTCGCCGAGGCGGTTCTTAGAACTGCCTCGCCGAGGCGGTTCTAACGAGTACCCACGATCTATGTTTAGGAGCAAAAATAAGAAAAATAGGTATACCCAGGTGCAAATCCCAGTTTTGCTATATCAAAGTATATAAAAGTGGGGTTTAAGGGGGTATTCATTACACGGACACGTTTTCCTGATGTAAACGTTAGGCTTGGATCTCACAAGAAAAAAAAAAAAAAAAAATAAAAAAAAAAGAGGTAAACTTCCTCACTCAGATGAAATGAGCCTGTGCGTTAATAAACCAACAATTTGAGTTTGCGACCAGGTCAGGCACAAACCGGCCCGTACAGTCACAGAAGCAAGCTAGAAGCTTGAAATTTTGGAATTAAGTACAAAGGGGATTGTACTATCCAAGCAGCGATATCAAGGCGTTGATCAGCTTCGCGTTAACCGCGAAGCTTATCTGCGCCTCTGTTTTCGCCTAAGAACTTTGTTGGTTTTCTTATGCAGCGGCATTAATCTTCACCTTATTTATTTTCTAAATTTTCTAAACAATACTCATAACATACCTAGACATGACGTCACCAACGCCAAAAATAACGTAAACCGTAAGAATACTGACGTCGGAATCATTTCATAATGCACAAACGTATTTACACTCTTAACAGTTTATTCAGTTTATATGTAAATACCGTTTTTTTTTTTTTCTCTCTTTTAATTATTTCTCAGGAATAATATAAGCGTAAATGTCCTGGTTACGCTAGGTCATCTTCCCTCCAGAAATCATCAAAAAGTACCTTTCGTCATGATAGGTGTATTTTCTTGTGAAAAAACATACATGTATATATTAAATATCTTGTTGTAAATAAAATTATTGACGTACTTAATCAGTATTTAATATACTTAGTATTCAACTCCCGAAAACTGATGAAAGGGATACACTGTTTATAATCAATAAATGCAAAAACGCTGTGAGACGCACATCGGTACATGCAACTTTTTTTATATATCGACCAGATCCGACACAAACCAGCCTGTGCATTCAAAGACAGAGATCGCAAGGAATGTTGGTTTGGGATTCATTTATATCCATGGGAAAGACCGCTGATCAGTCGGGAAAATTTTAATTTGGCTTTAGTATAGACTAAAAAAGAGTAAGTTTTTGCGTTTCGCGGCTAAAATCATCAAATTTAGCCGTCACATGAGAAAACTAACAGTATTAGTTTCCGACCAGTCTGCATAGTCACACTAGCTGGCTACAAGCTTGGAATATCGGATTTAAGAAGAAGATTCATTGCACTATCAGTGTAGCGAAAACAAAGACGCTGATCAGCTGTGAAGTTACTGCACAGCTGATCTGCGCCTTTGTTTTCGCCTATGCATATTGTTGGTTTTAATATGCGGCGAGTCCAATAATACCAAATCTTTCAATTTCAAAGACGCATTTATTGAAAATTATCATAATCTGAATTATACCTTTTATGAAACTGTCAAAAGATGATTGACAGAAACAAAACCTTGTGTACAAAAAAGAGTACGATATTCGGCAGTGAATCGTTGGTATATTTTTTTACATCAGGAAAACACGTCCGTGTAATATATACCCTCTTAAACTCCACTTTTATATAGCAAAACTGGGGTATGCAGGGGTATACCTATTTTTCTTATTTTTGCTCCAAAACATAGATTGTGGGTACTCGTTAGAACCGTCTCGCTGAGGCGGTTCTTACGTGTACCCACAATCTATGTTTGGAGCAAAAATAACAAAATTATAAAAAAAATTTCGTCCGAAAATTTTCATTTTTACAACTTTAAAAAACCTCTGTATATAACATGGGCGTGTTTTCCTGATGAAATTATTGATAATTCATACACGGTATAAATAAACCCATTTTATCGTAGTTCACCGTCATTGATCTGTCATAAATAAATAAATAAATAAATAAATAAATAAATAAATAAATAAACTTTGAAATGCATCAGGAAAACATGTCCGTGAAATGTATACCCCCTGAAATCCAACCATTATATATAAAAACTGGGGTTTGAAGGGGTATACCTATTTTTCTTATTTTTGCTCCAAACCATAGATTCAGGGTACTCGTTAGAACCGCCTCAGCGAGGCGGTTCTAACGTGTACCCGCAATCTATGTTTTGAGCAAAAATGAGAAAAACATAAAAAAAATCTGATGAAAATATCTATTTTTTCAGCTCTCTATACTGCATGAGCAAGTTTTCGAAAAAATCACATTTATCTGCACAACATGCAGAACAGAAAACAAGTACAAAAATCTACTAAGAAAAAGACTGAAGACTGTCAAGAAGGGAGGCGACTAGCATGGAAAAGATACATTCCCAGAAAACTTTTCGAAAACTTGCAATACACAGAGATTGTTTAAGGTGGCGTCATACCTAGCCGATTTTGAAACACGATGGCCACACGAATATGAAATTTTCAATTTCGCGCGATTTTCTTCACGAATTTGGCAAAAAGCCAATATTGAGCCGACGCATACACGAAGCCTGCCGATTGCAACACGATGGGCACACGAATAGCTCACGACTATACCCGAAGGACTCGCGAAGATAGAGGAACTGGCAGTTTTGCATACGATGTTGTTGCGAATGATACACGAAGGCCTCACGATGGCTTCACGATGGCCTGACGACATCGTGTTAAGTGTTAAATGTATTCCCGATTGTGTCCCGAAGGCATCACGTGAATCAGGAATTTATTATCAGTTAAGATTCATTTTCTTATAAATGTTTAATATGTTTGGCCCCATTTAGATAATATTAGTCTTTGTATCGACAACCCTGTTGAAATAAAAATAATCGTTAGATCCTTTGGAAGCAGTAAAAATACAAAGCTAGAAGATGGGCCATATTGTACAATTTCGGGTAATGAACCTTCATCAGTGACCCTTTATAAAACTGGCGGCGAAAGCCAGACATTTTGCTGCAATTTCAAGAATTTACATCTGTTTAGTCTTAATCAAAGTCTCAAATTCCCAAAGGGGCCAAATAATCAAAATACTGTTAAGAAGATGATTCTTAACATATAAAAATTTGAAATACTTCATATATATTCACTGATCCCAAAGGACCAAAAGAAAAATATAATCTGCACTATGGATGATGTACGGGGAGACTTTTTAGGGCCGCCACACGGCACAACACCAGCTGCAGTAATAGCAAATAAAAACTAGAATTTGTTTTCTATGTGAAAACTGATGTCTCCCCCCTTTCTACGTGCATGTCCAAAATATGCAAGCAAGAGTTATAATTCTTGTGCATCACATATCCTGTCATTCTGTTTTATAAGTGTACCAAGTTTCATTGAAATATCTCTTAAGGTTTTCAAGTTATAGAGGGAGCACGAAAGTGTTTGGAAAATAATCAAAGGGAAATAACTCCAAAGATATGGAAGCAAGAGTAATGATTCTTGTGCATCATGCTTTATAAGTGTACCATGTTTCATTGAAAAATCTCTAATAGTTTTTTAGTTATAGAGCAGACACGAAATTGAATGAAAAATAATCAAAGGGAAATAACTCCAAAGATATGCAAGCAAGAGTTATGGTTCTTTAGCATGACACATCATCTCATCGTGCTTTATAAGTGTACCAAGTTTCATTTAAATATCTCTTATGGTTTTCAAGTTATAGAGTGGACATGAAATTGTATGGAAAAATAATCAAAGGGAAATAACTCCAAAGATATGAAAGGTAGAGTTATAATTCTTGTGCATGACACATTGTCTCATCATGCTTTATAAGTGTACCAAGTTTCACTGAAATTTCTCTTACAGTTTTCAAGTTATAGGGTGGACACGAAATTATATGGAAAATAATCAAAGGGAAATTACTCCAAAGATATGCAAGCAGGAGTTATGGTTCTTTAGCACGACACATAATCTCATCGTGCTTTATAAGTGTACCAAGTTTCATTGAAATAACTCTTACGATTTTCGAGTTATAAAGCGGACACGAAATTGTATGGAAAATAATCAAAGGGAAATAACTCATAAAATACTCAAGCCAGAGTTATGATTCTTGTGCATGACACATTGTCTGATCATGCTCAATAAGTGTACCAAGTTTTATTGAAAAATCTTAAAGGGTTTTCAAGTTATACAGCGGACATGAAATGGTATCGAAAACAATCAAAGGGAAATAACTCCAAAAATACTCAAGCCAGAGTTATGGTTCTTGTGCATGACACATCGTCTCGTCAGTGTCTACAAGTGTACCAAGTTTCATTGAAAAATCTTTAACGGTTTTCAAGTTATACAGCGGACACGAAATTGTATCGAAAATAATCAAAGGGAAATAACTCCAAAAATACTCAAGCCAGAGTTATAGTTCTTGTGCATGACACATCATCTCGTCGTGGTCTACAAGTGTACCAAGTTTCATTGAAAAATCTTTAACGGTTTTCAAGTTATACAGCGGACACGAAATTGTATCGAAAATAATCAAAGGGAAATAACTCCAAAAATACTCAAGCTAGAGTTATGTTTCTTGTGCATGACACATCGTCTCGTCGTGGTTTACAAGTGTACCAAGTTTCATTGAAAAATCTTTAACGGTTTCCAAGTTATTGAGCGGACACGATTTGTGACGGACAGACAGACAGACAGACAGACGGACGGACGGACGGACGGACGGACAGACGCACGGGGAAAAACAATATGTCTCCCGACCCTGTCGGGGGGAGACATAATAATCGTTAGATCCTTTGGAAGCAGTAAAAATACAAAGCTAGAAGATGGGCCATATTGTACAATTTCGGGTAATGAAAGTTGCAAAATTTCAGTAATTCTCTTTGGCTCCATGTTGCCATACCTAAAGCGTCACTGACGAGACTTTAACAGTCGAAACCGCGGCATGGTTCATCCCCTTTCTCATTAATGTGCTAGCTGCTCTGAAAAGGATCTCAAGTTTTAATCTTTATTTATGGGTTGGAGCCAAGGCTTGGAGTCTTGGAGTGGTCTTAGGCTGCCGTATTGGAGTGGATTCTTGAAGTGGAACCCTGGAGGGAATGTTGCGAGTGGCACAGGAACTACTATTTTTTTTTTTTTAATACAAAGAAACTTTCCGATATGGGTGTTAATTTCAATCATAGCCATTTCAATCATAGCCATACCATGATCAAACAGATTATCTAAGATAAGGATCTACCAAAATGTACATGAATGATGTGCTAAGACATTAACAGTCATCTCCAAAATAACGTTTTATCTGTTTTGTTTTGATATAGTTTTCTGCTCAACTCCGCAGTTCCACTGCAATCCATGTCTCCATAAAATACACGGTACCTACATATACTGTAGGCTAGTGGTTGAACGAGCCCCAGTCTCATTTGCGTGCAAACATGGTTTCTTTTGAGAAAGCATTTTTGTATGCTTTCGTTGTTGACGTCCATATAGTAATAAGTTAATTAATATCAGTAACTTTACAACACTGTTCAAGCTTCATGGTGACAGTTTTCTAGTACTTTAAATCCATCTTTCACATGAAGCTGGCACAAAACTGTTCTTGTTTAAACGCTCGTTTGTCGAACTCTGCAATGGGTTTGTCTGTTAGAAGAAAAACGGGCGCTGCTTTAAAGACAGAGTAATGAACAAGCCAAATACATGTACCTGTAATAGATGATGTTGCTCCTGCAGGAGTTTTTTTTTGTCATGCACCAGCTTGATGTATAGCAGCAGTGCTATCGGGATGTTTATCATGATTTATTTGTTTGTTCTTGATGAATCATTGACTAGTTAGACATTCACCACGAGGACCGAAGAACTAACTATTAAATGTTATGAACCACTGCAGAAGCTGAGGGTGAGGTTAGGCGCCTGTAAAACCGGGTTAAGCCCGCCAGTAACTTTGTGTTACTGATCGTTCCAAGGCGATACTTCTGTGGTAGTTCTTTTTGTTTTATGTCTTGGTGTTTAATTTGTTTTTGTGCTGTTGGCGCCTTATGTGTGTCTGCATAGTTTTAGTTAAGTTAAGGTAACTGAATGGCCACCTATTGGGAAAATAGCTGCTCATTCGGCTTACGATATGTTTCATGGTATAAGTACCTGGTTGTTAGTTTGGTTTTTTCCCACCTCGGGTTTTGGAGTAGGAATCTTTTTCTGATTGCGCCTTTTCCTGGTCTTTGCCTACTTGTACCTTCTTTTTCCTAATTTTTTTTTCATCGAAATACGCCATGATTTAAAAGTATTCCACTTGAGGCTTCTGAGAAAATGTTGTGTGGGTGCTAATTGTTTTTGTTTTGTATGTCCACGTTATCCGGGGAAGTATTATAACAGTTTTGGTTAATATCGTGTTTCCATCTTAGTGTCATCGTGTTGTAGATTTTTCAAATACGATGCTTATACGATGGCGTTGCGAAGGCCACCCGATGTCGTGTTGCCTTCGTAATACTATCGGGCAGCATCGTGTGTCCCTCGTAGTGCCATCGTGTAGCAAAACCTAGCCGATGGTGCCGATGACCACACGACACAAGTACGATGTAGTCCCGATGTGAGAAGATGGCCTCACGATGGCTTTACGATGGCCAAGATGTACTCGCGAACTCAACACGAAATTGAACCATCGTGTGTCCTTCCTGTATTTTTTTGGCATGTCAAAGATTTTGATGCCGCTCGCGATGGTAGTGCCGAAGGCTTATAAAATCTCCCGATGGACCGTGATACGATGGGTAACGATGCACTCACGAATAGCCCGATGTCTTCACGATCCCCGCCGAATTTGAAAATTTTCATAATCGTGTGTCCATCGCGTGTTAACATCGGCTAGGTATGACGCCTACATTACAGATGGAAAAATGAAATTTTCGTTGGAAAAATTTTGATATCTTAATATTTTTGCTCAAAACATTGATTGTGGGTACACGATACATCTAGAACCGCCTCGTCGAGTAGCTGCAATCTACGTCTTGGAACAAAAATACGAAAAAGGGTATACCCCTGAAAATTGAACCCCAGTTTTTTGCTATATAAAAGGTAAACTTTTCATGGACATGTTATCCTGATGACAAACAGCAAATGCCAACAACTGATGACATCAGTAAATATTGCGGCAACGCCACGAATATGCAAATCTACAAAACACTTGCCCATGCAATATAAAGAGATTTTTTTCATAGGAAAAATGTTGATATTTTTTACTATTTTTCCTAAAAACATTGATTGTGGATACATGTTAGAACCGCCTCGGCGCGGCCGTTCTAATGCGTAACCCACAATCTATGTTTTGGATCAAAAATAAGAAAACAATGTATACCCCGGTATACCCCATTTTTCCATATAAAAGTGGGATATGAGTTAACATGTTTGCGCGGTTGCCTCGGTCCTGCTAGTAACTTTGTTTGTGAAACCTTGTTAAAGAAAAGGGCATCATGCAATAAAGGGCATATGCAACAAATAAAAACACTGCAGGCATGCATGATACCCCGCCACGAGAAAAATATAGATTTATGACTTTGATTTGAAACTGTGTATCTAAATTCAGCCAATACCAAATACTGTGAAATGACACACTTCTTCACATTAATCAAGGGCCATGACTAACATAGGAAACTTAAGCAGATTTAAAATGCAGTTGTCTAAACACATACTGTATATTAATATTTCGCATGTTTCAGCGAATATGGCGAAATAGTTGTCTTTGCGCTACGAGTGCGCAACAACATTGCAATGTCCTTGCCCGGCGCAGGGTGTGTTGGTTATGCATGCATGGGTTATTTCATGAGTGGAAGATTTCACTTTATTTATAGGTGGCTCTCGAACTGAACTGTTTTGTACCAAATTTTATACAGAATAGAAGAGTCGTTCCTTCCGTAGAAGGGGCATTGCACGTAATTTACAGCCTGTTTACTAGCTAGAAAACAATAACTGCTAGTTTTTTTTTTTTTTTTTTTTTTTTTTTTTTTTTTTTTTTTTTTTTTTTTTTTCTTGGCGGCGGGTATTCTGTACGGGGTCGAGCTCATCCACAGTGTAAACTTCTGAAAGTGACCGAGCTATTATCTATAAGCAGTTCGTGTTATAAAGTCACTGCACACACTACAGCCTGTTTCTCTATGACCAATCTGTCTTTTATAGTCTTAACATTAAACCTGTGAACGCTTTTAAAAACCGCTGCAACTTTCTCATGTTCACTGTTCGCTTCAATAAAATGCACCAAAATGCAGCAAATTTGTTGTTTTGATTTGTTGCCGGAGCAAAGAACAGACTTCCATCAACCAAAGCACAAACATATTTTGTACAAAAATATAAAACCGACAAAATAGGAAACACAAGGATATCGTTCATCAATTTTTATAAAAATCATATTAAGTAATAACACAAATTATTTTATATAGTCTCACATACATATTAATCCTGGCAGGTAAATATCTTTTTTAACCAGGTGTCAAAACTCTTCTCCAGAAAATTTGCCATAAACCATGTTTGGGTCAAATGTTAAAGTCGTATTAAAATCTCTCGTCACGGTTTACAACGCGTACGATTGTTCCAGGTGTATGGTATCTTTTGAGTATACATGTACCTGAATGTTACCAGACACATAATCTCTCCACCTTTTATCTGTAGTTTGTTCAATAATGGGTTCTAAAGGTTTGGCAGCTCATGTCATTTGACATCATTTTCAACAACAATTGCAGGAGGACTGTTAGTTTAGCAGCAGAACTGTGTATGTTGAATTTTTCCTCTTGAGGACTCCCACATATGTACGTTTTTGAGGCGACTAAGTGAGAAAAGCGTTTGCACTTTCGTAAGTCTACATAATGCTTGAAATATCTGACTTTAAGTTAGACCCAATGTCACTGCGTATAGAAAGTTTCGAACCATACCTAGCTATTACCTCATTAATAATCACGAAAGCTGTTGTCAGCTACTGTGGATATTTCTGTCCACTTGCTGAAATTTTCTAAATAATTCAGCCGCCTCGTGAATATTTCTGTCCACTTGGTGCAAGCCGCCTCGTGGGAAAACCAACAATGTGGTTACGACCAGATCCGATACAAACCGGGCTGTACAGTCACAGAAGAAGGCTAGAAGCTTGAAATTTTAGATTTATAAAGTAGAGGAATTGTACTATCCGTGTAGCGAAAATAAAGGCGCTGATCAGCTTCGCAGTTACACTGCGAAGCTGATCTGCGCCTTTATTTTCGCCTATGCAGATTGTTGGGCTCATATGTTGTTCGAATTATTCTGACATCTTTTCTATATCATCAAGATCAAGTGATTATTGTTTCATACCGAGACCACAAGGTCGAATTATCAATTGTTCGTGGTAGGGATGACGTACTGCTTCACTTAGAAGACACGTAGACTGCGAAAACATAGATTGTGGGTACTCAGTAGAACCGCCTCGGTGATTATAACGTGTACAAACAATCTATGTTTTGAGCAAAAATAAGAGATATAACAAAACAAAAAAACATTCTGCTGATTTTTTTCAATTTTTACATCTTAAAAATTTCTGTATATTGCATGGGCGTGTTTACGTCCGGATTTTGATGACATAAGTAAGCACAAGGTCAAGTGCGACAATTGTTCTTGGCTCGTTCTGGGCCTACTTATTTTTCATCATAATTTGAATTTTAACTTGCGGACGTAAAACAAGTACAGCGATGAACATACAATTGCAGCAGGTAAACATATCCGTGAAATGTATACCCCCTCATACCCCACTTTTGTATAGTAAAACTGGGGTTTGCAGGGGTATACCTAATTTACTTATTTTTTTCAAGATAGTGGTATTTTGCATATTTCTTGTTATCAGAGTTTTTTTCGGTGCCATATTTTTCACTTGTATTGATCGCTTTGACATGTGTTCTCGCGTCACAGTATGGTCGACAAACCGCACATGGTGTTATGGGAGCATACGGAAGGCGTTTGTTTTTGATGACAGTTGTAAAAAAGGTCTAAAGTCGCCTCATTTTCTCATCGAGTTTGAAGTTAGAACTATGTCATATCAACTAATATGAAAAGGCGCTTAGTGACCTGCTTCGTCGATTTTGAGGGGTTTTTTTTAGCTATAATAAAGGAACGTGCGTTCGAATAATATGGCACAGAAAGGAATCTGATTACAAGGAATCATCCAGAATACTTACAACTACATGTATCTCGCAACTTTTGTAAAAAAATGTAGTCAATAACTGGTACTGTCTCAATAACTGATTCTACGGGGTACAGTGAATCTACAGGGTGCTGTCTTGAGCTTTGTTTGTCTACACATGACGTTATGCAATTTGAATACATAACCGCACATATCAAGGTTGATAAATTCTGTCAATTTTTAAAAACAAACAAAAGTGAGATTGAAACATTTATATCAATCGTCAGATTAAGCAGTCTCGCTTATGTAAAATAGAAAGGCAATTTTACTGAGTAATTTATGCGCTTGAAAACTGATTTTGTGATATTGTTATGTCCTATCTCTTCTAAGGCAGAGCGATGGCGTAGCGGTAGAGCATCGGACTCCAAATCCAGAGGTCCTGGGTCCGATCCCCACCGGCGGCACTATATTGTGTCCTAGAGCAAGACATACATGTAACTCCCCAAAATACTGGTTACATGTAAAACACTTGAAGCAGCGGCTCCTTCCAGACATGACGGAAAAATTGTAGACTAGTAGGTTAAACCTAAATACTAGGGATGTCAACCGGAGTCCGAACGTTCGAACTTCGGATCCCGTACCGAAGTTCGGATCCAAATTTTAGCATCCGGACGTTCGCTAAAACAGTCAATGTATCCAATATTTAGGTAAATTCCCATTAATTATAAGAAACAGGGTACTTAATACGATTTGCTAAACATGTAGTGTCAAAGGTCACTAAGGTGGAACAGATTAACGGGACAATACAGGTCAAGGGGAAGCGGCAATAAACAATGAAAGGATTAAAGATGATAATTGGCCTCTTTTGTTTCGTTTTGAAAACAATATGATTCACACTTATCAAGTTTTAAAAATAATTATTATACAGACCGTCGCCCAGCGAAACAAACATGTGTTTTAGGATTAAACAAAACAAGTATGCCTACTATGATCTTGATTTGACAAATCAAATAGGTGGATTCTTAAGCTGACCCGTTTTTATGCAAAGAAGAAACAAATTCAGAATACCATAAGATTTTCTACATGTATAATGTGACTAAATTGAACTTGTTTGCTGACGCGCCAGTTCGACAAAATGGGGACTTGGTAATTGTTCGTGGATTTTTGATTATGGCATAATTTAATTTTGCATTATAGAGTTAGTTTTGAGTAATGCTGCTTTAGCGTGATGTTTGTTACTTTTGTGAATGTAAATTAATTTTCCTAAATGGCATGGCGTTTCGTTTCTGTGTCACATCAACGAAAACAACGCCAAGCTTAGTAACTCTTGATTATGAATGTTCTTTCAAGGGAACACTCGATTAACATACATGTAAATGTCCATGTAATATTATGACCTGATCCGAAAAAAAAATGCGAACGTTCGAACCATCCGGATGTTTGTTTCCGAACGTCCGAACCTTAAATCTGACACCGAATGACATCCCTACTAAATACAAACAAAAAATATCACGACTAGCTTTTAACTAGAGCAAAACAGTTGTTGGGATAACTGAAGTATGACAGCGCTGAGAAGACGGAGTGGCTATTACCAGTCAACTGTCAGTGGCCAAAAGACGTGAAAATGGCTATTACCAGTGAACTATCAGTAGCCAAAAGAAACCCCCCCCCCCAAAAAAAAACAAAAAAAAAAACGATAAAATGGCTATCACAATGTACTAGTCAACTGTCAGCAGCCTCAAAACGTTAAATGGCTATTACTAGTCAACTATCAGTAGCCAAAAACTTTAAAATGGCTATTACCAGTCAACTGTCAGTAGCCAAAAAACGTTACAATAGCGTTTACCAGTCAACTGCGAATAGCCAAAAAACGTTAAAATGGCTATTACCAGTCAACAATCAGTAGCCAAAAAACTTTAAAATGGCTATTGTCAGTCAACTGTCAGTAGCCAAATCTTTAAAATGGCTATTGCAATGTACCAATCAACTGTCAACAGCCCAAAACGTTAAAATGGATAGTGGTTAAGAGCGCTCATTTTTCATTACCGCGCTTAATCATTCGATAATATCACCGCTGTGTCTGGTGTCGGTTGGAGACCCAGCGGGGCACATGCTGGACAAGCCGAGTTCTGCATGCGGTTGCGTCAGGTGATTTTTTGCACGGTATTTTCCCGTCTGATTAGACCGTCTCATACGAGCTGAACTAATGTTGCAAAGGACGTTAAACTGAATAAAATTGAAACAACACTTTCGGAACGGTGCATCCGGAAAAAAAACAGGGAAGGTTAAGACCAGTGATGACTTTATCGCCTTTTTAGCGTTGTTATTTAAATATGCCTTTGTTCAGTTGTTGTGAACAGATTGTTCGGCCCATGTCTTTGTTCAGTTGTTTTGAACAGATTGTTCGGCCCATCCAGAAAGGTGAGCAAACCTACACAGTAGGTGATGATCGGAAAATTGTCAACAAATAAGACTTACTGGTCACTGCTCTTAAAGGATCGCAGTTTAACTTTTGTTTACAGTGCATTCATTCATAAATCTGTTAACTCATTTAATCCCAGCGTCCTATTATGAGACGTAGTCAAACAGCATAGCCCCAAATGTGACAACGCAGTAAGCGGCTTCCCATCTGGGGGCTATTCTGTTCGCTTAGAGGAATTCCATAAAAAATAATACTATTGTGCAATCGATCATGATTCCCCTAAAATAAAAGTGGACATACAAATGATAATGATGGGAAAATCCATTTGTTGAAAATAAACTTTTATTAGTGGGATAAGTGTTGTATTAAGCGTTTTAATCCGACAGTCTTCCTTTTAGTCTTTCATTCAGTTAAGTCAGGTTTTTCAATGAATAATTTCCTGTATTCCGAGAACAGTTGTCAAACAATAATGCCGATTCAGTTTACATATCATACGAGAAATGAAACAATAGTTTTCTTTTTTCATCGATATCAACGAAGGATCCGAGCTGCGAGCCTCAGCAGAATATATTGTAACAAGGGACACAATTCGCCGCTCTCCGTGCGCAAAAGTTTTAATAATATATAAGTTTAATCTTGTTTGTTTGTTTGATGTGTTGCTTTACGACCCATTCAACAGCTATGCTCATGTCGGGATATTGCCTTCATGTTATGAGACATCTGCACAGCATCATATACCCAACATGGGGATATCATGACATCTGAAATGTGCCATAAAGTAAACAATTATAACGAGCAAGCCCCAAGTGGCAAATTGAAAAAAGAGCAAAACTCTGTGGTCGAAAGCACGTGAATTTGCTACTGCAAATGGGCGACAAATATCGTCCCGTGTAAATTTTAGGACGATTTATGACGACCTACCTAAAATCTAACTTTAAGACATATGCAACCATTTGAAGAAGTTGACCGCCCTGAGACCCGCGTATGGGCTGGTGTATGACGTCATCAAAATGGCGACCAGCATTTATAACAACGATTTTTATACTGTGTTAGCCAAATGCATGTCGGTTTTTTTTGTTATTTGGTTAACTTGTAAAGTAACAGTTGTACGATTAAATTCAAGATTCATATTAAAAAGGCATGTCAGCAACGGTCATTACAATGATCACAGACTAAAACAATTGGCCACGATGTGTTGCAAATAAAACATAATATTTTTTTTTTTTTTTTTTTTTTTTTTTTTTTTTGAAAATAAAATACATATTGTAAGTTTATTTGCAACATTCCCAACTTCCTTAGTACTTTGTGACATGGTGCTTATTGCATGAATGTTTTTTTTTTTTTTTTTTTTTTAAGTTCTTAGTAATAAGCGATGAACTCATTCAACGTTTTCGAATTTAAAAACTGCCCATAAACCCATCATATACATGGCGCACCATGAGGCATAAAAGAACAACACGTGTAATGAGATCATATTGAATTAATAAGCCATCTCCAAATCTGTATTTAAACTTACACAATGTGGTTGTGAATGAGGATTTTAGGCTTGTTACCAAAGTTCATTTTAAGTAATATACTCTGTTATTATAGTTTTTTCGTCTGATTGCACTATTTCCTGATCATTGCCTACTTGTACCTTTTTCATCACTTTGACCCAGAGTCGAAAATGCAAAGCATGCAATGGAAGCACCCTGGCTCACCCCCTCCCAAAAAGTATAAGAGAGTTTCTTCGGCAGAGAAGGTGATGGCCTCAGTCTTTTGGGATAGTCAAGGGGTAATCATGATTAATTATCTTGAACAAGGTCGCACGATAAATGGTGCACATTATGCAGCAGAATTGAGGCGCTTGCGCCAGAAAATTGCAAGAAAGAGGAGAGGAAAATTGACTCGAGGTGTTCTGCTCTTGCAGGACAATGCGCCTGCTCACACGTCGCAAGTTGCCATGGCTGCTGCGACAGAATGCGGATTCGAAGTCCTTCCTCAACCCCCATATTCTCCTGATATGGCCCCTTCTGACTTCTATATGCTCCTAAATCGTGGAACACAGCTTGGAAGCAATGAAAGCGTCATAGCGGCAGTGAACGAGTATATGGAGGACCAGGAAAAGGACTTCAATTTGGAAAGGATAAGCAAGCTCGAACAGAGATGGACTAAGTGCATTGCCTTGAAGGGGGATTATATTGAAAGTAATCACCAGATTTTCATTCCCTGGTAATCACAAGCAGTTGAGGCTTAGAACTTTCTGATCACACCTCGTATGTCATAAAATGATATAACATGCATGTAAATGTACTCTAATAGTTTAAATGCCTTGTCTGTTGTAAGCTATAATATTGTAGTCTCAGGTGGATAAATTATATCATGCCTCATGTTATAGCTTGTAAGTTTCTGAATGACCATCTGAATGGTGGTAAACCGATCAGAAGGTCTGAATCTGCGAAGGGAAGTGGTTCAAGTCAACCCATCCATTCATTCAAGCCTGCGTTGTTTACTTTTGTAATTATATTTTGGGTGTCATGACATCCTAATACTGGGTAGAAGTCTCTCAAAAAAGGAAAAAAGCGTCTCGACAGCTCAGTGTTGACTGGGACGCTATGCTAAATAAAAAAAAATAAATAAGAATAAAAAAATTAATAATAATTATAAATATATCGACCGAGTAATAGATGGATGGTTTTGTTCGTGTTATTGCTATTCCCGTTAAAGGAGTATTTCGTTTTCGTAAGATGAAAAAACTTAGAATACTCTTTTTAGAATACACTTTTTGTCTTCATTGTCATGTTTGACGTCATTAATCATTGACGGGTCTACAATGTTTGTCCGTGTCCATAATGTGCGTCCGTGTCATGCAGTAAGGCTCACAAAATGAGCTTATAGTATTGCATAAATCGCATAGGTATCCGAACTCAGTTACATATATCTTGACTCGGATCCAATTCGTTTCCGAGATCTTGATAAATTTGATGAAATTAATTCTCCACAAGCAATTTATGCACTTAAATTTGAGCCGCGACGCGAGAAAACCGTTTTTCGGAGTTCCAAACAGGTCCGACACAAACCGGCCTGTACAGTCTCAGAAACAGGATAGAAGCTTGCAAATTCGTATTTAGGAGGAAGAGAGAATGTGATATCCACGGCGCTGATCTGTGCCTTTGATTTCGCATAGGCGAAAATCCGGGTTTCTCATGACGAGGCTCATCTCAACATGGGCATTAGATCGGATCGCTGGTATTGCTAGTAAAACAATAAATTGGGCTGCGGTTTTACAATCCATAACAATAACAATCGTGGAAACGGATTAAAAAAGTCGCAAGACTTCCTTCCGAATCCTTATTGTATAACTGTTATTGTCATTATGTATCATTGCCTGTAATGTATATTGTATATATCTATACAATTGAAATAAAGTTTAAACAATCGTGACCATGACAAGTGGCAGAAATTATCAATCAGGATGCATTTGCTCAACATCACAATATGTTATTGTTCTTATCGAACCACATTCATGCTAATTTCCGTTGTTCTCGCTAAACACTTCAAACCAAACTATATAGTTGACAGGCATACTATATTCTTCTAGCATTGCTCATTGGATACTATGTGAGCCGCTAAGATGACAGGCATACTACATTTTTCTTACATTGTTTGTGTGGTTATTGCTATGGAATACGCGCTCATCGAAGACTATTCGAGCCGCTCAGTACCATTCGAAAGCAACAAAGACACACAACAGAGCAAGGTAAGACTAGTAAACAATTTAGGAAAATAAAAATGTACTAAGCGTAAACGATTCCTTCCGATCTATGCGTTAAGCACATGTTTTGTATCTGTAAAAATATAGTTGAACCGAGAAAACAAACAAAATAAAATTCTAAATAAAATACAAACGTGTCTGAAGATCTTATCGACAAATTTTACAAAATGATAATAGGGTTCTGTACAATGTTTCTAGATCAGGTAAGATATCCTGCATGCCGTCAGTGTTGTTCCGTCGTTCCTCTCCAGGACAGCTTGTTTTGTGTAGACCCTTTTTGCTCTCCGGTTGAGCTTCAATTATAGGCGTGCTCTTACGTTAATCACCCGGCCGTCCATATTTTTCCTGCAATCCTTGGCAAACCTTCTTTTATATCCTACTGGGGGACGAAATTGAGACGTCCGTCTATGTTAACTAACACCGGTGGATATATTTCAACAACAAGGAGACTGGGAGAGTAATTGGGGCTGTGAATGGACCAATATTCCTGTAAACTCTCACCTGATCTGGACAGTTTTACTTGTAGGGGAGCTAATGGCCCCTGCCCTGGAGTGTGGCCTGTATGGACCTTAGGTGCATGGTCGTCAGGATTGATAAAGAGTGTTACTTAATATTGCTACACACACAATAGAAACGCTGTAAGGTCAATAATTTAAGAGAAGTGTACGCTTTTCCCGATATCAGTGTATTGGAGCTAATGTCTCCTGGAGTGGGACCATTTTCAACCCATCATTTTTGGGATCTATGTAAAGTTCCATACAACATGGCTGCAAATAATAAGCCTATGGCAGATAATAAGGCCCTCTATGGACCCTAGAGGCATGGTTGGCAGGTTTTATAAGGAAGATCACTTGAATTGCTACCTACAAAATATAAAAAAATGCTAGGACATTGGTTCTGAGAAGAAAATATTTGTGTATTTTTCACTGTGTTAGTATATGAAAGCTAATAACCCACAGGGTGAGGCCATTTTTGATCCCAGGGGCATAATTGGCAGGATTTATGTAGAGCAGCACATATAATTTCAGAGAAGATTATTTCATGTTCACTGGGGCATGGTTGGCTCGATTTGTAAAGGGGACTACTGGGCATTGCTATATACACAATGAATACGGGAAAAGTCAGACAAAATTTGCATTTACCATTAACGCCGATGTTTTTTTTTTTTTTTTTTTTTTTTTTTTTTTTTTTTTTTTTTTTTTTTATGGCGGGGGATAAGACATTGGTTGCTTGATTGCAATGATATATAGGCACAGAAAACTGTAGCATAAATATTCCGCTGCAAACGTATCAGACAAACAACCTGAGATAACGGCGAGACCGACATGGCTAAGATATTTCAGTACAGACCTTGGTTTAGGAGCCAATCTAAGATACATGGTTTATTTTTGAAGTTTGTTCCACCCCCTAGAAAGAAAAAAATAGTTACTATCAGTAATCGGGGGCATGTCTCAGGATCTTAGAAAACCATGTTCAAGTTACTAAGTTCTCTGTGGTCATAAGTCTGTAAACGGTGTGTAATCCACGTAACCCACAAACCTTGAATTCCCATGAAGTGAAAACACATGATAATAGTTTTGTTTGTAAAAGTCAAGAAAAAAAAAAACACAACTCTTGTCATATTTCATCGGAGACTTAAGAACTTACTGCTTCAAAACCAGATTATAAAGTTTTGTTGTTCCAAGTTGTTACATATGTTACATGTTTACCATTTGGCAACTGAAATAAGCATTTCTATATTACTACTATTGTGTTTATTCTTTATTATAGATATGTGATTGTACAGATGCATATGTAGATGAATAAAAAAGGTATATTGTTCACATGTACAAACACGCAACAGTTTCTTAAGCTAGCTTAAGAATAGGTACGCAGTGTAAAAAAGTAACGTAACATGTCTGACTATCCACTTCAAACCTGGGTTTTTTTTATTATATTCAAGCATATGAACTTGAAACACTAATTATAAATGATGTAAAATTGATAAGTTTTAAAACATTAATCGCATAATGCTTTACGATACTTTATTTTAATCCACGCGGTATCATACTTTACATGTCTATCGTGAAAAAATGACCACAGAAAATTTAGTAAAACATGGTTTTCTTAGTACCCCAAATGTAGGCCTGACGCATGGTAGCAATAAAACTTTTCTTCCTGGGGGTGGAACAGGACAATTCTTTTTCGGTTTGGCTCCTAGACCACATACCTATAGCAGATGTTTGTGTCTTGAATGTTTAGAAAATTATGATAGCTTCGTGCCATGCGAGAACATAATACATTAATAACTTTGGACTTTTAAGATGTTCTATGAATTTCATTTTTACTTTTGTCATAACACTGTGTACTCCATTTTGCGACACATCTGTTTTACCGACAGTAAATATTCTGAAAATACATTCGTAAATGCGCAATTCTATATTCAACAAACAATTTGTACGTAGGAATAGTTAAACTTTCGAACAAACGAATGCTGTGACATGTATAATGTTTCCAGGCTAATCGGTTGTTACAGCAATTCCAATTGTTTTGTGTTGAAAAATAAAACAAAACTCTTCTTCTCTGAAGCCAAAATGCTTTCAGATTTCATATTTTGTATTGGCAAGTTCCTCGCATAAAACCTGCAATCAAACCCTAGGACAGTCGACGCATGTACAGAACATTATTTTGTGAAGTGTGACGAAACGTAAAATGTGACAAAACGAAAGCAGCATGCAGGCCAAACTAGGCAAACTTACCGTCTATGATAGTCACTCCCAGTCTCCTAATTGAAACCATCTGTATTTTATTGTATTTTTATTCAGAAACTGTTTGAAATGTCTTTATATGCACATTATTTCCTTGTTTTCGTGTTGAATATCACAAATTTCATGGGGGCCGCCATCTGTCAATCAGATGGAAGCAAGCACTTGACTCAATGAATTGATAATGGACAGAACCAGACGGAACAAGACATCTTTTTCAAAGATTTAATTCTTTAAAATATGGAAATGCAAGAAGCATTTAGCAGAATGACATGCAAGCGAATCATTTATTTTCTTGTTGATTTAAGGTCAGGAAACCTATAATTACCATACAAATCAGATTACGAGTTCATCCTGTTCCCCTTGATGAGTGAAAATTGTCGTCTTACTGTCCAGTTATTCAGACAGTTGTCAACTGGGGGTTTCGTGGCCAGAACTGAAGGCAAAGTTAGGTTTCTATGGGATCATTGCGATACCTGGGGACCAAAGCATCGCTTAAGTTCATAGTGCTGAGCACACCTGAGACCTACACGGTTTAAAGACAATTGCGGTACTTGGAACTGGCTGGTCTCAGACAAGCTCTTGTGAAGCTCCAGAGACATATTGGCTATAGAGAGATAATCATATAGACGTTAAGACTATATGATTGCCTTGCAACTAAGAGTTGCAATCCATAGGGTTGCGAGAAAGTTTGAGAGCTGGATAGTCTTCGAGAAGCAATTTGTCTGAGGGATTTCAGACCATCTCAGTTGAGAACATCTTGAACTTGTATATATTTTCTGGAAATTTTTTCTGTGATTCTTCCATTGCTCAATGAAACCCTAATCAGGAGTCTAGATTTTATTGTAAAATAGTTTATGCATAATCATTCAACAATCATTTTTTTAATTCAAATCGTGCTTTTTATTTGTTAAATTTAAGGAGACGACCGCTCGGAATTTTACCAAAACGTTACAGTTAGTTAGTTTGTTTGTTTAGAAGTTTAACGTCCCAACCAACAATTTTTAGTCATGTCGAGACGGAGCCAGCGCTTCCTGGATATTTTCTAGGACTCTGGGGAGTTGATTTGCTTTGCTCAAGAACACAACACGGTGACGAAAGAGGGGATCGAACCCTGGACCTCTATCGTAGTCCGAGACTCAACGCCACCGCGCGCCCCTTTAGAGAATACAATGATAAACTAAAACAAACTGCATTACGAACAAAAATATATATTGCAAGAGTGGTCCAATAAGTCAATGATAATCTCCATACAGTTTAAGCTGGTACACATGTTCAAATTTGCATCATGAAATAACTTCTTTAGTCCCTGGTACCATTTTAGCTCATCTGGGCCGAAGGCTCACGGGTGAGCTTATAGGATAGGCAGGCATCCGGCGTCCGTCCGTCGTCGTCCGTCCGTCCGTCCGTCGTCCACCATTTTCAAAGATCCAAATCCAAATTTTATATGAAGCGTCTATAGAATGGGGTAACCAATGCGTATATAAGAAATCCAGGTCACATGACCAGGATGGCTGCCATGCACATATATGGTAAAAACCCTTCCAAATCTTCTTCTCCAGTACCGATGGACCGATTTTAACGAAACTTAGCATGAAGCATATATATAAATCATGACCCTGTGATGACCTTGACCTATTTTACGACAGAGTCAACATAGGTCGCCAATGCATTTGAATGGGGAAAACTTTTAAAATGTCATTTGAAGTGAAAGTCTTGCAGGAAATGGACAGAAGGACTGAATATTTATGATTTTGAAAAAATGGGACCCCGAGGGCTCATATGCCTCCACCCCGGGGCAATATACATGTATATTACCATAAAATTCAAAACGTCTTCTCCTCTGAAACCACATGGCAAATCAAAGCCAAATTTTATGTGAAACATCGATAGGATCAGGTAACCAATGCATATATAAATAGTTCAGGTCATATGACCAAGATGACCGCCATGCCCATATATGGTAAAAACCCTTCAAAATTTTTTTCTCCTGAACCGGTGGATCGATTTCAACGAAACTTGGCATGGATCATCGATAGCTAAAGTACTACAAAGTGTATATAAATCATGACCCTGTGATGATCTAAACTTATTTTACGACAAGGTCAACATAGGTCGCTTATGCATTTGAATGGGGGAAACTGTTAAAATGACATTTAAAGGGAAAGTCTTGTAGGAAATTGGTAGTAGGACTGAATACCAATGATTCTGAACAAAATTGGACCCCATGGGCTCATCTTACCCCACCCCGGGGCATTATACATGTATATAAGCATAATATTCAAACATTATCTCCTCTGAAACCGCTTGGCCAATCAAAGCCAAATTTTATTGAAGCATCTATAGAATGGGGGAATCAATGTATATATAAATAATCTAGTTCACATGTCCAAGATAGCCGCCATGCCCATATATGGTGAAAACCCCTCAAAAATCTTCTTCTACGAAACCGGTGGACCAATTTCAACGAAACTTGGCATGAAGCATCAATGGCTAAAGTACTACACAATGTATACTAGTATATAAATCTTGACCCTGTGACGCCCTTGACCTATTTTACGACAAGGTCAACATAGGTCGCCAATGCATTGGAATGGGGAAAACTTTTAAAAAGTCATTTGAGGTGAAAATCTTGCAGGAAATGGGTAGTAGGACTGAATATTAATGATTCTGAAAGAAAAAAAAATGGACCCAAGGGCTCATATGCCCCCACCCCGGGCCAATATACATGTATATTACCATAATATTCAAACATCTTCTCCTCTGAAACCACTAGGCCAATTAAAGCCAAATTTTATGTGGAGCATCTATAGGACGGGGGAACCAATGTGTATATTAATAATCTAGGTCACATGACCAAGATGGCCTCCTTGCCCATATATAGTAAAAAACATTCAAAAATCTTCTTCTCTGGAACCGGTGGACCGATTTCAACAAAACTTGGCGTGAGGCATGGATGGCTAAAGTACTACAATGTATATATAAATCTTGACTCTGTGATGAACTTGACTCAGTTTATGGCAAGGTCAACATGGGTTGCCCATGCATTTGAATAAGAAAAACTGTTAATATGGCATTTGAAGGTAAAGCCAGCAGGAAATTGGCAAGTTAAATACCATAATATTCAAACATGTTTATTGGTATATGCAGCAGATCTCAGGTGAGCGTTTACAGGACCATTGGTCCTCTGGTTTAAAACTCCTCCGGATCCCTATACCAGCGTTTTACAATTTGACCTTACGGAATTGATCCACTTGAGCTAAAATGTCAAGAAGGCATGCATGATGCATCTCAATTATTGCCACTGTGCAAGCATAAGATAGTGATATTTGATATCCGCTTTTCTAATAAACAATTCAAAACAACAGGAAACGCGTAAAGGATATGTCGAACGTCTTGTGACAATGTAAAGTGGCCAAAGTACATTAATTATACATACAAGCCTAATATGTTTATAACTTCTAAACTGCGACATTTCAGAGTTATGCAGCTACACAGACATGGGTCCAGCCAAAGGGCGACAAGTCAGAGATATGCAGCTTAACATACATAGGTCCAGCCAAACGGCGACAAGTCAGAGATATGCAGCTACACAGACATAGGTCCAGCCAAACGGCGACAAATCAGAGATAGGCAGCTACACATACATGGGTCCAGCCAAACGCCGACAAGTCAGAGATAGGCAGCTACACAGACATGGGTCGTCCAACCAAACGGCGACAAGTCAGGGATAGGCAGCTACACAGACATAGGTCCAGCCAAACGGTGACAAGTCAGAGATATGCAGCTACACAGACTAAGGTCCAGCCAAACGGTGACAAGTCAGAGATATGTAGCTACACAGACATGGGTCCAGCCAAACGGCGACAAGTCAGAGATAGGCAGCTACACAGACATGGGTCCAGCCAAACGGCGACAAGTCAGAGATATGTAGCTACACAGACATGGGTCCAGCCAAACGGTGACAAGTCAGAGATATGTAGCTACACAGACATGGGTCCAGCCAAACGGTGACAAGTCAGAGATATGTAGCTACACAGACATGGGTCCAGCCAAACGGCGACAAGTCAGAGATATGCAGCTACACAGACATGGGTCCAAACAAACGGTGACAAGTCAGAGATAGGCAGCTACACATACATGGGTCCAGCCAAACGGTGACAAGTCAGAGATATGCAGCTACACAGACATGGGTCCAGCCAAACGGCGACAAGTCAGAGATAGGCAGCTACACAGACATGGGTCCAGCCAAACGGCGACAAGTCAGAGATGGGCAGCTACACAGACATAGGTCCAGCCAAACGGCGACAAGTCAGAGATATGCAGCTACATAGACATGGGTCCAACCAAACGGCGACAGGCCAGAGATAGGCAGCTACACATACATAGGTCCAGCCAAACGGCGACAAGTTATAGATAGGCAGCTACACAGACATAGGTCCAGCCAAACGGCGACAAGTCAGAGATATGCAGCTACACCATCATGGGTCCAGCCAAACGGCGACAAGTCAGAGATGGGCAGCTACACATACATAGGTCCAGCCAAACGGTGACAAGTCAGAGATAGGCAGCTACACAGACATATAGTTCAACCAAACGGCTACAAGTCAGAGATATGTAGCTACACATACATGGGTCCAGCCAAACGGCGACAAGTCAGAGATATGTAGCTACACATACATGGGTCCAGCCAAACGGCGACAAGTCAGAGATATGCAGCTACACAGACAAAGGTCCAGCCAAACGGCGACAAGTCAGAGATATGCAGCTACACAGACATAGGTCCAGCCAAACGGCAAGTCAGAGATAGATAGCTACACAGACATGGGTCCGGCCAAATGGAAAGTCTGATGATTCTATATGTCTTTACGTCGTTAAGTTAGGATGTTAACCCATTTAAGGATGATGTCCTTATTGCTGAACATAGGCTTTCAGGTACTACATTGCTTGTATTGTAACACGATATCAAATTTCAAATAGGTGTCCTCTTTGAAATCTGTTTCCAATTTAACAATTTAAGTATTGTAATGAATCCAAGTTAATGAATTTCGGATTTTTGTATACAATCTGTTTCAGCGTGGTAAAATTAAACATCTTATGTAGTCCTGGTAGTCGTTTTTTTTACATCACCGGGACCTCGAACTGCGTTAGTTTTGGCCATAACAAATGATCAATTTATCGGCATTTTAGGCCATTTTTTTACGATTTACAAGACAGCGTCACCACGTGTTATTATTTGGCTGCATGTGTTTCTTTTAAAAAGCATCTTAATAATATTGAATGATACTCTCGGTTGATTTAATGTCACATGAATATGCTTTTCGCTCTGACATAAAGATCAATATGTCAACACGATTCATTGCCGAAAAACTGGAAGTTCAAAGCAATGTTGCATACCTTTGTTCTCAGCAGTGACTCTTGCAATGAACAGCTGCAATAATGTTAGTTTTAGAAAACCATAGCACCCGAGTAAAAATCAAACGATGACTTTTTCAAATGATTTCATGTTATTGGAATTTAGAAGAAATGGCACTTTCTTGCACAACGTAGCGATCTTTTGCACCTTGTAACAATGCTGCTGCTTTTAAATTGCCATTTTTGCAAAATAACAATTTCATATTTTTGCAAACCTGAAAATCGAATAAAACTTGCGCAAAAATTCTTGTGGTTGTTTAATAGGAAAAGCTGAAGACTTTTACCCATTACATTACTTTGTTAAATGTTAAACCAATATTGTTATCGGCCTGTGCAGTCTGGTAGTCTGGTCGGTGTCCTTATACTTTGTACTTTTAGTATGACAAGTCATAACTTTATTAAAGAAGGTTTGTACTTGAAATTTTAGTCATCGTGTCTTGCTTACAAATCAGTCAGAAATGTATTTGAGGTCGCTCCACGCACTGTACAGTTTGAATGGGCCAAACAGGAGTTATAATATATTCTCATTATTGTCAATTGTAATAACAGATGTACGCCCACTTTACGCAAAAGTCTACATTTAGTCGCTGAACATGTAAGTGTAGGTATAGATTTTGGTGATAATTACTATTCATAACATCATGATATTTTGTCGTACTTGTATGTGGTGTCCGTCAAAACGACTTGATTTAAACGGAAATCATGAAACATACATCGGTTTAAGTGTTTCTATGTTTATGTTTGCGAATATCATTTTTATCACGGATACATTTTATCACGTGATATACATCATATCCTCAAAGGAAGTCAGTCACTTAAACACGCCCAACAACTACTTTGGCCTGCTACTTGTGTTAGCTGTTCCTCCTGCTTAATTTGCAAAGGCAAATTCTTGCTAAAATTGATAAGAAACTGCGTCAGTTGAACATTTCAACATAGTTACTGGTCCTTTTTGCAGGACGTCTTTTTCATATTTATCCAATAAATGGCAAAAATTGTGCTTTGATTAATAGCGTTGTCTAACAGAGGCTTTTGTCCGTGAAAAATAAACCGACAACTTCTCCCCTAAATTCAGCGGCAGTGTTCAATAATTTTAGAATTCATTTCTTACCTCCCTTGGTGACAACACTTGGTGTATGTACTCTAACAAAACTACACATAATATTTATTTCTTGTCAGTGTTAGGTACCATTTACAGCTTTATTACTGGAACTTGTAATCACAAACTATCTAAACGTGTCGGATCTACATCGCATTGAATAGTCCAAATTTGTCCTTACATGTACGTATTTTCACTGAATAGACTTTTGCCTCTGGGCAAACATATTAGCTATATATAGCTAAATACGATCATCAGATAATGATTTGGTGTTTGCTTTAGCACCTTACTTTTCCTGATTGTTACACAAAATATGATCTAACGGAGATCTAGAAGTGCAGGTTAACCTAGTAGGCTCTTTAATGATTTGTTTCAGACCAAAATATTTAAAAAGTGCTGAATTCTTTTTTTTGAAAGCAAATATCGAAATTTCCTAAATATTATTAGCTCACCTGAGCCGTTAGGCTCACAAGGTGAGCTTATAGTATACCTATGCTCCGAAGTCAGTCGTGGTCGTCGTCGTTGTTCACACTTTTCAATCATCCTCTTCTCTGAAACCGCTTGGCCAATCAAATCCAAATTTCATGTGGAGCAGCGTCCTTAGGAAGGGGGAACGAAAGTTTATTTAAATGGTCCAGGTCACATGACCAAGATGGCCGCCAGTGATATAAATAGCAAAAATCTTCTTATCCAGAACCAGAAAGCCTAATGATTTTGAAACTTGGCATGAAGCATCAGGCAATGGAGCTCTACAAAGTTTATATAAATCATGACCCTGGGATGACCTTGACCTATCTTACGGCAAGGTCAACTTAGGGTGCCCATGCATTTGAATGTGAAAAAAATAATAGGAAAATGTCATATAATGACAGAAAAGTTGCTAGGAATGAGCAAATGGACAGAAAATATATGTGTATGAAAATAGTTTGGGCCAAGGGGGTTGTCTGCCCCTGCCCCGGGGCTATATACATGTACGTATATGACCAAAATATTCAAACATTTTCTTGTCTGAAACCGCTTAGCCAATCAAAGCCAAACTTTATATGGAACATCCTTAGGAAGAGGGAATGGACGTTTATATAAATGGTCAAGGTCGCATGACCAAGATGGCCGCCATGACTATAAATAGCAAAAACCTTTAAAAATATTCTATTTCAGAACCAGAAGGCCTATGATTTTGAAACTTGGTAAGAAGCATCTGGGGATAGATCTCTACAAAATTTATATAAATCATGACCCTGGGATGACCTTGACCTATCTTACGGCAAGGTCAACTTAGGTCGCCATGCATTTGAATGGGGAAAAATAGCAAATGTCATTTAATGGCAGAAAACTTGCTAGGAATGAGCCAGTGGACAGAAGATTTATGCTGATGATAATATTTTAGACCCAGGGGATTGTCTGCCCTTTCCCCGGGGCTATATTCATGTATATGATCAGAATATTCAAATATCTTCTTCTCTTAAACCGCTTGGCCGATCAAAGCCAAACTTTATGTGGAGCATCCTCAGGAAGAGTGTATGAAAGTTTGCATAAATAGTCATGGTCACATGACCAAGATGGCCACCATGGTTATAAATTACAAAAATCTTAAAAATCTTCTTCTTCAGAATCAGGAGGCCTATGATTTTGAAACTTGGCATGAAGCGTCAAGGAATGGAGGTCTACAAAATTTATATATATAAATCATTACCCTAAGATGACCATAACCTATTTTACAGCAAGGTCAACTTAGGTTGCCCATGCATCTGAATGGGGAAAATGTTAAAATGTCATTTGAAGGGCAAAACTTGCAGTAAATTGGCAAATGGACTGAATTTTCATGATTTAAAAACATTGACTCCAGGGGTTATTCTGACCCTGCCCTGGGGTTATATACTCGTACATGCATATTACCAATGTGGTCAAACAAGTTTATTTGTATATATTTCAGGTCTCAGGTGAGCGTTTATAGGACCATTGGTCCTCTTGTTATATCAAATTCACAAGTTGTTTTCAATTTCATCTACAATGTTTTTTTTTTCTGTTTTGGCGATCGATGACATGTCCCAATAAGAATTGGTTTTAGGTGAATTAAGTTCGGTGGTAGAAAAAACAACAGCTCCTTAATAGGAAATGTTTGATACGAAAGTACAACTAAAATGAAAAAAAAAATCCAGTAAAATATTAAAAAATTAAATTATTGAAGTACGATTTCCAAACCAATATACAGGGTGTTAAGAAAGTTCGAAGACATCATTCAAGAGGACACTGGGTGTTGAATGAAGCATTTAGATATTATTATATACTGTTATTTTAATCTTGAAAAAATGTCACACAAGATATTATGGACAAACCTTTGCTTTATAGCAAATGGATAAGAAAAATACATTTGGAAATAAGCGACCCCTCTTCTGAATTGAGTGTCATAAAAGGCAAAATGTGAGTTTAACCAGTGCTTGTCCAAGAAACTGTTTAAATTCCCAATACCAGTGGATTTATATTGAACACATTGATTACAAATATTGTCAAGAATATTTTAAACTAATTTGAGTCATCATTTCTTGTTGTCTTGTAAACTTTAAAGAATTGTTCAGCAAAGTCTTAGGGTACCCCCATTCTTGAAATAGGCCACAAATAGTAGGGGGTATAGGTAATTATTTTATGTATATTTGAAACTGCGTGGTTATTGGCTTTTCATTTTCTAATATAATGCTATAAGATATGTTGTGGCATAACGGAAACTCTTTTTTGATGATGCCCCTTCCTTATTTTTGAATAAAACTTAATGAAACACAAGTTATACCTTAGCCTGTCCCTCACTTTAGTCAACATGAAATTTTGCGTTAAAAATGTCATTATTTTGAATATAACATAAACATACAGTTTATTCAGATTTGCGTGTTAATATTTGATGCAGGGGTGTGTGTTTTGTGGTTTACGGTGACCATGCCGGTAAAAAGGTTATATTGTTAATAAAAAATTCTCAATTTTTCGCCATTTTACCCTATTTTTGCAACTTTTTGGGGTCAGCCTTAATGTATGATAAATTTTAACCAGATAATCTAGAAATAAACATTTTTAACAATTCTGCCCACTATCCAGACATTTAATACATAATATGAAATATTTTATGTAAGTAATTTGCTTCATTTTTTTGTTTCCATTAAGACTTGATTACCCCTACCCCCTATCAAAACACCCACAGTTTTTCTGATCAAAAGTCATGTTTTTCATCTGATAAAAATAATATGTTCTGAACCATCTTAAAATAACTAGTATGTTCATGGTGATGTTAAGGACATTGCCTATCTTATAACGTTATTTTATGCTCACTGATTTATATTGTAAATAGTTTAAATTATGTTTAATATGCCACCCCCTTTTACACAAATCTTATAGAGAATGCGGCAAGCTGTGGCACCCTGACTTAGAAATTGTAATATAAACCAGTCAAAACAGAATTTGTAGAAATTATTTTATACTGTGCAAACTGATATTAAAATGGGTTTTAATTGTATTGATTTTTGAGATTGTGTTATTATTCATTATGATCTTATAAGGAATATTACAATGTCTTCGAACTTTCTTAACACCCTGTACTTGGCTACTTGTAAAAAGCGTATACATGTATGTGTTAAGGTACATACAACCTTAATGCAGTATATGCTTATATGCTATGAAGCAAAATATGGAGACTAGTGAAACCTTTTTATCTAAGATGGCGTCCAAAACGATAGCTGGAAAATCTCTTAAGACATATTCAGCTCAGGAAGCCATTATACGGAATTATATACGGGGGAATACATAATACGATATTTACAATGCAGCTTCTGTAGCAAACTACACAATAAATGCAGAAACAAAAAAAAAAACAAAACAAAAAGCAAATTTCCATAGCGTAGACCCTATCAACAAATTTGGACACTGGTGGTTTCATTTAATCAAGTTTCGCAGACAGATTTACATTTACAGTACATTTTTTTTTATAAATCATTTCATGCAAACATTTATTTTTTTTCAGTCAAACGATTATCTGTAATTAAGTAAGATTAATGGTAGGGGTCGTTTACAAAATTTACAAACCTAATCTTTAGAGTTAATGATGTATTGTCTTGGAGAATAACTATCCTAGGAATGAAACCGCACGATTAGCACAATTAGCTTAGAGATACACCACAGAGAAATGGATAGAGTCCTCAATAGCGGGCGTGGCCACCTAACGCACCAGTTACAGCTACACAACGTCGTCGCATTGACAAAACGTAACGGCGAACAGTGTTCTGAGGAATGCCTGCCCATTCCTGCCTAAGAGCAAATTCCAATTGGCGGATAGTCTGTGGTTGAACTGGGCGAGCATGGATTCGGCGTCCAAGCTCATCCCAGAGATGTTCCAGAGGCTTATAAGCTTATCGTGCGATTTCATTTCTGGGACAGTTATTCACCAAGTCAATACATCATTAACTCTAAAAATTAGGTATGTGAATTTTGTAAACGACCCCTACCTTTAATCTTACTTAATTACTGATAGTCGTTTGATTGAAAAAATTAAATGTTTGCATGAAATGATAGAAAAATGATTTGTATTAAATGTGGTATAAACCAAATTTCCATTGTGCGCTTGTTTTACGGATTTTACCCCCCAAAGTAAGTGCCGGGGTTTTTTGTCGGTCACTGACTATCTGTAATTAAGTAAATTAAAGGTAGGGGTCGTTTACAATATTCACAAACCTAATCTTTAGAGTTAATGATGTATTGACTTGGAGAATAACTGTCCCAGGAATGAAATCGCACGATTAGCATGATTAGCTTAGAGATACACCACGGAGAAATGAATAGAGCCCTCAATAGCGGGCGTGACCACCTAACGCACCAGTTACAGCTACACAACGTCGTCGCATTGACAAAACGTAACGGCGAACAGTGTTCTGAGGAATGCCTGCCCATTCCTGCCTAAAAGCAATGTCCAATTGGCGGATAGTCTGTGGTTGAACTGGGCGAGCATGGACTCGGCGTCCAAGCTCATCCCAGAGATGTTCCAGAGGCTTATAAGCTTATCGTGCGATTTCATTCCTGGGACAGTTATTCTCCAAGTCAATACATCATTAACTCTAAAGATTAGGTTTGTGAATTTTGTAAACGACCCCTACCTTTAATCTTACTTAATAACTGATAGTCGTTTGATTGAAAAAATAAATGTTTGCATGAAATGGTAGAAAAATGATTTGTCTTAAATGTGGTATAAACCAGATTTCCATTGTGTACTTGTTTTACGGATTTTACCCTCCCCCCCCCAAAGTAAGTGTCGGTTGTTTTTGTCGGTCAGTATATATACATAACACGCGTACCATCCATGAAATGTTTACTTCTTACACCCCACTTTTATATAGTGGTAAAGAAGTATATTTTTCTTCTTATTTTTGCATCGAAACGTAGATTATGTGTTCTCGTCTCTATTGTGTACAGATAATCTACGTTTTGGAACAAAAATGAGTAAAATCAAATCAGTGAAAGTAATTATGTTTTATACTTTAAAACAGTGAGAACATTTTTATATACATGGGCATGTTTGCGCAAATGATTTTTGCTGTGATCAGATCTCTGGCTAATACACAGGCCGCGGTGTTCCGGTCCCGACAGGGTTACAGCTGCATCTAATCAGGAGTGTACAACTTTGCGCTCATCTAGAAATGACACAGACTTCAATCGAATGTTATAACAGTACAAAACTTTCATTCAAATAGATTTTGTATGAATACAAAGAATTCTTAATATATTTGGAAGCTGATGGTGAGGTTATGCGCCTGCAAAATCGATTAGAACCCTTAGCAATTTTATATTACTGATGGTTCCAAGGCGATACTTCTGTGATGGTTTCTACTACTTCAGCTGTTGACTGGGACGTTAAGCATCAATTAAAACAAACAAATAAAGTAGCTTTTCAGGCGCCTAACATAGCCCTGTTGACGTTATACCCAAAATTAAGTTACTTGTATTGTGTAGATGACGAGACTACTAGTCAAGGAATCATCAAGGTCAAGCAAATATGTTATGATAAAAGCCATGGTGTATCAAAATCAAAGACTCCATAATTTGTTTTCTACGCGAAAACTGATGTGCTCCCCCAACCCCCTCCCCACCATTCTAAGTGCAAACATATTTATGACTTTTGTATTCTGCACATTGTCGCGTATGTAAACAATGCTGTAAAGTGTCAACATGAAACATTGATTGGTTTCTATGTTACAGACATATAATCCAAAATCCATTATCTTTCATTTCAAAGCACCATAACTCCAAAAATGTGCAATCCAGAGTTACAAATCTTGCGTTCTGCAGGACTTCTGTCGTTGCCAATAATCCTGTGAAGTTCAATGAAGCTATCTTAATCGGTTGTCAAGTAAAACAGCCGTCACACATTAACGTATAAGGTAAACGCGCGCTGGGCGTGTTGATAAAAATGTAAAACTCAACACACGCCATGAGCACGTCAGAAACATGTTAGAAACGCTTTACATACGCGTTTTGTACGCTTAATGTACGCTTAGTGTACGTTGATATACGTCGCTGTAAATCGCTGCGCGCTCCAGGCGCGTTTAAGCTCAATTGGCTTTAAATATGCTTAAAAATTGTCTAGAAGCTCGGCGTGACCCAGGCGTGAGTCTTATACGTTTCGAATAAGTTCCACGCGCGTTAAGACCCGTTTACACATTCACGATTTTCTCTACGATTCACCACGATTCACCCCGATTTCGCATGGTCAGAAAAATCGGGATGGATCGGGATGAATCGTGGCGAAAAGTGGAAATAGTCAGTGTCACTACGATTCCAGTAAGAATGTCCACGATAATAGTACGGTGTCTGTAAGGTATAGCTACGAATCAATGACGATTCATGACGACAACGCTACGGTCAATGAGGATTGACCACGGTGGCACAACAAATGCTCACGGTGCTTGTACGGTTTCGTACGGTACTAGTACGATTCACTACGGCCTTAGTCGTGGCCAACCGTGGAACTCCGTAACGAAACCGTGGATGATTCGTAGGACAACCGTACACAATTCATGGAGAATCGTGAGAATTCGTGGTGTCAAAGATTCCACGACTGGCTACGATCTCTCATGAATAGCCGCGAACATAGCTACGGGGTCAGTACGAATAAGCACGATTCCGCTACGGTTGCGCTACGAATTAGGCCACTCCCAATAACCACCACGATTCGCCACGAATGTTTTAACAGACTTTAGAGTTTAAAACTTCCGTAGCGCTACCGTGGAGTTTCCCGAATCATCACGATTCATCAAGATTCACCACGATTCACCACGGTTCTACTACGAATCGCCACTTTACACGACGATTTTATAAATCGTGGCGAATCGTAGCGGCAACGTAGCCAAAAATCAAGAATGTGTAAACAGGCCTTTACATGCGTGTTGAGTACGCTTGGTACGCTTTCGGCGCACGTTTTAGGCACGTCAGTGTATGCTACATACGCGTTCCGATTTCATGAGATATTGCTTCAATAGCGTGACCCAAGCGTGTGTGAGACGCGCGTTGAACGTTTGCTGCGCGCCTGTAGCACGTGCTTAGCGTGTTGGGGCGTACCAAAAACGTACTCCAACACTTTTAGATTTTTATACGTCCGGCACACGCCTCACTCGCGCGCTAATGTGTGACTGCTCAAGCGAGTTAAAGGAATAAATCAATGTTTATACGTCCAAAATCTTCAGCGTGTTGAGCTTTTTCCTTAAACTCGCATGTAGCGTACACTGAGGTGCCTAAAACGTGCGCCGAAAGCGTACCAAGCGTACTCAACACGCATGTAAAGGCCTGTTTACACATTCTCGATTTTTGGCTACGTTGTTGCTACGATTCGCCACGATTTATAAAATCGTCGTTTACCCTGGCGATTTGTAGTAGAACCGTGGTGAATCGTGGTGAATCTTGGTGAATCGTGATGATTCGGGAAACTCCACGGTAGCGCTACGGAAGTTTTAAACTCTAAAGTCTGTTAAAAACATCCGTGGCGAATCGTGGTGGTTATTGGGAGTGGCCTAATTCGTAGCGCAACCGTAGCGGAATCGTGCTTATTCGTACTGACCCCGTAGCTATGTTCGCGGCTATTCGTGAGAGATCGTAGCCAGTCGTGGAATCTTTGACACCACGAATTCTCACGATTCTCCATGAATTGTGTACGGTTGTCCTACGAATCATCCACGGTTTTGTTACGGAGTTCCACGGTTGGCCTCGACCAAGGCCGTAGTGAATCGTGCTAGTACCGTATGGAACCGTACAAGCACCGTGAGCATTCGTTGTGCCACCGTGGTCAATCCTCATTGACCGTAGCGTTGTCGTCATGAATCGTCATTGATTCGTAGCTATACCTTACAGACACCGTACTAAAGCCCAGTTTACACATTCACGATTTTTGGCTACGGTGCCGCTACGATTCGCCACGATTTGTAAAATCGTCGTGTACCGTGGTCATTCGTAGTAGAACCGTGGTGAATCGTGGTGAATCTTGATGAATCGTGATGATTCGGGAAACTCTACGGCAGCGCTACGGAAGTTTTAAACTGTTTAAAACATTCGTGGCGTACCGTGGCGAATCGTGGTGGAAATTGGGCGTGGCCTTATTCGTAGTGCAACCGTACCGGAATCGTGCTTATTCGTACTGACACCGTAGCTATATTCGCGGCTATTCGCGAGAGATCGTAGCCAATCGTGGAACTCCGTAGCGAAACCGTGGAATCTTTGACACCACGAACTCCCACGATTCACCACGAATTGTGTACGGTTGTCCTACGAATCATCCACGGTTTCGCTACGGAGCTCCACGATTGGCCACGTCGGCTACCGCCGTGAATCGTACTAGTACCGTATCGAACCGTACAAGCACCGTGACCATTCGTTGTGCCATCGTGGTTAATCCTCATTGACCGTAGCGTTGCCGTCATGAATCGTCATTGATTCGTAGCGATACCTTACAGACACCGTACTAATATCGTAGACATTCTTACTGGAATCGTAGTGAGACTTAATATTTCCACTTTTCGCCACGATTCATCCCGGTCCACCCCGATTATTCTGACCATGAGAAATCGGGGTGAATCGTGGTGAATCGTAGAGAAAACCGTGAATGTGTAAACGGGGCTTAACGCGCGTGGAACTTATTCGAAACGTATAAGACTCACGCCTGGTTCACGCCGAGCTTCTAGACAATTTTTAAGCATGTTTAAAAACAATTGAGCCTAAACGCGCCTGGAGCGCGCAGCGACTTACAGCGACGTATATCAACGTACACAAAGCGTACATCAAGCGTACAAAACGCGTATGTAAAGCGTTTCTAACATGTTTCTGACGTGCTCATGGCGTGTGTTGAATTTTACATTTTTGTCAACACGCCCAGCGCGCGTTTACCTTATACGTTAATGTGTGACGGCTGTTTTACTTGACAACCGATTAAGATAGCTTCATTGAACTTCACAGGATTATTGGCAACGACAGAAGTCCTGCAGAACGCAAGATTTGTAACTCTGGATTGCACATTTTTGGAGTTATGGTGCTTTGAAATGGGACATAATGGATTTTGGATTATATGTCTGTAACATAGAAACCAATTAATGTTTCGTGTTGACACTTTACAGCATTGTTTACATACGCGATAATGTGCAGAACACAAAAGTCATAAATATTTGCACTTAAGATGGGGGGGGGGGCACATCAGTTTTCGCGTAGAAAACAAATTGTGGAGTCTTTGATTTTGATACACCATGGCTTTTATCATAACATATTTGCTTGACCTTGATGATTCCTTGACTAGTAGTCTCGTCATCTACACAATACAAATAAGTTAACTTAATTTTGGGTATAACGTCAACAGGGCTATGTTAGGCGCCTGAAAAGCTACTTTATTTGTTTGTTTTAATTGATGCTTAACGTCCCAGTCAACAGCTGAAGTAGTAGAAACCATCACAGAAGTATCGCCTTGGAACGATCAGTAATATAAAATGGATAAGGGTTTTAATCGAGTTTGCTGGCGCATAACCTCACCCTCAGCTCCCAAATATATTAAGAATGCTTTGTATTCATTATAATTCTATTTGAATGAAAACATTCGATTGAAGTCTGTGTCATTTCTAGAAAAGCGCAAAGGTGTACACTCCTGATTAGATGCAGCTGTAACCCTGTCGGGACCGGAACACCGCGGCCTGTGTATTAGCCAGGGATCTGATCACAACAACAATCATTTGCGCAAACATGCTCAAGTATATAAAAATGTTCTCACTGTTTTAAAGTATAAAACATAATTACTTTTACTGATTTGATTTTACTCATTTTTGTCCCAAAACGTAGATTAGCTGTAAACTCGGTTATGGTAGTAATTTGAATTTAGTTTGTTTGAAGTGATACACGTCTCATTCAACAGCTATGGACATGTCGGGACTTTGCCTCCACTTAATGAGACTTTTACCCAAAATAAGGATGACATGACATCCAGAAAGTACATCAAATATAACATCCCAAGTACGTTACTATGGCTTATACGCACGAATGTTTTGACCTGACCACTTTTCCTGGGCATGCTCAGACTTGAGCGGTTAACCAGTAAACAGATTGTGATTCAGTAACGTGGAGGCACAAGCAGCCATCTATTCATTTTAGACACCAATAGGCGGGAGTAATGATAATAAGAATTCATGCGACAAATTAAAGCATACAAACACTTTTTATTCATACTTGTAACTGAAGAAGCCTATATCCGTACCACTTCAATTTAACCCTCAGTGGAGTCCCGTATTCTCTATTTGCAGGTACGTGTAACTGATGTAGAGAGCGTGGTGACATAAACAGAAAAACGGTTACTTTCCTTCTAATCATGGAAACTTTCTCAGACAAAGAAAACTCAACAAAGAAGTCGAAGACACTCAACGCTACTGATCAACATAGTGAAGTTCGTGCAATGCCCCGTGCTGCAACTGTGGTTACTTAAAACGCTGTATTCACAACGGAACTAATCTTCTGAAATAACCTATTCTGCACCGGACCTGTCTATTAGAATGATAAATTCGTGCAAATCTACTACCGTCAAATAAAACCCGCCTGTCTCGGACAAGCATATTATCGTCTAACTCCGACCTGCCCGTTAGAATGGTGAATTGGTGTATATTTCCCTGAAATTAACCTCCGCTATCTCGGTCAGCCCATGGGAAAAACAAATTCTATTCATTCCCTTGATGACTGCAGTGATGTTTCTTGATTTTCACAAGATTCGTCACTAGTGCTTTGACATGCAGTGACATTGGAAAGTACAACATCTTTTGGAAAGTATGAGGTTGTGTGTCCACCATAGAAATACATAATAGATACAGTTACTTCTGAATATATCTCAAATTACTTGCGTCTAGGAGTTAACGTATTTACAGGGATATATTGGATAAATGAACAGTAATATACACACCGTTTCCTTTCACCATATTGTGTATATGGTAAGTGATTTGAAACACAAGGACTGCATTATGATATATTCTGTGGAATTCACAAACATGAAAATACAGCTGTACATTGGTGTTGTGAAGTGATAAATATTATCGTTAGAAGTGTACAGTGCCATATTTGAGTTTGCTGAGATAGATGTGACATAAAATGACACATGACCTATACAGAGAGGAAGTGATATGAAAGTATTTGAAATTGAGTATCTCAATATATATCTGACCACGTGATAGTATCTCAGACCAAATTCCAACGGCGAGGACTTGTAAGAAGATGCTTAACTTCCACTATGAAGTTTTATATCATTAAAGTTCTAGAGACCTTATTAGTTGAATCACGTGATTTTATCTCCAAATGTTACACTCCAGTGCAATGGAGGATACATGTATAGCAACACCTAGTCCCAATCTGACGATTAAATATACAGTTAAAAGTGAGGAAGTTACGTTAATATTATGTGAACATCATTACCGTGTATGCCCATACGCAAACAATATAACACAATTGTTGCTCTTAAAAATGACAAAAGTGAAGCATATTCATACAAAATTCATTCAGAGACTTTTGGGCAATCTTAGCACGCCGGTCTGCAATAATGCATTGAAAAGTTGTTTCTTTGCTGTGTTAAGGGACACTGTGTATTAGATAGGCCTCAATACCTCATCACCCATCATGCGTAAGACTACACGTAAAACATGCCGAACTAGATGAATCTAGTTCTAACAAAGTTAGACTTTGTGTAACGCTGTAAATATGAATACTCTAAAAAATCGCCTCAGTGATCTAGAGTACCAGAACTGGGTCAAGGCAGGAATATGTCTCCTGTACACCAAAGATGGTCTGGAGGATTTTGTTGACAACGCAACACAGCGGTTACACCAGAATGTGATCGGCAACCTTACACGACAATTAGGCGCACAAACCGGACAGGCAGTTTGCGGTGTTACTATTCACAGACAGCAGTTGGTAAACACGTGTAATGATCGTTACTGCCAGGTGTTTCTCAATGCTGTCATACAAGAAGGGTTAGACCCGACTCACCCTTTCACTGTGAGAAATGCAAATCTGGGGAACTCGAATGTAAGTCTTTGGCACAGCCATCCATACGAGTTATCGAAGCTTTTCATGAACGCCGGGCAGCAGCCAACGCAATCTCGCCCAGCTCAAACCGACCTCAGTGGCTTGGTGAATTTTATGGAGCACTGCCGTGTTCCAAGCTCTCAAATAACAAGTCTTCATTTGCTAAAAGAGGTAAGTACTTTAATAGAGAAATTATTAATGCTGTGCTTGCATGTCAGTGAAAACAACAGCAAAACAATATATTAACATATATTCTTGCATAGATATCTATGCGCATAGCTGTTTGAAGCCGAAAGCCGTGTTCAAACAGCAAAACCCATGTTCAAATCATGAAATTCACGTGTCGTTTGAACATGGGTTTTGGCCGACGTCATTGGTCAATGCGACGTGACTTCATGTGTTTTGTAGAAACAAAATGGCCGACGTTGAAGAAGCTCTGCGGTTTTCGGTGAGTTTTTTCGTTGTTTATATTATTTCAATGAGATTTTAAGTGGATTAGAGTGAAAATGCAAGAATAGCGATCAACCATGGTTTGTTTCAGTGCTCAAACATTCGCTCGATCACTCGGAAGGTGTTTGAACACGCGGCCTGCGGCCTTGTGTTCAAACACCTTCCTCGTGATCCATCGAATGTTTGAACACTGAAAACCATGGTTGATCCCTATATTTGAAAAGTCACACATACTTCTTAAAAGTTTCTGCTCCTTGAGCTCACACGTTCATATGTAAAACCAAAGCATCGAAAAACAATCTTATAGTCCTGCAGATATCATGTTTGACCCTGAAATGTGTTGACTGATTCTTGTTGTGAAAACAGCAACGACACTTTTAAAAAGCCACGCATACTTCTGTTTTTGCGTATTAAAAACCAAAGCATCGAAATAATCCTGCAGATAGCATGCGTTTACCCTGAAATGTGGTTCAAGCTTTTGTCCTGACTGGTTCTTGTTGTTCAGATGTTACCATTAAAGAAAATCTGACTGATGGCAGCTTGGCTTGCCATCATTGAGCATTTAAAAAAGACCAGGTCCAAGATGGCAGCTCAATATTTGGTATTTTTATTAAAGAACTTCTATTTGTTCTTAGTACATGTATAATTTTTACATATTTGATGGCATTTGATAGATTTGAATGTCAAATGTCATTCTATACTAGCATGGTCAAGAATGTCAACAGTGCATGTCATGAAAGGTAATCAGTCTATACTACGTTGTCATCTTTATCTAAATAGCTGAACTAAAAATACTATCCTTTAACACTCAAGGGCTGGGTGGAATTAGAAACAAACAGGTGTATTTGGCATTTTTACACTATCTGCAAAATACACATTTTACCACTAGCAGTGAAATGCATATAGGAAACAGATGGAGTGGAGTGGCATTTGGTCCAGCTCCACAATCTAATGCAAGAGGTATAGCCATACTTTTCAGTAAAAATGTTGACTGCCCAATATATAAAAAACATGATAAAGATGAAAATTACATGATCGTATTTATATCAATTTGGGATAAAAAGTTTAAAACCATTTAATATATATGACCCAAACAAAGATGAACATGAGTTATACAAGAATGTTTTAATTGTATTGCAGAAATGGAAAATGACTCGTATTTCATTTGTGTAGACTTTAAATTAATTCTTGATCAAGACATGGATTGTTTGACTACAAACACAACAACAACACAAATGCATGGTTATTTGTGACAATAAACTTATTTGATACTATGGAGAGTTGCACCCGTCTCTTAAAAGATACACATAGATATGTAAAAATCTAATTAAACAATTAGGACTTGACTTTTTCTAGTGAAAACGCTACTAACTTGGTAAAAACGTCAAATAATGAAACAGGTTTACAAATCAGACCATTCAATGTTTTTAGAGCCCACTTTGGAAAAGTTGCGCTATACTGGATTCACCCTGTCCTTCGGTCGTTCTGTGATTCTGTGGCTCCATGATTCCGTCATTCCGCGAACGTTTTGTTTCCGCTCAATACCTTGAGAATGAATTGACAGAATCTGATCAAATTTTGTATGCACATTAACTTTCACAAGACATAGCTTGGGATTGTACCCCGTTACTTTTTGTAAAATTTTGGCAGAGTTATGACCCTTGATTGACGTCAGAATTTCGCTTCCGCTCAATATCTTGAAAACAACTGGTCAGAATCAGATCAAATTTTGTATGCAAATCAACATTGACAAGGTCCTTCTTCGTATTGTTACCCGTCATTTTTCGCAAAATTTTGACGGAGTAGAGGCCAAAACAACTGGGAATGAAACAAAACATGAAATGTCACATTGAAATAAGGTGACAACTTTTTTAATCGAATCTAGCCTATAAAAGTTTTCTGAAAATTAACCGAGGTGTGGTTTACATATTTTACCAGTATCATACCACTTATAGGGTGTAAACATGAAAGAACAAAATCCTGATTCAGACCAAAGCAGGTCGAGCATCAAATGTGAATGTGACGTCTTTTCTTAGTAATGACGTCACGGCAGTGCGCGCCGTTAAGTCAAAGGTAATGTGGGTTGCAAATTCATTTAAAAATGCTAACTTAAAAGTCTTATAAACCCTAAGAACATTGCATTAAATTGATAAACAGGTGCGCCATTGATCCGGATCTTCAGTCTGATCCGGATTAAAAATCGTCTAGTGTGAACGCAAATGTAATCCGGATCAGTTTAATCCGGATCAGTTTGATCTTCCAGTGTGAACGCAAATTTTAATCCGTATCAAACTGAAACTTGAAATGTAACATCAGGGACCTTAGCGCATCATAGGTTGTCAAATGATAACCCTCGGATGACCTTCGTCTTTTTTATGGCAATGTCAATGTAGGAAATGTTGGCTTTTGTGCGGGAAAAGTGAAAACAGTGGATTATTTGGAAACTATTGCAGCCTCAGACCTAAGACTTGACAGATGCTGACAACTAATGGAGTCAATAAAAGTATGTGGGTTTTCAAGGTCAATGCCATTTCACGACAGATAAATGTTCCAATGTCATGCTTCAGGTGAACATTCTCAGAACCAATGGTTCTATGGTTATCCTTACAACGATAACTACGGAATCTTTTGAGTGCACATGAATGTACCCAGACACATATCTAGATCTGCATGTTGTTCACACTGACCAGCTCGTGATTTGATACCATCAAAAATGCATACCGGAGATCAACCTTATAAACCGCGATACATTCAAACATAAATTTAATGATGTGATACGGTCATGGCCGATCAAATTGGAGTTTTTAATGGCAAACAACATTGGTAATACATCACAAGCTTCGAAAAACTGCACGAGTATCTTTATTGCAGCTGCAAGATTGAAACGCATACCCAAACCTTGAATTGATGGTACCGTAGCATAATCTCATTTAATACATGTTTGCCGGTGGCATTGATGTCTTTCTTCTATACAGTTGTAAGGAACAGATATGATAGTACTCTAGACGCGAATTTTCGAACTATTATATGGAAATGTCAATGGCGGCCGGGTGGGAATATGGGTCCCGCCCATAGGGGCCGTGAGAAATAGATTGTCTGCTTGTGCCGCCAGCATAAGCTTAAAAAAACTCACAGACCAAACTGCTCAGAAATTCTGTGCCTTCATTGGAATAGTTGTTCAAGTGAAATCACACATACATATTAGCATTATTGCTAACTTGGTTGGTTATACTCAATATTTGCAAGCACAGTTTGTGTGTCATTCTAATGTTGGGAAGACATCCCATAAAATGAAGACAACGTCCCGAGATGCCAATAGCTGTTGACTGGTAGGCAGAGCCACAAATGGAACAAACAAACACATATATGGGAATGTTGAATCGCGATGTCTATTTTACCGAACTAGTGTAAAGCAATACCTTCAACTTGACAGTTAAACTCGGATTGCAACTGACTTCCTTGAATAGACTTGTGAAAGGTTTGGTACTTAAGATATTTTACTATCGTCCTTATCAAAGTGTCATCTTGACACAGGGCTCTTAAAATTTGATTTTTAAATAGAAAAGAAAGTTAAGAGCCGCTAACATTTTGAACATGTCTGAAGAACATGTCTGAAACTCAAATAAAATTATTGTTTTATTATCTTTAAATTTCGTGTCGATGCTCAAGTAGTCGTAAAATCATAAGAAAGTTTCTATGAGGTCTGAGTACTAATCATGATTATAAATAACTTCTTTACCGGTTTCAAGATGTTTACATAACGTGAATAGTCCCGCAGTGAGTCGTAAACGTACTTTTAAGGTTTAGTCTATTCATTATTTAAGGTAAATCATCTTTAAGTTACCCGAATCTTCCATTACAAGTCTTCAACATCTCTTATTTCTTTCTTAATTTTAGATATATTTTAAATATGGCTTGTTGGTATATTTTGATTGTGGCAGTGTGTAACTTCTGATACACATTTTGCATTTTAAAAAATTGCATTTGTTTTCAAATGGAATTGAGTTACGTCATTTTGACGTTTTCATCCCAAAGGGCATGTAAAACATTTTCGATGATGTAACTTTACGCGCATAAACATCTGCGATGGAATTGTGAGACTTCGCTCAACATATTGTTATTTGAAATTTTTAGCTGCAAAACGTCAGGTTTGATTTTTAACGTCAATGATGAAAGCGCATTTTCGACGTTTTCTTACGCCGGGAAAGAATTTTTGTGATGAATGATTAAAGTTGGTGTCTATGGGAATTTAAACGAGGCATTTGTATTCTCGACATTGAAATCTTTAATCCGCTGTCGGTGTTTACAAGTTTACGTTTTCTTTGTTAGCGTCAGGTCTTCGTCAAGAATTTAGGTGCCATTATTTTGCAATCCCTGCACAGGAATGCGTTGAAACCTCAATGTGACGTAACGCACAGTAGAGCTGACGATTACATTTATGCATAAAACTGCTTACAGTGCTGAAAACCTTGAATTGATGGTACTGTAGCATAATCGCATTTAATACATGTTTGCCGGTGGCATTGGTGTCTTTCTTCTATACAGTTGTAAAGAACAGATATTATAGTACTCTTGACGTGCATTTTTGAACTAGTATATGGAAATGTCAATGGCGGCCGGGTGGGAATATGGGCCCCGCCCATAGGGGCCGTGAAAAATAAATTGTATGCCTGTGTCGCCAGCATAAGCTTAAAAAAGTCACTGACCAAACTGCTAAGATTTTCTGTGCCTTCCTTGGAATAGTTGTTCAAGTGAAATCACACATACATATAAGCCTTATTGCTAACTTGGTTGGTTATACACTGTACACAATATTTGCAAGCACAGTTTGTGTATCATTTTAATGTTGGGAAGACATTCCACAAGATGGGGGCAACGTCCCGAGATGCCAATAGCTGTTGACTGGTAGGCTGAGCCACAAATGAAACAAACAAACACATATATGGGAATGTTGAATCGCGATGTCTATTTTACCGAACTAGTGTAAAGCAATACCTTCAACTTGACAGTTAAACTCGGATTGCAACTGACTTCCTTGAATAGACTTGTGAAAGGTTTGGTACTTAAGATATTTTACTATCGTCCTTACCAAAGTGTCATCTTGACACAGGGCTCTTAAAATTTGATTTTTAAATAGAAAAGAAAGTTAAGAGCCGCTAACATTTTGAACATGTCTGAAGAACATGTCTGAAACTCAAATAAAATTATTGTTTTATTGAACATCTTTAAATTTCGTGTCGATGCTCAAGTAGTCGTAAAATCATAAGAAAGTTTCTATGAGGTCTGAGTACTAATCATGATTATATAACTTCTTTTACTGGTTTCAAGATGTTTACGTAACGTGATTTACGACTTGTGTATAGTGCGGTGTCACGCAGTGAGTCGTAAATGTACTTTTAAGGTTTAGTCCATTCCTTGCCTTACAATCAATTAAGTTACGGGACTCTTCCATTACAAGTCTTCAACATCATTTATTTCTTTCTTAATTTTAGATATATTTTAAATATGGCTTGTTGGTATATATTGATTGTAGCAGTGTGTAACTTCTGCTACACATTTTGCATTTTGAAAATTGCATTCCATCAAATGGAATTGAGTTACGTCATTTAGACGTTTTCATCCCAAAGGGCATGTAAGACCACGACTAGAGGCATTTTCGATGATGTAACTTAACGAGCATAAACATCTGCGATCGAATTGTCAGATTTCACTCAACATATGTTATTTGAAATTTTTAGCTGCAAAACGTCAGGTTAAATTTTTAACGTCAATAATGAAAGTGCATTTTCGACGTTTTCTTACGCCGGGAAAGAATTTTTGTGATGAATGATTAAAGTTGGTGTCTTTTGGAAACATGCATTTCATTCGAGCAATCCCTGCACAGGCATTACGAAAACTCGCCCATGCAATATACAAAGATTTTTTAAGTTGAAAAAATTGACAAATTTCAGTAGAAAATCTTTGATATGTTTCTTATTTTTGCTCAAAACATAGATCGTGGGTACACGTTAGAACCGCCTCAGCGGTGGGGTTCAAGGGGGTAAACATTACACGGACATGTTTTCCTGGTGAATGTGTCAGTCATCTACACTTCTAACGCCAATGTGACGTAACGCACAGTAGAGCTGACGTTTACATTTATGCATAAAACTGCTTACAGTCCTGAAATCGATACCATATCATGTCACCATTTAAAAAAAGGGAGAAAAATGGAAGAAAAAGTCAGCAAACACGCAGTAGAAACAAAATAATGGTCACGTTTATGACGTTTACTTGGGAACGTCGGGGCAAGCTAAAGTGTGATTTCGATGCATGAAATTCTTCTGAGGACAACTTTCTTTAAGCTCCATTGGTTTGAGACAAAACTCATTCAGATCTATGTTTCTTTACAGCATCATACACTTAAAGTTTCGATTTGAAAAAATAAACTTGAACACCCTGATTTTGACAATTGTATCAAAAACCCGACCCTAGGCAGTCGCCTAGGCAAATTTCTGTTTTTACCAACCAATATTGTAACAGAGAGGCTACTGTTCGCAAATTTTAAAACAAGAAGAAAAACTTTTGTACTGGTCAAAAGCAAGGACCCTCTAAAGACAAAACTTAAATATCTAGTTCCTCTCAGTATACATCAAGGTCTAGGAGCTAGACTAAATGATAGATACGCTGTTTTCAACATACACATTTTACCACTAGCAATAAAATGCATATAAGAAACAGATGGAATGGAAAGTGTTTTTGGTCCAGCTCTACAATCTAATGCAAGAGGTGTAGCTATATTTTTTCAGTAAAAATATTGACGGCACAATATATAAACGAAAACATGATAAAGATGACACAATAACATAATTGTAGATATATCAATTTGGGATTAAACGTTTAACACAAGTTAATATAAATGACCCAAAACAAAGATAAAATAAACCGTAAGAATATTGCATCAAATTGGTAAACAGGTGCGCCATTGATCCGGATCTTCAGTCTGATCCGGATTAAAAATCGTCTAGTGTGAACGCAAATGTAATCCGGATCATATCAATCCGGATCAGTTTGATCTGCATTAGAAATTAGTCCAGTGTGAACGCAAATTTTAATCTGTATCAATCTGATCCGTATTAAAATAGCTTGTGTGAACGCGCCCTATTTGATCCTATTTGATAGTTATGCGTAGGCGTCCGTTGTCGATGTCGTCGTCATTCTTTAAACTTTCATGCACGTGCATGCAATATTATTCCCCATTCGTACCGTATAACAGTGTAAAAGTTAGGGGACAACAAGTTTGCGCAACTTTTTCAAAATTTACGTTTGCGCTAACATTCGTTTGTGAGAATTTTTCAATACGTTTGCGCGAATACGTTTGCGCGATCTTTTTTTTTTCAGGTAAAAACGGTGTAGACCACGATGAGTCAACACAACGTGTACAGGTTCATAATGCTTATAATGTCAGGCCAAAACTGATGTACAGCTTCATGAACTGCGATCTCGAGGTCCAGACCTGTGCAAATGGCTTATGTTTAGTGTCAAGTCAATTGACTAAGAGGCTTGCTTAAGATATCCAAACATCTTGGTATTGCACTGTTTAGTTTAACAGGTAACACACATGATACATACTGTCCAGTTTTAAAACCGTGTATTGTATACGACTGGAAGAAGGACCTTGGGCAATACTAAAATGTTTCATCGCCAAAGAATTGCACATCTCGACACAGAAATTCAATGTTTGTCTTCGTAGTAACCATAACACTTTTTGTGTCGCTATCACATACATGGTCATTATTCACAGACATGAATTCAAGAGTCTGCAACAGTCGCCATCTCGGTATTTATAATTCTTGAAACGCGTCATGGTGAAACATGTTTTTCAAAAGTTCGCGCAAATGTATGATCGCGCAAACGTAGTATGAAAGTGACAAAAAGTTCGCGCAAACGTATGCAAACAAAAGTCGCACAAAAGCCTTCGCGTATTGGTCGCGCAAATGTGCTGCGCCCAAAAGTTAAGACAGATCGATAGAAAATATTTCTTCTTTCTTCTATGATGCACGATGCAGTCAAGTCGGTGTACGCTGTTTTGCTTTTTAGTATTTTTTTCACTTCTTTCTCTGTTTAATACCATCTTGCGGGTTATCGATCAATGGTGAATATATCAGTTCAGACGTGTTTCTAGTAGTTCGTAACAAGCGTTTTGCACGCTGCATCATATCATTATTAATGGTGCCGTATTTTCAAGAGAATTGGATTGTGCAATGTTGAAATATTTTTCTTACTTATAAACTTGTAAACAGTTATTTTACAGCGTGCGCTGGGATAGCAAATAGTGCATGTTAAACAGAAAATATTCGACAATTATTTTTATACATAAATATCGACAGAACACCAATATTACACTACGTCTTGTGAAAACAGGAAAACGATCGGAATACAAATAAAATATTATGAAAATTCATGGGCATTAAAATGCTCAGCCCATACAATGCTCAATCTGAAAATGTAACACTTTTATTCTAATATAACAAAAACCCAAGTTGCAAAAAAATTATCTTTTATTAACGACAGGTCCGCAACGCACGTAATGCCATAATGCACACGTCAACGTTTAAAGTGACCGACCCAGATTTACAGTTGTACTCCAAGTCTATGATCAATCTTCTCAATGACGTAAATATTGCTGCTTCACCGAGAGCGAAAAATTCTGTAACCCAGATTCAAAAAGTAAGTATGGCTTCGGGCTTCATATTAAGGCTTATAATCGTACCACGGAAATAACTGGTCATATTCCAGTCAGGTGTCTTATGATAGATACAAATTTAAACTAATTGTAAAATGAAATCAATAAAAACGCTTAAATTACACAGAAAAAAGGCGATTACCAAACCACTTTGCGTTTAAAAAATACGTAACGTTTTCATCAACCGCCTTTCGTTGATACTGTTTTATGATGAATTTGTTTGAAAAAAAAAAATAAATAGAAAGAAAAAAAAAAGAAAATATAAAAACAGCAACGTTAAGAAAGACTACAGTAACTGCAGGAAATAGTCTGAATAATAATAACGGAGGAAAGTGCAGTTTTGTTACTAATTATTTTTAAGGTACTGAATGCAGCAGACTTTACGATAACATTGGAAGACGAAGGACGTGTGATAACTAATCTAACAAATGAGCTTCAGACGCTGACAGTAGAGATTAAACAGTCACTTGCTGAGGTCAAGGACAATGTTCAAAGAGAGGACAATGATATCAGAAGAGATATTAAACATGGAGAGGAGGAAATGAAAAAGGTATGACATTGCACACTGTATTCCACGGAAAGGGGCAATGTATCACATTGCATAGCGAATATCTGTTCCTGCCCTTTGTCATCCTTTGTATTTGTTTTTAGCATTATGGAAACACCACCATGTGAACCGACGTCAGACCTCCACTTATGAGGTCTCATTAAATATGGCTTCAGATACTTAAATTGTTTGGTTTAAATCTGCTAATTTACTGATATATATTGACCTGATATTTTTATATTTTAATTTTTTAATTCAATAAATAATTATTAGTTTCCTGAGGCGAGTTCTTCTGGTACATTATATCATACCGTGGCGTGAATACTCGTTGACAGAAACTTCTGTATCTCCATAGATAAAGGGTATATTTATCACCTTACAACAACGAGTTGATGCAAGTTCGGACATACGTAAACAGACGAGAAAGCGCCTAAAGAAAGTGGAAGAGCTGCTTAGGGACACAATACGAGAACACACCCTGAGACTCGAACATTTGGAACAACAACTTAGTGAAATGAAGAGGCTTGAAGCTCAACAGAAAACACAGCAAGAACAAACTAGTCAAGCGGTGACAGAAATGAAACAATTTCATATTCAAACACAAAAAAACATCGGGATTCTTCATACCCAATATGATATGTATCAAGCACAAACAAACGAATCCATCAGAAATATCAAAATGGAACAAGACGAGTGCCATAGAAGAACTGAAGAAGTTATTGATGATCTTCGGAACAAGACCGGACATGCTAGCGCCGTACAAATACCGATTCCTTCAGAAGAAGGTAATAGCGTTTGCATTTTTCGTTTGTTTGATTCGTATATACTGAGGACAAATATTCGAGTAAACTTAGATATGAACCGGTCTATTTAATCCACTATGTTTAGCTTTATAAAGACTTCTTATCAAATATGATGTGACCTATTGGGGCAGCCATGATTGTAGTTTCCATGCCACTTAAGCAAATGGGTATGTGTTTGTTTTTAAGGAAACAATCGAAACAGTTATAATTGAATTGTTTAAGGAGTATTTACCCCAATACGAAAGCCAACTGTAAAGAGCTCAGAAACAAGAGTTGTCGTTATTTTGCAGATGCAATGTCTGTATGATCTTTTATTTTATACTTAACAGTGAAAACCAATGTATATCAAAACGTGATACAATTGGTATTTTCATTGATATTAAGTTTCACTGATATCAAATCTCACTGATATCAAAAGTCACTAGTGACTGATATCAGCCTATATCTTCACTGTAGATTTTGGATTACTTCTGACCTTTCCATTTACTTGACGTCATTTTAAATGTGTCTCACTTCAGAAATTCAAACGCCCCGTTATTTATGAACGAAAACATAAAGTGTGGGTATTCATTTTCTTAGTTAGAACGTAATGCACAATGTGGTACCAAAATTATTTGTGTTTTCAAAAATCTTTGGTTTTTGCATTTTCGCCGCCTGCCTTGTGAATTAGAAAATGGCCGTGTATTGTATAAAATAAAAAGAAAATTTGCTTTTTTTGTGAATACCAAATATATTTCATCTCGTGAGTTGAAAACATAAAAAATTTCACTCGTGCTGCGCACTCGTGAAAATTCTGATGTTTTCAACTCACTCGGTGAAATATATTTAGTATTCACCTCAAAAAAGCAAATATCCTCTATAATCTATAATACTAAAGGAGCTAATTAGACGGGTAAACTTGGAAACGGTACATTTGACCAGCGTGTTTTTGGTATGGAAGTGTGAATATATTGCCCTCATTGATAATTTCGGTCTAAACTTCTTTTGCTTATTTTCAAGTTTTTAAATATTGTGATATGAATGAAATTTTTTGCTCTATATTCTCCCAACATCAACTGTACATTTTGACAGCAAATCAAAATGCTCGGGTCGTTATGATAATATATCACGCCCATATTGATTGGTTAAATTTATGCGCTCACCAGACGACACCAAGCGTGCGTTCGGAGTTCTTACCATCGGTAAAAATGGTACAATTCAATACCGTTCAAGGTTTTACTAATGGTAACAATGGTACCAACATTATGTAGCAAATAATGCAGACAAAATACAGAAAGGGCAAATCTACCAACGCAAAAACGTCGCATGATTCAATATGGCGAGCATGAAAATGTTTTATGAGTTTCTCGAATAAGCACTATTTTTGTCAGACATGCAAATGTAATTAAAGAAATAACACAATGTACATATAGAAAATAAAACTGACCGAAACGAGTGAGGTTATAGATGAATATGATAAAAATTTATATTGCCTAAATGCGACATTACTTTAAATTCTATATTAAATTGTTTTATAGAAATACAGACTGGCATGTAACATCAACAGATACATCTTCGCACCCATTTAAAATGAAAATTCGGCGCTTGCGCGGGCTCTTTTCTAGTATCCTCTATATATCGACTGCTGCATATACTAGTTAAAGTATGAAAGGGGTCAAAACGTTATTTTTGTTCACGCATACTGGTAATCGAACACCTAAAATGTTGCTATGTTTAGCAAGGTCATCATTGTATAAACATGCCACATTTTATGGAGTTGTCTACGGGCGCTTCTTGCAGACTTGCTGAATCAGAGGAACCCTGCTAAAATTGAAGTTGCCAATGCTCTCTACCCTATCCAGTTCTGTCACACAACCCCCTTACTGGTTATCTAAACTGCCTAACGCTCTGATAATCAAAATGTTGTTGAGTTAATGTTAAACAAACGTTTTGAAAAATCAAGAAATTCGTTTTTTTTTTTTTTTTTTTTTTTTTTTTTTTTTTTTTTTTTTTTCAGATGTTTTCCACACACAATGCAAAGGCCTAGGGTGTTTAAGTCCTGTTTTGGCTTAGAATTTGCTAAAATGTAAATTTTGGAATTTAGGTGAGAAAACTATTCCTATAAACAGCCCTATGTATCCTCTTTAAAAACTACAACAAGTTATTCATTTATCCTACAATAATTGGTTTGGCAACGTGCAGAATAACCATTGATAGAGCACATTTTGCACTTTTCGGTCTATTTTAATACCATTTCTGAACACATTGTTAATTTTGTTCGTTTGTTTGTTTGAATTGATACTTTACGTCCCAGTCTACAGCAACGGTCACGTCGGGACGTTGCCTCTATTTTATGGAAATTTTACTCACCAAACCACCCAGCCAAGCCGATAAGGCCTTATGTATGGATCGTTCGACTAAACCGCATTTTCTGGGCAAGCTCAGACATAATTTTAAGTGCCGGTCCACAAAACGAACAGAATGATACTTTGCATACAATATCTCTGGTTGATACTTCCTAAAACGTTTTCTAACCTTTATCGCAGGCACTTTGAATTGATTTCCAAATTTAATGTTGGGCTAAAGACGCTTTTATGTGAGGGTCTTTCGGAACCAGAATTGTATGGTGACTTGGGTTACAAATTTAAGAAACTCATAAGAATGAATGAGTTTTCCTTTCAGTTCAGAAAAATTATTACATGTTACAGACGTGTATGGGTATAACTTTAGTGTTATGCGACATTCCGCATGCTTAGTTATTAACCCAGTCATGGTTGATAACTACGCTGCCTTTCATTTTAGTTGGTTAGGGCCGGAGCTTCTTGTCTGTTGCTTGGCCCACCGGGGTTCAACTGGTGTTTTTCTTTTGCTCCGGATTTCAGTAAGTTATTGGGCGCCCAGGGGTCTCCTTCGTCGGACAGCTTACTGAATCTGTGAGGCTTCGTTTTTTATTTATCATGGTGGTTATCATGATTTATTTGTTTGTCGATGATGACTCATTGACTACTGAGAGATTCACCACGAGGACCGAACAACTAACTAAATGTTACGAACCAATGTAGAAGAGGGCCGTGTAAAAGCGGTTTTAAGCAGTTATAAGCAGGGACATATAACTGCTATTTGCAGTGCATGTACCTTTCTCCTCAAAATTCAAAAATCAATTTTTTACCAACGCATGAGGCCGAAATCAGGCCTTAAATCCCTTAGGCCTTTACATTAAGAAAATGTTCATAGTTTGGGAAACAAGGAGTGATTTAGGCTAACCCTTACACCTCAAAATGATACAACTGAAAAAGGTTATTATATGGAGTATATGGAACCACTGTATAGAAGTTACGGTCGACTTGCATAACGACACAGCAGGCATTTTTCTACTTGTGAAAAATAAGATTGATAAACTATCAAATATATTGTTTAAGAAAATCGGCTAAAACTTGGCAGATATAATGACTAGCATCTATATCAACATTCCTATCAAGGATGGTTCTTTACATGCAGTGGTTGTTGTTTCATAGACATTTGATTGAGCGAACCACGATTTTGCAATTTTACTTTTACATTAATTTGTCTCTGAGTCCATCTAAAATGCATTGATTGCTCAAAAGTGCATTTTGTGTTTATTCCTGAATATGTTTAGGTAATTTATTGCAAAACGAATTCAGATGAGTACGTCGTTGATGTTTTTCCACGAAAACGTTCAAAAAACACAATTTGTAGCATACTTTTTGTGTCTTCCAACATTGTTGTGTTTGAACACCTTACATTGCCAGAATGGTGTTTGTGAGTATTTTATAAAACAATGGCGTTCATTTTTAAACAAAACTGTGGCATTAATTTAGAGTCAATTTATGGGAAAATATCGTTTGTGTATTACTTGTTCATTTTTTTTGCCGTTTATTTACATGCCAAGACAGAAAGGAGGTAAAACAATTCAATAAATTGTATCAATCTCTAAAACATTCTGCTTTGGGTTTTTTCTATATATACTGACGGACTTTGATAAGGCAACACTCTACATCGGTTATCATTTGCTTAAAACGGATTTAAAGTTTAATCAACATAATATCAGGAATCTTAGCACCATACACAACATTTATCAATAAAAATTTGCTCACTGAATTTTTCGCTAAAACTGCTTTCGAGACGTAACTTTTCCGAAGAAAACCTAACAGTGGCTACAACAAAGACATTTTGTCATAGCAGAACATCTCCGGTGATAGCTAACAGCCTAAACCATAAGAAAAGCAAAATAAACATTGACGCTTTCCTTTCAATTTTGTTTAAGGCGCCAGCGTTTTTAGCTAGCGCCAAATGTAAAGTGCTTAAAACACAGTGCCATTCGATAACAGCACCAAATATTTGCATTAGTCCTGTGGCTATACAATTTGTTCGAATTATTTTGAATTTGTTTCACTTTTACATACAAAAATAAAGTTTTCTTGATCTTGATAAACGTTAAAATGACGTAATGACCGCGTTTTTAATGCAAACGAAAGCCAACCAAAAGCATTCGTTCGGGTTTTGATGTTTCTTTCTAGAAATCATGTTCGACTTGAATAAGGTTGTTCGTCCCCAAATTTGTTTATTAATTTATTTATTTATTTTTTTTTTTTTTTTTAATTTTGGGCACCGCTTGAAATCATACTGTATGACATTAAACACGGACACTGACATTTCGTTTTTGGTATTGAAGTTCAGCAGACTGATTGTACTTTTCAGTTCAATGAATAATTTTCCGAAAGGTCCAGTATTCTGAGAGGAAGAATCGATAATGCAAGTGTTGCATTTTAAAAGTCCGTGAGTATATATATAATTTCTATTAACCTCAAATAAATTGATTGCAGTCGATAACAATTTATAATACATAACACTACGAAACGATATTCAAAACTTGTTTCCGCTATTTTTGAGCGCATTGAAATGTGTTTCTTTTACACCATGATGGAAGCAATAAACTCTTCACGGAGTCTTCTTTTTTCCTTTACAAAAACTTGCCAAAACATTATATATGGGCATGGTGGCTTTCTTGGTCATGTGACCTGGATTTTATACACCTATTGGTTCCACTTTCTTATAAATGATCCATATAAGTTTTGGCTTTGATTGTTTAAGCAGTTTCAGAGGAGAAGAGATTTGAATTTTATGATAATAGTCATGTATATTGCCGGGTGGGGGACAGATGAGCCCCTGTTGTCCATTGTTTCGAAATTATTAATATTCAGTCCTACTGCCCATTTCCTGCAAAATTCCTTTTAAATGACATTTTAACAGTTTTCTCCATTACAATGCATAGGCGACCTATGTTGACCTTGCCGTAAAATAAGTTTAGGTCGTTAAAAGGTCATGATTTATATAGTAAATAGTAATACTTTTGTCATCGATGCTTCATGCTATGTTTCGTTGACATTGGTTCACCGCTTCTGGAGAAGAAGATATTTGAAGGGTTATTTTCATATTTGGGCATGGCGGCCATTCTGGCCAATTGACCTGGATTTTTTTATACCCACTGATCCCCCCTTCCTATAGATGTTTCATATAAATTTTGGTTTCAAAGGAGGTGATGTAGAATATTATGGTAATATACTATATTGCCACAGGCTGGGGGCAGCTGAACCCTTGGTCCATTTTGTTTCAGAATCATTGATATTCAGTCCTACTGCCCATTTGATGCAAAAACTGTCCCTTTAAATGATATTTTAACAGTTTTCCCCATTCCAATGCATAAGCGATCCATGTTGACCTTGCCGTAAAGTATGTCAAGGTCATCACATGACCATGATTTATATAAACCTTGTAGTACATAGGCATCGATGCTTCATGCCAAGTTTCGTTGAAATCGGTCCACCGGCTCCGGAGAAGAAGATTTTTGAAACGGTTTTACTATATATGGGCATGGTGGCCATCTTGGTCATGTGACCTGGATTATTTATATATACATTGATTTCCCCTTGCTATAGATGCTTCATATAAACTTTGGCTTTGATTGGGCAAGCGGTTTCAGAGAAAATTCGGACTGATGCACGGACGCACGCCGGCTGGAGTACCATATAAGCTCCCCTTGAGTCTTCGGCTCAGTAGAGCTTAAAATGATGGACGACGACAGACTGGCGATCGAATATAGCGAGTGTGCATGAACGATTATTATGTTGGACACATCAACGGCGTTCCATACAAAATGCACTGTTATATCGGAAATACAATTCGCAGCGTATTTGTATACAGTGGTTCCATATTATGCTGTCACATTTCTGTCTTTTTTCATTCCACAAATGTTTATAGCGAGAGGATAATAAAGCAGAATGTGATTAATTGTGTTTTTTAATTTTATTTTTCTCGAAACGGAAGGAAACAGCAAGAATCAGAACGAGGCTAATCGACTATTCGCACAGCCGTGCTTCTGGACGTTTCGGACCAATCCTGGTCATCTCGATCAGTTGAGATGTTTCGCCACAAGTACGGTATCCGGGCTCACCACAGTATGTATGGCTTGCCAGAACACCGCACTTGTGACTACCTCATATCTCTGCACGAATCTCCATCACTCTCAATTTCCCATATACACAACATCCCCCCGGAAATTTAAAATTGCCATGCAATTTTATAAAGAGTGATGAATTGCCGTGCAGAATATATAGTATGCATGAAGTTTTTGTAAATGTTTACATGAAATATACCTGATTGAACATCCAATGACATCGAAAGAAATTTACTGTCAAGATATCAAAAAGTGCTGTCAAGAATTCACTGTCACACTCACTTTCGCACAGTCCGTGATCAAGGGATGACTTTCGCACTCGACTTTCGCACTCGCTATCTCCCAAACTTACAGAACATAAATGATATCAAAATTTTAAGTAAACTCTATGAAGGTCAATAAATGTATCAAACTGCAATCACTTCAAATGATCACTTTTGAATAGTTACTGTAAACAGGAAAAGTGAGAAAAATGTAACTTCTGAAAAAGTATTCACATTTTGAGATTTGAATCCAAAAATTAATTTAACAATGTCAAGTATGCAACAAAAAAAATATGTCATTGATATCAGCCTCTAAAATGTAATGAAAAATTACCGTAATCACCTAAAGTGAATCAAATCTGACATGTTACTAAAAGATTCATGACATTTAAAATTGAACAATGATACTGATAATTGTATGCTTGATCTGAATAAAATTTTGAAAGCATGAACCATTATCAACTGTACTCAATTAGCATAATATACATATATGTCATAAAAGCAAATCATAGCTCAATGAAATATGAAAACACACTTTTGAACATGTACTGTATATCAGATAAACATAACTGAACATATTCAAATAGCCTTTGAAATGATAACTCGCTCTGACATGGCTTTTCCATGTAGCAAAATTAATGAAATTCTATGCATCTGTTAATGCCAAAATACTCAAGTGAACCTGTGCACAAACCTGAGAAAACCTGTGAAGACGATAGGGCTTTGACATGACAATCATATGAGCAATTGAAGTAGAATCATGATTGTTTACCAAACGGTGCATTATGTCTGTATTACAATGCATTATTTCCCTTTGTTCAAATCAATGATTAATACGCTCGCTGTGTCATAGTACAACCAAAACGCTCTTCACATTAACTTGTGAGTTCCTTCGCATACACTGTTCACATTTAACTCAGACAACATCATGGAAGTAACTGAAATTAACTTGTTACATGAATCCGTCAATGAGCATCAACTAAAGAACTTCTCATCTAAATTCACTGCTTTAGAGATTAAAAAGTTCTTTTAATAATGTCATTGATGTACACCTAAAACAAAGACAGATTACTCCTTTAATGTTGTATGCCAAATTACTAACTTGCTAACTTGCAAGTTCAAACATTACTGGTACATGTACATGTCTATACCTTTGCTAAATGACCAACTTAGGACATGAAATTCAAAACAAAATGTTCATATTCCCAATTTGAAACAATGTTAACTCTGTCAAACTCTGACCAGATTTAAATGTAACATATTTACATTAACATACATATATCATCAAGAAAATAATGTTCAATATTCAAAAGGTTCAAATGGGCCTCCTTGCTCACTGAGTGCAAAAAAAAATATTTTGCCATTTGACTAGTTGTCACTCAAAATTCAATATGTAAGTAACTTTAAGAAAATCACTGTGTATTACACCAAAGGTGGGGGCCATTTAGTGACATGTTGCTTTGCTTTAGCATTCAAATCAGATTGGAGAACCCAGATTGCATTTTGTGCAGGCTCCCCAGCCTGTTGTACAAGATACTGAATGCCATCTGTCGTATGTCTCTGTGCGAGAACACGCTTGATACTTCTGACACCTTCTGAGTCAGAAAAAGATATTTGGTCAGGATTTACATGATCGCTATCACGAAAACGGAGGGGTTTACGTATTGTTCGCTTTGGACGTGTAATGACAAGTCCTGCCTGACTACGTGTTTTATCTGGTATGATTGTCTTGTCGAGTATGACTGTCTCCGTCTGAGTTTGTACAGAAGAGAATGTCGGCTTTTCCTGCCGAGTTGTCACAGTAAAGAAACTGTCTGGTGTTTCTTGTCGCACATATGCAGGTTTTAGCCTGTCCAAATGTATGGGTTTAGGAAACTGTTTCTTTCCTTCTGGATCAATGAGCATGACCATATGGGGACTGACAACCTGATCAACCACATATGGACCAGCGCACAGAGGTCGCAGTTTCCTAGCCCCAACATTTGATTCAGCGTCTAAATAGACATAGTCTCCTGGGGTCAATCTCAACGTGTCCCGTCCTTGATTTGCGCGTTCAACCATAGTCGTCTGAGATTTCTCTAAATTCTCAAGAATATTTGATCGGATTACCGACAACAAATTGATTTTTGACGCCATGTATTCCGAAGCATCTGCAGGCAAAGACTTAAAAGAATGAACATGATTGGCCAAAGGAAACTTGGGTCTCTGTCCGAAAAGCACTTCAAAAGGGGAATAACCCGTACTTGAGTTTACAGCGTTATTTATTGCAAACACCACTGATGGTAGATACACGTCCCAATTATTGCAATCTTTGTTCATATAGGGTGTCAATCTAGCTGCAAGAGTTGCATGGACTCGCTCACAAGCACCTAAACAGTGATGAACAAAACTTGGTGTGAATTGTTGGGGAATGTGTAGTAATTTACAAAGCTCTTGTGTAACTGCTGCTGTAAATTCAGAGCCACAGTCTGAGATCAAGGTATCACAAATCCCAAAGGTCGTGAACAGTCGAAATAGGGCTTCTGCTACGGTTATAGCATCTTTCCTGGGAATGGGCACAGCATAAAGAAATTTAGAAAACATATCAAATGCTGTGAAAATATAAGTAGAACCCTGAGATGTAATGGGTATTGGGCCATACAAATCTACTTCCCAAACCGCAAATGGTGCAGAAGGTGTGGGATAGGCAATAATGCTGTTCTGCCTATGAACCTTTGTCACTTTACGAGCTTGGCATTCATGACACGATTTGACGTAGTCAGAGATCACTGTTGCAAGGCGTGGAAAGTAGTAGTTCTCTCTGACGCGATCAATTGTGTCCTGTATACCACCATGGGCACCGAGACTACTGTCATGAAATAATTTCAACACGGTAAGAACCAATGAGTTTGGAAGTACTAGCTGAAAATTTGACCAAACCTTAGTTCGCTTTGCCTTAGCTACCCTTGAATGGAAGAGCATATTATTGATCAAAGCATAATCTGCTTGCTGAAGCAAGACAAGTCTTGCTTTCTTTTGTGACTTGGGCAAAGTACCTGAAGACAAGTAATCGATTATTGGACGAAATTGTTGATCTTGTTCTTGACATGTACGAATACTGTCAGGTGTCATATCAATATGCGATACAGCTGGGCTGTTTTCAGTACCAAATCCAGAGTCATTAGATGTCTCAGTCTGGCTGTCAGTCTGAAGTCTACTATCATGTGAAATCGTCTGATCTGCGGACAGGTCTACGTCTGTCTTATCTGCGGACAGGTCTACGTCTGTCTGATCTGCGGACAGGTCTACGTCTGTCTGATCTGCGGACAGGTCTACGTCTGTCTTATCTGCGGACAGGTCTACGTCTGTCTGATCTGCGGACAGGTCTACGTCTGTCTGATCTGCGGACAGGTCTACGTCTGTCTGATCTGCGGACAGGTCTACGTCTGTCTTATCTGCGGACAGGTCTACGTCTGTTGGTACGAATACTGTCAGGTGTCATATCAATATGCGATACAGATTGGCTGTTTTCAGTACCAAATCCAGAGTCATTAGATGTCTCAGTCTGGCTGTCAGTCTGAAGACTACTATCATGTGAAATCGTCTGATCTGCGGACAGGTCTACGTCTGTCTTATCTGCGGACAGGTCTACGTCTGTCTTATCTGCGGACAGGTCTACGTCTGTCTGATCTGCGGACAGGTCTACGTCTGTCTGATCTGCGGACAGGTCTACGTCTGTCTGATCTGCGGACAGGTCTATGTTTGTCTGATCTGCGGACAGGTCTATGTTTGTCTGATCTGCGACAGTATCAACCTGATATGGTCTAGGCGTGGCTAAATCTATGTCTGTCTGTTCATCATCATTTGCACAAGAATGGTAATCAGTCTGGTTTTCGTCATCCGGATGCAATGTCGTGTCATGAGGGCAATTGGGAGGGAGACAAACATCAGGTCTGAAAGACATATTCATTGAGCCACTGTCAGGTTGTACAAATGTTGGCTGTATGACATATTTGTCGAAAAATGATTGAGCAAAATCTGTCTTGTCTGTCATAAGATTTGCATGAGATTTTGACCGGTATACTGGCTCAATGTTATCTTCCGTGTCACCGTCATACTCGTCTTCGTCTTTGAGTGGGATTAGAGGGACCTGAATGTTATTGACTGGGTGAAATGTCTCACCAGAACTATCTGCGAATCTGATTTGACTGGACCGTTCTGGGACATACTGAAAGAATGGGTCTTCTTCTTCTGGGCTGGACAGTAATACCTCTGGAAAAGGCTCTCGACGAGAGAGGGCATCAGGTACAGCAACCTGACTAGCTGGTTTGTATGTGATATCAAAATCAAATTGCTGAAGGATAGCTAGCCATCTCTCATAAATGGCACCCTTAAGTTGTTTCTGAAATAGGGGCTTAAGAGCCTGGTGGTCACACTCAACTAGAAAATGCCTACCACGTAGATACGAAGCACAATCCAAAATACTGGTGACCACCCCCAAAAGCTCCAACTTTGTGGGTCCATAACTCTGCTGCCATTTGGAGAGTCCCTTAGATCCAAATCTGACAACCCTAGGGGAATCCTCGTCATGCATTTGATAAAGCATGTACCCTATACCTCTACTGCTAGTGTCAACCTGAAGTCGAAACTCAAGATCAAACCACGGGAAAGCCAAAGCTTGTGAATTGCACAGGCTGGTCTTCAACGCCTGAAATGCATCAGTGCATGAAGGTGACCACTTGAACGAAACACCCTTTTTGAGTAATGAATAAAGGGGGCTGGCTGTTGCACTGTAATTGGGGATAAATTTGCGAAACCAGTTGAAAAGTCCAAGGGTACGTTGCAATACCTTGCGATTTGTGGGAGTGGGGAAATCTCTCAGCAACTCAATACGGTCACTCGGAGGACGAATGCCATATTTCGAAATTTCATGCCCAAGAAAGATACATTTGCTTTCAGCGAACTTACACTTTGGCCTAGGCTTAAGCTTTAAACCGGCTTGTTCTAACCTGGACAAAACATTATCTAAGTCCTTCAGATGTTGGTCAAAGGTGTCTGAAAAGATGCAAATGTCATCCAAATAACATAATACTGATGTAAATGTCAAATTGTAGAAAATTTTGTCCATCAGTAATTGAAAGGAATTTGGAGATGTTTGTAAACCTTGGGGCAATCGAAGAAATTTGAATGTACCAAAGCATGTGTTGAATGCTGTGTACTTTGTAGACTCATCGGAAATTTCCATCTGAAAAAATCCAGAGCTGAGATCTAATGTGGTAATGTAATTCGGTTGCCGCTCAGAAAATGATTCTGTCAAGTCCTGTAAGTCGGGAATAGTGTACCTAAAGTTCAATGTCTGTGTATTTAAGTACCTGAAGTCACAACAAAATCTGTAAGATGACAGACTTTGTTCCCGAGTTATGTTATTTGGGTCTATTTTAGGTTTGTTTCTCTTAGCAACCAAAACAATTGGGCTTGTTATAGGTAACTCCTCATTCTCGGACACTGGTGCAATAATACCCTGAGATAAAAGTTCATCTAATTGGTGTTTGAGAACTTGTTTCTTGTCAGGGGGTAAGCGGTATGGCCTCTGGTGTTTGGGTTGAAAATCAGGCTTAAGTTGAATATGATGCTTTATGACACTAGTAAGGCCTAAACCTGGATTATTATCAGTGATAAATACACTTTTGTGTTCATAAAGACATTTGAATAATTTCAACTTTTCAGGTGCAGATAATTCTGAATTGACATCAAATTCTGACTGAAATTTGAGAAAATCAGGATCAGAGTCTGACAGAGTACTACTAGACATTTTCTCACCACTACTAGTTGCACCTTCTGTAGGAACAGTTGGCTTTGCCCTGCTTAAGTGAATGTTATTGCATGTAAGCGGTACAAGATCAAAAGAATTGTCACACAACTGAAATGTAGCCAAAATAGCTCCCTTGTTCACATGAACTGTTTCACATCCAGGATTCAATAACTTAACAGGGACTATCCTGTCCATTGAGCAAGAGAGCACTGACTTTGCAACAATCAAACCTTTGTGTGACATCTCTGAATGTCCTGTACATAAACCCTGAATCCCAATGGGCAAATCTTTAGAAAGTTTCCCAATCACTATACATTCCGAGTTTGGTGACATTGCAAATGATTCTTTGCACTTTATTTTGGTAGTCTTTTTATGCGTGAAACATGAGCTAGTTTTAAAATCTAAAACGATTTTATTAGATTTAAGATAGTCTGTTCCCAAAAGTAATGGGTGTGTGGCACTATGCAAAATGTAAACAAGAACCTGTGTGGGCTTGCCCGACAATGACTGGCATATCTTGACTTTAGCAGTTCCACATACATCAACAGAATGGCCATCAGCAAGACATCCTTGGCCATTACATTGATACTACTGCCAGAATCAAGTAATGCTATCACTGGTCTAGTGCCCAAAAATAGCTCTAAGTACATAAAATTGCTATCACTGTATACACGTGCATTTTCGCGCATCTCTGCTTCACTATCAGCTTCTGAAAATGAAGAATCGTTACTAGTTTCTAGGCCTGAGAGCCGCGCGGTGATCCCAGGCCGCTGGCGTTTAACTGGGGGCAATCCTTGGCAATGTGACCAGCCGTGAAACACAGCTGACAGTTCTCTTGTCGTTGGGGGGTTGATTTACGCGGAAGCTTCAAACAGAATGTAGCTGCATGTCCCATTTGATCACATAACTGGCAACGTGTGGTAGGTTGGGAGTCGCCAGTGCCATCCCAATTACACTGTTTTTGAATATGGGAGGGGCCAGAACACTTGAAACATATCACTGGGGATTTTCCAGACTTTCTCTTAAGTTTGTCATTAGACCGAATATTCTTAGGCGTTACACTATTCACCTCCAATGCAGTAACACGTTTGGTCAGTTGTTGTACTGAATCGTCCTGGGAAACCGTTGGTTGTAAACGTCCAGATGACGTTAGTGTCGAACCCTGCTGTACTGGAACGTTGGAATTTGTATGCGCACGATACCCGTGTGCCTCTCCTAATTTCGCTGAATGAAGTGCATCACGCAGTGTCGAGACACGCCCAGCGCGAACGAAGAAGGCCAATTGTGGCGGTAAACCGTCTATGAATTTAAAAGTCATGTCACGATCGGATTTCTCTAATTTGCGACCTTTTTCCTGGACTACGGAAGCAAATTCTTCAATCGGTTGACCTGATTTTAAGGCTAGAGTATTAAACGTAGCCTCTTCAGCCACAAGAGATGGGTTATTGTTTATATTACAGAATTCTGTTTTAAATGTCTGTTCAACAGATGCCCATGAAGATTTCACATGCGTTGGTAATGCATTGAACCAAATAAGGGCAGGCCCTTGTAATTGCAAATGGAATGCAGCAACTGCCCTCGAGGAAGTGGTATCGATCCCGGTAAGCGTTAAATAAGATTTGAATTCAGCTAAGAATTTCGTTCCGTCTTCATGCATAAAACCATTGAACTTCTTTAAGGTCCTATCAATCATGGGAAAAGCCATTGGAAAAACAATGTTTTGAACACTGCCTGAAGTTGAACCAGGTGTTGTAGATAACATGGGATTATTTATCAGAACTCCAGGGGTTTGAGGAACATTATTGGGTGGCAGATTATATTGTTCATTGTCCCAATCTTCGGTTTCCAAGCCCAAGTACGAACTATCCATTGAGCCCACTGCGAAAGTCACGTGGTTGACGGAAAATGAGGCAATTCTCAGAATCGAGCAAACTACGATGATTGTCCATAAAAGATTCTCCACCATGTCACATTTCTGTCTTTTTTCATTCCACAAATGTTTATAGCGAGAGGATAATAAAGCAGAATGTGATTAATTGTGTTTTTTAATTTTATTTTTCTCGAAACGGAAGGAAACAGCAAGAATCAGAACGAGGCTAATCGACTATTCGCACAGCCGTGCTTCTGGACGTTTCGGACCAATCCTGGTCATCTCGATCAGTTGAGATGTTTCGCCACAAGTACGGTATCCGGGCTCACCACAGTATGTATGGCTTGCCAGAACACCGCACTTGTGACTACCTCATATCTCTGCACGAATCTCCATCACTCTCAATTTCCCATATACACAACAATGCACTGTTAAGGCGATCAGTACACAAACATTCAACCGTATCCCAGTCGAGAGCAATATTTTTGTCATTTTGCAAGATACGCGATTTCGGTTCCCCAACAAATGTTTAAAACGCTGTTTTAAATGCTAGTAGCTCATGTCGGTTTTCCGTTCCAAATTCGCAGCCTAAATGATAGCAGTTTAAGCGATTTTTTGGGTAAAAGGTCGACGTGTTTAACCAAAAATTACAGATTTGTGTAATTTTCAAAAAATCAAGTGTAGACATATAATTGGACAATAAGGTCACTGTATATGCGGCAACTATTATTTTCCTATCTGGGCGTGGTCGGCTAGTACATGTGTTCAAGTAGGGAGATTATAGAAAAGTTGAACTCAGTCAGCCTGGACCGCTTTCACATTATTACCCTTAGAAGCTACCTGTATTTTGTCCAATTCAGTGAATAAGACAAACTCATTTCATTCTTATATTCTAACGTAAACCATGTGAGATGAATGTTCAGCTTTTACCCACGCCAAAGGTAGACCATACCCAATAACGTATTTATGAGATAACGCCCATACAATGACCTTTTCGTCGAATTATACATGTATCGACTGTCGACAGTGCAATGATCAAAAGAGTTTTGTAGTTTAGTGAACCAAGAAGAAGGGGTGAATGAACGAATATGGGCAGGCAGCAGTGACATCTTCTATATTTGGGGGCTCCATTGTTTCTGCAAGTCTGAGGCAACGCGAAAATAAAATGCCAGTTTTGCACAGTGATGATTCTGTTTAATATCTATAGCAAAATTTTGGGTTTTAGATTACCGGTATGCATGTGAAGAAAAATAAAGTTTTGATTCCTATCAGACTCTGAGTGGTATATATTGTGAAGAAATCATATATGGCAAAATGGCAAAATGAATATTCATAATTCAGTGAAGATAACAAGTAAAACTTAGATCCTTTAAGAGCAGTGAAAATGTTAATGACAAAGAGGATGGACAATACCATGGTTTCGGCTACTGAAGCCTCGTCAGTGATAATTTAGTTTTGACAACATGGAGCCAAAGAGATTTTGCACCTTTCAACAAGATAGTCAGGGAAAAAAATCTAAACCGATAATAATTATCTGATTTCTAAAAGTATCCTCGCTGATCTCAAAGGACCAAAAGGAAATAATTTCGGCACTGGGGATGATGTACGGGAAGACTTTTAGGGACGCCACACGGCACAACATCAGCTGCAGTAATACCAAATAAAAATAAAACTGAGTTCCTTCTAGAGCTGTGAACATATTGAGAGCAATTCTCTGTAACCACTTAAAATTATGCCATGCATAGTCACAGATTTTGCTGAAACTTTCCTATCTTGGTCATGTCAACACAAAACTAATTAATCAACACTCATTTGGTCCGATTTCATACCCGTTGCCATGAAAACGACAAATGAATATTTTGGCAAAAAAATGTGTCCAAAATCACATCAAAATGGGTATTTTCCAGCTGAAATCTTTACTTTATACAAAATCAGATCCAACTTATGGTCCACATATGAATATAAACACACCCTGGTTAGAAATCCAAAAATAAACAATGATTTGGAAAGTCTCTAATTTAATCATGGCTCTGGCAATTGGGTGGGTTTCTGAGATTTGAAATAAAAGGTGATATTTTAGCATTGTCAGGGACAATTTTGATAGTGAGACCGGTCGGTTGCAGATATACGCGCATATTAAAGGTATACAACAATGTTTCGTTAACCGGCAAATGAATATTTTGGCAAAAAATGTGTCCAAAAATCACATAAAAATGGGCATTTTCCAGCTGAAACCTTTACTTTATACAAAATCAGATCCAACTTATGGTCAACATATGAATATAAACACATCCTGGTTAGACATACAAAAATAAAAATTGATTTAGAAAGTCTCTAATTTAATCGTGGCTCTGGCAATTGGGTGGGATTTCTGAGATTTGACAAAAAGGTGACATTTTAGCATTGTCAGGGACAATTTTGATAGTGAGAGCGGTCGGTTGCAGAGATACGCGCATATTAAAGGTATACAACAATGTTTCGTTAACCGGTTTCTGAAAAGGTATGTTTGGGAAGTTAGGTCTGCATATGCGTAACCATAGCAACAATGAGGGTAAAGTCGCAGAACGCAAATTTATGAGTGTCTGTCCTTTTGGTCTCAACGAATTCTACTGTGAGGACATAATTGATTATAATTCATGTAATATGCTGGAATTAAAAATAGTTTTCAGAAAATATGGCATTAAATCTTCAATGACCTTCTTAAAGACAGGGCCGGGGTATAAAAAGCCACGCAGGTATACCTGTGTCATTCTTCCTCTAACTGTGGAAGGGTTAACATCAATTCTGTGATTCTGATTGGTTGTCAAATGAGGGCTACTGTGACATCACAAAATGATTGACAGGTCCTACCTTGTTTTAACTAGCCTTGTTATCTCTTATTATGTAAATATGAGGAACACTTCATAATTAGTTACAATACGAGGGTGGGTCAGAAAGTTCTGTCATAGGTGTTATAACTTTGTGTATAGGCATGATAGGTTGCTGTATTATACCTTGATTAAAAGGGCTACATTTCTCCTTTATAATGATGCCAAAATAATGCCCAAAAGAAACAAATACTAAGAAATATACGCCTTGAAAGACACCTGGGGTAAAACCAATGTCACCTTTTCTAGAATTTGTGAATATTATTGTGTGCGTTTCATGCATCATATCTTCATAACTACTGATCAAATTTTCTTCAAATTTACAGTGATAAATAATAGTATATTTAGAAAAGCAATGTGACAAAAATTACCGTTATCGATGACATACTGATTTTAAAATAAAACGATATACATGACGCCATTTAAATACTTACCCCTATAGCATTTCTGGCACCGCTGAACCATTATATGTGCTTGTTTTTTATGAGTTTACTATAGGGCACACTAGGATGGAGCAATAAAATGGTTAAATGCATTTTAAGGTCCCTGGTCTACATGTAGATGTCAATAAATGCCCTTTGAATTTAAACTGTACTTTAATACATGTACAACAAGCCAAATTCAATATTTCCATTTGCAATAACTCAATTAAATTCAATTGAATAATTTTGATTTTTGCAGGATATATTCATCTATGTTTGGAAAATACATTGCATAGGATATATTTTTTCGAAGTCGTTTTTCTTTAAATAATATTCACAAATCCAAGAAAAAGTGCCATTGGTTTTACCCCAGGTATCTTTCAAGGCGTCTATTTCGAACAATTTATTTCTTTCGTGCATTCTTTTGGCATCATTATAAAGGAGAAATGGAGCCCTTGCAATCAAGGTATAAAACAGCAGCCTATCATGTTTATTAACAAAGTTATAACACCTATGACAGAACTTTCTGACCCACCCTCGTAGATAAACTAAACTGTTGAGTCATGAATAATTTATTGAACGAACGAACGAACGAATAAATGGGGCACCTGTGGTTTTATTAATTAGTAGAAAGGAAGTGCATTGCTTGAAAGTCAAATTTCTTTCCGCAAGACATTAAAATTAAAGTTGAAATATGAACTTACATTCTTTAAATGGAAAGATAATAAAATTGATCATAATTAAACATTGTAATGATTAATAAATACAGAATAGGGTGCATAAAACTTGATTTTTACTACATTAGTATATAAAGGTTATGAGAAGCAAAGTAGAAAAAATGTTATTTGGATATTATATTCTTGAAGTGCATGGTCATTAAAATCTGTAATAATCTAAAATTGTAATCTTAATACAAATGTGTGATTCTGTTTAACATGCACAAAACTGGATTTAAATGTAAGTGGATCAAGAAAGAAAAAAATGTTTTTTATTATTACATGTGAATTTGTTTCCTGTCTTATGCAGGTGCATTGGTATTATTGGAAAAATGGATTATGGCTGTTTATTACAAACAGTTATGAGCTGTGATCCTTATCAGTTTTATTACCCTTATAGGTAGCATACCTGGTGTAAGCCACGCCAACTTTACTGTCTGGCTACCTGTTCTCTTTGATGCTGGGAACCAGACCCCCGGCATGAAAACCCTGTATTTAAGGTCAAGGTCACAGAATAGAGAAAAATAACACAAAATAGGCGTTTTCCCCATGTTTAAGTTGATTTTGCTATAACTGAGCAAAAGTTAACTCCAATTTCTTTCTTTATTGAATAATTAGTTACATAACTACAAAGTTTTTTACAATGAGATAATTTTGTCAAACTGGTGACTTCAACGTCAAGGTCACCAAAACTTAATTTTTTAGGAGGTAAAATGGAGTGTTTTTAAGTAGTAAACAAATTACATTATTAATTTTTATTCTATTCATTTACATTTTTCATTTACATATAAGGTACGAAAGACAATCTACCTGCTGATCTTGAATAACCCTTTTAGGGTCAAGGTCAAGGTCCAAAATGCAAGAAAATGGCTTAAAATGTTGTTGTTGTTTTTCCACCAGTATTTTGTTATTTTTTCCTAGAGTCTAGAGTTTCGTGCAAAATTGCTTTAATATTTGTTTTTAAAGCTTGAAATATGCTGCATGTGAAACAACTGATAGGAAGGTATTGCACTGAATCTGCAGTGACCTTCAGAAAGCCAATGCCAAGGTCAAAGAATCGAGAAAATGACATGAAATTGTTATCATAAATATTCATACATATCAACACAAAGTCTTTCAGACTTTGATAATTTTGTCCACCAGGTGACTTCAAGGTCAAGGTCAAGGTCACCAAAACTTTAATTTTTAGGGAGTTTTTGTTGAATTGTAAACTAATTAAATCAATCATATTATGCTTTTTCATTGAAACATGTATATTTTCTACATATTCCGATATTATTCAGACAATACACCTGATGACCTTAAATAGCCTTTTAGGGCTCAGGGTCAAGGTCAACGATGTTGGAAAATGGTTGCAATTGCCATTCTTCTACCAATAGTTTGTTATTTTTCCCAGAGTTTGGTGCAAAATTGCTTTTATATTTGTTTTTAAAGCTTGAAATATGTTGTATATGAAACTGCTGTTAAGAAAATATGGCATTGAATCTGCAGCGACCTTCAGAAAGTCAAGGTCAAGACCACTGAATCGAGAAAATGACATGCCATTGTCATTTTTGCCCATATTCAAGTAGATTTTGCCATTATTGATTCTTGATATGCGTGTCATCAAGAATATTTATACATATTACCATAATGTCTTTCACACTGAGTTCATTTTGTCCCAAGTTGACCTCAAGGTCAAGGTCGCAAAAATAGTTTTATGTGGGGTAATTGAACATTTTGCTCCAATTCTAAACAGATTATTTGTTTTTAATTTCAATCATATTATGCTTATTCATTTACACAAGTGTTGCAGAATCTTATATCATTCAGACATTACACATGTGGACCTCAAATAATCTTTAAAGGGTCAAGGTCAAGGTCACAGATGTAAGAAATTTGCTTGATTATCAATATTTTACCCATATTAATTTATGTCTTCCAGAATTTGATTTGCTGCGATATTGCTTTGACAATTGTATGTAAATCATGAGATATGTTGTATATGAAACATCTGTTGAAATATGACATTGACCTTCAGAAAGTCAAGGTCAAGATCACAAAATCGATATATTGACATAATTTTATTAAATTTGTCCATATTTAAGTTGATTTTGACATCATAAGTGATCCTTTATTTCCTTTATTTTCTTGCTATATTGAATATTTATACATATTACCACAAGGTCTTTCACACTAAGATGATTTTGTTCACGAGGTGACTTTAAGGTCAATGTCACCACAACAAATATTTTTGTGTTTGTTTGTGGGGGTGGAGGTGGTATACAATGGACTTTTTGCTTTAATTGTAATCAAATTAAATTATTAAATTCCGTCATATTTTGCTTATTCATTTACATAATTGTTGCAGGGTCCAATATCATTTAGACAATACACCTTCTGACCTTAAATAACCTTAAAAGGGCCAATGTCAACGTCGCAGATGCAATATTTTATCTGTATAACTTTTTTCCCCGATTCTTTTGCGACATTTCTTTAATACGTATACGTTGATTTTTATTTTTGTAACCAAAAATACATTTTAATCTTTCAAAATATAAGTTTTGTGAAATTGACCTTGAAGTCAATGTTTTCTCCTTGTGAAAGACTTTGTGTTAATATGTATAATTTTTTCAATATTAAACTAATATCAAGCCCTATATATGGCAAAATCAACTTAAATATGGGCTAAAAAGGCAAATATTATGTCTCGATCAGTTTATGAATTTGACATTTTGAAGGTCACTGCAGATTCATTGCCACCTATTCTTAACAGTTGTTTCATATACAAAATATCTCTAGATTTGCAAGCAAATATTAAAGCATAGTCGCAAAAAATCTGGAAAAAATAACTTTCTACAATCAAAATTTTGCTATTTTAAGCCAATTTCACGCATCTGTGACCTTGACATTGAACATTAGAAGATTATTTAAGGTCAGCAAATGTATTGTCTGAATGGTATTAGATTCTGCAACACATGGATGAATAAGCATACTATGATTGAAATTAATAATATTAATATGGTTGGGATTGGAGCAGAATGTCCACTTATTCCCTAAAATATTGCAGTTTTGGCGACCATGACCTTAACCTTGAAGTCGCATTGTGACAAATTCATCTCAGTGTGAAAGACATGTTGGAAATATGTATAAATATTCATGATGACAAGAATATCAAGAATCAATTATGTCAAAATTAACTTGAATATGGGCAAAAATGACAATGTCTAGTCATTTTCTCGATTATGTAACCCTGACCTTGACTTTCTGAATGTCACTGCAGATTCAGTGCCATACATTCTTAACAGGTGTTTCATATACAACATATTTTATGCTTTAAAACAAATATTAATGCAGTTTCGCACCAAACGCTGAGAAAAATTTACAGTATGAAGGTAAAAAATGTCGATTTCAGCAATTTCCTTACATCTTTGACCTTGACCCTTAAAAGGTTACTTAAGGTCATCAGGTGTACTGTCTGAATAATATCGGACTTTGCAACACATATATAAATAAAAAAGCATAATATGATTGAAATTAATAATTTAATGTGTTTACAATTTAAACAAAAACTCCACGTTACCCCATAAAATTAAAGATTTAGTGACCTTGACCTTGAAGTCACCTGATGAACAAAATTATCACAGTGTTAAAAATGTCGTGTTAACATGTATAAAAATCATGATAACAAGAATATCAAGAATCAATTATTGCAAAATCAACTTGAATATGGGCAAAAAATGAAAATTTCATGTCATTTTCTCGATTCTGTGACCTTGGCCTTGACTTTCTGAAGGTCACTGCAGATTCAATGCCATATCTTTTAAGCGTTGTTTCATATGCCAGGTATCTCTTACTTTAAAAAACATATATTTAAGCAATTTCGAACCAAACTCCTGAAAAAAATTACAATAAGCTGGTCAGAAAATGACAATTTAAGGATGTTCGCTGCCAACGAAAAAGTATTCACTCTTTTTTCTAACCGCTCTATTTTGATTCCAAAATATAAAATAAGACATATGAAAACAAAATAAATGCAGGATAGTGTGCATTTTTTTTTCAAGCTACAGACCTACGAATGAGACCTCTAAATAACATGTTTAATTTTCAATTCTTTCACAGATACCTTCCTCAACAAACAGTACATCACGAATGCTTTCAAAAGTCATTTTGTTTAAGTAACACTGACTATTTTTGACATAAAACATACATTAATTTTCATCTTGAAGTGGATGACGATTTGTTTCGACTCATTTAACAATCGTACCACCTTGAAAAGTCAGAAAAATTCAATATTTATAAATGTGTCAAATCCATATTTGTAGATTAAAACCTTTTCTTGTATTTTCAGACAACATAGAACTTGTTCATATTTTTCGAATAAAAGAATGAAAAATATAGGGTAGCGTGCATATAAGAGAGAACCAACAGCTTGAAAACTTGATAGTCAACAAAATAAAACATCCTGAAGCCATATTATTGCTTTTTTTACCTTGACCTTGACCCTTAAAGGGTTATTTAAGGTCAGCAGGTGGATTGTCTGAGTGATATAGTACTTTGCAACATGTATGTCATAATAATTTAATTAGTTGTCTACTTAAACAATAACCCCCAAAAATTCAAAATTTTGGTGACCTTGGACAAAAGTATCTCAGTGTGAAAGACTTTGCATAATCATTCAATAAAGAAGGAATTTCGAGCCTCAGTTATGGCATAATCAATATAAACATGGGCAAAAAGAAGACACTTTTGCCATTTTTCTCTATTCTGTGACCTTGACCTTAAGAATATTATTAAAGATTTAATGTCATATTTTCTGAAGACTGGTTTTGATTGCAACATGTTACATATTTTACAATCAATTATGTCCTCACAGTAGAATTCTATGAGACCAAAAGGAAAGACGCGCATAATTTTGCGTTTTGCGACTCTACCCTCATTGTTGCTATGGTTATGCATATTCAGATATAACTTCCCAAAAATGTCTTTTCAGAAATCTGTTAACAAAACATTCTTGTATATCGTGAATATGCGCATATATCTGCAACCGACCGCACTCACTACGAAAACTGTCCCCGAAAACGCTTAAAAATCACATTTTTCAAATCTCCGAAAGCCCACCCAATTTCCAGAGTCATGATTAAATCAGAGACTTTCCAAATCAATTTTTGTGTTTGTATTTCTAACAAGGATGTGTTATACATTCATATATTTTAACCATAATTGGGATCTGAATTTGCATAAAGTAATGGTTTAAGCTTGAAAATGCCCAATTTTAGGTGAATTTTGGACACACCTTTTGTCCAAATATTTATTTGCCGTTTCCATGGCAACGGGTATGCAAATGGACCACATGAGTGTTGATTAATTAGTTTTGTTCCAAATGACCAAGAAAGGAAAGTTTCAGCAAAATCGGTGACTATGCGTGACAGGGTCCTATGTAAAATTTTAATTGGGTTCAGAGAAAGTGGGTGGGCTATACCATGGTTTCGGCTGCTTAAGCCTCGTCAGTGGCCCTTAAGATTTGATTAAATGGAACTAAAGAGAATAATGTCCAAGAATAAACATGAAAACGTATACCCAGATTTTACCAAATTTCATCTTGATGTTTAGAACTATACGGATTTCTATCATGAAAGTTTTGCGAAATAAACCAATGTCTAACATACGTTTCTGTGTACTGACAACTACTTAAAGGCCATTCTAAATTGCATTCCAATCATTTGTTTCAGTCCAGAGTATCGAAATATGGATTTAAGAAACGCACCCTGTTATCGAAATACAATTTAAAAATACGTTTCAGACTTGAATAAAAGGTATCGTCAATAAATTGTGATGCCCTACAAATTTCGATGTGCTATATTTCAAAATTTATTATTCACATTTTATCATTGGTAAGGTCCTCCTCTGGCTTTATGAACTGCTTGGTTTGATGTAAGAAACATGAAAGGTGTCATTCTGACTTCATCGTTTGAAAAATTAAAACCGCGACGCGAGAAAACCGGTCTTCGGGGTTTCCGCTCAGATCTGACACTTACCGGCCTGTACAGTAACAGAAGACATTGACATTTGTAGTATACGTAGAGGAGGAATTGTTCTATCCGTATATCGAAAACAAAGGCGCTGATCAGTTACTTCAGAGCTGATCTGCGTTTTTGTTTTCGCAGAGGCGAAAATCCGGTTTTCTCACGACGCGGCTCAATTTAAACACAGCTGAGTGTTGTGATATTTCGTATTACGGAAAATCGCAGCTGAAAATGGTAAAAGAAGGTAAAATAGTATTAAAATATCAAACTGAAATTCTTGTTGTTATTACACTTTCACGTGATTTGCTCTGCGTACCCAATTCAAAACTACATACCCGTGTATGACAGGGTAATGTGCCATATATCTGCTTCCAAGAAATGATATTAAGTCATAAAAAGGATGGATACCCACAAAAATTTTACTGCTATTTTGTGTTTTTAAATCTATATTTTAAGATATCTTAAAATAAGAGGTTTATGTTTATCAACACAATTTATTGAAACAAACAACCATGACTAATTAATCTATTCTTGGTTTCAATTCTGTCACAAATGATTTCTGAATCATATCGTTTCAGATAAAGCAGAACTGCGACAGTACCTTATAGAAGGATACAAAGATAAGCTAGATATAACTCTCCTGCCAGACTGGGAACAGCTGCACGTTTCGGAAATATTCACTCCGTCCATTCTCGTTGCTGACAAAGAAAAGGGTGAACAAAAGGACGAGAAGTTTAATAAAAGTCTAGGTACATACAGAGAAATGTTTTACGACGATGAAATATTACAGAAACGAGTGGTTTTACTGGGCGAGGCTGGATGTGGAAAATCCACATTCAGCAAACATCTTACGAATGTGTGGTTTGAAATAGCTACGCACCCACAATTCTCCGACGTTGATAGCATCAAGCATTTCCAGTATATCTTTTACGTTTCTTTTAGATTTGCAGAAGAAAATGACACAATATTTGATATGATAACTAAACAACTCTTTGACGACGAAAAAATGAAAAAAGTTTCACAATACGTGCTAAAACATCTCTCAGAAAATTGCCTGATAGTTCTTGATGGGGTGGACGAATGGAAGGCGTCACCTTCATACGAGACGGGGAGGAGGGGAGATTTAATTGGTCTACCTGGTCTGGAAGGTGTTGAGGACTGTGTGATCCTTATAACCTCCAGACCGTGGAGATACTATTCTATGCATTCGAAGACACGGAACATCTTCAGGTGTTTGAAGATAGATGGTATCAAGAATGTGAATGTATTAGCTGAAAAGATTTTAAGACAACTGGAAGTCCAGGAACCAGAAGAATCAGTGAATGAGTTTCTACGTCAAGTAAAAAACAGGAATATGTCCGAGCTGATGAAAATTCCGTTGATATTAATTTTAACGTTAGGGGTCTGGGTTGATGATAAATCTCTTCATAGATCATTGTGTATAAACTACGCCAATATGACTCAGTCGTTTATCCGTAGATCAAAAGGATTATCTGGTTGGCCAAGCAAACTACTACAGTTAAATCTGAATTTGAAATATCTAGAGACCGAGTGGGCACAAAGGTCGAATGAACTCCCTCCTAGACTATCGCAGTATGAAACAATTCAGCGATATGCAGGTCTACTGCTTTCAATCGGGCACTTAGCGTTTGATCTACTTCTTGGAAAAGAAGAACCAACCCTAATATTTTCTAAAGCCACACTGAAGAAATATCTTCTAGCAGTTGACGACAATGATGAAAGAATATACGTTTGTTTGGCTTTTGGAATTATATCCAAAACAGAAACAGTAACTCGTGGCTTGAAGAAACTGGAAAGCTACGCCATCTGCCATAAAACGTTTCAAGAGTTTTTTGCAGCCTTATGGCTAATAAGCATGATCCGAACTGAAAAAACAACACTATATCAATGCTTTAAAGTATTCAGGAATCTACATGAATATAGTGTCGTTATTCAATTCCTCTGTGGGTTTGATCCCGCCATAGGGAAAGAATTCTGGATACATGCAGCAAATGAGACAAAGGGAGAGACAGAGGCGTGGAAGAGGATCGCATTACAAGAACTAGCATGTAGATGTATGAGTGAACATTATTTCGATCCAAGAGACAAAACCTCTGTACAGGTTTACTTTTGCATTCCTCATATAATTATAGACGATGTCTCATCCGATGAGAGTATAATGCTGCTCTGTCAAGTGATGGAGAAATATCACTGCAATGTTAAGTCAGTGAAAGTAGCATACCAGTTTTCTACTAAGCAACCTGAACCAAACATATACAGTAGATCTATATCATACTGCTCTGGATTGCAGAGTGTGACTCTAGAGGACATACCATATGTCTGCATTCGTACCTTGACTGCACTAGATCTATGAGCACATAAAAAACTGGAAGAACTGAATCTAACGAATTTATATGTTGAAGGTCTGCTGCTACCTATGAAAGGAACCACTATCACATCACTGGAGCTGGACAGAGTAACAATGACCCATCATGGACTGGAACAGCTTGGGGTGTGTTTATCATTCTCCATCAGTCTAGTGAATATGAATCTTTTGGAAATAAGGTGTAGTGAGCATATCTATGGTGTCTGTATTCAAATGGTGGATTTACAGAAATTAAACAAGCTTAAGAAACTGAGGCTGAAGTACATATCTGTTGAAGGTCTGCTGCTACCCGTAGACGGAGTCACTTTAACATCACTGGAGCTGAACAGTGTAACAATGACCCGTCGTGGCCTGAAACAGCTGAAAAAATCCTTGTCATCTTGTCGTGGTCTAGTTGATGTTGATATTGGAACATTGACATGTAGTGAAGACGGTACTAATGTCTGCATACCTGCCCTTAATCTGCAGAAACATAACGCCCTTAATAACCTAAAGCTGGTGGATTTATCTGTTAAACGTCTCTTGCTACCTTTGAAGGGAGCCACTATCTCATCACTGGAGTTGAGCCGTGTAATAATGACACATAAAGGCTTACAGCAGCTTGAAAAATCGTTGTCATCGTGTCCTAGTATTGTTCGTATGGATCTTGGAACGGTGACATGTAGAAAACATTGTTTTGATGTCTGCATTCCTTTCCTGAATCTACAGAAACATAGTAGGATCAACAAAATAAAGTTGATGGATTTGTCTGTCAAAGGTCTCTTGCTACCATCGCAAGAAACCACTATCACATCGCTGAAGCTGGACAGTGTAACAATGACACATCATGGCCTTGAACAGCTGGGACAATCTTTGTCATCATGCCAAAGTCTACAGAATGTGAATCTTACTAGTGTGACATGTAGTGAAGATATAGATAGTGTCTGTATTCCAGTTTTGGATCTGCAGACACAAAACAAGCTGGAGAAACTGAAGCTAAGGTACATATCTGTAAAAGGTCTGCTGCTACCTGTTGAAGGAGCCATGGTCACATCACTGGAGCTGAGAGATATAACAATGGTCCATCATGGCTTGGAACAGCTGATGAAATCTTTATTATATAGTTCTCATCCAGCGGAGTTAAATTTCCGGACTGTAAAATGCAGTGAACATACTGATAGTGTTTGCATTCCTGTCATGTGCCTACAGAGTCCTCACAACTTACAGAAACTGGAGTTAAAGGACATATTTGTTGACCATCTGCCACTACCTGTAGACTGTAGAAGAACCACGTCACTGATTCTATGCAATGTTATATTGTCACATAAAGGCTTAAAACAGTTGGGGGAGACATCTTTCTCCCTACTTGAGGACCTGCACCTTAAGAATGTGCGATGTAAGGAACATGGAATCTGCGCGTGTATTCCTTATCTGGATCTACGGAAACAAAAGTACTTGAAACAACTGATGCTAGATAACATATATTTTGAAGGTCTGCTGCTACCAGAGGAAGGGGCCAGTGTCACATCAATGAGCCTATGCAGTTTAACAATCACCCATCATGGCATAGAACAGGTTGTGAATTTTGTGAAATTTTCCTCTGGTCTAGAGGAGCTAGATGTTTTCAAAGTAAAATGTGTTGAACATGATGATACCGTATGCATTCCCGTTCTGAATTTACAAAAACAATACAACCTGAAACGACTAGTACTGGCTAGAATATCTGTTAAATGTCTGCTGCTACCTGAGCAAGGAGTCAGTATCACATCAATGAGCCTGTGCAATTTAACAATCACCCATCATGGCCTGGAACAGGTTGTGAAATTTGTTTCATTTTATCCTGGTCTAGAGACGTTGGATGTTCGGAAAGTAAAATGTGTTGAACATGATGATAGAGTATGTATTCCTGTTCTTGATTTACAGAAACATAACAACCTGAAACGTCTGATACTGGAAGCAATATCTGTTGAAAGTCTGCTGCCACACAAGGGAGAAACCACTATCACATCACTGGGTCTATACGACTTAACAATCACCCATCATAGCTTGGAACAGATTGTGAAATTTGTGACATTTTGTTCTGGTCTAAAGGAGCTGGATATTGTCAAAGTAAAATGTGTTGAACATGATAATACCGTATGTATTCCTGTTGTTCTAGATTTACAGAAACATACCAACCAGCAACGATTGATGCTTGATACAATGTCTGTTGAAAGTCTGCTGCTACCCGAGGGAGAAGCCACTATCACATCACTGTGGCTGTACAATTTGACAATCACACATCATAGCCTGGAACAGGTTGTAAAATTTGTGTCATTCTGTCCTGGTCTAGAGGAGCTGGGTGTTCAGGAAGTAAAATGTGCTGAACATGGTGATACCGTATGTATTCCTGTTCTGTATTTACAGAAACATAACAACCTGAAACGTCTGATACTGGAAGCAATATCTGTTGAAAGTCTACTGCTACCCAAGGGAGAATCCATTATCACATCACTGGGTCTATACGACTTAACAATCCAACATCATAGCCTGGAACAGTTTTTGAAATTTGCGACATTTTGTACTGGTCTAGAGGAGCTGGATATTGTCAAAGTAAAATGCGTTAAACATGATGATACTGTATGTATTTCTGCTCTGGATTTACAAAAACATAATAACCTGAAAGATTTGATGCTTGATACAATATCGGTTACAAGTCTGCTGCTTCCCGAGGGAGAAGCCACTATCACATCATTGGGTCTATACAATTTAACAATCACACATGATAGCCTGGAACAGGTTGTAAAATTTGTGTCATTTTGTCCTGGTCTAGAGGAGCTGGGTGTTCAGGAATTAAAATGTGCTGAACATGGTGATACCGTATGTATTCCTGTTCTGGATTTACAGAAACATAACAAACTGAAACGTCTGATACTGGCTAGCATATATGTTAAAGGTCTGCTGCTACCCGAGGTTGGAACTACTATCACATCACTGTGTCTATATAATTTGACAATCACACATCATAGCATGGAACAGGTTGTGAAATGTGTGTCATTTTTTCCTGGTCTAGAGAAGCTGGATGTTCGGAAAGTAAAATGTGTTGAACATAATAATACAGTATGTATTCCTGTTCTGGATTTACAGAAACATAACAACCTGAAAACTCTGGTACTTGATACAGTACCTGGTAAAGGTCTGTTGCTACCTGAGGCAGGAGCCCCTATCACATCACTTGGCCTATACAATTTAACAATCACACATCGAAGCCTTGAACAGGTTGTATTATTTGTGTCATTTTGTCCTGGTCTGGAGGATCTGGATGTTAGGGAAGTAAAATGTCTAGAACACGATGATATAGTATGTATTCCTGTCCTGGATTTACAGAAAATTAACAGCATGAAACAACTGATACTAGATACAATATCTGTTGAACGCCTGCTGCTACCCGAGGGAGAAGCCACTATCACATCACTGTGTCTATACAATTTGACAATCACACACCATAGCCTGGAGCAGGTTGAGGCATTTGTGTCATTTTGTTCTGGCCTAGAGAAGCTGGATGTTCGGAAACTAAAATGTGTTGAACATGATGATAGAGTATGTATTCCTGTTCTGGATTTACAGAAACATAACAACCTGAAACGACTAGTACTGGCTAGAATATCTGTTGAAAGTCTGCTGCTACACAAGGGAGAAGCGACTATCACATCACTGGGTCTATACGATTTAACAATCACACAACATAGTCTGGAACAGATTGTGAAATTTGTTTCATTGTGCCCTAGTCTAGAGGAGCTACGTTTTGACAAAGTAAAATGTGTTGAACATGATGATACCGTATGTATTCCTGCTCTGGATTTACAAAAACATAACAACCTGAAAAGACTGCTACTGAACAACATGTCTGTTGAAAGTCTGCTACTACCTGAGGAAGGAGCTACTATCACATCGTTGGTCCTATACAATTTAATAATCACCCATCATAGCCTGGAAAAGATTGTAAAATTTGTATCATTTTACCCTGGTCTAGAAGAGCTGGATGTTCGGGGAGTAAAATGTATGGAACATGATGATACCGTATGTATTCCTGTTCTGGATTTACAGAAAGTTATAAACCTGAAATAAGTGATACTAGGTACAATATCTGTTGAACGTCTGCTGCTACCCGAGTGGGAAGCCACTATCACATCAGGTTGAGACATTTGTGTCATTTTGTTCTGGTCTAGAGAAGCTGGATGTTCGGAAAGAAAAATGTGTTAAGCATGTTGATACCGTGTGTATTCCTGTTCTCGATTTAATTTACAGAAAATAACAACATGAAACGACTGCTACTGGGTAGCATACATTTATATGTTTTGAAGGCCTGCTGCTACTTGAGGAAGGAGCCGCTGTCACATCACTGAGGCTTAAAGATGTAACAATGACTCATCCTGACCTGGAACAGGTTGTGAAATTTGTGTCATTTACCCTGGTCTATAGGAGCTTGGTGTTTCCAATAACAACCTGAAACAACTGAATCGGAGGAACATGTGTTTGGAAGTCTGCTGCTACCTGAGGAAGGCGCCACTTTCATATCACTGTGTCAATACAATTTAACAATCACACATCATAGCCTGGAACAGATTTTGAACTTTGTTATATTTTGCCCTTGTCAAGAGAAGCTGCTTAAAATGTAAAGATCATGATGATACTGTATGTCTTCCTGTTCTGGATTTACATAAACATAGCATCAAGAAACAACTGACACTGTGTAAAATATCTGTTGAAAGTCTGGAACTGGATACAATATCAGTTTAAAGTATGCTGTCTTCCGAGGGAGAAGCCACTATCACATCACTGTGGCTTTACAATTTAACAATTATCCATCAAAGCATGAGCTAGCGGTTAAGAAAGTAAAATATGCTTAACATGATGATACCGAATGTATTCATATTCTGGATTTACAACAAACAACAATATGAAACGACTGGTACTAGGTAGCATATTTTTGAAGGTCTACTGCTACCCGCTATCACGTCACTGATTTTTAACGATGTATCAATGGCTTATTATGGCCTGGAACAGGTTGTGAATTTTGTGACACTTTTTCCGGGTCTAAAGGAGCTGATTGGACGAAAAATAAAATGTGTTAAAATGATGATAACTTATGTATAATTCCTGTTTCAGATTAATTAACAAAAACACAACAATCTGAATTTACAGGTACTAGATACAGTATCTGTTGAAAGTCTGCTGCTACCTGCGGAAGGAGTCACTATGATATTTCTTTATCTATATAAATTTAGAAAAATCCATCATAGCCTGGAACAGGTTGAGAAATTTGTGGTACTGGATAGCAATTATTTTTAAGGTCTGCTGCTGCCTGAGGAAGGAGCCACTATCACATCACTTGGTTTATACAATTTATCTATCATAGCATGGAGCAGGTTGTAAAACTTCTGTCATTTCGACGTGAGCTATAGAACTGGAAGTCAGAAAAGTAAAATGTGTCGACGAAAACATATGTATTCTTGTTCTCGATTTACAAAAAATACAAACACCTGGAACGACTGAAACAGGACACAATCTATGTTGAAAGTTTGCTGCTACCTGAAGAAGGAGCTAGTATTACATCAACGGTTCTATACAACTTAACAAAAACACATCGTAGCATGGAGCAGGCTGTTTAACTTTTGTCATTTCGCTCTGGTCTAGAGGAACTGGATATAAGCAAAGTAAAACGCTTGATAAAACATGATGATACCGTACGTATTCCTGTTCTGGATTTACAAGAACATTACAATCTGAAACGACTGCTACTGGGTAGCATATGTTTATATGTTTTGAAGGTATGCCTTTACCTAAAGAAGGAGCCGCTGTCACATCACTAAAGATTAACGATGTAACAGTCACTCATCATGGTCTAGAACAGGTTGTGAAATTTGTGTCATTTACCCTAGCCTAGAGGAACTGGGTGTTTCCAAAGTAAAACGTGTTGAACATATTGACACCGTATGTGTTCCTTTTTGAGAAAAAACAAACACACAAGACAACATGAAAACTCTGGTACTGGATACAATATTCGTTTAAAGTCTGTTGCTACCTGAGGAAGGAGTCACTAGCACATAACCACTGTTTCTCTACAATTTTACAATTACCTGTCATGGCCTGAAACAGGCTGTGAAACCTGTGTCATTTTGCCCTGGTCTGGAGGAATGGTTGATTATGGAAGTAAAATGTGCTGAACATGATGATACCGTATGTATTCCTGTCATGGATTTACAAAAGCATAATAACATGAAACGTCTGACACTGGATACAATGTATAATGGAAGTCTGCTGGTACCACTATCGCATCGCTATGTCAATACAATTTAACAATCATCCATCATAGCCTGTAACACATTGCGAAACCTGTATCATTTTGCCCTAGTCTAGAGGAGCTGCATGTTCGGGAAGTAAAATGTGTTGAGCATGATGATACGGTATGTATTCCTGTTCTAGATTTACAAACACATAACAACCTGGGACGACTGATACTTGATAGCATCTATTTTGAAGGTTTGTTGCTACCTAAAAAGGAACCATTATCACATCACTGTGTCTATACAATTTAGCAATCACCCATCATAGCCTGGAACTGGTTGAGAAATCTATGTCATTTTGCCCTGGTCTGGAGGAGCTGGATATTCTAGATGTTAGATGCGTTGATCATGATGATACCGTTTGTATTCCTGTTCTGGATTTACAAAAATATAACAACCTGAAAACTCAGATACTGAGTACCATATGCTACTTGAGGTACGAGCCACTATCACATCACTGGAGCTACATGTATACAATTAACTATCACTTATCGTAGCCTGGAACAGGTTGTGAAATTTGTGACATTTTGTCCTGGTCTAGAGGAGCTGTATATCCGCGAAGTAAAATGTGTTGGGCATGATGATACCCTATAAATTCCTGTTCTGGGTTTACAAAAACATAACAGGCTTGAGAAACTGTATAACATATCTGTTGAGGTCCTGCTACTACGACTGCTTCTGCATACCATATGGTTTGAACGTATTTAATATTGTAAGATTGAAAGACTGGAGCTATATATGACATAGAAGTTGGTCTGATTCTACATGTGGAAGGGGGTAGATTCAGATCACTGTGGCTCTACAATGAAACAATATCACATCGTGGTTTAGAAAAAAAACTGGTAAAGCTTTTGTCATCTCTCCGTCGTCTAGATGTGCTATATCTTGACAAAATATTGTGTGGTCAACATGGCTTTAGTAGTTTTTGTCAACCTCTAAAGGATCTGAAAAAAAAAAACTTGGGAAGACGCTGGAAATTAATGCTTCATATCAACTGATGCTTGTTTAAAAACGTATCGTCATAAATATACGAACAACAAAATCATACATAAGTCTAAGTATCAGTGATCTCCACCTTTATGTTCTCTGCATAGATGGATTATTTCGGACCACTGACAGAAGGACAATAATGTCTAAATAGGACACGTGAAACATGCCCATTGCTTTATAGTCTTAGTCAGACAAGTTAGTGTTAGAACTTAACGGGTCATGCTGACAGTTTTTTGGTATATTTGTCCACAGTCAGATAAAAGGTTAGGACAAGGTCTTGTGAATTATGTGAATTATGTTGTCTATATACGAGTTGCAACTAGACCCATGGATATTAAAATAAAATGCACCTGAAACAGAGACAAAAGAAAAGCCTTCTCGCAGTTCATTCCATCATTCTTATCGACAAATTCCTGTTTTCAACGTGAATTGGAGGTTGTAACTTGGAAAGGGTAACAATAGAACGATAATCAAAGTGCGGAAAACCAATGTGCGAGTTCATAAACATACTCTTCTGATCAGCGTAGTTGCCGTTTCCTTATGTGATAGTTGTTGAAGACCACATTCTAGAATTCATTAAACGTATTATGTTTTCCTGGATTTGCAACTATTTCGTTTTAGACACTGTCATGAAGCTATTGACAGTTGCAAAACACATAGATATTCATTTCTATATTCACATAGATATTCATTTCTATATTCACACCGTGCATCCGGCTCCTTTGATAACGGATGATAAGCATTGATGACAGATGGAAAATTTTAGAGGGGTGGGTTATGATTTTTGGTTTGTGAAAATTGAAGGGAAGTGATGTGGTATTCTGTGGCCGATACAGACTGAATAAATATTTATCCCAGTCAGTCGTCTCAGTCAACCGCTCTAAAATTGATTTGTTGACAAAGGCGTCCATTTTTCGTCTACCTGTCATCTTTGAAGGCGCCATTGAATAGAGTAGCAGATTCAAATTTGGCAGAAATGCAGCTCAATGGTTGAATTTGTACTGCATGTAAGTAAAATTATTAGACCTCGAAAAAATGCGCTCCATCGCGGCAGATACCCAATCTTCGCGATTTTTTTTTTTTTTTTTTTTTTTTTTTTTTTTTTTTTTTTTTTTGCGAAATGTGTGAAATAATGACACATTTTGGATTTATTTGCAATATATGTTTAAAAATAGGTATCTATAAAATCTCAAAGGACCTACAAGTTAATACATCTGCCATAGAATACTGAAGTACTTCCATTCCATTTTCACAAACAAAAAATCATAACTCATCCCTCTACCGATGTAAAATAAAATTAAAACTGAGATCCTTTAAGATCAGCGAAGACACTAATGAGAAAGGGGATGGGCCATCCGCGGTTTCGACTATTAAAGTACCGATGTAAAATCTTCCATCTGTCATCAATGTTAGTCATCCGTCATCAAAGGAACCGGTTGTACGGTGTGTACATTATGGACTTAGAATTGTACAGATGATTAGCATCTACGTGATGTTCGGCGGAACAAGCGAACAGTTTTGACTTCATGGAAAAAAATGGAGACAGCTTTCTGAAATCTGAGGCATACTATGAGACATGGATGTATGGTACTAGTGATGTGATCTGGTCATTGTTACCGTATTCGCTTTCTCAGAGAGAAAATGAAAAACAAAACTATAAAAAAGATTGTTAAAACAGAGAACGCCAGCTGCTCTAGCTGTCAAATTAGTTCGTTGTACATCAATTGTGTGTTGTCCACTGAAAGTAAATTGGGACTATCCATGGTTACCCAGATTGCATGACAACCTTGGCCCAACATTGGGTTAGAATGTTTACATTGGCAAATGGAATCCGTTGGCCGTGTTATGATGTCCCAACGTTGGGTCAATCATGACAAGCGTGCAATCAGTTCTATTTAGCTCAAGAACATAATGTCTTGGTTGGCACAATATTGGGGCAGTGTTATGCAAAATTTGTTACCTTGAGGCATTTTAGTTCATATTAGATCTGATGTTGATTCAACGTTGGCCGAATGTTGGCCAAACCATCGCAAAAACTATCAAAATATCCTACTTGCGTGATGTTTGGCCAGTGTTGGACCACCGTTTTCTGAGATCCCAACTAGGTCGGACACATTATGGCATGTACAGGTACAGTGTAATATGGCTACAGGCTTAAAATATCATATTAGAAAGTTGTGATTCTGAACTGTACAGCTGTATATGTAGGGAAATTAAAGACAATGACCGTCGGTACAGTACTTTTAGGCTCATGTGTGCCTTTGATTTCAATAAATGCAAAATGTAAGTTTTCTCATTTCATGACTCAAACAATCTTGTCAGCAGCCACAATTGAGCCATGTCATATAAGGAAACCTGCAATTTGTTTTTTGTTGACGTCCTAAGTAAAGCAGCTCGTACTTTTTGGGAAATGAAAATGAAAGCATTGATCAACTGTGCAGTTCCTGCACAGCTGATATGCGCCTTTGTTTTCCGGCACTTTTGTAATAAGTAGATGATCTCATGATGAGTTTTCAATGACCTTTTTCGCGTTGTTGCTATAAGAGGTTGAAGCATTTAATTTAGCAATAAAATTAAATACTCATCTTATTGTTTCGAGCATGTTAAGGCTAGTAGAAAGTAAGAATAGAAATACCTGGAATGGATCATATAACTCCTAAAGATGAATTTTCTTGTGACAAGGCTTGTGCCAAAACATGGCCTTACATTACGAAAACATGCCAATGCAATATACAGAAATTTTTAAAGTTATTAAAAAGAGAAAATTTTCAGTAGAAAGTATTGATATTTTTCTTATTTTCGCTCAAAACATAGATTGTGGGTACACGTAAGAACCGCCTCGGCGAGGCGGTTCTAACGAGTACCCACAATCTATGTTTTGGAGCAAAAATAAGAAAAAATAGCTTCACCCCTGCATTACCTAGTTTTACTAAGGGGATATTTATTTCACGGACATGTTTTCCTAATGATAAGGTTAAATATGAAGTGAAAATGCAAATGATGTGCAGAGAAAATGATGTTGTGTTGAATATGTAATCATGGTTGACTTTTTCAAGTAATGAAACAGACATTTGAGTCGCGTGAGTGAACCAACGATTGGATTTTCGAACAGGTCCGACACCAGCCGAACTGAGCAAGCATAGAAGATGGCTAGAAGTAATAGCTGGAAATTTTGGATTTAGAAAGGAGAGGAATTGGATCATCTGTGTAGCTGATCTGCGCTTTTTTTTCGCAAATGAAAAAGTTGTTTTTCTCATTATGCGGCTCATTGCTTCTTGTAAAATTATTTTGTTTGAAACAAAATGTGTGATGATATATTTTTGTATGTTTTTGTTGTTTTGTATATTTGTTTTATGACATGTCAGCCACATCGTGAGAAAATATGCTTTATGACAAAGTCAAACACAAAACAGGAGTCTCCACCACAGAATAGGACAAGAGGCTAAAATTCAGATTCAGAAAGAGTGATTGTATTATCCAATGTGATGAAATCATAGATTGTCACTATGTGGCTGACCTGCAGTGAACAGGTTTTCTGGGGATAGGGCTGTAAATAATTTGATAAAGCAGTTCAGAACTTAAGTGATATGATGTACAACTTAAAAACCAGTACTAATAATACAACATGTATGATGCATATGTGTTATAAATCAGTTGCCGCTTAGTTGCATGGAACCCTTGATTGTAATCAAGTCTAGTACAGTCGGCTCTACATCCAAAGAAGATAGCCAGTTGCTTGATATTACAGATTTATATACAGAACAAAAGTGAAAACGTTACACATTTCTTTATAATTTTCTAAAAGGAATATTTACCCCAATTTTTATTTTATTGCAAGCATTTTATCACACCTAAGAATTTTACTCTTTTGGCTATAATTTGCAATAGGATTAGAAGAACTGAATCCAAGTGCAGTTGTAGCCAAAGAATGAACGAATGAAATTCTAATGTGTAATTAAATGCTTTGCAAATAAAAAATCAATCCATAAATAGATAAAAAATAAAAATGAAATGAGGACAACACAAATTTGAGTTAGAATATGAGTGTTGCATTTTCACTTTTGTTCAGTATACGTATAGTAGAAGGCGCTGATACCAAGAGGTTCTGGTTTCAAACATGCAAAATGTAACACGGTTTTGGACTGAATAGTACTTTATATACAATGTACAGACATATAGGATCCTAATTTTCATAACATTTATACTTGATCATTTTTATAATTACAGCTGTATAAAAACAATTGATTATCAATGATGGAAACAATTGAATATCAATGAAAATTTTCAATGAGTTTTCATGGTACATGTGATCTGCATTATGCCAGTAGCCGTAAACTTGTCCAAAACAAGAAATTGATAGGAACAAAGTAAATTGCCACAGATAAGCAGCTTAAAGTTAGTGCTTTATTTGGCGCACTTTGCCTTTGTTTTAAAACTGTACCAAAATAAAGCACCATCTTTACGCTGCTTTGCTGGGACTGTTTGTTTGGTCCCCCCAAAATATTTGTGTGGGGCAAGTTGTTCAATCTCAAAACAGTAAAATAACACTTACAAAAAAACCAAATTACTAAATGATAGTTGTAAAATCAAAATTAAAAATTCCTACATGCAAACCGGAAGTACAGCAAACGGATATGACTTCTGTCTATGAAATTTGTCAAAAGAGTCAAGTGAAGTATGTGCTTACCTGCCATAGCCTAAGAATGCATTTTGTTTGTTTTCTTTGCTGTTTGAAGGAAATTTCCCAAGCAACCGGTTACTTTTCCGAAAATGCGAATTTTCAAAATTTTGTAAAAACTCCAAATTCCCTGAAATTTAAAATGTTTTAGTCTTTTTCCGTTACTGCTATGATGTAGATCACATGCACAATGAAAAATCATTGAAAATTTTCATTGGTAATCAATTTTTCTCAAAAATTGAAATTTTACACTTTTTCCCTAAAAGTTTGAATTGTCATCCACAGTATTGAATATGCTGCAAAGTCAAAGATTTGATATTGGAATTAACCAAATGTAATGTAAGTAATAAAAATATTTCACTTAATCATACAAAATAACAGAAACAGAGTGGTGCAAGATTTTTGATTTTGAGTATACATTTTACATGTGCATGTGGTTTTTGTCTTCTCCATTTATACACCAACAAAAGAATGTTCAATTCATTGTCAGAAAAATAAAACAAAGTTTTACTTTCAGATTTAGTAGTGCACTAACTCATATATTCTTAAGACCAAATGAAAGCAACAGTGATACAGAATATGAACATTTTCTAGCAAACCACGTAGTTCCTTGTTTGGTCTTGTAGTTTTATTCGTTTACTCATTTCAAGCATGCATTTTAAGGGGTTGCTTTTTATGTTAAACTTTGATACTTGTATAAATGTTTACCTGTATATATTTGTTCATGAAACCTATTATGTGTTGTTATTTGTTTATTTTGTACATACCTGTTTTGAGGAAGCACAAATGTCAAACTGTAAAAGTGTATTTAGTGTGTGTGTTTTTTTTTTTGTGTGTGTGAGTGTGTGTGTGTGTCTTGAATACCTACATACAGTAGTTATTTATCTTCAAGTTGATAAATATTGTTGTTTATACCTGTTAAAAGGGGTGTTTATACCTGTTAAAAGGGGTGATCAGCTTGTATCAAATGTTAATGCCTGTATAAATGTTAGTAAAAAAATTATCATGAAACTTATGTTGGTATTGTTCTTGAAATGAGCCGTCTCGTGGAAAAACCAACCATGTGGTTTCCGAACAGGTCCGACACAAAACGACCTGTACCGTCACAAAAGAGAGCTAGAAGCTTGAAATGTTAGATTTAAGTGGAAGAGGAATTGCATTATCCGATAGGCGAAAACAAAGGCGCTGATCAGCTTCGCGGTTACCGTGGACTTTCGTAATAACTTTTATATTTGACGTCCGATTGTTTTCGTATTTTCACAAGTGTAATAACGGTCTATTGTCGACATTCATGAGAAATGTTGTTTGTCGAATCTTATTTTTGACCGGTCAAATTACATCGACAAACACGTGGGGTTTGTTACCCCGTAAAATCTCTGTTTACATGTTTATAAATATAAAAATCTTTTAAAAAATGTCATTTCTAAATCTCCTTAAATTATGGAAATATTGATAATCATGTAATTCCGCTTGAACTGTGAAATTGAAGTTCTCGCATTCGAAAGATAACTACAGCGTCACTTTTTGAAAGACAAGTCTAAGCAAAAAATTAGTAAAAATGACGTTACTGGTAAATGGCGGAAACTTGCACATCGATAAAATTTGTGCGAGACTTCCGAATAAAACCTACAGAAACGTCTGATTTGTTACAAACAGCTAGAGACACATCAGAACTGAAGCATACAACAGTGTTCAATGATGTGCAAAGTGTTAGTCACAACGAAATAGCTGTTAAAATCAACAAGTAAGCACAAAAATCTACGCGAACAACTTTCACGTCATGGCATGCCCCGTATAATCCTAGCGTCTGTCGCAGAAATTGTCATAAAAACTAAATTTTTCTAGCGATTTGCCTTAAACTTTTTACTGTAATCCTTCACGGATGGGGAATAAATATATGAAAATTTGCTTGAAGTCGAATGAGAAATAATGTTTTTATAGGAACTTTTGACTCGGCCAGCGTATACAGAAAACCCGTTGGCAAATGACGTTAACGTCTTAGCGTGCTCCGGGTAGCGCTAACACGCATCAAACAAATTGCCATAGAAACGGCGTTTATCAAGCGATTTGTCTGAAACTTTCTATGCTTGTTTGTATTAAATTGATCGCAAACTTGAGGTAATTTCAGAGAAATCGCATATGTACTTTTGATTTCATTGACAAAGTCCACGAACTTTTTGCTTTCCCCTCGTACACAAAGAACAGTCCGGGAACTTTTCGACTGTACCTCGTGTAAATGTTAACCTTTATAAATTTTATCATGCAAACTATGCATGTATTGTTGTTGATATATTTTGTACATACATGTACCTGATGATTTGCGGAAGGAAGCCACAAATGCCAAATTGTAAAAGTTAATTTAATGCTGACTTGTACATAAGAAACTTGATTGTTTGCTTGTTTGTTTGATTTTGTTTTATTTTGTCTTGAATACCTGCATGTACCTACAGTAGTTATTTCTCATGGTAAATACTGCTGTTTATATTTGTTATAAGGGGAAATCAATGTCAAGTTTTGATGCTTGTATAACTGTTAACCTGTATAGATTTAATCATGAGACCTATGTACGAAGTATATATTGTTCTTGATATATGTTTATATTGATCTTGAAGCACCAATGTCAAATTTTAGTGTTTGCATGATGTTTATGACGTTAGTTTGTACATAAGTATAATGATTTTTTGTCTTGAATACCTTCCTACAGTAGCTATTTATCTTGATAGATATTACTGTTTATACTGGTTATAAGGGGAGATCAATGTCAAATATAAATGTTTGTCTAATTACTAACCTGTATAGTTTTTATCATGAATACTATGTATTGTTCTTGATATATTTTGCACATATCTATTTAATAAGTTGAGGAAGCACCAATGTCATATTTTAATGTTTGTATATTTTTACCTGTACAGAAGTAAATTGATTTTTTTTTATCATCAATTAATACTTAGTATCTCTTTTTGATAAATATTGTTGTTTATATATTAAAGGACTTTGAACACGCCTAAATTGGTCCCAACTATGATTTTTTCTTTAACTGTTCTCTAATTGTTCTTGGTATTGTGGTTTGTTGTTCGAGATCCCAATCAATAGCTATGGTCATGCAAGAACGTCGCCCAGATTTACCCATGAAATCCGCAATATTTTGCAAAATATTATTTACAACTTAGGTTTTTACGTGGGGATAGTTTCATATATATTTCTGGGGTAGCTCAGGTGTCATTCTAAGCGGATATCCAGTAATTATTTGATCATTTGTCAATTAGCAGCTTTGCAGGGAGGGATCAGTCAATCTTTTTTCCGCAGTCTTGATTTTCAATTTTCTGGTAGTACTTATGAATTTTGACGCCTTTTGGCGCCTGTTCTATATTTGCTTGACACAATTAAATACTTTGTTGTTTTGCTATTACTGCTGCATGCATGCAAGTATTATGGTCTTGGTTTGCATGTCTTTTAATCAATGACACGGTTCAAGACGTAATACAATGTATGGTTTAGCTGAATATGCATTTTCTTTCAAATATTTCCACCAAAAAGCAAGAGACTATTTGGCTGTGAGAAATGGACGGACTGCTTGTGCTTCCAGCCAAACATTATATTGGTGGATTGACCGCCAGCTTAAAGGGTTTGAAAAGTGGTTTAAGCGGTTATACTTTTCATGGATATGTATTCCTGATGCCATAAAACTGAGGCAAAGTCCCGACATGACCATAGCTATTGGCCGAGACGTAAAGCATCAATTCAAATAAACAAACCCATTCTCAAAAAAAAAAAAATGTGAAAATGCAACAATAGCACATCATGATTCAACGTAACTGGTTTTGGTCACAGTACAAAATTATTGTGGATCTGAAACATATGAGCCGCGACGCAAGAAAACCGGTCAGTGGGGTTTCCGACCAGATCTGACACAAACCGACCTGTACAGTCACAGAATTAGGCTAGAAGCTTGAAATTTCGGAATTCAGAAGAAGCGATATTGTACTATCCGTGTAGCGAAAACAAAGGCGCTTATCAGCTTGGCAGTTACTGCGAAGATGATCTGCGCCTATGTTTTCGCATAAACAAAAATCCGTTTTTTTTATCATATATCTGGATACAAGCAACATAATGTTTATTATATAAATAATATGAGATATTCAAAATTTAGTACTGGATAATTTTTACTGACGCTAATTATTTCACTGTGGTGTTTTAAAATGTTTATTGCAATGCTCATCAAACAGTATTACTCATAGTGTATATTATAATGTATTATATATACAGGTCGAAATAAGTTAGGGATCAAACTTTTAAGGATGTAGTTTTGGGCCTGTCGATAATTAATCAGTTTTTCATTTATACGGTGGATTAGCAGTTTTATTGCACTTTCAAATGCCACCAATTTTGAAATTGTGCATCATCTGACTTAGGCACAGCTGTTCCTTCAACCACACTAGCCTAAAAACAAAAGTGATAAAAAGTCCATAGAAAACGATTCCACCAAAAAAATCATTTTTTCCAGTTCATGAAATGTTTGCGGATTTGCGAATTTGCACGATAGTCATCAAGATCATCATTTCTAAGGTATGCTAGCTAAAAATGGAAATTTCAAGTAAGTTTAAAGGTTTTGCACGAACAAACTTACACACCGTCAATTCTCTATTGGAATTTCATACCACTTTCATTTAAAGGGTAGTCTGACTTAAAGCCTGGTCTTGTTGAATGCAAAGACTACTTTTGCGATCCTCAAGTGTACAAAACTTACAAAATGAATTACCTTGATGTTAGAAATGTTCCATTTACCAGTAGTTCGAAATCTTGTAGAAATTGCGCGTAAAAAGTTTGACCCCTAACTTTATTTGTCCAGTATATATGTATTTAAGTGAAACTACTAGTACTCATTTCTTTCAAAGAACATAATTTACTTGGTGGTGTTGACACATCATTTCTATCAAAAAAGTTAGGGATCAAACATTTAAGGATGTAGTTTTGGGCCTGTCGATAATAAATCAGTTTTTCATATATATGGTGCATTAGCAGTTTTATTGCACTTCATATGCCACCACTTTTGTAACTGTGCATCATCAGACTGAAGCACAGCTATTCTTTAACCCACACTACCCAAAAATCCAAACTGATAAAAAGTCCATAAAAAACTTTTGTGCTGTTTTAGCCTTATGTACGTTTTCATATTTTAATTCAGTTCGGGTAACTGAGTGGCCGCCTATGGGGGAATAGCTGCTCACTCGGCTTATGACATGTTTTCATGGTATAAGTACTTAAGTGTCATTTTAGTTTTTGTCTCACCCCTCGGTTTATGGAGTGGGAATTTCTTTCTGATTGCGCCATTTCCTGATCATTGCCTATTTGTACTTTCCACAAAAATTCAATTTTGATAGTTATCATGTTTAATCATTTCCAACGTCAGCCAGGCTGAGCCCAAAAAGATTGAACATTTCTTACCATTTTAAAAGTTTTGCTCCAACAAACGTACACACCATCAATTCTCTATCAAATTTCATACCACTTACATTTTAAGGGTAGTCTGACTGAAAGCCTGACCTTGTTGAATGCAAAGAATATTGTTTCGATCCTCAAGTGTACAAAACATACAAAATGAATAAACCTTGATGAATGAAATGTTTCATGTTCGAAATCTTCTTGAAATTGCATGTTAAATGTTTGATCTCTAACTTTATTTGTCCAGTATAGTACTGTAAAACCAGAAAAACGTCAACAAATTAAAAGTGTTCAATTATTGTTTACCTTTTTCATGTTTGTATAGAGTAAAATTGTTCGTTATTAATAACAAAATAACAAAATAACAAAATAACAAATTGGTTTGCATAACAAAGTTTGTATGTAATGTGATCGTTAAGATGATTCTTACTGTTGCATTAATCAACCTCTGTAAAATAATACATGTTCATGCTAATTGTTGCTACGCTCCGCATGTTATGCAACTACATGTACGTGTTTCAACCACTTCAGGGAGAGCGGTGGCCTAGCGGTAACAGCCTCGGAATTTCGCTATAGAGTTGGACGCATCCAAATTCACGCTTAAGATGTTTCAATGACATTTAGAACAAATGTCAAACTAAAAGTTACAACATTTTGCAAATTTCTTTTCAATAATATAGCATTTTCAGTAGTCAGTGATACACGTGACACGCAGAGACATAAACTGATGCGACAGGAGACAGTATTTATGACTCTTTAGCTTGTCATAGAATATGGCGTGGTTGGGCTTAGATGACATCATGACGTATTGGTTTAAGCTTCTCGTCAGTAAAACATGTCCGTGCAGTGAATACCGCCTTAAACCCCACTTTTATATAGAAAAACTGGGGTTTGCAGGTGTATACCTATTTTTTTCTTATTTTTGCTCCAAAACATAGATTATGGGTACTCGTTAGAACCGCCTCGGCGAGGCGGTTCTAACGTGTATCCACAATCTATGTTTTGAGCGCGAATAAGAAAAATATCAAAAATTTTCGACTGAAATTTTCATTTTTTGCTTCTGAAAAACATCTCTGAATATTGCATGGGCAAGTTTTCGTAATGTCGTTCTAAATCAGGGTTCCTGTGTTCGATCCTAGGCTTCTCCTGTGTTTAGGACGAAACGTTGAACCGAACCTAAGTTCTATGTCCTTTAGTTTTAATGTGACGTTAAATTACACACAAAAGCATAAAAGTTAGATAACTGTGTTATATACTACATGTATGTATGGAATACAGTGTATCTTAAATAATTTTAAATATTGCACCATGATTGTTATTTGACAGTGCATCCAGGTGTTCAATGACAGGATTTCCAAACTTGAATACAAATGATGCCGTTTATGTTTTCAAAACTATGTGACATTATCTTGCTTAATGATATTGTGTAGACGTTGTTTTGGTGTGTATTCATGTGTTTATATCGCATTTAAAATTGAATAATGATGTTCTACAGAACATTGATTGAAATACCATAAGGTCAATTTCATAATATTCTCTGTAATATACATGTAGTTTATCGATGTATTTTGCAGAAAGTTAATGTGTTTAATTTGACAGACAAGAATTATATCTATAAAAATGCAAGATCGTTTAGTCTTATTTATATTTGCCCTTGTGTATCGAAGGTCTTTAAGTGTGATACTGTCAACTCTTAATCTGTTTACTCGATGAAGAAATGTAAGAAGGCTGTAAAAGGTCGAAACGTTAGGAAAAAAGAGTGCTTCTAATAAACACACTACTTTATATTGTTCTTCCTTAGAAGAAACCTTAGAATCAAAAGAAATGTTAGTCGAACGTTGAGTAAACATACCTATTGGCTGCACCGTTAAAGTGAGAAAGAAACAAGGGCCTAGTAGTAGAAGGTCCAGGAATGGATACAATCAATAATTTTAATGTCTCAGCACTGAGATCAAGGCATCCTTTTAAAATCACACATGAAAAGAAAGACGAATACATGTACATATAGTTCTTTTCTAGCGAGGTAGTCATCTTGTTATGAGCAACCAAAATAAAGATGAAGATCGCGAGGGAGATAATAACAAACAGGCCGCATAAAGATAGATCACAGAAGAACCGCAGTGAAGAACCGCAGTGGGTTAGTCAGTAATATACTAGAGGACAATAATCGATTCAACGAGGCCCAACTTGTCTCACTTCGTAAATCAGACTCCAGTCCTAATGCAAACTTCATAGCGCAATGACTTTGATTTTGATATAGTAAATTTTCCGTTTTTGGATGGTGACGTTCCTCGTCGTGCTTCTTATGGTGCATACATTTCGCAACTTATTAGGTTTGCTAGAGTCTGCAATCATGTTACAGACTTCAACGCTCGAAATAAATGTTTAACGGCCAAACTTCTCCAACAGGGCTATCGGTATCATAAACTTCAAAAAACCTTTTCTAAATTTTATCGTAGACACTATGAATTGATTTCCAAATACAATGTTGGGTTAAAGACGCTTTTAAATGAGGGCCTTTCGGAACCAGAATTTTATGGTGACTTGGTTTACAAATTTAAGAAACTTATAGGAAGTAGTGATTTTTCTTTTCAGTTTAGAAAAATCATAACACGTTACAGACGTATAGGTTATAACTTGAATGTTATGCGACAGTCTGCATGCTTAGTTTTTTACCCCAATCACGGTTGATAACTATGCTGCCTTCTTTAATTGCACGCCGGTGGGTCGGGCGTCAGACTCTATGATGGCCCCGACTTAAAGCTATTCATTTTAGTTGGTTGGGGCCGGAGCTTCTTGTCTGTTGCTTGGCCCAACGGGGTCCAACTGATGTTTTTCTTTTGCTCCGGAGCTAGTAAGTTATTCGGCGCCCAGGGATCTCCATCGTCGGGCAGCTTACTGAATCTGTGAGTCCTGGTCTTTGATTCATCAGGATGTTTATCATGATTTATTTGTTTGTTCTTGATGATTCATTGACTAGTAAGAGATTCACCACGAGGACCGAAGAACTAACTAAATGTTATGAACCACTGCAGTAGCTGAGGGTGAGGTTATGGCCATGTAAAATCGATTTAAACCCGCCAGTAACTTTGTGTTACTGATCGTTCCAAGTCGATACTTCTGTGGTGGTTCTTTTTGTTTTGTGTCTTGGTGTTTAAAATATTTTTGTGCTTTTGGCGCCTTATGTATGTTTTCATATTTTTAGTTAAGTTAAGGTAACTGAGTGGCCACCTATTGGGAAAATAGCTGCTCATTCGGCTTACGAAATGTTTTCATGGCATAAGTACCTGATTGTTAGTTTGGTTTTTTCCCACCCTGGTTTTTGGAGTGGGAATCTTTTTCTGATTGCGCCTTTTCCTGATCTTTGCCTACTTGTACCTTTTCGTAGCCCTTTCATGAAACATTACAGAAAACAAAAAAACTTATGTTGTGAGATGAAACAGAAACGAAAACCCAAGAACATCATTAACTGTGAAATCATTACGAAATCTTTCCCATGCAATATACAGAGATTTTTAAGTGGTAAAAAGTGAAAATTTTTAGTAGAATCGAGGCGGTCCTAACCAGTACGCACACACTATGTTTTGGAGCAAAAATAATAAAAACACAGTAAGTATACCCTGCATTACTGTTTTGCTAAATAAAAGTGGGGTTCAAGGGGGTATACATGTCACGGACATGCTGTCCTGATGTACAGAAACAAAAGTAAAGTATTATTTACATCCCAGTGTACCATACTAGAGACGAGAGTTTAGCCCGTTATCGACACTACTGTAGTAGGGGAATCCCGACATAATCTCGATTTCTTGCCGACTTCCCCGTTATTATACAAATTATGTCTATTTAAACTGGTAATAGGCCTTCATTGGAAAATGTTTTTGCATATATTTAGGTGCTTTCAAAAATATTATGATAGGATGGAATTTTCAAAAAAGTTCAAAACGTTTTTCTACAACACTGTCTGTTATGGCGTGTGGTTCGTTGCAAAATTCATTTATTTTATGTAATTAATTGCAATAACCTGATTTTAAATGCATAATTCTTAAATTTGATATGTATAAAATAGTCTTAATGGCATTTATTTAAGTATTTGATCAAAAATCTAAAAAATATCAAAACTTTTCCAATGAAATTTTCAATTTTTACGGCTGAAAAAATCTCTGTACGTTGTATGGGAAAGTTGTAGTAATGGCTTACAGGTGTGTTTTTAACAATGCAATCATAAAGAGCTTCCCGCCGTATTATACATCAGTCTTTGACACATGGAGTTCGAATCACAAACCTCTGACTGGACACTACCACTTGCACTGAACCAATCATTACGAAAACGCGACCATGCAATAAACAGAGATTTTTTCAGCTGTAAAAAATGAAAATTTCACCACAAATTTTTTTTATATTTTGCTAATTTTTGCTCAAAACATAGATTGTGGGTACTCGTTAGAACCGCCGCACCCACAATCTATGTTTTGGAGCAAAAAAAAAAAAAAAATAAAAAAGAAAAGAAAAAAAAATGGTATACCCCTGCATATCCCTCCCAGTTTTGCTACATAAAAGTGGGGTATAAGGGGGTATACATAATATGGATATGTTTTCGTGATGAATTATAATCTCTAGTAGTTATACCATATACGTGCTCTCCGTCCAGTGAACATGCTCGATTAAGTCCAGTGGTACAGCCATTCACGACCACTGTATATATACATGAGCCGCCGCATGGAAAAAACCACAATCTGCATAGGCGAAAACAAAGGCGCAGATCAGCTGTAACTGCGAAGCTGATCAGCGCCTTTGTTTTCGCGACATGGATATTACAATTCCTCTAATTTCTAAATCAAAAATTTCCAGCCTCTAACCATCTTCTGTAATTGTACAGCCTGGTTTGTGCCAGACCTGGTCGGAAAAAACAAATTGTTGGTTTTCTCATGCACAGGCTCATCCTGCCGGTTTTCTAGTGATCTCACATATCATTAAAACCCATCAATGTCGTCTTAATGCGTTGGCCATCAGTTTGATTTAGGGTCAATATAGGGAGTGTTATTTTTTTTTTAATTAAGTTTTACGTCCCTTTCAAGATTATTTCAGCTCATATGAGACGGGCCAATCAGTAGGTGGTGTGAAAACGGGAGAACCCCGAGAAAAACCACCTGACACACCCGCAAGCAGAACTTGGCTTCTCACATGTGGCCAAAGCGGTGCTCGAACCCACACCAGACACAGCGGTGAGATGATCGAGTGATTAAGAAACAGCGCTCTTTTCCGCTCGGCCACGGGGGCCGTCAATGCAGGGAGTGTGTTAGGCGTGTCCGAAATCGGCAATAATTTCACCAAACTCTTGTCCATCGTAAGGTTATGTGCAAATCTCCTCTCCACAGTTGTTATGTGTTGCATTCATTCAATTTACATAGCATACATGTATGTATCTGTAGATATCTCGTCGGATTTTTGTTCATTTACATTACGAAAACACGCCACTGCAGTTTACAGCGAAATAAAAATTTCTAATCAGTGTTTTTTTTTTTTTTTTTTTTTTTTTTTTTATTATTATTATTATTATTATTGCTCAAAACATAAACTGTGTGTACAAGTTAGAACCGCGAGGCGGTTCTAACGAGTACTCATGATCTATGTTTGGTAGCAAAAATAAGAAAAATAGGTGTACCCCTGCATACCCCAGTTTTGCTATATAAAGGTGAGGTTTAAGGGCGGGGTATGCATTTCGCGGACATGTTTTCATGATGACTCTTCAACTTGGTTTTTATAACCTAACACCCCTAACGCAAAATAAACTAACCCGTTGATGTTAAAAACCAAAAACACGCACCAGCCTTGGTGTTTAGGTAAATAAGTGACCTTTGACGTACATTATTGATATTTATTTACCGATACATTCATTGCAAATAAATAATATTCATAAATCTATTTACTGCATTATAATTTTAGCATAAAGAAATTAAAAAGGTATCAGTTGCGCTTATTCAAACATGCTGTTGATGAAAACTGTTTAGCATAATCCTTAAGTTTATTATATTCTATATATAGGAAAATTGTATTATTATGTATATGTATGTTTTTCATAATTTCAGCGAAACAGTTAAGGTGCATTATTGTTTTATATTTTTTCGTTATTTCTATCATATATAAATATTATTTTACTTGTTCAGATCGACGCTTTGTGAAAATCCTAACGAATACTCAACACGTGCGTTGCTATGCAGCAGATTCAAAATACACGTGGATGATTGTCCCAAAAGTTCAACTGATCTATTCTTCGAATATCATTTGAGCCGCTGCATGGGAAAACCAACAATCTGCATAGGCGAAAAACAAAGGTGCAGATCAGCTTCGCAGTAACTGCGAAGCTGATCAGCGCCTTTGTTTCCGCTACACGGATAGTAAAATTCCTCTACTTTCTAAATCCAAAATTTCCAGCCTCTAACCATCTTCTGTGACCGTACAGCCCGGTTCGTGTCGGACCTGGTCGGAACCCAAATTGCTGGTTTCTCACGTACAGGCTCATTTATAAAGTACGAACATGAATTAAACTTATCAATTTTAACATGAAATTATTTGAAACAAGAAGAAATAATTACGCTTTTCTAGTCGGATTTTTATTCGTTAATTAATCGTTAAGGTAAGTGATAGTTAACGACTGCAACGTTTAAAGAAAAACAAAACAAAACACTATTACACAAAATATTATAGAGTAACAGTCTTGAGCTTGTGTAAGTACTTATGACGGTTGACGTGTCGACTGCTTTAGGATTCGAGCATCACTTATCAGACAAATTTGTGCACATGTCAAAATATTAACAAGGTGTTCCAGTACAGGAATATACGAAGCTGAGATGTTTAAACTCAAAATCTAATTTATAACATGTATCGTTTCTTTTCAACAACATTTCTTGTTTTACTTACTGTTACATGTACATTGTAATAAGATTTCAATGTATTTTAACATCATTACGAAAACTTGCCCATGCAATGTACAGATAATTTTTTTCGCAATCAAATATTGAAAATTTCAATGGAAAAAAATGATTTTGCTCAAAACATACATCGTGGGTACACGTTAGAACCGCCTCGCCGAGGCGGTTCTAACGAGTACCCACAATCTATGATTTGGAGTAAAAAATAAGAAAAATAGGTATACCCATGCATACCCCATTTTTGCTATATAAAAGTGGGGGTATAAGGGGGGTATACATTACACGGACATGTTTTTGTAATGGACCCAACAGGGTTGATGCGTCGTTAAACAAAGACGCAATCAAAATCGGAAATTTTGCATTTTCATCAGGAAAACATGTCCTTGAAAAGTATACCCCACTTTTATATTGCAAAATTGTGGTATGCAGGGGTATACATATTTCTCTTATTTTTGCTCTAAAACATAGATTGTGGGTACTCATTAGAATCAATGATTAGAAATATCTTATTTTTCCAATGATTTTTTTTTTTTCAAGTTTTCTTGTGAACAAATTCTCTGTATATTGCATGGCATGTTTTCATAATACAAGGAATATACGAAGCTGTGATGTCTTTAGGCAAAATTTCATTTATTTTTCAACAACATTTGAGCCGCATCGTGGCAAAACCAGCAATTTGGTTTCCGAACAGGTCCGACACAAACCGACCTGTACAGTCACAGAAAAGAGCTAGAAGCTTGAAATTTTGGATATAAGTAGAAGAGGGATTGTACTACCCGAGTAGCGAAAACAAAGGCGCTGATCAGCTTCGCGGTTACCGCGAAGCTGATCTGCGTCTTTGTTTTCGCCTATGCAGATTGTTGGTTTTCCCATGGGGCGGCTCATTTCTTTTATACTTGTGTTCATATGCAACATTTGCACCCAAGTGTATTTTTTGCACTCTGGATGCACATTTTAATTCGTATAGGCCCGGCGGCCATTTCGTTGGACATAGGCAAACAGTATAGTCCCAGATGAGAACGCGGCGTCCCATCGGGGGCTATTCTGTTTGTTTTGAACATGTTGGAGGAATTTCGTCGAAAAATGGAATAAGAATTCAGAATCACGCCTGATGTCCTAAAAATGTAAGCGGACTCGCCCAAATGGCCCATTCGTCATAACTTACCTACTTTACTTACTTATTAATGGTTTAAAACTAGTCTCATTAGGGGTGCGTGCCATGTTTTAAGATATTTTTGAATTAATCATACTAAAAAAAGATTCACACCTGAATTATTGGTTTTATTGAAATTTTTGGTTTTAATAGGTTCAGCTCTTGTCCTTTTATAAACTGAATGATGCACTAATGTGCACTTTGCATACTGCCTTTGAAACTTTTGCATCAATTTATGAACTTTTCGTGCGAATCCGAAGTGTCCCTGTTCAAAGGGGCTATCATTTCATTGAATATACAGTGCATAACGTAATTTGCAATGCATGATACCTGAAATGGCTAAAGCGATATGCATTTTCTTGGCAGAGAAAAAGGATATTTATTAGATAAATAAGCAGCCGCACCAGAAAACCAACAATTTGCATATGCGAAAACAGAACCGCGAAGCTGATCAGCGCCTTTGTGTTCTCTACACTGATAGTACAATCCATCTTCTTCGTAAATCCAACATTTCAAGCTTGTAGCCTGCTCCTGTGTCTGTGATTGTACAGGTTGGTTTGTGTCGGACCTGGTCGGAAACCCAAATTGTTGGTTCTCACGCAGAGATTTTTTTATCAAGGTTTGATCAGAAATAGACATTCTATGACATTTAAAATTTTAGCGATTTATGAAGAACTTAACGAAAAAAATCTCACCATTTTTTTTTTTTTTTTTTTTTTTTTTTTTTTTTTTTTTTTTGTCAGGTATATACATCAGGAAAACATGTCCATGCAATTAAACCTCACTTTTATGAAGTAAAACTAGGGTTTGCAGGGGTAATTTTTTCTCCATAACAATGATTGTGAGTCCTCGAGGCGATTCTTACGTGCACGTGAAGAATTTTAAATTTTAATATTTAAATAAGATTTAATTTTATAATGCTGAAAAAAGTTCTCTGTATTACATGGACATGGGCAAGTTTTCGTAATGTATTATTTTCAGTTTAGTCGTTGACGATATCTTATGGTATACGGCTGAGTTCAGGATTCTAAGTCTACCATGTTTTGTTGGGTGCTGACGGCCGGCTTGTTGACCTTGACCCACGGAGCAGTAAGTAGAGCGACACGAGAAAACCGGTCTTCGGGGTTTCCGACCAGGTCCGACATAAACCGGCCTGTACAGTCACAGACAAGTGCTAGCAGCTTGAAATTTCGGATTTTAGAAGAACAGAAATTGTACTATCCGAGTGGCGAAAACAAAGGCACTGATCAGCTTCGCAGTTACTGCGAAGCTGATCTGCGCCTTTGTTTTCGCATACTATGCATAATAGTCAAAAATCCGGTTTTCTTACGATACGCCTCATTTTAAACCTAACCCGCATGAACATTTATATCGTACTAATGCACCAGTCATTTGTACATGTAACCAGGGTCCTTAAGCCCGTTGGGGGGTGAGATATACATGTGATAGTGGAAATGAACGTTGTTAATTTAACCCGTGTATTGTCTTTGCAGAGCGCATGCAGTTAAACATTCCATATTTTGCACTGCATTTGTAATTCTTTGCATTATATCTGCAAACAGTTGCACTATAAATGCAAACCACGGGGTCGTAGATCATGACTGGTACATGTAAATCATCAATTAAAGATAGTAAATGACCAGGGATTAACCAAAATTATTTTTCAAAGTAAAAAACAGCCACCATTTCAAGCGCGTCATGCGTTTAATTGAATGAGCTGCTTATTTTCGCAAGACATTGACAATGAGCTAAACCAGGGGTCCCAAGCTCGATCATGGTTTTCAAAAGACTGTCGGATGAGACTTGAATAAATCGAGGAACCCGAGTTTCATTGATCATGCTGTCAGTGAGACTTAAATCCCAAAGTCATCCAACAGTTACCTCTCCAAATATAGCAATACACATTTTTCTGTAGTTCCCGGTATTCAAGTACTAAACAGCCACGTTTGCTTCTTCTTGCATTTGAAATTATAAGCTTCTAGCAGTCATCTGTGACTGTCCAAGCCGGTTTTGTGCCCGACCTAGTCGAAAAATTTCCAGGTCCCGGTATTCAAGTACGACGCTCTCCAGGTTGCTGTTGGCGCAGAAGTTGTGAAGGGGAGAGAAATCTACAGGTTTACTGTCACAGATGCCGATACTGCGGACATCGTGTCGTGTACTGGTACATTTTCGAGACAGGGCGGTGGTATAAACGGCGATGAATTCACTTTCAACAAAGACACTAATCCGAACAATGTTGGAGGTACTTTCTTTTAAGGGCATGTCATTCGCGAGTTGAAGCCACGATATGCTACGAATTGGTACGAGTTATAAGTCGACGCTTGTCGCGCGAGCTGCAACGAGTTATGTTGGAAAAATTTACGAGCTGTCACACACTCGCGACTTGAAGCTACGAGTTAGCGCAGATCATTACTCGCCGCTTTTCGCGCGGGTTGCCACGAGTTATAATTTCCTACGAGTTCTACACGACAACCCTACGAGATAAGTCGTGGGAACTCGCGAACTCGTAAGAATATCGTAGTAAACTCGTGAGACGTCGTACAGTGTAGTAACTCGCGATATGTCGCCTTCAATATCGAAGCAACTCGTAGGTTACTCGTAGGCAACTCGTAGGCAACTCGCCATGTTTGACATGACGCAGAGAACGCACAACATTACTACGAGTTCTGTACGATAAGCTACAAGATCCGTACGACTTATGCTCTCGCCGACATATGGCGAGTTGCCTACGAGTTGCTACGAGTTCACCAAAAAAAAAAAGTGGGCGGAGCTTAACTCGTAGGTCTATGTCGTGAGTGTGTGACAGGGGATGGGATTTATGTGCGTGTCTGAGACGTAACACAAACGTACTTCAATGTTGCTGAGATTTTTTACGTATGGCACGCGCCTAAATCATACGCTTATGTGTAACTGTTTATAAAGTTTAAGAAGAAAATTTATTTTTGTATGTCCAAAATCTCCTGGTTCAGCGTGTTGAGATTTTTCATACACCCGGTCAAATTTGTCTTATAAATACGCTGATATGTGACTGCACTTAAGTCCTGAAACCAGCAGATCGTTTCGAAGTGATCAAAACATGTAACTTCAGAGGGACTTTAAGCACCGACAACAACTATAACACCATCATGGATACAGTAATAGTTATGATAATGACAACGGCAAAATCCACCACCACCAACAACAACAACAATAATAAAAGCCACCGCATCAGAACACCAACAATCTACATATGCAAAACCAAAGGCGAATATCAGCTGTACAATAACTGCACAGCTGATCATCGCCTTTGATTGCGCTACACGGAGTCTTCTTAAATCCGAAATTATAAGCTTCTAACCTACTTCTGTGACTGTACAGCCTTATTCGTGACCTTGTCGGAACCCAAATGGATGTTTTTCTCATGCAATTTTCAAATATTTTCCAGAGTTCCATATCGACGTCACTGCTGCCCCGCCAAGGACCACAACTCCACTGATGACGGATACATACGAATGCTTAATTGAGTGTAGGGACACCACCAATAATGTCCGGACTATTACAGTTCAGATCGACTCAAAGGCAAATCAGAAATTGGATTGGGGCGCGGCTTTGCCAGGTAGGCTACATCATCAGCAAGTAACTACAATGCCATTTTGTAAATGTCATATTTGCTATGTGTTCCGTTAAATAAGCAGTAAAAACGGGACAATAGCGGCCACGGGGAGCAACCACTTTAGTACAGAGTTGGGCACGGTAGCCTAGTCGTTAGTGCGTCGGACTTCGAATCGCGAGGTTAGGAAGATTGTTTCGAATCCCACTTGCGTCAGGTTGTTGTGTCCATGAGAAAGATACATGTACTCTCTATAGTACTGTTGCACATCGAGGAAGCGGTCAGTCAGCCTAAACAGGACTAGAATGTTTACAGGGATTTCCCCCTTCCCACTGTTAAATTGAAGTAGCCGCAGAAGACTCCGCAAGTGGAAAAAGCATTTCAGCCTGTGCGTGAGAAAACAATTTTGGTTTCCGACCAGGTCTGACACAGACCAGACTGTACAGTCACAGAAGCAGGCTAGAAGCTTGATATTTCGGATTTAACTCTTTTTCTATCTTTTGTATATACCGTGTGTGGTATGGGTATAAGTTCCCCTACTTATGACATACTTACGAAGGTTTTAAGATGATCACATTCAAATTTACGCCCTTGCTATTACAGCTACTCAAAGCTATGGTAACTTAGTTAAAATAAAAGGTTCCACTTCAAAGGATACGACGATGCAAAGGTGGGCTTGAGTTGCCTGTAAAGTTACGATGCCTTTAAGTTTTCATCGTATCTTAAGGTCCTTTTCAGTAATATTCACCATAGTCCCCAAGAGATACTCAGAAATAAGTTGGTCATAAGTTGATCTAGAGGTTCGAAAACCACATTGTTTGTTTTCTCATACAAAGGCTCGTTTTATTTGCAGATACGCTAACGCCGGTGGACGTGACGAATCTAAACTTATACGGTGCGCTGAAAACGATTGTAACTAAGACAGCACAGAACGATCTGAATTTGAAAATGACATATTTTTTGGATTCGGTAACACCAGATCTATCTGGCATTAATGGAAACCCATTCTTTGCTGTTAGTGAATGTAAGTTATTTTTGAACTCAAAATATTTATTCGTTATTAGGATGTCATGACATCCTGATATTGGGTAAAATTGGACACTTTTCGGGCAGCGTCACCATTGACGTCAATGGGAAATATGCTGCATATGAAAAGTGCAATGTTGAAACTTCACCAAATAACCTTTGTTAATTACTTTACTCATTTAACTTTCAAATGACACCCAAATCATGAATATACATGTATGTTGACCAAAAGAGGCAGGATAATTTTTCTTGGAAACATGAAACATGAATGTCTATGGAGTTTTCAAAAGGTGGCGAATAATTATGTCAATGGTGCATATTTGAAACATGCGTACAACAAATGAGCCGCCGCATGGAAATACCAACAATTTGCATAGGCGAAAACAAAGGCGTTGATCAGCTTCGCAGTAACTGCAGCAGTTCAACGCCTTTGTGTTCGCTACACGGATAGTACACTTCCTCTTCTAAAATCCGGAATTTCAAGCTTATAGCCAGCTTCTGTAACTGTGCAGCCCGTTTGTGTCAGACCTGGTCGAACCCAAAATTGTTGGTTTTATCATGCACAGACTCAAATTATATTGCGTGTCAATGACATATGTAAGCCGACAGATTCGAAGAAAAAAATACGTTTTTATACAATAATTTGTAAAAGTACTCATCGGGAAAACATGTCCAAGAAAAGAATACCCACTTGAACCCCCAATTTTATATAGAAAAAACGGTGTTTACAGGGGTATACATATTGTTCTTATTTTTGATCCAAAACATAGATTGTGGGTACTTTTTGGAACCCATTATCTATGTTTTGAGCAAAAATAAGAAAAATATAAATTTTCTTCCATTGAAAATTTTCGTTTTTTAACCCAAACTATTTTCTATACATTTCATGGGCGTGTTTTCGTAATGATTTTTCCAGTAACCGGTGCAATAACAACGCTCCAGGACCTGAGACTGATCCCTAAAGACACGACCCCAGACGGGACCCTTGATCTCGGAATCACGGCCATGTCCTCAGATGGTATTAAAAACACTGAGATTTACACCATAGAATTTATTAGTGAGTATCTACACGGTAATGTCTTTCTTTCTTTCTTTCTTTCTTTATGTATTATTTCTTTCTTTCTTTCTTTCTTTCTTTCTTTCTTTCTTTTATTTTCTTTCTTTCTTTCTTTCTTTCTTTCTTTCTTTCTTTCTTTCTTTCTTTCTTTCTTTATGTATTATTTCTTTCTTTCTTTCTTTTATTTTCTTTCTTTCTTTCTTTCTTTCTTTCTTTCTTTCTTTCTTTCTTTCTTTCTTTCTTTCTTTCTTTCTAATTCTTTCTGTATTATTTCTTTCTTTCTTTTTCACCCAGGATAACCTGATATAGGGAACTCGGAGGTTCGGGGAAATCGGAGGTAAACAATGGAAAGCGCCTCAGACTAGCGGCAGTATTTATCCGATTTTATTTTCAACTTACCTCCACTTGAGAAATTTTAACATAACGCACATATTTGCGATGATTATTATGTCGTCGATTTCATTAAGCGCTTTTAATCATTCAATAACTGGCCGCTGTGTGTTCAAGCCACTGGAGCAAGCCAAGTTCTGCTTGCGAGTGTGTCAGGTATTTTTTATGGGGTTCCCCTGTGTTCGCCAAACCTATTAATGGAGTCGTCTCGGTGTGTCTGAAACAACCTTGAAAAGGTAAAAGGACGCCAGATAATAATAATAATAATAATAATAATAATAATAATAATAATAATAATAATAATAATAATTGAGCGACCGCATCAGAAAGGCAACAATAAGCTTAACTGGTCTAAAACATTTTGCCAAAATCTGTTATAATCTCGTAATTCAAAGTGTCAGAAAAGGAGATCTAGATGAAGTATCATAGCTCTTGAAAGAAAACCATTCTGCCTGTTCAAGTACATGTAAAAACGTGTGCACAAGATTTTTCAGGTCGATATCGAGTTCAAACGCAGACAAGGGCACTGACAAAAATATCCTCCCCTCTCTCTATTTCTCCCAATCGAAAGTTGGCAAAGAAAATCCAGTATCAGCCGTTTTATAAGCTGTAATTCATGTGCATAATGGAAAGGTTCTAATGAGTACCCACGGTCGATAATGTGAATAAAAATAAATAATGCAGACAAGATGGGATGCATGGGCTTTAGATAACACAGACGGTGGCTTGCTTGTTGATCATTTTCTTTCCTAGTACATACACATCTCCCCCAATACGTACGTGTGCATATTCACCGTGTCTCAAGACTCAGAATAAACGTCTTGTGTTTACCTTTCTTTATTTCGTAGGCAAATTGAAGTGATTCAAAAAAAATATACTCTCAGATAAGCATTATTAAGGAAAAAAGAGGAAAAACAGCTCTTCAAATGTTTAATCATCTCCGAATCTCCAAAACTGTCCCTCCCAGTTCCCAATATAACATTTCAAAATTACTCCGAGAATCCCCGTATCAAAAGTTGTGACACCATCTTAATGTTTTTAAGCCTGTGGGGTTTATCATTCTGTAATCATGCGCAAGGAAGCTTAAAATCTCGAGGAGAAAGCCTAAATTTTGAAATGTAGCTGCCAGTTTGTTGACAAATGTTATTGGTCGTCCACAATTTGCCTAATAATACAAATTTTCTTGCTGCGTAAGCATAATTCTGAGTTCGAAATACTTTTGCGTCTTAATGTGAGGACAAAAACGGCCACTCTGTTCATAAATTGTTTGCTTATTATAATACCTTTTAGCCCAAAACACCAATAAGTTCTGAAGTTACCGTTATGTGGTATTATAAATGATATTTTACTGACCCTAGTCCGATGCGCCTTCCATTGTTTACCTCCGAGTTCCCCGAACCTCCGAGTTCCCTGTAACAGGTAATCCTGGGTGTTTTTGTTTTCTTTCTTTCTTTCTTTCTTTCTTTCTTTCTTTCTTTCTTTCTGATAATTGCCTCGGGGGTTATGAAAATGTGACTCAAAGCTCGAAACAGGGAATTCTCATCATGAAAACATGTCCATGAAAAGTATACCCCCTTGAATCCCATTTTTATATAGAAAAACTGGGGTTTGCAGGGGTATACCTATTTTTCTTATTTTTGATCCAAAGCATAGTTTGTGGGTAATCGTTAGAAAAAAATAAGAAAAATAGGTATATCCCTCCATACCTCAGTTTTGCTAAAATATAAAAGTGGGGTGTAATAGGAGATACATTTCACGGATATAATGAGAGCCGCATCATAAGAAAACCAACAATCTGCCTAGGCGAAAACAAAGGCGCAGATCAGCTTCGCAGTATATGCAAAGCTGATCAGCGCCTTTTTTGCTGCAGGGATAGTACAATTTCTATTCTTCTTAAATCCGAAAATTCAAGCATCTACCCTGCTTCTGTGATTGTACAGGTCAGTTGTGTCAGACCTTGTCGGAAACCCCGAAGACCAGTTTTCTCACGTCGCGGCCCATATTATTTTACGCAGGCAGTAACCTCAAACTTCGCATTGCAATAACTGCGAAGCTGATCAGCGCCTTCGTTTTCGCTACTCGGATAAGTACAGTTCCTCTTCTAATCAAATCCGAAATTTTCTGTCTCTAGCCATCTCCTGTGACTGTACAGCACAGGCTGTGTCTGACCTGTTCGGAAACCACATTGTTGGTTTTCCCACGAGGTGGCTCATATTTTACTGATGATACATGTAACACACAAGAGGTTTTTGATTCAGATCAGAATTCAAGACCGTACATCCTTGATCTACCAAAGACTATTTATGTACCAGAGCTGACTTCTTCCACAACCAGCCTGTTCCAGTTCAACATCAGCGACCCGGATGTTACAAGTCTACTACAAACCTTGAATTACAATGTCTCCCTGGATTGCCAGCCTTCGCCTGAGGGAAACTTGATTTTTACAATCGATTCTGGTAGTAAGTATAGTCGTCACTTAGTCGTAGATCTCGACCCCTGACGGATCCAAAGACTGTCTAATCCATTAGCTTCCTCGATTGTCAAACGTCGCCGGAAAGAAACTGGTAGACGGGATGTTCATATCGGTGTTTTGTGATACCTCCGCACGTCTCACGAAAGTGGAACCATATACCCATCAGGAAAACATGTCCGTGAAAAGTATATAAAATGTGTGGGGGATTGTGTCCAGAGGGTTTTGTCCTACACTAAGATCACATTGTGCAGTCTCGCAAAATTTCACATTCGTATATACCTACATTTAAACTAATAAGCGTGTCATCTTTAACGCATGTTTCATACTTTTTATTCACTGCGATTTTTATCTGAGCCGCGTCGTAAGAAAACAGGATTATTGCCTGTTCGAAAACAAAGGCGCAGTTTTCGCTACTCGCATAGTACTATTTCTCTTCTACATAAATCAAAAATTTCCACCGTCTAGCTTTCTCATGTGACTATACAGGCAGGTTTGTGTCGGACCTGGTCGGACACCCCAAAGGCCGGTTTCCTCACGTCGCGGCTCATCTAATTTCAGCAACTAGAAATTTCCACATACAGACTGGCAAGGCAGTGAATTATGAGAAGACACAACTTTACAACTGCTCTATTATACCGAATGATGGCCTACACGACAGCTTAACGGAATATCTCGAGATTTACATTCAGAACGAAAATGACGCATGTGTATTTGACCAAAGCATTCCATATACGGCGATCATGACTGAAGGGGGCGTAAGTTTTTTCTGGTGTTTTCTGTGTATTGTTATTATGTTGCCATTTCTTTCCTGCCTGGCTCCGTGGTTATAAAACTTTTTTCATGCTCAGCTCAGCGGAGACTAAAATTTATCATGCTCATAATGTTAAAATGCCAACAGTATAAATTAGAGGTTATGACATTCTTAACCTCCAATTTCAATATTTTTCGGTTATTTTTGTATTTATGAGCAGTTTAAATTTAAGTCACAGCTGCGTTGAGCATGAAAAAAAAAGTTTTATAACCTCGGGACCTGATGTCTGCATTGGGAATAAATTTTTGATTTAATTCAGTTGCTTTTGTACCGATACTTTTTTCCATTACTTGTATCAGGTTAGCGTCCGTGGGATAAATATCCCCAAATACTCCACTTTTACGTGGGCATATTCATTTACGTTACTGAAACTGACGTGAATTGGGGGAAACAATAATTTTCTTATTTTTGCTCTAAACCGGGCCAAAGATTGTTTCAAGGTAGTGGTCGCGCGTCCAAGGTCTGTGGTTTTCGCCCGGTTCTGCAGTTTCCTCCGCCATTGTTGACAAGATAACATCAATAGCCGTGCCCCCAATAATGCGTTTTCAAGTTCCATGAAATTTCTGTGTAAATACGAGGTAGAGAACAACAAATGGTGTTTCAACTGAAATAATGCATTTACGTTACAGATAGGCGGAGGAGCGGCCAATCCAGGGTTCAACGTGACTGACGAAGATGGCAACACCCTGTCTTACACATTCACGAGCGATAACGACAGTTCTCGGTTCGCTATCGACGACACTGGGACGACGATTACGTTTAACGAACCGTACGAACTTGACGGGAGTAGTCCGTACCCGTCCGAGGTTTACTTGACGGTGGTTGCTCGCGATGACGGGGATAATATAGCCGGGAATGCGAAGAGCTGCTCTGCACAAGTGAAAATTACAATAGTGGTATGAAATTAATTTAATTAAATAACATTATAATAAGATGGCTTTAAAATGTTTAAATGGATGTTTAACCCCAGCTGTTTGATTACTATTATTAGACAGCGCCATAACATTGGATTGAGCCGCGACGCGAGAAAACCGGTCATCGGGGTTTCCGACCAGGTGCAATACAAATCGGCCTGTACAGTCACAGAAGCAGGCTACAGCCTTGAAATTTTGGCTATAAGTTCAACCAGAGTAGCGAAAACAAGGGCGTTGATCAGCTGTGCAGTAACTGTACAGCTGATCTGGCTTTTGTTTTCGCATATGCATAAATTTCGTTTCATTTAAATTGGTTATTGAGAACCAAGATCGCTCGGCATGAAGACTAGACTTTCTAATATCCGGACCGTTGATGACACTTAAAAAGTGAGATTGTATAAGCAGCTACTGGCTAGGTTCGATTTTGATAACTGTTTGCAGACTTTTAAGCTTGCAGGTTTAAGTTTGTGACACTCTAATTTCAGGCCACATCCTATAATCACATCATGTTTTTATCAAGAAAACCCACAGTCTGCATATGCGAAAACAACGACTCAGATCAGCTTCGCAGTCACTGCTAAGCTGATCAGCGCCTTTGTTTTCGCTGCACGGATAGTATCGCCCTTCTCCTTCTTAAATACGAAACTTCAAGTTTCTAGCATGCTCCTGTGACAGTACAGGCCGGTTTGTGGCAGACCTGGTCGGAACCCAAATTGTTGGTTTTCTCATGCACAGCCTCAAAATTTTGTCAAACACGATTTTGATTTTAAGAGAAATACAACATGAAACATTATTTTTTGCAAGTATTGTATGACCGAGCCGCCGCATCAGAAAACCAACAATCTGCATATACGAAACCAAAGGTGCATATCAACTGTGCAGTAACTGCACTTCCAACTCAGCACCTTTGGTTTCGCTACACCGACAGTACAATCCATCTTCTTCTGAAATACAAACTTTCCAGCCTTTACCCATCTTCTGTGCTCGTAAGCACGGTTTGTGTCTTACCTGTTCGGAAACCAAACTACTGGTTTTCTCATGACGCGGCTCAGTTATAACTGAGCCGCGTCATGAGAAAACCAGTAGTTTCCGCGGTACGGTAACCGCGAAGCTGATCAGCGCCTTTGTTTTCGCTACACGGATAGTACAATTTCTCTTCTTCTTAAATCCAAAATTTCAAGCTTCTAGCTCTTTTCTGAGCTTGTACAGGCCGGTTTGTGTCGGACCTGGTCGGAAACCCCGAAGACCGGTTTTCTTGCGTCGCGGCTCATTGTATGTATTATTATCAGGATAACATTTTCGTGTAAGATATACCCCTTTAAAGCTATACCCAATTTTCACATACACTCCTCCTAAAAAAAATCCGGTCATCCAATTGTGTTGCAACCACCCAACAAATAAACGAAAATTGTGTTTCATTGCTAGTTAATTTGAAATACTTGACAAACCTAGTGTATAAACAGCCATTTCGCATGCAGTGTGGCTATTGCGCATGCTCAGTTTAAAAGTATATGTTATATGATAGTTATATGGTACAAGAGGGTGAAGAATCTGGAAGATCACTCCATTCTTGGGACTAGCCCATGCTAGCTTCCTCAGGTTACAAATACAGTATAGAAGCCTCTGTGGTGTCCAATAGTAAACTACGCGTTTTTGTATTCAGGGATCGTGATTTCGATCCACATTACGAAAACATGCCCATGTAATATACAGAGATTTTTTGAGCTATAAAAATTGAAAATTCTTAGCTAAAATGTTGATATTTTTCTTATTTTTGCTCAAAACATAGATTGTGGGTACACGTTAGAACCGCCTCGCCGAGGCGGTTCTAACGAGTACCCACAATCTATGTTTTGGAGCAAAAATAAGAAAAATAGGTATACCCCTGAATACCCCAGCTTTGCTATATAAAAGTGGGGTTTAAGGGGGTATACATTATACGGACATGTTTTCATGATGCAGGCCCCTACAGCCTGTCGGATAACATTTTCAGCATGCTCTATCACCATATGACATACCATGTTAATAGGACGTAAAAGCAAAATTAATCATAATTTTGGGTTGGAAATAGGAATGGAATGGGTTTGAGCACACCAAATATATACAGAATGCGAAAAAGATTTTCAATTCTTACGACTTTGGGTGACCGGAATTTTTTGAGGAGGAGTATATAGTAAAACTGAGGTATACAGGGGTATACCTATTTTTCTTATTTTTGCTCCAAAACATAGATTGTGGGTACTCGTTAGAACCGCCTCGGCGAGGCGGTTCTAACGTGTACCACAATCTATGTTTTGAGCAAAAATAAGAAAAAATATCACTTTTTTTTCCTCTGAAAATTTTCATTTTTCAAACCAAAAAAATTTCTGTATATTAAATGGGCAAGTTTTCGCAATGTTTCAGGATGCCAACGATAACTACCCATCCTGTAACGGCGGCGTTACGAGTACAATGGAGGCTTACAATACAATGTCAGGAGGAACCATCATAGGTGAGTATCAAACTTACAACTGTCACTATGGGTGGTCGGGTGGATAGGTAAGTATCATACGAAACTTACAACTGTTACTATGGGTGGTCAGGTGGGAACATTGGGGCCTGAAGAGATAGATGGGTTGCTGTTGTTTCCAGGCAAAGGCATCCTCGGGAAGAGTGAATGAAAGTTTGCATAAATAGTCATGGTCACATGATCAAGATGGCCACCATGGCTATAAATGGCTATGGCTATAAATAACAAAAATCTTAAAAAAATCTTCTTTTTCAGAACCAGGAGGCCTATGATTTTGAAACTTGGCATGAAGCATCAAGGAATAGAGGTCTACAAAATTTGTATAAATCATGACCCTTGGATGACCTATACGTCACTGTGTGACCATCTGATTACAGGTTAACTGCTTTGGTGTGAGCTTGCCCAGGAAAAGTAGACCATGTCAAACCAACCATAATTTGAGGCCTTTTTAGCTTACTTGGATGGTTAAATTTCAAGCACTTGTTGGATGTCATGACATCCTTTTGTTGGGTAAGCGTCCCTTTAAATGGAGGCAACGTCCTGGCATGACCATAAATGTTCGCTGGGACGCAAAGCAACAACTCAAACAAAATACTCTGACATTGTCATTTAATTTGATTATGTTCAGCATAACTGTACTTTTACAATCCTATTCAAGTATGAGCATGTGCTTGAGAAAACCAACAATTTGGGTTTCTACCAGGTCAGACACAAACCGGGCTGTACAGTCACAGTAGATGGTAAGAGGCTGGAATTTTTGGAGTTAGAAAGACTAGTATCCGTGTAGCGAAAACAAAGGCGCTGATCAGCTTCGCAGTTACTGCGAAGCTGAACTGCGTCTTTGTTTACGCCTATGCAGATTGTTGGTTTTTCCAATGCGGCCACTCGTATATTTTAGGTTCCCTCTCCCCGACGGATGCCGACGTTTCCACCGACAACAACGTGGTCACGTGTTCCCAGAACTCCGCCACCGGGACGGCGTCTTCCTTCTTCAGTGTTTACTCAAACGGTGACGTAGCTTTGCAGAAGGAGATATTCAGTGGTGGTACAGCACAGCTGGAACCCGGCGCTTCAGCTCAGTAAGTACATTAAACAGGCCCCGAGGTTATAAAAACTTTTTTTTCATGCTCAACTCAGCTGAGGCTTAAATTTATCCTGCTCATAAAATGTTTAAATACCAATAATAAATGGTTGGCATTTTAACATTTGTAGCAGGATAAATTACAAGCTTTGGGGATCTAAACCTGAAATTTTTGGTTATTTAGGGTATTTCCATATTTATAAGCAGTTTAAATTCCATGCTCAGCTGAGTTGAGCATGAAAAAGAGTTTTATCACCTCGAGCCCAGGCCGCGGTATTTTGGATATAGCGTGTCTGCTTTAAAACCAGGGGGTTGCGGTTAGATCCGCAATCGATACATGCCTGTTATGCTGGTGACATACGTTCTTTGTGACCTAAGGCCTGGTTTCCTCGGACAATTTTTCTTTGACAAAGTAGGTTTGTCGCAGAAAAATATGCTCGTGTAATCTCAATTATGTGGCGAATATTCGATGTCAAATATATGTGGCAAAGGTGTGAACGCAAACTCATTCCTAATGTTTTTGTGACAAATAATCTTCGTCAAAGAAACATTGTCTGTGGAAACAAGGCCTAAAAAAGGCAAACCACCCACTCTGCTCAAACTATTTTAGGCCTCGTTTCCACGGAAAATTGTTCTTTGACAAAGTAGCAGAAAATATGCTCGTGTAAATTCAATTCTGTGGCGAAGTTTCATTGTCAAATATCTGTGACAAAGATGAGTGAGCTAAGTAATACATGTATATGTCATCTTTGCTGTAATCGCTCTGCTGAAACTGATTTTTGAAAATAAAATTACCTCATCGTTCGGACGGATGAATTTGGTCTTAAAGTAAAGATACTTGATTGTACTTTCAAAATCCGGTTGTCGTTGTGTTAAAAAAGTGTAGCGTCATATCAGAAAAAGGGGAGATAACTCTGTATTTAGTAAAATTAAGAATTGCCCATTAGAATGGAAGAATGCCAAAATATGTTTTTATCCATTTCCATTTTAAGCCTTTAATTATATTTTCGTATTGTACATTAATGTGTCAACAGATTGTAGCTGATTTGAATTTTTTTGTGCCTTTTAACGCACGCTTTAACGGCCGGTAACGTACGTAACACGGTAGAAATTTTGATTTTGACGCCTTGCGTTTTTTATACAGAGTAAAGTATTTTAGATATACCGACAATTTTGTATCTATGTAACGTTCAGTTAATAGGCAGTGTGTATATGTTTCCATTTTGTCGCTATTGCATCTCTCCATGTTGTCAGTACGCTTTTAAAAACCCAACTCATTCTTTAAAAGTAACGTTTTTTCGACATTAAATCGCCATTCGATAGAGAATAACTCATAGATTCACGTGTATGTCTTTTAAATTACCGAGAAAAATTGATAAACTTGATAGAATTGTTTTATTTTCCATTTTGAAAGGGAATAAATGATAAAATAGGCTTCTTGGTGTATATTGTCACGTAGACTACGTGCATGCAGACAAATATAAACACAATAAGTAAACACAATATAAATTGAGCATTCCCTATAAAGGCGTTATGCTGATCCGGAGTTCAATATGAAGTACATGTATAACCTTATCGTTCGGAATAAAATAAAAGATGGGTGTCGCCTCGAATATTTGGTTGTTTTGCGCCCCAAAACATTGTAGCGTAATTTGACAAATATGGGCACACATCTCTTTCTCAAGCGTATTCATTTTTGGTGCATGGTTACAAAACAATTCGAAACCGATTCGTAAATTGGCTTTTCTTCCCAATTCTTCCTGACTCAATACTTATATACTCATACAGAAATATGTATAAAGCTCCAATAGGCATTCTGAGATGTTACATATGTTACTTTATAAAAAGGACTTGGGTCGGCCGATAAAAAGAAAAAAACAAAACAAAACAGTTTTAAGTTTCTACAATTTGAGTTTTTTTTTATTTGTTCTAGTATTCATGTTATTCATATCAAAGTACAGTTGTATCGGTTACATAATAGATTTAATGGAAACACTTCAAACAAAATACTACGAATCTATCTTTGACATAATATTTCATTATATGTCGTTGAACACTGCGACTCCTATTGAAAAGCTGGAAGATTTAAAGTCATCCTTCAGCCATTTTGCCCAAATAAGAAGCTATCTTTAATATCTTTCGTCTTTGTAAAACTGGGACTATTCTCTTACAACGTTTAAATAATTTCAAGAAAGATGTTTCCCAGAGACATAACGAATTTCAGTAAGAGCTACGGCATGTAACACACGTAACATTTCTTAATTTTGAACATCAATGCATGTTTGAACAGACACAGACAATATCCAATAGGATGCGTCTTCTCAGCAAGAACCTTAAACTGTTACTAAAACACTGTAGAGCAATAAGATGGTTCCTTATGTATTGGACCAAAGCCGTTACTTCATATGCCAAGATAGTTCATTTTATATCAAAAGAACATGATTATTAAATGATACAATGATACTTTAATTAATAATAAAAGTTATCCAAATTTGCGATCTCGTATCATGGTTTATAATATTAGCCTTGATATTAAATATCAAGGGAATGATTTTCCTTCTTAGCATACTAAAAACTTTCAGGAACCATGAAAGGTAGCTTTTCGGTTTCCGTTTGCCTACTTTTACCTTTCTATGTATCATGAGAGTATCACAAATTGAACGAATTCCTGTTTGTATTTGTAAACAAAGATGCTTTGTTACAAGCTATTTTACCAGCAGGTGTTTTGCTATAAAAGGTTTTACATACAATGTATGTTGTGTTGCAAAAATATGAAACTCTGCTTCATCAAGAGCAACTTTATGTCATATTCATTTGAAGGGAAATGCAATAAGTATCCTTTTATTTGTAAGCGTTAGCGAGAGGTTCAGTAATGTGATTTGTGTGAAAAATGACTATTACAACACATACGGCTTTTCCTTATTCTTTAAATCGTTTGCTTATTCTTCTATGATAATCCCGGCACTCCAATGTATTTCTATAACGTTGTAGCTTTACTTGAAATTATATAACAACATAAAAAAAGATAAATACCTGCTCAGTTTCATTAAAGTCAATTAAATATGAATCTTTATTCAATAGCTCCATTTAATAAATTAAGCTTCTGTATTATTATTGTGTAACATACGTAACATTATTCAGTAATTTGTTTGTACAATTTCACATACAAGTTTGCTTAATCATGTCGAGAACTTAAGGAGCGTAATCAATGTAAAAGAGGCCATTCTTACACAGAGACGACAATTTCATCCCAATACTTTATAGCAAGTGTTACACGTTAATGTGATATCGCTGATACGATTTCAATACTGCTTGTTTCACATATAACTGTTCGTTACCTTCACTTTATCTACAGTAAATGGACTAAAATGAACGTTATTAAGAGGTTAACGTCAGTGGAATTGGAAACAATCGTTCCCAAAGTGGCTTCTCTTATTTTGTAGTCAAGTTTAAGGTTATATTGATACTACAATACATGTATGTAAAACAATTAACAGTGCAATTTTATCTACGATACGCATAGGAATATTATCTACTAAGTAAACATCTATTAAGTTCACATCTCTTATCAAGTAAACATTTCTTTGAATGTACTCTTTTGAAATGATTTCATGGTATCAACGTGGGCTTCGATTCATATAAGTAATATATCAAACTATGACCATATCCGTATCTCTAGATGCTGATTAGGCCCTGCCATGCCAATTGGAAACAATTGCGTACAGTAAACGATTGCTATCATTCTTGATAAAACGGAACAATAACTCATGGGCGGATCCAGAGGGGGGACAGGGGGTCCGGACCCCCCCCCCCTGGAATTGCCAGATTATTAATTTTTGCCATGTTGAAATTCGTCTGGGAATTTGGACCCCCCCCCCTGAGAAAATTTTCTGGATCCGCGCATGTAACTGCACACAGTAAGCCTAAGATTGAAACAACGAATCTTATATTTGGAAAGGGCACATGCATACACTTTATTCTAAATCTTTTTAAATAACTCCAATGACTCCACACAGTGAAGAAAGTAAATAAAATGTAACATATCGTGTTTTATGTGCAACGTATGTAAACAAATTAAAATGCTGGCTCAGGACATATCGGTTTCATTAAACTCCAAAATAAAACCAAATTACATAGAAAAAAAAAACTATAGAACTAAGAATAAAATGTAGGTTCTATAGACATACTCTTGTTTGGGTCAAAACTTCTATGTTAAGGTATACAAATCTTCAAACCACTTTTATGCTACAAAATAGTGTAGGGGAAAATACAAACGCACGACAACAGCAACAACAACAGATTGCATTTGAATCAAAAAAGTATATTTTGGTAAATGGAAACGGCATTAAATGATCGAACGGACCTTAAACTTACTTTGATCCCGAAATTAAACTGTATGCGAAGCTTAAATGTTTTATTAATGCGAATGTAGTTTACGTAACCATTTTAATAAGACTCTTTAATACTTTACACTTCAGCTTTTTTTCTCCTCCGTCGCGGTCGCGGATCGTGGTCCTAATTTTCTGATCTGGTAAAGGCCAACAATTTTATTCAATAACTTTCTATAGTGGCAAAGTATCCATTCCTACACAGAAAGCGGTATAATTCAAGAATGTGGTAGGTGATTTAACAATGGCTAACAATATAATAAAGAGATCATTGGTAAAGTAAACTATTCATTGCAAAGGCTTATAAACAGCATTTTCATATGCATTTTATTTTAGTACACTATGAAATATTTTATCTTATATAGAAATCGCATCGCATGGCGCCATTTCAGTGTATAATAATGTGTTACGTATGTTACGCATCGTTGTGGCAGTAGCGTACATTCTTAAAATGTTTAAGCCAATTACAATGTGTAGACAAATGATTGTATGATGAAACAAATTTAACACAATGATCACAATTGAAAAGAATAAATGATATTTTAACCTTCCAATACTCCAATGTGTCATTTAGTATTTAACCAAATAAAGAGGTATCTATCTGCCCTGTTCTGGTTTAGTGGGACACTTTTTTGGCCGAGCGACAGCCGGATTTACAAAGAACAACCACTTTTCTTTAATTGATGACGAAATGTCTCCCTCTGGACAATGAGATATTTTTTCGTTTCAAAATCATGTTCATGTATGGGTCTATCTATGGGGGCCCGAATGTTTAGCGTTTTGTCTTCTGTATGCATACATATAGTTTACGTGACCATATACATTTTGAAGCCTATTTCATTATTCATTTCTCTCAAAAATGTTAAAAAGAATGTAATTTGAGCCTGTATGTCCATTCCGCTTGGTATATTAAATGACATACATGTTTATCCATAAGTTTTTATCTACCTGAATGAGAGATTTAACTTCTTAAAAGGTCATTTTTTAAGAATGGGTGGGTCACTTTAAAACGCACTAACAATATTTAGAGATGTCAAAGCGGAAATATGAGGACATTTACGTGCTTCCCATTGACTGAACCTTTTATAGATGGAAAATCGTTGGTAAATCTAATATGGTGTACTTTGTATAAAAAACGCAAGACCTCAAAATCAAATTTTTTGCAAGATTACATACAGTGGAGATTTCTTAAAAGTTAACCATTTTCGCAGGTGCCTTGCGTTGTACGTGCGAGACCCGCGCGTGGGGAATTATCGCGTTAGTACCTGCGTTGCTTCGCGAATTTCGCGAAGGTATCATTATAAACCAATCAAATCACATTATCAACACGCATATGACCATACAGTCATAGTCGTACTCGCGATGTCTGCGCAGGTAGTCATACACCAATCATATTACCTGTTTATACCCGCGAAGCCAACGCAGGCCAACGCAGGTCCAGGCGGGAATGCTTTTAACCAATCAAATCCTTTAAAAGGCACCGCGTGGGTATTTGAGCCAATAGTTTGGCTCCCTGCGCGTTGGGCCAAAATATATGCATGAATAAGTTTCATAATGGAATATATATTTTCATCCTAAAATGATTTATTGAAATAAATATATGAAAAAAAAAAAAAAAAAAAAAGATAATTAATCAAAATAAGATAAAATATTTGACAATTGTCTATGTTCACGATTTTGACCAAAATTTTACATTTATTGCTTTTCTGCGTTTTATTCATATAACCGTCATATAAAATGGGGTAAAAATATTCCGGAATTTCTTTAATCGTAAAGACTATTTTAGTTTTTAATTGAATCAAACGGATATGACAGCGGCATATCGCTACAGGTGTAAAAGGTAATAAATAACACCTCGTAAGGTTTAAATAAGTGTGTGTGAGACACGCGACAAGTATTACTCAACGGCGTTATGCGACAAAGTTTTATTTGTATCAAAGAGGTGTATCATGTTTGATACGCCGCCGCGTATTGCTTTTATAATTATTTGAGTCCGCGCTCCGGAGTATTAATGAGCCGCGTCGTGATAAAACCGGATTTTGAATATGCGAAAACAAAGGCGCAGATCAGCCTTGCAGTAACTGCATAGCTGATCTGCTCCTTTGTTTTTGCTACACAAATACTATCAATCCTCATTTACGTAAACCTTACTTTTAAGCTTCTAGTCTGCTTCCATGTCTGTACAGGCCGGTTTGTGTTTTTCCTTGTCGGAAACCCCGTAGACCGGCTTTCTCGCGTCGCGGCTCAATTATTTTAATATACGTGATTTTGGCACATATCATAGAAAAATCACAAATGCAAAAGGTTGTGGTTCGATTTGCTGGGACTCTATACAAATGTAAATGGATTAGAATAAAACCAGATGGTGTGAGAGTACAAGCGCATTTTTCATTTTCGGTGATGATGTGCGTCTATGGAAAATCTCATTCCAAATTCCAAATTTATACATTAGCTCAGTTTATAGAACGCATAATAACAACATGAGCAGCAATATTATAAGCATAACAAGCACAGTTTTATGGTTTCATTAATGAAAGGAAAGAGAGAGAGAGAGAGAGAGAGAGAGAGAGAGAGAGAGAGAGAGAGAGAGAGAGAGTAATGCTCTTTAAATTGTGGTGCACTTTTGTACAAAAATAATCAAAGTAGCAACAGACTTCCTTATTTCCATGGGTGACAGTAGCGTGCGCGTTTGATAACCACCTCAATTAGTGAACTGCATTTTCATATATATAAGTGTACAAGCGAGTAAGTACAATGCTAATTTTCTAGTAGCTTCTTGCGATTCCTTCGTTCACGATGTAAAAATAACACCATTCGAGCGAAATCGCATTTTTATTATCAACAAAAGTGAGTCTCCGCCCCGAAGTGTTACATTAAGTTGTTTGTTTGAACATACTTGAAATTCCTACAGTGATCATTCCGTTGAAAGAAGTATAGCTGGGCTGATGCTACGAATACACAAAGCTTTGAAGGGATCCAGTGTTTTCTCTAATTAAAAAGAATACTTATACTAAGAATACGAAGATCAATGAAGAAAGAATGTAGCATTGAGGTTTGAAGCCAGAGGAACGCAATGGCGTTGTGGTATAGCATCGGCGCTGAATCGTGAGCACCTTGGTTCAGTCCCCACTGCCGGCACCGTATTTGGTCGTTGAGCAAGACACATTAACTCTCCAGAGTACTGGTTAAAACCAAGAGAGTGATGGCTCCGTCTTGGCCTCATTTTCACACAAACAGATCAGTTGGAGTCACTTAAGTGATAAGAAATTAGTATTTGCTCGGGACATCTTTTGAAAATCAATCAATCAATCAATCAATCAATAACTCAACCAATAAGCCGCATCATGAGAACACAATAATTTACATACGCGAAAACAAAGTAACAGCGAAGCTGAGCGGCGCCTTTGTTTTCGCTACATGAATAGAATGATTCCTTTAATTTTTAGAATCCAAAATTTGCAGCCTCTATGAAACTTCTATGCTTGTACAACTCGGTTTATGTAGGACCTGTTCGGAAACCACATTGCTTTTTTTCTCATGATGCGGCTGAAAAAAAATTAACAAATGAGCAATTTTACTCCCATAAAGCTCTTGTTCGATTAAATCAGTTTAATTTATGGAAGAACAAACAAATACCGCGGAACTAAAATAAAGAATGTGCGCTGCAACTTCAAAGCCCCAATGTTTTGACAATATTGACAATAAAACGCACTTTACTCTCATATTGGCCCGTGGGGTATGGTGATTTGACGGATAATAAGGGCTTAAGAGACCCTTAACGACAAAATGCCCTTTATGACAAATGGAGCTGATGGTTTTAGCTAGCATTGCTTGGACCAGACTGCACATCTACCCGTACTCAAATCAGACAACATATCGCTGTCCGGTAAATTCAATCAGAATTTCAAAGCCTTGTACACTTTCTAAAGCCCGTAGCCAAAATGTATTTCAAGATAAAGAAAAAAAAAAACTTCACACACAAAGGTTTGTTTCGGGGCCAATATTTTACCCAGGGTTAGCTTGACTATTGTAAAATCAGACGGTTTCAATTTTTCCTCCATGCATGCGGGATATGAATTCAATGTGACGGAATTATAACGTTATTTAAAACATGTGATATTTCATTTGTTTCGGATAAATTGATGATTTCATCAAAATGCATATATATTTTCAAAGGGGTAAGTTAATGAAAAGCTTTAATAGTTTGTCGAAACGCAAATTTCACTTAGCAAATTTTACATCCATGCGAAAAACAAAGTTTTTCAAATTGCAGAAAATGGTGACAAATCACGAAAAATGGTGAGCATTTTACCCATTATTTCTTTTTTTTATTATTTTTATTATTTTTTATTTATTTATTTATTTTTTATTTTTATTTATACTGAGCCTAACTTATAACGCAACACGGTTATCACATTTTTTCGCATTTTAATGTAATGCAAAACGGTCTACCGGACACATACTGGTCAGCAATCGCCAGTGAATAGATAGGGTACAAAAATTTTGGTTTTCAGAGCATGGTTCACTGAGCTTGAATCTGATTGGTCAAAACGGTTATTTGGGTGACATGCGCCTCCTGAGAGATTGTGGAAGTCAGTTTTAACACAAATTGCTTCTTTATGGATCGTCCAGTGAGCTCGATGAGGTAACTGCAAAATGCCTTCCATTTGTACCCAAAATTTTAAATCAAAGTTTGCATCATTGAAAATTGAACGATTAATACGGAGCATTCCATTGAGCACAATAGAAAATGGAATTACTGAAAAATTCTAACGGCGAATGTTTTTAATGATACCGTTTTGGAAACATGTTCATTCCGTCACTCAGCATTATTAAAAACCACAATAGCATCCAATTGTTGGGTCAGGAATGTCTGCTACAAATGTTAAAATGTGAGTAAACATGAATGGTTGGGTGCGAAAATGCGTCGTCAACTCTGCTCAAAATTGAGCAAAATTGATTTTTTGACAGTAAAATTATTCATTGTCTAAAGTGCAGCAGGGGTAAATCTGAAAACCGACATCAATTTCTAGGGTACGAATACACGGCACATGTCGCGTTCTGGAAAATCACAATGCATTTCATTTTTTCCAAGACCCTACCTCTGAAAAATGATTAATTTCTTGAGACGCATAACACAGAATGTTACAACCAAGATGTTATGAGATGTGTCGATCGTCCGGCAATCTAATACAGAAGAGACAAAGTTTATTTGATAACGTTCCGGAGTATAACATTAAAAATAAACCGATGTTGCGTTATAAGTTTGGCTCAGTATATTTATTTTTTTTTTTGCAACTGCTCCATGCATAATTGTATAGGCCGAATTCTGCAGGATACGATTAAGTATTTCCTGAAACACAAAACCCGGCATTTTTTTCCGAACTTTGTGTATTTATTTGACCTACTGTGTCGATCAAAAAGAGGTGTCTTGTTTCGTCAAGACATTATTTTAAAGCAAATATCAACTGATCCGATGAAACATGGCTGTATATTTTCATTGAGAAAAGGGTCACATGGTGGGTCTGTCCATAGAGGGCGTGGTCTATTGTGCAAAAATGCCAACGCACATTTGATTGGCTGGTCAATTTCGTGCGCTGGTCACGTGTCACCACGCAGATATAATCGCGTTTCTTATTGGTTGAAAAACCAACGCGAAAAATATTGGGAAAATGCGAAGATTTCGCGTGAGTGGTTCGCAGTTTATATTGGTTGAAAACCCATCGCGAAGATATTGAGAAAATGCGTTGGTTTTGCGAGTTCAGAGTAATTTCTCATTGGCCGAAAATCCCTCGCGCTGACTTCGCGCGGAAGTGCGTGGCCTATGACTGCGTATAGCGTGCGTGGGCAACGCACGGCGCGTGCGAATGCACGGACAACTTTTAAGAAATCTCCACTGTACGTTACCGGCCTTTAAGGCGTTAGTGAAAAATCACACAAAAGTATAAATCAACCACATTATGTCGACAAATCATTGTACAGTATGAAAATATAATAAAATGCTCGAAACCGAAATCCAAAAAAAAAATATATTTTTGACGTTTTCATATCCCCATGGACAATTCTTAATTTTAACGAATACAGAGTTATCTCCCCTTTTTCTGATATGACGCTACACTTTTTTGACACTACGACAACCGGATTCTAAAGGAACATTCAGTTATTTTTAATTTGAGACCAAATTCATCCTTCCGAACGATGAGGTAATTTTATTTGCGATTGGGCTTGTTTGAATTTCAGCTGAGCGGCTGTGTGTGAATGCAAACTCATTGTCAAAGTTTCTGTGACAAATAATGATCTTCGTCAAAGAAAAATTGTCCGTGGTAACCAGGCTTAATAGAACATTGTATTTGAGCCCGCCTAGATTAGATTTTGTTTGTTTGTATTGAGGTTACACGTCCCAGTCAACAATTTTTCATTGATGACGGGACGGAACCACCGGTTCTTATGTATTAACCAGTACTCTGGGATGTTGTTCAAGGACACAATACAGTGCCGACAGTGGAATTGGAACCCAGGACCTCTCGATTCGGAGTTTACAACGCGGAGAGAACTTTACTTATACTTTGTCCTACATTTTCATTGTTTCAGATACACTGTAATATGTTCAGACAACGGTTCACCAACACGTGCTACAACTTGTACAGTCGACGTCGTTTACAAATATGTCGACACTACTACAGCGTCGACTGCTACTACCACGACAACAGAGAAAAGCTTTTTCGACTTTCCCGCGGGAATAGCTTTGTCGGTTCTGTTGGGTCTTTTAAGTCTTGGGTTATTGGCCCTAGGGTTGTATTTCTGTCTCCGATACTGTTGTTGCCAGGGTAGCACGTATTGCGACTGCGCAGGAAGGTGCTGCGAAAGAAGGTATTAGTGTTATTGATATTACACTTGTTGTAGCCATAGCGGATCTGAAGATGATCCGGATCAAAATAATTTTCAAAAGAATTTTACAAAAACGTAAAACAAGATTTTTTTAAAACGAACTTGGCCACTTGACTCTTGATTCAACTATGTTTCATTCAATCGGTCAATGATCGTGGATAATGACGTCAACATCTTGTTCACGTCAATGGTTCCCGGCTCATATACAGAAACACGATGGGAAAAGCTTTCTTTTACACACGGCGGTTCGCCGAATTTCTCGAAAATGAAAGGTACCATGTAAGTTATCTTTCGATATTGGTTGCTAATATTTTCCCCAATTATTTTTTTGTCATTTTGACAAAGTTTCCGTCCTAAAATCGAATATTACGACATATTTAATTAGAAACTTTGAAATGACATCATTGCAGTTACTCCGAATCACGTTTAACCGCATACTGTCATTTTATGCTCTCAAAGGACTTGTATTGTTTGATGTTTGTAACTAAAGGTATATTTTTACATTCTAGGTATTTATATTATAAAATTAAGTGTAAACTATGAAATAATCCGCGTTTTTAACAAGTATCATATACTTTTTCGACGTTATTCGGATCACCCATGGAAAATCGTCTGTTTGGTGGTGGTGGCGTTGAGCAAACATGGCTATGGGAAAATGACGCCGAAAAAGGCACATGTTTTGGTCCTCGGAATATTTCATAAGGATCACTGTATGACTACATGCAAAGAATTTGAAGAATAAACCCATCGGTGGTAATTTATAGTCCAGGATCCGGATTACCTCCAACTGATCCGCATTGACTTCAATTATGCATATACTTTCACGCTCCAGTGGTCACAGTCGCGTGCTTGACCAAAAATGAAAAGCATTACAGATGATGAGGAACAAAATTGGCTTCAAGATAATACAAAGTTTATTATACTCAAATCATTCACATGCGCATGCGCAGCAATTTTCATGAACTTGATCCGGAATGGGTAGAATAATTGATTATCATCATTGTAATCATTAATATTATTTGAGCCGCCTCGTGGGAAAATTCAACAATGTGGTTTCCGACCAGGTCCGTTACAAACCGTTCTGTACAGTTACAGAAAAGAGCTAGAATCTTGGAATTTCGGATTTGAGTAGAAGAGGAACTGTACTATTCGAGTAGCGAAAACAAAGGAGCTGATCAGCTTCGCAGTTACTGCGAAGCTGATCTGCGCCTTTGTTTTCGCCTAGGCAGATTGTTGGTTTTCCCATGTGGCGGCTCATTTGCGACTCGACGTCATGAAAGTTGTATCGCCGATATAATTATTTGTCTTCGATCGTTGACAACACAATAAAGTTTAATAATATTGAAAGGGACTTTAACAATTTGCGATCCTTTGACATGTTTGCATTTTCATTTCGAAAGCCAGAACATTAAACGAGCTTTATTTATAAAAAGCTTCAAACACGTGTTTTTGTTTGAAGTAATGGTTGTACATATTTAAAGAAAATTTATTTTCCTTATTTTTTTTTTTTTTTCATTCTTGAAGTGAACAGTACATTAACACAATGTAGTGATCCGTATTGTTCTTGAAATGGCAATCATTGTTTAAATGTATATGACTCTTTCAATTCACTCGATGAAATAAAAGCATTAAAGAAACATTTGAATATCATCAAAATATTTCGAAAGTGATGATGCTTATTATAGTATTTCTATTCCTTGCAGACATCCACCTCGTCGAATCACTCCTGAAACGCCGTAAGTACTGATTCTTGTACTATCATATGAGGCTGTGCGTGAGAAAACCAACAATTTGGGTTCCGACCAGGTCTGACACAACCCGGCCTGTACAGCCACAGAAACAGGCTAGAGACTGGAAATTTTGGATTTAGAAAGTAGAGGAACAGTACTATCTGTGTAGCGAAAACAAAGGCGCTGATCAGCTTCGCGGTAACCGCGGCTTTGTTTTCGTATATGCAAATTGTTGGGTTTCTCATGCACAGGCTCATATGAATTGCATCACGAAAAAAAATTTGGTTCTGACTATGATCGGTTTAGTCACACATCACTGCACATGGTGGTTCTAGACATTTAAACCGCGGGTTTTTAGCTTTGAATGTGCAGCGTAACAACGTTATGAATATTTTTCGTACGTTAGTCTATGTGTAAACGTTTGTCTTTGTGTAACAGGGCTATTAGAGAACTGCGCTATATGAATTGAGCAGCATCGTGAGAAAACGTTTTACCTATGCGAAAACAAAGGCACAGATCCGCTTCGCAGTAACTGCGAAGCTGATCAGCGCATTTGTTTTCGCTACAGTGGATAGTACATTTTATTTTCTTCTTAAATTCGAAATTTTAAGCTTCTAGCCTGCTTTTCTGACAGAACAGGTCGGTTTGTCTCAGAACTGGTTTTCTCGCGTCGCGGCTCAATTAACTATGTCGCAGATCCATGCTTTTGTTTCCTTATAAAATAACAATGAAATATTTAGACAAAAAATGAAACATCGAAACATAATAATCCAAGATGGAACAAAGCTGTTAACCAGTTTACACTTTAGGGGCGCAAAAATGTCAGACGTTGAAGCCCACCAGTTGATTTCCGAAATTAAAAAAAAAAAAAAAAAAAAAAAAAAAAAAAAAAAAAAAAAAAAAAAAAAGAAAAAGAAAAAGAAAAAAAAAAGCTGAGCGAATTTTGTGTTGTCCTAGAAAAAGAAAAAGAAAAAAAAAAGCTGAGCGAATTTTGTGTTGTCCTAAAAAAAGAAAAAGAAAAAAAAAAGCTGAGCGAATTTTGTGTTGTCCTGTCTCTAATTTTAATACAAAACAGCTTTACAAATTATATGAAGAAATGCCTTACTCGTCCAATGAGTTGGGAGGAGTTTGACAAAATCACGAGGTTATTTTATTCGTTTTTTCTTCTCTTTCAGACCAAAGCGCAGTAAGTGAATCTGCTTGTCTTAGTTTCTTTCTGACTGTTTGGCCTTGTCAAAGTAACCATTCAAATAATGATTTAATATTAACTATAATTATAATATAATTATTATATTAATTATAAAGGCATTGCCCTTACACCACGTAAAAAACAGTTGTAAAACGAGTGATGCTCGTACATCGTATAGATGGATTCAACACCACACTGAGCAGTAACTACACAGCTGATCAGCGCAGCGCCTTTGTTTTTTTTCGCCACATGGATAGTGCAATCCCTCTTCCCCTCAAATTCGAAATTTCAAAGTTCTAGCCTGCTTATGTGACTGTACAGACCGGTTTATGTCGGACCTGGTCGGAAACCCAAATTGTTGTTATTTCGCATGTAAAGGCTCGTTTTCTCTTGCAGTGAGGACGCCCGTTATGGTTAGAAAGGAGGCAAGAGTTGTACAACAGCCACAGATGCAACTTGTTCGGACAATTGCTACTAGACCTTATGGGATGTAAGTATTATTATTTTTATTTTTTTGTTTTTGTTTTTGTTTTTAATTCAGTTTTACGTCCCTTTCAAGATTATTTCAGCTCATATGAGACGGGCCAATCAGTAGGTGGGGCGAAAACGGGAGAACCCCGAGAAAAACCACCTGACACACCCGCAAGCAGAACTTGGCTTGCCTCACATGTGGCCAGAGCGGGGATCGAACTGTTAGTATTATGTCGTAAACTAAAGTTGTTGCTGCAGACAGAGACTTATCCTCCAAGACGAACATAAAAAAAAAAAAAAAAAAAAAAAAAAAAAAAAAAAAAAAAAAAAAAAAAAAAAAAAACTGCAAGACTCGCTGACAAAATGGTCACAAAAACGCATATTTGCATTTTTCTAACGGTAAGGTGAATTGGTGGATCATTCGGTTTGTTTTTTGATCATTTAGAACCTTAAAACCTTAAACCGTTTATTAAATAATTCGGACAGGTAACTCAAACTGATTAGGGCATTACCTAGTGCGGACCCTATTTCTAAGAAATGAATGGAAAGTTTGACCTTGATTTTGGAGGATCCGAACTGATCAGTGGTCGAGGTCCGAATCGACCAAGGTCGGAATCGCCAAGGGTCCGAAATGACCACCGCTGATGTTGAAATATGTCCATAAATCCTTCGATTTTCTTTGCAGGCAAACTCTTGGTACCATGCCCATGAGAACTGCTGCGTTTCCACAACCGACATATGGAATGCCTCCAGCATACTTTCCTTAACACAGACCAAACAAACCCGGACTTACACTTCCCTGGATATGGAGGCGCTAACTAACTTGAATTTTATTTTGTATTATTATTTAATTTTACATTCAGTTATGAACGGTTCGTGAAGTTTGTTTGCGAGTGAAGGTTTTCTTTGTATCAGTTCCTGATTGCCTATTGTCCCATCAGGAAAACATATCCATGAAACATATACCACCTCATACCCCACTTTTATATAGTACAGCTGGGTATACAGGGGTATACCATTTTTTCGAATTTTTGATCCAAAATGTCGATAGTTAGAACCGCCTCGCCGTGTACCCACAATCAATGTTTTGAGCAAAAATATTGAAAATATCATTTATTTTTTCTGATGAAGTTTTCAAATTTTACAGGTGAAAAAATTCTCTATATTGCATGGGTAAGTTTTGGTAATGCAACACGTTTTATGGTGGGTTTCTGATTGCTCCAGATCCGGTTCATGGTCATTGCTCACTGACCTGTCTTCTACCCCTCCGTTTTTATTTACTTATGAGTGTCGATTTGCACGTAGGTAATGTATACATGGGCCCCAGCCCATTGGGCCCTAGGAGAAATGGATGGACTGCTTGCGCCTCCAGAAAAAAAAACTTCTAAACTACTGACCGACCATCTGATTACTGGTGAACCGCTCAAGTCTGAGCCTGTCGAGGAAAAGTGGTTTAAATAAACCATCCATACATATAGGCCTTACTGGTTTGCTTGGGTGGTTATACATGTATTTATGAAGCTTATTTGAATGTCATGATATTCTTGTGTTCGGAAAAAGTCCCATGAAACGGAGGCAACGCCCCGACATGACCACTGCTGTTGACAGAGACGTCAATTTAAACATACATGTGTGTATCCTTTGTCCATACACTACGTCTAAGGTTTTCATGCGTGTGTGGTGGCTCTTTGGAAAAGTGTTGTAGGTTCGAAAGAATGTGTCAATGGATTTGAAACTTTTCTTCGTCGTGTTGTGTTCTTGAGCAGGACAAGTTTGCTATACATCATACAAGCCGCGTCATGAGAAAACCGGATTATTGCCTATGCGAAAACAAAGGCGCAGATCAGCTTCGCAGTGACTGCGAAGCTGGTCAGCGCCCTTGTTTTCGCTACACGGATAGTACAATTCTCCATAAATCCAAAATTTCAAGTTTCTAGCCATCTTCTGTAGCTGCACATGCCGGTTTGTGTCAGATCTGGTCGGAAACCCCGAAGACCGGTTTTCTCACGGCTTGGCTCATATATCATGCCTGTTACTGCCAAGTTATCGAAATATTGCTGAAAGTCTGTTGACGAGGGCTTTAAGCATACAAACAACAGATACAGGATAAAATGGAATAAAAAGGACTTATATTATTATCAGCTGCGGGAATCTGCAGTGTGTGAGTGTGGATCATACTATCACCATTATACGATTGGGCACTGGTGGCCTTATTTCTCTTCATTCTTTTGTAAATAAACAGCAGTTTGAAAAAAATATACATCAACAGACGTACATGTATGCTATCTCGGTTGGGAAATAGGGTTTATTAAGTAGTGTAATTTTGTTTTGAACATTTGCAAATACACGGAGCGTGGTGGCCATGTCGTAGTATTGAACCCATACGTCGAGACAGCCCGATTTCTTACCCCGCGCGCTAGGTTGTGTGTCTTAGAGCGAGATATAGTGACTCCCTCTGAACTGGCTAATACCGAAGAACTTCCTTTTATGTGTATGTTAAAAACGATGCATTTGAATATTAAAGTCTCACGCGCGGCTCTTTCGTGTAGATACTTTGTTTGTATTTGTTTGTGTTTGTATTTATTGCATTGCTGTGATACATGTTTTAAAATAAATGGTCAGTTTCATACATCATAACCCTTGCTTTTATTTTCTATCCATTTACCAGAAAAGGGGATTTCAAGCATTAGTATAGACTTATTCGTATTTTGATGTTAGATAGAGTTAAATATGCCAAAACATTTTGTTGAACAAACAACGGGTAAATAAATAACGCACAAGCCTTTTTCATCTAAGCAACCGCAGGATGTCCATTTTGAAGTTTGGTATTTTAGTTCTCATCAACCTCTATGACAGACGTGCGTAAAATAATATTACCATTACAGCAAATTGAAAAGTTGAATTGTATCCGGAGGTCATTTTCATGTGAAAGGTACGATATCAAAAGCTTTTCATAAAAATCAAAGGGTCAGGCTATCAGATTTTTGTTGTTGAATGTCTACCCGAATGTCTACAGAGGGTAAAACTATCCTGACAAATAAGTTGTTTTCATACCCGGCAAGTGTGAACTGACGCGCGCACGCACACACGCACACGTAAATAAATATATATATAAATAAATAAATAAATAAATAAATAAATAAAGCAATGGCATATTATGGTTGCGAGGGTTTGACGTCACTCATTCACAGCCTCGTATTGGATTCAAATGGCCATAATTTCAAACCTTCATACTTTCATATAACTTGGTTGAGTTTCATTAAATCTATCACAAACTATTTAGCTACATGAAACCTCTCATATAATAGAAGGATCAAATATGATTGTCCATACATTAACGTTTGCTAGGTCCCGAAGAGAATGTTGAAAACGTAGCCAGAGGTTTTCAACACTCCCCGCGGGACCTAGCGAATGTTAATGAATGGTAAAATAATTTTTGATCGCTATTATTGCATAACTTCTGCACAAACGAAAGAAATAATGGTGCACTATATTTTATAGCCTCATCACATTTTCATACGCGTAAATTCTTGTTTCGGACGGACTTCTGTTACTCATTATTAGCACCTTATTCTGATATATTTAAATGTGTGTGTGTTTGTTGTTTATTGTATGCATGTATTAGTATGCATGTATTATATGTACATATGTTTGTTCTATATATTCACTTGTCATATGTTCTGTTTTTGTAATCACTGCTAAAGAGGAAATAAAGAGTATATGTAAAATATGGTTTAAGGAGTTTGTAGATGATCGCTAAATGTAAACTGTTTTATGTAAGTGCATTTTCAGTCAAATGAGCCGCCCCATGGGAAAACCAACAATCTGCATAGGCAAAGACAAAGGCGCAGATCAGCTTCGCAGTAAATGCGAAGCAGCTTCGCAGTAAATGCGAAGCTGATCAGCGCATTTGTTCTCGCTACTCGGATAGTACAATTCCTCTCCTACTTAAATCCGAAATTTCAAGCTTCTAGCACTTTTCTGTGCTTGTATAAGTCGGTTTGTATTGGACCTAATCGGAAACCACATTGTTTGTTTTTCCACGAGGCGGCTCAACAGACACTATCTTGAAACCATCCATTACGAAAACTTGCCCATGCAATAAACAGTGATTTTTTCAGTTGTAAAAATGGAGAATTTCATCGGAAAAAAATGATATTTTTCTTTTTTTTGCTCAAAACATAGATTTTGGGCACACGTTAGAACCGCCTCGCCGAGGCGGTTCTAACGAGTACCCACAATATATGTTTTGGAGCAAAAATAAGAAAAAATAGGTACACCCTTACATACCCCAGTTTTGCTACAGAAAAGTGGGGTATGAGGGGGTATACATTTCACGGACATGTTTTCCTGATGATCATAGGCCTTTAGCTTCATGTATACTTATAGATGTGGTACTGCATAGTACTGAAGGCATCTTATCGTGTGACTTTGCTACATACTTACGTAGGTCGATGATAAGACGGACAATGGCGAGCAGAAATATGAAATTATATTTCTGTTTAGCTATTTTAGTTGGGGCTTTCACGCTGTCAGACGCAGGTGAGCATTTTATTAAACTTCTTCCGGACCCATAGTCGATTTAATAGGTCACTTTCTCAGTAAGCTGTATCATAGTCGCTAGCGCACGCATGTAAAACCAATGTAAAACCAATGTATTCTTGTAAAAGTTGTCCGAATCAAAGTAACATGATAAAGATAAAAGGTGAATCGTCATTGTGGCGTGTAAAAAAAACTTTGTTGTTTTAATAAGGACATTAATATAAGTATATTTACACGGTAAATCGCAACATGTTTATTACAAATACCATCTCTTCAGTATGACTAAATCGGATAAAGAGGATGTACAAACTTAGTCTGTAATCATATATTTCAGCATTGTCATTCGCCTCTTACTATGGCGACCACATGGTATTGCAGCAAGCCCCCAAGAGGAGTCAGGTCTGGGGATACGCGGACACACTGAGTTCTGTCGTCATCGTGACGTTAGGGGGTTTCCCGGGATTCCCGCCTATGAATACGACGGTGTATCACCATGATGGACTAGGTAGGTATGCCGAGTACTAGATGTGAGTTTAGTTAGGATTTAGCGCAATAATGGTTATACACCATGAGCTACGGTAGGATGGTTATACTTGAAACATATATTCATTGTTGCTTATATTTTTGTCAAATAAGTTTGAAACACAATCATACGATTTTTTTTTTATACGATACTTCTGTCGTGGTTCTATTGTTTTAGCTTTGGTGTATAATCTTTGTACTGTTTGCACCTAATGTACGTTTTCATATTTTTAGTTACGTTCGGGTAATTGACTTACCGCTTGTTGGGAAATAGCTGCCCACTCGGCTCACGATATGTTTTCTTAGTATAAGTAACTGTAACGGATTGTCAATTTAGTTTTTCCCACCTCGATTTTTGGAGTATGAATTTCCTTCTGATTGCGCCATTTCATGATTATTGTCTACTTTAATCTCTTTCCATAGTCCTATCAGATAGAAATTCATTCAAATGGATCGATAAAAATAGTTTAAAGCGTAACGCAAGCACCTAACTCTGATTCACAAATTGTAAAATGAATAACAAGTTTCCACCCTGTGTAGGCCGCAACGTCTGGAAGGTTCTCCTGCCGGCCGTGCCCCCGTCTGGTCCCCACACTACCCACACTTTGACAGCCACCTCCCCGGACGGTACGGTGATGCTGCAAGATATTCTGTTTGGAGATGTCTGGTTGTGTTCAGGACAGAGTAATATGCAGTTTACGCTAGATATGGTTCGTTTCGTTTAACAATCTTTATAAATATATGTAAGCCATTATCAATTTTAACGTTGTGGCAGCAAAGCCAAAACATCGTTTACACTGGGTGCTTCCTTCGTCCCGATATAGAAAGGTTTTGTTTGATTTTTACTGTAGGTCCCGATAGGATTTGGTTTTGTTTGATTCAGGTACCGGATTTGTTTCTACAGTAATTCCTAGAATTTGGTCAAAGATTTGATTTGATTCTAATTTATGACGTCACTGAAAGAATTTCAAGTCATAATATAGTGCTTTGAATGCAACTTTATAGTAACATTTAATTTGATTCGTTAAACAGTGATATAAATTAAGCAATTTATGTTATTGTCGACTCTGTTTTGTGGAGATTTACTGTGTTAAAGAAGTAGAACAAAATCCGTTACCAAAAAGTCCAACGAAACCTTTTTACATCGGGACCAAGGAAGCACCCAGTGGTTTAATGGAAGAAAACGGGCGAGTTTGTCATTGTTAATGATTATATACATGTATAATGGTCTGTCAAATGCAAATGTTAGCCTGAGTCAAGTCAAAGCATCTGATGCTATAGATCTAGTGGTCCGCATTTATAACTTTCTACGATGAATGTGATATGGCGAGCTTGTTTATTTAATAATTTAGGGATCAACCATGGCTTTTGATTGATTGATTGATATTTATTCGGTAAAATCAACACATACATACATACATATATAGAAACATAAAAAGTATAAAGCACATTGCCTATCACAGTTAATTGTTATGAATAAATTAAATATATATAAAGACATTTTGAAAGACACTATTTATAAATCAATCTAAAATGTATAAATAAACATTTTTGAAAAACACTTTTTATAAATTAATTTAAAAAATATAAATATACATTTTTGAAAGACGTCACTGTATAAAAATAGTTCTGGGGGAAAATACGTTGCAAAAAATAACAAGTTAAAGAGGCAAGTAATAAAAAAATATCACAGCATAATCATGTCTCACACTCCCGGACCAAAGGAGTGTAGCAAAGCGTCACGTCAAGCTTCTTCGCCTACACCCACCGTCTCTGGAAGTGACCAAGCCTGGTGCCGCCAGCAGAACGGTGCCCAAGTGTATGAGACATGAAAAAGAAAAATGCATAAAATGCATAAAATATATTGTTATGTATGCGTGTTGAAATAACCCAGGATAGCCCATGAAAGCCCAAAGGCTTATTTCCAATGGGGTCCTGAATGGGCTTTCAGTGTTCAAACATTCTATGGATCACTAGTTTGAACACAAGGCCGAGTGATCTATGCATTTTCACTCCAATCCACTTAAAATCACTTGGAAAATGACATAAACAACGTAAAAACTCAGACACTTAAAACCGCGGAGATTCTTCAACTTCTTCGAAACACATGACGTCATGTCACATTGACCAATGACGTCGGCCAAAACCCATGATTTGAACATGGGTTTTGCTGATCGAACACGGCTTTTGACCAATTGAAAACGGCTTCAAACACCTATGTGCACAGATATCTATGCAAGAATATGTAACAATGTCTTACATCGAGGAATACCACCGCAACTTGCATTATTTCAGGTATTCAATGCCACAGCTGAGCTCAATGACGTCATAAACTACCCGTATCTACGGCTGTTTACCGTGGCTGACAAGACCTCTGCCACACCTAAGTATGACATAATAGAAGTAGAAGAGAAATGGTCTGTCCCTAGTAAAGGTAATGCATCTGAAGCAGTTCTTGATAATCAATCAACATCCATCTGATAGTAACACACTGTATAAGCGGCAATGCCGAACGCGTGACATTATACAAATTGCGTTCGCGACTGTTAGAAAGGCGTTTTAGATTCTATCTATAGATACTGCGACACCCTCATTACTGAGTATTATGCGCAGAGGTGGAGGAAAGCCAGGACACATCTCGGCTTCCCGAAATGTGCCTGTGAAACCACCGCGTTAGGAAGGCAACAGCCAGACAACATACGTTCCGTCGGGTTCATGATTAATTTCTTTTGTATTTCTATTCAGAAATATATTCGTCCATGCCGGGACGTGAACCCGCAACCTGCGGAATAGGTATGTAGCTCAGAAATTCCTGTAAGAAACCACTGAGCTATTCTGACGCCCTAAAGATTGCCAAAAAACACGTGTTGGCAATTTACGTTCTACGATTGTCATTTTGGAAATCCAAAACGCCATTTTTTTTTTAATATTAGAACTCTTTAAATTTTCGTTTATCAAATTGGTACTTCGCGAATGTCGTTAATACGGTGTGAGTGAGGCAATGCTATCTTCTTTCTCAATAAAGGTTTATGCCAACCTCATTTAAACTTCGATTATTAACTTAATATCCTATGGGATATAGTTGTTTCTTCCTTTAACGCTGTATTTGTTTTTGTATTTTACATTATAATCAAGCGTATGATTGTGTGTCTGTGTTTTTTTTGTCTTCTTTTCGTTTTTCTCTTGAGTTATTTCTGCCCTTTATGGAAGGTCTTTAGGTTGCATGTTATTGCTTATTAACTCATTTAAGCCTAGCGTCCCTTTAATGGGACATAGGCAAACAGAATAGCCCCAGATGTGACGCCGCAGAACGCGGCGTCCTATCTGGGGCTATTCTGTTTGCTTAGAGAATTCTTATCGAAAAAATTGAATAAAATTTAAAAATCACTCCTGACGCCCCTACAATGAAAGTGGACTCACCCTAATGATAATGATGGGAGAATCCATTCGTCAAATATGGGTTAATTGCGACGACACCACACTTATCTATTTTCTAATTACGAAAACTCACCCGTGCAATATATAGAAATTTTTAAAAGTGTGAAAAATGAAAATTTTCTGTAGAAAAAAATGATATTTTTCTTATTTTTGCTCAAAACATAGATTGTGTGTACACGTTAGAACCGCCTCGCCTCGCCGAGGCGGTTCTTACGAATACCCACAATCTATGTTTTGGAGCAAAAATAAGAAAAATAGGAAAACCCCTGCATACCCCAGTTTTGCTATATATATAAAAGTGGGGTTCAAGGGGGTATACATTTCACGGACATGTTTTCCTGATGTCATTACCAGATACTGTGGGACATTCCAACTGGTCCTATTTCTCCGCCGTCTGTTGGTTGTACGGGAAGTACTTGTATCAGAAATTAACCTATCCCATTGGTCTGATTGGAACTGATTGGGGAGGTACCAGGATAGAGGCGTGGTCTTCTCCCGACGCGCTTGCGCAGTGCGACAAAACAAAACCGCTAGAGATTGAGTAAGTATTGTTTTGTAATTTTCTCCTTTGTCATATGTTTATGTGGTGGTTTGAAAGTGCTTCCACATTTCATTAATTTTCATTTAGATGCAAAATCAAATCAACATTTTAATTGAGGTTTCGGATGCATTTTTTGTATTACTTGTTGTAGTAATACATTTGCTTCTTACAAAATCTTTCGTTTATACATCCATGTTCTAGGATACCAGATCGTAAGTTGGCCACAGCACTACAAAAAGATCCCCCACCCAATGACAAATCTGTCCTTTGGAATTCTATGATTCATCCATTCCTTAACATGACAATCTATGGAGCTATATGGTACCAGGGTAAGTGCATGTAGAGTAAATAGGCTCGATCACATCGAATTTCGCTTCCTTTCATTTATAAAGTCTTTAACAAACATTCTTAAATGAGTTGTACTCCTGGTTTCGTACTTATTCACGTTCAGAAAAAAAGTGTATTTCTGCTAAAATTATAATAGGAACGTTTCGAACCGAGTTTATATGCGCCAGTATGTTTCTCGCATTTAACGCATTGAAACGGTAAGCAGAACACAAACGCCATGGATACTGATTGGTTCTGAAGATTCGGCAACGTGACTTACAGGGGAGTCTAATGCCGGTTCCCCGGACAGCTATAAGTGTCGGTTTCCGGCTATGATCAATGACTGGCGAATGAACTTTAACATCGGCTCCGACAACCAGACCGACAACTATTTCCCTTTCGGATTTGTTCAGGTATTTAAGAACTAAGATGTAGTCACGTGATTACAGGTGAAGCTAATGCCGGCTCTCCGGACAGTTACAAATGCCGGTTCCCGGCTATGATTAACGACTGGCGAATGAACTTTAACATCGGTTCTGGTAACCAGACCGACAACTCATTTCCATTCGGATTTGTTCAGGTATTTTCACGATTAAATAAATGTCCTGCAAAGACTGTTTCCGTGTGGGAAATGAGCATTTGTTAAGTAACAATCACTTCAGAAAACTGATAGTCCGAGATTGAAAGTAATATGCCAGAAAGGCTTCAGTATTCGTAGCATGTGACATAACTTTTATTAGGGCGTAGAACATGGGGTCGCACATTACCTAGAAAATTCAAACGCATCCAGATGCACATATAGTATATGAAACGTACTTTGTATGCATATGTCTGTGTGGACAAATTTGTAACTCTTGACTGTAATATTTGCTGTATTTCGTCATTTAAAGCTCGCGCCTAACCGGAACAACAGCGCAAAACCCGTCACAACCGGTTTCCCGGATATCCGGTGGCATCAGACGGCTGACTTCGGCTATGTTCCAAACTCAGTTATGCCCAATACCTTTATGGCGGTGGCTGTTGATCTACCAGATTTTGCATCACCTTACAACAGGTATAACAAGTTCTTAATACAAAGGGTATGCGCTGTGACCGCATCAGAGCCGTCGCGTGTAGAACATATTAACACATTACGGCGCATCAATAATCAGAATAAATGATATGAGCCTGTGCATGAGAAAACCAACAATTTGGGTTCCGACCATGACCGACAAAAACCAGCTTTAACGTCACAGAAGCAGGCTAGAAGCTTGAAATTTTGGATTCAAGAAGAGGGATTGTACTATCCGTGAAGCGAAAACAAAGGCGCTGATCAGCTTTTATATCTGCGCATACTCAGCTGAACTTTTTGATGTAAAATAGCCTGTCTGTATAAGCATCCCAAAACAAACGAAAAATAGTCATTACGTTATTTTTGCATAATTCCTGATACAGTACAGCGAAAGCTTCTTACACCATACGTAGTACTGTATTTAGAAATGAAAATATAAATTATTCCAGTATACACCCACGTGACAAACAGGATGTTGCGTCACGACTGGTTCTTTCTTCCCTGTATGTGGCATATAACATGTATCCAGGAAAGTACCAGGGTCCTATGGTCTCGGCTTACTACATTGATATAGGGTTCTTCACTCTCGGGCTTGAGTTTGACAATGGTGCATCCGAACTGGACGTGAGGGCAACGGATGGATTTGAGGTAGAATATGTTTTAATCTTATCTAAATCGTTGGAAATTATAAGATATTCTTTGAAATGACACCACTTAACTTGCTTCTAAACTCCAATGTGCATTGTAGTGCAACTTTGTAACGAACCGTTTTACCGGCACTGTATCTGTAACTTTTAAGAACCGTTGACGTTGTAAATAACGTTAAATAGAGGATCTTACACGAGTGGTAATTTCATACGAAATTTATTAAACGAGCTTTGGCGAGTTTAATAAATTTCAAATCAAATGACCACGAGTGTAAGATTCGTTTTATCATATGACTTATAAAATAGGATTTTATCGCCCTCGAAGTGGACATATTTTCAATAAAAATTTACATTGTTGTTACGGACGTCGACAATGACGTTACGTTTTCCCGCAAAAGTGTTAATACACGTGTGGTCATGCGATTTTTATGACATAAAGTTATCCACTGGAAAAAGGCGACGTCATATGATAAAGAGCAATATGAAATCGCTCATTTCAATGTTTTCCATTTCACTCATCTTTTTTAAAACGTCTTGTATTCAATGATGCTTTGCAATGCCACATTCAAATTTTGCGTTATCTAACAGAACAGCAAGTACATGTATTTATTTCATTTAAATTTTGTAATATTATTAGTGTAATGTGATTTATACACAGTATTGCTTTTCCAATTAGGAAAACTTACCCGTGCAATATACAGAGATCTTTTCAGCCGAAAGAATCGAAAATTTTGTTGAAAATTTATAACGTCTTTAATATATTTTTTCGGCGGCCCCCGTGGCCGAGTGGTTAAGAGCGCTGATATTTCATCATTCTATCATCTCACCGCTGTGTCCTGTGTGAGTTCGAGCCCCGCCTTGGTCTCATTTGAGACAAGCCAAGTTCTGCTTGCGGGTTTGTCAGGTGGTTTTTCTCGGGGTTCTCCCGTTTTCGCCCCTCCTTCTGATTGGCCCGTCTCATATGAGCTGAAATAATCTTGAAACTGAATCAAAAAAAAAAAAATATATATATATTCGAAACATTGATTGTGTATACACATTAGAACGGTTCTAGCGAGTACCCACACCCTATGCTTTGGATAACAAATAAGTATAATATGTATATCCCTGCATACGCAAATTGTTCCGAAGTGGGGTTAATGGGGGTATACTTTTCATTGACATGTTTTCTTGATGTTTCAGATTTGCTGCTCTAAGAACAACCAGTCCCACTGCGACGGTTCAGATTCCAAGTGGATCCAAGCCCCCATCATTCAGCATAATTCAACAATGGTTACTCTGTCCTACAAAAATGGTTGCGCCAATGAGTGGGTCATGGGCTTGCGTTACTTATGGCGGGAATCACCATGCGATTTCAAGAAATGTGCAGTTTATAGTGTTGAAAATAGCCTACCGGCTCCCCCTTTCATAACAAAGGGGCTGATTGGCAACCAGCAACAGAACGGACATTTCAAGACTATTTACTAATAAGGCATTTAGCAGCGACATACAAAAATCTGTTTTCGGGTCTTCCGTCCATGTCCTACGTAGACCATGTTGTAAAGCGACAGAATAAAGCGCATTTGACGAGTTAACATAAATGAACCCCGTCATGAGAAAATCAACATTTTTGCATATGCGAAAACAAAGGCGCTGATCGTTCACGCGGCTCAAATGTACAGTTTGTGTTGCTAAGTTTTCGCCACACGGATATTACAATTTCCCGTCTTCTTAGATCCGAAATTTCAAGCTTCTAGCCAGCTTCTGTGAATGTACAGGTCTGTTTGTGTTAGACATGGGCGGAAACCCCGAAAATAAATATACTCGCGTCGCGGCTCATTTTATTAAACATGAAACGTGCTTTTATTATCTCTTCTTTTTAAAATCGTTAAAATCAAAGCATTACGAAAACTTGCCCATGCAATAAACAGAGAAAATGAAAATTTTCAGCAGAAAAATGTTGATATTTTTCTTAATTTTGCTCAAAACATTGATTGTGGGTACACGTCAGAACCGCCTCGCCGAGGCGGTTCTAACGTGTACCCACAATTTATGTTTTGGAGCAAAAATAAGAAAAATAGGTATACCCCTGTAAACCCCAGTTTTTCTATATAAAAGTGGGGTTCAAGGGATATACTTTTCATGGACATGTTTTCCTGATGAAGGTCCAAACCTGTAACAGATTTCAGCACAGTTACTTAAAGCTCCCCAAATAACTGCTGAACAAAAAAGTACCGGGTTGTCCCGGTAAGACCTTAGGAAATTATTAACTATTGTAGATCAAACAAACATAGATATAGAGCACAATTCTCTCAACAAGTAGAAGGAGGGGGAGGCTACTTACCCATAAATTTAGATAGAATTACCTCCTCCATTGTAGTGTATAATATGGAATAAGTGTGGGCATCCTAGTTATGTGTGTTTTTATGTGTGTTTTGTTACTATTTCATGTATCCCTATTATTATTTGCATATACTGTTTTCTCATGGTGCTTCTATAAAGCCTGAGATATTGAAAAAACAACAACAACAACAACAACAACAACAAAACAAATCAACAAACAAAAAAAAATACTGAAACTGAAACTAAATACCAGTTGGCTCATCATATGCAATTGCCACACTCGTGATCCGAGATAGCTCAGCGGGCGCCCGGATAGCTCAGTCGGTAGCGCGTTTGGCTTCTGGCTAGCTATGTACCTCTGCCGTGTAAGTTCGAATCCCACTGGCGACGCCAGAAAAAACTAACAATTATTGAAAAAAAAAAAAAAAAAAAAAAAAAAAAAAAAATAGCAATGGTTCCTGCATAGGTATGTACCAATGGTTTGACTGTAACCTTCCGGGCGCGGTGGTTTCACAGGGTATTTCTCGGCCGAACGTCGAGAACTGCCCTGGCTTTCCCTACCACTAGACAGTCGGCGTCTAAGAGGCAGAAGTAGAAATGCCTAGCTTGACGTCTATCTCCAGTTAGTAAGTGACTTTATCACCATATGCCAAAATAGGATTTCCCGTGTCGCCGGTCGATTTTCAATTAACGATGTATTTCAAAGTTCAGGACCTGATCCAGACTTTTTTAAAAAATTTTTTTGGGGGGCGGGGGGTGGGCACAACCCAGCATGAGGGCACCAGGCACCAATTAATTCAGTCAGAAAAGATGAAATAAATTAAAATACTATGGTACTACTATCACAGCAGGTGATTAAGATAACAGCTGGAATCATGACCAACAGGCTGATCATTGACATCTGGCAGTAATGATTGTGCCAGTGATATACATTTTGTTTCTTAATTTTGTGCAAAATATGGCTTAAAAATATTTTTGCATGGTGTCTGGGGGGGGGGGGGGGGGGCACGAGCCCGAATGCCCCCCCCCCTCTAGGTCCGGGCCTGAAGTTCTTTATAAAGTTTAATGCAAAATTAGGAATAAGTAAGGGAACACTTTTAGCCCCCGGGGAAAGTTTGAAAACATCCATTTTCCTTTAACAAAATTGCCTTTTTGGAGGCAAGGTCTAGATTTGTTAAAACAAAACGAAAGGCAAGATTGAGTTATCAGAATGAACAGAAATTTAAGTTGGCCGATATGAGTAAAACTTCTCCGAAGGCATTTTGGAAGAAAGTTAACAATTTTCGTGATAAAAAATCTTCAGCTACTGGCGGTATCACCATAGGTGAATTCCAGGAGTATTTTAATAGAATTATGAACAATCGTAATCATGATGAAAATATTTTGGATTTTTCTAATGTGCCAGATATTAATATAAATGTGGAAGAGCTAGATATGCCTATTACATATGCTGAGGTATTAAAAGCTATAAATTCTCTCAAAAGGGGAAAGAGCCCTGGCTTTGACGGTATCCTCAATGATTTTTTTATTGATGGGAAAGAATTCTTAATACCCTACTTAGTCAAGATTTATAATAACATTTTTGACAGTGGAATATATCCTGAGTCATGGTGTAAAGGTCTAATTGTACCGATCCACAAAAAAGGAGATAGAAGCGACCCTAATAACTATCGCGGTATAACGCTCATTAGCGCATTTGCAAAACTATTTTCACTTGTACTTAGAAATCGTCTGAATTCATGGTGTGAGGACAACGAAAAGTTTAGTGAATTTCAATTTGGATTTCGAGACGGAAGGAGCACGTCCGACTGCATATTTATATTGCATGCAATTATTCAACGTGTACTTAAAGAAAACGCTAAGTTTTACTGTGCGTTCATAGACTATGAGAAAGCGTTTGACACGGTCATCCGTGATGCGCTATGGTTCAAGTTACTAGATAATGGTATTAGCTCGAAATTTACTCGAATGCTGCGTTCACTGTATAACAAAGTTCTTGCAGCTGTAAAGATGCAGTCGGATGTTTCCAACTTTTTTGAAATTGCACTCGGAGTAAAGCAAGGTGAACCGTTGTCACCCTTGTTGTTTATTCTTTTTGTGAACGATGTATACTCGGACTTGATTACTGCTGACGGTAATGGCAATGTCGCGGGCGTCGAGATAAATCATTTGTGCTTCTTTCTCCTCCTTTTTGCGGATGATATGGTGTTATTTTCAAAGGATCCGATAGAGCTTCAGTCACTGTTAGATAAGCTCTATAGCTATTCTTGTGAATGGGGTCTAAAAGTAAATTGCAGGAAAACAAAAGTGTGTGTTTTTGAAAATCAGAAGTCGGAAAGAGAACATAGTTGGTACATAAATGGCGATCTGTTAGAAACTGTAGATTCATTCTGCTATCTAGGCATGAAATTTCACTATAATGGGAACTTAGAACCAGGGATTAAAGCTCTATCGGATCAAGCTTTGAAAGCAACAAATCAACTATTGGCACTCTTTAAGCGAATGAGTTTTGATGTCAAAACTAAGTTGAGATTATTTGACTCTGTAGTAGCTCCAATTCTTTTGTATGCGTCAGAAGTATGGGGAATATATGGATATGATCATGTCGATAAGGTTCATATAAAGTTTTGCAAGAAGTTGCTAGGTGTTCGTGTACAAGCTCCTAATTATGCAGTTTATGGAGACCTCGGGCGCTTCCCACTTTCAGGTATTGCCAAAGAGCGATCAATTAAGTATTGGTTGAAACTTCTAACAAACAGAAATTCTCTAATGACCAGAATATTCCAATCTCAGATTGACGAAATAGTTGCACGTGCACATGCACGGCCAAGTAGATACAGGCATAAGCTTTCCTGGGCAGACGGTATAAAATCTTTACTTGACGAATTGGGATTTAGCCACATGTGGTTAAATCAGGATCTTCAGATACCATCTTATGAGATGATAAGGAATCGAATCAGGGACCACTTTACACAGAATTGGTATGCTACTATTAGCGATTTTTCAAAGTTGGAATACTATTGTCAGTTCAAAACAGGTTTTAAATTAGAAAAATATGTGGAATGTATTTCAAATGATTCGTTACGTTCTGAACTAGCAGCATTTCGTCTCAGTGCACATAACCTGGAAATTGAGAGGGGGCGCCACTTTGATGTTTCACGTCAGAACAGAAAGTGCCGTCTCTGCTCGATGGGCATGGTTGAGTCGGAATACCATTTTTTATTAGTCTGTCCATTGTATACTGACTTAAGAAGATCATTTTTGACCAGGTCCTCTTGGCCATCAGTAGCCAAATTTATTAATATTATGTCGTCAAATTCACCCCGTTTTATTCTGAAATTAGCTAGATTTATTAAGTCTGCAAATATTGCACGAGCTCAGGCTCTATCTGCTCTAGCTGTCTCCTGATAACCCCTATGTACTACATTGTATTGCTTCAATATTTGTTTTTGTACATCTATGTCATATTGCTGTTTATATGTATTGTACAGCCAAAGGCATTGTATTTTGCTGATTTGCTAATAAATTTGCTTTGCTTGCTTTGCTTTCTTCTGGCGGTACTGAAATTTTAATCACATATATTTCATACTTTGGCCTAACTACAGACCAATTTATGGAAATTCACAACATTTTGTCTTTGTGCTACGGAGGATACAATATGCCATATGTGAAAAACTCCACTTTTACTGAATACAAGTTTGCCTTTTTGCTTCTGCACTCCGCAAAACTCAATTTTTGAAAGCAAAAACAGGAATAAAATGTTGAATCTGATCGTTCTGAATGAATACACGACTTCGGACCTAAAACTTCATGCTTAATCTCAAAACCAACTAATCATCAGTTTGCATTGATTTCTATGGAAAGCAAAATTTTGCAAATAAAGCCGTAAAAAATAATTCCGCTAGGACACTATAACCAGAACGTGCATGTTAAGATTCCTAAAGGGTCATATCGAATATACGACCAAACCGTACCGTGTCAAGACAATCCGATGGTTTGTTTGTTTAAATTGATTCTATACGTCCCAGTCAACAGCTATGGTTATGTCGGAACGTTGCCTCCATTTAATGGGACTTTTACCCAAAATGAGTATGTCATGGCATCCAACAAGTGCTTCAAATATAACCATCCAACAAAGCCAAAAGAGACATAATACATGTATAATTGATGAAATGACTTGAGACAATCCAATGGCCACCGGTTTTAAAGATACACCAAAATTTGAAGAACTTCGAATGCTCGTACAACGGTCTAACATAACTGTAATTACAAAACCATTTCCAGAGAGCAGTAAAAACGTTGAAACAAAAAAAAAAAAAAAACAAAAAAAAAAAAAAAAAAAAAAATCATTTAAAACGGGTAAAATTACCAGGCAGCATACGGTACAGATCAGAACTGTATATGTAATGGCTCAGAAAGATATTCCTGCTAATGACTTCACAGACTTGATGCAGTTGCAAAATGCCTATGACTGTGAAAATGCAGACATATGAGCCGCCTGTTGTTCCTTGCCTCCATTTTATGGGACTTTTACCCAAAATGAGGATGTCATGGTATACAAAAAGTGCTTCAAATATAACCATCCAACTAAGTAAAAAAAGACATAATTATTATGTTTGATCAAGAGCCCGTCCTGTTCATCTACTTTTTGTTTGATGAATCAATTTGACTTGAAACAATCCAACGGCTACCGGTTGTAGAACAAGCATCTTAACTATACATCAAGATTTGAATTTGAAGAGCTCATACAAATGCCTTACAAAGCTATAATTACAAAACAGACAGTAAAAATGTTGCAACAAAAAATGAATAATCATTTACAAGGCGACGTATGGTACAGATCAGTACTGTATATGTAATGGCGGAGAAAGGTATTCCTGCTAATGACTTCACAGACTTGATGGAATTGCAAGACATATTTTACACCTAACCTGAAATAGATGGTGATGTACAATCAGATTGAGAAAAGTCTAATTACAGATATTAATGGTAGTCCATTTTTCGGAGTTATGCTCGATGAGACGTGTGATATTACAAGAGAAAAACATCCTTGTACTTATGTCAAATACATAAAAAAAATGGAAAGGTCAATGTTAGCTTTCTTTTGAACAAGCACTGCTGAATGTATCGAAATACTCTGTGCGATTGTCTCTGTGAAAAACAAAACAAAACAAACAAACAAAAAAACGATGTTGAAAAAAAGTAAATTACTGGGACCAGATGGCGCTGCCATCGCAATCAAAGATTGCATGCCGCGTCTACTGTACGGATTCCTCATTCAACTAACAATTTTCAAAATTTATTACCTACTGTAAGGGTGACACCTCTTAATTTATTTTCGGCATCTACTGTTAATCTACACGGAGCTTCTAATTCTAATATGTTTCGTAATAATCTTCAGATTAGGTTATCTCCACTCAAATCACCAATTTTACGTAAATATATTAATCCGTTCAAGAGACCTGGAATGTACCCTAGTATTTCTAAGTGCAATGCCAAGAAGTGCAACTGTTGCAATCATTTATGCTCTAAGACTACTATCACTTCATCTGTGAATGGTAGGACATTTTCAGTGGTTAATGATTCTGATTTAGACTGAAAATCAATGGATCTTGTATATGTTCTTACTTGAAATACAAACAATGGTAGGATGCAATATGTTGGACAAACTTGTCGAACTTTGCAAAAACGATTTGGTGAGCACTATCGTAGAATCAGAAAACCCAAAAATAATGATACCTTTCTGTACCAGCATTTTAAGCGCACTGGTCATTCTCCCAATGATGTTAAAGTTCAACCAGTGGAGAAAATCTCATATGATGAAAATTCTTCAGTTAGATTCAAAAACATTAAACGATTTGAAACTGAACTTAAATGGATAAAATTACTGCAAACACCCTTTCCACTGGGATTTAACGACAACATTTACCATGAAGGCAATATTTCCAAAATGCCCGATTTTGATGTACTTACACTTTCGGACTCTCGTAAACGTAAATCTAGATCTCATGGTATACGGAAAAGGGGTAATGACAAACGTAAACAGTGTGCTGCATTGAAATTGAACATTTCTCTTAATGGTTTAGCTGTTAAACTAAGGATTCACGGTCGACATCCAATGCTGTCGTATCTTAGTTCTCTACCTATTGCTGCATTACGTTCCTTGGACACAGAGGCTAATAGATTTTACGATAGAAATCATCAAATGTATGACGCTGCACTGTTAACAAGATGTTATACTCAGCATGCTCTTCGTCCATTTATCGATTCCGAATCCAATCACATTAGAAGTTTTATTAAAATTCCTTTCATCAATAAAGGAATTGACTTTATTGATTTACCAAGCATATTCCAGGATAAATCAGTGATACAGTCTATACCTACCTACTTCCAAAATTCAGAACCTCCTATTATTTGTTACAAATATAACAAACCAATCAGAAATACAATTTTTAATTTCAATAAACTTGTTTCTGATCTTGATATCCATGCTAATACTCCTAAGTCTTGAGATTGTAAAGATTCAAAATATGTTTATCAACCCGCTGGACATATTGTTACTGGAAATTTAAAAATAATTTCGGATTCTAGAATTCGCAAAATTGTTTCTAAAGGTCCGAAATATAGATTCCCTTCCTACATTAATTTCGACAAATGTAGAGAGGAGATTTCATCTGCATTAAATGATTTCGGTAATCGATGGTGTAAACGAGAGGGTGTTGAGGATAATGCTCTTAAAGAATGGAAAAGAAGTATCTTCACTATCGTGGATAAACGTATTAAGTTTTATTCACAAAATACTAATCTTTTACCTCCTAAACCCAAATCGTCATTTAGGCATTTGAAGCAGGGTATCAAAGAATTTCATAGAAAGTATGTCTTGGTTCCGGCAGATAAAGCCGCAAACAATGTTGTTGTCGTTTGTAGGCTTCACTACGTTAACACCTTAAAACAGGAGCTTGATGGTACCAAGGCTTATCTGGAGACAGATACTGATGAGGTGTCTGTAGTTAATGCCCACTTAAACGATTTACCTGTTTTCTATTTGTGTCAATGAAGGCCAAGACAAACTTCCTACGATGTATTGGTTACCTAAGCTTCACAAAAGACCATACAAAGCTAGATTTATTGCAAATTCTAGCTCTTGTACTACCACTGAACTTTCTAAATTATTAACTTCCTGTCTTACTGCTATCAAATCTCATGTTAAAAGATACTGTGAGACAGTGTATGAAACTTCAAATAAAAATTGGTTTTGGTCAATTAAAAATTCTGGTGAGGTGCTCAGTAAATTGAAGTGTAGAGGGTTCCGTGCGACAAGCTTGTCCACATATGATTTTTCTACTCTGTATACAACATTACCACATAATCTAATTAAAGAAAAACTTCTGGATTTGATAGAGTGGACCTTCAAAAGGGCATTAAAAACTATGGTTCACTTTATTTGGCATGTAATGACAGAAAGGCTTTTTTCACTTCCTCTGACCAAAGTCGGTATACACTTTGGTCATGTCAGAATGTATGCGACGCCTTATCCTATCTCCTTGATAATATTTATATTAGATTTGGGACCAAATTATACAGACAAATTGTTGGAATTCCGATGGGTACAAATTGCGCACCTCTCGTAGCTGATTTATTTTTATACTGCTACGAAAGAGATTTCATGGATTCTCTTAACCATGATAATCAAGCTGATGTTATCGAGGCTTTTAATTCCACATCTAGGTACCTCAATGACCTATTGAACATTGACAACCCTTATTTTGAAGGTATGGTCAATCAAATTTATCCACCTGAACTTCAGTTGAACAAAGCCAATATCTCAGATACTGAAGCCTCCTTTTTAGATCTACATCTTTCTGTTGCAAATGGATTTGTTTCTTCTAAAATTTATGATAAGCGCGATGACTTTGATTTTGATATAGTAAATTTTCCTTTTTTGGATGGTGACGTTCCTCGTCGTGCTTCTTATGGTGTATACATTTCGCAACTTATTAGGTTTGCTAGAGTCTGCAATCATGTTACAGACTTCAACGCTCGAAATAAATGTTTAACGGCAAAACTTCTCCAACAGGGCTATCGGTATCATAAACTTCGAAAAACATTTTCTAAATTTTATCGTAGACACTATGAATTGATTTCCAAATATAATGTTGGGTTAAAGACGCTTTTAAGTGAGGGCCTTTCGGAACCTGAATTTTATGGTGACTTGGTTTACAAATTTAAGAAACTTAAAGGAATTAATGATTTTTCTTTTCAGTTCAGAAAAATCATAACACGTTACAAACGTATAGGTTATAACTTGAATGTTATGCGACAGTCTGCATGCTTAGTTTTAAACCCAATCATGGTTGATAACTATGCTGCCTTCTTTAATTGCACGCCGGTGGGTCGGGCGTCAGACTCTATGATGGCTCCGACATAAAGCTATTCATTTTAGTTGGTTGGGGCCGGAGCTTCTTGTCTGTTGCTTGGCCCACCGGGGTCCAACTGGTGTTTTTCTTTTGCTCCGGAGTTAGTAGGTTATTCGGCGCCCAGGGATCTCCATCGTCGGGCAGCTTACTCTGTGAGTCCTGGTTTTTGATTCATCAGGATGTTTATCATGATTTATTTGTTTGTTCTTGATGATTCATTGACTAGTTAGAGATTCACCACGAGGACCGAATAACTAACTAAATGTTATGAACCACTGCAGAAGCTGAGGGTGAGGTTATGGCCATGTAAAACCGGTTTAAGCCCGCCAGTAACTTTGTGTTACTGATCGTTCCAAGTCGATACTTCTGTGGTGGTTCTTTTTGTTTTATGTCTTGGTGTTTAAAAATTTTTGTGCTGTTGGCGCCTTATGTATGTTTTCATATTTTTAGTTAAGTTAAGGTAACTGAGTGGCCACCTATTGGGAAAATAGCTGCCCATTCGGCTTACGATTGTTTCATGGTATAAGTACCTGATTGTTAGTTTGGTTTTTTCCCACCTCGGTTTTTGGAGTGGGAATCTTTTTCTGATTGAGCCTTTTCCTGATCTTTGCCTACTTGTACCTTTCAATGATAAAATGGTCCAGGTCCATTGTGTAGCCCACCGGCTCAATCTAGCAGAATCGCATGCCACAAATGAGATCAAATACATGGAGGACTACCGGCGGTATATCAGGAAAACATGTTAATGAAATAATTAACCCCTTAAACACAACTTATATATATATATAAACATAGATTGCGGGTACTCGTTAAAACCGCCTAGGTATGTGTACCCTCAATCTATTTTTTGAGCAAAAGTAAGAAAAATATCAAAATATTTCTGCTGAAATCTTCAATTTAAAAAAAAAAAATAAAAAAAAAATCTCTGTTCACTGCATGGGCAAGTTTTCGTAATGATATCCAGCTTCTACACAGATTCTGAGGCATGTTAGCTGATAAGAATACAGCATGCCAGGCTCAAAAAATAAAGAACATTAAAACAACATCCTGACATCACCTTAGCTGCATAAATATAAAACAACAATTCAAGCAAACATAATAAACAAACATTATTTTGAAATAAGATATTTATTGTGAAGATTTCGGCATACAATATTTCTACAGCCATTCAATTTAATTCACTTAGGTTGAAAACATTAGAAAAGAACAGCCATTAGTTAACGACAAAATAAATTTGCATTTTCTGGGAGTGTGATGTTTAGGTGTATTATTACGATGACGTCGTGCAGTGCGTTTCATTCAGTTGCCTACATTCTTAGTATTCGTATTTTATGTCGATGTAATATGTTTTCACATTTATATGCGTCGAGAATTAAAGCAGACATGGCTGTAAAACAAGTTGCTGTACAAAGTATCGGAATGTTTGTTTGTTTGAATTGAGGTTTAACGTCCAAGTCAACAATTTTTCAGTCATGTCGGGACGGAACCATCGCTTCCTGGGTTTTAACCAGTACTCTAGGGAGTTAATGTGTCTTGCTCAAGGACACAACACGGTGACCCTTTTGGGGATCGAACCCAGGACCTCTAGATTCGGAGTCCGACGCTCTACCACTAGGCCACCGCCCCTTAAAGGGTCGAAATGGACAACTAAGGTCGAAGTAGACAACTGGCGAAGTTTCTTTTGAAAATAAGAAAAACTATTTTGCTAATTCAATAATGGGGGTGGGGTATTGGCATCTAAGGCAATCAGAGGGGTATGATAGTAATCGGGCTTGTCAAAAATACTGACTAAACTTTTTTCCTCTGAGTATAGATCTTTAGAAAAGTACGTACAGAGTCCGGCATCAAGATAACGAGTGTCTGAAAATAAAACAATCCCTCCCAAAAGATAAAGTATTTATACAAGTGGATTTTGCTGAGTATTACTCATGTAAAGGAGTAGATGAACTCCAGTCGGCTTACTGGCACCAGGCAGGGGTACCACTCGACCCAGACTCTGTAGACATGAAACATGGAAACATAGTAATTGTATCCGGTGAAATGTGTCGTAACTTAACTTATTTTCTAACCTTTGTGGATAGCATAATACCTGAAATCAAGAGAAACATACCCAATCTCCGTAAAGTATTGTACAGACAGCCCTACATTTCAGTACAGGAATAAAGCCATATTTGACGCTGCCACAAACCGCAAAGAAAAATATGACTGCACTGCTGTCTGGAACTACTTAGAAGCAGGCCATGGCAAAGGGTAATGTGATGGTATGTGAAGAGTTTTTTATTTGAATTGATGCTTAACGTCCCAGTAAACAGCTAAGGTCATGTTGGGACGTCCCAATCAACAGCTTATGTCATGTTGGGACGTCTAAATTTTATAGGTCTTTTCCCCCAAAATAAGGATATCGTGACATCCAACAATCGCTTAAAATATAACCATCTAAGTAAGCATCAAAGGTTTATATGTATGGATGGTTTGGCTTGAACCTATGGAACGCCATAACTGTCTTATGTTAAGAACTGTCATTATATGCTGTTGAAAGAAATTATATAGTGTTCGTTTATCATCCCATCTTGTCCACTAAGTATTATTTTGGCTCCATTCAACATGTTGTCATGTCAACTTAACAGTTTGTTATGTTAAATCATCATTTTGTTGAGTTAATATATAATGTTGTTATGTCCACTCATTATTTTGTTGGCTTCGGTTCTCGTGTTGTCTTGTCATTTTGTCGTTTTGTTAGCTTCATATATTATCTTATTTGGTCAATTTATCATTTACTTCTTTTGATATGGCATATTATCTTGTTCATTTTCTATGTAATCTGGTTAACACTGTGTTCTATTGGCTCCAAGGATAATAAAACTCTTCTATTGTCCCTGTTGAAAATGTTGTCTTTTCAAATCATGATTCTGATGGGTTTATATATTCTGTTGTTATGTCAATTTATTGTTCTGATGGGTTGATTTGCCGTATCATTTTGTTCTTATTTTATATTGATGGTTTAACGTGCGATCCTGTTTGGTGAATTAACAACGCACCTCCTCAATATGGCGTCATGTTCGCTTCGTTGATGATACTCGCAATTCAAATAACCGTGATGTTATCTCTTTTCATTATGCTTTAATGTCAAATTGCAATGTTGTATGCTACATCATTTGCATTGTTTATCCATTTCATAAGATTATTGTCTTCATTTGATACTTTGTTTGGACAATCTATCGTTTTATTGCCTCTATACGACACGTCGTCCTGTTAACTTTAAGTGTTATTATGTGAAGATTACATGTTGTTCATTTAACATGTTGTTGAAAAAAAAAAATAGGGTAAAATATGTCACCAGAAAGCCGATAATAAAAACCGTTATTTATGAGTCGATCACTTTCTGATCATCATCTCAGGTGTGGGTGGGTTCTCAATTTTGAATCTAAATTTTGAATTTAGCAAGATGTGCAGAACATACGGGATGGGCCATTAAAACTATTTACAAGAAGCTAAACAGAGGCATACCAAAACGTATACCTCTGACCCCTGATCTAAATCACTGCAGGCCATATATGTTGTGCATTCTGAATTATTAGATGCCCTGGTACTTCTTAAAGTGCTGCGGTCAGATATCTATCTTTATCAAGAGACACTGTTCCGGAGTGAATCTTGTAAAAGAAAATTAAGAGGACCTCACCCTGCGGTCCTCCATGGATTGCCACTCGAGTTCGTCCAACATATCGTCGACGCTACTCCTGTTCCGCCATCGCCTGCAGGTCCTTCTGACTGCAGCCCTCTGCACTTTCACCACCTTTTTGTTTCAGTTTCACCATAGGGATATAACAATTTCTGGAGACGCATTAGCGAATATCAGCTTCTTACAGGTGGAAAAAAATTAAATAATGAAAAGAAAAAAAAAATCTACTCGACACAAGATATGTGCTGCACTACCGCAAAATCCGTTACCGAATACAGGTGCAGGTTTCGTAATGGTACTGACTCTAACTATATGACAAATGATGCCTACTCATGCGTTGTCTGTAACCTCTGGAATGCGTGGTATTGGCAATATCCTCATTTGCTGAACCTGTGTATCTAGAACACTACCCACATCTGCAGCATCTCTCTTTCTCTCTGGGATTGTGGTTGTGGGGGATGTAACCAACCGATTGAATACGCCTTATTGCTAGCATGGTGTACTTAATATATGTCGTACTAAGAATCTAATGCCATATTCACCTTTTTTGCATTATCCGCTGGTTCCCAGCTTTAAAAAAATCAATATTGGAAATACAGGTAACCAGAACCCCCCTGAAGGGGGTTTCTGGTTACCTGCTCTTCCAATATTGTTTTTTGTCAGCAGGTAACCAGCCGATAATGCAAAAATGGTGAATATGAAACTACAGAAACTCGCGCCTACGGGTTAGCCAATGTTAGAACATTAACTTGCTGCAACACGCTACCCAAAGTCCCATTTCCCAGATGCAGCTGGGTAAGGTTTGTCTGAGGCGGAGGAAAGCACCACACGCTTGGCATCTGTGAAACAATCGTAGCTGCCTAGATCTGTTAGAATGTGAGCTCGTACGAAAGTGGTGTGCAGCTCAGAAAGAAAACGCACTTCGATTCAACTGAGACGGATAAGTGTGGTTTGGGGCGTTACCACGGACCGACCAATGGTGCTATGTTTTACCCTCGATATTTACCTAGATTCAACATGGCGCTGGGACAATTATTGCGCGAACTGAATATGATCACTTTGTTAAGCCAGTTTGAGGAAGAAAGGATCGAAATAAATATGATAAATGCCATGTCAGACCTCGAATTAACTAGGCTTGGAGTAACCACCATAGGCGATAGACATCGTCTACGAGAAAAGGCGCGACAGGTGCTGAATGTAATATATTTTCGAGGCATTCGTAATTCCGCTCTTTGATCTGTATCATAAAATGCAACCCAGGGGATAAATTATTTGTACTCCAAATTGCAGAATATATGTGCTACATTTTGATTGATACTGTCCTGTTTTCTATACAGCATAAGGCGACCAATGATCGATCAGGGACCAGTGATCGATCAACACTTTAGTGGTTGTCGGCTATTGTACTCTGACCCTACTGTATCGCGGCATCTTCTGTATCGCGGCATTTGCATATCACGTGAATGGTCGAGCGCAGTGCCCCCTAGCAATTGTTCACGTTCGGCATCTTTCGAGGCAAATGTCAAACGCTTAACTCCAGCGAAAATTAAGCAAAATGTAAAGAGCTCTCGTAAAATAATGTGTACCTTTACAAAAATCATGTAGAAAACTTGTTTCTGCGAATACTGGCATACATGTGATGCCTCCCTCATCATCAGGGAGACTCCAGGAAATGAGCCATAAAATTGATCAAAATTCTTCTAAAAAATACCCAAAATTAAAAATCTCCCTGAAATGGATCAGGAATTTCCTATATATACTATTTTTCAAAAACCTCCCTGAAATGAAATAAAAATCTCCCTGAAGCCACTTTTCAACTCATCACATGTATGTACTGGTTACACCCTTGCCCATGAAATGTCCCCTCAGTCCGTTAAAAATCAGTAGTTTTTATTTTCTTCGTGTCGTATCTGTCGACTGGATGTCAGACATCACATGGCATCACTAGGTCACATCATCTCCTTGTAATATACGGAAACTTTGACATTTGCTTTTAGGTGAACCCCGCGATACAGAAGACATTTTTGTGACTTGGGTATAAAACAACATGGCCATACTAATGCAGAAGCCACACAATATTAACAAATTTATTGTAATTTTCTTGATAAAAGGGTCCAAGGGGAAGGGATTTGGAAGTTGTTGAGGGAGAATAGAATCCAATGATTCATCTTGTGTATTTGGTATTTCCCTTTTACAAATAAGGGCCTCGATACAGTAGGAACCCAGTATAATTCTCAAAGGATGCCTGAAGTAAATCTGCTAGTCTCAACTTAAAGTGGATTATATTACCTTACAAACAGTTTAAATTTATTTGGAAAGCTTTTCTTATCTTGCATTTTCTGGCACTTTACGAAGAGAGGGTCTTAGTTGTACTGCTTAAAAGCACTGATCGTTCAATAAATTCTTCAACATGAAACGATCTGCATTCATTTTTACCGGCTAATTTTTTCACTTTACTGCATGCTAAACAAATCTGATCCACATTCCAAATTGCATAGGATAACGCTGCAATTAATGGACAATTTCTGTGATATTCGAGCTATTTTTTTCAACAGTTTTCCATTGTTTCTATGGGCGTTTATGCTTTTTTTACCATCTCATTTTGCTGCATTATTTCTTTAAACTCACTGAAAATTTCAGACTTGTGTTTCGTGGCTGTTGGTAAACAATAATTATTCTTTCTAAAAATGTATATACATGTACCTTCCAAGTTAGCCGCGGTTTTGGATAGAAAAGAAGGTGATCAATCACTAGTCCACCTGACCCTGATTAACGCTGTATGATGGTGGCTGTGTAAAAATGACGTCACTGCGAACCTGACGTGATGACGTCATAAAATGACATATTGAAAAACATGGCAAAGGTTCCAGCTTCGCTGTCATATGTACACATGCATTCTCCAATGCATGTCTGATCGAAAAATTTATCAAACATGGTTATTTTTGATCGATCACTGGTCCTCTTATGCTAGGTTTTGGATACAAACCCTAAAAGCAGAGTGCAGTGTCCTTCACCTACTGTCTAAAATCTAAATACAGGTATCATCTTTCTAAAACTGCCTTTTTCAAAATTGCCATTTTCTGAAACTTCTCAAGAAAACTATATCACTGCCATCCTTTTGCATTCCAAAAGTCTTTAAAGTGTCGCAAAAATTTTGAAAATCGGTTCACTAATAAACAGTTTATGAACTAAAACAATCTTGGGTAGTCCTTAAATTGCATGTACAAGGGAGGGGTTTCGAAACAACTCACCGTTGTACAAGGGAGAGGTTTTGAGACAACTCATCGACGACACATCTCAGTGACACATTTTATTAGGACAATTAAAGATAATTCACCAACATGTTCTGTGTTTTGAGACAACTCATGTACACCTGAAGACAATTCGACACTCAAATCAAAAGTCAGATGACCGCAAACAGGTTCTCTATAGGTTTTAATCGTTTTTTATGCTCCCAACTTCGAAGAAGTTAAGGGGGCATATTGGTTTGGATCTGTCCATGCATGCGTGCGTGCATTTGAAAGTTACGCTTGGTCAGGAACCATTACAGCTAGAATCTTGAAATATGGTATGTGGTTTGTATATGAAAATTATTTTTTTCTTTCGGGAAAATTCAAGGGGCTAGGGGCCCATTCTGTGAGAGTTGAGTCTCTTTTTAATTCTTGATAAAGTGAACAGATAACGGGTACCTTGTGTGCCCAACTCCTCCTACAGATTAATACCAATTCTCTTGAAACTTTACAGAGGTTATGAACATGCTTTGATGATATACATATTGTTTGGATATAATCCTCAGATTAATTTTTGTCACTTTGTTTTTGCAAATTGAACTTAGCCTTTTTTCGGGCATTTTGACAATGAAAGTGAATGGGTACCTTATGTGCGCAACTCCTTCACATGTTGATACCGATTCTCTTGAAACTTTAGAGACGTTGTGACCATGCTTTGAAGATGTGCATATTATTTGGATGTAATCCTCAGATTATTTTTTGTCATTTTTTTTTTTTTCACAATTTGAACTTAGTCATTTTTTCGGTCATTTTAGTGAATGGATAAAGGGTACCTTGTGTGCGCAACTGCTCATACAGTTTAATACTGATATTTTTTTAAACTTTACAGTCATTTTTAACCATGCTTTGAAGATACATGTATGCATATCATACGAATATACTACTCCGCTTAATTTTTGTCACTTTTTTTGCAATTTGTTGAAAGTGATGTACCAGTTGGGGGCATAGTGTTTCATAAACACATTTTCTTGTTGACACTATTTTTGCAATTTTGACTTTTTTGGACATTTTCACAATGAAAGTGAGGTACCTGTTGGGTGCATAGTGTTTCAAAAACACATTTTCTAGTTTTTTGTTGTTTTTTTTATTTATTTATTTTTTTTTTTTTACAGAGCTGAAAGATAATATTTTTTGTTGACTTTTTCAGAGGATAGGTTTAAATATCTGTTCAGAATCATATAGGCAGCTATTCTTCTGTAGGACTGCACAATATTGCATTTAGACAAATATTTATTGAAAAAATAAGTAATTCAGAGACTGAAACTTTTAAGACGTTCAGTAAAAAAAAATTTTTTTTCTTTGTGAATGTCAATAAAATTTTTTGGGTAGGAGCAATTTTGGTGGGTCGGTCGGGTGACAGCACTGAAAAAGAGAATTTTTAAGGTCAACCTGATCAGTACCTATATATCTTTCTTCATTTTATTATTTCCCTGGAGTCTGATAGCTATGGCCGGGGGTATGTGAGCTTTGCTCACTGACTGCTTTAATCTACTCTTAAACCGCTTGGCCAATCAAAGCCAAGCTTCATATGGAACATCCTTAGGAAGTGGGAACAGACTTAAATAAATGGTCCAGGTCATATGACCATGATGGCTGCCATGGCTATAAAAGTATAAATAGCAAAAAGTTTTAAAAATCTTCTCCAGAAATAAATTAGAGAAGGCATATAATTAGCTCAGCTGAGCCGAAGGCTCACAAGCTGAGCTTATAGGATGGCCATGCTCCGGCGTCCGTCCGTCGGCGTCTGTCGTCCGTCGGCGTCCGTCCACAATTTCAAAGATCTTCTCCTCTGAAACCACTGGGCCAATCAAAGCCAAACTTCATGTGGAGCATCCTTAGGAAGGGGGAACGAAAGTTTATATAAATGGTCCACGTCACATGACCAAGATGGCCGCCATGGCTATAAATAGCAAAACCTTTAAAAATCTTCCTCTCCAGAACCAGTGGGCCGATTTCCACGAAACTTGGTATGTAGCATCGGGGACTGGGACCCATCATAGTTTATATAAATCATGACCCTGGGATGACCTTGACCTATTTTACGGCAAGGTCAACTTAGGTCTCCCATGCACTGGAATGGGAAAAAATAGGAAAATGTCATGTAATGGCAGAAAACTTGCTAGAAATGAACAAATGGACAGAAGATTTATGTTTTAGAAAATATTTTGGGCCCAGGGGGTTGTCTGCCCCTGCCCCGGGGCTATATACATGTATACGACCATAATATTGAAACAATTTTCTCTGAAACCGCTAGGCCAATCAAAGCCAAACTTTTTGTGGAGCATCCTTAGGAAGAGGGAATGAATGTTGATACTAGAGGACCATTGGTCCTGTAGCTCACCTGAGAGATTATCACATTGTAAGCTCATGAGATTTAAATTAATTGAGAATCGACCAATGAAAGTCTACGCATGGACACTATTGACCCCCGGGGCATGGCCAAATTTGACCCAGGGGCATGACTGGCACAATTTATAATGGGGACTACTAAACATTGCTACATACAAAATATAGAAGCTCTGGGCCTTTTGGTTTCAGAGAAGAAGATTTTTGTTAGTTTTTCCGATTGTAAGTCTATGGTGACTATCTACCCCCGGGGCGTGGCCAAATTTGACCCCAGGGGCATGGCTGGCATAATTTATGTAGAGGACCATTAGCCATTGCCACATACAAAATATCAAAGCTGTGTGCCCTGTGGTTTCAGAGAAGAAGATTTTTTAATTTTTTTCCCATAGCTAGTCTATTGAGACTATCAACGTCCGGGGCGTGGCCAAATTTGACCCCAGGGGCATGGATGGCACAATTTATGTAGAGGACCATTAGCCATTGCTACATACCAAATATCAAAGCTGTGGGCCTAGTGGTCTCAGAGAAGAAGATTTTTTTTATTTTTTTCCCATAGTAAGTCTATGGAGACTATCAACCCCCCGGGGCGTGGCCAAATTTGACCCCAGGGGCATGGCTGGCACAATTTATGTAGAGGACCATTAGCCATTGCTACATATCAAATATCAAAGCTGTGGGCCTAGTGGTTTCAGAGAAGAAGATTTTTTTAGTTTTTCCTATTGTAGGTCTATGGAGACTTTCGACCCCCGGGGCCGGGGCGTGGCCAAATTTGACCCCGGGGACATGATTGGCACAATTAATGTAGAGGACCATTAGCCATTGCCACATACAAAATATCAAAGCTGTGGGCCCTGTGGTTTCAGAGAAGAAGATTTTTTAATTTTTTTCCCATAGTAAGTCTATGGAGACTATCAACCCCCGGGGCGTGGCCAAATTTGACCCCAGGGGCATGAATGGCACAATTTATGTAGAGGACCATTAGCCATTGCTACATACCAAATATCAAAGCTGTTGGCCTAGTGGTTTCAGAGAAGAAGATTTTTTTAGTTTTTTCCCCATTGTAGGTCTATGGAGACTATCGACCCCCGGGGCGTGGCCAAATTTGACCCCAGGGGCATGAATGGCACAATTTATGTAGAGGACCATTAGCCATTGCTACATACCAAATATCAAAGCTGTGGGCCTAGTGGTTTCAGAGAAGAAGATTTTTGTTAGTTTTTCCAATTGTTGTAAGTCTATGGAAACTATCCACCCCCCGGGGCGTGGCCAAATTTGACCCCAGGGGCATGGCTGGCACAATTTATGTAGAGGACCATTAGCCATTGCCACATACCAAATATCAAAGCTGTGGACCCTGTGGTTTCAGAGAAGAAGATTTTTTAATTTTTTTCCCATAGTAAGTCTATGGAGACTATCGACCCCCCGGGGCGTGGCCAAATTTGACCCCAGGGGCATGAATGGCATAATTTATGTAGAGGACCATTAGCCATTGCTAAATACCAAATATCAAAGCTGTTGGCCTAGTGGTTTCAGAGAAGAATTTTTTTTTAGTTTTTTCCCTATTGTAGGTCTATGGAGACTATCGACCCCCGGGGCGTGGCCAAATTTGACCCCAGGGGCATGATTGGCACAATTTATGTAGAGGACCATTAGTCATTGCCACCTACAAAATATCAAAGCTATGGGCCCTGTGGTTTCAGAGAAGAAGATTTTTTAATTTTTTTCCCATAGTAAGTCTATGGAGACTATCAACCCCCGGGGCGTGGCCAAATTTGACCCCAGGGGCATGAATGGCACAATTTATGTAGAGGACCATTAGCCATTGCTACATACCAAATATCAAAGCTGTGGGCCTAGTGGTTTCAGAGAAGAAGATTTTTGTTAGTTTTTCCAATTGTAAGTCTATGGAAACTATCCACCCCCCGGGGCGTGGCCAAATTTGACCCCAGGGGCATGGCTGGCACAATTTATGTAGAGGACCATTAGCCATTGCCACATACCAAATATCAAAGCTGTGGACCCTGTGGTTTCAGAGAAGAAGATTTTTTAATTTTTTTTCCCATAGTAAGTCTATGGAGACTATCGACCCCCCGGGGCGTGGCCAAATTTGACCCCAGGGGCATGAATGGCACAATTTATGTAGAGGACCATTTGGCATTGCTACATATCAAATATCAAAGCTGTGGGCCTAGTGGTTTCAGAGAAGAAGATTTTTTTAGTTTTTCCTATTGTAGGTCTATGGAGACTTTCGACCCCCGGGGCCGGGGCGTGGCCAAATTTGACCCCGGGGACATGATTGGCACAATTAATGTAGAGGACCATTAGCCATTGCCACATACAAAATATCAAAGCTGTGGGCCCTGTGGTTTCAGAGAAGAAGATTTTTTAATTTTTTTCCCATAGTAAGTCTATGGAGACTATCAACCCCCGGGGCGTGGCCAAATTTGACCCCAGGGGCATGAATGGCACAATTTATGTAGAGGACCATTAGCCATTGCTACATACCAAATATCAAAGCTGTTGGCCTAGTGGTTTCAGAGAAGAAGATTTTTTTAGTTTTTTCCCCATTGTAGGTCTATGGAGACTATCGACCCCCGGGGCGTGGCCAAATTTGACCCCAGGGGCATGAATGGCACAATTTATGTAGAGGACCATTAGCCATTGCTACATACCAAATATCAAAGCTGTGGGCCTAGTGGTTTCAGAGAAGAAGATTTTTGTTAGTTTTTCCAATTGTAAGTCTATGGAAACTATCCACCCCCCGGGGCGTGGCCAAATTTGACCCCAGGGGCATGGCTGGCACAATTTATGTAGAGGACCATTAGCCATTGCCACATACCAAATATCAAAGCTGTGGACCCTGTGGTTTCAGAGAAGAATTTTTAATTTTTTTCCCGTAGTAAGTCTATGGAGACTATCGACCCCCCGGGGCGTGGCCAAATTTGACCCCAGGGGCATGAATGGCACAATTTATGTAGAGGACCATTAGCCATTGCTAAATACCAAATATCAAAGCTGTTGGCCTAGTGGTTTCAGAGAAGAATTTTTTTTTAGTTTTTTCCCTATTGTAGGTCTATGGAGACTATCGACCCCCGGGGCCTGGCCAAATTTGACCCCAGGGGCATGATTGGCACAATTTATGTAGAGGACCATTAGTCATTGCCACCTACAAAATATCAAAGCTGTGGGCCCTGTGGTTTCAGAGAAGAAGATTTTTTAATTTTTTTCCCATAGTAAGTCTATGGAGACTATCAACCCCCGGGGCGTGGCCAAATTTGACCCCAGGGGCATGAATGGCACAATTTATGTAGAGGACCATTAGCCATTGCTACATACCAAATATCAAAGCTGTGGGCCTAGTGGTTTCAGAGAAGAAGATTTTTGTTAGTTTTTCCAATTGTAAGTCTATGGAAACTATCCACCCCCCGGGGCGTGGCCAAATTTGACCCCAGGGGCATGGCTGGCACAATTTATGTAGAGGACCATTAGCCATTGCCACATACCAAATATCAAAGCTGTGGACCCTGTGGTTTCAGAGAAGAAGATTTTTTAATTTTTTTTCCCATAGTAAGTCTATGGAGACTATCGACCCCCCGGGGCGTGGCCAAATTTGACCCCAGGGGCATGAATGGCACAATTTATGTAGAGGACCATTTGGCATTGCTACATACCAAATATCAAAGCTGTGGGCCAAGTGGTTTCAGAGAAGAAGATTTTTTTTAGTTTTTCCCATTGTAAGTCTATGGGGCCTATCTGTTGCCATGGAAACCACAATTTTGATACAATCTGCTCCAAAACCTAATGCCATCAATCCCCCAACCCAATTATGGTTCACATTAAATTTGATCAAGATCGGCCTACTAGCTTCAGAAATATTCTTCTTTGAAATTGTGGACGGACGACGGACGGACGACGGACGACGACGGACGACGGATGCCTGCCTATCCTATAAGCTCACCTGTGAGCCTTCGGCTCAGGTGAGCTAATAAATGGTCAAGGTCACATGACCAAGATGGCCGCTATGGCTATAAATAGCAAAAACGTTTAAAAATCTTATTCTTCAGAACCAGAAGGCCTATGATTTTGAAACTTGGCATGAAGCATTAAGGAACGGAGGTCTACAAAATTCGTATAAATCATGACACTGGGATGACCTTGACCTATTTCACGGCAAGGTCAACTTAGATCGCCCATTTAAATGTCATTTGAAGGACAAAACTTGCAGTTAATTGGCAAATGGACTGAATTTTTATGATTTGAAAAAGACATTGAATCCAGGAGTTATTCTGACCCTGCCATGCATTGTGCCATTCTAGTCTAACAAGTTTATTGGTACATGTCAGGTCTCAGGTGAGCGTTTACAGGACCATTGGTCCTCTGGTTTTTAAACTTGGCATGAAGCATCAGTGAATAGAGCTCTACAAAGATTATGTAAATTATGCCCCTTGCATGACACTGACCTACTTTAAGGCAAGGTCAATTTATGCCGCCTATGCATTTGAATGGGAAAAGAAGGAAGATTGTCATTCAGTGTGGGGCAAACTTTTTGAGAATGGACAAAAGGACAGAAAATTTGTTTATGACATCTGCACATGCCCTAGGGCTATACACAAGTATGAAAACATTCAAGTATACCAGATCTCAGGTGAGCATTAACAGGACCGTTGGTATATATAATGCCGGGGGTATATAGTTTTCGCTTTTCGGTTCATCCGTTCGTATGTTCGTTGGTTCATTAGTTCAGTTGAAATGTCAAAGTTTTGGTTAAAGTTTCTCTATTGGTGTATACCTCATAAACTAAATATAAGAAACCATTCATATTTGGACTATAGGTACCCTATAAGGTTGGCTTCGTTTCTATGGGTTTGGACCCCAGGGTCCATGCCCGGGGGGTGGGGCGAGAGTTCAAAATCTAGGTTACCTTTAACTTAAGTCGAAGTTTTGGTTAAAGTTTATCTTTTGGTGTATATCTCATGAACCAATGATCAGAAACCATTCATATTTGGACTATAGGTACCCTGTAGGGTTGGCTTTGTTTCTATGGGTTCGGACCCCAGGGTCCATGCAAGGGGGTGGAGCTAGAGTTCAAAATCTAGGTCACCTTTAATTTGCGTCAAAGTTTTGGTTAAAGTTTCTCTATTGATGTACATGTATATCTCATACACCAATGGTCAGAAATCATTCATATTTAGACTACAGGTACCTTATAGGGTTTGCTTTGTTTCCATGATTTCAGACCCCAGGATCCATGCCAGGGGGTGGGGCTAGAGTTCAAAATCTAGGTCACCTTTAAAATGTTACACAATGTTTTCTTTTTTTTCTTGGTCCATATCTTAACATTACACTCATAGTAATGTATTCCTATTTCGATCATAGATATCCTGTAGGGTTGATTTTTATTTCATGGCACCAAACTCCAGGGGTGGGGCTAGAGGTCAAAATCCAGGTCACATGACCAAGGTGGCCGCCATGCCCATATATGGTAAAAACCCTTTAAAATTCTTCTTCTCCTGAACTGGTTGACCAATTTCAACAAAACTTGGCATGACGCATCAATGGCTCAAGCACTACAATGTACATGTATATATAAATCATGACCCTGTGATGACCTTGACCTATTTTACGGCAAGGTCAACATAGGTCGCCAGTGCATTTGAATGGGGAAAACTTTTAAAATGTAATTTAAAGTGAAAGTCTTGCAGGAAATGGGCAGTAGGACTGAATATTAATGATTCTGAAAAAAAATTGGACCCCAGGGGCTCATGTGCCCCCACCCCGGGGCAATATACATGTATATTTCCATAATATTCAAACGTCTTCTTCTCTGAAACCGCTTGGCCAATCAAATCCAAATTTCATGTGAAGCATCCATAGAATGTGGGAATCAATGTACATGTATATATAAATAATCAAGGTCACATGACCAAGATGGCCGCCATGCCCATATATGGTATAAACCCTTCAAAATCTTCTTCTCCGGAACCAGTGGACCAATTTCGAAGAAACTTGGCATGAAACATCGATGTCTCAAGTACTACAATGTATGTATAAATCATGACCCTGTGATGACCTTGACATATTTAAGGCAAGGTCAACATGGGTTGCCTATGTATTTGAATGGGTAAACTGTTAAAATGTCATTTGAAGGGAAAAACTTGTATGGACAGTATATTGATTATTCTGAAAAAAAAAAAAAGCCCAAGGGCTTCATCTGCCCCTATACTGGGACTATTTTCTATAAAATCCGTATATACAGCAGATCTCAGGTGAGCGTTTACAGGACCATTGGTCCTCTGTTTTTTTGTTTTTTTTTAATTAAGTTTTACGTCCGTTTCAAGATTATTTCAGCTCATATGAGACGGGCCCATCAGTAAGTGGGGCGAAAACGGAAGAACCCCGAGAAAAACCACCTGACACACCCGCAAGCAGAACTTAGCTTGTCTCACATGTAGCCAGAGCGGGGCTCGAACCCACACCAGACACAGCGGTGACATGATTGAGTGATTAAGAAACAGCGCTCTTAACCACTCGGCCACGGGGGCTGCCTCAATGTGTGTGTTTCCGTGACCCTTGGACACCCCCACCCCCCACCCCCCACCCCCAAACATTTCTGCTTTCCTATATTGACTTGTTCTTTTTTTATTTCTCAGATGGTCAGCTCAGCAACTGGTCCAATAAACCCAACCCAACAACATGGTACAATTCAACGGATGAGAAATCAGATGTTTGGAAGGCATGGGTCTACTGCTAGCAATACTAGTTCCAAAAAGCAGAAAAAGAAACATGGGTGGACTGCTTCTTTTGTATGCCTAGCAGACAATAACACAGAAAAGATCCCAACAGCCGCTGAAAAAGAAATTCTTCGGAAATGTGGCTTAGGCTTAAAAAGAATATTTCTTGAAGACACTGATTCGGAAGAAATGGTCATAAACAAATTGATGTCAGAAGAGCTTGATGTGGAATCTGAAGAAACCCAAGGATACACCCAACTTAAGACAGCAGGTGGCATAGAACTTATGAGAACGCAACAAAACAGTAGAAAACTGTCTGTTATAGAAGGGCCATACTCATCAAAAGAATTAAAATTGAAAGTTGGCTGTCAAGCTAAAATTTACATCAGACCAATTCAGTGTAGTCTTTCAACAAAGCCAATAAAAACTGATGTGAAAAAGCCAGAGGTTAAGGCTGAGTGTCAGAATTGCCACAAATCGTTTTACATGTGTGAAATTAGGTAGCATGTCGAATTGTGTCTGGACAGTCACACACATTCAGAGGAAGACACTGTGGAACACGAAATTGTACCCTCTACTAGTAATGCAGCTACTAGTGATGTTTATATAGTAACGTATGAAGTTGGTGATGAATCAGCTGATGCAGCCACTTTAATTCAGGGTAATTATTTAGTCAGTTGCAATTTGATAAGACACTGATATGAGAAATATCCCTACTCCCACAATAGAATTAAATGAATAGAAATGAAATGAAAATAAGCATACAAGGGTCATTTATAAATAAGAGAATATTGCACTTCTCTTATATACCAGCAAACCTAATTTAGTAGTGTGGTAGCTCAGTGGTAGTGCATAGGACTATGAAGCTGGAGGTCCCGGGTTCGAACCCACAAGCACGGTTTGGAGTCCTCCTGCAAGACACTGTAAACTCTCTAAAGTACTGGTTAACCACCCAGGAAGCAGTGGCTCCATCCCAGCATTACTGAAAAATTCTTGACCAGGACGTTAAGCTACAACCGCACCCTATTTAGTATCATATTGATATTCAGAAGTTCTTTCAAATCTACTAAGTATACTCCTCAAAATGTTTGAGGGCCACAGTCTTATGACCAATGTACAATGTACTACTTTAAAGGTTTTCATTTATTATACTGAACAAAAAAAGAAACGCAACAATAGGCCACCGAGGATTTTCGAGTTTAAAGGTAAAACATTGATACTTTCAGGTTTGTTGCTGTATGATTCCCATTCATGGGATATTAGGGTATATCATGCAAAAAACCGATTTTCATTTCGATATATATATATATATATATTTTTTTTTCAAAACTTTAAAGTTTTGCAGACTTTGGCACAGGGCATCTTCTGTTTTGAATTTTTCTATTGTATTCAATGGCTGTCTAAGCCTTCAAAGCCTAATGTACATGTAAATTGTAAATAATGCAAATGAATAGGCCACTCTGATCCTCCTCTGATTGGATTTACAGATTATAATGAAACAAGTATGGTACAACACCTTTTACCAGTACAGTCTGCTGGGAATCAGAGTTTGCCACCCCATTTACGAGTACAGTCTACTGAGATTGCTGAGAATCCGAGTTTGATGACACATTTACAAGTACAGTCTGCTGAGAATCAGAGTTTGGCGCCGCATTTACATGTACAGTCTGCTGAGATTTCTGAGAATCCGAGTTTGGTGACACATTTACAGGTACAGTCTGCTGAGAATCGGAGTTTGGCACCGCATTTACATGTACAGTCTGCTGAGATTTCTGAGAATCCGAGTTTGGTGACACATTTACAGGTACAGTCTGCTGAGAATCGGAGTTTGGCACCGCATTTACATGTACAGTCTGCTGAGATTTCTGAGAATCCGAGTTTGGTGACACATTTACAAGTACAGTCTGCTGAGAATCGGAGTTCAGATCCACATTTACAAGTACAATCTGCTGAAATTGCCGAGAATCCGAGTTCGGTAACACATTTACAAGTACAGTCTGCTGAGAATCTAAGTTCGGTATCTGTTGGTGATGCAGGTGGTGTGTCAAACATTATTAACAATGTCATAGAATTCTGTAAAACAAATAATATTCAAGACCCTATCGAGATCCTGAAAAAGACTCAAAGTGAAATCATGATTGGAAGAGGACTTGATGTCACTGATCCTACAGATGTTTTAGATGGGGAAACATTTTCTTTCTATATCGACAGAGATGATGTGCTGGAATCGGGGATGGATGAAATCAAGCGCGCAAAACCAGAAAATTTAAGAAAAACTTTAAAAGTCATATTCTATGGAGAGGTTTGTTGAAACATGCACAAAAATATTATAATATGCAAAAAGAAGAAACATCACAGTTCAATTTAAAGATGCAACCAAAGTCATTTTTAATTTAGATATTGTGCGCATGCACATGTCTCATTTTGTTGTGGTTTAACTGTTTCGGGTCTGCAACAGTAACTTGTTAAATTATGATAAAAAATAAACTCGGGCTTCTGCATTTTGTAGTATGATATCCATCAATTTAGGGCCACAAAAAACTTAACCTAAAAATAACTTTGCTTACCCAAAATATCAAGAAATAAAAATTGCGACCTAGGGTGAGGTTTCTTTTTTGGTTCATAAATAATCTGCACAAAGCATCTTGAAGGGAAGTGTGGTGTCCATTGCAAGACATTTATTAAGTTTGAAACTATGTTCACCATGTGACGTGACTGACGTCCTTGTTTAACCTAAGTTACCAGATATCAGTGACTCTGTCATGAAAGCAGAGGCTCTGTGCTGACACAACAGAAGGTTGTGGATTTGGATACAGAATAAAACGCTCAAAAATGATCAGGAACTGGCACAGTCATTAACGAAGGCCTGTCCTTTAAAACAAATTGGAAAAGAACTCAAAACAGCAAATATTCTAAATGCAACAGGAAAATATGGTATATTGGGGCAGCTACTTTAGCCAAACCATATGAGCTGCTGCATAAAAATGGAGTATTGCATACTGTACGTGTGAAATCAAAGACCCAGATCAGCTGATCAGCACCTTTGTTTTCACTACATGGCTAGCATAATTATGCTGCTTTCTTTAGAAATACAAAATTTCAAGTCTCTTGGTGATGCACAGCCTGATTTATGTCATACCTAGTCAAAGACCCCAAAGACCATTTTTTCTTGCATTGAGACTAAAAAATATGTACTCTCATAATAAAGCAGCATTACCAAAACTGACATCAGAACAATTAACAGAATGAGGTACAACAGAACTACCAACTTGGAGTGGTCAGTAATGCAAATGGGATATATTCATTTGTTGGTTTGTCATGATTGATTAGTCTTAAAACCTAACGGCTGTATTCTCAACCTACACTCGAGGCATACTCCACTCAGACTCATCCAGATAATCTGATCAGTCACTTGTGTGAGCGCATAACTGTTCGATTTGGTATGCACATGTCCCACTCACACTCGAACTCAACTAAAATTTCGAGTAAACATTGAGTGAAGACGACACCTCCCTCGAGCGCTACATGAACATTTTTGGACCCAAATTTCTCCACATTTTCATCGAAAAAGCCCAATAATAGATGATTGCATACATCACCCAGACCAAGCTTTATGCTGGGGACAAATATTTTCTTGAGACTGGTCGCTAATTTTAGAATGGATTTAGATTTTCCCAAGGCATGTCATTTGCAACTATTTTGAACATAAACAGCAATGATCCATATTTTTAGGTAGGTGGTCAACATTGTACATCCAGATGCAGACACATTTGTGCCTTTACTCGAGATATCGCTGTCCCTCCATCCCCCCACACACCCATCTACTCACCCACCCACCCCACAGGCAGAGAGAGAGAGACAGAGAGAGAGAGCAACACAGAAAGAAAGACAAATAAACAAACAAGCAGACAGACAAGCAGTAAAGAAGGAATGAGTATTTAGCAAATACAATATCATGCGCACACATCAAAATTAGATTTCACTGCAATATGCGGTGTCAAGTCAGAGTCTTTGCTGCTAATTCGATGTTAAGATATAATAGCATCAAATGTCCATACATATAAGATTACAAATTTCTTTGTTTTATAATGAAAATCTGACACTCAAGTGAGTGATGGTTGAGTGACTGTCATGCATACCAAATCTATACTCCACTCACACTCAATTTAATCCCACTCGACTCATACTCCAGCAATACTCTCACAAGTTGAGTTCGAGTTTGAGTGACGGAAGAGAATATAGTCGTAAGTTTTCTTCATATGGACAAAAGTGAGCCCATGAGAGAGTCCACTTTTATTTCCTGACAATGAACATAAGAAGCTTATATTTTGTTTCAGTCAGCAATTGATGTTGGTGGACCCAGAAGGGAATTTTTTAGGCTCATTCTGATGGCAATCAAAGATAAATATTTTGATAATGGCCTCAGGGAAATACTATGGGAGGACTACAAAACTGTTGGAACTATATTTGGTAGGTACTTGTTTACTATTTCATTCACTTCCGCTCCCCTACCGTGATACTAGGCATTGCAAAAAATACATAAGACGCAGAAATTTAGTTTTTATGTTGCATTTCAGATGAAAACAGAATAATCTCTGTTGGAACATCAGAAAGAAACAACACATAATCTTATCCATAGCTGCTTTTAGCTCACCTGAGCCATTAGGCTCACAAGGTGAGCTTTTTTAGGATGGTCGTGATCTGGCGTCTGTCCATCTGTCCACAATTTCAAAGATCTCCTGTGAAACCGCTTGGCCAATCAAAGCCAAATTTTATATGAAGCAATGTATAGGACTAGGGAACCAATGTATATATAAATAATCTAGGTCACATGACCAAGATGTCCTCCACGCCCATACATGATAAAAATCTTAAAAAATCTTCTCCAGATCCGGTGAACCGATTTCAACAAAACTTGGCATGAAGTATGGATAACTCAAGTACTACAATGTTTATATAAATCATGACCCTGTGATGACATTGACCTATATTACGGCAAGGTCAACATAGGTCGCCAATGCATTTGAATGGGGAAAACTTTTAAAATGTCATTTAACATGTTTAAAGTGAAAGTCTTGCAGGAAATGGGCAGTATGACTAAATATTAATGATTCTGAAAAAAATGGACCCCAGGGGCTCATATGTCCCCACCCCGGGGCAATATACATGTATATATCCATAATATTCAAACATCTTCTCCTCTGAAACCACTTGGCCAATCAAAGCCAATTTTTATGTGAAGCATCTATAGGATGGGGTAATCAATGTGTACATAAATAATCCAGGTCATATGACCAAGATGGCCGCCATGCCCATAAATGGTAAAAATCCTTCCAAAATTTTCTTCTCCAGAACAGGTGGACCGATGGCAACAAAACTTGGCATGAAGTATGGATAACTCAAGTACTACAATGTGTATATAAGTCATGACCCTGCGATGACCTTGACCTATTTTACGGCAAGGTCAACATATGTCGCCAATGCATTTGAATTGAGATCACTTTTAAAATGTCATTTAAAGTGAAAGTCTTGCAGGAAATGCGCAGTAGGACTGAATATTAATGATTCTGAAAAAAAATTGGTCCCCAGGAGCTCATATGCCCCCACCCCGGGCAGTATATATGTATCTTTCCATAATATTCAAACATCTCCTCTGAAACGGCTTGGCGAATCAAAGCCAAATTTTATGTGAAGCATCTATAGGATAGGGTAACCAATGTGTATATAAATAATCCAGGTCACATGACCAAGATGGCTACCATGCCCATACAAGGTAAAAACCCTTCAAAAATCTTCTTCTCTGGAACTGCTGAACCTATTGCAATGAAACTAGACATGTAGCAATTGGGACCAGAGTACTACAGTTTGTTTATAAATCATGACCCTTTGATGACCTTGACAAATCTTAAGGAAAGGTCTACTTAGGTAACATGTTGCAGAAAGCTGTTAAAATGTCATTGAAGGGAAAAACTTCAGGAAATTGGCAAATGGACAGAATATTTATGATTTTGAAAAAGAAATTGACCCTGCCCTGGATCTATATACATACATAAATACATATAAACATCATAGTCAAACAAATTTTTTTTTGTATATATCTCGGATCTCAGGTGAGCATTTACAGGGCCATTGGTCCTCTGGTTAATTTTTTATTGCACTTTTATTTTGAGAGTCTGTTTACTTTTTAATAAAAGATAATGGCAAGTAATCAAAGGCTTTGTATTTAAGCTGCACCATTCGAAAAATGAAGCTTTAGTCCCAGCAGTGAAAAACAAGGGCTACTCAGCTGCAGGACTATCTCACTTGGTATTCGTTTAGTAAGAAGTATGATTCAGATATATGTCTTATAAGGTAAAACAGTCTGATTTTGGTTTGTTAACTTGAGGTCAGATAAGACATATTTAATGTACTACAGGGAACAGTGTATGTACATGTACTGTACATGTAAACAAGAATACAAGACAAAATATACTGTATGTAAGCTTAGTACATTTGCATTACACCTGTATTTTTTATTTGCTTCAAGCTCTTAGTATTCTGCAAAATGGCAAGCTGTCTGCATTTCTGGAACCAGAGTTACTTGAAGAGTTATGGCAAGCTACCCCATCATCAAGGTGTATACAGCAACTGCAGCAGGGCTGAATGTTTTGGGTTTATTCCAGGTAAGATATACTTTACACTGTATTATAGATCTTGGAAATAGGATAGCATACTGAGCCATCTTTCAGTTAAGCTTATTTAAGATTTTGCAATACTTTAAGGTCTAGGGCTGGCTAATCAGAACGAAACTGGCCGGTCTTTATGATTGATAATCGATTAATGACTACCGATGATAGTAACAGCAGATTTGTCGATAGTGTTCTGAAAACTTTGAATAAAAATAAGACCTGCTCTAAAATGATGGAGTTTTACTGTGCTTTTCTTGCACGTCTGATTAGAAAATAGTTTATCCAAGGTTTTGGTCAGGGCCATTGGGGTGAATCACAGGACTTTGACGTTTGTTGTGTAAAACCAAATAAATAGCCACAAATCCCCTATAAATCCTATTTCTGAATCGCTCAGCGATTAACTAAGATGGTGGCAGCATACCCTTGCATGAAAACTACATGTATGAAAAGATATCTTCTGCATGTCAAAGATTGCTTTGGCTTTTCATATTAAAAAGTTTGACCCTTTGTTGTCTGTCACCATGACCTAATTTATGGCAAGGTCACATTAAATCTTATGAATGCTTATGTTGTAGGTGTTTCAACAACTTCCATCATTCAGATTTTTGCTACATCCCACCAACAGAAAAAGAATGACTTTAGATAGGCTCCAACATATTCTGCAGCCAGACTTCAGTGTCAGTGGGAGTAATGCATTTATGCTTGAAAAAAAAGTGTATCAAGCTTTCATTAGATATCTAAGGGCAGTTGCTGGTAAGTTCTTCTAGAAGGATACGAGTTACTAGTGTAGGTCCAAGCATGCTTTTACTGGAGGCTTAATTACAAGTACTAAGTGCAAATTTCTTTTGATGTCAACTGACAGCTGCATTAGTGGAAGAATAGCTGCAGAAGTATTTTAATGAACAAATCTTTCCAAAAGAAATGGCTGGACATGGGAATCAATCTTGTGTCCATTTCAGTATGAATCGGACATGATAATGACCCACTATCATGCTTCATCGATGTAGCAATCTGCTTCTACACTTCAAAATGTTTCTCAGGTTTCCTTGAGAAGCAAGCATGGAACATTCAAATAAATCACACTGATACTGATCTTAGAAAATGTGACACCCACAAAATCGTTTTGATATTAGTCTTTGGATATTTGTCTAACTAGCAAATCTTGTTCCAACTGACTTTAATTGACATTTTTTAGCTATTAAAACCATGACATGAAAAAAAAAATAATGATACATGTATAACTAGTAATTTGAAAATGCATTAGATCAGTGGTAGAGACTCTTGAGACTTTGGAGCTCAATCCCTACTGCCATTTTTTTTGTACAAAACACTTTACTCCCTTTGTTAAATTCCTTGGAGCTGGTGGCTGTGCCTGGGCATGTCTGAAAAATTGTTGACTGATTGTTAGCATTGGCTAAAAATTCATAACTAGATTATGTTCTGTTGATAGATGCTGTGGGGAAAATACTGTTAAAAATGTACCAAAGTTTTTAATGAATTTTATGTTCCATTTTCAGCCGGAGATAGAACCCGAGTTGGGTTCCATGACATTTTATCCTTTGCAACTGCAGCTGATGACGAGCCAGTTTTAGGATTTAGTATCCAGCCATCAATTGGCTTTCCAGAGATCTTGGACTCCTATATACCCACTGCCAATACTTGCATAAATAGAATGAATCTTCCACGGCCTTCTCTGCTGGCACCTGTTGTTCCAGCAGATGAGATACTTTTTTAATTATATGATTATGCATTTACCAACCAATATTTTGGGCTAAGATGAGCCTGGTCTTTACAATTGTTGCTGATAGCGCACATCATTTACCCGGATACATACAATGTGACATAGTTTAAGTATACAATAGTGTCACAAACTTTGGGCCAAAACTGTGGGCTTAAATATTCTTTTAATTCAAAGTTTGCTGGAGTTGGTTTTTGTCAGCATGATAGTGCAATGGTCTGCTGCATTTTTAATGTTTTCTCAATTTTAATATGACAGCTATGGTAATTTGATCAATTTTTGGCTCTGTGGTAGTGCAGATATGTGCAGATTAACTCCTATCATAGTTTATGGTGGAGACATTTGATCTTTCGCCTTCAAATATTATACATGTAGGTACATTATACATTGTCATGAAGATATGTGATGTGTTCCAATTAGTTCCTTGCAAGATGGCAACATTGTGTATTTAGATACTTCTATTTTTACATGATTTTAACATGATGGAGCTGCACTTATGTAATGGTTGTGTATGACTATCACCAGTACTGATGTAAATTTGATATTTTGCCTTTGCATACTGGAAATTAGCATGAAAACAATGAGAAATTGTTTGCATTTTCAGCTTAAACAGCCATTTTCTGAAAAACAATTTCTGACAAGTACATTTTCTGACAAGTACATTTTAGAGGTATCGAAAACGTTTTGCTTATTGATGTTTTGTTGTTGTTTTTTCAATTATACATGTACTTCTAGTCCAGATACACTCTAGTCATTGATTTTGCACATAATCTTGGAACAGTAATGTTTTAACTTGCCAGTACAAAAGTACAGTAAGAGCTATTGCACTCACCCTGTTGTCGGAGTTGGCGTCGGTGTTGCTCTAACGTTAAAGTATTTGGTTAAAGGTTTTAGAAGTTTATATCTCTTGAACATGTGGATGGATCTAGTTGATACTATGCCTGTTGTTAGATTATTGGTCTGAAGTTTTATGATGCACTCCCCCCCCCCACCCCCACGTGACCTTGAGGTTAAGGTCATGGACTATGAAATTTTATGTTAAAGCTTTTGGTTTTAGTTTTCAGAAGTCTATGTCTCTTGAATGTGTTGATGGATCTAAATGTCTGTAGTTAGATAGTGGTTTCAAGTTTTATTCTTCACCAACCCAACACACCTGTGCAACCTTGAGGTCAAGGTCATTAACTTTGAATTTTATGTCCAAGTTTTTGTTTTAGCTGTAAGTCTATGTCTCTTGAACATGTGGAAGAAATTATTTTATACTGTACCTATAGTTAGATAATGATACTATGCCTGTAGTTAGATACTGAAGTTTTATATTGTACACAGAACCGCATGCATGATCTTGAGGTCAAGGTCATTGACTTCAGAATTTTATGTTGAAGTGTTTTTGTTAAAGGTTTAAGATGTATATGTCTCTAGAACATGTGGATTGAATTACGTAGTTGATACTATGCCTGTTGTTAGATATTGGTCTGAATCTTTATGCTGTACGATCCCAACCCACCTCAGTGATCTTGAGGTCAAGGTCACTGATTTCAGAAGTTTTTTTTAATGATGTTACTCTTTACTTTTCTGCTATTAGATTTTGATAGTTTTAGAGGCAAGGCACGATTCAGGCGAGCTACACTGCCCTGCGATAGCTTTTATAATCTGACAAAGAATTGCCTTTGAGATGATTATTCATTCTTATGCTCAACTCAAAATGAGCATGAAATTTATCCTTTTAAATTTAAGTAAAGAAACAACAACAAATCTTAACATTTAAACAGGAGTAACATAGTTTGATCAATATGACACCACTTTCTATTGTTGTTTAAATGTACAAACATTTTATACACAACCATTGGTAGACTGAACCTTTTGGGGAAGTTATGAAGAAATTACACTATCAACTTGCCAACATAGAAACAATCTTGGTATAGTGCTTCTCAAAGCGATTAGTTTACAAAAGGAGTGTGATCACTATATCAGAGATGACCATTTTTGCAGTTAACAGGCTTGGTAACCTTTTGTGAAGAGATCCTGTAAGAAGATTTTGTAGGAAGATTAGTTTTCAAGTTCTTTCTTAACTTGCCAGGCAAACCCCTCAATGATCATTGAAACTCTGATATAAATATCTTGATCATTTCAGAATTACATACAGGAGCAACTGCCCCCCCCCCCCCCCCCCCAGCCCGGTGAGGTATTGTCATTTTGGCATTTCGATAGTAATCCATTCTGATTTATTATGATTTCCAAATATTTTGCTCAGTTAAGAGTAAAAAAAGGATGCAAAGCTTTCTGGTATTGACTGTAAAGCTTTGGTTTTGAATCTGAACATTCAAGGGACTTGTCAGGTCCACCCCCAAAGATTGTTACAGACATTTGAGCCACCTCATGGGAAAACCAACAATGTGGTTTCCGAACAGGTCCGACACAAACCGGCCTGTACAAGTACAGAAAAGAGCTAGAAGCTTCAAATTTTGGATTTAAGTAGAAGAGGAATTGTACTATCCGAGTAGCAAAAACAAAGGCGCTGATCAGCTTCGCGGTTACCGCGAAGCTGATTTGCGTCTTTGTTTTCGCCTATGCAGATTGTTGGTTTTCCCATGAGGCGTCTCATTTATGGAAAACACTGGAGTCGATAAGGCCCAATTTGGCCTCAGATTTTGAGATAATCCCAAATCTTTACTGTTTTAATGTTCTCATAATTGATAGGCATTAGGCTAGAGATGATGAAAATATACTTAAAAGTCACATTGCCAACACAGTGTTGCCATGGTAACTTGTCAATTTCAGCTGAAATAGTGGTTTTCATCATATTTCTGTCATTTTTCAATCTCAAGATGGTTATTTAACTATCGCACCACCCGTCACCCAACACAGAACTTTGTATAAAGCATGATTTATTGCAGTTTTACATATAACTATATGTTATTATAATGTTGGGAGACGGGTAGTGAGATATTCCAATTTTAATTCAAAGCTTCAAAAATAGTTGAAAAACAGTAAAAATCTGGAACAAGAGCATTTTTCATCGCTGTTGACTGCATCTCCATGGCAACAGAAAGCATCCAAACAAATGTTTGAGTATGTTTTTAGCTATGGCATATTGCTTTTATGATGTGAGTGCTAATCAAATAAAATTGAATGGAATTTTCAGAAATTTTGAGGCCAGAAAAGCATCTTATAGATTCTAGCCCCTTTGTCATATGGGCTCCTCAATATCTGGGACTACTTATGGACCAGTCTCATGCAAACTTGCCTACCTTAAATGTAGATCCCTACCTTACTTTTACAATGTAAAACTGGGGTCTATTGGTTTTTTGTTAGCTCACCTGAGCCGTTAGGCTCACAAGGTGAGCTTATAGGATGGCCATGATCCGGCGTCTGTCCATCCATCGTCCGTCCGTCGTCCGTCCGTCCACAATTTCAAAGATCTTATTCTCTGAAACCGCTTGGCCAACCAAAGCCAAATTTTGTATGAAGCATCTATAGGAAGGGGGAACCAATGTATATATAAGAAATCCAGGTCACATGACCAAGATGGCCACCATGCCCATATATGGTAAAAACCCTTCAAAAATCTTCTTCTCCAAAACCGGTGGACTGATTTCAACGAAACTTGGCACGAAGCATTGATGGCTCAAGCACTACAATGTGTATATAAATCATGATCCTGTGATGACCTTGACCTATTTTACGACAAGCTCAACATAGGTCTCCAATGCATTTGAATGGGGAAAACTTTTAAAATGTCATTTAAAGTCATTTAAAGTGAAAGTCTTGCAGGAAATGGGCAGTAGGACTGAATATTAATGATTCTGAAAAAAATTGGACCCCAGAGGCTCATATGCCCCCACCCCTGGGCAATATACATGTATATTACCATAATATTCAAACATCATCTCCTCTGAAACCGGTTGGCCAATCAAAGCCAAATTTTATGTGAAGCATCAATAGGAAGGGGTTATCAATGTGTGTATAAATAATCCAGGTCACATGACCAAGATGGCCGCAATGCCCATATATGGTATTAACCCTTCAAAAATCTTCTTCTGCAGAACCGGTGGATCGATTTCAAGGAAAGTTGACATGAAGCATCGATGGCTCAAGCACTACAATGTATATATAAATCATGACCCTGTTGACCTTGACCTTTTCTTACGGCAAGGTCAACATACGTCGCCAATGCATTTGAATAGGGGAAACTTTTAAAATGTCATTTAAAGTGAAAGTCTTGCAGGAAATGGGCAGTAGGACTGAATATTAATGATTCTGAAAAAAATGGACCCCAGGGGGTCATCTGCCCCCACCCCGGGGCAATATACATGTATATTACCATAATATTCAAACATCTTCTCCTCTGAAACCGCTTGGCGAATCAAAGCCAAATTTTATGTGAAGCATCTATGGAATGGGGGAATTAATGTATATATAAATTATCTAGTTCACATGACCAAGATGGCTGCCATGCCCATATATGGTAAAAACCCTTCAAAAATCTTCTTCTCCGAATCTGGTGGACCGATTTCAAAGAAACTTGGCATGAAGCACCAATTGCTGAAGTACTACAATGTGTACATAAATCATGACCCTGTGGTGACCTTGATCTATTTTACGACAAGGTCAACATAGGTCGCCAATGCATTGGAATGGGGAAAAATTTTAAAAAGTCATTTGAGGTGAAAATCTTGTAGGAAATGGGTAGTAGGACTAAATATTAATGATTCTGAAAAAACAATTGGACCTAAGGGCTCATATGCCCACACCCTGGGGCAATATACATGTATATTACCATAATATTCAAACATCTTCTCCTCTGAAACCACTTGGCAAATTGAAGCCAAATTTTATGTGAAGCATCTATAGGATGGGGGGACCAATTTATATATTAATAATCTAGGTCACATGACCAAGATGGCGGCCATGCCCATATATGGTAAAAACCCTTCAAATATCTTCTTCTCTGAAACCAATAGATTGATTTCAATGAAACTTGGCGTGAAGCATCCTTGGCTAAAGTACTACAATGTATTGATTTCAATGAAACTTGGCGTGAAGCATCCATGGCTAAAGTACTACAATGTATATATAAATCATGACCCTGTGATGACCTTGACCAAGTTTATGGCAAGGTCAACATGGGTTGCCCATGCATTTGAATGGGAAAAAAAGGTACAAGTAGGCAAAGATCAGGAAAAGGCGCAATCAGAAAAAGATTCCCACTCCAAAAACCGAGGTGGGAAAAAACCAAACTAACAATCAGGTACTTATACCATGAAACATATCGTAAGCCGAATGAGCAGCTATTTTCCCAATAGGTGGCCACTCAGTTACCTTAACTTAACTAAAAATATGAAAACATACATAAGGCGCCAACAGCACAAAAAATTTTAAACACCAAGACATAAAACAAAAAGAACCACTACAGAAAAATCGACTTGGAACGATCAGTAACACAAAGTTACTGGCGGGCTTAAACCGGTTTTACAGGTACCTAACCTCACCCTCAGCTTCTGCAGTGGTTCACAACATTTAGTTAGTTCTTCGGTCCTCGTGGTGAATCTCTAACTAGTCAATGAAAAACTGTTAAAATGTCATTTGAAGGGAAAAGCCAGCAAGAAATTGGCAAATGGACAGAATATTGATTATTCTGAAAAAAGAAAACGGCCCAAGGGCTTCATCTGCCCCTGCACTGGGGTTAAATACCATAATATTCAAACATGTTTATTGGTATATGCAGCAGACTCAGGTGAGCGTTTACAGGGCCATTGGTCCTCTGGTTATTTTTCTGACTTTTGTTTTCAAATATATAGATTGTGGGTTGCATTCTGTTGTTCATGATGAGAACATCTCTTATTTCTGTAAACAGGATTTCTTATCTTACTGATATGCATATCTTATGCAACTCAAGTAATTAGCACATACAGGCTACTGCAGTATTTACCTGTAGGAACTACTTTTATCATACTGATATAGACTTGCCTGTAATCTCTATAGATATCTGCATTGATTTTCTTCCAACAAAAAAAAAAAAACAAAAAACAAAACAAAAAAAAAACAGAAAAATACCTTAGTTATTGATAAAACATTGATATGTAAAACCATTTGATGGAACATATATATTGTAAATGAGCAAGGCACTTGAATAAAATTTAAGTCAACAGTGAATTTACCTCAGAAATAATATGAAACAAATAGCCCATAGAAAGAGTACACATGCAGCATCATTTCATTTAAGCTTGTCAACACAATGCTGAATTTGCAAAGTAGCAAATAAGAGTAGGCTACTCAACTATACTTCTGCTTACTTAAACCGGTTTAAATAATAAGAGTAGAAAAGTAATCCCTTTTGTGATATAGGAGGAAACCTTAATTTGTCCTCAAACCCCCGCCATTTGTAGATCTATGCTATGTAGTTTTATATATGCAATATGAACATCCAAGTTAAGGAAATGTTGATGGACGGACGCCAGACACATGTCTATCCTATATTCTTATACTTGTTCCTTCTGCACCAGTGAGCTAAAATGCAGATCTTAAGTGTCAATCACCCTGTTGTATGTATACATGTACTGTCAATAGTCTGCTTTATTATGGTTAAACATTTTTTATTTTGGTACTCGTTTTCGCTTACTTCAACTTCTACTGCGTATAAAGATCAGTCATCAAAAGAATACATCCACAGTTGAGAAGTCAACACACCGTTCCCAGACAAGCATTTAATAGCCAGTTAACAGAAGTCAGAGCCATTTCTTTGCCATTATTCAACCAACAATGTCTTCTTTTACAAACAGAATATTTCAAGATCATGTAACCAAGTGCTCAACCGGTTATCACTTAAAAAAACATGCTATTTACCACCTTACCCTAACTACATGTTTTCCTTGAAAATTCCAAATATTGATTGATTCTTATCCATTAACATAATAACATGTTTCTGTAAAACTTTGGAACAAAAAAGAAAATTTAAAAAAGTAAAAAAATTCTTGATGGGTAAACAGTGAATAGCCATGTTTAATTCATGTTTTATACTCAAGATAAAGTTAAGGCAGAATGTTCCATTAAATGGAGTCATTGCTTACTGCGTATTATTGAGAACTATGGGGAGCTGTCTTTCCTATGGGGGCGGTACTATATGTGGCGTTTAGTAATTAACACAAGACCTCTTGGTCAGGTACCTTGTTCTCTACCACTAGGCCACCATGTTTCCTTCTTTCTATATGAGCCCTGTTACAAGAAAACCAGTCTAAGAAGGGTTCCTACCAGGTGTGACACAGAACAGCCTGCTCAGTTTCAGAAGGCTAGAAGCTCGAAATTTTGGATTTTTTAGGTAGAGGCAAATACAAAGATGCGGATCAGCTGTGCAGTTACTGCACTGCTGAGCTGCATGTTTCCTTTTGCATATGCCAAAAATGGTTTTCTCATGTTGTGGCTCACATTTTTAAGGTTGGTCTGAAAAAACATAACAAAAATTAGAGTGCTTAATTTATTTTGCACTTAATTTTGAGCAATTATATACATTATATATCAATAACAAACAATATTATTGCTATTAAAATGATATTGCATAGTAGCATATACATCAAAACATTATATATTGTTTGATTTCATTCACCCTGTCAGATTTCAGCCGAGACTGATACTGTAGATCCGGAGATATTCGCGAGAACTTAATTTTTGCTAATATTCGCAAATTGGTTGCCTCGCAAATTCAAAGTTCTTGCTAAAAGAGACACTTTAAACTTTATAGAAAACATGGACACTGAATCGCGAATTCAAGAACTGGCATGGAAATTTCCGAATTTACAGTATAATTATGCATTTTGGTGATCACACAGCTTCAATATGGCAAAAAGGCATGCACATATACATATTTTAACCAAGTACTGTAGGTATCCCACAAAATATTTAACATAAGCTCAACAGGCAAGGTCATAATGAATTTACTATACATGTACATGTTATGCTTAAGTCATGTTGATAGGAAATGAAGTGTTTCAATGCAACATTATGATACTATGTACTATATAGTCTATTACATACAGAACAGAACAATAATTACACTTTATAAGAGACACTTTAAACTTTATAGAAAACATGGACACTGAATCGCGAATTCAAGAACTCGCATGGAAATTTCCGAATTTACAGTATAATTATGCATTTTGGTGATCACACAGCTTCAATATGGCAAAAAGGCATGCACATATACATATTTTAACCAAGTACTGTAGGTATCCCACAAAATATTTAACATGAGCTCAACAGGCAAGGTCATAATGAATTTACTATACATGTACATGTTATGCTTAAGTCATGTTGATAGGAAATGAAGTGTTTAAATGCAACATTATGATACTATGTACTATATAGTCTATTACATACAGAACAGAACAATAATTACATCCCCTTTCACTCGAGTTTGCCATTTGAGCATTTGCATTACAAAAGAAGATCATGTGTTCTAAAGATCTGAGTTCCTTTTCATGTTGTCTACAAAGACATTTGGAATGATTGATCTGCTAATCTGAGGGACAGTTTCAAACCAAATGACCTTTAAAATGGCAAACTCAAGCAAAATATTTATCTTAAAACATGTGTATGTGGAAATTTGGCCATGAAGATACTGATAGGAAACTGCTAAAATTGAAAAAAAAATCTGCTTTTATCCTTATCCTTATTTCATATGTGTGTTCTTAGTATGCATTTTACATGTAATGCAACGAATTTTGAATAAAAATGTGCTTTAACCCAAACAATTACAATATTGTTTTTATCAGAATAGGTGATATCATTACATGTACCTAATGATAAACACTGAATAATTTTTAAGAGCACCTTGCACCTGGGACACTGCCTCAGTTCTAAAGTAGAATAAAAATTTACCTTATTTACACATTAACTTGAATGACCTAAATTCTCAAATGGCAAACTTGAGTGAAAAGGGCCTTAAACCAAACGAACAGTAGACAGCATATGGGATGTTCAATCAACATTTATAACACATACAATATTTACATAGTACAGATATGATCATGAGCCGCATCATGAGAAAACCAGATTTTTGCCTAGGCAAAAACAAAGGCATCTTTAGTTCAGCTGTTCAATAACTTCACAGCTGATCAGCGCCTACTTTTTCGCTACACAGATAGTACAAAACTACAATCCCTTTTCCTGTTAAATCCGAAATTATAAGCTTTTAGCCTTTTTCTAAGACTGCAGTCATTGCACAGTTTGTGTCAGACCAGGTGGGAAACCCCAAAACTCACTTTTCTCACGATGTGGCTCATGTGTGCTCAGTTATCTGTGGTTTCTGACAATATCTGACTCCTAGCAAAATTCAATCCCTCTCATCAATTGTCATGGATGAAGAAACAAATAAAATATGAGATCATGCGAACACAAGGGGCAATGAGCAGACCACGCACCATGTCCCTTTTATGGGCATTATTTACATGAGCAACCATCACAAAGAGACCAAGTACCTTTGCCATGTACTTACATGATGTACATGCATATAAAATATGTATTCATTCAAATATGTACAGGATCAGAAGAAATCAAACACCCAAATAGCTGCTATTTGGATGATTGTTGTATCACATGAGCTCCTATTTCATGCAACAAACATTTTCTGTAAAATGAGGTGGTTCAGCCTAAATGAAATATAATGCAGTTAAGATATCACCGGTGACATGATATTACAGGTAGTATACAAAATATGATAAGCTGATAACTCATAACATTTAGTTATTTTTACAATTGTCATTGTGCAGTATACAGAAACATAATTTTAGTACTGTAATAAATTAAAATTAAATTAAAATTTGTATACTTAAAACACCCTTGAGAATAATTACATGTTTGTTTAAGTACATGTAGCTATGAGTCTTAGACAAATGCATACAATCATGTGCTGTTATATCTTTTCCGAAGGCGGATGAAGAAATGGACTAATAATCTAAAATCAAGCCCTAATAGTTAAAAAAAATAATAATGTTCAGTTAACTCTGCGGAGAGATCTCCATGTTTCTTTGAAAATCGCTCAATGAAAATTCTAAGCAAAAGTCACGCATTTCCTAATCATGCTAATGGTGTTATCGTATTCATCTCCTATCTAGGTTTTCAGACCCCTCCCCGTTCCAACATCAACTATAAAATTGTACATTGTTTTTCTATTTTCTCCATAACTTCTCCAATCATGTTTTTTTTTTCTTCTGGTGTGTACCATGTGTTTGGATAAGCATGTGTACTTGTCTTATATTTGAGAATGAAAACAGTGTTCGCGCCTTTTCCTGATCTTTGCCTTTTTGAGGTGTTTGAATCTAGATGTTTATCAAGAAATTTACCACACTATTTACAAAATGTACATGTACACAGATGACATTTATAAGTGCCTGTTCATTTCAGGTAATATAATGCAATCCTCGGGTGGAAAAGGGCAAAAAACTCTCAAATTCTTTACATACCTTAGAATTTATAGTACCATTATGCCATATTCTTAACAAAGCTGCAGTAGATAGTGAATATTGTTTAAGTTTCTATCATTTCCATTCTGGGAAACATTTCTTGTTCAATTCAATCCAGAGTTTGCTGCTTTCTCTCCATCTCAAACTGATTTTTCTTATGACTGGGAAGTGTTTTCCACTGTGCAAACAAGTCTGAAATTAGTTTTCTTCTCTCTAACAATGACAATTTTCCAGAATGCTGTTGCAAACTACTCCGAACAAACAGTTGAGCAGCAGTCCTACATTTCTTCTTTCTAGTACATGTAGTTTCATCAATGTGAGAAACCTTAACGCGTTTTGCTTTCCGTGCTTTTTTCATAATGGAAATGAATGTTTGTGTCCGGTGAAAGTGTTTCCTACTTGTAGTTGGATCTTTTATCAAGCCATTCATTTTTTCTGTGTTGATGTGAAACCTGCTCTTGTCAATCTTATCATTTCCATCTTTGCAGTCAAGATAACTGAATAAATAATCATAATGTAAGATGTCACAGTTTCTTCTCAGTGCTATTTTGATCAGTGAAGGCACCTTTTTTTATTCAACATTTCCTGAGTTGTAAGAACAACATACTTCTTTGTTGATATTCCTTTTTGTCGAAATGGAATTGATGGTTTTACTCTACCACCATTATCAACAATAATTTTTTTGATTTCTACCTGGGTCATTTTCTTCTTCTTCTGTGCTGGTACTGCACCAACAAGGACAAAATTTGTTCCTGACAGTGAATGCAACTGTGTTTCTTTTCGTGGAAAAATATTCTGAAGTGACGCTTTAATTTTCATGTTGCATTTTCTCTGCTGACCAGACAATGGTTTTGATGTCCATCCCGCTTTGTTTAGCTTCCTTCGAACAATATAACCTCGAAACCATCTGTGAATGACTGAAGCTGCTGAATGGCTAGAACAAAAGGCAATGAAAGAATGACCTACTTCACGTGCTTCTTCATTGTCTGACAGCGTCAGTTGAGCTATACTGTAATAGAGTCTGTTCCACATTGACTGAAATATTGCTACTAGTGGATCTGGGTTTCCTCTGCCACCATGTCGTGTTGTGTGCTGGTAGTAAAAACAATTATGCTGGTAATTGACATGCTCTCCACCCTCAGACTGAAATCTGGCTATCGGAAAAGGCAGAGTCCTCATAAGCTCTGGGACATGATCAATGAGCTTCATCATATATGGACTCAGAGATTTGGCAGTATATCTAGCACAAAACAGTTGATAGAATATTTCAGCATGTTCTTTATACTGCATCATATCAGCTTCTGTATAGCCCCATTCAAACTCTGTGTGGTCATCTGAAGCTCCAACAGGAAGTGGATCTTTCAGCAAAATCATTGACATGTGGTAAAAATGATCCCATATCAGCTGGACATGTTCATATTCTGTAAGAGTGTCATTTAGGCAAAGCAGCTTTTGAACTTCAGACCGGACTTGCAGGTTAGCTTTTCTCTTCTTTACAACACCTGACAAGACATGGGGAAAGTTAGGCAATGCAGGAGAAATTATTCCAATGGCATGGTCTTTATTCAAAGACACAGGTTCTGGATTTCCACTCTTGTCAAACAAAACTCTAAAATCTCCATGTCGAATTCCTCTCAAACTAATGTTTGCTTCCAGATTATGAATGGCATCAGTTTTCCAGCCTTCTCCATCTCCACCCCTCTGAGTTTCTTTGTTACCTTCCGAGAGAATATTCTGTATTTCCAGATTCAGAAATTTTTCTACACACCTTGTTATCGCATGAAGAGCACAAAGAACCGTCCGTTCAATAGGTACTGTAGTAAACGATCTGTCAATGTGCTGGTGATCTATTTTCAAACACAAACTTGTTCTGAGACCATCTTCTGCAGTTATTTCTTTACTTTTTTTTATCACATTTTCTATATATATTCCAACCTGTTTCAGTCACTGGCCCTAGTTCGCCTGAGGAATCCAGCATAGCCTCCAAAAACATCTCATCTCCTGACAGGAAAACACATCTTCCTTCATTTCTCTGAATCTCTGGTCAGCCATGCATGGAAACCCAAGATTGTCTTCTAAATTATCTCTGCTGTCACTTTCATAAAAGATGTTCAAAGGGTAAACATTTTTTGGATTTTGGAAGCTACCATCCACAAAAAATCCTTCATTGTTCAATATACTTATTGAAACAAATGTACTCTGTCTACCACCAATCACTCTACCATCACCATAAATTTTCCAGTGTCGGTATGCATTTGAATCAATAGAACCATGATATTTGAAACGTAAAACTTCCATCAGTCGACTAAGGTCTATCTGCCAGCCACTTGGGGTCCGCTTTGGGAGTAAAACTACAGCAAATTCATTCTTTAATTCTCTTTTTGCCAGCTGTTCAACTCGTTTAGATGGAAAAATTCCAGGTATTCATCATATAACCGCTGCCCACTGAAATTTTCTTCTAAGTATATAAGATCATACGGCTGGAAACTGAAAACATCTTTTGCTTCTGTGACAATTAACTGTTCCAATAAATTTCGCTTCTCTCCATACTTTTTCTTTCCCTTTGCATTTTTTAACATTGAAATAATGTCATCAATCCCGAAATATTCATCAAAACAGGAGGAGTCAACTACAGAACCAACTTTTTTGTTTTTACCGGGTCTAATCAAATCAGCAAAAGATCTGACCATTTCATTTTTGCTTCCATTGAAATGTTCTGCACATATTGCTCTTAATTCTGTTAAGGTTTGATGTCTGTTTTTTATTACCATTGATATTTCTCTTCAAAATCAACTTCTTGTGCTCTTTAGTTAACAATTTGTGTGTCTGTGTGGAAGAAAACACAGAAACAGGAGATTTGAACTTGTTTCTCTTCGGAGTTGACATTTGCTTCTTAATACTAGCTCCTATTGCTGCATCTTGTGATAAAGCCTCCATTAATCCTTCTTTGAAATTCTTCTTACCTTTTGAAACTGATTTTGAGGATAGTAATTCCAGGAAAGCTTTTAAAGTGATGTACACGTAAGTGCGTCCTTTCCTAAGATAGCATTTGTCAAGCTCAAATCCTCCCTTTTCTAAATGCTTATTCAGAAATGTAAAACCATTTTTATTAATATGTTTTTCTATGCCTATATATGAGAATGCATCACCACAATGTAGACCAATTTCATTGCTTAGCCCCTCAAGCAGTTTGTATCTTATTTGTAAACCATTTACATGCAAAAAGCCTGTAGGTTCAAAGTCATTTTGTTTGGTTTTCTGTGTTATACATGTAGTATATTTGTCTCTCACATGTTTATGACCATCAAGGTTGGTTGTTCCTACAGCAGGATTAGATGTTCCATCCAATTGTAGATGTATGTCAATATCAAGAAGTAACTTCTTCGAATCAACACTGAGTTTGAATTTGCCTTGGACTAAACATTTGACAGCTTGAAGAGAAATAGATTGTCGTGACCGCTTTTCATAAATAAATTCTTCACTTATCTTCATTTTAAATATTGAAAGTCTTTTATCAATCCGTTTGAAGCCTCGATTGTCAATGTTTTTTTGCAAACCTGTGTAGTTAAAAAACTCATTACAATCCAAGTAAATTTGTCCATTCTTCTTTGTACAAGATATATCATGTCCAAGCAATGTAATGCTGTCAATGTCTCTTTCTGGGATTAACTGCCTACGAACACCATGTTTAGGGCCATTATGTGTTTTAGAATGATACCATGAATTTTCAGGAGTTTCACCACCATTGTGTGCTTTCTCGCTGGTCAGTGCGACCAAATCAGGATCTGAAGTACATGTATCTTGATTCATATTTTGTCTTTGTGGGCCATCTTGCTGTGGGCCATCATGATCCATATTTTGTCTTTGTGTGGCATCATGATCCATAGTTTGTCTTTGTGGGGCATCCTGATCCATATTTTGTCTTTGTTGGCCATCACGATCCACATTTGGTCTTTGTCGGCCATCATGATCCACATTTGGTCTTTGTCGGCCATCATGATCCATATTTGGTCTTTGTCGGCCATCATGATCCATATTTTGTCTTTGTCGGCCATCATGATCCATACTTTGTCTTTCACTCTGTAAAATCTCATCTGTTTCATGAAATTCTAAAATATTGTATTCAATGACATCATTTTTTTTCACAGCTGTCACATTTATTCCTCGCTCATTTCTTTGTGATTTTGTATGATACAATAACAGATGTATTCCATCTTCATTTCCAGAGGTAAAGTGGTGATCTTGAAGAAGAGTTGAATCTCTAAGAACAGCTCCAGCAAAACACTGGAATACTACAGACGTGTCTCTCAGATCATCAAGAATGACAAACATATCCTCTTTCTTCACAATACAATAAAAATGACCTGGCTTCACCATCACAGCACCAACAAGCTCATACTTAAAAGCACTTCCAAAAGTGAAAACTTCTGGAATTAGGATTGGTGGGTCTTGTCTATTTCTATTATTAACCAAACCAATTTCAGTCATCAAGAACTCGGGAAGAATGAAGTCGCCAGCTGAATTGTCATTACAATGAGAGCAGTGCTGTTGTAATAATGATCCTGCTATTGCATCTGGCAAATAACCAGCCACTTTCTGGGCAAGGGTATATGTTATTGTCAGTGGGACCGGCACATACATGTTGGTTTTCTCTGTTGAAATATTTTGACTGCAGCCCTTACATATGGAATAATTTTGTTGTATTGAAAATGGTAATGAAGGTATATCCTGTATGGTACTTAAGCTCCTGAATGCCTCCAAAATTTCAGCATCCCCACGGCCCTTGGGTGCATACGCTTGAGGCAACTCTTCAATAAGCCATTTCCACACTGGTGCTCTCATCATGCATGATGCGTTATTGACTTCTTCCCTCATATAACTCGTTGAATTTAGCTTTCCAATCAGTCCATTGTCATTTCTCAACAAAGTTGTATCTTCAGTCTGTTTGAATATGGCATAATGGTATATTTCTAAAAGTACATCAACAGCACAGCTTGCACCTACTCCACATTGAGAGTGTTCACGACAACGAAAGTTGTTCTTAAAGAAGGTATCATTCATTTTGATAATTTTTTAAGACAATGTATCATCAATAGTTGGAATGAAAGCCATAAGCCACAATTATTATGAAGAAAGGACCAACCACCAGTTAAAACCCAGTGACCACAAGCTGAAGGAATAAGTTTCATCCTTATAAGTACCAAAATTGCATACACATCTAGTCTTCAAAAAAGATAAAGGTAAAATTACAGGTCCGCTAAGAACTGATCATCAATTCATGTTTAATATGGAGACCATTTCACTGTACTACAAACAGACCTTAATATTACATTCAAATTAAAATTTACTACATAAGTTTGGAAATATTCGCAATAGCTTTGTTTTCACGAATTTGCTACCCAATTGTCTTAAACATCAGTTATTGCAGGATTATCAATCAGTTTACTTGAATTTTCATACTTGAATATTTATATACAGGTCTTATCCATATGTGTATATTAACTTTGATTCTGGATGAGAGGTTAGAATAAGAATTCTCAGAAAACCTGTACACAGTAGTATTGTCGGTACACACTGTACATTCATTTTGATGCGTACACTACGCATTGTGAAAAATAATTATCTGCTTCACTCATCAGCTGAGCCATCCCATGAGATTTTAGTGCATATACAAAAAGTTGTTTATACTAATCTACTTATATATTTATGTTTGAAATTGTTGACGGACGACGGAGCATGACCATCCTATAAGCTCACCTTGCCGGGATTTTTCTGTCTCAGGGGCTGAAATACGGCACCATATTGAATATAGGGGACTTTTTTCCCAATTTGAAGAAAAAAAAAATGAATCACAGTGCTCAACAGTTCCATACATTGTGAATTTCAAACTCTGAGCACTGTTTGAAATGAAGTTTAGGTAAACTTTTCCAATTTTGCTAAAAAATTGCTCTATTTTGTCCCAAAATCGTCATACTTTTTCCCAAAATCACACTATTTTTTCCCAATTTCATTGGTACCAAAAATTTCCCCAAAAAGTCAGAAAAAGCCCTGATCATTCACATTTTAATGAAAAGAAACCGAGACTAAAATTCTTGAAACTCTCTGTGATTCTTGAAGTCTAACATGATGAGTAACATCTATATTCTATACCACTAGTCCAATTACTATGCAATAGGTGCCTCTGCGACATTTTGTCGAAAATTACATTTGTCGAAAATAATAATTAGGCCTAAAAAAAGTAATTTCCTTCCGGTTACCCGGCAGTGTCTAATTTTTTACCCCTGACTTAAACTAGGGATTTTCCCTGTCAGCCTTTTCGTTTTCCTGACTCCTCCAAAAAATCTTCACTATAAAAAAAAAATTCTTACTTACCAACCCTTTTTTAAAATTTCATGTAACCGGAAACACATATTATTTTTTAGGCCTTAAACAAGAGTTGGTACAAATATGTCAAGTGGTATGTCTAAGCTGTGACATTTTTTTTACCAAAGTTTTGCATATATATCAGATATAACATTGTGATGAATTTGAGTAATAGGCAGACATGGCAAAGATGGGCTAAAACACAATCAGGGTGGACATTTCACAAAATACGTTATACGCCAGTATTTTGCCCTGGTGCACTCCTAGAATGATGTTATTGTCATAGCTATATAGAAAATTTCACAACCTTTCCAGTTGTGGGTTATTAGTAGAGGAACAGTTTACTGCCTAGTCAAAAGGCTAAAATTGGGCCATTTTTGAGTGTTATAAAGTTTCACTTCAAATTTTCTATTATTTTACAAGGCACCAGCTATTATAATTTCATCTTTAGCCAATAAATTTATGTCAGAAATTCAAAAGGAATACCCAAACTCTTATAAATCTGAGATGATAAATACATTGGTACTTGCCTTTGTATAAATTTCCAAGAGCGTTTCTTTAAAGTAGCCCTTTGTTATACATTTTGGCTTTTTTAATACCCCCAAATCAGGAGCTTCCAAACTTAATAAACTGCAAAATATAAAATCACAAATGCCATATTAAGCCTAAGATACTTTTTGAATTTTGATGGGAAAGCCCTTATTGAATATAAAGTGATTGTGGAATCTGCCAGATGCAATTTTGTAACACCATGTAAATGTCGTGTCCGTAGCCCCCTATTTTCAAGCCCCTATTAAAGTATGTTAACAATGGTCAATATAAACATGACCTTCACTTTCATTTGCGGGTCCAGCCATTAAACATTTTGTAATAAACATTTTGTGGCTAGCTGAATGGTTTCATCAGATATCGCAGTAACTATGCTGTCCGTAGCCCTGTCGTGTCCGTAGCCGCCATTTTTGTTGTTTGCTTAAAATGATCATTTTAAGCTTATCTCATTTTGTTTTCAGTTGTAAACAAACGAAAACATCATTAAAAGTCATAAATGTACCAGTACATATGAATATTGCATGTTAATATTTGTGACAAAACTGTCTGAAAATAGATAGGGATACGGACATGACACATTTTCATATTTGCCATAAGTTAAAAATTTTGACAGATTTTCCAGATAAAATCTGTTATCTGACACAAAAAAGTGTCCCAAAAGTAAAAATTCTCGATATAAGATAAATTGCATTAGCCATTATGCATGTTATATTTTCAATTATGTAGGCCCCTAAGCCCTAAGGGCATAGATATGGTAAAATTTTTGAAAGCCTGAAAAGGAAATGAAAATTTCTGAGTTTTTGCACCTACAAGGTGTCTTGGATAACAAAAATGCCATCTAAAAATGCCCCACTTAAGATTCATTTTTTGACAAAAGTGAAACCCAAATGTCCACCCTGATTGTGTTTTAGCCGTATATGAAATTTGAAAGCATAACATGTTTGATGGACTTCAAAACATTTTAGATCAAAAAGTCCAATCAGTGCATGCAATTTTACCTTTTCTTATATATCCAACTACATGTACTTGCATTTTTCCGTTCAAACATACTTTAGAAGCGACACTATAACATGTCTTCTTGTTCCATATCAGAGTCATGTCCAGTTGTGGTTTCCAGCTCAACTAAACGTACATCTTCTCTATATGATTCTCTGATCAACTGCTTCCTACATATGGCAGTTGACACTGTACCAGACAAAATGAATCCCTTCAGTTTAATAACCACTTCTGTAACGAATCTGAATTGCTGGGTGTCCACTTCGTACACATCCCACTGCATCCCTAAAAGATCATCTAGTTCCTCAATACTCTTGTTTTTATACGAAAATATTCTCTTGTTCGAATTCTGAAAATTCAAAATATCAAGATCAAATTCCAAGCAGCACACACCCAGAGAAAACCTCCTCCTATGGTTTGTGCACTTGAGGGCTGCCAAAATTTCACTTCTAATGCAAGACCCTAACAAAGACCGCCTCACCGAACAGCGTATTGCCTCGTTCGACTTACTTAACTGGCTTTGCAGAAGCCTGTTCTGCATCACATTCTTTGTTGAAAGGAAGTCACGGTCTGATTTTTGAAGATTTTGTGCAATGGTATGAATGCCTTGTCAGCTGGCATTTCAATGAAGACATCTTTGTCTATATTTCCATTGAAAATGGCATTCCCCTTCACAGTTCTCTGTTCACTTTTCACTTCCAATGTGGCAAAAGATAGTCCATTAAGCTGGTAACATGAACCAGTCTGAATGGTTACTCCATTCCTATTTAACAGAACAGGTACTGTTTGGTTGTTCTCTTGAAACTGTATATCAATTTTTGAACTTGTCATAGGAGCTTCTAGTGTACCGCCACAGCTGTCCTGCAGCTCGGGATCTTCAGTTTGAGTTGAAACTGTTGATACAACATCTCTGCTGGTCTTCTGTTTCTTTTTGGCTTTCATCTTTGGCACAGGCTCCTCTTGTTTTTCTAAAATATAGTTTTAAGCATTTTAAAATATCATATAATAATATCAAAATGAATATTATAAAGTATAGATAATGAAGGGATGGAGAAAAATCTTGAGAAAACATGCTTTAAAAGGCCTGCATATGTATATGGAAGGCAGTGGCTATTTTGCCCGACCTGGCAAAATAGTCCATAGGCGCTATTTTGCCTGACCCGGTAAAATAGCGCCTATGGACTATTGGGCTATTTTACCTAAAATATTTATTAAATATTTTGTTTTATATTTTATTACGTATTTCTATTTACAATTTGGTTTTATTTATGTAAATATTCATTTGAGATATTTATCAATCAATAGGATGCTTTTTGTGCCTTTTTATGCCCCCATTTTTTGAAAAAGTTAGAATAGAAGGGCATGTAGCCCATAACTAGACCAAACTCCTAGTGTAAGACATAAGATCTCAACAGCAACCTGTCCGACGGGCAACCTGAAGTCAGTTTCAACTTGCCCCCCAAGATTTTAACTTGCCCCCAAAGCTGGTATTAAACTGTTTAACTACATAATGTAAAAACTTGAATATCCAGGGAACTACAACAGTTTCTTAATTATGAACAAAACTTAGGGTTGTTTCCAGTTGGAATTTCATAAATCAACCAAATATTTGACCATTTTTTTTTTAATTCAGTTTTACGTCCCTTTCAAGATTATTTCAGCTCATATGAGACGGGCCAATCAGTAGGTGGCCGAAAACGGGAGAACCCCGAGCAAAACCACCTGACACACCCACAAGCAGAACTTGGCTTGTCTCACATGTGGCCAGAGCGGGGCTCAAACCCACATCAGACACAGTGGTGAGATGATCCAGTTGTGACGGGATAGCTTCCCTTGGAAATATGCAAATTTCAAACTCGAAACTGTGTGAATCGAGTAAGTGTTGGGTATATAGCGCAGTAAACCACCCTTGGTGGATGAGCATGCTTTTCCACCGACGGGGTTTGCTGTGGCTTTGCTCGGCTGTTCGTTACATTTGGTGGCAGCGGTGGGATGATGACAACTGCCAGAACGGAGTTGCCTTACCCATGTAGCCCCCAGGCCAAGACTCGGGGCGAGTCTTCTCGGAGGGGGAAGTAATGTGACGGGATAGCTTCCCTTGGAAATATGCAAATTTCAAACTCGAAACTGTGTGAATCGAGTAAGTGTTGGGTATATAGCGCAGTAAACCACCCTTGGTGGATGAGCATGCTTTTCCACCGACGGGGTTTGCTGTGGCTCGGCTTGGCTGTACGTTACACAGTGATTAAGAAATAGCGCTCTTAACCGCTCGGCCACGGGGGCCGCATTTGACGAAAAAGTAAAACAGTCTGTTTGACAAGACTATAATCCAAGGTCCTGTCTCCATATGACCGTAAAGGTAATACGGGATACCGTACTTATTACACATTCCAATAGCCGATATCGGGGTGATCCGGTTTAGGAAGGCATAATATATAACGATCGTAGAATTGTGTTTTACCTGCGAGGACGTTTTTATGCATGCACCGTTTTGATTGTAAACAAACGATACGCTTGGCAAAAACTCACAATTGGGTATCAAGAAAATGTCAAGCGTACGTGATACGCAGAGTTTTGAAAATAATTGGGTTTTTGCTTTTGAAATATGAGTAAAATACGCAGATACGCAGCTTATCTGTTGCTCTGTTTTTACCATATATAGGCATGGCAGCCATCTTGGTCATGTGAACTAGATAATTTATATATACATTAATTCCCCCATTCCATAGATGCTTCACATAAAATTTGGCTTTGATTCGCCAAGCGGATTCAGAGAAGATGTTTGAATACCAGAGGACCAATGGTCCTGTAAACGCTCACCTGAGATCTGCTGCATGTACCAATAAACATGTTTGAATATTATGGTATTTAACTCCAGTGCAGGGGCAGATGAAGCCCTTAGGCCATTTTCTTTTTTCAGAATCTTCAATATTCTGTCCATTTGCCAATTTCCTGCTGGCTTTTCCCTTCAAATGACATTTTAACAGTTTTCCCAATTCAAATGCATAGGCAACCCATGTTGACCTTGCCATAAACTTGGTCAAGGTCATCACAGGGTCATGATTTATATATACATTGCAGTACTTTAACCATCGATGCTTCACGCCAAGTTTCCTTGAAATCAGTCTATTGGTTTCAGAAAAGAAGATTTTTGATGGGTTTTTACCATATATGGGCATGGCGGCCATCTTTGTCATGTGACCTAGAATATTTATATATACATTGATTCCTCAATTCTATAGATGCTTCACATAAAATTTGGCTTTGATTGGCCAAGCGATTTCAGAGGAGAAGAGGTTTGAATATATATTATGGAAATATACATGTATATTGCCCCGGGGTGGGGGGGCACATGAGCCCCTGGGGTCCAATTTTTTTCAGAATCACTAATTTTCAGTCCTACTTCCCATTTCCTGCAAGACTTTCACTTTAAATTACATTTTAAAAGTTTTCCCCATTCAAATGCATTGGCGACCTATGTTGACCTTGCCGTAAAATAGGTCAAGGTCATGAAAAGGTCATGAATTATATACACATTGTAGTGCTTGAGCCATCGATGCTTCATGCCAAGTTTTGTTGAAATCGGTCCACCGGTTCTGGAGAAGAAGATTTTTGAAGGGTTTTTACCATATATGGGCATGGCGGCCATCTTGGTCATGTGACCTGGATTATTTATATACACATTGGTTCCCCCTTCCCATAGATGCTTCATGTAAAATTTGGCTTTGATTGGCCAAGCGGTTTCAGAGAAGATGTTTGAATATTATGATAATATACATGTATATTGCCCCGGGGTGGGGGCGGATGAGCCCCTGGTGCCCAATTTTTTTCAGAATCATTAATAGTCAGTCCTACTGCTCATTTTCTGCAAGATTTTTCCTTTAAATGACAATTTAACAATTTTTCCCATTCAAATGCAAAGGCGACCTATGTTGACCTCGCCGTAAAATAGGTCAAGGTCACCGCAAGGTCATGATTTATATACACATTGTAGTACTTGAGTCATCGATTATTCATGCCAAGTTTGGTTGAAATCGGTCCAGTGGTTCCGGAGAAGAAGATTTTTGAAGGGTTTTTACCATATATGGGCATGGCGGCCATCTTGGTCATGTGACCTGGATTATTTATATATACATTGGTTCCCCCTTCCCATAGATGCTTCATGTAAAATTTGGCTTTGATTGGCCAAGCGGTTTCAGAGAAGAAGATCTTTGAAAATGGTGGACGACGGACGGACGGACGACGGACGGACGGACGGACGCCGGATCATGGCCATCCTATAAGCTCACCTTGTGAGCCTGACGGCTCAGGTGAGCTAATTATGGTAATATACATGTATATTGCTCCGGGGTGGGGGCTGATGAGCCCCTGGGGTCCAATTTTTGTCAAAATCATTAATATTCAGTCCTACTGCCCATTTCCTGCAAGACTTTTGCTTTAAATGACATTTTAAAAGTTTTCCCTATTCAAATGTATTGGCAACCTATGTTGACCTTGCCATTAAAAAGGTCAAGGTCATCACAGGGTCATGATTTATATACACATTGTAGTACTTGAGCCATCGATGCTTCATGTAAAATTTCTTTGAAATTGATCCACCTGTTCTGGAGAAGAAGATTTTTGAAGGGTTTTTACCATATATGAGCATTGCCGCCATCTTGGTCATGTGACCTGGATTATTTATATACACATTGATAACCCCTTCCGATTGATGCTTCACAAAAAATTTGGCTTTAATTGGCCAAGCGGTTTCAGAGGAGATGATGTTTGAATATTATGGTAATATACATGTATATTGCCCCGGGGTGGGGGCATATGAGCCCCGGGTGTCCATTTGTTTTTCAGAATCATTAATATTCAGTCCTACTGCCCATTTCCTGCAAGACTTTCACTTTAAATGACTTTAAATGACATTTTAAAAGTTTTCCCAATTCAAATGCACTGGCGACCTATGTTGACCTTGCCGTAAAATAGGTCAAGGTCATCACAGGGTCATGATTTATATATACATTGTAGCGCTTGAGCCATCGACGCTTCATGCCAAGTTTCGTTGAAATCAGTCCACCGGTTCTAGAGAAGAAGATTTTTGAAGGGTTTTTACCATATATGGGCATGGCGGCCATCTTGGTCATGTGACCTGGATTTCTTATAAACACATTGGTTCCCCCTTCCTATAGATGCTTCATATAAAATTTGGCTTTGGTTGGCCAAGCGGTTTCAGAGAAGAAGATCTTTGAAATTGTGGACGGACGGACAGACGGACGACGGACGGACGCCGGATCATGGCCATCCTATAAGCTCACCTCGTGAGCCTAACGGCTCAGGTGAGCTAACAAGCGGGCCAGTCACATGGCAAACGGGATTTCCTTTACTGTAAACAACTGTGGCCACCTCAGTGCGGTAGCGATGAGAACTGCTGTTTAACAGACGATTTTGTGGGTATGCAAGGGAATAATTAAATACTTTCTGTGTCCGTTTGAAGCGTAATGATTCCCGGACATGCTGATATATATAAGATTCTTGTAAGTTACGGATTAGTGAATCAGTTTGTCTTTTCAAAGTGACGGTCGAGAATTTGGAAAAGCGAAGTTGTTTATCTTGTGTTTTTTCTCTACATTCAGGATGGCATATCAGTATTTCAATTGCTTTCTATAGATTCTAGACATTTTTTTTTCTAATTTTGCAAGGTCACGCTTATTGCAGAAAAGCTAAAAAAGATAACAAAAATATAATTGTAAGTTTTGAAAAAAAAAGTACAAGTATGAGCTTTTGAAAAAAGTCTAAACAGTAACCCCAAGTATCTGTGCCTTTAATACCCTCATTGAAAACTCATGGAAAACACCACCATTTTTTTTTATTTCCATCAACTGACAATCATTGAAGGAATAGAGGAGCTAACTGTCAGGTACTGACAGTGACAGTACTGTAGTACACAAATTCTGTTTTCTCTATACAATTCAATGGAAGGTTCTAACAATTGAGCCACCTCATGAGAAAACCAACGATCTACATATGCAAAAAGCCAAAAACAAAGACGCAGATCAGCTTCGTGGTAGCTGATCAGCGCCTTTGTTTTCGCTACATGGATAGTACACTTCCTCTTCTTCTTACAACCAGGCAAATAGCAGCTTAGCAATCCAGGTGTTTCAAACATCTCCTAAGTAGTTGTCAAAAACATGAAATTGACATTTCCTGTCTAGTATTTGTATCAACCTTGAAATGTACATTATCACATTATTTATCTCTGATTGGTCACAGTAAGATGGAATTGACAGATGTTGATTTCTCTTTCCAAAAATTTCAGTGGTTGTTTGAAAATAATGAAACAGACCAAGGTGATTGTTTGACAGCTTTTGACTATTTTAAAGAAATGAACAACTTTTTTCTATATTTAAATTGCACCTGGATAACTGATTTCTTGTCTATGACAACTGATTTTGAGATGTCTGAAACGTCTGAAACTTGTGAATTGCTAAGCTGGTATTTGCGCGGTTGTAAATCCAAAATTTCAAGCTTCTAGCCATCTTCTGTGCTTGTACAGGTAGGTTTGTGTCAGACCTGTTCAGAAACCACATTTTTGTTGGTTTTCCCATGAGGCGGCTCAATTGTCAAGGTATGCAATAATCGAGCACAGTTTTCAACAGCAATGATAATCATGAAAACATGTCTGTGTAATGTACATGTATACCCCCTTGAACGCCACTTTTATATAGCAAAACTTGGGTATGCAGGGGTATAATTATTTTTCTTATTTTTGCTCCAAAACATAAATTGTGGGTACTCGTTAGAACTACATGTACCTCGCCGAGGCAGTTCTAACAAACATGTACCCACAATTTATGTTTTGAGGCGGTTCTAACATGTACCCACAATCTATGTTTAATAAGAAAAAATAAAAAAAAAAATTCCTAATGAAAATTTTCATTTTTTACAACTTTAAAAATCTCTGTATATTGCATGCCCATGATGGGCATCTTTTCGTGATGTGGATGACCCTCATTGCCATGAAAACTCTGATATTGACATGTCAAATATCTAGCAATATAACATTGGATAATGTTACGAAAGCTATTACATTTGTACTTGTAATGGGCCAAAACACGAGAAAACCAGTAATCTGGGTTTCTGACCAGGTGGGACACAAATCGGTCTGTACAGTCACAGATGAAAGCATGGATTGTACTATATGAGCTACCTCATGGGAAAACCAACAAAGTGGTTTCAGATGGTTTCAGAACAGGTCTGACACAAACCAGTCTGTACAGCTACAGAAGCAGGTTAGAAGCTTGAAATTTTGGATTTAAGTAGACGAGGAATTGTACTATCCAGGTAGCGAAAAGAAAGGCGCTGATCAGCTTAGCGGTTACCGCGAAGCTGATCCGCGCCTTTGTTTTCACCTATGCAGATTGTTGGTTTTCCCATGGGGCGGCTCATATGTGTAGCAAAAGGCGCCGTTGTTTTCCCATGGACAAACGACGCTGCTCAAATATGAAAAAAAAAAAAAAAAAAAAAAAAAAAAAAAAAAAAACTTTGGTTTACAAATATCTTAAGGTTCCCACTCAACCATGTTTTAGTCACATTGAGACTGAGCTACCACATCCATGGTATTTACCAGTATATAACCACATTGAGAGTTTATTTGCCTTGCTCAAGAACAAATCATAACACCATAGCAGTGTTCGAAACCAGGAAATCTTGATTCGGAGTCTGCTGTGCTGTGACAAGACACCTGCACTCCAAAACTATCTCTTGTGTAAAAGAAAAAAAAACTTGAATGTTTAGTTTTAATGGCCCATCCATGTTTTCCCCATTTTGCTAAATTCAAAATTTAGCCACCCACCCCACACCGGAGGTGATGATCAGAAATTGATCGACTCAGTATCTGAAGAAAGACCTGTGAAAAACACTAATCAGCGCCTCTGATGACATGTCTCTTCTGTATAGCCAGTAAATGCGTGTGTGTTTCATTGAGCAGTGTTTCATTCATAATTCATTACACTGTATATGAGGTGATCCTATGAAGGAGGGCATTCATGATCAACAAGTGCAGCAAAAAAAAAATAAAATAATAGAGCCGCCTCGTGGGAAAACCAACAATGTGGTTTCCAAACAGGTCTGACACAAACCGGCCTGTACAGTCACTGAAGATGGTTAGAAGCTTGAAATTTTGGATTTAAGTAGAAGAGGAACTGTACCATCCGAGTAGCCAAAACAAAGGCTCTGATCAGCTTCGGGGTTGCGTCTTTGTTTTCGCTTAAGCAGAATGTTGGTTTTCCCATGAGGCGGCTCAATAATAATAATAAATAATAAAAATATAAAAAATGCCCACTATTCACTGGTTACTGTAAGCAAGTGCAATCAGGTCGTACACTACAGTTGTAACGAAGTTTTGTTCACATAATTAATCAAATTTACTGTTAAATCTAAAAAAGTCATTAGATTTCGTGGGTACATAATATGCCGCATTGAGTCCGTAAAAAATGAGCCACAATTCTGCTCTGTAAATAGGCCTATGAAGCGCGGTGACGATAGTTATTAGGTGAAAATACTAGAAGAATAAGATATGCATGATCTATACTTACCGAACTCTGAAAAAGGATCCACGATCTCACGAACATCAGGCTCAGCTACTATCAGGTTAAATTCCGCAGACCAACCAACGAATTTCACTAAATAGTGTCCATCACTCAATACATTTACTATACGAGCTTCTTCCCAGCGCCCCAGTTCATCCACAGCTTGAACTTTTTGTCCTTTAGTTAAAACCATTGTGGCTCACAGATCTTTCATTCCATAAATTAAACCTTATTCAAATAACATGCTGTCGGTAGAGCAAATTTTTCGAAAATGGCGGCGTATTTGTGGTTGCTGATGTTGATCAAAATGTATTAATCCGCGCCGATTTCTCTAAATTGAATGCTGGATAATTTCGCTAATTCACACATTTATTAGTATACATATTGGATTCTTTTAGTGATCTATTTACTTTTTCATAAAATCTTTTTCATTCAACAATGAAAATTGCCGATTATTTGTAGAACTATTTTTTATCGATAGTCACGTGACAAGGAATAGACTTGCACAAAATCTACCTCTCGCACTACGAGTTCCGTATACAAATCGGACATTCAATAAAGGCAGAAACATTATTAATTGTCTAAATTTGACGATTCAAAGACGTAATCCTGTTAACTTTTCCCCGCTTAATTTAACTGTGTGAATAAAATTCGCATGTACTTTAAAAGAAAAAAAAAGTACACTTTTTATTAATAGGGCCAGTCGGATATCGGGTTAAATTTGATTACCAGGCAGTTATCGGAATATGGCCATCTCAGCATGTTTATCAACATGGTTCATCGAAAATCAAATAAAAGCCATCTGCTACCAGCGGGAAGCTACCAAACCGCACTTCCTTATCAAAGCCGAGAAACTAGGGTCTAACTCGGGTAACCGCACTTAAAATTATAAGAGGATGTTCTCAGCATGCAAAATTGGCCTTGCCGTAAAATAGGTCAAGATCATCCAAGGGCCATCATTTGCGCAAACTATGATGGGCTGGAGTCCCCGATGCTACATTCCAAGTTTCGTGGAAATCGGCCCGCTGGTTCTGGAGAAGACTTTTGAGTGTTTATTACCATATATGGGCGTGGCGGCCATCTTGGTCATGTGACCCAGATTTCGCAATCAAACTTTCGTTCCCCCTACGCATGGATGTTCCACATAAAATTTCAGTTTGATTGGCCAAGCGGTTTCAGAGAAGATCTTTGAAATTGTGGACGACGGACGGACGCCGGACTGATTGGTATACATTTAGCTCACCTTGTGAGCCTTCGGCTGAGGTGAGCTAAAATTTGAAAACGCACATAAGGCGCCAACAGCACATAAATTTCAACACCAAGACATAAAACAAAAAGAACACCACAGAAGTATCGACTTTGAACGATCAGTAACACACAGCTACTAGCGGGCTTAAATCGATTTTACATGGCCATAACCTCACCCTCAGCTTCTACAGTGGTTCATAACATTTAGTTAGTTCTTCGGTCATCGTGGTGAATCTCTAACTAGTCAATGACTCATTAAGATCAAACAAATAAAAATAAATCAAGATAAACATCCTGATGAATCAAAAAAGAGGACTCACATATTCAGAAAGCTGCCCGACGATGGAGATCCCTGGGCACCGAATAACTTACTAACTCCGGAGCAAAAGAAAAACATCAGTTGGACCCCGGTGGGCCAAGCAACAGTCAAGAAGCTCCGGCCCCAACCAACTAAAATGAATAGCTTTAGGTCGGGGCCATAATAGAGTCTAACGCCCGACCCACCGGCGTGCAATTCAAGAAGGCAGCATAGTTATCAACCATGATTGGGTTAAAAACTAAGCATGCATACTGTCGCTATACGTCTGTAACGTGTTAACGTGTTATGATTTTTTCTGAACTGAAAAGAAAAATCATTACTTCCTATAAGTTTCTTAAATTTGTAAACCAAGTCACCATAAAATTCTGATTATTTCCAAAAAAAATAAAAACAATCAGCGCATTTTGCTATTTGTTTACAGGTAACAAGATGGCGGAAAATCGGCCACTGATTGGGCGAGGAGTTCCGATTGTTCTTCCGCGCATGCGTACATTGACATGTGTCTGGGAAATGAAAGCGATGGCCGGTCAAAATTTTATGGCACCATTTTTGGGAGGAAGCTAAAAATAGAAGAAAGTGTAGGAATATCGCAGAAGTGGAGTCTCTTTCAATATTGAAATAGATGATATATTACAACTGTTAGATGCCATCGGCGAAGTTTTGGGAAGTGGAGTCCTTCAGAAACTGGAGCCCCAGTGTGTAGGACTCGAGTTTAGGAGGAGTGTGTCAAATTGAGACTCCACTTGCTCCATGATACACACACACACCTACTGTTTAAACGGCCCTTAAAAGAACTCATTTTGTATGTCTAAATTTATTTTATTCTTCCTATTATTATTTTTAAATTTTCAGATTGACGAACAGTACACTGGATGTCACAAATTTCCAACATCTCACATCTGTTATGATACAATACCAAGACATTGACAGTTGTACCTGGGGGTGTGGGGCGATAGAGGGTGTTCGCCCTCTACGCCTGTATATTGGCGAAAGTACTTGCAATTGTGTAAGTATCATTGATTCTTACTTTAATGCTAACAAACTTACTCATGAACTGTCTAATATTATCAAGTTGGTCAAGCTTGCTAGTTGTGTTTAGTTTTATACAAATATGTCTGCAAAGCAGGATCTTGTAATTGTGTAAGAGTTATATATATTTTAAACTATGAGTTACACATGAACTGTCTAATATTATCTAAGAAGTGAACTAGTCACAACTTATTCCGAGTTGAGGGAGGAATTCCCCGATTTATTTTGCTGAAATATCAGATGACTGTGTCAAGTTCGCATCTCCTGTGAGATGCAGGGACTCATTTTCCACCTACCACTTATACAATTTGTTTAAGAATAATATATCTTTTTTAGAAACATTGAATGTTTATTTATATGCAATTACAGCACCCCTTGAGTACCCCTGAGTCACCAAGCTTCGACTCAACGGCTCTTTCAACCAGCGAACAGCCAACAACGCTGTCACCAAGCACTGACACAACGGCTCTTTCAACCGGCGAACAGCCTACAATAGGGACCACCAGTGAGGAGCCTGTTGTAATTACCCCTGAAGAACAACACCTTAGTGTCCTGGTAAAATACCAACAGTTATAACAGACACTGATTCCAATGAATCAAAGAACAATGATTTCAATTTCATTATAGTAAGTGTTGTACTAATCCTAATCATTACAATGTTGATAGTTCTCCTGATCAGACAGTATATAAAAATAAAAAGAAACGCATGTATGTTCCCCCTACACAATCATTGCTTGAGTCGCCAGACTCGTATATGATTCCTATGTCAGGTATCCCCATGACATCAGTGGGGGTTAAGCAAAGAAGAAGAAGAAGATGTATTATATGAGAGTGTTAGCTCGCTAGGCCAAAGTTAAATATATGTGTGGTTCTATTTTTGAGGATAAAAAACAAATATCTGAGACAGCATATCTAAAGTTATGATGTTTTTTTCCGAGTAAAAATGTTTCAGTAAGATAAAATATTTTTTCCTACCATATTACCTCAAAAAAAAAAAAAGAAAAAAAAAAGAATGTAGCATGAACCACATATATATTTTGTTTTGGCCTAATTATCATAAAGATTGTGTTTCTTTTTTGATAGCTGCCGCAGTGATTATTGGGTGCATGGGTGTTATTATATTCATCCTCATTATCATCACCATTTGGTACGTGAGGAGGAGAAGACATGCCATGAACTTACCACCACCCATGATCCCTTTGACCCCAATCGCAGCTCTCACACCGCCACTCACTGACACCACTCAAGGATCCGGATCGCACACTTCACCTCTGCCGCCTTCACCTTTTCCACTCCTTCCGTCGCCTATCAGCATTTCTTCTTCTGAACCAGCCATTCTTCACCTCTTAGATTACGAACCAGTTTCGTCAAGGACTCGCGCGAAAACAAAGGCCAAAAGGACTTTGTTTTCGTGAGCGAGTCCTTCCTGAAACTGGTTCAAGGTGAAGGATGGCTGGTTGAGAACAATCATATATAGGGGGAAAGAAAGTAGAATTTTTTTCTGATTGTATAAGTTCATGTGTACAACTGTTTTATTGTCTTCAATTCTGTTAAAATGAGTCACATTCTGAGAAAACCTGTCTACATTATTTTCTACCAGGTTCAACACAAACCAGAATCATTTTCAAACCACAGAAGATAACTGTGGTGCAACTGCTCTGTGCCTTTGTTTTATCGCTATATGCTTTGTCAGGTTTTCTCAGAAAACAACTTCATTAGTTCAGTGTTTTCTTAATACTCACACATTCATGTAGTTTGTTATGATAAAAGAGCCATATTGTGAGAAAACATGGCTTCTGTGTTATCAATCAGATTCAACACAAACCTGGCCGTTTCAACCACAAAAGAAAACTGTGGTGCGACTGAAGTGTGCCATTGTTTTTGCTATATGACAAGTCAGGTTTTCTCATGATGTGGTTGAAAATATATACAATTACATGCAAACCATTTAACTTAATCCATAGTCTTAAATCAATCTAAAATTCTCTGAGTCATGTTCTGATAAAACCTGTATTCAACCAGGGCCAACACAAAGCTTGGCTGTTGAGCCACAGAAGATTACTGAACAACTGATATGTGCCTTTGTTGTTGCCAAATCAGGTGTTCTCTGGACATGACTCACAGGCATTCAATTAATATGCAAATCATTCACTTAATTACATGTCAGTCTGTTGTTTTTTTTTTTTTTTTTCAAAACCATCTGTAAATATTTTCAATCATTTTTCTGAAATCAGGGTGTTATAATCAGGGGTGTGGGTATTTGGTGTGCCAAAATCATTGCAAACTCTGCCATAATTTCAAACTGAGATCTTATATTTGTTGTGATTTTTAATACGGCCATAGCTTGTTTTCTATTCTGCCAAACATCCATGAAATAACTTATTTTTATTACCAACCTGGACCAGACCAGAGACCATCAGCGGTTTCATTGTTAAATATTGCTTATTGGCGTGCGACGTTCGTATTATTTAAAGCGCTTGGCATTCAACGTCACATTTCAAACATCACGACGTCTGGCGTCATTCTTCTCGTGACGCTTGAAGTCCGACATAAGGAGGCCACCATCTGTAAATGGGTGCGGATACCTTCCGATCTTTCCCTTCTACATGGCTGACACTTTGTCACATGTCACAACTGAAGTACCATCTGTACAGTGCAACCATAGGCCACCGTCTTCGCGCTTTCTAACCAACGTAAATCTGCTTAAAACAGGGCAGTTATGTCTACTTGCTGCCATGCTATTGATTTAGCCAGCAAAAGATTCATTTAACAATAATAGTGTATATATAATCAAGTATACACATTATCAGATAAACTCAATTGGAATCAGAACATTTTGCCCCAAAGACAACTAATGACACTTTAAAAGACAACTCGCCCGATTTTAGAAGACTTATTGTCCCACCCTTTCGCTTTCCTTCTATTTTATATCCTATACTCCTAGTATACAGGTAAATAATAAACCATACGCTTAATCAATCCATAGCTAAGGCGAACACAGGAAGATCCACAATAAAAAGAACACCCGCAAGCAGAACCCGACTTGGCTCGCATGTCTCCCGTGTAGGTCTCGAACCCACACCTGTGAGACGATCGAATGAAATGACTGAGCGCTGATTTTAGCGCTGTAAATCAGCGCTCTTTACCACTAGGTCACAGGGGCCGCCCTTCCAATTTTATCTGAAACTTGATAAAGAATTGGTGTATATTTCAGGAGAAGGGCAACACAAAATATTAGAAGGTTTACAGCTGATTTCTCCTACTTTTCATTGATTGTTGCCCCATTGGGCAATAAAACAATCATTTTGGGGTGTTCGCATTAAAACTGATGAAAAATAGACACACATGCATGTAGGGGAGATATAACTGATTTGTCAATTCATGTAAATAATACAACTTTGAAAAAGGTACAAGTAGGCAAAGATCAGGAAAAGGCGCAATCAGAAAAAGATTCCCACTCCAAAAACCGAGGTGGGAAAAAACCAAACCAACAATCAGGAACTTATACCATGAAACATATCGTAAGCCGAATGAGCAGCTATTTTCCCAATAGGTGGCCACTCAGTTACCTTAACTTAACTAAAAATATGAAAACATACATAAGGCGCCAACAGCACAAAAATTTTTTTATACACCAAGACATAAAACAAAAAGAACCACCACAGAAGTATCGACTTGGAACGATCAGTAACACAAAGTAACTGGCGGGCTTAAACCGGTTTTACATGGCCATAACCTCACCCTCAGCTTCTGCAGTGGTTCATAACATTTAGTTAGTTATTCGGTCCTCGTGGTGAATCTCTAACTAGTCAATGAATCATCAAGAACAAACAAATAAATCATGATAAACATCCTGATGAATCAAAAACCAGGACTCACAGACTGAGTAAGCTGCCCGACGATGGAGATCCCTGGGCGCCGAATAACCTACTAACTCCGGTGCAAAAGAAAAACACCAGTTGGACCCCGGTGGGCCAAGCAACAGACAAGAAGCTCCGGCCCCAACCAACTAAAATGAATAGCTTTATGTCGGGGCCATCATAGAGTCTGACACCCGACCCACCGGCGTGCAATTAAAGAAGGCAGCATAGTCATCAACCATGATTGGGTTAAAAACTAAGCATGCAGACTGTCGCATAACATTCAAGTTATAACCTATACGTCTGTAACGTGTTATGATTTTTCTGAACTGAAAAGAAAAATCATTAATTCCTTTAAGTTTCTTAAATTTGTAAACCAAGTCACCATAAAATTCAGGTTCCGAAAGGCCCTCACTTAAAAGCGTCTTTAACCCAACATTATATTTGGAAATCAATTCATAGTGTCTACGATAAAATTTAGAAAATGTTTTTCGAAGTTTATGATACCGATAGCCCTGTTGGAGAAGTTTTGCCGTTAAACATTTATTTCGAGCGTTGAAGTCTGTAACATGATTGCAGACTCTAGCAAACCTAATAAGTTGCGAAATGTATACACCATAAGAAGCACGACGAGGAACGTCACCATCCAAAAAAGGAAAATTTACTATATCAAAATCAAAGTCATCGCGCTTATCATAAATTTTAGAAGAAACAAATCCATTTGCAACAGAAAGATGTAGATCTAAAAATGGGGCTTCAGTATCTGAGATATTAGCTTTGTTCAACTGAAGTTCAGGTGGATAAATTTGATTGACCATACCTTCAAAATAAGGGTTGTCAATGTTCAAAAGGTCATCGAGGTACCTAGATGTGGAATTAAAAGCCTCGATAACATCAGCTTGATTATCATGGTTAAGAGAATCCATGAAATCTCTTTCGTAGCAGTATAAAAATAAATCAGCTACAAGAGGTGCGCAATTTGTACCCATCGGAATTCCAACAATTTGTCTGTATAACTTGGTCCCAAATCTAATATAAATATTATCAAGGAGATAGGATAAGGCGTCGCATACATTCTGACATGACCAAAGTGTATACCGACTTTGGTCAGAGGAAGTGAAAAAAGCCTTTCTGTCATTACATGCCAAATAAAGTGAACCATATTTTTTAATGCCCTTTTGAAGGTCCACTCTATCAAATCCAGAAGTTTTTCTTTTATTAGATTATGTGGTAATGTTGTATACAGAGTAGAAAAACCATACGTGGACAAGCTTGTCGCACGGAACCCTCTTCACTTCAATTTACTGAGCACCTCACCAGAATTTTTAATTGACCAAAACCAATTTTTATTTGAAGTTCTTAATTGGTTTTGCTTGAAATGAAATGGTTTGATAATCTGTTTCCTTTTGGGCAACAAAAATCTTGGTTTGGAGCTCAAATGGGCAACGGCATATAATTTTGTTATCTAGGAGCCCAAATCGGAAACAACTGTCAAGATTATTTATTCTGGTATGCTGAACAAATAAATTAGATTTTGAAATGAGATCACAGATTGCAATCATATCTTTTAAATGCACCTTAAGTTGAAATAATTGAACCTCAACGCGACAAAATGTACCTTCGGACATTCTGACGTTACTAGGAGAAAGCAGCAAAAAAGCGGAAAAATCATGTAATATGTGTATTAGAAATAACACTGTATTTGTTTTTTTTTTTTTTTTTTTTTTTTTTTTTTTTTTGTTTTTTTTGTTTTTTTTTTGTTTTGTTAACACTGTATTTGTAATCTTTGAACACTGGGCGAGCAAATGAATGAATTTTTAAACATATTTTTTTTTCGATATTTGGAGTTATCTGCCCTTGTTTTCGCCAATAATATACTTAATTTTCCTATATATATCGCAAAACGGTAACCATAGCAACTGCAGCATGATAAAAATAGACAAAATAATTTCAAAAGATTGCCTGTAAGGATGATATGCTTCTATTTTAAAAATAGGTTCTGACCAGTGTTTAAACAGATTTAAGCAAATGCATTGAGTTTTTTAGGCTCTATTAACATGCAGAAATCATTACGCAACTTTGACGTCATTTTCAAGGACAATGACGTATGTAGGGTTTAAATAGTAAATTGGTCATAACTCACAAAATAACTTGAATAATCTGGTCAAGTAAAGACTTACAAACTGTAGAAAGATTATACATTCAAAGTAACATTGTTTTTTTAATACTAAAACAATTGTCCGAAGGTACATTTTCCCACGTTGTGGTCCATATATGATCATTCTCATTTTGTTATAAACTGTACAACAAAGTAGCTGGGACCTTTCTAAAATGGCCAAATTTGTGAAGAAATGTGGAGTGGATTATAAACATAGAGAATGTGGAATATCTGAGGTCCATTCTGTCAAAGTCAGGCGTAACAAACCAAGAGAAACGCTGTGTGCTCTTGATAGAGTCGTTATTAGTAAAAATCGTGTGACAACCATCTCATACTGTTGCGCTTGTGTTGATCATGTCTACAAAAAGTTATTTATTGTGGGTACTTTTGTTTGTTTTGTGGCTTAATATGTGGGGTACTTTGACTCATAATCCTCCTTGTATGTATAAAAGCAGATATAATCACAAGCCAACTATCAAAATACTCATTTTGTTTAAGGGGTAAAAAGGTTTATTACCTCAATATTAAGTGATCATTTAATAATGTTTCATACATCATTATATAGTCTGATGTTTGCTGTTGCTGGCCGACCGCTGTTTCTCTTAATACAGTTCATACATGACGATATGTGAAAGATGAAGTAATGTATAGCTCTTTTCTTGTTTTGTAGTCGTGCCACTGGAAATCCCCATCTGAGTGGTCAACCATGGCCAGAGTCTCATAGCAAAGGTGGGGGTGCAGTAGTACCAGCAGAATTTACGGTTGTTACACCCCCAAGCTTTGAAAACTACGTCCGTGCTCAAATGGATACTGCGTTCAAGGGACATCCTGAGCTATACGATACCCTCTCTATTTCCGTTTTTCTTTTTTACTTTTTAGAATGGCTGCCAAATGCTTAGAAGCACCATATAACTTGAATAAACCAGGCCATGAGTTGAGATAACCTCGATTCTCAGCTCAACTGAGCATGGGAGTTTATCATGCTTAATCTCTTTTCATTAAAATTCTAAGATTTTTGAATTTATGGCAGAAAAAAGTAATTGGGTTTGATGACACTGATTCTGGTATTAGTTAATAATTTCAAGCACTGATGAACATGAAAAAAAATATTATGTAACTTTATTGCATATTAAATTACACATAGAAACTCAATCCAGTTTGATGATACCGCCATTGAGACCAATAATGATAGAATACTTTATGATACAATACATTATAGTTCATCACAGCATTTTCCGCAAACCAGCAACACAGTTACAATTACACAATACCTGAGGAACAGAGCTACATGTCACTATGTCCATATAAATTACCTTATACATAAACAAACATTACATTGAAACACCTGTACTTACCTAATAAAATTGCTGATATAATGTTTACAGATGACGCTTGAGAGCACGTTCACACAAATGTGTTCTCTCTTGATCAGGGAGCAAGTAACTTATGCAGTGTATGATTGTCTGTTTCAGGTAAAGAGGCCAGGTGAAAGCACTCCTCCTCCTATGCAGTTGTCTGATGATCCAAACATCCCGGACATCCCACAATTTGCAAAATTTACACCTTGATTTGTCATGTGATTTTACTCTTAATACAATTATAATGATAACAGTGTGCTTTTCATTGTTATTTCATTCTCATTGTTCAGCACCCCAGGAGGTCATACCTTTAAGGCCCAATCACATAATATAGCATGTTCATGGACTAACAGAGTGTAAACAGCCATATTTTATTTGATTCATAAAGTGTTCTGTAATGGGCAACAAAAATGTCATAAACTCTGTTTTAAATTGACCGTTGTCCATTTGGACAACTGAAAATAAAACTGCGTCAAAATGGGCAACGATTCACAATATAATTTTCTTTACAAAATACCAATTTTCAAACCTACATAACTTTTTAAAAAAGTAATTTTAAACAAAAAAATTTGTGCGGACAAATTTAAGATAAATTCGTCTTCGTTTTGCTCCAATTAGTTTTTGATTACATATACAGTATTAACATTTTGCACAGATCGTTTTTATGAGATATGAACACAGGGCAGTTTGCTTCTTATTTGGGCAACAAAATGCGATAAAATGGGCAGTTTGCAGTAAACCTTCTGAAAAGATGGCATATCCCAATTTGGGCAATCTCTTCTCCTGTATTTTAGTATACAAGGATCGGTCAAAAAGTTCTGTCACTCCATATATTTCTCGGTGTCTGCCATTGCAAACTATTTTAAAATAGCAACATCGAAAAGACCATTTCTCGGTGTCTGCCATTGCAAACTATTTTAAAATAGCAACATCGAAAAGACCATTTCTCTAGCTATTACATGTGATAAAAAATTGTTTGTGGCTCTTAATGAATGAAATGTAATAAATCACTTTTAAAGTGGTGACTCCCTGACACTGGCATTGTTTAATGAAAACAATGCAAAAATAAACAGTAAAATGATTTCGAAAAAAGAGTCATAAGAGCCATATATTCTTCGAATATGAGTGATTATATCCTGCAAAACTCAAACTTCTTCAACTTAATTTAATTGTTTTATATCAAAACGAAATGTTGAAATCGGCCTGCCCTGGCATTTCTTTTTAAATTGCAGTTTAAATTCAAAGAAAAACTGACATCTAGGCATGAATTTCGAAGCTTCAAATGCATTTAACAATCTAACTGTATCATCTAAGTTTGCTTTGAAGTGAAATCATAATAATGCTAGCCATTATAATGACACAGTGGTACTGAACAGTTACAGGGATACATATTCAAATGACGTCATCTTTATCGCTTCATTATACAGTCAGTAGCGCACTTGTGACGTTCATTTCTGTCGGATTGCTTATCACTTACAATTTGAAGAAAATATGCCCAGTAGTTATAAATATACAACACACGAAAGACACAATACAAGGTTCTCAATTTCAAGAAAACATGCCCCACCTTCTTTCAAGACGGATAATTTAAACTATTTATTTCTTTTGGGCATGCAATTGGTATCATTAAATGTTGCCCTTTCTAACGATGTATAATTCAACAACCTATCATGTCTATTTATTGTAAAAAAAAAAAAAAAAAAAAAAAAAAAAAAAAAAAAACACCTATGACATAACTTCCTGACCCACCCTCGTATACGCGCACGTATCGTAAATCGTTTTAGAGATGTGTCCTTTATTTAAGACTCTATCGTCTTTGGCACTATACTCTGCAAACGTTGTGGTTTGTCACACGTAAGAACATTCATTTGAAAATTTAAATTAACATAAACGATGGTTTCGCTTTCAAAACAGTGCGCATTTCAGCTAATCCAAAGTTATCAGCTCATATTATCAACAATACAAAAAGTAAAGTTAAAAAATCCCGTTTGTGTGAGGGACCTCATGGAAGATATTATTTCTGTGATATGTTGAACTCCGATTGCTTCTTTAAAGCGTACATATAAAACCTCTGCATACATATAAAACCTCTGAGGCTATCAGGGAATGTCAGATGAGGAGACAAGTACTGCGGGAACCGGTGTAACAATAAACCTCAATACAGGAAAGTTGCAGTATTACCTCCATCGATATCGCGTCGACTGTAATTTGTAAATCGTTTACAGAATAGTATATGAACATTGAGTTCTGTTAGATGAAGATGTTTACAAAAGAGACACGTAGACAGGAAGATGTGTCTGAAATGGTTTTATTTGTCGCTCAACATCCCAGTCAACAGCCATGGCCATGTCGGGATTTTGCCTTCATTTTATGGAACTTTTAACCAACAATAGGATGTCATGACACTCACAAAGTGCTTCATAAATATAACCACTAAGTATACGAAAGCTTACATGTATGGGTGTTTTTCCTAGGCTGGCTCACACCCAGTCGGCTAACCAGTTATCATATGGTCGGTCAGTTAATAATGGTCGTTCGTCTCTCAGTAATGCGAATGGCCAACTAAATTATTGAATAAAGTTCAGGACCCAGTTGTTCAAAGCATCGTTAGCTTAACGATATCGTTAAGACATAAGTTTGTTAAGCAAATATCAGCTAAAGTAACAAATACACTGTTATTTTTTTGTTGAGAAAATGTGAGAATCCTTTGCACTGCAAAGGATTCTCACATTTTTTCAACAAATATAACAGTGTATTTGTAATATTAATGTTTGAAATTTTAACGAAACGTTAATTAACGACGTCGTTAGTTTTGAACAACTGGGCCCAGGTGTATTCATGAAACCTAGGAAAAAAGTATCTATTAAAATTATGGGGGAAACATATTTTCCGCAATTAACCTTAATGGAAATTGGAAAAAAAAATTCAGGGATGCCCCCCCCCCCGGGACAAAGAAAATCCTTTTGCACACAGTTGTAGTTTTACATTACAAACATCATACATAAATGACATTCTTGGTCTCGGGACTGGTAGAAGGCTGTCAAAGTGATCAAAAACGAACTTTAATGCAAATATCACCTGATTTCAATAATTTTGTGCAAGTCTGTAGCTTGTTTATATACATATTCTACCTGACTAAACTTGACCTAGTGTTTGAAAAGAGGCAACACCAGGAGAAAGTCTGCCTTCTGTTCTTCAACCTAATAAATAATCAGACACACTTGTAGCGAACTTTGATGATCATCAGATATAAGAGTGTCTGTACTAATGCATTTGTTTGTCTAGATGACCCATACATTTGTCTTGGCTTCACAACATGTAAGCTGAAGGTTAGCATATTTTAGGCAAGGCAAGGTCTACATGGTCAATGGGCTCTATGTCTTGCTAAATGTCAAATCAAACAAGCTGTTTTGCGCAAAATGAGTGGGCAAATATTTACAAGATAAAAAGCACAAACTGAGTTTGTTTTGCTGCTTGCATGTATAAGAAGGTACATTTATCATACATGTAGATATCATGATAACTTGAATAATATGTTGACAGTACATATTTATGATACACCTCAATAGTGACACTTTAGAAATTATATAAACAATACAATTTTAAAACGCTATAGATAAAATAATCATATTTCAAAAACGAAGAAATACTTTTTCACTCGCTTTTTATCAAAATAAGACCATTTACAGCATTATTTTATTGCGAAAGTATTATTTTACCATGCATTTTGATGTATACTGGAGAAAATCTTGGTTTTTGGCATCAATTGTTTTGTCAAAAATATACCACTGCCCCCGAAAAACTAAAGTTGTGTCAGTTATACATGTATGTAAATTTTTCAAATCAAAATTGTTTTGTTGTGTGTACAGGACGTCAGGTGTCCACAAAAAACACACCATTACAGGCATCACTTTTGTATGTTTCTCAATACATGCTTTCAAAATCTAGGCAGACAATACTGGTTCTGATTCGGTCATTTCATGTTATACTTTTGTTGAGAAATTCTCAGAGTGACATGGATATTAACTAAACCGTGCACAAGTTTTGTTGCTTAATAGTGGTTTTACATGTTTGTGAAGGCCATGTCACTTTGTGCAGTTTTAAAAATATAATTTTTAAAACTGTGATGTTTAAGGTTGACTGACATTTTCTTAAATTAATTCATGATTTTAGGAAGGTCTTTTATCTGCGTATTCGACCGAACACCCCCTCATCATAGTGGCGCGCATAATGAACACTCCCCCTCATCATAGTGGCGTGGATCCCATGAATACTACAAAGAACTGGCTGTGCGCAAGATGAGGAAAGAAGACAGATTGTAGGGATTGCTGAGAAAAGGTACAAGTAAGCAAAGATCAGGAAGAGGCGCAATCAGAAAAAAGATTCCCACTCCAAAAACCGAGGTGGGAATCCCACTCCAAAAACCGAGGTGGGGAAAAAAACAACAAACTAACAATCAGGTACTTATACCATGAAACCATTTCGTAAGCCGAATGAGCAGCTATTTTCCCAATAGGCGGCCACTCAGTTCCCTTACCTTAACTAAAAATATGAAAACATAAATAAGGCGCCAAAAGCACAAAAATATTTTAAACACCAAGACATAAAGATCCACCACATGTTGAGGTGGGTGAGAACTGTAAGGCCACAAAAAGGGAAATAGAACAACAGCAGCGAATTAAAATAGAGGAAAATACAAGAAATGTTGAAGAGACTGAGACTAGAATGGTGCATAGACTTGATATATGTTCAGATAAAAATGTGTTCTTTGGGCTGTGGTACAGTGGAGCATACGTTGACAGTGCTTTACAACTATGGAGCATTATTCAAAAGTCATACATCCAGGGCATGAAATGACATCTGGCACATATTAAAGAGGCATGCTGGATTTTCTTTTATTTGAATTGATGCTTTACGCCCCAGTCAACAGCTTATGTCATGTCGGGACGCTGCCTCAATTATATGGGACTTTTTACCAAAATGAGTATGCCATGTCATCAAATAAGTGCTTAAAATATAACCACCCAACTAAGACACTGAGTCTTTGTTTGTATAGATGATTTGACTGAAACCACTTTTCCTAGGCAGGCTCAGACTTGAGCGGTTAACCACTATTCTGACGGTCAGTCAGTATCGGGTGAGCCTGTCTGGAGACACAAGTGGCCCATCAATAACTTAAGGGGTCATATTCCCACCTCTAGGGAGTGCGGTGGCGCAGTGGTAGAGCATCCGATTCCCTATCGAGAGGTCCTGGGTTCGACCGACACAAGCGGTACAGTGTTGTTAGAATTGATGCTTTAACGTCCATGTCAACAGCAATGGTCATGTCTGGACGTTGCCTCCTTTTTATGACATAAGGGTGTCATGGCACTCAATGTGATTGATAATCGGTAGTCAGGATGACAGGTCAGAATGACCAGAACCACACACCCATTCCATTTTATTCAAATTCAACAGCAAACTATTAAAAATATTCATTCTTTCCTTTAGCAATAGTGCAGTGGAACAATCTCCCAACCTCGACAGTCCTATCAGAAGACCTGACTACGTTCAGGTCTGCCATTTGCAGCCTAAACCACATCATGCCATTTACCCAGGATTGCCATATACCCAGGATATGTTGTTTTTATCAGCTTTTAACTTTTTACTTCTTCAAACTAACACTGTCATACTTATTAGCCTTATTAAAGTCATTTTAACTTTCTTCTATCAACCTTTTCTTTGACGCGCGCACCTGCACATAATCCTCTTGACAGGGTGATGCAGTATATATAAAGAAAGAAAATAAATATAACACCCCACTGAAGCCAATAGGTTTTGCATGTATGGATGGTTTGTCTAAACCACTTTTCCTGGGCAGGCTCAGACATGAGCGGTTTACCACTAATCAGATAGTCGGTCATTGCCTGGAGGCACAAGCAGCCCATCTATTACTCCTAGGCCCCGGTGTAAGGGGGGCCCATATTCCAACCCGACCATCCTATACACCGTGCACCATCTGTCCTTGAGCTTCCTCCAGTACTGGTTAAACCCAGGAAGCGTTGGCTCCGTTCCGACATGACTGAAAAATTGTTGACTGGGACGTTAAGCCTCAATACAATACAAAAGCAAAAACACACAAAAAACATATTCCCACCTTACCACCCTTCTGTTTCTGCTTAGTGTTCCCCCGTTGTCTTAGCGAGGCACCACCATAAGGTGTAAGAATAAAAACTTTTGAGCTCAAAAGTAATATTTACAGTTTGTGATACAAATTATGTACACTTTTTAATAACACTGCGAAATCTCGTTCAGTCTTGTTATTCTCCTCTTATGAATCTGGTCGATGAACTCTCTCGAACAGTTCCAGAAACTCTATGTCCTCAAACCTGTCCACGTACACGGAACAGTCCAGGGTAAGCTGAGTAAGGAATTCTGGGTTCTGAAAGTCTGAACACACGTTTACAGGAAGAACTAGTTTATTTCCCAGTTTTTGAACATAAACTTCCCTTTCCTGTGTATAGGCTGAGCATTCTGATATAAAATGTTGCCGAGTTTCTGGGGCAGCCAAACACATTTTATATGTGGCATCAACTGTGTATTGATTGAATGCAGCTCTATTGCCTTGTAACGTGTAAGTGCAGTGAGAATCTTGCATTTGAGGTGTGCTTTCTTATTATCAGTTATGCTATTTCTTACTGTTGCCCATACAGGATGAGATTTCCCTACTTTCAATGAGTTGGGGCTAATGTATCTCAGTGAAGATATTTTCACTTCAGGTCATTCTGTCATTTACCTTCAACGTATTCATTTACTGCCTTGTTCAACATTGACTTCCATTTACCTTGGGGATTTATTGCTTAAAAAGGGAAAAGATTGATAGGAGATTTTAAGTCTATAGAATGGTTTTAACAAGGCAGGGTCGTAGCTACGTGTACGCACATACGCACGTGCGTACAAATCGGCGCCGCAAGTATGGGTGCATTGTTAAATTCTACAGTCAATTTTCTGTCAAAAATCAATACAAACTGGAACTGTGGAACGAAATACGCACAATTTCGTGGATATACATGATGCTAGGGAAGAAGAGGGACATTTGCCAAGACATATCATCCTCGTACGATCAGCTGGTCACAAGGAATCGGGCCATACTTAAAGTAATTGCGGAGAATGTTATTCTATGCGGGAAGCAAAACATTGCTCTTCGAGGTGTTATGTATGACAGTTACTTGTTGAAAGATGTGCATTCAGTACTGGTAAACTTCCCAAGGGAGTATGCCCAGGAAAGTATGATGTTATACATATGATGTTTACTTGTTGTCCTTAGCAATTATTTACTTTTAGTGTCCCAGATATTGGACATAAACAGGTTGTTTACTTCAGAATTTTCTAGAAATTTCAAATTGTTCTTTGACGTAAAAGTCCGGAAAAATCTGGAAGAACCAAAGATGTAGAATCTTCTAGAAAAATCTATTTTTATGTCAAAAGAATATTGTGGAATTTTCTGGAAGGATAATGACCTCTCTAGAATATTCCAGAACATTAAATTTTGGTAAACAACTTGTTATTTTTAGTATATGATATCATAGAATTTGCTGGAAGAATCCTGAATGTTCCTCAGTGCTATATAAGGGCTACAAATTTTCATAAGGACAATCTTTGGGTACTGTTACTATTAAGAAGTCAAAATCTATCTTACTGGAATTTAAACTTATTCTTGGATTACTTTGTGATATTCGATTCTGGATTGGGACATAGTGCTATTTTGAAACAAACTTTAATTCTTGGGATCAGAAACTGATACAGACTTGTGTTAAAAAATTCTGAGGGACATTCAGACATTCTTTAAGGGAATTAACATCTTGAAAGGTATTGTACATTCATTTTTGTTTGATTGTGTATATGCTTTTGATTGTTTCACATGTAATTACTGGTTAAATCATTTCTAAATAGATTTGTTAAATTTTAAACAAAGCTTGTTGCTGGCTAACCAACTTATTGGTTTCCTTAATCTTCTAGTTACGCCTGGCACGTAACAGAGGACACGAGGAAGGCAGAAGTAACTTTAAGGGTAATTTCGGGCACAGAAAAATAAACTGTTGGCTGACCACCTAAAGAACGGTGACCCAAAAACCAAGTACACCTGTCCAGAGATTCAGAACGAAATTATTGAAATCAATGGTGGGTTAGTCCTGGAAGATATAGTAGCAGCATGTAATGGCACGAAGTACTTCGGGTTGATTGCTGACGAGGCAACCGATGCGGCCACTATGGAGCAGATGGCCAGATGGCCATTTTCGTCCGACATTATGATGCAAGCACGAGCGAGATACGTGAAGATTTTCTTGGTTTTTCACATGCAAAGGCTACGACAGGAGAGGCATTAGTAGATGCTTTTCTCCACAAACTTCGAGCATATGGTGTGGAAATAACGCAAATGGGAGACCAAGGATACGATAGAGCAGCAAAAATTGCAGGTAGATATCGCGCTGTGCAAGCGAGGATTAGGAGAATAGTTCCAGAGGCAATCTACACCCATTGTAAAGCGCACAGCTTAAACCTCTCTATCGTACATGCGTCTAAGGAAGTCATTATCAGGAACACGTTCTACACAGTCCAGGAGATAGCCTTTGCATTTAATTATTCAGCAAAACGTGTACCGTCCTAAATTTCCAGGATCGTTCAGCACGATGCGCCGTATCAAGACATATTTACGAAGTACAATGACGAGTCTGTTCTGGGAATGTTGAATGTGTATCGTGAGAAAGAAATTAACCTGGATAGGGTCGCTGATATCTTCGCAGGACGCAAACCACGGTGAATGGCATTATTATTCCGAGTATAGACTGGACGATTCAAGCTATGATATGATAAAAAGAAGAAGAAAAAACGTCGCATAACGACATGTTGAAGGAATATAAAACAAAGACTGATTAGTTTTCACTAAATTGTCTTGACTAAACGGTTTCTTCGGAAGTTTCATTTGACGCTACAAAAACTCCATATCCATTTTTTTCACAACTTACTTAGTGTCAAAAACAAAATTTCGTCTTCAAAATTTCGTCTTCTGATTTTTTTCTCGTAAAAAATGGTCTTACAAACTTGTGTGTTTTCCTGTCTTCTAATCTCATTTCAGCACGCCATAAGGTCCTAAAACCGTTTTCCTACGGGGCCCCTGGGCCCCCTATAAAGGGGCGTTGCCCCTTTAAACCCCACTGGGAAAGGACCCCCAGACCCCCCGCCTTAAAGAGTGCGTAGTCAATAAAAAGGCCCAGCAATGCCCCTACAAGGTAAAACCAGCTTTGTTCTTCACAACCTTTCATGACAAGTTGACGCTCAGCTATATCATACTCTATAAAGTGATGATTGCGAGAAATGTTGACAAAAAGGTTTAATAAAGTTTTATGTATAATGGATTCCAATGGGAGAATACCCAACAATGCCAGAATGATTGCGTTTGATGTTTTGTCTGGGAGTCCCTGGATTTGCCGGAGTGATTTTCTCAGAAAATTTTCCAGATTTTCAATGTTTTGGGACAATAAATGTCTTGGTACAATAACGCACTCGAAAGGTGACCATTTAAACATGTCGTCAACCCATTCACACTGTGGAAACCCGTCCGCATGAGTGAATGTGCAGTTTTGCGGCCCAGGCTATTTTTTCATCAATGTTTGCCTTTTTTCTCTGACATGCCTACTGATTCCCAAGTGAATCAGAGATGTTATTACTCACGTATATAAATCACCAAAGAAGTGGACATTACTTACTAACTTATTCATGTTTGTTTGTATAACGACGCATCAACAATAATTATTCTATAGGATTATGTGGACTAAATACTACAGTGGCAGCTATACAAATGTGACTTAATTGCAGTTGTGATTATAGCTGCGTTTTGAAAGAGTTGCTTCACTACAATCTTTTGTAAAACTACACATTTCTCACACGAGACCATTATTGGCCCTTTTTGAAGGTAACAGTCATCCCCAAAGACTCAATAGTGTTTGCTTAATTGACATTACCCATATATGATATTAACTGAGTATAATCTTGTCAGTTCCTAAGTTTCAATGCTAATAATGGTCTCTCCATTTTTCTTTCAGACCGTGTTCATTGTTTGTCGTGAAATACATAAAACAAAGAGACAGCGTTCTTATTTATGAACACGGGCTAAATTCTACACCATGCTGGCTGTCAGCTGTCCAATAGAGGGTTGTGAATACAAAACCCCTGACCTGGATCCTGCAATAGTTGCAGCCCTCATCACGGCGCATACAACAACCCATACAGGAAATCAGGCGGCAAAAGTTGAAAAAGTTAAACGGCCAACCATAGCTGCCGCTGGTACCAGTGAGGAATGGACTTACTTCGAACTACGGTGGAAAGACTATGTAACTGCAACCAAACTAGAAGGCCGTGAAAAGGTTATTCAGTTACTGGAATGTTGCGAAGAAAATCTGAGAAGGGACTTAACACGTTCGGCAGGTGCTACACTTACAGACAAGTCAGAGAATGAAGTCATGGCAGCCATTAAAACGCTGGCTGTCCGTCAAGAGAATACAATGGTTGCCAGAGTTGCCCTTCCGAACATGAAACAGGACAGAGATGAGACTGTGCGCAGCTTTGGGGCCCGTTTACGAGGCCAGGCCAGTGTGTGTAAATTCATAATCAAATGCCCTGGCTGTTCAAATGATGTAAATTACACTGACGCAATCTTACGTGATGTAGTAACCAAAGGCATAGCGGATCTGGAGATTCAGTTGGACTTATTAGGCGATAAGAACCAAGACATGCCTCTAGAGGACATTCTTAAATTTGTTGAGGCAAAAGAATCTGGTAAAAGATCGGCGTCCAAGCTGTTAGATTCTAATGCAGTTGAAGCGGCTAGTAGTTCATATAAGCGGGATAAAAGTGGAAAAAGCAGTGCAGCTTCGCATGACCGGCATGCCTTCAGCACTGCCAGGAATAAAGATAAATCTGGTACTTGTGGCTACTGTGGAAAACGCGGACACGGGAAAAGTGCTCCATCTAGAATAAGGCGTAATGAATGTTTAGCTTACGGACATGTTTGTGGGCTATGTAATCGCAGTATGTCGCAGCAAGGATAAACCGAAAGCCCAGCGCAGTGACATAGTACCCAGTAGTGCTGCAGTTTTTGATGCTTTGTGCAACATAAATGATCATGTTACCGCATTTGATAATTCTTGCACTGTGAATGACTCCAATTTTGAGCGTTCCGTATGCATTGACCATTAGCGTCTAACAAGGTTAAAGGGTTAAAATGTATTCAAATTGAATTGAAGGAAGCGAGGTAGCCGAGTGGTTAGCGCACTGGCTTCTTGTGCTAGAGGTCCCGGGTTCGATCCCCGCCGGCGACGAGGAAAATGTGTTGGTCCGAACACGCTTCCCTTCGTGTCATGGAATGACATGATACAGTGCGCCGTCCTTCGGATCGGGACGTTAACTGAGGCCCCCTGTGCAGGGACAGTCATCCCCTGTGCAGGTTAAAGATCCCTACACAGGTTCTATCCTCATGCATGTGGGCTTATCCTGCAAAGACACCGGAGTGAACAACGTACACCTCCCAAGAATAATCAGAAATTGATTGATGGGAGTAAAGGACAAAAACAATTGAAAATTAACAGGTAACACAAGATAACCATAACAGTCTAATGGAAAGATTTTAACACAGCGCTACAAAAGTCTCAGATCCAGTCCCGGTTCTTTCTGGTGTCCCACAAGGATCGGTCTTAGGACCGGTCCTATTTCTTATTTTCATTAATGATCTTCCTGACAACATCAGGTCATCTGTTCGGCTATTTGCTGATGATTGTGTTTTATACAGAAATGTCAAGTCACCATTGGATTGTCAAATTTTACAAGATGACCTGAATAGCTTGGCCAAATGGGAAATGGATTGGCAAATGAAATTCAATGTTAGCAAATGTCATTCAATGAGGGTGACGCGGCTACATCCAAGCAGGCATATAGATTTCAATTACACACTGCATCAGCAAACATTAGAACAGGTTCAGTCCGCTAAATACCTCGGTTTAACTATCACAGATGATCTTGATTGGGGTCAACACATTTCTGAAATTACATGCAAGGCAACTAAGACTTTGGGTTTTCTTCGGCGCAATTTGGCACTGGCACCTAGGCATACTAAGGAAGTTGCATACAAAACATTGGTTCGGCCTCAACTTGAGTATGCAGCTCCTATTTGGCATCCCTATCATGAAACTCAGATTGAGATGGTGGAGAAGGTGCAGAGGACTGCTGCCCGGTGGACCTGCAGGCGATGGAGGAACACCAGTAGCGTCGGTGAAATGCTAGACGAACTTGAGTGGCCATCCCTGGAGTCTCGCAGGGAGCGGTCCTCCTTAACCTTCTTCTACAAGATACACTCCGGTACAGTGTCTCTTGATAAAGACAAATACCTGACCCCGGCACCCAATCTAAGGCATACTCGGGCATCACATGAATCACAATACACAAGACCATTTGCCTATAGTGATGCCCTGAAAAATTCCTTTTTCCCCAGAACTATTCCGGTTTGGAATAGTCTCCCTTCTTCAGTGGTCCTATCTAAGACCATTGAGGAATTTAAGGCTTCTATTTAAATCATTAGCCCAGAGGCATGCGTTTTAGTATGCCTCTCATCTATATCTTGTAAATAGTTTTAATGGTCCACCCCAAATGTTTCATTTTCCCTTGACTAAATTCTAAATTTAGCCACCCACCCCACACCTGAGGTGATGATCAGAAATTGATCGACTCAGTATCAGAAGATAGATATAAAAGTCAAGTCTAAATCATCAAAATTAATATATTCAAGTGTAGTAGGACATGTCGAGAAGCTATGTAAAAGTTAATTCCTGTCAATTCCAGTCCCGGATTGGCTTTTATGCATCAGGCTAGCGGACAAACAGTCGAACGCAAGTTTTCGAATCTCTTGATATATTGATACAGATATTAGAATGGAAAGAAAGTTAACAGAAATATTGTTTGCAAATAGAAATTTATTTCCCTAGACACTTATAATGGGCACGGGAAACAGTCGGGCCCAGTTGGGTTGGCGATATTGTAAACGCATACCTTAGAGTTGAACTCTAGACACCATTGTACCCGGTAATAGGATACTAGGATAATTAGCTCACCTGAGCCGAAGGCTCACAAGATGAGCTTATAATACAGTAGTCGAGCCGGCGTCCGTACGTCCGTCCGTGCGTCCACATTTTCTAACTTGAATATCTCGAAGACAACAAGGCCAATCGTGATCAAATTTTATCTTAAGCATCATTGAGGAGGGGGACGGTTGAAGTAGGTTTTGGGCCAGGTCGGATTAGAACTCTGGTTTCCATGGCAACGGATAGCTTCCATACACTTACAATGGGAAAAACATAAAAAAATCTTCTCAGAAACCACAAGGCCCAGAGCTTTCATATTTTGTGTGCAGCAATGTGTGCAGTAATCCTGCCTACCGTGCCCCTGGGGTCCATACGGACCCCGCCCTGGGGTGTCATGGGAAAAACATAAAAAAATCTTCTTCTCCAAAACCACAAGGCCCAAAGCTTTCATATTTTGTATGTAGCAATGTGTTGTGGTCCTCTATACAAATCCTGCCAATCATGCCCCTGGGGTCAAAAATGGCCCCGCCCCAGGGGGTCATCAGCTCCGATAGACTTACAATGGGAACAACATAAAAAATCTTCTTCTCCGAAACCACAAGACCCAGAGCTTTCATATTTTGTGTGTAGCAATGTATAGTGGTCCTCTTTATAAATCCTGCCAACCGTGCCCCTGGGGTCCATATGGGCCCCGCCCCGGGTGTGTCATGGGTAAAACAAAAAAATCTTCGTCTCTGAAACCACAAGGCCCAGAGCTTTCATATTTTGTTTGTAGCAATATATAGTGTTCCTCTTTATAAATCCTGCCAACCGTGCCCATGGGGTCCAAACAGGCCCCGCCCCGGGGGTGTCATGCGAAAAACTTTAAAAAATCTCCGAAACTACAAGGCCCAGAGCTTTCATATTTTGTTTGTAGCAATGTATAATGGTCCTCTTTATAAATTCTGCCTACCGTGCCCCTGGGGTTCATGCGGTCCCCGCTCCAGGGGTGTCATGGGAAAAACATAAAAATCTTCTCTTAAACCACAAGGCCCAAAGCTTTCATATTTTGTATGTAGCAATGCTTAGTGGTCCTCTATATAAATCCTGCCAATCATGCCCCTGGGGTCAAAAATGGCCCCGCCCCGGGGGTCATTAGCTCTCATAGACTTACAATGGGAAAACAAAAAATCTTCTCCGAAACCACAAGGCCCAGAGCTTTCATATTTTGTCAGTAGCAATGTATAGTGGTCCTCATTATAAATCCTGCCAACCGTGCCCCTGGGGTCAAAAAAGGCCCCGCCCCGCAGGCGTCATGGGAAAAACATAAAAAAAATCCTCTTCTCCGAAACCACAAGGCCCAAAGCTTTCATATTTTGTTTGTAGCAATGTATAGTAGTCCTCTTTATAAATCCTGCCAACCGTGCCCCTGGGGTTCATACCGGCCCCGCCCCGGGGGCGTCATGGGAAAAACTTTAAAAAATCTTCTCAGAAACCACAAGGCCCAGAACTTGCATATTTTGTGTGTAGCAATGTATAATAGTCCTCTTGATAACTCCTGCCTACCGTGCCCCTGTGGTCCATACGGGCCCCGCCCCGGGAGTGTCATGGGAAAAATATAAAGCAATCTTCTCTTAAACCACAAGGCCCAAAGCTTTCATATTTTGTATGTAGCAATGTTTAGTGGTCCTCTATATAAATCCTGCCAATCATGCCCCTGGGGTCAAAAATGGCCCCGCCCCGGGGGTCATTAGCTCCGATAGACTTACAATGGGAAAAACTTTTAAAAAATCTTCTATTCCGAAACCACAAGACCCAAAGCTTTCATATTTTGTTTTTAGCAATGTATAGTGGTCCTCTCTTTAAATCCTGCCAACTGTGCCCCTTGGGTCCATACGGGCCCAGTCCCGGGGTCGTCATTGGAAAACATAAAAAAATCTTCTTCTCCGAAACCATATGGCCCAGAGCTTTCATATGTTGTGTGGACCAATGTATAATACTCTCCTTTATAAATTCTTAAGAATATAAATCAATTTTTTTCTTGCAAAAATTATCCTTTTTTATATTCTTAAAATTTTCGTACGAAGAACATCCCTAGGTCGCAGAAGATCTAAAGAGCGTCTGGTAACCCTGTGATTCATTTAGTGGCAGAGGGCTTAAAGGAAAATAACGTTGCTTTGATTTGAAAATGTCAGGAAATCGCTTTCCTGACGAACTATATTAAACATATACAACATGTCACAACATACATGTATCAAGGACAATAACTCAGTGACAATATGACTTGTTAGTAATAGCTCTAGACCTAAGCCACAAAGTTGGCCGCCAAAGCCCGGCACAACCCGGCCAACCACAGGGGAACCAGACGCACATTGGAACTTATGGCTTATAAATGAAAAGTTGATTTAAATGCACAGCCCTAAACAATTATTTTAAATGAACACAACCCAGCATATATACATGTATCATTAATATGATTGACAGAAAAACAGAGAGATGCCCTGAGTGTCCAAGTCAACCGCAACCACACCCCAATGATTCCGCCTGACATAAACACTAAAGGCAATCTGGTGTTTGATAAAGCATGAAACAAAAGCTTCTGGTGATTATGGACATGAACAAAATTATACACCTGCGATTGCTTATATGGTGAATCATTAAAACAGAATCACACACTGTAATTGACAAATACTAATTAGTTATTCTGATAACACATAAACCTTAAGACTAGAACCGGCTGTGTGTACAAGACCAGCCAAGATCACACCCCAATGAACCTAGCCCGTCAAGTACACACAGTTCCTAATCAATATGAGAACAAAAACCACCATACTTGTAACATTGTAAGTTGACACAGTTCAGTACAATTGACACTGTACCACAAGCACTATTCCAGCATAAAGTCTACAGATGAATGGCACTCTATGTCAAAATTTAGTCAATGAAGGGCCCCCAGCGACAAATCATTTGCCTATGATAATTGTCTTACAGAAGAGAAACTCATGATCCTAATCGAATATAACGTCTGAAAGCAACTTTAGAAGACCAGCGGCCCATCATCATTACAGTTTCTTGGGGAACCCCCTCATGATTGCCTCAGTACAAGAACCTATACGAAAAGAATGAGGTTTGTAATACCGGGGAGACAAACCAAGCCAGTTTAGAACCTGTCTAAAATACCTGTTAAACACGCGAGACGTAATTGGTTTACCATCTGCGAGTAAAAAATAAAGGCCCTGAATGCTGCCCCCTTACTCTGAGGTAACGGTTTAAAGCTCTCACTGGACAAAACTTAGAATTTTCCTTGGAAATAGAGACATGGGTTGGTCTGTGAGAGCGTCTGGTTTTATAATAACGTAAAATAATTTTCAGCGTATGATTTTCTTTAAAAACATCACTACATGTATATTGAACTACTTTCTTTGCGAGTTTTCTATTATGACCGATTAATTCACCCATACGAAAAACATCCATGAAAAGCTACAAGAAATATTGCTGCAACCAGATACGACTCGTACTGTGAAAAAAGATGCTTGCAAGCTTTCACCATTTTATGTAAATGACACAACAGAATTGGTCTACGAACATCAACCGTAGAGGCAGTCGATACTTCTGTGGTGCTTCTTTTTCTTTTTGTTTTATGTCTTGGTGTTTAAAAACATTTTTTGTGCTGTTGGCGCCTTATGTATGTTTTCATATTTTTAGTTAAGGTAACTGAGTGGCCACCTATTGGGAAAATAGTTGCTCATTCGGCTTACTATATGTTTCATGGTATAAGTACCTGATTGTTGGTTTGGTTTTTTCCCACCTCGGTTTTTGGAGTGGGAATCTTTTTCTGATTGCGCCTTTTCCTGATCTTTGCCTACTTGTACCTTTTTTTGCATCCTAACAAAACTCTCTGAACTATAAATGTTTGACAAGGGTCAGAAAAACCCTGTAATTTATGAAAAAATGAAACTGCCGACAAATGGCTAGCAATGGTTGAAGGAGAGTACTGTAGCTCATACAGGTATGCAATGAACTGAGACACCATTTCAGCGGATGCGGGTGAACCACTGATATGAAATGTTTCCAAACAGAAACTCGTTAATCTGTCCCAATAAGTTTTGTACGTTTTCCTTGTACTAAATGCTAAAGATGCTCTAAGTAAATTATCACTTATAACAGCATAACGTCCGATGACAGCTCTGGGGGAATGTCTTCTGGACTCTCTCGTAGATACTTTGCTCGTGCCCTTGCCTCTGTGTACTGGAATCGAGAAATATAGTCAGAAACGGTGTTAGATTTACCAGAAATGTGTTTCGCAGCAAAACAAAAATTGTGTTTTAAAGCTTGTAAAACAATGATTCTTAGCATATGCATAATTGTTTTATCCTTGCTTGTCTGTTTGTTAACACAGTGCACAATGCTCAAGTTATCGCACATGAACAATATATTTTTGTTCTGCCAGTGTTTCCCAAAAAGATAAACTGCTAAAGTGATATGATATAATTCTAGGATGTTGATATGAAATTCTTTCACTTGAACGGAAAAAGCACCACAGGCCCAGAATTGCTGGTACATGCAAGCGAAGCCTTTTGATTGAGCAGCATCTGAATAAAGGTGTAAGGTATTAGACGAAATGAACCTATCATCTGTGACAATTGTACACCCATTATACTGATGGATAAATGAAGCCCACACTTGCAGGTCAGCACGAGCTGCCTTGTTTAGTTTGATGAAATGATCCGGTTTATGACAACCGCAAGTCAGATCGTATAACCTACGCAGGAAACAGCGCCCAGGCTTAATTACTTTACAGGCAAAATTCAAATGACCTAGTAAAGATTGTAAATCTCTGAACTTTTATTTTCTTCCTATGCATGTTTAATTGAAGTAAGGAGTCTAATTCAGCCAACTTGTCAGACGGAAGACGTGCCTCCATCTTGACCGTATCCAAGTCAATACCATGTATTGCAGCACAAGTAGTTGGAAAAACGGTTTTCTTGTGTTTGATCGGAACCCCAATGTGATCTGCTAATTTGAAAAAAACACTGTAGGTTATCAAAACATTCTGACGAATCAGCCTTGCCGGTGAAAATGAAATCATCAATTATGTGGGACACAAACTTGATGCCGAATTTCGACTTCAAAATCCACTGTAAAGATTTAGAAAAATCCTCGAAAATCTTGACAGAGCTAGAATCACCCATGACCAATACACGGTCAAAATAATATTGATTTTTCCACTGAAAACCTAATTTTGGGTAATCCACGGGACTTAAATGAACAATTCTGTAACTTTCTTCAATATCTGCTTTAGCGAGTAGACAGCCTGTACCACATGACACTACCAATTTTGCAACATCGTCAAAAGACTCTAGAGAAACCGTATAGTTATCAAATGGAATAAAATGATTAACAGCGGAGTTCGGAGCCCCAAAGGATAGGTCCTGTATTAACCTAAAGCTGTTTGGTTCCTTTTTGGGAACTACTCCTAACGGACTGACCTTGAAATTCGCAAAAGGAGGGGAACTGTATGGACCCTTAATCCTATAAAGACTTATTTCCTTCTTCAGCTTTTCATCAATAAATTGAGAATGCTTTAGAGCTGAAGCATGATTTGGAGAAACCCCCGGCGGCACATTACCCACCACACCTAAGGAGAAACCAGAAATAAACCCGTTCACTAAATATAATTTTTGTTCCTCATCATAGCCTTGCAAATAGTGACTTAAAACATTAGGCCTTATTGGAGTTGGAAGGGTCAGTGGTGTTATCCCTTTGTTTCTATCAGCATGACCGGGATAATTAGGTTTTATTGGAGTTGGAAGGGTCGGTGGTGTTACCCCCTTGTTTCCCTGTGTTGGGCTGGTAGTTGTTTTGACGGCTGAAACCTTGTTGGGACGTGCAACTGGACCCTGCGTGTTGACCTCTGCACAAGGAGCATTTGTGCAGTCTTGTACAGCCTGCGCGGACACAGTAGCCATGACGCTGGAAACTCCAGCAGAAGCCTTGGCGAAAAATATCTCTTTGTGATGAACTAGAAGGACCTTGATTTTGACTTGAATTAACACCCAAAGTTTGACCTGAAGTGGATTGTTGGGATTTGGGAGTTTGGGTTTTACCTAATGATTGATACAAATGGATCTGAACATGCAGTTTGGACCAAGGAACCCTACGTTTGGATCGTAATTGCCTGAACTTCTGATCATATAACAACCAATTTTGACCTTTTTGAGCCAATGTTTGTACAATCGTCATGTACTGAGACATGCTGGACCCCTCTTTGGGATATTTGGAAGTATAAATACAAGCAAATAACTGAAAAGCTCTGCACCAACTTAAGATGTTATTAATTTGTCGCTGGGGGCCCTCTTTAATGATGTTACAGTATTGGCCTTCGATTTCTTAACCATCATGCTGACATTATCAGACTCCTTGCCATAATATAGTTTCGACAGATTGATGTATTCCCTATTCCAGATCTTTTTCTTCCACTGTTTAGATATGTGGGTAGTACTGGGATTTGAAAATATTCCTAACTGATCATCTGACTCGCTATCAGAAGAGTCATCAGATGAACCCTGTAATAAATCCATCATTTTTGAGGAGTGTTCCCTTTTCCGACGTTTGTGTGACTTACTAGGGGCTGACTTTGATGTGTCCGAAGAAGAGTCCCCCTCGGTGCTCGAAACAGATGATTCACTTGACTCCGAAGTGGATGAAGGAGATTGAATTTTCCTGCGTTTAACCTTGGCTGTTTTAGACTTTGAGGACACAGGGCGTTTATTTGATTTATTTTGATTGACCCTGATGGGAACCTTTGAGTTTTTTTAACTTTTTCACCATATTGCGTGACACAGCTAGTTGGCGAGTAACTGAACGATTATCTAGAAGACGGTGATTGTGGTCCAACTGCATCGGATTCCGTTGGCGACTAATAGATCGAAGCCTTCTTCGTCGTAGCCGGTCACGTTTCCTCAGTTGTGTAGATCTTTGTGTAGCTCTGGATTGCCTTACCGATGGACTTGGCCGCTAAGACCTGAGGTAGAAGCAGTCACTGCTTTGGTCCTGAGGTAGAAGCAGTCACTGCTTTGGTGCTCGGCATCCTGAAAGAAATGTAAATACAACAGAATCCAAACCACAAGAGCTCTCAGCCCAAATTGAAACAAAACCAAAGACTCAGCCCCAGATGCCAAATATAATTATTATCATTATTATACACCAGTGTCCTCATGCCCACAAGCTGAACTGGTAAGATGACTAATGAACTGAGCAACGAAACTAATGTGGAAGGAAATCCTACAGATTAACCCCATAATAATGACTGAAATTAGCAAGACACTGACGCAGTACTGCCGTATAATGTATAAATATAATATATAGCGTGATATATCACACACAGACAAAAAGAAATAGTGTGTAACTTCACAACTTCACATACACACACAACAATATTGTGGTAATTCCCCGCACACACGACAAAAAGAAATAGTGTGTAACTTCACATACACACACAACAATATTGTGGTAATTCCCCCCCCCCCCACACACACACAAAAAAAAAAAAATGTGGCAATTCACAGTCATATGTAACACGATAAAAATGTACAACACAGCTAGGCGTTAGCAATAGACGTTATCTTGTGAGGTAAACTTGGTATAATCCACAAACCACCAGATTGAAATCTCATAGACATAGATACCTACCTACAAATATACGTTAAAATCAATTTTCTGGGTCTGAATTGGACTGTTCGCCCGAAACTGTCTTTTCCGCCACCAGAACTGCGCCCCTGACGGATACATAAAACTTTATTAAACCCTGAGGATTCATATGAGTGCCATCGTCTGACACAAAGGTGTCTAAAAACCTGCCACTGAAATTTTGACGAGTATGCTCCCAGAAATGTACATCATTTCTGCTTGTGATTGCCTCCTTTAATGCTTGATTTGTGTCCAACACGTTCTGATTGAATAAAGCACCATCATATAAACGGGGCAATAATTCGAGTAATACAATATGTTCCACGTTTATTTCATTCACACAGTAATCAATAAATTTCATTATTCGATTGCAGGCTAGGTCGGGACATGCCCGACTCAAATCATTGCTTCCAATTGAAAGAACCAATACCACTGGACATACTGATGCAATAAAATCTTTGAATTGCCACAAGGTGTTCTTGGCATTTTTGCGTACCACAGCACCCCCGAGCCCTTTCCAGTATATAGCCACACGGGCAGGGTTAAGATTTAAATTTAACTTTCCATTTTCACCAGCCCAGCCGTGCAACCTCGCAATAAACGAATCTCCTAAAATCAACACCTTTTTCACTGCTGCGGCCTCGGCCATACTGTGTAACCTGAATGACAACAACAGCTGATCAAACGTGTAATCAATAACATGAATTCTTATCGGCGAATCTAAACTTTACACGATTTTAAAAACCAATAAGACAAACATAATAAAACGCGTGAAATTGCCCCACTTTATGACAAAAGAGAAGAATATCAGAATATTGAGTACCTGTGGAGAATTAAATAACAAATTATCCAGTAGAAACGCGAATAATTTGCATAATTTTAGACAAATTGATCACGCTTTTATCTTCTCCAAAACGACAAGGTGGAAAGAAAGCTGCTCAATTCTGATTGGTCAATAAAAAATAAGCTCTCAATACCGTATTAATGCTAGTGAACGCACACAGTACATACAGGTTTAACAAATTCTTAAATATAAATCAATTTTTTTTCTTGCAAAAATTATCCTTTTATATGTCTGAGGAAAGCTGAACACGAACATGGGAATTAAATAGGATGACAATCCAGTATACTATTACACTATTTCTCTCTTCATTTCCCTGACAGAACACATGACTAAATTCATTTGCCTCTAACTGATCTTTCAGTGGTCTGTTATCAACGGTACGTCTCTTCAATTCTTCCATAGTCAGCTGACTGCTGTTATTTGAGGCCGATTGTCAATCACGAAAAAAAGTACAAGTAGGCAAATATCAGGAAAAGGCGCAATCAGAAAAAGACTCCCACTCCAAAAACCAAGGTGGGAAAAAACCAAACTAACAATCAGGTACTTATACCATGAAAACATTTCGTAAGCCGAATGAGCAGCTATTTTCCCAATAGGGGGCCACTCAGTTACCTTAACTTAACTAAAAATATGCAAACATACATAAGGCGCCAACAGCACAAAAATATTTTAAACACCAAGACATAAAACAAAAAGCCCATGCAATATACAGAGATTTGTAAAGTTGTAAAAAAAATAAAATTTTCAGCATATTTTTTTGGATATTTTTCTTATTTTTGCTCAAAACATGGATGGTGAGGCGGTTCTAACGAGTACCCACAATCTATGTTTTGGAGCAAAAAGAAGAAAAATAGGTATACCCCTGCAAACCCCATTTTTCAATATAAATGTTGGGTTCAAGGGGGTATACTTTTTATGGACATGTTTTCCTGATGACTGGCCTTAGAAGCAGGAGTCTTTATTGATCACTTCCATTTGTTTCCGAGAAAACCAGTTCATTATTCAGTGCGATTTCTATGAGGACAATGGGAAGTGTGGATGTTACCCCGCAGAGGCACTCCATATTGACATAGCGTGTCAGTCATAGAATAGTTATAAATGTCTGTTTTCTGTCTTTTGATTCTCCTTCATTTTCAGTGAAGAAAATAGGTCCAGCTTGCGCCCACAAATCCTCAACAAAGCCTGCTGAGCACTACTGGTCTGATTCGAAGTGCGTTTTCCGAAGTTTGTGTCAGAACATCTTTGTACTCCTCGCCCTCTGCTGTTTTACCGAGAAGGCATGAAGTGTTAACAAAGAAACCTTTGTTTGGACGGAAATATGAAGTGTCCGTCTCATCCTTTGGAAAAAAAGTACAAGTAGGCAATGATCAGGAAATGGCGCAATCAAAAAAAGAAAATCCCACTCCAAAAACCGAGGGGTGGGAAAAACTGAAATGACACCTAGGTGTTAATACCAAGAAAACATATCCTAAGCCGAGTGATTGATTGATTGATTGATTGATGTTTAACGACGCGTCAACCCTAATGGGTCATTAGCGTCTAACAATTGTAAAATGCATAATTTAGTTCAGAGAAAAAGTAAAAAATATGGTAAGAATTATCAAAGTTATAAATAATTATTCCGCTAGATGAAAGATTCAGTGATTGAAATGAAATGATAGAAATGGAGAAAGGTATAAATATGATTTAAATTAAAAACTTATATTTTGTTTAAAAGGTTAGTTCGTTTTAAAAATGACAAAATGCGTTCAACAGATACATTTTTGAACAAATCTTTCAAACTGTTACTTTGAAAGCAGGAACGACGTACATCTATAAAATCAATGCATTCAAGCAGAAAGTGCTTGACAGTTAATTGTGTGTCACATCCAATACATTGAGGTTTATCTTCTCGTTTAAGTAAATATGAATGTGTCAATCGTGTATGTCCAATTCGAAGACGAGAAAGAACAATCTCTTCCCGTCTCGAAAGTTTATGAATTAATCTTGGTCGTTTTACATGAGGTTCAATTTCTTTCAATTTATTGTCATCTGCTCTGTTCCAAATTGATTGCCATTCATTTAAGACATACTCGTTGATAAAAGGTTTAAAATTGATAAAAGGAATTTTAAAATCTGTTTGTTCTAGGCTCAGTGATTCTTTTGCTTTCTTGTCGACTTGCTCGTTACCATATATTCCTACATGACTGGGAACCCAGCAATACACAATAGTTTTAAATTCAGAAATGCTATGATGTTTCAGCAATATATTTTGTATTTGTTGGTTTTTGGACATTGTATGGTTTAGGGCCTGAAGGACTGATAGAGAATCAGAGAAAATAACGAATTTGTTGTACGAGTTACAGTCATTAATGAAGTCTAAAGCTAAGTCAATAGCCTTAGCTTCTGCTGTGAAAATTGAAGAACCATCAGGTAGACGTAAAGTTTTGCAAGCGTCTTTGGAATGAGTAGCACAGCCTACTTTGTTATCTTCCTTTGAACCATCAGTATAAATAAAATGATAATCAGAAAATTGTGACTGTAGTTGGTGGAAATTTTCTTTGAGAAAGTGTGGATTTGATTCTGATTTTTTCTCTGTATGAAGTGTCAAATTTACTGTTGGCTTTCTAATGCACCATGGTGGAATTTCAGAAACCGAATGTTTTTCTATTTTATCTTGTTTGATTTTTGCTGATGATAGAAGTGGTGCTACTCGTAAACCAAAAGACCTGATAGCATTTGGTTTACTTTCATAAAGCTGTAAGAGCTCGTCAGAAATATATGGTGGGAAAGTTACCTTATGTGCAGGATTAGAGGGGTTTGCTGCAAGTCTGATGGCATACTGAAGAGTAAGTTTTTCTCGACGCAAATATAGTGATGGTTCTTCTGCCTCAACATAGAGGCTCTCAACAGGTGACGTTCGAAAAGCCCCAAGAGCTAGTCTTAGTCCTTGGTGGTGAACTGTATCAAGCATACTCAGGTATGTTTTTCTAGCTGATCCATACACAATGGATCCGTAATCCAACTTCGACCGAATAATTGACCGATATAGCTGCAGAAGGACAGTGCGGTCAGCACCCCAGTCGGTATGCGATAAAACCTTTAGTAAGTTTAATGCTTTTAGACATTTTGCCTTTAAATACTTGATATGCGGTATGAAGGAAAGCTTTCGATCAAATAGAACTCCTAGAAATTTAAAATCTTCAACCACTGGAATAAGAGATCCATATAAGTAAAGTTCAGGATCATCATGTACTTTCCGTAGCTGACAGAAATGTACACATTGTGTTTTCGACTTGGAAAATTTAAAACCATTATGCGAAGCCAACTTTTCTATTCTATTTATACACTGCTGTAAGTGTCTTTCAATAGTTCTCATACTTTTCGATCTATAGCACATGCAAAAGTCATCTACATACAATGATCCATCTGTTTTAGGATCCAAACAGTCCATTATGCTGTTGATCTTGATATTGAATAATGTTGTAGACAGAATGCTCCCTTGTGGGACACCCTGTGCCTGATCAAATTGTTCGGATAAAGTCGATCCAACTCGAACCTGGATCCATCGATCCGCAAGGAAACTTTCTATAAATGTAGCTAATCTGCCTCTAATTCCGAGGTCATGGAGATCTCGTTGAATGCCATACCTCCAAGTGGTATCATAAGCTTTTTCCAAGTCGAAAAACACGGCCACCACATGCTCTTTAGCAACAAATGCATCTCGTATGAATGTTTCCAGTCTTACCAAATTGTCATTGGTACATCGTTCAGATCGGAAGCCCGACTGAACAGGTGAAATAAGATTGTTACTTTCTAAGTACCAGACAAGTCTAACATTAATCATTCTCTCTAAGGTTTTACAAAGACAACTTGTAAGTGCTATTGGTCTGTAATTGTTAGGTTCAGTGTGGTCTTTTCCTGGATTAGGAACTGGTATAACTGTGGCTAGTTCCCAACTTTCGGGAAACTTCCCAGTTTCCCACATATCATTGAATATTTCTAATAGAGCTTGAAGTGAGCTAGGAGGAAGATGTTTAAGCATTTGATAGTGAACTTCGTCGGGACCTGTTGCTGTATCATGGGCTTTACTGATAGCATCCTTCAGTTCATCTAAATTAAATGGTGTATTATATTCTTCATTATTAGATGACTTGAAATTTACTTTAACTTTTTCCTGTTCTTTCTTGTATTTTTGAAACTCCTTTAAGTAATGGCTTGTTGATGAATTTGAACAAAATTGTGATGCTAAAGTGTCTGCTATATCTTGCTTTGTTGATGCCAATTCAGATCCGTTGTTAAAATTTGTATTAAGATGTTGATAAGTAGCAGTTTTTGTTTTACCTGATATTTTCCTTACCATATCCCAGACCTTTTTGGTTGGCGTTTTGTAATTTAATTTTGAAACATATGTTCGCCATGATTTACGTTTTGCTGATTTAATTGTCCGACGGGCTTTTGCTCTAGAATTCCTATAAGTATTTAAATTTTCATTAGTTGGAAACTTGCAGAACCTAGATAGTGTTTGTTTTCGTTGTTTGATAGCTTCTTTACAATCGTCATTGTACCATGGGTTACTTTTCTTTGGGTTCGTCGAGGTTTTTGGAATGCATTTTTCAGATATACTTATTAAAGAAGAAGTAAAAGTTGCTATAGGATCAGAAGATTCTGAGAGAGAAGTGTTAGTAAGGGATTCATCACATAAAGTATGAAATAAATCCCAATCAGCTTTATTTAGTTTCCATTTAGGATTATGATCTTCAACGTGATGCTGAATGCTTTCAATTATTATCGGAAAGTGATCAGACCCGTGTTGGTCTTCACATACAGACCAATTATAGTCAAGATAGAGAGAGGGATGAAAGAGTGAGAGATCAATAGACGAAAAAGTACCTTTTCCAGAATCAAGATAAGTTTTTTTAAATTTATCATTCATTAAGCAGATGTCATTCTGTGTGATAAATTCCTCGATTAACTCTCCTCTGGGGTCATTATCGTTATTACCCCAAAGTAAATTGTGACCATTGAAGTCACCTAATATCATCAAGGGAGAAGGGAGTTGCTTAAGTAAAGAGTTAAGATGTTCAGATCTTAGTTCGAAGGAAGGCGGGATATAGACAGAACAGAAAGTAATCTCCTTGTCAAGAGTAACAGAAACAGCTTTAGCTTGTAAATTTGTTTTCAACTTAATTTCACGTTGAGGTAAGGAAGACTTAACTAGAATAGAGCTTCCACCAGAAGCTCTTGCACAATCACAGTGGATGTGATTGTAAACATTAAAGCCTTTGAAAGTAAAGTTGTCGTCAGTTTTCAGAAAAGTGTCTTGTAGACAGAAAACAGAAGGTCCTAGTAGACTTAATAGTAATAGTAATTCTTCATAACGTGGTTTTATGCCTCGACAATTCCATTGTATAATTCTTTGTTTACTTTTGTCCATTAAATAATTTACAGAGAATTAAGAATTTGGTGAGAGAGGCTTTGGTGGTGCAGGAGGCTTTCCTCCTGCCGTTGGAGGTTTACCTCCAGTTGGAGGTTTACCTCCTGCAGTTTTGTTGGACGGAGGGTTTTGAGCAGGAGGAGGTTTGCCTCCTGCTTGTGCAGGGGATGCTTTACCTCCTGCAGTCTGGTTGGTACCAGAAGGGGCATCGCCTCCTGGATTTTGATGTGTTTTAATTTGAACGTCGTATGTTTCGTCAGTCTGTGTCATGGCATCTACAAGTTTGACTTGTGTGCCAGCACTTCTTATGATGCTGGCATAGTTTCTGCTTGCAGTCGACGATTGCTGCTCAACGATTTTGCGCGCTTCGAAGAATGAAAGATTTCTGGTATATTTGATTTTAAGGATCTCCTTTTCTTTGTGCCAAGTCGGACAGTCGCGTGAAAAAGTGGGGTGTGGGCCACTGCAGTTGACGCACTTTGCTGTTTTATCACAGTTGCGATCATCACTGCACATACTTTTTGCCTGTTACATCTGCTTTCGTGATGGCCGAAAACCTGACAATGGTAACATCGTAGAGGATTTGGTACGTATACCTCCACATTCACAGATATGTATGCTGCTTTTATTTTCTTTGGCATAATTGGTGTATTGAATGTTAAAACGTAAGTGCTTGTACGTTTAAGGACACCGTTTCTGCGAACTTGAATGTTACGAATGTCTTGAACTCCTTGACTTCTCAAATGATCTAGGATTTCAACGTCAGTGCAAGGACCTAAGTCCTCACAACGAATGACACCCTTTGAACAATTGAGAGTTTTGTGCAGAGAAATGTTGACGTCAAGGTCAAATAATTTCTTGGTCCGTAGCAGGTTTTCGATATGTTTCTTCTTTTCGACTTCAAGTAGCAGATCGCCCGATTTAAGCTTTTTGATACTCTTCGGTTGACCTGCTAATGATACGATGCATTTCTCAATCACGAAAGGGGATAGATCTGAAACTTTTCTCGATGAGTCTGCCGACTGAACAACTAAGAAGCGCGGTACGTTTAAAGCTGATTGTGACGTTACTTGTGCAGTAGGCTGTCGAGTATCAGAATCCGAAGATCCATCTGACTCTTCAGACCTTTGGCGTTTGTTTGAGTTCTGTGACGATTGATTTTCTGGAACACCCATAATTAAATGGATTAATGATTCATCTCGAATGCTCTCCGCCCTCCTTGGAGCCCTACAAGGGAACACTTAAAATGAGTGGCTTTCCTACTCAAAAGTGTTAGAGATACACAGAGATATACTCGCACAAGCTTGATGCCTACACGATTGACCCGTTGAGCCGCCGCCTTCTAGGAATGATAAAGACAGAAAAAAAGACGTTGATGGGCATATGGTAGGTATCAGGGACGATACTAAAAAGACTAGAAGAGAAAGAAAAAGGTATTCCTAGGGCTTGGCGCGACAAAGCCGATTGACCATACCCGAGCCCGCATGGCCTCCCGTCTAGTCGAAATCAGGGCCAAAGTGATGTGTTGCATGCCGACCATGTCCGTCAGCACAGCCGACACACTCAATCACCAGGATCCCTTCATCCAAACGACACGGGTCGCAGCTCACGGCAAACGAGCCGCTCCTCTATTCGACCGGGTCTTACGGTTCCGCAAGAGGGGGGCGACCGGCCAATTCTAACCCGGGTCCGGCACGGGACTAAGCCGAGTGAGCAGCTATTTTAACACAAAGACATAAAACAATCGGAACCACAACACACGTTTCGCCTTAAAACGACCAGTATTATAAAATGCTCTTCGCCATATTTGTATATCCAAAGTAGGTGCTTGGAAACAGCCATGCATTGCCAATGTCGTCTCGGGGTTCCGAGAAGCAGTGTAGATGTATGCCCTGAACTTATTTTTTCAAAATCAATGCCGTTCTATAAAGTTAAAGTTTTCTACAATAGTGGTATATACAGACTATATATTTGGAAACTCCCGCAGCCATGCATTGACAACGTCGCCTTGATATCCAGAGAAGCAGTTTAGATGGTGACCTCTTTGTTTTTTTTTTTTTTTTTTTGTTTTTTTTTTAAACTTCAAGGCCGTTGGAAAAATTTAAAGTTCATCGCCATATTTGTATTTCGAAAGTACGTATTTGGAAACTCCCGCAGCCATGTATTGACAACGTCGTCTTGGGGCCCTGAGAAGCAGTGTAGACGAATGACCTGAATTTGTTCTGAAAGATCCGAGGCAATACCATGGTGCTGGAGACTCACTTCCCGTGCCAACGGATTGGAGATTTATTAACGTTTTTGATATTGGCGAAATGGAGAAGCTTGCTGAACTGACGCTCTTGACGTGGCCAATGCAAATAATGCAGATGGTCTAAGACATGATGAAAGGCGACCGACCCCTTCTTGTTCTTGATGAAACCAAAGTACTTCCACACCTAGGATCGGGGATTTCCTGGGTAGCTCTAAATATCATGATTTTCTGTGTCTTCCATTTCTCTGAACGTTTGGCAAAATCTCCCGATTTTTAGCTCACCTGTCGTCCGTCGCCCGCAATTGCAAAGATCTTCTATGAAACCGTTTGGCCTATCAAGTTGAAATTTTACTGTGGAGCCTCTGTGGGTGGGTGGAATGAAAGTTTGTTCACGGGATCTTGGTCACATATATGGTAAAACACTTCAAAAATCTTCTCCAGAACCAGTGGGCCTATTTCCACGAAACTTGGTATGTAGCACCAGAGCTCCAGCCCATCATAGTTTGTTCAAATTATGACTCTAGGATGACATTGATCTATTTAATGGCAAAGTCAATTTTGGAAAAAGGCTTTTACATGGCAAAGTGTGAAACAATGGTTATTTTGTAAACTACTGCAGCCTGAGACTTGAAAGTTGCTAGACATAGACAACTAATGGAGTCAATGAAGGTATGTAATTAATTAAGGTCAAAATCATTTCTTGACCTAAACTAAAGGTCATTGAAACATCAAACTTGAGTCACAATTTCAAAGACCTTCTCAGAAACCGCTTTGCCGATAAAGTTTTCTCTGGAACCGCTTTGCCGATCAAGTTGAAATGTTATGTGGAGCCTCCATGGGTAGGTGGAATAAAAGTTTGTTCACAGGATCTTGATCGCATGACCAAGATGGCCGTCACGTACATACCTGGTAAAAGAAAGAAAAAAAAACACAAAAATAAAACACTTCAAAAATTTTCTTCTCCGAAACCTTTCGGCTAATTTCCAAGAAAATTTGTATGTTGCATCGTGGACTCCAGCCCATCATGGTTTGATCAAATGATGACCCTGGGATGACCTTGACCTATTTTACATCAAGGCGAATTTTGGAAACATAGGCTTTTACATGGGAAAAAGTGAAAACAATGGATAATATCAAGGAGGAAACTATTGCAGACTGAGACCTGAAAGTTGCTAGATGCAGAGAATGGAGTCAATGAAGGTAGGTAATTAATTAAGGTCACGGTAATTTATTGACCTTGAGGTAAAGTCATTGTTTCAACAATGTAACCATCTCTTTCCTCTTCCAGTCTGTTACAGTCTGATGACTGTTTATTATCTGATCACAGGGAGTAAAATGATCAAATGGTGAGTTGCCATATTTCAGTCCAATTAGTTCCGGGAATTTCTTAAGGTCTATGGCCGAATTTTGAAGTCTGTCCCAATCCATCTTGCATCGCTGTTTTACATTTTCGTTTTCGGCTGTATAAATCCCTTCTTTCAGAAAAGAACATCTCCAAACGAAAGGTTCCTTCTCACATGCAGACAAAGTGTCAAGAAATTCTCCATTTACAACTACAAAACTTAAAAAAAACACCGAGCGATATGGCGAGATCCATTTTTATTGCGCACTTCATGACATGCTTCGTTTGCAGCGTTTATAAGATCGGTTTGACCTGTAATAAATGTCGGTATCTATATGCGGTAACTGGACAACTCGGCCAATAACAAGCTGCTCGGCCTATAACAAACTCGGCCCATGAATTAATATATGGCGTTCATTGTTGTTGTATAATATTACACTAACTGTTTCTGTTGAAATCATTGATGAACTTATATCAGACCTCTTGTCGAATTGTCAAGATCCGCAAATAATTTAGGACTATGCCATTGGTGCTAACTGTTTTAATGATCCACAAGTACAAAGAAGTCTTCGGGAGTTGAGAGATACACAAGCAACACCACGCGGTCCTAGGTAAGGAATATTTAAGACTTAGTGAAAATCACGTCTTAAATTAAATGGAAAGCGTTTATGTTTCACACTTTTGTCGTTGAAAACAGAGAAAATATTATTTTAATGACATACCTATTAAGTCTTTGACAATGATTTTAGGTCACTTTTTGGGTGGCTGCAAAACCAAAACCCACAAGAGCCTCCGTCCACATCTGGGCAGGAACCACTACCGTCAACTTCATTTCAAGAGCCCATACCAACCACGTCTGTACAACATTATCAACCATGCTCATCATCGCCAATTTTATCCACCAAGTAAGTATAGATATGTTTCAGTACTAAAAAGTAATCGATCGATTTTTAAAATGAACTAAAGTTATGCAGCACTGAAAAGAATGCTTTGTATCTCTGGGCGAAAACTTCACAGTTTAACCCAAAAGTCTAATACATCTCATTTTACCTTAATCAGAGAGTGTCAAATTGGCGGTGCAAAGCTAGCATATTTGATTGGTAAAACTGGGGAAAGAAGATTTGCTAAGGCCAAAGCAATCGAAAAAAAAACCTATCGAGTGCGCTTTAATGATCAGTAGCGAGAGGAGAGATAAAGAGAGCTCAGACGCCAAGTTATAAGATATGTTTGACGAGGTTGTCAGTCAGGGGCGACAGGATTTCAATGGTAATGATTAAATCATAAGACAAGCGATCTGCACCATCCAATCGTCATTGCACTGCAGGCTGCCCAATTAATTAATGCGGAAATGATTATGCAGAAAGTGGAGAATGTTTTGCTGTCTGAGGAAAACCTAACACTGGATGATTCACTCGAAGGTATTTTTCTTTTAAACTTACGCATATTTTCCTGAATTCAGATATTTTAATTCGCTTTAAAACGCAGTTCAGCTGGATGAAAGAAACTGCATTAAGGTATAAAATATGACCTTTTAAAAATAAAATATAAAAAAGTTAGATCCATCGAAAGCAGTGAAAAAGTTCAAATGGAGATAGCAATTTCGGGTAATGAACCCTCATCAGTGACCCTTTGGAAACCGGCAACGAAAACCAGATAAATATAAAAGTTTCTCTCTTACTTTTTTCAGTTATCATGGGGCTCTGCACATACCACAAGCATCTGGCAGATAACTTACTATACAAGAAACACTCTGTCGTCACTATTACAAATGAAGACAAACTGGGCAAGGGCTATAGGCGTGTGCTTTGCTAATAACTGTATTGTTCCCGATGACGAACGGCAAGCTCAGAAAGACTTCCCGGTTCATAAACACATTTAAAAAAAACGATTTGAGCATCTTACTTGATGAAAAGAAAACATCAAGAAGATCATACAAAAACATTTCTTGCCACGGAGATACGTCTAATCAAACAAAAACAAAAATGCTAGAAATGATAGAAAAAAAAAACAACTTGTACTGGCTTTGTGCAAGCTGGCAGGGATTTCGGAAGCAACTCCTGCTTCTTTGACTGATATCAGTAGATTTGAAGAGGCATTAGGTGTTGTCAACATTGCCGTAGTTGCCTCAGCTACTGGAAATAAATTCATCAGAGTTCCAAGCTTTGGAGTAGAACAAAACCCATACTTTATCTGTACATGGCTGGAGAAGGTAACACATTTTCACAGTTTGATAAATTCTAAAGTTTTTTTGGGGAAACAGTTCTGCGAAAGGTCTTTACAACCCTACAAAAGTTCTACTGGTCATCGCTGTGAGAAACTCTGCATAGTGCGTCACTCTGTAACATGTCGCAGCACAGAAGAGATCGTCAATTGTTCATCGTGCAATCTGAATTGCAGGTTTATGGAGTGTTATTTGAGGCACATTAAGAAACCGAATTATACCAAGAGCAACAAGGCGGAAGGAGAAGACCAACACACATCACTCACCTTGTGAAAGGTATTGGTGCTGCCCAACTTGCAAAAAGATTATTGACAAAACGAAACGAAGATAGCCTGAAAGACCTCCCGCGTGTGGAGAATGGCTATGCGGATCTTGCAAAGAATGGGTTACGCATGAGCACTTATGTAATTTGTATGCATCAGAGCCTCCTAGCACAGAATCGTTCTATATCTTTTTAGACTTTGAAGCCACTCAAGATACTATAGCTCGATGTGAAAAGGGATATTGCCCCAGCAGTAATCCGTCTAATGACAAACAGGATCAATGATATGTACATTGTAAAAAGGCTTGGAGTGGACGGCAAAGGCATGTACCAAATTTTGTTATTGCACAGACCGCCTGCCAGGTTTGCTTAGATGCACTAAGTACCAGATTGTCGACATGCACTGTTTGTGGCAGTCGCTGTCAGAAATGTTCACCATACGACGAAAAGAGCAAAACGCATCTCCAGGAACCTTGTCCAGCAACATGCGGATTCCGAGAAATTCTGTTTAAAGGTGACAATACTATGGATGATTTTGGGAAGTGGCTTTTTCAAGATAATCATCGTAATGCCATTGTGTTGGCTCATAACCTCAGAAGTTATGATGGCTATTTCCTGCTAGATTATTTGCTCAGAAACAGCATTGGGCCTTCTTTACGATGGTACAAAAATAATGTACATGCAGATAGAAAGAGGGCTCCACATGAAAAATTTGGATTCGATTAACTTTCCACCAATGAAATTCGGCCCGTACCGGACCCGGGTCGCTCCCTCATGCGGAACCGTAAAACCCGGTCAAAAGAGGTGCCACCTGTTTGCCGTGGGTGGATACCCGTAAGCCGGAGAAGAGGATCCTGGAGGTTGAGGGACAGGCCAGAGATCTTCACCTGTCTCAACACGCCTCTTTGGCCTCGGATTCGGTGTAAACGGGAGGCCGTGGAGGCTCGACACGGTCAATCGGCTGCCATGCCTTGCCCTGAGATCTCTTCTTCCTTTTATCTTTTTCAGTATCGAATGATACGCAACCGTGTTCCAAATTTCCTCATTTAATCATCCTTTTCCCTACATCTCAGAAGGCGGTGGTTTAAGGGTCAATCAACGGGCTTGTTTTTCGGTATTTCTGGGTTACTTGGGTCTAGGTTGAGAGGCAGGGTGGGTTCAACGTCTGAATGTTATTTCAATTTTCTTTATTAGACATCTGACTTAATATTCATTTGTTGTTAAAGCTTGGGTAGTCTGAAGTACTTTGGAATCTTGCACGGCGAGTATGACGGGTATGTAGCTTTGGCGCTGGAAACTGGAGAGCCGTTTCCGTATAGCGTCCCCTTGTAGGGCTCCAAGGAGGGTGAAGCGCATAGCCGTCGAGACTTAAAACTAAAAAAAAATGGATTCAATGGCACACAAACGACAACGACCGGACTCCGACGACGATATAGACGCGTCGACACTGTTTAGAGCACAAGAAAATTTTCCAAAGTTTATTATTATTGAGTCAACAAACAAAGAAACACAAGTTACATCACTGTCACCTTTCGTTATTGAGAAACAAATTGAATCTATGATAGGCACACCAAAATCTGTGAAGAAATTAAAAAACGGAACATTGTTAGTAGAAACAACAAGGAAAATGCAAACAGATATTCTTTTAAAATCAAAAAAGTTCTTCAATCTACCAGTAGAGGTTAAACCACACAAAACTCTAAACTCTTCCAAAGGCATAATCAGAGACACAAATCTCAAAGGAGAATCGGAAAAGAACATACTCGAATACTTGGAAAATCAAGGTGTTACAGCAGTAAAACGCTTCACAGTTAAAAAAGGACAAGACACAATCAACACGAATACACTTCTTTTAACATTTGACTCATTTGTTCCACCTAAATCTCTGAAAATCTTTTATCAAATTATTCCTGTCGATCTGTACATACCAAATCCTTTGAGATGCTTTAACTGTCAGAAATTTGGACACCATGAGGACAAATGCCCAGTTGACCCCGGGTCAGTCTGTGAAAGATGTGGTATGGGAAACCATGACCATCATACAAATCACTGCAAAAACCCCACAAAATGTGTCAACTGTGGCGGAGAGCATCTATCACGGTCAAATGAATGCGAAACATGGCAGAAGGAAAAAGAAATCATGCGATTGAAGATAACAAAGAACTTGACATATCTTGAAGCTCGAAAACAACTTGAACAGAAGCCTGAATTTAGTTTCTCACATATAGTCAAATCACTTGCTGCCAAACCAGAAACCAAAACACAATACAGTGTCGAAGACTGTAAGATTACAGAGAGTTCAAAAGTTCTCATTGCGAGGAAACCAAACAGAAACAATAATTCTCAAAATCAGAACGTAACATCAAGCAAATCTCTGTCAGAACAAGCCAAAGTTAGTTCAAAACATAAACCAACCGAGTACAAACGCAAAACCACATTCTGCATCCAGTAGGGTGCAGAAGGGATCAGATGATCCCGTCCAACAGTATAACAAATTTGGAGCTCTGGCTAATGACGATGCCATGGAGATGGACGAGGTTGCCTCGCGCCCTGGTTCCCGTGGCCATCGTCCTCGGTCACCAATCACAGCTCCAAAGTAAAAGTTTCCAGTCTACATTTAAACAAAAGGTCACGCATTTAAATCTCCTCTCTAAATTATTTAATGGGTAGCAAATATAAAGTAATACAATGGAACTGTCGAGGTGTAAAACCACGTTTTGAAGAACTACTACTTCTTCTGTCACTACTTAGACCTTCTGTTTTCTGTCTTCAAGAAACTTTCCTCAAACCTAATGACACGTTTACTTTGAAAGGCTTTAATATTTACAATCACATACACTTGGATTGTCTAAGAGCATCTGGTGGAAGCTCTTTACTTGTCCATTCAACATTACCACAACGTCAAATTAAACTTAAAACGGATCTACAAGCGGTAGCTGTTTCTGTTACACTCTAGAAAGAGATAACTTTCTGCTCAGTCTATATCCCTCCCTCTTATCTTTTAAAATCTGAACAACTTACTTCTTTACTTCAACAGCTTCCTTCACCCTATATGTTGGTAGGTGACTTCAATGGTCACAATGTGCTTTGGGGTTGTAATGACAATGATCCCAGAGGAGAATTAATCGAGGATTTCATCACGAAAAACGACATTTGTTTGTTGAATGATAAATCTAACACTTATCTAGATTCTGGTAAAGGCACATTCTCATCCCTTGATCTTTCACTCTGTCACCCCTCTCTCTATCTTGACTATGACTGGTCTGTTTGTGAAGATCAACGTGGATCTGACCACTTTCCAATTTTGATTGAAAGCGTTCCGACTCATGATGAAGCCCATAATCCCAAATGGAAATTGAATAAAGCAGATTGGGATTTATTTCATACTTTATGTAATGAGTCCCTTACTGATACTTTTCTCTCTGATTCTTCTGATCCTATAACTGACTTCACCTCTTCTTTAATAAATATATCTGAGAAATGTATCCCCAAAACCTCGACGAACCCAAAGAAAAGTAACCCATGGTATAATGACGATTGTAAAGAAGCTATCAAACAACGGAAAGACACTTTGTCGAAGTTCTGCAAGTTCCCAACGCATGAAAATTTAAATAGTTATAGGAATTCTAGAGCAAAAGCCCGTCGGACTATAAAAAGGTACAAGTAGGCAAAGATCAGGAAAAGGCGCAATCAGAAAAAGATTCCCACTCCAAAAACCGAGGTGGGAAAAAACCAAACTAACAATCAGGTACTTATACCATGAAACATATCGTAAGCCGAATGAGCAGCTATTTTCCCAATAGGTGGCCACTCAGTTACCTTAACTTAACTAAAAATATGAAAACATACATAAGGCGCCAACAGCACAAAAAATTTTAAACACCAAGACATAAAACAAAAAGAACCACTACAGAAGTATCGACTTGGAACGATCAGTAACACAAAGTTACTGGCGGGCTTAAACCGGTTTTACAGGTACCTAACCTCACCCTCAGCTTCTGTAGTGGTTCAGTGATAAACAAGAAATAAGAAATCATATTAAGAAAATACTAACATAGATACCAACGTTTAACATGAATAACGGAAAGCAGAGTGAGCAGCTATTGAAGGTATTAGGTGGTCACAGTGCTAGCTTGGACAGAACAAGTAAATGCAGAGGGCTAAGTGAACAGCCATTATATTCGGGTGGTCACAAAGCCATGCAACATGAAACTCGTAATTGGAATAACTTTGGTAAGTGTGAACCAATAAAGTCTGCAAAACGCAAATCATGGAGAACATACGTATCGAATTTGAATTATAAAACACCCACTAAAAAGTTTGGGACATGGTTAGGAAAATATCCGGTAAATCTAAATCTGCTTCTTATCACCATCTTAATTACAATTTCAACAATGCGAACGAAACAGCTTCCACAAAACAAGATATAGCAGATACTTTGGCATCACAATTTTGTTCAAATTCCTCAACCAGTCATTATTCGGAGGAATTTCAAAAATATAAGAAAGAACAAGAAAAGACTAAGTTAAACTTTAAGTCCTCAAATAATAAAGAATACAATACTCCTTTTAATTTGGATGAACTAAAAGACGCCATCAGTAAAGCCCATGATACAGCAACAGGTCCCGACGAAGTTCACTATCAAATGTTAAAACATCTTCCACCAAAATCACTTCTTGCTCTCTTAGATATATTTAATGATATGTGGGAAACTGGAAAGTTTCCCGAAAGTTGGGAACTAGCCACTATAATACCAATTCCTAAACCTGGAAAAGACCATGCAGAACCTAACAGCTATAGACCGATAGCACTTACAAGTTGTCTTTGCAAAACTTTAGAGAGAATGATAAATGTAAGACTTGTTTGGTACTTAGAAAGTAATAACCTAATATCTCCTGTTCAGTCGGGCTTCCGTTCTGAACGAAGTACCAACGACAATCAAGTAAGACTGGAAACCTTTATTCGTGATGCCTTTGTTGCAAAAGAGCATGTTGTTGCTGTGTTTTTCGACTTGGAAAAAGCTTATGATACCACCTGGAGACATGGTATTATGCGAGATCTACATGATCTCGGAATACGAGGCAGATTAGCTACATTTATCGAAAATTTCCTTGCGGATCGTTGGATCCAGGTTCGTGTTGGATCGACTTTATCCGAAAAGTTCGACCAAGCACAGGGTGTCCCACAAGGGAGCATATTGTCTACAACATTGTTCAATATTAAGATAAATAGCATAATGGATTGCTTGGATCCTAAAACAGATGGATCATTATATGTAGATGATTTCTGTATGTGTTACAGGTCAAAAAGTATGAGAACTATCGAAAGGCACTTACAGCAGTGCATCAACAGAATAGAAAACTGGGCCTCACATAATGGTTTCAAATTTTCCAAGTCGAAAACTCAATGTGTACATTTTTGTCAACTACGGAAAGTACACAATGATCCCGAACTTTATTTATATGGTTCTCTTATTCCAGTAGTTGAAGATTTTAAATTTCTTGGTGTTCTTTTTGATCGTAAACTTTCTTTCATTCCACATATCAAGTACTTAAAAGCCAAATGCCTGAAAGCGTTGAACTTACTGAAAGTATTATCACACACAGACTGGGGTGCTGATCGCACTGTCCTTCTCCAGCTATACCGTTCCCTCATTCGTTCAAAATTAGATTATGGATCCATCGTATATGGATCGGCAAGACCATCATATATCAGTTCTCTTGACACAGTGCATCATCAAGGCCTAAGATTAGCTCTGGGTGCTTTTCGAACATCACCTGTACAAAGCCTCTATGTCGAGGCTGAAGAGCCATCTCTATATTTACGACGAGAGAAACTTGCCCTACAGTTTGCCATTAGAATTGCTGCTAATCCATCAAATCCAGTTCATAAGGTGTCTTTTCCGCCATATATTTCTGAAAAGTCGTACAGCTTTACGAAAGTAAACCAAAGGCTATCCGGTCCTTTGGTTTACGGGTTGCACCACTTTTAGAATCAGCAAACATCCAAAAAGATAAAATAGAAGAACATTTTGTTTCCGAAATACCATCATGGTGCATTAGAAAACCAGAAGTTATTTTGACTCTACATACAGGGAAAAAATCCGACTCGAATCCACACCTTCTAAAAGAAAGTTTTCATCAACTACAATCTCAATTTATTGACTATCAATGTATTTATACTGATGGTTCAAAAGAAGAAAACAAAGTTGGTTGTGCTACTTTTACAAACGGCAATTGCAAAACATTACGTTTACCTGATGGCTCTTCAATTTTCACAGCGGAAGCTAAAGCTATAGACTTAGCTTTAGACTTCATAAATGAAAGTAACTTAAAGGACAAATTTATTATTTTTTCTGACTCTATGTCAGTTCTACAGGCCTTAAACCATACATCATCCAAAAACCCTCAAATACAAAAACTATTAATAAAACATCATACCATCTCGGAATTGAAAACAATTATCTATTGCTGGGTTCCCAGTCATATAGGTATATATGGAAATGAGAAAGTTGATAAGAACGCTAAAGAATCGTTAAATCTAGAAGAAACCGTTTTTAAAATTCCTTATGTCAATTTTAAACCTTTTATTAACGAGTACATCTCTGACAAATGGCAAACAATCTGGAACGGAGCGAAGTTTGATAAATTGAGGGAAGTCGAACCGATCGTTAAACGACCAAAAGCAATTCATAAACTTTCGAGACGAGAAAAAATAGTTCTTGCTCGTCTCCGAATTGGTCATACAAGAATAACACATTCCCACTAATTAAAGCGAGAAGATGAACATAAATGCATTGGCTGTGATACACCATTCACAGTTAAACACTTTCTTTTAGAATGCACTGACTTTGCAGCAGAGCGAATTTCTTGTTTTCAAGCTAATAACTTGAAAGAATTGTTCAAAGATGTACCCGTTGGAAAGATTTTATCATTTCTTAGACAAGTAAATCTGTTTTATAAAATATAATTTTTAAATCACCAATCTTATTATTTCATATATCGTTTCTTTACAACGACATTTATATCTTACTTAGTGTTACTTTTTAATACGAGTTCAATATATTTTAACGTTTTACCTTGTTAGACGCTAATGACCCATCAGGGTTGATGCGTCGTTAAACAACAAACAAACAAACAAACAAACCAACCAATGAAATTCTTTGTTGCCAAAAACCTTTGGATTTGATGAACTGAGCAAGGGATTGTTTCCTCACTTCTTCAATGCAAAAGAGAACCAAACGTACACTGGCCCCTATCCAGACGCTAGTCTTTAATAAGAGGGAGGCCTTCATGAAATGGCATCAAGAAAAAATCCTCACAGCCGAGATGTTTGATTTTCACCAAGAAATAGAAAAACATCTGTCAATCTGATGTGGATACATGTATTCTTCGAAGGGAAGGACTTCCTTACAGTTTCGACAGCTGCTGTTGGATGCAACTGCAAATAGACCTTTTTCAGTTATGTCACGATTGCAAGTGTCTGTATGGGTGTATACAAATCTTTGTTTCTGGAAGAACACTACCAAGCAATTTTATTGACAGCCAAATTAAGAGAAACAGGATGGGTTCCTTTACGCTTGAAAAATCAAAATTAGGAGATATTCTATGAAGGCCAGTGGCAACACATGAAAGACACAGCTTAAAGTATCAAAGAAAAGAAGAGAAATAACTCATAGCACAAGTTCCATGTACAAACTGACAACTACAGAAAAGCTTGAATACTTATGAGCAACTTCTGAACATAAGAACATACAGCACGCATTGAATGGGGCAGAGAAAAAAATTCCAAACACAGCATGCAGAGTAGATGGATATGCTGCCGAGACAAACTCGGTATTTGAATATCAAGGTTGTTGTGGCAAGGCTGCACGAATTGCTTCCCCGATAATCGTTTTGCAACCAAGAACCCAAAAACAGGCAAAACTTTCGAGGAAATTCATTCCTTAGCCATGACAAAAAAAAAAAGAAAATTAAGAGTTGGGATACAATTATGTAAGCATATGGGAAGAACACGAATGGCTGAGGAAAGTAAGAGAAACTGAGGACATACGACAACTCATTGAAGAGCTTGATGTAGAAGAAAGGTTAGACCCCCGCGAGTCATACTTTCAAGGGAGAAACAATGCTTGCAAGTTGTATTATAAAGCAAAATTAAGGCGAAAAGATCCGGTATTGCGACTTTACCAATTTGCATCCTTGGGACAATACATATGGCAAGTACCCCATCGGTAATCCGGTCATCCGGGAATAATAACGAGTTCTAGCCTTTGAAAGCTACTTCGTGATCGCCAAAGTGAGGATCTTACCTCCTTCAGGACTCTGCCACCCTGTGCTGCCATTAAGGGTTAATGAAAAGTTAATGTTTCCCTTATGCGCTGCTTGTGCCAGATGGTATTCCGCAATATGCTGTCACTTTAACGCGGAAAGAGCATTGCTTGGCACTTGGTGTACACACGAAATACACATGGCTTCAAAGAAAGGATACAAGCTGCTGAAAATATATAAATCATTTTCCCAAAAGCACCCGGTATGATGCAGACAAGCGAGATGGTGGGCTGTTAGCTCCTTACGTGAACACGTTTTTGAAATACAAACACAAATCCTCTGACTGGCCCCAGTGAAATAGAGGAAGAGAAGCGCAAGTACATTCAGGACTATTTTAACAGAGAATGAATAAGTCTATTAGCGATAAAGTTAAGAATAATTCGGGCCTCCGCACGCTGTCCAAGCTCTGCCTTATTCGTGTTGGGGAAATTCGGAGAAAGATTAAACAAAAAACAATGTAGATTCTACCACGAGCTAGAGATCGACCTATTATTCCAGTTGGTATTGTATCCCAGGAAGCACTTGCTCGATTTCCATATCATAAATGACGAGAACATTGTCGTAAATGGGAACACAATGAAGGTTTAATCCTTGAAGATATGAGAAAACAAATATATTTTTGGCATCATTCACTACATGCTGGGCTAGACCGAAATTGTATGAGCTACTAGATAATCTGGGAGAAAGAACACTGTACTATGACACCGACTCTGGCATGTATATAAGAAATACGCTTCCTTTTTCTGCAACTGGCAGCTGCTAAGCAAGTAGCATCACATTATACGTTATAGAGGCTGGGTCGTTGTTTGCGATGAACAGTCGGTCGATGTCCTGGGGAAAATGACCATATCCAAGAAACGTATTGGTGGTGGTGTCGACTCTCTATCCCATTGGTAAAATTGAGTTCCCAACAAACGTATTGGTGCTATCCCATGGGAAAGGTTTTCAACAAACATTTTGGTGGTGCTGCAGACTCACTGTCCTGGGTTAAATGTACATTTTAATCAACAATATTGGTTGTGTTTTACCTTTGCTGTCATATCAGTCTGAAAAGGTAACTAAAAACGAACGAAATGTACATGTTACAAACATGTTGTTGATGATCAGATACAGAAAGGTTGGCCCACTATCATAATTACTTAACTTACATGCATGGCTCCTCTATTTTCTAATTTACAGAACTACTTCAATACAACTAAAAAGACGTTTCATTGACAATAGCCCACATGTATATTAGGTATGTAAATTAACAGCACCTATTTGTCAATCATTATTCAACATTGCATTATATGTATTTGAACTGCAAAATACCATTTTGGTAGTCTGTTATTACATCCCCACCCCCTGTGTTTGTTTCTCCTTCTTGTATAGAATCTCGTACACTGCACGTGGATCTCCATCAGTACCTGTAAAATATAGAACTTATCATTAATAAAAGTTTCACAAATAAAATATTTGTTCTTTAAAGTTTGCTCTTTGCTAGAAATGCAAAATCATTTTCTTAGTACACATATCTTCTTTAATGGGCTTGTTCACAAATGCGTGTGTACATAAACATTGTTACCTTTTTTTCAGAAGATCCAGGTTCATAACCCTATAACCTGATACATAGTCTGAATTTTCCACAAATTTTTATTTTAAATTGTTACTACCAAGTATTATGAGACGGGATGATTTGTCATTGGAAAGAGGCGGTCGTCTCACAGTAACTTAAGTTAAACTTTGTCTTAAAATAGTGTTACCCGGAATCAAAAATAAATGGGGAGAATTAAAACAAAATTGCGACTTTTCTCATGTCATCATTATTGAATCACAAAAATGGCGTCTACACATGGGCAAGCGGAGCTATTAGTTTTCGAAAGCGTGCACGCTATTGGCATTATAACCGTTAAAAAATAGGGCCCCCTCCCATGAGTCATCTCGCCACACTCTCCCCAACTTAAATTGATGGCGCCCCGACATCAACTCTTCTATCTCAACAAGCTAAGTCATATTAAATTCTGGTGCAGCACTCAGTTAATAATATGGAAGATACCTAAGGTATGGTCATTACCCGAGGTTCCATGTATGATACAGATACCACAGAGGACTTCCATTGACACAAATTGGCAACCAGGTACTACACATCACCATAATGATCAGTAATCAACACAGGTACATCTAACATACGACATATCACTAGCATAATCCCTGATACACCAAATCCAAAATTTGGATATAATAACTACTATCATAATCACAAAATTGTTTTGGCACCTACTTCAAAATGATACAGCACTAAAATTTTTGATGCAAAACAACAAAAATCAAAGCCAAAAAAATACAGAACCAAAATGCTAAAAAAAAAGACATTTTATACTGTACTGATATGAGACAGATTGCAAGTTAGATGTCATTATGATCATGCATTTCATCATACATGACCTTGTTAATGAAAGATGGCTCACGCATCCGATCGTGAGTCAAGACCCTTGGCGGTTGCCTAGTCCTCACCGGTCTTGTAGGCAGTCCCGATCTGTCAGAATCTGTACTACTGTCCGTACCATTTTCAGACCTCGCAACCTTCCGTACTCCCTTCCGACTCCTGCTCTACCATACTCACATATTCCTGTGAGTCTAAATCTTGCACTGGCTCTGCTGAACCATGAACAGAAGTCCCTCCTGAACTGTGAGATCTAGATATAAAGAGTGGTGCCTCTGGATTTAGAGTATACACTTCATCAGTTGATGAAGCTGATTGTCCGACACTTACCGGCGCCTTTGGTATTGTTCTATCTTCCGAAACATCTGAGTCAATCTCACTTGTAACATGACCTGTCTGAAGACGCCTTTGATTCCTTACCTTGCTGCTTAGAAGTCTCTTCTGTTTTACAGGTGGGGTCACTCAAAGGGAAGGAAATCGCACTGAAATAAGAGGTTTCCGTGAAGTACTCTCTTACGACCTTGACCGTCTTCCGGACTCACTTATTATACTGGATAATTGTCAGCTATCTTTCGAGTGACTACGTGGATTTTCTTCTCCCTAAATGATCTGAGCTTGCCCGGTCCACCCCTTTTAAATAAATTCCTCACCAAGACACAATCTCCCTTTTGCAGAACGGCACACCTGAGACTTTTGTCATAATTTTCTTTACCTTTGGCTGCAGCATCCTTAGCATTTTGCCTGGCTATGCCATATGCCTCAAGCATACCAGCAGCCCAGTCTTGTACCGATTTGGAGCCTTCAGTGTCAAGCCCAAACACGACATCAATAGGTAATCTGGGTGACCGACCATATAACAGGAAAAATGGGGCATACCCGGTAGCCATTGTATGCATGTACCATTCTGTTAACATGACTCTTCCAGTCAGTTTTGTTTCCTTCAGACATGGTACGAAGCATTGCTAGAATAGTCCAATTCATGCGTTCACATTGACCATTTCCTGCTGGGTGGTAGGGCGTGGTCCTAGAGTGGATGATGCCACAATGATTTTGCAAATGAGAGAATAACTCATTCTCAAATTCCCTCCCTTGATCATGATGTAACCTTGCAGGGAAACCAAATCCAGGAATATAATCATTGAATATTTTGTCGGCCGCTGTATTAGCAGACTTGTTCCTAGTGGGATACACCTGAGCGAATCTAGTAAAATGGTCGACTATTACAAGCAAGTTCTCATACCCACCTTTTGATCTCTCCAGGTGGAGATAATCAATGGACACCAATTCGAATGGACTTGATGTGTGAATTGGTTGCAACTCGGCCTTCCTCAGGACATTAGGCTTTTTATCCTTCTGTTAAGGCTAGAATTTAGCTTAACAACTGATGAATACGTTGTACGGGATCGTTGATGACTGATGGGCACACTCTTGGGGAATTAAAGGCTGTAAAATAAGTACCAACACATGACTGCCAGTTTGAATGTTATTTTCCGACTGTAGATTTTGTTCTATCATACATGTAAAATACATACGTGTAATATTACTTTCAATTTGCATGCGCATAACTTGCCTAATAGTATACAGTGTGTTTCTAAAGCTATATATAATAACTGTAGGAGCTAACCTTTAAACATGCTAATGCTAAATAATAACATTATTTCATAATTTCAATTGCATTGGCATAAAGCATACACAATCGTACAGAATCGTTAAATTTATAAAACGTTATATGCTTGAATTCTGAATAAAATTAATTAATATAAATTCAGTATACTTTGAATTTCTGCACCAGATATGTTAAAATTTAAATATACTGTTGTAAAATTATAATAAGCAATATATAAAATAATGATAAATAATATAATGTTAAAGTCTTACCTGTAAAATAAATACCAGCACATGACTGCCAGTTTGAATGTTATTTTCCGACTGGTCAGTCTGTGCGGTGCGGGGTATTTATTCAGGCGCATGTCCGTAAATTCTCGGAAGAGGAATATGTATATGGTCATGCCGCTCGTATCAGGCTACCCGTGTAGCAGGGATAGCTGACAGAACTGCAGAACCACATCAGTTCTTACGTAAAAAGATAACCATTCGTCTGGCTCATTCGGTCGGAGCAAAGTGAAACGTATTATGCATTTTACATATTCGACAATTTATTTATATTAATTGATAATTTTAGTGGTTTTTCAGATAGATGCTTATACTAATTCTTAAGATATAATATAAAGTTATTAATGAACATGTTTTTATTCGTTTTCGTTGTTGTTAATAGTAAAATTTTGTCCCAATGAAAGGTGCCTTGCCGAAAATATCTAGTTTGTAAAGATGCTACCTATACTATTGTATTATATAAAGATTAGCATCTACTGCTGACCAATCCTGATTAACTATACGCCATTTTAGAATCGTGTTTGTGAGAGAAAATCTGTGTAATTGTTACAAACATTTGTCTACCAAAGATGTTATAAAATTTGGTCTAACAAAGTTGCCTCTCCTCCGGCGGAAATGAGCCCCCGAATTTTAATTTATAAATATATCTGATGTAGATGTTCAAAATCGTATATTTGAATAAAAACCGTTTTATCTTAGACAATTGATCATTGTATAATCATATTTAGTGCTTAGTATAAAATTGTCCTATGGATAAAGCATGCCAAAGTTTCAAAATACCTAATTTTTAAACTGACAAGTATTTTTAATGGTTTTTATTGCATGTGTAACAAATGCGGATACCTGAAATTAACTTTTGTTGTATGGCATGAATGATCCGGCATTTGGTACACTATTTTAAACATTTTATATAAAACTTTCCGAAAGGTTTGTCACATGAAGTAAAATGAACTTTGAATTTCTTATTGGGAATGAAATTATTCATTTACGTTGTTTAATTGTGAATGAATTATGAAATTGCGTAAAATGTTTTCTAAGAATATGAAGTTAATTTATAATGGTTGGCTCTATGTCAAAATCTTGTATTTATTAATTTTGTCTTTGATATTAACTGCCTTTCATCCCAATAAGAGTAAGAAGAATTCCATGTGAACAAATATCTATATATCGGCAAAGAATCGACATCTAAGAACGTTTGAATGGACACTGACTACATCCGTCTATAGAACAATGTATGAATTAGAAATCAGTGTCTAGTGTATTTGAAAGTAGAGTAATTAATTTGGAGAATAGTATGAGGAAGAAGTTAAGTGAAATCATTTTTCTTTTCTTTTTTATTTTCTTTCATTTGATCGTTATATTCGACAATGGTCTATAGATATCCATGTGAAATTATGTAGAAGGTGGAACGTGGGCTTGTATCACATATTCCGGTTCATATGGAAAGTCCACGTCCCAATTTTCATCTGCTGGAGCTGTTGGGCCGTAAACGGGTGGGATGATGAGAAGGTAAGGGGCATGTGCCGGGGCTACATGAATGTCTCTAAAGAGGTAAGGGTGGCCGTGATTTAAATCTACGATATATTCGTTTTGGAAGAACAAACGTCTTAAGTGTCTAGAGACAGAGTCATGCATAGGGACTTGGTCGAGTTTTACTCTTGCCGATAAGAACTGTAGTGAAGTGACAAAGTTTTCCGTAAAAATAAGGTTGGTAGTATGACTCAAGTAAAGTGTCACGCAGGAAATCTAAAACAATATATAATTCACTTAAATCATGAAAGTTGAGGGTGTCTTGTAAACGGGTATGGTTCGTGTCTAATTCGAAGTTTTCTAAAAGGTTATATATCCATGATAGTGTAGAAGGTGGAATGTCAGGTAGATAATGGGGAATTGTGGTTAGGGAAAGGAGCCTTAGTCCGTTTAAAACTGTCTCAGATGTGATGTCGGACAAAATAGTGAAAGTCGATTCTTCTAAATTTAAGGGTAATATGATTTTATAAAGAAGATAAGGTGATATAATGAAATGAGTGATAAGAAAAAAAATGTATGAAAAAATAACCTCCCTCCAATTTAAGTCAGGGAAGCGTGGGCCACGGGCGGCGGAAAACCCGGTGAATGTGACCCACTTTTGAAGCAATATATATTATTAGCTGGTTATCGCTTATATAATGAAGTCTTTAATCCGCCTGTAGGGTACCCAGGCAACACACCTATTGAAAATTATATAAATAGCAAAAATGCATATTCTACATAATTGAAGTACTGTTATTGTTTGAAACGTCTCCGTGTTAATTTTTTCTATATTGTAACTTGTAGGTTATGTAATTTATGATATGGGGATGGAAGATTCTACGTGTCGTGAAATGTAGGACATGTAATCTTATATTAGAGCAAAGCTGAAATTTGATTTTTTTTTTTTTTAAAAAAAATGTTATGTATGACAGTTACTTGTTGAAAGATGTGCATTCAGTACTGGTGAACTTCCCAAGGGAGTATGCCCAGGAAAGTATGATGTTATACATATGATGTTTACTTGTTGTCCTTAGCAATTATTTACTTTTAGTGTCCCAGATATTGGACATAAACAGGTTGTTTACTTCAGAATTTTCTAGAAATTTCAAATTGTTCTTTGACGGAAAAGTCCGGAAAAATCTGGAAGAACCAAAGATGTAGAATCTTCTAGAAAAATCTTTTTTTTATGTCAAAAGAATATTGTGGAATTTTCTGGAAGGATAATGGCCTCTCTAGAATATTCCAAAACATTAAATTTTGGTAAACAACTTGTTATTTTTAGTATATGATATCATAGAATTTGCTGGAAGAATCCTGAATGTTCCTCAGTGCTATATAAGGGCTACAAATTTTCATAAGGACAATCTTTGGGTACTGTTACTATTAAGAAGTCAAAATCTATCTTACTGGAATTTAAACTTATTTTTTGATTACTTTGTGATATTCGATTCTGGATTGGGACATAGTGCTATTTTGAAACAAACTTTAATTCTTGGGATCAGAAACTGATACAGACTTGTGTTAAAAAATTCTGAGGGACATTCAGACATTCTTTAAGGGAATTAACATCTTGAAAGGTATTGTACATTCATTTTTGTTTGATTGTATATATGCTTTTGATTGTTTCACATGTAATTACTGGTTAAATCACTTCTAAATAGATTTGTTAAATTTTAAACAAAGCTTGTTGCTGGCTAACCAACTTGTTGGTTTCCTTAATCTTCTAGTTACGCCTGGCACGTAACAAAAACAATTAATGTATGTAAACGGAGAAGATTCAATTTCATAATAATGGTCACCAAAATCGTGGAAGTTATTGCGGTGTCTGTAGCTGGCCAAAACTGGGAAGTGTGGTGATGATCGATCTCCCAAGGAGTGGAACCCCCGATGCAAGAATCTAGGTTCACATGTACCATTTGTATTGGAAAACGGACGTATTATAACGATTGGTTTAGCGTGGCGGTAAATGTCTGCTGTTTCCGCCTTTTTCTGATCATTATCTACTTGTACGTCCTAATTTTTTTTTTTTTTTTTTTTTTTTTTTTTTTTTTTTTTGGAAAGTTATGTCGACTGATTTTGGTGACCTCGCAGCATCACAAAATGCAAGAATAGTACTACATAAACACATATAAAAGAAAGTTTTCAGTATTCCAACAAATATGAAAGATAGCAAACACGTCAAAACACACACTATAAACAATTTGTACAGGTCTATGCCGGCAGGGGGCGACGACCTCCCCTGATCCATGTCGGCACCCATAGCTTGCATGAGTCGTATTTGTAAATATATATAACTATATATATTAAATAATTATTATTCCTATAACCGCATTCTCTATAATTCTATTATGGCTCACAACGCTTTGGGACCGGTAGCTTCGGATGCATACCGGTTAAACCGAACATCATGATTTTCAAACACTATTTAATTAGGCCGTGTTACGTATAGAATTTTAGATTTATGTTTTGTTTTTAGAAATAAATGGTTTTCCTATTTCGAAATAGGTGGGTAGCCGAAGAATATAATTGTAATTATAATTGTTTAAGAATACAACATGATGTTTGGTTTAAGTATACAAGTTATGTATACATTTATATAATGATATATCAAATATATCAGCATATCATGTAATATCAAATGGAATAATACAACGTCTTATTGAAATGTATAAGATTCACCTATATACATATGTCATGTAGTGCGATACGTTCAAGAATAATGATCGTATCAGTAAAATTGAGTTGGAAATGGCACTATATATCTTTAAAAATTACAAATTGATAAAAAGTAATAAACAATATAATGAGAAAAAAAACGTACACCTCACTTTTGTAACCAAACGGGACTGATTGGCTTCAGCGACAGTGTGTTGAGCTAAACCCTTTTTAAGAATGACGGCAGTTTGGTTCAAGATCCGAGTTCTTCGAAAACATTGAACACATTTCTAAAGCCTCTGGTCTACAATGCACTCATCGCACTCAGAAAGTCAGTCTGTCAGATCACCACGCAGACTGAGAATGCGCCCTGTGATGCCAGCATCATTGTTTTGTCCATTTTCTAGGTGCAGGTCCATGCTGGCCAAGACGTATCCGTCTGGGAGAGACATGAGACATGAACTTCACCAAAGGGCGGTGTTTGGGCCTATTAGAATTATAAGAAGTTCTCTTTTCTATATAATAATATGAGTAGTATCCCAAATAGCCGACAAAGCTGTCAGTCGGTGGTGATGGTGGTGATTGTGTTTTACCCATCATTACATAATTTTGGTGGTGTGCCGCCAACAGCCGAATTTTGGGGATGGCGGTGGTGCTTATCTCTTTCTTGATCAGATCCCTATGTGCGATATTCCGTAATCGTACTGTACTGGCATTGAATTGGCGGTTTGGTGGTCAGATTTAAAGACAAAACGATGACGATGAAAGGACACTTTTAACATTAGTAAACAACAGCGAATTAATTGTAGTAAAGAACTTAAGAATACGAGAAAGATACCGAACTTTAAAGTTAGGTAAATTTAACAAATTTTCGCCTGTATTTCTTAGTTATAGCGCTTCAAAATCTTTGATGGAGGGAGTTCATGACATAAAAGATTTTTTTGCAATTATGTTAGACTGTTAATGGAGAAATTTACCGAAACGCCACCTAGAATACTGTATTTTTTATAACCCCTATCAGCCCCTAATTGTGAAAATGGAGCAGACGATACCAAATATTAGTTTCATTCAGGGTCTACCTACTCCTACGAACATCGAAAAAATGGGCTCTTAAAGGAAGACATTTTCTGCTAGTTTTCGATGATTTACAATTCTAAAGACATGGTAGATTTAACCATTATGCTATGTCAGCATATGAATATTAGTTGCATATATATTTCACATACCCTCTTTATGAGCTCCAAATATTCGAAAACAATCAATTTACGTTTGTTTTCACTTTCCTGTTGCCATCAATTGCCAATTCTTGGCAGTTATTCTGTCACAAGACGAAATCGAAAATTTAGTTCATGTATACGATTCGGTTATTACAGGAAAATATGTTGTCGCCTTTGACGTAAGTCCAGATTCAAAAGATAAGTGATGCATAATCTGTTCTAATGTTTTTATCAAATATAACAAGGAAAACGAACGTGTTCAGTCGTAACGTGAATGGCAAATGCCGACATACAAATTACATAATATGACATATCTGGAATGGTTTTGGTCTACCTTGCAGCTAACCTATAATAAAAGTGTATGGATATACTTGAAAACTGGTCTCACTAACGTTATACCTGACCCTGTATAACAAATTAGTCGGCATACTTTTTTTTCTATTTGCGGATGGGGATGTCCTCAGCTTCCAAAGGAACAGCTTTCGCGTTTTACAGGTGACCACTAAAGCCACCAGTAACAACAAGCAAATACGTAGAAAGGCGTGATAATAGATGTATGCGCTTATAAAAGTCGGTTATATTTTCTCCTTTTTGTTTTGCCGACTCCCTTACCTTATGCTACACGAGCCTTGAATATGAAAATAGGGGTACATTATTATATTTGTAATAATCAAGCACTGCGGAAATGGGCATACTGATATCTAAAAAATCAATGGTGGCCAGGTCGCGAGAAAACCGTTTTAACGGCACATGCACTCTTTTCCGTCGCGCAGTATGACCAGTCAATTTATTGGTCAGATTGTACAGGACTAAGTCTTAATTCCACGCATATGACATTTCATTGACTTTTCATTGGCAGGCTCATCCAAATCATACAATGTACATTAATTGACATTAATCATATCATAACATAATATAATATGGCCATCTAGTACAATCAAGAGCAAGCACATTTTAATAGTAATAACAATAGCAATATTGATTTTAATTATAATGCGCGACGCCATAAACCCATTTTGTAAACATGTCGTGGCAAAGGTCAGATTGGTTCCTTGTTCCGTAAACTACACAGGTAAACGATGTAAAATGGGCACGGGTTGCGACAATTAACAATAAAATGATAATAAACACATGCAGTTATTGCAAAAGGGACAACATACAAGTTACGTTTTCCTTGACAGGATATGCCGTAATTAAATGTGCTAAAGCATCTTCCTTAACCCATGTACTTTTTCTCCATCGTGGCTTTTTCTTTTGGGCTTGGGAAAAATGTCGAAAACATTGGTTCGGTTTATATGTACCCTATCAGGTAACTCGTAATCAAACCTTACCAATGCCTTTATTACAATTTTGCCATTTTCATACTCAAAAATTTCGTTTTGCGTTCCAATGTCTTTAGACCTTCTTCACGTAATCGTCAACGCTGACACGTCCGTCTAGCGTATCTGGGAACATGTCATATATTAATATATTTGTTTATATGAAACATTACAACTGAATTTTGCAAAACGTTCAATAAAAGTTTGTTCATGACCCTTAAAACAATGCCTGGGGGAAGTCACATTTCCGTAGAACTACTGCAGCTGTTGGTGTCCTGACTGCTAGTGCTGATTGGTACCATCACCTGTTTGGCCGGCGTGCCGGACTGCGGAATTACATCTTACCCATCTGAAAATAATAATAAAAAAAGAATATTATGATAATCACCATATATCATGTATGAGAAGCGACTCGAGAAAATCTGTCTTCCGGTGAGTAAAATATGTATTTCATTGTAACTAGTTAAAACAAAATTTAACGTTAAATCCCTTGATATAAAGTTCAGACAAGAAACTTCTAATTTAGAGGGAACTAAATACATCGTGGTCATGTCGCGAAAACGAAATGCTGCGAGAATCGCAAAGCATATTAATACCTTGTGAAACGTAATTTAATTGACAATGTACCTACCTGATATACCTTCCTTGACAGTCAGCTTCCGTTTGACCGGCATCCTCCTTGGAGTGTCCTCTTGCGCATCATATCCATGAAGCATGTTTTCCCTCGCCCTGCTAACAAAAGCCCCAAAGCCCAATAGGTTCTGAAGTGCTCTATCCGACATGGTTATAATCAACGCCATGATCTGTGCTGATGTTTTCCAATGACGGTCTGTAATCCCGGCTTATTTTCTTTTGTTTTGATGCTGTAGATGTTTAAGGATTGGGAATCACTCGCTGGCTGGAGGTACCGGTTGTGCGGGATTTTCTGTATTGAGATAACAAACACTCCGTGAGGATTTGATAAGACAGCATATTTATTTACCGAAATTGAAAACACCATTCAAAGTTATACAAATGAAACATGCGAACTTACATGTACATGCGAATAGTTAAAAGTTTCTGTATACGATTGATTCCCGATCTTGCGATGCGTGAATCGATCGCATACATGTAACTAACCATACAATTTTGACTATGCAAAGTAACTGATTCATTTTAGTAAAAGAATATTAAATTGAACGTTTTCTTATTAGACTATTACTTAATACATGCATTTTATTTATTTAAAATACTTTACATAAATAATTTTGTATGTTTCTGAAGAAACGATGGCATATATTTAACCCTCACGGAAGTGTCCGACAGGTTTAAACTAAATTTCCTGGACCAGGTGTCTGGACTGTCAATACGTTAATAAATTATGTGGCCTAACTTGTAATGTCATAATCGGGATGTGCAACATTTGAGCCGTGGTACAATCCCATATTGTTTAGAAAAGTTAAGCTCCCGCTTAACAAACATAAAGTGTAGAACTGTCGTACATGCTTTTGGGTATGTCACGTGGTACAATCCCATATTGAAAACTCTTTATTATCCTAATGAACCTTAGATATCTATTTGCAATGCTGAAGTTACAACAGTTGCATAGACAATAAATATATACATACATACATACACTTTTTAATAATTGAAGAAAATGAAGTTGTCTTGATGATTTAGACGCAGTTTTTGACAATCGAAGCAAATAAACTTTTCATGGATGTATACATGTCAACAATTGAGAAAATTAAGTTGTTATAGTAATAAATACATGGCAATTGCCAATGCACAAACGTGAAAATTGAAGAAAAAAAACTTGTTATATATGACATATGTATCAATCCTTGAAGATTATTAAGTAATGTTATATCGATATACACATGGTATCTGACGATACACAAACATGAATACTGAAGCAATAAATTTGTCATGTATGACATATATATCAATAATTGAAGAATATTAAGTTGCTTAGCTATAGCAATAGACACGTGGTCTTTGACACTAAACAAATGTCAAAATTGAAACAATTTTAAGATAAAAGTCCGTCTATTCACAGTCAATTTACACTTTATACATTTTTTTTAAAGTTGAGTCGACGTTGAGGCTTCGTTGTTTGCGACTCCATTGCTATGAGTATAGCAGTGTAGTTGTTCGTTGGCGAGGAGTCGATCCTTCGTTCGTTGGCGCCTTGGCACATATGGTAGAGCATGAATGATATTCTCTTACCCGTATTTTGACCTATTGTTGCGACCTTGATACTGGTTAGATGATATGGTTAAATGATATAAAAGGGAGGTCTGTGTGACCTACATTTTCATGAAGCAAACTGAGAAATGACTACTTAAAATGGTAAAATGTTTATGTTTAACTTAGCTATTTTTATGTATATTAATCATGTCTGAAAGTTACATGTCGTGTCACAAAGTTGTATAGGCATTCCGAATTTCTGATGACAAGCCCATAGTTGTGTCATTAAAGACGTTTTACGTGTAAGCGACCGTCGGATTTGGTACGCTTGGGCGTTACTCTAATTCTTGATGACAATGTTAACGAATTGTCAGTGCGATCTATAAATATATAAAGATCTCCCCATTGGAAACTTATTGTTGGATAAAACGTTCCTTCGACATTAATAATTTTGAAAGGCAATGCCGAATGAAAATGACAGTTTTGTATGTAAATTGGCAAATGCATTATAAAACAAGTAATACAGTATTTTCCGTTCATAATGTCGACCATTAAAGCAGGTCTAGGCATTCGCACTATGTTGTAAATATAAGCTAAAATTGCAACGAAGCAGATTGCCAGAATAACATATGAACTATAGGTGTGGGCATGTGCATGTATGTCTGTAGTGATGGTTGGTTCATTGGTGGTTGGGGCGTTTGTATAGATAAATGATGGAAGAGTTGGGTTGGCCGAAACCTTTTGTACTTGATGCATCAGTGAGGCGACTGTCAGTACTTTTCTGTATTTGGTACTTTATTATTACAATAACGATTGCAACACTTGATATCGTCATGGCAATAATTGATAAATCATTATATGTGACATCTGAGGGAACGTCAAATTCTGAATTTAGGAATGGTTCAGCTAAGTTTAGAGAAATTACTTTATTCTCTTTTGCTCTTGCACCAGCACGGTCTAAATTCAGGTGATGTCGTTGATCATTTGCTATTTGTTTAGAACATTCATGATTAAAATACATGTACATAAAAGATTTCACTGGACTATTTAGCGGCGATTGAAATGTTGAAATGACTGGTATGTTGGAAATTGCATTGTGACCGAAGGATTTAAGCAGTACAATTAAATTTACTGGACGCTTGACTGATGTTGGATTGTTATATGATGGACAAGTTGTGTCCTCCTGGAACACCGTTCCATAATTAAATCTATGCAAAATGTCTTTTGCACTAATGCAATCACATAAGCATACAACCAGCAGCAGTAGTTTTCCTAAAAGAAGGAAAGAATGAGAATATAATACGTAGTATGCAAGCGAACTATAAATAAATATGAAAGTGATCAATTTCCATATTTCAGCACATTAAGACAATAATCAGAAGATTATTAAAATAAGTTCGTTGCATATTAGGTAATATATGAAACAAAGGGATGCAGGATAGAAGAAGTTAGGATCATCTGCTTGCTGCTGATATAACTTTATTTGGTAGCATAGTTAATTCTATCTTTTTGCAATTGTTTAAATCATGGTTTAGCACTTGATTTTATCAGGAAGATGATGCCATATGCATGATGTATAATAAGTTGTCTTTTTAAATTGTTTTGAAGTATTTGTTAATGTTGACCTTTTTGCGTGTTTTTCCCGATTTAGTATGTGTTTTCAAGTATTCGTGCAACAACTCTGGATGCACATTTCTTCGGGCTCCCATGAGGTTTGACTGCAATCTTTCCACTTTATTTTGTACACCGTACGACCTTGGCTTTGCTTAGCACCCATGATTTTATCCACTGCGTTATAGTGTTAATCGACTTCATTTTGTTTACGAGGCTGTGCTTTTTCCATTGCCGTCTGACCATTAGGTTTCGAAGTAGTTCGATTGGTTTCGTCGAAGTATGCTTTTAAGTGAATACTTGCATATGGCTTGTCATGTTCTTTGTTGTCTGACAGATTCTTTAAGTAGTATGTGTAGTTCGGGCCCAGTCGTGTGATCTGATACGGTCCTTCGAATTTGTTTGTCAGTTTTCATGATTTGCCAGGATCACTTTTACAAACTTCTAGTAACTCTTTCTGACCGACAGCAAAGTTCGGCTCTTCGGCATTTTTGTCGATATATTGTTTCTGCTTTTGTTTTGCTTTAGCTGTATTTTCTCGTGCAATTGGGTTTGCTTGCTGTAATGAGCTGTGTACATCTTCAAGAAAGTCTTTAACTGTCTGACCAAGGTGTGCTTTTGGTAAAAGAGTATTGTCGAGAGGAGTGCGCATTTGCCGACCGAACATTAGGAAGAACGGCGATCGCTGCGTTGTGCTGTTTACCGCTAATCTTAGACCTAAAAAAAATGCCTGGCAAATATGTTACCCATTTTTCTTGATTACAATCACAGTATGCGCGTAATGATTTTCCTATTGAAGTGTTCATAACCTCTGCTAGGCCATTACAATTCGGTTTGTAAGCTAACGTCCGGTGTCTTGCTACTTGGAATAGTTCACAGAGAGCTTACACGAGCTGTGACATGAAATTTGACCCTTGATCCGAGATGATACAGTCTGGGCTAGAATAACGACAGGACAAAGGCAACCGTTTTTGCATCTTGAGAAACAATAGGAAATGCTTCACACAAGCCAGTAATTGAATCCACAACAAGTAGGATGTATTTGTACTCTAGTGAACGTGCGTGCGAATACGAAGACGGTGGTAGAGGACCAAGAATGTCCATGTGTAGTCTTGAAAATGGAGCTTCAACTGAGAAGGGAACCAATGGAGCTTTTCGCTTGTGGTAAGCACGACTTGCTTTTTGACATGCATCGCACGATTTAATGTGATTTTCAATATCTCTGTACATGTTGCGCCAGTAGTATTTCGCGTTAATGGATGTGTATGTTTTATCAAACCCAAATGTGAGCCACCTGGTCCGTCATGATAACAGAGGAGCACATCTTCCCTTAATTGACTAGGAGATGCGAGTTGTCGTATCAAGTGCATAGGCTTAGGAACCCCCCTTGAGCGTACGGATGTGTAATGATAGAGAATGTCATCCACTACAATGTAATTTTCTGACTCAAATACCAGTTTTCTTGCCTTGTTGTCATCCTTTGGAAGAGTGCCATGAACTAGATACTGTAAGTATGGGCTTAGTTCTTTGCATTCCCATTGTAGTTGAGATAGTGATTGATTCGATTCACTTTCAACTGTTGGCAATGAATCAGGCCTCAGAACTAATGTTTCATCGTCAGTAGAAAGTGCAGAATCATTTAGATTCGTGCTTTGCGATTCGTTCTCAAACTGAACCATTGCATACTCTTTACTGCTATAAGCTTGAGCATTTTCATGTGTTTCTGAATCGTTTTGTTGTGTATTTTGTGTGGCATTTTCAGACTGATTGATTACACTTGTTGCAACGTTTTCCTGATTTGCATTTACAATGGGCATTGCCTCCACATTTGCAATTATTTCGGTGTCATTTTTGGTATCATCTGAGTTCTGTTCTGTTTCAGCATGGGCATAGTGCTTTCGGCTAAATGTGTCGGCATTCTGATTCCGAAGACCGGGTCGATGCGTAATTTGTATTCTTGTAATCGCAGTGACCAGCGTGCCAGTCTACAAGATGCTAATTTGATATTTCATAGCCAAGTCAGACTGATGTGATCTGTAAAGACTTCAAATTCCGTATTTGCCAAATACGAATGATATGTTTTGACTGCCTCTGCTAGCGCCAAACCTTCCTTTTCCGTAACAGACCATTTTCTTTCTGTACTTTTAGGCTTCGACCTTCGTATGCAATAACTCGTTCTTGATTATTGTCATCAAATTGACTGAGAATGTAACCAATCGCATAGTCGGAAGAGTCTACGGCAATTCTAAAGTTTTTGTTTAGATTTGGAAAAGCAAGGATTTGTGGTGAGGTTAGTTTTGTCTTTAAGATCGTTGAATGCTTTTTTGCATGCGTCTGTCCATTTTAAAGGTATATTTTCTTTCTTTAGCAACTGATTTAAAGGATTAACTATGTCAGCATACCCTTTAACGTAGCGCCTGTAGAAATTGCACAAACCTAAAAATGACTTTACTTCCTTTCTGTTACATGGTCTGGGGAAGTTTTTTTACAATGTCTGTTTTGTCTGGGTTTGCTTGTATGCCTTTGTCAGACATAATATGACCGAGGTATTCAACTCTTTGTGCTGCGAACTGACATTTCTTCGGGTTCAGTTTTAAAATCGAGTTTCTAAGATGCTGAAAAATGGCAGACAGATGCTCTAAATGTTGTTCAAATGTAGTACTATGGCACAGTATGTCGTCAATGAATACGAGTGCAAACTTGAAGCTTATATTGCGTAACACCCTAGACATGAGCATTTGGAACGCCATTGACCCGTTTTGGATTCCATATGGGACTCGAGTGAGCAGATAGCAGCCATCATGTGTTGTGAGTGCTGTACGATCTGCCGTGTCTGGGTGCAGCGGAATTTGCCAAAATGATGATTTCAAATCCATAACACTAAACACGTTTGATTGTGCCGTGCCAACGCTGTCAAGAGCGTCTTGAAGGTCTGGTATTGGAAAGTTTATAGCCTGTTATCTAGCATTTAATCCCCTATAGTCAACTGCAAATGCATTTCGTTCGTATTCTTTTAAGTAACCAAAACGACAGGAGCCGCCCATGTTGAGTTGCTTTCAATTATGATATTATCTTTTAACATTTGTTGGACGTGTTCTTGTATAATTTGTTGGTTTTTCGGGCTTTGCCTATATGGTTTTTGTCTGAATGGGGGATTATCACCAGTTTCTATTCTATGAAAATACAAATCGGTGCAACCAATGTCACTGCTGCTTTTTGCGAAAACATCACTGTTTTTGCCTAAAATACCTTTAATTTGCGTTTTTGCGCTTCTGGAAGCATGCATGAATCAAATGGTATTTCAAATTGCTTCACGATTTGTATGTAATCTTCGTCTGTCAATTTTGTTTCCGTTGATGTTGCATTTACAAATGGACTTTGTTTTCGTCATCATCAATGCTGTACATGTTATCAATTGAATGTAATTTACCAATCACTTGTCCTTTGCGGATGTTGGCTTTATGGGGCATTGGATTAAGTATTTTGAAAAAGGCACGCTGATTGACTGAAATTATGACAGAACGGGCACCGGCTAGGCTATGTGTGGACGCTAAGTTTACCACTGGTTCTAGAAGAACAGGTAGGTTGTTTGGTACTTTGGAAAGGCGTATAGGTACGAGAGCAGCATGAAAAGGAGCAATTGTCACATTTTCAACAGATCTTGCAAGTCCTAGATTAAAATTTAAGTCTGAAGAAGTAGTGCAGAAGGATAAGATAGGCTTTCCCGTGCTGCTTGTGAGCGAATTTGATTCATAATCGATTGTGCATTTGTTTCTTTGCAGAAAATCTACACTAAGGAATGGTGAAGCCTGTTGAAAATATGAAATTTGTGCTCAAATTCCTGCTCTGAAATTTTGAATCTTAACATTATACATCTCGTAATTTTCAAAAGTTCATCTCCAACGTCGTAAACTTGATTGTATGCCGATTTTGTGATGTTGAGTTTTGGGCTGGTTTTAATCTATTGAGTAGGGACTGTGAAATGCATGACACACTAGCACCTGTATCGTTTAAGCATTTTCTATCGAGATTAGCGATTTTGACATTAATCACATTGGATTCTAGAGCTGTAGAAAAGTTAATAGAACATGCAGCAGGTGTTTTATTGTGTTTTAATTTTGTAGGACTATCTAAAGGAGTCCCTGTTCCCTTAGCAGGCGGGAATTCCTATTGTGAATTTTGCTTTTTAATGCAAGCGAATGCCACGTGTTCCTTGTAGCCACATAAATTGCATATTGTTTGTCGGTACGGACAGTCGCGACGCATGTGGTCGTTGCCGTTGCAACTGAGGCAAGGATTGTATTGCTGTGAAGGACTTTGCTGTGTCTGCTTTTTGTGAATGCTGGTAATATTGTGTAGCATTTGAATTTCCGTGTATTTGCTGTTGTGTAGATGGTGTAACGGCTTGTCTATTTTGTTGTCATGAGTTCGTATGAAACGTTTTATGGTTGTTGTAATTTGTGTTTGTTATTGTAGGACGTATTTGGAATTGGTGATGTTGCTTTGGCTGAAATTGTACATGGTAGTTATTGTGCATGCGTGGTTTATTTGTATCTGGGGGTGGTTTTGAAATAGCTGCTACTGACAGCGCAATTTTCTTCTCCAAAGTTTCAGAAAGGTCGTTTATTTGTTTTTTAAAATATGGCTCTATAGCCGAAATGAATGTCTCTATTGCTGGTGTATGCGTGTCATCCGAATCTTCGTATATCGATTGTGCTTGCGTTGCAGCCTGTATGAAATCTTGTACGGTCTTTGGCTCGGCTTTTTGAATATCCGGCCGTAGTTTTGGATTAACCCCGTACAGTTTGTAATTCTGCAAATCTACCTCCGAAGCTAATTTCTGAACATTTGTTATATATTCTCGTACGTCTTGGTTTGCCTTTTGTTTCTGTTGAAAGATTTGGCCGACTTTAGACCAATCAGTTTGTTTATTTGTGAACCTAGCTTTAAACGCTTCGGTGAAATGTCCCCATGTATCTTTTTGGTTAGGTGCCAAATTGGATAACCAGTCCCTTAATGACCCTTCAAAAATTAAACCTACATATTTTAATTTGTTTTCTTCTGACGTTTTAATGATATCATGAAACAAATTCCACTTTTCTAACCATGTATCAGGGTCTGTAACGTTGGGTACAAATTTTGGGCAAAGAGAAAAATCTATGCTCTTACCCGTCATTCTTCTTTGCTGAGGTTGTTGATACTGTTGTTGTTGTTGAAACTGTTGTTGTTGCTCTTGTTGTTGATGTTGTTGTTGCTGAATCTGTTTTTTTTTTTTTTTTTTTTTTTTTTCGTTGTTCCTGTTCTTGTTGTTCCTGTTGTTGTTGTTGTTGTTGTTGTTTTCTCGTAGCACGGGTGACTATCTGTAGCATTAAAACCCGCCTCCGCCAATTGTAATCCCGGCTTATTTTCTTTTGATTTGATGCTGTGTGGGAATCACTCGCTAGCTGGAGGTACCGGTTGTGCGGGATTTTCTGTATTGAGATAACAAACACTCCGTGAGGATTTGATAAGACAGCATATTCTTTTATTTACAGAAATTGAAAACACCATTCAAAGTTATACAAATGAAACATGCGAACTTACATGTACATGCGAATAGTTAAAAGTTTCTGTATACGATTGATTCCCGATCTTGCGATGCGTGAATCGATCGCATACATGTAACTAACCATACAATTTTGACTATGCAAAGTAACTGATTCATTTTAGTAAAATAATATTAAATTGAACGTTTTCTTATTAGACTATTACTTACTACATGCATTTCATTTATTTAAAATACTTTACATAAATAATTTTGTATGTTTCTGAAGAAACGATGGCAAAGATAGAATAGAATGCTACATGTAGTTAAATTGAAAATGCACTAACCTGTATTGAGATAACAAACACTCCGTGAGGATTTGATAAGACAGCATATTGAGTATGCTTTTGGATAGCCTTATATATATTTAACCCTCACGGAAGTGTCCGACAGGTTTAAACTAATTTTCCTGGACCAGGTGTCTGGACTGTCAATACGTTTATTGAATAACAACAAATAGATTTGTATTAAACTTTATTCAATTATTGGCATCCCCAGGGATCAGCTCAGAAAAGCAGCAGAATATCGCCTTGCAGCTGATGTTGATATCCTGCGATTAAACATCAGCCATGTCCAGCAGAATAGTGTCAATTTAAATGCAATCCAAGTACATTTTTGGTAATAAACGTGAGTCAAGAATCCTTCCCAACAGCTCGCCAGGAAGGTTCTTGACAGAGTTAAGCCCAAAAGGATCGACACGATTCTCTGTCGTAGCGTGCAATGATGCGTGCCTGTTGATGAACCGATAGCCAGGTTCATAGCAGTAAGGATAATCGAACAGCCCAAACGATATACTGTTTTAGGGTGGGCGTCAGCGGTGTCCTATGGCAGAATCCCTTGATCCCCGACCATGTGTGTAACCTTGCATGCAAAAAGATATCAACAGAGCCGAAGCAGAATCAAGAAGCAGATTCCGGACTATGCATATATAGCCCCGCATATCAAAAGGCTCAGCAAGATGCGACTTATCATAAGCTACCTAACTGTGCTCTTGCTCTCACATAGTTTGGAAAATGCTGATCATGCAACTATATTAGAAGTTATAGTGTCGTAGTCGTGTTGAAAATAAACGAAGCTTTGATACGTACCTTGCAAATCTTAATAATATTTATCCTCCTCCTTCCGCCAAATGGTTCGCAGTGACTCACGCGAACCGGTGCACAAATTCTGTCCACAGATTTACGAGAGTTCCTGTTTCCAAATAAAATAACAAGAAAGACATGATTGAGGTTGGGATACTATAATGTATCGTAGAACGTTCAAAATCTTTATATAGTTGTGTACAAAAGCGTGGCAAAGTATATGATAATCAGTGTGTCACAAATTGAAATACACAATATAAAATTCAGCATATAAACAATCAGCAGATGATGGGGTAAAATCTGCCTGCCCCATTTAACACATAAAAGTTCAGTTATTTAAGGGAGGAGGAGAGGAGGAGGTGGTAAAATAGCGTCAATTCAGATGTAAATTTGATTGTGAAAATGGTTCCAACTCGATAGCCAGCAGAAAACTGAGTGCGGTGCGCTGATCAAGACACGTGGTGAAGAGATAACAGGCTGGTACCGAGCAAGCAGCAAGAGAATAAACGAGGCTGTAAGCAATGCCGAAACCAAACGTTAAAATAAATTATGAAGAAACTAGTCAGCCTCAAGGAAGCAAATGCAACAAAATGAGAGAGCTCTAGTGCGGTTAGATAAAATGCGTTATGGGACATAACGCACATTTATCCTCCTCCTTCCGCCAAATGGTTCGCAGTGACTAACGCGAACCGGTGCACAAATTCTGTCCACAGATTTACGAGAGTTCCTGTTTCCAAATAAAATAACAAGAAAGACATGATTGAGGTTGGGATACTATAATGTATCGTAGAACGTTCAAAATCTTTATATAGTTGTGTACAAAAGCGTGGCAAAGTATATGATAATCAGTGTGTCACAAATTGAAATACACAATATAAAATTCAGCATATAAACAATCAGCAGATGATGGGGTAAAAATATAGAAACTGTGCATCAACCATTAAACATACAAGGCATACCACACTGTTTGGAAGCAACCAATTCAATTAATATAAAAGGTTGAAGTTTTGGAAATTCTTCGAAATCTAGCTATAGCTGTAACGTTTGCTTTGGCTGATAATGCGATTGAACCTGCATAGGCAAATTGCGCAAACCAATATAATTAATGATCTGAGCCCAATGATATGCATAATGAACCACAAAATGATTCTAAGCAAATCCCTGGTAAAAAGAAACATACCATGAACGAAGCAATGCGAGGTCGGAGTAAGGGGTGGTGGTAGGGTTAAAAACAAAGCCACTCGTTCGCTCCGCACTTTCATAAAAACTGATTCTGCTGAAAACGATACACTAGGAGTACACTGCTATGGTACCGCCCCTAAGGAAAATTGACAGCGCGTAAAATTATTCAATAAACCACACTATATCTAAAATATAGTCTTCATTTATTGAATAACAACAAATAGATTTGTATTAAACTTTATTCAATTATTGGCATCCCCAGGGATCAGCTCAGAAAAGCAGCAGAATATCGCCTTGCAGCTGATGTTGATATCCTGCGATTAAACATCAGCCATGTCCAGCAGAATAGTGTCAATTTCAATGCAATCCAAGTACATTTTTGGTAATAAACGTGAGTCAAGAATCCTTCCCAACAGCTCGCCAGGAAGGTTCTTGACAGAGTTAAGCCCAAACGAGTTAAGATCTAAGATGTTCCCATGGGGATGTAGCTTGAAATGAATAAGAATAGAGTTCGGAACAGATTAGAACTTAATGAGTAATTGCCAGGGTAAAGAATAGAAGGAAAAGGGAACGTAACATGCACGTGATAGATTTCTACGAAGAAAACGAGCGGGAAATGTTCGTTCATAGCATGATTCTTATACAGTTTATACAGCAGTAATCAAATTAAAATCATTCAAAGAATTAAAATGGAAATTTCACAACAAATACCCATTATTCCGTATGCAATATTATACAAGGCTATGATTGTTTTCCTTATTGCTAAAAACAAGTATGCAGAAACTAGATAATCAAACTATGACAAATTGTAAAACGAATTGGATTTCAAGGCAACATCAGTATGGCTGTAAATCAAAAGCAGCAATTTATCAAACGTATTAAGGCTCCTCAAAGTCGTTTAGTTCGTGAGAAGCTTCAAGTACCGAGCAGACATACAACCCCGACGACCTATAACACTGTAAATTATCAGATAAAATACCATGGCAATGTTATGTATATCATCAACAGATTAAATGAATTGAAAAACACGTGGTAAGCACATCAAATAACACATCTACATGTCACAAACAATTATATCAGCTGTTTATCGACAAAAACTACCCATTGTCATTTGAGAACACCCACAGTCAAATGTTCGCATTAAGTCTATCTGAGCCTAAAACATTTATTTCACACAACATAATTCATCTGTCCATAGAAAACGAAAAAACGTCTAGCAGGTGACATTTCCAAAGTTCTGACCCACAAACGTTGCCGCTACAGAGACCATACACCAAGCTCCGTGCAAGTGTGTTCTCTATTCACAACCCTGAAACTAAAGAATACACATTATAAAACAAAAACACTAGACATAATTCAGAATATACTTATAACATCACCAATATAATCTAATAATTACAGATCCTATTTGGTCCATGTCCCGTAAACTAAAAAAAAAAACAGGTAAAGTGCAATTACCCCGACCGCGCCGCTTGAACTCACGTGACTAGATCATTCCCATAATGTTATTAGGTAGTGCAGACCAGAGTATGTGACAGCCAAAAAAAAAATTAATAATGCGGTGGCAATACTAAGTCTAAAATAATTACGTTACTAGCTGTTGATATAACCTATTTCTCATGATGGAATCTTCGCATGAATATGTATGCATAGCGTTGTATCAAGCGGCACGATAAAAGCTTTGCACTATAAACGAGGCAATGCAGGTCAAGGAGCGACGACAAGAAATAATGCAATGCTTATAAAGTACCAATTCAAAGATGCATGACTATAAGGCTAAACCGTTTTCGCATGAACATGCAAATAATGATAGGAAACTGTAATCAGTACCGATGAACACTAGCACCTGGGACAGTGTTGCCCATCATCAATAAACAGAAATTTTGTTTGTCAGCATACCCGTAAACTTTATAGAACGTGAATGAGTCTATTTTATTGTTATAACGGTTAAATCACTCTCCAAAAATATATTGCTGAGACCCACACTAGAAATGTTACATGTAATGTTATATGCGTTAGTTTCACTTCTTCTAATGAATGGTAAACTACATGTAATCGCTTAACGTATGGAATTAGACATCCGATCAATGCAATAATAACTAATCTAGCTCATATTTGAGTTCTGGAAATGTGAAGTCAGAGTGAGTGTTTAGACTTCGGCAAGTTTGTCAAAGCTTCTGACATTCTGACAATGGCAATGTTATCACCTTCCATAACGAAGTGTATAAATGTACACAAATGTAAAATAAATTACAGTTAGTGCTGAACACGCAGAAAATAGAAGTCAAGTACAAACCATCACCACCAACTAAACCATTTCAACAAGTATTTGTTTGCAGTTCGACATGCAACATATTATAAACTTAAGAATGGGAGATACATGTAACGGAGATTGCTAAAATGATTTTATAAAGCTGTGGCTCTCACAATATATTGTAAAGGCCTGTAAAATAACATGTATCAACCTAAAAAACATAAATCTGCTAGTACGATAACGTTTGGGTTCTAACATGTCTGGTAAATCACATGGCAAACAGGTGAACGTTAACTGAGACTTTGACCTGAAACACTTCAATTAACTGATAAAATGCTACGAATTGCCGCTTATTAGTTTAACGCCCACGCAGGCTATTTCAAAGCAAAAGCAACAATGATTCTGAAGCCACTCCTTGCTCCGCCCATTTAGACAGGGTGTAATGATTAGAATACCTACAGCGAATAGGAACAACACGCTATGAGTAACAACGTGCTAACTTAATGCGCAGATAATTATATAGCGTAAATACCCGAAATAATTCCATTACATGAAAATTAATGCATAATGCTATAAACAGTCTAATTTGGCTTTATCTTAAAAGTAAAACTGCAAGTAATTCACCACTGGCATAAACAACTACTTAGTCTTCTTAAACAAGCAAAACGACAATATATTCTGAAATAAAGTGCATGGTCAATAACTGTATACCGCCACCTGTAATGAAGATACATTCAGATTATGATTACTTGCTCAAATCGACAAACGTGTAGTAAAAATAATCTAATATACGATGATATTTGCAATATTTCATTGAAAAGCCCGACGCTATGACTTAAAACCGCAAAAGACATGTGATATTAGGGACATAACGTGACATAATACACGATAAATGCAATGCCTATATCAGCAGACTTGTTGAATTGTTATTGTTATTATCTTAAGTATTATTATTATTATTATTATTATTATTATTATTATATCATGTATGTGCAAGTTATCGAATGAATCTTAAATGGAGACATAATTATTCGTAGTTATCATGCAGAAAATTGTGAGATTATTGTTAAAATACCGATACTATTCAAAGTTCAAAATCTACAAAAAGAACGTTACTTATCTTGTTTATAAATGTACTGCCCATAACCATGTACTGTCCATAACCATAACTCATTCTTAGGAACGCTCATGGCCAATCCATATTTAGCTTGTTGTGTCCCTGGAGTTGATAGATTTTAACAACCCCTAAACGCCGACTTTGCTGGATGTGAATGTCATCTGGAACACTATCAACAGTCGCATCCAGCGTCGTAAAACTGTTTGTATAGGAAATGTCAACCTTTAAGGGTCACCGATTTTCAACACTCTATTGCAAGTACACACTGTATTATCGACTGCATTTTCAAAATCCTTTATATCTCAGTGGTCCCTTTTCCCAGCTGTCAAATTACATTTGTACCTCGAAACCACACAGCTTTTGACGTTACTTCAAACGAACTGAGGACGTCCAGAAAACAAGATTGAGTTCGTGCGCACCATCCTGACCAATCCCATGTATTATTGATCGTAAGTGTTATTTAGAATCCCGGGATTTGGTCGTACTTAATTCCAGGAGAAGTCCAGAAGTATCAGTGACAGAACGCAAGCCACCAATTAGTGGTGTGGTATTACTCCCCCCTAGTGTAGGCATAGCTCTGAAACGCAGCGTCGTCTCCTTGAGACATGTAGCCGTGTTTCTGTTCTGTCCAAAATTACGGCAATATCCGTAAAACAAACATTTATACCAAGAAACCGTCAGTATAGCCTGAGTCCATTCTTATGGTTTTGTCCGCCCGAGGAAATACAATTATTCAAATACTGTAAAGCTGTACTCAGTCAACTTGTATTTTCAACATTCACTCCATGTGCTCTGCGTACATAAATGGTCTTCAGCGACAATTGTATGAAGGACTTCTGAAACTTAAACAGGATCTTTGCAGAACGGTTTAAGTATAACTCCAAGACGTTGTTTCTGTGCTATCGGAATGCTCATACGCTGTTAAACCCAGAACACGTTAGTCACTTGAAATCATGTTCATCAATTCTGAGCAGAATGGTTTTGTACATCAATCCAACTATCATGCAATTTGTCCAATTAACAAATAGGTATCATCTTGTCATCGACAACGAAACGGATCACTGACCATTTGATACAATAAATTGTCGGTTATATTGCAAAACTGTATCACAAAATTGGAGCGAACGCAAGTTGTCCAACAGCAAACATATAGAGTAAGCCCTAAGCAGTCTTCTAAATCTATATGTTTACACACGTGTCATACACGATTATGGATCTCTCTATTGTTATCCATGGAATCTCAAAAACAACCCGCTTATAAGAATTTTAAATGCTGCAAAAAAGTAAAACTGACTTAAAAACAAAGCCACTCGTTCGCTCCGCACTTTCATAAAAACTGATTCTGCTGAAAACGATACACTAGGAGTACACTGCTAAGGTACCGCCCCTAAGGAAAATTGACAGCGCGTAAAATTATTCAATAAACCACACTATATCTAAAATATAGTCTTCATTAATAAATTATGTGGCCTAACTTGTAATGTCATAATCGGGATGTGCAACATTTGAGCCGTGGTACAGGTCGTCCCAGATCTTGTTAGGGTTAGTGTCCTGGACGTGGACAGTCTCCTCCTGTAGCGTCCAGTTGCTTTTGGTGTCATGGAAAATTCTATTAGTTCTGCAATTAGTTTACCGTAGCAATATGTACCTGTAGATATAGATGCTAAGCTTTCAATATGCATTATTATATAAGCTACTGAAAATCTCGCTTTTCATTGGCTCAAAGCGCCCACGTGGCAAGTCTTCAAATAGTCATATTAACTGGCTAGCGCGTGCTGGCAGGTCTATATTAGTTACTAAATTTAGAGCGGACGTTCTGGTTCCGCTTTCGCATAGCGCTGCGCATAATCGTGTGTTCAAAGTACATGTACTGGACATTAGTTGTCATTTTCTTGTGATAGAAGGGGTACTTTCACATGTTTTCTTTGTTGACCATATATTGTGTACCGTTTGTAGAATTAAGGCAATTTCATTATCATTAGTATTGAATTAAATGTCAAATGTTTCTTCTATATCTGTCTCAGTTGATTTCTTTCATTGCTTGACATTTTATCAAAAAATATATAATAAAACAGTTAATGACTTTTGAGGCATTGGATATGATGTGATATCGACCCGAGAATACCAATATTGACCTCGGCTTCGCCTCGGTCAATATTGGTATTCTCGGGTCGATATCACATCATATCCAATGCCTCAAAAGTCATTAATTGTATAATATTACACTGAGGCCGAGCTTTGTGGTACACAATATTTTCCTCTCCCTTTCTTGATAACTGACCAATGAAAACAAACAAACAACTCAACAAAACACGTGCTGTCTATAAAAAAAAAAACCGAACGTGCATACGCAAAAAGATTTTCAAGCACCAGCGGGGTAGTTTGTTTTTTAGAGCCACGTCATGAGAAAACTTGCGTTTGTAAATGCGAAAACGAATAAGCCGATCAGCTGCGCATTATGATCGGCGGCTTCGTTTTTGCTGTATAGATTTAACGATCTCTTGCTTCCTTCACTCTTACTTCGATCACAAAGCCATCTAGCACGACAGTAAAGACCGGTTTGCATCGGGAACCAAAATACGGATTGTCCCCTGACTTGGCTAAAAATACATGGCATATCTGTCTTTGTGCCCCTCATTTTCAACAAGAAAAGTAGGAAACAATAGAATATTAAAATTTAATGATATTGTTTATCTCATAAGGGTGCTCACGATTAAAGATTTCTCCAAACATTGTCACAAGCATCGGTGTGGGTAGCCATTGTTGATGTTAGTTTGTTCATCTGCAAACCTTCCTCCTATTTAGTGACATCGCTCTTTTTTGCACATTCTGAGTCTGACACGTTTCTCAGCAAGTAGTGCATGTTGATATCGGGTTGGTCTTAACGGAGTGTTCCATGGCAGCAAGCATTGCTATAATGCCGCAGGAGTTCTTTTTCTGCTCCCCCCCCCTGTCCACAAAAACACTGTTATAGCGTTAGTTTTTACATACGTTCCACATAGACACGCCAGGGTGGTTGGGTGGAAATTTAGGCTCCTGTCCATTGGGGCTTTGAGAAATAGATGGGCTGCTTGTGCCTCCAGAGAGGCAAAGCTTTTTATTAACTGACTGATTATCTGATTACTGTTTAACCGCTCGGGCCTGAGCATAGTAACAAATTCAAGTAAAGATATCGCGAACTTTAATACATGGAATTGTTTACTGTATTTATTTCTTTATCTTAAATAGTGTTTGAGCCGTGACATGAGAATACCAACATATTGCATAATTATTCGAAAACAGGCAGATCAGCTGCAGCTGCTCTGCAGCGTCTTCATTTTGTGCTACACGCTTAAAGTTATTGATAATGCAACATGCCTTTCGGCCAATGAGCATATGAGCACACAAACGATAATGATACAGAAGTACAGGATAGCACGCATGATGATATCGTAATAGTAAAATCACTTTTCTTCCTAAGTACTAAATTTCAAGACTCTGGCTAGCCTCTGTAGCTGCACAGCCCACTTAATGTCATACCTGATCTGAAACGAAATTGTTGGTTTTGCCATGCGACTGCTAATTTAAGGATGTACAGCAATGTGTGAAATTGTCTGACTGTCCAATACAAAGCGTGTTAATGAAATAGAATTAATTACTAGTTGAAACTCCAAGATGCATGCATTCGCATAGGGTTTTCAAAAAAAAAAAAAAAAAAAAAAAAAAAAAGAAAAAGAAAAGAAAAGAAAAAGCTTACTGTATTAATGATAATGAACATTATATAAACATGTAAACATGTTAACCAAATCTTGAGTGAATAAATTATGACTATTAACCTGATTGTCTTTCAGTCACATGAGCCGCGCCATGAGAAAACATGCCCTGTGCATATGCGAGAACAAACACACATCTCAGCTGCGCAGAAATTCCGCAGCTGTTGAGTGCTTTGTTTTCGCTATTTAGAGAGTACAATGCTTTGTTTTCGCTATGTAGAGAGTACAGCCAGTTTACATGTGTTCTTTCAAGCTTTCAAAATCAATATATTGTTTGTGTCAGTTCTGGTCAGTAACCCCGGAGACATGCTTTCTCGTGACACTGCTCATCACCGTTCTTCACTTTCTGTCGCACCACAAGATACATTTTACTTGTTCACATGGGAAAGTAAAGGCACATGTTTGCTGCACAGTAGCTTAGCATTTGCTACGAATAAAGTAAAACTGAGATCCTTTAAGAGCAGTGAATAGCATAAGAGGACCAGTGATCGATCACAAATAGACATGTTTGATAAATTTGCGGATCAGACATGCATTGCAGAATGCATGTGTACATACCATATCCAAGCTTGAACCTTCGCCATGTTTTTCCACATGTCAGTTTATGACGTCAACACGTCAAGTATATAGTGACGTCATTTTAACACACCAACCATCATACAGTATGAATCAGGGTCAGGTGGACCAGTGATCGATCACCTTCTTTTTCTCTCCAAAACCGCCGCTAATTTGGAAGGTAAGTACATTTTAGAAAGAATAATTATTGTTTACCTCTAACCACGAAACACAGTTTGGAAATTCTCAGTGAGTTTAAAGAAATAAAGCAGCGAACTAAGGTGGTCAAAAAGCATAAAAGCCTTAAGAAACAATTGAAAACCGTTGAATCACAGAAATTGTTCATTAAACGCAGCGTTGTCATATACAATTTGGAATGTGGATAAGATTTGTTTAGTATGCGGTAAAGTTAACAAATCTAGCCAATCGGAACGAATGCAGATCGTTTCATCTTGAAGAATTTATTGAATAGTCACCGCTTTTAAGCAGTACATCTAAGACCTTCTCTTTCTAAAGTGCAAGAAAATGCAAGATAGAGAAGCTTTCCAAATAAATTTAAATTGAGGTTTGTAAGGTAATATAATGCGCTTTAAGTTGAGACTAGCATAAGATTTACTTCAGGTATGCTTTGAGAATTAATATTTTGAAAAGTTAATCGCACTGTGCGCTAGCTAGAAAGAATACGGTAGATACCTTGTCTCGATTCAACTCAGTTTCAGTGTTGGTCTTAGCGGTTTTCTGTGCGACTCATTGCTGTATGTTCCTTAGTTCTCCCCATAGGAATACTACGTCGTAATCTGTATCGTGAATGATGATAAATCACAATTTGCTTGCTAGCCTAGCTTCCAAAAACCAACCCCAATCAATCAAATATACTGCTCAGTTCTTGATTGTTTATCAGTCCTGATATTGAAACACACCACATTCATTTCTACGTTTAACTAATCTTTCTTTTTAGCTCACCTGAGCCGAAGGCTCACAGGTGAGCTTATAGTATACCCATGCTCCGGCGTCCGTCGTCCGTCGTTCACAATTTCAAAGATCTTCTCCTCTGAAACCGCTAGGCCAATCAAAGACAAACTTAATATGGAGCATCCTTAGGAAGGGGGAACGAAAGTTTGTATAAATGGTCCATATCACATGACCAAGATGGCCGCCATGGCTATTAATAGCAAAAAATCTTTAAAAATCTTCTACTCCAGAACCAGAAGGCCTATGATTTTGAAACTTGGCATGAAGCATCAGGCATTGGAGCTCTACAAAGTTTGTATAAATCATGGCCCTGGGATGACCTTGACCTTTTTTACAGCAAGGTCAACTTAGGCCGCTAATGCATTTGATTGGAAAAAAAAATAGGAAAATGTCAATTTTTTGACAAAAAAAAACTTGCTAGGAATGAGCAAATGGACAGAATATTCATGTTTATGAAAACTCTTTGGGCCCAGAGGGTTGTCTGCCCCTGCCCCGGGGCTATATACATGTGTAGGACCATAATATTCAAACATCTTCTCTGAAACCGTTTGGCCAATCAAAGCAAAACTCTATGTGGAGCATTCTTAGGAAGAGTGAAAGTTTGTCTAAATGGTCAAGGTCACATGACCAAGATGGCCGCCATGGCAATACATAGCAAAAACCTTTAAAAATCTTCTCCAGAAGCAGGCCTATGATTTTGAAACTTGGCATGAAGCATCAGGCAATGAAGCTCTACAAAGTTACTATAAATCATGACCTTGGGATGACCTTGACCTTTTTTACAGCAAGGTCAACTTAGGTCACCCATGCATTTGAATGGAAAAAATAGGAAATGTCATTTAATGGCAAAAAACTTGCTAGGACTGAGCAAATGGACAGAAGATTTATGTTTATGAAAATATTTTGGGCCCAGAGGGTTGTCTGCCCCTGTCCTTGGGCTATATACATGTGTATGACCATTCAAACATCTTCTTCTCTGAAACCGATTGGCCAATCAAAGCCAAATTTAATGTAGAGCATTGTTAGAAAGAGTGAATGAAAGTTTATATAAGTGGTCAAGGTCACATGCCTGCCATGGCTATAAATAGCAAAAACCTTTAAAAACCTTCTCCAGAACCACAAGGCCTATGAATTTGAAACTTGGCATGAAGCATCAGGCAATAGAGCTCTACAAATTTTATATAAATCATAACCCTGGGATGACCTTGTCCTTTTTACGGTAAGGTCAACTTAGGTAGCCGACGCATTTGAATGGGGAAAATTGTTACAATGTCATTTGAAGGGCAAAACTTGCAGTAAATTGGCAAATGGATTAAATCTTTATGATTTAAAAAAGAAAATGACTCCAGAGGTGTCTCTGACCCTGCCCTGGGTTTATATACATATATATTGCCATTCTAGTCAAACAAGTTTATTGGTATATATCTCATGTCTCAGGTGAGCGTTTACAGGACCACTGGTCCTCTGGTTCTAAAAGGAGAACGAAATGTTCAACAACAATATCATTTAAACTGAAGAACTGAATAAAGCAAACATTTTGGTGCAAATTTTGTTCAAATCGGTCAAAGAATGAGCTTACATTTGAAATTTGAATTAACTTACATTTGAAATTTTTGGAACGAAGTGACTTTTGGCCGCCATTTTGAATATTTAATTAGAAAACTGGTAAACTATAAACACTAATAAATTTTATATTACAAAACTAATATGGTAAAATATGGCCAGAATTGATAGTAGATCAATAGTAGAAAACATTCAAACAAACATTAACAGAAAATATTAACAGTGTTTCATAAATATTGATTATGCATAACTAATTAGGGATTTATTACGTCATGAAGCATCATGAATATCCAAGATGGCCGCCTCCTTAAACAAAAATTAATGTATATTCAAATTAACATAGCTTTCTTAATCTCTATCTGATTTTGATAAAACCTGTAACATATTATTGAGGGACGCGAGTACTTTCATTTAAGATGAATTATGTGTAAACCTTGCCTTTCCCTTTAATACGGCAGCATTCACGCCCTGTTGTCGGCATTCGAAGGATGTCAAAAAGGTAAAAGTAGGCAATGATCAGGAAATGTTGCAATCAGAAAGAAACTCCCACTCCAAAAGCCGAAGTGGGAAAAATCTAAAATTAACAGTCAGGTACTAAGTTATACTAAGCAAACATATCCTAAGCCGAGTGAGCAGCTATTTCCCAATAGGCGGCTACTTAGTTACCAAAACTTAACGAAAATATGAAAACGTCTACATAAGGTGCAAACAGGATAACAATTCAACAAAAATAATAAATCCTAATAAACAAACGAATTTCATCCGGTATAATCCTTGCATTGTTGATTGTCACCTCCCCGTGACCAACTGTGTCCCGTTTACCTGTTACGTTAACGGAACACGGAACCAAAGTGACCTTTGCCACGACATGTTTACATAATGGGATTATACAGTTTTGTTTGTTTCTGAGTTTACGAGAGGGGTATGTTTATCGCTTCTTCGCATCAGAATACGTTTTCGTTTTTGGTTGTCGTTCGCATTTCTTCAGTCTTATAGAAACCAATATCCCTAGAAATGTCCGCTATGCCAGTCTTAATGCACTAGACAACATGGATAAGTGTAAGTCGCTCTTTCACCACTCAGTCCGAAGCATGTGTGAATGAATGTGACAATAAAGACACCGGGGTCCAACTGATGTTTTTCTTTTGCTCCGGAGTTAGTAAGTTATTCGGCGCCAAGGGATCGCCATCGTCGGGCAGCTTACTGAATCTGTGAGTCCTGGTATTTGATTCATCAGGATGTTTATCTTGATTTATTTTTATTTGTTTGATCATGATTTATTTGTTTGTTCTTGATGATTCATTGACTAGTTAGAGATTCACCACGAGGACCGAAGAACTAACTAAATGTTATGAACCACTGCAGAAGCTGAGGGTGAGGTTATGGCCATGTAAAATCGATTTAAACCCGCCAGTAACTTTGTGTTACTGATCATTCCAAGTCGATACTTCTGTGGTGGTTCGTTTTGTTTCATGTCTTGGTGTTTAAATTATTTTGTGCTGTTGGCGCCTTATGTGTGTTTTCATATTTTTAGTTAAGTTAAGGTAACTGAGTGGCCACCTATTGGGAAAATAGCTGCTCATTCGGCTTACGAAATGTTTTAATGGTATAAGTACCTGATTGTTACTTTGGTTTTTTCCCACCTCGGTTTTTGGAGTGGGAATCTTTCTCTGATTGCGCCTTTTCCTGATCTTTGCCTACTTGTACCTTTTTCCCACCCATTATGGCCTTAAGAATTGCGCATACGGACAAAACTTATAAACAACTGATTGACCACTTCATAAATGGATAACCGGTCAAATGGTCTGCGCCTGCCCAATAAAAAGTGGTTCAAGTAAAACTATCCACACAGATTAGCATTTTTTGTTTACATAGGAGATTATGTTTTCAAACAATATTAGTTTAATGTTGGCTGCGTGCAAAATTAGTTGTTCAAGATTCCGCTCTGCGTACATCTCAGTACATGCATAATGATTAACTCATCAGGAAAACATGTCCGTGCAATGAATACCCCCTTAAACCCCACTTTTATATAGAAAAACTGGGGTTTGCAGGGGTATACCTATTTTTCTTATGTTTGTGCCAAAACATAGATTGTGGGTACTCGTTAGAACCGCCTCTAACGTATACCCACAATCTTTGTTTTGAGCAAAAATAAGAAAAATATCAAACTTTTTCAGATGAAAATTTTCAATTTTTAAAGCTCAAAAATCTCTGTTTATTGCATGGGCATGTTTTCGTAATGTTTTAGACATTAGTGCATGTCGGTGCAATTGTCCTGTCTGTTTGAGTACACGCAACGTGTAACATACGGTTAGTATGACTAAGGGAACGTTAAACTCTACAACCCATTTGTGGCAAATGGACTAGTCAATCATTATCATTTGCATGAGCCTAAAGTCATTTAAGGGACATCAGGAATGATTTTAGCTTTTTATTATTTCCTTTTGTTTTCAATGAATTCATTGGAATATCTCTACGCAAACAGAATAGTCTCAGATTGCTCGTCGCGCTCTAGAGGAATGCTGTTTGCCCATATCCCTAAAGAACTTCACCGAGTTTATGTAAGTTCAGCTGAATCATTTGCGATCACGCCTGTGTATAACGGCTGTTGCAAGTACATACAATAACGCCTCCAAGTGCAATTAAGATCTCGCAAACCTATATTGCTGTGGTTAAATGTCCACTGAAAACTTAGTCTTTATCCAAGAGGATTGTCCAAGAAGAAAGTTTTAAGGATAAGTGACCATCACAATATGACATGTTGGGCGTTCATAAAACAATCATATATAGAATGAAAACGACATTATAACCAAGACGGTTTCAATCATCAGGAAAACATGTCCTTGAAATAAATACCCCCTTATACTCCACCTTTATATAGTAAAACTTGGGTATGCATATTTTGTTTCTTATTTTTGCTCTAAAACGTAGATTGTTGGTACACGTTAGAATCGCCATACCGAGGCGGTTCTAACGTGTACCCACAACGTATGTTCTGAGCTAAAATGTTAAAAATGACAAAGTTTTCCCCCAATGAAATTTTCAATTTTTACAGTTGAAAAAATCAACATATTTGCATGTAATGTAAAATGCTTGTGTATATTTTGCTATTAAACGCATCCTGTATATACTTCTTAAATTCACCTTAAATTGTTGAAGTTTTTTACTATCTTGTATACTATGCAAAATAAATTTAGCAATTTTTGATGTTGCATATAATTTTGATCACCTTAGAGCAATTTTGGACATTTCTTTAATTTAATTGACAAGAACAGCGTCTTAGGCACATGCTACGATGAATTGAAAAACGCCATCATGCCTTTAAAGACGCTTCGGGAACAACCACAAAATACAGAAAGGGTGTGAATGCAAAATTCTCAACCACTGAACACAATGCAAACAGCTGACTTTTGTTATGTCCAATAGGCCCATCCTTTTCACCCATTCTTTATGAACATTGTTCATTATGTGACAAGTTCGGCATTACGAAAACATGCCCATGCAATATACAGAGATTTTTTGAGCCTTAAAAATTGAAAATATTTAGCTGAAAAATTTTGATATTTTTTTTAATTTTGCTCAAAACATAGATTGTGGGTACTCGTTTGAACCGCCTCGGCGCGCCGTCAAGTGGTCGAAATTGCCTTAATTTTGGGCTACTTGGTTTCCTTTGATATTCATAAAAACAAAACAAGACAAACAAAGCACAATGTAGCCAATACTTTGGTAAGTGACACTTGAACGTTTCAGAGGCATAACGCGTCATGCTAGTGAGATAACACTGACGTTAAACTCATTAATGAAGTCTCTTTATTTTAACATATTTGTTTGCATTAGACATTTAAACTCGTCGATTTTTAGGAAATTCCAATTAGAAACATAACTGTAAGGCGATAATGTAGGAGCAAAAGAAAAAACGTCGAATTCAACAGTTTACGAACTTTATTTCTTGGCGATCAAATTTGGTTCCAAACGTTTTAAATGTTTTTCTTGGCTTTGATGACAGAACAGTTACTTAAGCATTATTTTGTACCACTTTAAGCAGACCTCCAAGTTTTGATCATGTGTCTTAAATTGTAACGTCACGTCAGTATCGCGGTAAGGTTTGATTTTTTCGAAATTCTAAAATATGACCTTTATTCATTAATATGTGCAGAGACTGGCGAATGCTTTGAAAATAGCTAAATTAAATGTGCATAGTCATGATATTTATAACGCAACAACCCTACATATCGGCCTAATAAAGGTGGGTTCATAAATAGAAGCTTTATTTAGCTACTGACCGAATAAAGGCCATCTCTACTGACCAAATAAAGACCGCGTTGCAATTTTGTCTAACGCAACAAAAAGGAGCGCGCCAGTGACGTAAAATTTAGCCACGTTTTGTGACGTCAGTCTCCGCCATTGTTATGAAACGTTACGTAGATGAAACAATTGACAAGAAAAAAATAATTTATCAACAAAATGCACTGCTATGGTGGCGAATTTTGAGGATTCGTTCTGCGGAGTGATTGCTGAGCTGTTGACTAAATAAACAAAATGGTGGAAAGCAAATCTCCTCACATCGGGTGAGTTTTTTCGCGAAATTTGTCTGTTTTCGTTGCATTATAAAGTGAATAACTACCCCGTGACCAAAAATAAACCGATTTATCATGCTCGGACCGTAAGCAGATGAAAGGGCTCGCTGAAAGCTCGCCCTTTCATCTGCTTACTAATCCTCACATGATAAATCGGTTTATTTTTGGTCACGGGGTAGTTATTTACTATATACTAGGCAAATTAAATTTAGCAATTTTCGTAACATTCGCCAGTCTCTGCACACAATGAATAAAAGTCATGTTTTGGGATATGGACCTAAGTGGTAACCTTTCGAAAAGAGCTTCCAAGCGAAACATTCGGTCCTCATGTTTGTATGTTTCAAAGTAAAAGCCTTTACAAATGAGACTGTTTGGTAATGTAAATTGTGACCAAATGCGAAATGTCATGTTGACTTGTGTATAAATGCAAGAAAGTTCGCATGTATCGGTAGACATTGTGTTTACTGAAAGGTTGGGCCAACATGTACCATATGTTATCGACAGTAAACCTAGAGCCACAATGTAGTAAAACCAGCTTAATGACCGGTAGCATGTCCGGTTTGTAGTGAAACCGGTTCGAGATCGATCCTCACGCCAGGCACATTGCTTTCATAAAATGAAAAATAAATCTACAATCATTGTTTCTTTTCTGTTGATTCAAGAAGAGCATTTGCAAGGCCTCGTTTCCATGGACAATTTTTCTTTGACAAAGTAGGTTTGTCGCCAAAAAAATATGCTTGTCGTAAAATCAATTCTGTGGCGAAGTTTCATTGTCAAATATCTGTGACAAAGTAATGTAAGTAATCTTTGCTGTGTGTGAACGCAAACTCATTGCCGAAGTTTCTGTGACAAATAATCTTCGTCAAAGAATCATTGTCCGGAAACTAGGCCTAAGTTTGAAACGACTTGGTCAAAATGGGCATGCATATACTTTTATACACTTGTCACATTAATATTTTGTTTTCTAGTATAACATTCGCTTCTCATGTTTGTGTGCATTAAAGTAAATGGCTTCACGATAGTAACTATTTAGTAATGTAAATTATGACCAAGTTCTAAAATGCTGCAAACATATGAGCCGCCTCGTGAAAAAACCAACAATGTGGTTTTCGAACAGGTCCGACACAAACCGGCCTGTACAGCCACATAAAAGAGTTAGAATATTGAAATTTCGGATTTAAGTAGAAGAGGAACTGTACTATCCGAGTAGCGAAAACAAAGGCGCTGATCAGCTTTCGCCTAGGCAGATTGTTGGTTTTCCCATGGGGCGGCTCATATTTCAAGGCTGACTGTGCGAAATGTCATGTAGACTTGTGTATAAGTGCAAGAAAGGTTTCTTTACTGAAAGGTTAGGCCAATATGCACCATATGTTATCGACAGCAAACCAAAAGCCACAATGTAGTAAAACCAGCTTAATGACCGGTAGCATGTCCGGTTAGTAGTGAAACCGGACCTCGATCGATCCTCACGCCAGGCACATTTCTTTCATAAAACGAAAAGAATTTCTACTGTCATTATTTCTCATCTGTTGATCCAAGAAATAACATACAATTTTATACACATGTAACATTCGTATTTTTTCGGTCCTCATGTTTGTGTGTATCAACTTAAATGGCTTCACGAAAAAGACTATTTAGAAATGGAAATTAGTTTGTGTATTTGTTTGAACTGATGCGTTACGTCCCAGTCAACAGCAATGGTCATGTCGCTACGTTGCCTCTATTTTATGGGACTTTTACTAAACATTAGGGTGTCATGACACTCAAAATGCGCTTCATTACTCGTATTATAACCAACCACCCAATACGGTTTAAAAGTATGGATGATTTGACTAAACCACTTTTCCTGTGCAGGCTCAGACTTGAGCGGTTTACCAGTAATCAGATGGTCGGTCAGTAGTTTAGAAGCTTTGCGGCAAATGCAGCCCATCTGTTTCTCCTAGGCCCCATTGGAAATTATGACCAGGTTCTTAAATGTCGCAGACATTTCAAGGCTGTGCGAAATGCCGTGTAGACTTGTGTTCTCGTATAAGCATCAGGAAAACATGTCCGTGCAAGATATACCCCCTTAAACCCCCTTTTCTATAGAAAAACTGGAGTATGCAGGGGTATACCTATTTTTGTAGTGAAACCGGACCGCGATCGATCCCCACTCTATGCACATTTCTGTCATAAAATAAAAATTATTTCTACGGTCATTGTTTCTTTTGCGTTGATTCAAGAAGAGCAGTTGTACGTTAGCAGTGAAAGAACTGTGAACCGAGTACTGATAACCTGATGATAGCCCATGATGATAGCCCATGGTTAGTAATAAGGCTAGATTAACTGATCGCCCCTACTAGTCTTAGCTCACGACTAGGACGTGAAGCAGTAAATAACAAATAAATATAATAAAACAGTGAATACTATACGCTCTTTGATGATTAACGCAAAAGTGATTTCGATTACAAAAGACTGCTTGTCGTGTATTTTGTAAACTTTCCTATGCAACATATGGAAGGTACTATACTTTAATGTTATTACATGTAATCAAGTTACATGTATTTCGTATTGGTCCAGTTACAGGTCCGATGTTAGCTGTATTGAACCAAGGCCGAAGTTATTGGATGGACCAAGGCAGAAGGCCGAGGTCCAATATAGCTGACCGAGGACCTGTAACTGGACCAATACGAAATAACTTGATTAATGAGATTTTTATTAATTAACAGTCAAAAGTCCACCATATCGGTCCATGTCATCCGCTAGCACATCAAGCATACCTTCGCAATTCTAAGCGCCCATGTCTGGCATTCTTTTCAAAGATGCTGACATGATTTATTTTTGTTTGCTCACTAGTTTAGCCGATCGGCTGAATCGCCGCCATTGTTTTTGTCTCAACTCATTCAACTCGGCACGTGACCTTGCGTGTCATATTTTGACCATTCAGGTGTAGAGATTTCTATATAGGTAGCAGGTCAATCCATATAGATACGAGGCCAACCGTATAAGTGCGTGGTCAGCTTTATTAGGTCGAGGTGAAATCCAGTATAGACTATACGAAAAAAGAATGCCCCAGACCAATTCTCTGTATAAGTATATACTAATACGTTAATTAAGAAATATGCGTATTCACTCAGAGGAACAAATAAATAAACATTTGGATCAGGAGTTTTGCGTCACTATTTTGAACGCAATGCACTTGGACATTTATTTACTTTTGGGACTTTTAAGACTAAAAAGAGCAATGCTATAAAATGGTCAGTGTTACATGTAATGTCAGCCCTGGTCCTTATATGACTTGATTCTCATTGTTCGAATATTTTTTGAGTCGAATAAAAGATATTGTTGGGATTGTATCTTAAAGTTTTTGGACTCTTTTTTAAAAGAGTTGTTATAGGATAGGAAACCAGCTCGTCTGAGAGTTTACTGCATTTTCTTGTTCCACTCCATGATACTTCGACTGTTTTAATTAATGATTAGAGATGACTGTAAATAGCCTATTACGTTTAATTAGCTTAGGACAGTTGACTGTAAATAACCATTTACCGTTTTTCATGTAGTGGCAGTTTACTGTCAATAGACACCTCCTTATTATTATCCAATGTATTCAAAATACGATTTCACCTCTCCATGATTGTACAGAATCCTATTTAAATGGCTTTTGAGCAGTAGGTTCAAAAAGACTGACGCTGTCAACAGGAAAACATGAACGTGTTATGCATACCCCTAAAACCACACTTTTGTGTTGGGGTTCACCTATTATTCTATTTTTTGTTCTCAAACATAAATTGTTGGTACTCGTTAGAACCGCCCCGCCGAAATTTGCGGTTTTAAAATGCAAATTACATACATTAATATCGCCTTTATGGCCAGAAAAAAAAAATCACATCGTCAGGAAAACATGCCCGTGAAGTGTATACCCCCTTAAACCCCACTTTTCTATAGAAAACCTGTGGTTCACAGGGGCATACATGTACCTATTTTATTGTTTTAGTTCCAAAACATAGATTGTGGGTAGTGGTTAGAACCGCCTCGCCGAAGCGGTTCTAACGAGTACCAACAATCTGTGTTTTGAGCAAAAATATGAAAAATATCAAAACTTTTCTTCAGAAAATTTTCTAATTTTACAACTTGAGAATATCTGTATATTATATGGGCATGTTACCGTAATGCGATATGCTCAAAACCTCATTCATAGTCTAAGGGACATAATTCGTACTTCATTAGCGAAACAATCCCTACTTATTAATCGGTAAACACAGAATAATTGAGGAAAGTCATATCCGACTCGTAAAGGCCTCATCACACTGGCGCGAAAATTTCTCGACATAAGACTTGCATTTCATTGCGAAAAGTAATTCTTGTTTAGTTGGCATTTTGCTTTTCGTTCCCTACAACAGTTAACGTTCCGACATGAACATATATTTTGACTGGGACAACAAATCAAATAAACAAAAACTATTTCTCGCAATTAAACGCAAGTCTCCGTCTAAATATGTTCGCGTATGTGGGACGAGGCCTTCAGGCTTCACAAAAGCAACAACTGACAAATCAGTCTCAGCCCAATACAGTATGTTTGGTATTAGTTGTGGACTTTCTTGGTGCTTAATGCCTAATGCTACATGCAGTTGGCTTTCTTAGTACTTAATGCCTTGTGCTACATGCAGTGTTTTGTTCAAAGCATAACTGCCGGATCAGTGCTGACCGAAATGTTAACGTGATGCGATTGTCATTTTTCTAGGTTGTTTCACGTGGCTGCCTTATCACGCTAATACATTACGAAAACACCCCCATGCAATATACAGAGATTTTTAAATTTGTAGAAATTGAAATTTTTTCAGTGGAATTTTTTTGATATTTTTCTTATTTTTGCTCAAAACATAGATTGTGGGTACACGTTAGAACCGCCTCGTTGAGGCGGTTCTAACGAGTACCCACGATCTATGTTTTGGAGCAAAAATTAGAAAAATAGGTATACCCCTGTATACCCCTGCATACCCCTAGTTTTGCTATATAAAACTGGGGTTCAAGGGGGTAAACATTACACGGTGATGTCCGTGAATAATATTCGTCCTGATACATTAAAATTGGCGTGAATAATATAAGTGTTCCTACCTTTGTTTTAAGCATAAAGTATATACATGTATACTCAAAAGTAAATAAAAAAAACGTCAATCTTTTGTAGAACATGCTTTCAGATTTTGCAGTAATTTTATTTCACTGTAAATTGCAACAAGAAGTTTTCGTAATGTGTTTAAACGATCCTTAGTTGTGTTTTGGTTGGACGAGCCCCAAAACATGCACTTGGATCAATTCACCATCTGCCTCGCCGGCATTTTTGTACTGACGTCTTCACACTGAGATCAGTTGCGCATCATGAGAAAACCGGCATCTTGCGTGTGCGAAAACAGAGGAAGAACTGCCGTGCAGTAACTGCCGGGCTAACCAGCGACTTTGTTTGTGCTTCACGGATGTCCTATTTCTCTTCCTCGTACATTGTAAATCCGAAATTTCAAGTTTCTAGCCCTTTTCTGTGCGCTTACAGACCGGTTTGTGTTGGACCTGCTCGGAAGCTTTCTCGCGTTGTGGGTCAGGTTTAGTTTGTCTGAAAGTGATGTAACAGTTTTTCAATATCATATCAGAAAATTAACTTTCATTTATTCAGTAACTGCGTCTTTGATCAGCATCTTGAATTTATTCAGTTAATAAGAATATAGGCAGAAGTATCGTTGTTGAAGTTCCGTGATTTTGGGTGAGTGATCAGCTTCGGGCTGCCATTATACATGTGAACTATTTGATCTTTTCTCCGCGGAAAAAAAAATAATAATAATAATTTTCAAAAATATTCTTTCTTGTCGTTTTCACCTAAGACCGCACATTGAAATGTCATGTTTTTAAATGTTTTTAGACTTTCTGGACTTAGAAGTTTCTTTACGAAAAGGCGCACATGCAATACATGTGTATAGATATTTTAAAAGTTGTAAAATTGAAAATTTTCCGTAGAATGTTTTTACTATTTTTCTTATTTTAAATAGATATACTCCTGCATACTCACGTTTTACTATATAACAGTGGGGTTTAAGAGGAGATTTGTATTGCACGGACATCATAGTGTTTTCCTGATGTAACTATTTGAGCTTTATTTTGCGACAAAATTACCATACCAATTTTCAAAAATATTCTTTCTGGTCTTTTTCACTTACTCGTATAATCCTATGACTTTATATTAAAATGTCATTTGTTTTTAGACTTTCTGGACTTAGAAGTTTGAAAAGCTTTTATTTGCTTCTTTTTTTTTCCTAAAGCATTATAAGTCTTCAGCTGAAACACATGCGGGTTTTAGTCAGATTTCAGACCCTGGCTTTAAATAAGGAATCTCAAAACATTTTATTCTTTACTAGTACATTAATCAAATCAGAATTTAATGCATATCAAAATATTACTAATATGTTATGTCACTGCGTACAAATGCCACCAATCAAGCTCTATCACACCAAAATTCATGTATTATAAATAGAGGATCTTACACGTTTCATGTGAAAACTATTAAACGAGCCTTCGGCGAGTTTGATAAATTTCATATGAAGTGACCACGAGTGTAAGATTCGTTTTATTATATGACTTTTAAAATCGGATTTTATCGCCTCCAAAAGTGACACATTTTCAATGAAGATTTACATTGTTGTTACGGACGTCGTCAGTGACATCACGTATTATACACATGTGGTCATAAATAGAGGATCTTACACGAGTGGTCATTTCATATGAAATTTATTAAACGAGCCTTCGGCGAGTTTAATAAATTTCATATGAAATGACCACGAGTGTAAGATTCGTTTTATCATATGACTTTTAAAATAGGATTTTATCGCCCTCAAAGTGGACATATTTTCAATGAAAATTAACATTGTTGTTGCGGACGTCGTCAATGACGTTACGTATTCCCGCAAAAGTGTTATTACACGTGTGGTCATATGATTTTTATGACATGACGTTATCCACTGGAAAACAGCGACGTCATATGATAAAACATTTTATTACATGACGTTATCCACTGGAAAACAGCGACGCCATATGATAAATTATTTTACGATACTTTCATCAAGGCAGATTAGCATTTATACGAAAACACGCCCATGTGAAATACAGATATTTCTTGAGTAGTAAAAAATGAATATTTTCAGGACACATATTTTTTATTTTGTTCTTATTTTTGCTCTTAACATAGATTGTGGGTACACGTTAGAACCGCCTGGGCGATGCGGTTTTATCCACAATCTATGTTTTGGAGCAAAAAAAGGTATACCACTCCATACCCCAGTTTTTACTATATAAAAGTGGGGTTTAAGAGGGTATTCATTACACGGTCATGTGTTCGTGCTGTTTTATGTTATTCTAGCTTCTTTCACCTCCAGCCGTTTTTTGTTTGTGTAATTGTGCAGGAGAAAGTCTTGTTCATGTAGAAAACGCATTAAAGCTACCATATGCAGACATTATGATTTGAGCCTCGACGCGAGAAAACCGGTCTTCGGGGTTTCCGATCAGGTGCGACAAAAATCGGCCTGTAAAGTCACAGAAGCAGGCTAAAGGCTTGAAATTTCGGCTATATGTAGAAGAGATATTGTACTATCCGAGTAGCGAAAATAAAGGCGCTGATCAGCTTCGCAGTTACTGCGAAGCTGATCTGCGCCTTTGTTTTCGCATAGGCAAATATCCGGTTTTCTCGCGTCGCGGCTCAGCAATGGCATATGCTTATTGTATTATACTAACTTACAGTGAGACAATGAAGCTGTTCGCTTGCCTGTTGGCGCTTGCGTGTGTGATTCTGGCGTCTGAAGTTGCAGCTCGCCGCGGAAAACGAAGGATTTGCTACGTAATGTTATACTGATTGTAGAACAGATTAGATTTTTTTTCATTACGGGAACGTCTTCATACCAAAGCATCACAAATTTAGCTGCAATAAGGGACATATGTTTTAACTTGTTTTATATACGAGAGGATATTCAGGAATCCATGGACAAACGTAATATAAAATAATAACACAAACCATTTGCTTTGTCTGAAAATTTATACGCATATACTCTGATATCACTCAGAACACTATTCCAAAGTTCATACAAATATACAGACTTACAAGCACTTGGCGAGGAATCAAGTAGTACCATGCCTGTCGAGGTGTCGTATGTCGCAACGTCAGTTTTTCTCAAAGTACGCACAAGTGACGCAATGCAGCTTGCAATTGTAATCGAGACAACGAATTGTCATTTGCAGTGGAAGAGTACATTGTGAAGTGTCTGACGTAGCCATTATGTTGGCTTTTCGCTAGCACTCCCGTAAAAGGGCAATTCATGTATTACATTTGTGCATGGAGCTGCGTGGATGTCGGTTTGCTCATTTTTCTCGCTGATGCAAACACAATTTTACGTGTTTATTGTACGAAGTGATCGCATGTAATTCATTTATTTGTACTTCTAAATGAAATTTTGAACATATTTCATAATACTCGTAATTCTTAGAATAATCGCTTATACAGACGAATCCAGTGATTTATGTAAATTTTGTGACTTTGTCCAGGAACGTCTGCATGTCCTCTTGTATATAATGACTAAAATTGTCGCATAGTTTTTTTACTATAATAAAAGTTTTCATAAATATGCGATGATAATTCATACCGTTTTATTTTAATAATTATTTAATATATATATTTATTGTTTGTTTGATGACTTGCAGATATAACAGCCATTTCCTCTACCATTTTGGCTCGACAAATATGGAGACGTTCGCGTAATTTGCTTATGCCAATCTGTGACTGATTTGCGCATGCTGTGCGTACTCTGTGACAGTATTTACAATGCACCGGCGCTTCCAATGTTATTTGAGCCTTCGCATGCCAAAATCATCAATATGGGTTTCAGACCAGGTCCGACAGAAACCGGCCTGTACACGCACAGAAGCAGGCTAGAGCCCTGAATTTTCCGATTAAAATATCCCTGTATCACTGAGGAATTATACTATCCCTGCAGCGAAAACGAAGGCGCTGCACAGCTGATCTACGTCTTTGTTTTCGCATATACAGATTGTTTATTTTTGTTGTGCGGCAGCTCATTTGTTTACAGCCTTTACCTTGTAATGTACTACAATGACACGTCAGAACAAACAAACAAACAAGTTCTAAAGGTTTCAACGCAATTTTATTAGATCGGACCCTATTTATATCCAAAATGTGCAAACAAAGCGCTGCTAATGTCCAATGATATTTCATGTACTAACACTCAGAACTGCAACTGATGCACTGCGACTGCTTCGCAAATGTTATTTGTGCGTCTACTAACCTTGCTCTTGTTTCAATAGGTTGAAAATGTAGTCACATTGCAGTAAAGTCTAAGGCCAACTCTAAAATTATGTTTGTTTGCTTTTAAACCGACATGACAACCCTGTAAGATTTGGTAGGTAGAAAAATATAAATTCATTCAATGGTTCAGAAGAGCACCCATTCAAATGTTTAGTAAATTTATTATTGAAGTATTTTTCCGCTAAAGGCAAATAAAATTGGGTAATAGGGCAAAACGATGGGTCTGTCGGTCGGTCAGCAAACAAAATAGTTTTAATATCAGCCTCTACTTTTCTTACGGAATTACCTGTCACATTTTGTGAACGTAGAAGTACGACTGCAAACATGTAAAACAGTGATTGTAGGACGAACGTACGAGTAAAGGTCATGGAACAAAGTAATAATATAAATGTACATAGGCCAAACTTAATTTGAGCCACCTCGTGGGATAACCAACAATGTGGTTTCCGAACAGGTCTGTTACAAATCAGGCTGCACAGTCAAAGAAGCAGGCTAGAAGCTTGAAATTTCGGAATTAGGAAGAAGAGGAACTGTACTATCCGAGTAGCGAAAACAAAGACGCTGATCAGCTTCGCGGTCACCGCGAAGCTGATCTGCGCCTTTGTTTTCGCATAGTCAAAAATCCGGTTTTCTCACGATGCGGCTCAAATGTACATGTACATACGCCAAACTTAATTTGTCTTACGCCATACGACAAAACTTAATCTAGGTTATTAAATTAGAGCAGTTATTTGAGCCACCTCGTGGGAAACCAACAATATGGTTTCCGAACAGGTCGGACACAAACCGGGCTGTACAAGCACAGAAAAGAACTAGAAGCTTGAAATTTCCGATTTAAGTAGAAGAGGAATCGTACTATGCGAGTAGCGAAAACAAAGGCGCTGATCAGCTTCGCGGTCACCGCGAAGCTGATCTGCGCCTTTGTTTTCGCATAGTCAAAAATCCGGTTTTCTCACGATGCGGCTCAAATGTACATGTACATACGCCAAACTTAATTTGTCTTACGCCATACCACTAAACTTAATCTAGGTTATTAAATTAGATAATAAAAATTATTGTTAGATCCCTTGGAAGCAGTAAAAATACAAAGCTAGAAGATTGGCCATATTGTACAATTTCGGGTAATGAACCTTCATCAGTGACCCTTTATAAAAATGGCAGCGAAAGCCAGACATTTTGCTGCAATTTCAAGAATTTACATCTGTGTAGTCTAAATCAAAGACTCAAATTCCCAAATGGGCCAAATAATCTAAAGTTAAGAAGATGATTCTTAACATATATAAATTTGAAATACTTCATATATATTCACTGATCCCAAAGGATCAAAAGAAAAATATAATCTGCACTATGGATGATGTACGGTTATTTTAATATTAGAGCAGTTATTTGACAGTGCCCGACTGCATCTGTCACGGTTGAGCTAACGTGTCCTTTGCATGATTGTGTTTCCTTGTTGCAGAATGCATGTAAAGATAAAAAAGGTGAAAAACTCCCGACGTGCTACTTCAGATGCAGGAGGAGTGTAAGTAATACTATCCTATTTGCATCAGGAAAACTTGTCCGTGAAATTTATACCCCCTTAAACCGCACTTTTATATAGAAAAAATGGGGGTTTGCAGGGGTATAACTATTTTTCTTATTTTTGATCCAAAACATACATTGTGGGTACTCGTTAGCGGTGCTAACGTGTACCCACGATGTATGTTTTGAGCAAAAATATTAAACCAAACAATTTTTTTTCCATTGAAATTTTCATTTTTTTCTTCTGAAAAATCTCTGTATATTGCATGGGCAAGTTTTCGTAATGGATATACTCGAACACCACTAAACACGCCCATGCAATATACAGATTTTTTTTTCAGCTGTAAAAGTTGGAAATTTCAACGGAAAATTTTTGAAAGCTTTAACATTTTTGCTCAAAACATACATTATGGGTACACGTTAGAACCGCCTAACGAGTTCTAACGAGTGCCCTTAATGTATAATTTGGAGCAAAAAAAAAGGTATACCCCTCCACCCCTCCAGACCCCAGTTTTTCTATATAAAATTGGGGTTCAAGGGGGTATACACTACATGTTTCCCTGATGTTTTAGATGGGTCTGTTGCCAATTATATGGGCATCGGGCGTGATTTTAACTGTTTATTTCGTTTTTCGATGAAAATCTTTTAAACAAACAGAATATCGCCAGATGGGACGCCGCTCTCTGCGTCATTACAAAAACTTGCCCATGCAATATACAGAGATTTTTATAGCTGTAAAAATGAAAATTTTCTGTAGAAATAATTTGATATTTTTCTTACTTTTGCTCAAAACATAGATTGTGGGTACACGTTAGAACCGCCTCGGTGAGGCGGTTCTAACGAGTACCCACAATCTATGTTTTGGAGCAAAAATAAGAAAAATAGGTATACCCCTGCATACCCCAGTTTTGCTGTATAAAAGTGGGGTTCAAGGGGGTACATATTACACGGACATGTTTTCATGATGTTGTTTTAGCTAGGGTTGTACTGTTTGTTTAATTAAAAGCGCTTCCCTAAAGTTAAGGCCAACCTTAGTTTAGGATACAAATTTTGACTTTAATGTCAATAACTGCTTTTAGGAAAATATGCATTTGTGTAAAAATGTCTTGACAAAATAAAACCGAGTAAGATTTCAGTTTAGAAGCATCTTTTTGGATAATGAAATTCGTTATCTTAATTAAGGTATTCCTCAACTTTAAAGAGGATTATACAGTAATTCTAAGTCCTGGTCCCAATCTACATGACAAATTGAATCGATTTTTATAGACAAAATCAATAGTAACCGCGAAGCTGATCAGCGCCTTTGTTTTCGCTACTCGGATAGTACAATTCCTCCTCTACTTAACTCCAAAATTTCAAGCTTCTAGCCTGCTTCTGTGTCTGTACGGGCTGGTTTTTGTCAGACATGTTCGGAAACCACATTGTTGGTTTTCCCACGAGGTGGCTCAAATCTTTTGTGAGCTTTGTAGTCCATGGGCTTGTGTTGTTCTTTTTTATTATTATTAATGTGGTGTTTGACGCCATGAATCATAAAAACATGTCCATGAATAGTATACCCCCTCATACCCCACTTTTGTATAGCAAAACTGGGGTTTATAGGGTTTAACTTTTTTTTTTTATCCAAAACATAGATTGTGGGTACTCAGCGTGGCGGTTCTAACTTGTACCCACAAAATCTTTTTAAAAAATCTTTTTTTTTTTTTTTTTTTTTTTTTTTTTTTTTTTTTTTCAATGAAATTTTCAATTTTTTTCTTCTGAAAAAAAAAAAAAAAAACAAAAAAAAAACAAAAAACAAACATATTGCATGGGCGTGTTTTCGTAATATAATGTGTATACATGTATGTTGCTCTCTCTTGCAGGGCCCGACGCGTACAAGCTTGTACAACCGACAAAAATTATTCAAGAGGTCTGCCAACGAAGGTAAATATAAGTGCTGACATGATTTTGACGTCAAATCCTCAAAACGATTATATCACTTGGATTTTGCTTGCATATTTCGTTGGTTGAAGCAAGAACGCGCTACTATAAAACTATTAAACAAGTCAGCCGCGTCACGGGTATACCAACAATATGGTTTCCGACCAGGTCCGAAACAAACCGAGCTGTACAAGCTTAGAAGAATGCTAAATGCTGGAAATTTTGGATATTAGTAGACAAGGAATTGTATTATCTGTGAAGCAAAAGCAAAGGAGCCTTTGGTTTCGCATAATGCAGATTGTTGGCTTTCTCATGATGCGGCTCATATGGTGAACTCAAAACATAAATCACTTTACATACGAATATAAAAAAAAATAAAATGGAATGAAGCAAATGAAAGATAATAAAAGACATGTTCAATGGTGGTTTTTGATGCATAAAAATAAGCCCCTTGTATACAGCAAACGATTGGGAATATTTGCGTGAGCTTGAATATATACATCAGGAAAACATGTCCGTGTAAAGAATACCCCCTCAAACCCCACTTTTATATAGTCAAACTGGGCTATGCATGGGTATACCTATTTTTCTTATTTTTGCTCCAAAACATAGATTGTGGGTACTCGTTAGAACCGCCTCGGCGAGGCGAATCTAACGTGTACCCAGAATCTATGTTTTGAGCAAAAATAAGAAAAATATCAAAACTTTTCTGATGAAATTTTCAATTTTTGTAACTGAAAAAATCTCTATATATTGCATGGGCAAGTTTTCGTAATGCATATATAGCTGTTATGTGAAAAATGAACTTGCGATTGAAGTAGCTTTGAAACGTTACTGTCAGTCTATACCCAGCAGGCACATGACGTCAAAACGACGTCATATCAACGTCAATACGACATCACGTCATATCAACGTTGATATGACGTCATTTTGACGTCATGTGTTCGCTGGGTAATGGTATATTGTATTGAAATTCACACTTACTATATGCGTGTAGGTAAATTTCCTAAACTGAAATTGAAGCATCCCGACTAGGTTGCCGTCAAACTTTATTATCCGTAAGTTCATGTTTTCACATATTTTGAAAAGTTCCTCAATATGCAAAATAGAATGCGACCACGTTTGTGTAGTACTTAAAACTCTGCATGCATGTCAACCAACAAAATGCAAACAATTAGAAGTTACGCCAAGCTCTTGTTCACAAATGAACAATGTATGAGCCGCCCCATGGGAAAACCAACAATCTGCATAGGCGGAAACAAAGGCGCAGATCAGCTTCGCGGTAACCGCGAAGCTGATCAGCGCCTTTGTTTTTTCTACTCGGATAGAACAATTCCTCTTCTACTTAAATCCGAAATTTCAAGCTTCTAGCTCTTTTCTGTGCTTGTACAGGTTGGTTTGTGTGGGACCTGGTCGGAAATCACATTGTTGGTTTTCCCACGAGGCGGCTCGCATCTTTGAAAGAACAAATTTGAAGGTTGCTATTGCTATTGTATACTCCTCCAGATATGCATACATTACTTGACTGTATGCCGGTCAAAGGAAATTAAAGAAAAATTGTAAAATTGAATTTGGCGGTTATGAACTTTGACGCTACCAAATAAGGGTTAGAGTAAGTCAGTATGAAATTTACATAGAATCTAGGTATAGTCTGTTACAGGTCAGCCGCGGTATCCTGTCGTGTTGATACTTTTGGTTTACAATAATATTTTCCAATAACAATAATCTATTTTAAGGACGAGCTTTTAAAAGAACACCAACAGGTAAGTTAGAAATGGGAAAGTATAAGACTTTTGGAAAACGACCTGCATTCATACATATGCTTATAGAGCAGTGCTTACGGTGATGTTCTGAGAATCCGTCAGTCCTAGGTTCGAATCCGGTTAGGGTCAACTTTTTTTCTTCCAAAAACTAGATCAGTGCCAATTTAAACGAAGCATTTTTTTCTTGTTCTGAGATTGATTTTTATAAAAACGAATTATTCATGCACCCACTATCTTGGGCAGTCCGCTCTTTTTGCGCATCATAGCAAGACGGCTTCACTCCAGCGAAGAAAAAAAGCAAATCGCGCTAAATGTTCTGGAAAGCACCATTCATTTAAGGCTTCTTTTGTAACGTTTAGCTCAACATAAAAAGTAACTGAACATATTTTGTATTAATGCTTGCAGTACATGCATATCACATAGTACTTTATTCACACATTGTAATTTGCCCTGGCATTTTGTTGCATGTTTCATCAGCTCATGCTTTCACTTTAAATGTTTGTCCTTGTTGTTGTTTATTGAATTTATTAAAAGAAAGAAGAACAACAAAAACAAACAAAAATAAAATAAATGCAAACTTATAAACAAGCGAAAAGGAACAAAAACACACACACACGCATACAAAACAAACAAACAAAAACACTGAAAAAAATCAGTGCTGGGTTTCGATCCCACAACCTACGAAACGAGAGTCAGCATGCTAGTCCACTGAGCTATCCAGCCAATAGACCTACTTCTTCAATATTATAAATTTCATTTTTTATTGGTCCTAAAAAATAACCGGTGTTTATGTTTACCATTCTCTGTTTACAAACTTTAAAAATGATAATAGTGTCACGAGAAGTCACCAGGCCTATAGCTGTCTATAAAAACTGATGTTTTGCAGAATATCTGGCTTATTATTAGTGATACAATTAAATTATTATTCCAATGTTATTTTTATACCAATACATAACTAGAAACTGATTTTCAGAATGTTTGCTTGTTGATTTCTTGCTTTTGTCCATTAAACCTAATACAAATAATTAAGACAGAATGAAGGGGGGTACTTCGAATTATTGTAACAGCTATATGCACCGCCCATGCCCACATCCCATTCAATGAAATTTCTATAGGCAGATTAATGTAATCCAATAGTATACTGTTGAACAAAGTGAATGTTGGAAACCATGTAAATGAACTTTTCAATAAAGTTTAAAATAACCACTTTCATTAAGCTTCAGTGTCATCATCAGACTCTGTTGATCCTCCTGACTCTGTATCCTCACTATCAGAGTCAATGCTTCAAAATACTTATGGTTTTTCAAAATCACATACGATTTTTCTGGCAAAGGTTTAGGTGGCATTTCTTTTTTTTCTTCTGGAGAATACAAAAAAAAGAGAAGAAGTTTTACTCGGGCAAGAGATTAACAGTTAACCGGTATTATAAATGTATTGTTCGCATAATAACTGTGGCATTTTAAAACCTACATCATGGTATGTGTTTCAAATGTAAACTATATTTTGTGGACTTATCAGTCTCTACTGAGCATCCGTTCGTCGCATTAGGACCTTGCTGTTCCCATGCGCACAGCTTTGAAGAAAACATACTGCTGCGAGTCTTGCATTGGAGCACAGGACAGTTCCTAGGTTTTACATGTGTACTTTTTCATGTGCATTTTAAATACAGACTTAACCAACAATAGATAGAGATATTGCATTCAAAGAAGCATATATTCCTAGGCTATTACATAAACAAATGCCATGTAAAAATGAGCAGTTTTCAAAAGAAACTTTTAACCTCAAAGTGTAAAAATTGTTAAAAATATAGATTAGTTACGTATAAGATAACCATTTAAGGTGCACCATACCTCAAAGTGATTAGTTTTGTTGTTTTGAAGATATATAAGAAAACCCCATTTTTATAGACAGCTAACAGCCTATTAGAGGCAAATGCCATGAATAAACATTACGAAAACTTGCCCATGCAATAAACAGAGATTTTTCAGCTGTAAAAATTCAAAATTTCATCAGAAAAAATTTGATATTTTTAACATAATTGCTCAAAACATTGATCGTGGGTACACGTTAGAACCACCTCGGCGAGGCGGTTCTAACGAGTACCCACAATCTATGTTTTGGATCAGAAATAAAGAAAAAAGGTATACCCCTGCATACCCCAGTTTTACTATATAAAAGTGGGGTTAAAGGGGGTATTCAATACACGGACATGTTTTCCTGATGAGTCGCAAATCGTAATTGGAAACGGCCATTCTCGAGTTACGGGAGTGTTACCAAGTGCTTCGTTTCTTCTACGTTTAACCCATATTTGACGAATGGATTTTTCGATCATTATCATTTGGGTGAGTCCACTTTCATTTTAGGGGACATCAGGTGTGATTTTTTAATTTTGTTCAATTTTTCAATGAAAATTCTCTAAAAGCAAACAGAATAGCCCCAGATGGGACATCGCGTTCTGCGGCGTCACATCTGAGGCTATTCTGTTTGCCTATGTCCCACAAAAGGGACGCCAGGCTTAAATGAGTTAGCGTGCATGTACTCATAAGACAGCATTTGGACAGAGTTGATTAACCCATCAATGGCGAATGGATTCACCCACCATTATCATTTGGGTGAATCTTCAATCATATTAAAGGTGATCAGGAGTGATTCAATGAGGAGTAATTTTAAGTTTCTGTTTCGTTTTTCGATGAAATTCCTTTAAGCAAACAAAATAGCCCATGATGGGACGCCGCGTTCTGCGGCGTCTCATCTTGGGCTAAACTGTTTGCTTTTGTCCCATTAAAAGGACGTCAGGCTTATACCGTTATCCAACACCAGCTCGTTTCAATTTCAGAGCCGGTACGACAGTTCCGGGACTACTATATCCAAGCAGAGGAAAAATTCTGGGACTACTTGCCATCCGGAGAAAACCTCGTAGACAACAATAACGAGTAAGACGACTGAGTTTATGCCTGCTATATGAATACACACATGTATAACTGTCACTTTTTCCTCCACTTTTTCTCTTATCATATGTAAATGAGATTTGAGCCTCATGGGAAAACCAACAATCTGCATATGCGAAAACAAAGACGCAGATCAGCTTCGTGGTAACCGCGAAGCTGATCAGCGTCTTTGTTTTCGCTACACGGATAGTACAGTTCCTCTTCTTCTTAAATACGAAATTTCAAGCTTCTAGCCTACTCCTGTGACTGTACAGCCTGATTTATGTCAGACCTGTTCGGAAACCACATTGTTGGTTTTCTCACGAGACGGCTCATTTGGTTTAAGCATATTTTTGTACAAACGCCATATAACAGACAGCAATGCAGTAAATGACATACATGGATCATGCAAATGGGATTCAGTAATTTAAGACATGGATTAGCGGGGAAGTTCAACCGAAACCTCCTGAATCCAAAGCGTATACGCTATCCATTAGACCTCCGCGACCGGTTGCCTTACAGTTATTAATCATGAACTGTACATGGTGTTATAACGACGCATGGCTCAGTCCATTTTGATGTTGACTGATTTGTAAAAGCACTATACGAATTAATTAAGTTGTTCATGAATCTTTTAGCTGACTAACGCGTTTATAATTCATGTTCGCGACAGTTTTAAGTAGCCGGCGTTAGTAACGTCTCTTGCCAGAAATTGACATTTTAAAATGCCCATATGTTTATTTTTGCACATTGCCTTTGGAGGGAGAACGACTTTTCTTTTACACAAGTTAACTTATTCTACTCTAGTAGATTTGTGACGGATTCAATCAATTATCTGATTTCCGGCATGCATTTTATGTGATAAGTTTCGTGTACACCCTAAAACAACGAATGTAACCTTTGGCATGTGCGGCGAGGTCCGAAAGCTGGTGATACTAATACAGTCATAATTGAAAATATTTCGAACAAACTTGGTATAATCCCATTATGTAAACATGTCGTGGCAAAGGTCACTTTGGTTCCGTGTTCCGTTAACTTAACAGGTAATCGGGACAAAGTTGGTCACGGGGAGGTGACAATCAACAATGCAATGATTATATATCTCTGCCAGTATGTTAATGATTGCGATAATGAATAATCACTTAAATATACATTTGAGCCACCTCGTGAGAAAACCAGCAATCTGCATATGCGAAAACAAAGACGCAGATCAGCTTCTCGGTAACCGCGAAGCTGATCAGCGCCTTTGTTTTCGCTACACGGATAGTACATTTCCTCTTCTTCTTAAATCCGAAATTTCAAGCTTCTAGCCTGCTTCTGTAGCTGTACAGGCCGGTTTGTGTCAGACCTGTTCGGAGACCACATTGTTGGTTTTCCCACGAGACGGCTCATTTCAAGAACGGAGTAATATAGCGAGTATTATTACACTTGATCGTCCCTAATCAGACGCTCTAACATATGAACACTGTACGTCAACGCACAGACGCTGTAATTAATAAACGTTGTATGTCAACGCACAGACGCTCTAATATATAAAAACTGTACGTCAGCGCACAGGCACTCTAACACATAAACACTGTACGTCAACACAAAGACGGTCTAACACATAAACAGTGTACATCAACGCATAGACACTCTAACACATAAACTCTGTACGTCAACGCACAGACGCTCTTACACATAAAAACTGTACGTCAACGCACAGACGCTCTAACACATAAATACTGTATGTCAACGCACAGACGCTCTAACACATAAATACTGTACGTCAACGCACAGACATTTTAGCATATAAACACTTTTCGTCAACGCACATACGTTCTAACACATAAACTCTGTACGTAAACGCACAGACGCTCTAACACATAAAAACTACGTCAACGCATAGACGCTCTAACACATAGACACTACCCCAACATAATCTTAGTAAAGGAATTAATTCACCTCCTGATCTATCTTGCAGCTATCTCGAAGATTCATTAAGAAACAAAACCAACAGGATAGGCAGTAAACTCTGGAAATATGTCTACAAGAGATACACAAATGATTCATACACAACAGAAATTAAGTCCGAGAAGTACCAGGGGATTGTTGGACCTCTGATTTACGCAGAGACTGGTGATGTTCTACGGATCCACCTCCGTAATTTGTGTCATGAGCCAATTTCTATTCACCCACATGGGGCTTTTTATCTGAAAGGGGACGAAGGTTAGAGTCGATATAATTGTTATATTGTGTGATCTTTGGCACATTAGTTTTAATCCCAATGTTTGATAGGAGTCACATAAGATTGAGACAATTTTAACCGACATGACCATAGTTGTTCACGATTACGGACTTGTTTTCCTGATGGAACTCCATGACGTGTTAGCGTTTTATACACGTATTCTTCCATGTTTATAATAATACTGTCAGATGGCAAAGACAGTTGGGCTCCGAATCGAGAGTACCTAGATTCCAACGCAATATGTCACCGCGTTGTAGCCTTCAGTAAGACACAGTAACTCCCCGCAGTGCAGATTTATACCTCCGTCCGTACATGACTGGGATATAAATATACTCAGCGTCAATGAAAAGTTACCACTAATAAAATTTCGATATTTTGGATTATATAAAATTTCTTTCAAAAATTGTAGTTTCATTTATGATTCTGGTCAACAGCAAATTGATTTAGAGACATTCAAGAGTTCCACTAGCCTTGTAACTATGGTGCACGTGTACCACGTGCAATTTGTGATTTTCGAAATTTTCGAGAACTAGAAAGTCATGTTTTGACAAGTCGTCATGTCTTTTCATGCCTCTAACATCTTCAACGAAAACGCCATCAAATTGGTTTCAATTGCTCCATCGACTACCGAAATAGAGGACCTTACTTTTAGGTAGTACCCAAATTATGCATTTTTCTATACGTTTCAATGGAAGCTTCTACCATTTGCCACGGACTGCATATAATCTGTTCGGCTGTGATGAGCATCGTTTTCAATAGCAGTAATGGATGACATTCTATGCCATGAAAATGAATGCTGAAGTATCGGCAGTTGTCTTTACAGAATGAAACAAATACTGTCGTGTGTTAATTTAACCTTATTTACTGGTAACTTTTCATTGACGCTGAGTATAAATGGCATTTGTACGTTAGCATGTTTATTTCAATAGGTGCCCACTACCTCGACAACACCAGTGGTGAAGACAAGTTGGACGATAGAATACCCTATGGTCATAACCGTACAATGACCTGGCGCATACTAAAGGAATATTCCCCGACCGCAGATGACCCAAACTGTCTCATCTTCGCCGTTCATTCGCATAATCACGCTGAATACGAGGTCTACGCTGGACTCCTGACTTTGATGGTATCCTGCAAACCAGGTTTGAAGATTTTTTTTCTTAAATTGTCACATGAAAGCTGCTACTTAAAATAGATGAGCCGTGTCATAAGAAAACCAACAATGTAGTTCACGAACAGGCCTGACACGACCCGGTATGTACCGTTACAAAAGCTGGCTAGAAGCTTAATTTGATGCACTTTCTAGATGACTAGGGATGAGGAAACGTGCCGGGATGTTCCCATTTCGCCTACTCCCGTTTCGCCTATGATTTGTCTCAATTCGCCTACTCCCGTTTTGCCTACTCCCATTTCGCCTACACCAAAAATATTCACTATTCCCATTTCACTTACTCATTCAATATGGACGAATAACAAGATAAAAATGTTGTTTTATATATACTGACCAAAATAAGTTTATTCCTACTTTATTATTGTCGATTATTCTTAGAAGTGTGGGGTATTACTTAATATGTGGTATGTAGTTAATGAGAAACACATTCAAGAAAAGGTTCACGGCAAAAGTTAACTTAAAATTGCTTTGACGTCATTTTACGTCATTTTATCCATATTTATACCATTCAAGTGTCCACATTTTTATTTGCTGTCACATTCGACAAAACTTGCTTTAAAACATTTGTTTGGTGTCAAGGAAGCAGAAATCCGCTCAAAGATTTGCAATTCGTTTCTTCAGACACGTGTGAGAGACTACGTTATTCTGACGTTAATTTGCCTTATTTTTAAATGTGCCACAAAACGTTCAAAACTTCTCAATTTAAAAATTTCTTTCTGAATATTAATTGTTCTCTGTATCTAGAGCTTCTGATTATGACAAAAAATTGTCTGTACATTTCTGGATAGTCTACAGAATAAGAAAATTGTGCATAATTTTGCGCGACTGACGTTCGTTTACGTTGAAATGATTCAAATCCCAATCATTGCTTTTCAAAAGATACACAATAAAGATTGTTAAAGAGGTGTTTAAATCACAAAATGACGTTCTTAGTAAAGAACACTGACGACTTTACTTTTAACGTCAGCTTTGACGTTTCAGTAACGGATTGCGGAAATCAGTCTTTGATCACTAGCTTAATCCAATATTTAGATAGCTTTTAATGATTCAAATGATCAACGACAATAAAAAATGTTTCTATCGGTGACCTAAACCCAAATGATTTCCAACCTCTGTTTTAAAGCGAATTCTAATGCACTTGAGAATGTAACGCGACGTCTGATTGGATAACGTCAAAACATTGCGACGGTATATTCTGCGATATACCGTCGGAAACCCAACGTCATGAGCAACGTCGCTTATGATTGGTTAACGTCGTGTTTTTCGTCGCTGGTGACGCTCACGTTTTGCGAAAAACAATGTATTTTTTCGATGTTTATAGTTAAAAAGTACATTAGAATGGGGATAACAATATTCAAATTTTTCATTTGGGGTGGTATATCGTCGGATATACGGTCGGAAATCATGTTTTACGGCTCCGCTGACGCGTCGCCGTAAAACAAAATTTCCGACCGTATATCCGACGATATACCGCCCCAAATGAAAAATTTGAATACAGTTATCCCCTAAATGATGACCTTTTCTGTTACTAACATTTTACGTCATTTATAATGCGTACACGCATTAATACACACCAAATTTCAAGCGGAAATGAAACTTTGAGATGTGCCGATTTGTGCTTAATATAGAGATAAAATTTTGTCCGCGTAAATGCCGATCGACGCTAGCTGTAAAGTTTTGCTTTTTCAACAGCTTCATGTGTGAATTTTCATAGTGACCCTTATTTGGAACCAGGGTAGATAGGTCTCCTCTCTGCCTATCTTTTGTCATTATGTCTGTGTAACAATCATCTAGAGGAATAAAATTAACTTTCTAAGAAAAAGAATCTGCTCCAATTGCATAATACCTTACAAACTTTTCAAAACATTATAGTAGGAATAAACTTATTTTGATCAGTATATTTATTTATTTTTTGTTTTTGGTTTTGAAGAGAATGATTAGGGCTTGTGCAAGCATTTAAACATTGCAAACTCATTAATTGTTAATCTAAATTTAAACTTATTTTAACATGTAAAACAAGTACACCATTCACATATCAATATTCACTATAAAATAGAATAGAAATACATTGAAATAAGACTGAAAAAGAAAGAAAGCGTTTGCTGACAAAAAGTGCAGAGTAGGCGAAACGGGAATTGATTGAATGTTCCGAGTAGGCGAAACAGGAGTAGGCGAAATGGGAATAAGCGAAACAGGAGTAGGCGAAATGGGACCAAATCAGTTCAGTCTACGTACCACCCTGTGTAGAAATAAGGACATTTTCGGATCAAATCGGAAACGGGTATGGGAGTACTTCTCCGCCCGGGTCAGTGTTCCAGAGTAGATTAATTTCGGAGACGCTTCTAAATGAAATGCTATTATTCAGGAATACTGACTGGCGACCCAATCAATCCACGCCGTAGAGACGTCGACGCCGAAAGGGTTCTGTACTTTGAATCTATCGACGAAGGACTATCGTTGCTAACGCAAAGAAATCTTGGTTTGTGCGGAAACCCAACGCTGTGTCGTCAGTTATATAACGACCACGACGATGCCTTCATGGTAATTTACCTATTGTTTTGGTTTTTTTTATTTAAAAAGGTACAAGTAGGCAATGATCAGGAAAAGGCAAAGTCAGAAAGAAATTCCCACTCGAAAAACCGAGGTGGGAAAAACTACATTGATAATTAGGCAGTACTACTTAGGCTTAGAAAACATATCGTAAGCCGAATGAGCAGCTATTTCCCAATAGACGTCCACTCAGTTATCCGAATGAAAATATGAAAACATACATAAGGTTCAACAGCACAAAACTTCGTCTCCAAAACATAAAACAAACAGAACCACAACAGAAGTATCGCCTTGAAACGATCAGTAGTATAAAATTACTGTGTGTGGAGGGGGGACTTAAATCGCTCTACAGGCGCCTAACATCATCCTCATCTTCTGCAGCATGTTGTGTTGTGCAGCTGATAAGCTTTAATCGGGGGAATACAGTTCCACTTATCCCAGCTTTCCATAGTCTGCCACATTATATTTAAGCCGCGACGCAAGAAAACCGGTCTTCTGGGGTTTCGACCAGGTTTGGCATAAACTGGCCTGTACAGTCACAGAATATGGCTAGAAGCTTTGAATTTTGGATTTAAGTAGAAAAGGGATTTACTATTCGAGTAGCGAAATCAGCTTACTGCAAAGCTGATCTGCGACTTTATTTTCGCATAGGCCAAAATCCTGTTTTCTTATGACGCGGCTCATTTGTAATTTAAAGCCAGGGTGATGTTTGTCTTTATCAGTATTTCCAAAGTCATTCTGTTTGATCATAGTCTATGAAAGGACCGGTTCTACCAATTTCTGGGTAAAGGGAGCTTAATATGTTTTTTTTTATTTAAATAAACTACACGACGGATGTAGATATCGGACACGGGACCTCTCGCTTCGGTGTGTTGTGCTCTACCAATAGGCCATCGCGATGACCTGGCCCCAAGGTTATAAAACTTTTTTGATGCTCAACTCAGCTGAGCTTGAAATTTCAATTCCTCATAAATACTGAAATAGTCCAAATATATTTAAAGTGAAGGTTTAGAACTCCAAAGCCTGTAATTTATCCTGCTCATAAATGTTAAAATGCCAACAATCGTTGGCATTTTAACATTTATGAGCAGGATAAATTTTAGTCTCAGCTGAGCTGAGCATGAAAAAAGTTTTATAACCTCGGGGCCTGGTCACGAAAGGAGAGTTTCTTGTGTCACAACACATGGTTTAACGCGGTACATTCATCAGGAAAACATTTCCGTGCAATGTATACCCCCATAAACCCCACTTTTATATAGAAAAACTGGGGTTTGCAGGGGTATACCTATTTTTCTTATTTTTGCTCCAAAACATAGATTGTGGGTACTCGTTAGAACCGCCTCGCCGAGGCGGTTCTAACGTGTACCCACAATCTATGTTTTGAGCAAAAATAAGAAAAATATCAAAATTTTCAATTTTTGCTTTTGAAAAAAATCTCTATATATTGCATGGGCATGCTTTCGTAATGTTATATCACAGGAAAGCTTGAAGAAAGATAGTATCAACGGGTACATGTACGGTAACTTGCCGGACCTGAGCGTATGCGCGGGAGACAAGGTCGCCTGGTACCTGTTCTCGCTGAACGCTGAAATCCACGCCGCCGAGATACACGGACACCAACTTCGCATTCACCATCAGAGGTACATTTGGGGTCCAGCTGTGATCCGTGTTTTATACAGATTCGCGTTATAACGAAGTAGCATTGTATCTGAAGAGACGGTTTTGTCAATATTTTACAATGTCTTGAGCAGTCACTATTTTACTAGCATATTGTTGGCCTTAAATTTCACCCCTTGTTCAAACTGCAAAGAAAATCTCTCTATATAGTTTTTGAAGAGAAACTGCGGCAATTTTATATTTCAAAAACTTCTATCTGACTGTAATTCCTTTTGCAATTTCAGGTGCTTTTAAATTAATACTTTGAAATACTTAATCTAAGGAACACATTAACAAATCATCATGAAAACATGACCGTGAAATGTATACCCCCTTCCACCCCAGTTTTACTATGTTAAAGTGGCATGCAGGGGTATACCTATATTTCTTATTTTTGATACATAGTAAGTGGGTACGTGTACCTACATTTAATGTTTTAAACAAAATCATTAAAATATAAAAAAAAAATTCCAGTGAAATATTCAATTTTTACAGCTGAAAAGTCTCTGTATTTTGCATGGGCAAATTTTAAAAAGAAGATATTTTAAGATTTTTGCTGAAAACGTAGGTTGTGGGTACACGTTAAACGGGCAAAGCGGTTCTAACGAGTACCCACAATCTATGCTTTGGATCAACGATAAGAAAAATAGGTATACCCCCGAAACCCCCAGATTTACAAGTATATAAACGTGGGGTTTAAGGGGGTATGCATTACTTGTACATGTTTTCGTGATGTTTGACTGGGTATATTTCACAGGAAGAGTACGGTGGGTATCTGGTCTGCGACTTTCGTGACCGCCGAGTCTGTGTCCACGACCCCCGGGAGATGGCTCGTATCCTGCCAGAATCTGGAACACTTCAGGAGTAAGAGAATATTATGTTACCATAATTGAGTCATCGTATAAGGAAACCGTCAATTTGCAGCGAAAACAAAGACGCAGATCAGCTGTGCGGTAACTGCACAGCTGATCAGCGCCTTTGTTTTCGTCATACGGATAGTACAATTATTCTTCTACTTACATCCAAAGTTTCAAGCTTCTAGCTTTCTTCTGTGACTGCACATGTCGGTTTGTGTTGGACCTATTGTTCATTTTCTCTTGCGAAGGCTCAATTTTAAATTTTGGTGGCCTTCGTACAGCATATTTTCTTTCAAGTGAATCAAAAGACCATCTAAATATTTAGAAAATTGTTTCTTTCATCACTTACTTTTAAAATTCCCTGAACAGTTCCTGTCCTTTGATCCTATAAGTTTTACTGCCATCCCAATATTATATTGATTGACAACATAATCCAGCCCATTTTAACTATCGGTAGAATGTCCAGCCAATCAAAATATACTATATGTCCAAATTCAATTAGAACCACGTGCGGTGTTTCTAGAGAAGGCTACCAAAAACAGACTACCAGTACTTTAAGCTCATTGTTTCACACTGACTATCTGACATTTTTTTTAAATCTGATCAGCGAAAGACGGAAGAGGGTGGATGGCCTTAAAATATTTTCATGACCATATCTCCATGAATGATATGTACCGAACGTGATGAACCACCGAGGGTCCGTTTCACTTTCTGTTCCGATTTTTTTGCTCCAAAAGTGTATATCTGTTTTAGGAACATTTTCTTATTACTTTTGAATAGGTCTCCGGAAATGATCCATGGTTTTGATTTTAGGTTGTTTTACCGCCTTGGAACGATCAGTGATATAAACTAAATCGGGGATGGGGCTCTACAGTTTTTCAGCGCCTAACCTTGCTCGTAGCCACACTATTACAAAAATATGCCCATGCAATATACACATATTTTTAAAGTTGTAAAACATGAAAGAAAATTTTCTGAAATTTTTTTTGATATTTTTCTTATTTTTGCTCAAAACATCGATTGTGGGTACAATTTAGAACCGCCTCTATGTTTTGGAGCAAAAATAAGAAAAATAGGTATACCCCTGCGTACTCCAGTTTTGCTATATAAATGTGGAGTAAAAGGGGGTATTCATTGCATGGACATGTTTTTCTAATGTAATGCCACTTGTATCTAATTTTCTAGATGGCATGACTGCATACCTCAACGTGAAAGACTGTAATAACACGCTCAATGATTCCCCGACCAACCGCAATGTGAAATACTACATTGCGGCAGAGCCTGTTACCTGGAACTATGCCCCTTCAGGGCTAAACAAATACGAAGGAGGATCTCTGACCGCACCTGGAACGTAAGTAAATTACAGGTATCAATAATCTCCGCAAGATCTGCCGAGATCCCATCTAGATAACTTGAATTTTAGGCATTGGATTGTGGGATGTCGCCGGTATTGAACAAGTGGCGAGAGCATCCCGCATGGATTATCAAGACATTACGAAAACTTGCCCATGCAATAAACAGAGATTTTTTTAGCTTTAAAAATTGAAAATTTTCAGCTGAAAAAAATTGATATTTTTCTTATTTTTGCTCAAAACATAGATTGTGGGTACTCGTTGGAACCGCCTCGCCGAGGCGGTTCTAACGAATACCCACAATCTATGTTTTGGAGTAAACATAGGTATACCCCTGCAAACCCCAGTTTTACTATATAAAAGTGGGGTTCAAGGGGGTATATATGTTTTCCTGATGTAATATTGATGAAAGACGATAAGTCAGTGCGAAGAGCGCTACTTGTCAGGGACGATGAACTAATAAAGTGCATTTTGATGGTTGCAGCTGAAGTCGCCGTAAAGCGAAATGTAACATGACTTCTACTATGTAAATTATCACATTATCAGTTTCTTACATGTATATGTATAAAAGTAAATCTTCTTTAAATGAAGGTACCAGCCGATCTATGTTTTGAGAACAAATGATGAATGAGAACAAAAACAGTAACATAAAACAAAATGCAAATTTAAGCTCTCATACCCCACTTTTATATAGTAAGACAGGGGTATGCAAGACTATGACTATTTTTCTTATTTTTGTTTCAAAACACGGATTGTGAGTACTCGTTTGAACCGCCTTGCAAAGGCGGTTCTAACGTGTACAAACAATCTATGTTTTGAACAAAAATAAGAAAACATTTCAAAAATTTTCTACTGAAAATTTTAATTTTTACAACTTCAAAAATCTCTGTATATTAAGCCCCGTTTACACATTCACGGTTTTCTCTACGATTCACCACGATTCACCCCGATTTCTCATGGTCAGAAAAATCGGGGTGGACCGGGATGAATCGTGGCGAAAAGTGGAAATATTCAATGTCACTACGATTCCAGTAAGAATGTCTACGATATTAGTACGGTGTCTGTAAGGTATCGCTACGAATCAATGACGGTTCATGACGACAACGCTACGGTCAATGACGATTAACCACGGTGGCACAACGAATGCTCACGGTTAGGGATGTCATTCAGTGTCAGATTCAGGGTTCGGACGTTCGGAAACCAACATCCGGATGGTTCGAACGTTCGCATTTTTTTCGGATCAGATCATAATATTACATGTAGTCCCACATTTACATTTAAGTTAATCGAACGTTCCCTTGAAAGAACATTCATAATCAAGTGTTATCAAGCTTGGGGTTGTTTCCGTTAATGTGACGCAGAAACGAAACGCCATGTGATGTTTCATGGGAATTTACTAGGGATGTCAACCGGAGTCCGAACGTTCGAACTTCGGATCCCGTACCGAAGTTCGGATCCAAATTTTAGCATCCGGACGTTCGCTAAAACAGTGTGTCCAATATTTAGGTAAATTCCCATGAAACATCACAAAAATATACAATATCTACATGTACTTAGCAGAATAGGAAAATACAAATTGCTAAACATGTAGTGTCAAAGGTCACTAGGGTGTAACAGATTAACGGAACAAAACAGGTCAAGGGGTAGCGACAATAAACAAAGAAAGAATTAAAGATGATAATTGGCCTCTTTTGTTTCCTTTTGAAAACGATATGATTCACACTTATCAAGTTTTAAAAATAATAACCCAACAGACCGTCGACAAGCAAAACAACATGTCAGATGATTAACAGATATTTTTTTTGGATTAAACAAATACAAATGCTTACTATGATCTTAATTTGACAAGTCAAATATGCGGGTTCTTCAGCTGACCCATTTATGCAAAGAAGAAAAATTCAGTAAACCATAAGATTTTTTTTTTTACATGTACGTACTCGTATAATGTGACTCAATTGAATTTGTTTGCTTACGCGCCAGTTCGACAAAATGGGATCGCGGTAAATGTTTCTTATGTTTGTGAATGTAAATGAAATTTCCTAAATAACATGGCGTTTCGTTTCTGCGTCACATTAACGGAAACAACCCCAAGCTTGATAACACTTGATTATGAATGTTCTTTCAAGGGAACGTTCGATTAACTTAAATGTAAATGTGGGACTACATGTAATATTATGATCTGATCCGAAAAAAATGCGAACGTTCGAACCATCCGGATGTTGGTTTCCGAACGTCCGAACCCTGAATCTGACACTGAATGACATCCCTAGAATTTACCTAAATATTGGACACACTGTTTTAGCGAACGTCCGGATGCTAAAATGTGGATCCGAACTTCGGTACGGGATCCGAAGTTCGAACGTTCGGACTCCGGTTGACATCCCTACTCACGGTGCTTGTTCGGTTCGATACGGTACTAGTACGATTCACGGCGGTAGCCGTCGTGGCCAGTCGTGGAGCTCCGTAGCGAAACCGTGGATGATTCGTAGGACAACCGTACACAATTCGTGGTGAATCGTGGGAGTTCGTGGTGTCAAAGATTCCACGGTTTCGCTACGGAGCTCCAAGATTGGCTACGATCTCTCACGAATAGCCGCGAATATAGCTACGGTGTCAGTACGAATAAGCACGATTCCGCTACGGTTGCGCTACGAATTAGGCCACGCCCGATTACCACCACGATTCGCCACGGTACGCCACGAATGTTTTAAACAGTTTAAAACTTCCGTAGCGGTGCCGTAGAGTTTCCCGAATCATCACGATTCATCAAGATTCACCACGATTCACCACGGTTCTACTACGAATGACCACGGTACACCACGGTACACGACGATTTTACAAATCGTGGCGAATCGTAGCGGCACCGTAGCCAAAAATCGTGAATGTGTAAACGGGGCTTTACATAATGTCATATCGTGTTTTTGTTATATTGCAGGGCGTCATATGACCTGTTTGTGCACAGCACAGACAGGATTGGCGGTGAATACATGAAATCAAGATTCGTTCAATACACTGACGATACCTTCACAGCGAAAGTCCAACGAGGTCCCGAAGACCTTCACCTGGGAATTCTTGGTCCGCCCATACGGGCAGCCGTCGGGGATAAAATCACTGTGGTCCTGAAAAACAAAACACCGTTTAACGTTTCACTGTACATGCAAGGAGTGAAATTTGAGAAAAACCAAGACGGGCTTCTTGAGAAAGAGGGCGGTAGGTCTCATAATTTTTGTTTGAATTGGTGCGTTACGTCCAAATAACAGCATTGTTCAGGTCGGCACGTGGCCTCTATTTTATGGTACTTGTACCCAAAATTAGGATCTTAAGACTTCCAGAAAGTGCTTCAAATATTATGATCCAGATATAATTAAGCAGATGGTCAGTCAGTGACGTAGAGGATTTGCCTGGAGGCACACGCAGCCCATCTATTTCTTTAGGCCCTAAATGATCTAATAAACTACGAGAGCATGTCACTATTCAATGACACTGTGATTTCCATATGAGCCGCAGCATCAGAAACCAACAATCTGAATATGCGAAAACAAAGATCAGAAACCGCGGTAACCGCGACGCTGATCAGCGCCTTTGTTTTCGCTGAACGGATAATTCTTAAATCCGAAATTTCAGGCTTCTAACCTTCTTCTGTGTCTGTACAGCCAGGTTTGTGTTGCACCTGGTCGGAGCCCAAATTGTTGGTTTTCTCATGCACGGGCTCATATATTAACTCATTTAAGCCTGGCGTTCCTTTTATGGGACATAGGCAAACAGAATAGCCCCAGATGGGACGCCGCAGAACGCGGCGTCCCATCTTGGGCTATTCTGTTTGCTTAGATAATTTTCATCGAAAAATGGAATAAAAATTCCAAATCACTCCTGACGCTCCTAAACAAGAAAGTGGACTCACCCTAATGATAATGATGGGAAAATCCATTCGTCAAATATGGGTTAATTTAGGAAATATTGGCATCTCTTTTGCTTATAACGGACGAGTCACAGTGATAAGAAAACAAAACATGTTTAACCCATATTTGACGAATGGATTCTCCCATCATTATCAATTGGATGAGTCCACTTTCATTTTGGGGGATGTTAGAAGTGATTTTTATATTTTATCTCATTTTTGGATGAAATTTCTCTGTGCAAACAGAATAGCCCCAGATGGGACGCCGCGTTCTGCGGCGTCACATCTGGGGCTATGCTGATTGCCTATGTCCCACAAAAAGGACGCCAGGCTTAAATGAGTTAATTGATTAATGAAACAGGTGTGTATATGAAGCTGCGCATCACATGTGTAACATTTTCATTTTCTCTTATTTTATTGATTTAAATTTTCCAAGTGTCTCATTAACAGTGCCAGGCACTCAACCGGATGGGAAAATCGTGCAACCTGGTCAAGTTGACACGTACAAGTTCAAGGTCACTATGTCAGAAAGCCCGGATGAAGATGACGCACCGTGTACGTCATACTTGTATCACTCCGCGGTAAACATCGAGAAGGACATCAACACGGGATTGGTAGGACCGGTGCTGATCTGCAAAACAGGAATGTTAGACAGGACAGCAAACCGGCAGGTGTGTATGTCATACATCAGAATAACATGTCTGTGAAATCTATCCCCCTTAACCCCACTTTTATACAGAAAACCTGGCGTTTGCAGGGGTATACCTATTTTTCTAATTTTTACTCCAAAACATAGATTGTGAGTACTCGTTAGAACCGCCTCGGCGAGGCGGTTCTAACGTGTACCCACAATCAATGTTTTGAGCAAAATTATTATTTTTTTTTTCCAATGAAATTTTAAATTTTTGCTTTTGAAAAAATTATCTATATATTGTCGGCAAGTTCTCGTTATACTTGTAGTGGAGCAAATATGGTTCAAAAAGTAGCTTAGAAATAGGAGTAGGTGGTCTACGGAGTACCACATTTGTTTCTATATACCAAAATGTTCGTCTTGGTCTGTAGTTTTGAAATCCAGCGTTTGCCACCTTGGCAAACCTTGCATAACTCCAGTATTCAAGATGGCGTCAAAGATGGCTGCCGTTTCATAAAACTAACCCCTACTCCAAAAATGCATCATATTTTTCATGTGTTTGCATTGTAATGGTATTTTACAGTCCCATTGCATGTAAGAATGATATATTTGTATATTTCAAGTGAAAAACCTGACAATTTAGGTAAAACAGTTGTAAAAATCATGTTTAAATTCACAAATGCACGTGCCCAAGGTTTTTCACCTAGGAATGTTTGTTTAATGGCTCATAATTTATGATCAGATAGTTATGGCTGCTTTTTTACTTCTTTTCTATCAAATATAATATCGGAAAAGACTTTAGAGAAACAGAAATTGTTTCTATATATAAGCTTCATGCTTAAAAACAGGTTTTAGACATCCAATCCAACACGACAAAAAGAACAAAAAGTACATATTCTCTTATATAAAATATGCTCTTCAATCGTATATGTTTTTGATTCTATATACCATAGTGTTTGTCTCAGTCCTAGTTTGTAGCATAAAATCCAGTGTTTGCCACCTTAGCAAAGCACAGGATAACTCCAGTATTGAAGATGGCATTCAGGAAGGCCGTCAAAATATAGAATTTTGAAAAATGAGCCAGATATGTCCACTGACTTTCATTAAGTAATAAAAAGCTAAAATCAAGTTGCAAAACACTTAGAACATTTTCTTAATGTTATCTTCATGTGTGTTTTTCCTTGTTAAAACAAAGTTATTCAGACACCATAACCTTTTTATAACACTATTGTTGGGGTTCAAACCAATCTTTGTGTTAGCTATATTCAATTTTTGTTATAACGAGAGTAAAGTATATAGACATATACCAAAGGTAGTATGAAATGACCATTTGGAGTCCAGCTATGATCAGTGCTATATCCAAAACTATGTTTCTTGAATCGAGTTATAGGAAAAGGTACAAGTAGGCAAAGATCAGGAAAAGGCGCAATCAGAAAAAGATTCCCATTCCAAAAAGGAAGGTACAGATGTATCTATTCTAGAAACGAGTGGAATTTTCTTGACCGGCAAGAAAAAGATCAACAAAGAAAACTTATTTTCTTGTACATCATTAGCTCCGCAATCTTATTACAAATGTTATTCACAAATTCTGGTTCTGCAATTCTTAATATAACTTTGGTGCAGTATTAATCTTACAATTAATAAAACCTTGGTGCAGACATGGATGTACGATATGGCACTATATAAAACAAAATAATACCAAACCATGTTTTGTTTCGACACTATAATCATATGTAAGTTCTAATTCCTCATTTACTGATTATGCTTTGAGTATTTATGTACAAGGTTTATGCAAACTGTGGTGCCATAAGAACTGTAAATCCACTTATCAGAGAATTAAAGCAAAAACAGTAGAGAGGTAAAGTCAAACATAAGAAATGATTAGACTAACCCTAGAAGTACCATATCATTTACAAAGTATTTTTATTGAAAGAATAATTGCTTATTTGTGGCGAGATTTGTGACCTGTTAGAAATGAAAGTAAAGTAAGTGGAAGCTGGTCGATGTTAGCATGCGCAATTGGTGATTGTAACATTGATGTATTTATAAGAGTTGTTGAAGCAACAGGGAAAGGCAAATACTTCAAAGTGCTATACATACATGTACTAATGGACCTTCCACATGGTGACTTAGTTGCAGCTGGAGCAATATATTGTGCAGTAAAAAGAGCTGTTTGCTCAATGGCACTGATTATGAAAGTTCAATAATGAACGAAAATCAAGTTGTAGAGTTATCCAATTAATAGACAAATTTAAACACCTGGAGTTAGAAAGCTGGGTTATATAACATAGAATGTTATAAAAACAATCCATATAAAGAGCCTTTTTATTTAATTATGGTCAGAATTATCATTTACATAGTTATCCACTTAAAAGAAAGCTGGGTTATGTGACATAGAATGTTATAAAACAAACAATATAGAGAAGGTACAAGTAGCCAATGATCAGGAAAATGAGCAATCAGGAAGAAATTTCCACTCCGAAAACCGATGTGGGAAAACTAAATTGACAATTAGGTACTTATAAAAGAGCCTTTTTATTTAGTTATGGTCCAAATTATCATTTACGTATTGAGATTGATTTGGTACGAATCAGTGTGGCTGAAGCGCTGAATATGTTTGATCAACTATGAAAATTAAACCAAACCATTTCAGCTAATTATACACACAGGCTTCTTGTAAATAATAGCAGAAGATACGATAAATCATAAAACTATCGGTATGTTTATAAATGGTATTCTTAGAAACATTGAAATTGTAATGGATCAATATGCCACCATTGCAAGCCTTTCAAGATATTTTACTGTACTAGACAAATGGTCGGCTTCAAGTGTAAGCAATGAAAGATTTGCTAATGCTTCAGACATATAGGCTGAGCTTCAGTAGACTTGCACTGTCTTTAAGTTGCTTGTAATATTACAAAGCAGCAATTTCTATTGCATACCCAAAACATGTAGGTCTTGCTGTTCATGATCGAATCTGGAGTAGACTCTTTGATTTAACAAATAGCTTATCTTCGATATACGATTACATACCCTGAAATGAGGCGAATTTTATCATCAGCACACAAGCTAACACTCCCTCAGTGGAACCATCCCCTCAGAAATTACGTCAGAAATCAGGGGGTATGCTTATACTGGGAGTTACCGATAACTTTGACAATAACGAAAAGGCAGTAGATGTAAACTTACCAAACATGCAATGACCTCTATCGTTCTGATTGCACCAATTCCTGATTGTTATTTTCATTTAGCTTTGTTATCACATTATGCAGGGTCCTGAAACGAACATAGATCGGCACCATCTAGGTGAAGATTTAGAACATTCGGAGGATCATAGGTGGTCTAAGTTCGTAACAAAAACAGTTTGTCTTTAAACTCACTGTGCGCAGAGAAGGCAATATTGTTGATGGCTAAAAAGCTACATCGACAGATAAAAGTTTCGGGTTTCATTGCCTGAGGTGTGCCTATCAACTGCATATTTGGCGGAATGGGTTGCACTACGTTCAAGAACTGAAATCACCATCAGACTTTAGATTTGAATAGGACAATGAATGATAAAATAAAATGCTTAGTATTATTGGTTACACTATCAGTTGCAGCTCCAGAGCTATTGAATGACACTGTTTGCTAACGTAAAGAAATGAGTGATGAATACTGCACAAGCTCTATGTGTCGACAACCATACACTGTAGAAATTAATGTGCATGTAGTTATATACACAAATGTGCATACTATCTTTTCAGGCATGTTGACAGAGGAAAATTGCAGTGATTCAGATTATTAAAAGGAATTTAAGTAGCATCTTTTCAAACATACTCCAGCCCTTACCCCATGCATTTCTAGATTTGTATGCATAATGTAATATTGAAAAAGAAATATATACATGAAAATATTTTTAAAAAGATAGATCTAAGTGTTTTAGCTTGATTTTTAACTGTTTTGTTAGTAAACAAAGGTTAAAGGACACATGCGACTTATTTTTCGAAATGTTTTATTCTGACGGCCTTCTTGGATGCCCTTTTGAAAACCGGTGTTATGCTGGGTTAGCAGAGGCGACCAACGCTGGATTTAAAAGCTTCAAACCTTCATAAGCTTGCAAGACAAAATATTTGGTATATAGAATCAATAACAATCACGATTCAAGAGCCTATAATGTATAGGGAAATATGTATTTTTTGTTCTTTTTTGCCTTGTCAGTGAGACCTTACCCAATTCATATCTAGAATATATATGCATAATGTAGTTTTAACAATGGAAAACACATGAAAATAACAATAATAAGATAACTCTAGCTCAATTTAAGCACATTTGTTTCTAAACGAAAGTCAAGGGACATATGTGTCTTATTTTTTCAGAATTGTAAATTTTGACGGCCTTCTTGGATGCCATCTTGAATACTGGAGCTATCTTGTGTTTTACAGAGATGGCAGACACTTTATTTTTATGCTACAAACCAAGATCAACACAAACACTATGGTATATAGAATCAATAACTAATTAGATTTTAGAGCGTACTTTGTATAGGAAAATATGTACTTTTTGTTGTTTTTTCCGTGTTGGGTTGGATGTCTAAAACCTGTTTTTAAGCATGAATATTATATATAGAAACAATTTTTGTTTCTATAAAATCTTTACAGATATTATATTTGATAGAAAAGAAGTAAAATAGCAGCCATAACTATCTGATCATAAATAATGAGCCATTAAACAAACATTCCGAGGTGAAAAACCTTGGGCACGTGCATTTGTGAATTTAAATATGATTTTTACAACTGTTTTACCTAAATTGTCAGGTTTTTTACTTGAAATAGACAAATACATCATTCTTACATGAAATGGGGCATTAAAATACCATTACAATGCAAACACATGAAAATTATGATGCATTTTTGTATAGGGGTTGATTTTAAGAAATGGCAGCCATCTTGGACGCCATCTTGAATACTGGAGTTATGCAAGGTTTGCCAAGGTGGCAAACGCTGGATTTTTAAACTACAGACCAATACGAACATTTTGGTATATAGAAACAAATGTGGTACTCCGTAGACCACCCCCTTGAAAGATAGCCCCTGATATTTGCTCCACTATTGGTCAGTATTGCATGAAATATGGTAACTTGGTAATTGAAATCAATTTTATATGTTTACATAGTAGACATTACCTGGATATTTTTTGACACTTTTCTACATCCTTTAACATATATTAAAGAAACAATGAAAACTTTATCGACCCTGATAGCTCTGCAGTAAGAGCGATAGGTCGTAGGCTCTAGTCCCGTCCTAAATACGTCCTATGCTTTGATTTTAAACACAGAAAAAAAAGCAAACTGAAAGCTGATGTTTGGCACGATTTGAATAGCCATTTTTGTTGAAGCATAGAGCTTTGTAAATGGGTTAAAATACTATAAAACTGTTACATGTATGAATTCGAGTTCATGATATTACCCCAAGGTCATCAGCTTAGGTCAGGTTTCATACCATCATTATTCCTGAAAAGCATCCAGAAGGCAGTGTACCATTTCTTTATGCATATTCCTTTCACCACGAACTGAAAACTGTTCCTCTTGAATCACATGAAGAGAAAGAATTACTAGAAATATACACATGGAAATAAGTTAGGGAACACTTTTAGCCCTTTGGGAAAGTTTGAAAAAATACATTTTCCGTTTCTCTGGCGATACTGAAATTTTTATCATGTATATTTCATACCTTGGCCTTGCTATAGACCAATTTATGGAAATTCATAACATTTTGTCTTTGTGCTACGGAGGATACAATATGCCATATGCGAAAAACTCAACTTTTACTGAATACAAGTTTGCCGTTTTGTTTCTGCTCTCCGCAAAACTCAATGTTTGAAAGAAAAACAGGAATAAAATGTTGAATCTGATCGTTCTGAATGAATAAACGACCGTTCGGACCTAAAACTCCATGCTTAATCTCCAAACCAACTAATCATACAAAACCTACAGTTTGCATTGATTTCTATAGAAAGCAAAATTCTTGGATATTTTGCAAATAAAGCCGTACAAGAATAATTCCGCTAGGACACTATAACCAGAACGTACATGTTAAGATTCCTAAAGGGTCATATCGAATATCTGGCCCAACATTTACAACCTGCAAAATGTATACCCAAAGAACAAAACGTGAACATGAAACCTACCCCCGGAAAAGTATGGGCCTACCGAAAACAGTCGGTCAGTAAATAAAGTATGACCAAAGTTCCACAAACAATGTCTCATCTTTATGATTACGAAACATTACGACAAAGTGAGTTCAAATAATGAAGTTATCGCAAAGACTAGCAGTGCGTTTCTTAAATTTAGCAAACATTTTCTGAATCAAAGATGGCCGCTCTCCGCCGCAGTTTATGTATGATGCTTACCATTTTCACATAGAAACAACTTTGTAGACTACAAATTCTGACAAATTGTCAAAACATTCTTCATAATTTTTACAAAGAAGGATATATACAGTCCAAAGTTGGTAGTCACTTTATTACAGGTGTTCCCTAACTTATTTCCATGTGTATATATCCATGACAAAATCTTCATGACAAACATAAGCCTGACTTGCGAATCAGCCGACTGACCACATCATTGAACCGCCTCATGAGAAAACCGGATTTTTGCATATGCGAAAACAAAACGGGCGCTGATCAGCTGTGCAGTTACTGCACAGCTCATCAGCGCCCGTTTAGTTTTCGCTACTGGGATAGCAGAATTCCTCTTCTACTTATATCCAAAATTTCAAGCCTGCTTCTGTAGCTGTACATGCCGATTTTTGTCAGGCCTGGTCGGAAACCCCGAAGACCGTTTTCCACGCGTCACATCATTCACATCATTACGAACCTGACACGATACCGGTCGTGCTATCGCGCACGGTCTTAACCATACACTAACAGGGCATACTCACCTTTTTTCAGCGTAACATCGACAAAGAATTCTACCTATAACGAAAACTTGCCCATGCAATTACCAGAGATTTTTAGCTCTAAAAATTGAAAACTTTTCAGCAGAAAAAGTTTGATATTTTTCTTATTTTAGCTCGGCGAGGCGGTTCTAACGAGTACCCACAATCTATGTTTTGGAGCAAAAATAAGAAAGATAGGTATACCCCTGCAAACCCCTGTTTTTCTATATAAAAGTGGGGTTTAAGGGGGTATACATTTTGACGGATATGTTTTCCTGATGTTTTTCAGCGTAACATCGACAAAGAATTCTACCTATTATTTGCGGACATGGACGAAAACCACTCCAAGTACCTACAGCAGAACGTAGCTAAATACGCCGCCAACGCAGATGTAACCGACTCTGGCTTTATTGCCTCGAATATCATGAGATGTAAGTTACTGTAAGCGACATGTTTAACCCATATTTGACGAATGGGCTCTCTTATTGTCATCATTTGGATGCGTCCACTATCATTTGTAGGGGTGTTTCTGGCTCTACAGACTTATAATATATGAGCCGCCTCATGGGAAAACCAACAATCTGCATATGCGAAAACAAAGACGCAGATCAGCTTCGCGGTAACCGCGAAGCTGATCAGCGCCTTTGTTTTCGCTACTCGGATAGTAAAATTCCTCTTCTACTTAAATCCGAAATTTCAAGCTTCTAGCTCTTTTCTGTGCTTGTACAGGTCGGTTTATGTTGGACCTGGTCGAAAACCACATTGTTGGTTTTCCCACGAGGCGGCTCATTTGTAGGGGTGTTTCTGGCTCTACAGACTTATAAGATATAAGATACCAGGCAGCATCAAATCAAATTCCAGTCGACCATAGAAAGAGAGGATTTAAAGATTGAGCCACCTCGTGGGAAAACCAACAATGTGGTTTCCGAACAGATCTGACACAAATCGGCCTGTACATCTACACAAGCAGGCTAGAAATTTCGGATTTAAGTAGAGGAGGAATTGTACTATCCGAGAAGCGAAAACAAAGGCGCTGATCAGCTCCGCGAAGCTGATCTGCGTCTTTGTTTTCACCTATGCAGATTGTTGGTTTTCCCATGAAGCGGCTCAGATTATTGTGAAGAGTTCAGTACATGAACGACCTATAAATGGTAGAAAAACACTCGAGGACTAAATTTTCATTCACATGAATGAGAACGCCCGCCCTGGCCACATGTGAGACAAGCCAAGTTCTGCTTGCGGGTGTGCCAGGTGGTTTTTCTCGGGGTTCTCCCGTTTTCGCCCCACCTACAGATTGGCCCGTCTCATATGAGCTGAAATAATCTTGAAATGTACGTAAAACTGAAAAAAAAAAATGAATGAATGAATGAATGAATGAATGAATGAATGAAAATGTGAATTCACAACTTAGATAGGGGTATCTCTCCAATAATCTATACTTCATTTGCTTCTGTGTAGATTTGAATATGGTTATTGACTTGCAATTACGGCTGATATGCAGAAAATTCTGAGCTTTTATTTGAGCCGCGAGAAAACAGGATTTTAGCATATGCGGAAACAAAGACACAGATGAGCTGTGCAGTAACTGTACAGATGATCAGCGCCTTTGTTTTCGCTACAGATAGTACGACCCCTCTACTTCTTACATACGAAATCGCAAGCTTAATCTAGCCATCTTCTATTGGTTGATAGGCCGGCTTGTGTAGTACCTGGTCGGAAACCTCGACGACCAAATTTCGTGCGTCGCGGCTCATTTGGTTACCTGCATTTTCCTCCATTAACGTTATATTGGTTCCATGAAGTTTTTTTTTTTTTTTTTTTTTTTTTTTTTTTTGAAAAATTGCGTTGTAACCCAGCAAAATGTGGAGCGGACTGGCGCAGTGGTAGAGTGTAGGACTCTGGTCCCAGAGGTCCCAGCTCCTGAGGTGATGGTCAGAAATTGATCAACTCAGTATACAGTAAAAAAGATGTTGCATTACGAAAACTTGCTCATGTAATATACAGATTTTTCTTCACTTGTAAAAATTGAAAATCTTTAGTGGCTGAAATATTGACATTTTTTCTTATTTTTGCTCAGTCACAACATAGATTGTGGGTACTCGCTGAGGCGGTTCTTATATGTACCCACAATCTATGTTTTGAGCAACAATGAGAGAAATATCAAAACTTTTCTACTGATTTTATTTTCATATTTTACAACTTTAAAAATCTCTATACTTGTATATTGCACAGGCTTGCTTTCGTAATGTTCTTTTGCTTCTAATCTTACAGCGATAAACGGCAGATCCTACGCCAATCTTGAAGGTCTCAAAATGTGCCAAGGAAATGAAGTAGTATGGCATATATTGGCGGTGGGTGCCAACGAAGCCCTTCATGGTATCAAATTCAACGGCAATAACATACTAACCAATGGCGTCAACAGGGACTCGTACATTGCAGTGCCCGGAGGGACCTTCACTGGACTGATGCATGCTGAAAATATGGGTATGTATCCATTAAAGCTCCAGCGTGTTGATTTTGGTCTTTACATTGACCATGGGACAATTTGTTGGGCTTCGTAGACAAAGGATATTCAATTTGGATGAACTAAAAGGGTGTTCCTCGACCATAGATGTTGAATGTGTCGTTAAGCATCAAGTCAAAAAGCAAACGATTAATGAGCCGCGTCATAACAAAACAACCACTTTGCATATGCGAAAAAAAAATAATTAAAAAACGCAGATCATCTTCTTTGTTTTCTTTACCCGGATAGCACAGTCACTCTTCTTCTTACATCAGAAATTTCAAGGTTCTAGCTTTCTTCTGTGGTTGTACAGGCCGATTTGTAGCAGACCTGATTGGTAACCCCAAAGGCAAGTTTTCTCGTGTCACGGCTGATTTTAATTTGGCTATTTCTGTCAGAAAGTGGATATAGTCAGGTTTCTTGCACACCAGATAGAAGAATCCTACATTTTACTTCATTGTTATCTCACCCCAGGCGCACCTGCGTGCACGTATTCCTTTTTAACATTGGTTGTATAGGGCGTCACGTAACGTCGTCGTTAAGCGCATACGTCACGACAACGTCAGACAACGACGTTCAATTTCAAAATGGACGGGTTCAAAGTTAATGTTATGAAAATCAAGCGTCGCCGCATTAAGGCTTGCAAGAAAAAGAATTTATCATGCGTGTAAGGTATGGATAGACAAATCTGTCCCTCGGGTCACAGTTTGGCATCACGAGGCTGAGCCGAGGGGCAGATTTGTCTATCCATCGCTGGCACTTATGTAAGATATTTATCATTTTACCTTGTTAGACGCTAATGACCCATCAGGGTTGATGCGTCGTTAAACAACAAACAAACAAACTTATGTAAGATTCTTATAATATCACATGGTTGATTTGATATAATTGGGCAAATAGGTTACTCTAGAGGCGGCAACTTTAATATTCATATCTTGGCGTGATCGGCTAGTCCATCTGTTCAAGTGGGGAGTTTATAGAAAAGGCGATCTCAGTCTCACATATTTATCGTTAGAAATCAGCTACCTGTATTTTGTCCAATCCAGTGAATTACACAAACTCGTATTTCATTCTTTTTTTTTCTAACAGAAAACATGTGAGTTGAATCTTTTAACAGTATACCTTTATAGTTTTTACCTAAGTCAAAGGTAGACCATACCCAATCACGTATTCATGAGGTAACACCCATACAGTGACCTATTTGCCGAAATATACCAGTACTGAGACAGGTCTTATTGGTACATTTTATCCGCAACAGGTAGCATTATGTCTCATCATTAATATAACACGTGATCAGATACGTCATGATTGCGTAATTTCTCTCTATCAAAAGCATTTGAGCCTTTGCATGATAAGACCAGCAATTTGAGTTTCCGACCAGGTCAGACACAAACTGGCATGTACAATCACAGAAGATTGCTAGAAGCTTGAAATTTCAGATTTAAGAAGAAGAGGTATTGCACTATCTGTGTAGCGAAAACAAAGGCGCTGATTAGCTTCGCGGTAAGAGTTATTGTACTATCTGTGTAACAAAAACAAAGGCGCTGATCAGCTTCGCGGTCACCGTGAAGCTGATCTGCGCCTGCAGATTTTCTTTTTTTTTTCTTTTTTTTTTTTAATTATCTATTTATTTTTATTATTACTTTTTAATAAAAAAAGCATATATCAGAAGTTGACACCGTTATCATTCACAACTTACGTATATCTATCGCAGGAAACTGGTCGGTAAGCTGCCACAATACGGACCACTTCACTCATGGCGAGAAGGCTATCTACACAGTAGACTGTTGTGAAACCCAAGCCAAGTGTGAACAAATGGCGGACGAGCATGAGCCGCATAGCGGGACAACGCGCGTCTACTATATTGCGGCTGCTCTCAAGAAGTGGAACTATTCACCGAAAACGATACATCCGCTGACAGGAGAAGATTACAGTCTACCTAACTCGTAAGTAGTGAGTCATCCTGATACGGGTAGCGTCCAGGAAATGATAATAATATGCTATATTATTTGAGCCGCCCCATGGGAAAACCAACAGTCTGCATAGGCGAAAACAAAGGCGCAGATCAGCTTCGCGGTAACCGCGAAGCTGATCAGTGCCTTTGTTTTCGCTACTCGGATAGTGCAATTCCTCCTCTACTTAACTCCAAAATTTCAAGCTTCTAGCCTGCTTCTGTAGCTGTACAGGCCGGTTTGTGTCGGGCCTTTCCGGAAACCACATTGTTGGTTTTCCCACGAGGCGGCTCATTTAAAGCTTAAAACCCCTGTCACACCAGGGTGGCGTTCTCGTGGCGTTCTCGCGGCGTTCTACAAAAATGCAGAACGCCAAGGTGAACGCCGTGAGAACTCCATGGACGCCGTGGCAACGCGGTGGGAACTCCATCGAACGCCGTGGGAAATCCTAGAACGCCAAGGGTCGGCGTTTCTTTTGGACATGCTCTAAACAAACGCCATCACTCGGCGTTCTAATAAGAGCGCCGTGGGGACGCCGTGGCAACGCAGTGAGAACTTAATCAACGCGGCGGGAACGCCGTGAGAACTCCATGGACGCCGCGGGAACTCCGAGGAAACGCCATGGGATACCACGACGGTTGCACTACGATCTCACGGCGCGTCCGCGGGACTCATCCCGTTGAGGTGATGGTGCTGGATTGATTTCTACTTGTGATGATAGTGTCGGTGGTGGTACGTCATCTGTCTTTTTCGGACTTTTCCCTTTATTCACCACTTTCCTTCTTCCCCTCTTACCAGTCATGCTGTCTTCTTGAAAGCAAACGTACAAATGAGTGAGACTTTGTTTCTGTTTTGCCTAACTGTCAGAGCAGTGCTAGAACGCCGTGGAAGCGCGGTGTGAACGCCGTGGAAGCGCGGTGCAAACGCCAAGAGCGCCGCGCAAACGCAGTGAAAACGTGTAAGCTCCATGGAACGCCACATAGAACTCCACAGAACGCAGTGAGAACTCCGTAGGAACGCCTTGGACGCGACGAGGACGCCATGAGGACGCCGTGAGGACGCCATGGCTTGCTTTTTTCACAAATAAAATCATTTTTTCTTGGAGTTCTCGTGGCGTTCTGGAAAAATTAGGAAAATTTAAGAACGCCACGCAAACGCCGCGCGAACGCCTTCTGGTCTGACAGGTGCTTAATATACTGAGTTCCATAGCTAACGCAAATCGTTATTAAAGGTAGAATAACTTTTGAGGTTTCATTGTATTCATTCAAAATTTTGTATACATTTAGCCCAAATAGCCGTCAGACGTTTTTCGTTTGCCCACAATTGCGTAAAAGCTGACGAAGGGGTCGAAGCGATTTTGGCGAATTTCTTTCTAAACCGTGCAAATAACCCTATTCTTTAGCAGCGTCATACATTGAAAAATGAGTTTTCCATAACTGCGATACACTTTATTCGATAAGGCGAGGTTGTCAACTCAAAAAATGCATATGACTGACATCTGCTGTGACGTCGACCACGGGATCAGGTGACATTGAACGCCTAAAATAAGCAATTTTCGGGTACAGGAAATCAATCGCAATCGACATTGAAATTGTCATACACTCATCGGACGACCTTCTTAGATTTAAATTCTGTGCAGTGTTTTGAAAAAAAAAAAAAAAAAAAAAAAAAAAAACTGAGAATTGCGTTGACTGTGTCACTCGGTTTACAATGCGATAAATGTTGAAGACATTTCTATAGTCTGGGCCTAAAACAAGCAAATTTCGGGTACTGGAAATCAATCGCAATTTCAGACATTAAGCCGTTTCGACATTGAAATTGTCATACCGTCATCGGACGACCTTCTAAGATTTAAATTCTGTGCAGTGTTTTGAAAATAAAAAAAAAACAAACAAACAAAAAACAACTGAGAATATTGCGTTGACTGTGGCACTCGGTTTACAATGAGATAAATGTTGAAGACATTTCTATAGTCTGGAAATCATGAAAAATGGGTCTGTGCGTTTTTTTTTTTTACATCCAAACGACTTAATATGTATCACGCTATTACTATATATGTATCACATGTATCACACTATTTTCCGTGTATTTTAGGTCCCATTATAACCGAGTACGAACGGACGATGGATTCATCGGGTCGGAGTACAACAAGGCCCTGTACGTTGAATACACCGACGAGACCTTCACCGTGGAAAAGCCCAAACTCCCAGACCTTGGTATTCTTGGTCCTGTTGTACGCTGCGAAGTAGGCGACACGGTCAAGGTCGTATTCAAAAATATGGCTGATAGAAACTATTCTATCAATCCGCACGGTTTGAGATACACCAAGGCCAATGAAGGGCAACATTACTGGGACGGTCATACCTCCCCCGGGGACGGTGTTGCACCTGGGGACACCTACACTTACACCTGGACGGTGCCAAAAGATGCAGGACCCGCCGAGGGAGGCCCGAATTGCCACGGTTCTCTGTACCAGTCGGGGGTTGATCCAGTCAAGGACCTGTTTTCCGGTTTGGTCGGACCGATGGTGATATGCAAGCATGGAAAGCTGAGAAAAGACGGCACACGTACGGACAAAGTAAAGCGTGAATACTTCCTCCTAATGATGGCCTGGGATGAAAACCGTAGCTGGTACCTTGGACAGAACATCGCCGAGTATGCAGCGGGCGACGACCAAACGTCGGATGAAAAGATTGAAGCAAACAAGTACGACTCAATAAACGGATTTGTTTACAACAATCTCCCGGGTCTTCTGATGTGTGAAGGCGAGTACGTGGCATGGTACGGGCTGGCTCTCGGCGTGTCAGAGGACTACCACGACATCCACTTCCACGGCAATATGTACATCCATAGAACGAACCGGGCCCACAGAGGCGACGTTCTTGATGTATTCCCAAGCGTGAAGGAGACGGCCGTTATGTTTGCTTACGCAACTGGCACGTACCTCGTGCACTGCCACGTGGCACAACACACCATAGATGGGATGGTCGCTACCTACACGGTGCATCCCAAAAATGATTCGTTTTGTCAAGTTAACTAATGACGTTAAATTAGCTGTTTTTTCCAAAAAACCGACCAACCATAATTTTTTGTCCAGACACTTATTAAGCGACGTGAGAAAACCGGGCCTCGTGGTTTCCGACCAGGTCTGACAAAAACCGGCCTGTGAAGCCACAGAAAAAATGGATATAATCTTGAAATCTCGGACTTAGGAGGAAGAGGAACTGTACTATCCGTGTAGCGAAAACAAAGATACTAATCAGCTGTTGTTACTTTGTTTTCGCATAGGCAAATGTCTGGTTTTCTCATGACGCGGCTCTTTTAAGTATGAGTCCCTCGTAATGCTTTTCAGAAGACATATATGAAAAGTCACAACTGCAGTACTAAATACTAAACTTAAAATTTTTAACCTCCAAAATGTTTGAACTTCATTTAAAGTTGTATGTTTCTCTTTGAAAAGATTGCCTACTAGTACTATAACATCTTTTTACCCATTTACACATTGATATATTGAATCTAATTTTTTAAAAGCATATTGACGGCTAGTCATTACGAAAACATGCCCATGCAATAAACATAGATTTTTTTTAGCTTTAAAAATTGAAAATTTTCAGCTGAACAATTTTGATATTTTTCTAATTTTTGCTCAAAACATAGATTGTGAGTACACGTTAGAACCGCCTCGGCTGGGTACACGTAAGAACCGCCTCGCCGAGGCGGTTCTATGGCGAGGCGGTTCTTACGAGTACCACAATCTATGTTTTGGAGCAAAAATTAAGAAAAATAGGTATACCCCTGCAAACCCCAGTTTTTTTTATATATAAAAGTGGGGTTCAAGGGGGTATACATTGCACGGACATGTTTTCCTGATCTTTGCGCCTCATGCAAATATTCATTTTGGTCATTTCGAACAGGTCAGCCATACAAAATGTATTTTTTCTGAGAAATATATCGGGAACGTCAATCATGAAATATGAGAAATATTGAATTCTCTATTAAACCGAACATTTGACATGAGATATAAAAAGCGCCGATCTGTTTGCTTTTCGAAAGTCTCATATTTTGTCTGCTATCTGATTTGAAACAATCATATCAGTAAACATGTCAGTTATTCCTACACCCAACATTTATTTAGATACTGGGGTATAAAAACGATAAACGTATGTTCTTATTGTGGTTTCAAAACATAGATTTTTGGATACGCTCGTACACGTAAATGTCATCTCTTAGAACCGTGTATCAAGAATCTAGGCTGTGTGTGTGTGTGTGTGTGTGTGTGCGTGCGTGCGCGTGCGTGCAAAAATGGGAGAAAAGGAAATGTTTATAGCTCGTATCAGTATATGTTGCGTGTGTGTGCGTACGTGCGTATGAGTGTGTGTGTGTGTGAACAGACTTATTTTCGCATGTGTGGGTGAACTACTGTATGAAAGAATGGGAGTGATGCTTTTAACGCTACTTTCTTGTAAGCTGAACGGCCCCAATGTTGGACGTAAGAAAGATGTGACGCCGCCAAATGCGGTCAAATATTGGCTACTCAGTTGCATTGAAATATGACGCAATGCATGAGTAAACCTACAATTTGGGTTTCCAACCATGTCCGACACACACCTGTAGAGTAGCAGAAGTATGCTAGAAGCTTGAAAAGGATATAAGTAGAAGAGGAATTCTACTATCCATGTAGCGAAAAGAAAGGAGCTGACCAACTTTGCAGTTACTGCACAGCTGATTTGCGCCTTAAATAGCAGTCACACATTAGCGTATAAGCCAAACGCGCGCAAAACAAAATGTTAAATTCAACATACGCCATGAGCACGTCGGAAACACGTTAGAAGCGCGTTACATGCGCGTTTTGTACGCTTGGTGTAAGATGATATACGTCGCTGTAAGTCGCTGCGCCCTCCAGGCGCGTTAGGGCTCAAAATTTTTTAAACATGTTTTAAAATTTTCTAGAAGCTAGGCGTGTCCCGGGCGTGTGTCTTATACGTTTCGAACAAGTTCCACGCTCGTTACAGGTGCGTTGAATACGCTTCGAACGCGTTCAGTGCACGTTTGAGATATTGCTTCAGTAGCGAGCCCCAAGCGTGTGTGAGACGCGCGTTGAACGTTTGCTGCGCGCCTATAGTCCGTAAATAGCGTGTTTGGGACGTAACACAAACGTATTCCAAAACTTTCAGATTTTTATACGTCCGGAATACGCCTCAGTCACGCGCTAATTTGTGACTGCTAAAACAGCAGTCACACGTTAGCGTATAACCCAAACGCGCGCCGGGCGTATGGAAAATCTCAACACGCTGAAGATTTTGGACGTATAAAATTATTTTGCACCTTTAACTCGCTTTAGCAGTCACACATTAGCCCGTTTTAAAGTTTTAGAGTACGTTTTGTTACGTCCCAGACACGCTAAGCACGCACTATAGACGTGCAGGAAACGTTCAACGCGCGTCTCACACACGCTTAGGGCACGCTTATGAAGCAATATCTCATAAAATTGGAACGCGCATGTAGCACAAACTGACGTGCCTAAAACGTGCACCAAACGCGTTCGAATCGTATTCAACGCGCCTGTAACGCGTGTGGAACTTGTTCGAAACGTGTAAGTCACACGCCCGAGACACGCCGAGCTTCTAGAATTTTTTAAGCATGTTTAAAACATTTTTGATCCTAAACTCGCACGAAACGCGCGAAGATTTTGAACAGCGACGCGCACCGAACGTACACGTAACGCGTTTTGAACGTGTCTCCGACGTGCGTCTGGCGTATGTGGAATTATGCATTTTTTTCAACATGCCCGGCGCGTGTTTCACTCATGCGCTAATGTGTGACTGCTTTTAAAAGCGAGTTAAAAGAGCAAATTAATTTTTATACGTCCAAAATCTTCATCGTGTTGAGATTTTTCATACGCCCGGCGCGCGTTTGGGTTATACGCTACAGTGTGACTGCTGTTTCAGTTTTTGCATATGCGTGTTGTTGGTTTTCTCATGCTGCGGCTCATAACACTTATGCCCAATTGATCATGATGGACAAATCTTCATGTATTCGTAATGAAAGAAAGGCCAATCTAGCCTCCAGAGTTTGTACAAAAGGGTGTTAAGAAAGTTCATTCCGCAGTTTACCACATGGCTTAAAAACATTTTTCGGCAAACACTAATAAAATGGTGCATTTTCGATGAATCTGTTGTTTCCTCAGATACAATATGGCTGTTGAAACACCGTCTAACGTCTAGTTGCTTCACAGATATATGATTTTCGAAGGACCTACAAATTAAAAAAAAATCAGGAATAATTCGATTTTCTGAAAAGATTGTAAACAATTTGACATTTGATTTTTCTTTACAACTTTTTTCAGGTTTATAATTGAAGACATCACGAAACTGTTATAAATGGCGAATAAGAAGTCCATTTAGGCTATATTCATTACGTTATTTTTTGGCATGACAAAGATATTTTCTAGTATACCCCATATATTTGTGTAAAAAATTAAGGGTTAGATATAGCTGCCAGTGTTTGATGGCCATTAAGTTCATGATCATGTAGCCGATTTAAAACATCTTTGTTTTTAACTTTTTATAACGCACCCCAATTGAAATCTATTTGTTTAGTTTTGAAGCATGAAAACTGAGAATCAGGAAAGCAATTTTTGTGCGGAACGATCTTTCTGAACACCCTTTAGATAGCCAAAGAGATGTTGTCCTTACGGCCAAATAAATTTTAACCATTCGGTTCAGTTTTGTTTCTAAACGCCAAAAGGCCCTTATTTTTACAACGATTACGAAACCATGCCCATGTTATATACAATTTTTCCAAAGTTGTAAAAATTGAAAATTTTCAGTGGAAAATTTTGATATTTTTCTTATTTTTGCGGGTGTGTCAGGTGTTTTTTTTTCTCGGGGTTCTCCCGTTTTCGCCCCACCTACTGATTGGCCAGTCTCATATGAGCTAAAATAACATTGAAAGGGACGTAAAACTGAATTTTTAAAAAAATACATCGGCATGTTTTCGTAATGTAAAAGTTCGTATGTGTGGCTAGGGCAGATTTGTTCCTGTCAAATGGAACGGGATTTCGAACGTTTCGAGAATAACACCAGGAAAACATGTCTATGAAACAAATACCCCCACAATCCCCCTTTTTATGTTCTTAAACTGGGGTTTACATGGGTATACAATTTGTTCCAAAGCATAAATGGTCTAACATGTACCCACAGTCAATGTTTTTTTTTTTTTTTTTTTTTTTTTTTTTTTTTTTTTTTTTTGCAAAAATATTAACTATATCTTCCGTTTTTTCCAATTTTATTTTCAAAAAGTAATCTCTGTATATTGCATTGACAAGTTGTTTCATTACGAAAACTTGCCCATGCAATAAACAGAATTTTTTGAGTTTTAAAAAACGATTTTTTTTTTCAGCTTAAAAAACTGACATTTTTCTTATTTTTGCTCAAAACATAAATTGTTGGTACGCGTTAGAACCGCCTCGGCGAGGCGGTTCTAACTAGTGCCCACAATCTATGTTTTGGAACAAAACAGAGAAAAATAGGTATACGAGTACCCCTGCATACCCCAGTTTTGCTATATAAAATGGGATTCAGGGGGGTATACATTACATGGAAATGTTTTCGTGATTTAACGTTTCGAGGATACTTTTCTGTCGCTGTTCGCGGATTATATGGAGAGGGAGTATTCTTTGGAAGAGACCTGTTGAACGTTGACTTTGTCCTTGGTCATTTACTCACTGCAAAAGAGAACACCATCAGGAAAAACATATCCATGGAAAGGAAAACCCCCTTATATTGCAAAACTGGGGTTTACAGGGGTATACCTATTTTCTTATTTTTGCTCTAAAACATAGATTGTGGGTACCCATTAGAATCGCCGATTCGGCGAGGCGGTTCTTATGTGTACCCTTAATCTATGTTTTTAGCAAAATATGAAAACTATAAAAAAAAAAAACATTGAACATTTTCAATGTTTACAACTTAAGAAAAATCTTTATATTACATGGGCATGTTTTCGTAATGCAAATCCGGAAATCGTCCAACTGAGCAGGGGCATTTCAGGTCGCCAGTGACGGCAAAATAAAATTGTTAGTTAAACAAGTAGCCCAAAATGCAACGGTCGCTCACCTGAGAATCAACGTGATTATTTAGAATTGAAACAGATTTTACCTTTCACTGGACGATGAAAAAAATTAGGCTGTTTTAATGTATGTGAAGCCCGAGGGGCTTCTCGGAGACATTCAAGTTAAAATAACTAATGCTTTTCATCATCCAGTGAAAGTTAAAATCTGAATTTCAATACTTATATTTACATTTTCAATTATCAATCAAGTATCAGATTTTTATATGCACATATCACCGCTCATTTTCATGTTATTCGACTTAATCCGACTTAACGTCACTGGCTGCTTTTGACGTCGCCCCACCCATAGGCATGGCCTTTAGATTACGTGACTTAATGTATTTCATTGGGAAATGAAGAACATCAAGAAAGAGGGCTATTGCAATGAAAATGTAAATATAACCATACGATTATACTGTGTTTTCGACAAGTCAAGGGCAGCTACCTCCGCAATCAGTAATAAAATCTGGTTGAAATTCGAAGTTATCGGAGATATAATAATTGTTCGTTTGTTAAAATTGATGCTTTACATCCCAGGCAACATCTATGGTCATGTCTGGACGTTGGCTCCATTTAATTGGACTTTTACCCAAATTAGGACGTGGATATCGTATAAAAGTTCTTCAAACATAACCACCCAAGTGTGCCACTATGGATGCATACATGTACAGGTTCGTTCACTTTTTAATATACCCCTGCGATATTCATAAATAAATTGACAACTTTTCTTGGTTTTGAACAATCGTCACTGGCATGAAATAGACAACTGGATGAATTTGTTCATATAATATGTTAAGTATGTCTATAAATATTTACTCTGTATATAAAACTTTCAGATCGTGTGATGTTGTATGCCTAAATTGATTACATAACATATGGAGACAAATTTTTTAACGAAAAATTCTCTGATATTCGAGTTTCAAAGGTTCCACAAGGAACCATGGTTAATGGTTTGTAACTTTGTAAATTATGAAAGCATAGCCATTTCTGTACTACGGCTGAAAATTTGGTGTATTTATGAGCACTATTTACAGAGTTACACCCAGATTTTCATTTATTGTACATTTTAGAATTTCATGATAAAGCGGTTGTTACAATATAAAACTAAGCATGTCAGTGTTATTTTGCAAGAAAACAAATATTTTACTAGGGCGGTTATTCGACCAAAGCTTGCTAGTGGGTTCCTTCATAAGGTAAGCATGTCTTAAAGCACTATGGAGTCACCCATGACTATTTATTCTGCCAAAACGTGCGTTGGCATTTCATCATACAATTCATGATTGTTTCCTACGCACCGAGGGGCTAAGTGGGCTAAATTTATTGCTGGACAATGACTCTTTTCGTGATATTCCAAGCCTCTTCTATAGCGGTTGAGTCACAGAAATTAACATGCCAATAAAGGATGTCAAAATGGTATTCATTTCATGCAAAGCAAATGTTCTTTGTATTTATCCCTATTATTGATATTAGAGGAACGTCTGTCTTTGAATGTCCTGGTGATTTCCTTGATTCCTTGATTTTATGCCTAAACAAATGGATATAAATATCATGGATATGAGCAGTGAGAGATAGCCCAAGTATGAAAGTTTCTCTGTGAAAGTCCCAGTCCCCTATGGTATTCTGTGCCGAGAAACAAACCATGAATTGTATGATGAAATGTCAACCCAGGTTTTGGCAGAATATTTCATATTCATAAATTTCAAACTTGTATGTCACTCTTTTGGTAACAAAATAAATGATGGTCTGTCTACCAAAAGTTAGATTATCATTCCTCGGTTAGCTGCATTTGTGCTGCCCACCGGTCAGAAAGATATTCTAGACAAAAAATTCTAAATGATGGTCTTGGTGTCTTGGATTGGTTGTTCTTACCTCATGGTGTCTTGGATTGGGTATCCTTACCTCTTGGTGTTTTGGATTGGGTGCCCTTACCACTGAGTGTCTTAGACTGAGTAACAAAAATAATTGATGGTCTACATAAGCTAGATTATCATTCCTCGGTTAGCTGCATTTGTGCTGCCCACCGGTCAGAATGATATTCTAGACAAAAATTCTAAATGATGGTCTTGGTGTCTTGGATTGGGTGTCCTTACCTCATGGTGTCTTAGATTGGGTGTCCTTACCTCTTGACGTCTTGGATTGGGTGCCCTTACCACTGAGTGTCTTGTATTCGGTAACAAAAATAAATGATGATCAACCATAAGCTAGATTATCATTTCTCGGTTAGCTGCATTTGGGCTGCCCACCGGTCAGAATGATATTCTAGACAGTTATAAAACCACGTATGTCAGTATTTTGGTTACAAAAATTATAAAAAATTGTCTTGGTGTCATGAATTGGGAGTCCTCACCCCTTGGTGTCTCGGATTGGGTAACCTTACCTCTAAGTGTCTTGGATTGAGTGTCCTTACCTCTTGGTGGCTTGGATTGGGTGTGCCTTGGTGTCTTTGATTGGGTATTCTTACCGCTTGGTGTCTTAGATTGGGTGTCCTTATCTTTTGGTGTCTTGGATTGGACGCAAGATTAACTCGGAGGGAGAGAGATAGATATCTGAATGGTTTGTACTTGTATTATCTGTTTGTGTCTTGCCTAGGATACAATTTAAGACAGCGTGGTGTATGACCTTACTGAGATTCCTTGCAATCGCTGCAGAACCATTTCTTGAATTTTTTAGGGTTACTTACCTTGGCACATGGCAGGTGAAACCACTCATTGCAGCCATCACAACCTATGCTACTCTCTGAACGAGACTTTGGTTCCTCTACACAAACATCTTTGCAAACTGGACAGTTAAACAGATTCGTGGCTTCAGTTTTTCTCTTCTGTTCTGCTTTCACTGAAACTTTCAGTTTGGTAGCACCCTCAACCTTTGCTCTAAGAGCCTGTTTCTTCGTTCTCGGTAACGATTCCTTCAACTCGTGAAGAGCATCGATAAAATAGACACGCAAGTAATGTTCAGTGACCTGAGAATACAGCTCACTAACGAGGCCCTGAGACAACTCCATAGCCTGTTCTGATTGTGTCTCATCCAGAGCGAATAATAATGACCATAGCTGTTGGAGAGTTTTGTTGTCAAAAATGTTTTCCCTGCAGACAGTGAATGCTTGGCTTTGATGGGCATCAAAGTGAGACCGTGTCAGGTAGCTGTTTACTGCGGCGTGAAGGTGTATAAAGAAATTGAAAACATTATCGGGCACATGAAACAAAAACCTGGATGCGGATTGCTTATTTTCAATTTCGGACAGTGAAGCTGGCTCGGATGTTGATTCTGTGATATCCGTTTCGGACACGCGCAGCCCGGACAAAAGTCTGTGTTGGTCATATGCTTGTTTCCTTGAAGCAGAGTTAACAGTATTTGTGATATTAGCTAAAGCCTTACTCCTAAGTCGTGACGTAATCCTGGACATACACACGCCAGCTACATATCTTACCTTGGCCTTAGCTATATCTGACAATTCTGGACTTTCTAGAGCGACATTATTCTTCTCGGCATGTTCATTCCTTGCTAGTATTGCCTCAGCCCTGGCTGCTACAATAGCATGATGCATGTTGAATGCTAACTTTGTAGCATATCTGTTGCAAACTGGGGAAACATGACTAGTATCGAACAAGACACAGAGATACTCTTGATACTCCAAAGACAATAAAAACTTGTGAAACGATCGGAACGCAGAGGCCCAGGCATCCTTGTTTTGACCATCATGTGGAAGAATAGAATTAATTTTGTCGTGTATACAGCCGACATATTGCTGTAACCTCTCTTGGTTAACAACAACTCCCTCTGGCAGAGGACACTCACTCAAGTCAAACAAGTCCGCATGCTCTTGTAGACTAGGCAAGGGATCACGACTTGCCTCTGCCCAGGGATCCACCAATGGTTGAATGGGTGGATTCGCCGGTCCGGTTCGATTACTGCCAATAACTGTTGGCCGACAACATGACAAACTATTGACTGGCACGCCTGCGCCTTCCCTATCGCACGCATCGTAAAATTGATAAACCTGAGGGAGGTGCTTAATATTTGCACAGTTTGGATCATAATTCCTAACACGTAAATTATCTAGCGAAACAGCGCGACCTATTGCTACTCCTAACTGGCCGGGTGCGAAAAAACTGAAACAGTCAACATCAAGAACATGCTCTGTGCGACCCTGTGCCTTATGGACTGTCAGACAGAATGCAAGTTTTAGAGGATACTGGAGCCTAGATGCCCTAACCTTATCCGCACGCGTGTCAAATACATCAAACGTGACTTTAGACAGACTATAAAGCTTTCCATTAAAGTTTATAATGGGATCATCCCCATCAATTGAATGGACAAATCCCTTTGTGCCGTTGCACAGACCCCTAGACATGTTCTTGAGAAGAATCACAGGAGCTCCGACCTTTAGTGCAATAGTCTTTGGGGCTTGGCATTTTGAAAGAAGAGCTGTTTCGCCTGAAAAAATAAGACAGCTAATATGAAAGGAATCATTTAGAAAATATGACCATACGTACAATGATTTAAATCCATAATGGTTACATTATAAAATTCACTGTATGACATTTTGTCTCCAGTGTAATCATCAGCATCATCGTCATCATCATCATCATCAACTGACAATTTTCTCGATTGTAATCATCATCATCATCATCATCATAACTATCATCATCATCAATCATGACTACCAACATCATCGTCGCCGTCATCATCATTTTCATCAGCATCATAATCATCATCATCATCATCATCTGACAATTTTCTCGATTGCAATCATCAGCATCATCATCATCGTCATCATCATCTGACAATTTTCTCGATTGTTATCATCACCATCACCATCATCATCATCATTTGATAATTTTCTCGATTGTAATCATCAACGTCATGATCATCATCATCATTTTCATCATCATCATCATCATCATCATCATCATCATCAATCATAACTACCATCATCATCGTCGTCGTCATCATCATAATCATCATCACCATCATCATAATCATCATTATCATCATCATCATCAATCATAACTACCATCACATCATCATCATAATAATCATCACCATCATAATCATCATTATCATCATCATCATCGTCATCGTCGTCATCATCATCATACCTACCTGTATCAACAGCCTTGTACATTTTAGCTGGACCAGGCATCTCGTCCAGCTTTTGATGATTCATGTAATCCACGTCAAAATTGACGCCAAACAGCATTGTAGGTTCTACTGTCGTGTCTTTAACCGGCTTGTCTAAGGATTTTAAGAGCTGGCTTGTCTCTAGTGATGGCTCACCATCGCATAGCTCCCGGACGGCTTTAACCAGTGCCGTCCGTCTTGTCTTCTCACCTTTAAATGATAAAAATAATATGAATGTCCATTTTAACATACGAGTCGAAGTTTTACTGATCTTTTCTACGAGGTCTAACTGACCTGTAGTGTGACATCACAGACATTGTACTATCCGCACTATGACTTCCAAAATCGGGAACTTACAGTACGGTTCTCATTCAGCCTTTTTTTTTTTTTTTTTTTTTTTTGTATTGAGGCTTAACGTCCCAGTCAACAGTTTTTCTGTCATGTCGGGACGGAGCCAACTCTTCCTGGGTTTAACCAGTATTGTAGGGAGTTAATGTGTCTTGCTCAAGGACACAACCCGGTGACGCTTGTGGGGTTCGAACCCAGGACCTCTAGATTGTGAGTCCGACACTCTACCACTACGCCACCGCGCTCCCCTATTCAGCCTTTTTATCATTGATATGTTGGCCCACCTTGTTTGATGTACACTTGAATAGGGTTTACTGTTATGAATAAAAATAAAACCGAGATCCTTTGAAAGCTTCAACGGAAAAATCACAGAAAGTTATCATACAAAAATGTTTACGAAATGACATTCGTATGAAATGGCTAAACTTCGTGCAAAGTTACTCAAGGTACGAAATAAAGTCTAGAAATAACTACATGTCGATACGATGTAACCAAAAAGAAAAATAAAAACGGGTATACACGAAATAACTAAATTGTCTGCGATATGACATAAGCACAAATTGATAGGGCCGAAAATCCATACTATACCTGCTTTAATTGTGCCTTGACGAACTCCTCTGATTGGAAACAATAATCGCCTGGTTCGAGATGCATTGTGTCTGGAACAGGCGGCAACTGCTTGAAGTCTCCAGAAGCTAATAACTGGGAAAATCAAAGCAAAATAAGCACTAAAGAATCATTGTATGGTTCTGGTATCATAATGTGCTGAACCAATATAGATTTATTGTCATTGTTGGTATTTTCATTTTAATATTCCAACTTCATAGTAACGGAGTTGCATGTTTCGGACTTGGAGGTAAAGCCTCAATACAAATAATTAACTTGGCATTTCAACGCAAAAAATAATTTTAAAGATGCACTGTCTGCATTTTTTTAGAAGATTCAAACTGATTAATATGGCTCTCTAAAAGATTGAAAATATTATTATAATGCCATTTTGTTAACAAGTCGAAGCAAACGTCATGCTGGCTCCGAGTCGACAATGAACAATGCAGCCACTGTAAAAATATGCACATTACCGTATTCGTTCTGATAAGCGCACTGTGCACTTAACTTTTCAAAAGATCGTAAAGTTAGGGTAACAAAATATCGTTCTAATAAGCGCACCCTACGAACAAAATCAACACATTAACTGCTGAAATAACCTTGTCAAACATATCAATAATGATGTCGTTTAGGTGTCCCAATCGTTGCTAAATAGTGTCATTTAGGGTTCAATTGTTAACGTGGTTAATAGGTGATACTGTGTAAAATAGGCATAAAATATCAATATATTGGTCGAGCAGTGTGCGCTCATGCACACCTTTTTCGTAAACGACCTGGGTGTGCGCTTATTGGAGCATGTGCGCTAATTAGAACGAATACGGTATGTCTTTTTGGTAATGATTCATACTCGGAGCAAACACTTATTGGCGGTTTTCCTATATTTGTTTATTTTTATTTTTTATTTATTTATTTATTTATTTTTTTTTGTTGGTTCTGCAAAAGTGTGCTAAAGCAACACAATCTGCTATGGAATAGTCATATGCAAACAGTCCATCAAATTGCAGCCAGTGCATCTTTTTTAATAAGTGTACACTTTAGTTGTTATTACCTGTAGGCCTCCAAAAATCACACATTTCTACATATATACTCAAGTTTGGTAAATACTGCTGCCGAGATCATCCCTATCTCGTCTATCACTAGGACGTCTGCTCTAGATATACGGGCCCTTGTTTCTTCTTCGAGAATGTCCAGGGTCTTCTCCTTTGTATATCTGTTGTCCCCCAGGCCTGCCCAGTGATGAATTGTTGTTCCACCCAACGGGATCGCCGCCATCCCTGTCGATGCGGTTACCGCAACAGCTTTCCCCATCGCCTTCAATTCGTTTACTATTTTCCTAAACCCGTGTAAGATACGACATGTTAGGGATCTAAAAGTGATTTTGGTAACCCAGCGTGATCGATGTTGAGAAAAATGATGTGATGATCGCAGATGAATAATGGGAATTGTTCGTGACAAATAACAACCACGTATTGCATTACTTGCGAAAGGTTTCGGGTTTGATAACTACCTCCGCCATGTAGTGTCCTTGAGCAAGACATGCTTTAAACTTTGAAAACGCGCGGTCTCTCGAGTTATCGCGCATCGCGGAATTTTCTGTGTTCGTGAAATTTGATAAATACACGTGAATTATGTACTTTTCAGATGGCCCGTAGCATACTTTGCCACTGACACGGCCACGACACACCAGTTGTATCTCAACACATGGGAGTTAATAGAGCAGATAGAGTCGAGAGGATTCACGATTGACTACGTCATGGTGGATGGGGGGATTGACAATCGTAGTCTGATGGCTTTGATGCTTGGGGAGAACGCTAGAGAAGAAGGATTTTCAACGCCCAATTTGTTTGATTTCACTAGGTGTATTTCTTTAGTTCAAGACATTAAGCATTGTTTTAAGAAAATCAGAAATGGGATTGAGAGCAGTAAGATGGAAAACCAGTCAGCCAAGAAAGGTAGATATTTACTATTATATGGTCAGCCCATAGTATGGGATCATTTCGAAGCTGCGTTTGCCTTCAACACACAATCTGGCCTGAGAATCCACAGGCATCTGACCAAGGAGCATGTCACACTGACGCCCAGTATCAAGATGCGCAACAATCTCGCCACACAGGTTCTGGACAAAGACATGCTGTATCTGATGAAAGCATACCAGGCCAGCTTGCCACTGCCAGAACAACTTTCCTCTATCGTAAACTTGTTAGAGAGTACCAGTACAATGGTGGACTTCTTCATGGACCAGAACAGGCCGGTAAGTAACAAAGATCCGCGGCTGGGGGAGCTCGAGAAGGCACTGTGTTTCTTGAACAAATGGGAGGCTGCTGCTAAAGAACCAAGAAACCTGCTGTCCAGGGAGTGCCGGGATGACCTAAATTCAGCTATAACCGGTTTCATCAAGATGTGTGAAAGAGTTTTGGTCCACGGAGATTTGATAAAACCAGGCTACTTTAACTCGGATATTGTAGAAAATTTCTTCTGCCAACAGCGGGGCATTCGACACGGGAGCAACACAAACCCGACTGTGCTACAGTATGGACCGGCGGTCAATGCTATCTGCTTGGGTCAGACGACCGTGTCTCGAAAGAGTAATTCGAGCACGTCGGCGCATTTCTTCAAAGCCACTATGCCAGGAAAGCTAAAGGAGTAAAACGCTACCTTATCATGTTAATAACTACATTAAACTGGAATCCTCCCCATGGTAAGTATTGTATTTGATTGATTTGTTGCTTTTCGCCCCAGTCAACAGTGAAACTTATGTCGGCACGTTTCTTTAAGTCAGGCCTCCTTCATGTATATGAAGGTAAAAGTAGGCAATGATCAGGAAATGGCGCAGTCAGAAAGAAATTCCCCTTGGCTGACTGGTTTCCTCTCGTGGTAAGTATTGAATTTGATTGACTTGTTGCTTTTCGTCCCAGTCAACAGTGAAGGTTATGTCGGGACGTTCCTTTAGATCAGGCCTAAGTGGTTTCACAGGTCAGATGCTCCTTCATGTATATGAAGGTAAAAGTAGGCAATGATCAGGAAATGGCGCAGTCAGAAAGAAATTCCCCTTGGCTGACTGGTTTCCTCTCGTGGTAAGTATTGAATTTGATTGACTTGTTGCTTTTCGTCCCAGTCAACAGTGAAGGTTATGTCGGGACGTTTCTTTAGGTCAGGCCTAAGTGGTTTCACAGGTCAGATATGAAGGTAAAAGTAGGCAATGATCAGGAAATGGTGCGATCAAAAAGAAATTTTCCTTGGCTGACAGGTTTTCCATCTTTAACACTGCTCTCAATCCCAGCCAATATGTCAGGAAAGCTTTATTGTTCGTCGACCACGGATTGAACTATTCTTACATTTGAGCCACCTCGTGGAAAAACCAACAATGTGGTTTCCGAACATGTCCGACACAAACCGGCCTGTACAGTCACAGAAAAGAGCTAGAAGCTTGAAAATTTGGAGTTAAGTAGAAGAGGAATTGTACTATCCGAGTAGCGAAAACAAAGCCGCTGATCAGCTTCGCGGTTACCGCGAAGCTGATCTGCGCCTTTGTTTTCGCCTAGACAGATTGTTTGTTTTCCCATGTGGCGGCTCATATATTACTTAAATTGGGTATAGCTCGATTTCGACCTCAGACGCGTCAAAAGATCGACGAGTCTACTAAGTAGCACGTGAAAGGATATTCAGATTGTAACAGTATACATACTTATTGTGTGCGCAGTCGAAGTGTAACAGGAAACATTTCGTACTGACTTGCCTTTCACGTGCTACTTCATGGACTCGTCGATCTTTTGACGCGTCTGAGGTCAAAACAACTGAGCTTTATATCGGCTTCAAACTTAGACGGATCAAAGATCAGGCGGGTGCACGGAGTATCAATTGAAAATTTATTCCTTTTTTATCTTGGATAAAGAATACACAATGAATATCATGAATATTCAATGAATATCATAAACATAATAGAATAGAGTCAAATACTTTTATTGCAACCAATCAAAGGCCATTTCTGCTTTAGTTCGATATTGGACTCTGTAGTCCATGAAGTTGTTAGAGGAAAAAAAATCGGGACGAAACGCCGCAATGTTTCCAGTCTGCTTCTGTGACTGGTCGGAAACCCAAATTGTTGGTTTTCCAAAGTATTAACAGCACGTGCGCGCGTGAATTGCAATATTAATGCATGGCTTTCCCTTCCCGTGTGACACGGGTATTTATGCAATAATACTGGTTACATACGCATTTTTTTATTCAGTTTTACGTCCATTTCAAGATTATTTCAGCTCATATGAGACGGGCCAATCAGTAGGTGGGGCGAAAACGGGAGAACCCCAAGAAAAACCACCTGACACACCAGCAAGCAGAACTTTGCTTGTCTCACATGTGGCCAGAGCGGGGCTCGAACCCACACCAGACACAGCGGTAAGATGATCGAGTGATTAAGAAGCAGCGTTCTTAACCGCTCGGCCACGGGGGCCGCATACGCAAGTTGTGTATTTTAGATGTAAAGACTTTAAAATACGTACTGAGTTGTTGTTAAACAACAAATGACATGATCAAATTTTGATTAATTTTGTCACAATATTATTTCATGATTTGTCGTAGTTGAATGTTAATGCAATTTGGTTTTATGCTTTTCGATGTTTTGCAATGCTTTTGTATATAACCAGGGACAGTATGATATAACCAAATGCATTTTTCTCTCATAAGTACAAGTGTGCATTCTACTGTTGTCACTTAAAAGGTACGTGACCAAGTGACGTTAAATGCCGAAAAACAAGCACTTTTCGGGTACTGAAAATCAATGGCAATTTCTGGCGCTGAACTGTAGGTTTCAACAAAATTTTATATTGCCATACACCCATCGGACATCGGACGCCCGCGCGCGCGGGGCAGGAAAAATGCCCTGGGGCGTGTTCCCGCGCATGCGCACCAAAGTCTCAGATTTGATAACAATTAAAAAAATCGATTTGTTTTAATGATGATTGGCACAAAAGTTTTCACATAAATAACCAATTTAAAAGATGAGAGGAAACAAAGTTGCGTTAGATGTGGAACTCAGTTTATTATACAGTTAACAATTTAACACACCTTCGAAATATTTCACTGTCCTTGATATAAGCCACCGCACCAGAAAAACAACAATCTGCAAATGCGAAAACAAAGAAGCAGATAAGCTGGGCAGTAACTGCACAGCTGATCAGCGCCTTTGTTTTCGCTCCATAGAGCATGATACCTCTGCTTTCCATATCTGAAATTTCAAGCTTCTAATCTGCTTCAGTGACTGTAAAAGCCGGGTTGCGTCAGACCTGGTCGGAAACCCAAATTGGTGGTTTTCCCATGCGAAGGCTCATATGTCATCATGTATATATTGTGTGTCGTGTCCTCACGGGCTTCTAGTCTACTTGATTTGAATGAATTATGTTTTTGTTATTATATTATGTACTATATATTAAATAGACTTTTGCAGGCTTCATCGGAGTTATGCAATTGTCCTATAGTGTTATTTCTTTAATTAAATTTCATTCACAGTTCCCAGAAATCATATCACACAATTTCCAGAGGCTTCACAATATTTTGACGTTTATATGAATAGCAAGCCTGTTCATAAATGTAAAAAAATCAAATTATACTCAGATTGATTTCCCAAAATACAATGAATGGTTAATGTATTAAGTAACTACTTGCTTGGTGAATCACGCAGCTTTACTTTTTTGATCACACTAAATTTTACCAAGCTTGTTCAGTTCACCTAAGACGGTTAACATATTATGTCAAGATATAGAGAGGCATCGGTAGTTGTGACAAAGCATTTGTCCCAATGTATCAGTCAAGATAACGACTGTCCACAGCCCCGGGGTAGGCTGGGGTGGGCTAGACGGGTTTTAATCTTTGCAATATCACTGCACTGTATGAGCATAATACGGCATTGCAATGTAGGGTAAGCAGACTGTGTGGGAAAAGGGAAATGACATTCCCCGCAGTTGGGATACACCTGACAATGACAAGCGCATTTCATGTATGAACGATGTTTTGGCAAACTCTGGCCATAAAAGCTGGCAAGCAATCATCAGTTGTACAAGGACGCATCCAGCCACCAACATTTTCATTATCATTTTATGCTGAATTCATATAGTTTGAGATGAATGAATGAATAAATGAATGTGATTTTCATGAAATGAAAATGAGCTGGATCACCATGATTATTGACAAAATACAACATAAGCAGGTAAGTCTCTACAAAAAGTTGCTGAAAAGTAAACTGTAAGTTATATCAAAACATATTTTGTATTTCAAACTGGACCGAAATAGGGGCATTACTAGGTCTGATTGTGTTCTGCGTAGAGAAATGATTCAGTGGTAGAGCGTCTAACTTCGATACGGTCTTGATCAAAACCCTTCACTAGATACGAACAGTGATCTCCGCCCCGACATGACTGAAAATTGTTATAAGGATCGTAGCTATTATGGATTATGATTGACTGTGAGCTTTGTAACAACAACAATGGACCGCTTCTAAACTATCTATACTTGGTAAGAATGAAAGGTGCATTTTACCAAGTTTTTTAAAGTAAAAATATTTGGCATTAAATTGTATGAGAGAAACAAGGCAAAATAAAGTTTCGCAATTCCTGAGAATCGACAAATCGCACGCTAACTTTGCCCAATCCTCGTAGACATCTTTTGAAACATTGCAGCATAGACTTGACTTAGATTAAATAATTGTAGTTATTGATCTAACCTCTTGATCAATAAACCGGGGAGGGTCAAATTTCCACTGATGAACTTATCTAAAAGAGTAGACGTTGTAGAAATCAACGCTCACTTATCCTGAGCGAGTACATGTACAAATGCATATTCCTCAGTGGCATATTCACACCCCAGACAATAAGGGACTTTCTGCTTGCGGGTGTGTCAGGTGGTTTTTCTCGGGGTCTCCCGTTTTCGCCCACCTACTGATTGGCCTGTCTCATATGAGCTGAAATAATCTTGAGGAACGTAAAACTGAATTTAAAAAAGAACTGGAATGACAACCCCCCGTCTGAATTTCTCCGCTTCAAATGTAAGAGGTTTGTGTGTCTAAGTTTACATCTCTTCTAAGAGCCATTACGAAAACTTACCCGTGCAAACTCTTTAGAGCTTTAAAATTGAAAATTTTCATTGGAAAAAAAAGATACTTGTAATAGTTTTGCTCTAATGGTGTACATATTGCACGGACGTGTAAGCGTTAGCCCCATTACCTGTTGTGTTATTTACAATTTACCGTTTTAACAGTAAACTATTCTGATCTGATTCTGTTCTTGAAAATATATGCATGGTCACTCCGGAACTCGCTAAAAATGAACCACTGCAGTAACAACAACAACAATTTCAGTGGTCTACAAACTTATATAGACACCCTGGTGTGGGCATTTTGGCATTCCAGAAATAAACTGAAATAAGATGACTTACTAAGCAAGCCAGTATCACAAATTCCCCGCATTTCTAAGCCTACATTCCAGTAATAAAGGTCCGTACTGGATGAAAGAATAAGTTGTTAAACCGATGATTTTTTTCTTATTATTTATTTTATTTTATTATTTTTTTTATTTATTTTATTTATTTATTTTTTTTTCACTAGATCTACATGTAACTGAGCTCAGGCGATCGTTTTGGGGCGTATTTCAATTTGTGTTCTATTCTATTCTCATTTTTATCGATTTCCCCGTATGGGGCCCCTGACATTGAGCTCGACCAAAACGACGTCATCATTACATCACAGGGTCAAAGGCAATGGACTCTCGTTTGTGAAATCTTGACACAACTGACAATCGATGAAAAAAAGGTGTTTTACAACATGTATATAGGATAAATTAATGTTCAAAATATACAAGATTTATTCAGAATATGTGTAAACGTATCGGATTACGCGTTCATTCAAAGCCTTCCCAATGCGATAGGAATCAATGGTAAGTGATAGAATTTAAAAGCGATCCATTGTTTGTTTGCCGTTTTTACGTCTTGAAAACATTAAAACTACAACTTTACAAAGTTCTTGAATGCATGTTCCTGTCATGATTTTCCTGAATATCTAACTTTCAATGACTTGCAAGGTGCTCTCAGCTTGCAAGGTACTCTCAGCTGATCTGATGACAAAGAATTGGGGGGGGGGGGTTGTCTGACTCGTTCGTCCGTTTACCTGAGCAAAACCGTTTTACCGGTTCCACATTGTCCAGAAATAAACACATTATGACCTGTTTTCGCCAAATTCATCGCTGTCAACTCTTCCTGGCTTGCTTGGGCAGCCATCTTTCAAAGAGTAGCGTAACAGAACGTTTTGACGTTACCTTCACCCGCAAAATTTACTGCAGAATAGTGGGCGCGTCAACGGAACTCAAGGAGGGAATTAGGTCGTTTGGACAATTGCTTACCTGGTCAATATATTCTATATTGACTTACACTATGATTATAATTATATATAGGACTTCAAGCGCCTGTGGATATATATATTCAGTAGCAGCACCTGGGTAAGTTCTTTCATGTTTGTGACGGGTAGAATGTAAAGAACAGACAGTGACTATGCATGTTTGATAATTTTAAGTCTGCAGGCCTTGGGGCCTAGGGGAAATAGATGGACTGCTGGTGCTTCCAGGCAAAGCTTATACACTGCTGACTGACCATCTGATTACTGGTTAACCTCTCAGGTCTGAGCCTGCCCAGGAAAAGTGATTCAAGTTAAACCATTTATACGTATAAACATTTTGTGGCGTAGTTAGATGGTCATATTTCGAGAGAGAGAGAGTGGACGTGTTAGGGGCGGGACATTGTATAAATATATTGTCATGGGGGAGCGCTTTAAAAACATTAAAACATGAGGTCGTGACCAAATCATGAGAAGGTCGTGAACAAAACATCAGTACAAAAGAGGGGGCCCCAGAAAAATGCAAAATAGTGAAATTTCCTCCAGTTCCCCCCTCCTTGGCCATAAATATTGACCGATCCCTAAGACGTCAGTTTCTATCCCTAATTTACTATGGATAGTAAATGTGGTTTAACAGACTGCACAGGAGCGATCAAAGTGGCGAGGTCTCATCGTGTTAAAATGTTCGCATTTTAGTTAAGTGGGCATACTTAATGATATTTACTTTAGGACAGTAACTGTACAGTGGTGTTATGGCTAAAAACCCAAATTAGCCGTTTTGACGGCTAATTTGTTAACGGCTAATTGTAAAATTTCGCGGCGAAATTGTGTGAAAAATAAAAGTCAGGGCGGAATTTCGCCGCGAAATCCGGAATTTCGCGGCGAAATTTCGCGGCGGAACACGGCGAAAAAGTATACCTGTCATTATGCATAAAAATCAATTGACCGGTGTTTCGCGGCGAAAAATATGAAAGTCACAAAAAGTTTTTTTTTTTTTTTTTTTTGTTTACATCTAATTTCAATTTGGATGTTTTTATATCATTTCGAGTCGTAGCAATATTTTGTTTTCGTTTCAATTTTGCATAATTATCGTTTAAGTCCAGACAGCCACAAAAGTTTTGTTTATTTTCTTTTTTAATTTGTATGCATTTGTTTCTTTTCAAGTCGTATAAATATTTGTTTTCCTTTCAATTTAGTATGATAATCGTTTAAGTTACGTGTTTTATTCGTGTCTTAACTGCTTTGAAGTTTCTGAGACCATAATTTTCGGCTTTGTGTTTATTTTCATGCTTCTTTTTCAGATTAATCAGACATCCGATAATATTAGATCCTATTATCTAGCTTTATAAACAGAACAAAAGCTTATAGCGGCGTTAGCAGTTTTCATGGGATGATTGCCCACAGATTTGTTTGTTTGTATTGAGGCTGAACGTCCCAGTCACCAATTTTTCAGTCATTTCAGGACGGAGCTACCGTTTCCTGGGTATTAAGTAATACTGTGGGTAGTTAATGTGCCTTACATGGTCTCGCCAGTGCGGATCGAACTCATGACCTCTCGATTCGGAGTCTGATGCATTACAACCATGCCACGGGGATCCCAACCCACAGATATATACAAGTCTTTGGATTCAACATGATGGAGCAATCGGCTTCAACTCTTTTTAGACATTTAATCGCCAGTGGTAGCAATCGGCTTCAACTCTTTTTAGACATTTAATCGCCAGTGGTAATGACACTGCTAAAAGCATCAGTGAATTTTCGATTACGTCAAGTGGACGCCGTTTCGTTGAAATCAATTTAGTCGAAACGACATTTGGTCGCATACGACCTTCACCGGGTCGATACGATATTCGGTCGATTACAAGCAGTACATCAATGTACATGTACAAAACTGTGTCGAAATTGTCAATAATTGATGGGGTTCTTTTGCTAACCGTTTTGAGTTAAACAGCATGTTGAGTGCCATCTAAAATCCGTATGTACGGATGGCTTGGAACGCGAACATGCATGTCGAATGTCAAAACCTCATTGTATACAAGGTACAACGCACTAGGAAAAGGAGGATACTGTGTTTAAAACAAAGTATTGTAGTTCATACTTGTACACTAATATTGTGTAAGAAATGGGTAATATGAAGTTTTCAGTTTATTTCGGAACACATATATACAGTAAGGGCCACGAGTACGCACCGTGGCAATATGAGCGCATGCTGCATAAATCGATGGTGAATAGATTAATTAGAACAAAGTTGAGCGCAGAAGCCTAGTGGTGGTTTGTATGAATTGACCGGAAAAAAAATCGATTCTTATATTTGTTGGGTTTCGTACTTCAGCAAAACCGGTTAACACGTATTACCCTGAAAGTGTTGTCGCCATGAGACTCAAACATTGTTGACTGTTCAACTAAACTCAGGATGATCTTCGCTAGGTGTACTTCCACAAGGGAAGTTCAATGTATAAATCGATATGATTGCGATAAGTCTTGTGCTGGCATTCATAGAGGGTGATCAGAGTAGTAACCCGCAAGCCAAAATGTCAATATGTCTGTTTTTGTTTTGTGGTGTTACATGGTTGATCTCAAATTCAGTTATCGGAGTTCACACCTTAAACTCTATAAAGTGAAAAAATTGAGGAAAATGTTTAAAAAAAGCAAGGAATCTAACTGTTAATTGAGCAATACCCTTTAGACAATAGTTGTGCTACAAAACAAGGCACACAGTTAGATGGCCCCTGCACATTGGGACGTAAAGAAACATATGGGCTGTTTGTGCCTCCAGGCAAAGCTTATACGCATTTGACTAATCATCTGATTACTGGTGTACCACTCAGGCCTGTGCCAGCCTAGGATGGTTATATTTCAAATACGTGTTGGATATCATGATGTCCCATAAAATGGAGGCAGCGTCCCAACATGACCATTGCTGTTGATTTGGGCGTAAAGCGTCTATTCAAACAAACAAACACAGTAAGATTCAACGAGCTGGCTCATTACGTTATAAATATTTTCGTATATCCGTGAATTCGCTATCATACCATGTAATACCAATGGATAAGTCGCATTATGCACGTGTTTCATTTCTATACATGCATGATTGTACATATTATTAATGTGCACGTACATCACGATCTATACTAGGAACAGATAAATCATAGTGTGGTCATTAATTTAAAAATAAATAATTTTATGTTAACATTTACAGGTATTTCGCCGTGTTTCGCGGCGAAATAGGAAATTTAAACTTACCTGTTGTAAACGTTAAAAAAACGAATTCCGCCGCGAAACATGGCGAAATTTCACCGCGAAAATCGGATTTTCGCGGCGAAAAAATTAAACGATTAAACGTTTAAATTTTCCCTTGGCCGGTGAAATTTCGCGGTGGTTTCGCCGCGAAAAATCACAAGTGATCAGCGCGAACTGTGCAAAACTGGGTTTTTAGCCATAACACCACTGTATATAGCAAGGGACTTAATAATAGTTTTATTTGTGATGTAAGCGGCCCGTTGTGTCTTAACACGTGGGGGAAGATAACAATACATTGACTTTTGTATTTAAAGAAAAATATCAGAATATTTTCGTGTGTACAACTGCAACTGGGACAGGCATGTCCGACGGCAACTCATCGGGAGCAGACAGCTCAACAGATTCTTTGAAAAAAACGCTGTCTGCCCTCGAGCAGGAAAACAAACGAATGAAGGAGAAAATAAACCTATAGCTTTATATGTAAGTAATCAACTAAAAAAAGAAGCTAGAAGGTTTAAAAATTAAATCAACCAAACAATGGAACAGCAATCCTACCCGTGAGAACCTTGATGCAATGAGAAAAGATAAAACAACTGCCAAAAAACTTCAAGAATCATTGATTCACTCATTTAAGCCTTGCGTCCCTTTTATGGGACAAAGGCAAACAGAGTAGCCCCAGATGTGACGCCACAGAACGCGGCGTCCCATCTGGGGCTATTCTGTTTGCTTAGAAAAATTTCATCGAAAAATTGAATAAAAATTAAAAATCACTCCTGACGCCCCTAAAAATGAAAGTGGACTCACCCAAATGATAATGATGGGAAAATCCATTCGTCAAATATGGGTTAAACTAGATTCTGACAGTAGTTGTTCCTCATCATCATCTTCAGACAGTTCTAGCTCTGAGTCGGAATCTACAGATAACGTGGATGAGCATGCTGAATATAAAATAAAATAAAACACAAAAAGCAACGCCGTGATAAATCCGGTATCACACGCTAAGCTAGTGATAAGGCGGTATTTGACGTGGCGTGGTCACAGGAATTCTGTGGAAATGGTGACCTATCATATGATGAACTATCTTTGACCGCTTTAGTTCGAGGCGATACATTTATCATAAACAATATTGAGCCCAGAAAGTTTGCTAACCTGCGAAGCAATCATTTAATACAGCTCATGCAGTTTTTCGCTTAACAGTATACTATGAGTAACGTTTTAAAATTTCACCACGATGTATTAAAATAAATATCGATAGTATTCGCGCGCGCAGGCTTATTGACCATGTGCCAAGACAGTTCTGTTCAAGTTACAACAGAGCTGTGTGTAAGAAGAAAGAGGGTCATTTCAATTGTTATGATGTACCGGAAGAACACAATTGTAGTAATTGCTGGTTAAAACGACGAAATGTATCATATCATCCTCAAAAAGACTGTCGAGTGTCCGGTAATCAACAACGTAAGAATGATAAGAAAGCAAGGGATACTGGAATTCAGAATCAGCAACCCAATCTATGACAACAGTCCCCTAATATTGAACACAGCCCAGATTTGCCTACTGATGATGGCACTTGTTGGGCGTTACCTCAGAAACTTACAAAATCTAAATTGAGTGCTAAATTGTCCCATTCAATTCCATATAGTGATAGTGTAGACACATTTATTTTTATACATGACCAAGTGTTTACCTCTGGTTTTCCAAAAGATTCCAGTCCCTTCAACGTTTTATATTGATCTTTGGAGAAATTCGCTATTTGACTATGATGACAAGGTTATAGTGGACTTCTTAGAATATGGTTGGCCTATTAATTATACAAAATCAGAGTTTCCATTGACTACATACAGAAATCACAAATTTGCCTTGTTTGATGAACATCACATACATAGCTACATTGAAACAGAGTTGAGTTATAATGCCTTAGTTGGTCCTTTTAGTGACAATCCTTTTAGTGTGCCTTTGGCTACTTCTCTCTTATTGTCGGTTCCGAAGAAAGAATCTTCAGATCGCAGAACTGTCATTGATTTATTTTTTCCACCTGGAACTTCAGTATATGATGGGATTTTTAGTGATTCTTATCTTGGTGAACAATTTAAATTGCGTTATCCAAGTGTTGAAGGTTTAATCAATCTTATCAATATTCATGGGCAAGGGTGCCTGTTATATGAAGTCGATATTAAACTTTGTTAAAGGTGGATTCCAACGGACCATAGAGAATATCATTTACTTTGAATTTGGTGGAAAGATAAACTATACGTTGATACCAAAATGTAATTTGATCTAAGAACAGGGGCTCTTGCAGAACACAGGACAGCAAATGCCCTGCTTCATATTTATAGACAGCAAGGTTTTGATGCCATTAATTACATTGATGATATAGGTTCAGCAGAATCGACTGACTCTGCTTTTGAAGCATATACAGCTCTTGTTGATTTGTCGAATATGTTAGGGTTGCCGGTTGCAGAAAATAAATGTTCTCCTCCAAGTACAAGCATGGTTTTCCTTGGCAAATGATTTGATTCGGTTTCGTTTACTGTGTCAATTCCTAAATTAAACCTAGTGGAAATTAAAGTTTTGTTACAAACATTTACGTCAAAAAGACATGTACAAGAAAACAGCTGCAATCTTTGATAGGAAAATTGCGCTTTATAGCTGATTGTATACGAGCTTCGCGCTTATTCATTTCGAGACTTCTGGAGAAACTGCGTACAGTGGGTCAACTTCGACAGCACATAAATTTGAATTCCAATGCGAAGAAGGATATATTATGGTTTTTGAAATTTATGGAAAAATACAATGGTGTTATACGTAGTTATTCCTGATTCAGTGTGGTCAGAGTCAGATCAGATCATTGCTTGTGATGCCTGTTTATATGCAGTTGCTAATTTGTGTTACATGAATACAATATATTACTACAAAGTGCAGATCCCTGATATATAAAAATTGTCATATCTGTGTGTATGAATTACTAGCGGTTTACATAGCTTTGCGGTTGTGGTCACAAATGTGTCAACACAAAAGGTTGTTAATTCGTTCTAATAATATGAGTACAGTATTTTTGTTAAATTCAGGAAAGTGTGAGGATAAACAGATGCTGTCAATTGCTAGAAATATTTGGCTTGTTTTTGCTGAGAACAATATTCAGATTAAGGCTGTTCATTTAACTTCAGTCCAAAATAGGGATGCCGACATGCTTTCTCGGTGGTATATTGACAGTCATGATACAGACCAGGCCATTGACAGTCATGATACAGACCAGGCCATTGACAACCATGATACAGACCAGGCCATTGACAGTCATGACGCCCATGATCCAGACATAATCGTTACTATGCCTTCGTCTTTGTGATCTTGCTAATTGGTATACTAAATGTTTGTCATCTATCTCGTTTTGAGCCTCCTGCTAACTAGGCCATTGACACTCACGATACAGACCAGGCCATTGACAGTCATGGTCAAATCCAGGACATTGGCACCCATGATCAAGACATGGCAATTGACAGTCATAATACACACCAGGCCATTGACACTCATGATGTAGACCAGGCCATTGACAGTCATAATCCAGACCATCATGACAAAGACCAGGCCATTGACATCCATGATTCAGACCAAGCAATTGACAGACATGATACAAACCAAGTCATTGACAATCATGATCAAGACCAGGCCATTGACAGTCATGAACAGACCAGGCCATTGACAACCATGATACAGACCAGGCCATTGACAGTCATGATCCAGACCAGGCCATTGACAGCCATGATCCAGACCAGGCCATTGACAGTCATAATCCAGACCAGGTCACTGATCAATAATGTAAATATTGACTGGTCCCTAAGAAGTCTGTTTCCGTCCCTAGCACGCAGTTGTCTGGATTACATCACCAATACTGACAAAATACAGACTGAACAAAACAGTTTTAACAAGATCGCCGCGGAGGTCGATATCGCACATGCATCGGGCAAAATAATTAAAAACGTAAAATATAGGTAAAGGGCCCCAGGTCAAGGTGTGCGCTTAAAGGGTATGTCGAGAACAGTTATTATGCAAGGTTTCACATCCGCAACTACCTTAGGTGCAGAGAAAATCAAATTTTGACATAAAAAATATTAACTCGATGGACCGTGAAATGAAGGTCATGGGCAGCGAATCAAGGTGCGTGCTTGAAGGGAGCATAAAGGACAATTAGTATGCAAGGTTTCACACTCGCAGCTATCACAGTAGCAGAAAAAAAAAAACAAGCGTCGACGTAAAAACTAACACAAGTCAGTGGACCTTGAAATACAGGTCAAGGGAACTGGGTCAAGGACAATTACTATGCAATGTTTCATACTAATGAAGAGAAAACCAACCTCGACAAATTAACAAATTCGATGGACCGTGAAATATAGGTCAAAGGCACCAGGTCAGGGTGCGTGATTGAAGAGTATGTCAAGGACAATTAGAATACTGATGCAGAGAAAAACAAATTTCGACGTAACTTCGACGTAAAAATCATCAAAGTCAATGGACAACACACAAAAGCATCAATGGACAATACACAAAAGCATCAGCTAATTATGCAGGAAATGTTGGGCTAATATGAACAGGCATCCAGTCCATTCAATCTGTAGTCCCGATGTCAAACAACACAGCCGCTTCCGAAATTTTTACATTCACATTAAAGCCAACGTTTTATATATTTTTTTAGGATCCGGTTGTTGACGATGTAGGTCAAACAGCGGGATACTATTTTACAGGTGAGCCATATGAGGAACCCAATGTGTTACAGCCTCAAAAGTGGTTCTCGGTTGTGACCATCCATGTGAGACATGTTTGGACAATATTGGTAGATCAGCTCTTCTGTGTGATCACAATTATACTAAGCCAGAGTCACGGGGTATGAAGGACGTTTCCTGTCAGACAGACTTTGGGGTTTGTGTAACTGAAGCTGAAGCGTGTCACTTCAACCTCAAAGAAACCATCAATTTCATATGTGCTTAGTGCGACACTTCCTGTACGTGACGATCCTGTGATGGACGATGATGGTGATGACTTGTTTGGTAATGGTCATGACCTTAATGTACTATTTCATACTTTCTATTTAAGTTCGGGTAACTGATTGGCCGCCTGTTGGGAAATAGCTGCTCACTCGGCTTACAACATGTTTTCTCAGTATAAGAAAAAAAAGTACAAGTAAGCAAAGATCAGGAAAAGGCGCAATCAGAAAAAGATTCCCACTCCAAAAACCAAGATGGGAAAAAACCAAACTAACAATCAGGCACTTATACCATGAAAACACTTCGTAGGCCGAATGAGCAGCTATTTTCCCAATAGATGGCCACTCAGTTACCTTAACTTAACTAAAATTATGCAAACATACATAAGGCGCCAACAGGACACAAAAATATTTTAAACACCAAGACATAAAACAAAAAGAACCACCACGGAAGTATCGACTTGGAACGATCAGTAACACAAAGTTACTGGCGGGTTTAAATCGATTTTACACGGCCGTAACATCACCCTCAGCTTCTGCAGTGGTTCATAACATTTAGTTAGTTCTTCGGTCCTCGTGGTGAATCTCTAACTAGTAAATGAATCATCAAGAACAAACAAATAAATCATGATAAACATCCTGATGAATCAAAAACCAGGACTCACAGATTCAGTAAGCTGCCCGACGATGGAGATCCCTGGGCGCCAAATAACTTACTAACTCCGGAGCTAAAGAAAAACATCAGTTGGACCCCGGTGGGCCAAGCAACAGACAAGAAGCTCCGGCCCCAACCAACTAAAATGAATAGCTTTAAGTCGGGGCCATCATAGAGCCTGACGCCCGACCCACCGGCGTGCAATTAAAGAAGGCAGCATAGTTATCAACCGTGATTGTGTTAAAAACTAAGCCTGCAGACTGTCGCATAACATTCAAGTTATAACCTATACGTCTGTAACGTGTTATGATTTTTCTAAACTGAAAAGAAAAATCATTACTTCCTATAAGTTTCTTAAATTTGTAAACCAAGTCACCATAAAATTCTGGTTCCGAAAGACCCTCACTTAAAAGCGTCTTTAACCCAACATTATATTTGGTTTAGAACCTAATTGTCAATTTAATTTTTCTCACCTCGGTTTTTGGAGGCCGATTTCTTTCTTATTGCGCTTTTCCCGATCATTGCCTACTTGTACCTTTTGAGACTGAACCTCCCAACTTAGCCCCAAAGGCTTATAATATTATGTGTTCTACAAGGACATTAGCGATGGCGATACGTTGCTAGACATCCTGCAAGATCTCATAAATGCCGACCAGTTTGAAGCCGATGTAGCTTTGATTTCGAACGTTTGGGATGCTCATGGGGTGTACAATGCGTTCATTAACGTTAAAAGTGGTGACGTCAGTGTTGCTGACATTATGTGGGAAGACGTCATTGATATCTAGGTGGTGACGTTTCTGGAGACATTTCTGGTGGCGCTTTTGCTGGTGTTCCTGTCAGTGACGTTAGTTATGACGTCATGTTCGAGAAAGCTATCTGTGTTATTCTCGGTGACAATGTTATGGATGTTTTTTTTAGGGTGACGTTTGTCAGGACAGCGTCACTATGGGTGGTGACGTTGCGGATATGATATTAGATGTTTCAGAAGTGACAGTTTGTAACATGCAGTTTCTTTAAGTAGGTTAGCGTTTTACAAGATCACTGGTCCTTTGGTCTTACATTATGTGCTTGACTTACAGCATACAAGTGCATGTTTCTTCCAGACAACGGCTCTCAGCACAACTACTTTGGCGGATGTTTGAAACTAGATCTGGACACGCCTGTGAACGATCAATTATATAAAATATAAACCACATTAAATGTATTGTAATGAAATTTATAATATATGACGTTTATCACTTCTGTTGCTTTTCACACAATTCGTTGATTATCCGATCGTTGAACAGACGAATGAATGCAATAATCATAATAATAAGTACCTAATTGTCAATTCAGTTTTTGTCCTACCTCGGTTCTTGGAGTGGGAATTTATTTCTTATTGCGCCTTTTCCTGATCATTGTCTACTTGTACGTTCTTAACGTCCTAGTCAACAGCTATGGTCTCCTTCTAAATAAAGGAATTGTTGGTCACAAGCTACTAGTACGTTCAAATATTCTCACTAGACGAACAGTTCATACTTATGCTTGAGCGGTTGTTAGAACAAACGGCCCCTTTGGCTGCAGTAGCTAATGACCAAGAGCGCAGTAAATCAACAGCAACAAAATCAAATTTTACTTACCTGTATATGTTTGAAGAACAAACATTATTTGAACAGTTAGTCAATGTGCTACTGCCCTTTCTAAGATTCAACATGTAGATCGAATAAATTACTAAATGTAAGTAATCACTGCAGAAACTGAGGGTGAGGTTAGGTGACTGTACAACTAGTTAAGGCTCCCGCCCTCAGTATTTTAATATTACTGATCGTTTCATTGCGATACTTCTGCAGTGGTTCTAATTGTTTTATGTTTTGAATTTTTACACTGTTTGCACCTAAAGTATTATCATAATTTAGTTCAGTTCGGGTAACTGAGTGGCCGCCTATTGGGTAATACCTGCTCACTCGCTTACGCTATGTTTTCTCAGAATAAGTACTCGAGTGTAAATTAAGTTGTTGCATTCCACCTAGGGTTTTGGAGTGGCACTTTCTTTCTGATTGCGCCATTTCCTGATCATTGCCTATGTTTACTTTCATCCTCACATAGAATCGATTTATTTCTATTTCATTGACATACGTAGGCTGTATGCAACTTAGACTTCTTTAAGAACATCGAAATGTCGAGAAATTGTTTACTGGAACGTTATCCATTAACTCAAGACACAAATGCGCAACCTCTGTTATATAAATGTTTAACTGCGTCCGCAGATTTTTTTTTTCTTTCAGATTGTACTGACCTTAAATAACACCGAAATTGGGCATGCACAAGTTAGTTTCAGCTTATCTGTAGGCACCAAGTTTCCGGCTGCTTTTCAAGCAATGCTGCTAGAAAAGCAGCTGTTGCCGTTTTGTGTAACACAGTTTGGAAGGAAGTCATTGACTTCTGCAAAACCATGAACAAGAAAAAAAACTTGATTTTAATTGGCAAAGCATTATTGAGGAAGGTTTTTGATTTCTTTACGGCAATGGTCAAGATAATACAAAGGCACAACGCAGTGACGGCGCAGCTTGGACAGAAACACAGCAACGGCGCAGTGTGGGAAGGTTCCCACCGGGGTCCAACTGATGTTTTTCTTTAGCTCCGGAGTTAGTAAGTTATTTGGCGCCCAGGGATCTCCATCGTCGGGCAGCTTACTGAATCTGTGAGTCCTGGTTTTTGATTCATCAGGATGTTTATCATGATTTAATTGTTTGTTCTTGATGATTCATTTACTAGTTAGAGATTCACCACGAGGACCGAAGAACTAACTAAATGTTATGAACCACTGCAGAAGCTGAGGGTGAGGTTACGGCCGTGTAAAATCAATTTAAACCCGCCAGTAACTTTGTGTTACTGATCGTTCCAAGTCGATACTTCTGTGGTGGTTCTTTTTGTTTTATGTCTTGGTGTTTAAAATATTTTTGTGCTGTTGGCGCCTTATGTATGTTTGCATATTTTTAGTTAAGTTAAGGTAACTGAGTGGCCACCTATTGGGAAAATAGCTGCTCATTCGGCTTACTAAATGTTTTCATGGTATAAGTACCTGATTGTTGGTTTGTTTTTTCCCATCTTGGTTTTTGGAGTGGGAGTCTTTTTCTGATTGCGCCTTTTCCTGATCTTTGCCTACTTGTACTTTTTTAAATGGTGCCTGTCATAAGATTCTAGATCATGTTTGGGAAAATGACAAAACACAATCGGACCTACAAACTCAAATCAAAACTATGTGCCATGCAGAAAAGATTTGTTTAGTGATCCGCAGTTACTGGTCAGCCACCAAAAGTTAGCTCATTTGCTAACCAATTTCGAAGATGTCATTTCCAAAACAGATAAAAATAAAAATGAGATCCTTTAAGACCATTGAACATATTAATTAGAAAGGGGGTAGCTCATACCGCTGTTAAAGCTCATCAGTGAATTAATCACTATGGGGTTTCGATACAAAGTACAAGTAGGCAATGATCAGGAAGCAATCAGAAAGAAATTTCTACTCCAAAAACCTAAGTGAGAAAAACCTAAATTGACATTTTGATACTTGTACAATGAAACCTATTGTAAGCCGAATGAGCAGCTATTTTCCGAAAGGCGACCACTCAGTTACCTAAACCTAACTAAAATATGAAAACGCACATAAGGTGCAAACAGCACAAAAAATAAACACTAAGACATAAAACAATAAGAAGCACAACAGATAAGTATAATACAGATGGGGCCAAATATATTAAGCGTTGGTAAGAAAATGAATCTCAACCGATAAAAATTTTCTGATTTCTCAGAATACACTCGCTGATAACTAGACGCTGACCAAGTAATGTAGGATTCGGAACAGTCGACAGAAAGTCAGGGACACCATTCAACAAAAAGCTGAACAAGTAACGGGGAATTCAGAACAGTCGACAGAAAGTCAGGGACACCATTCAACATACGCTGAGCAAGTAATGGAGGATTCAGAAGAGTCGACAGAAAGTCAGGGACACCATTTAACAAACGCTGAGCAAGAAATGTAGGATTCAAAACAGTCGACAAAAAGTCGCCAGACACCATTAAAAAAGCTGAGGATTTATTCAGCTACAGAGAACCAGCCAAACAGAGGAATAAAGGAAGCAGACCAAGAAATGTCTGTTGAGATGGATGATCTAATTGGAAAATATATTGTCGTTCACGAAAGGGTGCCTTATCCAGGATATGCCTTAAATATTGATAACAGCAATCAAATATACATTGAGTGTATGCAACGAAAAGGCAGAAAACAAAATAATTGTTTTTCCTGGCCGGAAAAAATGAAGGACAAGAACTGGTATGACTTCAAAGATGTTCTAGCGGTCATTTGGGAAACTTGTTCGGGGAACCCACTCTCACTTTTGCGTTGAAAATGATCTGTGGCAGCAGATTGTGGGCGCTATCGAGATGATGTGAAAACAGCAAGACTCTTTATAAGCTCGTATGCATTTTATAATGCATTCATATTCCATTAATATGTAAATATCAGTAGCTTACACACATAATATATGGTTTTGTGTGCGTTACATAAATTATACTAAAATGTTTACAGGACATTTCAGAATTTATGGAGATGTTGTGTTAGAATCTTTTCAGGTAAACATCGATTCATATCTGAGAGTTAAAACCTTTCTTCATGCTGATAATCTGTGCTGTCACTGCACATTCTCAGCTGTAACCAAACTATCTGTCAGATTGCAGCTGCATATTTGAAATAACTTGGAAAATTTGACTTGCTTCCGTTTGATTATAAATTTATATGCTGCAGTGTTTCCAGGAATTGCGGGCGGTTTTTATGTTTAGCTATGTGTCATGAGACTATTTTTCTTCATTTCAATATGGCCGCCTCCATACACATGTAGATGTTACAAACAAAGGTCATTTACATTTGTAAATTAAAGGAAAAATCATAAGCAGGTATGTTCAATATGTAAATGTTGCTTAAACGGCCACTCAATCCCAATATGACTTACATGTGTCATTCGTCTCCAGATGACTTACATTTTCAAATATTTATTGCAGGTGCACGAATATTTGGTAATATGGAAAGACTACAGTCATTTTGAGTGCACATTGGAGCCAGAGGCCCATTTGCCCCAGAGATAGAAACAACCAGAATGCGTCAGTTTTCAACTGCGTTCGAACAAGACATTCAGTGCCGACTAAATCTGTAGTTCATTTAAATTTTGACGTGTTTCGTTAAACCAGTTAGGCGAGAACAATGTCCTGTTCTGCAATCTTGAAGATTTCTGCACACTCAGCCTCCCGGATAATTGGTACTATTCCATGAAAAAATACGGTACTTGGAAAAAAACTGAGTTGCGACTAATGCAATTGACGAATTGGCGGAGTTTACTTTTTATGCAATTGTTTCTCCAATCAACTAAGTCAACTAAGTTAATTTTCATGCCCATCTTTACCTATTCTACGATACATATTTACTAACACCTTACACACATCAAATACGACAAGTCGAAGCTTAACGTAGTAGGATAAATAGAAAAAGGAAGTTATCGCCATCCGGCAGCAAGGCCAGAATTGTGGAAGATGAGGTTCTTATGCAGAAATAACTGACGCGTGAATTGTGAAATCGGTCGAGGGTGTCTCTTGGCGCTATGAGATTGCTTCAGGTATTTATTTATTTATTTTGTTTGCATTGGGCATGCAGAAAATTTCTTATTCCATATCTAAACGCATTGAGGCGGCCCCCGTGGCCGAGTGGTTAAGGTCGCTGACTTCAGTGCTCTTGATCATTCGATCATCTCAACGATGTGGGTTCGCGCCTCGCACGGGGCACGAATTCATATGTGAGACAAGCCATGTTCTGCTTGCGGGTGTGTCAGGTGGTTTTTGTCCGGGTACTCCGATTTTCGCCCCACCTACCGATTGATTCGTCTCGATATGAGTGAAAAAGCTTGAAAGGGACGTAAAACTGAATAAAAAAAAATAAAAATAAATAAATAAACGCATAGATAGCGAGCTGATGACGCTGTTCTAATAAGTGCGCTATGAAAAGTGTCCAATATCTTTATCTAGAGGACCTCAAGGTAGATTGGACTTGTCCAAATGATGCTCCTCTAATAAAGTCATTATTATTATCATAAGCAAAACAAGTAATCTTCTGAATTCTACCATCATCATTCTGAATGGGAACTTTGATATTGCATTTAAAAATCTCTTTTAAATTACAGGGTCTTATGATGACAGTTGTTAGACAGGTGACCCAAACGTTGAAGCCGCCCGTCGAGAGAAAACTGGACTTTGATTATCACATCGATATCTAGGCCAGCAAAGGTGACGTGTCGGATAACGAATACATGATACCAAGCAGACAAAGAACCCCCTTGCCTAAACTGTAGGAATTATGGAATCGCGAGTATTTGCGAGATGGGTGGATGAAGTCCCAAGTGAAAGACATTACTTGGTTGTCACCGTCAGAAATAGAAACGATCAAACAAAACCTGCTGCAAACGACATTTTTAGGACTAACATTTGATATAAGTGGCGCGTCTACCTCAAATACAATGTCGGAAAATACATTTTCTGAAATAGTAACGCCCGTTTAATCCAATTCAAAAGCTACCGAATGAGCTAATTATGAATATCATTGACAAAATGCCAATGCGAGATGCGTTGAATACGCGCAAACCTGTAAACAAATGAACACTTGTAGAATGTCCTGAGTTTTGGCGCCAATACTACTGAAAGACCTGAACTGTCAGCGCTTGTATTTAAATCCTGACCACGGACAGTTTGGAAGCCGCGAAGTGTTAAAGGAAACATACATGATGGTCAGTAAGTCTACAGACTTGTTTGAGGATGAAGAGACACCCAAACATATGGGAATACTTGTATAACTACATGTTCATATTTGCTTATAACAAAACAAATTAAAACAAGGATAATTTTTGCAAGAAAAAATTGATTTATATTCTTAAGAATTTGTTAAACCTGTATGTACTGTGTGCGTTCACTAGCATTAATACGGTATTGAGAGCTTATTTTTTATTGACCAATCAGAATTGAGCAGCTTTCTTTCCACCTTGTCGTTTTGGAGAAGATGGAAGCGTGATCAAATTGTCTAAAATTTTGCAAATTATTCGCGTTTCTTTTTTTTTTTTTTTTATTCAGTTTTACGTCCCTTTCAAGCTTTTTCACTCATATCGAGACGAATCAATCGGTAGGTGGGGCGAAAACCGGAGTACCCGGGGAAAAACCACCTGACACACCTGTAAGCAGAACATGGCTTGTCTCACATATGAATTCGTGCCCCGTGCGAGGCGCGAACCCACATCGGTGAGATGATCGAATGATCAAGAACACTGAAGTCAGCGACCTTAACCACTCGGCCACGGGGGCCGCCTATTCGCGTTTCTACTGGATAATTTGTTATTTAGTTCTCCACAGGTAATCAATATTCTGATATTCTTCTCTTTTGTCATAAAGTGGGACAATTTCACGCGTTTTATTATGTTTGTCTTATTGGTTTTTAAAATCGTGTAAAGTTTAGATTCGCCGATAAGAATTCATGTTATTGATTACACGTTTGATCAGCTGTTGTTGTCATTCAGGTTACACAGTATGGCCGAGGCCGCAGCAGTGAAAAAGGTGTTGATTTTAGGAGATTCGTTTATTGCGAGGTTGCACGGCTGGGCTGGTGAAAATGGAAAGTTAAATTTAAATCTTAACCCTGCCCGTGTGGCTATATACTGGAAAGGGCTCGGGGTTGCTGTGGTACGCAAAAATGCCAAGAAAACCTTGTGGCAATTCAAAGATTTTATTGCATCAGTATGTCCAGTGGTATTGGTTCTTTCAATTGGAAGCAATGATTTGAGTCGGGCATGTCCCGACCTAGCCTGCAATCGAATAATGGAATTTATTGATTACTGTGTGAATGAAATAAAAGTGGAACATATTGTATTACTCGAATTATTGCCCCGTTTATATGATGGTGCTTTATTCAATTAGAACGTGTTGGACACAAATCAAGCATTAAAGGAGGCAATCACAAGCAGAAATGATGTACATTTCTGGGAGCATACTCGTCAAAATTTCAATGGCAGGTTTTTAGACACCTTTGTGTCAGACGATGGCACTCATATGAATCCTCAGGGTTTAATAAAGTTTTATGTATCCGTCAGGGGCGCAGTTCTGGTGGCGTAAAGACAGTTTCGGGTGAACAGTCCAATTCAGACCCAGAAAATTGATTTTAACGTATATTTGTAGGTAGGTATCTATGTCTATGAGATTTCAATTTGGTGGTTTGTGGATTATACTAAGTATACCACACAAGATAACGTCTATTGCTAACGCCTAGTTGTGTTGTATTTTATCGTGTTACATATGACTGTGAATTGCCACAGTTTTTTTTGTTTTGTTTTTTTTTTTTTGTGTGTGTGTGTGGGGGGGGGAATTACCACAATATTGTTGTGTGTGTATGTGAAGTTACACACTATTTCTTTTTGTCGTGTGTGTGGGGAATTACCACAATATTGTTGTGTGTGCATGTGAAGTTACACACTATTTCTTTTTGTCTGTGTGTGATATATCACACTATATATTATATTTATACATTATACGGCAGTACTGCGTCAGTGTCTTGCTAATTTCATTATTATGGGGTTAATATGTAGGATTTCCTTCCACATTAGTTTCGTTGCTCAGTTTATTAGTCATCTTACCAGTTCAGCTTGTGGACATGAGGACACTGGTGTATAATAATGATAATAATTATATTATGCATCTGGGGCTGAGTCTTTGGTTTTGTTTCAATTTGGGCTTAGAGCTCTTGTGGTTTGGATTCTGTTGTATTTACATTTCTTTCAGGATGCCGAGCACCAAAGCAGTGACTGCTTCTACCTCAGGTCTTAGCGGCCAAGTCTCATCGGTAAGGCAATCCAGAGCTCCACAAAGATCTACACAACTGAGGAAACGTGACCGGCTACGACGAAGTAGGCTTCGATCTATTAGTCGCCAACGGAATCCGATGCAGTTGGACCACAATCACCGTCTTCTAGATAATCGTTCAGTTACTCGCCAACTAGCTGTGTCACGTAATATGGTGAAAAAGTTAAAAAGTTAAAAAAAAACTCAAAGGTTCCCATCAGGGTCAATCAAAATAAATCAAATAAACGTCCTGTGTCCTCAAAGTCTAAAACAGCCAAGGTTAAACCTGTGTCCTCAAAGTCTAAAACAGCCAAGGTTAAACGCAGGAACATTCAGTCTCCTTCATCCACTTCGGAGTCTAGTGAATCATCTGAGTCATCATCTGTTTCGAGCACCGAGGGGGACTTTTCTTCGGACACATCAAAGTCAGCCCCTAGTAAATCACACAAACGTCGGAAAAGGGAACACTCCTCAAAATTGATGGATTTATTACAGGGTTCAACTGATGACTCTTCTGACAGCGAGTCAGATGATCAGTTAGGAATATTTTCAAATCCCAGTACTACCCACATATCTAAACAGTGGAAGAAAAAGATCTGGAATAGGGAATACATCAATCTGTCGAAAATATATTGTGACAAGGAGTCTGATAATGTCAGCATGATGGTTAAGAAATCGAAGGCCAATACTGTAACATCATTGAAGAGGGCCCCCAGCGACAAATTAATAACATCTTAAGTTGGTGCAGAGCTTTTCAGTTATTTGATTGTATTTATACTTCCAAATATCCCAAAGAGGGGTCCAGCATGTTTCAGTACATGACGATTGTACAAACATTGGTTCAAAAAGGTCAAAATTGGTTGTTATATGATCAGAAGTTCAGGCAATTACGATCCAAACGTAGGGTTCCTTGGTCCAAACTGCATGTTCAGATCCATTTGTATCAATCATTAGGTAAAACCCAAACTCCCAAATCCCAACAATCCACTTCAGGTCAAACTTTGGATGTTAATTCAAGTCAAAATCAAGGTCCTTCTAGTTCATCACAAAGAGATATTTTTCGCCAATGCTTCTGCTGGAGTTTCCAGCGTCATGGCTACTGTGTCCGCGCAGGTTGTACAAGACTGCACAAATGCTCCTTGTGCAGAGGTCAACACGCATGGTCCAGTTGCACGTCCCAACAAGATTTCGGCCGTCAAAACAACTACCAGCCCAACACAGGGAAACAAGGGGGTAACACCATCGACCCTTCCAACTCCAATAAAACCTAATTATCACAGGCATGCTGATAGAAACAAAGGGGTAACACCACTGACCCTTCCAACTCCAATAAGGCCTTATGTTTTAAGTCACTATTTGCAAGGCTATGATGAGGAACAAAAATTATATTTAGTGAACGGGTTTATTTCTGGTTTCTCCTTAGGTGTGGTGGGTAATGTGCCGCCGGGGGTTTCTCCAAATCATGCTTCAGCTCTAAAGCATTCTCAATTTATTGATGAAAAGCTGAAGAAGGAAATAAGTCTTAATAGGATTAAGGGTCCATACAGTTCCCCTCCTTTTGCGAATTTCAAGGTCAGTCCGTTAGGAGTAGTTCCCAAAAAGGAACCAAACAGCTTTAGGTTAATACAGGACCAATCCTTTGGGGCTCCGAACTCCGCTGTTAATCATTTTATTCCATTTGATAACTATACGGTTTCTCTAGAGTCTTTTGACGATGTTGCAAAATTGGTAGTGTCATGTGGTAAAGGTTGTCTACTCGCTAAAGCAGATATTGAAGAAAGTTACAGAATTGTTCCTTTAAGTCCCTTGGATTACCCAAAATTAGGTTTTCAGTGGAAAAATCAATATTATTTTGACCGTGTATTGGTCATGGGCGCTTCTAGCTCTGTCAAGATTTTCGAGGATTTTTCTAAATCTTTACAGTGGATTTTGAAGTCGAAATTCGGCATCAAGTTTGTGTCGCACATAATTGATGATTTCATTTTCATCGGCAAGGCTGATTCGTCAGAATGTTTTGATAACCTACAGTGTTTTTTCAAATTAGCAGATCACATTGGGGTTCCGATCAAACACAAGAAAACCGTTTTTCCAACTACTTGTGCTGCAATACATGGTATTGACTTGGATACGGTCAAGATGGAGGCACGTCTTCCGTCTGACAAGTTGGCTGAATTAGACTCCTTACTTCAATTAAACATGCATAGGAAGAAAATAAAGTTCAGAGATTTACAATCTTTACTAGGTCATTTGAATTTTGCCTGTAAAGTAATTAAGCCTGGGCGCTGTTTCCTGCGTAGGTTATACGATCTGACTTGCGGTTGTCATAAACCGGATCATTTCATCAAACTAAACAAGGCAGCTCGTGCTGACCTGCAAGTGTGGGCTTCATTTATCCATCAGTATAATGGGTGTACAATTGTCACAGATGATAGGTTCATTTCTGCTAATACCTTACACCTTTATTCAGATGCTGCTCAATCAAAAGGCTTCGCTTGCATATACCAGCAATTCTGGGCCTGTGGTGCTTTTTCCGTTCAAGTGAAAGAATTTCATATCAACATCCTCGAATTATATCCTATCACTTTAGCTGTTTATCTTTTTGGGAAACACTGGCAGAACAAAAATATATTGTTCATGTGCGATAACTTGAGCATTGTGCACTGTATTAACAGACAGACAAGCAAGGATAAAACAATTATGCATATGCTAAGAATCATTGTTTTACAAGCTTTAAAACACAATTTTTGTTTTGCTGCGAAACACATTTCTGGTAAATCTAACACCGTTTGTGACTATATTTCTTGATTCCAGTACACAGAGGCAAGGGCACGATCAAAGTATCTACGAGAGAGTCCAGAAGACATTCCCCAGAGCTGTCATCGGACGTTATGCTGTTATAAGTGATAATTTACTTAGAGCATCTTTAGCATTTAGTACTAGGAGAACGTACAAAAGTTATTGGGACAGATTTACGAGTTTCTGTTTGGAAACATTTCATATCAGTGGTTCACCCGCATCCGCTGAAATGGTGTCTCAGTTCATTGCATACCAGTATGAGCTACAGTACTCTCCTTCAACCATTGCTAGCCATTTGTCGGCAGTTTCATTTTTTCATAAATTACAGGGTTTTTCTGACCCTTGTCAAACATTTATAGTTCTGAGAGTTTTGTTAGGATGCAAAAAGTACAAGTAGGCAAAGATCAGGAAAAGGCGCAATCAGAAAAAGACTCCCACTCCAAAAACCAAGGTGGGAAAAAACCAAACTAACAACCAGGTACTTATACCATGAAAACATTTCGTAAGCCGAATGAGCAGCTATTTTCCCAATAGGTGGCCACTCAGTTACCTTAACTTAACTTAAAATATGCAAACATACATAAGGCGCCAACAGCACAAAAAAGTCTGCCTCTACGGTTGATGTTCGTAGACCAATTCTGTTGTGTCATTTACATAAAATGGTGAAAGCTTGCAAGCATCTTTTTTCACAGTACGAGTCGTATCTGATTGCAGCAATATTTCTTATAGCTTTTCATGGATTTTTTCGTATGGGCGAATTAATCGGTCATAATAGAAAACTCGCAAAGAAAGTAGTTCAATATACATGTAGTGATGTTTTTAAAGAAAATCATACGCTGAAAATTATTTTAAGTTATTATAAAACCAGACGCTCTCACAGACCAACCCATGTCTCCTCTATTTCCCAGGAAAATTCTAAGTTTTGTCCAGTGAGAGCTTTAAACCGTTACCACTGAGTAAGGGGCAGCATTCAGGGCCTTTATTTTTACTCGCAGATGGTAAACCAATTACGTCTCGCGTGTTTAACAGGTATTTTAGACAGGTTCTAAACTGGCTTGGTTTGTCTCCCCGGTATTACAAACCTCATTCTTTTCGTATAGGTTCTTGTACTGAGGCAATCATGAGGGGGGGTTCCCCAGGAAACTGTAATGATGATGGGCCGCTGGTCTTCTAAAGTTGCTTTCAGACGTTATATTCGATTAGGATCATGAGTTTCTCTGCTGTAAGACAATTATCATAGGCAAATGATTTGTCGCTGGGGGCCCTTCATTGACTAAATTTTGACATAGAGTGCCATTCATCTGTAGACTTTATGATGGCATAGTGCTTGTTGTACAGTGTCAATTGTACTGAACTGTGTCAACTTACAATATTGCAAGTATGGTGGTTTTTGTTCTCATATTGATTAGGAACTGTGTGTACTTGACGGGCTAGGTTCATTGGGGTGATCTTGGCTGGTCTTGTCCACACAGCCGGTTCTAGTCTTAAGGTTTATGTGTTATCAGAATAACTAATTAGTATTTGTCAATTACAGTGTGTGATTCTGTTTTAATGATTCAGGTGTATACTTTTGTTCATGTCAATAATCACCAGAAGCTTTTGTTTCATGCTTTATCAAACACCAGATTGCCTTTAGTGTTTATGTCAGGCGGAATCATTGGGGTGTGGTTGCGGTTGACTTGGACACTCAGGGCATCTCTCTGTTTTTCTGTCAATCATATTAATGATACATGTATATATGCTGGGTTGTGTTCATTTAAAATAATTGTTAAGGGCTGTGCATTTAAATCAACTTTTCATTTATAAGCCTTAAGTTCCAGTGTGCGTCTGGTTCCCCTGTGGTTGGCCGGGCTTTGGCGGCCAACTTTGTGGCTTAGGTCTAGAGCTATTACTAACAAGTCATATTGTCACTGAGTTATTGTCCTTGATACATGTATGTTGTGACATGTTGTATATGTTTAATACAGTTCGTCAGGAAAGCGATTTCCTGACATTTTCAAATCAAAGCAACGTTATTTTCCTGTAAGCCCTCTGCCACTAAATGAATCACAGGGTTACCAGACGCTTTTTGGATCTTCTGCAACCTAGGGATGTTCTTCGTACGAAAATTCTAAGAATATAAATAGGATTTCACAGCAGCACTAACCTTTTTGGTCCTATTTCATCAATTATTCCAACACTTTAAATTCCCTCCTCCTAACTAGCGTAGCTTATACTTTCCAAAACCCCAAGAATTGTCCGTATTTATGTAATTTACTCATTCACAAGAGCTAATACACCTCATGAGTTAATCAGCCTACTGAATCCATATAAGGCGACATCCTCTGGAAACACCCCTTTGCACGCCTTCTTTACAATTAATAACTCTTGAGGTCATATAAAAACTCTCACCCCGGAAATGATAGCTAACATGTAATAGTTCAAGAAAGTACATGTAAATTTAGAATAAAAGGATGGTTTATTTTTTGTTTCTTCTGACAATCCTCGAATGATTTCCGAGATTGCTACATTTGATTATCTGCGACTTAATTCTAGACAAGTGATTGAGAAGTTTCACGCCATTGCGCTTGAGAAAGGAACAGGCTTGAATAAAACCGATAGATATATGACCAACAAATTTATCAACGGTTTACCCAGTCAATTGGACTTTATACGTGCGGGACGGATTAATGAATTCGAAGAGGCCAAACATTCTGCAAAACTTGGAGAGTCTCATGGCTACAAGATCCACGCACAAACTCCTTATTTTGTACCAATCCTCAGTGCCACACCTTATGCCCCTGTGAATGCAGCCCTGCCTCCTTCCACTGCTGCTACTAGAGATCGCACGAGTTAACGTAGACAAAAACCTCCGCATACCTGTTTTGGTTCAAATAAAGGATCTGACACGAGTAGCCATTTCATATGAAATGTATTAAACGAGCCTTCCGCTCACTTAAACGATTTACCTGTTAAGTTTTCTGTTCCAAGACAAACTTCCTAAGATGTATTGTTTTTAAACCTCTCTGAAAAAAAATAGTGTTCCATCTGTCATTTCCAATTACTTGACCTTTTCTGTTTTGATAACATAAGATTTTTTTTCTTTAGTCCTATTTAGCAGTGTCCCCTCGTTTCGTTTTCTAGGCCAAAAAGTCCTTTGCGGGGTGAAAACAGCTGCCAGCTACGTCACGGACTATTATCAACGAAGTTTCCCAGACCTTACCAGCAGCGCCACACGGGACGTAACCAAAAGAATCATCGGTTCGGCGAACGATCCAGAGGCAACGACGCCGGAATAAGCCGCCTCTCCCAAAAAGCGCCGCAGAAAGGTACAAGTAGGCAAAGATCAGGAAAAGGCGCAATCAGAAAAAGATTTCCACTCCAAAAACCGGTGGGCAAAAAACCAAACCAACGATCAGGTACTTATACCATGAAAACATTTCGTAAGCCGAATGAGCAGCTATTTTCCCAATAGGTGGCCTCAGTTACCTTAACTAAAAATATGAAAACATACATGTACATAAGGCGCCAACAGCACAAAAATATATTAAACACCAAGACATAAAACCAGAGGACCAATGGTCCTGTAAACGCTCACCTGAGATCAGCTGCATATACCAATAAACATGTTTGAATATTATGGTATTTAACTCCAGTGCAGGGGCAGATGAAGCCCTTGGGCCATTTTCTTTTTTCAGAATCTTCAATATTCTGTTCATTTGCCAATTTCCTGTTGGCTTTTTCCTTCAAATTACATTTTAACAGTTTTCCCAATTCAGATGCATAGGCAACCCATGTTGACCTTGCCATAAACTTGGTCAAGTTCATCACAGGGTCATGATTTATATATACATTGGAGTACTTTAGCCATCGATGCCTCACGCCAAGTTTCCTTGAAATCAGTCTATTGGTTTCAGAGAAGATGATTTTTGATGGGTTTTTACCATATATGGGCATGGCGGCCATCTTGGTCATGTGACCTAGATTATTTATATACACATTGATTCCCCTATTCTATAGATGCTTTACATAAAATTTGGCTTTGTTTGGCCAAGCGGTTTCAGAGGAGAAGACAATTTTATGGAAATATACATGTATATTGCCCTGGGGTGGGGGCACATGAGCCCCTGGGGTCCAATTTTTTTCAGAATCATTAATATCCAGTCCTACTGCCCATTTCCTGCAAGACTTTCACTTTAAATGACATTTTAAAAGTTTTCCCCATTCAAATGCATTGGTGACCTATGTTGACCTTCCCGTAAAATAGGTCAAGGTCATCAGAGGGTCATGATTTATATACACATTGTAGTACTTGAGCCATCAATGCTTTGTGCCAAGTTTCGTTGAAATCGGTCAACCGGTTCTGGAGAAGAAGATTTTTGAAGGGTTTTTACCATATATGGGCATGGCGGCCATCTTGGCCATGTGACCTGGATTATTTATATACACTTTGTTTCCCCCTTCCCATAGATGCTTCATGTAAAATTTGGCTTTGATTGGCCAAGCGGTTTCAGAGAAGATGTTTGAATATTATGATAATATACATGTATATTGCCCCGGGGTGGGGGCGGATGAGCCCCTGGTGCCCAATTTTTTTCAGAATCATTAATATTCAGTCCTACTGCTCATTTTCTGCAAGATTTTTCCTTTAAATGACAATTTAACAATTTTTCCCATTCAAATGGAAAGGCGACCTATGTTGACCTTGCCGTAAAATAGGTCAAGGTCACCGCAAAGTCATGATTTATATATACATTGTAGTACTTGAGTCATCGATGCTTCATGCCAAGTTTGGTTGAAATCGGTCCAGTGGTTCCGGAGAAGAAGATTTTTGAAGGGTTTTTACCATATATGGGCATGGCGGCCATCTTGGTCATGTGACCTGGATTATTTATATACACATTGGTTCCCCCTTCCCATAGATGCTTCATGTAAAATTTGGCTTTGATTGGCCAAGCTGTTTCAGAGAAGATCTTTGAAAATGGTGGACGACGGACGGACGGACGACGGAGCATGGGTATACTATAAGCTCACCTTGTGAGCCTGACGGCTCAGGTGAGCTAACAAAAAGAATCACCACAGAAGTATTGACTTGGAACGATCAGTAACACAAAGTTACTGGCGGGTTTTAATCGATTTTACATGGCCATAACCTCACCCTCAGCTTCTGCAGTGGTTCATAACATTTAGTTATTCGGTCCTCGTGGTGAATCTCTAACTAGTCAATGAATCATCAAGAACAAACAAATAAATCATGATAAACATCCTGATGAATCGAAAACCAGTCAATATCGACGGACAATGGAGAGAAACCGCTAATGAGGAAGAATGGCTTATCTTTGATGAAAGCATAGAGGGCGAAAGGGTTTTGATATTTTATACAGCCCAGAATTTGTATCATTTGTCTTGCTCAAAAACATGGTACGGTGACGGTACTTTCTCTGTAACACCTATATTCTTTAAACAACTATACACCATTCACGGAGAATACATTGGAACCATTTTCCCAATGGTTTTCTGTCTTCTTCCGAAGAAAACCAGTGAAATGTACAAATCCGTATTTAAGATCGTATTAGATACCATGGACTCGCGTGGCATGGTATCTGAAATACAGTTATTTCAGTCTGATTTTGAAACTGACCGCTCCATGAGAGCCCTGTTTCCGGACGTCAGTATTTAGTGTTGCTTTTATTCAGTTTGGTCAGGCCAACTGGCGAAAGATTTCCGAACCTGGCTTAAGAAGTAAATATGTTGATGACCTTGATTTTAGTTTGAAGGTGCGCATGTTCACTGCACTTGCTTTCTTGCCGCCTGATAATATTCGTCATGCCTTCCAAGAAATCAAACAACTTCCGCCAGCTGAAGCAGAAGACTTTCCCTTCTTCTTTGAGCTGACATATATTGGTCAGTATTCCAGTGTAGATACAGACTCTGGTGCACTGCGTCCCTTACGTCTAACTTAAATATAAAAACGCACATTAGGTGCAAAGAGCAGAAACATTTAACACCAGGACATAAAACAAAAAAAGAACCACAACACACAGGTATAATTCAAAAGGGGCCAAATATATTAAACGTTGGTTAGCAAATGAATCTCAATCGATAACAATTTTCTGCTTTCTGACATTACCTTCGCTGATCACAAAATGCCGACCAAGTAGTCGAGGATTCAGAAGAGTCGACAGAAAGTCAGGGACACCATTCTAGAAAGCTGACCAAGTAATGGAGGTTTCAAAAAGTCGACAAAAAGTCATGGACACCATTTAACAAACGCTGACCAAGTAAGTGAGGCTTCAGAATAGTCGAAAGTCAGGGACGCCATTCAACAAACGCTGACAAAGTAATGGAGGAATCAGAACAGTCGACAGAAAGTCTGGGACACCATTCCAAAAAAGCTTAGGATTGATTGACAGCTACAGAGAACCAGCCCACCAAAGGAATAAAGGAAGCAGACCAAGATGCTTCAAAATATGGATTAGTTTCAGAAATGTCTGTTGAGATGGATGAGCTTCTTGGAAAATATGCTGTCATTAATTACGAAATGGTGCCTTATCCAAGATATCGACAACAGCAATCAAATATACATTGAGTGTATGCAACGAGACGGTAGGACTAGATAGCGAAAAGATGCTCTTTTTGCGAAAAGAGGCGAAATGATTAGAAAAGAGGAAAAAAGGAAGGCGTAAAGATGTATACAAGACATATAGATTGAGAAAATATGTTTGTCTCAAATTCAAGGCTACCTGATATGTCAAGCACGGCAAAACATAATTGTGCCTAAATACCCATTGTGTAGAATCGGAGATGTTTTAAGATAGTTTTATATAGTGTGGTGTGTAATGGTTAGTGTTGTGACATATTGCGTAATTTGCAGTCTGATCTGATTCCTTATTGGACTTGGATATGTATTTGTTTGATTTTATATAAAGTATATTCATGATTTGTCGACACGTTTTAAAATCGTGATTTTCCTGTAAGCTGGTGTCATTTTTTGTGTTGAGTTGTATCATACGAAAACTATTAGTAGCGGTTCTTTTACTATCCTTGGCACTTTATACAGGCTGATCTCAGTGTAATTTTGAATAGGTGCATATTTGGAAACGTTGTTAGAATACGTGTAGGAGAAATTAGCTAATATCCAGTTGTGGGCTCTAAACAAGTTTTGGTGTTAAGCCTAGTTTCTCTCAGTACTGACATTTTTGCGACTTACTAAATATATTGAGATCTGTGTACAAGAAACGCAAAGATGTTGGTTGGTGAGGCACCTGTAGTTGGTTTACACCGTCGGTCATGGTAACCAGTTGTCGGTAAGTGATATATCATTTGTAAATATGCATCGAATTAAAAATACGTTGTGCAATCTGACTGCATAACGTTTTAATGTGTGTGGAAATTTATTGTATAGCATTTGCGATGTTTCAACAATTTAATTGTATTCTGTGTACGTCATGAAGCTGTAAGAATGGAAATCTCTACATGTAGATATAATGTTACTGGTAAGGGTAATGTTAGTTTTACGTTGATGTACAGATAATTCCGCGTTAAAGTAAGTTATTCAATAATTGCATCGTGAAAGAAGTTAGGGTTGATTCTAAGCAATGCTGTAAAAATGAAATTTTCAAATTTTAAGTTTTACGTCATGGCGACGTAACGCTTGAATTTGACGTTAATGACGTAATCAATACTACTGACTATTGCCGAAATTATTGATGTCATTTGAGAATGTTTGATGATGTAACATTATAACCTTGCAAACTTTATCGTTCTTGTTGCGAAATGGCTTTCTATGAGAAATTGGTCATAGATTGGCAGTACTTGACGGGAGATTGCTTGTGATGCCGTTGGGTATTGAACAATGGTTTGTTCGCGGCATATATATGGTTTAACTGTATCTTGCACATGAATAAATGTTTCATGTAGATACTGGAGTAGTATAATTATGTGTGTTGTACACGCAATCTGGCGAATAAACTTGCATAGTTCCTGGGTTACGGAATTGTGGGAGATTATTTGCAATTTAATGTGGTGACGTGCATGTCTGCAGGAGATTTCATTATGATAAATTGCGACGTTATCAGTTGTTAAGACACACATGCTTTCGTTATAGGCCCTGTTGCAATGATGTTGGGACAATCCCTTTTGGGACAAGCTTTGTTGGGGTAAGCCCTGTTGGGATAAGGCATGTCGAGTTAAACCCTGTCGGGATATGTGGGTACCGGTGCGTCCCTAGGAGTTACTGGTCGACATTGTGAAACGGTGACCTGAGGTTTAACAACGAATGTCGTATAAATGGGGGAGTCGGTGCCGGACTTTTAGATGATACCTACTGGGACATGACGTAAATTGTAAAAACTGAGTTCAATCATTCGGTGGAAACAAGGCTCAAACAATGTATTTTTTTCTTGTAGTTTTTTTCTTCTTTCTTTTCTTCTTTTATCTTTTATTAATTTCATTGTATATATCAGAATAAATTTATCAAAATTCAAAATTTGTAGTAAATGGAACCCTCTAACAGGTTATTACTTATCTAAAAGCAGGAAGCGAATACCCTTGGTCATTTGATATATGGTTGTCATGCATGATAAACCATAATATCCTCTGGCTTTGTATTATATCTGAAGCTAGTCCCTGACACTGGTTAGGAATGATCACTGTCAGATTTTAACATACTCGAACATGCATGTGAATGACTATTTTACATTAAAAAAAGCAAAAACGTTTTGAAGAAATTAGTGATTTAAAATCCGTAACAATACTAAGATGATAGATTCTAAGAGGATAGATTTAATCGATGAGCAATGTTCAACCCCTGATTGCTGATTACAAGAAATTAAAGAAGTCTCATAATTAAATATGTGAAAGATGTAACTCATTAGGCCAAGCGATAACATATGAGTCAACATGGGTCTTTTATGTATACATTACAAAATGGAGTTTGCAATATTTGGTGACAGCTATGTTTCTCATTTACAAAATTACACATGGGGTTACATGGATATGCCTTATGAATGCCGTTTTTTCATAAGCCTGGCATTCGACTAAGCGTAAATTCGAGGATAAATGTTAGAGCTGTAGAAATGGTCTTGTATGCTTGTATTACTATTAACGGTCAATCGGTACACAATGCATTCAGATTTTCATTCATATGATACGTTTTCTTTTCAGATATGTGTTCCTGATTTTATGAGGAAATGATATCGTCGGGGGCTGCAACATTGATTAGATATTGCAGGCGTTAGAAACAGTAGTTGAGAGACTAGATGTCAACGCGTTTTCGTATCCAGTATAGTGGAACGTGGTTTGTTTCCTAAATGGACCGACATGGACAAAAGTACATTTAACAAAATACGCCGGAACATTAATACACATCTAAGTGTTCGCTATCGCGGCAACTATGTCGACTTGGGAAAGAAACTTACATTTCCGAGACATTATGATAGAGACGTAATTCATCCAAAGAGTAAAGGTGGTTTGAAGTTTGTGAAATCAACAATTCATGGATGTTTTATTGATTGATTGATGTTTAATGACGCGTCAACCCTAATGGGTCATTAGCGTCTAACAATTGTAAAATGCATAATTTAGTTCAGAGAAAAAGCAAAAAATATGGTAAGAATTATCAAAGTTATAAATAATTATTCCGCTAGATGAAAGGTACAGTGATTAAATGAAATGATAGAAATGGAGAAAGGTATAAATATGATTTAAGTTAAAAATTTATATTTTGTTAAAAAGGTTAGTTCGTTTTAAAAATGACAAAATGCGTTCAACAGATACATTTTTGAACAAATCTTTCAAACTGTTACTTTGAAAGCAGGAACGACGTACATCTATAAAATCAATGCATTCAAGCAGAAAGTGCTTGACAGTTAATTGTGTGTCACATCCAATACATTGAGGTTTATCTGCTCGTTTAAGTAAATATGAATGTGTCAAGCGTGTATGTCCAATTCGAAGACGAGAAAGAACAATCTCTTCCCCTCTCGAAAGTTTATGAATTAATCTTGGTCGTTTTACAATTTCTTTCAATTTATTGTCATCTGCTCTGCTCCAAATTGATTGCCATTCATTAAAGACGTACTCGTTGATAAAAGGTTTAAAATTGATAAAAGGAATTTTAAAATCTGTTTGTTCTAGGCTCAGTGATTCTTTTGCTTTCTTGTCGACTTGCTCGTTACCATATATTCCTACATGACTGGGAACCCAGCAATACACAATAGTTTTAAATTCAGAAATGTTATGATGTTTCAGCAATATATTTTGTATTTGTTGGTTTTTGGACATTGCATGGTTTAGGGCCTGAAGGACTGATAGAGAATCAGAGAAAATAACGAATTTGTTGTACAAGTTACAGTCATTAATGAAGTCTAAAGCTAAGTCAATAGCCTTAGCTTCTGCTGTGAAAATTGAAGAACCATCAGGTAGACGTAAAGTTTTGCAAGCGTCTTTGGAATAAGTAGCACAGCCTACTTTGTTATCTTCCTTTGAACCATCAGTATAAATAAAATGATAATCAGAAAATTGTGACTGTAGTTGGTGGAAATTTTCTTTGAGAAAGTGTGGATTTGATTCCGATTTTTTCCCTGTGTGAAGTGTCAAATTTACTGTTGGCTTTCTAATGCACCATGGTGGAATTTCAGAAACCGAATGTTTTTCTATTTTATCTTGTTTGATTTTTGCTGATGTTAAAAGTGGTGCTACTCGTAAACCAAAAGACCTGATAGCATTTGGTTTACTTTCATAACGCTGTAAGAGCTCGTCAGAAATATATGGTGGGAAAGTTACCTTATGTGCAGGATTAGAGGGGTTTGCTGCAAGTCTGATGGCATACTGAAGAGTAAGTTTTTCTCGACGCAAATATAGTGATGGTTCTTCTGCCTCAACATAGAGGCTCTCAACAGGTGACGTTCGAAAAGCCCCAAGAGCTAGTCTTAGTCCTTGGTGGTGAACTGTATCAAGCATACTCAGGTATGATTTTCTAGCTGATCCATACACAATGGATCCGTAATCCAACTTCGACCGAATAATTGACCGATATAGCTGCAGAAGGACAGTGCGGTCAGCACCCCAGTCGGTATGCGATAAAACCTTTAGTAAGTTTAATGCTTTTAGACATTTTGCCTTTAAATACTTGATATGCGGTATAAAGGAAAGCTTTCGATCAAATAGAACTCCTAGAAATTTAAAATCTTCAACCACTGGAATACGAGATCCATATAAGTAAAGTTCAGGATCATCATGTACTTTCCGTAGCTGAAAGAAATGTACACATTGTGTTTTCGACTTGGAAAATTTAAAACCATTATGCGACGCCCACTTTTCTATTCTATTTATACACTGCTGTAAGTGTCTTTCAATAGTTCTCATACTTTTCGATCGATAGCACATGCAAAAGTCATCTACATACAGTGATCCATCTGTTTTAGGATCCAAACAGTCCATTATGCTGTTGATCTTGATATTGAATAATGTTGTAGACAGAATGCTCCCTTGTGGGACACCCTGTGCCTGATCAAATTGTTCGGATAAAGTCGATCCAACTCGAACCTGGATCCATCGATCCGCAAGGAAACTTTCTATAAATGTAGCTAATCTGCCTCTAATTCCGAGATCATGGGGATCTCGTAGAATGCCATACCTCCAAGTGGTATCATAAGCTTTTTCCAAGTCGAAAAACACGGCCACCACATGCTCTTTAGCAACAAATGCATCTCGTATGAATGTTTCCAGTCTTACCAAATTGTCATTGGTACATCGTTCAGATCGGAAGCCCGACTGAACAGGTGAAATAAGATTGTTACTTTCTAAGTACCAGACAAGTCTAACATTAATCATTCTCTCTAAGGTTTTACAAAGACAACTTGTAAGTGCTATTGGTCTGTAATTGTTAGGTTCTGTGTGGTCTTTTCCTGGTTTAGGAACTGGTATAACTGTGGCTAGTTCCCAACTTTCGGGAAACTTCCCAGTTTCCCACATATCATTGAATATTTCTAATAGAGCTTGAAGTGAGCTAGGAGGAAGATGTTTAAGCATTTGATAGTGAACTTCGTCTGGACCTGTTGCTGTATCATGGGCTTTACTGATAGCATCCTTCAATTCATCTAAATTAAATGGTGTATTATATTCTTCATTATTAGATGACTTGAAATTTAATTTAATTTTTTCCTGTTCTTTCTTGTATTTTTGAAAGTCCTTTGAGTAATGGCTTGTTGATGAATTTGAACAAAATTGTGATGCCAAAGTGTCTGCTATATCTTGCTTTGTTGATGCCAATTTAGATCCGTTGTTAAAATTTGTATTAAGATGTTGATAAGTAGCAGTTTTTGTTTTACCTGATATTTTCCTAACCATATCCCAGACCTTTTTGGTTGGCGTTTTGTAATTTAATTTTGACACATATGTTCGCCATGATTTACGTTTGGCTGATTTAATTGTCCGACGGGCCTTTGCTCTAGAATTCCTATAAGTATTTAAATTTTCATTAGTTGGAAACTTGCAAAACCTAGATAGTGTTTGTTTTCGTTGCTTGATAGCTTCTTTACAATCGTCATTGTACCATGGGTTACTTTTCTTTGGGTTTGTCGAGGTTTTTGGAATGCATTTTTCAGATATACTTATTAAAGAAGAAGTAAAAGTTGCTATAGGATCAGAAGATTCTGAGAGAGAAGTGCTAGTAAGGGATTCATCACATAAAGTATGAAATAAATCCCAATTAGCTTTATTTAGTTTCCATTTAGGATTATGATCTTCATCGTGATTCAGAATGCTTTCAATTATTATCGGAAAGTGATCAGACCCGTGTTGGTCTTCACATACAGACCAATTATAGTCAAGATAGAGAGAGGGATGAAAGAGTGATAGATCAATAGACGAAAAAGTACCTTTTCCAGAATCAAGATAAGTTTTCGATTTATCATTCATTAAGCAGATGTCATTCTGTGTGATAAATTCCTCGATTAACTCTCCTCTGGGGTCATTATCGTTACTACCCCAAAGTAAATTGTGACCATTGAAGTCACCTAATATCATAAAGGGAGAAGGGAGTTGCTTAAGTAAAGAGTTAAGATGTTCAGATCTTAGTTCGAAGGAAGGCGGGATATAGACAGAACAGAAAGTAATCTCTTTGTCAAGAGTAACAGAAACAGCTTTAGCTTGTAAATTTGTTTTCAACTTAATTTCACGTTGAGGTAAGGAAGACTTAACTAGAATAGAGCTTCCACCAGAAGCTCTGGCACAATCACTGTGGATGTGATTGTAAACATTAAAGCCTTTGAAAGTAAAGTTGTCGTCAGTTTTCAGAAAAGTTTCTTGTAGACAGAAAACAGAAGGTCCTAGTAGACTCAATAGTAATTCTTCATAACGTGGTTTTATGCCTCGACAATTCCACTGTATAATTCTTTGTTTACTTTTGTCCATTAAATAATTTCAGAGAATTAAAAAAATTGACCCCTCTTAAATGTAAAAGACTGGAAACTAAGTATTTGGAATTCTTGGAAGATGCACTTTGCGAGGACTAGGAGGAGTGACATCTGCCTCCATGCTAGTTTCTTCAAGGCAGTCATAGTAATTGTCAGTTCTTACGGGGTCATCAGCCCCTTTCGGTACTCTCTCGGACAGAATCTTCCTTCTATCCTTTGGTGAGAGAGGCTTTGGTGGTGCAGGAGGCTTTCCTCCTGCCGTTGGAGGTTTACCTCCAGTTGGAGGTTTACCTCCTGCAGTTTTGTTGGACGGAGGGTTTTGAGCAGGAGGAGGTTTGCCTCCTGCTTGTGCAGGGGATGCTTTACCTCCTGCAGTCTGGTTGGTACCAGAAGGGGCATCGCCTCCTGGATTTTGGTGTGTTTTAATTTGAACGTCGTATGCTTCATCAGTCTGTGTCATGGCATCTACAAGTTTGACTTGTGTGCCAGCACTTCTTATGATGCTGGCATAGTTTTTGCTTGCAGTCGACGATTGCTGCTCAACGATTTTGCGCGCTTCGAAGAATGAAAGATTTCTGGTATATTTGATTTTAAGGATTTCCTTCTCTTTGTGCCAAGTCGGACAGTCGCGTGAAAAAGTGGGGTGTGGGCCACTGCAGTTGACGCACTTTGCTGTTTTATCACAGTTGCGATCATCACTGCAGTGTTTGTCTTCTCCACAATTTGCACATAGTTTTTGCCTGTTACATCTGCTTTCGTGATGGCCGAAAACCTGACAATGGTAACATCGTAGAGGATTTGGTACGTATACCTCCACGTTCACAGATATGTATGCTGCTTTTATTTTCTTTGGCATAATTGGTGTATTGAATGTTAAAACGTAAGTGCTTGTACGTTTAAGGACACCGTTTCTGCGAACTTGAATGTTACGAATGTCTTGAACTCCTTGACTTCTCAAATGATCTAGGATTTCAACGTCAGTGCAAAGACCTAAGTCCTCGCAACGAATGACACCCTTTGAACAATTGAGAGTTTTGTGCAGAGAAATGTTGACGTCAAGGTCAAATAATTTCTTGGTCCGTAGCAGGTTTTCGATATGTTTCTTCTTTTCGACTTCAAGTAGCAGATCGCCCGATTTAAGCTTTTTGATACTCTTCGGTTGACCTGCTAATGATACGATGCATTTCTCAATCACGAAAGGGGATAGATCTGAAACTTTTCTCGATGAGTCTGCCGACTGAACGACTAAGAAGCGCGGTACGTTTAAAGCTGATTGTGACGTTACTTGTGCAGTAGGCTGTCGAGTATCAGAATCCGAAGATCCATCTGACTCTTCAGACCTTTGGCGTTTGTTTGAGTTCTGTGACGATTGATTTTCTGGAACACCCATAATTAAATGGATTAATGATTCATCTCGAATGCTCTCCGCCCTCCTTGGAGACCTACAAGGGAACACTTAAAATGAGTGGCTTTCCTACTCAAAAGTGTTAGAGATACACAGAGATATACTCGCACAAGCTTGATGCCTACACGATTGACCCGTTGAGCCGCCGCCTTCTAGGAATGATAAAGACAGAAAAAAAAGACGTTGATGGGCATATGGTAGGTATCAGGGACGATACTAAAAAGACAAGAAGAGAAAGAAAAAGGTGTTCCTAGGGCTTGGCGCGACAAAGCCGATTGACCATACCCGAGCCCGCATGGCCTCCCGTCTAGTCGAAATCAGGGCCAAAGTGATGTGTTGCATGCCGACCATGTCCGTCAGCACAGCCGACACACTCAATCACCAGGATCCCTTCATCCAAACGACACGGGTCGCAGCTCACGGCAAACGAGCCGCTCCTCTATTCGACCGGGTCTTACGGTTCCGCAAGAGGGGGGCGACCGGCCAATTCTAACCCGGGTCCGGCACGGGACCATGGATGTTTTATGAGAACTGTGGGTCGATGAAGAGATGAGGACTTGAGAAAGTGTTTTTCATGTTAACTTGTTTTGTGTGCATTTTAATTGAACTTTAAAATACTGATTTATAATGATGCATAGAAGGAATTTTTGATTAAATGTACAGATTGACTTTCATGTCAAATATATATTTATGCGTAATGTTTTGTTGCTATCTTTCATCCCTTTCCCCTGGGATCAACTATAATATAATTAAAGGCAATTTCTTTTCAAGTTTACAAGATAAAAGATGTTGATATTCGCACCTTTGCGCTACTGTACGGCAATCTTAACATAAAAGTATGCTACCTGTCAATGTCAAAAGGCACACTAATCAATTTAACGGACAAAGATCGTTATACCGCTGGGTGAAGAGGTTCGCTTTTTAACAAAGCAATATTTTTTGCAAAATATCTTTATTTCTAAGTGTGTGACAGTGACAATTTTCATACCGGTGAATTCGGAAAATCACCAGGATTGTGAATGTGGATATAATCAAATGATTAACGAAAGAGTCTGTACAAAAATTGGAATATTTAAATTTCAACTGACTAAAAACTGACCTTTCCAGTCTTTTGTGTTATCATACAATAAACGTGATTGAATAACAATATGCCTGCTACGGTGGACTATACAAAACTTGAAAACACAATGGACAAATTGAAAGAAACATATATGCCTGTTGTGAATGAACTCTGTTCCGAACATTTACGGACCTTCAACAAGTTTCGATATATCGAGCAGATTGCAGCTGAATTAAGTGATGCATTGCCTGAGCTAGACATTCAAAAAGCCGAGTCAGCCTCCCTATGTGTAACCAACGCCATGAACAGAATAGCAAAGACCCTATATGGACAAAGAAAAAGTGATTCTGTGTTTCCAAATGCAAAATGTACGCTCTGCAATCCTGTTTCTGAAACGGTTGAAAAATATCTGATTCACAATATGACCTTCCCAGTTCCCAGAATGAAAGTGTTGAATGGAGCAAGTGTTGAATGGAGCACGTTTCTACTGGACGATACATTAAGCTCCACATTTTCACCATCAGCTGGATGCAACTTATGATAACGACGATAACATAACAATTGCGAAAACTGTTGCAGGTTCTATCAAAGCAACTGGGACTGTACACGTCTCATGAATTTTGCTATCGTCACTGCGATTTTCATTGTAATATCTTGAATAGTTTTAACATAATAGCAATTACATGTATATCATTTTAAGTGCACATTTGAGCCAGAGCCCATTTGCCCCAGAGATAGAAACAACCAGATTTTGCGTCACTTTTCAACTGCGTTCGTATAAAAGGTTTAAAATTGACATAAGGAATTTTAAAAACAGTTCCTCTTAGATTTTACGATTCTTTAGCATTCTTGTCAACTTTCTCATTGCCATAGATACCTATATGACTGGGAATCCAGCAATAAATAATAGTTTTCATGTCTGAGATGGTGTGATGTTTTAGTAATAATTGTTGTATTTGAGGGTTTTTGGATGAAGTATGGTTTAAGGCCTGTAGAACTGACATAGAGTCAGAAAATATAATGAATTTATCTTTTGAGTTACACTCATTTATGAAATCTAAAGCTAAGTCTATAGCTTTAGCTTCCGCTGTGAAAATTGAAGAGCCATCAGGTAAACGTAACATTTTACTATTACCGTTTGTAAAAGTAGCACAACCAACTTTGTTTTCTTCTTTCGAACCGTCAGTATAAATATACTGATAGTCGATAAATTGAGATTGTAGTTGGTGAAAACTTTCTTTTAGAAGGTGTTGGTTTGATTCGGATTTTTTCCCTAAATGTAGATTCAAATTAACTTCTGGTTTTCTAATGCACCATGGTGGTATTTCGGAAACAAAATGTTCTTCTATTTTATCTTTTTGGATGTTTGCTGATTCTTAAAGTGGTGGAACTCTTAAACCAAAGGACCGGATAACCTTTGGTTTACTTTCGTAAAGCTGTACGACTTCTTCAGAAATGTATGGCGGAAAAGACACCTTATGAACTGGATTTGATGGATTAGCCATAATTCTAATGGCGTACTGTAGGGCAAGTTTCTCTCGTCGTAAATATAAGGATGGCTCTTCAGCCTCAACATAGAGGCTTTCAACAGGTGATGTTCGGAAAGCACCTAGAGCTAATCTTAGGCCCTGGTGGTGTACTGCGTCTAGAGAACTGATATATGATGGTTTTGCTGATCCATAATCTAATTTTGAACGAATGAGGGAACGGTATAGCTGAAGAAGAACAGTGCGACCAGTCTGTGTGTGATAATACTTTCAGTAAGTTCAATGCTTTCAGGCATTTGGCTTTTAAGTACTTGATATGTGGAATGAAGTGCCTTTCTCATACTTTTTGACCTGTAACACATACAGAAATCATCTACATATAATGATCCATCTGTTTTAGGATCCACGCAATCCATTATGCTATTTATCTTAATATTGAACAATGTTGTAGACAAGATGCTCCCTTGTGAGACACCCTGTGCTTGGTCGAACTTTTCGGATAAAGTCGATCCAACACGAACCTGGTAAAAATATGTTTGCAATGTAAATGTGCATTTCACAAAATACAAATTCTTATTGGTTATAGCTGAAATGGTAACACATGTATTCCAATTCACTGTAAGGGCTGTAAATTTTTAAAAAGTTTTTTTTATTGGACTGTTTCATTTTCATGTATCTAGTAATTGTTTTAAGGTAATCTCCGTCATCCAAATCATCATGGCTGGATTCCCAGGCTTCTGCTTCCGCATCAAATTCTAAGATTGTTAATTAGTTAATTTAATTTCAACTGTTCACACCACAGACTACAGAAAGGCCCACCACTTATGGCTATTTCACAATAAGGGTAGCCAATATAATTGGCAATTACCTTGTCAAGTTCATGAATACATCAGGTGTCCCTTTCACAACTTGACCTGAGGAGTTGGTTAATCAATTGAATTGGTCTAGAGATAATTCCCCAATAATATATTCCTAGTGTACAAGTTTACAATAGGAGGTGTGAAGAGATCATTGTCAAAGGGGAGAAAATTGCCTAATATCAAAAATATTACACCATGTAATACTTTCCATGATAATAATATACACCATGTATTGAAAAGCAGCAATTTTGTCAATGTTCGCTCACCTGAGCAAATGCTTGTTAGCTCTCCTGAACTGAAGAGGCACACATGAGCTTATGGAATATTACTTAATTTTTAATTCTCCCATCAATTCAAATTAACTATTAGTTGTTACAAAATTTTCACATTGATTTTACTATCCCTACATTTACCTGCAGACATTCAAGCCCCACCCCCCCCCTTTCATATTTGTTTTTCATCAGAACAACTTCCCAATGTTGTTCCTTGTTATTGTTAGCCCCTGGTGGTTGGGCTTTTAGCAGGGATTTTACCACAAATTTGACCCCGCCATGCCAGGCTTTAGCAGCGTTTTTAGAATACAATTTTTAAAAACCCTGCTATTCCCGGACCTATAGTGGCAGTGGATACAAATGACTGGTGCATAAATTACACCTGCGTAAAAACAATGAATTGAACATACATAAATGTCACAATTCCGAAAATAGAAAAATTGAAAGCCACACTATTCCCCAGTCCCATAGTGATTGGATACAAATGACTGCATAAATTTCACCTTCAGAAAACTAAACATACACAAATAAGTCACAATTCCTAAATGTGACATATTGGTTCCAATTTTTCACATAGGTGTTCATTCAAGAGGGAATATGAAATTTGTGATTCAACATATTCATCACATTTGATGCTGCTTCATAGATTACAAAAGTCAAACTGGTTATCAAGAGACAACCAAAGGGACTGAGACCAACCAACCCAGATATAATCAATGTGCAACAATATGAGCCGCCTCGTGGGAAAACCAACAATGTGGTTTCCAACCAGGTCCAACACAAACCGGCCTGTACCATCACAGAAGATGGCTTGACGCTTGAAATTTTGGAGTTAAGTAGAGGAGGAATTGTACTATCCGAGTAGTGAAAACAAAGGCGCTGATCAGCTTAGTGGTTACCATGAAGCTGGTCTGCGCCTTTGGTTTTGCATATGCAAATTGTTGGTTTTCTCATGAGGCGGCTCATATGTTACGTACGGGAACAACTTCCTTCCAAAGATCATTCCCAACAGGTGTTGGAATACTAGTCAGAAATTGATTTCATCTGTGTCGGTTATTCTCATTCGTGTTGGTTGTCTCTAGATAACCAGCGTGCATGTCCTCTCGTTAATAATTCTAAAATTTCAAACTTGTAGCTATCTTCTGTTGTTGCACATTCAGTTTTGTTTTGGACCTTATGGTAATACCTGAAGACAAGTTTTCTATGGTGTAACCCATAATACCTTAATATAGGTAATTATCAGCTTTGCCTCTAACACCAGGTAAAAGATTACACTATGAATTGTAAAGAAGCAATTGAGATGAGAATGAACTTGACCAAAATGTTATGAATTTCATTAGCAAGTTGCTCAGGTTGCAATCTTGTTGACAATTGAGCTGTCTACTGCTATGGTGAAATGGCTATAAATGACATTGAAACTCACTTTCGAATCCAGTGATGACTTAGTTTATCTTGACAGTAATTTAGGTAATTCTTTGCTAATAAACTGCTCACCTCATTTTGCTTTAAGAAGAACAAAATTCATGATATAACATTTCAGCCGGTCACACCAGAGACTATGGAAAGGCCCATCACAACTGTAGCCGCAAAACAGAATGGGCCCTCTACTACCACCAGTGTTTCTTCGTCTAACAAAAGCGATTTCAAATACTTAAAGTCTTGGAGACTTACGAGAAAAAATGAGAAAATTGCAAGATTAACTTACTACCCTTCAAATGAATGAGCAAAGGTTAAAAAATATATTAAGGCAATGGAAAACAAGAGCAAATTTCTAAGTGCTGATCAAGATATTCGGAATGAAGGCCCTCTTGACAAATTTTTCAAAAAAGAAATGTATGATCTTCCATGTTGTCTGTTTATTTTCATTATAAACCGGTTTCTTAAATCATGATCAGCTTCCTCTTTAACAATGATCATCCTCCTCTTAAATGATGATTACCCTGTTTTTCTCTTCCTAAACAAACAAAAAAGAGAGATGCTTAGAGTAAAATAGTACATAATTTGTAACTCGCATTTTTGCATTTGTAACTTGCAACTAGCAGATTACCCAGACCCAAACAAATGTTAGCTGTGACCAAATGAAATTAACTAACGCGCTAAAAAAGCTATTAGCTATAGATTCTATGCTATGAGAAGAATGTCAATTCTCTGGATTTAATATGATATGTATCTTTACTTCAATTTATTTCTTGAATTTCCCCAAAGAGGAGTATATATTACCTGGGCTTCTTACTCTTATTCCTGTTCCTGTTCTTGGCCTTCTTCAACCTGATCTACGACCTGTTGCTCTTTCTGTTGCTCTTCCCCGGCTTAGACTGGCTCCCCGGCTTAGACTGGCAGCTCAGGATCTCCCACCTGCACGAAAAACATCACCTGAAGTATATAATCCTATATACTAGGAGAGGGGGGATAGTGCGGGCTAGTTAAACTTTCTCAAAACGTAATTTAATCTCTCGAGTTTGATAATAATAGGAGTTGATAAACGTAAATAAGAGGATATATTAAGGATGGATTATATGGGTGAAAAAATAGGTAGAGTATCGATATAAACGTAACTATACATAATTTAGTGCGACAGATTCGCATTTCTGTTTTTAACTTCATCATATAATGACATTGGATGTTTAGAATGTGTCTTATACTTACCATTCGGCGTCTCCTTTCAGGAGGCTGCTCATCGAAACCCATCATCACTCTCCTTTGCCTTTGCTTCTTCACCGTCAACTATAAGTGGAAATAAAAACACATTCATAGTATAATACATTTTGTGACATAGTGTATCAAAATACACGGGGGAGTCAATATTCAAATATTGAGTATAACCAAGCAACGAAACGGTAATACTGAGATACCGGAACGAAACGGTAATACTGAGATACCGGAAATATCCGATTGAACTGATTAATTGCCGTTGCGGTTTTTCGGTTATGTACTACAAATTAAATCGAAAATGGATCTATTAATTCTTTTCCTCCTGCTTTTCTGTGTAATTTTCCCGGGATCTTGTTATGATCTAAACCAGTTTACGTGTACGCTAGATGTTGATGAGCTTAACTGCCCATATCAGGGGGCTGGGCATTACATACAGCTCCCACAAGTGAAAACTATAAACATTCAGCGATGTTATACAAACTGCACATTCATCATTAACGAAGCTATGATACCAAATTTGGAGGTATTTAGAATTATAGAATCCACACAGACACGTTGTGAAGATGTAATAGTGCCTTCACATGTAATGGTAATCCTAGATGAAACAAAATGTTCACAGCAGGTGAGTAGCCTGTACAGTAGTAAAATACAATAAAAAGGTACAAGTAGGCAAAGATCAGGAAAAGGCGCAATCAGAAAGAGATTCCCACTCCAAAAACCGAGGTGGGAAAAAACCAAACTAAAAATCAGGCACTTATACCATGAAACATATCGTAAGACGAATGAGCAGCTATTTTCCCAATAGGTGGCCACTCAGTTACCTTAACTTAATTAAAAATATGAAAACATACATAAGGCGCCAACAGCACAAAAAAATTAAACACCAAGACATAAAACAAAAAGAAAAATAAAACAAAAAAAGTTTGCATTATCAGTTGGTTCAACTTGCAAAAATTTAAAATACATTAATCGTAACCCCCTCCTCCTTACCGTTGCAAAAATGGGGGTTTCTGGCTGCATGTATTTTCCAATACTTATTGTGAGCTGGGAACCAGCAAATAATGTAAAATGCTGATAAAAACAGTCTACAAATGCAGCAATGTTTAGCTAAAATTGAACATACCTCATTCTTCTTTATCTCAAGGGTGCCATTTATCTCCGTCCAGTTATAACCACGAAGCCACCCTTGTATCAATTAGCACTACGTCATCGTCCTCATCTTGGAAAGATTGAAATTTGTCCCAAAGATTTTTATTCCAGATCACTTTTGCAATGATACCGTCCAGCTTAAAATTTCTTTTGTCTTGTAACTTTTTGATTCCTAATATATGCCGTCGAATGTCTCTAATCGTGAGATATGTTGAATTGCCCTCGTTGAAGTTAATATATTTACCATGGGAAGGTGAAAACTTAACTTTTATGGGTTGGACGGTCCCTCAAGTGGAGTCCGTTGTTTGTATGTGTCGTTGGCTATGTCTACACCAACACGGGAAAGGCAGTTATAACGTCTGCCTCTGACAGTCCTTGGTCGCTCTTGTTCACAAAACCTACCATAATCGCAAAACAATGCTGGCCATTAGAAAACCCCACACTATATCTAAAACGTTTGTATGCCCTGCATACGGATGTTGTGCCTTTAAATCCGGTGGAAATTATATTTCCACAGAACAAGCTGCACATTACGTCAGCTTTAGCTTGTTCTTCACTAAAGAAGAAACTAAAGGCTGACGATTGCCCTGGTTTTTTCTCACCGTACACGTGTTCCTTAATATAATGTGGTTTTTTTTCTTTAACTCTTTAACTTTTTTCATATATATTATTTGAGTGTGTAAATAAAATAAACCAAAAACCAATATTCGTTGTTTTTCTCTGCGTTATATTCTTTCGCACTCCCTATATTATTATTTTGTATACCGAGCAGCTATTTCAACACAGATGCAACAGCTATTGCCACTTAAAATAGTGAGTTTGGTGGTTCCTTAGCGCGATGACACTAAACAACTCAGAGGGCTTGTGCAAATAAAATATTATAATAAAACACTTACCAAAGCACTCTAAACAGGTCATGGACGACATAAAATATCACACAGTTATTCTATTAGCATATAGATTTATTTTTATAATATATACGTATATATCCTTTTATAACAAACAATCTCGCCTAAGTCACTGTTGTCGGTAATATATGTAATAATGTCTCTAAGCCACAAATGCTGATATAATGTCCCCTAGTCACTCAGATTATTGTCCTCCAGTCATTCAGATTATGGATATATTTAGTGTCCCATTCACTCGGATAATGTCCCAGTCACTCGGATATTATTGATATATTTAGTGCCCCATTCACTCAGATAATGCCCAAGTCACTCCGATTCTTAGTATATTTAGTGTCCCATTCACTCGGAAAATGTCCCAGTCACTCGGATATTATTGATATATTTAGTGTCCCATTCACTCGGATAATGTCCCGGTCACTCAGTTCACTCGGATATGAATGCCATACTTCTGCTAAAAGCATGCACTATTGAATCCCCATAAGTGTCCCGTTCACTCGGAGTATATGTACCGCTAGTATATACCATTCGCTCTCCCTTTGAGAAGGCGGACGACGTGGTTAGTTTGCTGAAGATTGTTGCCACCCATTTCCTTGTGGTGGTGGTGGTGGTGCAACTGAGCTAGTGTAATATTGAGGCACTGCGTATCCAGATGTTTGTTATTGATAATAATTACCAGCGGCAGCTGCTCTAGGGTAATTTGGCGGTGTACCGTAATTTCCCGATGGCTGTCAATTTTGATTTATTTGTTTGCCGTGAGGTTTCTTTGATGATGTAGAAAACTTTCATGCGAGCAGAACCAATTCATGTTTGAACCACAGTGAAACAGGAGGGTGAGGGTTGGCGCCGTAGAAAAATGTTTTAATCCCACCAGTAATAATTTATTACTGACCATTCCAAGTCGGTTCTTTTGTTGTGGTTCTTAAATATTTTAAGAAAATAAAAGGATTCCTTTCACCTATTTTGATGGGAGATTATTTTTTTGGAAATTATGAGGCTGAAACATTCCGTACACTTTGAAAGCATGATTGGCAAAACAGGAAAAAAAACTTTTTTTTCTCTACATACTCAATGCTTATCTTTTGATGTCCATTTCGCATGCCCTAGTTCAATCACAACTTTCGTATTATAAGTAAATGTTGACGATTTGAACATACACCTCCTCAAAAAGTTCCGACCATTTACAGCGCTATGTGCGGGACTGTGATGGTGAGAAACTGGGGCTGTTTTTACGCTACTATATTGGGTCAGACCTACATGTTTTCTCATGAACGGATAATTGTTGATTTTATACGTTTTACAAAACTCCAAACTACTGTCATTCCATCTATTGCATAATTTAAACTAAAATTACATCGAAATTTTCCATCTAAAGTCATTTTCTCATGAAAGCGTGTTATTTTGAATTGCTTTTTATAATGACAGTTTTCTAAAAGATGACATAAGCACAATTTAAGAAACATGAAAAAATTATTAAGTTTTTTTTTTCTTTTAAAGTGACATGTAATTAAGCTAATATTTCAAAAAGGATGTCACTCAGCATGTTCAACATAATTTTAAAAGATAAACATCTTAAATTTAGTTTCAAAATAATGTATGTAACATGAAAATAATTGATGTAAAAATAAAGGGCTTTCATGCAACACAGCATTTGGTGTGAAGCTTTTTTGCAATAAATATGATATGTAACACAAGAAAAAATGCTCTTAAGACATTCAGTACTAACAAACTTCAAAATGCATATAACCAGCCCTTCAGAGGATCTAGAGTGTTCTTTCTATGGCCGAAGTTGCACTTCGTCCGTGATAAACTGGTGATAAAAAGCAAAGGTTTTATTGCCGGAACTTTGCTTTTTTGGTGCATGGATTAGGGGTTATTTTTGTTGCTTTGCACATCATATATGAAAAGTGAATTAGCAGTAACTGTCATATTTAATCATTGCAAATGATTTTTCTAGTCAAAATCAAACAGTTGCTGAGTTTAGCTGTGATTATTTTTTATTTGTAACTTTTAAATGAATCATAAAAGTTTCAATTTGTTTCTGCTGTGTTTACTCCATTTGTCAAACTACATGTAGGTGATTTAACAAAACTGAAATTGTATAGAGTCAGTTGTATGTTCTCGTGAGAATATTTCCCAACATGTTTGAATAAACATTTCAATGTGGCTGCTGTAAAATATTTTCTGTACATAACTATGTTATATTGTTGCTATCAAAATTAAGGAAAAGGCATTACGCCTGTCATTATCAGAAAATATTAAAGCCAAAAACATGTTCCAAGATTTTATGAATGATAAAAATGCATTAAAATAGCGAAGTCATCAAGCCAAGATGTTGTCAGGAAACAATCATACAGGTCAGAGAAGTCTACCGGGTGTAATTATTTCTGAAGCTAAATTAAAATGCTAATTAGATCCACTGGATCGGTAGAATTTTATAACTACTATCACTCACATGCCAAAGTTTTAACAGTTAAAGCCCCGTTTACACATTCACGATTTTTGGCTACGGTGCCGCTACGTTTCGCCACGATTTGTAAAATCGTCGTGTACCGTGGTGTACCGTGGCGATTCGTAGTAGAATAGTATAGGAAGGGGGAACCAATGTGTATATAAGAAATCCAGGTCACATGACCAAGATGGCCGCCATGCCCATATATGGTAAAAACCCTTCAAAAATCTTCTTCTCCCGAACCAGTGGACCGATTTCAACGAAACTTGGTATGAAGCATCAATGGCTCAAGCACTACAATGTATATTTAAATTATGACCCTGTGATGACCTTGACCTATTTTACAGCAAGGTCAACATAGGTCACCAATGCATTTGAATGGGGAAAACTTTTAAAATGTCATTTAAAGTGAGTCTTGCAGGAAATGGGCCGTAGGACTGAATATTAATGATTCTGAAAAAACTGGACCCCAGGGGCTCATGTGCCCCCTTCCCGGGGCAATATACATGTATATCTTCACTATATTCAAATGTCTTCTCCTCTGAAACCGCTTGACCAATCAAAGCCAAATTTTATGTAACGCATCAATAGGAAGGGATACCAATGTGTATATAAATAATCCAGGTCACATGACCAAGATGGCCGCCATGCCCATATATGGTAAAACCCTTTAAAAATCTTTTTCTCTGGAACCGGTGGACCAATTTCAATGAAACTTGGCATGAAGCATCGATGGCTAAAGCACTACAATGTGTATATAAATCATGACCCTGTGATGACCTTGACCTATTTTACGGCAAGGTCAACATAGGTCGCCAATGCATTTGAATGGGGAAAACTTTTAAAATGACATTTAAAGTGAAAGTCTTGCAGGAAATGGGCAGTAGGACTGAATATTTATGATTGTGAAAAAAAGGACCCCAGGGGCTCATGTGCCCCCACCCCGGAGCAATATACATGTATATCTTCTCTATATTCAAACGTCTGCTCCTCTGAAACCGCTTGACCAATCAAAGCCAAATTTTATGTAAAGCATCAATAGGAAGGGATTACCAATGTGTATATAAATAATCTTGGTCACATGACCAAGATGGCCGCCATGCCCATATATGGTAAAAACCCTTCAAAAATCTTCTTCTCCAGAACCGTTGGACCAATTTCAACGAAACTTAGCATGAAACATCGATGGCTAAAGCACTTCAATGTATATATAAATCATGACCCTGTGATGACCTTGACCTATTTTATGGCAAGGTCAACATAGGTCGCCAATGCATTTGAATGGGGAAAACTTTAAAAATGTCATTTAAAGTGAAAGTCTTGCAGGAAATGACTGACTATTAATGATTCTGACAAAAAATGGACCACAGGGGCTTATATGCCCCCACCCCGGGGCAATATACATGTATATCTCCATAATATTCAAACATCTGCTCCTCTGAAACCACTTGGCCAATCAAAGCCACATTTTATGTGAAGCATCTAAAGGATGGGGTAATCAATGTTTATATAAATAATCCAGGTCACATGACCAAGATGGCCGCCAGGCCCATATATGGTAAAAGCAGCAGATCTCAGGTAAGCGTTTACAGGACCATTGGTCCTCTGGTCGTCGGAATGGGTCCCTCTTCGCCGTCGGGGACAAACCAGCGTCGTATGTTTATCAGAGGGTAACCACTTTTTACAGATACGTGGTAGTTTCCGTATACGTGTACCATGTAGTCCGTTAGAGGCACTCTCATCAATGCCTGTAACTCGTTTCTTATTTTCCCGAGCGAGTGGCAGCTTCAAAAGAGATCGGCGGCTAACTTTTCTTTCCATAATGATTATGTTAACGTTTTATTGTCTTCTCCGTTGTGGTTTCGAAATAAATATGAGAGCGCTCATTAGTTTCGTATGGGTTCTGATTGAAGAATAACTGATACTACACTAGCTGTAAATTTTAGACTAGTCCTCTTTTATTAAAATGCGAATGTTAATGCCATAGATTCACCACACACACACACACACACACACACACACACACACACACACACACACACACACACGATTCCATACGCAACCCATTTCAAACATTGACCTTGGGCTGTAAACAAACATGAATATATTAAAGTTCAAACTGGACTGCCGAAAAAAAAAAGAATCTGGCACCGAAAAAAAAGATAATACTATGTATCAGATGCACACAAAAACACGACATCTCCCACCCCCGCCCCGCCGCTCCTGACCTTCGCATATATTTTTCCTCTCTCCTTTTTTCGCGCGCGCGTGCATGCGTGCGTGCGCGACTCTCGATACTAAAATGATTTTGACGAATGCAACCTTTTACATGTATTTCCTATCGAACTCCAGTTTTGCTGCTGGCTGCTGACAGCAAACGGAACTTAAATACTACTGAGGTGGACCACCATTGTAGTGATGATATGTCGAGAGTCATTACACGTCATAACTTCGACACCGTGCCGTTCTAGGGTCGTTTTAAGGTCGCCACTGGGATTATATACCCGTCTGTCGTTTGAGTTGAGAAATGACCAGTCTTCCTCTCCTGCTGCTGGGGTTCTCCTAATGTTTCTTTTATATTCTAAACAACTCCCAATCTTCTTCTTCAACATATATGTATGCGAGTTCGCTAGTTCCCGTCTTGTGATCTGCTGGCGACATCTGTTCAGCCGCATGTTCTGAAATACGGCCGGTCTGTTCCCTAGCAACGCAGTAGAATATATATTGAAAAATCCATTTACCAAACAGAGGTCGCCGTCGCTAAGATCTAGTTTCTTGTCCTTAACTTTCATGATAATGGGAACAGCCATTTCCTAACTCTCTCCAAATTTTTGAAAATGTTCCAAAACTACATTCTGTTTCCTTAATGTTTACATACGTGTCCCTAACTGTCGCTTAGACTTGTCCTTATGTGTCTATCAATGTATTTTTGAATAGTTTCCACATGGGCATGTGTATTAAGAAGGTACAAGTAGGCAAAGATCAGGAAAAGTCGCAATCAGAAAAAAGATTCCCACTCCAAAAACCGAGATGGGAAGAAACCAAACAGCCTGTTTTAACCTGAAATTGGGATCTTCAATTGCTATTGCAAACAAATAATCCAATGCCAAATGATAATTTGATACAGTGTTGGGCAACATGATGTCCTTCAAATTCAACAATTATGTTAGCTTTTCGCTGTTCCGCGAGGCACTCATAAGAGAACTTGTCAATATCGTTATTCGGTAAAATGAATTTCATAACACGAATTACATTCCTTAGTGTGTTGTCAATCACCGTATTTTACAGGGTCGTAAATAATTTCTATCGAAGATGAAAAATCGTTCGCTCCAATATTTTCTCCATCAGAAGAAAGATGTCCTCAGAAGATAGATGTCCTATAACTGTTTCAAAATCTGATTCTGAATCCGAATGCACAGGTTTTCGTCCATCAGTGTCTGACGCCTTGTGTTCTTCCAGAATCGTACTGTCAGAATCTGAATGTTGCGGAGAACCACTTAAGTCATGAGCCTGCTCTTCGGGTTCATTCTCCTCCACGGAACTATTTTCTTCATCAGAAGATTGATGTCATATGTCCGAATTTCTAGTTGAATTGTCTGATTGTGAACCCGTATGCACAGATCAGTATTATATAAACACAAGCCAGTTTATATAATATTGTAACATGTGTTTTAGCTCACCTGAGCCAAAGGCTCATGAGTTGAGACTATAGGATGACCATGCTCCGTCGTCCGTCCATCCACAACTTCAAAGATCTTCTCTGAAAATGCTTGGCCCATCAAAGCCAAACTTCATGTGCAGAATCCTTAAGAAAGGGGAACGGTAGTTTATATAAATGGTCCAGGTCACATGACCAAGATGGCCGCCATGGCTTTAAATAGGAAAACCTTTTAAAATTATCTTCTCCCAAATTAGTAGGTTTTGAAATTTGGCATGAAGCATCAGGGAGAGGAGCTCTATAAAATTTATATAAATCATGACCTTGAGATGACCTGGGACTGTTTTACAGCCAGGTCAATGTTGGCAGCCCATGCATTTGAATGGGGGAAATTGTTACAATGTCATTTGAAAATAAACCTTGCGGAAAATGGGCAAATAGACTGTAGATTTATGATTCCGAAAAAAAAAACAAAAAACATTTGGACCCAAGGGGCAGTCTGCCCCCCGTCCCGCGGCAATAAATGTGTATATTTCCATAATATTCAAAGTTCTTCTCCTCTGAAACAGCTTAGCCAATCAAAGCCAAACTTCATGTGGAGCACCCTTAAGAAGTAAGAATAAGTTTTTTTTTATAAATGGCACAGGTCACATGACCAAGATGGCCGCCATGACTATAAATAGCAGAAACCATTAAAATCTTTATAAATCATGACCCTAGGATGTCCTTGACCTATTTTACGGCAAGGTCAACGTTGGTCGCCCATACATCTGAATGGGGAAAATTGTTAAACTGTCATTGAAAGAGAAAAACTTGCAGGAAATGGTCAAATGGACAAGTTATTTATGATTTTGAAAAACCATTGACCTAAAGGGTTATTCTGACACAGCCATATATATACTGTACATGTATATGACCATTATAGTCAACAAGTTTATTTGTATATACATGTACCCCAGATCTCAGGTCAGCGATTACAGGATCATACATTGGTCCTCTGGTTTTATTGAGTTCTGAGAAACATCTAATATGACAAGTATGTCCACTTGCTGTTAAAGGTCTTGACTACTTATTCAAGGGGAACAACAAATAGGAGTGTTTAAGTGGACAATATTTTCGCATTTTTCCGATTTTTTTTTCTTTGCTTTTGTGTTGTCATAAGTAACTTAGTGCAAGATGTGGAGTTAATATTTTGCCTTCCGAGGGCGCTTATAACATCAGGAAACGAATCGCAATTTGAAGTTTCATGGGCATCACTCATATTTCAGAAAAGATTTCCAAATGTTCTTAGCAGTAAAACATAGGCTATGTATAGCCGTCACAGTGTGCTTTAGGTCAATCATCAACTACAAATCCAAACTTTTTGATTTCGAAAATTCATAATTGTCCACTTAAGCCATCCTACATTGTACCCCTTGCTCAATGACTTCAAGCTGCCTATAATGTTTTGATTAATCAAACATACCATTTTTCTATTATACAGATGGCATTTTCGTAATGCCTAGTTATATATGATTGTCAGTTTGTTTCTTGGACTGATCATGAGTAAACATATACAGACACTTTTAAAGTTTGAAGTCAATGTTTTTATGTAAATGAGCTGTTTCATGAGAAATTCGCCATTTTGCATATGCAAAAACAGGAACAGATCAGTTGTGCAGTTACCTATGCAGCGATCAGTGCCTTGTTTTTGCACGATGATAGTAATCTCTAGCTATCATCTGCTGCCGAACATCCCGGTGTGTGCCATGCCAAATTGCAGTCTTGCATATAAATGTTTAACGGCAAAACTTCTCCAACAGGGCTATCGGTATCATAAACTTCGAAAAACCTTTTCTAAATTTTATCGTAGACACTATAAATTGATTTCCAAATATAATGTTGGGTTAAAGATGCTTTTAAGTGAGGGCCTTTCGGAACCTGAATTTTATGGTGACTTGGTTTACAAATTTAAGAAACTTAAAGGTATTAATGATTTTTGGCGAACTTCCACGATATAAAGTAGTCACATTCAGCATTGGTCTATGCAACTTCGTCTTAACACGCAATATGGGATAGTCTGAAACAGGTGCTGCTCAGCTGTCCTCTATAGAGGACGCACTAAAGGTCCAACCAGACCAAAAAAGCTCAATAGCTGTAAAAATACTAGAAATGGGTGACATAATCACGTACCATAATTCCCAGAAACAGGAGAGGAAATATTTCATTATCAAAGCGGCAGACAACAAGGATGTAATCAACATATGAAATTACCAGGTCAGGAACCGGTGACCTTAAATGCTTGTGTTTCATACGCATTCTTTGGATTACTGAGAAAAATGGGAGATGAGTGCTTTTGGACCACCAAAAACACAAACATTGTAGAGTGGGTGCCTGTTAAGGTTCCGGATGATATCCACTTAACACCAGTAAAGTCACCCCACAACTCACCAAGAAAACTAAGTGAGGCCATACAAAGATGAAGCACAAGCCTCATAAAAGGCAAAGTTATGCAGGTTATGTTTATGAAAATTTGAATTTATGCAACTTCTATGTGGGAAACCTAAGAGCTCAGTGATAGTGTTGGGCTCAGCTTAAGAAACTGAAACCACTGTTTGGCCCATCCCTTTTGTCATTAATATGTTCACTGCTCTTAAAGCAGTCTTGAAAAGGCCTTGAATATTGGAGGTTGTCTTTAAAAGGTCTTAAATTGCACGGGAGGCTTTGAAAAGCCCTTAAATTTCGTCTTAGACGCCTTGAAATGTTTCGGCCATAAATCTAACTCTCTGCTGATTTGGTCTGTGTTCTCTCAAAAAAATTGGGTTTTTTTCTACCCATGGTAGCCATTCTCTGATTTTCTTTTTTTTTTTGACAAAATATTCTATTCTATTCTGTCTTCGGTAAGTAGTATATGTTCACTGCTCTTAAGGGATCTCATTTTATTTTTATTTCCTATTACTGCAGCTGGTGTTGTGCCGTGTGGCGGCCCTAAAAAGTCTCCCCGTACATCATCCATAGTGCAGATTATATTTTCCTTTTGGTCCTTTGAGATCAGCGAGGGTATTCTGAGAAATCAGAAAATCAGAAAATTATTATCGGTTTAAGAGTCATTTTCTACCCAACGTTTAAATATTTGACCCCATTTGGATTTTACTAGTCTTTGTATCGACTACCCTTTTGAACAAAAATTACAGTCATACTCTTTGGCTCCATGTTGCCAAATCTCAAGGGTCACTGAAGAGGTTTAAGTAGCCGAAACCATGGTATGGCCCATCCCCTTTCTCATTAATATGTTCACTGCTCTTAAAGGATCTCATTTTATTTTTATTACCTTTACGTTAGTCATGCTAAATATAAAGTCATTTTTGCAACATCTACCATGAAACGTCACAATTGTGCTTTTTAACGAAAGAGAAACATATATTATGTGTCCTCTAATTTGTTTCAAAAAGCCCTAAAAAGGCCTTTACCTTAAATTTATATTTAGAAAGTCAATATGAACCATGTAAAAGATTTCAGTTTTAGTTTATCAGGAACTGTAGGTTCTGTGCTAAAATACCCTGATTATATGTGCAGGGTACCAAAGGAACAATATCTCAGTAAAAAAGTGACGTATAGCACTATTTTGACCTCAGAGGCATCGGATGATTGACGAAAACATGGAGTAACATGTGAAAGATAAATCAGTATGAAATGCCTAAAGTATTCGGTAACACAATCTGTATATCATTTCTCGTGCTACCAAGTGGACTCGTTGGTCGTTACTCTAGTCTGAGGTCAAAACCGAGCTATAGTATAGCGATTCCATTAGCTAGCCAAAACATAATTTGCTTTGTTATGTAAACATAAAAGGGATTTTTATACTTATGATCTCTTCAGATCATGAAAATAAATGGCCTAACCACATTTTCCCCCAAATTCTTAAAATGGCCCTTCTTCCAGATCCCCAAAACCCCTGGTAGGGCCCCATTTCTCCCACGCTCATTCATTTTTAGTAAGTTAAAAGAAACTATAAGTAAGTTGCCATAGCAACCAGGGTTCTTATCCAATTGGAACCATTTCTTTCCCACAATACAGCTAGTGAAACAGAACAATTGTACAAACTTTCAACTTTAAAACTTAGCGTTCAGTATTTGTTAGCATTTCTTGAGGCACAAAAGGATGGCAACAAATATTAAAAAGTCACAGTTCAAAGAGATCTACTGTGCAGTGTGCAAGAAATGATTGACGGGATATTATACGAGCAGACATCTTAGGAGTGAATTTCACAGAAACTGCCTGGCTCGTGTTCAGGCTAAATCCAAATTCGACAAAAGACAGAAGATTTTACCATCAACACCAGATTTTCCGTCTGAAAAAACTCCCAAGAAAACATATAAACGATACAGAATCGAAGGGGATACATTAAAAAAGTGTCCGCATGAACACAAATCTATTTTCGACACTTGTGATTATTTCGATGATCGGAAATACTCCCAGCAAGACGACAGCGAACACGATGATCGCTGGCATGTCAAACAAACACTTTTTGAAAAAGAACAGCAACATCAGCTGCTATATCCCGACATGCCACAACCTTCAATGGATTATACAGAGATGGAGGCGCTGGACGATTATCACAATGATGCTGATAACACGAACAGTCAGCTTTTATTTACTGAAGACCTCAGGCTTCACGAGACAACCGATCAAAATATCGAATGCGAATCAGATACAGGCATTCACATCCCATCGTCTCAACATCACCAAAACTGTGAGCAGTCTGCTCTGAAACCCGAATTATCTTGTGACAGTGGCTCTAGTGATGGAGAGGATGCTGCTGGTCTGTTTAAATGCGGCGTCTTTCATCACAACCCGTTCGGGTTCTATGCTTGCGAGATATGCAACGACGACAAGAAGACACTTGAAGAGTATAAGCAGTATGTTAACTAAACCATTTCAGGCTAGTATTTTCTTTTCTCTGTTTTAATTGATGTCTTTTTTCTCCAAAAGCTCATACTCTATCTGCCTTTAACATTCATAGTATCAAGCATAGTAAGAAACGATGATTTTATGCATTGTTAACGAATATTTGGCCAAATCATTTATACCGTATTATAAGCTTCAATTTGAAGCTATGGAAGCTGCCAATCAATTGGTGGAAATTTATGATGATTGTATTAGAAGCGACGATATTCAACTGAGTAATTCAGTACTCATTAAACAGCGTCTGTTAAATTACAGTTTAATGAATATGTAAGCTTGCTCGAAAAACTCATACTCCCGTCGTGCCGATAGCCAATACCAGTAGCACTCATCATCGTTTGCCATGCGGATTAGGGCAGAGACCTATAATTATCGTTCCCATACACTCCCATTGTAATTTGCCCCCAAACAAGATTCATTCATATGCTTCACAACTCATAGGGACCCTAACACATTCAGCAGACGAGAGATCGCCCAGGCCGTGTACATTCACCATTTTTGCATTATCCGCTGGTTACCAGCTTTAAAACAACCATTATTGGAAAAACAGGTAACCAGAACCCCCCTGACCCTTTCAGGTCAGGTGGGTTCTGGTACCTTTGAGGTCAGGTGGGTTCTGGTTACCTGTATTTCCAATATTGATTTTTTGTGAGCAGGAAACCAGCCGATAATTCAAAAATGGTGAATGTGCAGCAAAAAATAGGAGGTAAGCCAGCATCCAAGGACGGTATTTTTCGCTGTTTAGGGACACCCAAAACCGCTAAACAATGAAAAAAAAAAGATTATTCAAACAATACTACATCCGCTATTTGGCCATTGTATGGCAAAACATCAGCTGATTAAATCACACAATGTAGCAAAATATTCAAGAAAGAATCAGAATAGCTTAGAAGATTATACTATAGTGTGGAAAAATACGGTTGATAGATCCCATTTATGACCAGTGGTAGATCGCATTGTACACCTTAAATTTACCGCGGTAGATCTGCCCATACTTTAGGTCAAACGCTTGCAACGTTACAATGGCTACGTTCGGGGTTCTCCCAACGGTAAAATCTGCAAATCTACCAATGGTACTGTTGGTACCATTTTTACCAATGGTAACCAGATAACCCTGAACGCTTTTCTGCTGCCAATGGTACCATTGGTAGCAACGGTACCATTGGTAGGTCACATGGTGGAATTTTTATCATATTGATCAAAACACCTCACTTGTTTTTGTCTTTCTTATTTACTTCATGTATATTGTGTTATTTGTAACATTTCAATTTGCATGAATGACAAAAGTATTGCTGATTTATGAAATTCATTATTTATCTTTAGGCTCGCCATATTGAGTCACGTGACTTTTCCCGCGTTGGTAGAATTGCCCACGCTGTAGTCTGTCTGCACCATTTGCTGCCGTATGTTGGTAACATTGGTACCATTGGTACCATTGGTACCAATGGTATTACCAATGGTACCATTGGTAAAATCTTGAACGGAATTTGTCTACCAATGGTACCATTTTTACCATTGGAAAAAACTACGAACGCACGCAATTACTGGTCTCTGTTGTCCATCAGCGGCTCGAACGTCGTGCGGATATCCTAGGTCTATAAACACAGCGTTACAAACTGATATACTAAATTAATATGCTTCAGTTAGCCAGCGGTATGTTGAGAACAATACATTTTGACCCAATACCGCTTACAAAAGCGTCTAACCCGGCAACCCTTTTTTTTGACCCAATACCGCTTACAAAAGCGTCTAGCTTTTGAAAACTATATTTTTAGTTTCTGTAGGGAAGTTTATAGTATTTTGTGGTAATTTCTATTTATTACAAACCCATGGCGTAGTGTTTTAACGCTACATTTTGAAGAAAAAAACTACACTTTTTATCTTGCGTGTTTCTAAACACATGTTTGGCAATAAAATGAGGGTTACTCATTTTGTTGCTTTCTGATTGCGCCTTTTCCTGATCTTTGCCTACTTGTACCTTTTTCCTTGATACATATATTCTTTAGCCTGTGACATTTAAGTGCGGTCATGTTTCACCAATGCACAAAAGTGAAACATTTTATTCAAATGGATGGAATAAATAAGAACAGTATCAATTTATATGAACAAAGCCGATATGAAATAATGGCAGTAGTATATCTTTGGTGGGAGGAATATGCATGATATGCAATTTTCGAGGAGCCAGGGAGGAAAAAGCATTTTTATGCAATTTTTAAGGAGCAATCGGGATATGATGATTGTAGAGAGCAATCATTGTGCCAAGCAATCATTATGCCTGGTCATGGCATATAAGTGTTAAAGCACTCTTGATAAAATAACTCATTTGTGAAGAGTTCTCTCTCTTTTCCTGTTGGTTTTGTCTTTATTGATTTAATCTTTGATGTTCTTATTATTGTGACTAAACCCGCTATAGCTCAGTCGGTAGAGCGCCTGGCTGTTAACCAGGAGGTCGGTGGTTCGGTTTTCTTTGCCACCTCTATACAACAAGTATATGTTGTTTAAGCGCAGTTTGTGTATGGCTAGCCTTAGAGCATGTTAAACATGGATAATCAAGAAAAAGAAGACATTTTACGGGGATATTATTTTAAAGATAAAAATCCCGCTGCCTACGCTGGTGCACAGAAACTTTATAGTGTGCTGAATAAGAAGTATCCAGGTCTGTTTACCATTACTTACCTAAAGAAATGGCTAAGTGATCAAGACGCTTATTCTCTTCAGAAAGCCAGGCGCCATCGATTTAAGACAGCAAATGTGCGTGTAACTGCTATCGGAGAACAACTGGATATAGATCTGCTGTCAATGTCTAACCTTGCCGAGGAGAATGATGGAGTACGGTTTCTGCTTTGCTGTATTGATATATTGTCAAGAAAACTTTGGGTTAGACCCCTCAAAAATAAAACGGCAAAGGAGGTGTTGAGTGCCATGAAAGACATCCTTTCAGACATTTCTCCAATAAAAGTACAAAAGATTCGCGCAGATAAGGGGACCGAATTTTCAAATCAGTGGTTTAAGAAGTATATGAAGACAAAGAATATTTACTTCTTTACCACCAATAATCCTCCAAAAAGTAATTTCGTAGAGAGAGTTCAAAGAACCCTGAAAGAAAGATTGTACAGGATGATGAGACACAAGAGAACCTACAGATATATCGATCAGCTGCAGAATGTCGTTTCTAGTTATAACCAGACTTCTCATCGTGGATTGAGCGGAATGAGTCCTAACAGCGTGAACAAGAGCAATGAAGCCGATGTATGGGCTCAAATGTACTTGAATAAGCCTGGCAAAGTTATTACCAAACCCACATTCCAGTTTAACAAAGGTGATCTGGTGCGAATTAGTTTTACAAAGCAACCTTTTCAACGAGCTTATCAAGAGCAGTATACCACTGAGGTGTTTAAGGTGGTGGGCAGAATCATCAAACAAGGCATTCCCATGTATAAACTCAACGATTTAAAAGGAGAAAATATCCAGGGTTTATTTTACACAACAGAACTTCAGAAGGTCAACAAAGACGAAAACAGTTTGTGGTTCATTGAGCGAATACTGAAAACTAGAAAACGCAAAAATAAAAAGCAGTATTTCGTTGAATGGCACGGCTTTCCTAAAGCCTTTAACAGTTGGGTAGATGCCAGTGATGTAAAAGACCTATCCCAGACTTCAGAATAATCGGAATGGAGAGATACTTATACATTAGAAGCGATGAAAGTAATGCTTATTTTTCTGATAACAAGGTATACCGTTTTAAAGTTCACTTAAGTTTACCACTTAGCTTAAATGGCAACTGGAGAGTGGCATTAACCGAGTTCCGCGCTGTGGACGACTCTAGATCCAAGATGAAGCCAGTGGATGATTTATACATTTACAGCGACATTTGCAAGGAAAGCATCGTGCACGGTGTGGAACAGCCGCTGCTAAGGCAACTGACTAAGAACAAACCTCAGATGTGGGACTATTTGCTAGAAACACCCTACTATCTGCCTGTGAAAAAGAAGGAGTTGAGAGAATTTCAAATCTATATTAAAGCTGCAGATGGCACATTTGTTTCAGAGTTGAAGGAGCCAGTGCACTTGACACTTCATTTGAAACAGTACCCTTTTTTGTAAGTTAAAGCAAAAATGAAACTTTATGTTCCCAATCCACAAAAGTGGGTAGACTTTTTCGACAGAGTCAGCAGTGGTAAAGCAAGTCTCAACCAATCTGGAGGCGGTAGAAGGTTATCTGTCATACCTTTACACAATACAAGTCCAGGTTCAGACAAGGAATATCCTATCAAAGCCGTATTACCGGTTGAACAGACCACAGCTCAAGCTAAATCTGAATTAGAAAGGGAGGATATAAATCCAGCAAAAGTTGTGAACATGATTCATTCTTCATCTGGAAAGCGACGGCGTGGAGTCAAACGCAAGCGGATTAATAAGAAATCTAGGAAAGGAATTAAGCGGCAACGTGGGAGTGGCAAGAAAAAAGCATACAGAAAAAGGAAAGTGTCTAGAAAAGGGCGGAAAAAATCAGCTGTGAGCCATAGAAAAGACATTTGAAATCAGTTAAACAGAATGTCAGTATTAAACGAAGAGCAATTTACTGAGGGACTTGTGTCTGAATTGAATTTGTTCGATCTTCCAAGTGTTCAAACCAGTGTTACTGGAGTTTACTATGACGAAATACGACCTTTGTCACAAGTGTCCGGAGATAGCCCTTTTGAATTCGCAATAAGCGGACAAAATTCAGCTGACTTTTTGGATTTAAGAAATTCTCAGATTTATGTGAAACTCAAAGTTACAAAAGCTGATGGTACTGCTTTGACCAATGAAAAGGTGGGCCCTGCTAATATGTTTCTTCAAGCCCTGTTTACTGCTACAGAAGTGACATTGCAAAACAAAGCCACCATTACTTGCAACTATAATCCCTACAGGGCTTACATTCCCACCATCTTAAAATATGGGACTGAGGCTGTGTCAAGCCAGCTGGACACCCAGCTGTTCTACATGGACGATTCCGACAGTCCAGGAGTAACAGATCCTTCATCCACTAACAACGGCCTCTATGAGAGATCCAAATTCATCAGCAAGTCTAATATCATAGACTTACAAGGACCAATATTTCACGACTTGTTTTCCATGTCCAGATACCTGATCAATCAAGTGGATCTAAAGATCAAGATGTACAGAAGTCCTGCAGAGTTCTGCTTACTGACTGGCGATGCAAACAGCTATCGCTTGAACATTCAAGACATTTACATTTTAGCCAAGAAGGTCCGAGTAAATCCTGCCGTCATCTACGGACATTCAAAAATTCTGGAGAAACAGAATGCTCTGTATCCCTACAACAAGGTAGAAGTTAAATCTGTCAGTATCTCAACTGGCTCTACCAATTACACGTGGGACAATATGTTCCAGGGAAGAAGGCCTAACAAACTCATTATCGGCTTTGTGAAAAGCAGAGCCATTAACGGTGATTACCAAACCAACCCATTCAATTTCCAGAATTGCTCCGTTCAGCAAATTGCCGTGTACGTTGATGGACTACCCGTCGGTGGAAATCCATTGAAACTGGATTTGAATCCTCACGGGGGCTCAGCCATTATGCGCGCCTACACCAACTTACTGGTGTCTGGTGGAAAATGGAGACAAGATGAAGGGAATCTGCTTGACAGGAAACACTACTTAAGCGGCTCCACCATCTTCGTGTTTCAGTTAGAACCTGACTTTTCACAACACGGAGAGTACCTGTCTCTCGTTAAAACTGGTAATGTGCGGCTGGATGTCATGTTTAACACTCCACTGGCAGGTTTGTTGCTATACAGTATAAAATATATTTGATGTATTGAGAATCAGTCATATATCTTGAGCTTTAATTAATCATACTTTGGCTCTGATTGTATCAGTTCCTGGCCATTGCCATTATTTGTTGTAATACTTTTTTTTCTACCAGCCCTTTTCATTTTTACAATGGTTCTTTCAATACTTGAATTCTAGGTAGTGTATATTAGTCTCTATGTCTGTATGAAATTCTATTGAATGTCATTCTTTTCTATATTTTCAAATTGGTGAGCGGTTTGTGACCAGTTGTTTTTGTTTCAATTTGCAGAACCAATGAGCTGCATTGTCTACAGTGAAGGGCCTGGCTACTTTGAGATCAACAAGGAGAGAGACATCATTCTTCCTTAATGGACACCTCGCAGCTAACATGTATGATAGAGTGTGACTACGCTCTAAAAGGAACAATCATTGGTGTGTTTGCCGCTGACAGGCTTCCAACACGACTCCCTAGTGCACCTTTTGGATTCATTGCTAACACAGACATTCATTCTAAACCAGGTCAACACTGGTGTGCTTTTTTCTGTAATTGCAAAGGACATGTTGACTTTTTCGACACTTACGCCAGAACGCCTGCTCAAAATAGTCAGCATTTCCAACAGTGGTTAGACACCAATGCAAACACCGTGCAGATTAACCGTGCTCAAATTCAGAGTGATAGTTCGTCACTCTGCGGACTTTACTGTATCTTATTTCTTCACGAAAGACTAATGGGGTATAGCTTTCAGGATTTTATAAATATTTTCAGTTCTTCAAATTTGAATGTCAATGATAATTTTGTTGCTGAGACTATGCTTAGCGCATATTCTGAGTGTGTCGGACAGGGACTGTACAAAAATCAAACCTGTGGTCCATTGATGGAATGCATGTGATCATTTCAATACACTTTATTGTAATGCCTATATAGTCAATAAAAGGATGAAAACGTATCTTCTAACCATTTTTGTTTTCTTCCCTTTCCTTAAAATGATCAATAAATGTCAAAATGCATGGATACATAATTTATTAGCAAAAACACACATTACTATATAAAACATAATGGCATGGCTGTCCAACAAGTAATGAATCAATTTACATCTTTGCACAAGGCGTGATCCTAAAGTCACCAATCATGAACATATTGTTATTCAGTTTGCAGAACTCTCTATCCCCTTGATCTATAGGAATGATAGTGAATGATTGTTTATCGATACATTCATCAGTATTATCACCATCAGTGTTTGTTTCACCAGCAATTTTATAATGACCATATGAATAGCTTTTGACAGCATCTACTAGATATCTTTTATCATCGAAGGCAGAGAGTCCCGTTTTCTGAATCTTTTCAACAAACAATTCGTGCTTGTGACTCCTCATTGCGGCCATTGAAGATACCATACTAGTTTCGTCAAATACAGTAGCTTTGTAATGGGCATGTTTCAGTTCTTTTTTCACTGTCTCTTTTGCAATACCCGTTGCTCGTTTATTCTCTTCCCTGTCTCCCTCACACACGAAACTATACATTTTCGATCTGAGTCCCACGAATTCTAATATAGGTTTTCCTTTTGTCTCATCTTTCCATTTTCCAACAATCTTCTTATTTGAATCACTGAAAAGCATGTGTTGTTTTGGATATTCGGATGTGTCAAAGTAGTCTAGAGATTCCTTCATATCTTCATATATGTCCTTTGTTTCACACGAGAAAAGAAGACTGTCAGTATCTGTCATAAGCAGCTTGGCTGTGTCTTTGTACTTCTTCTTGGTGAAATTGTACCAAAAGTCAAAGACCAGCGTTTTGCTCAAATCTGAAAACATTTTTAAAAATCATGATAAGCTTAGGGTATATTTGTCCAAATTCATTGGTTTTCCAGAAAGCCAAAACAGATTTCCATAAAACTACAAACAGGCTTTGACAGCTTTTTTAAAACTACTACAATATTTTTTTTTGTCCGGTTTCTCTCCAGGTTTTTGGGGTTATTGTAAAATATGATATTTTTAATGGGGGAGGGCCTAGCAAAATCATAATAAATAACTAAACTAACTAAATAAATAAATACCTAATATGGCCATTCCACAGTAGATTGGTTTGAATAATTTGACAGAGGTCCTGTACAATTCTGCAGCAACCAGATCTTCATTGAAGATGGTGCTCGTTTTATAGGTGGGTTTGGCACCAACTTTTTAAGTCTTCTTTCAGTATGTATCAGCTCTATATTCCTGTGTTTTCTGACATTTTCCATTGTCTGAAATATAGATAAAATTGACATGTAAAGTCTATGAAGTCAAAAGAGACATAAACAATTTTCAAACAAACAGCAGCAACATGGCCTACCTTTCCAAATACTGAGACGTTCATGAGTTTGAAGAAATTCTTCTGAAAGGTGCTGGTAGCCTTCTGACGTAGCTCTGTGTTCTTATCAATATAGATCTTCATCCACGCTTCTTGTGTGAACTTCAGAATTCTATGAATGGCCGTTATTTCTAGTCCTAATCTTAAATACAGTTTGAGGGCATTTATATGCACTGTATATTTATTCTTATCCTCCAATGTGGTTAAAAGTTTTTCCGTTTTTCCTCACTTTGAAAGGGGTTCCTCTTGTGACAGTCCATGAAGTTTCCTCAGCAACTGTTCTGCATACGGTGAAAGCTCTTCATTGGAAACGATTTGTCTAACAGGGGCCAGTGGTAGGCAATTGTGTTCCTCATGAAGATGTTTAGGATATTTTAAAGAGACTTCCATGATATATCCCGTATGTCCATTTTCCTCAACGGACATAACATCAAAGCATTCTACTTCCCTTTTGTCCATGAAAACAAAGTCACGTGATGGCAGTGGCTGACTCATGGCCCAGCCATACAAATTATTAGCATCATAATACATGATATAACGATTTGGCTTTGACTGATCATAGTCCTCAAGGTATGGATTGTTGGCCTTTTCATAGCGGTTGGATATTTGAGATACACCTCCACGAATGCCGGACTCCACCATTAATATCTTATCAATGTCAGTGAGTAACTCTAGCTGTACTCTACTCATTTTGAGACAAGCCGACCACGACAGACCAGGGGATGTGTAAAAGTGACAAGGGTCTAATTCATACTGCGTCATACACACATTCCTGAAAGCCTCAAAAACGTCACTAAGTAGAACTACATCCGTTTTCAAATAAAGATCATGGTACTCTCCCAAGGATGATATCCCTAACGTTTTAAACACCAACTGTGCATGTTCATAATCTTCATTAGATATGTGCTCCTTCTTGATAGTAGAATAGAATTGATCTTTTGGGGGTAGTTCTGTCTCTTCAAATTTCTCAAAGGAATCCATATATTCATATGGATACACTCCCTTCCGAAGTAGCAGTTTGGCTTCCATATCATCCACTGTTTCACTGCTCAAGAGAGGAAATGCTTGCAAGCCATCCTGTGCTAGATCTTCCACTAAATTCCCTAAGGACGATGGAAGGAATTGGAAGCTGTCTATAAAACGTAGTTTTCCAAGAGAAAAACTGACATACCCTTCTGTATTTTGAGCTATGCAATTCAGTCTACGGTTGTTGAAGTGACCTATATTTTGGCATATGATGTGAGCATCAAAGTTTTTTAGGTTGTGAAACAATACTGGAATAAAGGAGGCCTGGCGACATCTAAGATTGCAAGCATTGCATGCAGCTCCAATTACTTTACCTGTGAGATGATTATGATGCCTGACTATTCTATTGTATTTCTTGTCATAGATGGTAAACCGTGATTTACAAAGGCAGCATTCAAGAGCATTTTCAATAAGACCCTTGTGTTCTTCTGTAATCTCCATCGGTTGAACATTGGAAAGAATTCTTTGTATTTCTTCTTCTTCTTGTAGCAAACATTCAATTAATTTTCTGGCTGCATCTTTTCCCCTATAAATCACAGATGGTTTGGTATATTGGGCATCTTCACACACTACTTTATAACCAAATCCACAAACCTCTAGTTTGCTAACTGGAGTGCTGGCTGAACAGTCTGGATCTGGTTGGCAAGTATCCACCTTTGTAACTAGGGTCTCAAAGTCTGCATAGATAGCAAAAGGAACTTTTAATGTCTTTTCGTATTCTTGAAACTCCAGTATATCATTGCGACCCTCAACTGGAAGTTCTATTCTTTGCGCTTCATGTCTTGAGCAGTTCTTTATGTGTTCCTGCTTTGATTCTTCTTTGGTGAAAGCGTGTAGGCAATAACAGCAAAAGTGCATTTTACTTTGATGGGTCTTTGTACGAGATAGGAACCGGTCTAAGTCCTTTATCAAACAATAATGAGAGTTTTCTTCATTTGTTAGCCAAAGTAAATCAACGTGATGCTGGCGTTGATGTTTTTCTGTAATTCTTAAAGGAACAATGTTGTTATTCTCATAACCGAAGACATTGATTGAAATGCTTTCATTCTGATGCTCAACCTTCTTAATTTGCGATAAGGTAACTGGATATTTGATACCAGACATATTCAATTCATTTGAAAACTTGTAGTAATGTTCCACATGCTCTGGCTCTTGTGTCACTGGATGCAATGACGCTAACAAGCAGTAAAGAAAACACTTATCATCGTTATTGTTGATATTCAAGAGGCTGCCACTTGCCGAAAGTGACTTAGGTAGGGGTAAATAACTGGATCCACCCAAGGGTTTGTAAACAATGGTATGCATTTCCAGCTTAAGTACCTTTTTCACGTACCATCCTGACCCTTCACGCATAAATTTTTCTAGACTTTCATACATTTTTTGCATGGCCTCATTCAAATCATGTTCACTTAAACCTTCTCCTGATAATGTTATATATGTTCTACTTCTGAAATAGGGTGAAGTGGTGACAACTTGGTGGATATCATCACGTCCCATCTCTACCTGAACACATAAATTCCATTTTATGCCACCCAATTCGCTGGCACGAGTTTGTAAATAATTTCTTATACGATCTCTGACATTACTGAGAAATATCAACATATCATATCTTTCACTGCCTGTGGGAAATATATATCTATTTACCACTCTGTTTCCTATAGCTGATTCCTCTTGATGATGATCACTGGCCTGTTGAGGTTTATTGCTGTCACCTCTATGTTCAGTCTCAGTGCTATGACTATCTGCTGAAACTGTTTTGTTAGAATCAGCATTATTAACACCCCTAACACCTACAGTATTCCTTTGGGTCTCACTAGAACCATTGTCTAACTGTTGTCCTGTTAGATTATCCAACCTTTCACTCGCATTTATTGTTCTAGACATTGTAGCTCTTCTACCTCCCTGCTGATTTAATGGGTGCCTTGCCTGCACGTGTTCAAACAGTTGGCTATAATCCTCGAATTCGCAGTCACAATGCCTGCAGGAAAAGTTCGTTTTTCCTATCTTCTTCTTCTTCTGTACCGCATGATCATGCACACGGCTACAATGTCTTGTAAGATTATATTTCTTATTGAAAAATTTGTTGCAGGTATCGCACTTGAATGACCTTGGCTTTTGTTTACTCTGCTCTTTGACTTTCCCATGATGTTTGTACTGATGGAGGCGTAGATTTCCCACTCTGCTGAATGATTTATTGCAAAGTTCTCATTTTCTTTCCTGTACATTTTGTTTACTCTGCTCTTTGCCTTTTCCATGCTGTTTGTACTGGTGGAGGCGTAAATTTCCGAGTCTCGTGAATGATCTATCACAAAATTCACATTTTCTTTTTCTCATGTGGCATTCCTGTATATGCTGTTTCCACGATCTTAAAGTTTTGTAATGTTTATCACATATCATACATTTCAGGGGCTTCTGCTTATTACTGTCACCATCCAGGTTTTGATTTCCTTGAAGGTTTTCTTCTTCACTACTTTCACCTGATCCATTGTCATTTTCACGATCACTCATCCTGACAGTTTATTTGTTTTTGGAATAAATGCCATTCATAGAATTTCCAACTTCACTAAAGATATTAAGCCTAAGTTGTGACTTTAAAGTTTGACTGCTGTTTGAAAGAAATAATTCAACATTCCATTTTCTAATATTTTATCCTACTGGCAGTCTAAATTATCAAAACCGTTTTCGTATAAATCATTTTTCCTTGATAAATGAGTATCTTTTCATGTTTTGTGATAAAAGCCTGAATATCAATGTAACTGAGATTGATATGTATCTAAGCAATTTCCATACATTTATGTCACCCTCATTTGAATAAAAAAGCAATTTTTTATTTTCTTCATTTACATTTATAGTACATTTAAAGCGACATAATGTATGCGACCATCTCACCTGGGAAACATATTACTGTGGAAGTAGACAATTAATCTTTGAACAAACTGAATAAATTGCATGTATATGCAGCTGTATGATAAAAGGGTACCACCAAAACACTTACCAAAAGTCAGACAATGTAGTTGATCCATTTCCCTTTTCTGCTTCTTTTTATTCCACTACCCATTTTGCTTTTCCTGGTTCTGGAAGATGCTTCGACACTGTCAGCTTCTTTTCTGCTAGAAGCTAGTGCATGTGAATTCTCAAAAGGCATTTCTGACAGCGGTTTATTGACATACAGTCTTGGTTTTTCTTCTTCTCCTTTCATTTCACTTTCTCCCCTGCTGTCTGGGCTGCTGTTGGTACCTTCATTAGGCACAATATCATCTCTTTTAATATGCGATTCTGGAGGTGGAATTTCCTCTGAAGTGCCTTGTCCACCGCTTTGTTCCTTTTGTTCTGTCTCTTTAACAAGTTTAAGCAAGTGTTCATATTTACGTTTTGGAACCAGCACAAGTTCTTTGGCCATTTTCAATGAGTTCTCCTCGAATAGCGCTAATGAATGGTAAAATGAACTTAAAGTATTTTAAAAGCAGTTCCTTTCGCTTGCTAAATGAAAGTCCCTGGCGAACAAATTGCCGAATCACAGTTTTTCGTTTTGTCAACTTCTTTTTCACCTCTTCTGCCAATGGACGGTTACCCAGCATTAGATTGTACACAATTTGCACTATGGCTCTTAACTGCGACTTCTCAATAGATTGTAATAATGCCTTTTTCTGTTTTGTTGTGGTGCTCAAGAGCAGACACAGAAAATATTTTTCCTGCTTTATTAATTTATTCATACTGCCTTGTCTTCTGGCAGGTAAACTGTCATCAATTGACCACCTAATATATTTGTTCTCAGCTTATATTTGGGATCAGAATGGGGTGAGAGGTCTATAAGAAGATACCCAAATTTCTCCGCCGTGGCCTTCTTAAAAGCATCTAAAAAGTATTTAACTTGACCACTAAATATTTGGCGCCCCAATATCTCTGTTTGCAAAAGTGATCTGTTGTTTTTAAATAAAAAGAAATAGTGAGTATTTAGGCTGATGGTACGGAATTCCCGTCCAGGACAAAAGGCATTTTGACAAATGAGAATACAAAAGAACTTATAGTGATGGGCGTATTTACAGTAAATGTCAACTACATCTTGGCTTTTTGCGCTTTCGCTCATCATGTCATCTATGCATAATATCTTATCTCCTGGCTGTTGCATATGCCACATCTCTAAATCAGTTTTCTTGGGGAGACCTTCGAAAAAAGTTATGTGGGGTATTGCCTTTTTCATCTCCGCATAAAGAGGTTGATCAACACCATAGCAAAAGTAGATTGAATTAATCGGCTTTGTGAAAGCTCCGTCAGCATGTTTTAACAGCTCAAAGACGAATGTGCTCTTCCCAACATTGGTTGGACCTAAAAGGCAGGAATTTGCACTTGATGAAATTCATATTGTCTTGACTTTCATGCTGCATACATGTATTAATATGACCAGTGTCAAATTGTATGGCTTCAATACTCAAATAAGCATGCCATTCAGAATGACATTTCACTGGATTGATTAGCGTAAGTAACCTCCCAATTAATAAGACACTGGACATATCAAGATATCTATGCAACTGGTATGAAAAACAAGCTGCATCTTGTTATATGTAAGTTATATGTGGTGGAAATAGGAATGATTGGTAAACAATCGAAGGAGCTAAGTGTTCTGTAGGTGTTTTGTTGTGGTGCAGCGGTAAACCCTTCCTCTTGGTGTCTTTAATTATTAAATCGTTTGGCAATTGCTGGATGCCTTTTTTATCTGGTGTCTTGAGATGGCTGTTTCCTCTGGGATCTTGGTAAACAACGTTACTTTCTTAGCAACCCTTCTTTCATTTTACATACATGTCTATAATATTGTGAGTGTCTAAAGTTCAAAGTAAGGAACATTATTACAGTTAATACTAACCGATTACTTGAGCTGTGGAGCCTACTTCCAGTTTAATGACACTCTCCATTACAAGACATCTATCAAAATGAAATCAGAGCTACTCTACAACTTCACTTATATGCAGACCATATAGGCAATTCGGTTGCCTAATTACCAAGTTTGCAAACAGAACAAAAACAAAAATGACAAGAGAGTTTGTTTACTAAGTTTATTTTATGTTACATATTATCACTAAAACTACCTCTGATTAAATAAAGAACAAGAATATATTGTACAGATACATTTTGAAATGTGAAATCATATAAAAGCAAAGTAACAAAACGTCTTAATTCCATTCTTGCAAGTTAAAAGTCATCAGTGGTCTTGTTATATTGGTAAAACCGTCTTTCTAAATGCAGTAGTCTAATGGTCATATGTATCATTCTATCTCTCCATTTGACGGTTTTCATATCGGCGCCAATCTAAACAACCTAGTTTCAATCTGAACATTTCAATCACTTCTGAAGGTATGCCAATAACCGTTACTGCATCATTCCATTGTTTCAAAATTTCTGATTAATCTACATCCATGAGAATGTCTTCAATGTATAACTTCAGTTGTTGTTCCTCTGTTAACGTCAAACAAGCATGGTCCATCTGCGACAGACGAGACATCTGACACCCATTACATCTTGCTTTAAACACTGGGTGCATTTTCAACCTTATTTCTTTGGCATAACAAAAGTCAAAATATGACTGTAACAACGACACCGATTCACTCAGTTCCATGTTGGTTTCTTTATTCGTCGTCAAACATACACGAAAATGCTCCACGTTCTGAACCTTGTGACTTTGTATCAGTACAACCAGTTAGTTTTAAGTAAATACAATCAGGTGACCACTTCTTATGTTCGACTGCAGGAATATCCGATGTTTTCCACTGACTGATTCTCACGCCGCAAGCAAAGCATTCCACAATGTCTCCCTCTTTGGTATAGATAAATCCAGCATGAGCTAAAGTGCTTTTATCCTGCTGCATTTGCTGAGGCCATGTTTCAAATGACGATAGGCGTTGTAAATACTGAACATAATTGTCCCATTTTAATTTGCGTCCGAAAAGAACAGTTTGATTAGAATCCATCTTTTAAATATCCGATTAGATTACAGTGTATACGCTTACTGCAGTAAGTTCGTAGTTTGTAAGTTGTTCTTAATGTATTCAAAAGTATTATGAACTCTGGAAAAACCCACTCACCACTTCAATGGGGAACTCCTCTGATGTCTCAGTGTTGTTCTGCTGTGTCTCAAATATTTCTTGTGGCATTTCACCGTTTTCTGTAAAGGAGTTAGTTTCATTTGCGCTGTTTTCATACCATTCACTGTCCCAATTAAGTCCAAGTGCTTCTAGTAAATTTTGTGGTACCTGGTCCGTTTGTTCGTTTTCAGTTTCTTCACTTTCGCTGGTATATAGACGCTGTTTCACTTGTTCCCGATCCTGAGTTTCCCATGAAGCTGTAGGTTGTATGTCGGTACATCCCTCCAGAAGGTAGCTACTATGATTGTGACCACATTTTTTAAGTGTGTCCCCTTGAAAAGAAAATGTTTCCTCGTTTTCAGGAGTTTTACATTCTTGACTGAGTGATACATAGTCCGATGACACCTGCTCCTTGCCCTGACTCTGTATATCATTGTCAACTTCATGACTGCTGAGAGTTAAAGAAAGCGATTGGTTTGACGTGTCTCTAACATCCAAATCCTCAGCATTTCTAGTCTTCTCAACAGCGCCATGGACTATTTTGTATTGTTGGTATTCGGATGGAACTGGTATCTTTACCTTTTTCTGCTTGCCATTATAATTCTTATTAACAACATATTGTTTTTTCCTAGCACGTTTTATCTTTGACTGCTTTTCCTGCAGATGTTGCTCCGTAGAAAAGAGCTTCTTAGTAAAGTGAAATTTACTGTGTAAATGCCGAGTCACGTAAATTTCAGTCATCCATTTCATGCATGTTCCACAAAATATATTTTTAACACTGTCTTTCTTTACTTTCCCCATTGTGTTGTAGGTCTAAGACGAATGCACATTTATTTCTTCTTATATATAGCATTAAGGCAGAGTTTAATCGCTTAGAGCTGGGTAAAAAAAAATTTGATTGGTTAAACCTTTTCTTTACTACATTCTCCGCTATAACAAGACCACTGATGGATTATTTTGATACTGTCAATGTTAATCAATAAACACCTCATAGCAAAGTAATTGTTCGTGTACATTTGTGCCACATGACAGGCACCTTCTTATAACTACAATTTTATTGTTTAATGTCTCTTGTACAAGACGTGTTACTGTTCTTTTTAGACATATAATACAATATCTAATATGATCATCTATGTAATACGACATTTGGGGTTTTGATGTTGTCTCTTATTTGTGTAAACCGACAAGGTCATTGAAACTTCTGTTAAAAGTTTATGATCTATCCTGTAATTTAGACATTTTAAATTGTTTTCTGCTTTTCAAACTAAAATAAAAGATGCAGAGCAGTTCTGGACTTTATAATCTTGCCAACTTAATTGGATCAAGATGTACTATCGCATTCGCAAAGATTTGAAGAGGATCTGTTTGAACTGAAGCAATCATTTAATACATATTCGTGGAAACAGTTTCCAAATTGGGCTGCTTCAGTATACATAGACTTTAGAAACGTGTGGCATTCTTCCCTATCTCGTGCTGAGAATAATAAAATACCTTTATCAGTTTCAGACAAAGAGACAATATCAAACAGAATAAGTTGATCTCTCAGATAACTTTGTAACTGTCTGAAACACGCGGAGTTACATGTTACAAGTATGCTCAAAGGACACCTTCCAGTTTCAAAAGCGTCACACATTATAGATAAAGTAACTTGAATTACATTACAGATAAAGTAACTTGAATTAAACAACGACAAACTAACTTTAAGAATGGAATAAAGCCTCGTTTCATTAAGTCTTTTCACTCTTTGATAGCAGTGACTTTGCTGGCTGTTGCTTTCTTTGCTTTTGTAGCAGTAGGATTCTGATTAGTTTCCTTCCGCTTCACCCCAGACTTATTGCCTGTGGTCTTCGGTGATATGGGCGGCTCAGCACCAAACTCCTGTAAAAAAAGTAAAATATTTGTAAATTTTGTTATCTGAATTTGTATCATTTACTATGAAAATGGCAGGCAGCTTAAATTCAAATTAAAGATGTAAATAAGCACTAGCAAGCAATTTATACGGTGAAATTAAAACATGGAAGAAAAAGGCATAAATTTGAAAATAAGTCTAAACAAAACTTACCTCTAAGCATACCAATTGTTCCTCTGCAGAAGTGATTGCATCCCTAAGCGCTAAGGCTTCTGACCACTTCAGCCATACCGATTTAGATTTATCTTGAATCAGTTGGCCATTCTCAAAGAAGTTATCATTGATGTACACATTAGTGTACTGTCCATTCTGTTTCACACATAAGCTTTTATTGTATCCGATGCTGATACGAATTGGTTCCATTTTAATTTGTATAAAACTATTGCTTTAATTCTAACAGATCCCTTCAATCCCAACTCTGTTAGCTGTATGACTTGACCCTGTCTTTTGGTAGCTATGCGACATTGCTTTATCAGTGATGTCAGCAACTTATTTAAAATTCAAATGGAAATGAGAAGATGGGGATTGATATGAAATTAAAATATTCCCATAAACAGCGGACTGTTAGGAGCCATCCTCTTTAAAGATGCAAATTACTTCAGTAAGATGTTATAATGGAAGAAGTCAGAATCTTTTTGAAGTCCTGTCATAAATTAAACCGCCGTTGTTATCTAATGTTAATCAAAGTGATATAATGCTCTCTCTTTATGAAACAGATAAATAAACTGTCAGCCTAGCCCTTTGAGATTATGATTAATGGGCGAGAATGTAGACATTCCGGTGCCAAACAGAATATTATGAAAGAACATTAACATAAATTGGTAATATATAATTATAATAGTGATGAAATTGCCCTGATAAAGATAATAAATCAAATTGATATTCTTATAAGGGCAAACATTGAATTGTAGCAAGTTGTACTGAGAAAATAAACGAAAATAAGGCCTGTCTTTACCTAAATACTATATTAATAGCAAAATAGACTTTGTTTCTTAATTTAATTACACTTAAAAGTAATTACTATTGGGCTGTAATAACAACACTTTCTGGAAATTCCCTGAGGGATCGAAATGACATGCTTTTTCTTTTTTCGCTTACTAGTGTAACCCACACGATTATCATGCCACTAGTCCCTTAACTTGTTATGCAAACAAAAATGGCGGTGTTGGGCTCAATGAAAAATGGTACTCTGCTAGCAATGCTCTTGCTCCAAGTTAGAGCAGACATTGCTTTACAAGATGCATGCAAGATGGACAACAATGACCCTCTCGTATCCTGTACGTATGTAGAGAAAGGGACCTACGGTAGCAGTAGACTTGACAGGTAATGTGATTTTGTTCAGAGGCAATTTCAAATTGCAGAAAGCGACTTGAGCTGAAAAGTAGTTGAAATGCGTACCCCCCTATTAATAAATAAGTAAAGAAATTGTGTGATGATTTCTTAATAGTTCAATGCTGGTAATGCACCAGTCATTTGTACAGCCACCCCCCCCCCCCCCAGTTCTGACTAAAGGTTAGCCGGGGTGGTGAACAACAGGGGTTAGCATTATATTGTTAAAGAACAGTTGAATGAAGAAAAAAAAAAAAAAAACATGTCAGCGAGGGGAAATTAGCAGTGGGTTTTAGCCGGAAATTTGCTAGACTAAAAGTCGGTCCCTGCTTTTCCACGGAGTGGGTGGGAGGGGAGGGGGGTTTGGGGACTTGGTTACAAATGACTAGTGCATAATTCAGACTGTGAGCGAAGGCAGAGATTGACACCTCATGGAATCAAGAAGTAGCCCCTGCTGACTGATCATTTTACCCTTTCATCTGTAAGCTATTCAGTCAATATAATTGAAACTCAGAGAGCTAGTGAGTTTATAAATGTTATTTGCTGTCTGTCACTGTAAGGTGAAAAAACTGAAATTATGTTGCAAAATTTGACAGTAATTTTTCATTGTTTTGCCTTGGGTTTCAGATCACCCACCAGGATCAGTTTTGACAGACTGACTGACAGTCTTGTCAATCTGAAGAATCTTCCTAATGTCAACCTGGTAGATGTTGAAGAGGCTCTGTTTGACAATAGACAGCCATGCCAGCTTATTGTTGGCAACGTGAAGCCAGTCCTGGTTGCTCTTGGAAACTTGATGCCGAAATCATGTGTAAGTGTTTCAATCATTGAAAAAAAAAAAAAAAAAAAAAAAAAAAAAAAAAAATGACCAGTAACTGTTAAACATTACAATCTTAAGATCACAATGACAAGTGCACATGAAATGATAGGTGGCAGGACTCATCTAAACACTACAGTTTTTATAAATAGATGGTGATAGGATAGTATTCATTTTGATGAAAACATATACTTAGGTCTGAGCAACATGAGCTTGCTTGTAAAGTGATTTTGTTGTTTTGTTGATAACATAACTGTTGCATTTCAGCCTGCAGATGTGTCCTGGACAACATATTCAGACGTGGAAACTGATAGTACAGCCACAAAGGTACATAAAAGCTTAGAAGCTTGTTTGACATCAATTAGCCATGCCCACAATTGGTTGCCCTGTGGAATAGTTTTACATTATACATGTACAGGGACACTTCATGGCGATAAAGTGAAAATTTTGTAGAAATTCAAATATAACAGTGTTCACGAAATTCTGTGTGCTGGCATTATTAAAACACAACACTATTCTACTTTTGCGTCAAAGGGAATGTGGGTAAATGTTACATTCAATGTGGTTTATACTAGTACCCACAATCTATGTTTAGAGTAAAAATCAAATTGGTATAATCTGTAAACACAAGTGTTACTGAATTAAAATGTGGTATACAGGGTTTACATTTCAAAGACATGTTTTCATTATGTATATTTTAGACTGTTGAAACCACAAGGACTGTGGCTAAGTTTGACACCAGGACGACGGCAATGGAAACAGAGACAAGAGCCCCCCTTGAAAAAGAGACAACAGAGCAACCTGAGAAAAAGACATCTGCCCCCTCAACCTGGAGTACAACTGATGACAGCACTGGTAATAATCCACTAACGAACGCAACAGTTGCCCATATATCAACAAATGTTATAGCCAGTTCATCTTTTATGACAGCTATAGCACATTTAACTGTACCATCATCACTATCATCTTTTACTGATCCTACATCTGCATCTAAGCCAAATGATTTCAACATCTTGTGGGTGGTTATTCCCACTGTAAGCTCTGTGTTGTTTTTGATATTTGTACTCATAATTTTTCATTTCATTAACAAAAGAAACAATTATTGTTACAAATATAGAGAAAGTCAAAGAATAGACACAACTGATGATGAAATTGTTCTGTTGCAACTGCCTGGGGTCAATTCAGCTTCATCTATTACTAAATTATGAGTAAAAAGAAATTAATGACCAGGAACTGACACAATCAGAAGCAGAACATTTTAGATGAAGGAAGTAGGACAATTTAGAAATGAGCTGATCAGCTAACTACATAATAAGTGACTGCTCTGTATCTTTGCATATAAAATCAGCTTTTGTCATTTCTCATTTTATATGTATCAATATCATTGTTTATTTCTTTCATTAGATATCATCATCATAGTCATCGCAAGTTCATCAGCCATAGTCATCCTCATTTTCATGATCATGATCTGTTGTATTCATCGTTACTGCGTTAGAAGAAGAAGAAGGTCATCTCTAGACCAGCTTGAATTGGGAGTAAGATTTGGACAGCTCCCACGGGTGGCAGAGAGTTCGGAGGAAACATTGTTTGAGGCAACATCTAGCTCAAAGAGAGATTAACATTGAAACAGATTTTCTTGTTTCATTTCAGACCACACAGTGTATTTGATAATGGCCACGGCATCCATGATATTAGGATCTATCCTAAATTATGTTGTTAGACTTGTCGTCATTTGGGTTCAACTGACAGCACGACAGCTACACCAGAGACTTTTGGACATTCTTCTTAACCTGCTGATACAATTGAGGCAACGAATACTGCTTTTTATAACTCAACCGGAACGGCTAAGAAATCAACCAGACCAGCTAAATAATGCACGCCGCTATCCTGCAAGGGAACACCACCAGCCTGATCGCTTAACTTATTATCATTTATAATTGTCTTGACCATCATCAAATACACAGTTGGTCTAAACGGGTGCCAGAACTTTATTGTAAATATTCTAGTCATTTTGTTTTTCCAAGTAGCAATGAACACCTCCATTCCATGTTATAATTTGTCTTTCAGATTAATTTTATAACGATATGTTTTATACAGGTCATGAAGCTGGATACTGTCAAAATGCTCAAATACGTTTCCATATACAATTCATCAATTTCGTGTTCATTTTAGTCACTATACTTGTTAATCATGTGTGGAAGTATTTTTATACAGAGATATTTTTATACAGAAATCTAGCACTATTGCATTGTTTTGTGGTTGAACAATACTCAAACAATTGCTCAGGGTCTCCTTACCAACCTATCAAGATAGAAAATAATTTTCATTTTCTATGTCTATAGAAAATCATTTTCATTTCCACGTCTATAGAAAATCATTTTCATTTTCCATGTCTATAGAAAATCATTTTCATTTCCATGCCTATAGAAAATCATTTTCATTTTCCATGTCTATAGAAAATCATTTTCATTTTACATGACTATAGAAAATCATTTTCATTTTCCATGTCTATAGAAAATCATTTTCATTTTCCATGTCTATAGAAAATCATTTTCATTTTCAATGTCTATCATGATTATCATGGTTTATGAATCATGTATGATAAGACTGAACTCTAAAATAAGAGTCTGCATATTGCTACATCAGTCCTCAGTATTGAAAATGTTCAGACATTTTAAGTATTTTAGTCAGTGCCAAATGCTTTGTACATTTCATAACCGTTTTACTTGTTGTATAATTTTAGATTGTATGATATGCACTGTACCATTGTTATTTACGTTAAATTGCAACAGAAGGTGTAGTTAGTTTGGGTGAACAGTATGAGTGAGGTCTGCCAAGCAGCCAACACTATTTTCGAAACAAATGTACATAGTTAGACCACCTACCATTATATGTTTTAGATAGTGCCAAATGCTTTGTATAATTTAAATTCTTTTTCTACATTCAATGTTTTTGTTGCTTTAAATGGCATAAATGATTCAGATAGTTACACAAAAGCAAACAAATAAAGCATACAGTCATTTGGCAGTAAATGAACCGGTGTATGAGCAGACCTATTTAAGTCTGCCTGTTTGTTTGAAACGTTTGTGAGACTATTTTTAGTCTATGCTGTTTACCAAGGGTTAGGTGGTGGTGTGAAAAAGTACAAAGCTGATTGATGTCTTGACAGTTGATCAAGTTTTGCAGCATCACTGTATGTTTTTGTTTGTTTGCTTTTGTTTCAAGACAGAACCAAAGAAAATGTATCTTTTACAAGTTTATATTACTTTGCAGATTGGATATACAACAATATATTTATATATATATTTAAAAACAACATTACAACCAATAAAATGTCATTTGCTTATTGCATGACAATTGCTGCACTGAGTCTCGTCATCTAGTTATTCTCTGCAGCATCTTTGTCTTTTTGATCAAGGCATACAAAGGGCTGGTTTGACTGAAAAGAAAAAAGAAACAAACAAAATGAAAAACCAATATGTTAAACTTTCTGTGAGAAACTTTTAGAAATTACATGTACATTTATTTTTGTTTTTCTTTTTGTCTGTAAATTTGCAAGGTTTCAAACATATTTTGAATATAAACACTGATAGATAAACAGGGACAGAAAAATATCTGTATTTATGTGTCGACCAGGCAAGGACACAAACCACATTGTTGAAGGCTAGAAAGGTATAGGTGTATGAAGTATACAAGGACATTAAAATATCTTGAAAGCAATGAACACAAAGGTGCAAACAGGCTGAAAAAGTTTAGACACAGCTGATATGAGCTGTAGATTTCATGCAAGGGCTTAGGGTGGTCAGGTGGGATTATGCCCCCTCCCCAGCACATTGGAACCAAAAGAAATAGATGGGCTGCTTCCAACATTGTCAGACCACCTGCCATTTTATGTTTTAGACAGTGCCAAATGCTTTGTACAATTGAAATTCTTTTTCTACATTCAAACAGTATGTCTTTTGTTGCTTTATATGCTATATATTGTCTTATGTTGCTTTAAATACTATATATGTTTCTGATAGATGGGACTGCTTGTGCTTCCAGGCAAAGCTTGTCAGCTGATGACTGACCATCTGCTTACTGTGAAACAGCTCAGGTCTGAGCTTTTCCATGAAAAGTCGTTTAGAGTCAAACCATCCACACATATATACGTTTGTGGCTTTGTCGGATGGTTATATTTTAAGCGCATTTTGGATGTCATGACATCCTCAATTTGGGAAAAAGTCCCATAACGTGGAGACAACATCACCTTGGCTGTTGACTAGTATGTTGACTTTCCACTATCTGCATCCAGGATTGACCCTTTTGCATGTTGCAGCATCATTGGTGTTTGGATTATCCTCTTTGGTGGAGTAGCCTTTCCACTATCAGCATCCAGGATTGGCCCTTTTGCATGCTGCAACATCATTGGTGTTTTGATTATCCTCCTTGGAGGAGCTGGTACATTCCTGTGAATAAGAAAATAATATGACACACATCACATTCAAAACAGGATTGCTTTGTCAAAGAAAACAAAAGTGGACTATAGTTTCAAAGTAACAGGCAAATGCAAAATGAATAATGCGCTTTCAAGACAAGTGACAGATGCTTCCGATTATTTATACATTTTTTCTGATATTCTTTGCCACATGTTAGATATCACATTATAATATATTGTTATTTGTGTTAAGACCCTGGAACGAAAATAGATACATTGTGATATTTTATACTGTTTGTTTGTATTGTTTTTGTCAATTTAGATTTTAGTTTTAAACTGTTTCATAAAAAAAAAAAAAAAAAAAAAAAAAAAAAAAAAGACTTGTCTTTCATTTCATTTCATAAATGATATGGTGAAAGGGGGGGGAGCAATCAACAAACTTACATTTGCGTATATTTGCGCTTTTGAGAGGCTTCTGCCCTCTCTATGATCTGTTGGAAGGTAAAAGTTGTCCCTTCTGCTTCCTCTGCAGCATCCAGATCTGTATAGGTAAGGTTACCTAATCTCATTTTCTCTGGTTCTTTTGACTACAAAAATGTGAAAATGAACATCACAAAAGAGCTTACAAGGCAGTAGAGGCTCAGACTATTGCATTCATAATTTGAGGTTTTCTAAACGTATCAACAAATCAACAAACTTACATTTGCGTATATTTGCGCTTTTGAGAGGCTTCTGCCCTCTCTATGATCTGTTGGAAGGTAAAAGTTGTCCCTTCTGCTTCCTCTGCAGCATCCAGATCTGTATAGGTAAGGTTAACTAATCTCATTTTCTCTGGTTCTTTTGACTACAAAAATGTGAAAATGAACATCACAAAAGAGCTTACAAGGCAGTAGAGGCTCAGACTATTGCATTCATAATTTGAGGTTTTCTAAACGTATGTGATTAGGACATAGGTACTGACAAGATAAGATGTTGGCGGTTCAGTGGTAGAGCAAGAGCATAGCATACAGAAGATAAAAACAGTGTCAAAATCAGAGGGAACATCTGGGTCATGTTTGAAGTGTAAATAACACCAGAGAAATACAAGCTAACTAAAATAACAAAAACTATCAATCTAGAGACTTGAACATTATAATACTGCATAAAAACTTACCTTTGTTGCCTGATTTTTTGCCATTTGGCTCAAGACATCCAGGATTTCACATTGCTGAAACAAAGAAAATGGAGATTTTGTTTTGAAAATAGTAGAATGCATTGCAACATACCTCACAAAAGAGCTAGTGGATTGCATGAATATTCATTGTCAAAGAAATACAGATAAAAGCATGCATGGCCATTTTTTCCCATCCTAGCAATTGAAAATGGAAAATAGAAAAGAAAACAAAAATATTCACCTTCTGTTGCATTGTGCTCAGGTGAGCCAGTAGGGCCTGGATGATTTGCCCGGAGAATTGAAGTCTTTGCCGTGTGTTTGTGGCATCTGTTGTGGCGTTGTTAAAGCCAGTCTTAAGGATTTGGATCTGAAACAATCAAAATCGCATTTTACACTGCATGGTTTGAAAGAAAACAAGGAAACAAAATGAAAGATGAGTTCAATGTAATACAACTTCATAAAACGCGGTGATGCTTTTGAAATTGTGCAGTGCATTTAAAACAAACACAAAGAGACTTACTTCATGCTGTAATGTCAGAATTTGGTCCTCGAGGGCCTTGTTTCTGGCGTTCATCTGGCACGCCACTGCCCTATAATCTGTCAGCGATTGTAACAAGTTCTCTTTAGTTTCAGACACTGAATCCATTTTTTTTTTCTTTTCTTAGGTGTTCGCAGTTTGAAATCTAGAACGCATGTGACGACTTTCAAGAAGTTCATTATAAAAATCGTATAATTTAGACATTTTTGCATACAGATAGGATGCTGTAAATGTATAAAGTTCAGTACATTTTTCATTCAAACTTATTATTTACGAACAACATACAGTGGGAAAAAAATCTTGTCCGAAGAGACTGACAATAGGTCTCATAAACCTCATTGGAAAAATGCGATATGAAATACAACTGTTTTGATGATATCATCTTGTTTTGCATATTTATTATTTCCCTTGAATATTAAATAGGTGTTTGACCCTTTGGATGTCATGAAGAGGAGCAATGATTGCTCTCTACAATCATCATATCCCGATTGCTCCTTAAAAATTGCATAAAAATGCTTTTTCCTCCCTGGCTCCTCGAAAATTGCATATCATGCATATTCCTCCCTCCAAAGATATACTACTGCTTAGATATGTTCTAAGTCAGAGCCCCATGTAGGTACCTGCAACAAAAATAGAATCGAAGTTCGATGTGGCGTTCCAAAGTCTTGTTGCACATGTAGTCAGTTGACTTGAAGCGCAAAAAGGTATGTACTTCCTAAAGCTCCATAAAGTAATTTATTCAATTGTTTTCGAAACTTTTGATTGGCGTAATGCAAATGGTTTTACCTTTGCTCTCGACATAGAAAATTATATGCTACACACACTTGATGTACTTGTTCATTGAATAAATGCACTCACAAGAAAACGTACAACACATTAGTTTGCTCAGCCTCTCTATTAATATAATTCAATACAAAACTTGTTAGTCGACCCTCGTGCAGGTGCGGTCGTGAAAACCGTCCTACATCATCAGCTGGTCAAAAGGTCAGTTTTCAGAACCAAATAATCCATCATGCTGTTCACACTGGCGCTCTGTTTTTCTATCTTATTAAGTGCCCATGCTAATTGCTACCTTAATTGTATAAGAAACGAATGTTCATACCATGTAGAACAAGAAGAATCGGACGACAAAGAGCAACCATGTGTTTGCTTGAGTGATGGAAATGCTATCAAAATTGTGGACAAGCTAAGACTTACCAGCTTAAAGCGATGCCAGAATGTACAGCTAGTTGAAGTCCGTGACGGATTGGCATCAAGTCTGTGTGACTTTTTTGTGGACGTAAGATCAGAGCTGAGGTTTTTCTCGGGAAAGGATCGGGTAAACTGCACGGTGAGTAGTAACAATTTATCATTTTAAATGCACCAGTCATTTGTATCCCCCCTCCTATGGGGTCCCGCGGCATAGCGGGTTTTTTTACAGTTTCAATTTTTAATCCCCGCTAAAAAGCCCCGCTTTGCAGGTTGCCCAAATTTGTGGTAAATGCACTGCACTATACCCCGGTTAAAACCCCGGCCAATTTTCTCCGGCTATATCCCGCCACATCTCCGGCACTGCCGGGACTCATCGGAGATTAAATCCCGGCACTTAAGCCCGGCTATGCCTGGTACCCATAGGAGGGCGGGGGAGGGAGATTCAGATGACAAGAGCATAACGGGCGCACTGAAGTCACCCAGTAATTTTATATTATTGTCCGTTCCGATGTTTTGGTTTCGATTTTTGTGCAGTTTACACCTTTTTATGCGTGTCATGATATTTTAGTTTTGTAAGGGTTACTGAGTGATCACCTTTTTGAGAAAAAAATATGCTCACTCGGCTTGACATAATATATTCTCTTTGTATACGTACTTTTCTGTGCATTTTTGATTTTTTTCCACCTAGGTTTTTAGGTTGAAACTTTGATTCTGATTGCATCGGTTCCTGATCGTTGTTATACTTCCCATCAGCCACAATGGACACAAAACAGGACGAACATAGGACAACCCTCTAGTGTTAAGCTTTTCATCTTCAACTAGGAAAACGAGCAGGACCAAGAACCGATAGAATACTAGTCACCAAAAGCGAAATCCATAGGATAAACATTTTTTTTTGTTTCTTTGTAGGTGAAAGAAGCAACAACAACAACCTCAACAACGACGGAAGAAGAAAAAGCGCCAGTCACAAAACAAGACGAACAAACGACACCTCCCGTGTTAAGACCTTCAACATCGATGAAGCAGAAACCTCCCACGACGAGACTATCCCCTCAACCCGAACCAGAACCCGGCACCTTTCCCACGAAAGAAATAATCGGTACACATTTCACTACACGTCTTCCCATGTCACCCAAATTTACCTTTCTGCACGCTGGTCATGTAGACAATACCGCCTATAAACAGCAATAAATTTCATTCATAACCTACATAACGAGCACTAGTATATGCATTATTTATAATCTTCATTATTTGTATTTGGATTTTGTATCGCAAGTTAAGAAAAACAAAAGCCTTGCTTCTGAAACGAATATCTATACTGAATACATTTAGCGCTAGACCTATTGTCAGAAACCCCTCTGTCAGATCCACCGAATCATACCTGCTAGCTTTTAATTCAGACTATGATGAAGTAACAAGTATGTAAAACATTATGCTATATTGTTTTTTTATTATTATTATTTCAGTTGCGAGCCTTGGAATTTCTACGTTTCTCTTTTTAATAATGGCCGGATACTGCGTAAGGAAATGCTACATGAGAAGGAGAAGGAGACAGAATGACTTACAGTCAATTGAATCCTTAGAAATATTTAACAAGGAAACATCTTTTATTAGTAAACGTGATTGAATTTTTTCTCCTCCAAAATAGTCAGTATAGACACTCGTTTTTTTTAGCTTTATTGATCGCCATCATCGGAATTATGACAAGGATTTTGGTGAACCAGTTAGTGAGAGTGCTACTCCATCTTGCAGCCCCGGCCCTAGCACCACCTTTCCTAGCACCGCCAGTCCCTGCACCGCCAGTCCCAGCACCACTAATCCCAGCACCACCGCGAGAGATAAGACGAATTAGAAGACGTCGCGTAAGAAGACCAGCCGTCTTACCTGACCCTTTCGTAAGGCCTGAAAGGGTGCGCAGGCCGCCTGTTAGGTTGCAATACTTGTAAAAAAAAAACAAAGTTAAAACACACTTCTGACACCTGCTACTTTTAAACATTCAACATATCGTTTTGTGTATTTTACCATTTGTGTTGTTGTTAGATTAGATCCTTTAGTTGATGACTTTTGATCTGAAAGTTAGCATGAACAGGCGAGTCAACAAAAACGTTGATCCATGTTATCATGTAGTTTAAAACCCGTAGAAAAAAAGGGCGGGAACTACCACGAAAATAATGTTATTTTCCATTTCATATTGATATATACTTTAACGAGCCCTTTTTTATGAACAATATTGTTGGTGCAGTAAAATAAAAAAAATACTGTTTCAGTAAACATTTAAGTGCCAAAGATGTATAGAGTTTATTTATATAATAAAATATGTTAAGTATTTACATTAACCTGCCATATATGCGATTAGCCATATAGAATTGTCTTTGTACAATGCTTATGAAAGTGATGATGCTAGTCTCTAAACTATTTTTTGTTTTATTTAAATTACCTGGAGCAGACTCAGGCGACTGATTAAAATTTTGCGATTCATTAGGAAACGTAAATCTGTAGGTTCGCTTTCATATGTGATCATTTACATAATTCACCATACCACATCTGTAATAGTGCACCAGTCATTTGTATCCCCGGTCCCTATGGAGCCCCGGGCTTTTAACAGTTTCAATTTTTAAAGCCCCGTAGGGGCGGGTAGATACAGATGACTGGTGCATTATAATAATAATACTCAATGTTCAAATCTTAATAAGGTCATTTATTAATATACATGTAACATTTTATCTAAAAGTTAAAAGTAAAATCAGATGCCAAGTCTTAAAACAGTCAAAAGTCATACATTGTAGTGGTTTTTTCCAGGTTCATTTGCCTAGATAGTTTATTTTTGAAATTCGTTTTTTATTGATCATGTTTATGTTTGCAAGACTTTTATTACATATTGACGTATACGAAACCCAACAACATGCGCAGTAGAAAGTAAAGACGGAGATTAGCAAATTATCCCGTCAGATCAGCATCTTATTGTCTTAAAACATGTTAAGTCATACATCGTTGTGGTTTTGCAAGTGTATAGTCGCTTAGATAGTTAATGTTTGAAATTTGTTTTATTGCTCATGTTCATTTTTGTAAAATTGTATCACACACTTTTAACATACTGACGGATAGGAAACCCAACAACATGCATAGTGGAAAGGAAAGACGGAGATTAGCAAATTATCCCGTCAGGTCAGCATCTTATTATCTTAAAACATGTTAAGTCATACATCGTTGTGGTTTTGCAAGTGTATAGTTGTTTAGATAGTTTATGTTTATTTTTTTTTTATTGATCATGTTCATTTTTGTAAAATTGTATTACATATTGTTACAGTGTTGTCGCATGAAAAAACCCAAATAAAAAAAAAACATGCATAGTGAAAATCAAAGACGTCAAAAACGCCAAACTTCACATCAGATCAGCGTCTTTGTTTTCTCTATCATAGCAGTATTCTGTAAGTGCTTAGGTCGGTCTGTGTCGAACCTGTTCGGAATTTTTTGTTTTGTTGTTGTTGCATTAGTCGAATGGTTGATTATGTTTACTCTTCTACTAAAAAGGGACGTTTATATATAGATTTTATATGATTATGTTTGTTTACATTTAAAGCTCACGTTAGAAATTGATATACGTGTTCACGTTGAATGTTCACCGGTGCTGATTTTTGTTACAGTACATTTACACTAAAGCTCAGGTTATAACAACTAAATCGTAAACTCAGCTCATGCTTTTCATAAATCCATGTAAATTTTCATATGATTACAGGTGTTAATTTTGCTCATGTTTTGAAGAGAACATTTATACTTAGAAGTCCAATTCACTTGCTCTGATGCATAAAAGGCCATTCCATAATTTACAGATGTTGTTGTTCTATAGAATATATTTGTTGTTTAATAGAAGATAGTTTTGATAATTTGTTGACATTTGTTTTATAATAAACCTAGTATTTTAGTACTATCGTGCTGATAATATTCTTTTTCTTATCCTGAACTCGTTATTAAAGCTACATGAGAGTCACAATTTAAACTTTTACATTTTTTCCTCAGCTGAGTGGCCGCCTAGTGAGAAATAGCCGCTCAATCGGCTTATCGGCTTGCTTGGCCCACCGGGGTCCAACTGGTGTTTTTCTTTTGCTCCGGAGTTTGTAGGTTATTCGGCGCCCAGGGATCTCCATCGTCGGGCAGCTTACTCAGTCTGTGAGTCCTGGTTTTTGATTCATCAGGATGTTTATCATGATTTATTTGTTTGTTCTTGATGATTCATTGACTAGTTAGAGATTCACCACGAGGACCGAATAACTAACTAAATGTTATGAACCACTGCAGTAGCTGAGGGTGAGGTTATGGCCATGTAAAACCGGTTTAAGCCCGCCAGTAACTTTGTGTTACTCATCGTTCCAAGTCGATACTTCTGTGGTGGTTCTTTTTGTTTTATGTCTTGATGTTTAAAAATTTTTTTTGTGCTGTTGGCGCCTTATGTATGTTTTCATATTTTTAGTTAAGTTAATGTAACTGAGTGGCCACCTATTGGGAAAATAGCTGCTCATTCGGCTTACGATATGTTTCATGGTATAAGTACCTGACTGTTAGTTTGGTTTTTTCCCACCTCGGTTTTTGGAGTGGGAAACTTTTCTGATTGCGCCTTTTCCTGATCTTTGCCTACTTGTACCTTTTTACTAAATGTTTTCCAAGTACTAGAGTTTCAATTTGTTTTTTTCCCAACTCGGGTTTTGGAATGGGACTTGCTTTCTGATTGCGCCTTTTCCTGATCGTTGCCTATTTTTACCTTTTCAAATGCCTTCGAAGATAAACAAATCTACTACTGTCCTTGGACGGCGAACAACAAAACAATTTAGATATGACCTTAGAAACCTCAAAATGAACTACATGATGTTTTCATAAAACCACATGTTTTGACAAATACATATACCGTGAAATGAAATTTGATGAACCTACATATTTATTATCTTTTATATAAAAATACATGCAGACAACCACAACAGAAGCGCCATGTAGAAATGGTCAGATCGGCTCTTAAATCGGTTTAACAGGATCCAGACCTAGCCCAACAGCTAAAACCTAATGCACCAGTCATTATTGTTATAGCCCCTCTCTTTCCCCCGCCCTTCATAATAGAAAATTTTACTGGGGTAAGGATGCTAATGTTAAAGCCCCGCCATTTCCATCGCACTGCGGGAGGGCCAATCAAAAAGTAAATGCCATGCTCTTTAGCGCGGCTATTCCTTAATACCGAATTCATTTTTTGATTCATGTTTAATAAATAGTTTTTATAAAGTCTGTTGTTAATATCAATCTGAAATGGTACCTGTTAGAAAATGAAACCTTATTTCAGCCTGTTATATGAGCGAGAGATAGCAGAGCGTATTGTTCAACTTCGTCAGCCAGAACAAGCACCCGCAGTACTGGTTAACACCCAAGAAAGCGCACCCCTTCGTTTTCGACATGAAATTTAAACGATTCAATATGTGTTTGACGCGCATACCAAAAAACCCCTTCCACACGGACAATGTTTCTGAGACAATGTGTGCAGCCCATACAATCTTTAGTGTGAAATTTTAACGTAAGTCTTATATTAAGCAGTTAAAACCGGTATAATCCCTTGTAAAAATTGATCATTGTGAGGCGTGCAAACTTTGCCAAAAGAAACTTTGTCCGTGTAAACTTGGCTTAAAAGGTGCATTGATTGCCTCTCATAGCTTTTTGTGTGAGGTCATTGGGTCAGGTAGAGATGAGAGAAAAACTAGGTTATTTAGAGTACATGTTTAATAACGAGATTTACTTTGAAAACGTTAACGACAGGATAATATATTCGTGAAAAAGTATACCTGTAGCCATACACTAATGCTAAGAGCAAAAATAGACAAATCTTTAAAATAAAAATCTAAAAATTGTTACAATTGACTCGGCAACGATCATTATAAAAGTATAACAAACACATTAAGAGATAACTAATCAATTCAAATTATCCCTTTCCTCCTAGCTCAGTGGTAGAGAGTCGAACTTGGACCTCGGTGTTCTGGAGCAAGGTGCTTTAAGCTCTGTAAAACACTGAACGCTATGGCACTGTGGATCCGTCAACATAGTCCAGAAAAGAGTCTAGAAATCGTGAACGCTAACCTTTTCTTGTTCAAGAAACAGATCCGCGTCGAAGGCAATGTCTATCTTCTTTTCCAGCTGATCAAGCTTAGAAGTTAAACAGTTATAAATAGCTGGCGCACGAACTTCTAAGCAGCTTTGAATGTCGTCGTCGTCGTCATCATATGCCGGGCACTTCACATTCATGTCGTACAACTTGACAAACATAGCGCTCTTAAAACTCAAGAATTCGTGCATCAACGGTTTCTTTATTTGAGCTATGCGCCACTTCCGAACATCAAGACCGATTCGGAGACGACCTTGTCAATAACGTCAATGTTTTCCGTTCTCTTTCCCTGACGTTGCAGGCGTGTATGACGTCGCAAATCCCTTCGCAATGTCTGAAGGCCGGGATTGTTAGCTTGTTGACCCAGTCGTCGTATAACGTTGACTCCCCGATCGCACGTAACGGCTGTTCATAACATGTGTCGATTTCAGAAGAGTACATTCGGATCTCTTCATCCAGCGTACGTCTGTCTTCTTGGTTCAGCGTAGAACAATAGCTTAAATGTCTAAACATATTCAGACAAATGTTGAGACACTCGACAATATAAAGTAATGGATGCATAATTATTTAGTGCTTTTTTCTATTTCAGAACTGTATTATTTAAAAACGCTTCGAACACAAGTATATATAGGGGTATATTAATACGTGGGTGAACGTATGGGTGAGGTAGTAGTCTTTTTTGTCATCAAAACGTTAGACTGACGACATAAAAACTAGGACATAAAACACAAAGAAAAAATGACTTTATATACAAATATATTATAAAACATATCTTAGTCACAAATACTTTTTCACTTAAAAATTATAAATCAGAATATATATTAACAATGATATCGCATCATCTTCTTTTGAATAAGATGTCACGAACCCGGGGTCACGAAGCAGTAAAGACAGATAAATTACAGTGAATCAAACTGATTAAGCTTCTCTGAATCAGCATCAACAAAACAGCATTAGAGCGTCAGTATCAAAAGATTGACTTTTAAACACAACACAGAGAGAGATCATCAACTTTTAGCATCAACATCATATCATCAATGTATCAGCATCAAGCCAACAACAATTAGCATCAGCATCATAAAATCAGCATCAAGCATCAACATCATAGAATCAGCATCAAGCATCAACATCATAGAATCAGCATCAAGCATCAACAGCATAGAATCAGCATCAAGCATCAACATCATAGAATCAGCATCAAGCATCAACATCATAGAATCAGCATCAAGCATCATAGAATCAGCATCAGCGCATCATGCCTACTATACACTACTATCATATCCCCCTCCTCCTTACCTTTGCAAAAATGGGGGTTTCTGGTTGCATGTATTTTCCAATACTTATTGTGAGCTGGGAACCAGCAAATAATGTAAAATGGTGATAAAGAAATCAGTCTACAAATGCAGCAATGTTTAGCTAAAATTGAACATACCTCATTCTTCATTATCTCAAGGGTGCCATTTATCTCCGTCCAGTTATTACCAATGGCTTGGAAATCCTTCGGGAACAGAGCTGTGCTCTGTTCTATAGCCCAATTATCCACAAAGCAGATAATTTCCCCACGAAGATTATACTTAAAACTAATAAACTGGTTGGTTCCCAGGCGGTAGGTCGCCTGCTCAATTTCACCTTTAGACTTTCGTTTAATTTTCATTGCCATCTTGATATCCTTAAATTACAATGTTTCTCAACTAATGTCTTTTACTAATACTTTCACGTGAGTATTGTTGGTGTGCTTAAAGGCAGATGAAAATAATATTAAACCAGCAGGGGTTAAAATAATTAGCTCCACCTTAAGGGTGGTTCTTTGTTTAATTTCAAACCTGACTCAGTGTTCAGCATCAATGCAAAACTAATTTGAATACAAAGTAGGTCAGCACAGGAAAATCCATAATAAAATGCTAAGTAACACTTATTGTACATGTATGTGAATTACAAAATTAATGAGATGATACATGTGTCTAGGTGAGGAGACCAAATAATAAGGTTTGTTAACTGCTTTAGAGTTATCAGGTAGTCTTCCAATGTCTGACTCAACTTGAATTTACTATATACTGAAAAAAAAATTTTTTTTTACAGATTCAAAGAAACAGTTCTCCAAAGCCATCTACTACAAGGAAGACAACCTCCACAAGAGTTCATGAAAGCCCGAGAACAAGCCAGAGAACATCTCCAGGGGGGTGGGGGTACTTATTTTGAATAAAAACTACATAAGACAAATGCTGTCACTAAACTGAATTTTCTCTTGATATAACACAAATTTTAAAGGTTTACTTTATTTTACTGCGTACCATTCAAACATGTTAAAATCAGTTCGTTAAGGTCAGCTACCTTGTATAAATTCAGTTTTTATGTTAATAGAAAGAACGAATAAAGTAAAATGAAGATAAGTACAGAAAAACACATTAAAAGATGAATAAACAAAGAATGGCAAGTGTAATTAATGTATTAAATTCATGTAAAATCAACATTGTTCTTCTCAAAATAAATAATACAAATTACAGAAATAAGAAAGTGACAGTTTATATTGTAAAATTTATGACCTTTTGTAAAAATAAACTATACAATTTACAGAAACAAGAAAGTGGCAGTTTGGATTAATATTATAAAATTTATGGTTTTACACTAGATAATGCTCAACAGATTGTTAGATTAGCCTGTTTCAATAAAAGTTTTATAAAATAATGTTGTGGCTATTAATTATTTTCCAACAATTATGAGAGTCTTATTAACCGTATAAATTATGCAGGGATAGAGAGAAGGATTCTGATTCAGTACTTGGTGATATCATCACTTTCTCTATAAATACATTTTATACATTGTTTTCCTCAACCAATACGATGTTAAAGTATTCCTAGTTCATAAGTTTCGACGTATGAACTGCGTAATATGGCCCAGAACTTGTAGTTATCTACTACTGCCGCCTTCTAGGAATGTTAAAGACAGAAATGGGCATATGGTAGGTATCAGGGACGATACTAAAAGACAAGAAGAGAAAGTAAAAGGAGTTCCTAGGGTTTGGCGCGACAGAGCATACCATACCCGACAGACCATACCCGAGCCCACATGGCCTCCCGTCTAGCCGAAATCAGGGCCAAAGTGATGTGTTGCATGCCGACCATGTCCGACACACTCAATCACCAGGATCCCTTCATCCAAACGACACGGGTCGCAGCTCACGGCAAACGAGCCGCTCCTCTATTCGACCGGGTGTTACGGTTCCGCAAGAGGGGGGCGACCGGCCAATTCTAACCCGGGTCCGGCATGGGACGGGAACAATTTGAATTGTCATCTTCACCAGCTCATTTGTTGGGTTTGTCAGTTTCATCGCCGGCCGTAATGGAAACCACTGAAAGTGGAATGGACACACCAATTTCAAGCAGAACAAGAACATCATCTGCTAGGAAGCAACCTAAGGTAGCAATCCACAGTTTTATGAGCATTTTTCAGTTAATTTTGCTAGATCCGCCAAAATTGATAATAGCTCTGGCAAATCTGGTGAACAATCCGATTTCTCCCATAAAATCATTAAATCAAATGTCTAACAGCAAAATAACATCATTTAAATTGCCTAGAACTGACTATCACCCTACCTGTATTGGGGATATTTTCCCCTACCCCCTCTTTCAGACCAGTGAATTTTCGTAAAATATGCCTGAAGTCTGGGCCCCCATGCGTATTCTGTGCAAAAGGAAGCCCCATAGATCTCATGCAAATACTTAGAGAATCGACCCAGGATCATAATGAGCAGTGCACAAATATGTGCCATCCATCTACTTTTTTCGCTATTTGTGAACAAAGATAACCCCTGCAAAAACGACAGTGAAGAGCGTCACCGGCTATGACTGGCGAACGATCCGGGATCCTTATATAATCCCGGTTTTTACCGGTCTAAAAAAAGAAAATAAGTATTTTTCACATGTTTGAGGCATAATTGATCCGATTTGGGGAAAGATGTCGGCAAATTATTGAAAGAGGATAATTTACAGCCCAATTTCATGCCCTACCCCTTAATATTGAAAATTTTGGCCCACCTCAAAAGTACGAAACTGTGAATGGAACCTTAAAGCAAAACTTTTTGCTCTAGTTTCTGGCAATTTTCGTCTAAAACTATTCTTTAACACAATTCCAATTAAATTCAGGCAAAGAAAGTGGATTTGCATTAAAACTGGCCTTTCAGGAGGAGTCAGAACGAGTCATATGCTTTCGAGGCATTTTTAGGTCGATTTTTGAGGAACGGTGCCCCAACTAATCGCATCCAGCTTTACTCACTCTGTGGTCGTGCGAGTGACCAAAAGATCACGAAACAGTTATGTCCATATATTGGGCCACCTGATCAAAGAAAACTGAGACCTTGAAATGGAAATTAAAAAAATCGGTTATTGCTTTAAGGTAGCAATCCACAGTTTTATGAGCATTTTTCAGTTAATTTTGCTAGATCCGCCAAAATTGATAATAGCTCTGGCAAATCTGGTGAACAATCCGATTTCTCCCATAAAATCATTAAATCAAATGTCTAACAGCAAAATAACATCATTTAAATTGCCTAGAACTGACTATCACCCTACCTGTATTGGGGATATTTTCCCCTACCCCCTCTTTCAGACCAGTGAATTTTCGTAAAATATGCCTGAAGTCTGGGCCCCCATGCGTATTCTGTGCAAAAGGAAGCCCCATAGATCTCATGCAAATACTTAGAGAATCGACCCAGGATCATAATGAGCAGTGCACAAATATGTGCCATCCATCTACTTTTTTCGCTATTTGTGAACAAAGATAACCCCTGCAAAAACGACAGTGAAGAGCGTCACCGGCTATGACTGGCGAACGATCCGGGATCCTTATATAATCCCGGTTTTTACCGGTCTAAAAATAGAAAATAAGTATTTTTCACATGTTTGAGGCATAATTGATCCGATTTGGGGAAAGATGTCGGCAAATTATTGAAAGAGGATAATTTACAGCCCAATTTCATGCCCTACCCCTTAATATTGAAAATTTTGGCCCACCTCAAAAGTACGAAACTGTGAATGGAACCTTAAAGCAAAACTTTTTGCTCTAGTTTCTGGCAATTTTCGTCTAAAACTATTCTTTAACACAATTCCAATTAAATTCAGGCAAAGAAAGTGGATTTGCATTAAAACTGGCCTTTCAGGAGGAGTCAGAACGAGTCATATGCTTTCGAGGCATTTTTAGGTCGATTTTTGAGGAACGGAGCCCCAACTAACCGCATCCAGCTTTACTCACTCTGTGGTCGTGCGAGTGACCAAAAGATCACGAAACAGTTATGTCCATATATTGGGCCACCTGATCAAAGAAAACTGAGACCTTGAAATGGAAATTAAAAAAATCGGTTATTGCTTTAAGGTAGCAATCCACAGTTTTATGAGCATTTTTCAGTTAATTTTGCTAGATCCGCCAAAATTGATAATAGCTCTGGCAAATCTGGTGAACAATCCGATTTCTCCCATAAAATCATTAAATCAAATGTCTAACAGCAAAATAACATCATTTAAATTGCCTAGAACTGACTATCACCCTACCTGTATTGGGGATATTTTCCCCTACCCCCTCTTTCAGACCAGTGAATTTTCGTAAAATATGCCTGAAGTCTGGGCCCCCATGCGTATTCTGTGCAAAAGGAAGACCCATAGATCTCATGCAAATACTTAGAGAATCGACCCAGGATCATAATGAGCAGTGCACAAATATGTGCCATCCATCTACTTTTTTCGCTATTTGTGAACAAAGATAACCCCTGCAAAAACGACAGTGAAGAGCGTCACCGGCTATGACTGGCGAACGATCCGGGATCCTTATATAATCCCGGTTTTTACCGGTCTAAAAATAGAAAATAAGTATTTTTCACATGTTTGAGGCATAATTGATCCGATTTGGGGAAAGATGTCGGCAAATTATTGAAAGAGGATAATTTACAGCCCAATTTCATGCCCTACCCCTTAATATTGAAAATTTTGGCCCACCTCAAAAGTACGAAACTGTGAATGGAACCTAAAATATAGGTGACAATGCAATTGTCTTGTTGAGTGTGCTTTATGCATCAAAGCTAGAATGGTTTTAAACTAAATTTTAGGTTTATAAAAAAATATTTCGTCAGGGCGGAGTGGAAGTGTTTTTAACATTGCAGGACGCCCTATATAATGACTTTATGTATAAACACAGCGTTACAAACTGATATACTAAATTAATATGCTTCAGGTAGCAAGCGGTATGTTGAGGCGGTATGTTGAGTACTAGACCCTTTGATCCAATACTGCTTTCAAAACATCATTAACAATTTTATCGACTATCCTATGTCCCTTAAATGCATAAATGTGCTATCATATAAAACAAATACGAAAATATAGATACAAATATATCATTTAACTTGAAAATATATTTGAAAAACAAATTTAAGTTCGTTTAAAACAACTGAGTATGTCATCGTCCACTTTCACTTCTGGTTATGCTGCATCGGTGCTATTATTAGTATTGTAGCTTTCCACAGCTTGTTGTTTGGTTGGCGGTTGAACAATTCTTTGCTCGCTAGCCTTCCTTTTCCTTTCTTTTCCATTTGCCATGACGGCTGAGTCACGATCATGGTTGCTTGTATGAAACCGCTGACTGGGCCAGCACTTGTTTTGTAGTGTAGTAGGCCAGGCTTAGTATTGTAATATTTCACGACACTAAGTGGCCTATTGGACTTCGCGTTTTGTTTTCTTTATTGGAATATGCCGTTTGTATAAGCCAGACGGACGGACGAACGGACGAACAAGCAATTAAGCAGATTTGCAGACTCGAAAGGTTTGTGCACGAACTTGGTTACATAGACATAGACATAGAAACTTTATTTAATTATTGATTAATAATGAAATTCATTGGTCCCTTATCGATCCCTTATTTGCTGGCCATAATCAGCCACTGGTTGTTGCTGCTGCTGGCCATTATTTGCTACTTGTTGTTGCTGGTGGCCATCATCAGCCACTGGTTGTTGTTGCTGCTGACCGGCATCAGCCACTGGTTGTTGCTGCTGCTGGTGATCATCAGCCACTGGTTGTTTTTGCTGCTGGCCATCATCAGCCACTGGTTGTTGCTGCTGCTGTCCATCATTAGCTACTGGTTGTTGCTGCCGACCATCATTAGCCACAGGTTGTTGCTGCTGCTGGCCATCATTAGCCACTGGTTGTTGTTGCTGGCAATCATTAGCTACTTGTAGTTCTTGCTGCTGGCCATCATTTGCCACTGGTTGTTGTTGCTGCTGTCCATCCATAGCCACTGGTTGTTGCTGCAGGCAATGTTGTTGTTTTTGAAGCTTACTATATTCATTTAGGCCCTGTGGATTTATTATCCAAAGTTCGTCGAACACTCTGTTTAGACAAATGCCCACTGTAGCTCATTATATTACTCTTGCTATTTATTCTTTGGATATCGTTTTCGCTTATTCCATTAGTTTTCATTGCCAAATATATTAGGTTTTGGATGTTTCCTGGACATCATCTATTTGTATCATGTTCCAGCATCGATAAATAGCTTTCAAAAATATATCAATAAATGATACCAATCGAAATTGACTCCTTCAATTTCAGAACATTGGTGCCCATGGCTAAAAGCTTTTCGTGCACAGTCTCCCTTGCCTAACTGTTGAATCCAGTACCTTGTTTGTTCGAAAACCCAACTGTCGACTTGAAATGCAAAATGTTGGCTTAATTGTAGGTTTTCCATTGTGATCTTCCAGTAAGACAATTGCAAAAGTTTGTGGCTCAAAGGTAGCCTTGTGGGCTCTTTATATATTGAAAGCTGTCACCCTAAGTAGACAGAAACTTGTTACGCAAACACAAGTTCTATGTCCATAAATGGAAAAAAAAAATAATCATGAACCTTAACATTACATTCCAGTTTGGAAACAGAAGCTTGAAATTCATTATGTATAATCACCCATTCAATACAATGAAAATTGTTACTGAAAGTAAAGAATTTTTGGTGTATAAATGTTTTTTTTTTTTTTTTTTTTTTTTTGCTTATAAATACAGTGGTGTTATGGCTAAAAACCCACTTTTGCACAGTTCGCGCTGATCACTTGTGATTTTTCGCGTCGAAACCACCGCGAAATTTCACCGGCCAAGGGAAAATTTAAACGTATAATCGGTTAATTTTTCGCCGCGAAAATCCGATTTTCGCGGTGAAATTTCGCGGTGTTTCGCGGCGAAATTCGTTTTTTAACGTTTACAACAGGTAAGTTAAAATTTCCTATTTCGCCGTGAATGCTAACATAAAATTCTTTATTTTTAATTTAATGACCACACTATGATTCATCTGTTCCATGTATAGATCGTTATTTACGTGCACATAATAATATGTACGATTATGCAGGTATAGAAATGAAAAACGTGCATAACGCGACTTTTCCATTGGTATTACGTAGGTGGTACGATAGCGAAATCACGGAAAGACGAAAATATTTATAACGTAATGCGCCAGCTCGTTGAATCTAACTGTGTTGTTTTTTTTTTGTTTGAATAGATGCTTTACGTCGTAATCAACAGCAATGGTCATGTCAGGAAGCTGCCTCCATTTTATGGGATGTCATGATATCTACATGTAACAAGTGTTTGAAATATAACGATCCCTCTAAGCCAATACTGTTTATATGCATGGATGGCTACTTGAAACCATTTTTCCTAGGCAGGCACAGACCTGAGCGGTAAACCAGTAATCAGATGATCTGTCAATAGCGTATAAGTTTTGCCTGGAGGCACAAGCAGCCTATATATTTCTTAAGGTCCCAATGGGCAGGGGTCATCTAACTTTGTACCTTGTGTTGTAGCACAAACATTGTCTAAATGGTAATGCTAAATAAACAGTTAGACTCCTTGCTTTCTTTTTTTGTAAATTTTCCTCAATTGCTTCACTTTATAGCGTTTAAGATGTGAACTACGATAATGCTTGTAGGATAAATGAAGAACTTGTTCTGGTTTCTAAAAGGAGACATATGGCTGTTTTTGGAATAGTTTTCGCACCTACTTTCCAAAAATTAGGTATCAGCAAAATCTGAGGCAAAACAGGCATTTACGATACTGCTCTGATTAAAGCTGCATGTTAAGTAATACAAATATGTTTTCGACTTTTACTAAATATAGACATAGAAACATGAAACTCACCCTGCCATTATGGCAGTCTCCAGCTGCTCAACTGTTATTCTGTGTAGTATCTCCCCGGCCAAGTCTGTAATTTAAAATAAAGACTTGTCTTTCGATCATTAATAAAAAAGCTGACATATTGTGCTCTGATGAAGGTACGCTGCATCAGTGAAGTGGGTTCACGCAGTAGCGCTGATACAAATACGTCAATAATTTCTTACAAATAGTAGATTTACACGTCTATGAAAAATACACATGCAGTCAAATAGCATTTATTCGCATTCGTCACATGGATTCCAAATCTTTGCAGCACAGCTGTGAAAACTGTTAGCGCCTTTACTGAATGGACAAATGAACTAAAAATTTGTGACAGCCTAGGTCGATTTGTGTCGAAATTCATCGACAACCCACAAATATTCTCTTTACGCAACTTTGTTTCATGTATTTTAATAATGAAATTTAATAATAATAATGTAAAATGACACTTATTATAGAGAACCTGGCACTGTTTAAACGTTTTGGCTCAGGACTCAAGAAACAGCTCAACATTTCTGATCATCAAAAAAGAAAATATATGGAAACTTTGAATTACTGAGAATGTACAGCCAGATGAACAAAGTAATGTAAAAACGGGATGATGTATACATACCATCATACGGGATAAATTGTCATATTGTATGTTAGTTTGTCTGATGACATAAGTCTCGCTGTGGTTGAACCGACGACATCGTCAAATGTTGATAATTCTGAAATGACAAGAACATTTTTAATCTGTCATAGATGAAAATAGACGTATACAGATCAAAAATTGGATTATTCATACTGGCGATAAACAATAAGAGTGGGCGATGAATATACTGAAGAAAAGCGAAAACGGTACACAATTTATTTTCATACACGAATGCTTATCCCGGATTTAGACTTAAGTTTATTGCCAAGGATTCTTCACACATACGACTATTATGCTCTGGCCAGTGCTTGCACTTAGGTTCGTTTCTGTCGAAGCAAAACAAGCTGTCCTACACGCAATGTGGTTAGAAAAAAGACTGTGTTACTGAATAGAAAAACTCAACAAAATATGTGCATGAAATCGGCGGCAGTTGGCTTCTTGCGTTGCCGGTATCGTGCGCTCAGTTTATCATGTTTGGTTTCACGCTAAACAGAAACCTCTTTCTCTGTTAGCATTCACATCATCAAATCAAAGCGCATATTCTAGCCGAAGACTGAAGTTCTTATGTCCAATGAAACGTTTGCAATAAACTGAAATACGTAATAGAAAGTTAGATTACAATGTTTTCACTTTTGTTCAGTATTCCAAAGGGTTACTGCAATACACGCGGCACTGGACTTTATGTGTTTGGCATAACCTTGTCAAAAACACTGAAGCACGTCGGAGACTCATTAAAACGCGTTACATGTTACGACTTGAAAACTAGTATTGCATTTTCTCAAGTCAACAGCGAGACATGTTAACAGTGTTTGAAACTTTGTTCGGGCAAGTGTTATGTCATGTTTATCCATACAGGCGACAGGTGGTAAATAATAATGAATTGTGAATTCATACTGGCAATAAAGACGGGGTGATTTTCTTTCTTCCTTCCTTTTCCTTTCTGGTTTTTGAACAGTTAACGTCCTTTTACATATTGCTTTACTCACATTGTATATAAAAACACACGTTTATTTATTCATTCGGGTATATTTATTGCTTTATTATCTTTTGGTGTTTGAAATCCATGTTTTATTCGCCAGGTTGTATCACAGCTGGTAAACACGTGGTACGGACTTGGTGACGCACAATGTCATAGAGAAGGAAGTTGAGCTGAGAAAATCGAGTTTTCTCCAATAGCGTTATAGGTAGGTGCAGTCCATGAAGAAAACGCTCATGTATTGAATAAAAGTAAGATGAGGAATTTAGCTTATTTCGTTTTTGCAAACACTTCGGCCCCATGAACATATCACAATGTGGATGAAGTGTTTGCTAAAACGAAACGACCGGGATTTCTTATGTTACTTCCTTTCAATAAAAGTTCTATTTCTGAATGGACTGAACGTATCTATCAGTCAGTAGACTAAACGCTATAGCAGAAAATTCAACCAGATGACCAATGGTCCTGTAAACGCTCACCTGAGATCTGCAGTATATACCAAAACATGTTTGAATATTATGGAAAATACCCCCTTTACTCAGTAAAAGGGCAGATGAATTAAGACCTGGGGCTATTTTTTCAGGATGAATATTGACCTATATTGACCTTGCTGAAAAATAGGTCAAGGTCATCACAGGGTCATGATTTATATACACACTGTAGTACTCGAGTCATTGATGCTTCATGCCAAGTTTCGTTGAAATCGGTCAACTAGTTCTGGAGAAGATTTTTGAAGGGTTTTTGTCTTATATGGGCATGGCAGCCATCTTGGTCATGTGACCTGGATTAATTATATACACATTGGTCCCCCCTTCCTGTAGGTGTTTCATATAAAATTTGGCTTTGATTGGCAAAACAGTCTCAGAGATGAAGATGTTTGAATATAATGGTAATATACATGTATATTGCCCCGGGGTGGGGGCAGATGAGCCCCTGGGTCCAATTTTCTTTTTCAGAATCATTCATATTCAGTCCTTCTTCTCATTTCCTGCAAGATTTTCCCTTCAAATGACAATTTAAAAGTTTTCCTCATTCAAATGCATTTGCGACCTATGTTGACCTTGCCATAAAATATGCCATGGTCATCCAAGGGTCATGATTTATAAAGACATTGTAGGTCTTGAGCCCCTAATGTTACATGCCAAGTTTCAAGATCCTAGGTCTTACGGTTCTGGAGAAGATGATTTTTAAAGGTTTTACCTTATATGGGCATGATGGCCATCTTGGTCATGTGACCTGAATCATTTATATACACAGTAATTTCCCATACCCATAGATGCTTCATATAAAATTTGGCTTTGATTGGCCAAGTGGTTTCAGAGAAGAAGACGTTTGTATATAATGGTAATATACATGTATATTATCCCGGGGTGGGGGCAGATGAGCCCCTGGGTCCAATTTTTCAGAATCATTAATATTCAGTCCTACTGCCCATTTTCTGTAATTTGGCAGTTTTCCCCATTCAAATGCATTGGCAACCTAAGTTGACCTTGCCGTAAAATAGGTCAAGGTCATCCCAGGGTTATGATTTATTACGACATTGTAGGTCTTGAGTCCCCAATGCTACATGCCAAGTTTCAAGATCCTAGGTCTTATGCTTCTGGAGAAGAAGATTTTTTTAAAGGTTTTTACTATTTATATCCATGCCGGCCATCTTAGTCATGTGACCTGTATTATTTATAAGCACATTAATTCCCCTTTCCCATAGATGCTTCCTGTAAAATTTGAATTTGATTGGCCAAGCGGTTTAGAGAAGAATATCTTTGAAATTGTGGACGACGGACGGACGGACGACGACGGACGCCGGATCATGGCCATCCTATAAGCTCACCTTGTGAGCCTAACGGCTCAGGTGAGCTAAAAATCTAACCTAAACTTCGGTCTAAATTGCAATGTGTGTCACTGGTCATTTTTTCGTTTTGTGTGTAAACAATACCACGTGATTGTCAGTAGTGATGTATTGTATATATGTGTAAACTGATTTCTGACAAAGAGGAAATACAGAGTATATACTGAAATATAAATCTATGATTAATTATACTGGCGAGAAAAAATATGAAGGATGCTTTATAATGTAAAAGAAATTTTGCACAAAGTGAGAACATCTTTCTGGAACTTAAATTGAAAAACAGAGCCTGGGGCATATCATGCTTATATAGACCACCATCAATGAATGACAATGATCTGAGCCCAAACCTTGATCAGACTTTGATTAAATATGACCATATATGCATTGTGGGTGACCTAAACTACAACCTTCTACTTCCTGAGAAAAGTCACACCCTAAAAATATTATAGACACTTCATGTGAAGCATCTATAGAATGGGGGATCAATGTGTATATAAATAATCAAGGTCACATGACCAAGATGGCCGCCATGCCCATATATGGTATAAACCCTTCAAAAATCTTCTCCGGAACCAGTGGACCAATTTCGAAGAAACTTGGCATGAAGCATCGATGACTCAAGTACTACAATGTATGTATAAGTTATGACCCTGTGATGACCTTGACCTATTTTAAGGCAAGGTCAACATGGGTTGTCTATGTATTTGAATGGGTAAAATGTTAAAATGTCATTTGAAGGGAAAAACTTGTATGGACAGTATATTGATTATTCTGAAATTATTTATGAAATTATTTTTGGCCCAGGGGATTGTCTGCACCTGTCACGGGGCTATATACATGGGCTAGATACATGTATATAACCAAAATAATTTAAGGTACAAGTAGGCAAAGATCAGGAAAAGGCACAATCAGAAAAAGATTCCCACTCCGAAAACCGAGGTGGGAAAAATATATTAACAATCAGGAACTTATTCCATGAAAAGATATCGTAAGCCGAATGAGCAGTTATTTTCCCAATAGGTGGCCACTCAGTTACATAAACTTAATTATGATTCATGAAAACATACACAAGGCGCCAATAGCACAAAACTATTAAACACCAAGACATAAAACAAAAAAAAGAGCCACCACAGAATATCAGTAACGCAGTTACTGGCGGGCTTAAACCGGTTTTACATGTACATGGCCATAACCTCACCCTCAGATTCTGCAGTGGTTAATAAGATTTAGTTAGTTCTTCGGGCCTCGTGGTGAAATTCTTACTAGTCAATGAATCACCAAGAACAACAATCTTCTCTGAAACCGCTTGGTATATCAAAGCCAAACTGTACGTGGAGCATCCTTGGGAAGAGGTACACATTGCAGCGCATTAGTCTATTATTGACGTAAATTTAAGCACACACAAATGGGTTATTTACTGAAAGGCAAACTACTTCTGTGAAAATAAGCATGTGAATTATTTACTCGTCATTAGAATCTTATGATCTCAATACGAAAAGATAAACTTCACACCAGTTAATGTAAAACGTGGAAATTCCTCTGAAAATAAAGGGGTAGACTCCTAAGACGAACACCTATGTACGCTATTGGTGAACGTAAGCATAATGCGACGTTGTCATTGAATGCGCGTAAATTAATCTAGTCAACGTATAGTTTTTACGTGTTTTGTACTAAGGGTTGAAAATGTTATGGTTGTCTTTCATAAATGATCATCATAATTGTACTGTTTAATTATGAAAACTTAACGAACACAAACATGTATAAATAGTACCGAATAAAAGTCGGTGGTATTTTAACAGATTCAGAATCTGTTTCTGTTGCTTACTATGTTCCTGAGGGTCACGGCTGCCACGTTTCAGACCACCATGATCAAAACAGGATAAACGCGAGGCAACGCAGGGGAACGGGATAGGCAAACGTAGCTGGCCGTGATAACCACGGACACCGTGGAAATTTTTTGACAGTTTAAAAATCTGCCTCGGCAATCCAGGCGGAAATGAGAAACTTAATGGGTCGTGATAAAACGGGCTAAACGTAACACACGGTGACATTACGTGACAGTACGTAGCGAAACTTGGATGTAGTGCAACGGAAAGCTAGTGAACAGCCCGGCAAGCTACGGATCTGTCACGTTGATCTGCGTTTGATCACGGTCGTCTCACATCTTGTCCCTTTTCCTACGGAACATTCAACGCGCGTTTTTGCGTTAAGTTATGGGACGGTATGGCCTTTGACGTTGTTGACTCCGTTCTACTTAATTTGTCAGATTATGTTACGGTTATCACGGCGCGTGAAGTTTAAAAACATAAAATGGAATATCATGGGGACAAGTTCCGTCATGTTGGAGAAGTCACTATAGCGGACAATATAGACCATACGCTGCACTATGTCATTGAAGAAGAAATAAAGTCCCCCACATTCTTAATCAACTCTGCAGCCGGTTGTTGAGAAGCGCGGTTGTTATTATTTCAAAGGGCTTAGTCTTATACAAATGGCACAAAAATGCTTTAAATTGCATGGATTCTACGTTTCGTCCCGTGCGGTAGCAGACCTTGAAAGAAAGAAAAAAACGTGTTACGATTTGGTCAAAACGCAACTGACCACACCAGAGCGTAACAGGCCGTGATAGAACGTTCTAATAATAATCGTGATAGATCGTGGATAACCGCAAAGTACCTTAGCGATTCCATGGGCGAATCCAGAGGGGGGATAGGGGGTCCGGACCCCCCTGGAATTGCCAGATTATTAGTTTTTGCCATGTTGAAATTTTCCGTCAGACCCCTTCTGTGAATTTGGACCCCCGCCCCCTGAGAAAATTTTCTGGATCCGCGCATGACCTACGTGGCACACCGGCTTATCACTGCCACGGCGTGTTACGAATATCGTAATACAACGAAAGAAAACTCAACAAGACGTTAAAGATCTTGAAAACAGAGAAATATGCCTACGTATATAGAGGATGTCCAAATGTTTCTGTTGAATATGGCTTTTACTTCACGAGTGAAGTGAAAAAAAAATATTTCATGAGTGCACGAGTGAAATTAAAGCCACGCCCATTGGGGCCTAAAGAAATAGATTGGCTGCTTGTGCCTCCAGGCAAAGCTTGTTCGCTGCTGACTGACCATCTGATTACTGGCTAACCGCTCAGGTCTGAGCTTGCCCAGGAAAAGTAGTTTCAAGTCAAACCGTTCACACATAAGCCTTTGTGGCCTTGTTGGATGGTTATATTTTAAGCACTTGTACAACAGGAACAACCATTACGACCGAAGATGATGGTAGGGTACCAGAGTAACAACCATCACGCCAGTAAATGATGATAAGAGAACATCAGGAACAACCATTACGCCAGAAGATGATGGTAGAGTACCAGAAAAACAACAATACAAGAGGAGCAGCCATTAGTTCAGTAGATGATGATAGAGTACAAGAGGAACAACCACTATGTCAACAGGAGTTGGTAAAATATGAGAGGAACAACCATTAGGTCAGTAGATGATGATTGCGTACAAAAGGAACCATTATTATATCAGAAGATGATGGTAGAGTACCAGAGGAACAACCATTATGTCAACAGGAGATGATAGAATACAAGAGGAACAACCATTAGGTCAGCAGATGATGATAGAGTACAAGAGGAACAACCATTATGCCAACAGGAGATGGTAGAATACAAGAGGAACAACCATTAGGTCAGTAGATGAAGATTGCATACAAAAGGAACAACCATTAGGTCAGAAGATGATGGTAGAGTACCAGAGGAACAACCTTTACATCAGAACATGCTAGTGGTGTACAAGAGGAACAACCATTGGACCAGTATATGATGGTAGAGTACACGAGGAACAACCAGTGGACCAGTAGATGATGGTGGAGTACAAAAGGAACAGCCATTGGACCAGTAGATGATGGTATAGTACAATAGGGACAACCATTGTGCCAGTAGATGATCTAAGCGTATAAGAAGAACAACCATTTAACCAGAAGATGATGTTAGACTATAAGAGGAACAGCCATACAGCCATTACGTCAGTAGATGATGATAGAGTGCAAGAGGAACAACCATTGGACCAGAGGATGATGTTAGACTAAAAGAGGAACAAACATTGGACCAGTAGATGATGTAAGACCATAAGAGGAACAACCATTGTGCCCATAGATGATGTTACACTATACGAGGAACAAGGCTACAAGAGGAACAACCGTTGAGCTAGTAAGCGATGGTAGAGTACAAGAAGAACAATCATTGGACCAGTAGATGATGGTACAGAACAAGAGGAACAATCATAGGACAAGTATATGATAGTAGTGTACAAGAGGAACCAACATTTTGCCAGTATATGATAGTAGAGTAAAAGAGGAACAACAGTTGGATCAGTAGATGATGTTAGACTATATAAGGAACAACCATTGGACCAGTAGATTATGTAAGAGTACAAGAGGAACAGCCGTTGGGCTAGTAGACGATGGTATAGTACAAGAAGAACAATCATTGGATCAGTAGATGTTGCTAGAGTACAACTGGAACAACCATTGGACCAGTAGATGACGTTAGACTACAAGAGGATCAACCATTCGACCAGTAGATAATGTTAGATTGCAAGAAAAACAACCATTGATCTAGTAGATAATAGAAGAGTACAAGAAGATAACTCATTGGACCAAGATGGTATAGCATAAGAGGAAGAACCATTGGACCAGTAAATGATGTAAGACTATAAACGGAACAACCATTGGGCCAGTAGATGATAGTAGTGTAAAAAAGGAACAACCATTGTGTCGTACATGATATAAGAGTACAAGAGGAACAACCTTTGGACCAGCAGATGATGTTTGACTATAGGTGGAACAAGCATTGTACCAGTAAATGATGTTAGAGTACAATAGGAACAACCATTTGGGTAGTAGACGATGGCAGAATACAAGAAGAACAACCATTGGCCCAGTTGGTGCTTGTTAAGCACCAGAGGAACAACCATTGGACTTGTAGTACTGTCACTTGTTGCGTTCAGTCTGTTTGATCTCGACTCACTACGTTTATCACTTCTGCCGTGACCCTTGTCAAACAATATGCACCGGAGACCACGGTAATCACGGCCTGATCCACTGCGTTGTCTTACGCATATTCCGTATTCCGTTTTGATTCAGAAAACGTTTCTGCCGTGGTCTAGCGCTGCATTATATATATGATTAAGCAAATTTTCTCGGAGTGCTAGAGTTCGGGCAAACGGAGTAGTCGCCGGGAACATACATATAATGTAAAAACGGGTGGCTTGCCAAAGAACGGACCCCAAGGAATAATGTGGCTATGTTAATGAACCGTCCCGCTTACTCAACTAAAAAAATACAGTCATCTTGCTACAACCTCTATCTTACACGTTTACCTTTGACATTAAGCTATGTCAGAGGTAAACCGACAGGGTGAAAGAGATACAATAATATATTTTTTCTTTTAATTCAGTTTTACGTCCCTTTCAAGATTATTTCAGCTCATATGAGACTGGCCAATCAGTAGGTGGGCGAAAACGGGAGAACCCCGAGAAAAACCACCTGGCACACCCGCAAGCAGAACTTAGCTTGTCTCACATGTGGCCAGTGAGGGGCTCGAACCCACATCAGACACAGCGGTGAGATGATCGAGTGATTAAGAAACAGCGCTCTTAACCGCTCTGCCTCGGGGGCCGCTGATACAATAATAAGACATATTCTGCGATAAACATTTATTTATTGTTTTCGTATCTTCACCGCTATCTAGAATTATTGAGAATGCATGTCTATCATGAGAAAAGCTTGTTTTCTGCATGATCATTTTACGCGGCACCAGCGTATTTGATCGGCGCCTTTTTGTACATGCATGTTTGATTCGGGCCTAATCAGAACGCTTTTATTATGACGCGGCCCTGTCACAATTCTCTACCCAGGAATGCAATTTATAAACTTATTAAAAACAACTCAATGCATTAAAGCAGATTTTAACAGAATACCTATGACACTGTTTACTTTGCTCTCGGGCTCATTTTAGATGCTACTTTGCGTGCCATTATAGATGCCATTTGGGACCTATTTAGAGGCAAACACGGGACCAAAATAGATGCCAGGACCATTATAGAGCCAGGACCATTTTAGATGATGTACATACGTGTATGCCGTGGTATTGGCAAAAATGAAATACGTGTATATCGAGGTATTGGCACTTTCAAAATTGAGCATAAATTGTTGGAGTTCAATGACATGGAATATGTAAACTGAGCATTAATATTTGGAAATCAATGATATGGAATATGTAAATTGAGCATTAATAGTTTGAGTTCAGTGATATGGAATATGTAACGGGAAACGCAACATTTCTTTTCTTAACCTGAGCATTACTGTAATACAACAGTATTTTGTAACCATAGCGCCCCAAACCCCACGGGGGTTTTGTATAAATTACCTGTGTCTGATTGTGGTGAGACTCGTTGCATGTAAGCTCAGATTCTGCATCCATTTGTTCATCTGTAAATACATACGAGGAAATTTTAACAAAGCTATGCGTTGTTCACGCTCATGTTTTGTTCAAGAAATGTATGTAGAAAAATCACACTTACTTTAGAATCGCAAATTAAATTATATAGATCCAAAGACATCTTTAAACACATTTTTCCCTTTTGCAGGGATTTATCTGGAAATTTTGTTGGATGGGCCGAAATTGAATTTAAGCATTTTGCATGTGCCTAGACAGCCTCTCCTTTACCCTTTTTTTCTTATTATTTTTTCATATCAACATTCTTTTTTTTTTTTACTCTAGGACCATATTTTAGAAAAAAAAAAAAACTTTGGGGTGAAACAAATAAACTTTTAATAAACAGGCTAAACTAATGTTTGACTAGTATGCATGACTAACGTAATGTTGCCATCCATGACCCATTTCTCATTTAATCCATTGTTATAGTATCCTGATCAATGCACAAAATTTTGGAAAAGTCTGTTGGTCATTTTGGTGAGAAAACCATTAAACCAACAATATGCATATGCGAAAACAAAGGCCCAGATGAGCTTTGCAATCACCGCAAAGCTGATCAGTGACTTTGTTTTTGTTACATGGATAGTACAATCCCTCTACTTCTGGAAACCCAAAATTTCAAACCTCTAACTACCTTCTGTGATTGTACAGCCTGGTTTGAGTCAAACCTGGTCGTAAACCAGATTGTTGTTTTTTTCACGAGATGGCTAAATCTCTCTGATCATTGTAAGACTGTTTGACTAGTATGTACTCTTTGACTAGTATGTACTCCGTATTGTTTGACTCTTATTGTTTTCTAACAGAAGTCTAATCATCTGTACAGCCAAATATGACTCTGGCTTTGACATTTCTCCAGTACTGTAGTACTGGTAGAAAGTCAAATTCTTTCAGCTCTTCCCCCATTATCATGATCCTCATCAGGTTATCACAATTTTCACTGGTGATTATGTTTCTGAGACTGGTTGTCAATTGATTCTGTGAGCTGAAGGATCTCTCAACATCTGCTGTGTGGATTGGGTGAGTCGATGCGAGCGCTGCCAACTTCATCATCTGAGGGAACTCTTCAGAGTGGAATTTGGCTATCATCGCCCACAATGCTGCAACAGACTCTCTAGGGTAATGCAGGGCCTTAACTATCTGTTTGAGGAGCTGCCATTCTTCCTGCAAAGATAATTTTATTTGTTTTTCCCGTTTCTTCTAAAGCACTCCCACTGTCTCAATTATCTTGGCTGATTATTAGGCAGACTGTCCTTTGACAAATCTAGGACTCCTATGTCTTTGGCTAAATCCTCATAGTCAATGTCGAATGGGAATCTCGTGCGATTTTTTTGACGATTTATGACGACCTATATAAAACTTATCTATGGGGTACATGTATAGCATTAAACCTGTTCGTCGCACTTACAGCCGCGTCAGAGTCGATTTATGACGTCATCAATATGGCGGCTATCCGACTATATATGAATTATTCGTATTTTCATCAAAATCAATTGAAAACATCGCATTATTGCCTTTTTTACGAAGGAAATGGATGAAATACATCTGATCATACACACGATAGAAGAATCAAGTCGATGGGTTAAAGGATATTGCTTTATCCAGTCATACGTTCGTTCGTGCATACGTCGAAAATACCTTTTTCTTAAAAAAAAAAAAAAAAAACGCCCACAAATTAAAGACCCCGGGAGCTAATTTGATGCACCCAATGACAATTTTTCATGGGTGCAAAATCATTCCCTGGGACACCAGAAATACAAAGAGTTTTTGTTCTCAAAGATAAACTCAATTGCACTGAAAAAATGCACGGTTACCATGGCAACCGTTAACATGAATCTTAAGCATGGGGGTGTACATACAAAATTGATCATATCTCCATTGTTAATTATCCTAGACTACAGAACATGGTCTCATTTAAAAGCTAGGACACAGCCCTTTCTTTTTGGAAAGTAATGCAAATTATCTAATTTGCATATTCATTAATTTTAAATAAAATATGAAAAATGGCAAAAAGTCGTTAAAATCCATAAATGAACTAATTTCAGGCCCAAACTGCCATTGTGACACTTTGTTATTGAACCAGTAATATCATGTGACAAATTTATCGATGAACTGGTCCTATATGAAGATTACCTCATTTGCATATTCATGAAAATTAATAAAATGTCAAAGAGTGATGAAAAACGAGGGAAAAACATTGCAATGCATTGCATATGTTAAAAGGCCTAACTTGCGTCTCTGGGACAAATTGTCAAGGCTGTTAGTATTGCCAGAGGGACACCTTAATGCCATGAAATATTGTCTTTAGCAATAAAATTATTTGCATGATGTAAAATTACTTAGTTTTCACACCACCTCTCATGCGATTCTAAAGAATAGGGTGTAATTACAAAAAATACTCATATTCCACCGAAAGAATGCTCCAGAATACTATAATTAGTCTGTACCTTCTGATAGTGATGCATGAACTGAACAATTTAACCTTTATACCTCGTATTTAAATCACTGAATTCACTTATTCATGAAAATTAATAAATGTGATTTGTTGACAAATAAGACCGTATCTTGCTTAAAAGCCATAAGTTTGATGAGAGTTTTTTTGATATATGGTGAAACTGATCATTCCACAGTAAATTTTCATCTACAAAAACGCCTAGTATTTTATCACAGGTTGACATTTTTATATCAATATCACTGTATCGTAAAGACAGAACTGATTTTTGTAAATGTTGCCTCTTTTGCCTGGTAGTTATCAGCATAACCTTGGTTTTTTCTGTATTAATTACCATCCCATTTTGTCGACACCAATCTTTAAGTGAATTCAATGTCAGTTGAAGTTTAGATTCAAGTTGATCGATGCTAGTTTGAAAGTCATAGAATATAGTATCATCTGCATAAAGATCAACAGCAGCTGACTCTTTCAGCGCTAATGGCAAATCGTTAATAAAAACCAAAAACAATAATGGACCAAGTATTGAGCCCTGAGGAACGCCACATGTAACGTGTGCAGGATCGGACAAATGGCTACCCAATGAAACACGCTGTGTTCTATTTGTTAAATATGATTCAAACCACTTAAGGCATGTTTCGTTACACTTGTAATATTGCAGTTTTTTCAAAAGTATTTTATGATCGACTAAATCAAACGCCTTTCTAAAATCCACTAAAACGCAGCCTATAAGCTTTCCAGAATTTATTGCCTCTAACCAAGAATCGTAGCTGTCGTATGCACTATTGATTGAACCAATTTGCAGGGGTGATAACAGGTTGAAAATGAAAATCAGAAAAAGCCAGGGGTCTGGGGGCCGCACAGCGGGGTCTTGGGGCAGCGCCCCAGTGGTGACTATTATATGCTCAAGAGTCTTGCAACAGATGCAAGTTAGCGACATTGGTCTATAATTTGCTGGGTCATATTCCTCACCTTTTTTAAATACCGGGGCTACATTTGCCTGTCGCCAATCATCTGGCACATTTCCCTGAGCAAGCGACTCTTTGTAGATATAGGCCAGAATGGGAAAAATTTCAGAACTACATTCTTTTAACACCCTAGCAGTCAGGCCGTTTGGCCCAGGTGCCTTGTGTACCTTAAGCCTATTTAACAGTTTGAGGACCCCTTTAGGGTCAACTGTGATTTCACCCATGGCGGTGAATGGGCTAGTGCCTTTAGAGGGAGTTTTACGTGTAAAAGCTGACTGAATTTGCTTATTGCAGATATTTGCCTTATCAACAGTGTATGTTTTTAGAATTCCATTTTCCCAGAGAGAATTGATCCCAAACGCGTCTTTTTTAAACGACTTTACGAATGACCAAAACTTTTTAGCCTTTTCATTTTTCCTAGGGCTGCCGGGATCAATGATTTCTGTATCGAGAGTGAAGATATTGGAAATATGTTTCCAATATGCATCTCTGATAGCTTTTTGGACATGTGCTCTAAACCGTTTGTAATGGTTTTTGATGATTACAAACTGGACATTTATACAGTTCAGTTGCAGACGAATTTAGCGATACTGACGGATATCTCGTCGCATTTAACATGAATGCTATTCTCTCTGCTTCGATGGTTACAAAATTATGAAACTATCATCGTTTGCATCAATTATTTTATGTAGTTTGTGGATCAAAGATAGTTCATAAGTGATTGTATGTTTATATTTTCTTTCTAGCAACCACCATTTTGTCGATCATCATCACCATAGTTGTCATCATCACCATCACCACCACTATCATTATCATCGTCATCACTCTTAGACGACATTGTTTTTATTTAATTTTCTTTCTTTATGAATTCGAGAATATCCCCAGGAGAAGTGGTTTTCGGCGTTGTGCCTGGTAAAAACGTTAAGTTGTGTCCCAGATAGAGTGATTTGTTTTCATCATACTTGTCCCCTGTTTGAACGATAATCGGTGTCCCAGGAAAAGTGGTTTTTCTTCATTATACAACTGTTTATTGTGCCTACCTCTCTGTTGTACTCGTTCCGTTTCGTTCCTGTTGAAACGTAGCCGGATGGCTACCTTGTTGGGAAAGAGATCGTCATTCTGCTCTTCGAGTGTGTTGTCTTAAAATGATAATTGAGATGGTTCTCGGCTTGCTCGTCTCTTTTGCGCATGATGCAGAGCATGCAGATGATGATGAAAACCACAACGACTACTGATGTGATGGTGATGATGATGTAATCTAATGAAAACAAAATGACAAATGTGAGCATATCTGAACGAATTTAAGCAATACAAAGAAAAAAACTTCATAATTTCCGAGTGCAGCATGAAGTCTAAGGCTCAATGCAATGTATGGGGTTTAAGCTCACCTGAGCCGAAGTCTCACAAGGTGAGCTTAAAGGGTTGGGTTAATTGGCCATCTGTTCCTCTCTCTTGAAACATTAAACTAATAACTGTATCCTTGAGCAAGGCATATAACAAAATTTTATGCCCACAGCACTGATTAAATACACAGGTGTTGGTGCCATCCCGATAATGTGAAAATTTCCTTTATTAGACGTAAGTGGAATATTATGAAAGCCACCAGCATTTTCAGCTCACCTGAGCGGAAAGCTCACAAGGTGAGCTTATAGTATACCCATGGTCCAGCGTCCCTCCGTCCTCCCGTCGTCGTCCACCGGTCGTCCACCGTTTCAAAGATCTTCTCTGAAAGCACTTGGGCGATTAAAGCCAAATCTTATGCAGAACCTATATGGGTCGGGAAAACAAAAGTTTATATCCGGAATCCTGGTTACATGACCAAGACGGCCGCCATGGCTATATATAGCAAAAACTTTAAAAATCTTCTTCTCCAGAACCAGAAGGACTGTGATTTTAAAAATTGGCATGAAACATCAGGGAATGTAGGTCTACAAAGTATATATAAATCATTACCATGAGATGATTTTGACCTATTTTATTGCAAGGTCAACTTAGGCCCCCATAGGGGAAAATTGGTAAAATATCATTCAATGGGTAGAGGGAGGGAATGAAACTTGCTGGAAATTGACAAACAGATATATGATTTATGTTTATGTTGTCTGCCCTTGCCCCAGGGTTATACACAAATATTTGTATGAAAGTATCCAAGTATACAACAGATTTCAGGTGAGCAGCTACAGGACCATTGGTCCTCTGGTTTTCTGTAAGGTGGTTCAAAAACATTTTATTTTGATTCCAGATTGTTCCTCCTGACACCATAACAAAAGTCAAACTATTTGGGGATGAGATATTCCAAGAAACAGGAAGTATAATAGGCATGTCCTCTGTACATGTTTTTCCAGCATGTACAAAATTTGGTTGCTTTCACAGAGGCCTCAAAGAAAATACCTGTCCTAAATGTAAAACTATATACACAGACACAGAACCATCCAAGTCTGCAGTCTGTGAGATGGTTGTGAGTAAAGAAAATGAAAAAAAAAAAAAAAAAAAAAAAAAAAAAGATGAAATAACATTGTTCCACTCTCAGATCGAAGAATTACTCCGAGGAATGGACAAAACTATTGTACCAGATGAAAAAAGAACTACTGACCAATATTGTAGAGATGTTACTTTTGAAAGTCACTTACACCATAAGCCCGAAAAAGGACAAAACCTTAAGTTCATTTAAAAAAACTAGATTCAGCATAACAGTAAATGATTGTTTTCAAGAGGTTTTTAAAGCAGCCTTTTTTGCAGCAACATTTGAAATTCGTGATGAATCTGATTTTTTAGAACTGGAGGACTGACTTGTTGAAATTGCACTTTTAAAAGATTTGCCTGAAACATTTGAGCCTAGTTCATATTTCACGGAATCTAATTCTCGGATTCGCTGCATTACATTTTGCATTGCTTGCTGATGCTCAACTTCAACATTTTCTAATTTAGAAGCTTCTGTTTTTTCAAAATTTTTGCAAATTGCATCAAAATTTTATCTGAAATAAATCGCGCTTCTCGCGAATTGTCTCAATGTTGTCAGAATCTGATATTTCAACCAAAAGCTTATTTAACTGTCGCCGCCATGAAGAAACTGCAGATCGTAACTTTTGTTCACAAGCAGAAATTTGGTACTCATGACCCTTTTCAGTTAAAGTTCTAGAACGTGCACCTAACCCATTTTCAGTGCTTTCTTGTGTGTCAATTTTTTTTTGGTGAATTGTTAGCAGACATGTTTGCAAATGTTTATGTTGCACCCTATCAAAATTGATTCAGAAATTAATTCAAAAATCACATTGAGTTCATTGATTTTTATGCATGACTGGGCATTCCCTGCCTATGCATTATATCACAAGATCACAATATCAGCAATAAGTCAAGTTTATATGCACGACTGGGCGTTCCCTGCCTGTGCATTAATTGTCAAGTTCACAGCAAAATTCTAGAATTTACATGCACGACTTGGCTTTCCCTGCCTGTGCATGGCAAAGTTCACAATCTCTTTCCATTTTTCTCTTTATGGAGCACAACCATGATTTAGCAAGTTTTTTTTTATCAGGATGAATTCCGTCAAGAAACAGTTTAAAGTTTATTGAAGTTCTCTGTTTCTGTCCTTTCCGTTTTCTCCCACGCATTAGATCCTGATTCAATTTCGTGACCTTTGTTCCTGTTCCAGAACTGATTTTTTTTTTCTTGTTTTTGTCCGCACCTCCTCCCCATCGGACACCAGTACACAACCTGACTTTATTTATTTCACTTATACTAATTACAGTGGCATACTATATACAAGATTACAGAATCGACTATCATCATTCAGACGTATGTATGTATGTATGTATGTATGTATGTATGTATGTATGTATGTATGTATGTATGTATGTATGTATGTATATATACAGCTTATGTATGTATACAGCTTATGTATGTATGTATGCATGTATGTATGTACGTATGTTGACATAAACCTGTAAGAAGGTTGAAAGGAGGGTATGTGTATATATTGTTAATTACATGTATGTATGTATGTATGTATGTATGTATGTATGTATGTATGTATGTATGTTGACATAAATTTGTAGTAAGGTTAAAGGAAGGTGTGTGTGCCATTACTGATAATGTAAATATTGTATGCATGAGCTGCATGTATGTGACCAAGTAGTTACAAATGATTTGTTGGTATCATTATCTTTTTGTGTATTGAGAATAAAGCATTGTCTAAAATTCATAACGGTAAGAAATTTCGCGCGAATCGCGTTTGCAGGTTGTGCTTAAGACATGTTGATTGTCTTCGGAAGATGGAAGGAGGTAGAAGGAGATACCGACGTTGTTGATATTTCCCGGTACCACCGTGTAAGTACCGGAACACGCGAGAAAAATCGCGAATTTCGATACAACAGCCAGAAATCGAATAAAAAAAGTTCAGACTCGGCCCCAAAACCGATGGGTCGGTCAGGGAACCGGAAACACAACACTTTCTTTTCTTGGCCTAATTGGCTAGAAATGGTATAAATACAGCAGTATTAGAAAATCACTTTGTCATCCATCTATCTTGCGGTTGTCATCGGTCAAAAGATGGATCCTCATAATAGTTATTATCATATAGCTATAAATATTGAATGATTAAAACATAGGGATAAAAGCCGAGTAAAATGTGTGCAGATATCACTTGATATCGGCACGCTTACTTGATATTGCATCGTTACTTGGATGCCCTCGCAGGTTGCCGTTAGATGACGTTACTTTAGATGACATCAAACGTTGATGTCGCGAGAAATGGTGCCATTCAAAAGCACAAAATGTATCAATTGCACCATAAAAAGTCTTTTTTAACATTAAAAATAACGGGGAAAACACTCAAAATATTTATAGCTATATGATTAAAGGGTTATCGCACTGATATCGGTAAATATTGTCCCTCGTTGCGATATCTAAGGCCGCTCGCAAGCTCGCGTCCTTCGATATCGCAACTCGGGACAATATTCACAGATATCAGTGTAATAAACTTATATTATTAGTCTTTAGTCTGCACATAATATGTAACAGCTCTTCTTTTTTAGGCTGTAGAAACAAAAAACTACAAGAGGGAAAATGTCCTCAATGCCAGAAAACACCCCTGGTGAAAAAAAACACATTATTGCAATGCTGAAATTTATATTGAAAGAGCCGGAGACATCTATGAATATAGACTTTTTAAGGACCAGCTGGACAAATTGTTTGATGTGCCAGACTTATCTGGTATTTTATCTAACTACCAGCTGCAGCAAGCTTTGCATTCACAAGTCCCAATTAATGCCCAAGGCCTTTTTAGGTCAGGAACTGTTAATGTTGTGACAATTAAGGATGTTCGCTGCTAACATTTGACATTTCGGAACTTCCGGTTTTTCTTTTCTTGAATATCTCGTAAAAGGTTGCAGATATTTTCCTAATATTTTATATTTGAATACATATTGATAATATGCATTGAATGAGCCATGAAAATTGTCAATCTAAGAATCTTCATTTTTTCACCCCATTTTCTGCAACTTTTCACAAAATTTTACCGATTTTCTTCAAACTTTGCATATTAGTTAATACCGGCAAGGATTGGATTGGGATTGTAGATGGGTAAATTTCGTGAAACTTCAAACTTTATAAATATGGAAAGCTGAAACATGTGATATTTTAAAATGTCTGTCTGTATATATTGGTTTTAATTTAAAATGTCTGTTGGTATATATTTACAAAATTAAAAGTGGGTTGGAGCAGAGAGGGGGGACATATGTTTTCCTCTGAAAACTCTTTCTAGTTTTTACCAAAAAGTTGCAAAAGCAGCAGTGGGTTTCCTCTGTAAAATTAACTCCAATGATAGTAGATCTTTTCTTTTGTTCTGTGACAGGTCTGTAGTTTTGGATATTGATGTCTTTAGCTTCTTTGATGCTAGTGTTAGGATTTGTGGACACCATTTTCTCTTTGAAAAATCTTACTGTTAAATTTTCAAAGGTGTAGGTTTTGTTGACAATAATTTGCTTAGAATCTCCCCATAAAGTTAGTCTCATGTTTCCTGTTTGATCTGCAATTATAAAAGTTGTTCTCTGCAACTTTCTGTCGCTGAATTCTTGTTCAACTGAGTCTAATTGTTGCATAATGCGGACTGTCATAGTTACCTGGAAATTAAATATAAAATATGTAAGTTAGACAAGAACACCACAAATATCTGGTGAAATCACTAAAATATAAATATGGGGGAAGCGCATTTGGTCAAGGTGCGTGCTTGATTGGTATGTTAAGGAAAATAAGTATGCAAGGTTTCAGCCTCGCATGTATGACAGATGATGAGAAACAAAACTATGACAAATTTTGTCAAAAAATCGCGTAAATCAAGTACTAAAAAAATTCTGGCTTAAGTTACTTGTTGTTATTACTCAAATGAGATTTTGTTAATTTTCTAAAATAAATAGGATTTGTTACAATCTACGATGAATATGCATATGTCTAAATGCTTTGCTTCAAACATTTTTATGGGTTATCTAGGTCTTTCTTTGAAGCTATCCTTACTTTGCAGCCTTCTGCCTCTTCTTTGGCTTCATTCACTGTCATCATCTTGGTAACCATAGATTGTTCCTTTGGTTTGTCACAGTTGAATGTTAGACGCTTAACAGGCAGTAATGTTGTTCCTCGACTAACTTTAATATCAAATTGGCCAGGTTGCTTGTAGCTTGGGGTTCTTTCGAAATTCTTGATTTTGACTGGTGTCCTGAAATAGAATTTTATTTTGATTGATTAATAATGAAATTCATTGGTCCCTTATCGATCAATTATTATTTTTTTTTGGATATAGTTTAACATCCTTTTCAAGATTATTTTAGCTCATAGAAGAGACCGTACAATCAGTAGATGGGTTCAACGAGAGAACTCCAGGAAAAAAAAAGCACTTGGCACATCCACAATTAGAACTTGGCTTGTCTTATGTGCTCTGAATTAAACCAACATCAGACATAGCGATAAGCAAATAATCAAGAGCGGTAATGAGATTAGCAACATTAATCACTCTATGAACACAAAAGTGATTCCACCACTAATATACTGTTTACCCTGATACTTGAACGAACCATAATACAAAGAATGCAATAGTAAACAATGGTTTTGTCCACTACCAAATTCTTTGTATTCAGAGTGTTCAAAACACTCACGTTTAGAAACATACTTCTAAACATTTTTAATTATTTGACCCAATTTAGGAATATGTCTTTGATTTAGACTCCTCGTGTAAATTCTCGAAATTGCAGAACAATTATAGTCTGGCGTTCGTTGCCGGTTTAAAAAAGGCTACTGACGAGGGTTCATTACCCGAAATTGCGCAATATAGTCCATACTATCTCCCTTTGAATGTTTTTACTGCTTCCAAAGGATCAAACCTTTATATTTTATTTGTACCCATTGTCGCCACCAGGTAGCGCTTCAGCACTGATCTGTCGCCTTTGACCAATGGGATCTTGGATTGACCGCCATTGCAACCATATTTTTTTGCCATTATGGGAGTACAGACTTTTATTTTATAATCAGGAATTGAAGGTATTTTGTAAGTTTCTCTGTCAATATTTATTACTTTTACCGAGATAAATATAAACATAAATCTTGGAAAAAACTTTATTGATTTTATTGTTAATTTAGATAAGGTATCGCCTGATCTCATGAACATGTGATTAGCTGATTTTGGCTACATCTCATAATTCAAAGCGTCACATGCGAGAGATCTAGATGAGTTCTTGTCAGATCTTGCAAGAATGCTGGCTAATCCAAGGGTTTCTATGTGGCGGTTCTGTGTGCTATGATGCTTATGCGGGGAGATGATTCATTGATACGAAGACTTGAATGTGAAAAGAGATGGACTGAAAATAATGTTGCTGCCCAACTTGGAATTGAACGCGAATTGACTTCCGACATAGCCCTAGCGCCTTAACGCTTTCATGAATGTCAAGTACAACATACTTTGTAATTACTCACGAAGATAAATACCAACATACTGCATCGAAAGATGGTGATCCCAATGCGGATGGGAGTACTATAACAGAACAGAACAACTGGCCCCGATTTAAAGCTATTTTAGTTGGTTGGGGCCCTCACAGTATGAAAATAATAAACAGAGATAGGTTTTTGATAGATTATAGGTCGTGCAAAAACAAGGGAATATTTGTACAGTGTGTCTCCAAAATTTTGTAACCCTAATGATGAAAGTTGATTCTGCAAAATCCAGTTTCAGGTTAATAACATTTCTAATATTGCATATTCGCATAGGAAAAGGATGCTGTAAACAAACAAAATTGAATAAGTTTGCATAAAAAACTGATAATAGACTGGAAAGGTAGTGAGATTAAATCATTTACAGATTGACTGAACATAGACAAACCATATTTCAAAAATGCTACAAGAAATAACACTCTTTTGATGAAAAGATCTTGTTTTGCATTATTATCGTTCCCCACGAATATTAAATAGTTAGATTTCAGTAGTTGCTGCTGTTGACAATCAGATGTTGTTGGCCGCTGGTCTGGTTGTTGTTGCTGCTGACCATTATTTGCCACTGGTTGTTGCTGCTGGCCATCATCAGCCACTGGTTGTTGTTAGTGCTGGCCATAATCAGCCACTGGTTGTTGCTGCTGCTGGCCATTATTAGCCACTGGTTGTTGTTGCTGGTGGCCATCATCAGCCATTTGTTGCTGCTGGCCATCATCAGCCACTGTTGTTGCTGCTCCTGACCGGCATCAGCCACTGGTTGTTGCTGCTGCTGGTGATCATCAGCCACTGGTTGTTTTTGCTGCTGGCCATCATCAGCCACTGGTTGTTGCTGCTGCTGTCCATCATTAGCTACTGGTTGTTGCTGCCGACCATCATTAGCCACAGGTTGTTGCTGCTGCTGGCCATCATTAGCCACTGGTTGTTGTTGCTGGCAATCATTAGCTACTTGTTGTTCTTGCTGCTGGCCATCATTTGCCACTGGTTGTTGTTGCTGCTGTCCATCCATAGCCACTGGTTGTTGCTGCTGGCAATGTTGTTGTTTTTGGAGCTTACTATATTCATTTAGGCCCTGTGGATTTATTATCCAAAGTTCGTCGAACACTCTATTTAGACAAATGCCCACTGTAGCTCATTATATTACTCTTGCTATTTATTCTTTGGATATCATTTTCGCTTATTCCATTAGTTTTCATTGCCAAATATATTAGGTTTTGGATGTTTCCTGGACATCATCTATTTGTATCATGTTCCAGCATAGATAAATAGCTTTCAAAAATATATCAATAAATGATACCAATCGAAATTGACTCCTTCAATTTCAGAACATTGGTGCCCATGGCTAAAAGCTTTTCGTGCACAGTCTCCCTTGCCTAACTGTTGAATCCAGTACCTTGTTTGTTCGAAAACCCAACTGTCGACTTGAAATGCAAAATGTTGGCTTAATTGTAGGTTTTCCATTGTGATCTTCCAGTAAGACAATTGCAAAAGTTTGTGGCTCAAAGGTAGCCTTGTGGGCTCTTTATATATTGAAAGCTGTCACCCTAAGTAGACAGAAACTTGTTACGCAAACACAAGTTCTATGTCCATAAATGGAAAAAAAATAATCATGAACCTTAACATTAAATTCCTGTTTGGAAACAGAAGCTTGAAATTCATTATGTAGAATCACCCATTCAGTACAATGAAAATTGTTACTGAAAGTAAAGAATTTTTGGTGTATAAATGTTTTTTTGTTTTTTTTTTTGCTTATAAATACAGTGGTGTTATGGCTAAAAACCCACTTTTGCACAGTTCGCGCTGATCACTTGTGATTTTTCGCGGCGAAACCACCGCGAAATTTCACCGGCCAAGGGAAAATTTAAACGTATAATCGGTTAATTTTTCGCCGCGAAAATCCGATTTTCGCGGTGAAATTTCGCGGTGTTTCGCGGCGAAATTCGTTTTTTAACGTTTACAACAGGTAAGTTAAAATTTCCTATTTCGCCGTGAATGCTAACATAAAATTCTTTATTTTTAATTTAATGACCACACTATGATTCATCTGTTCCATGTATAGATCGTTATTTACGTGCACATAATAATATGTACGATTATGCATGTATAGAAATGAAAAACGTGCATAACGCGACTTTTCCATTGGTATTACGTAGGTGGTACGATAGCGAAATCACGGAAAGACGAAAATATTTACAACGTAATGCGCCAGCTCGTTGAATCTAACTGTGTTGTTTTTTTTTTGTTTTTTTTTTGAATAGATGCTTTACGTCGTAATCAACAGCAATGGTCATGTCAGGAAGCTGCCTCCATTTTATGGGATGTCATGATATCTACATGTAACAAGTGTTTGAAATATAACGATCCCTCTAAGCCAATACTGTTTATATGTATGGATGGTTACTTGAAACCATTTTTCCTAGGCAGGCACAGACCTGAGCGGTAAACCAGTAATCAGATGATCTGTCAATAGCGTATAAGTTTTGCCTGGAGGCACAAGCAGCCTATATATTTCTTAAGGTCCCAATGGGCAGGGGTCATCTAACTTTGTGCCTTGTGTTGTAGCACAAACATTGTCTAAATGGTAATGCTAAATAAACAGATTCCTTGCTTTCTTTTTTTTGTAAATTTTCCTCAATTGCTTCACTTTATAGCATTTAAGATGTGAACTACGATAACTTAATTTGAGCTCAACCATGTAAAACGACAAAACAAAAAGAGGCATATTGACATTTGGGATGCTGGTTACCACTGTGATCACCCTCTATGAATGCCAGCACAAGACTAATCGCAATCATATCGATTTATACATTATACTTGCCTTGTAGAAGTACAACTAGCGAAGATCAGTTTAACAGTCAACAGTCTCATGGTGACAACACTTTCAGGGTAATATATGTATACCGGTTTTGCTCAAGTGCGAATCCCAACGAATATAGGAATCGAACACAGGACATTTTGATTCCGATCAATTCCTTTAATCCACCACTAGGCTTCTGCGCTCAACTTTGTTCTAATTAATCTAATGCGGCATGCGCTCATATTGCCACGGTGCGTACACGGCCCTTACTGTATATATGTGTTCCAAGATAAACTGAAAACTTTATATACTGACGTCAGTACTTTGTTTTAAACACAGTATCCTCCCTTTTCTAGTGTATTGTGCCATGTATACAATGAGATTTTGTCATTTGATATGCATGTACGTGTTCCAAGCCATCCGTATGTGTGGGTTTTGGAAGGAACACAACACGCTGTTTACCGCAAAACGGTTAGCAAAAATCGACAGTTTCGACACAATTTTGTACATGTATTGCTCGTATTCGACCGAATATCGTACCGGTGAAGGTCGTATGCGACCAAATGTCGTTTAGACTAAATTGATTTCAACGTAACGGAACCCACTTGACGTAATCGAAAATCATTGATGCTTTGAGCAGTGTCATTAGCCACAGGCGATTAAATGTCCAAAACAGAGTTGAAGTCGATTGCTTCATCATGTTGAATCCAAAGACTTGTATTAATATGTGGGTTGGGATCGCGGTGGAATAGTTGTAGTGCATCAGACTCCGAATCGAGAGGTCCTGAGTTCGATCCGCACTGGCGACACCGTGTTGTGTCCTTGAGCAAGGCACATTGACTACCCATAGTACTACTTAATACCCAGGAAACGGTAGCTCTGTCCAGACATGACTAAAAATTTGTGACTGGGACGTTCAGCCTCAATACAAACAAACAAATCTGTGGGCAATCATACCATGAAAATTGCTTATGTCGCTATGAGCTTTTTTCTGTTAATTAAGCTAGATAACAGGATCTAATATTATCGGGTAAGTCTGATTAATCTGAAAAAGAAGCATGAAAAAAAAACAAAGCCGATAATCAGGGTCTCAGAAACTGCAAACTAGTTAAGAGACGAATAAAATACGATAATTATACAAAATTGAAAAGAAAACAAAATATTTATACGAACAAATTAAAATGAAATTTAAACAATAAAACTGTTGTGACTGTCGGGACTAAAACGATAATTATACAAAATTGTGACGCAAACAAAATATTGATACAACTAGAACTGAAATAAAAACATCCAATTTAAAATTATATTTAAACAACAAAAAAAAATTGTGACTGTCGTCTTTTTCGCCGCGAAACAACGCGAAACGCCGGTCAATTGAATTTTATGCGTAATGACAGGTATACTTTTTTCGCCGTGAATTTCGCGGCGAAATTCCGCGCTGACTTTTATTTTACACACAATTTCGCCGCGAAATTTTACAATTAGCCGTTAACAAATTAGCCTTTAAAACGTTAAAACGGCTAATTTGGGTTTTTAGCCATAACACCACTGTAGCTGCTCATTCGGCTAACGATATGTTTTCTTGGTATAATTATCTGATTGTTCATTTAATTTTTTCCCACCTTGGTTTTTGGAGTGGTTTAAAGGGTAAACCTTATCCCTGAGAATAGACGTGGTAGAAATCAACACTCTTTGGCTTTTCAGATACCTTCAGCTAGCAAAGAAGCGTACAAAAGTAGTTTCTTTCCACAGACTATCAGGGACTGGAATGACCTCCGTGATTCTCTTATCTCCTCTGCTGAAATGTCTGATGACCAAGTTCAATTTAAAGGCGGTGGTTTGTCTAGCATATATGGCATTGACGAATGCCATTAATTGTTCCACTGTCACCGTGTTGTCCACCGGAAAATTATACATGGCTTCGATGGATCCTTCCCTGTGTTTTTCAAGAATAATGAGGCGAAAATTGGTATACAAATGTTTTAATTCCTCATCTACCCCGTGAGCTCTTATCCAAGGCGCGTTGTCATCGTTGTATGGGCTAGGGTGTAACCCCCCCCCCTCTCCTATTTGAACGTGCTGTAGCGAGTGGGCAAACCATTGGGCTCTGTCCAAAAAGCGCTCACCGCACTGGTGACAGCGAACTCTGCTCGGTAGGTCAGAGTCGTCGCGAGTAGCATTTACATCGAGTCCGGGGTGAAGCACGGGTAGCCTCGGTTCCTGTTCGGTGTTCTGTCCTTCCGTTCTTCCATCTAGGCATTTTTGGGGGCATTCGGTGTTTTTGTGTGTGTTTAATACTCTTCTGTCCTGGAAAAAGTTCCCGCAATTGTGAAATTTTATTGGTTTCTGTGTTTGTAAGTGTTTTGTGCTCACGTGTTGTCGGAGACCCGCTTGCGTATTGCATGTAATATGGCAATCCACGCACTGATACCCTTTGGTCTTATTCCCACTGCATGCTTTTTTATGTCTGGTTAAATTCGATGAAGTACTGAATTCCTTAGCGCATGTGAAACATTTGTAAACTTTGTTTTGGTGTATACTCTGCCTATGTCGATTTAAATCTTGCCTGCGGGCGAAAGTTTTCCCGCAGTCCTGGCAGGTTTCCCTATCCTTGTCGGTATTTCCTTTTTGAATCTCGTCACCTCGTCCGGTCATTTCGGTGTCGTTGAGTGGTGCAAAGCGCGCAACGTTAATGTATTGGGAGGTGTTAATGTTTTCTTCTCGCGACACGGTCTGGCTAGTGTTCTGGGCGATTTCGCTTTGTTCTTCGCTCTGGTTTACGTTTTGGGTGGTATTCTCTTCACGCGGAATGTCCTGTCTAATGTTTTGCTGACGAATAATTTGTGAATTCTGTATACCACGCTCAAAATAAGGGAAAGACGCTTGGTCGGCCAAGTTAAATCGAAGGTGGATGCAAATTCCAAGAGGTTTTCCCTTACCAAATCGTTTTCCGTGATTTTATTGTCTTTTGCGAATTGGCACACGGTCTCTTAGTCATGCATTTTATGTAATTCCTGTTTTATGAAGGCGTCAGTATCACCTGTATCCGCTAGTCGCTTTTGGATATCAGATTCCTCCGTCTTCCCCCACTCCTCAGCCCATTGACGAATCTCATCGTCGGTCTCTAGATGCTTTAACGCGGACTTTACATTACCTTTAGGTAAGATTGGGTAGGCACCGCCGTTTCTTCCTCTAAATCGGAATCTGTCACCTGGTTTGTTGGTTCGGCATGACCGTACACTTGGTCTTCGATGCCGCCCTCCCAATGAGCCGCATAGGCGTCTGCCGTTATCCTAGTGCTAGTGGAGGGTTGTTGCATGATGACTGGCAGGTCAAAAAATTGATCGCTAATTGGGGACATATTATTCTGAGACACGCCCATGGCATATTCTTGTCGGGTTATGACTAATGGTGGTTGGTCCTGACCGTTAATGTATCTAAATAATTGTTGGGCGCTAGTATCGTGTTCTGTCGAAGGGGTGACTGGTTGGGGCACATTATTCTCTTGATTGCTGATTTTCGCGGGATCGTATTGAACTGGTTGAACAAACAACGCAGCCTGCTGGTCGAATGCCTGGATTTGACTTACGGGAAAAAATACAGTATCATCACCACCCTTCATTAAATTGGGAAAATCTGTGTCAAAGTTTGGTGTATTTAACGAACCGTCATTGGAGGGCTGGGGATTTGGTTGGGGGTAGGGCGTTGCCTCATGCGGTTGTTCAAGCATCAGCGCTTGAAAGATCCAATCATCTTGACTAGACAGAAGGGGATGGGCGTCGGGCTGAGGATGGGGGAGAGGTGATGTCTTTCCGGCTTCTTGGGTGGGAAGGGGAAGTTGGGATTGACCGTCGGGTCAAGGATGGGGACCTGCGGTTGTTCCAGCATCGACGCTTGAAAACTCCAATCATCTTGACTAGACAGAATGGTCTGGGCATCGGGCTGAGGATGGAGGAGGGGCGATGCCTTATCGGGTTGTTCTCCATCATGGGTGGGCATGGGAAAAGCCCGAAAAAGATGATGTGCTGCAACGCGAACCGCAGAAATTGCTGTCAACATAACTTGGTCGACAGCAGAAATTGCTGTCGGCATACTGGGTCGTCAGCAGAAGTTGCTGTCAACATACTCGGTTGACAGCAGCAGTTGCTGTCAACATACTCGGTTGACAGCAGCAGTTGCTGTCAACATACTCGGTTGACAACAGAAGTTGCTGTCGATGTACTCGGTCGACAGCATGTTTATACATGTATGGTATACTGCTGTCTCCGTTGTACCATATGTATTATGCATTAGTCATTTGTAACCCCAGCCCCCCACCCCCGGGGCAGGGCGGGGGATAGCCGTGGAAAGGAGTGGGGTTTTTACCAAAGCTTAGCCCCGGCAGTGCAGCAGAACTACTCAGGGTTTGCATTATAGACAAAGAGGGCGGTGAAATGAAAAGAAAGCGGACAGTGGGGGAAATTAGCCATGGTTTTAGTTTTACCAACCAGCTGTCCAAACAGGGCGGGGTGTTAGCGGGGATTTGCTGGCCAAAAGTCAAAGTCCCCGCTACTGCCCGGGGGTGGGGGCCCGGGGTTACAAATTACTAGTGCATTACTTGCTACAACATTGCCGCTTAACTTTATTACTGCCCGACGTCATAGTCGCCATTATATTAGCCAGTCTGTAATGGTGTTACAGACAGGAAAGCCGGTCTGTAACGGTATTACAACCCTGAAATGCAAGCTCCAACAGTAAGTGGCGTCTATTACAAAGCCAAACGTTTGTACAGTATGTATACATTTAATAGGTATATAACAATACGCTTTATTGTTGAGTATTCTGATTAATTGAAAATTAATTTTATTTTTAATAGATCAAGTGGACCTCCCGAAGGCTGGGATATACAGTGCCGATATGGCTGCTAAATTGAAAGTAAGTAGTAATACCATAGAGACTTTAAATATGCCAGGAGTTTGAAAAAGTGGGCGTGTATTTTCCCTATATTTCCTGCTGTGGTTTAACAGATAAAGTTGTTACTGGAAGTCCTATAGTTAGTATGGACATGTTGGTGCCATATAAATAAACACATTTTAGTCTGGTACTCTGCAAATAGACATAGGCAAACTGAGCAGACCCAGATCAGAAGCATCTGATCAATCTAAACTGTTTGGTTGCAGGATTTTTCATTGAAATGTGAGAGTAAAAAAGATTATCCGATGACCAGACACACCTTCTTTTTGTAACAAATGTATGCACCAAGCTGAAGCTATTTTTAGCTCACCTGAGCCCACGCTTTGATGCCTGGCCTCATTATACAGGGTAAATAAACTGTTATATTTATAGATGATAGAGATATGTCCTGGCACAGGAGTGTGCATTCCTGTGCAGACGAAAGAAGTGATTTTTAGCACTGTCAACAACAGGAAGGCGTTAGTCAACAAGCTCATTAGAGCATTCTTCAGCTATGAAGATATGATGGGCGTTGGAAGTCTGGAGGAGTTGCCAAACTCCAACAAAATTATTGGAGCCATACTTGGTAAGCCTTTAGAAATTAATCAAAATGTTGTTAAGTTTGTGAACAGGGCTTAGATCTACACAATTCAATGAAATGAACGAATGTAACAGTTACCAGACATTCAGGTTTTCAGAGCAAATGTTAGCCAAGATCAGGGTACACAATTATGGCCTTTCCAGCTACATCTTATTTTTATTCAAATTCGATGATACTTACAATATGCTCTCTTTAAAGCATATTTATTCAAATTTAAAGATAATTAATTACAACACACTCTCTTAAAAAGCATATTTAAGATGCAATTCAGTTCCTAAAACTGTTAGTTATAAAATGTACAGGGTAAAACAAGTTGCAGTATTTAAGATTGATTTGAAACAGCAGGTTAGATGCAGAAATCATAGTTATTTGGCAAAGGCTCGCAGGTGAGCTTACAGTATACCCATACTTTCATTATGCGTTCTCTCTTATATCGATAAAAAAAGATTATCTCGAGTACCCCTAGTTTCACCTTTTCTACTACATAAAAGTCGGAAATTTGGGGTATAAAACAAATGAGGATTATCGTGTAATGAAATGTTCAAACATTGAGGACCTCAGGGAAGATTAGATGCAAATCCAAATGGGATTCCTCTTGAAATAAATTCTCTATTTATATAAATGGCCAAAAAAAAAAATAAATGTCTTGTTTCCGGAAACGTCAAAATATTTTTATGGGTCGGTAGGTAGGAAAAGTTTTTTTGTTTTTTTTTTTTAGAAATATTTTTTTTTTGTATAGGAAAAGCAAGACAATCATTCAAAATTAGCCTAAAAATAGAAAAAAAAAAAAATTTGATGTCTCAAAAAAAAAAAAAAAAAAAAAAAAAAAAACAACCGTAAGTAGGCACCCAGAAAGTAGGGTCAGTAGGTATTTCCGGAAACGAGACATTTTTGGCCTTATTTGTATTATGCTCAGTGAGCATGTAAAATCTATTTGAACCATTATGTCATCTTTATTAGCTCATCGGCTCACAAGTCGAACTTATATACTATGCAAAATAAATTTAGCAGTTTTTGATGTTACATACATACATATTTGATCATCTTAGAGCAATTTGGGACGTCTTTTAACTTAAATGACAAGAACAGGGTCTTATGCACATGATATGATGAATTTAAAAACACCATCTTTTAAAGAGGCTTTTAAAACAACCAAAAATACAGAAAGGGCGTGAATGCAAAATTCTCAACCATTGAACACGATGCAAACTTTTGTTACAAAAGTCCATTAGACACATCCTTTTCATCCCTTGTTTATCAATGTTGTTGATTATGTATTAACAAATGAGATTGGGCTTTTTCAGTACAAACTTTACCTGCCCAAAAAACGACGTCAAGGTGCCAACAAGTGGTGGAATTGGAAATTGATTAAATTCATTATCTAAGCTCACATTATGAAGCCTAGATACTGAATTTTGAAAACTCTTTATTTTAACATACTAGTATGCAACAGGCATTTTAACTCAGTGCTGATTTTAGGAAATTCCATTGATCATGTGCAGAGACTAGCGAATGTTACGAAAATTGCTAAATTTAATTTGCCTAGTATAGGATGACCATGCTCCGGCGTCCGTCGTCCACAATTTCAAAGATCTCTGAAACAGCTTGGCCAATCAAAACCAAACTTCATGTGGAGCATCCTTAGGAAGGGGGGACGAAAGTTTATATAAATGGTCCAGGTCACATGACCAAGATGGCCGCCAGGGCTATACACCTTTAAAATTTTAATCTTCTCCAGAACCAGAAGTTTGGAGGAAACTTGCTGGGAATGAGCAAATGGGCAGAATGTTTATGATTACATTTTGGCATCAGGGGGTTGTCTGTCCCTGCCCCGGGCTAAATACATATATATCATTGTAATATATTCAAACATCTTCTCTGAAACAGCTAAGCCACTCAAAGCCAAACTTTATGTGGAGCATCAGTAGGGAGTGGGAACAAAATGTAAATGGTTAAGGTCACAGGACCAAATAGCAAAAACCTTTTAAAATCTTCTCCTCCAGAACCAGAAGGCCTATGATTTTGAAACAAAGTTAATATAAATCATGACCCTGGGATGACCTTGACCTACCTTATGGCAAGGTCAACTAAGGTCACATATCCATTTGAATGGGAAGATCTGTAACACTCAGATCTCAGGTGAGCGTTCTCAGGACCATTGGCCGTCTGGTTTTAATATGCTCCTGGTGTTGATTAGGATAAAGAAATAAGTGCCCATATATTTGTTGTTTATAATATGATTTTTTCATTGAATTTATTAAATACACTAGCAATCAAACATATTTGTATTTCCAGCATGCGGACTTAGATTCAAAAGTTCATTTCCGGAAGTGGTCCCAGAGGCTTTGCGTAAAGCCATCCATAATGTGTTTCACTATGCCAAACGGTAAGCCTTCTTTATTGACATGATTGTGTCTGTGTTATTCGATGAAACTTTCCACAAACAATTCAACATGTGTCACTGATGATGTCTGTAAGAACAAAAATGCATAACTATCCCACAAAAAGTAAATGCTAATGTACATACGCTCATTTTTATTTCAGGCTGGCGAAGAAACAGATGCTTCTTCCATGAAAAGTTTGGAAGGTCTGATGAAATGCATTTCAGAGGACAAACAGACCATTGAATGGAAAAATATCACAGGAAGCCCTATTTCAACTTCCTCCGGGCCATCTTTGGTGCCACCAATCCCTGGAATGAAACGCTGCGAGAGCCTTTTTGCAAAAATTAAAGTCCAGCAAAGAAAAGAGCCACTAAATCCAGAAAAGCAGCAAACATCAAGTATTTTCCCAAAGAGTCAAGGCCTGCATAAAGAAAGAAACACAGGGAGAAAAGTAACTAAACCAGCTCCAAGCACTGGCATGGAACGTGCACTGAATCTTTTCCAGAGGATTCAGGGTCAGCACAAAAAGCAGCCAACAGGGAAAGACTTCACTGCAGCTCCAATTCAAGAAGTGACAGAAAGGGTTTCTTTGAAACGGAAAGGACTAACCTGCACACAGGAGCTTGATGCAAAAAAGGCCAAGAAGACTAAACATCCTAAAGAAGTGACGGAAAGGGTTTCTTTGAAACGGAAAGAACAAACCTGCACACAGGAGCCTGATGCAAAAAAGGCCAAGAAGACTAAACATCCTAAAGAAGTGACGGAAAGGGTTTCTTTGAAACGGAAAGAACAAACCTGCACACAGGAGCCTGATGCAAAAAAGGCCAAGAAGACTAAACATCCTAAAGAAATAACAGAGGCCGAACCAGTTAAGACATTTTATCCATGCGATCTTTGTGGTGTCTTAAGGGACAGACTGGACAAACATTACAAGTTTGGTCACAAAATGTCTTGGAACGCCGCAAAGTCAAGATACAGACTGACCAAGGCAATGGTAGATGGGGGTAAAAATGTCTCAACCTGTTCAGAGTGTGGGAAAGTAGTTCAGCATCTTTCCCAACACCTCGCCAATATGCATGGAATAAAAAGATCAAGCGATAGATCCGTCCAGATCAGACAGGATGCGAAGAAGATGTCATTAGAAGACCAGCTGGCCCTTGTTATGCCTAAGAAGACAGAGACAAAAGCAAAGAAACCTGTTTATGAAGGCATTCACATCATCAAAGAATTCATAAAATCGCTCCAAACCATGCGCGCGAAAAAAAACAACAGAAAAAAAGTGCAAAACAACATGGGTCACAGGCCACCAAAATCTGGCAGCATTTAAGTCCTAATGAGCTGAACGAGCCCAATAACCTACAGTTGGAAGACATCACTAGTGAAGGAGTCCTAGAGTACGTGGAGTACCAGCGCATCAAAATGCTGCCAGGCACTATGAGGAGCTATCTCTGCGCATTTGGCTTCTTCATTGACTTTTTAAATTCATCTTCATGCAAGCAGTCTATGCTGGACAAGGACACCCTCAACACACTGTATAAGGAGGTCCAAAATTACAGTAGCTATCTACGGGGAGATATTGCCCAGCGGAAGGCGGAGTTTGCGCTTCAGGAACATGAAGATCTGTTACCTGCAAGTGTAATAACACATTATCTAGAATCGGATTACTTGAACCAGATTCAAGAGAAATGCTTCAAGGGAGAAGTATTTGACTCCCTAAAGGAGTATTGTGCAGTTCGGGATGCTCTAATGGCAATGATAGTTTGCACCAATGCCCAGAGGACTTCTGCCATAAGGGACATCAGACCACACAACGTCTTCAAAGCAAAGCCAGAAGACAACATGCGGGTGTTTGGTGTGGCCAGCCACAAGACATCATCGTCAAGGTGTGGCAAATATAAGCCTGACAGACATGCAGTTCCTGGCGATGAAACAGTTTGCTCTCCAGACATCCCAAGTTGGTGCCAAGTATCAGCGTGGAGACGACAAACCAATGTTTGTCTCGTATGTTGGCAACGCAATGACAGCCTCCAATGCTGCCAAGTCTATTCGACAGGCTCTGGGTAAATCAGGTGCCTTGGCTATCGCCAATCAAGCAGACCCAAAGTTTACTGCGACTATGGTTCGCAAGCTGATAACAACATTGGTGCGTGAAGATGAACCAGAGCTGGCTGAACCTCTTGCGCAACAGTTGAGTCACTCCTCGAAGACAGGAGCAGATAACTACCAACTGAAAATGAAGCAAAGGAACTCAGCCAAAATGGTAAAGATGATTGCATCAAGTGTTGAAGCTGCTGCCAGAAGGGAAACTGCAGAAAGTGTAAGTCAACAAATGGAAGAAACATCTGAATCAATAGAAGAAACATCCCAATCAACAGTTGACTCTCAATCAACCGCTGCTGCACTCAATGATGCTGATAACCATACCAAGTTTGGTGCAGAGATGTTTGACCTGCCTTCAAAAGCTGACTTTGTCAGAAGAATGGCTGAATATGCCAAAAGAGAATATGCTGAAGAGAGCACTATCCTATGAGAACTATTGATGATGTTATAAGTGAAATACCTGATGCCAAAGTATTCAGTAAATTAGATGCTAAAGCAGGATTTTTACAGATTAAGCTAGATAAACAATCATCCTATTTAACCACATTTAACACCCCAATAGGCAGATATAGATGGTTGAGGCTTCCATTCGGAATAAAGTGTTCGTCTGAAATTTACCAGAGAATCATGGAGCAGATGATAGAAGGCATAGATGGTGCGTTTGTGATCATTGATGACATTCTAATAGCAGTACAAGTTTACTACATGTAGTTTAAAGTTTATTAAATATTTACATTTATATACAGTACACAAAGTTATGTATACTTAACTGCTTTAAATATGCATCATAAAAATTTGACTTTTAAAGACATCACGTTTTACAGTTGTTATATATAATTGATTCAATAATATTGATTCTTTTAAAAGCTATTACTTATAATTTATATATATATAATCAAAGGGGAGTAACCCAATTAATTAATATATATTTCTTTTTATGTTTCTACAATTTATTATCTAGAACTTTGTAGAAGAATGTCATTGATTATTTTTATCACTGTTATATAATTTAGAAGTATAGAACATTCTATGAGCACTTTGTGGATAATTCCAGATGAAAATGGAGTGAGTGTTTTTTTTACCATATGTTAAAAATATATTTGGACTATGTATACTACTGAGATCAAGAAGGGTCTAGTGGACTTTCGTTTAGTCTTGATGGTCGTTGCGGCCTTGAGTTCTCCCTGGAGAATTCTAAATTCTCTTTGTAGAATTTAAAAGAACTTTCTTTTAGTTCTTTTCGTTTCTAGAGAGGGGTTTATTATATCATTCTCTAGAAGCTTGGAGAATTTCCTTAGATGTATAAATATAGGTCCCAATTCAGTCGTAGGTATTCAGAAATTTGAAGTGATTTAAAGTATATAATTTTGGTTGTTTCACTAGTGTTTTGGATTAGAATAAAAGTGTGGATTAAAATATACATGTGCTCATATTCTGGTTACTGGATTGTGGACTTACATTTGAGGGACAAGGACTTATTTGACATTAACTTTGTAAGTTATTTATTTATTTATTTACTTATCTGTTTGTTTGTTTGTATGTATTTGCAGCATTTATTTGTTTGATTAAATATTGTTAAGTTTAAATTACTTGGTTGTTTTTCGCTGTACCTGTCTAGTTACGCTAGGTCGTAACAGATTTTGGGGGCTCTGAGCCGGGATTGAACATTTTGTGCACCTATTTTATTCTGAATTTGAAAAGATATTTATTGTTAGTCATACCAGCAAAAAGCAACCATGTCATTCAAACTTGGAGATTTCATTGCTGCGCCTTCTCAAGAGCTGTTAAACTTGGCCAAAAAGAGTGATCTTTTAGACATTGCTAGTCATTATAGCATACCTGATGTCAAAACATCTATGTTAAAACGTGAAATTAAGAATGTTATCATTCAGTTTCTTGTTGATGAGGAATTTTTTGAACCCTCAGCTACATCTCTAATTATGGTCTCACAAACCGACATACAGTTGAAAGAGTTAGAATTAAAAAGGCATCTTGAACTGGAAAAATTAAGATTAGAATTTGAAGAAAAAAGAAGGGCAGATAAGGAAGAAAGGGAAGACAGAATGCAAAAAGAAAAGTTAGAGCTTGAAAAACAAAAGTTAGCATTTGAAGAAAGGGAAAGAGAAAAACAAAGAGAAATGGAAGAAAGACAGAAAGAAAAACAAAGAGAAATGGAAGAACGAGAGAAAGAAAAACAAAGAGAAATGGAAGAACGAGAGAAAGAAAAACAAAGAGAAATGGAAGAACGAGAGAAAGAAAAACACAGAGAAATGTTAAAAGAAATAGAACTTGAAAAAGAAAGAATGCATTATGATATTAAAATGAAAGAGCTTGAATTAAGCAGTAAATCAATGCCTCCTGTGTCTTTTGATCCTAGTAAAGTATTTGATGTTACAAAACATATCAGGCTCGTTCCTCCATTTCAAGAAAAAGAAGTAGATAAGTATTTTTTACATTTTGAGAAGGTAGCAGAAAATTTGAAATGGCCAAAAGAGCATTGGACCCTGCTTCTACAGAGTGTTGTTATTGGTAAAGCTCGAGAAATTTACACTCAGCTTCCACTTGATCAAAGTTCAGATTATGACACAGTCAAAAATCTGATTCTTAAGGCTTATGAGTTAGTACCTGAAGCTTATAGGCAGAAATTCAGAAATTGTAGGAAAGAACATGATCAAACCCATGTAGAATTTGCTAGAACTAAGGAGCAATTATTTGATAGGTGGTGTTCTTCAAAGGATGTAAAGTCTGATTATGCAAAATTAAGACAGCTCATGCTTGTTGAAGAGTTCAAACGATGCATACACTCTGATGTCAAATCTTTTCTTGACGAAAGGGAAGTAGAAACTTTAGATGTAGCAGCACGATTAGCTGATGATTATGCTTTGACTCATAAGGTGTCTTTTGTAAATAAGCCTTATAAGAAACCTTTTAACCCTCAATTTAAACCTAATACACCTCAGTCAAAACCATTTACCGGTAACCCTCAACAGAGAAATAATTCTCCTCAACCTAATCCACAACCACAAGCTGGACTAACAGCTGATAGTTCCAGTCCTTCACATAATCCTAAAAATAAAGATACTAGTGAAAACAAAGGTCAAAGATCCTCATACTCATCCCGGCTGTTTTGCAATTATTGTAAAGGTGACGGTCACGTCATTTCTGAATGTGAAACTTTGAAAAGAAGAAAAGAGAGACAAAATCAAAATAATTCTAGACCAACAGGTCTTACTTCTTTAAGGTCAAAACCACAGTCGATTATTCAGGATGAAAATCCTATTTTGGCCAAAACGTCTGCGACTGATTGTATTATGGAGATTTATGAACCATTCTTATCAGAAGGTTTTGTGTCACTTACTAGTGATTCTGCTCAGTCTACCCCTATTAAAATCTTACGAGATACCGGAGCTTCTCAGTCTCTTATTTTAGCAGATACCCTGCCTTTTTCCGAGAAGACTTCAACTGGGACAAGTGTCCTTATTCAGGGAGTAGAGTGTGGATTTGTTAATGTACCGCTCCATAACATTTATTTGTCTTCAGACTTAGTTTCTGGTCCTGTGGCTGTAGGTATTAGGCCTTCTTTACCTTTTAAAGGTGTTCACTTGCTATTAGGCAATGACTTAGCCGGAGATAAGGTTGTGGTAAACCCACTTTTGACCAATACACCTTGTGAGGATCAATTGCCTGATCCCATTGAGCAGGAAATTCCTGATCTTTACCCTTCATGTGCTGTTACAAGGGCTATGGCAAAAAAAGTCAAATTGAATGATGGGATACAGGATATTGACTTAACTGACACTTTTATAGGTCAGTCTTTTCATGATGAGATTTCAAAATCTCTTTCTTCAAGTCAAACTGACTTCAACAATCAAAGGTCAGACAATGACCTTTCACCTTCAATTTTTGACCAAGGTCACGACCAAATGTCAAGGTCACAACTTTGTCAAGAACAGCACAGTGATCCTGAAATCTCGCCTTTATTTGAAAGGGCTTTAGATGAAAATGAAATTTCTCAGGTTCCTGTTTGTTTTTATGTCAAAAATGACATCTTAATGAGAAAATGGCGTCCTCCTGATGTTTCAGCGGAAGACGAATGGACCATAAATCACCAAATTGTGGTTCCTAAGGCTTATCGTCCTGAAATCTTAAACTTGGCCCATGAAACTCCCATGTCAGGTCATTTAGGGATAAATAAGACTTACCACAAAATTCTCAAGCATTTCTACTGGCCAGGATTAAAATCTGATGTTTCCCAACATTGCAAATCCTGTCACACTTGTCAAATGGTAGGAAAACCTAATCAGACTATTCCAAAAGCTAATTTACAGCCTATTCCTGCATTTGATGAACCATTTAGTAGGATTATCATTGACTGTGTAGGTCCGTTACCCAAGACTAAATCAGGTTGCCAATATCTCTTGACTATAATGTGTGCTTCAACACGTTTTCCTGAAGCAATTCCACTCAGGAATATCAAGACGAAAACAATAGTTAAGGCCCTTGTAAAGTTTTTCACACTTGTAGGTCTTCCAAAATCAGTCCAATCAGATCAGGGTTCCAATTTTATGTCAGGAACATTTCAGCAAGTAATGCATGAACTTGGCATTAAACAATACAAGTCATCAGCTTATCATCCTGAAAGTCAAGGTGCTTTGGAAAGATTCCATCAAACTTTGAAGAACATGATCAGATCTTACTGTTTTGACACCGAAAAAGATTGGGATGAAGGCATACATTTGCTATTATTTGCTGTCAGAGAGTCAGTACAAGAGTCTCTTGGGTTCAGTCCGTTTGAACTTGTTTTCGGACACACTGTTCGTGGACCTTTAAAACTTATGAAAGAGAAGATTCTTTCAAGTAATGACAGTCCTTTGAACTTACTTCAGTATGTGTCTGACTTCAAAACTAGATTGACAAAAGCTTGGGAAGTTGCTCGGTCCAATCTTAAGTCAGCTCAGAGCAAAATGAAGTTGCATTTTGATGAAAATGCTCAGAACAGAAATTTTGACCCTGGAGACAAGGTGATTGCTCTTTTGCCAATTCCTCACAGGGGTTTAGGTCCGTCACAGTGCGAGATGATTCTTTATGATATCTGCTACTGATTCTTTATGATAGCGTTACAGATTCTTTATGATTCTCTTAGCTCATCTATTGGTAGGTGATGAGAAACCATTGTTTCTAAGGTTTTTGATGCATGAAATGACCTTTTTGGCACACATACAAAGTATATATGAGCTGGAAATTGTTCTCCATCAATTTTAGCAATGATGGTATATAGGTTGAAAGTTAATGGGTGATTCAATCCTTAAAAAAGTTAATAAAGCAAGGAAAATCGAAAATGAATATAAAAATACATAACACATCAAAACATTTTATCATCAGTTTAGAAATTTAACTAATTATCTATGAAATAACACTTTTCAATGCATGTAAATCTTCAAAGGAATTGTTTTGCAGACTTTTGTATTTTTAAGCATCAAAAGTATCATAAAGAATCTGTGACAAAATTTTGTCACAGATTCCGTATGATACAAAATGATGGGTAACGGATTCTTTATGATATGTTACAGATTCTTTATGATACTCTTTTATTGAGATAAACTATTATCAATTATGAGGCCCTTCCAGGGTTTTGGGGGATTCAGGGAGAAGGGCTATCTATTTTCAGAGATTTGGGGAGAAGGGTCATTTATTTTAAGGGATTTGGGGAGAAAGCATAGCTTGTTGGAGTTTTAGGGAGCAGGGGGCTGAGGAAAACATTTTATGAGCTGGGGAGAAAGGTCATTTTTCTTTCATGGAGCAAGGAGCAAAGACTCCCCCCCCCGGGGGGGCAATTATTAATGTCTCTGATCTACAAAGCAGGTTTGTACTATGCGATTTGGTAAACAAGTCATTATTTTATCAGGCAAACTGAGATTTGAGCATTTATTTTCAAATATTATGATATGGTTTGGTTAAGTGATGGCTAGACGTCCCAGTAAACAAGTTTTGAGTCATGTTGGGGCAAAGGGCCAACACTTCTTGTGTTTTAAACAATACAATAGATTCATGAACACAACTTGCATGGTAGAGTTATGTCTAGAACCCAGGGCCTCCCGCATTGGAGACCTGTAGTCTACCCCTACCGCACTGCACTTCCTTTTTTAAATGAAATGAACTCAAATTGTATTGAGGCTTGTCCCAGTCAACAATGTTTCAGTCATGTCAGTACAGAGCCAATTCTTCTTGGGTTTAACCAGTACTTTAAGGAGTTAATGTGTTTTGGTCAAGGACACAACACGGCGACGCCTGTGGGGATCGAACCCAGGACATCTCTATTTGGTGTCCGACACTCTACCACTATGCCACCGCGCTTGTTTCACAATTACCCAGTGCGGGACTTGAACCCACACCAAACACAGCGCTGAGATGATTGAGTGATTATGAAACTAATATAATTTAGATATCTTATATACTAAATGAGAGATCTGCTATACCTAAATAAGATATCTTCTTCACAGATAAATCAAGATATCTTCCTAACAAGATAAATCAAGATATCTACTTTGGTTAATAAGACATCTTTATTGCTAAACTAGGTATCTTAATTAGCAAATAAGATATCTAAATTGGTAAAACAAATATCTTATATACAGTTGTCAATTAGATATCTTTTACGGTAAAATAGATATCTTAATTAGAAAAACGATATCTTAATTTATAATTCAGATATATGAATTAATACAATATATCTTAATTAAGGCTATAAATTAGATTTCTATACTGGCATAGTTGATATGTTATTTAAGTAAAAGAAATAGGTTGTGATTGGGGAAAATAAATAAGATATAAACTAAAGGTGTCTTATTTGTTTAGCTCAATAAGATAGCTAATTAAGGATATAAGATAACTTTTTTTTTGTAAGTAAGATATCTTATTTGTCTAAAATCATATCTACTTTAGCATATTAGATATCTTATGTAATAAAGATATCTTATATATTCAAGAAGATATCTTATTTGACAAATATAAAAAGCTTACATGTTAACATAGATATCTATACAACTATTTTAGATATCTCAAATGCTGATTTAGTGTCATATTCTCAAATGCTGATGTCACATTAAGAAAAAAATCTAATATCTAATATCATAATTGCTATATCAGATATCTTTATGACAAATTATGAATTAAGATATGTTATATACTTTTTACAAATAAGATATCTAATATAATTTTTAAGATATCTTATTTGTCAATTTAGATATCTATTTTACAAATAAGATATCTTATTAAGCCTGAATGATATCTAAATATACTATATAAGACATCTAAATAAACATTGCGGATATCTAATATAAACATTTTGTATACCTAATATAATTAAATGGATATCGTATTTGCTATATAAGATATCTTCTTTATAATAGGTATCTAATAAATTGAAATAAATATCATATCTATTAAACAAGATATCTAATATTGCATAACAGATATGGGTGATTTTCAAAACAATGAAGTAAAAGTGTGACATTGACCCATTTTAGGTCAAAATTGAGATATGCATTTGTCTTTTTAATTTTTGTTCCTGGTTTTTCTATGGATATCAAAATAAAATAAATCAACATTCAAATCTCTTTGACAACGGCCATTTTTGTGATTTTCTTGTTTCTTTGCTTTTTGTTGTTAATTTTCAAAACTGGTGACATACTTTATAGGTAGTGCTACAATTGTAACATACACTTTATGTTTCAAATTTGTTCTTAGTTTGATAGACCCTATACTGGGACTAGTCTCTATGCCATTAATTTGATAAAGTTCTCAAAAAAACAAACAATTTTTCACATATTTATGTGATAAATTTGACCCTAAAATTGCTTTCTGAACTTATAAATGTTTCCATAACTACTCAAATGATCAATGTATTTAATGATGAACAGTATCTTACAAGTGTACAATGCTTCCTGTGATTGCGATATAAGTTTATAAGAGTATATGTATCGTTAGGAATTTAGCGTTCAATTTTTTAGACTAGAAAATATGCGTTGCACTTGTGACATCACTTTTATTAATATTAGAAACCAATATGCGTAACTATATGCAAAGGTTTCTTTCTGACCTGCTAGACTAAAATATAAAGCAAAACAACAAGTCATACATGATATGCTCATATGGTCAGTTAAGAAATACAAAACGTTGCACTTGTGACAAAAATGGTGAACTACTTTTCAAAATATAAGAAAGGGTTTTTAATGAAGAACCTCTGATAATCAATGCAGATACATCAGACTTGATCAGTAAGATCATACAATAGATGTAGGGCTTACAATGATTGAACACTGGCTTTCACAAGTTTAAGCTAAGCTATTTTTACTGTAGTTTATTTTTAGGGGTTTGGTGGTTATTATTTATAAATGCTGAAGATGCAACATAGGCAAAATACATGCATGTTTCATTGGCAACTCTCAAGTACCTAATTGTTAGAGATTTTTAGAGATTTTGTTTTGTTAGGTAATCAGATAATTGTTTTCTGACCATTTGAAAATGACTTAATATTCAAAATGTCACGCTAAAACGTTGCACCTGTGACATTTGTAGGTATAATTATATTGTTGTATAAATCTGGTATGGATCCATCTTTTTTTATGAAATGTGTGTTTTGCATGGAATTTGACACCTTCATAACACACATTTAAGGTATTAATGAGACCTTATATGTATAAAGCTTATCCGTTCACCTTTAATATTGAAAAATACTTCATTTGTTTTTTGAAAACCACCCTTATCTGCTTTCTTGAATAAACAGTAAATTGGCTTGCCATAGAAATGAGATCCTGAAACAGCAGTGAAAGGAATGTGGATCTGTTTCAAATAATCAATACTTGTTAGTGGCCTTGAATATTTGTATTTCCTGAATTCCAGTCTGGCAGTAAATGTAACTTCTCTGAAGTGGCACCGAAAAGGAAAAATGTATGCAATGATGATGAATAGAGCAAATGGTGCAATCAGAAATTCCCACTCCGAAAACCAATGTGAAAAAAAAACTACATTGACAATAAGGTACTTGGTATACTTAGGGAACATTTTGTAATCTGAGTGAGTAGCTTTTTCCCACTAGTCTGTCACTTAGTTATCCAAACATGAAAACATACACAAGGTGACATAGCGAAGCGGTAAGGTGGTTAGAAATGGGATCAATGCCCATCCTTGTGAGACCCAAAACAGAAAAAATGTAAAATTGTACACACATGAATACTACTTATAAGATTGTCGGTCTCACTGATTGAAAAAAATTTAATTGATTTTACCAAAAAGTTAAAAAATAAATAAATAAATAATAGTGTTTTGTGATATACACAAATATACAACAAGGTTCTACATTAATCACAATTATTAATTGGTTTGTGATAAATCTGATCGAATTTTACACTGCACATCATATTTCTTGCAGTGTTGAGTTGATAAAAACACAGTTCATTGGTAAACCATGGGTCCAAATCTGCATTTCAAGTTGTAGAACATCATAAACTTGCTTTAAATCATAAAGAATCTGTAACATTTATCATAAAGAATCAGTAACATATATCATAAAGAATCCGTTACCCACATTTTGATATCATACAGAATCTGTAACGTATCATCAAGAATCCGTAGCATGCAAAAAAATGAAAAAGGGTTATTACGGAGGGTAATGTAGAATTTGAAGGTCCTCATATCACTTTTATTAACTGTTTCAATGTTTCCAAACATGTTTGCGTAGGAATTCACATAATTATACCGAATTGCCATGTTTTTCATATTTGCTCAATTTATCTAAATGGTTTTATTTTGAAACCCTAACATGTAGAATATATACATAGATTAATATAAACCATGCTACTAATATGTCTCCTGACAAAATTTAGATCTACAACTATCTAAAATTACCATTTTTGCTGTTTGCAATTGGGAGTATCAATCCTTGTCAAGAATCCGTAGCATTTGTCAAGAATCCGTTACCTGATATCATCAAGAATCAGTAGCAGATATCATAAAGAATCACTCACACTGTGACGGACCTAAAACAGTGTGTTCCTGGCAGGCCATTACAAGCTAGATATTATGGTCCATATACTGTTGAGAAAAAGTTAAGTGATGTAAATTACATTGTTAACACTCCTGGGAGGCGCAAGCAAAAACAATTATGTCATATTAACATGCTTAAAAGTACATTGATAGGGATAGTGATAATGATAGTTCAGTTATTTCCTCAGTAAGCATAGTTAATTCTGTCCCTCATGAACAAAATCAGACAGACTTTGAAGAAATGAACTCTGTGAACTGTGAACCATTATCCTCAAAACTCCAGAATTCTGACATTCTGCATGACCTCGATCAGAAACTGTTACATCTAGATCCGGACAAGAAACATGAACTAAAACAATTACTTCTTGAATATGAGCACTTATTTCCGGACATTCCATCCAGAACCGATAAAATCTACCATGATGTAGACATTATTGAAGGAGCAAAACCGGTGAAACAACATCCGTATAGACTTCATCCTGAAAGACAACAATATCTCAGGAAAGAAGTTAAGTATTTGCTGGACAATGACTTTATAGAACCTAGTCAAAGTGAATGGAGTTCTCCTTGTATACTTGTGCCAAAATCTGATGGGACATTTCGAATGTGCACAGACTATAGAAAAGTAAATTCTGTCACAAAAACTGACACATTTCCCATACCAAGAATTGATGACTGCATCAACAACATTGGTCACGCCAAATATGTGACAAAATTCCATCTATTGAAAAGGTTTTGGCAGATTCCATTTATAGACAGTCCAAAGGAGATTTTAGAATTTGTTACTACAGAAAGACAATTTCGAAATAAACTGAAAGCGCTGAAATGTTGCTTGGTTCGCTTGGTTAATAGTTTGATTTTCGGTCTGGATGGGTGTAAAGCTTACATCGACGATACCATCATCTACAGTGAAGAGTGGAAACAACACCTGGAGATCATCAGAGAATTCTTCAAAAGACTCAGTGATGCTAAACTGACAATAAACTTACCGAAAAGTGAATTTTGCCATGCTAGTTTGACATTTCTAGGACATATTGTTGGACAAGGTCAGGTCAGACCTGTAGAAGCCAAAGTTGAGGCTATATCAGATTTTCCTGTACCTACAGGAAAACGGCAACTGATGCGCTTTTTGGGTATGGCTGGATATTACAGAAAGTTCTGTAATAATGTTTCAGTTTTAGCTAAGCCTTTGACAAACTTACTTTATGATAAGAAGGTCAGGTATGTTTGGAATAAGGCTTGTCAGAGTTTTTTGTTCAGTTTGGGCCATACTTAAAAGTGTTTCAGCTCTATTTACACTGTTAATCTGAAAAATAGACTCCATCTGAGTATTAGCTAGAGCATAAGTCTCATGTTGCAAGAGCACAATCTTGACATTAGACACATAAAAGGTAGAGATAATATAATTCCAGACACCCTTTCATGAGCTTGACAGTTTTGCCTTGTATGTTTGCATATGAGTATTGCAAAAGAAAGTTTTATTTCACAAAACTTTCTTTTCGTTGAAGAGGGGAAGTGTTATATATAATTGATTCAATAATATTGATTCTTTTAAAAGCTATTACTTATAATTTATATATATATATAATCAAAGGGGAGTAACCCAATTAATTAATATATATTTCTTTTTATGTTTCTACAATTTATTATCTAGAACTTTGTAGAAGAATGTCATTGATTATTTTTATCACTGTTATATAATTTAGAAGTATAGAAAATTCTATGAGCACTTTGTGGATAATTCCAGATGAAAATGGAGTGAGTGTTTTTTTTTTACCATATGTTAAATATATATTTGGACTATGTATACTACTGAGATCAAGAAGGGTCTAGTGGACTTTCGTTTAGTCTTGATGGTCGTTGCGGCCTTGAGTTCTCCCTGGAGAATTCTAAATTCTCTTTGTAGAATTTAAAAGAACTTTCTTTTAGTTCTTTTCGTTTCTAGAGAGGGGTTTATTATATCATTCTCTAGAAGCTTGGAGAATTTCCTTAGATGTATAAATATAGGTCCCAATTCAGTCGTAGGTATTCAGAAATTTGAAGTGATTTAAAGTATATAATTTTGGTTGTTTCACTAGTGTTTTGGATTAGAATAAAAGTGTGGATTAAAATATACATGTGCTCATATTCTGGTTACTGGATTGTGGACTTACATTTGAGGGACAAGGACTTATTTGACATTAACTTTGTAAGTTATTTATTTATTTATTTACTTATCTGTTTGTTTGTTTGTATGTATTTGCAGCATTTATTTGTTTGATTAAATATTGTTAAGTTTAAATTACTTGGTTGTTTTTCGCTGTACCTGTCTAGTTACGCTAGGTCGTAACACAGTGCATAACAAACATTAAACGAATGTTACAAAATTTAAACGTCTAGTCTACAAATGGTCAAGTCTTAAAAGTTGCTTGGTGCAGTGTTTTATTTGCTCATTTCAAACAAAGAGGGATGTAATGTTTTATGCTGGTATGCTAGGGCCGAAACGACTCGGTATTGTATGCTCTTGTCTTGTACACTTTTTACGTATCCGAAAATCAAGTGCAACCCCAGTTGTCAATGAATCCGCCTTTCCAAAATCTAGTCGTTGTACATTACAGGCGGTTGAACAATTCTTTGCTCGCTAGCCTTCCTTTTCCTTTCTCTTCCATTTGCCATGACGGCTGAGTCACGATCATGGTTGCTTGTATGAAACCGCTGACTGGGCCAGCACTTATTTTGTAGTGTAGTAGGCCAGGCTTAGTATTGTAATATTTCACGACACTAAATGTCCTATTGGACTTCGCGTTGTGTTTTCTTTATTGGAATATGCCGTTTGTATATGCCAGACGGACGGACGAACGTACGAACAAGCAATTAAGCAGATTTGCAGACTCGAAAGGTTTGTGCACGAACTCGGTTCGAATCTCCGGACGTGGGTGATGGTCAAGAGATCTGAGAACTATTGAAAAATACAATATGGTTTTATTTACAGATGAGACAATTATTTGTTACTTGTGTTTTTCTGAAGATTTCCTTAGTTTTACTTGTGTGCTTTAAGAAGCTGAATTATGCTTTAAAAAGCTGAACTTGTACTTGTATTTTATCTATGTTTTTGGACTAAATGCACTACCACCATGTACCTGGGGAGTATATTTTGCCCACCTTAAACGATTTGCTGGGTGTTCCAAGGGAAACAATGACAGTGATCGCTGACAAATTGTTCTCTAAACGGTCACTGGGTATATAGTACCGAATTTCATTAGATATCGGTGTTTGTCCGTAGATATTGACACAGCAGTCGAGCGCTGATGAGAACTGTCCTTGAGGTTTCCTGAATCCTCTTTGAATGAAATTCCAATGGAATCTTCGGAATATAATTAATAATTCAGTATGAATCACAATTGAACACTATTTTCAAAACTAATTAAGAATTTAATGTTGTTGTTACCTGTTGGTTTTTCAAACGCGACAAAAACTTCTAAGTCCTAATAACAATAATTAGCTTTATTTTTCTTATTTTTAAAGATACAGAGAATCTGATTACATATTCTTTTTTGTCTCAGTGAGACAAAGAAAATGATATAAAGAACGTTGTTGTAGGTCAATAAATATTACTTTTTTTATTAAAGTGGGTACTCAGTACCCACTTTTTTTAGTCTGTAGTTTTAGAAGGTTTTTTTAATGAATTATTTTTATTGTTCAATTTACAACAGATCTGATTAGATATAATTCTTTGTCTCACAAAGACAAAGACAATGATATAAATAACTTTTACCTAGCTTATAAAATAAACGTTTTACATTCTTATATGTATGTTTTTCAGTCGCGAAAAGTTTTTCTAAGTCCAAATAATTACATAGATTTATTTTAAAGATACAATAATGTTTTATATATATATGAGAACTTTGCATGTTTATACACTCTGGAAAATAAACTAACGGACGACGACGGACACCGTACATTGAAATAACAGCATTATTATTTTTTAACTCCCACCATAATACACAACGGCACTTTGTGCTTATGTCATGGCCAATGTAAGTGAGTTCGACTGTAATTCCTGGGAACTTTTGATTTTGCCAATCCGTCGTCGTCGTCGTCGTCCGTAAACTTTTTTTAACTCCCACCATAATACACAACATCTTTACACATTTGGGATACACTTTGACACAAACTCTCATTGCAGAACTTGTAAGATCGACAGTAACAAGTGACTGTGTTATGTACAAGCACTAAATGATATAAGTATGCTTCGCCTGCACAAATAAGTAGGCCCAGGGCAGACTTTTGCTTCAGCACTACAGGCAGCAGTTCATACTTCAACTGACAATGATCTTTGTCCCTTAAGTAATGCCCGGACTTCACCGAAACATTTAACACTTCTCTGCTACTTTTGCATTTTAAATCAATGACTTCAGCAACCATGTCAGGAACAAAATGCTCGACAAAAAAGTTTGGTTTCTTAAGTGGCCGTGCGTCTTCACTTCTCTGTTTTTTGGAGGTGTTCCCTCTGGCGAAATTTCTGGGCTGCTGTTAGTAAAGATGGGTATGAAGAATATTTTCCTCACAGCGGGATCGTTTGTGGCTCCTCCCCCCATGGAAGTAACTGTGCAGTGTGGTAACAATTCCTCGAATGAGCTGGATACCATTTCTCGTCCCCGTGCATTTGACATATTGTGTATGAAGCCCATGACAATCTTCTTCTTTAAATGCTCTAAACTTGTGTTTTTTTAACTCTGAAACAAAACATGTAATTTATTAATTAGTGTAGTATTATTTTTCCAAGTTGTGTACAAAATGGCATCCAGATCTTTTTGATTTAAAGAGGTTTAGAAAAAGAAGAATTGTCTGTATTTTGTTTATGTTTAATCACAGAATACACCCACACATTACAATTTTTAGATGAGCCCTTGGCCTTCAGAGATCCCAAGGGGTCCCTAATATTTGCCATAATTGGAGATCCATACGTGACTTCCAAATACAGCTGTAGCATCGTTCTTCTCTCTTTTCAAACTCTCCAAGACTGGTTTTAATTCATTCAAGACGGTTTCAGTGTGATCGCTGACTTCTGCAAATGAACATGGAATGTCATTACAATAAAGCAAAGAACTGGAGGTTAACATATAGGTACTCATGACATTTTAGGGTGTTTTTCGGGTGTAACTTTTGAACCGCTGAAGATATTACAATAATGTGTTCAGGTTTAGGTGGCAGATTGATACCCTTCATAAACAAACCTTAATGTTTCAATTAATTTGAGTCATGGGTTCACCCTCATACCTCATCTGGATCCAGCCAAAAGTCGGTGGAACTCAACGAAACTCCTCAGATAATAGTTTCAATTCATTTGAGCCATGGGTTCACCATGTAATAAAAACCTATCTCCTGATTGTATGGCGCTTCCGACATAAAAGACCATTAACGGTAAGACTACTGCCAGGCAATATCCTTTCAGTTTATCTGGATCCAGCCAAAAGTCTGTAGAACTGAACCCATGAACCTCAAATTAATTGGTCATACACTCCCGGTAAAAAATAACAACACATTCCGCGTTTCTCCGCAACCATGGCAAACGCGAAATTTTTATTTCTCGGAGAAACACCGCGAAATAAGCCAGGTAGACGAAATCGTCTGCGCGAAATTTCGCTGTGTTTTTCGGTGAAATTTCTCGGTGTTTCTCCGAGAAAGGTTAAATACCTGGATTTATCGATAAATCTCTTTTTCTCGGAGTTTCTCGGAGGAATTTAAAAGACAAATGCATGTTTATAATTTTTGAATAAATATAAAACAATTAATTAAAAAAATAATAAGTATTTGCAAGTATGAAACTTGCAGATGTTACGTATTTGTTTAGATGTCTTATAATCCACATTAATATATTCTTGATTACATTAAAATTTATGATGACCTTTGTCACTTGTGTTGCTTGTAACACCATCCATGATTATTCGATCTTTGAACAGAAGAATGGAAGCGAAAATCATTTAAAATTCAAGGGCGTCATTAAAAATTCGCACCTTGAGCATTGTCCTTTCCGACAAAGAATAAAATTACCACACTTCTAGCGACTATGTGGATAATCAGAATCATTTTAATTGAATGAATAAATACGTTTAATGACATTTGATCAAAGGTATTTAATTATGTACAATAGCAATGGTTTAACAGGCGGTTTACTTTAATTATGTCAGTATAAACACAAGTCTTCAAAATAACATGCATATACCGGCCGGAGATCGAAATCGCAACTATTGTTTTTTGCGAAGTGAACGTACTATCTATACATGTAAAACCATCGCGGCCTGTCTTACTAAATGTTCGGACCTTACTCGTAAGCTGTTAAAGTAACCGTTATCAAATATTGAGATTATGGTTCCATATAAATCGCAAATAATTTGAGCATTCGTACATGTACATGCATATATACTTTTACGTTTTAGATCGAGACTACATGTAGTAGGAAAGAATTTGCATCAAAAGTTATTCTCCATGAACAACCACAATGCCGTTTAAATCATGAACTTATGGGATCGCCTAAATTGTGCCCTTTCGCCCGTAATATTGTATGGTATTAACATACATAAATGGTCAACAAAATTTACAGAAATTACTGTTGACTGATTTGGGCAAGTGAAAGAATTTGCAGCATTACCAAGACGTGTGTTTCGGCATCCACAGACATGTTCTTGTGTCGCATTCTCTAATAAACACGAAGCTGACACTGCTCCTTCACATGATTAGGAAGCTGTCCGTCGTAAAGTGAAATAAAAAGTCAAGCAAATAAAAATGCCGACTGTGCAGCCAACACTGTCATATGACCTCCCAACTGAACATGTCCATACATTGCTATTCACGCACATGCATTTGTATCTTGTTCAAACATTTTACATCAAGAAAACATTTCCATGGAATGTGTGCCCTATCAAAAGCAAAACTGGGGTATGCAGGGGTATATCTATTTTTTTTTTTATCTTTTGCTCCAAAACATAAGATTGTGGGTACTAGTTTGAAACGCCTCGGCGAGGCGGTTATAACGTGTACCCACACTCTAGGTTTTGAGCATGAATAAGAAAAAGCAAACATTTTCTACTGAAAATTTTCATTTGTATACCATCATAAAGTCGGAGTTATTTAAAGCAGGTGCATATCTACGTCAGAGGTTAAGATGCACGGTCAAGATATTTGCAACATACTGTATATACCAATAGCAAGTAGAAATGTTGATATTTGAGCTTGTGTACGAGACACCCAACAATTTGGGTTCCGACCAGGTCGACACAAACCGGGCTGTACACGCACAAGAGCAGGCTAGAGGCTTGAAATTTTGGCTAGAAAGAAAAGATGAATTGTCCTATCCGAGTAGCGAAAACAAAGGTGCTGAGCAGCTGTGCAATTACCACACAGCTGGTCTGCGCCTTTGTTTTCGCTTAAGAATTTTGTTGGTTTTCTCATGCAGTGGATCATTTAGTAATTATAAAAAAAACCCTATCTACCATATAATCAAAAGCACAAGTATTTGCCACAAAGGTATTTTTTTTAAGTATTTTTCATGCCGGCATCTACACTAGCATTAACCGGTAGGAACATACTTGTCCCAACCCTGGCGCCAGTCAACAATCTTCAGTTATGTCGGGACGAAGGCATTTAGTCACTACAATGAGGAGCTGCTCAAGAACACAATCCGAGGATACGGTCGTACATGCACTTATACCAGGATTCCTTCATTCGGTGTCCGGCGCTCTACTAAATACGAAAAAATGCCTATGCGATATACAGATTCTTTCAGTAGTTAAATTTGATATATTTCATAGGGGGAAAATGATATTTTTTCCTAGTTTTCTTTAAACATTAAACATTTAAACATTGATTGTGGGTAGACGTTAGAACCACCTCGACGGGGCGGTTCTAGCAAATACCCACAATATATGTTTAGAGGAAAAAATATGTATATGCCGGTTCATGCCAGTTTTTGCTTTAAGACTTGAGCCGCGACGTCAGAAAACCGGTCTCCGGGATTCCCGACCAGTACTGATACAAACCAATCTGTATAGTCCTAGAAGATGGATAGAAACCAGAAATATCAGATTAAAGAAGTAGGGGGATTGCATTAGCCGAGTAATGAAAACAAAGGCGCTGATCAGCTGTGCAGATACTGCACAGTTGATCTGCGCCTTTATTATCGCATGAGTATAAGTCCAGCGTTCTCATGTCGCGGCTAAAATATAAAAGTGGGGTATATATACATGGAAATGTTATCATGATGTGTGTAAATATGTTGAGGAATACCTCATACAATGTATATGGGTTTAAAGCACATGAACATGTAAATGTGTTTGTTAATTTACTCGATCAATTATCAATAAATTTATCAATTATCAGTAATTGATAAATTGTCTTTACTTGTCATTTTTCATTTCGGACCGCACCTTGTAAAACAACATGCCGCCAACACAAACTGTTCATGGCGGAGTTGTCGTTATGCATCGCAATAGGTTTTGCGTTTATGCATTTAGCAAGAAAAACAGATGCTTAGAAAAAGAAAAGTGTATATATTGCTTTTTCTTATCTCGTTATCCGCCTTATTCTTATGTGAAGATTTGGTCATAAATTTGGTATGAAAAAAGTGTTTATGCGAACAGTGCCCCTGATAAACGAGTGATTTAGAGGTATTGACAAAACGTTGTGCTAGTTAAATACTGTGTATCCTAATCATCGAGAATGCATATAGGTATTAGAAGATCGCTGCAGGGTAATCGGGTCAATAAAATTTTACAAAAATAGCTTGCTCCATAAGATGACAATAATTATGATGAGAGTATGCCATTTCATTCTACATATACGTTTCCATAGCTTGACACTACAACCAGAACCAGAAAACATTTATTTTATTACACTATGAATTCAGGAATGCGCAAAATGGTTACCTATTATGCTCATACATGTTTATGGCTTCTTGCTTTTATGTTTCCTAACTCAAACAAATGAAACTACTTGGATAAAGGCATAATCGATGAGATAAAACAAAGTACTTCTTAATTTGTTTGTCAAATGTGAGTCAAGTCATTCCTGACCAACAGTAACGGAAACCAGTGAAGAAGATTGTGGAATGTTTGCTCAGTAATGAATGTGCCTTATTAAAACGTGTCAAACTGTTAGAGGTGATATATACAAAAACACTTATAAATCACCGTGTCCATTCGAAACGCATGAAAAGAGGTCGTAACGCATGATCGGCGGCATTTTCACGTATGTTTGCGGTAGTTTCCTTCGGATTCGCCGCCATTTTTGGAGGAAACTTTAGCGGTAAGTTTTTACAAACTTTTATTTGAATTATTTAAATAGACCTTTCCAACGAACGATCTAGTCTATCCGGATCTACATACATGCCTCTAATTGCCGAGTGTTCTACTGATGCATAGGCTTCGATAGGACTCGCAAACATTCGAGGAGATTATTGTTTTGCAAGTTCGGCCATACAAGAAAATAACATTCGCCCAAAAACGTTTCGTACTTTTCTCATTTTCTTCAAAGTTTTGACTAACTGTTGGATGATTTTGCTTTTTGACATCACACTTTAACTTAAGAAGCCAATTTCTCATGATTTTTTTCCCGAACAACCACGGGTTAAAACAAAATACGTCAAAATTAAAGTAACGCACGATAATACGGCAACCTGGTCTTTCGAACTTTGCAAGTATTTACAATGAATAACATATTTTAAGGGGTAAAAGCAAGCCAAATGCTCATTTGTTGTCAAGTCCCGTTGTAGTTTGAAGTAAGGTCCAGGTTACTTCATTTCCAGGTGTAATATCTTACTGAAGTTGCATTCCATCCCTTGTCCATAAACAGCATATAAAAGGGCTTCAACAATTTATGAATGTTGACTCTGTGCGACGTCTTATTTATTTTAACATTAATTAACATTCCATAGTTTAATCTTAAATAAAATACCGTATCATGTGCTTCTGGTCGGTAGCCAATAGAACAAAAGCCAATCTTTGTAAGAGGCATGCGCGTAAATTTTGTTTGTCCTCTTTTTCGTCAATCACTGTGTCAATCTTGATGAGATAAACATAGGTCATATTAACATAGTGTGTTCATGTGCCAGGTGCATGTGCGAGTTGGTTATGGACCCCTGGTCTAGAGCGCATTGCATAAATAGTCACGCCGCATATACGCTCAATCATCTTTGCACAATGTATATTCAACAAAAGTTAAGCTTTTCCAAGAGATGCTCGCAATCTCACATCGCTATCTTAAGTGTATGATCATGTGTCAACCATCATCAATAGCAGAATAGTCAAAGATCAGGAAAGGCTCGGGCAGATCTCTCGGCATGCGCGTATGGCCTACTGCAATTGCATGGTCCATTCAAGATGACCAGTCGGTGGTCGTTTAACCACAAGTTGTAAATACTGTATTCTATTTATGCCCAAATAATAAAACAGTTTCAGATTTGTTTCAATGTTTCTTTCACGCAGCCAGGATGGTGTATTATAAGTGTGTGTGTGTGTGTGTGGGGGGGGGGGTACCACCTATACATACATGCTACAGCCTTATCTAGAAGTGTTATGCGGCGAGTCAACAGCGGCAATCGATTTAAAGATTTCACAATCGATAGTCAGTAAGTCAGTATATATAGTAAGAAAGCAAGAAAAGAGAAAAAAGACGATTTTCATGAAAACGAAAGTAGCACACTTCTGTGTAAATACTGATATATTGAGCAATGATTAAATCCCTCCCAAGTACAATTGACTGATGGTTTAATTTGAGTTGAGTTTTTACAGGTTTTACTATTCGGATACCATTTGATTTATATCAGTCTTTTGATTGACTGCATTGCTTAAGCTTGAAATTACTGTACATATTTTATCTGTTCATTGCCAGTTTATTCAGGGTCACTGAGGAGAATTTATTACTCGAAACAGATCTTCTTTTGAATTTTTGCATAGCTCAAGGGAACTCAATTTTAGATCATTATTGGTATTCATCATGGTATTTCCGTATCTACGGCACCGTAGAACATAACTATTTTTAGAGCTATTTATAGCAGTGCCGAGCCGAGCTGCAAGAGTCCTTTTGGTCGCGGTATACGTGGTCATACACTGAAAAAAGTGCTGAGAGATCGCAAGCTTTTTTGAAAAGCTTATACTTGGTATATATTAGAGTCATGCTGTTTAGGTAGCAGGGGATAGTTTCGTACTTTGACCCCCTTCGATTTTTTTAACTATTTTACTACCTACTATTTTACTACTTGGCTTGGAAATGGCATTGCTGACTCTAGAAAAAGAAGTCTTATAATTGTTTATTGTCTTTTCCTGTTTGTAGAGTGTTATAATATAGTACATCAACACGCGGATTTGTGCTCAAGAGCAGGTCCACAGATTGTTGGACGGTTCAAGGTCATGTCGGCACCTCTAAATTTCTCTGTTACCGCCGTGCTTGAAAAGGTGGTATAATTTCAAGACTGAATGCTGGAAAAGTATACTAGTCGTGACACCATTTACTTTCTACTTTTGAAATTGCCTTCAGCAAATTACTGTTTTACAGCAAGGATTCAGCTTTGTACAAATGACGAGCACCAAACGTGTAAACTGGAGACAAATGAGCGTTTGGCTTGCTTTTACCCCTTAAAATATGTTATTCATTGTAAATACTTGCAAAGTTCGAAAGACCAGGTTGCCGTATTATCGTGCGTTACTTTAATTTTGACGTATTTTGTTTTAACCCGTGGTTGTTCGGGGAAAAAAATCATGAGAAATTGGCTTCTTAAGTTAAAGTGTGATGTCAAAAAGCAAAATCATCCAACAGTTAGTCAAAACTTTGAAGAAAATGAGAAAAGTACGAAACGTTTTTGGGCGAATGTTATTTTCGTGTATGGCCGAACTTGCAAAACAATAATCTCCTCGAATGTTTGCGAGTCCTATCGAAGCCTATGCATCAGTAGAACACTCGGCAATTAGAGGCATGTATGTAGATCCGGATAGGCTAGATCGTTCGTTGGAAAGGTCTATTTAAATAATTCAAATAAAAGTTTGTAAAAACTTACCGCTAAAGTTTCCTCCAAAAATGGCGGCGAATCCGAAGGAAACTACCGCAATCATACGTGAAAATGCCGCCGATCATGCGTTACGACCTCTTTTCATGCGTTTCGAATGGACACGGTGTAAATACTGATCAGTTAAATGTCTAAAACTTCTTTAATTATTAAAAATGTGGTAAAATCGATTCGAAATCGTGCAAAAATATTTCTCCGAGAAACTCCGCGAACAGGTAAATCTGGGCTTACCTGTTTCACCGGTTAATACTTTCGGGCGCGGTGAAATTTCTCGGTGTTTCTCCGAGAAATCGAAATGAACGAAACGCGAAATATCTTAATGAAAAGAGAAATTTAGCGTTCTTTCTCCGAGAAAAATAGCTTAGGGTCCTCCGAGAAAAGAGGAATATGTTGTTGAATTTTTACCGGGACTGTATTTGAGCAATGAGTTCACCCACATACCTCATCTGGATCCAGCCAAAAGTCCGTAGAATTAATTGGTCATATTATCTAAGCGATGCTGATGAGTTTCGTTGAGTTTGGATCCAGCCAAATGTCCGTGGAACTCAACGAAACTCCTCAGTATCGCTAGGGTAATATTTTCAATTAATTTGAGGCATGGGTTCACCCTCATACCTCATCTGGATCCAGCCAAAAGTCTGTAGAACTGAACAAAACTAGCGAAGCTGATAAGTTTCGCTGAGTTCTACGGACTTTTTGCTGGATCCAGATGAGGTATGAGGGTGAACCCAGGGCTCAAATTAATTGAAAATATTACCCTAGCGATACTGAGGAGTTTCGTTGAGTTCTACGGACTTTTGGCTGGATCCAGATGAGGTATGTGGGTGAACTCATTGCTCAAATTAATTGGTCATATTATCTGAGCGAAGCTGATAAGTTTCGATATGTGACGCCCAGATATCATTTTATAACTAATTGAATTCAACCCACCTCTCGCTTCTTCAAGTGTTTCAACCTGTCCCTGTCCCCAACGTATGTTGATCCATTTGTCATCTGCATCTTCATCATGCCTTCTGCTCAGAATGGGAAAGAATACTAGATAGTTGACGGTATTGGTTGGTGACACAAATAGATGTGCGTCAACTTCGCCTTTTACATCAATATAAGGAAACCTGAAAATTAACCCACAACAACAAGCAATTTAATCTAATTTGCTTCGACTAATATAGAGTAGAACATATATATCTTCCCATGTTTATATATATATCCCATTACTTCACATAAATCCTAATCCCGACCATGTTGTATTATAAGCATTCACTTTAATGTACAGTGTATAATAGAACTCATTTCAACACTGATATTGAATGGTACAGATAAAACATATTCCTTGTCAATATATATATATTATTAAGCATCTTTAACCTTTAAGTATCTACCCTTGGTGACCTCTGCATCAAAATGACTAATGACAAGTTTATTTTATTTTTTTTTTGCATTGGACACGAGGAGGTTTGTCATATATAAAGGATGATAATTTATTGTAGTGCGCACCAGATGATTTAACCCCCCCTTGCATATGTGTATATATGGACATTGCCCTAGATTCGTCCTATACCTTTTAGTATCTACCCTTGGTGACCTCTGCGTTAAAATGACTTGTTTACTTGTTTTCTTGCATTGGACACAAGGAGGTTTATGATAAGGATGATCATTTATTATAGTGTGCACCAGATAATTTACCCCCCCTCCCCCTTTCTGCATAGGTATTGCCCTATATTCTTATATTCGTCCTTAACCTTTAAGTATCTACCCTTGGTGACCTCTGCATTAAAATAACTTGTGTACTTGTTTTCTTGCATTGGACACAAGGAGGTTTATGATAAGGATGATTATTTATTACAGTGTGCACCAAATAATTTACACCCCCCTTTTTTTTGCATATTTATATATGCATGGACATTGCCCTATATCCTATATTCGTTTGCGTTTGCGTTTGTTGTACATGTATCTGGATGAACGTTGTATAGTAAGTCTGCTGTACAAATTATTTTACCAAAAATGTTTGTACTTTGCATGCAACTGTATGCCGTTGAATGACATTGTGTCGATTTTGCTTGCATTCATATATGTATTTGAAATATTATCTATTTGAAAATACATGTTATACTTTTTTAAAGGGTCACTGGGAGAAAACTCAATTCAAAGACACATTTTCATTTTAAAATTGCCATTGTTTTGATGGTTACAAGCTTAATACTAACACAACGCTTCCCCAATGCATGTCGTATCATACGCTTGGCGGTGACCCATTACAGGGTAGAAACCTTCCCAAAAGAAAAGACCGAAACGACCAGTTATCGTTTACATTCCGAACGATTGTAGCGGTGTGTTTACTTATACTGCTCTCTCATATACCGAGTTTTTCCATTGCCCGAATGCTCTTCAGAATGCAGTTTTGCGCACATTCGCATTAATAGCTAGAAATTCGGTAGCATTTGCAAGCATACGGTGAAAATTTAAATTGTTGCGAAAATTAGGAGCATGCTTTTAATGTACCAGTCATTTGTAACCACTGCCCCCCCGGGGGGCCCTACATACGAGGAAGGGCGGGGGATAGCCGGGCTAAAGTGCGGGGCAATTACTTTTCGAGTGTCCAAGCAGTGCAGGGGAAATGACGGGGTTGTGCCATTTGGATCCTTACCCCAGGAAGATTTTCTATTGCTAAGGGCGGGGCAAAGAGCAAAGTTCTGACTTCCAGTTTGCCCCCTGGGGTGGGGCCTATAGCAGGGCACTAAAAGCTGAAAAGTCATAATCCCCGCCCTTTCCCGTAGGTGGGGGAGCAGTGGTAACAAATGACTGGTGCATAAAATTCGGAAGGAAAACAAATTCTTAACAAATTCGTAAAAGAATAGGGGGTTCAGGTCATTTTTTCAGTATGAAAATAAATTGTTTTATGTCTATTATACAGAACATTCAGTTCCCTTTAAAATGATGTTTATTTTATTAAGCTAGGACAACCGGTTTCGGAGACGCAGCATTTTTCCTTCATGAGGCTGGGGCATTTTTATAATCGGTTTCCTGTATATAAAGAATATATTGAAATGGCACCGAATATTAGGTGCAATTTGAGAGAAAAGAAGACAATAATTTGATATTTCAGCACATTTACTCATTTTAAGACCATTTCATGTTACTTTTATTTAAGATTTCCATGGCGGCCATTTTGTGTCAAAATGGCCGCCAAACATACATATACACAGAAAAAAACCTCCAAATCTACAGAAATGTGAATTTTCAATGGGTCTTTCAACACACAACTCTGTAACATAACCTTGTATAGTTGTATTTCTTAACAATTACTTGTTAAAATGCAACTCTGGTAGCCATTTTGAAACAAAATGGCCGCCCAGCATGTATTTTGACGAAAAAAGTCAAATCTAGCATAATATGACAATTGCTGTTATTTAGAATTTAACGTATCTGCAATTACAATATTCTATTATTGTATGTGTATCTAAAACTATTTTAAGAATGCAACTCTGGTGACCGTTTTGAAACAAAATGGCCGCCAATATGGCCGCCGAGTTTGTGTGAAAATGTAAAAAAAAAAAACGTTAAAAATGTACCATTTCATGACTCTCAAGGAGTTTTTCAACCTTGTTCATCAAACCACTGTAGGGTAAACTTAGCTATAGTGTTAATGTCTGTGAATTTACATACAAAGTGGCAACTTTAGGTGTCATCTGGAAACAAAACTATCCATGACATAAAATTCTCAAATAAAACTAGGTCAAATACCTAATTACTAGGTATAACTATCTCATCTAGGTCACCAAAGTCATTATTTCTGAACAAATCTGTTTTTTTTTTTTAGGTCATTAAAACAAACATTTTTTTTTTTTTTTAGGTCATTAAAACAAACAAATCTTTATTTCAAACACAATACAAATTGGTATACAGCGTCTTAATTACTGGTTAAGACCAATTTTTAAAACACATTACACAAACACACCCATGCAATATAAAGCAATTTTATTCAGCTGCAAAACATTTAATGTTTCAATTGAGATTTTTTTTTCTTATTGTGGCTCAAAACATAGATTGTAGTTACACGTTAGAACCGCCTTGCCAAGGCAGTACTAAAGAGTACCCGCAATCGTGTTTTAGAACAAAAATAAGAAAAATAGGTACATGTATACCCCAGAAAACCCAAGTAGGGTTTACATTACACGGACATATTATCCTCATGAAATCTATTGGTTAGTTTGGTTGGTTGGTTGTAGCCTAAATTACATTCCGGTCAACAATTTTTCAGTCATGTTGGGACGGAGCCACCGCTTCCTGGGTAGTTAACCAGTACTTTAGGGAGCTGAAAGTTCTTGCTCAAGGACACCATATTATGCTTGTAAGGTTCGAGCCCAGGACCTCTAGATCCGGAGTCCGATGCTCTACCACTCGACTGAGCCACGGCGCTCCCCATAAATCTGTAACACCCAATGTTAACCAAACAGCTCTTCAGATGCCCAAGCTAATGTTGTCAGCTTTGAATTACCAATAACTTCGTTAACTGGCTTCTGTCATCCATGTACCTGACAGTGGACATAAAATCAAAGCAAATAACTTACCTCAGGCTCAGCGCTATCATACTCAAACTGTGATCTTGAAGATCTTCTCGCTTGTAAATTCTGCAATGGATACCGGTAGGTATTCGGAATGAAAGTGCCCAAGGGACAAGGACACATCATTGTGGATGTAGGTTTCAAACTCCTCAACCTTTTCCACTGAGCCACGGAGCTTTCCATAAAAATATAAAGGATACAGTTCTATGCTCAAGTTTCTGGAGTTGATTCTGCACAATCTGAAAGACAAGTGCACAGTATAAATTTCCTGGTGTATGAATGAATTTCATTTTTATTGCAAGCTATTTAAAACTGTAAAGCTAACCGTAATAACCATTATCGTTTATGGACTTTACAAATTATGAGTAATCTGCCAGAATTCCTTATGCGATAAAATAAAAAAGAATGATTTATAGTGATAATTCCAACTGAAGTACTTGTTAAATGTCTTCTGGGGTTTTCGAACAGGTTCAACATAAATCAAGCTGTACAAAGGTAAAAGATGGCTATACAGGCTTAATATTTCCGATTAAAAAAGTAGAGGAACTGAACTTGTACTATCTACATGTAGCAAAACAAAAGCACCGATCAGCTGTGAAATTACTACACATCTAAATTGCCTCCTGGTTTTCTCATATGCAAAAGGCTGTTTTTTTTTCGTGAAGCTGCTCATCAGAAAACTAAGTATTTCAAAATATGTACATGTGTACTAATAAGTTGGAATTATTCAACTATAATTAAATCCCCATTTTGCATATCTTTTAAAAGTGGAAAACACCATTCATCTGGGTCCTCATCATACTTAATGGTGTATTCTTTTTTCATACTGTCATGTGGGTTCCGTTTGAAATATTTAATACTTTGCCAGAAAACCATTCTACTTCCCTAGAATCAGGGCCACGACACTTATGTTTAATAGGTTTTCCGACCAACAGATCAGGGCTTTCAGAGAGTTTTGGCAGTACTTCCTTTTGCTGAGAGATTAGTTTGTTCCTGCTTTCCAAGACCTTACCTTTTAATTGGGGTTTTAAACTTGTCACCAACTATTCGACTTCTGGGGATGACCTGTATTTGAGTTAAACGTCCTCTGTGTCAGCCTCACTTTCTTCATTTAAAGCAATAATTTGCAATAAATTACTCTTGAGCTCGTTTGTGTTATACACTTTACCTTTATAGTGTTGTTGGAAAAGTTCCCTCTGACCTTTGCTGCCCATTCTGAAAGTGATCTGAGTGTTCAAGGCTTCTCTGTAGACCTTTTTAGTTTTACAGTTTTTATAACTGAAAAGCTGTTGATCAGAGCCCAATTAACCACCAAGTGCTGTCAGTTTTTGCGTTAGTTTTACTTTTGTTGAATGGGTTTTCTCCTCATGTTGAACTTGTTTTTTTCTTGACGCTCATGAAGGTGTTGCAATATTTAAGCATGGAAAGCTTATTGTTTTTCTTTAATTTGTTTGGCCATATTGGGAGACGTTTGTTGTACTCCTTTTCTGACAAAATTTCCAGACAAACAGAGGTTTTATTGTTAGACCACATAATGATGGACTCATATGCAATTGTTGAAGCGGATGGTTTTGCACGCATCAACATGTCCAGCTGAGCAAAGTCTCTTTCAAACGCTGTATTTGTTGACGAAACCGCAGACACCTTTTCACACTCAGACTGACCTAAACCCCAATACTTACCTCCTGGCAGCTGATCTTTTGCTTGCCTCTCAAGGATTAAGAGCATACCACCAAATGTTAGCTCAAGAGTCATTTGAGTATATGTTTCCAAGACTGGATTTTCAGTTGGGGCAATGAGATGCTCATAAACTTCATCTTTATGAATAGCCACTTTCTCCTCATTAAAGAGACAGTCTCCTGTAAGTACTGAGCTGGCATCTTTTGACCATTGCTCCAACTGAATGTTCAGTTGGAACATGTGTTTGTTCAATGACAAGACATTGGTTGCATTTTCAGTTAGTCTCAAAATTGGTCAAGTAACCACCTTATCTATACTCAACAAAAAAGTTAAGGAAAATGTGTTCGAGGGCCTGATATAACAGGAACTGTTATATTTCATGAAATGTGAAGTCAATATTATTATGTAGTGTCTTTTTATCTTTCAACGACGGCTTACTTGAGAAGATAGCACTTACAGAAGCTGAGAAAATCAATTTCAAAGTTCCATGTCTCACAAAATTGCCATACTGTTCGATGTGTGTATCAATTGCCACTGGAGCTTTTTCACACAATAACCTGTCTCCATAGACACATATTCTCATGAACAGCTGAGGTGAGCAGTCCTGTTGTAAAGCATTTTCAGCACCAGTACCATTGTTGGTACCAGGAGGATAATGTCAGATGAAATCGCCACAGTATCACCCTAGATTACCTACGTCGGAACAACGTTGAGGTCAAGGACTAGGCAACCCGCCCACCAGACATGCCTCGCGCTGAACAAGTGTCATACATTTTGGGACAGCATGATATGGTCTGGTGTGGAATACTGGCACCAAAACTTCTCCAGGCTCTTGCTGGTGCTTCAGGAGGAAAAGAGGCTGACTTCTCAGCACAAAATTAGGCATATTGTTAGTCAGATTAAAGAATTGTCAGTTGGCTGCGGTGCTTTGCAGCCTGATATTGCCATCTAGGAAATGATGTTGATGCAGGAAAAGCAGTATGCCAAGCATGAACATCTTGTCTTGTGCACCGATCTGTTGTGATGAGAAAACTTGTTTTCAAAGTCTGTGATTTTAAGGCAAGAGTCTACGTTGACACTTTACTCAAACCAAACAATTTTGCAATTTTGTGAAAGGCAGTGGCTATTTTGCCGGACCCGGCAAAATAGCTCCTAGGGGCTATTTTGCCGGACCCGGCAAAATAAGGCAAAATAGTCTGTAGGCTATTTTGCCGGACCCGGCAAAATAGCTATAAAATACATATGGGCTATTTTGCCGGACCAAAAACTTAGTAAAATTTTATTTCATATTTTTAGCTCGCCTTCACGAAGTGCACAGAGCTATTGTTGTCACCTCGGTCGTCCGCGTTTACGTGTACGTCCGCGTCCACGTCACACTTTTGGTTAAAGTTTTTAGAAGTCTATATCTCTTGCACATGTAGATGTATCAAGTTGATACTTTGCATATTGGTAGATATTGGTCTGATGTTTTATGCATAACCATCACGACCCATCCTGGGTGACCTTGAGGTCAAGGTCACGGACTTAGAAATATTATGTTAAAGTTTTTCATTAAAGATTTAAGAAGTCTATATCTCTTGAACATGTTGATGGATCAAGTTGATACTTTGCATGTTTGAAGATATTGGTCTGAAGTTTTATGGAGTACCATCATGACCCACCCTGGGTGACCGTGAGGTCAAGGTCACAGATTTAGAAATTTTTTGTTGAAGTTTTTCGTTAAAGTTGTTAGAAGTCTATATCTCTTGAACATGTTGATGGATCAAGTTGATACTTTGCATGTTTGTAGATATTGGTCTGAAATTTTATGCTTTTACGACCCACCTGAGGGACCTTGAGGTCAAGGTCATGGGTCATAGATTTTGATAAATTTAGTGGCAAAGCTTAAGTCAGGCGAGCTACGCTGTCCTGCGACAGCTCTTATTATTTTTTTTATCTTCATTTTCTTTTATTTAATACCTATTTATTTGAGATAATTATGTTTTTAAAAAAATGCACATACTGAAAATGTTGATAAAAGACTTTATTTGGATACAAATGGAAGTATGGCTGGCATTCTGGGACACTTTAAAAGAGAATCTCTTAAGAAAAGGAGAAAAATTGTAATGAAAAGGTCTGAAGATTAAAAGAACATCTGGTAATCCAGGGTAGGGGGGTCTGCGCTCATGTTTCCTGGAACTAGCCATGATCAGCTATAAGTCTATTTGAAATTTCAAAACTCTAGCATTCACCATTCGAAGATCTAAAAAAGTGACCAACAGACCCAGCCAGAGGTAACATGCCCTTCCAACTTTACCAAAGTTGTGTCATAAAAAAGTCACGAAAAGCAACCTACTGATTGAGAAATATCTCAAATAAATAAATATTTAGATAAAACAAAAATGTATATTAGAATACCTTACAAAATATAAAATAAAATTTTTAACAAGTATTTGGTCCGGCAAAATAGCCTGTAAGTCCAATATAGCTATTTTACCGGGTCCGGCAAAATAGCCACTGCCTTTGTGAAAACTGGATTGACGCATAGTCAACTTTGACATTGTTTGCCACTGCCGATGTTACAACTTCAAATGGTATGAGGCCTCATTGGAATGATAAAGAGACACTTTATACCATACTAAAGTTTGAATTTCTAACACTTTTCTAGATTTATTGCAATAAGCACTTGAACACATTTTCCTTAACTTGAGTATATTATGACAAGGGCACGAATGCCAGTGACATATACCAGTTCATTTACATCAAACTGTACACTTCTTTCACAAGTCATTTGGGTCAGCCCACTTAACCAAAAACCTTTGATGTCATTTAAATGATAGTATGTTGCACCAGCAGCATCGAACCGATGATTAAATCTATGCACTCTAAATGTAATTAATTTGGTTTGGATACCTTTTTCTTTCAGATAAGTCTGAAAATGACCCCCAACACCATATTTCTCACATCCGTGACTGGTCAAAGCCTTACTGATGGTTCGAATCAACCTGTCCGCACCACTTTCATTCCAATTAAAGACAGGGCTGGGGTATAAAAGGCCACACAGGTATACCTGTGTCATTCTTTCTCTGACTGCTGAAGTGTTAACATCAATACAAGTGATTCTATTGGTTGTCAATTTTAGGCCTCAGTGACTAATAAAATGATTGACAGGTATTATCTCACCTTGTTGTTTATTGCAACCAATTATCGCACATGATTAGTTTTATGGCCCCTAAAGTTAGCCAGCTACCTGTGTGTAAGCTCCGCCCACTTCTTAGACAGGCTACCTGTTTATCTTCAAGCTGGAAACCAGACCCCCCGGCATGAAAACCCTGTCTTTAAAGGCATAGGGATTCCGACCATCAGAAACAATCTGTTTCTCATACTGGGACAAACATTTGTCAGCTCCACTGGCCATGTTAACAAATATGTGCATCTTGCAAAAAAGCAAAACAAGGAGCACAGTTCATGTTGGGTTTCTACTGTTAGAGTATCCCAGTGAGTATATACAGTTGGCAGCAAATCTTCTCTCAGTTTTTCATTAAATAAAGGATTGTATGTATGTTTTCATATTTTAAGTTAAGTTAAGGTAACTGAGTGGCCACCTATTGGGAAAATAGCTGCTCATTCGGCTTACGATTTGTTTCATGGTATGTGTGCCTGACTGTTGGTTTGGTTTTTTCCCGCCTCGGTTTTTGGAGTGGGAATCTTTTTCTGATTGTGCCTTTTCCTGATCTTTGCCTACTTGTACCTTTTGATAGATCCTTGGTCTGACATTGTGGATACAATCGATGTGACAAGTTTGGCAATTATGCCCGCAGTATCAGACTGACTGTCCATAGAATTGGATGACTGAATAGAACTGGCCGAGATACCACACTTTCAAATTCATCAAACAGAGTAGATGCGTCACCTCTTGCAAACCTACCATCAGAAGTGTTTACTTGAAATGATTGAAAGTGACGGTGAAATTTAGAAGTATCATCTTGATGGAGAGTATTACCTGACGTTGACTGACTTTTTAACATCGCCACTGCAACTTGTCACTGGACAACTTGTTTGGCTTCTAGCATGAGCCGGCTTTTTAAACCAGTGCTTGGCAGTCTAGAAAAAGTCTTCCCTGTTAAATTAAAGAGAACAGTTTTAATGACATCATTAGCTTTTGACTCCACATTCAGAAAGTAAAGACATAATGGTTGGCCTAATTTTATTTGAGAATTTAACGTCATGAAAGGCTTCAATCATGGGGTCTTGTAATAGGATATTAATTTGCTCAAGCTGAGAAATTTTGTTCTCTTTTACCTTCACTTCATTCTTCAGTATTATGATTCATATTTTCTTCAATTACCGATGATTGATTTTTAGATTTTCTCAAACGACACTTTAACTAAAAAAATCACTTCTCTTTCTTCAGGCATTCCATCTCTTGATCTTTTTCTCGCACTCGAGAATCTCAAGCTCTCTCTCTTTCTCACTACTAGTTTCATCCCTTTTCTTAATTGCCGCCTCTCGTCTTTTGAGTTTTTTGTTTACATTCCTGGTGCAAAGTTGTCTGAGCTTAGCTTTATGTTCTTCCAGTTGTTCTGTTGTATGGTCTTACTGTTTCCCAGAATTGGTGTACTGTTCTTCTAGTGAGCCTAGTTCCTCTTGCAGTCGATACGAATCTTGTTTGTATTCTAGGGCCTTGTCATATTTGTCATTTGTGATATGAAGCAGAGTCAACAGGATGTTCACTTTTCGTTCCGAGTTGTTAATCTGATGGGTAAGATTCTCATTTGTTATTTCTACATATTCAATATTTTTTTTTAACTAGGACTTCCTTCTACTCTTGGCCACGGATGTCAGCCACCATGTTGGTTACCATTCCAAGTAGTGCTGGAGAGGAGTTGTGTCTCCCGTCAATCCTGAAGTCAGGGGAATCCGTTTCCAACAGCAGCTTGTCCTCTGGTAGACATCTCAGAGCCTCCTTGTCGGCTCCGTCCGAGTGTGTCATTGTCTCCTTTTGCGTGCAATACCAAGATTTGTGTGGGCTGAAAATGCCTCAGTACCCTGTCGAGCACCATATGTTGGGCGGCCCAGCTGGAACGGTTGACTGAATAATCCTTTGGACACTTACACTTTTACAAGACACCTCTGGAAGGACGTGGTCTGCATCAGATAATTGCTCAGACTGCTTGGAGCGCAATTCGATCCCCACATGGAAGCCGTCATCCTGAAGTTGTCGTACTTCTTCCCTGGTTGGGTATGAAGGTGGGTCGCAAAAATGACGACTCCCCCGATTAGCTCTTACTTAAACTCCGTATCTGGCCGAATTGCGGCGCAGATCTCCACAGACGCAGGTAGTCGATGAAGAACGTTCCGACTCCTAGATTGAAGTGGCTGTTGAACCCGTCTGGGAGGCCCTCCTCATCCCGCCATGAGCTACTAACAGGATACTGTTGTTACTTCCTTTTGGTCTTTGGCACTTAGACACGCGAATAACACTAGGAGCATTTTCCAATGTAAGAGGACTCCAGGGGAGTTGGCCGGCGAAATGCAGAATTCCTCTGACACGGGGAATGCCTGTAATCGACAGAGGTCTGTCATGGCCATTTGCTGGCGCTTTGGCACGGTATACTGGCCCGTCCGAATTCGACGTAGCTGGTTCACAAATTTGACAAGGCCCTCCATGTTTGATACGGAACCAAACGGTAGACTTCTTATAATCCGGAGGCCACTTATCCGTCTTTGCAGTAGCTCCTCTGTCTACTCTTTCAAGCAAATCACCAAGGGTTGCATCCATTTCTTTTCATAATTGCCGGTACCAACATCACAATGCTGTGTTAAGGGCTGTTGATGAGGTTGTGTAACACCATCATGCGTTGGGGAAACACTCTCCCTCAGCTGATATCCCTTGTATGGTTGCTTGAACGGTCTCCTTTAATGTTTGCTTTTGTTGGGACCCTCCCCTTCATTGGTGCGAGCCTTGGCCCCGTAAAGTTTCTTTATTTTTCAACTTCAGTCCCTCTTTCTGTGGCTTTTCTCGTGACATGCATAACACTCGTTCCGTGGTATCCCACCAGGCTTTCGTGTTGGTTTGTTTGTAACAAACTTTCTCCAACAGCTTCCTCTGCTCCATCATTTCAACACAGCGGCCATATCTGACTGTCCAACTGCGCAGACTTCTTGGGTTTCATCATAATCTTCGGCTGTTACCCTTGGAGTACGGTCACGTTTGGGCTTAGATTTGTAACAAGCACCTTTCGGATGTTGGTACAGACGTGTCCGCTTGACAGCTTGTTCCAAAGTGGAGGGCTCCTGCATGATTACATGGTGACCCGCCTCACTATCTAAGAGACCTTCACACAATTTCTGCACTGCGTGGCCACGACAGTAATCATCTGGTTGGTTAACGAAAGCTTTGGAAGGTAGTTCTTGAACTCTATCAGCCCAATCGTCAATTGACTCGTACTTTAGCTCACCTGAGCCGAAGGCTCACAAGGTGATCTTATAGTATAGTAGTCGAGCCGGCGTCCGTCCGTCCGTGCGTCCGTCCACATTTTCAAACTTGAATATCTCTAAGACAATAAGGCCAAACATGACCAAATTTTATCTTAAGCATCATTGTGGAGGGGAAAAGGTTGTATCAGGTTTTGGGCCAGATCGGAACAGAACTCTGGTTTCCAAGGCAACAGATAGCTCCCATAGACTTACAATTGGAAAAACATATAAAAATCTTCTTCTCTGAAACCACAAGGCCATGAGCTTTCATATTTTGTGTGTAGCAATATCTAGTGGTCCTCTTCATAAGTCCTGCCAACCGTGCCCCTGAGGTCCATACGAGCCCCGCCCCAGGGGCATCATGGGGAAAATATAAAAAAATCTTATATGAAACCACAAGGCCCAGAGCTTTCATATTTTGTGTGTAGCAGTGTATAGTGGTCCTCTTTATAAATCCTGCCAACCATGGCCCTGGGGTAAAAAATGACCCCGCCCCGGGGGTTATTTGCTCGCATAGACTTACAAGAGGAAAAACATATAAAAATCTTCTTATCTGAAACCACAAGGCCCAGAGCTATCATATTTTGTGTGTAGCAATGTCTAGTGGTCCTCTTCATAAATCCTGCCAACCGTGCCCCTTGGGTCCATACGGACCCTATCCCAGGGGCGTCATGGGGAAAATAAAAAAAAAATCTTCTTCTCTGATACCACAAGGCCCAGAGCTTTCATATTTTGTGTGTAGCAATGTATAGTGGTCCTCTATATAAATCCTGCCAACCTTGCCCCTGGGGTCCATATGGGCCCCGCCCCGGGGTCGTCATGGGAAAAACATTAAAAAATCTCCGAAACCGCAAGACCCAAAGCTTTCATATTTTGTATGTAGCAATGTATAGTCGTCTTCTTTTTAAATCCTGCCAACCGTGCCCCTTGGGTCCATACGGGCCCAGCCCCGGGGGTGTCATGGGAAAACTATAAAAAACTTCTTCTCTGAAACCACAAGGCCCAGAGCTTTCATATTTTGTTTGTAGCAATGTATAGTAGTCCTCTTTATAAATCCTGCCAACTGTGCCCCTCGGGTCCATACGGGCCCCACCACGGGGGTGTCATGGGAAAAACATAAAAAAATCTCCGAAACCACAAGGTCCAGAGCTTTCATATTTTGTTTGTAGCAATGTACTGTGCCCCTGGGGTCTATACAGGCCCCGCCCTGGGGGCGTCTTGGGAAAAACATAAAACAATCTTCGAAACCATATGGCCCAGAGCTTTCATATGTTGTGTCAACCAATGTATAATACTCTCCTTTATAAATGCTGCCAAGGGTGCTCCTGGGGTCCATACAGGCCACGCCCCAGGCATGTCATTATCTACCATAGCCTTATAATGGAAATATATGAAAAAAACTCTGCAACAGCATGACACAAAGTTTGTATATTTGATATACAACAATGTCATGTGGAGCTCTACATAAATCCTGCCAGTCATGTCCCTGGGGTCAAATATGGCCCAACCCCGGGGGTCATTATAGGACCCTGACCTTGTTAGATGATTTTTTCAAGTGAACCAAAATGGTAGAAAAGAGGATACACAAACCAGACAAGAGCTATTCTACTGATGTAAGTAGGGTTTCAAGGTCACATGACCAAGATGGCCACCATACCCATACATGGTAAAAACCCAAATTACTTTGTCCAGTGACTGTACTTGTTAACTCTCAGGTGAGCGATCGTTGCCCTTGGGCTACTTGTTTCTGTACTGCTTGGTAAAGCAAGGCCTGCATGGCCGCTCGTTTATAATCATCACCAAACCTCTCCCCATCTTCTTTAAAAGATTGGTATACATGATGTCATCATTTGTCTTCAACAACGCATTTCAGTTTTTTGCTGTTTTGCCACGTAAACGCCATTTCAGACAAGCTTTGCGTTCATTCGGAGTCCAATTCATTTGTTCCATGTAATCTTGAAATTTATCTCGAAGAATTTTGGTGCATTTTGCAATGCCGACTTCCGTGTTGCTGACGATTTAGATTGCCTATTGTCTGCCCTTGAATCAGAATTGTCTGATCTTGACTTAGCCGGTTTCATTTGCTTACGTGATAGTTCTTCAGAACTTTCAGAACTGTAATGCGGTTTCTGGCATTTTGAACATGCTGATGTGTCCTTACCTCTCCGATGCCAAGCTGTTTTGTGTTATGGCAGCTATTGATCTACAAAAGCAAGCCTTTTCCAAAATTGTACTCTTTCGTCCTGTTGGCCGTTGTCCATGGTCTCCAATGTGATGATTTTCTTGGTTACGTCTTCACACATGGTGTACGAACCATAATCACCGATTAGGCCAGGACTATCCATTCTTCCGTCACCTAACGGAAAAAGGCAGTGTCGAAAGCACAAGTAATTGCAATGAAATGTGTTGACGGACAGAAGTTTGTTTTTATTTATTTATTTATTTTTTTTTGTAGATGAAAACAATTTTATCTTGATGCTGTGTGTTTTTCACAAGCATGTATTCTCTGTTTCTTTTTTTACGCTTTTATATAGCCCTATGTCTTTAATAGATATTTAGCACTCAGATGTAGTTGAGCCACTCAAGTTTGGGATGGGTTCAATATAGGGCTCCACATAGCTTAAAAGTCCAGTCTTCAGTAGCTCAATCAAGTGTAGAACCTTTTTAATGCTTGTAGACAAAGATTATTCCTATCCAATTTTTTGTCTTTGTTTTAGAGAATCATTCATGTCATAGTACTTAAGTTTCTTGTCTTGTGAATCCAGTGGGCTTAGTGCATTCGATCCTTAGTTTATATCATATGAAACACACATGAGAATACGAGCTTCATGCATATACAAAAAACAAAGCTGCAGATCAGCTGCACCTTTTCAGCGCTTTGTTTTCGCTAGAAGAACAGTTCAACCCTCTAATTCATATTCATAAAAACTTAAGTTCAAGTATCTCGTCGTAGCTGGCTGTACAGCTGGTCTTTATGTTGGACCAGGTCAAAAATGAATTAAAAAGGGGCTACTGATGAGGGTTCATTACAGCAATATAGTCAATACTACCTCTCTGTGAATGTTTTTACTGCTTCTCAAGGATCAAACCATTATATTTTATTTCTCAAATAATAGCTGATGTTTTTGATATTGTACCATAGTACTGTATCCTGACCACCATGTTCCCTTTTTTCAGCAGCTTTGTCATTGTATACATGTTGACTGGTTGGCATGATATGCACCACTCATTTGTATCCCATCACCCATATAGGTAGAGAGAATAGACACTTGTGTTTCAAACATTCTGGTTAAACACAGCCAAAATGCAGATTTTGTTTTCAGCTAAATAAAACCGAACAGGCACATTTTTGACACTGTTAAAAACTTAAATGGAGGCTATCTATCGGGCTGGGAATACAAATAACTGGTGCATAAAGTGAGGTGGGTCAAAAGGGACTCCAATTTTGTTTCATGTGAGTAATTCTTATTCCTGATTATTTGAATGGCATTTTTATTTTTTCCATATTTGCTAGTCTATGCTGGTTGCATTTGTAGAAAGTAGCCTTGAATTACGGATAAATAAAAGAGCTAATAATTTGTATGGAATTTACTTTGTAAGTCATACCCTCATGCACTGTTTAGTTTCTGAAATAAATTGCTTTACAATATACTCCAGGCTAGATACAGACCATTCTGTCTATGTATGCAGTATAATCAGAATTGTTGTCAGAAGTGAATTAGCATTTTCAGGAATTGATACAAAGAACGACTCAGTAAAAATTAAAACAGCCTACATCAAGAGCAAGATGACTTTTATGTGGCAGAGCGGTCGACTAATGGGAAATAGGCGTACACTCGGCTTACGATATGTTTTCCAAGTATAAGTACCTTTCCCGCCTCGGTTTTCGAGGGTGAGAATTTTCTGATTGCACCTTTTCCCAATCATTGCCTTTTTGTACTGTTTTAAGTAAAGCATCAACCAAAAACAACGACAGGCAAAAAGAACCATAGCAGAACTAACTTAGAATAGCCAGAAAAGAGATATGACTAAAATAGTCAGCCAGACGAAAAGAAGAAAGAATATATATAATTTAATGTTGAGACAATATGTAACTACAATTGAAAAAAAAAAAAACACACACAACTTCTTACCCACAATACCAGATTATTGCATCAGAACCAAAACCCTCCAGTTCATTAAAGATAATTAAGTGGCTATCAAAACACAGCATGTACTTATTTTCTGGCAATATGATAATTATAGTGTGCCAACCTTGAACAGCATGAGGCCCCTTCCATATGGTACAAAGATAGTGTTACTCTCACTCCTTATTTATGCCTGAGGCCCTGACCAAGCTCAAAGCAAACCACTCTAGGCAGGGCAACAAATAGATAAAAGAAAAATATTTACGCCAGAAAATAATATCATCTGTATCATGTCATATGAAGCTGAGAATCCAAACTTTTTGTCATCAAATTCACTGAAGCAAAGTTCTTCGCATGATCCAGTAAGGCATGAAATAAAATGATAAAATGAGCCACTTCATGAGAAAACCAACATTTTGCATATATGCGAAAACAAAGGCGCAGCTCAGCTTCGCAGTAACTACGAATCTGACTAGCACCTTTGTTTTTGCTACATGGATAGCACAATTCCTCTACTTCTAAATAAAAAATTTCCAGTCTCTTGCCATCTTCAGTGCTTGTACAGCTCGGTTTGTGTCGGACCTGTTCGGAAACCACATTGTTGGGTTCTCATGACGCGACTCAAATGTTGAATTGTCTGGGGAAACGCATACATGTGTTTCCATAGATTGAAAAAATTATTATTCTAGAACTTTGTTTCGCTTTAAATAAACTGTGCATGTACATGATATATTCTAATCCGCGCATTATATGGGGTGTCAGACCTCGATCATATGAGAAAATCAGTGCTCAAATATTTAGCCTGTATGAAATTAAAGGTGCATATGTGCCGGTTATGCATTTCTCTTGTCGAATGACATGCTCTTCTTTTGAAATCTAAAGTGCATGCCATTCACTATTTCCTATGGGTTGTCTGAAAACATGCTGTTATAAAAACGTAAAAAGGGATCTAACATGATTTAATAAAACAAATTTCTTTAATTTATTTTATTCAGTTTTACGGGGCTGTTGGTGATATGACATTAGTCAATCGAAATTTAAAAAGCTGAAGTCTAATGATTTTGCTAGTTTGTATATATATCTGAGCCGCGATGCGAGAAAACCGGTCTGTGGGATTTCAAAATAGGCCCTACACAGGCCAGTCTGTGCAGCTGCAGTCAATAGTAAAAAAAAACTTGAAATTTCAGACTGAGAAAGAAAAGGCATCAAACTATCTATTTGGCGAAAACAAAGGGGCTGATCTCCTTGCAGTTACTGTACAACTGATCTGTGTCTTTGTTAAAATGCACATGCAAAACGCCGGTTTTCTCATCATGCGGCACATTTTGTTACAAAAAAAGACTTTTAAAAGTTAAAAAATTATCTACATGTAAGCAAGTAGTATGAGTATGAGCATTAGGACTTGTGATCATGTAAATAGGCATGCAATATTAAAATTGAAATACAAAGAAAAAGTGGATCTATGCAGTAATGCCTTTGCTTTTGATATATATAATTATATGCATATTTCAAATGATAAAATGAATGCTAGTTGAGAACATCTATATTGTTATCTTTAGTTTGCTTTCCTCAGTCCATGCATTATTAATTAGCACCCACACTTGGTAGCCACTATCTCTCTCTCCCTGCTGTGATTATTAACTTCCACCAATTATAGCAGCAGCCTCAATATGAGGCTGGTTTTGGGTATTGTGGGTAGGACTGACTTTGACATTTCTGTATATTGACCTCCATTCATGGAGAACAGCACATATGTGCGAATAACAATCTTCTTAGTGACAGTTTATATACTTTGGTTAAATTTACAGGGTAGAGGGCGGCGTAGAATATTATCCACCATCTGTTGTAGTTAGAATCCTTCACCCGAATATACATATATTTACATGTTTTAAATCAGGATATACACAGTTGAGCTCATGATGTATTCGTCAGCAGTTTACATCTGTTAATCTGGAGCACATGAGTAAGCCGCCTCGTGTGAAATTCCAGTTCAGACAGGTTTTGAATGTTGATCTTCCTTTTGTTAGGTTTTCCCCGGTTAATGAGAACCGAACAGTCAATGATTATCTGAAGCTTTGAGGTGATGTCCAGTTCTTGAAAGTTACTTCCAGTTAGGCTGGTAAAATTCATCACACCTTTTTTAAATAAAAAAAGTCTCTGCGCTGACACTCTGCATAAAAAAATACTATTTTGTCAAAAATAAGTTTATATTCATGAGAAGCGTATGTTGCTTTTAGCTTACATTTTCTTGCGGCGTATTTCATATACTGATTCGTTTAACAGAATGCATCCCCGGCCAACTTGCTGGCTGCGGCGGCGAGTAGCTGAGATAGCTACGTTTAGGTGTGTCCTAATTTTAACTGCAATGATTGGCTAAAACAACTAAAGCTGCAACATGACTCATTCCGCAGCCGGAGAGTTGGCCGGGAGTAAAAATCTGAAAAGGTTAGTTTCTCAAACATTTCTCCCAATCCTCCCCTCCACCCACCATTTTCTGAAAGCTGCATACTTTTTGTACTTCATGCACGTTAGGTGGGTCATGTTTAGGCCAACTTTGTGTCTTGGAACAATCACAATTATGTTTTAAAGTATGACAATTACGTGTATTTACTTGTCATTACATGTTTCTTATAAATTGGATTAGTTTTTGTAATACACGATTCGTCTGGCATTTATTAGCCAGATATAATCAAACGAAGCATGTGTGACGTCTGTATTTTGTTCCTTTGACCCAAATGAACAAAGTCTGCTGCTTATCGGGATATGGATGACGAATGAAAAGTTCAAGTAGGCAATGATCAGGAAAGTCCTTATTCGTAAGAAAGCTGTCAAGAATATAAATAAAATTCAGTTTTACAGAGCAAGAGTAATCAAAAATTATGAGAGCTCCCAAGCCAAACATCCACTCCATTTTATAGAAGATGGCCAGTGTCATTTATTAATAGAACAAGGTATCGACTCAAAGCTATACAATAGAAAATTAAGTACAGATCGATATACAAGTAAAAGCTTTAAATAAAACAGAAAGTAATGCTGCGTTAAAATAATAAAATGTGTATAGGTACTCACTCGAAAGGTATCCCAGCTCCTGATTGAACGTATTCATTGTTGTCGTATCCCTGAAATAAAGAGAAAGAATTATAGTTTACAGTTAACACAGACGGCAACATATACATATCTTACTATGTCGCTGTTTAAATTAGAGAACAATCATAAATTATATTTGGCTATAAAACCGTGATGAACGAAGAGTATACGTGATCACAGTAGACAACCCAGTGGCGGGTTTAACTCAACTAACTAGCAGCACAATCGCGTTGAGACGCGGCGCAATGACTCCTTATTGGTGGTTAAAAAGGGCAAGAAACATGAAATAGGTTACTTACGATAAACCGTGATCTGTATCCCGAACGTTTCTGAGGACGCCATCAGGCCCCCTCAGCTCTGTATCTTCCAATATGTGCGAAAAACCATCCAGCAATTGATGGTCGAAATCAGCGACGCCCCTCCCTGCGATCTTTATCAACAGCTTTTGGTAAAGTTTGATGAGTCGACCCTTGAGTCGCTGTATCCTGGAGAGGCGTAGACCGTGCTTAGCTTTGCAGCAACGCAACCGTCTATTCCGTGTCATACGAGCCACCACCATCTCAAAATGCATCGAAATGGAGGTGGTTAGCACGAATAGATGGTTGCTGAAAAGTGTTTCCAAGTCCGGTCTTATGCTGTCGAATGCTGGATGGTCCGGGTGGGCCCCAGCCTCTACCAGTCGAGCGAAACGGCTGGTAAAATATCTCACCACCCGGAGAGAGTTCCTTAAGTCAATATCCAAGTCCATGTCGAAATCGTTTTGGAATTTTAACATGTACTCCAAAAGTAAACTTAAGGACGAAAGAAGATATACACAATGTGGCATTTTGTTATTATTTTTTATCTTATTTCTTTATGTGAAAGTAATTTGAGACTTTTGCGGCGGGCTGAGAGCATTTTTTTATAGTCGCAGTCTCATGTACGCATTGATGTGTCGTAAAACGAGAACAACTACGTTTCGCTGGTTCATCAATTTACGTAAGACAAACGTTCCAGAAAGACGTAAGTCACGAACTTGTAGAAGGACGTAAGGACAGCGTCCTGCCAAGATGCTGTATTGCACATAAGAGATGTGTACTAGTGATAGAAACGTTAACAATACAAAAATATGTTATCACAAAACCGGAGTATGTTATAAATTCTTTTATTTAAATACATACACGCAGTATCAATCGCATACCATCTGGATACTGAGCACATTTATACATGTACACGAACCCTTTGATTTCCTTCGTTGAGAAAGGTAAGACATAGCAAATCATATAGATTTAGATCAGACGCTACAAACTGTGAAATATTGACTATCTCCAAAAAAAAAAAAAAAAAAAAAAAAAACATTGGTGGTATTGGTATTATAATCGCTGATGACCAGAATAAGAGCTTTAGTACTAAGAGACTCCACTAATAAAAGTGTGTAAGAAATCTGCTCACGTTAGCAAAAAAAAATTGTTGTTTAAGAATGTCCAAAAATTATGTTATCCGGTGCTCGTTAGTTTAGATGCTTGAAGTACTGCAATTAATCATGTTGTAAATGTGTCAGAAATCTGCTTATTTTGAGAAAAACAAGTGTTCTTCAAAAATTTACAAAGTCAAAAAAAAAAAAACATTCATTTGATTGTTTGTCAAAGTCCACACGTGGCAGGTCACTCCAGCGATAGGATCTAAAACACGTACGACCTTTCTAGATGACAACAGGAGCATGGCGTGTCTACAAACTTAGTTGATGATAAGGTTAGAAGCTTCAAGGCAGGATTATTTTTCTAGACCTGTGTCCTATCCTGTCAAAATTCTGGCTCAGGTCAAGAACAGCTTGTCCCACGTACGCAGGTTTTGTGATCACGACCTTGGCATAATACTTGTTTCTTTTTCCTCCAACAAAGTTGATGATAAGATTAGTAGCTTCAAGGCGTGAACTCCTCAAGACTTATGCGCTCGAGAGACAAAGATGTTTTTACGTCCTCAATATTAACAAAATCCTCAAAATTATTCGTTCTCAATTCATACAGACTCCTCAATCTTTCGTCCTCACGATACAAGATTTTTCGTACTCAAGATAGAAAGACCTCAAGATAATAACGTCCTCATGATACAAAGACCTCAAGATACAATGTCCTCAAGATACAAAGACCTCAAGATACAAAGACCTCAAGATCTGCCCCCTCAAACAATACTACTATCATATCCACTTTTGTTTGTTTTTTTACCTGGTGTTTAAGCATTCGCAGTAGCATCCGAACAATTGATTTTTGTATTTTCGTCATTTGCCATGCATGTGTTAACCACTTCACCTGAGAAAGAACACATTAACTAACATTTGCTAAAATGAAAACGTAATATGACGCCTGTACCAATTTTCGCGTTGGTGCAAGGATTCGTGGTGTCTCAGTGGTGTTGTTTGAATTCAACTTCGTTGCCGGTGTCGTTTGAGAAATCCATAGTTTCAGTTTTAAGTCTCGACGGCTATGCGCTTCACCCTCCTTATAGCCCTAGAAGGGAACGCTACACGGAAACGGCTCTCCAGTTTCCAGCGCCAAAGCTACATACCTGTCATACTCGCCGTGCAAGTACTTCAGACCACTCAAGCTTAACAACAACTTAATATTAAGACAGATGTCTAATAAAGAAAACCAAGATACCATTCAGACGTTGTACCCACCCTTCCTTTCTGCCTAGACCCAAGTAACCCAGAAAATGCCGAAAAAACTAGCACGTTATGACGTCATCAAAGATGGACGATCCTGACAACCTTACACAATTTTATACCCCTAGAAACTCACTTTTCTGTATGAGCCACATGATGCAAAATGATCAGCCTCAAAGTAAGGCAGCCACAGCTTTTATTCTTTTACCTCAAGCTTCCCACTTGAGTCAATGATTCAAAACTGCCAGGCCTTGAGGTAATAAAACTTTTTTCCTGCTCAACTCAACTGTCAGAGCAATAGATTTATCCTGTTCATAAAACATTCAAAGGGATTCAGCTGTCACAACTAGCATACTTTGAAAAGTATTTTAAAATTAACGCGAGTGTCTTTCGTTTGCAAAATGATCAGTCTGCCTTACCCGTATACAAGTCGCAGTGTCGTTTCAAAGACAATATACATTTGAACTTGTTCGAGAAGAATTTGTCGTACATTTCAAATCTAAAGGCATATGCAAAGAAATATCAATGTCCTACGCGTTAGATGCACTTCCGACGTTCTGACTGCATAAAAAAGCACACGCAAAAATGTCAAGGAAAAACGAAACACCAGTTTTCAGGAGGCTTTTATTCTCCCCAAAACAATATTTGACAAGTTAGAAGAGCATGTTATCATAGTTTCAGTTGAAGAACGCATTTTTTCCTTAGTTTCTTGTATTTGATTTCGATGCCATGCTTATGTCTGTCGAAGAACCCAAGTCATAAAACTCAAGTGGACTACACAACACATGCCAATCTCTGTCAGTATTTGTAGTAATGTAGAGGGATTTAAAACACCACAATGCCTTATTGACCCAAATACTAAGACATTGGTAGGTTCGATGGTGCAATATGTGACAAAAAATTGTGATAAAAGTTATTAACTTGCCAAAAAGAAATTCGCAGAGGCTTTTGAAAAACTCAACGCTACGATTAGTTTGGAAAATGCATTGCCGACAGATTCCCATGACGAAGAGACATTTTCAGAATGTTGCGCTTACTGTCAATATTGGGAAAAAGTTGTTGAGAAACATAGCATTGCAATGCCAAAAGCTCAAAGATGAATTAGACAGCTACTGTCGTCAGATTCCCTGTTTAAGTTTCAACGGGTCTAAATTCGACCTAAATCTGGTCAAAAAATGTTTGCCGCTCAACTGAACATGCATGACAGCAAAATCGTTTTCACCGTCAGAACAAATAACCAATACGCGTGTTTGATAAAACAACTGTTGAAACAGATGACCCAGTTCTTTCTGCCTTGCTAAAACCACAATACTATGGCTCATTTGTAAGTGCTATTCTCCAGTGTGTATTATCAGCATGGTAAGCTTACCTGAAACAAACCAATAAAGATCATCTGCAGGGCGGAGTTTTGTCAGAAGTCAGAAGTAATCTTATGGGACAAGCAAGATCAGTTCAGAAACACAATAAATTTGCGATAAGAAGTTTTGGTATGTTTGTCGAGGAGATCGTTTTATGCCAGCCTTTTTTCTCTACGACATACGGAAAATGTAACACAAGAAAATGTAAACAGCTTACCACCAATTTTTTATTCCTTTTTTATTCCAACATGAATATCACACAATCATTTATCCGATAATTTTTGTCGTTTTTTTAACGTATAAAAACCGAAGCTTTTATACCCATAATGTCTCCGCTAGTAGCACAAATTCCACGTGAATCACATATGGCACGCCGACGGAGCCTCAAGATTCACGTGAAACTTATGCTACTTAACGGAGACAATCAAAACCAATAAGTTCATTTAAGTACAACAATAAAAACGATGGCTTCTCAAGCGGAGACAAACAAAGAACTAAAAGTTCATTCAGTACAAACTAACATATACTTCAATCGACTCGCTATTTGCGACAATGTTAGACCATCTTATAATGAAAATACCTAATGCATCCACTCTAGCCACCAGCAACAATGGTGAGGATTTGAAAACCATTATTCAACAAGGAAGAAAAAATGGGAAAAAAATCAAATCTTAATTCAAGAAAAAGGTACAAGTAGGCAAAGATCAGGAAAAGGCGCAATCTGAAAAAGATTCCCACTCCAAAAACCGAGGTGGGAAAAAACCAAATTAACAATCAGGTACTTATACCATGAAACATATCGTAAGCCGAATGAGCAGCTATTTTCCCAATAGGTGGCCACTCAGTAACCTTAACTTAACTAAAAATATGAAAACATACATAAGGCGCCAACAGCACAAAAAATTTTAAACACCAAGACATAAAACAAAAAGAACAACTACAGAAGTATCGACTTGGAACGATCAGTAACACAAAGTTACTGGCGGGCTTAAACCGGTTTTACAGGTACCTAACCTCACCCTCAGCTTCTGCAGTGGTTCACAACATTTAGTTAGTTCTTCGGTCCTCGTGGTGAATCACTAACTAGTCAATGAATCATCAAGAACAAACAAATAAATCATGATAAACATCCTGATGAATCAAAAACCAGGACTCACAGATTTAGTAAGCTGCCCGACGATGGAGATCCCTGGGCGCCGAATAACCTACTAACTCCGGAGCAAAAGAAAAACACCAGTTGGACCCCGGTGGGCCAAGCAACAGACAAGAAGCTCCGGCCCCAACCAACTAAAATGAATAGCTTTAAGTCGGGGCCATCATAGAGTCTGACGCCCGACCCACCGGCGTGCAATTAAAGAAGGCAGCATAGTTATCAACCATGATTGGGTTAAAAACTAAGCATGCAGACTGTCGCATAACATTCAAGTTATAACCTATACGTCTGTAACGTGTTATGATTTTTCCGAACTGAAGAGAAAAATCATTTATTCCTTTAAGTTTCTTTAATTTGTAAACCAAGTCACCATAAAATTCAGGTTCCGAAAGGCCCTCACTTAAAAGTGTCTTTAACCCAACATTATATTTGGAAATCAATTCATAGTGTCTACGATAAAATTTAGTAAAATTTAGAAAAGGTTTTTCGAAGTTTATGATACCGATAGCCCTGTTGGAGAAGTTTTGCCGTTAAACATTTATTTCGAGCGTTGAAGTCTGTAACATGATTGCAGACCCTAGCAAACCTAATAAGTTGCGAAATGTATACACCATAAGAAGCACGACGAGGAACGTCACCATCCAAAAAAGGAAAATTTACTACATCAAAATCAAAGTCATCGCGCTTATCATAAATTTTAGAAGAAACAAATCCATTTGCAACAGAAAGATGTAGATCTAAAAAGGGGGCTTCGGTATCTGAGATATTAGCTTTGTTCAACTGAAGTTCAGGTGGATAAATTTGATTGACCATACCTTCAAAATAAGGGTTGTCAATGTTCAAAAGGTCATCGAGGTACCTAGATGTGGAATTAAAAGCCTCGATAACATCAGCTTGATTATCATGGTTAAGAGAATCCATGAAATCTCTTTCGTAGCAGTATAAAAATAAATCAGCTACGAGAGGTGCGCAATTTGTACCCATCGGAATTCCAACAATTTGTCTGTATAACTTGGTCCCAAATCTAATATAAATATTATCAAGGAGATAGGATAAGGCGTCGCACACATTCTGACATGACCAAAGTGTATACCGACTTTGGTCAGAGGAAGTGAAAAAAGCCTTTCTGTCATTACATGCCAAATAAAGTGAACCATAGTTTTTTAATGCCCTTTTGAAGGTCCACTCTATCAAATCCAGAAGTTTTTCTTTAATTAGATTATGTGGTAATGTTGTATACAGAGTAGAAAAATCATATGTGGACAAGCTTGTCGCACGGAACCCTCTACACTTCAATTTACTGAGCACCTCACCAGAATTTTTTATTGACCAAAACCAATTTTTATTTGAAGTTTCATACACTGTCTCACAGTATCTTATAACATGAGATTTGATAGCAGTAAGACAAGAAGTTAATAATTTAGAAAGTTCAGTGGTAGTACAAGAGCTAGAATTTGCAATATATCTAGCTTTGTATGGTCTTTTGTGAAGCTTAGGTAACCAATACATCGTAGGAAGTTTGTCTTGGCCTTCATTGACACAAACAGAAAACTTAACAGGTAAACGGATGAAAAGAATTCAAAGAAAAAATATTTAAAATCAGAAACTGAAGGAATCATTAAAAATATTTAAAATCAGAAACTGAAGGAATCAGAGAAAGAAGGAAAACAACTGAAACCATTCATGAGAAGGATGACCTAACGTCAGAAATTGAGTGGTTCAGCCTTTGGCAGTGCAGAAGCAGTGTATTTGAAAGACTCAAAGAAATAAACTCACAAACAGAAAATACGATAATTAAGAAAACTTGTGCTCAATCAGACACACCCGCAAATGACTGTTTTTATACGACTAACAAGCAAGACAAACACCTCACTGTATCCGTCCTCACTGAAAGTGGCATTAAGTTAGTTGAGGGTTCTTTAAATTCCCATGAGAAAACAAGTTCATCTGAAATGATAAAAAAAGACAACCAAAAGTTTTAGTCTCTCTTGAATATGGTTTCTTCGAAAGCTTTCTCATTAATGTGTTCTTTCTTATTAATGTGTTCGCTGCTCTTAAAGGATCTCAGTTTAAATTTTTATTTGCTATTACTGCAGCTGGTGTTGTGCCGTGTGGCGGCCAAAAAAATCTCCCCGTACATCATCCATAGTGCAGGTTATATTTTCCTTTTGGTCCTTTGAGATCAGCGAGGATATTCTGAGAAATCAGAAATTTATTTTCGGTTAAGATTCATTTTCTTGCCAATATTTAATAAATTTGGTCCCATTTAGATACTGCTAGTCTTTGTATCGACTACCATGTTGAAAGTTGCAGAATTTCAGTAATTCTCTTTGGCTCCATGTTGCCAAATCTAAAGGGTCACTGACGAGACTTTAATAGTCGAAATCGCGGTATGGCCCATCTTCTTTCTCATTAATGTGTTCGCTGCTCTTAAAGGATCTCAGTTTATTTTTTATTTGCTATTACTGCAGCTGGTGTTGTGCCGTGTGGCGGCCCTAAAAAGTCTCCCCGTACATCATCCATAGTGCAGGTTATATTTTCCTTTTGGTCCTTTGCGATCAGCTAAGATATTCTGAATGTGTTCGCTGCTCTTAAAGGATCTTAGTTTAATTTTTTTTCCGACAGTTCTCCAACTTTTACACCAAGGTCAATGACATATCTTCTTTGTGCCCCTCTTCTTCTTATTCTTATGCAGCATTTGTTTTCTACTTTCGAACCGTCAGTATAAACACACTGATAGTCGATAAATTGATATTGTAGTTGATGAAATGGATTTGATTCTGATTTTTCCCTACATGTAGAGTCAAATTAAATTAAATTTTTGGTTTTCTAATGCACCATGATGGTATTTCGGAAACAAAGTGTTCTTCTATTTTATCTTTTTGGACGTTTGCTGATTCTCAAAGTGGTGCAACTCGTAAACAAAAGGACAGGATAGCGTTTGGTTTACCTTCATAAAGCTGTACGACTTCAGAAATGTATGGTGGAAAAGACACCTTATGAACTGGATTTGATGTATTTGCCGCAATTCTATTGGCGTACTGTAGGGCAAGTAAATATAGAGATGGCTCTTCCGCTTCACCATAAAGGCTTTCTACAGGTGATGTTCGAAAAGCATCCAAAGCTAATCTTAGTCCTTGGTTGTGTACTTTGTCAAGGGAACTGATATATGACTGTCTGGCCGATCCATATACGATCGATCCATAATCTTATTTTGAACGAATGAGGGAACGGTATAGCTGGAGAATGACAGTGCGAACAGCACCCAAGTTTGTGTGTGATAACACTTTCAGTAAGTTTAATATTTTAGGTAGTAGGCTTTTAAGTACTTGGTGTGTGGTATGAAATAAAGTTTACGATCACAAAGGACTCCAAGAAATTTAAAATCTTCAACTACTAGAATAAAAGACCAATATAAATAAAGTTCAGGATCGTTGTGTACTTTCCGTAATTGACAGAAATGTACACATTGTGTTTTCGACTTGGAAAATATGAAACCATTATGTGAGGCCAAGTTTTCTTTTCTGTTAATGCGCCGCTGTAAGTGCCTTTTACAACGAGACAAAACGACACAGAGGAACGAGTAGAAATAAATCGATTTTTTATTATCTTCCTATTTCGCGTGTCATAAAACCAATCATCAAACCACATCCAGCGAATCACTTGAATAATGCATGAATATCCGTTATAGTCAACTCATTTCGACAGGTTGCATGATCACAAACCAAAGATCAACGTGGCTTAATCCCAAGCACAACAATCACGAACTTCACGGGTTAAATAAACGTCACAACCGCTGCCGTCATGGAAAATAAGAGCTGGCGCAGGACAGCGTGCTCGACTGCTTCTGACCTTTGTCAAACATAAGGCCAAACCCGACCAGTAACCCAAAGCATTATGCTCATACATCTTTTTGCCTTGATGCAATAAGGCAAAATCACTGAACCATGAAAGTTAACTATAACTACCTAAGATTTAAAGGTCTCATATTGTGAAAGAAGTGTGTTCATATACCAACTGAGTGCCAAGACACAAGGCAAAATCACTGAACCGTGAAAAAAGGTCACACTGACCTATAAGTATTGCAGGGTCAAAGGTCTAGTGATACTTACTCATAATGTGAAAGAAAAATTATCAGATACCCATTCAGTGTTGAGATATAAAGCAAAATCACTGAACCATGAAATTAGGTCATAGTGACCTATAAGTATGTTTGGGTTAAAGGTGTGGTCATACTCATTCATAATCAGAAAGAAGTATGAAAAAATACCAACTGAGTGTCGAGATATAAGGCAAAATCACTGAACCATGAAATTAGGTCACAGTGACCCAGGAATACTTTACGGTCAAAGGTCTTGTCATACTCATACATATCATGAAAGAAGTATGTTCATATACCAATTGAGTGCCGAGATATAAAGAAAAATCACTGAACCGTGAAATAAGGTCATATTGACCTAGGACTACTTTAGGGTCAAAGGTCTTGTCATATGCAAACATAGTGTGAAAGAAGTTTGTTCATACACCACTTGAGTGCCGAGATATAAGGCAAAGTCACTGAACCGTGAAATTAGGTCACAGTGACCTATAAGTATATTGGGGTCAAAGGTCTGGTCACACTCACTCATAATCTGAAAAAAGTATGAAAATATACTAATTGAGTGTCAAGATATAAGGCAAAATCACTGAACCGTGAAATTAGGTCACAGTGACCTAGGACTACTTCAGGGTCAAAGGCCTTGTCATACGCAAACATACTTTGAAAGAAGTTTGTTCATAAACCATTTGAGTACCGAGATATTAGACAAAAGTCACTGAACCGTGAAATTAGGTCACAGTGACCTATAAGTATATTGGGGTCAAAGGTCTGGTCATACTCACTCATAATCTGACAAAAGTGTCAAGATATAAGGCAAAATCACTGAACCGTGAAATTAGGTCACAGTGACCTAGGACTACTTCAGTGTCAAAGGTCTTGTCATATGCAAACATACTTTGAAAGAAGTTTGTTCATAAACCATTTGAGTACCGAGATATAGGGCAAAATCACTGAACCGTGAAATTAGGTCACAGTGACCTATAAGTATATTGGGGTCAAAGGTCTGGTCATACTCACTCATAATCTGAAAAAAGTATGAAAATATACTAATTGAGTGTCAAGATATAAGGCAAAATCACTGAACCGTGAAATTAGGTCACAGTGACCTAGGACTACTTCAGGGTCAAAGGTCTTGTCATACGCAAATATACTTTGAAAGAAGTTTGTTCATAAACCATTTGAGTAACGAGATATAAGGCAAAATCACTGAACCGTGAAATTAGGTCACAGTGACCTATAAGTATATTGCAGTCAAAGTTCTGGTCATACTCACTCATAATCTGAAAAAAAGTATGAAAATATACTAATTGAGTGTCAAGATATAAGGCAAAATCACTGAACCGTGAAATTAGGTCACAGTGACCTATAAGTATATTGGGGTCAAAGGCCTGGTCGTACTAACTCATAATCTGAAAGAAGTAAGAAAATATACTAATTGAGTGTCAAGATATAAGGCAAAATCACTGAACCATGGAAAGTAGGTCAACTGACCCTTACCGTCATGACACACAAGTCAGTGTCACAAAGTCAAAAGATGAATGACCAACCATCCTCCTAAGTTGTTTCTATTAAGAAATAAAAAGAAAAAAAATTCGGGGAGTTCTAGATTTTGACCTCTAGCCCCGCCCCCTGACTCCGACCCAGAGGTCCGTTGTCATGGAACCTAAAGTGTATGAAGTATGAATGCTTTATGATAAGTTGTTGTCAAGATATGCCTCCTTGTAAAAGTTACACAGCAGTACATCTATTTTTAGTGTTCTAGTTTTTAACCTCCAGCCCCACCCCCCAGGCATGGACCCAGGGGCCCGATGCCATGGAATGAAACTCAACCCTACAGGGTACCTATGGTCCGAGTATGAAAGCCCTCTGATAAAAAGTTTTCAAGATATAGACTTCTAGAATACTATATCACAGAAAAGCCATTATTATTAATGGTGTTCTAGATTATAACTTCTAGCCCCACCCCCTGGCATGGACCCAGGGATCTGATGCCAATGAATGAAAGCCGACCCTACAGGGTGTCAATGGCCCAAGTATCAATGCTTTCTGATGAGTGGTTGTCAAGATATGGACTTCTAGAAAACTTTAACACAAGAATTGCCATTTTTGAAGGTGTTCTAGATTTTAACCTCCAGCCCCACCCCCTGGCCTGGACCCAGGGGCCCGATGCCATGGAATGAAAGCTAACCCTACAGAGTATCTATGGTCCAAGTATGAATGCTTTCTGATGAGTGGTTGTCAAGATATGGACTTCTAGAAAACTTTAACGCAAGTGTGACGCGCACGGGAACGGGAACGGGAACGTGGACGACCGGGGTGACTGCAATAGCTCTATGCACTTCGTGCAGTCCAGCTAAAAAGAAATTTATTTGACATTACTGACCGCCGGAGGTCAACCGCCAATGTAGGGTCACCTCAAAACCAGTCGTCATATTTATTATGCCATATAACGAAGTTAAACAACACAATTGAACGTCCAGTATATCACAAAATTTCTTTGAAAATTTCTATACTAGGCTATTTGCTAGCTGCCGGACTGACAGTATTCAATGTTGGAAGAGATGGGCATCAGTAGTCACCCCTGCCTGTCTCCACCGATGAAGAATGCGAGGAAGACCGGTAACAAGCAGATAATCCGTGCTTTGAATTGAATCAAAATATTTGTCTGTTTTATTTCAGATTGATTAGAATCCTGATTTCCGGATGTCGGACAAATCAACTGCAGGACACAAAACTAACTATGAAATTTTGAATGTTTTAAGTGTAAAAAAATAACGCAATGAAGAGGTTGGGTGTTCTGAACCTACTGTGCACTGCTGTCACAGGGTTTGTGCCTCGCTCAGGGCAATGTCACCATATACCTACGGTGCTGTTGTTTTTAGAAATACTCCCCGTACATCATCCATAGTGCAGATTATATTTTTTTTTTTTGATCCTTTGGGATCAGTGAATATATATGAAGTATTTCAAATTTTTATATGTTAAGAATCATCTTAACAGTATTTTGATTATTTGGCCCCTTTGGGAATTTGAGTCCTTGATTTAGACTACACAGATGTAAATTCTTAAAATTAAAGCAAAATGTCTGGCTTTCGCTGCCAGTTTTATAAAGGGTCACTGATGAAGGTTCATTACCCGAAATTGTACAATATGGCCCATCTTCTAGCTTTGTATTTTTACTGCTTCCAAAGGATCTAACAATTATTTTTATTTCCTATTACTGCAGCTGGTGTTGTGCCGTGTGGCGGCCCTAAAAAGTCTCCCCGTACATCATCCATAGTGCAGATTATATTTTTCTTTTGATCCTTTGGGATCAGTGAATATATATGAAAAAGTACAAGTAGGCAAAGATCAGGAAAAGGCGCAATCAGAAAAAGACTCCCACTCCAAAAACCAAGGTGGGAAAAAACCAAACTAACAATCAGGTACTTATACCATGAAAACATTTCGTAAGCCGAATGAGCAGCTATTTTCCCAATAGGTGGCCACTCAGTTACCTTAACTTAACTAAAAATATGCAAACATACATAAGGCGCCAACAGCACAAAAATATATATGAAGTATTTCAAATTTTTATATGTTAAGAATCATCTTCTTAACAGTATTTTGATTATTTGACCCCTTTGGGAATTTGAGTCCTTGATTTAGACTACACAGATGTAAATTCTTAAAATTGCAGCAAAATGTCTGGCTTTCGCTGCCAGTTTTATAAAGGGTCACTGATGAAGGTTCATTACCCGAAATTGTACAATATGGCCCATCTTCTAGCTTTGTATTTTTACTGCTTCCAAAGGATCTAACAATTATTTTTATTATCAACTGTATTTAGACAAAGTTTCTTTGATATACTAATATTATTTTGCTTACGTGTATACCGCTAGCCATATTCTTTCTGGAGAAGTCAGCATCGAAGACGTTGATCAGAGGCTTTTTTGGTCGTAATCTTGTGGAGTTTATTTTTGCTGGGCAACTTAAAGCATCAGTCCCGGTTCACTTGTTTTTCCCACTTTATCAAATAATTTGGAAACGGATATCCGCTATTTGATGTTTCGTGTTTTTTTTGTTTTGCGATAAATGACTGATAATTGTGATCAGATAAGAAGTTAATTTGACCCATTCTGTACATTCAGGGTCACATGTAATCATATCATGTATGACCAGAGCCATGGGGATATATGTGTTTGAGGTTAACAAACCAGTGTTTGGAAAACAATATGCGGTTAAACCATTGATTAAGAAATATCAAGACTAGTACGATCTACATAGCTAGAACAAATTTATTTCAGACCTATTTGGCTATTACATCGCTGATCTGACCCTGTGTGCTGAAAGTCATTTTTCTTTGTTCCGCTCGTGTCTCATTTTCCTATGTATTTACCATAGTTGAGTCAATAAATAATGAACTCCTTTAGCTATCGTTTATTTTTTTCTTTTTTGTCACCCCAGTCTGTGTGTGATAATACTTTTAACAAGTTTAATGCTTTTAGACATTTGGCTTTTAAGTACTTGATATGTGGTACAAAAGAAAGTTTACGATCAAAAAGAACTCCAAGAAATTTAAAATCTTCAACTACTGGAATAAGAGACCCATATAAATACAGTTCAGGATTATTGCGTACTTTCCGTAATTGACAGAAATGCACACATTGTGTTTTCGACTTGGAAAATTTAAAACCATTATGTGAGGCCCAGTTTTCTATTCTGTTAATGCACTGCTGTAAGTGCCTTTCGATAGTTCTCATGCTTTTTGACCTGTAACACATACAGAAATCATCTACATATAAGGATCCATCTGTTTTAGGATCCAGACAATCCATTATGCTGTTTATCTTAATATTGAACAAAGTTGTAGACAAGATGCTCCCTTGTGGGACACCCTGTGCTTGATCAAACTTTTCGGATAAAGTCGATCCAACACGAACGATGAGGCAGCGACCGGCCTATTCTAATCCGGGTCCGGTACGGGCCAGCAAACACTGTGAGTCTCGCAGAATGGAAAGAATTGACAAAACATGATTGCGGACTGACTGTAGAACAACAAGTTTTGAAACAAAAAAATGTCCAATGTGGTTTAAGAAAATAAAAATTAAAACTGAGATCCTTTAAGAGCAGTGAACACATTAATGAGAAAGTGAATGGGCCATACCGCGGTTTCGACTATTAAAGTCTCGTCAGTGACCCTTTAGATTTGGCAACATGTAGCCAAAGAGTTTACTGAAAACACTGTATATCTCAACAGTCCAGTAGACAAACTCAGTTCGCAGTCATGCTTTGCAGAGAAGCAGAGTTACCCGTGAACAAATTTTTAACAATATGCGACATCTCGCGTTTTGAAGAGCTGTTGAATGTGGATATTAAAGTGGTCAGTTCTCGTCTCGGAAATAAATTTATGCGAGTGCCTTCTGACGAAAATAGCACCAGGAGTATGTGGAGAGTAATCATCATAAAGTGATGATTTTGCTCCAAAAGTGATGATTTTGCTCCAGTGCTGTTTTTGCTCTTCAGTCCACTAGTGGTGATTTTATTTGACATTCGAAGTGTTATGCCCTTTGGCATTGTAAGTGTTTAACGACACCTGATTAATATTCAATGGAAATTTTACGGTAGAAATTGAAGATCATATCATCAAAGCAGTTGTATTTCGTTTGGCATTCTTTCTTCATGCTGTTCATGGTCAGTCTCGTCCGTGAAATTTTTTTGACATTTTAGCGTATACTTGAATCGATTTTCATTTTGATCTATCCAACTATGTAAATTTCAGCATTTTATCTCTTAAAGACAAAAAAAAAAATGTCTAAATATAACGCTTTACGGGGAAAAAATGCTTAAAGGTGTTTTAGCCTTTGTCTTTATCCTAACTGACCATCACATTGAGTTTTTTGGAAGGTTTAAATATGACGAACCGCTCCAAAAAGTCATTTCTAGTCTGTGCGTGAAGGAAGGTTTAACAAACTAGATGTCCAACGAATTCATTAGAGAAAATTTGCTGCAGTCCTTGACGGATTATAGGGCTCTGGCGTGTAATCTAAACAACAGGAACCAAGCCCTGCATGCTGATATTGAGCGCCATAAACATGAAGTAAGTCTATTCCTATTTGTTTAAAATGCACTTGTCATTGTTTTAAATTGACTGGACCATTTAAAAAGTCGTGTGACATTGAACGCCTATTCTATTTTGTTTCTGCTAATCCATGTGGTTAAAATGCTCTTTCGATTAATTTCAGAATCAACTCTTACAGGCCTCTAAAAATGAGGCAATCAAGAACGCGCAATTGAGCCAACAGAGGGTGCAGTTCCTCGAGAACTGCCTTCAATCTATGATCGTGCACGTTGCCTCGCAGGTGAATATTGGTTTCTTCTCTTTTTTTCCTATAAAGTCTGTTGTTTAATTGTTAGCAGACAAAAGAACTGCATTTCACATTTATAGGTGAATATTGTTTTCGTCTCTTTTTTCCTCTAAAAGTATTTGCTGTTTAACTGTTATCATGAAAAAGAACTGCTTAATTGTCTCTGTATTTCTTCGACATTTTATGTTCTTGTCTCCGCCCTGGCATTATTGAACAATTGTTGACTGGAACGTTAAAACTCAAAACAAACAAGTGTTCTTGTAATTCTTCTGTCAGGTATGTTGTAATGCATGTAGAAAATCATAGCAAACCTTCATTTTTGTTTTCTTTTTAGCAAAAGCAAATACTGGAAACGTTGCGATCGTGACTCAGCCGTCATGGCAAATGGAAGAGAAAGGAAAAGGAAGGCTAGCGAGCAAAGACTTGTTCAACCGCCAACCAAACAACAAGCTGTGGAAAGCTACAATACTAATAATAGCACCGATGCAGCATAACCAGAAGTGTAAGTGGACGATGACATACTCAGTTGTTTTAAACGAACTTAAATTTGTTTTTTTCAAATATATTTTCAAGTTAAATGATATATTTGTATCTATATTTTTGTATTTGTTTTATATGATAGCACAGTTATGCATTTAAGGGACATATGATAGTCGATAAAATATTTAATAATGTTTTGAAAGCTGGTCTCCGCTTGCTACCTGAAGCATATTAATTTAGTATATCAGTTTGTAACGCTGTGTTTATAAGTAAAGTCATTATATAGGGCGTCCTGCAATGTTAAAAAAAACACTTCCACTCCGCCCTGACGAAATATTTTTTTATAAACCTAAAATTGAGTTTAAAACCATTTGTCCATCCTTCTTCGTACCTTTGCTATACTACAAAGATGCCGTTATCCTACACCTACGTTTGATGAACATGAACTCTTGTCGGACAGGCAACACGCATTTAGATGAAACTTGTGATCTGGAAAATCGTTACTTTGACCCCATGCATGTTATGTAGGGACGTGCGGCAGCATTCTTTAATCAAAATCCTGAAAATTTCGCTTCCTCATGCGTAATTAACCGGACTTCAATACATATCAAACAGTTTAAAAATAGTATACACATATATCCGAAAAGAAAAAAACCTACAAAAACAGTGTAAAGTTACTTTTGGCTTCGAGTATATTTTGATCATTCTTTATCATGGTACTTAAAATAGGTCAATTTGAATTTTTTCCTCTGTTTAAGCATGGTGATCTTGCAATAAAACTTTTGATATCTGCAATTAAGCGGATTGCTACCCCGTTTATCATATTGGGGTATGTTAATAATTATGAGAAAAATCGCTACCTATACAAACTTTGTGAAGCACTGTATATGAGCCACCTCGTGAGAAAACCAACGATGTTGATTCCGAACAGGTCCGACACAAACCAACATGTAGAAGCACAGAAGATGGATAGAGGCTAGAAAGTTTGGAATTTAGAAAGTATGGGAATAGCGAAAACAAAGGCGCTGATCAGCTTCGCAGTTACTGTGAAGCAGCTTCGCATTTACTGTGAAGCTTATCTGCGTCTTTGGTTTCGCAAATGCAGATATGTTTGTTTTGTCATGAGGTGGCTCATATACAATTACAGGCTGGGTAGTTAAGACGGAGTGTCAAAAATTAAATATGTCTCCAGTTTCGAAACAACCTTTGCTGTCTGCGCTGCTCTACTGTCAGTGATGATCTTAAACACGTCGTTCAGGCATATCAAGTTCTACACGAGAACACCAATGAACAATATTTTGAATTAATATCAAGCCTCTATTTGAGTGAAAACTTTCAAAATCACACATTGTTACTTTTCTCGGTCTTTCTATTCTACATAAATATTACCAATATGTAGTAAACAGTGCAAAGAAATTCAATGCTTGGCCTTAGTTTTCTAAAACCTGAGCCGCCAGGAAGTTTTCAAGGAAACAAAATTTCCTAAGAATGATTATGATGAATTTGTTAATTATTCTGGGGAAAACAATGTTCTCTTGCATAAGTTCTTTGTTGTTTATGGAAAGTAATAAAGTTGGAATTTTTCAGCTTTTGATTGATTGCCTTTATGCCAACAGTAAGAATCACTCTATTGTCAGAAGATAGTATATAAATACCTGCAAAATCTTGGCTCAGGCATATTGCTTTCACTGAAGCCTTTGAACAGATCTAGAAAACTTTACAAAATGATGATTGCTCAACAATTTGAGTTTGAAGTCGAGAAATGGTTATGGGAAAACATAATCCATTGGATTATCGAACTAGCGAGGGGAGACTGCTTCCACTGCCAGCACGGACTGCCGGCTAGCCGATTACATGAATGCGACGGACTTGAGGAGAACAACTTCACTAGGTATCACCTACTTGGATATTTCCACGGACGCGGCTACTGTGGTATGGGAACTGATAGAATTACCAGAGGTTTTGGCAAATGTCAAGGACCAGATCCAGATAAATCTAATTGGCAAAGGCTTCACTGAGAGCCAAATAGAGCAGCAAAATACCAGTGGTGAGATCTTATTTTATGTTAAAACTGACCGCTGCTTACATAAGGTCTTCGACGATTTGTGGATAAAGAATTCCGAGCCACTCGACTACCCATGGCCAGTCGTCGACGCCTCTGGAGACCAACTGACGGGACCTGATTCAACTGTAGAGGGACAGGGCATAGCCAACGAGCAGGGACAAAACATAGTCCCAGAGCAGAACCTTGTGGTGGATCCACTTTTGGGTCAGAACAATCCAGTTATATTCTACCATGGTCAGCTTGACAACTCGGAAAAACTACAGTTAATTGTCCATGATTTATAAAAAGGTAAGTCAGATAATTATTATGATTTATCCAATTTAAATTTACTGAAATGAAGCTAACATTTGGAAAACACTGCAGATACTGAGCAGACTGATGTCTGATCAACATTTACATTGCTGGCTCATGCCCGCTGTGAAATGAAACTAATGTTTGGTTGAACAATGCACACTCTCAGCAGACTGCAGTCTGACAAATATTTATATTGTTGACTTTAAACTCCATGATAAGTCAAACATGTCTATAAAATTTCACAATATTTAGGAGATATATTAGCACCACAAATCAAATGCATACACATAAATTTGTAAAATAGCAATAGCACCTCAATGTTACATTTAGCATGGCTCAAACATTTAGGATATCTCTGATCTACTATTGAATTGTATTAGCACCACAAATCAAATGCCTACACATTTGTAAAATATCTATAGCACCTGAATGTTAATACATTAAAGCACAGCTCAAGTACCCAAATATTTAGGACATCAGTCTGATCTACTATAGAGCACACACACTTGTATTTATTAATAGCACCTCAATGTTATATTAAGCATAACTCAAATGCCCAAACATTTAGGATATAAGTCTGATCTACTATTGAACTGTATTGACAATTAAATTAAAATGTACATTCATTCGTAAATTACCACTAGCACTTCAACTTTATCTTAAAGCATACATCAAATGTCCAAACATTTAGGACAAACATTTAGGACATAAGTCTGATCTACTATTGAACTGTATTACCACCACAAATCAAAATCCACACAGACTAGTAAATTATCAAATAGCACCCAAACATTTAGAAAATAGCACCAAGTGTGAAACTCACCTACATGTCTTTGTAGGTTTATTAAAAATGAACACATGTTTAATTAATATCAATGGCTCAAACACATGAAAAACAAACAGGTTGAAATAATATATATCTTTCATTTCAGTGCTTCTGTCCCTCTACAGTTGAATACAGTCTAAAAGAACCTTAGATTATGCCTCTACAGTTGAACACAGTCTAAAAGAACATTAAATTGCGTTTCGCTCTCGTGCGGTGAGCAATAGGCTCACCCTCATCTGACTCTAGAATGGCTGGCGACGAATGGCATGTATATAAAGTTGGTGAAGTTGCTGTAGACGTCGGGGATGAAACAAATGAAGACAGTGGCTGTGGCAATTGGATTTTGTTGATATTTTTTCGACAACACATCAGTCTTCTCCAGACCAGTCTTAGGACAATTATCACTACTGATATCATAATTGATGCAGGCACTGTTACACTTATAGTAAGAACTTCTTTGTCTGAAACAATATAGACAGTTTATGAATATTGTTAAGTTTAATGATACATCTGTGCCATTGATGGAAAATTTATTTAATATTAAAAATTTATTGACTTGTAAGCAAATCAGAAACTAGGAATCTGTGTTCATTTAAATAGAGTTATATAGATAAATTTCATGTACATCAGTTTGTATAATAGTTTATTTGCAGTATTTTATTTTTGAGGTGATGGTTTGTACATAAAATGTTTATAAATGCTGTTGTAAAACTGTTTTTCTCATGTTTTATCTTACTTAATCTTGTGAGCCTTACACCAGAGCACTCTATAATTAAACTATCAATTAAAATATCAAACCTGTTAGTTCTTCTTCTTCTGCCTGAGGGCCCTCAGATTTGGCATGTCCCTAAAATTTGGATATTGATTTTTGGCTCATGAATTACTAAAGCTTTTCTGCAGAGCCTCAATGCTGAAACTCCGGGCAAAATAGCTTTCTTATTCCCTAAAATCTGATTAATTAAAAGCAGCAATGCAAACTTTTCAGTCTTTTCCGCTAGTCTTGATTTGAGAAGCTTTCAAAAGACTCAAATCATTCCGAAAGAAAATTTTGGGTTTAAACTTTCATTATCTGACATCCCTGACACCAACAATGACCATGAGATGAGGTGTGGCATGCATCATCTTATATCAATACCATGAATTTTAATATTCAATATTTAGATTGAAAAGATCTAAACACAAGATCTTGAAACATAAGTTTCTATTACTGCAACTGCAGAAATAAAAAAAAATGGAAAACCTACCACTCTTCGGGGAATATTCCCTATCTCCTTTCTGGCACCTCTGGCACTAGCCGTTGTTAGGCTCCTAAAGCTGGACTTCTCACCACCCCTGTGTACTGTGGTCTAAAGACATTGTAATCAAACAACCGATTAACATTCTAAATTTCATATGGCTAGAGGCCAGGTCATACATGAAAAAAAATATCTATAACTGCAACTGCATTCTCGCTTTATCTTTGTTGTTTATTACTGTATCTATTCCTTTCTTTTTCATGTTACAATCACTGTCAGAACATTTTGTTTAGTGAAAAAAAACTTAAACATTTACCACTTTTCTAGGATTGCCTCCTGTCTCCATTCTGGCATCTCTGGCAATAGCTGTTGATAGGCTCCTAAAGCTGGACTTCTCACCACCCCCCTGTACTGTGGTCTAAAGACATTGTAATAAAACACAACCGATTAACATTCTAAATTTTATGTGGCTAGAGGCCAGGTCATACATGTGAAAAAATATCTATAACTGCAACTGCATTTTCGCTTTATCTTTGTTGTTTATTACTGTATCAATTCCTTTCTTTTCATGTTACAATCACTGTCAGAACATTTTGTTTAGTGGGAAAAAAACTTAAACATTTACCACTTTTCTAGGATCGCCTCCTGTCTCCAGTCTGTCATCTCTGGCACTAGCTGTTGTTAGGCTCCTAAAGCTGGACTACATTAAGAATTTTTTACTTCACATCCACCTAATTGGTTGTTGTTAGGGATCATTCAAATATCACATGATCCTCATTTCTTTTTCACCAAAAAATGTTGCCTTATAGTGCAATGAGTACTATAATAGTGTTGTCCAAAGATGCAGGGTCGCTCGGGCAAAATATTATCAGTTTGAAAACACAAACATTTCACATGTGGCAAAACATTGCCTGAGTGAGAGAAAACCGATTTCTAAAATATAGTGTAATGAGAATAGCTGTACTAGCTATTAGGGTTTTGCTGGTAAAGGCTTGCTCTAAAAAAAAAAAAAAAAAAGAAAAGAAATGTGAATTTTTACCATTCTCCTCGTCATCACTGCTGTCTCGCCCTGTGGTGGTCTTCATCAAGCTCGGGGTCTTCTCAAGATGCAGGGTCACTCCTGTTTTTTTTTTTAAAAAAAACCTCCTCTAAGCGAGCAACCGGTATTAAACAAGCAGGAGCTCATTTATTTGGAAATGAAAAGCAATGAATATAGAACAAGTAGGAGCTCATTTATTTTGAAAAGAAGGAAGCATGTTTAAAATTCACCTGTATTGACAAGCCCCTGGGTTAAGCATCATTATTTGATTATCAATTAGGGGCTTGCTTAATACAGGTTGGGTTGTATTTTTTAAAAATATAGTGTAATGAGAAAAGCTGTATTATACATTGGGTACGTCTGGTGTTGCGATCCGTCCTGATTTTCTGCTTGGAGCTGATTAAATTCTACTAACAACTGCGCAGCAGTATTCGCATCATTCTGATTTCTGATTTGTTTCCCAGTGTTGTCGGTCGGCCACCGTTATTAATCAAATCGGTTATTGTAGGTTCCATATTTGCAATCATTGTGCGCAAAGTGTAAACCTGTGGTTAACTCAAAGAAACGAATGTCCTTTTTGTTTTATCGAATGTCCCAATCTGATAATCGTTCCACTGGTGTGCATTAACACAAATTTTGTTCTCGGAACCAGAGTGATGCTTACTTCTTTGGTATCCGTCAATGAAAATGACAGGAGGGGGGCGTGTCAGAGGGAAACATCTCAAACTTGAAAATACATTAGTCTATATCTAATTACTGGACGTCAGACATTATCCATAAGTTATAGCTTAAGTGCTACCAGACAATACCCGATAAACTGAAATATAATTCAGACAAATTAGCAGAAGAACTCTCCCACCAGGTAAAACAGAGTACCTGGTAAAACAGAGTATCAGATGTCTACCAAATTGTGGGAAAGAAATAAAAATGATACAAACAAAGAGTATAAATCTAAGACAATCAAAATTTAGCTGTCAAATACGGATAAAACAAAGGAAGAAATATCGATTTTCCCAGTATAAAACCCAAGCCTCGGACACTAGCCCAAACAACGAAACTCACTTCTTGTTTGGAAACACTGTGTGTAATTAAAACATATAGTTTGAGAGGAAATGGCTGGAAAATCAAACGACTTTAGATACGGGTGCTGGAGATATGTAACAGCCAGGGGCTTGATTGAAAATTTTCCCATTGAATTGAGGTGTGATTACCATCTGGAGAGACATCCAGTGGGGCTTATCATGGCAAAAATAATGTGGACGCAGGAGGCCTGCCAGTACCTCCACGATCAGGAGTACTCACCGGACGAGGACGATCAGGATGCAGTCCTGACTGACCCAGCTGGCCGGGGATTTATCCGCCCGCACAAATTCTACGGGGAGGCGGATCAGCAGAACTACACGGAGATGTAAACGACTAAGGGGCAGTCCGGTTCGGGGCCTAAGGACGGCCTTGCGTTAGGACAGGGACCCTCGGAAAGGATGGAACAAGACTCTACAGGGACGGAACCAACCCAGGGGCAGTCCGGTCCGGGGCCTAAGGACGGCCCTGCGGTAGGATCGGGACACCTGGAGCAACAATCGAGATGGCTAAAAGTGGAACAACCAGAGGAGACGGGCATCCGGCCGGGGGAAGTTCCAATCCCGGCAGGGATGGAGGAAGAGATAGTGAAAGTTTTCGATTGTGACTTAGGGACAGTTATTAAATACATGGAAAAACCCAAAGACGCTATGCTGATGACTTTATGAATTGACAAATTGATGGAACAGTGTATAATAAATAGTAGCGGACTTAGTTAGATTTGTTTAACGTCATGTGTTTTGCATTTATAATATGATGATTTTTACTAAGTGTTGTTGTTCCACTGGAGTTAAATTGTATGTACAGGTAAAAGTATTTAAGTAATCATGCTGTTGAAAGTTGTTTAGTGTTAGCTTGCTGTAAAAGAATCTTTGACAGTCTTCTGGAAAATCCGCCCTGTTTTTAGATGCTTACAATATGCTTCCTAGGCTAAACCAATACCCAAAATTGTTTTGGAAGGCACGTTTGATGTATTGAGACCGAATTGAGATTATAATTAAGACCTGTATGATAAAACAGAACAGACAAAGGGGGCAGGGGGTGCAAAATTTTATTTTCCGAAACGCTAAAAAAGCATTACTTTCATGTGTCATGGTATCCTTTTATCAGTACTTTCTCAAAACAGTATGAACAAGTGATTTACAGGATAAAACAAAGGAATAAAGATGCTGACTTGGTTTTGATACTTTTCGTCTTACTTTTTTCTCCAATATATTTTGCATAGTCACTGTAGTGAACCTACCTGGTAATTTTCAAATTAATCTAAACTCAAATTGCCATTGACAATAAATATCTGTGTGTCTTAAGGTACAAATGGGCAAAGATCAGGAAAAGGCGCAATCAGAAAGAGATTCCCACTCCAAAAACCAAGGTGGGAAATAACTAAATGAACAATCAGATAATTATACCAAGAAAACGTATCGTTACCCGAATGAGCAGCTATTTATAAGCAAAAAAAAAAAAAAAAAACATTTATACACCAAAAAATCTTTACTTTCAGTAACAATTTTCATTGTATTGAATGGGTGATTCTACATAATGAATTTCAAGCTTCTGTTTCCAAACTGGAATGTAATGTTAAGGTTCATGATTTTTTTTTTCCATTTTTGCGTAACAAGTTTCTGTCTACTTAGGGTGACAGCTTTCAATATATAAAGAGCCCACAAGGCTACCTTTTGCAATTGTCTTACTGGAAGATCACAATGGAAAACCTATAATTCAGCCAACATTTTGCATTTTGAGTCGACAGTTGGGTTTTCTAACAAACAAGGTACTGGATTCAACAGTTAGGCAAGGGAGACTGTGCACGAAAAGCTTTTAGCCATGGGCACCAATGTTCTGAAATTGAAGGAGTCAATTTCGATTGGTATCATTTATTGACATATTTTTGAGAGCTATTTATCTATGCTGGAACATGATAAAAATAGATGATGTCCAGGAAACATCCAAAACCTAATATATTTGGCAATGAAAACTAAGGGAATAAGCGAAAACGATATCCAAAGAATAAATAGCAAGAGTAATATAATGAGCTACAGTGGGCATTTGTCTAAACAGAGTGTTCGACGAACTTTTGATAATAAATCCACAGGGCCTAAATGAAGATAGTAAGCTTACAAAACAACAACATTGCCAGCAGCAACAACCAGTGGCTATGGATGGACAGCAGCAACAACAACCAGTGGCAAATGATGGCCAACAGCAAGAACAAGAAGTAGCTAATGATTGCCAGCAACAACAACCAGTGGCTAATGATGGCCAGCAGCAGCAACAACCTGTGGCTAATGATGGTCGGCAGCAACAACCAGTAGCTAATGATGGCCAGCAGCAGCAACAACCAGTGGCTGATGATGGCCAGCAGCAAAAACAACCAGTGGCTGATGATGGCCAGCCGCAGCAGGTGAATATTGATTAATGATCGATTTTATCAAGCCAAGTAATATGGGTGGGAAAGGTGAGAAAAGAGGCAAAATGCAGCGTTAAAAGGCAGAACTTATATTATTATACAGACTAGTCATTTTCTTGAAATATTGATAATAACAATGTTTATATGAAATATTTACGACAAAATTAAGCAAAATAATGTTACCTTTAAGCAATTTTTATTTAAGATTTGGGAGTTAAACCAAATGAAATTGAGCATCGCGCAATAATTAAAGTGATGCTCATTAAAATATTTCATGAATTATTTGAGCCGGAGTGTCTTGTAAAAATAAACGAGTGTTGTAAATTCAATTGTATTGTAATTCATGTAAGCATATTCTATTTTAACATATAACGATAGTCTATCTATCGTTTATTTCACGTTTTAATGCATCTCACAGGATTAAGTTTTCTTATATACGTATTTTGTACATGTTTCATAAATATTTGTATGCATGTATTTTTTGTGTGTTATAGAGGGCCACTTAAGTAGCATAAAAGGGGGGTGGAGTAAGTTACCCTCTGAGCAGTCTACCTCTTTCCCTCCTCCCCTACCCTCCTCTGACCCAGATTTTTGTCCCGCCAGAACCGGGGAGGAGGGTAATATGTACTCTCGCTCTGACCTCTACCCTCCTCTGACCTTACCCTCCACTAACCTACTTACCCTCTTCTGAGAATGTAGGAAAACAGGTGTACACCCTCCTCTGCGACAATATTTTTGTTTTCGCGTCAGCGCCCAGGGAGGAGGGGCTGTCCTCCTCTCCAGAATTTTGGCAAACATCGGGTCAAGGTTGGAGAAGGGTAGCTGAGCAGTATTTTCGGGGATTTTTTTCTTCTTCTTTTGACGTTATTCTGGTCATCAAAAATGTTAATCAACAGAATTAACTTTATAAGGAAGCAGGGTGCTTTTTCAATGCCTTACATAGCAATTTGGTAGATAAAACTTGTTTCAAGTTTAAGACCCTTATTGGGGGTGGGGTAGGATTTTATAGAATAAAATTAACCAAGTTATAACTTCTTTTATCAGAACATATGCCCCCCTCCCCCATGTGCTTGAATTCATTCTTTCTTTCTATGCCTAAAATCCCTAGCAGTCAGGTTTTGTTACACGATGTCTTTACATCAGGTATTGAATAATATATTTTTTTCTACTTTTTAAGGTCAAAGTTACTATTACTGATCATAATCTTACACCTACCTTTTGTCATAGTTTTTATGAATGGAAAGAAAAACGATAACCCGGCTATGACAAGCAATTGCTGGTAACCAATAATACGAAAGGTGAATCTTGATTATGACAGCGGACGTCCTGCCACATCTTCTGTTTTCAGAGAAATCCGGAGGGTATTTCTGACTTTCATCACAGTACCACTTTTGTGTTTTTTTTTGTAAAAATCAGAAAACATCCTGCTACGTGTTGTCAGTAAATAATGTTTACATCGTATCTCTCAGGGAATCTTTTCTTTCTCGCATCCTTAAACAGAAACCCCTCTTTGAAAGAACTTCCCTTTCTTTGGGCTATATAAACCAAACGATCTGCCAACTCTGACAATAAGAAGTTCGTTTTCAAAATTGCATGATTAAAAAAGAAAACAATCTGAAAATGAATTCAACATCGATGGATGCGCTCAAAAACATGTTGGCGGCGGTGTCGAGAAAACTAAGGAAACAACAGCGTATGCTGGATCTGATAGTGGAAAGGCTCGAAAAGGCACTGGAGGAAGAAGATGACTCCGACCGCGGGTCTACGCCATACAGCCCGCGGTCACCTAGCCGCTCTCCTCCAGGAAGCCCTGGCCCATCGTCAAAAATGCAAGATGTCATATGCTTATCGGACGAGGAACCAGAAACAGCAGAACGGTATGTTTTTTTTTTCTTCTTTCTCTCATTACTTGACCTCTTACTCCTGTTTTATATTTTATTGTCAGGCTACTGCCTACTGAGAGACACGTCTTTCTCAAATACTTTAGGTTTCTGTGCTTGTTTAATGCTTATTGACGCTAGAAACGAAATACATCATGCATGTATAAACTCTCTGGTATGCTATAGAACAGTGCAATCTTTTTCTATGATCTCATAGAACTATAAACGTCACATGCTAGAGACTATGCAAATCGCATGTTGTACATACCGGAGACAAAACTCTTTACCTTTTCAGTCAATTTGTCGCCACTGGAAAACCCTTTGAGAGTCAAACACTTGGCAGAGAAGCGGTGGAAGAAAGGTTAGCATTTGTTCAATATTATGCCGTCTTGTAAACACTGCAACCTTGACTTACAAATGATTATATAAAAAACGGTCTATTATATAGATTTATACTCTAGATATAGATCTGTATTTTTGATGCCAACATTATGCCTGGAACTCTATTCATACTGAAGACATGCCTTATATATTGCTTTGCACTTCATAGGACAGTTATGTTGATTGCTACAAGAGCATAATGAGCTTGTAATTTTATTGGAAAAGGTCCCTCAGGACCTTTTCCACAGTGTTTACTTTGAATATGAAGAAAATTTTACCCATGATCGACTGCTCTCTCTCAATTACGCGTTTTGTCACATAAAGCGCTTAATAAAAACTAGTGAACCCGTCTATACTGACTAGACAGTTAACCGCAATCAATTAAATTTATCCATTGTTGACACTCCCCGTCAAAAAGCGGTAAGATCTAGCAAGCAGTCTCGATCGTGGTGACTGCTTATCATAGCGCATCTAGGTTTAGATCGTAGATACCCTGACGAGGGGTACAGAAACTATAGGAACTCTATATGACTGACTTTTAGTCAATCACATCGGTCCCATGGGTCTGTTTCTGGTAGTGTGGCTGCAGGTCAAAATTCAGAACTCTGTCACAAATTGACTGCACTGCAAAATGGTTTTCTACACATCGACATATTGATTGTAATCGTGTTCCCTTTAGTATTGGCTTTGATTCCATAACATCAGAAATTTTGGCCAATGCCTTGAGTGACAGATACACACACTGGTCAAGCGTTCATAACAAGAAACGACATTCATGTATAGGAAACGAGACTGAAACGTATGGGAATCGAAATTAATGACAAACCAGAGAATCAACAACACTGAAATCTAGAGCAAAAGGAATCTCTTATAACAAACGGCTGCTGACCTTTTCATTGGTTTCTTTTTAAAGAAGCCAACTTGTTTTTACATTTGTTTGTTTTTATAAAGATGTGTGACATTTGAATGTTAGCATTTACTGTTTGCAGACCAGCTCAATGGACCTTGATCAGGTCTTCAAAGAAGAGAAAGAGGGTCACCGGATACCTCGGTATTCCTCCGATGAGTACCATGACTGTCCCAAAAACAGAAGATTGGGATCAGGAGGTATCCCAAACTATTGCGCATGGGACTTCCTCACTTGGTGGATGTAGAACGGGTGGCTACAAGATCTTGCTCCCAGGAATAGCTCAATTGCTCTGGGGGCGTCAATTCTCTGACACCTCCAGGAGCAATTGTAACTGTCGGGAAAAGTTATGATCACTGTGTTGAGTACTTTGAAGTTGGCAAGTTTCAAAATGTCGTCATTGGTGAGTATGAAAATAAAAGTAATAATAATTATAGAAATTAAACATAAATATAACATAAATATAGCTATATAAAATGAGTTCTTTTAAGGGACATATAAACAAAATAAGAAGTGTGTATTATGCAATAGAGTCATTTGTAACCACAGCCACACCCCCCCCCCACACACACACCGGGGCAGGGCGGGGGATAGCCGTGGAAATGAGCGGGGTTTTTACCAAAGCTTTTCCCCGGCAGTGCGGGGGAACTACCCGGGGTTTGCATTATATAGTCAAAGAGGGCAGTGTAATAAAAACATAGCGGACAGCCGGGGAAATTAGCCGTGGTTTTACCGACCAGCTGTCCCCGCAGGGCGGAGGTCTTTGCGGGACCAAAAGTCAAAGTCCCCGCTATTCCCCGGGGGTGAGGGGGGATTAGAGGCTAGAGCTGATTTCATTTTCGTGACAAATATTGAATGAAACTTAACTGGTAAACAATTCTCAAAACGTACTTCCTGCTGTCGTTTGATGCATTTTGTTTTCATAGTTTTAAATCTGTAGTATGGTAAATTCAAAAAATTGTGTGAAACTGAAAATAACTGTTGAAAGTTAAGTTTTCTGCTCAACTCCAACCTTTCAGTTACAGAGTTCTCCTTACTACTGAAGTAGGTACCGGGTTGTTCGTATTGGAATGTACACACGTAATCGTCACACCGCTGCATATCAGCAGCAAATATGCTGCTGAAGTAGCAGAGGAAAGAGAAATTGAGAAATAACGTTAGGTGAGCCGCCATTTTTCACGCGAGAGGGAAAGATTTGCTATTGATATAATTATCGTTCGGGTCGTGGTTGTTCTTTTGAGGGTCCTTTCGTCTTGTTCCCACTTTCCAAAATGAAGATAATATTGGACTTTTCATTACTCTATGAGTGAATACAATGTTTCATTGCTAATTACTTATTTTTTTGTAATCATTATTATCATAAATATATATTCTTAAAGATATTTATTCGACATACAAAGGAAGTTTTAAAAGTACCGGAATGAAGTACGACTATTTACCGATTTGTGACGGGGTGTCAGGTTTTATCTCTGATAAAGAACAGTAACTCTTGCTTGCAAGTAATATTATATATATATATATTTCATTTTTTTTCAAGCAGATTAGCAAGGTTATATGGTTAGTAATGAAAAGAAAAAACTATTATGATTGTTTTTGTTAGTTGACGCTGCCGACTATGTGGATGTAGAAACTGCTCCTTGATATGATCCAGTGTCTTTTTTGGTACAAGATACAAATTTTGCACCAGCGAAAAGCTTGAAATTATGCAGCCTATGCGTTTAATGTATTTTAAGAAGAGTTCAGATTTAATAAGTCTTTGAGAAACATTTTTTCTCAATGTCAAAACACTATTGTTGACCATAAAAGTTCCTTGGAGGGACTGTCGTTGGATTCCATGTCTTCTTCGCCGTTTGATAGAAGAGTTCAGAACTAATAAGTCTTTGAGAAACATTTTTTCTCAATGTCAAAACATTATTGTTGACCATAAAAGTTCCTTGGAGGGACTGTCGTTGGATTCCATGTCTTCTTCGCCGTTTGATAGGCTGGTACTGCTTGGTTGTGGCTTTGAATTTGAGCACAAAAGTAGAGAGAAAAAAAGGATATAAATATTGCACTTCATTTGTAGCCAATCTGCTGGACCAAAAGCCAAAGTTCCCACCCTTCCCAAAATGATAGTGCATACTCAGTTACCTTAACTTAATTAAAAATATGAAAACATACATAAGGCGCCAACAGCACAAAAAATTTTAAACACCAAGACATAAAACAAAAAGAACCACCACAGAAGTATCGCCTTGGAACGATCAGTAACACAAAGTTACTGGCGGGCTTAAACCGGTTTTACAGGATCCTAACCTCACCCTCAGCTTCTGCAGTGGTTCATAACATTTAGTAAGTTCTTCGGTTCTCGTGGTGAATCTCTAACTAGTCAATGAATCATCAAGAACAAACAAATAAATCATGATAAACATCCTGATGAATCAAAAACAAGGACTCACAGATTGAGTAATCTGCCCGACGATGGAGATGCCTGGGCGCCGAATAACCTACTAACTCCGGAGCAAAAGAAAAACACCAGTTAGACCCCGGTGGGCCAAGTAACAGACAAGAAGCTCCGGCCCCAACCAACTAAAATGAAGTTATATTCAACTTAGTGAGGCTAAAATAATATAAGTTATAACATTAATAGCCAATTATTACAGGTATTGCTACTTTTGGTGGTAATATGCCTTAAGCGTGGGAGTTTTAGCTGTTGTTTACCATTTTCATATCAAACAATATATCTGACGTAAATGTTTCTACGTTGCTGCCATAACATCATCTAAAGCGGTCGTTTCCTTGATATTATCTGGTAAAGGCTAACTCAGTTCACCAAGCTTGTCAGGTATGAAACCCTTTGAAAGTGTTTTCAGACTGCCCCCTTTCCTATGTACCAACAACAATAGGTTACTGTATCACATCCTGGCAGAAACAGCATGGACTGCAAGAAGGAAGGAGAATTATTCAGACGTTTTACCATCTAACCCAAAATATTTACGACTCGTCCCTCCTCTTCTGTCCCTAAAATATAAAGCGGCTGCATTTCAGTTTACATTGATTTTTGAAATTTTATCTGGAGCAATGCAAAGACGTCCGTGTATGACGCTTACACATTTTATTTTCTGCTTGAAATGTCTTTAATCCTTCGTTATAGTTCTTGCTACTGTTACACAACGTGTAGGTCTGAACCTGAACAGTGTGTGTGCTTTTCATCAGTTTGACCTCATTTAGTACATGTCAGCATCCTTTCTGGAAAGTTATTATTTATGCATATAGACCAAGAACCAGCATTTTATAACTCTATTGAATAATAGAGTAAATTATTTTTCAATAAAAATGGATGAGGTCATCTTCTCTTCTCATTGAATGACATTTGGTGACGTTAAATTTCATTTGCCTATCAGAAGGTACAAGTAGGCAAAGATCAGGAAAAGGCGCAATCAGAAAAAGATTCCCACTCCAAAAACCGAGGTGGGAAAAAACCAAACTAACAATCAGGTACTTATACCATGAAACATATCGTAAGCCGAATGAGCAGCTATTTTCCCAATAGGTGGCCACTCAGTTACCTTAACTTAACTAAAAATATGAAAACATACATAAGGCGCCAACAGCACAAAAAATTTTAAACACCAAGACATAAAAAAAAAAGAACCACTACAGAAGTATCGACTTGGAACGATCAGTAACACAAAGTTACTGGCGGGCTTAAACCGGTTTTACAGGTACCTAACCTCACCCTCAGCTTCTGCAGTGGTTCACAACATTTAGTTAGTTCTTCGGTCCTCGTGGTGAATCTCTAACTAGTCAATGAATCATCAAGAACAAACAAATAAATCATGATAAACATCCTGATGAATCAAAAACCAGGACTCACAGATTGAGTAAGCTGCCCGACGATGGAGATCCCTGGGCGCCGAATAACCTACTAACTCCGGAGCAAAAGAAAAACACCAGTTGGACCCCGGTGGGCCAAGCAACAGACAAGAAGCTCCGGCCCCAACCAACTAAAATGAATAGCTTTAAGTCGGGGCCATCATAGAGTCTGACGCCCGACCCACCGGCGTGCAATTAAAGAAGGCAGCATAGTTATCAACCATGATTGGGTTAAAAACTAAGCATGCAGACTGTCGCATAACATTCAAGTTATAACCTATACGTCTGTAACGTGATATGATTTTTCCGAACTGAAGAGAAAAATCATTTATTCCTTTAAGTTTCTTTAATTTGTAAACCAAGTCACCATAAAATTCAGGTTCCGAAAGGCCCTCACTTAAAAGTGTCTTTAACCCAACATTATATTTGGAAATCAATTCATAGTGTCTACGATAAAATTTAGAAAAGGTTTTTCGAAGTTTATGATACCGATAGCCCTGTTGGAGAAGTTTTGCCGTTAAACATTTATTTCGAGCGTTGAAGTCTGTAACATGATTGCAGACTCTAGCAAACCTAATAAGTTGCGAAATGTATACACCATAAGAAGCACGACGAGGAACGTCACCATCCAAAAAAGGAAAATTTACTATATCAAAATCAAAGTCATCGCGCTTATCATAAATTTTAGAAGAAACAAATCCATTTGCAACAGAAAGATGTAGATCTAAAAAGGGGGCTTCGGTATCTGAGATATTAGCTTTGTTCAACTGAAGTTCAGGTGGATAAATTTGATTGACCATACCTTCAAAATAAGGGTTGTCAATGTTCAAAAGGTCATCGAGGTACCTAGATGTGGAATTAAAAGCCTCGATAACATCAGACTCTCATTTGCAAGGCTATTCAGTTCATCTTGTAGAATCTGGCAATCCGTGAGTGAAGGTGATTCGATGACCTGATATTGAAATGAAAAAGTACAAGTAGGCAATGATCAGGAAATGGCGCAATCAGAAAGAAATTCCCACTCCACAAACCGAGAGGTGGGAAAAAAACTAAAATGAAATAGAATCGAAGTGATAAGGTAATTTAAATCAAGAACACGAGCGGTCTCAAAACCGATCCTTGAGTGACACAAGATAAGACCGGTTCTGAGGCTTGGCTATCTAACACCACTTTTTGATAGCGCTCAGAGAGCCATGAAGCGATTCGCTTGTGAGTAGATCCTCTAATCCTGTAGTAGTTTAGTTTGTAAAGTAGTTGCCTGTGTGGTACCTGTGGTAGTTCACAAATGACACATCTAAACCTGCTGACCGCATGTGCTGACTGCTTCTGCATCAGTGATCAGAAATTAGTAAGATCATGACCAAATGTTGAAATTGTGGATCTCCCGGGCCCACGTCCCCAGGAAACATTACTGTATTTACTGAGAGAACATCATTAAGAACTTACTACCGTTTGATATCAGAAGCAAAGGCATGTCTAGCGCGATCTATCACTCCCTCTATCGACATAGCCTTCCGAGGACAGAGTGGACATAATGAGACCGCTAGATCGTCCGAGTTAAAGTATGTCTATCTTGCGAACATGAAGTATTGGGGAGTTTCGTCCAAAGACGTGTTCTTTTACCCATATGCTGCCGTATTCAAGCGTATCTATAGATCCGGTTCAAGTTCAAAGAAGTGTGTCTGTTGTGGTTCAACCAGATACCCTGTAGGGTTACACTGTTCATCCCATAACTATAGGGCTAAACGACCGCTAGCTTTTGTAAAAGCTAATGCTTGTGTCCTGATATAGTAAGATAATGGCGGTCATCTTGGCCACCACCTTGGCTCATTGTTTTTATGTGAGAATAAACACTAATTCATGCTGTTCACACATTATGTATTAAATGAGCATTTAAAATACATGACATTTTGGTATATGCAGCACATGAATGGTTTTTTAATCAGAGAACATGTTCTTTTAAATCATAATTATGGCGGCAATCTTGGTTGTCATCTTTCTTCGTTTATATGATGTGGGGTCATAACTAAAACCAAAGGACTTAACTATTATGTGAACAACAAGAAATGTGCATTTCAAACACAATATACTAGATATATGCAGCAATTGAATGTGTTTTAATAAGAGAATACCTCTTATATTATTATCATGGCAGCCGTCTTGGTCACCATCTTGCATTATTGTCATTACACATGTATTATGTGGGTGTTAAAACTTACAACAATCTTTATTATGATGTTTACAACATAAAAGGAGCATTGAACACATAGCAGTAGGTATATTCAATTCTTGCATATGGCGACCATCTCAAACGCCATCATGATTTTTTTCCAAAACGTTCAATGATGCTAAGGTGGCATCATGCAGTTTCTGAACAAGCATGACCTGGTGAATTGGAAACCACAGTAAAATTTCATGCGGCACCGTCTTCCATGTTATGCTGATGGCAACTGGACTAAAGGCTTTGCAAATGAAATGACTAAGAAATCTATTTCAGTAGCATCTTTGCGACAAAGTTGAAGTTGATAGCCATCTTTGACGCCATCTTGTATTCCAAAATTATAAAAGGAAACATTGTTTTTTTTTATTCAAAATCACCTACTATACAGATAAATGTAATATTTTAGTCAACTGCTATACATATAAATGTAATATTTTCAGTATTTAATAACGCTGATTATTGTCATTTAATATTGCATTCTGGCAGCCATCTTGGAAACATTCTTGATATCACTGACAATGCAAGCAGGAAATGGTCTTTGTCATTCAATTTATAAGATTATGTCAAATATTTGTAAATAAAATATGCCCCGAGTGTAAATAGAAGCTTTAATATGACCATTCCATATATTGAGCCGCCATCTTGGACGCCATCTTGTTTTTCTCAAAATGCTCAATGATGTCAAGGCGACATCAGTCAGATTCTTTAATGGTAACACCTAAGCAACAAGAATCAGCCAAGAAAAAAAGTTTGAACCGCATTTCCGGGTCAAGCTGGATATCTGCAGGACTATAAGAAAGGGACTGTCGTGTTTGACGCTTTCGTCATAGGGTATTGTACTCAACATACCTCTTGCTATCTGAAGCATATAAATTTAGTATTTCATTTTGTAACGCTGTGTTTATAGGCTAAGGTTATCGGCTACACGGTCGGGCCAATAACTCGCCGCTTATCAGCACGCTGGTTAAGATTAAACATATTTTATTGTATAGATAAACAATAAGATTGAGCACAAGTTATTACAACATTAGAAAACCCTCTCCTAAATGCAATGATATAACTAGATTCATTTTATGGCATAATGGTAAAAACAATTAATCAATATTAATGCAATTTATGTTCCACTCATACATACACATTCTCTCGGGCTCTCATTCACACATGTGGTGTCGTTGCAACTTTATAATTTGAGTGCATTTTGAAGTACGTAACTAGTCAGAGGTACAAAAAAAAAAGCGCGCAGTGTTGTTTTATTCAATTGGATGAATTTCAGTACCGAAAGCATTATAGATTTATTGGTCGTGCCGATAAGCGGCGTTTTCGGCAAAACATGTCATTTCGATCATTTGAACATGTACGTACATACCGTATATGGACTTTATCAAGACCTTTCCTCTGTCCTGGTCTATGATTGTCACAGGTTCTGATGTTGGCTTACTTAAATTTTCTTCAATTGTATATTTTGTATACTGGTTTGACCTGTTTTCATGGTTCTCCTTATGGCAATTTATTAGGTCTGTGCCATCTTTATATTAAGGTCACTTTCTTACCATTAATTTACCTTTTATAGGACTGCAGGAAATGGAAAAGAGGTATGGTGTACCGAAAGGCTCATAAAGCGGAATGAGGGTATACACCTTAATTAATTAGGGTATATATATACCATAATTAATTTGGCATACACCTTAATTCCAATTTTGAATTATGGCATATACCAATAATAATTTGGGTCTATACCAAAATTAATTAGGGTATACACCCAAATGAAACTTTTGACCCTCTTGGTGTGCCTCAGTATGACATAAGTTTTTTTTTTATTTTAGAGTACCCCCACACACAACTGGGTGGTTCACACTCTCTGAAAGCAGCTACAACAAACTGGCATATCTTCAAGTTTATACTGCAAGGGGCAGTCGAATCAAAAATCAATATGACTGGGTCAAATTATTTTTACATGCATATGTCGCCCATTTTCTCATTATAATAGTTTGTTCTATTTAATTACTAGTTTTGCTCGTGTGTTGAAATAGCCCTGCCAAATGCTAAATAAAATTTCTATCTATCAAACTACATTTACACATAATATAATATTACAGAGCAATAATAATTGAGCCTGTGCATGAGAAAACCAACAATTTGCATATGCGAAAACAAAGACGCAGATCAGCTGTGCAGTCACTGCCAGTCAGCGCCTTTGTTTTTGCTACACGGATAGTACGATCCCTCTTCTTCTTAAATCCGAAATTTCAAGCTTCTAACCATCTTCTTTGCTTGTACAGCTCGGTTTGTATCAGACCTGGTGGGAACCCCAAATTGTTGGTTTTCTCACGCACAGGCTCAATTATGTGATAAAACACGGAACTGTCAAAAGAGATCTTCAGGCATTCAAAATTTGAAAGCCATCTTATGTAATATTTGGCATGCTTTATATGGACTACCCTTATTTGAAACCAGAGGACCAATGGTCCTGTAAATGCTCACCTGAGATCTGCTTCATATACCAATAAATATATTTGAATATTACGGTATTTAACCCCAGTGCAGGGGCAGATGAAGCCCTTGGGCCATTTTCTTTTTTCAGAATAATCAATATTCTGTCCGTTTGCCAATTTCCTGCTGATATTCCCCTTCAAATAACATTTTAAAAGCAGATGAGCCCCTGGGGTCCATTTTTTCAGAATCATTAAATTTCAGTCCTACTGCCCATTTCCTGCAAGACTTTCACTTAAAATGACATTTTAAAAGTTTTCCCCATTCAAATGCATTGACGACCTATGTTGACCTTGCCATAAAATAGGTCAAGGTCACCACAGGGTCATGTTTTATATATAATTGTAGTACTTGAGTCATCCATACTTCATGCAAAGTTTCGTTGAAATCGGTTCACCGGTTCTGGAGAAGAAGATATTTTAAAGGTTTTTACCATATATGGGCATGGCGGCCATCTTGGTCATGTGACCTGGATTATTTAAATATACATTGGTTCCCACTTCCTATAGATGCTTCATATAAAATTTGGCTTTGATTGGCCAAGTGGTTACAGAGAAAAAATCTTTGAAAAGTGTGGACGACAGACCGGCCAAGGTCAAGAGATGACCTTGACCTAAATTAATCATATACCTTCATCTAATCCATTAGTTGTTTGCATCTACCACTTTTCAGATCTCAGGCTGCAATGGTTTTCAAAAAATAGCTAATTTCCACTTTTCCCATTATAAGTCTATGGAAACTTGAAGTTACCATAGCAACCAAAGTTCTTATCCGACTGGAATAAAAAAACACAATTTATGCAGAGGCTACTGTCAGGAACATGTATACAAAGTACAGGATTCATCCACTTGACAGTTTCTGAGAAGATTTTTGATTTTTTTTTTTTTTTTTCAGAATTTTGCCCTTTATGGGGCCCCAGCAACCAATCAAAACAAAGGATTCGGACAAAACTCGCAAGAAACGTCAAACACTACTCAATAAACATTTCTGCAAAAACAAAATTCAAATGTCTGCAATTTTAGCGGAAAAATAGCCGATTTCCACTTTTCCCATTATACGTCTATGGAAACTTTAAGTTGCCATAGCAACCAGAGTTCTTATCAGCCTGGAATAAAAAACACAAATTATGTAGAGGCCACTGTCAGGAAGATGTATACAAAGTATAGGCTTCATCCCCTTGACAGTTTCTGAGAAGAAGTTTTTTTAATGTTTTTCGAAATTTTGCCCTATATGGGGCCCCTGCAACCAATCAAAATGAAGGATTAGGACAAAAGTCACATGAAACGTAGAGGACTACTCAATGAACATTTCTGCAAAAACAAAATTCAAAATCTCCAACAAGACAGCAAGAACTCGCAATTTTCACTTTTTTCCATTATAAGTCTATGGGAAGCATAAGTTGCCATAGCAACCAGAGTCCTTATCCGATCAAAACAAAAAACACAATTATTCTTTCCCCCTACCTGTAGATGGTGTATGCGTAATATGAGAACAATCGGCCCAGCCGTTTCAGAGAAGAAGATCTTTGAAATTGTGAACGACGACGGACGCCGGGCGGACGCCGGAGCATGGGAAATTAATTTAATCAAAATGTTGAATTTCCAAGGCCCTTGAAATTGTTTTGTATACATACATTTTTTAAAAACTCCCAGAAAATTTTCCTGTTAAAGACAGGGTTTTCATGCCGGGGGGGTCTGGTTCCCAGCATCAAAGAGAATAGGTAGCCAGACAGTAGCAGTGGGCGTGGCTTACACCAGGTAATCTGGCTACCTATAGGGGTCATAAAACTGATAAGGATCACAAGTCATAATTGATTGTAATAAACAGCCACAATTCATTTACCAATAATACCAATATAGCTGCATAAGACAGGAATAGGAAACAATAATAATCCAAAACATTTTTATTCACTTTTTTTATACATTTAATAGTATAGTAAAATCCAGTTTTGTGCATGTTAAAAAGAATCACATATTTGTATTTATTTATCATTAAAAAGTTAAATTATGATGATTATGATGATTAATCAGATTTTCAAGGCCTTTGCAGTTCAAGAATATAAGTTCCTATATTTTTTTTCTATTTTGCTTCTCATAACCTTTTGATTTATTTATTTATTTATTGAAACAATATTAGTAATTATTTGAAGAAAACCAAGAAATTAATTCTTCATGACAAAACAGTTTTGACTGTCTATTGTAACCAATTATTAAGTGTGCCTCCTGTTACATAATAAGAGATAATAAGGCTAGTTGCAGACAGGTAAGACCTGTCAGTCATTTTTGATGTCACAGTAGCCCTCAATTGAAAACCAATCAGAATCACAGAATTGATGTTAACCCTTCAACAGTCAGAGAAAGAATGACACAGGTATACCTGTGAGGCCTTTTATACCCCAGCCCTGTCTTTAACAAAATTCCATTAATCTGTGTGTTTTTTTCTGATTTGCTGGTCCACAATGATCATACTAAAAGCAAAATCTTGTTTAATTTTTCTCTCAATTATGATTCTTTTTGGGAAAATTCCAGTCCTGTTTGGGTTGGATCTGGCTGGAAATAACAAAGGCAAGTTTTCTCAAGATACTTATGAATGACATCTACTCAGTAAATGTATATTCATCTCCTTGGGCATTATTAATTGCCCATGAAGGGGCATTTTTGGGCTGTTCCCTTCTTGAAATAAAGTCTTTCCTTTTTCTTTTTTTCTGCAAACTTAGGGCATTTCGGGTACAGCCCTGAAGATAGGTTTTATCAAGTTTATTGTATAGATAAACAATAAGATTGAGCACAAGTTATTACAACATTAGAAAACCCTCTCCTAAATGCAATGATATAACTAGATTCATTTTATGGAATAATGGTAAAAACAATTAATCAATATTAATGCAATATATGTTCCACTCATACATACACATTCTCTCGGGCTCTCATTCACACATGTGGTGTCGTTGCAACTTTATAATTTGAGTGCATTTTGAAGTAGCGTAATTAGTCAGAGGTACAAAAAAAGCGCGCAGTGTCGTTTTATTCAATTGGATGAATTTCAGTACCGAAAGCATTATAGATTTATTGGTCGTGCCGATAAGCGGCGTTTTCGGCAAAACATGTTTCGATCATTTGAACATGTACGTACATACCGTATATGGACTTTATCAAGACCTTTCCTCTGTCCTGGTCTATGATTGTCACAGGTTCTGATGTTGGCTTACTTAAATTTTCTTCAATTGTATATTTTGTATACTGGTTTGACCTGTTTTCATGGTTCTCCTTATGGCAATTTATTAGGTCTGTGCCATCTTTATATTAAGGTCACTTTCTAACCATTAATTTACCTTTTATAGGACTGCAGGAAATGGAAAAGAGGTATGGTGTACCGAAAGGCTCATAAAGCGGAATGAGGGTATACACCTTAATTAATTAGGGTATATATATACCATAATTAATTTGGCATACACCTTAATTCGAATTTTGAATTATGGCATATACCAATAATAATTTGGGTCTATACCAAAATTAATTAGGGTATACACCCAAATGAAACTTTTGACCCTCTTGGTGTGCCTCAGTATGACATAAGTTTTTTTTTTTATTTTAGAGTACCCCCACACACAACTGGGTGGTTCACACTCTCTGAAAGCAGCTACAACAAACTCGCATATCTTCAAGTTTATACTGCAAGGGGCAGTCGAATCAAAAATCAATATGACTGGGTCAAATTATTTTTACATGCATATGTCGCCCATTTTCTCATTATAATAGTTTGTTCTATTTAATTACTAGTTTTGCTCGTGTGTTGAAATAGCCCTGCCAAATAGCCCTGCCAAATGCTAAATAAAATTTCTATCTATCAAACTACTACACTAAACATTTACACATAATATAATATTACAGAGCAATAATAATTGAGCCTGTGCATGAGAAAACCAACAATTTGCATATGCGAAAACAAAGATGCAGATCAGCTGTGCAGTCACTGCCAGTCAGCGCCTTTGTTTTTGCTACACGGATAGTACGATCCCTCTTCTTCTTAAATCCGAAATTTCAAGCTTCTAACCATCTTCTTTGCTTGTACAGCTTGGTTTGTATCAGACCTGGTGGGAACCCCAAATTGTTGGTTTTCTCACGCACAGGCTCAATTATGTGATAAAACACGGAACTGTCAAAAGAGATCTTCAGGCATTCAAAATTTGAAAGTCATCTTATGTAATATTTGGCATGCTTTATATGGACTACCCTTATTTGAAACCAGAGGACCAATGGTCCTGTAAATGCTCACCTGAGATCTGCTTCATATACCAATAAATATATTTGAATATTACAGTATTTAACCCCAGTGCAGGGGCAGATGAAGCCCTTGGGCCATTTTCTTTTTTCAGAATAATCAATATTCTGTCCATTTGCCAATTTCCTGCTGATATTCCCCTTCAAATAACATTTTAAAAGCAGATGAGCCCCTGGGTTCCATTTTTTCAGAATCATTAAATTTCAGTCCTACTGCCCATTTCCTGCAAGACTTTCACTTAAAATGACATTTTAAAAGTTTTCCCCATTCAAATGCATTGACGACCTATGTTGACCTTGCCATGTCAAGGTCACCACAGGGTCATGTTTTATATATAATTGTAGTACTTGAGTCATCCATACTTCATGCAAAGTTTCGTTGAAATCGGTTCATCGGTTCTGGAGAAGAAGATATTTTAAATGTTTTTACCATATATGGGCATGGCGGCCATCTTGGTCATGTGACCTGGATTATTTAAATATACATTGGTTCCCACTTCCTATAGATGCTTCATATAAAATTTGGCTTTGATTGGCCAAGTGGTTACAGAGAAAAAATCTTTGAAAAGTGTGTAAGGACGACAGACCGGCCAAGGTCAAGAGATGACCTTGACCTAAATTAATCATATACCTTCATCTAATCCATTAGTTGTTTGCATCTACCACTTTTCAGATCTCAGGCTGCAATGGTTTTCAAAAAATAGCTAATTTCCACTTTTCCCATTATAAGTCTATGGAAACTTGAAGTTACCATAGCAACCAAAGTTCTTATCCGACTGGAATAAAAAACACAATTTATGCAGAGGCTACTGTCAGGAACATGTATACAAAGTACAGGATTCATCCACTTGACAGTTTCTGAGAAGATTTTTGAATGTTTTTTTTTTTCAGAATTTTGCCCTTTATGGGGCCCCAGCAACCAATCAAAACAAAGGATTCGGACAAAACTCGCAAGAAACGTCAAACACTACTCAATAAACATTTCTGCAAAAACAAAATTCAAATGTCTGCAATTTTAGCGGAAAAATAGCCGATTTCCACTTTTCCCATTATACGTCTATGGAAACTTTAAGTTGCCATAGCAACCAGAGTTCTTATCAGCCTGGAATAAAAAAACACAAATTATGTAGAGGCCACTGTCAGGAACATGTATACAAAGTATAGGCTTCATCCCCTTGACAGTTTCTGAGAAGAAGTTTTTTGAATGTTTTTCGAAATTTTGCCCTATATGGGGCCCCTGCAACCAATCAAAATGAAGGATTAGGACAAAAGTCACATGAAACGTAGAGGACTACTCAATGAACATTTCTGCAAAAACAAAATTCAAAATCTCCAACAAGACAGCAAGAACTCGCAATTTTCACTTTTTTCCATTATAAGTCTATGGGAAGCATAAGTTGCCATAGCAACCAGAGTCCTTATCCGATCAAAACAAAAAACACAATTATTCTTTCCCCCTACCTGTAGATGGTGTATGCGTAATATGAGAACAATCGGCCCAGCCGTTTCAGAGAAGAAGATCTTTGAAATTGTGAACGACGACGGACGGACGCCGGAGCATGGGAAATTAATTTAATCAAAATGTTGAATTTCCAAGGCCCTTGAAATTTTTTTGTATACACACATTTTTTAAAAACTCCCAGAAAATTTTCCTGTTAACAAAATTCCATTAATCTGTGTTTTTTTTCTGATTTGCTGGTCCACAATGATCATACTAAAAGCAAAATCTTGTTTAATTTTTCTCTCAATTATGATTCTTTTTGGGAAAATTCCAGTCCTGTTTGGGTTGGATCTGGCTGGAAATAACAAAGGCAAGTTTTCTCAAGATACTTATGAATGACATCTACTCAGTAAATGTATATTCATCTCCTTGGGCATTATTAATTGCCCATGAAGGGGCATTTTTGGGCTGTTCCCTTCTTGAAATAAAGTCTTTCCTTTTTCTTTTTTTCTGCAAACTTAGGGCATTTCGGGTACAGCCCTGAAGATAGGTTTTATCAAGTTGCTCTTTGTATTTCTTTAATTTTGTTGATTCCCATGATATGGATACAATCATTAAAGTGCCGAGGTCCTCCCCCTCATTATCTTCCTCACTTGACATAAAATTAAGTGTCAGTGTAGAACTGACTTTGTCCTTCTTCTTCTGCTCCCAATCTATTTTCCCTAATGCTGATTTCCTATTGGTCAGTTTCTGCAAATGAAATTAAAAAAATGATAAAAGGTAAGCCACAAATAGAAATGAACAGAAATGTCCAGAATTTCTAAACATCTAATATGGTTAGCTTGGTTACAAATCCTTGTAAGTGCACCTTTATACAAATACCATTTTTTAACACCTAGCAAATAACAACAATCAAATGCAACTGGTGACCAAACCCTGTAGACTATAGCCAATGAAAAATTAACTTTTGTGGAGATTCTAAAATATCGTACCTGTAATAGTAAAAATTACCCGGTCTAAAACCTTGTATGCCAATGTTTTGTTTGTTGAAAAAAAATGACAAAAACAGGTTAGCCTGTAAATGTCTGTTAATGCAAGGGAAGTAAAAAGTCTCAAGGAATTTAATCCAATGAATACATGCTTTGATTCGTCTTACAAACTAATTTCTGGCCAATTATTATTACATTTTTATTACATGATGCATATACCAGAATTTGTAATTGTGTGATTCAGCTGAGCTTAACAGCTGATGCTGTAGTTACTAGTTATGAGAATTTGGCTCCATATACATAAAAATGTACAAAGTTAATCTGTAAATGAATAAGTTTCAAACGCGACTGCAAAGGCATCTTTCTTGTCACTTATTTAGATCAATGTATTTGTAAAGGCTCTTATCTAGTAATGTCAAGCAATTACAAAATGTCGTAAATACACTTTATGACCGGGTAAAACAGTTACAAAACCTCGTAACACGGCACCCAAGAAACTAAAGATATTGCAATAGCATGTATTGCACCTATTTAACAAGTAGCCCAAGGGCAACGATCGCTCACCCGAGAGTCAACAAGTACAGTCACTGGACAAAGTGTGTGTTTTTTTTTTTTTTTTTTTTTTTTTTTTTTTTTTATTTATTTTTTTTTTTTTATTTTGAAGATCTGATCAAAATTGAAGATGCTGGAGTGGCCACAACACTAAAAATTTATTTTTCAAACATTCAAGAGCAGCTAACTCTAAAGTCCAGGGTCGAATCTGACTAAAATTCAAACTCATCCAAGATGTTATAGTTATCCTTGTTTCTTCCAAGAATGAAGAAGATCCGATCAAAATTGAAGGCGCTATAGTGGCCACAATACAAAATATAGATTTTTCAAACACTAAAGGGCAGCTAACTCCGCAGTCAGAGGTCGGATCTGGCCTAAATTCGAACTCATCCGAGATATTTTAGTTATCCTTGTGACCTGCAAGAATGAAGAAGATCCACTGAAAAACAAAAATGCTAGTGTGGCCACAACACAAAATATTGATTTTTCAATCACTCAAGGGCAGATAACTCCGCAGTCAGAGGTCGGATCTGGCCGAAATTCGAACTCAATTGAGATATTGTAGTTATTCTTGTTCCTGCAAGAATGAAGAAGATCCACTGAAAAACAAAGATGCTAGAGTGGCCACAACACAAAATATTGATTTTTCAAACACTCAAGGGCAGATAACTCCACAGTCAGAGGTCGGATCTGGGCGAAATTTAAACTCAATTGAGATATTGTAGTTATTCTTGTTACCTGCAAGAATGAAGAAGATCCACTGAAAAACAAAGATGCTAGAGTGGCCACAAATTGAAGGCGCTAGAGTGGCCACAACACAAAACATTGATTTTTCAAACACTCAAGGGCAGATAACTCCGCAGTCAGAGGTCCGATCTGGTCCAAATTCGAATTCATCTGAGATGTTATGGATATCCTTGATACTTCCAAGAATAAAGAATATCCGAATAAAAATGAAGGCGCTAGAGTGACCACAACACTAAAGATTGATTTTTCACACAGTCAAGGGCAGATAACTCTGCAGTCAAGGGTCGGATATGGCGGAAATTCGAACTCATCCGAGATGTTATGGCTATCGCTCTTACTTCCAAGTATGAAGAAGATCCGATCAAAATTGAAGGCACTAGAGTGGCCACAACACAAAATAATGATTTTTCAAACTCTCAATGGCAGCTAACTCCATAGTCAGAGGTCGGATCTAGCTGAAATCCGAGATATTATAGTTGTCCTTGTTACCTGCAAGAATGAAGAAGATCCACTGAAAAATAATGGCGCTAGAGTGGCCACAACATTTTCCCCATTATAAGTCTGTGGGGATTTTTCCAGACGCTCAAGGGCAGCTAACTCCACAATCTGAGGTCGAACCTAGCCGAAATTCGAACTCATCCGAGATGTTATGATTGTCCTTTTTATTCCCAAGAATGAAGAAGATCCAATCAAAAATGAAGTTGCTATAGTGGCCACAACATTTTCCCCATTATAACTCAATGGTAGCTATCTATTGTCATGGAAACCAGAGTTCTGATCCGACCTGGCCCAAAATCTAATGCAACCTTTCCCCTCCTCAATGATGCTTCAGATAAAATTTGATTGCGATTGGCCTTGTTGTCTTAGAGATATTCAAGATTGAAAGTGTAAACGCACGCACGGATGCACAGACGTATCCACGGACACTGGCTCCGCTTGACTACCATACTATAAGCTCACCTTGTGAGCCTTCGGCTCAGGTGACCTAATAAACTTAAAAAAATGATTCAATTCTAAATTTTGCAGGGCTAGACCAAAAAGCTTTAGAAAGTATTTTGTTTCTCATAATAAATTTACTGATTTGCACCTATGAGGTTTTATAACCAAACCAAGTTGGCGCCAAAAATATGTGACTTAACACTTTTACTATTTCAGCCTCATTACAGGAAGGCCTGTCAATGGGATTTCTGACAAGGCACAAAGCAAACCTAGCATGCTGCACAGATAATTACTTACTGATTGAGACGTGTAAAACAAAAAGGACAGAGATTCTACTTTTTTAGCAAAAAGGAGCTGTAGGTACTAACCAGAATTTCTTATGTTTAAACTTTACTTGACAGATGGCTAATTCGGACCCATCTTAAACTCACCTTAAGTTACAGGTATACAGCATGCAAACTGACTGTAGTCTGCTAACAACTTGGCCATAACATTTACTAAAATTCAGATATAGAGAATCATCCTTACTGTGTTTAGTCTGTATGTTCTCTTCACTCTATTCAGATGTTGGTCATCTATGCCCTTTTTCTGCCTCTGGTGTTTATCTCTCCTTGAGCGCCAATATGTCTTACATCCATCTGTAATGCAATGCTAAATTATATATACATGTATTTGTGAAACTGTTAAATTTCCACAATACGGGTATTAAATATGTAATTATTAAGAAGAAGATTAACCACATAAAATTAATGGTGCCCCCGTGGCTAACTGTTTCATGTTAATTTTATATGGCTAATCGCATATATGGCAGGTTAATGTAAATACTTAACATATTTTATTATATAAATAAACTCTATACATCTTTGACACTTAAAAGATTACTGAAATAGTATTTTTTTATTTTACTGCACCAACAATATTGTTCATAAAAAAGGGCTCGTTAAAGTATATATCAATATGAAATGGAAAATAACATTATTTTCGCGGTAGTTCCCGCCTTTTTTTCTACGGGTTTTAAACTACATGATAACATGGATCAACGTTTTTGTTGACTCGCCTGTTCATGCTAACATTCAGATCAAAAGTCATCAACTAAAGGATCTAATCTAACAACAACACAAATGGTAAAATACACAAAACGATATGTTGAATGTTTAAAAGTAGCAGGTGTCAGAAGTGTGTTTTAACTTTTTTTTTTTTTTACAAGTATTGCAACCTAACAGGCGGCCTGCGCACCATTTCAGGCCTTACGAAAGGGTCAGGTAAGACGGCTGGTCTTCTTACGCGACGTCTTCTAATTCGTCTTATCTCTCGCGGTGGTGCTGGGACTAGCGGTGCTGGGACTGGCGGTGCAGGGACTGGCGGTGCTAGGAAAGGTTGTGCTAGGGCCGGGGGTGCAAGATGGAGTAGCACTCTCACTAACTGGTTCACCAAAATCCTTGTCATAATTCCGATGATGGCGATCAATAAAGCTGAAAAAAACGAGTGTCTATACTGACTATTTTGTAGGAGAAAAAATTCAATCACGTTTACTAATAAAAGATGTTTCCTTGTTAAATATTTCTAAGGATTCAATTGACTGTAAGTCATTCTGTCTCCTCCTTCTCATGTAGCATTTCCTTACGCAGTATCCGACCATTATTAAAAAGAGAAACGTAGAAATTCCAAGGCTCGCAACTGAAATAATAATAATAAAAAAAGAATATAGCATAATGTTTTACATACTTGTTACTTCATCATAGTCTGAATTAAAAGCTAGCAGGTATGATTCGGTGGATCTGACAGAGGGGTTTCTGACTATAGGTCTAGCGCTAAATGTATTCAGTATAGATATTCCTTTCAGAAGAAAGGCTTTTGTTTTTCTTAACTTGCGATACAAAAACCAAATACAAATAATGCAGAATATAAATAATGCATATACTATGGTAGTGCTCGTTATGTAGGTTATGAATGAAATGTTTTGCTGTTTATAGGCGGTATTGTCTACATGACCAGCGTGCAGAGAGGTAAATTTGGGTGCAATGGGAAGACGTGTAGTGAAATGTGTACCGATTATTTCTTTCGTGGGAAAGGTGCCGGGTTCTGGTTCGGGTTGAGGGGATGGTCTCGTCGTGGGAGGTTTCTGCTTCATCGATGTTGAAGGTCTTAACACGGGAGGTGTCGTTTGTTCGTCTTGTTTTGTGACTGGCGTTTTTTTCTTCTTCCGTCGTTGTTGAGGTTGTTGTTGTTGTTGTTGCTTCTTTCACCTACAAAGAAACAAAAAAATGTTTATCCTATGGTTTTCTTTTTTGGTGACTAGTATTCTATCGGTTCTTGGTCCTGCTCGTTTTCCTAGTTGAAGATGAAAAGCTTAACACTGGAGGGTTGTCCTATGTTCGTCCTGTTTTGTGTCCATTGTGGCTGATGGGAAGTATAACAACGATCAGGAACCGATGCAATCAGAATCAAAGTTTCAACCTAAAAACCTAGGTGGAAAAAAAAAATAAAAAATGCACAGAAAAGTACGTATACAAAGAGAACATATTATGTCAAGCCGAGTGAGCATATTTTTTCTCAAAAAGGTGATCACTCAGTAACCCTTACAAAACTAAAATATCATGACAGGCATAAAAAGGTGTAAACTGCACAAAAATCGAAACCAAAACATTGGAACGGACAATAATATAAAATTACTGGGTGACTTCAGTGCGCCCGTTATGCTCTTGTCATCTGAATCTCACTCCCCCGCCCTCCTATGGGTACCAGACATAGCCGGGCTTAAGTGCCGGGATTTAATCTCCGATGAGTCCCGGCAGTGCCGGAGATGTGGCGGGGTATAGCCGGAGAAAATTGGCCGGGGCTTTAACCGGGGGTATAGTGCAGTGCATTTACCACAAATTTGGGCACCCTGCAAAGCGGGGCTTTTTAGCGGGGATTAAAAAATTGAAACTGTAAAAAAAAAAAAAAAAAAAAACGCTATGCCGCGGGACCCCATAGGAGGGGGGATACAAATGACTGGTGCATTTAAAATGATAAATTGTTACTACTCACCGTGCAGTTTACCCGATCCTTTCCCGAGAAAAACCTCATCTCTGATCTTACGTCCACAAAAAAGTCACACAGACTTGATGCTAGTCCGTCACGGACTTAAACTAGCTGTACATTCTGGCATTGCTTTAAGCTGGTAAGTCTTAGCTTGTCCACAATTTTGATAGCATTTCCATCACTCAAGCAAACACATGGTTGCTCTTTGTCGTCCGATTCTTCTTGTTCTACATGGTATGAACATTCATTTCTTACACAATTTAGGTAGCAATTAGCATGGGCACTTAATAAGATAGAAAAACAGAGCGCCAGTGTGAACAGCATGATGGATTATTTGGTTCTGAAAACTGACCTTTTGACCAGCTGATGATGTAGGACGGTTTTCACGACCGCACCTGCACGAGGGTCGACTAACAAGTTTTGTATTGAATTATATAAATAGAGAGGCTTAGCAAACTAATGTGTTGTACGTTTTCTTGTGAGTGCATTTATTCAGTGAACAAGTACATCAAGTGTGTGTAGCATATAATTTTCTATGTCGAGAGCAAAGGTAAAACCATTTGCATTACGCCAATCAAAAGTTTCGAAAACAATTGAATACATTACTTTATGGAGCTTTAGGAAGTACATTTAGACGTACCCACCCTGCCTCTCTGCCTACCCCTAAGTAACCCCGAAATTCCGAAAAAAAAACAAGCGCGTCGATTGACCCTTAAACCACCACCTTCTGAGATATAGGGAAAAGGATGATTAAATGAAGAGATTTGTAACACGGTTGCGTATCATTCGATACTGAAAAAGTTCGAAGGAAGAAGAAATCTCAGGGCAAGGCATGTCAGCCGATTGACCGTGTCGAGCCTCTACGGCCTCCAGTTTACACCGAATCCGAAGCCAAAGAGGCGTGTTGGGACAGGTGAAGATCTCTGGCCTGTCTATTTATAGCCGTGGTCACGTCACGTGACCTGGAAGAGTTGTATAAACTTTTATTCACACTTCTAAAGGATGCCCCACATGAAGTTGGACTTTGATTGGCCAAGCAGTTTCAGAGAAGATCTTTGAAAATGTGATTGAAGGAGCATGGGAATCCTATAAGCTCACCTGTAAGCCTTCGGCTAAGATGAGCTAAAAATAGTTTGGTTCGCTGTTTTTCCTGACCAAGCATTTTTCAGGCTGAGTTTGTAGGCAAGAAAAAAACTGGCAATGCCATGGTGCTATGGAAACTATACTATTCCTAGGGAGTTTTTTCTCTCAAGACTGGGATCAATAACAATAGTGCATTAGCTGCTAAACAACAAACCAATTTACTTTTAAGGTTGGTCTGAACTATGATGGCCCCGACTTAAAGCTATTCATTTAAGTTGGTTGGGGCCGGCGCTTCTTGTCTGTTTCTTGGCCCACCGGGGTCCAACTGGTGTTTTTCGTTTGCTCCGGAGTTAGTAGGTTATTCGGCACCCAGGGATCTCCATCGTCGGGCAGCTTACTCAATCTGTGAGTCCTTGTTTCTGATTCATCAGGATGTTTATCATGATTTATTTGTTTGTTCTTGATGATTCATTGACTAGTTAGAGATTCACCACGAGGACCGAAGAACTTACTAAATGTTATGAACCACTGCAGAAGCTGAGGGTGAGGTTAGGATTCTGTAAAACCGGTTTAAGCCCGCCAGTAACTTTGTGTTACTGATCGTTCCAAGGCGATACTTTTGTGGTGGTTCTTTTTGTTTTATGTCTTTGTGTTTAAAATTTATTTTGTGCTGTTGGCGCCTTATGTATGTTTTCATATTTTTAATTAAGTTAAGGTAACTGAGTGGCCACCTATTGGGAAAATAGCTGCTCATTCGGCTTACGATATGTTTCATGGTATAAGTGCCTGATTGTTTGTTTGGTTTTTTCCCACCTCGGTTTTTGGAGTGGGAATCTCTTTCTGGTTGCGCCTTTTCCTGATCTTTGCCTACTTGTACCTTTTTATCAACATCGTCCTGAGATTTTTTAGACAGACCCTCAGTAAAATTTGACTAGATGCTAAATTGCGGCATCAATAACCTGTCACATAATTTATTATAATTCTGTTCCATTTACTTTCGTAATTTTGTTTTATTTCTGAACTTATAAGGTTCCACTTGACCCTTAAACAATTATCGTCTTGGCTTGATCTGATCTCCAGAGGTGCTCGCGATATGAGCTTTTGCCTTTGGGACGATGTGCTTTGGTTAAGGTTGGATTGGTGTGGTTGCAGAGGTAGAAGACACTGAGGGTTGTGCGGGGATCGTTTGCGTGCGGGGTGGGAGGGTCTATAGCGGCTCAGATGATGATCTGGAAATCAGACTTGTCTCTGTGGCTGCAGGACTAATTACACGGACTTTTCGCAGAGATGAGTCTGCTCATTCGACATTTCGATCGAAAGTTAATCAACAGGCGGTGATTAACAACCAGATAAAATACTCAACACAATTCTATCAGGGCCCGTACCGGACCCGGATTAGAATAGGCAGGTCGCTCCCTCATGCGGAACCGTAAAACCCGGTCAAAAGAGGTGCCACCTGTTTGCCGTGGGTGGATACCCGTAAGCCGGAGAAGAGGATCCTGGAGGTTGAGGGACAGGCCAGAGATCTTCACCTGTCTCAACACGCCTCTTTGGCCTCGGATTCGGTGTAAACGGGAGGCCGTGGAGGCTCGACATGGTCAATCGGCTGCCATGTCTTGCCCTGAGATCTTCTTCCTTCTAACTTTCTCAGTATCGAATGATACGCAACCGTGTTCCAAATTTCTTCATTTAATCATCCTTTTCAGAAGGCGGTGGTTTAAGGGTCAATCGACGGGCTTGTTTTTCGGTATTTCTTGGTTACTTGGGTCTAGGTTGAGAGGCAGGGTGGGTACAACGTCTGAATGTTATTTCTGTTCTCTTTATTAGACATCTGACTTAATATTCAGTTGTTGTTAAAGCTTGGGTAGTCTGAAGCACTTTGGAATCTTGCACGGCGAGTATGACGGGTATGTAGCTTTGGCGCTGGAAACTGGAGAGCCGTTTCCGTATAGCGTCCCCTTGTAGGGCTCCAAGGAGGGTGAAGCGCATAGCCGTCGAGACTTAAAACTAAAATCATGGCTGCTTCAAATCTCAAACGACTTAGACCGGACTCGGACGACGACGAACATACAACTTCGATTTTCACTTCTCAAGAAACGTTTGAACGATACCTAGTCATTAAATCGAAAGATGAAGACAAACCAAAGAATGCCAAAAATCCAGTAGCAGCCGCAATACAGTGGTTCTGCTTTATGCATTATTGGCAGATAATGAAACACTCCGATGTAATTGTTGTCAAACAATTATGACTGAAACTTCTATAGAATGGTTTGATGTTTTGCGGAAAAAATCTACTGGACAGCGGTGCCGCATAGAAAACGAGAGGCATTACAAGTTAATATATGTTAATGTATTTGTTTATATAAAAATAGTTCATTGTGCAATTTCTTTTTTTCAGACTAAGGCCTGCTATGACAAACTACAACGATAAACTTGTTGAGTTTCAGTCAGTTGTGTGACAAGTGACGGGAGGAAAAACGTGTGTCAAGCAATTCCAACAAACTCTTTATACGTAATTTAGTTCTCTCACAAATTAAATAATCAGCCGTTAGCCTTTAAATAGGCGTCAGTTTCTGTTTTAAAAGAAGCTGCAATGCTACACATAATTTGTATTTATGTTTTAGTTGATGACTTACCGTAGATCCGAAAATATACACGAGAATTTAATTTTCGCTAATATTCGCGAATTCGTTGCCTCGCTAATTCAAAGTTCTCGCTAATAAAGAGTCAATATTAACCATAAATATAATTCGGAAATGAATTTATAAATCCTGCCAACCGTGCCCCTGGGCCCCGCCCCGGGGTCTTCATGGGAAAAACATGAAACAATCTTCGCCGAAACCACAAGGCCCAGAGCTTTCATATTTTGTGTGTAGCAATGTGTAGTGGTCCACTTTATAAATCCTGCCAACCATGCCCCTGGGGTCAAAAATGGCCCCGCCCCGGGGTCTTCATGGGAAAAACATGAAAAAATCTTTCCCGAAATCACAAGGCCCAGAGCTTTCATATTTTGTGTGTAGTAATGTGTAGTGGTCCTCTTTATAAATCATGCCAACCATGCCCCTGGGGTCAAAAATGGCCCCGCCTCGGGGGGCATTAGCTCCCATAGACATACAATGGGAAAAACATAAAAATATTTTTCTCCGAAACAACAAGGCCCAGAGCTTTCATATATTGTGAGCAGCAATGTATCAGTTCTGCCAACCATGTTTTACATGTGAAGGTATTGATGTTCACATTGACAACCTTGTTGAACCTATGCGGAGGCGACGTGTGAGCGGTCTGGACATGGGACATGCCTTGTTTCTGGAGAAGTCGTTTATGGCTCCTCCTGGACAGTTACACTTGCTGATTGGGAATATCAATTCAGACGTAACCGATGTGGCGGAACTGAAAGAGGCAGGGTCCTACGAAGTGGAGGTGTTGGGTGGGAACCACGCCAGAGCTGCCCTCCAGTCTCTGAGGTCTAAGGAGCTCTGGCCATCAGCATATGTAAAGATGAATGTTTTCCAGAAGCTAACTACGATAGAGGCCCTCCAACAAGGACAGTTGCACAACGACGTCCTTGAGAAGTCCAAGAAGCCAACGTTTATGGACCATTGCCAACTGATCAGGTTTGTTAAGAGCAGGAATGAGGGACTATTAGGAACTATTAAAAAGAAAATGATAGTCAAGTTTACAAATTAAAACATTGGAGTAACTTACTCCGAATTTGGAGTTAAGAAATTACATAAGGATAACTGAGCTACGATAATGTGCATTGATATTCATCTGGGGAAAGGTGGAGAAAATAATATACTGCTAAGTACTGTAAGTTTCTTAAATTTGTAAACTAAGTCACCATAAAATTCAGGTTCCGAAAGGCCCTGATTATTTTAATGATCCCGGGCAGTAATATATAACTGGTTTTTCGTTTTTCGTCATGGATCGTAATTTGATATATTTCTTTGACTTCTATAGTGTTTTGGAAGAAATGACACATTTCACAGACTGCAGTTTTTCTTTTGCTCCGGAGTTAGTAGGTTATTCGGCGCACAGGGATCTCTATCGTCGGGCAGCTTACTCAATCTGTGAGTCCTTGTTTTTGATTCATCAGGATGTTTATCATGATTTATTTGTTCTTGATGATTCATTGACTAGTTAGAGATTCACCACGAGGACCGAAGAACTTACTAAATGTTATGAACCACTGCAGAAGCTGAGGGTGAGGTTAGGATCCTGTAAAACCGGTTTAAGCCCGCCAGTAACTTTGTGTTACTGATCGTTCCATGGCGATACTTCTGTGGTGGTTCTTTTTGTTATATGTCTTGGTGTTTAAATTTTTTTTGTGCTGTTGGCGCCTTATGTATGTTTTCATATTTTTAATTAAGTTAAGGTAACTGAGTGGCCACCTATTGGGAAAATAGCTGCTCATTCGGCTTACGATATGTTTCATGGTATAAGTGCCTGATTGTTAGTTTGGTTTTTTCCAACCTCGGTTTTTGGAGTGGGAATCTCTTTCTGATTGCGCCTTTTCCTGATCTTTGCCTACTTGTACCTTTTCAAGCATTGAGCTTATGCTGAATCTAGTTTTTTAAATGAACTTAAGGTTTTGTCCTTTTTCGGGCTTATGGTGTAAGTGACTTTCAAAAGTAACATCTCTACAATATTGGTCAGTAGTTCTTTTTCATCTGGTACAATAGTTTTGTCCGTTCCTCGGAGTAATTCTTCGATCTGAGAGTGGAACAATGTTATTTCATCTGTTTTTTTTTTTTCATTTTCTTTACTCACAACCATCTCACAGACTGCAGACTTGGATGGTTCTGTGTCTGTGTATATAGTTTTACATTTAGGACAGGTATTTTCTTTGAGGCCTCTGTGAAAGCAACCAAATTTTGTACAATTCTCTTCATAAGTTGTGTTCTATTGTTTATTTATGTTGTATATAGTCTATAGAAAAATAGTATTTACAGAGAAAACTACACGATCATAAATAAAAACATGTTTGAACCTGGGACATCTGCGTTTATTATTTGATACCCAAATTGCCTGTAGAGCTTTATGGGACTAACAAATGGTGCCGTTCCTGCAGATGTGATTAAAATTAAGAAGTCGCGCTAAATGGACATGAATGTGGCATCGATTTAAAAGTTAACCCAATGAAGGAGGCTCAGTTTTCGTATTTCGCTCTTTAACTGAACTGTTTTAACATTCAGACATTATTGTGTGCTGTGGTGTGGATTCTTCGTCAGAAGGAGAAGACTTAGTGGACCGGACCAGACAGCGCCATTACGTAAGCTCAAGTAGATAAGTTTCTTTTCTCTTGATCTTTTTGCTTGTTCAACCATAGCTCAACAAGGTAACCCTAATATTACGGTAAACAAACTTAGATGTTCAAAGATTAGCCGATGCAATCACAAATAGAAATGATTTGTTTGTACTCATCCTGAACCGATATGAGGGTGACCCCCGAAAATTTTGAGAGTGGGTCAAACAAATGGAAAAATACGCATTCACGACAAAATTAGATGCCTCAAAAGTAAAACTGATAGCCTACAAAACAAGTGCTGGCCCAGTCAGCGGTTTATCAGAGTGACAATATAAACAAGAAAATATAAAATTACTTTAAGTGATTGCCACTGTCCTAAACATTACCATGAACTTAATAGTTATTTTAGGATTGTTCAGTACCTATTAATTTTCATCAGATGACAACACATGATTTATGAACGGAAAAGTTGTGGGTGTTTTGATAGCGGGTTGGGGTAATCTAGATTTAACAGAAACAAAATATGAAGGGAATAAATTACATAAAATATTTTATATTGTGTGTTAAGTGTCCGTGAAGTTAACATAATTGTTACAAATATTTATTTTGTTGACAGTAGTTAAGATTTATCATGCATTAAGTTCGACCCCAAAAAGTACCAAAATAGGATAAAATGACGGAAAATTGAGAATTTCGTGAGCAGTATAACATGTTTACTTGTATTGGCACCATATATCACAACAATATACACCCCTGTATCAAATAGTATCCTGCGTGAAGAAACTGTGCATGAAATGAGTGATGGAAAATTCCCAACCTCAGAGCTCAGTGATAAGGCATTGCATGGTGCATAAAAGATACTGCCGATAGTACATGTAACTCATGAATGATAATTAAGGTATTATAATAACTAGTTGTCTCCCTTGGGCCATAAACTCAATTTTCTTGCGAAAATTGTTTACTTTTATAGCCCAAGAGCGACGGCGCATTAAACAAGTTCTGAGATGACTCGCAGAGAAAGGTTTGACTTTCGGTCTGGTCAGAATTGAACGTTTAGCTGATTTGCTCATACATCCCCAGACCCACTGGTGCATACATTTTCATGTATTATTAACCCAGGGGCAGGCTAGAACCAGAAGCAGACTAATGATAAAAGCCTGGCAACACAGGAATGCATTATGGCTGAAATTGTCATGGCACTATAGGTCGGAAGATCAGGAGCAAATCAGCTTTATAATGGTTTCTTGATTCGAACTAAACAGTCACTGCCTATGCAAGGAGGAACAAGCCATATATTTGTACCGAAGATAACCATCCAGCCAATATAGACTCTTTTGGGCTGTTTCACCTGGTTAGCTCCTCATTACATATAGCGGCACATAAATCATGACTCGAAATATCCTACATATTCGGAGAACCTGTTGAAGATCTCACGCCATGGTGATACCTCAAATGCAGTTGCAGTTATAGTTCCATTAAGCTGGTTTCCATTTGTTTCATTTGGGGATAAGGCCAATAAGAAGGAACAACGAAGCCAGAGTTGGATTTGAATTTGTCCGGTCATTTGCCACCATACTTTTAAGTAAATCCATAAAATAATCATTCAACCCTAAGGTAATTTTGACTAATACAAATCTGATGTCATATCAAGGAAAATCATAAGCAAATATAGGGCCAAGCCCCAAAGTTGGGCAGCCAGACCCCCAACACAGCCCAACCAAAGGGAAACCAACAGATGGAACTAAAGCAGGTGTACATTTACAAAAGAAACAAAATAAACAGGACTCAATTATGTTCAGTGGTTTTCTTCCACACCCCAATGGAAGAAAAAAATATATATATATTCAGGTAACATAATCATGAACAATGAAATAAGGTCAATAAAAACGCTTATTATATGCGATGCTTCCACACCCCAATGGAAGCACCTAGCAACATAAGCATTTTGAGTCACAAAAATTGTTGGCGGAAACAATGAGAGCTTTGCATTCTTCCATGCAAATTCATGACACTTTCAATGTTGGTCTGAATTGATCAATCAAAATTCTAAACATTTGTCACTCACAAGTACGCAATATGAAATTTCCAACAGAATTTGACTAACATTTAGGAAATGATACACTGCACCCCAACAGTGAGCTAAGACATGTTTGGAAGCCGCACATAGCGCTTAAATGCAGAGTATGATTTCCAGCGACCCAACTGCATGACCTTCCGTTCAGGAGAACCGGACAAGATAGACTGGCTACAAGCACCAATACAAAGACTATGGGCCTTATAAACCGTGCTGGGGAAATTTCCCCAGCTGAGAAGGCTTTTGAAGAGTCTGTTGAAATTAGAAATAAGAACAGGCCTGTCATCCCATAGTAGAAACAGGGGTCCCTGACCCCTACCTCTGAGACTTATGAACCGTGTCAGCTTCTTTACTGGACAAAATTTCGAATTGGTAGCCTTAATGGTTACTACAAGTGGTTTCTGAGACCGTCTGGTCTTATAATTATGAAGGGATATGAACACCGAAGAAGATGTGATGTTGACATGGTCCGACTGGACCACCTTGTGACCTAGATTAGATTTTGAGGGGAGAATTTCTCCAATCCTAAAGAAGCCATAGTAAGTAACAAGCAGTATGGCTTGAAATAAGGCTTGATCATAACCCCCACTTAATTGCGTACAGAAATTTACTAGTTTGTGTAACATAGGCTTCAGAATGGGAAGCCGGCAATCACTTGATTTCCCCCCTTTTTTACAACCAAGTAACATACATTGTACAATAAATGACTGACAAGGATCTGAGTCTCCAGATAATTTGTGACTGAAGGAAATTGCTGACATATGACTACAAATACTAGATGCTGAAAAATTACTGTCATGCAGAAATGCTATAAACCTAGCTACTGTAGTTGAGGTTGCTGGCAGTGATACAAATGGTGGGTTATTAGATGAACAAAAATCTTTAAACCTATTGATAAAGCGTCTGTAAGATTTCCTGGTACTTGCAGCAAGTGATGATCGTACCAAATCTCTTACTGTTAGAGAAGAAGCTTGTCTGCAGTCAAATGTATAGGGATTGGAACAGGAAGGTCTTGCAGGTATGTCGCTGTAGCTTTGGCTTCGGCAATCTGAAATCGACTTAACTTATCACAAATAGAATTCTGCTTACTTGATATATGCTTAGCGGCAAAACAAAAATTGTACTTTAAGCTGTCAAGAACAATGATCCTTAGTAACTTCATTATTGTCTTGTCCTTTGATGTTTGCTTGTTTAAACAGAATACTATGCTAAGATTGTCACATATAAAAAGCACATTTCTGTCTCTCCAATTATGACCAAAGAGATAGACTGCTAATGCTATAGGATACAATTCAAGGGTGTTTATATGAAGCTTTTTTACCCTGTCTGAAAACGCCCCCCCAAGCCCAATATTGTTGGAAAATACAAACAAATCCTTTTGACTGAGCCGAGTCTGTGAATAACTGAAGTGAATTGGAAGATACAAATTTATCATCTGTAAGAATTGTTTTGCCATTATATTGTGAGAGAAAACATGACCAAGTTTCCAAATCAGCTCTTGATTCAGCGTTCAATTTCACATAATGGTGTCTTTCAATTTTCCCACAAGTCAGGTCATAAAGGCGACGCATGAAACATCTCCCTGGTTTTATCACTTTGCACGCAAAATTCAAGCGACCAAGAATGGACTGTAGCTCACCCAACTTAATCTTTCTCCTATGTTTATATTTGGATAGAAGGGTCGATAAATTGTCCAGTTTTTCAGATGGGAGACGAGCTTCCATGGATACAGTGTCTAGTTCAATACCATGAACACAAGTACAAGTAGATGGCCAAACCGTTTTTGAATGTTTCACTGGGACATTTAACTCCTCGCACAATGTAAAGAATTTTCTCAAACCCAACTCACAGACATCTGAATTGCTCGGACCCACAAACATGAAATCATCAATAATATGTGAAACATGTTCAACCGAAAACTTATTCTGGAGTATCCACTGCAAGGCTTTAGAAAAAGACTCAAAAATTCTAACCGAACTGCTCGCCCCCATTGGTAAGGAACAATCAAAGTAGAATTTATTTTGAAAACTGAACCCCAGTTTATGATAATCGAGGGGAGAAATGGGGGTCATTCGATAGGCGTTCTCTAAATCTGCTTTGGAAATAAGGCTATTTTTCCCACACTTGAGGACAAGAGAAACTACATCGTCAAAGGTTTCAAGTGATACTGTGGAGTTCTCAACTGGGATATGACCATTTACAGAGCTATTTTCCCCCCCAAAGGATAAATTGTGAATAAGTCTAAAAGTGTTGGGTTCTTTTTTGGGGACTTCACCCAAGGGGCTACACTTAAAATTTTCTAAAGGCGGCTGCGTATATGGACCCTTGATCCTACCTAAACTGATTTCTTTAGACAACTTTGTTTGAATAAACTTGGTGTGAATTGGAGAGACAGAAACATGATTTTAAGATAAAGTGGGAGGAACTTCCCCCACTGTGCCCAGGGAAAAACCCCTGGAGAAGCCAGCGATCAAACATTTCCGCTCATCTGGACCATAGCCTTCCAGGTACAAGTCAAGTATTGTTACCTTAATTGGTGTTGGCAGCACCACTTGATGTTTCAGATTGTCTGTTGTTTGCTTTGTTACTAAGGGGGGTGTGTGGATCTTGGGGTTCTTGGACAAGAGGTTCCCGCATGAGGGCCCGCACAGATAGAGCATTTGTGGATTCTGCTGCAGGGATTTTTGTGCATTTGCCGAGGCGTTGGAATTCCCAGCAGTAACCTTTCCGAAAAATTCTGTTTGGGGTCTGACTTTGGGAACGAAAATTCTGTTGGTTTGAACGAAACGACCCAGAATTGTTTAGACCATTGGGGTTTTGAGGTGTTGCCAAGGAAGAGTACACATGGGCTTGCAAATGAAGTTTAGCCCAGGGGAGAGGTCGATGTTGTTAGGCTCCTAAAGCTGGACTTCTCACCACCCCTCTGTATTGTGGTCTAAAGACATTGTAATAATACAAAACAAAGTAATATTCTAAATTTTTGTGTCGCTAGAGGCCAGGTCATACATGTGAAAAAAATATCTATAACTGCAACTGCATTCTCGCTTTATCTTTGTTGTTTATTACTGTATCTATTCCTTTCTTTTTCATGTTATAATCACTGTCAGAACATTTTGTTTAGTGGAAAAAAAACTTAAACATTTACCACTTTTCTAGGATTGCCTCCTGTCTCCATTCTGGCATCTCTGGCAATAGCTGTTGATAGGCTCCTAAAGCTGGACTTCTCACCACCCCTCTGTACTGTGGTCTAAAGACATTGTAATAAAACACAACCGATTAACATTCTAAATTTTATGTGGCTAGAGGCCAGGTCATACATGTGAAAAAAATATCTATAACTGCAACTGCATTCTCGCTTTATCTTTGTTGTTTATTACTGTATCAATTCCTTTCTTTTTCATGTTACAATCACTGTCAGAACATTTTGTTCAGTGGGAAAAAAACTTAAACATTTACCACTTTTCTAGGATTGCCTCCTGTCTCCAGTCTGTCATCTCTGGCACTAGCTGTTGTTAGGCTCCTAAAGCTGGACTACATTAAGAATTTTTTACTTCACATCCACCTAATTGGTTGTTGTTAGGGATCATTCAAATATCACATGATCCTCATTTCTTTTTCACCAAAAAATGTTGCCTTATAGTGCAATGAGTACTATAATAGTGTTGTCCAAAGATGCAGGGTCGCTCGGGCAAAAATATTATCAGTTTGAAAACACAAACATTTCACATGTGGCAAAACATTGCCTGAGTGAGAGAAAACCGATTTCTAAAATATAGTGTAATGAGAATAGCTGTACTAGCTATAAGGGTTTTGTTGTTAAAGGCTTGCTCTAAACAAAAAATGAAAAAAAAGAAAAAAAAAAAAAAAAGAAATGTGAATTTTTACCATTCTCCTCGTCATCACTGCTGTCTCGCCCTGTGGTGGTCTTCATCAAGCTCGGGGTCTTCTCAAGATGCAGGGTCACTCCTGTTTTGTTTTTTTTTTTTTTTTTTTTTTTTTTTTTAAAAAAACCTCCTTAAAGCGAGCAACCGGTATTAAACAAACAGGAGCTCATTTATTTGGAAATGAAAAGCAATGAATATAGAACAAGTAGGAGCTCATTTATTTTGAAAAGAAGGAAGCATGTTTAAAATTCACCTGTATTGACAAGCCCCTGGGTTAAGCATCATTATTTGATTATCAATTAGGGGCTTGCTTAAGGTTCCTTATTACTATAATAATAGTGTTTTCTGCTCATAAATATTTCATAGATTTTTTTAAAAAAATGTGGCATGTTACATACCAGAATAATCCCTAAACCTTAAATTTTCTTATGAATGATAATGTTTTCCAAAGGGAAGCCATTGTAATAGAAGTTTTTAGTGAAATTACCTATTTTTCTAATAAATTTCCATAAATAATCCTTTAAAATAAATTTTTGATTTTAATTGATAGAAACCTTTGTGAAGGTCTAAATAATGTTCTCCAACTAATTTGCAAGCTGAAAAATTAGCTTAGAGACGATTTGCATGAATAGCAGGTGCATCATCTTTATCAGATTTATTACTTTAAATAATATTGTCCGTCACTTATGCAAATACCTGTACCTTAAATATACCATGCCAAATAAATTAAGCAACTTTTACTTTGAACAGTGTCTTCATACGTTTTAGACATTAGGGAAGTTCTTCTGACAATATCTTTTATATATCTAATAAGGGTAAAAACAATTGTTGTGTGGTGTTGAAGTAACGTTGGATTTAAAGTCCTCTGAGACATGTCTCAAATAAAACATAGATAAAATTATTTTGTACAGTATATTTATATGCATTATAGTATGTACACGCTGTGTATACCTGTTAAAATAGGACAGGTAGTCTGTTCATTCAGGTAGAACATACATATACAGTATATTTCCATAGCCTTTTTACATAACAAATAAGCCCATTAATTTGACCTTGATTAGTCTCAAAAAACGGGCTTTTTGTCTGCAGATATTTCGGTAAGAATTGTTTCAAACAGAACAAAAATGATAGCAGTTGATAGATTTTTCTACTTACTAACTACCGTGCCAACACTCATCCCACAATATTTCTTATTTAAGCTTACCCAACAATGCAAGAAAAATAAAAGCAGTTTTCAAACTAACAGTGCATTTCACTACCAACATGCACGAAAATGCAAATACAAATTCTGGTTATATTACTAGGATAACGTTTGTCATTCATAGCCCTTTCAGGAGATATAATATCATGAATGATCTGTATCCCAGGACTGAGAACAACATGTTCAAAGTTTAGGGGGGGTTAGGGACTTTGTAAATATATCAATCCACGTTAATACAGGTTGGGTTGTATTTTTTTAAAATATAGTGTTATGAGAAAAGCTGTATTATACATTGGGTACGTCTGGTGTTGCGATCCGTCCTGATTTTCTGCTTGGAGCTGATTAAATTCTACTAACAACTGCGCAGCAGTATTCGCATCATTCTGATTTCTGATTTGTTTCCCAGTGTTGTCGGTCGGCCACCGTTATTAATCAAATCGGTTATTGTAGGTTCCATATTTGCCATCATTGTGCGCAAAGTGTAAACCTGTGGTTAACTCAAAGAAACGAATGTCCTTTTTGTTTTATCGAATGTCCCAATCTGATAATCGTTCGACTGGTGTGCATTAACACAAATTTTGTTCTCGGAACCAGAGTGATGCTTACTTCTTTGGTATCCATCAATGAAAATGACAGGAGGGGGGCGTGTCAGAGGGAAACATCTCAAACTTGAAAATACATTAGTCTATATCTAATTACTGGACGTCAGACATTATCCATAAGTTATAGCTTAAGTGCTACCAGACAATACCCGATAAACTGAAATATAATTCAGACAAATTAGCAGAAGAACTCTCCCACCAGGTAAAACAGAGTACCTGGTAAAACAGAGTATCAGATGTCTACCAAATTGTGGGAAAGGAGTAAAAATGATACAAAGAGTATAAATCTAAGACAATCAAAATTTAGCTGTCAAATACGGATAAAACAAAGGAAGAAATATCGATTTTCCCAGTATAAAACCCAAGCCTCGGACACTAGCCCAAACAACGAAACTCACTTCCTGTTTGGAAACACTGTGTGTAATTAAAACATATAGTTTGAGAGGAAATGGCTAGAAAATCAAACGACTTTAGATACGGGTGCTGGAGATATGTAACCAATATTGATTGAAAATTTACCCATTGAATTGAGGTGTGATTACCATCTGGAGAGACATCCAGTGGGGCTTATCATGGCAAAAATAATGTGGACGCAGGAGGCCTGCGAGTACCTCCACGATCAGGAGTACTCACCGGACGAGGACGATCAGGATGCAGTCCTGACTGACCCAGCTGGCCGGGGATTTATCCGCCCGCACAAATTCTACGGGGAGGCGGATCAGCAGAACTACACGGAGATGTAAACGACCAAGGGGCAGTCCGGTTCGGGGCCTAAGGACGGCCTTGCGTTAGGACAGGGACCCTCGGAAAGGATGGAACAAGACTCTACAGGGACGGAACCAACCCAGGGGCAGTCCGGTCCGGGGCCTAAGGACGGCCCTGCGGTAGGATCGGGACACCTGGAGCAACAATCGAGATGGCTAAAAGTGGAACAACCAGAGGAGACGGGCATCCGGCCGGGGGAATAGGGATGGAGGAAGAGATAGTGAAAGTATTCGACTGTGACTTAGGGTACATGGAAAAACCCAAAGACGCTATGCTGATGACTTTATGAATTGACAAATTGACGGAACAGTGTATAATAAATAGTAGCGGACTTAGTTAGATTTGTTTAACGTCATGTGTTTTGCTTTTATAATATGATGATTTTTACTAAGTGTTGTTGTGCCACTGCAGTTAAATTGTATGTACAGGTAAAAGTATTTAAGTAATCATGCTGTTGAAAGTTGTTTAGTGTTAGCTTGCTGTAAAAGAATCTTTGACAGTCTTCTGGAAAATCCGCCCTGTTTTTAGATGCTTACAATATGCTTCCTAGGCTAAACCAATACCCAAAATTGTTTTGGAAGGCACGTTTGATGTATTGAGACCGAATTGAGATTATAATAAAGACCTGTATGATAAAACAGAACAGACAAAGGGGGCAGGGGGGTGCAAAATTTTATTTTCCGAAACGCTAAAAAAGCATTACTTTCATGTGTCACGGTATCCTTTTATCAGTACTTTCTCAAAACAGTATGAACAAGTGATTTACAGGATAAAACAAAGGAATAAAGATGCTGACTTGGTTTTGATACTTTTCGTCTTACTTTTTTCTCCAATATATTTTGCATAGTCACTGTAGTCAACCTACCTGGTAATTTTCAAATTAATCTAAACTCAAATTGCCATTGACAATAAATATCTGTGTGTCTTAAGGTACAAATGGGCAAAGATCAGGAAAAGGCGCAATCAGAAAGAGATTCCCACTCCAAAAACCAAGGTGGGAAATAACTAAATGAACAATCAGATAATTATACCAAGAAAACGTATCGTTAGCCGAATGAGCAGCTATTTATAAGCAAAAAAAAAAACAACATTTATACACCAAAAAATCTTTACTTTCAGTAACAATTTTCATTGTATTGAATGGGTGATTCTACATAATGAATTTCAAGCTTCTGTTTCCAAACTGGAATGTAATGTTAAGGTTCATGATTTTTTTTCCATTTATGGACATAGAACTTTTTTTTTGCGTAACAAGTTTCTGTCTACTTAGGGTGACAGCTTTCAATATATAAAGAGCCCACAAGGCTACCTTTTGCAATTGTCTTACTGGAAGATCACAATGGAAAACCTACAATTAAGCCAACATTTTGCATTTTGAGTCGACAGTTGGGTTTTCTAACAAACAAGGTACTGGATTCAACAGTTAGGCAAGGGAGACTATGCACGAAAAGCTTTTAGCCATGGGCACCAATGTTCTGAAATTGAAGGAGTCAATTTCGATTGGTATCATTTATTGACATATTTTTGAGAGCTATTTATCTATGCTGGAACATGATACAAATAGATGATGTCCAGGAAACATCCAAAACCTAATATATTTGTCAATGAAAACTAAGGGAATAAGCTACAGTGGGCATTTGTCTAAACAGAGTGTTCGACGAACTTATGATAATAAATCCACAGGGCCTAAATGAATATAGTAAGCTTCAAAAACAACAACATTGCCAGCAGCAACAACCAGTGGCTATGGATAGACAGCAGTAACAACAACCAGTGGCAAATGATGGCCAACAGCAAAAACAAGAAGTAGCTAATGATTGCCAGCAACAACAACCAGTGGCTAATGATGGCCAGCAGCAGCAACAACCTGTGGCTAATGATGGCCAGCAGCAGCAACAACCAGTAGCTAATGATGGCCAGCAGCAGCAACAACCAGTGCCTGATGATGGCCAGCAGCAAAAACAACCAGTGGCTGATGATGGCCAGCCGCAGCAGGTGAATATTGATTAATGATCGATTTTATCAAGCCAAGTAATATGGGTGGGAAAGGTGAGAAAAGAGGCAAAATGCAGCGTTAAAAGGCAGAACTTATATTATTATACAGACTAGTCATTTTCTTGAAATATTGATAATAACAATGTTTAGATGAAATATTTACGACAAAATTAAGCAAAATAATGTTACCTTTAAAGACAGGGTTTCTGTGCCGGGGGGTCAAAATACAGGTAAAAACACAGGTAATCAATTATTGATTTTTTGGTGACAGGAATAAGCCAATCACATTACTGTATTCAGGACTATATATCATCTATTGGCTGAAATGTGATGTGAATGGTCTGAAGTCTACTGAGAAAATGACAAATGAATGCTAATCCCCTTTATATAGTCCAGCCCTGTCTTTAAGCAATTTTTATTTAAGATTTGGGAGTTAAACCAAATGAAATTGAGCATCGCGCAATAATTAAAGTGATGCTCATTAAAATATTTCATGAATTATTTGAGCCGGAGTGTCTTGTAGAAATAAACGAGTGTTGTAAATTCAATTGTATTGTAATTCATGTAAGCATATTCTATTTTAACATATAACGATAGTCTATCTATCGTTTATTTCACGTTTTAATGCATCTCACAGGATTAAGTTTTCTTATATACGTATTTTGTACATGTTTCATAAATATTTGCATGCATGTTTTTTTGTGTGTTATAGAGGGCCACTTAAGTAGCATAAAAGGGGGGTGGAGTAAGTTACCCTCTGAGCAGTTTACCCTCTTTCCCTCCTCCCCTACCCTCCTCTGACCCAGATTTTTTTCCCGCCAGAACCGGGGAGGAGGGTAATATGTACTCTCGCTCTGACCTCTACCCTCCTCTGACCTTACCCTCCACTAACCTACTTACCCTCTTCTGAGAATGTAGGAAAACAGGTGTACACCCTCATCTGCGACAATATTTTTGTTTTCGCGTCAGCGCCCAGGGAGGAGGGGCTGTCCTCCTCCAGAATTTTGGCAAACATCGGTTCAAGGTTGGAGAAGGGTAGCTGAGCAGTATTTTCGGGGATTTTTTTCTTCTTCTTTTGACGTTATTCTGGTCATCAAAAATGTTAACCAACAGAATTAACTTTATAAGGAAGCAGGGTGCTTTTTCAATGCCTTACATACCAATTTGGTAGATAAAACTTGTTTCAAGTTTAAGACCCTTATTGGGGGTGGGGTAGGATTTTATAGAATAAAATTAACCAAGTTATAACTTCTTTTATCAGAACATATGCCCCCCTCCCCCATGTGCTTGAATTCATTCTTTCTTTCTATGCCTAAAATCCCTAGCAGTCAGGTTTTGTTACACGATGTCTTTACATCAGGTATTGAATATATTTTTTTCTACTTTTTAAGGTCAAAGTTACTATTACTGATCATAATCTTACACCTACCTTTTGTCATAGTTTTTATGAATGGAAAGAAAAACGATAACCCGGCTATGACAAGCAATTGCTGGTAACCAATAATACGAAAGGTGAATCTTGATTATGACAGCGGACATCCTGCCACATCTTCTGTTTTCAGAGAAAAAAGGTACAAGTAGGCAAAGATCAGGAAAAGGCGCAATCAGAAAAAGATTCCCACTCCAAAAACCGAGGTGGGAAAAAAACCAAACTAACAATCAGGTACTTATACCATGAAACAATCGTAAGCCGAATGGGCAGCTATTTTCCCAATAGGTGGCCACTCAGTTACCTTAACTTAACTAAAAATATGAAAACATACATAAGGCGCCAACAGCACAAAAAATTTTTAAACACCAAGACATAAAATCCGGAGGGTATTTCTGACTTTCATCACAGTACCACTTTTGTTTTTTTTTGTAAAAATCAGAAAACATCCTGCTACGTGTTGTCAGTAAATAATGTTTACATCGTATCTCTCAGGGAATCTTTTCTTTCTCGCATCCTTAAACTGAAACCCCTCTTTGAAAGAACTTCCCTTTCTTTGGGCTATATAAACCAAACGATCTGCCAACTCTGACAATAAGAAGTTCGTTTTCAAAATTGCATGATTAAAAAAGAAAACAATCTGAAAATGAATTCAACATCGATGGATGCGCTCAAAAACATGTTGGCGGCGGTGTCGAGAAAACTAAGGAAACAACAGCGTATGCTGGATCTGATAGTGGAAAGGCTCGAAAAGGCACTGGAGGAAGAAGATGACTCCGACCGCGGGTCTACGCCATACAGCCCGCGGTCACCTAGCCGCTCTCCTCCAGGAAGCCCTGGCCCATCGTCAAAAATGCAAGATGTCATATGCTTATCGGACGAGGAACCAGAAACAGCAGAACGGTATGTTTTTTTTTTCTTCTTTCTCTCATTACTTGACCTCTTACTCCTGTTTTATATTTTATTGTCAGGCTACTGCCTACTGAGAGACACGTCTTTCTAAAATACTTTAGGTTTCTGTGCTTGTTTAATGCTTATTGACGCTAGAAACGAAATACATCATGCACGTATAAACTCTCTGGTATGCTATAGAACAGTGCAATCTTTTTCTATGATCTCATAAAACTATAAACGTCACATGCTAGAGACTATGCAAATCGCATGTTGTACATACCGGAGACAAAACTCTTTACCTTTTCAGTCAATTTGTCGCCACTGGAAAACCCTTTGAGAGTCAAAAACTTGGCAGAGAAGCGGTGGAAGAAAGGTTAGCATTTGTTCAATATTATGCCGTCTTGTAAACACTGCAACCTTGACTTACAAATGATTATATAAAAACGGTCTATTATATAGATTTATACTCTAAATATAGATCTGTATTTTTGATGCCAACATTATGCCTGGAACTCTATTCATACTGAAGACATGCCTTATATATTGCTTTGCACTTCATAGGAAAGTTGTGTTGTAACAGACTGCCAAGTTTGACAGGATTATTGCTACAAGAGCATAATGAGCTTGTAATTTTATTGTTACATTTGTTTTTATAAAGATGTGTGACATTTGAATGTTAGCATTTACTGTTTGCAGACCAGCTCAATGGACCTTGATCAGGTCTTCAAAGAAGAGAAAGAGGGTCACCGGATACCTCGGTATTCCTCCGATGAGTACCATGACTGTCCCAAAAACAGAAGATTGGGATCAGGAGGTATCCCAAACTATTGCGCATGGGACTTCCTCACTTGGTGGATGTTGAACGGGTGGCTACAAGATCTTGCTCCCAGGAATAGCTCAATTGCTCTGGGGGCGTCAATTCTCTGACACCCCCAGAAGCAATTGTAACTGTCGGGAAAAGTTATGATCACTGTGTTGAGTACTTTGAAGTTGGCAAGTTTCAAAATGTCGTCATTGGTGAGTATGAAAATAAAAGTAATAATAATTATAGAAATTAAACATAAATATAACATAAATATAGCTATATAAAATGAGTTCTTTTAAGGGACATATAAACAAAATAAGAAGTGTGTATTATGCAATAGTCATTTGTAACCACAGCCACACCCCCCACACACACACCCCGGGGCAGGGCGGGGGATAGCCGTGGAAATGAGCGGGGTTTTTACCAAAGCTTTTCCCCGGCAGTGCGGGGGAACTACCCGGGGTTTGCATTATATAGTCAAAGAGGGCAGTGTAATAAAAACATAGCGGACAGCCGGGGAAATTAGCCGTGGTTTTACCGACCAGCTGTCCCCGCAGGGCGGGGGTCTTTGCGGGACCAAAAGTCAAAGTCCCCGCTATTCCCCGGGGGTGAGGGGGGATTAGAGGCTAGAGCTGATTTCATTTTCGTGACAAATATTGAATGAAACTTAACTGGTAAACAATTCTCAAAACGTACTTCCTGCTGTCGTTTGATGCATTTTGTTTTCATAGTTTTAAATCTGTAGTATGGTAAATTCTAAAAATTGTGTGAAACTGAAAATAACTGTTGAAAGTTAAGTTACCTGCTCAACTCCAACCTTTCAGTTACAGAGTTCTCCTTACTACTGAAGTAGGTACCGGGTTGTTCGTATTGGAATGTACACACGTAATCGTCACACCGCTGCATATCAGCAGCAAATATGCTGCTGAAGTAGCAGAGGAAAGAAAAATTGAGAAATAACGTTAGGTGAGCCGCCATTTTTCACGCGAGAGGGAAAGATTTGCTATTGATATAATTATCGTTCGGGTCGTGGTTGTTCTTTTGAGGGTCCTTTCGTCTTGTTCCCACTTTCCAAAATGAAGATAATATTGGACTTTTCATTACTCTATGAGTGAATACAATGTTTCATTGCTAATTACTTATTTTTTTGTTATCATTATTATCAAAAATATATATTCTTCAAGATATTTATTCGACATACAAAGGAAGTTTTAAAAGTACCGGAACGAAGTACGACTATTTACCGATTTGTGACGGGGTGTCAGGTTTTATCTCTGATAAAGAACAGTAACTCTTGCTTGCAAGTAATATTCCTTCTTCTCTCTATCATATCGAATGTTGAAAAAAAAAAGAAAAAAGAAAACTAAACAAAATATACATACATATATATATATATATATATATATATATATATATATATATATATATATATATATATATATATATATATATATATAGGGGGATTAAACCATTAACAGTGCAAGAATAAATCAAACTAAGCGCGCTTTCGGCTGTCGCCTTCTTCAGAGTCAATATGTATTTACAGGTAAAAACTGGAAAAAAATGAAAATAGGTAAATAAACAAAATAAATAAAAAACAATGCAAAAATACACAAATACACAAAAATCACATGAAATGTGACAAAGTTGACACCACTGTATGTTCGGCAGTGGGTAAACGACTTAAAATTTCAAAGGGCGTTCATGAATTAATTTTAAGTCGTTTACCCACTGCCGAACATACAGTGGTGTCAACTTTGTCACATATATATATTTTTTTTTTTCAAGCAGATTAGCAAGGTTATATGGTTAGAAATGAAAAGAGAAAACTATTATGATTGTTTTTGTTAGTTGACGCTGCCGACTATGTGGATGTAGAAACTGCTCCTTGATATGATCCAGTGTCTTTTTTGGTACAAGATACAAATTTTGCACCAGCGAAAAGCTTGAAATTATGCAGCCTATGCGTTTAATGTATTTTAAGAAGAGTTCAGAACTAATAAGTCTTTGAGAAACATTTTTTCTCAATGTCAAAACACTATTGTTGACCATAAAAAATCCTTGGAGGGACTGTCGTTGGATTCCATGTCTTCTTCGCCGTTTGATGGCTGGTACTGCTTGGTTGTGGCTTTGAATTTGAGCACAAAAGTAGAGAGAAAAAAAGGATATAAATATTGCACAAGTCATTTGTAGCCAATCTGCTGGATAAAAAGCCAAAGTTCCCACCCTTCCCAAAATGATAGTGCATACAGCAAAAAAGTAGACACGGATGATATTTAACCGATCTGATGGTAGGAAATTATTGATTTGAAGTTGTTGGGGAAATAGAGGACTTGTAGCAGAATATTGTTCATGAAATAAAATGATTATAATTTAACTTACCATCATGTTCTCACCGACCATGCGCCTTTTGTATGGCTCCAACTGTTGTAGTACAGATATCATATCCTGAATATCGTCGTAGTATACCGATATGGATTTACTCTTTGTTATGTCAAATGATTTGTCTTCTCCAAAACATTTAGAGTTGTCGTTTAGATGAACCCAAAGTCTACCATTATCGTACATCTTCAGTGTTATTTCACGCATATATCCGAACCGTTTGCTAACTTTAATGAGTTGACCATTGTTGTTGAATGCTTCATAAAATTCTCTATTTTCAGATGCCATTACGAATTTTTAATATTTTTAATTTTGGTTTAAGGATGTTCGCTGCCAATGAAAAAGTATTCAAACTTTTTTTCTAACCTCTCTTTTTTGATTGCAAATGATAAAATAAGACAAATGAAAACAAAATAAATATAGGGTAGTGTGCATTTTTTCAAGCTACAGGCCTCTGAATGAGACCACTAAACTACATGTTTGAAAATTAGGAAAATCAATTTAATTTTCAATTCTTTCACATATACCTACCTGGACAAACAATACATCACACGAATGCTTTTAAACCTAATTTTTTTAAGTAACGCTGACTATTTTGGACCTAAAACATACATAAATTTTCATCTTGAAGTCGATGACAAATTTTTTCGGCTCATTTAACAACCCTACCCCCTAACATGAAAAGTCGAAAAAAGTCCATATTTATAAATGTGTCAATCCATATTTGTAGATTCAAACTTTTTCTTGTATTTTCACACAGCATAGAACTTATTCATATTTTTCGATTAAAAGAATGAAAAATATAGGGTAGTGTGCATATAAGAGAGAACCAACAACTTGAAAATCGCCATTTTAAGCCTTTTTTCGGCTGTTTTATTTCTTACACCCCACTTCATAAAACCACCCAAAATTTTAAAACAAGCACACCAAAGAAAGAAACACTGATAAAGAAAACCTTGTATATACCTACTTATGCTAAAATAAACATCAAATCAGCGCAACTAGTTTGAAGTTGTGTACTATTGAAGCTTTATTTACCCTACCCCCTAAATTTTGCTAATTCTTAAAATTTTCTAAAAAGTTGCAGAAAATGGGGTGAAAAAATGAAGTTCCTTAGATTGACAATTTTCATGGCTGGTTCAATGCATATCATCAATATGTATTCAAATATAAAATATTATAAAAACATCTGCAACCGTTTACGAGATATTCAACAAAATAAAAACCGGAAGTTCCGAAATGTCAAATGTTGGCAGCGAACATCCTTAAGAAAAACATATGACAAGAGTCAGTAAGTTTAGATCTTTTGAAATGTCTTCTTGCTATTACACGTAGACTTATATAGTCTGTAAAGAGAGAGGAGGGTATCTTGAAAGTTGTACTCTATAGAATGACCTTGTTTGTGTCCTGTATGGTAGGTGTCTTTTGTAAGAATTTTTTAAAGAAAATTATGCGGTGCGGAGGGTAAAAATGAATAAAGAGGTCATTCAGTGTTACCTGATCTTATTTCGATAAAAGTGTTTTTAGAGCATACATCCTGTTAGCTTGTAACTTTATCTCGAATAAAAGAGTAACAAAATATGGAGAAAGGTCAAGAATCGCTGATTAAATTTGAAACACCTTCGACAATCATCGGGGCCAGTGGAGCTGGGAAGAGCTGGCTCATATATAAAATTCTTCAGCATGCCGAGGGAATGTTTACCTCTCCTCCAAAGAAAATCATATATTGCTACGGTGTTTATCAAGACCTGTACGATAAAATGCAAAGAGACATACCCAGTGAACAAAAGTTAAGATCTGCAATTTCTTCATGGCGGCGACAGTTAAATAATCTTTTGGTTGAAATATCAGATTCTGACAACATTGAGACAATTCGCGAGAAGCGCGATTTATTTCAGCTAAATTTTGATGCAATTTGCACAAATTTTGAAAATCTTCAAAGTTTAAAGGATGATGTAAAAACAGAAGCTTCTAAATTAGAAAATATTGAAGTTGAGCATCAGCAAGCAACGCAAAATGTAATGCAGCGAATCCGAGAATTAGATTCCGTGAACTAGGCTCAAATGTTTCAGGCAAATCTTTTAAAAGTGCAATTTCAACAAGTCAATCCTCCAGTTCTAAAAAATCAGATTCATCACGAATTTCAAATGTTGCTGCAAAAAAGGCTGCTTTAAAAACCAAGCTTAAATACATTGACATAGAATCTAAATGTTTGGCAGAATTGCAGAAAATCAAAACCATCGAAGAATTAGAAATGGTTGGGGCAGAATTAGAAGCACTAGAAGACCCAGGCTCTTATGAACCACCTGAACCTAAACCACATTTAAAGACAATTGAAACTGTCAAAGGATTTTGCAAGCCATTACCATGAATTCACCTTAAATCAAATGAGCCAAATTCCATTGCTGTTATACCCCTGTATTTATTGACATGACTATTCAACTATGCCACTTCCATAAACTAGAGATGCATATCTTAAAACTTTGATAGAAAATTAATGATAAAATTCTCGAATTTTGGAGAAATACACGTTTGGTTATAGGGGGTGTCTAATTAGGCACATGAATTGATCTGTCGTGACGATACAAAGATAAAGAGAAGAACATGGTTTGAATTTTGGAATGTTATATAACGGTGCTTTCAAAAAGGCAATAAACATTTTTTTTGTAAATTTTACAGTTTAAAAAATATAGACAGAAATATCAAAATATGCTTTACTTTATGCCAGTATTAGTATATTTAGAAACTGATGTATATATGTGTGAAGTAATAGTAATAGTCCAACTGGTTATTTTAGTCACTGTAGTCAACCTCTTGAAAACACAATCATTTATACTTAATGTATGTAATTAATTGCATTTCTGATACTTTTTTGCCGCCGGTCCTGCAGTACCTAAGATGGTCGAGTATAGCGTCCTCCTTTTTCGCAACTGCCGATTGATTTGTATGGTTTTGACCGTCATTCTAGAAAAATGAAAACAAAGGAGACTAAAATCAATATGAGGGGAAATGTATTAATTTAAAAATTAATGCTAACAAGGGAAAAGCATGTGGAATTTATTACGAACATATTATGTTTGAAACCATGCTTGATTATGCCAGACTGCATGCTAGGTAAGGTTTAACTACCCTAAGAAAGGAACTGTCGTGTTTGACGCTTTCGTCATTAGCCCGCTAGGCTGAGCGAGTTCATTATCAATCACACGCCAGCTGAACGCCCAATAATGGCCACTTGTTTACACGCTGTTGCCATGGGGCCAACCAATCAAAAGTTGTTTACATGACCTGAGTCACAGCCTTTACCATAATCGGATTTTCTATTTTAAGAAAGGCTTCCCCCACACTGAATCGGCTGTATAGCATAGATATTTGAGCCACCTCGTGGGAAAACCAATAATGTTGTTTTTGAACAGGTCCGACACAAGCCAACCTGTACAGTCGCAGAAGACAGCTAGAAGCATGAAATTTTGGATTTTAGAAGAAGAGGAATTGTGCTATCCGTGAAGCGAAAACAAAGGCGCTGATCGATCAGCTTCGCGGTTACCGCGAAGCTGATCTGCTTCTTTGTTTTCGCCTAGTCTACGCAGATTGTTAGTTTTCCCACGAGGCGGCTCATTAATGGCGAATTATGTGTTTGTAGATCATTGGCGGCATGTGGTAAAAGAAAAACAGGCTTGCTTATTAACGGTTTACAATAGTAGTAGAAATAGCTATATCCACATATTGAAAAAATGGCACACTCGTCTTTTGAACTACGAAAGATTCTTCTGTGTCTTTTATATTCTGCTGCACACATCGGCTTGTATACGACCAAATGCCCCTTTTTCTGTGTTTCTTGTCGTGCAACCACAGCGTCTATTAAAATAATACATAAACCTGTCATCTCTTAATTACCTGATTCTACACACGCATTAGATTTTCAGAAAATGGTAATAACGCTCCATGTAGTGTTAATATGTTCAATTAATGTGATTTTATTGACTTTTTAAACTGTTTGCTTTTATAGCTCTAGTTCGAGATGGAGGTTGAGGAAAGAAAGCGAAGCTGATCTGCGTCTTTGCTTTTGCATATATATGCAAAACGTTTGGTTTTTCATGGCACTGCTCAATTATATGTTCAGATACGGGTTCGATCATCGAACTTGTTTTTAAAAGTTGTATGCTGCAAACCCTTCATAATTCTATGACCAGTTTATATAATATGTACAGGCTATGTTTAAATCTACCATCATTTGCAATAATATTCATTGTACATGTTGTACAACTGTGGAATCATAAATTCAACAATTACCGCACACAGGCCTATTTAATGTTTTTAACGAGACCTTTTTTCTGCTGTTAGATTTGTGCTAAAAGAAACAATAACTGGCTAATTGTTTTCAACACCTGATATGGTTTCATTGATAACGACATAGCTACACATCTGCGAGCAGACAACAACAGTATAATTATAGTATTGGGATATCGCAGCTAAAATTATTACATCCACGAATGCTTGGATGTAAATATTGGCGTACGGCTGTCTGCTTGTGTTATTGGATTTTCAAATCCGACACATGCGCAGTGGAGCAGTCTATTTCGTCATAGGGTATTGTACTCAACATACCTCTTGCTATCTGAAGCATATACATTTAGTATCTCATTTTGTAACGCTGTGTTTATAGGCTAAGGTTATCGGCTAGACGCTCGCCGCTTATCAGCACGCTGGTTTAGATTAAACATATTTTATTGTATAGATAAACAATAAGATTGAGCACAAGTTATTACAACATTAGAAAACCCTCTCCTAAATGCAATGATATAACTAGATTTTATGGCATAATGGTAAAAACAATTAATCAATATTAATGCAATATATGTTCCACTCATACATACACATTCTCTCGGGCTCTCATTCACACATGTGGTGTCGTTGCAACTTTATAATTTGAGTGCATTTTGAAGTAGCGTAACTAGTCAGAGGTACAAAAAAGCGCGCAGTGTTGTTTTATTCAATTGGATGAAATTCAGTACCGAAAGCATTATAGATTTATTGGTCGTGCCGATAAGCGGCGTTTTCGGCAAAACATGTCGTTTCGATCATTTGAACATGTACGTACATACCGTATATGGACTTTATCAAGACCTTTCCTCTGTCCTGGTCTATGATTGTCACAGGTTCTGATGTTGGCTTACTTAAATTTTCTTCAATTGTATATTTTGTATACTGGTTTGACCTGTTTTCATGGTTCTCCTTATGGCAATTTATTAGGTCTGTGCCATCTTTATATTAAGGTCACTTTCTTACCATTAATTTACCTTTTATAGGACTGCAGGAAATGGAAAAGAGGTATGGTGTACCGAAAGGCTCATAAAGCGGAATGAGGGTATACACCTTAATTAATTAGGGTATATACCCTAATTCAAAAATCGAATTAGGGTATATACCATTATTAATTTGGTATACACCTTAATTCCAATTTTGAATTATGGCATATACCAATAATAATTTGGGTCTATACCAAAATTAATTTGGGTATACACCCAAATGAAACTTTTGGCCCTCTTGGTGTGCCTCAGTATGACATAAGTTTTTTTATTTTAGAGTACCCCCACACAACTGGGTGGTTCACACTCTCTGAAAGCAGCTACAACAAACTGGCATATCTTCAAGTTTATACTGCAAGGGGCAGTCGAATCAAAAATCAATATGACTGGGTCAAATTATTTTTACATGCATATGTCGCCCATTTTCTCATTATAATAGTTTGTTCTATTTAATTACTAGTTTTGCTCGTGTGTTGAAATAGCCCTGCCAAATGCTAAATAAAATTTCTATCTATCAAACTACTACACTAAACATTTACACATAATATAATATTACAGAGCAATAATAATTGAGCCTGTGCATGAGAAAACCAACAATTTGCATATGCGAAAACAAAGACGCAGATCAGCTGTGCAGTCACTGCCAGTCAGCGCCTTTGTTTTTGCTACACGGATAGTACGATCCCTCTTCTTCTTAAATCCGAAATTTCAAGCTTCTAACCATCTTCTTTGCTTGTACAGCTCGGTTTGTATCAGACCTGGTGGGAACCCCAAATTGTTGGTTTTCTCACGCACAGGCTCAATTATGTGATAAAACACGGAACTGTCAAAAGAGATCTTCAGGCATTCAAAATTTGAAAGCCATATTATGTAATATTTGGCATGCTTTATATGGACTACCCTTATTTGAAACCAGAGGACCAATGGTCCTGTAAATGCTCACCTGAGATCTGCTTCATATACCAATAAATATATTTGAATATTACGGTATTTAACCCCAGTGCAGGGGCAGATGAAGCCCTTGGGTCATTTTCTTTTTTCAGAATAATCGATATTCTGTCCATTTGCCAATTTCCTGCTGATATTCCCCTTCAAATAACATTTTAAAAGCAGATGAGCCCCTGGGGTCCATTTTTTCAGAATCATTAAATTTCAGTCCTACTGCCCATTTCCTGCAAGACTTTCACTTAAAATGACATTTTAAAAGTTTAGACACTTGCAGGAATCACGTGTAATGCTGCTGCAATTAGTTGATCCTGTAAACTCATAAGTTCAAACAAGTTATATAGAAAATAAAGCAATGTATTAAGCGCATTATCGCTAATGACATTGACACATTTCCAAAGATATATGAAATAGAACAACCACGTTATCAGGTTCATGAATTTTCCGTTTTTACTGTTATCCTGTATAGGTAATTTGGACATTCTTTCTCTTTGGTCATTGTTTTTTTCAATAGGTCGTCAATAAACTGATTTCTGTCAAAATCAACCCATTCCTCTTCATATTCCTCGTCGCTTTCACTTCTAGCTTCTGCATCACTACTGTCGCTTAAACTGCTGTCAGTCTCGTCACTACTTGATATTTCTTCCTCCGATTTCTCTGGCTATATATAGTAAATGTAAAATGTTACTAACATGAGATCCCTAGTATTTAGAGTATGTCTTGATTTCACTTGCAATAGACGTTGTTTTTTTCTATTACAAAATATTATATTTGTGCCGCCACATGGGAAAACCAACAATCTGTCTAGGCAAAACAAAGGATCAGATCAGCTTCGCAGTAACAGGCAATGCTTGTCGACTTGAGTAACACAGCTTAAATGACTGTTTTGTGTAAAAGCACTTGAGACGGATTTTATTTTCCATATATAAGCGTGGCATTGTCGCCGCTATAGCGAAGCTGATCAGCGCTTTTGTTTTCGCGACATAGATAGAACAATTCCTCTTCTTTTAAATCCAAAATTTCAAGAATCTAGAATGCTTCTTTGACTGTACAGCCCGGTTTGTGTCGGACCTGGTCGGAACCCAAATTGTTGGTTTTCTCACGCACAGGCTCATATATCATTTAGTGTTTTTAAGCTCACTTTAAGAAGCTTAAACGTACCAAATGCAAATTCAAGCAGATGCCAAATAACTTTATTTTTCACCGTTTTAGTGTTTTAAAGCGTCGCTTTAAAATGCTTGAAGATGCTAAAAGCAACTTAAAGCAGTTGCTTAAAACTGCATCTACACATTTTTAAATGATTTTAAGCGTCGCTTATATATGCTTAAAACTCCTAAATGCAACTTCAAGCAGTTGCTTAAAAATTGTTTCTATACCTTTTAAAGTGATTTTAAGCGTCGCTTAAATATGCTTAAAACTACGAAAAGCACATTTAAGCAGTTGCTTAAAAACTTAACCATATACCTTTTTAGGGCTTTTAAGCACCGCTTATAGTTGCTTAAATGTGCAGCAACTTTAAGCAGTCGCTTAACGCTCCTAAAAGGTATATTGTAAAGCAACTTTAAGCAACAACTTAAATGGCTTATATTTGCTCATTTTTCCTGTGTGGGTATTTTTGGAGGGGATTTTCTAATATTTATGGAAATTCTTTGTAATTGGTGGGGAAGTATTTTTCACTCTTTTCCCCCATTACTTATACAAAGAAAGGGGAGAGAAAAGAATTCCAAGCACAGCATACGGAGTAGATGGACATGCTGCCGAGACAATATCGGTATTTGAATATCAAGCTTGTCTCTGGCATGGCTGCAACAATTGTCTCCACGATAATCGTTTTACAGCCAGGAATTCCAGAACAGGTCAAACTTTCGAGGAACTTGGCCCCATATAAAGAATACTAGTATTTGTATAGACTACCCTGTTGAAAGTTGCAAAATTTCAGTAATTATCTTTGACATAACATAGTTATGTACAGACACCTACATGTAGTTTGACAAATGGAGTAAACACAGCAGAAACAAATTGAAACTTCTATGATTTATTTTTAAAAGTAACAAATAAAAAAGATTTTGACAAGAAAAAAATCATTTGCAATGATTAAATATGACAGTTACTGCTAATTCACTGTTCATATATGATGTGCAAAGCAACAAAAATAACCCCTAATCCCTAATCCATGCACAAAAAAGCAAAGTTCCGGCAATAAAACCTTTGCTTTTTTTCATCAGTAAATCACGGACTAAGTGCAAACTTCGGCCATAAAAAGAACATTCTCGATCCTCTGAAGGGCTGGTTATATGTATTTTGAAGTTTGGTAGTACCGAAGGTCTTAAGAGCATTTTTCTTGTGTTGCATATCATATTTATTGCAAAATAGCTTCACACCAAATGCTGTGTTGCATGAAAGCCCTTTATTTTTTACATCACTTATTGTCATGTTACATACATTATTTTTGAAACTAAATTAAAGATGTTTATCTCTTAAAATTATGTTGAACATGCTGAGTGACATCCTTTTTGAAATATTAGCTTAATTACATGTCACTTCAAAAGAAAAAAAAACTATAATATTTTTCCATGTTTCTTTTGCTTATGTCATCTTTTAGGAAAGTGTCATTATGGGCAAAACATATGCCAAATAATAAACAATGGACAATGACACAAAACACTTATTACATAATAGCTCATACTTACCGTCAATATGACCCACATAACTGTTATTGTCTGACCCAAATCGTGGAAATCAAGTTAAGACACGTGTGATGGCATGTGACGCGAGTGACTTGCCCCTAGCAGCTTAGCCAGCTATAAATAGTAACTTAAACAAGAATACGCTTTTAAAAAAGAAAAACGAGATAGAAACCGATAAGTCCGTTGGAATTGTTTTCAATTTTATTAGAGCGAAAGAAGCACAAATTTAAGTTAACACATCCATATCATCCAGCTAAATGAATCTTATTTACAACCAACTCAGTGCAACAACTCTCTCTCTCTCTCTCTCTCTCTCTCTCTCAGCTCACTCTCCACTAAATAAGTTGATAAGAAATATAACGTTTTATTTACCTTCACTCTGTATATACAGTTATGTATGATATTTAATATACCCGTTGTCTTTATTTTTTCATACTTTTGTGTATGTAAAACACATGTTTTCATATTTAAGTTTATGTATTACCCATGCATGTATGTTCTGTACATGCGGTGTGCCGTATCTGGCGGAATCTACGCATCGTCTTCTTTAGTACCGGGTTTTATCAATTCGATTTACTTTGTTATTTTCGGTAGTTCGTTACGCTATTTCCGGTAGAAACTACACGTTTTCGAGAACAAAGGAATCAGCTCAAAACTCGAACTTTCTTGTGAATTTGAGAGCCCCCACAGTGTAAGTGACATTTAAAGCGTTCTCCCAGGACAAAATAAGTGACAGTTCCTTTAAATATAGAGTGACATCTAGTTATTCTGTGTATTTGAGCGAACAGTATGTACACAAATTGACGATACAAAGTGACCCATTTATTGGATTCATGACTGCGATGTTTAACAATTTATTTCCCATCTTTGTAAGATTTTTATCTTATTAACATTTTGAATAATAGCTTTAGTGTTGATTGTGTCATAAATTACAATTTATTAATATTCCAAATTCTGACACTTAAGGTTCCTTTTTTGTTTTTACAGCTTTTTACCAACTGAACCCATACAGCAGGATCAGAATAAAGAAGATAACTGTCGTTTCGTTCTTTATATACTTACTGTTCCGGGATCTGGTTAGCTATCTGCATTGAAGGCAGAAAAATGTATAACTTATGTTATTGCTAGTACGTAGTCAATTGAAATCCGTGTTCAGTACCAAATTCGAGGAGAAGACCACCATAGGCCTAGCCTACTGTCTGATCCTTTGGTACATATGTATATACTTTGTATGTATGTATGCTATCATGAAATGTCCAATAAATAAATAAAAAGTGTCATTATAAAAAGCAATTCAAAATAACACGCTTTCATGACTTAAGATGGAAAATTTCGATGTTATTTGAGTTTAAATTATGCCCTAGATGGAATAATAGTAGTTTGTAGTTTTGTAAAATCATGAGAAAACATGTTTAACCTTATCACAGGATCAATGGCATAGAACATTGTCTTTAGGTATCTGGCACTCTAGCTACTTTGTAGGCAGGACATTTTTCAGCATGTTTTTCAGGACAAATCTTAGCAGCCTCGTTTGTGCCTAACCTGGTCCGAGCTCGGAGACACATTTTCTTCATGAATAGGCTCAAACAATAATTACATCTTCTAGAAAATGACTAGAAAAATCATATGTAAATCATATCAAAATATTTTCTTGTAGAAACAATCTCAAAATATTAGCACCATTAAGTAATGTATTGTTCCAATCATCGATAAAATAGCATCATACATCATTTGAGCATCTCCATACAAGGTGACATAACCTTTGTATCAGGCTAAAACATATTTTTGGTTAATTTTCAACATTTCTCTATCGAATAATGTGCTGTAGATAGTTGGATCACACAATATATGATTTTATTGAGACTGATTCACACAATATATGATTTTATTGATACTGATTCTATTTATGCCTCAAATACTCTACTGTAAAGCCTTATCAATATGGAGATGTTTACCTAATGTAACATGAATCATGAGGTAGAAAATATATTTACATCCAAGGCATTGTCGATCACTAGGAGATGTAGCATATCATCTAATATGGTTTAGCATTTTTTTTTTGTCTTTTCTGTTTACATTTATATGAAAGTTAGTTTATTATAACGAACCATGTTATAAAGAGCTTCAATAACTTCTTTAGGAAAGAAATCTTACGTTGGGAAAAGCTAACAGATATATTAAGAGACATACCGTATTTAATACTGGAATGATTTTGCATTTTAAAAGTCATTTAAAAGCAATTTAGAAAAAATCTTTGATCTCAACAAGATATAAAATTAAAGACGATATCAAAGTGAAAACTTTCCTTTTGATTCAGTTTTTAGATTATATTTTTATTTAGGTCCTTTGAGATTAGCAAAGATATTCAGAGTGTTCAAAACACTCACGTTTAGAAACATACTTCTAAGCAATGTTTGAAATTATTTGACCCCGTTTAGGAATATGTCTTTGATGTAGACTTTTCGAAATTACAGTACAAAAGTCTGGCTTTCGTCGCCGGTTTTAAAAGGGCTACTGATGAGGGTTCATTACCTGAAATTGTACAATATAGTCCATACTATCTCCCTTTGAATGTTTTTGCTGCTTCCAAAGGATCAAACCTTTATATTTTTAGCTCACCTGAGCCGAAGGCTCACAAGGTGAGCTTATAGGATGGCCATGATCCGGCGTCCGTCCGTCCGTCGTCCGTCCGTCGTCCACAATTTCAAAGATCTTCTTCTCTGAAACCGCTTGGCCGATCTAGTTGAAATTTTATGTGGAGCCTCCTTGGGTAGTGGCATTTCAAGTTTGATCGCGATATCCAGGTCACATGACCAAGATGGCCGCCACGCCCATATATGGTAAAAACCCTTCAAAAATCTTCTTCTCCAGAACCGGTGGGCCGATTTCCACGAAACTTCGTATGTAGCATCGGGGACTTCAGCCCATCATAGTTTGATAAAATGATGACCCTTGGATGACCTTGACCTATTTTACGGCAAGGTCAAATTTGGAAACATAGGCTTTTACATGGGAAAAAGTGAAAACTATGGATTTTTTGAAAACTATTGCAGCCTGAGGCCTGAAAAGTGGTAGATGCAAACAACTAATAGAGCAGATGAAGGTATGTGATTAATATAGGTCAAGGTCATCTCTTGACCTTGGCCAGTCTGTTGTCCATACACACTTTTCAAAGATCTTCTTCTCTGAAACTGCTTGGCCAATCAAAGTGAAATTTTATGTGGAGCATCCATGGGTAGGGGAGACTAAAGTTTGATCGCGAAATCCAGGTCACATGACCAAGATGGCCGCCACGCCCATATATGGTAAAAACCTTTCAAAAATCTTCTTCTCCAGAACCGGTGGGCCGATTTCCACGAAACTTGGTATGTAGCATTAAGGACCTCAGCCCATCATAGTTTGATAAAATGATGACCCTATGATGACCTTGACCTATTTTACGGCAAGGTCAAATTTGGAAACATAGGCTTTTACATAGGAAGTAGTGAAAACTATGGATTTTTTGAAAACTATTGCAGCCTGAGGCCTGAAAAGTGGTAGATGCAAACAACTAATGGAGTAGATGAAGGTATGTGATTAATATAGGTCAAAGTCATCTCTTGACCTTGGCCAGTCTGTTGTCCATACACACTTTTCAAAGATCTTCTTCTCTGAAACTGCACGGCCAATCAAAGTGAAATTTTTTGTGGAGTATCCATGGGTAGGGGAGACGAAAGTTTGATAGCGAAATCCAGGTCACATGACCAAGATGGCCGCCACGCCCATATATGGTGAAAACCACTCAAAAATCTTCTTCTCTAGAATCGGTGGGCCGATTTCCACGAAACTTTGTATGTAGCATCTGGGACCTCAGCCCATCATAGTTTGATAAAATGATGACCCTTGGATGACCTTGAATTATTTTACGGCAAGGTCAAATTTGGAAACATAGGCTTTTACATAGGAAGAAGTGATAACTATGGATTTTTTGAAAACTATTGCAGCCTGAGGCCTGAAAAGTGGTAGATGCAAACAACTAATGGAGTAGATGAAGGTATGTGATTAATATAGGTCAAGGTCATCTCTTGACCTTGGCCAGTCTGTTGTCCATACACACTTTTCAAAGATCTTCTTCTCTGAAACTGCTTGGCAAATCAAAGTGAAATTTTATGTGGAGCATCCATGGGTAGGAGAGACGAAAGTTTGATCGCGAAATCCAGGTCACATGACCAAGATGGCCACCACGCCCATATATGGTAAAAACCTTTTCAAAAATCTTCTTCTCCAGAACTGGCAGGCCAATTTTCATGAAACTTGGTATGTAGCATTTGGGACTCCAGCCCATCATAGTTTGTTGAAATGATGACCCTATGATGACCTTGACCTATTTTACTGCAAGGTCAATTTTGGAAACATAGGCTTTCATATGGGAAAAGGCGAAAACAAACTGTTGCAGCCTGAGACCTGAAAGTTGCTTGATGCAGACAACTAATGGAGTCAATGAAGGTAAGTAATTAATGAAGGCCAAGGTCATGTCTTGACCTTGGCCCAAGGTCATTTAAATATCAAAATTAAAATTATGGTTTTCTCAGAAATCACTGGGTTTGGAAACTATTGCAGCCTGAGACCTGAAACTTTGCAGATGCAGACAACTTATGAAGTCAATAAAGGTGTGTGAGTATTCAAGGTCAAGGTAATTTCATTATGACTTAATACTCCAAGATCAGGCTTCAGGTGAGCGTTCTCAGGACCAATGGTCCTCTGGTATTATTATTAACTGGCAAGATTAAATGCAAATTTAAGTTTGCTCATTTTAACTCCCAGATGCTTTGATTGGGAAAATATCAGACAGGGTAAATAATACTAATGTCAACATTAAAACTAAATTTAAAGTCATTGTCTTGAAATATTTTTTTCTGTATATATCTCGTTGAAGATTTAAATGCTTTAATCAGCTTTTAATCTTGTCACTTGCATCAAACATCTTTTTAAAATTGAGCCGCAGCATGAGATTTCCTACAATTACCCAGTGCAGCCAGCTAAGACTTAGGCCATCCAGCTCATTTACTTTGTATGACTAGATTCTTAACTTTCCACTCATTGGGTAGCTAAGGACCCTAGCTTCCTTCAGGCGGACAGAGAAGACTCTGATCAGACTGCGTGGATTGACCTGAGTCTTTGCTGGTTGCACATCTTGGTAGGACAACAGTCATATAGGACTTGATTGTAAACTTGCAGTTTTGAAAAAATACATATTTTTGTATAACAAGAACTTGACAGCTAATAATGATTGTAAAAATCTTCAAACAAATCTTATGTCTCGGGCTTCTTGATGAAGTTCAGAGATTTATTCAGCAATTAGCTTTATAAGGATGTCATGAATGTGGAAAAATAAGCCATTAGACAATACCCATGACTGTATTAGAATGAAATCTGGACTGGTTCCATATGAAATTTCTAATGTGCATCGTTACTTTAACCATGCTTTTTCCATAGTCAATGATATGTTGAAAAGGTACAAGTAGGCAAAGATCAGGAAAAGGCGCAATCAGAAAAAGATTCCCACTCCAAAAACCGAGGTGGGAAAAAACCAAACTAACAATCAGGTACTTATACCATGAAACATATCGTAAGCCGAATGAGCAGCTATTTTCCCAATAGGTGGCCACTCAGTTACCTTAACTTAACTAAAAATATGAAAACACACATAAGGCGCCAACAGCACAAAAATTTTTATACACCAAGACATAAAACAAAAAGAACCACCACAGAAGTATCGACTTGGAACGATCAGTAACACAAAGTTACTGGCGGGCTTAAACCGGTTTTACATGGCCATAACCTCACCCTCAGCTTCTGCAGTGGTTCATAACATTTAGTTAGTTCTTCGGTCCTCGTGGTGAATCTCTAACTAGTCAATGAATCATCAAGAACAAACAAATAAATCATGATAAACATCCTGATGAATCAAAAACCAGGACTCACAGACTGAGTAAGCTACCCGACGATGGAGATCCCTGGGCGCCGAATAACCCACCAACTCCGGAGTAAAAGAAAAACACCAGTTGGACCCCGGTGGGCCAAGCAACAGACAAGAAGCTCCGGCCCCAACCAACTAAAATGAATAGCTTTCTGTCGGGGCCATCATAGAGTCTGACGCCCGACCCACCGGCGTGCAATTAAAGAAGGCAGCATAGTTATCAACCATGATTGGGTTAAAAACTAAGCATGCAGACTGTCGCATAACATTCAAGTTATAACCTATACGTCTGTAACGTGTTATGATTTTTCTGAACTGAAAAGAAAAATCATTAATTCCTTTAAGTTTCTTAAATTTGTAGACCAAGTCACCATAAAATTCAGGTTCCGAAAGGCCCTCACTTAAAAGCGTCTTTAACCCAACATTATATTTGGAAATCAATTCATAGTGTCTACGATAAAATTTAGAAAATGTTTTTCGAAGTTTATGATACCGATAGCCCTGTTGGAGAAGTTTTGCCATTAAACATTTATTTCGAGCGTTGAAGTCTGCAACATGATTGCAGACTCTAGCAAACCTAATAAGTTGCGAAATGTATACACCATAAGAAGCACGACGAGGAACGTCACCATCCAAAAAAGGAAAATTTACTATATCAAAATCAAAGTCATCGCGCTTATCATAAATTTTAGAAGAAACAAATCCATTTGCAACAGAAAGATGTAGATCTAAAAAGGGGGCTTCAGTATCTGAGATATTGGCTTTGTTCAACTGAAGTTCAGGTGGATAAATTGGATTGACCATACCTTCAAAATAAGGGTTGTCAATGTTCAAAAGGTCATCGAGGTACCTAGATGTGGAATTAAAAGCCTCGATAACATCAGCTTGATTATCATGGTTAAGAGAATCCATGAAATCTCTTTCGTAGCAGTATAAAAATAAATCAGCTACGAGAGGTGCGCAATTTGTACCCATCGGAATTCCAACAATTTGTCTGTATAACTTGGTCCCAAATCTAATATAAATATTATCAAGGAGATAGGATAAGGCGTCGCATACATTCTGACATGACCAAAGTGTATACCGACTTTGGTCAGAGGAAGTGAAAAAAGCCTTTCTGTCATTACATGCCAAATAAAGTGAACCATAGTTTTTTAATGCCCTTTTGAAGGTCCACTCTATCAAATCCAGAAGTTTTTCTTTAATTAGATTATGTGGTAATGTTGTATACAGAGTAGAAAAATCATATGTGGACAAGCTTGTCGCACGGAACCCTCTACACTTCAATTTACTGAGCACCTCACCAGAATTTTTAATTGACCAAAACCAATTTTTATTTGAAGTTTCATACACTGTCTCACAGTATCTTATAACATGATATTTGATAGCAGTAAGACAGGAAGTTAATAATTTAGAAAGTTCAGTGGTAGTACAAGAGCTAGAATTTGCAATAAATCTAGCTTTGTATGGTCTTTTGTGAAACTTAGGTAACCAATACATCGTAGGAAGTTTGTCTTGGCCTTCATTGACACAAACAGAAAACTTAACAGGTAAATCGTTTAAGTGGGCATTAACTACAGACATCTCATCAGTATCTGTCTCCAGATAAGCCCTGGTACCATCAAGCTCCTGTTTTAAGGTGTTAACATAGTGAAGCCTACAAACGACAACAACATTGTTTGCGGCTTTATCTGCCGGAACCAAGACATACTTTCTATGAAATTCTTGGATACCCTGCTTCAAATGCCGATTTGGGTTTAGGAGGTAAAAGATTAGTATTTTGTGAATAAAACTTAATACGTTTATCCACGATAGTGAAGATACTTCTTTTCCATTCTTTAAGAGCATTATCCTCAACACCCTCTCGTTTACACCATCGATTACCGAAATCATTTAATGCAGATGAAATCTCCTCTCTACATTTGTCGAAATTAATGTAGGAAGGGAATCTATATTTCGGACCTTTAGAAACAATTTTGCGAATTCTAGAATCCGAAATTATTTTTAAATTTCCAGTGACAATATGTCCAGCGGGTTGATAAACATATTTTGAATCTTTACAATCTCAAGACTTAGGAGTATTAGCATGGATATCAAGATCAGAAACAAGTTTATTGAAATTAAAAATTGTATTTCTGATTGGTTTGTTATATTTGTAACAAATAATAGGAGGTTCTGAATTTTGGAAGTAGGTAGGTATAGACTGTATCACTGATTTATCCTGAAATATGCTTGGTAAATCAATAAAGTCAATTCCTTTATTGATGAAAGGAATTTTAATAAAACTTCTAATGTGATTAGATTAGAAACTTTCTACCTGCTTTTCTATGGTTGAAAGAATGTTAGAAATAGAACTTTCAAAGGAACAATTTCCTATGGATCAGATAGATCAATTACTAGTACATGAAACAATCTGTAAATTTTGTTCAAGCAAGGAGTCGGCCGAGTGGATTTTACATAAACTATACATAAACCATAAAGAGTTTGGTGATGAATTTGATGACGAGCTAAGTGTCAGCATGAGTGATTCCAACAATTATCGACAAAATAACAATGATGATGACAATAATGACACTGGTGATGAAAATATTGACGTTGATGATGAAAATAATGACGTTGCTGATAAAAATTATGACACCGATGAAGAAAATAATGAGCATGATCGGAGTAACCAACAAACGAATGATCAGGATGGGAGTGACCAACACGGATAATGAGGAATATGAGATTGATGATTATGATAAGATGGAGGAATGTGTCTCTGATCAGGATAACATTGATGACGATGAGCGGAAAGACGGCACAGTTGCAGTATCAATACATATTCAGTCATCGGCAGGAGCTGCATAAAAGGTAGACTACTTTACTTTATAACCTTCAAAGACGACAGTAATCTTTTCTTGTTCATTATATCGTATTGAGTAATTATTAGTTTTTAACACAGAACATTAATCTTTGAAAGGCTTAAGTAATGCCAATATTTACTGCGTTCTAGCTTTGATGCATAAAGCACACTCAACAAGACAATTGCATGTCACCTATATTTTAGGTTGCTTCCTAGCAGATGATGTTCTTGTTCTGCTTGAAATTGGTGAGTCCATTCTACTTTCAGTGGTTTCCATTACGGCCGGCGATGAAACTGACAAACCCAACAAATGAGCTGGTGAAGATGACAATTCAAATTGTTGCCGTCCCGTGCCGGACCCGGGTTAGAATTGGCCGGTCGCCCCCCTCTTGCGGAACCGTAAAACCCGGTCGAATAGAGGAGCGGCTCGTTTGCCGTGAGCTGCGACCCGTGTCCTTAGGATGAAGGGATCCTGGTGATTGAGTGTGTCGGCTGTGCTGACGGACATGGTCGGCATGCAACACATCACTTTGGCCCTGATTTCGGCTAGACGGGAGGCCATGTGGGCTCGGGTATGGTCAATCGGCTTTGTCGCGCCAAACCCTAGGAACTCCTTTTACTTTCTCTTCTTGTCTTTTAGTATCGTCCCTGATACCTACCATATGCCCATTTCTGTCTTTAACATTCCTAGAAGGCGGCAGTAGTAGATAACTACAAGTTCTGGGCCATATTACGCAGTTCATATGTCGAAACGTATGAAGTCACCGTGTTGTGTCCTTGAGCAAGGCACATCTACTCCCTACAGTACTGGTTAAACCCAGGAAGCGTTGGCTCCGTCCCGACATGACTGAAAAATTGTTGACTGGGACGTTAAGCCTCAACACAAACAAAAGAAACGTATGAACTACGAATACTTTAACCTCGTATTGGTTGAGGAAAACAATGTATAAAATGTATTTATAGAGAAAGTGATGATATCACCAAGTACTGAATCAGAATCCTTCTCTCCATCCCTGCATAAATTATAAGGTTAATAAGACTCTCATAGTTGTTGGAAAATAATTAATAGCCACAACATTATTTTATAAAACTTTTATTGAAACAGGCTAATCTAACAATCTGTTGAGCATTATCTAGTGTAAAACCATAAATTTTATAATATTAATCCAAACTGCCACTTTCTTGTTTCTGTAAATTGTATAGTTTATTTTTACATAAGCTCATACATTTTACAATATGAATATAAACTGTAACTTTCTTATTTCTGTAATTTGTACTATTTATTTTGAGAAGAACAATGTTGATTTTACATGAATTTAATACATTAATTACACTTGCCATTCTTTGTTTATTCATCTTTTAATGTGTTATTCTGTACTTATCTTCATTTTACTTTATTCGTCCTTTCTATTAACATAAAAACTCAAATTATACAAGGTAGCTGACCTTAACGAACTGATTTTAACATGTTTGAATGGTACGCAGTAAAATAAAGTAAACCTTTAAAATTTGTGTTATATCAAGAGAAAATTCAGTTTAGTGACAGCATTTGTCTTATGTAGTTTTTATTCCAAATAAGTACCCCCCCCCCCCCCTGGAGATGTTCTCGGGCTTTCATGAACTCTTGTGGAGGTTGTCTTCCTTGTAGTAGATGGCTTTGGAGAACTGTTTCTTTGAATCTGTAAAAAATTATTATTTTTTTGTCAGTATATAGTAAATTCAAGTTGAGTCAGAGCATTGGAAGACTACCTGATAACTCTATAGCAGTTAACAAACCTTATTATTTGGTCTCCTCACCTAGACACATGTATCATCTCATTAATTTTGTAATTCACATACATGTACAATAAGTGTTACTTAGCATTTTATTATGGATTTTCATGTGCTGACCTACTTTGTATTCAAATTAGTTTTGCATTGATGCTGAACATTGAGTCATTGATTGATTGATTGATGTTTAACGACGCGTCAACCCTAATGGGTCATTAGCGTCTAACAATTGTAAAATGCATAATTTAGTTCAGAGAAAAAGCAAAAAATATGGTAAGAATTATCAAAATTATAAATAATTATTCCGCTAGATGAAAGGTACAGTGATTAAAATGAAATGATAGAAATGGAGAAAGGTATAAATATGATTTAAGTTAAAAATTTATATTTTGTTAAAAAGGTTAGTTCGTTTTAAAAATGACAAAATGCGTTCAACAGATACATTTTTGAACAAATCTTTCAAACTGTTACTTTGAAAGCAGGAACGACGTACATCTATAAAATCAATGCATTCAAGCAGAAAGTGCTTGACAGTTAATTGTGTGTCACATCCAATACATTGAGGTTTATCTTCTCGTTTAAGTAAATATGAATGTGTCAAGCGTGTATGTCCAATTCGAAAACGAGAAAGAACAATCTTTTCCCGTCTCGAAAGTTTATGAATTAATCTTGGTCGTTTTACATGAGATTCAATTTCTTTCAATTTATTGTCATCTGCTCTGCTCCAAATTGATTGCCATTCATTAAAGACGTACTCGTTGATAAAAGGTTTAAAATTGATAAAAGGAATTTTAAAATCTGTTTGTTCTATGCTCAGTGATTCTTTTGCTTTCTTGTCGACTTGCTCGTTACCATATATTCCTACATGACTGGGAACCCAGCAATACACAATAGTTTTAAATTCAGAAATGTTATGATGTTTCAGCAATATATTTTGTATTTGTTGGTTTTTGGACATTGTATGGTTTAGGGCCTGAAGGACTGATAGAGAATCAGAGAAAATAACGAATTTGTTGTACAAGTTACAGTCATTAATGAAGTCTAAAGCTAAGTCAATAGCCTTAGCTTCTGCTGTGAAAATTGAAGAACCATCAGGTAGACGTAAAGTTTTGCAAGCGTCTTTGGAATAAGTAGCACAGCCTACTTTGTTATCTTCCTTTGAACCATCAGTATAAATAAAATGATAATCAGAAAATTGTGACTGTAGTTGGTGGAAATTTTCTTTGAGAAAGTGTGGATTTGATTCCGATTTTTTCCCTGTGTGAAGTGTCAAATTTACTGTTGGCTTTCTAATGCACCATGGTGGAATTTCAGAAACCGAATGTTTTTCTATTTTATCTTGTTTGATTTTTGCTGATGTTAAAAGTGGTGCTACTCGTAAACCAAAAGACCTGATAGCATTTGGTTTACTTTCATAACGCTGTAAGAGCTCGTCAGAAATATATGGTGGGAAAGTTACCTTATGTGCAGGATTAGAGGGGTTTGCTGCAAGTCTGATGGCATACTGAAGAGTAATTTTTTCTCGACGCAAATATAGTGATGGTTCTTCTGCCTCAACATAGAGGCTCTCAACAGGTGACGTTCGAAAAGCCCCAAGAGCTAGTCTTAGTCCTTGGTGGTGAACTGTATCAAGCATACTCAGGTATGATTTTCTAGCTGATCCATACACAATGGATCCGTAATCCAACTTCGACCGAATAATTGACCGATATAGCTGCAGAAGGACAGTGCGGTCAGCACCCCAGTCGGTATGCGATAAAACCTTTAGTAAGTTTAATGCTTTTAAACATTTTGCCTTTAAATACTTGATATGCGGTATAAAGGAAAGCTTTCGATCAAATAGAACTCCTAGAAATTTAAAATCTTCAACCACTGGAATAAGAGATCCATATAAGTAAAGTTCAGGATCATCATGTACTTTCCGTAGCTGACAGAAATGTACACATTGTGTTTTCGACTTGGAAAATTTAAAACCATTATGCGACGCCCACTTTTCTATTCTATTTATACACTGCCCACTTTTCTATTCTATTTATACACTGCTGTAAGTGTCTTTCAATAGTTCTCATACTTCTCGATCTATAGCACATGCAAAAGTCATCTACATACAGTGATCCATCTGTTTTAGGATCCAAACAGTCCATTATGCTGTTGATCTTGATATTGAATAATGTTGTAGACAGAATGCTCCCTTGTGGGACACCCTGTGCCTGATCAAATTGTTCGGATAAAGTCGATCCAACTCGAACCTGGATCCATCGATCCGCAAGGAAACTTTCTATAAATGTAGCTAATCTGCCTCTAATTCCGAGATCATGGAGATCTCGTAGAATGACATACCTCCAAGTGGTATCATAAGCTTTTTCCAAGTCGAAAAACACGGCCACCACATGCTCTTTAGCAACAAATGCATCTCGTATGAATGTTTCCATATCATTGAATATTTCTAATAGAGCTTGAAGTGAGCTAGGAGGAAGATGTTTAAGCATTTGATAGTGAACTTCGTCGGGACCTGTTGCTGTATCATGGGCTTTACTGATAGCATCCTTCAATTCATCTAAATTAAATGGTGTATTATATTCTTCATTATTAGATGACTTGAAATTTAATTTATTTTTTTCCTGTTCTTTCTTGTATTTTTGAAAGTCCTTTGAGTAATGGCTTGTTGATGAATTTGAACAAAATTGTGATGCCAAAGTGTCTGCTATATCTTGCTTTGTTGATGCCAATTCAGATCCGTTGTTAAAATTTGTATTAAGATGTTGATAAGTAGCAGTTTTTGTTTTACCTGATATTTTCCTAACCATATCCCAGACCTTTTTGGTTGGCGTTTTGTAATTTAATTTTGACACATATGTTCGCCATGATTTACGTTTGGCTGATTTAATTGTCCGACGGGCCTTTGCTCTAGAATTCCTATAAGTATTTAAATTTTCATTAGTTGGAAACTTGCAGAACCTAGATAGTGTTTGTTTTCGTTGCTTGATAGCTTCTTTACAATCGTCATTGTACCATGGGTTACTTTTCTTTGGGTTTGTCGAGGTTTTTGGAATGCATTTTTCAGATATACTTATTAAAGAAGAAATAAAAGTTGCTATAGGATCAGAAGATTCTGAGAGAGAAGTGCTAGTAAGGGATTCATCACATAAAGTATGAAATAAATCCCAATTAGCTTTATTTAGTTTCCATTTAGGATTATGATCTTCATCGTGATTCAGAATGCTTTCAATTATTATCGGAAAGTGATCAGACCCGTGTTGGTCTTCACATACAGACCAATTATAGTCAAGATAGAGAGAGGGATGAAAGAGTGATAGATCAATAGACGAAAAAGTACCTTTTCCAGAATCAAGATAAGTTTTCGATTTATCATTCATTAAGCAGATGTCATTCTGTGTGATAAATTCCTCGATTAAATCTCCTCTGGGGTCATTATCGTTACTACCCCAAAGTAAATTGTGACCATTGAAGTCACCTAATATCATAAAGGGAGAAGGGAGTTGCTTAAGTAAAGAGTTAAGATGTTCAGATCTTAGTTCGAAGGAAGGCGGGATATAGACAGAACAGAAAGTAATCTCTTTGTCAAGAGTAACAGAAACAGCTTTAGCTTGTAAATTTGTTTTCAACTTAATTTCACGTTGAGGTAAGGAAGACTTAAAACGCTTTCCAAAATAAAAAGGGAATTTCCAGTTGTTTCCCCTTTTCGCGACCTTATTCTGCATTTTCGATGTAAGAAAATTCTGACCAGTTGGCTCATTTGTTTCAAAAATAGCAACATCACGCTTACGTGGTTGCCATGCATTCAACCAACTTGTATGTGAAGTTGAAATAAAAACAACCTTTTCTCTGCAAAATGTATTACTTATTATCGATTGTAATAAATTTCTTACGTTTTTCCTATGTTTAATCTTAAGCATGACCTCTTAATAAAATGTATGAAATTTCATACAATTTCTTGAAGAAGTGTCAATGCAATTTTGTTATACATATACCAATGTGTGAAATTTCATACATATGTTTTTCAATATAATAAAAAAAATAAAAAAAAACAACTATCATTGTGTTCATATATCTAAATAAATTTGTTTGAAATATCTCTCTTCTGTAAACATATTCGCTACATAATTGTATGAAATTTCATACATCTTTGTTCATTATAATAAGCAGTGACAATTTGATTTTGCATTTATGCGCCAGATGAAAATGTATGTCTTATCACCAAATGTAAGAAATTTCATACAATCGTTCCTATATTTAGTCTAAGTCATGGTCTCTTAATAAAATGTATCAAATTCCATACAGTTTCGTGAAATCGTATCAATGCGACTTTCTTACATACACATTTTTAAGAAATTTCTTACATTTGTCTTACATTTCATCTTAAGCATGGCATCTTAATAAAATGTATTTCTTTTTACCAACTGTAAGAAATTTCATACAATCGTTCCTCTTTTTTCATCTTAGTCATGGCCTCTTAATAAAATGTATGAAATTTCATACAGTTTCGTGAACTACTATCAACGCAACTTTGTTACATATACAATTGTAACAAATTTCTTACAATTTTTCTTACATTTCATCTTAAGCATGGCCTCTTAATAAAATGTATGAATTTTCATACAGTTTCGTGAACTAGTATCAATGCGACTGTTAAATATACAATTGTAAGAAATTTCTTACATTTCATCTTAAGCATGGTCTCTTAATAAAATGTATGAAATTTCATACAGTTTCTTAAACTAGAATGAATGCGACTGTTACACATATACAATTGTGTGAAATTTCATACATTTTTTCAGTATAATAACAATAAGCAACTATAAATTTGTGTATTTGTGTACGATATCTTTAAATAGTAATTATCTAATACAATTTGTAAGAAATTTCACCCATTCTGTGCAGCCTATACTATATTTAAAATTCAAAATTCAGAGTTAATCGTATGATAAAAAGTATCTTTCAGAATTTGTATGAAATTTCTTACAATCTCTCTTCAGTACTTAACTTTGAACATAGTCGCTTTATATTTTTTGAGAACTTCACTTCATATATTTTGTTTTCATTATACTACAGAAGATAGCCAGTGACGTCTTTGTTTATCTCAAACATTATCTGCCTTAAATTTGTATGAAATGTCCTACAATTTGTTATTTGCAACTATGTGCGTGGTGAAAATACTTGATCATAGATTCCTAAAGCCGTCAGATACAGAACGGTTAGTTCCATTCAAAAGAGAGAGTGAATGTGTGAAATTTCATACAAATCCAGTCCTATACTTTCCAATGAAAAACGAAGAAAAAATCAGAATATAGGTACTTGTCGACGTGCAACTGTACGAAATGTCCTACAATCTTTCCTCTGTTGCTATATAAATGTGTGAAATTTCACATATATATCAGTGTGAAAACAATACGCAACTTTTATCGTCGTTTCAGGTGTACAATGCCTGATAAATAGTAGGTATTCGATTATAGGAAATTTCACACATTTTGTATCTTAAATCTTATATTAATTCATTATCTATCTAAATTTGTATGAATTTTCATTTTTTCTGCATTTATGCTTGTGATGAAAATAGTTGCTGCATATCTAAACTCGTCATATAGTGAAGAGAGGTTTTCATTTATGTGCCGGTCCTACTGAATCATAAGCAATGACAATTTACGTTCTTTTTACGGACGTCGGTATTGACGTTACGAATTCCCGCAAAAGTGTTAATACACTTGTGTTCATAACATCTAAAAGTGAAGTTTTAATTTGATAGACTAGACATGTTTTGACGAATTACAAGTCATTTTGAAATATCGTCGTCAGAAAGAATTGAAATATTCAGGCATAGCTTTATGTTTTGCTTTCGAACGAAACGAACGAAATAATTCCAAGCCTTTCGACACACATGTAGCTACATGTAACAATCACTTTTTTATTTATTTATTTATTTATTTATTTATTTATTTATTTATTTTTGTTTGTTGTTATGCGTTGAGCATGGGCATACAATATGAAACAGAAGACTGGGCTAATACCGGCGTAAGCCGAATGGACAGAACTTTGTTGAACAAAACAAACCGACTCGAGACCTTTAGAATGTAGATTTATTCGTCTTATATTAATTCATTATCTATCTAAATTTGTATGAATTTTCATTTTTTCTGCATTTATGCTTGTGATGAAAATAGTTGCTGCATATCTAAACTCGGCATATAGTGAAGAGAGGTTTTCATTTATGTGCCGGTCCTACTGAATCATAAGCAATGACAATTTACGTTCTTGTTACGGACGTCGGTATTGACGTTACGAATTCCCACAAAAGTGTTAATACACTTGTGTTCATAACATCTAAAAGTGAAGTTTTAATTGGATAGACTAGACATGTTTTGACGAATTACAAGTCATTTTGAAATATCGTCGTCAGAAAGAATTGAAATATTCAGGCATAGCTTTATGTTTTGCTTTCGAACGAAACGAACGAAATAATTCCAAGCCTTTCGACACACATGTAGCTACATGTAACAATCACTTATTTATTTATTTATTTATTTATTTATTTATTTATTTATTTTTGTTTGTTGTTATGCGTTGAGCATGGGCATACAATATGAAACAGAAGACTGGGCTAATACCGGCGTAAGCCGAATGGACAGAACTTTGTTGAACAAAACAAACCGACTCGAGACCTTTAGAATGTAGATTTATTCGTGCAAAATAAAAGTTTTCATTCCTATCTAAATATTATTATATATATTTGTCTTGTACTAGCCGGTATGTGCAAGTTATGCAACTCTGATCCTCATTTTCTTTGATTTCAAGTGCAGTATGTGTTGTGCCTTTGTCTTTAAAAGAAATTATAGACTTCGTCTGATTTCAGAGGTACATGTACATGCCTATCATGTGTCCCTATATTCTATCCACGTGGCATCGAGCCCCGCCCAGGCCACATATGGACCATGCGAGTGTTTTCGTTCGTGCTTCTCTCGCTAGCGGACGTAAAACCGAAAATGCATGATTAATGTTGAAATTCAAAGAAATAACACAATTAGAATTGATGAATGGCATTTGGCATCATTTTTTTTTTTTTTTTTTTCGAACAAAGTAGGTTTACAAAATAAAATAAATGCTTGCACCATCTTGTGATGAAGTACCCCATGTTTTCTAACGAGCTACGGGCTATTGTATTGACGCGTGCATTTGTCGAATTATTAATATATCGCCAAGTATATTTTAAATTATGCCCAATATACATGACAATCGGTTTCCAAAATTGAAAATTTAAGCAATCTTATTAGTCTATATATGTTCCAAATTCATGTACATGTAACTAACTCCATTCTACATTTTAATGCAGCAAAAGTCGCAAGTCTTTGAACATTGCCAAAAACGCTTATACCAGATATATGTACATGTAAATAAATGTTTGCCAATGTTATTCGAATATCAAACCGCCTTATACCCGAACAACTGGGGTATACAGGGGTATACCTATTTTTTTTATTTTTGCTCCAAAACATAAATAAGTGGTAAAAGTTAGAACCGCCTCGGTGAGGCGGTTCTAACGTATACCTACAATCTATGTTTTGGGCAAAAATAAGAAAATATACATAAACAAATCCTATGAAATTTTCCATTTTTACTGCTGAAAGAAATGTATGTAAATGGCAAGGGCAAGTTGTCATTATGAAAAGTGCAACACATTTCCTGCGTAGTAAAAGCGATTACTTGAAATAAGAACAAAGAAATGTTCTGTGACTTGGATTCTGTTTGTGCAATAATTTTCATAATCAAATGAATGATAAGGTCAATAACATGACCTTATACAACTCTCCACCCCTGATAAACGTTAGCCAATCAAATTTCAGAGATTTTTGCTTCTTTGGTTAAACAGGTAAATGTGGGCGGAGCATAATTTGACACCTGGATTAAGATTGTTTCAATTTATTATTGAGCAATGTCAAATAGAATAATATTTAGACGACAATCATGTTTAATTTTTCGAAAGATCCAATCGCATGATTCTAAAATGTTTAAATTTTAGTCATAAAACATAAAAATTTGAGACGCAATTTACTACCGCAACAGCGTTTGAACCGCTAAATTTTACCACACAGAAATGAAAAACAAAGAAAGAAGGAAACAGAAAAGAAAGAAATAAGGAAAAAGAAAAAGAAAAGCAATAGGTTCATAGAAAAATTATCATTTGTTTAAATTCTTTCACACTCCCGAATGCTTTGGTTAGCTTCTTCGGAACGAACATTCTTAATTGACTATGAAGAATTATTTCGAATTAAAATAAAACCGGTCTGATCGGATATAGCTATTTTGGAAACGAGTCACTTTAAAGCTAGCACGGCCCAAAATTCATGATTTTGCATGACCAAAATTCATGGGGCATGCCCTGAAATGCCCTTACTGGTAATGTCATGGCTTTAAATTAACTATACATATTCTCTCTCTCTCTCTCTCTCTCTCTCTCTCTCTCTCTCTCTCTTATGAATCTTAATTTTTTGTGAAGATTCAGTTACCGTCATGTTCTAATGAAATATCCGAAAAATCGTATGCTATATGCGTCAATATATAATTTGCTATGTTTTTTAACATTTTGAAATCATGCATTTCTTCAAATTATAAATAAATGTTTTTCGCCAACGCATTTATATAATGGTTATCTGTATAAAAATGAATATAAGATTTCTGTTTTTGAAATTAAGATCATATTGTGTGTCTGTTACGAAGAATAAATAAATAAATAAATAAATAAATAAATAAATAAATAAATAAACACTCGGTATATTAAAACAAATAGTCCATTGACAATCACAACTCACTATTCTTTCTCTTTTTGCCAAATGAGTCGCTGTGTTTAGGTTTACGCCTATTTGATAATGTCGCTGGAAAGTGTGCCTTTTGGGCCCCGACATAGGTCTTAAACGAACCTAGATGTACACTTGAATGAAATTTTGGGATTAGGGGAAATAAAGGCATTTTTGTAAACTTCTTAGTAAAAACAAAGACGTTGTGCAATAAAAGCATACCTAATCTGCGCATAAGTTTTGCATGTCCAACAATCAGAATTTCTCGTGACACTGTAAAGTAGCCTTGACAAATTTTGATGCTGCGGCATCTTTGAAGTAAAAAACAGACACGCTTCTACCTAACCTGCCGCAGGCGCCGCTATCGTCACCGATTTGCACTTGACAGTTAGTGTTTTGAAACCGACATGGACTATGATTAAATCAAGACGGATTATTGGAATTTATTACTTTTATTATTATTATTATTATTATTATTATTATTATTATTATTGTAAACATAATTATTTTCTGTAAAGAATGATAATCATAATGTAAATGTAAATGTACCTGTCAATACGTGGTGTTAGCAAATATCAATATTCATGCATAGAAAAAATGAATGTAAGTCCCTTAACATTGCGAAAACTTGCCCATGCAATAAACAGAGATTTTTTTATCTTGAAAAATTGAAAAAAATTATATATATATATTTTTTTAGTTTTCTTATTTCTGCTCAAAACATAAATTGTGGGTACACGTTAGAACCGCTTCGTCGAGTAACGAGTACCCACAATCTATGTTTTGGAGAAAAAATAAAAAAAAGAAAGAAAAAAGTAGGTATACCCCTATGAACCCCTTTTTTGTTATATAAGAGTTGGGTTCAAGGGGGTATACATTATACGGGCATGTTATCCTGATGAGTCTGCACATGGTACGTATCTCTGTTTCATGTTTTCCGTTTTGGTTCTTTGAACCTGCAAGATTTCTGCGTTTATGCCTGAGCTTGGCTCCGTGACTTTTTTTCGTGACTGTTTTCGTTTCTGTTTTGACTGCTTTATTTTGCGACGCTACTTTCACGTCATGAAAACTAGTGCGCGTAATGTATACCCCCTTGAACCCCACTTTTATAAAGCAAAACTGGGGTAGACATATTTTTCTTACTTTTGCTTCAAAACATAGATTGTGGGTACTCGTTAGAACCGCCTCGGCGAGGCAGTTCTATTGTGTACCCACAATCTATGCTTTGAGCAAAAAATAAGAAAAATGTATTCTTCTTCGGAACGAACATTCTTAATTGACTATGAAGAATTATTTCGAATTAAAATAAAACCGGTCTGATCGGATATAGCTATTTTGGAAACGAGTCACTTTAAAGCTAGCACGGCCCAAAATTCATGATTTTGCATGACCAAAATTCATGGGGCATGCCCTGAAATGCCCTTACTGGTAATGTCATGGCTTTAAATTAACTATACATATTCTCTCTCTCTCTCTCTCTCTCTCTCTCTCTCTCTCTCTCTCTCTCTTATGAATCTTAATTTTTTGTGAAGATTCAGTTACCGTCATGTTCTAATGAAATATCCGAAAAATCGTATGCTATATGCGTCAATATATAATTTGCTATGTTTTTTAACATTTTGAAATCATGCATTTCTTCAAATTATAAATAAATGTTTTTCGCCAACGCATTTATATAATGGTTATCTGTATAAAAATGAATATAAGATTTCTGTTTTTGAAATTAAGATCATATTGTGTGTCTGTTACGAAGAATAAATAAATAAATAAATAAATAAATAAATAAATAAATAAATAAATAAATAAATAAACACTCGGTATATTAAAACAAATAGTCCATTGACAATCACAACTCACTATTCTTTCTCTTTTTGCCAAATGAGTCGCTGTGTTTAGGTTTACGCCTATTTGATAATGTCGCTGGAAAGTGTGCCTTTTGGGCCCCGACATAGGTCTTAAACGAACCTAGATGTACACTTGAATGAAATTTTGGGATTAGGGGAAATAAAGGCATTTTTGTAAACTTCTTAGTAAAAACAAAGACGTTGTGCAATAAAAGCATACCTAATCTGCGCATAAGTTTTGCATGTCCAACAATCAGAATTTCTCGTGACACTGTAAAGTAGCCTTGACAAATTTTGATGCTGCGGCATCTTTGAAGTAAAAAACAGACACGCTTCTACCTAACCTGCCGCAGGCGCCGCTATCGTCACCGATTTGCACTTGACAGTTAGTGTTTTGAAACCGACATGGACTATGATTAAATCAAGACGGATTATTGGAATTTATTACTTTTATTATTATTATTATTATTATTATTATTATTATTATTATTATTATTATTATTATTATTATTGTAAACATAATTATTTTCTGTAAAGAATGATAATCATAATGTAAATGTAAATGTACCTGTCAATACGTGGTGTTAGCAAATATCAATATTCATGCATAGAAAAAATGAATGTAAGTCCCTTAACATTGCGAAAACTTGCCCATGCAATAAACAGAGATTTTTTTATCTTGAAAAATTGAAAAAAATTATATATATATATTTTTTTAGTTTTCTTATTTCTGCTCAAAACATAGATTGTGGGTACACGTTAGAACCGCTTCGTCGAGTAACGAGTACCCACAATCTATGTTTTGGAGAAAAAATAAAAAAAAGAAAGAAAAAAGTAGGTATACCCCTATGAACCCCTTTTTTGTTATATAAGAGTTGGGTTCAAGGGGGTATACATTATACGGGCATGTTATCCTGATGAGTCTGCACATGGTACGTATCTCTGTTTCATGTTTTCCGTTTTGGTTCTTTGAACCTGCAAGATTTCTGCGTTTATGCCTGAGCTTGGCTCCGTGACTTTTTTTCGTGACTGTTTTCGTTTCTGTTTTGACTGCTTTATTTTGCGACGCTACTTTCACGTCATGAAAACTAGTGCGCGTAATGTATACCCCCTTGAACCCCACTTTTATAAAGCAAAACTGGGGTAGACATATTTTTCTTACTTTTGCTTCAAAACATAGATTGTGGGTACTCGTTAGAACCGCCTCGGCGAGGCAGTTCTATTGTGTACCCACAATCTATGCTTTGAGCAAAAAATAAGAAAAATGTATTGCATGGGCAAGTTTTCATAACGATACATGCATAATGCATTCAAATATTCGTAATCGAAGGCCCAATCCCACTGTGCTTCGCTATAAGATTGTAAGATTTTGAGGTCATTTCTTTGACCCCGATAGGCAAATTTATTAAGAAAGCAGAAGACTTGAAAGCATTTTACAAATCTTGCAGACGACTACGATTCAGGGACTAGCACCTAACAAACGTGTTATCGTAATGGTTTCCGTAGACATGTTAACAACTGCATGTACGAGTATATGCAACATGTGTGTTACGATTTTTACGAGATATTGGTTTTATTGGGGGCTTGCCGAACGCGTCAGTAACGTGCCCCAAGCATGTGGGAGACGCGCACCGGTTTTGATTCGCGCATAGCTTGCGCTTTTCGTGTCTGGGACGTAATATAAACGTACGAGTACTTGAACACTTTCAGCGGGTTGAGATTCTTATACACCCATTGCGCGTGCCAGAATATTTGTTTTTTGAATTGATGCATAATATCCCAGTCAGCAGTAATGGTCATGTCGGGAATTCTCTCCATTTTATGGTACCTTTACCCAAAATTAGGAAATCACGAGACTCAAAATGTGCTTCATAGATATAACCACCCAAGCAAACCGATATGTATGGATGGTTTGTCTAAACTACATTCCCTAGGCAGGCTTTGACTTGAACGGTTGATGGTTGGTCAATAGTTTTGAAGCTTTGCCTGGAGGCACGAGCAGCCAATCTACTTTTCCTAGGCACAAATGGACGGGGGGGGGGGGGCATATTCATTATTTGTCTGATACACTAATTTATAACCACACTTTCTGGCTGTATTAGAGTGGTTTAATGAGTTAATGAGTTGTTGGAAGCTAGAGGATTTATGGGAAGGCTTTCCCGAAAGGTCATGCCCATGCCATTCAGCATTTGTTTTTTGTTGTTTTTTTTTTTTCAATCAAAACTTCTTAATTTTCACGTTTATATAAAATCAATATCAAACCAATGGTACGTGGACGATTCGGACCTTGGATAATTTGGACCTTGGCTAATTGGAACCTGATTCGGACCTCTGCTGTGGACAATTCGGGCCTTTGCTAATTCGGACTTTTGTTTGCATTGAGGCTTAACGTCCCGGTCAACAAATTTTCAGTCAAGTCGGGACGGAGCCAACTCTTCCTGGGTATAACCAGTACTGTAGGGAGTTGATGTGTCTTGCTCAAGGACACAACACGGTGACGCCTGTGGGGCTTCTCGATTCGGAGTCCGACGCTCTACCACTACGCCACCGGACTAATTCAGACCTCTTCCACTGGTCAATTCGGACCCCGCAAAATCGAGGTCGAACTGACCAATGATTATTTTGAAATAAATTCAAATTAGCCAATTCTGTTTCATAAGGTCCGAATCTGTTTAATATGGTCCGAATTAGCTTATGTCAGAATTGGTTCGCGATCAGTCCACTCGATCGATCAATCTTTCGAACTATCAATCAATCACCTGATGGATCAGTCAATCAATTGACCAATCACTCGATGGATCGCGATCAATCACTCGATCGATCAATAGATAAATAAATCGTGAACAATCAATCGATCAAATCAATACCTCAATCGCTATCGATCAGTCAATACATCGATCACTCGATCGATCGCGAACGATATCGATCAATCTATGGATAAGTCAATTGATCAAAGACTCGCGATCGGTCACTCAATCGATCGATCGCGATCAATCAATCAATAACTTGATCGATCAATCAATAAATAAATCAGTCACTAAATTGATCAATCATCGATCGATTACGATTACTCGATCGATTCGATCGATCAATCAATCGGTCGTGAGAATTCTTATTACCAATCATCCTCTTATTCGATCGATCAATCGCTCAATCAATCAATTAATCAATCGATTGATCAATCACTCGATCAATCGCGATTGATCACGTGATCGATCAATCAAAAGATCGATCGATCAATCAATAGATCACTTGATCGATCATTTAAGATCGATCACGAAATAAAATCAAATAAAATCAATCAATCACTCAATCAACAAATCACTCGATCGATCGCAATTAATCAATAGATCGAATGTGGAGAGGGCAGAATGAAATTATTCATGACGAAAATTGTGCATGTGAACGGAGCTAAATGAACAGTGTTCAAGAGAACAAAACAACCTGATAACTGACTTTCAATTTACCACTAACCAGAGTAACGACTGCTATCTTTCAAAGATGGACGAGCCTTCCTTCTAAAAGGAACTTTTATTTTTGTTTGAACGATATGCTTAAAACGCAAACAAGCATTGTAAACATAATGTTTAGCACGTCGACCATGACCATAAAAACAAGCTGGCATCAGTTTCAAACGAGCTTTGGCACTAGCAAACCCTATGCTTTCAATAAGATGTGGATGCTCTGCATGCATAGCGACAAATTGGTATTTATTGCAACTTTAGAATCTAAGCTGAAAAAATTGTATAGGCATGTAATGATAGAGCGACGATATGCCTTGGTATGACCAAGATTGTAAGAAATTTCATACCATTGTAGGTCAATACTGATTCAAGAATATCCTGATTCTCACTGCTACCTTGTTGGAAAATAATTAGACTAAGTTTGTATGAAATTTCACACATGAATCTCTTTCTGCATTAAACGTTATTTATCTGAAAGCTTTAGAAATTCAGCAAGTATAAGGTATTGTACACCTATAAACATAATGAACATCTTTTTTGTAATGAAAGAAATGTATGAAATTTCACATAATTATGTACCGAATATGCTCAAAGTTAAACTTAGAAGAAAGATTGTACGAAAATTCATACAAATTTGGATTTACGTATATTGAATATAATACGATTTACTCTTGGTTTTAGCGCTGCATTAATTTTGTATGAAATTTCACACATTCATTTTCGGAATGAAAATGTTTTACAATCATAAAGCGACGATATGAACGTTAAATACGATGAAAATATTGTAAGAAATTTCTTACATTTGTAGCATTTGTAGGTCAATAATGAAGTATATTCTGATTCTCTCTTCTATTTTATTGGAAATGATTGGACTAAATTTGTAAGAAATTTCACACATTTAGACTCTCTCTCTCTCTCTCTCTCTCTCTCTCTCTCTCTCTCAATGAAAATAGCGGTTCTATATATCTCGGCGTAAGCTGTTCAGCAAGTTTTGTTCATCACACTCATCAATGCAAACAAAAATGTATGAAATTTCTTACAAACTGAATTGAATGCTTACTGTTTTAAGATATGTTGTTTATCTTTTTATGATATTAAAAAATGTATGAAATTTCACACAACTACTTTAGCGGCTAAGAAAAAATGTACAACAATCATACAAAATTAGATAATGCTACGTAAGGGATAGTATACGATTTATTCTAACCTTTGATTTTTGCGTTACATTATTTTTGTATGAAATTTCATACAATTATGTAGCGACTATGTTCAAAGTTAAACCTAGAAGAAAGATTGTAAGAAATTTCATACAAATTTAAAGAGAAAATGAGTATTATACGATTTCTTCTAACCTTCGATTTTGGCGTTACGTTTTGCATTAAATATCACACTGAAAATATTTGTTCAGGATCTGATATAATGAACAAATAGTGGATTTTCATGATAGTAGGCTGCCCAGATTGTATGAAATTTCTTACAAACTGTATCGAACACTTGCTGTAATAAGGTACTGTAAAACATACAAACTCCTATTCTCTGTTATATTGCAAAATGTATAAAAATCACAATTATAAAGCGATTTTGTTTAAAGTTAAATACAGCGGAAAGATTGTAAGACATTTTATACATTTGTAGGTCAATTATAAAGAATATTATGATTCTCTCTTCTATCTGTATCGGAAATGATTGTACTAAATCTGTATGAAATTTCACACAGTCTCTCTCTGAATGAAAATATGCTCAGCAAGTTTTATTCATCAAAAATGTAAGAAATTTCATACAAATCACTTTTGTTTTTATTGGAAATGATTGGACTATGAAATTTCACACATTTAGTCTCTCTCTGAATGAAAATAGCCGTTTCATAACTCTCGACGTTCGATGTTCAGTCAGTTTTATTCACCAAAAATGTAAGAAATTTCATACAAATTCCAGACAGATAATACCTATAATAAATTTTACTCCAACCTTTAGTTTGGCGTTACAAATAGTTGTATGAAATTTCACACATTCACACATTCATTTTTGGGGTGTGAAGTTTCTGACAAATTAAATTGTATGATTACTGTTTCAACGTTTCGTACATACATAAACAAAATGAAAGTTGCTTATTTGTATTATTTCGAAAATAAATGTATGAAATTTCACACAATTGTATATGTATAACAAAACTGCATTGGTACTGGTTAAAGAAATTGTATGAAATTTCATACATTTTATTGGTATGATCTATAGCAGCCGAGTATGCGTACTGTTGCTATTTTAGAAACAATTGAGCCAGCTGGTCTGAATTTTCTTACATCTAAAATGTAGAATAAGGTCGCGAAAAGGGGAAACAACTGGAAATTCCCTTTTCATTTTGGAACGAGTTTTAACTAGAATAGAGCTTCCACCAGAAGCTCTGGCACAATCACTGTGGATGTGATTGTAAACATTAAAGCCTTTGAAAGTAAAGTTGTCGTCAGTTTTCAGAAAAGTTTCTTGTAGACAGAAAACAGAAGGTCCTAGTAGACTCAATAGTAATAGTAATTCTTCATAACGTGGTTTTATGCCTCGACAATTCCACTGTATAATTCTTTGTTTACTTTTGTCCATTAAATAATTTTACAGAATTAAAAAAATTGACCCTTCTTAAATGTAAAAGACTGGAAACTAAGTATTTGGAATTCTTGGAAGATGCACTTTGCGAGGACTAGGAGGAGTGACATCTGCCTCCATGCTAGTTTCTTCAAGGCAGTCATAGTAATTGTCAGTTCTTATGGGGTCATCAGCCCCTTTCGGTACTCTCTCGGACAGAAGCTTCCTTCTATCCTTTGGTGAGAGAGGCTTTGGTGGTGCAGGAGGCTTTCCTCCTGCCGTTGGAGGTTTACCTCCAGTTGGAGGTTTACCTCCTGCAGTTTTGTTGGACGGAGGGTTTTTAGCAGGAGGAGGTTTGCCTCCTGCTTGTGCAGGGGATGCTTTACCTCCTGCAGTCTGGTTGGTACCAGAAGGGGCATCGCCTCCTGGATTTTGGTGTGTTTTAATTTGAACGTCGTATGTTTCATCAGTCTGTGTCATGGCATCTACAAGTTTGACTTGTGTGCCAGCACTTCTTATGATGCTGGCATAGTTTCTGCTTGCAGTCGACGGTTGCTGCTCAACGATTTTGCGCGCTTCGAAGAATGAAAGATTTCTGGTATATTTGATTTTAATGATTTCCTTCTCTTTGTGCCAAGTCGGACAGTCGCGTGAAAAAGTGGGGTGTGGGCCACTGCAGTTGACGCACTTTGCTGTTTTATCACAGTTGCGATCATCACTGCAGTGTTTGTCTTCACAATTTGCACATAGTTTTTGCCTGTTACATCTGCTTTCGTGATGGCCGAAAACCTGACAATGGTAACATCGTAGAGGATTTGGTACGTATACCTCCACGTTCACAGATATGTATGCTGCTTTTATTTTCTTTGGCATAATTGGTGTATTGAATGTTAAAACGTAAGTGCTTGTACGTTTAAGGACACCGTTTCTGCGAACTTGAATGTTACGAATGTCTTGAACTCCTTGACTTCTCAAATGATCTAGGATTTCAACGTCAGTGCAAGGACCTAAGTCCTCGCAACGAATGACACCCTTTGAACAATTGAGAGTTTTGTGCAGAGAAATGTTGACGTCAAGGTCAAATAATTTCTTGGTCCGTAGCAGGTTTTCGATATGTTTCTTCTTTTCGACTTCAAGTAGCAGATCGCCCGATTTAAGCTTTTTGATACTCTTCGATTGACCTGCTAATGATACGATGCATTTCTCAATCACGAAAGGGGATAGATCTGAAACTTTTCTCGATGAGTCTGCCGACTGAACGACTAAGACGCGCGGTACGTTTAAAGCTGATTGTGACGTTACTTGTGCAGTAGGCTGTCGAGTATCAGAATCCGAAGATCCATCTGACTCTTCAGACCTTTGGCGTTTGTTTGAGTTCTGTGACGATTGATTTTCTGGAACACCCATAATTAAATGGATTAATGATTCATCTCGAATGCTCTCCGCCCTCCTTGGAGCCCTACAAGGGAACACTTAAAATGAGTGGCTTTCCTACTCAAAAGTGTTAGAGATACACAGAGATATACTCGCACAAGCTTGATGCCTACACGATTGACCCGTTGAGCCGCCGCCTTCTAGGAATGATAAAGACAGAAAAAAAGACGTTGATGGGCATATGGTAGGTATCAGGGACGATTCTAAAAAGACAAGAAGAGAAAGAAAAAGGTGTTCCTAGGGCTTGGCACGACAAAGCCGATTGCCCATACCCGAGCCCGCATGGCCTCCCGTCTAGTCGAAATCAGGGCCAAAGTGATGTGTTGCATGCCGACCATGTCCGTCAGCACAGCCGACACACTCAATCACCAGGATCCCTTCATCCAAACGACACGGGTCGCAGCTCACGGCAAACGAGCCGCTCCTCTATTCGACCGGGTCTTACGGTTCCGCAAGAGGGGGGCGACCGGCCAATTCTAACCCGGGTCCGGCACGGGACGAACATTGAGTCAGGTTTGAAATTAAACAAAGAACCACCATTAAGGTGGAGCTAATTATTTTAACCCCTGCTGGTTTAATATTATTTTCATCTGCCTTTAAGCACACCAACAATACTCACGTGAAAGTATTAGTAAGAGACATTAGTTGAGAAACATTGTAATTTAAGGATATCAAGATGGCAATGAAAATTAAACGAAAGTCTAAAGGTGAAATTGAGCAGGCGACCTACCACCTGGGAAGCAACCAGTTTATTAGTTTTAAGTATAATCTTCGTGGGGAAAATTATCTGCTTTGTGGATAATTGGGCTATATAACAGAGCACAGCTCTGTTCCCGAAGGATTTCCAAGCCATTGGTAATAACTGGACGGAGATAAATGGCACCCTTGAGATAATGAAGAATGAGGTATGTTCAATTTTAGCTAAACATTGCTGCATTTGTAGACTGATTTCTTTATCACCATTTTACATTATTTGCTGGTTCCCAGCTCACAATAAGTATTGGAAAATACATGCAACCAGAAACCCCCATTTTTGCAAAGGTAAGGAGGAGGGGGATATGATAGTAGTGTATAGTAGGCATGATGCGCTGATGCTGATTCTATGATGCTTGATGCTGATTCTATGATGTTGATGCTTGATGCTGATTCTATGCTGTTGATGCTTGATGCTGATTCTATGATGTTGATGCTTGATGCTGATTCTATGATGCTGATGCTAATTGTTGTTGGCTTGATGCTGATACATTGATATGATGTTGATGCTAAAAGTTGATGATCTCTCTCTGTGTTGTGTTTAAAAGTCAATCTTTTGATACTGACGCTCTAATGCTGTTTTGTTGATGCTGATTCAGAGAAGCTTAATCAGTTTGATTCACTGTAATTTATCTGTCTTTACTGCTTCGTGACCCCGGGTTCGTGACTATTCAAAAGAAGATGATGCGATATCACTGTTAATATATTCTGATTTATAATTTTTAAGTGAAAAAGTACTTGTGACTAAGATTTGTTTATAATATATTTGTATATAAAGTCATTTTTTCTTTGTGTTTTATGTCCTAGTTTTATGTCGTCAGTCTAACGTTTTGATGACAAAAAAGACTACTACCTCACCCATACGTTCACCCACGTATTAATATACCCCTATATATATACTTGTGCTCGAAGCGTTTTTAAATAATACAGTTCTGAAATAGAAAAAAAGCACTAAATAATTATGCATCCATTACTTTATATTGTCGAGTGTCTCAACATTTGTCTGAATATGTTGAGACATTTAAGCTATTGTTCTACGCTGAACCAAGAAGACAGACGTACGCTGGATGAAGAGATCCAAATGTACTCTTCTGAAATCGACACATGTTATGAACAGCCGTTACGTGCGATCGGGGAGTCAACGTTATACGACGACTGGCTCAACAAGCTAACAATCCCGGCCTTGAGGGATTGCGAAGGGATTTGCGACGTCATACACGCCTGCATCGTCAGGGAAAGAGAACGGAAAACATTGACGTTACTTCGACAAGGTCGTCTCCGAATCGGTCTTGATGTTCAGAAGTGGTGCATAGCTCAAATAAAGAAACCGTTGATGCACGAATTCTTGAGTTTTAAGAGCGCCATGTTTGTCAAGTTGTACGACATGAATGTGAAGTGCCCGGCATATGATGACGACGACGACGACATTCAAAGCTGCTTAGAAGTTCGTGCGCCAGCTATTTATAACTTCTAAGCTTGATCAGCTGGAAAAGAAGAAATACATTGCCTTCGACGCGGATCTGTTTCTTGAACAAGAAAAGGTTAGCGTTCACGATTTCTAGACTCTTTTCTGGACTATGTTGACGGATCCACAGTGCCATAGCGTTCAGTGTTTTACAGAGCTTAAAGTACCTTGCTCCAGAACACCGAGGTCCAAGTTCGACGCTCTACCACTGAGCTAGGAGGAAAAGGACAATTTGAATTGATTAGTTATCTCTTAATGTGTTTGTTATACTTTTATAATGATCGTTGCCGAGCCCCCTTTTTAGATCTACATCTTTCTGTTGCAAATGGATTTGTTTCTTCTAAAATTTATGATAAGCGCGATGAATTTGATTTTGATATAGTAAATTTTCCTTTTTTGGATGGTGACGTTCCTCGTCGTGCTTCTTATGGTGTATACATTTCGCAACTTATTAGGTTTGCTAGAGTCTGCAATCATGTTACAGACTTCAACGCTCGAAATAAATGTTTAACGGCAAAACTTCTCCAACGGGGCTATCGGTATCATAAACTTCGAAAAACCTTTTCTAAATTTTATCGTAGACACTATGAATTGATTTCCAAATATAATGTTGGGTTAAAGACACTTTTAAGTGAGGGCCTTTCGGAACCTGAATTTTATGGTGACTTGGTTTACAAATTAAAGAAACTTAAAGGAATAAATGATTTTTCTCTTCAGTTCGGAAAAATCATAACACGTTACAGACGTATAGGTTATAACTTGAATGTTATGCGACAGTCTGCATGCTTAGTTTTTAACCCAATCATGGTTGATAACTATGCTGCCTTCTTTAATTGCACGCCGGTGGGTCGGGCGTCAGACTCTATGATGGCCCCGACTTAAAGCTATTCATTTTAGTTGGTTGGGGCCGGAGTTTCTTGTCTGTTGCTTGGCCCACCGGGGTCCAACTGGTGTTTTTCTTTTGCTCCGGAGTTAGTAGGTTATTCGGCGCCCAGGGATCTCCATCGTCGGGCAGCTTACTCAATCTGTGAGTCCTGGTGTTTGATTCATCAGGATGTTTATCATGATTTATTTGTTTGTTCTTGATGATTCATTGACTAGTTAGAGATTCACCACGAGGACCGAAGAACTAACTAAATGTTGTGAGCCACTGCAGAAGCTGAGGGTGAGGTTAGGTACCTGTAAAACCGGTTTAAGCCCGCCAGTAACTTTGTGTTACTGATCGTTCCAAGTCGATACTTCTGTAGTGGTTCTTTTTGTTTTATGTCTTGGTGTTTAAAATTTTTTGTGCTGTTGGCGCCTTATGTATGTTTTCATATTTTTAGTTAAGTTAAGGTAACTGAGTGGCCACCTATTGGGAAAATAGCTGCTCATTCGGCTTACGATATGTTTCATGTATAAGTACCTGATTGTTAGTTTGGTTTTTTTCCCACCTCGGTTTTTGGAGTGGGAATCTTTTTCTGATTGCGTCTGTTCCTGATCTTTGCCTACTTGTACCTTTGTTCAGTTGTAACACTTTTTAGATTTTTAGTTTAAAGATTTGGCTATTTTTGCTCTTAGCATTAGTGTATGGCTACAGGTATACTTTTTCACGAATATATTATCCTGTCGTTAACGTTTTCAAAGTAAATCTCGTTATTAAACATGTACTCTAAATAACCTAGTTTTTCTCTCATCTCTACCTGACCCAATGACCTCATTTAAAAAGCTATGAGAGGCAATCAATGCACCTTTTAAGCCAAGTTTACACGGACAAAGTTTCTTTTGGTAAAGTTTGCACGCCTCACAATGATCAATTTTTACAAGGGATTATACCGGTTTTAACTGCTTAATATAAGACTTTTACGTTAAAATTTCACACAAAAGATTGTATGGGCTGCACACATTGTCTCAGAAACATTGTCCGTGTGGAAGGGGCTTTATGGTATGCGCGTCAAACACATATTGAATCGTTTAAAGTTCATGTCGAAAACGAAGGGGTGCGCTTTCTTGGGTGTTAACCAGTACTGCGGGTGCTTGTTCTGGCTGACGAAGTTGAACAATACACTCTGCTATCTCTCGCTCATATAACAGGCTGAAATAAGGTTTCATTTTCTAACAGGTACCATTTCAGATTGATATTAACAACAGACTTTATAAAAACTATTTATTAAACATGAATCAAAAAATGAATTCGGTATTAAGGAATAGCCGCGCTAAAGAGCAGGGCATTTACTTTTTGATTGGCCCTCCCGCAGTGCGATGGAAATGGCGGGGCTTTAACATTAGCATCCTTAACCCAGTAAAATTTTCTATTATGAAGGGCGGGGGAAAGAGAGGGGCTATAACAATAATGACTGGTGCATTAGGTTTTAGCTGTTGGGCTAGGTCTGGATCCTGTTAAACCGATTTAAGAGCCGATCTGACCATTTCTACATGGCGCTTCTGTTGTGGTTGTCTGCATGTATTTTTATGATAATAAATATTTAGGTTCATCAAATTTCATTTCACGGTATATGTATTTGTCAAAACATGTGGTTTTATGAAAACATCATGTAGTTCAACTTGAGGTTTCTAAGGTCATACCTAAATTGTTTTGTTGTTCGCCGTCCAAGGACAGTAGTAGATTTGTTTATCTTCGAAGGCCTTTGAAAAGGTAAAAATAGGCAACGATCAGGAAAAGGCGCAATCAGAAAGCAAGTCTCATCCCAAAACCCGAGTTGGGAAAAAAACCAAATTGAAACTCTAGTACTTGGAAAACATTTAGTAAGCCGATTGAGCGGCTATTTCTCACTAGGCGGCCACTCAGCTGAGGAAAAAATGTAAAAGTTTAAATTGTGACTCTCATGTAGCTTTAATAATGAGTTCAGGATAAGAAAAAGAATATTATCAACACAATAGTACTAAAATACTAGGTTTATTATAAAACAAATGTCAACAAATTATCAAAACTATCTTCTATTAAACAACAAATATGAATTTCATGCTTCTCTTTCCAAACTGGAATGTTTTGTCATGATTTTTACGATTTATGGACATAAGAGCTTATTTTTAGTAACCAGTTTCTGTCTACTTAGGGAGACACATTTCAATATAAAAAGCCCGCAAGGCTACTTTGAGCCACAAACTGTGGCAATTTTCTTATTGGAAGATCACAGTGAAATTTTCTTACTGGAAGATCACAGTGGAAAACCTACAATTAAGCCAACACTTCGAATTTCAAGTCGACAGCTGGGATTTCGAACAAACAAGGTACTGGATTCAACAAGTAGGCAAGGGAGACTGTGCACACTATCAGCTAGGAATAACATTTAGCCATGAGCATCAATGTTCTGGAATTGAAGGAGTCAATTTCGATCGGTATCATTTATTGACTTATTTTATGAAAGCTATCTATATATGCTGGGACATGATACAACTAGATGATGTTCAGGAAAACATCCAAAACCTAATATCTTAGGCAATGAAAGCAAATGGGATAAGCGATTCCGTTCTAATGACGGGTCCATGCTTGCTCCCACCGGATACAAAGGCAGTGTAGACGCTTCTGTATCGTAAGCAGAAAACTCCTCGCTTTGTATTCAGAAGTTATGGATATGGGGCCTTTACAGCCTTCCGGATGAAAGTTCCATCATGCTCTATCCCAATAGGACATTATCTGTTTGTAGGATGTAACTCCCCGACATAGCAATATCAATTGCAAATTCTAGGCATTGGTAAGATACAAGGGTTAGTAACACTTACTAGTACAGTTATTGGAGGACAGCCTCTGGGAACATCCATTTACAGTACAGTCAGCGTGATGTTTATATCCTTCGCGCTCACGCACGAAAGAAAAAAGGATTAAGTTCCACGCAAAACCCACGCAAAACCCTCGCTCATTCCTCGCAAAATCCACGCTTGTTCCACGCTATGTCCACGTTTATTCCTCGCAAGAAGCGTGTGAGTTGCGTGAGATATAAGCAGTTTCACGCTTGCTCACGCTTTCCACGTTCATTAAGGAAAAGAAGCGTGGAAAGGATTAAGAGACATGCGAGAAAAGGATTATCATTTCGTCTTGTTCAAAAGAATAAAATTTTAAAGTTTTGTGACCAAATTAAATATATTATATGTATTTATTTATTAATCTTTAGTACAAGAACGGCAATTAAGTAACTATGATGACGGTAAACCTGTAAAAAAACATACACTTGTACGACAAACACGTAAATACATACGCATGTTTTGACGAGTTGCAGTCTGAACAATACGTTATTCAGTGTTGATTCAATTATCATCGTAGATTAAGTGATGACAAAATTTGCGCGTTTAAATATTATTTGGCAGCGTCTTTGCGTCTTTCGTATTCTCTAAGATGCCCAAAGTCAATTAAAGCTCGACCTACATGTAATACGGTTCAAGCACCTTGCTACATGTACATGTATCATTTAATCATAAATTACGATGTACGTTGCAATTAAATTTACATGCAATTAAATCATCTTAATTTCATCTTAAGAGTCGGTACAATGCCCTGCGAGAATTCTGATTCCCTTTAACCTGTTCTTTTATCTTTCAAGCATTTACCAAAGTCAACAAAATCAAGGTATTCTTTATTCTGATATCGGCACAATTATTGTACACAGGATTAATAAGCGACATAGCCTCTAAGTTATAACTAACAGCTCTAATTTGGTGCATAAATTTATAAATTACCTTAATCAAACAAACACACAATTCAGTTTGTGTGATAAGTGATAAAATGCAAGCATATCTTTGAGATTTGAAACTTTAGAAAAACAAAAAAGAAAAATAAGTTAAAAAACGAAGACATAAGAAAGTATAGAAAATACAAACAAAAACTACGTTTGCGCGTGTCTTCTTTTTTTCTTTGTGACACACCATACAGATTAGTACATGTACATGTCCGTACACGGCAAAATTCCAGACTTTCAGCGGCGGAAATGACTTCACTGCTTTTATTATGGTTGACAAGAGACATGTACATATATATAAAAAGTGAAAATAATCACATTCTTCATGTCCCTTTTTCCTGAGCGTGAAACGAACGTGGAAAGCGTGAGCGAGCGTGGGACTGTAGATATCTCACGCAACTCTCCTAATCCTTTCCACGTTTTGTTTCACGCTACAGTTAAGCAGTTCCACGTTTCATGTCCAAACTCCACGCAAAACTCACGCTACTTCCTCGCAAAATCCACGCTTATTCCACGCAAAATCCACGGAAAAAAGTCACGTGACATGCGAGATTCCACGTTCGTAAGCGTGAGGGATATAAACATCACGCTGACTGTACTGTATATGGCGCCAGAACTTCTAGTGAAAAAGGAACAGGCAACGTTTTTTGATCGACACGTGTGTTTTTTTTATTATGCCAACCACCAAATAAGCCTTCATGGCACTTATGGTTTGTTCTTTCAGATTATGGAATGAACCCATGTACTGTTGTTTGTGCTACCTCCAGCGCGCAGCGTTTTGTTATTTCAGATTATGGAATGAACCCGTGCACTGTTTGTCTAGTTAACCCTCTAGTGCCCAAACACCTTTTTGCTGAGCAGAAAATTATTATTTCATGATAGTGGGCTACGACCATGGAAAGTATTATAAAAATGTGAATATTTAATGAATTTGAATATCTGGTGCGATTTTATGGCATGTATCATATATGATACATTGGGCATTAAGTTCTGGTGTACGACCATGGAAAGTATTATAAAAATGTGAATATTTAATGAATTTGAATATCTGGTGCGATTTTATGGCATGTATCATATATGATACATTGGGCATTAAGTTCTGGTGTATCATATATGATACATACTTTTAAAATTAAAATGCTTAATTATATCAAATGCTTAATTATATCAATCCATTTGTTAAACAGGAAGATTTAATTTGTTTTGAAATGTAACACAATGACTTGTGGAACAATAAACAGCAACAATTGAACAGCAATAAAACCAAAATACAATGTCATTCAAGAAATGCATCTGATCACCTACATTTATGATGAAATGGCATTGTCGAAGTTGTTTGATGTAATTCATATTTATCAGTACTGTTGAGATCATCTGTGAGGATAAGTCATAACAATGTATTATTCAACATGCACAGCGTCCACTAAATTATCTGTATATGTCAGTAGGTTTACATAGAAATTGATTTCCGACCATATCCGTATGAAAAGATAATTAGTCTAAATTCGCCCATGTTGAGACTATGGCAAGCCGTTTTTCTTTTTATTATGCTTATTAGATATCTAGAATAGTAAACAAGATATCATAATTCGGATATAAGATGTCTTATTTAGCATAAAGATGAAGTGGTATTATGTTGTCTGTCTTGATCTAAGTTACATTTCGCTCAAACTCTGACTGAAAACATAGCATATATATTTCAGCTTTTATTTTAAGATTGTTTACTCATGTCAGAACGTGGAACTGTACATACTTTGGATCATTGATAATGATGACATGTAAATTGTATTAATTTATCCATTTGTTGTTTTACAGAGTTCAGAGAGAAAGAAACGAGTAAGAGAACAATTTATTCATCCACATTCATTCAAAAGATAAAATATGAAAGTTGAAAATAAAATAAAGTGATTAATATATTTATTATCTATTGTTTTAGTAAAACGTTATTTGTCTATTGGAACCATTTATGAAGTGTGTCTGATATAAACAAGGTGAGATAAGACATGTCAAAAACTGGACAACAGTTCACCAGTAATAATCCATCCACCCATTCATCCATTCATTCATTCATTCAAAAGACAAAAGTTGAAAATAAATGAAGTTTTAATTACTCTTATGATTTATTGTTTTAGGAAAATGTTAAATAATTTATATCAAGTTAAAAATAAATATTCTTTAGTTCCTCCTTTATTTAACATCCTTTGAGCATTCTATACAATATGTGCATCTCAGGTAAAAAGAAACCAAGCATTCTCTAATCATAACCAAACCGATTAATTTGTCTATTGAAACCAATTATGAAGTGTGAGATAAGACATGTTAATCATTCTATTAGTCATTGAGCACTTTGATTGGCCAACAAACAGGACGGTACAGGTATACCTGTGTGACATTATATACTCCTGTCATGTCTTGAAACACAATGCCGTGTTGTTTATTTATTTATTTATTTATTTATTATTTATTTATTTATTTATTTATTTATTTATTTATTTATTTATTTATTTATTTATTTTAGTTTATAAAGTTGCTAAGTTTGAGTGCATGAATAAGAAAGGAAAATGATAAAGCATCCCGTATAAAACCTGAAGGAAGCCTCATTCAAACCATGTATTACAACATTTTAGCGAGAGAGAGAGAGAGAGAGAGAGAGAGTGAGAGAGAGAGCGAGAGATGATCTCTTTAATTTCCGTAAGCCTTCTTCTTTTGAATAAAAATTTAAGATCGACCAAGAATCCTCAATATTTCATCCAGGACAAATTTGTTCATTTTGTTCAATAGAATTAAATAAGCTCAAACTTCATGGTTTATGGTCCTTTAATTCACGTTATAACCTGTCATAAAATATGAGCAATAACTCATCTAAAATCATTTTCCAGTAGACGCATATCTATTGTAAAATACAAATACAAGAGTTTTTACCTGGGACTGGTTCAGTAAATATTTGAATGGTTCTCGGGTAAATGTTGACTGGTTATCTAGACAGGTAAATGTGTGAAATTCAGATATATCATATTATTTAAAAATGCACTACAACTATGGCGAAAACACATGTAGCTGGCTTACAGTGCAACTTGTGTGCTCTTTTATTTTGTATACCTGTGTGACATTATATACTCCTTTCATGTCTTGAAACACAATGCCGTGTTGTTTGTTTGTTTATTTATTTATTTATTTATTTTAGTTTATAAAGTTGCTCAGTTTGAGTGCATGAATAAGAAAGGAAAATGATAAAGTATCCCGTATAAAACATGAAGGAAGCCTCGTTCAAACCATGTATTACAAATGATTTTAGCAAGAGAGAGAGAGAGAAGGGAGAGAGAGAGATGATCTCTTTAATTTCCGTTAGCCTTCTTTTGAACAAATCTAAGATCGATCAAGAATCCTCAATATTTTATCCAAGACAAATTTGTTCATTTTGTTCAATAAAATTAAAGAAGCCCAAACTTCATCGTTTATGGTCCTTTAATCATTTTATCACCTGTCATAAAATATGAGCAATAACTCACCAGTGGGAGTGTGTCATGTACAATTATACAATTAAAGAGAGCTTTTGGTTTTACCTGGGACTGGTTCAGTAAATATTCAAATGGTTCTCAGTTAAATGTTGACTGGTTATCTAGATAGGTAACTGTGTGAAATTCAGATATATCATATGATTTTAAAAATGCACTACAGCTATGATGAAAACACATGTAGCTTGCTTACAGTGCCACTTGTGCGCCCACTTATTTTATGCAAGAAACAAGAAGCAGTTTGCTCATGACACAGCTCAAATGGTATGTAAGGCAAATTCCCGCATCACTCTTGGAATATCTTGCTTTCACACAGTCTGCTTTGGGACTATTATTTTATATAGATACATTGTTTCTCATAAACAAATCGGCATTATTTTGTTCAATTAAATCATTTCATTTTCCAATTACATGCATTGGTTTGATTCTCACACAAATGCATCCTATGATAATTACCTGTAAAATTGAAATGACACCTGAGCTAACAGCAAGTGCACTTTCAGCTCAGATAGGTATCGTGCACCTGGAGTTCTAGGTAATTGCACTTGACTCTCAGAGTTCGTGCAAAGTAATGTGCACCTGAAGTTCAGAGAATGTGCTCACCATGTGCACTTTCTGTATACTTTAGTTCAGACCTTACTGTAATATTCCTTCTTCTCTCTATCATATCGAATGTTGAAAAAAAAAGAAAAGAAAACTAAACAAAATATACATGTGTTCATTATATATATATATATATATATATATATATATATATATATATATATATATATATATATATATATATATATATATATATATATATATATATATATATATATATATGGGGATTAAACCATTAACAGTGCAAGAATAATAGTCAATGTCGAATGGGCAAAAAAAATCGTCCCGTGGGAATTTCATGACGATTTGTGACGACCTACCTTAAATCAAACTTTGGTCCATATGCAACAATTTAAACCAGTTCGTCGCCCTGAGACCCGCGTCTGGGCTGAAATATGACGTCATCAAAATGGAGACCAGCGCACTCAAAATATGCATTTTAAACAAACATTTCCATACTATGATTGTCAGATAACAATTAATTTCCAGCTTCTCGCTGTTTTTAAATGGGTTGATTTTACCAATTGTATTTATAGAAGTTATTTTAGCACAAAAGTATCTCTCACAAGGAGCATAGCACTGAAAATATGAGCCACGTCACGGCAAAATCTATATACAAAGTGCCAAACTATGCATAGTACACCGGGAGCTCATTTGACCTAGCTTGCATCCCTCAAGACATTTTTATGGGTGCCAAATCATTTACTGGCACCATAGAAATGCAAAAAAACAAATGTCCCCAAAGATAAACTCAAATGCACTGTGAAAAAATGCACGGTTTCCATGGCAACCGTTAACGTGATTCTTGAGGATGGGGGTATACATACAAAATTGATCATACCTCCACTGTCACTTACCTTAAATTATTGAACATGGTCTCATTTTAACGCTTAGACATAGCCCTTTTTGTCATGGTAAGTAATGCAAATTTTCTAAATAGCATACCCATTAAGTTTCATGAAGAGATGCAAAATGGCAGAAAAATCTTAACAAAAATCCATAAATGAAGTAATTTTAGGCCCAAGCTGTCGTTATGACACTTTGTTATTGAAACAGTAATATCATATTACGAATTTATTGATGACCAGGTCCTATATGAAAATGATCTTATTTGCATATTCATGAATATTAATAAAACTGCCAAAAAGTGAGGAAAAACAAGAGACAATTATATCCATTGCAAGGTATTGGATAGGTTATAAGATCCAATCTATCTTGCATTCCAAGGACAAATTCTCAAGACTGTTAGTGTTTTCAGAGGAACAACCTTAATGCCATCAAATAATGCCATCAGCAATAAAGAAACATTTGCATAATGTAAAATTACATAGTTTCCACACCACTCCTCATGCGATTCTAAAGGATATTATGTTCTTACTAAAATACTTATATCCCACCAAAAGAATGCTCTAGAGTACTATAATTGGTCTAATAGTAATACATGAACCAAACAATTTAACCTTGATACCTAATATTTAAATCATTGAATTGTACCGTACTTATTCATGAAAATTATTAAAACAAACTTAAAGAATTGGCGATAAATTGTGGAACAAATAGAAGGTATATGTACAAAATCATTTGCGCCAGAGCTGTTAATCAACGCAGGATGCTGAAAAGGTATCAAATGAATGCTTTGACAATGTACTATGACCCTAAAGTATGGTACAAGAATAATATGATTTTCAATTTCATGAATTTAATGAAAACTTTATAAATTTTAGAAAGAGAAAAAATGAAATAAATAGATAAAAATAAATAGATTAATAAACCAGTATAAAGTTAGTTGACAGTTACTTGTATCTCGGAAATCAAGTCATATGGTGTTGAAAAATGACATCAAATGATATCTAGGACATTATTATACCATCCTGTACTATAAAGTATGGGTTTTGTGCTTTGGTTTTAAGAATATTAACAAAACGTTTTGAATATAGAGAAAATATACAGAACAATTAAGGGGTATGCGTAGAAAAACGAATGTATCTGGGTTACTGAAAGACCTAGGGAGCTATAATTGGTAATAAATGATTGCTAGGACAATGCGCCGTTACCATATAATCCGATATATAAAGTAAGAAAAAGAGTAGAACTGAGATCCTTGGAGAGCAGTTAATATATAAATGAGAAATATGGGTCATACCGCAGTTTCGGCTACTCAGGCTACTCCATTGTTCTTGTAGATATTAATGAAATCTTAATAAATAATAGCAAATTCAATAAAAAATGAGGGGGTACACCAACAGCATTGCTTATTATCTCAGCTGCCAATAGCCGTGGAAAACTCAAAATGACCTTAATTTATTGCTAGGACAATGTTTTATTGTCATGCGCTCAGGTATATAAATCATAATTTCTGGCAACCAAGATTTATTAAATTTTGGTGAAGCACAGCCTTCAATTTTCATATTTTTTGAAACTTTATGTAACTTTATGTAACTTTCAGAAAATTTAATAACATGTGGTTAAGCTATCGTACTACATTGCATTAGTGCATTCTCATATCATTCTGATGGAACCATTTTCAGCATTCTAATGATATTGTCAGCTGAGATATGAGCGATTTTCTTTGGTGTACCCGATCATTTTTCGTTGATTTTTCTCTTATTTATGAAGATCTCAGTTATATCCATACAACAAAAATAGCTGATTATATCGTTACAGAACATTGTCCTAGCAACAATTAGATGCCAATTATAGCTCTTCTACGTATACCCCCCTTAATTGTTCCGTATTCCCCATCCACTAAATTCGAAAGGTTTTGTTGATGTTCTTAAAACTCATGAAACTAACACCAAATGACTGGTAAATTGTAGTTCAGGATGTTGTAATATTATCCTAGACACCATTTGATGCCATTTTCAGCACTATACGACTTTCGATTGCCGTAATACAAGTCATTTTGTAGGTAAACTATTTTTTTTTTATTGTCTTTTCTCTAAAATTTCCTTAGTTTTCATTAAAATTCATGATAGTGGAAATCAGATTATTCTTATATAATATACTTCAGGACCATAGAACATTGCTCTTTCAGCATCCTGGGTTGATTAACAGCTCTGGTACAACCGACTTTGGTACATATACCCCCTATTGTTCCACAATTCTTCTCCATTTTTAATGTGTTAATTTTTTTTTTATTATTTATTTATTTATATTTTTTTATTTTGTTAATTTTCATGAATAAGTGAATTCAGTGATTTAAATACGAGGTATAAAGGTTAAATTGTTCAGTTCATGCATCACTTTCAGAAGGTACAGACTAATTATAGTATTCTGGAGCATTCTTTCGGTGGAATACGAGTATTTTTTGTAATTACACCCTATTCTTTAGAATCGCATGAGAGGTGGTGTGAAAACTAAGTAATTTTACATCATGCAAATAATTTTATTGCTATAGACAATATTTCATGGCATTAAGGTGTCCCTCTGGCAATACTAACAGCCTTGACAATTTGTCCCAGAGACGCAAGTTAGGCCTTTTAACATATGCAATGCATTGCAATGTTTTTCCCTCGTTTTTCATCACTCTTTGACATTTTATTAATTTTCATGAATATGCAAATGAGGTAATCTTCATATAGGACCAGTTCATCGATAAATTTGTCACATGATATTACTGGTTCAATAACAAAGTGTCACAATGGCAGTTTGGGCCTGAAATTAGTTCATTTATGGATTTTAACGACTTTTTGCCATTTTTCATATTTTATTTAAAATTAATGAATATGCAAATTAGATAATTTGCATTACTTTCCAAAAAGAAAGGGCTGTGTCCTAGCTTTTAAATGAGACCATGTTCTGTAGTCTAGGATAATTAACAATGGAGATATGATCAATTTTGTATGTACACCCCCATGCTTAAGATTCATGTTAACGGTTGCCATGGTAACCGTGCATTTTTTCAGTGCAATTGAGTTTATCTTTGAGAACAAAAACTCTTTGTATTTCTGGTGTCCCAGGGAATGATTTTGCACCCATGAAAAATTGTCATTGGGTGCATCAAATTAGCTCCCGGGGTCTTTAATTTGTGGGCGTTTTTTTTTTTTTTTTTTAAGAAAAAGGTATTTTCGACGTATGCACGAACGAACGTATGACTGGATAAAGCAATATCCTTTAACCCATCGACTTGATTCTTCTATCGTGTGTATGATCAGATGTATTTCATCCATTTCCTTCGTAAAAAAGGCAATAATGCGATGTTTTCAATTGATTTTGATGAAAATACGAATAATTCATATATAGTCGGATAGCCGCCATATTGATGACGTCATAAATCGACTCTGACGCGGCTGTAAGTGCGACGAACAGGTTCAATGCTATACATGTACCCCATAGATAAGTTTTATATAGGTCGTCATAAATCGTCAAAAAAATCGCACGAGATTCCCATTCGACATTGACTATAAATCAAACTTAGCGCGCTTTTACAGGTAAAAACTGGAAAAAAATGAAAATAGGTAAATAAACAAAAGAAATAAAAAACAATGCAAAAATACACAAATACGCAAAAATCACATGAAATGTGACAAAGTTGACACCACTGTATGTTCGGCAGTGGGTAAACGACTTAAAATTAATTCATGAACGCCCTTTGAAAGGGCCCAGTATCTGCTAAAAACGGCGGCAAAAATTGCGCGTCTGTAAACACATTTGTATTTTTGCATTGTTTTTTATTTCTTTTGTTTATTTACCTATTTTCATTTTTTTCCAGTTTTTACCTGTAAACACATATTGACTCTGAAGAAGGCGAAAGCCGAAAGCGCGCTTAGTTTGATTTATTCTTGCACTGTTAATGGTTTAATCCCCCTATATACTTATTTCAATCATTTTCGAATCCTTTCTTAGGATCCAGTGCCACCGGGAAGATTTTTGTTTGATGTTTGTCCTATTTCTCCCAATATATATATATATATATATATATATATATATATATATATATATATATATATATATATATATATATATATATATATATATATATATATATATATATATATATATATTATTTTTATTAATGTAAACTCTCAGTTTTGCTGATTTCAACGTTCATCATGGACGGATTTTTCGATACTCTTTGTCACGGAGCCATATGTTCCGTACACCATTTTGAAACAAATACACAAGTTGAGTGGTATGCTACGTTTCTTTTGTTAACTAGTATAGTGTTTATGTATATTTGAACCCTAGTGCGTTAGTAATGTCATGAGAAATTTTTCTTGTAATGAAGGGGGTTTGGACGTTACATTAAGGATTCCTTCATTGTGTTGATGTGGGACTCTACAGTGGTTCCGGGTGAGATCGATTGGCTTGTCAGCATTGTGGTCTGGGTTGTAGCTCGTGACTAAACGAGGGTTTTCCAAAATGACCATAAGTAGGTTTATGCTTGAAAGAATTTTTGACACGCAAGATAATTGTGAATCTTTTTGAGCCACTACATTGCGAAATCGAGTATTTGAAAGTTGTGTTGTATTTGGGGATACAGTACTGTTGTATGCAGGCTGAACTGAGTACATTTTGAAATGTCATGTTGCGGAAGTATCATGGTTCGATAACTGGATGTGTCTTTGTGACAGTTTGGCAGTGTATCTTTGGAGATCAACAGGTTTTAAGGTGCGTTTTGGCATTGTTTGGGCTCAGATTCAAATTCGTATAAATTAAGCAACTTGTGGTTATTTGTTGATTCATAGTAAAATTGCACAGAGAGGTATGTTTTGTGTGCTAGGAGACAGGCAATGTTGAACTGGGAAGTTTTGGGGACGAAATTTTGTCAATTGGCAGAGAAGTAACTACTGACATATGCCATGGAGTCCCTGTACAGACCTGCGAGCTGTTCCATCTTAACCGACGAACCACTGGTATGCGAGTTTAATATTTTCATTTGTAAATATTTCATTCGTAACTTGTATTTATGTGCTGTGAAATATGAAAATTTTCAGAACAGAAATTATCTGAATATAGATAATTATTTTGATATTCATAGATGCGCGTTATAATTTAATAACACAGTTGTACGCGTTGACGTTAAGGGCAGATACATATATCAATGCTAGTAACGTAATTCGTACGTCAATGTTGTCTGTAAATATGAAAATTTCAGCATTTACATGGCGTTATTGGAAGCATAACGCAAGTGTGAATATGGCATTAAAGGGAGTAACTATATTACGTTGACGTAAGTACAACGTAATTTTGACATTGACGTGCATTGCTTAAAAGTGAATAAATAAATGCTGTAATGTCATTCTGATATGTAAATGCATAAAGCTGTAGAAACGAATTCAGTCAGTATTGTATCACGTAACGTAATGCTTTGTTATTACATCATTTACGTTATACTTACGTTGGGAATGGATGGCGATAATTTTCTGATGCAAATTTTTATGTTGAGTAATTAGTTGACAGAAGCAGTCTGTACAAATTTTGGTCAGAAATTACAAGAGCAAAGTATTGTATGTAATACTTGATATCTTATGGTTTATCATTTATGTGTTGGGATGCACATTGAAATGAAGTTCTGGGAATTAGGGGCTCAGAATAGTACGAAGCGCTGTGGCTGTTTGGTTGGTACCGCTTGGAATGCAAACTAAGTGGTAGTTTGCAGCGGTATGTATATTTGTTGAGAATTGTAGCTATCATGTGAATAAATGTTTCAATGAAGTTACTGTGATTATTTTGGGCAATCAAACAGGCAAATATGATGCATAACTCTGGAGCAAATGGGCTGTAGAGTTATGGGTGATGATTTGCATTTTCAATGACGTGGAAGCGTTTTCGCTACTGGAGATTTCATTTGATAAAGTACAATTTAATCAGTATATTAGGCTGTTTTGACACAGTTACTATTTTTCAGGTTCTTAAATTGGTTCTACAATTGGTTCGTAAATTGTTCCTATACTGTTGAGCAACAAGCTGTAAGAGATGAATGTTGGTTACCGGATCGTTGGGCGGTGATGAAAAAAACATTTTAGCCAGGGACATTGGACTACGACAAGGGGAAGTTCTCAATGGACTTGATGAAAACGTATCTTATTCAGTGATTCCGACAACCAGGAGGCCAGGACTTTAAGGAACAACCAAAAGTTATGTTTTGTGTGTGTGTGTGTGTGTGTGTGTTTTTTCTTTTCTCATTTCATGTCATTGTAAATTTCATTAATTAAAATTGAAAACTGAACCCCGTAGGTAGCAAGCTATAATTACCACCCTTGGTCATTGATGGTTGGTATACCTTAACTGTTATACTATACCGTTAACTGGCTATATGCACTGTGTATAGCCAGTTCGTGACAATTGGTGTCAGAAGTGGGATACATACCTACAGGTTTTCTGGGGTGTAGCTTGCGATTTATGTGGTCAGTACAAAGTTTGCAAGTAAGACAATTATGTAAAGAATAGTTATTCGTCCAATGAATTCGGATACTTTAGATGAAACCATGTTATCTATTTCTTAAGAATATGAATTTATTAGTTTGTTTCAGTAGTTAAGGACCAGTGGATCGAAGGTGTGCCTTTTTACTATGAATCCCCAGTTGGTTACCGGAAGATAGATGTAACCGTTGGCAGGCTGGACAGGGATAGCAAGGCAATACAGTGTGAGCCGTGGGTTTGCTGTGTTGGGCCAACTTTTGATTGAGGTTTTTGGCAAGTATTTTTGATAGGTATTTTGGTAATCAGGTAATTTGCTTTGATAAGTTGTTGCGTAAAAATGGTTGACATTGACGGGGTGAAGTTATAATGTCAGGGTTGTTCTTTATTGATTAAGAATAATTTACGTTGAGACAACTGAAAGCAAACTTGGTGTTTTGATTACAGTGGTTGACTGTTGAGTACTGTCTGTTACTTTGCCATAAGTTGTATTTACTCAATTGCTGGTTCAATTACCGCGTACCGTAGCCATAAAACTTGTGTACTAAAGGGGAATAATTATGGATGTGATTAATCAGTTATCTAAATTGGGAAAGGAGTTAGGTTATGAGGGTGAAGCACTTAAAGCGTTTATTACAGAGCAACAGATAATTTTGCGTGATGAACGCCAGGCAGCACGCGATGCAGATCGTGAACGTCGCGAGTCAGAACAAAATGCTGAACGCGAACGTCGTGAAGCAGAACGAGAACGACATGAGCGTGAATTAAAAGCTAAGGCGGAAGAGCAAGATAAGCAGCGTGAAATTAAAGAACGAGAACTTAAGATAAAGGAACGAGAAATGGAAATTAAAGAGAAAGAAATGAATGTAAGCATAGCAGCGCAAGAGGCAGAGAAAGAAGCCAAAAGGGCAGCGCAAGAAGCAGAAAAGGTAAGGCAGTTTCAGATAGAAGAAGCAGAGAGGGAAGCAAAAGAAGAAAGGCGAAGACAATTTGAGGCACAGGAAGCTGAGAAGGCCAGACAGGAAGCAGAGAAGGTAAGAATATTTAAATTTCAGGAAGCGGAGAAGGAGAAACAGAGGCAACTCAGACAGCAGGAATTAGAGGACCGAGGACCTGAGACTAACATTATCAGTAAACAAACTGTTGGGCTCGATTTCTTGTGTTTCCCATAACACCATCTCCTAAGGTCAAGGAACCGTAAGCCAGGGCGACTAATTGTTCGGCAGCCACAGTCAAACTCTATGTCTATGTGTCGGAGGAGATGAGTTACAAGAGACTCCAAGACAATGTTAAGAAGTACAGGAGAAGTGTGAACAATCTTTCGTGTACACCAGTTGTATTGAGCGACAGCAAGGGGAAATATCTTCAGAGGGTATTAACCCGAACTAACCCCACGGAACAGAAAATTAAATTTCTTGGTAGAAGCGGGTTTACTTCATCAAATACATTGAAATTTCTGACAGTTAAAAAATTGAAATCAATCGTTAAATTTAATAACTGTGTTCATATTTATGTATGGGTTGGTACATGCGATCTGACCGCAAAGGGTAAGAGATTCAATGATCTGAGAAAACCCACTAAGAAAACTTTACGTGTTCTTTGTAGTAATCTTGAATTGATCAAAACAGGTGCATATCATGTGGAATCAAGGTAACATTCCTTCAAATTCCGTACTATTCAATTCAGTTCTGGAACAGGAACAAAGGTCACGAAAATCCAGACATTTTCAGTGAGAATGATAAAAAACTTACAGAGTTGGTGAATGACGCTAATGAATTTATTTCCAATTTGAACAGGGACAGTAATACTTATTCCCCCAAATTGAATCAGGATCTAATGCGTGGGAGAAAACGGAAAGGACAGAAACAGAGAGCTTCAATAAACTTTAAACTGTTTCTTGACGGAATTCATCCTGATAAAAACACTTGCTAAATCATGGTTGTGCTCCATAAAGAGATAAATGGAAAGAAATTGTGAACTTTGCCATGCACAGGCAGGGAAAGCCCAGTCGTGCATGTAAATTCTAGAATTTTGCTGTGAACTTGACAATTAATGCACAGGCAGGGAACGCCCAGTCGTACATATAAACTTGACTTATTGCTGATATTGTGATCTTGTGATATAATGCATAGGCAGGGAATGCCCAGTCATGCATAAAAATCAATGAACTCAATGTGATTTTTTAATTAATTTCTGAATCAATTTTGATAGGGTGCAACATAAACATTTGCAAACATGTCTGCTAACAATTCACCAGAAAAAAACTGACACACAAGAAAGCACTGAAAATGGGTTAGGTGCACGTTCTAGAAATTTAACTGAAAAGGGTCATGAGTACCAAATTTCTGCTTGTGAACAAAAGTAAAGATCTGCAATTTCTTCATGGCGGCGACAGTTAAATAAGCTTTTGGTTGAAATATCAGATTCTGACAACATTGAGACAATTCGCGAGAAGCGCGATTTATTTCAGCTAAATTTTGATGCAATTTGCACAAATTTTGAAAATCTTCAAAGTTTAAAGGATGATGAAAAAACAGAAGCTTCGAAATTAGAAAATATTGAAGTTGAGCATCAGCAAGCAATGCAAAATGTAATGCAGCGAATCCGAGAATTAGATTCCGTAAAATATGATCTAGGCTCAAACGTTTCAGGCAAATTTTTAAAAGTGCAATTTCAACAAGTCAATCCTCCAGTTCTAAAAAAATCAGATTCATCACGGATTTCAAATGTTGCTGCAAAAAAGGCTGCTTTAAAAACCAAGCTTAAATACATTGACATAGAATCTAAATGTTTGGCAGAATTGCAGAAAATCAAAACCATCGAAGAAATAGAAATGGTTGGGACAGAATTAGAAGCACTAGAAGACCCAGGCTCTTATGAACCACCTGAACCTAAACCACATTTAAAAACAATTGAAACTGTCAAAGGATTTTGCAAGCCATTACCATGAATTCACCTTAAATCAAATGAGCCAAATTCCATTGCTGTTTTACCCCTGTATTTATTGACATGACTATTCAACTATGCCACTTCCATAAACTAGATATGCATATCTTAAATTAATGATAAAATTCTCGAATTTTGGAGAAATACACATGTTTGGTTATAGGGGGTGTCTAATTAGGCACATGGATTGATCTGTCGTGACGATACAAAGATAAAGAGAAGAACATGGTTTGGATTTTGGAATGTTATATAACGGTGCTTTCAAAAAGGCAATAAACATTTTTTTTTTTTTTGTAAATTTTACAGTTTAAAAAATATAGACAGAAATATCAAATATGCTTAACTTTATGCCAGTATTAGTACATTTAGAAACTGATGTATATATGTGTGAAGTAATAGTAAGAGTCCAACACTGTAGTCAACCTCTTGAAAACACAATCATTTACACTTAATGTCTGTAATTAATTGCATTTCTGATACTTTTTTGCCGCCGGTCCTGCAGTACCTAAGATGGTCGAGTATAGCGTCCTCCTTTTTCGCAACTGCCGATTGGTTTGTATGGTTTTGACCGTCATTCTAGAAAAATGAAAACAAAGGAGACTAAAATCATTATGAGGGGAAATGTATTGGCAATATACCGTTAAACTCCCCGCGGGGACCTTTTGTTTTTGACTTTTGAAAAAAATATTCTCTCTATGATTCATTGGGTTCTGAGTTGATCAGGGTTACTGAGACGCTTGCATCCATCGACTTTTTCCGTAAATACGTAAATATACGAGAATTAATTTCCCGCTTTTTTCAATTTGTTAACAGCGCGCACGTGAAAAGAAAAAGAAAAAAAAGTGACCGTAAATTTAAACTTGTCGTCGACTGTTTCATGTAGATATATGTTTGCGTTGACGATGAGCTGTATACGCTTAAGTACAAATAAAATTTCAAAAATTATCCTGTTGTTATTTCTACGTTCAGCCATTATCGAATATAACTGGAAAGTAAAAACTGGTTTTAGCAAGGGACAGTAAACTTCTTGTATATATGAGTCATATATGCAAATATTCCAATGTATATATTCGTCTATAAAACGTTCAAATGAAAGGCGTGGTTGAAATATCCGTGCCGTATTTAGAAGGGGTTTGTTATGGAATGGTCTATAAAGACCGATGCTTTTACGGAATAAACCTCAACCGTATACAATATTTTAATTTATGTACTATAAACAATATTTCAATCATGCGATTTATTCCGTTGTAGCCAAAACACAGACAGAAACAGTCTCAGAAAAACATACCATATTTGTTATGGAATGGTCTATAAAGACCGACGCTCTTACGGAATAAACCTCAACCGTATACAATCTTAAACTTTTTGTAATATAAAAAATATAACAAGCGTGCGATTTATTCCGTTTAACATAAAACATACACGGAATGAAAGTCAGAAATAAATCTTTTTTGTGGAATAGTGCCATGCATAATAAGTTTCTCTTTGAAAGAAATCGTCGCTATATATATACTACCGTTATCCTCCCCGGGGAGGTTAACGGTACTATATATATATATACTACCGTTATCCTCCCCGGGGAGGTTAACGGTACTATATATACTACCGTCATCCCCCCACCTCTATCTTCGTAAAATGATGCATTGTCAGTGATCGAGATTACGTTTAAAACACTTCCCCCAAAAGCTTTCCGAGCCCCGTTTTCTCTGAAATTACTGCCCCCCAAGAAAACCCTCTTCCCGGGGAATCTTCCCCTTGCCATGCATATTAAGTTTCTTTTAGAAGATTTCGTCGCTATATATATACTACCGTTATCCCCCCCGGGGGGGATAACGGTAGTATATATATACAGACGAATCTTTGAAAAACAATCCTATAATGCCATGCATATTAAGTTTGTTTTAGAAGAATTCGTCGCTATATATATACTACCGTTATCCCCCCCGGGGGGGATAACGGTAGTATATATATACAGACGAATCTTTCAAAAACAATCTTATAATGCCTTGCAAAGGGAAGATTTCCCGGGAAGAGGGTTTTCTTGGGGGGCAGTAATTTCAGAGAAAACGGGGCTCGGAAAGCTTTTGGGGGAAGTGTTTTAAACGTAATCTCGATCACTGACAATGCATCATTTTATGAAAATAGAGGTGGGGGGATGACGGTACTATATATAGTACCGTTATCCTCCCCGGGGAGGATGACGGTAGTATATGTATAGTACCGTTAACCTCCCCGGGGAGGATAACGGTAGTATATGTATATATAGTACCGTTAACCTCCCCGGGGGGGGATAACGGTAGTATATATATAGCGACGATTTCTTTCAAAGAGAAACTTAATATGCATGGCAAGGGGAAGATTCCCCGGGAAGAGGGTTTTCTTGGGGGGCAGTAATTTCAGAGAAAACGGGGCTCGGAAAGCTTTTGGGGGAAGTGTCTTAAACGTAATCTCGATCACTGACAATGCATCATTTTATGAAAATAGAGGTGGGGGGATGACGGTACTATATATAGTACCGTTAACCTCCCCGGGGAGGATAACGGTAGTATATGTATATATAGTACCGTTAACCTCCCCGGGGGGGATAACGGTAGTATATATATAGCGACGATTTCTTTCAAAGAGAAACTTAATATGCATGGCAAGGGGAAGATTCCCCGGGAAGAGGGTTTTCTTGGGGGGCAGTAATTTCAGAGAAAACGGGGCTCGGAAAGCTTTTGGGGGAAGTGTCTTAAACGTAATCTCGATCATTGACAATGCATAGCGGTGGGGGGGGGATGACGGTAGTATATATATAGTACCGTTATCCTCCCCGGGGAGTTTATCGGTATTATAGGAAAGACAACTGTTTTGATATAAATAAATTTGAACTTATATCGTAATATTTGGTTAAAATTATGCTTTTGTGGACTTTTGAGCTGTCTGTTTCCATATCTGATATTTCTTTTTTTGACCAAGAAATTTACATAAATTCATGCGCGACGCATGCGCAGAAAATTTGCAAGCGTCTGAGTGATCATGATTATGTTCTTCCATCTTGTAAAAGTCATTTTTCAAAACATAAATTGAGCCCCAAAACAAAAGGCCCCCGCGGGGAGTTTAACGGTATATTGCCAATGTATTAATTTAAAAATTAATGCTCACAAGGGAAAAGCATGTGGAGATGATGGAATTTATTACGAACATATTATGTTTGAAACCATGCTTGATTATGCCAGATTGCATGCTAGGTAAGGTTTAACTACCCTAAGAAAGGGACGGTCGTGTTTGACGCTTTCGTCATAGGGTATTGTACTCAACATACCTCTAGCTATCTGAAGCATATAAATTTAGTATCTCATTTTGTAACGCTGTGTTTATAGGCTAAGGTTATCGGCTAGACGGTCGGGCCAATAACTCGCGGCTTATCTGCACGCTGTTTTAGATTAAACATATTTTATTGTATAGATAAACAATAAGATTGAGCACAAGTTATTACAACATTAGAAAACCCTCATCTAAATACAATGATATAACTAGATTTTATGGCACAATGGTAAAAACAATTAATCAATATTAATGCAATATATGTTCCACTCATACATACACATTCTCTCGGGCTCTTATTCACACATGTGGTGTCTTTGCAACTTTATAATTTGAGTGCATTTTGAAGTAGCGTAACTAGTCAGAGGTACAAAAAAGCGCGCAGTGTTGTTTTATTCAATTGGATGAACTTCAGTACCGAAAGCATTACAAATTTATTGGTCGTGCCGATAAGCGGTGTTTTCGGCAAGACATGTCGTTTCGATCATTTGAACATGTACGTACATACCGTATATGGACTTTATCAAGACCTTTCCTCTGTCCTGGTCTATGATTGTCACAGGTTCTGATGTTGGCTTACTTAAATTTTCTTCAATTGTATATTTTGTATACTGGTTTGACCTGTTTTCATGGTTCTCCTTATGGCAATTTATTAGGTCTGTGCCATCTTTATATTAAGGTCACTTTCTTACCATTAATTTACCTTTTATAGGACTGCAGGAAATGGAAAAGAGGTATGGTGCACCGAAAGGTAGTTAAGACGGGGCGTAGTTAAGACGGAGTGTCAAAAATTAGATATGTCTCCAGTTTCGAAACAACCTTTGCTGTCTGCGCTGCTCTACTGTCAGTGATTGTTTTGTTATAGTTTATGGAAAGACAACAATGATAAACAAAGTGTTTCCAACTAATAACTACTTTAATATATACAAGCAAGTAGCTCTATGGAAGCTGGCATACTAAGAACTGATTCCACGTGGTAGCGTTACCTGTATAAATGATGAGAGCTAAGTAGACTCGCTGCAAATACTGAAACATCTCCCTTCTTTTGAAATGAGACAATTTTAAATTAACGACAACTTAATTTTACAAAAGAACAATTTAAACTTGAGTCACTGAATGCTCAGGTAAGCCACTGTACTAAAGTCAATAAGTCGAGTGATGATTATCAGATCAGCAATGGAAAACTGGGTAAAATTTATAATCCAAACAAGCATTGATAAAATGTCAGATAAGCATCGGCTGCTATAACTACAAGATCCAGATAAGATCATTGTTCAGTTTACTATTTACACACAGCTGTTTACTGTTCTACATCGATTCAATCACTCTCGGTTTAACCTGTCTGCCGTAGCGAGTTATGTAAACAGGCTTGTCCGTCTTTTCACTTCCTGGCCTTGTTTTTACAGAGGTGGAAGCGTCTGACTGTTGAGGTTCCGAAAGGGAAGTTTCTTCCTTTATATGCAAATCAATTTCTGGTGTTTCAGGAATGCACTCGTTGGTCTTAATGATGTGACGCCTATTTCTTCTATAAATTGCACCATCTTCAGTACGCAATGAGTACGATCTTTCATTAAGCTTGTCAGTAATGACTGCTTTTTGCCATGTTTTGGTTTGCATATTTTGGACCCGTGCTGGGCCTCCAATTTCTAGCGGCTCCAGCGGTTTGGTACGCCTATCAAAATGAGATTTTTCCACAGTTCTGCAGGCTTTCAAATTGGCGCGAACTATATCTGGGGAAACAGCACGTGGTTTCAATTTCTCTTTCGAGGTCGGTAGGATTGACCTAAGAGAGCGCGACATTAGGAGTGCGGCAGGAGAATACTGGGTGCTGCTCAAAGGCGTATTTCTGTACTCGAGTAGACCTATCATAGGGTCTGTTTTTGCCGTTTTGGCCTTAGTGAAGATGCGTTTGCACACCTTAACGTACGATTCAGAGAATCCGTTTCCTTGACTATGATGCGGTGATGACGTAACACGTTCAAAGTCCCATTCTTTTGCGAACTGTACATATTCTTCTGATGTAAAACAAGTTTGATTATCACTGATTACCCTTTCCGGGATTCCTAGACGTGAAAAGATGCCTTTCATCCGTTTGATGATTGTTGTACTTCTCATATTCGGTAACTCTTTCACTTCGAAAAAGTGCGAATAATAGTCAGCAACGACTATGAATGTTTTCTGATCCCATGAAAACAAATCAGTGCCTACTATCTGCCAATGGTATTCGGGTATGGTGTGCGGCATCAGCGGTTCTTTTGCATTAGAGCTTCGATGCTCAAGGCAAACAGGGCAGTTTAATACCATCTGAGTAATATCTGCGGAAATTCCGGGCCAAAATATCAAATCACGCGATCGTTTTAATGTTTTCTCTACTCCCATATGTCCTGAGTGAACGAGTTCTAACAAACGCGACCTCATCGAACTCGGAATAACAAGCTTTTGCCCTTTCATTATCAGCCCATCAAACACTGCCAATTCTTCCCGGTAGTTCCAGAAATCCAATATTTCAGGTCTGCATTGCTTCCTGTAGACTGGCCACCCATCCAAAACTACCTGCTTCAAAACAGCTAACTGCTCGTCTTGCTCAGTTTGCAACTTAATTTCTTCCAATGTTTTGTCACTGACAGGTAGACTGGACATGACAAAATTGACCTGAACCTTCAAAGATTCTGACAGAGCAGGGCATGTATCACTGACTGATTTCCTAGAGAGCGTGTCCGGAACAGGAATCTGCTTTCCAGGCCGGAAACGGACATCAATGTCAAAACGTTGCATTTGAATCATCATACGCTGCAAGCGTGCAGGGCACAGGTGAAGGGGCTTCTTGAAAATCGGAATCAAGCTGAGGTGATCCGTTTCAACAATAACAGGCCTGCCATATACCCAATGATAGTACCGCCTAAGTCCAAACAAAATACCCAAACACTCGAGTTCAATCTGAGCATAATTCTTTTCGCTAGATGTAAGCGACTTGGAAGCATAGGCAATAGGTTTTCCCTCTTGCAAGAGCGTGGCGCCTAGACCTGATCGACTGCTATCAGTTTGTAAAATCAGTGGTTTCGCTGGATCATAGTACGCAAGCACCTGACCTGGTTCCTGTGTAATTATTTCCTTAACCTTGGAGAAGGCCTCTTCCTGGGGTATTCCCCAGTAAAATTCCACTGAATTACTGAGCAGCTCACGTAAAGAACACGTGGCTTCTGCAAGGTTTGGCGCGAAACGAGACAAATACTTCACCATTCCAAGCCAAGTTTCAAGTTCTGACCGATTTTCTGGAGGAGGCATGTCTTTGATAGCTGAGATTTTGGCGGGATCAGGGCGTAAACCGTCGTGTGACAGCAAATGACCAAAGTAGCCAATTTCGGTTAAACCAACCTCTAATTTGTCCTCGTTTAGCCGGATACCCCTGTCCAAAGCCCTTTGAAGTACTGACCTCAGATTTTGGTCATGCTCATCCCTAGTTTTGCCAAAGATCAAAATGTCATCAACTATTGATACCACCCCGGGTAACCCCTCAAAAGACTCATCCATTTTGCGCTGGAAAATGTCCATACTAGATTTCAACCCCATTGGAAGCCTCAAATACCTATACCTGCCAAAACAGGTGTTGAACGTAGTCAAAAATGAAGACTCTGTGTCCAACATGACATTCCAGTATGCAGAAGTGGTGTCTAAACGTGAGAAGTATTTGGCACCATTCAACTGAGGTAAAATATCATCCAAAGTTCTGATGGGGTAGTGAGGGCGCTGCACGTTTTTGTTGAGGTCATGCGGATCTAGACAAATTCGTAATTTACCTGATTTTTTTTTCTACAATGACCATCGAGTTGACCCACTGACTGGGCTCATGAACCCGTTGAATCACGCCTAATGACTCCATACGGTCAAGTTCTGCTTTACATTTGTCTTTTAGCGCAACCGGTATTCTACGCGGCGGATGGACGACAGGAACTGCGTCCGGTTTAAGGTGAATAGAACACTCACCAGGGATCGAACCTAGCCCTTTAAATGCTTGTGGGAACTCTTTCAAGACGGAAGCTTTAGTCATGTGACTCTGCGGTTGCTTACCTTCAACGGCGTAAGTGATCTTTACGAGATCGAATTCAATGCATGACTGCAAACCAAATAATGGGCAGATTGTGTGTCAACCACATGGAATTCAACCTGTTTAGTGCGGTCTGTACCTGTAAGCGTGCATGGTAACATGATAGTACCCTTAGTGCGCAGCGGATTTCCATTGTAGGCCGATAGTCTAGTGCTAGAGGGACTGAGTGCTGTTTTAACACCGATCAATTGAAAAGCATAAAAAGGTAGAATGTTTACCTGACTTCCCGTGTCCACTTTGAAGGTAAGATTGCACTTTGATGGACCGACTTCCATTTCTGCAAAAATTTGGCCATTTTTTATCCTTGATTTAACACTGTCAATAAATAAATCATCATCGTCTGAAATGTCAACATTGTTCACATTTTTGGACCTGCACATTTCCTTAAAATGGTTCCATTTTTTGCACACGAGTGACATTGTTTACCCTTTGCAGGGCATGCACCTTTTGCATGTTTTCTTCCGCAGTTCCCGCACTGTTTTTGAAACGACCCCTCTTGTTTCGTCGGTGGAGCCCTCGTCTGTTTAGTCTTTGAGCCCGCTGGATTGGCATGCGAGCTCCTAGGTTGTTCTTTTGGCCTCGCTCCCATATGATGCCGCTTTTTGTCGACATAGTTAACTGCAGCGGTTGCTGCGCCCAAACTGGCCCCAGTTGACGTCATGGTTTTCAGCTGTTCCTGAGCGTATTCGTACGTTTGGCAAATCTCAACGGCTTTGGTCAATGTAAGATCAGCTCCGACAGTTAGTAGTTTTTTTCGTACGTCCTGTGAGCGTATGCCAAACACTAATCTGTCCCTGATCATGTCATCAATGTATGATGCGTCAAATGAGCAGTCCTTTGATAGAATCTTTAGTTTTGTGACAAACTGTTCTACCGATGTGTCATTTTGTACTTCGTTGTTAAATTTATATCGGGCGAATACCGGGTTTGATTTGGGTTGGACATGTTTCTCAAAGGCTTCACACACTTCCTTGACCTTTTTCTTGTTAGCATCGGTAATAGTTAATGTGTTAAAAATCTCTCTTCCTTTATCCCCAACCCACAGAAGTAAGTACGTGACCTGTACTTCCTCATCTTTGTCCTTTAATGCACCCGCAAATACCAACTCTGCATGCTGTCTGAATTTCTTGAATGTTTCGAGCAGGTTGACACTATTCCAGTCCATCGATGGCGTCGGAACACCTGATAATTCCATGTTTCACAAACTGATAATGTACAAAGTATTGTTAGAATTGCCTTCGTAATTATCCTGAAGTTAATGTTAACTATCTGACACCATGTTTTGTTATAGTTTATGGAAAGACAACAATGATAAACAAAGTGTTTCCAACTAATAACTACTTTAATATATACAAGCAAGTAATTCTATGGAAGCTGGCATACTAAGAACTGATTCTACGTGGTAGCGTTACCTGTATAAATGATGAGAGCTAAGTAGACTCGCTGCAAATACTGAAACAGTGATGATCTTAAACACGTCGTTCATGCATATCAAGTTCTACACGAGAACACCAATGAAAAATATTTTTTCTCTTTTTTTCAGCATTAAACATGGATATTTTCGTAGTTATCTTGAAGGTGGCGAACGGCAGGCGTCGAGCTACAGACGTATACACACCACTGAGGCGTCCGAAGACAATATCTATCGCGCAGATGATACACCAGTCACAAGTAATGTACAACCATGTGTAATCATATATGAGCCGCGACATTAGACAAGCAACATTGTTATTTTCGAATTCGGCTGTACAAACAAAACGATCCACATTATCTCTACCGAAGATGGCTAGAGGCTGAAATTAGAGGAATTGTACTAACCCTGTAAAGAAGCGTCTTTGTTTTCGCATGTGGTTTCACATGACACAGCCAACATATTTTGTTTGTTTATTTTTTGAATTGATGCTTTAATTTGATTTTAATAGATGCTTTTCCTGATCTTTGCCTACTTGTACTTTTTACATACCAGTCAACAGATAAGGGCATTGTTATTTTCGAATTCGGCTGTGCAAACAAAACGATCCACATTATCTCTACCGAAGATGGCTAGAGGCTGAAATTAGAGGAATTGTACTAACCCTGTAAAGAAGCGTCTTTGTTTTCGCATGTGGTTTCGCATGACACAGCCAACATATTTTGTTTGTTTATTTTTTGAATTGATGCTTTACATACCAGTCAACAGATAAGGTCATGTCGGGATGCTGTCTCGACTTTATGGGACTTTTATCCAGACATCCATACAACAAGTGCTTAAAATATAACCAACAAAGCCACTAAGGATTATATGTGTGGACGATTTGACTTGAAACCACTTTTCCTGGGCAAGCTCAGACCTGAGCGAGATGATCAGTCAGCAGGGAACAAGCTCCGCCTGTAGGCACAAGTAGCCCACCTATTTCTTTAGGCCCAAATGGGCGGGCCCATAGCTTTGAATTGTATGATATAATACAAATACTTAGACCGTGCCGTCACCATAGAGATATTCAGACTCATCGAATTTAATTGTTTTTTTTTTTTTTTTTCTTTTTAGACTAAATTAATTTTGTAGCTAGTTTGCATGCTGTCGGTCAAAAACTCATTAGAGCTTATGTTTATTGTTATATACTGTCATGCCGTCTTAAAATAATAATATCAATGGATATCAATATTAATCAAAGTTCTTTTTAACATGTATGTTATGTAAATATTGCTATATGACACTTAAATAAACAACTTACTTGCTTACTTTTTACTTTTGTCAGACAAAGCAGTGTCAAGAGAAAATAAATGTGTTTTAAAGAGGCTGCAGGTCTTACACAAACCCAACTTTTGCAATTTAATTTTGACACAAATAACCAAGAGGGGAAGAAAGAGGTTATGTAGTGATTTTAAATGCTAATCAACTACAGTCTTCGCCTGTGTTTTTCACATATATATATATATATCTTTCAGGGTTTTTTTTTTCTCATGACACTGCTACTACTTGGCGTCTGAGCGCCATGGTAGATTGAGGAGGCTGTTGGACGAGCGGACTAACGCCGGCGAGGCATTGTCTGAAGACGAGTATACGCTTCTGAGAGACAATTTGATGCTTCTACTTTCTGTTCGAAACGTGAAAAGGGCCGGTGTCGTGCCCCACCTCCTTATTAGGCAGGTTGAGTCAATGGAGATCCCTGAGAAGGTTCCAGATAGCGAAAGGTACAAGTAGGCAAAGATCAGGAAAAGACGCAATCAGAAAAAGATTCCCACTCCAAAAACCGAGGTGGAAAAAAAACCAACGTAATAATCAGGTACTTTATACCATAAAACATATCGTAAGCCGAATGAGCAGCTATTTTCCCAATAGGTGGCCACTCAGTTACCTTAACTTAACTAAAAATATGAAAACATACATAAGGCGCCAACAGCACAAAAAATTAAACACCAAGACATATAACAAAAAGAACCACTACAGAAGTATCGACTTGGAACGATCAGTAACACAAAGTTACTGGCGGGCTTAAACGGGTTTTACAGGTACCTAACCTCACCCTCAGCTTCTGCAGTGGTTCATAACATTTAGTTAGTTATTTGGTCCTTGTGGTGAATCTCTAACTAGTCAATGAATCATCAAGAACAAACAAATAAATCATGATAAACATCCTGATGAATCAAAACCCAGGACTCACAGATTGAGTAAGCTGCCCGACGATGGAGATCCCTGGGCGCCGAATAACCTACTAACTCCGGAGCAAAAGAAAAACACCAGTACAGATAAGAAGCTCCGGCCCCAACCAACTAAAATGAATAGCTTTAAGTCGGGGCCATCATAGAGTCTGACGCCCGACCCACCGGCGTAAGACTGCCGGGGCAGGGAAGCCTTCTCCCCTCAAACTGTCAATAGCGGAACTGGTCCATTGAAGCAATTTGCTGCGCAGACGAAACTGAGAGCCGAACCCTGAGGGATTGACTGTCTGGAGTACGTCTTTGTGACCAGACATTCGTGTACGTGCATGGAGGCAACGTCGGTGACTAAGTGCTTGAAAACTGAATGGGACAATCACTTTCTGGAGTGCGGTATGAGTAAACAGCGCATAGCGCCTTTTAGAGCAACAGATTGGCGCCATCGCTATGGGACGTTGGATTGAGTCGGACGGATCATGCTGTTTTGTCTAAGCATATGACGCCCCGGGACAGGTGCAGACAATCCCCTGGGCCAAAAATAATTTCATAAGCTTAAATCATTTGTTCATTCCAAGCAAGTTTTCTGCCATTGAATGACATTTTCCTATTTTTCCCATTCAAATACATGGGCCACCTAAGTTGACCTTGCCGTAAAAAAGGTCAAGGTCATCCCAGGGTCATTATTTACACAAAATTTGTAGAGCTCCATACACAGTATGGGCCACCTATAGCCCCCCCCTAAAAACATTACTCTATAGCCCCCTAAACATACACCACCCTATAGCCCCCCTAAAACACCACCCTATGGCATCCCTAAAACCACCACCCTATAGCCCCCCTTTTGCTTTTAAGCTTATCTTCCAACACTTCTCAGAGTCCATCGGATCCGTTGGATCTTCATTGGCCTCCACACTCATGTGAAGGCCTGATAGTATAGTCCGCATCATGGCGTTTCCTTCCTTGACCTCCTTTTCGAGTTCATTAAGTCTTACTATGACATTCAACTGAAATGCTAAAAAATTAAGTTATTAGCCACGTCATTAGATAACCAACATTTTTCATATGTAAAAACAAAAGCATAAATCGGCTGTGCCGAAACAGTGAAGCTTATCAGTGCCTTTGTTTTTGTAAGTACCATTCATGTTCTTTCTCATTACTAAATTTCAAGCCTTTAGCTAACTTAAGATGCTGCAGGGCTCAATCGTGTCCGACTGGTCAGAAAATACAATGTTGGTTTTCTCATGACGAGGCTCGTTTACATGACGAGGCTGCTTTATTTGGTTTACAAATTTAAGAAACTTAAAGGAATTAACATTTTTTTCTTTTCAGTTCAGAAAAATCATAACACGTTACAGACGTATAGGTTATAACTTGAATGTTATGCGACAGTCTGCATGCTTAGTTTTTAACCCAATCATGGTTGATAACTATGCTGCCTTCTTTAATTGCACGCCGGTGGGTCGGGCGTCAGACTCTATGATGGCCCCGACTTAAAGCTATTCATTTTAGTTGGTTGGGGCCGGAGCTTCTTGTCTGTTGCTTGGCCCACCGGGGTCCAACTGGTGTTTTTCTTTTGCTCCGGAGTTAGTAGGTTATTCGGCTCCCAGGGATCTCCATCGTCGGGCAGCTTACTCAATCTGTGAGTCCTGGGTTTTGATTCATCAGGATGTTTATCGTGATTTATTTGTTTGTTCTTGATGATTCATTGACTAGTTAGAGATTCACCACAAGGACCAAATAACTAACAAAATGTTATGAACCACTGCAGAAGCTGAGGGTGAGGTTAGGTACCTGTAAAACCGATTTTACGATAGAAATCATCAAATGTATGACGCTGCACTGTTAACAAGATGTTATACTCAGCATGCTCTTCGTCCATTTATCGATTCCGAATCTAATCACATTAGAAGTTTTATTAAAATTCCTTTCATTAATAAAGGAATTGGCTTTATTGATTTACCAAGCATATTCCAGGATAAATCAGTGATACAGTCTATACCTACGTACTTCCAAAATTCAGAACCTCCTATTATTTGTTACAAATATAATACACCAATCAGAAATACTATTTTTAATTTCAGTAAACTTGTTTCTGATCTTGATATCCATGCTAATACTCATAAGTCTTGAGATTGTAAAGATTCAAAATTTGTTTATCAACCAGCCGGACATATAGTTACTGGAAATTTAAAAATAATTTCGGATTCTAGAATTCGCAAAATTGTTTCTAAAGGTCCGAAATATAGATTCCCATCATACATCAATTTCGATAAATGTAGAGAGGAGATTGCATCTGCATTGAATGATTTCGGTAATCGATGGTGTAAACGAGAGGGTGTTGAGGATAATGCTCTTAAAGAATGGAAAAGAAGTATCTTCACTATCGTGGATAAACGTATTCAGTTTTATTCACAAAATACTAATCTTTTACCTCCTAAACCTAAATCGTCATTTAGGCATTTGAAGCAGGGTATCCAAGAATTTCAAAGAAAGTATGTTCTTGGTTCCGGCAGACAAAGCCGCAAACAATGTTGTTGTTGTTTGTAGGCTTCACTACGTTAACACCTTAAAACAGGAGCTGGATGGTACCAGGGCTTATCTGGAGACAGATACTGATGAGGTGTCTGTAGTAAATGCCCACTTAAACGATTTATCTGTTAAGTTTTCTGTTTGTGTCAATGAAGGCCAAGACAAACTTCCTACGATGTATTGGTTACCTAAGCTTCACAAAAGACCATACAAAGCAAGATTTATTGCAAATTCTAGCTCTTGTACTACTACTGAACTTTCTAAATTATTAACTTCCTGTCTTACTGCTATCAAATCTCATGTTATAAGATACTGTGAGACAGTGTATGAAACTTCAAATAAAAATTGGTTTTGGTCAATAAAAAATTCTGGTGAGGTGCTCAATAAATTGAAGTGTAGAGGGTTCCGTGCGACGAGCTTGTCCACATATGATTTTTCTACTCTGTATACAACTTTACCACATAATCTTATTAAAGAAAAACTTCTGGATTTGATAGAGTGGACCTTCAAAAGGGCATTATTTGTCCCGTGCCGGACCCGGGTTAGAATTGGCCGGTCGCCCCCCTCTTGCGGAACCGTAAGACCCGGTCGAATAGAGGAGCGGCTCGTTTGCCGTGAGCTGCGACCCGTGTCGTTTGGATGAAGGGATCCTGGTGATTGAGTGTGTCGGCTGTGCTGACGGACATGGTCGGTATGCAACACATCACTTTGGCCCTGATTTCGACTAGACGGGAGGCCATGCGGGCTCGGGTATGGTCAATCGGCTTTGTCGCGCCAAGCCCTAGGAACACCTTTTTCTTTCTCTTCTTGTCTTTTAAGTATCGTCCCTGATACCCACCATATGCCCATCAACGTCTTTTTTCTGTCTTTATCATTCCTAGAAGGCGGCGGCTCAACGGGTCAATCGTGTAGGCATCAAGCTTGTGCGAGTATATCTCTGTATCTCTAACCCTTTTGAGTAGGAAAGCCACTCATTTTAAGTGTTCCCTTGTAGGGCTCCAAGGAGGGCGGAGAGCATTCGAGATGAATCATTAATCCATTTAATTATGGGTGTTCCAGAAAATCAATCGTCACAGAACTCAAACAAACGCCAAAGGTCTGAAGAGTGAGATGGATCTTCGGATTCTGATACTCGACAGCCTACTGCACAAGTAACGTCACAATCAGCTTTAAACGTACCGCGCTTCTTAGTCGTTCAGTCGGCAGACTCATCGAGAAAAGTTTCAGATCTATCCCCTTTCGTGATTGAGAAATGCATCGTATCATTAGCAGGTCAACCGAAGAGCATAAAAAAGCTTAAATCGGGCGATCTGCTACTTGAAGTCGAAAAGAAGAAACATATCGAAAACCTGCTACGGACCAAGAAATTATTTGACCTTGACGTCAACATTTCTCTGCACAAAACTCTCAATTGTTCAAAGGGTGTCATTCGTTGCGAGGACTTAGGTCCTTGCACTGACGTTGAAATCCTAGATCATTTGAGAAGTCAAGGAGTTCAAGACATTCGTAACATTCAAGTTCGCAGAAACGGTGTCCTTAAACGTACAAGCACTTACGTTTTAACATTCAATACACCAATTATGCCAAAGAAAATAAAAGCAGCATACATATCTGTGAACGTGGAGGTATACGTACCAAATCCTCTACAATGTTACCATTGTCAGGTTTTCGGCCATCACGAAAGCAGATGTAACAGGCAAAAACTATGTGCAAATTGTGGAGAAGACAAACACTGCAGTGATGATCGCAACTGTGATAAAACAGCAAAGTGCGTCAACTGCAGTGGCCCACACCCCACTTTTTCACGTGACTGTCCGACTTGGCACAAAGAAAAGGAGATCCTTAAAATCAAATATACCAGAAATCTTTCATTCTTCGAAGCGCGCAAAATCGTTGAGCAGCAATCGTCGACTGCAAGCAGAAACTATGCCAGCATCATAAGAAGTGCTGGCACACAAGTCAAACTTGTAGATGCCATGACACAGACTGATGAAACATACGACGTTCAAATTAAAACACACCAAAATCCAGGAGGCGATGCCCCTTCTGGTACCAACCAGACTGCAGGAGGTAAAGCATCCCCTGCACAAGCAGGAGGCAAACCTCCTCCTGCTCAAAACCCTCCGTCCAACAAAACTGCAGGAGGTAAACCTCCAACTGGAGGTAAACCTCCAACGGCAGGAGGAAAGCCTCCTGCACCACCAAAGCCTCTCTCACCAAAGGATAGAAGGAAGCTTCTGTCCGAGAGAGTACCGAAAGGGGCTGATGACCCCGTAAGAACTGACAATTACTATGACTGCCTTGAAGAAACTAGCATGGAGGCAGATGTCACTCCTCCTTGTCCTCGCAAAGTGCATCTTCCAAGAATTCCAAATACTTAGTTTCCAGTCTTTTACATTTAAGAAGGGTCAATTTTTTAATTCTCTGTCAATTATTTAATGGACAAAAGTAAACAAAGAATTATACAGTGGAATTGTCGAGGCATAAAACCACGTTATGAAGAATTACTATTACTATTAAGTCTACTAGGACCTTCTGTTTTCTGTCTACAAGAAACTTTTCTGAAAACTGACGACAACTTTACTTTCAAAGGCTTTAATGTTTACAATCACATCCACTGTGATTGTGCCAGAGCTTCTGGTGGAAGCTCTATTCTAGTTAAGTCTTCCTTACCTCAACGTGAAATTAAGTTGAAAACAAATTTACAAGCTAAAGCTGTTTCTGTTACTCTTGACAAAGAGATTACTTTCTGTTCTGTCTATATCCCGCCTTCCTTCGAACTAAGATCTGAACATCTTAACTCTTTACTTAAGCAACTCCCTTCTCCCTTTATGATATTAGGTGACTTCAATGGTCACAATTTACTTTGGGGTAGTAACGATAGCGACCCCAGAGGAGAGTTAATCGAGGAATTTATCACACAGAATGACATCTGCTTAATGAATGATAAATCTAAAACTTATCTTGATTCTGGAAAAGGTACTTTTTCGTCTATTGATCTCTCACTCTTTCATCCCTCTCTCTATCTTGACTATAATTGGTCTGTATGTGAAGACCAACACGGGTCTGATCACTTTCCGATAATAATTGAAAGCATTCAGAATCACGATGAAGATCATAATCCTAAATGGAAACTAAATAAAGCTAATTGGGATTTATTTCATACTTTATGTGATGAATCCCTTACTAACACTTCTCTCTCAGAATCTTCTGATCCTATAGCAACTTTTACTTCTTCTTTAATAAGTATATCTGAAAAATGCATTCCAAAAACCTCGACAAAACCAAAGAAAAGTAACCCATGGTACAATGACGATTGTAAAGAAGCTATCAAGCAACGAAAACAAACACTATCTAGGTTCTGCAAGTTTCCAACTAATGAAAATTTAAATACTTATAGGAATTCTAGAGCAAAGGCCCGTCGGACAATTAAATCAGCCAAACGTAAATCATGGCGAACATATGTGTCTAAATTAAATTACAAAACGCCAACCAAAAAGGTCTGGGATATGGTTAGGAAAATATCAGGTAAAACAAAAACTGCTACTTATCAACATCTTAATACAAATTTTAACAACGGATCTGAATTGGCATCAACAAAGCAAGATATAGCAGACACTTTGGCATCACAATTTTGTTCAAATTCATCAACAAGCCATTACTCAAAGGACTTTCAAAAATACAAGAAAGAACAGGAAACCAGAGGACCAATGGTCCTGTAAACGCTCACCTGAGATCTGCTTCATATGCCAATAAACATATTTGAATATTATGGTATTTAACCCCAGTGCAGGGGCAGATGAAGCCCTTGGGCCATTTTCTTTTTTCAGAACAATCAATATTCTGTCCATTTGCCAATTTCCTGCTGATTTTCCCCTACAAATAACATTTTAAAAGCAGATGAGCCCCTGGGGTCCATTTTTTTTTCAGAATCATTAAATTTCAGTCCTACTGCCCATTTCCTGCAAGACTTTCACTTAAAAATGACATTTTAAAAGTTTTCCCCATTCAAATGCATTGACGACCTATGTTGACCTTGCCATAAAATAGGTCAAGGTCACCACAGGGTCATGTTTTATATATACATTGTAGTACTCGAGTCATCCATACTTCATGCAAAGTTTCGTTGAAATCGGTTCATCGGTTCTGGAGAAGAAGATATTTTAAGGGTTTTTACCATATATGGGCATGGTGGCCATCTTGGTCATGTGACCTGGATTATTTATATAGACATTGGTTCCAACTTCCTAAAGATGCTTCATATAAAATTTGGCTCTGATTGGCCAAGTGGTTTCAGAGAAAAAAATCTTTGAAAAGTGTGTATGGACAACAGACCGGCCAAGGTCAAGAGATGACCTTGACCTAAATTAATCATATACCTTCATCTAATCCATTAGTTGTTTGCATCTACCACTTTTCAGATCTCAGGCTGCAATAGTTTTCAAAAAATAGCTAATTTCCACTTTTCCCATTATAAGTCTATGGAAACTTAAAGTTACCATAGCAACCAGAGTTCTTATCCCACTGGAATAAAAAACACAAATTATGTAGAGGCTACTGTCAGGAACATGTATACAAAGTACAGGATTCATCCACTTGACAGTTTCTGAGGAGAAGATTTTTGAATGTTTCTTTCAAAATTTCGCCCTTTATGGGGCCCCAGCAACCAATCAAAATAAAGGATTAGGACAAAACTCGCAAGAAACGTCAAACACTACTCAATAAACATTTCTGCAAAAACAAAATCTGCAAAGTCTGCAATTTTAGCGGAAAAATAGCCGATTTCCACTTTTCCCATTATAAGTCTATGGAAACTTTAAGTTGCCATAGCAACCAGAGTTCTTATCCGCCTGGAATAAAAAACACAAATTATGTAGAGGCCACTGTCAGGAACATGTATACAAAGTATAGGCTTCATCCCCTTGACAGTTTCTGAGAAGAAGATTTTTGAATGTTTTTCGAAATTTTGCCCTATATGGGGCCCCTGCAACCAATCAAAATGAAGGATTAGGACAAAAGTCACATGAAACCTAGAGGACTACTCAATAAACATTTCTGCAAAAACAAAATTCAAATATCTCTAACAAGACAGCAAAAACTGGCAATTTTCACTTTTTTCCATTATAAGTCTATGGGAAGCATAAGTTGCCATAGCAACCAGAGACCTTATCCGATCAAAACAAAAAACACAATTATTCTTTCCCCCTACCTGTAGATGGTGTATGTGTAATATGAGAACAATCGGCCCAGCGGTTTCAGAGAAAAAGATCTTTGAAATTGTGGACGACGGACGGACGGACGGACGCCGGAGCATGGGTATACTATAAGCTCACCTATGAGCCTTCGGCTCAGGTGAGCTAAAAATTAAATTAAATTTCAAGTCATCTAATAATGAAGAATATAATACACCATTTAATTTAGATGAACTGAAGGATGCTATCAGTAAATCCCATGATACAGCAACAGGTCCCGACGAAGTTCACTATCAAATGCTTAAACATCTTCCTCCTAGCTCACTTCAAGCTCTATTAGAAATATTCAATGATATGTGGGAAACTGGGAAGTTTCCCGAAAGTTGGGAACTAGCTACAGTTATACCAGTTCCTAAACCAGGAAAAGACCACACAGAACCAAACAATTACAGACCAATAGCACTTACAAGTTGTCTTTGTAAAACCTTAGAGAGAATGATTAATGTTAGACTTGTCTGGTACTTAGAAAGTAACAATCTTATTTCACCTGTTCAGTCGGGCTTCCGATCTGAACGATGTACCAATGACAATTTGGTAAGACTGGAAACATTCATACGAGATGCATTTGTTGCTAAAGAGCATGTGGTGGCCGTGTTTTTCGACTTGGAAAAGCTTATGATACCACTTGGAGGTATGGCATTCTACGAGATCTCCATGATCTCGGAATTAGAGGCAGATTAGCTACATTTATAGAAAGTTTCCTTGCGGATCGATGGATCCAGGTTCGAGTTGGATCGACTTTATCCGAACAATAAATGATCAGGCACAGGGTGTCCCACAAGGGAGCATTCTGTCTACAACATTATTCAATATCAAGATCAACAGCATAATGGACTGTTTGGATCCTAAAACAGATGGATCATTGTATGTAGATGACTTTTGCATGTGCTATAGATCGAAAAGTATGAGAACTATTGAAAGACACTTACAGCAGTGTATAAATAGAATAGAAAAGTGGGCTTCGCATAATGGTTTTAAATTTTCCAAGTCGAAAACACAACGTGTACATTTCTGTCAGCTACGGAAAGTACATGATGATCCTGAACTTTACTTATATGGATCTCTTATTCCAGTGGTTGAAGATTTTAAATTTCTAGGAGTTCTATTTGATCGAAAACTTTCCTTTATACCGCATATCAAGTATTTAAAGGCAAAATGTCTAAAAGCATTAAACTTACTAAAGGTTTTATCGCATACCGACTGGGGTGCTGACCGCACTGTCCTTCTGCAGCTATATCGGTCAATTATTCGGTCGAAGTTGGATTACGGATCCATTGTGTATGGATCAGCCAGAAAAACATACCTGAGTATGCTTGATACAGTTCACCACCAAGGACTAAGACTAGCTCTTGGGGTTTTTCGAACGTCACCTAATTAGCTCATAATTAGCCTGTGACAAGCCAGGAAAAATGCAGAGTCACCAACCTACATAATTATGTAGCACTTGTTTTTTGGTATTTCAATTGTAACCCATAACCTTCATCCACAATCTTCATTCCTAGATGGTAAGCATCGTAACAAGCTGGCTTCGTTGCTATCAAGTCAGCGAGTCAAGTGAGCCAGTGCCAGTGAGGTAGTGGTACAATAAACACGGTACCGAGCCATGGCTCTAGTGCCAGTGAGCTAGTGGTACAATAAACTCGGTACCGAGCCATGGCTCTAGTGCCAGTGAGCTAGTGGTTCAATAAACTCGGTACCGAGCCATGGCGCCAACCCCCTACACTCTACTATCATGTCAAAATACCAATGATTATGCCATTAATGTATCTCAATGAATGCAAAATAGTGATTGATCATCTTATCTTAAGTTTTAATGCGGCAAGTATGGTATAAATGTGTAAAATTGGTAAATTGGACAATACAATCTGCACACCAATATTAATTTAAATGCGAATCTTTTTGCTTTATACAGCACTTTTATTCCAAAATAAGAAATAAGTATCCTCAGCTATTGCTTCGCCATTATTTGACATAATCTGCGTGTTTTGAATACATACTATGTTAGGGCGAGGCTCGGTTGTTGAGCGCATGCTGCCATGGAACGAAATAACCATGTAAAGACCGTACGGCATACCGGATTTTAGTAAATCATTTGGGTGTTGGCTTTTATACTTTTTGTTTGGAATCATTGACCTAGAAAAACAACAACAAAGAAAAAAATGGATGTCAAAACTCACGTGTTAGTTTGTCTTTGCCGTGCTTTGTGGTGGAAATGCCTTGCTTCTGGACCAAATATGTGTCCTGGACCAAATATGTGTCCATACCAGTATAGGCAATATTCTTCAGTGCGATTGGACTGAAGAAGGTGTATACACCACAAAGTTGGATGAATCAGTCGAGAAGATAGACTTTAGCGGCCGCTCCCAAAACAGTGTACTTAACGCACTTTAGCTGCCTAACCTGAATCAAATTGTGTTCGAGGGATCGTCCCTTGACAAATTGGAGCCTTGCGAGCATGTTATCTACCAACAAAGGGATGTGACGGTGAACATAGGCGGCAAACCATATCTTTAATTAAGTAAGACTGGCAAAACCAATTGAGAAACATTCTTCCCTTGGGATAAACTCCTAGGAGGACTGTCAACCAAGACTAATGAGTTCCCCCTGCCCAGCTAGATTTTTGTGTAGAGAACTAGCTTAACTCCTAGATGAGTTGCCTTCCAAGGCTAACGAGCCCCATCTGCACCGCATGACAACAGGTAGTACTGATTACATGTTACAGTAGCAGTTAAAAACTGACCTGACCTGACCATATATGGGCATGGCAGCCATCTTGGTTATGTGAACTAGATAATTTATATATACATTAATTACATGGTTGAAGAAGAAGAAACTGTCTTCGAGATTCTTTCCCACGTTCAGCCAATGACGATGTGTGATAGGGTCTTCAAAACATGGCCACAAGCAACGATGCTTGCTACATCTGTGAGGAGCCATTCGAGGTAAATGTGAAAGAAACTTGAAGCCGAGAACCTTTTGTTCGTGTGTAGATGGTCCGTTTATAATTTCAATTACCATTCTTTAATTCTATCCACAAACCGCATGCTATAATGGTCATATTCCGTGTATGTTTTTTTCATGTATTTATTTATTTATTTATCTATCTATCTATCTATCTATTTCAGCCGTCAACCAAAATAACTATGGACCATAGCCACGTGAAAGGACTTATTCGCGGCAGAGCTTGTAATAAGCATAACCTCAAGCATCGAGAACAAAACATGTTACCGATCATATGCGGTCCATCTAATGTCAAAGTCATACCTTACACATCCTCAGGGATTGCTTGCAATCAGTTTGTATTTTCCTATTCATACCAAACACATCGACTGATACATATCTGAGTATATCCGTATCACGATGTCGGTATTTGGACAGCAAGAGATTTTTAAATGTCAGTCTTGATAAGCTAGTAGAGAGCATAATGACAGAGTGTGGCCCAGATTCATTCAAGTATTTGCACCAATTTGTACAGGAAGACAACCTCTCCCTAATTCTACAAGCGCAAGTGCTCTGCAATGAGTATCTGGATTGTCCTGAGCGTCTCATTGAGACCAGCTTTCCTGAAAGATCAGCCTTCTATGATCATATAAACGAAGAAGAAATCAGTGATGAACATTACAAGAAAGTCCCGCGATTAGCCAAAGTCGTGATTTACAACAGCTTTTATCACGTTATAAAACCAGCATTCAAAAATGGGTCTGTAACCTTTTTGGCGGGTGACACTGATTCATTTGTTCTCAAGATAGATGGGATTGACGACGTTAATACGATACTGAAAGCAAATGCCAAGCATTTTGATTTCAGCTCGCTCCCCCCTGACCACGAGTTGTTTTCTCCTGATAAATTAATTCCTGGAAAGCTTAAACTAGAGCTCGGGGATCAAATATGTCATACATGTTGTGCTCTATCTCCCAAGTGCTATTCCATGAAAACCGACAGAGGATTCAAGCAGACCCATAAAGGTTCGAAAAGGGCTTTGAAACACGAACTTTACAAGCATTGCTTGACATCAGATTCTTGCCACAATCAGAGGTCAAATGCATCATTGACCATGGAAACTGGAAGATTGTTAACACATTACCAGAGAAATTTATGCCCAGTCAGCATAAACATTATGGACTGATTTAGATTCAATTCTGAGACTCCCCATCTTGTCAGCAAGTTCATTCATTCAGGATTCTGTCTTGTCAAAGCGCAATTACTACAGTTGAATCATCAAACTACTTTACTGTTTTTTCAAATATTCTTAGTAAAAGTTAGCAAATACCATCTTCTTTTTCATGTGAAAATTGTCTGTTTTAGCTTAAGAAAATGCACTTTATTTATTAAATTGACAGACCTGTGAAGGTGTCACTTAAATATTAAAACTTAACTTCAAGAATCTTAGTTAGAAAAGTGAGACATTAGAACTGAAAAATGCTTGGCAACATTTTCCATATAGGAGTTCTGTTAAATAAAATATTTCAGAAATGTAATAGACTATTAAATGAGCCATGACACCAGAAAATTGGTCTTCAGGGTTTCCGACCAGGTCTTACACAAACCGGTCTGTTGAGTCACAGGAAAAGGAAAGAAGCTAGAAAGTTTAAGTAGAAAAGGGATTGTACTATATGTGTAGCGAAAACAAGGGCTCAGATGTACAGTTACTACTCAGCTGATCTGCGGCTTTGTTTTCACATTTGCAAAAATCCTGTTTTTCTCATGTGGCTCAAATTATAAATGTTACATTTTAAAAGAATAAATTCTACACACCCATATACTTGCTGTGTTTATATAGTTTGTTCATGTGACTCTGTGCCAGATATTTAACCCAAAATCATTTCCATTATGTTGACATACATGCACTTGTACATGTAGCTTAGCTCGATAGAAAGGTTGTAGTTCAAATCCTGCTTCTAAGACATTAGTACTAGGATGTGTTGTTGAACAACGCTTTTGTAACCATCAAGTATCCAAAAAATGTGGCCTGTCTTGTAACAATGAAAAATGGTTGACTGTACTGTTTAGCCTGAATGCAATCAAAACTGAAACATGGCTTCTGTGAACACTTATGACGAATTTAAAATGGGAAGTAAAATAAATGGGAGGCCTAGTGGCGTTTAGACTCAATTTACAACTTTTTAAGAGATCTATAAGTGTCTTGGAACAGAAAAGCTATAGAATTGCAGACTGGTTATTTAATAATACATTTATTGACGCCTTGTTGAAAACTTCTGGTGCATATGATGCATATCCGTAATCTGGTCATGTAAACCAGTTTTAAGGTCCATTTTGCATACAGTTCAATGATGAGAGCCATACGTTTTTGTAAGTAAAGGTATCTAAGTTATGTTTACAAAAGGAAATTTGATGCACAGATATGACCATTGACCAAAGTTGTTCATTTGGTTAAGCAACAAAACAAACTAATGTACACACAAAAATCATGAATTCAAGCGTGCGGTATCCTGATAGATTGGTTGGTTGCCCATTAGGTGTGCCTATGTCATATTAATGGGCCCTTAAAACAGTTTCGCGTACGCCGGTTTGGAGATCAACAGAAGTGATTCCCCTTTCAGGACTACAGGAACTATGGAGCTGACGTGAGTGTAACTTTTATTCGAATCTATATGTTAGATCTGATGACTTTGCTTTGTGTGAATAAACATTGTTTTGTGTTTGGATCATTGAGGATGGATGGATACTTATTTTGGAGTGGGAATCTTTTTCTGATTGCGCCTTTTCCTTATCTTTGCCTACTTGTACCTTTATGTAAGGTAGGACCTTTTTGCTACATTCACCTTGTCAGTAAGTAAGTGAGATAGGCCTTGATTTGCGTATTTCGTGTCTGATCAGGATCTACGTTTGCTCAGTTATATGTAGTGGCATGCAACAGCTTGGATTGCACTCACTGGCACAATATAAAACATATTTTTTACTCTATTTTAATTCTTCAATGCGTCATGCAGTTGCAAAAATGTGTACACTTTGAAACTGAAGTGTCAGATACATTAATTATGTATACGGTACATGTAAATTGCTCTAAATAATAGTGTTATAATAGTAGTATATATATTTAAATATGTGAGTCATGTCAAGATTAAACCAAAGTTTTACCTATGCAAAATGAAGATACAGATGATCAGCAACTTGTACAGACCTGCCATGTACATGGAATGAGTGTTTTGTGAAAAAACCATTCAGCGTTCCCCTGTTGCCGACATCCATTTCTACAAAGAGATTGCAAAGGACAGACTCAAGAAATCAACAAGAAAGTTAGACAATGCCGGAAAAATCAACTGACAACAATTTCTCCAGTCACTATCTAGTGTTTCACACTCAGTTGTGGGACTAAGTTCATTCTCAGGATACAACAACGTTTCATTGGACTGGGGCCCTCACCGTCAGCAGCGGAGGACTTTAAAGTCAGTGCCGAAGAAATTAAATATGAAGAAACTACCACAAAAAATCAAGCTAGCTCTTCAATATGGCATGAGCAGAGGGTAGGACGAATCATGTCATCGACAGTGCATGAGGTTCTACGGACAAATGTTGCCCAACCATCACCCTCCGCTCTTGTCAAGAACATAATGTACATCGGACACAAGGCAGCTAAAAGTGCCAGCAATTCAATAGGGAAATATGATTGAGGAAAATGCCTATTCTTTGTATGTGAATTTGAGTACTGGTGAAGGTCAAAAACCTGAAAAAATTCCGAGTGGTGTTGTAATGTCGACAAATCCTGGACCACATGTACACTGCTCCAAAAACCCAGGACTCTAGTAACAATTTCTTACAGCAAATTTGTTTCACCATTAAATTAACATGTTCTTGAATCAGTGGAAGAGGAAGACTGGACCAAGAAGTGCTTACTTATCCAAACATTGTCTGTTCAGTATTGATCTGACATGCCAGCACGAACAAAATGACATAAAACCCAGAAAATAGCAACAACAATTACCATAACCATTTAATTAATAGTAGCTGTCTCTGATCACTGTAACTAAACATTTATAAGCTGAACCAGTGAAAGCTTTTTAGCTACTAACCTCTAGTTTCTTCCTTTTTTCTCTTGAGCTTGTTGTGGCTTGTTCATGTTGTCTCTCTGAAAATGAATATACTCGTGCTTTAAATCATCATTTTCTTCTTCATCCGTGCAATTTTATGACGTATTCAGCCATAGCCAAGGCTGATGCAAATGGTGGTTGTACTAGCATGACAAACCAGGGGACCAGTGGTCCTTAAAATGCTCACCTGAGATATATACCAATAAACATGTATGACTATACAGGTTATATACTATATATTAAGACCCAGAACAGGGTCAGAATACCCCCACAGGTTCATTTCTTTTTCAAATTCATAAATATTCTGTCCCCTTGCCCATTGTCCGGATGTTTTGTTTACATTCAGTGTCATTTTAACAGTTTCCAGCATATGTGACCTATGTTGACCTTGCCATAAAATCTGTCAAGGTCATCACAGGATCATTGTAGTACTCTAGTCTTAATTGCTATATCTCAAGTTTCATTGCAATAGATTCAGCAGTTCTTGCGAAGAAGATATTTGAAGGTTTTTACCATATATTGGCATGGTGGCCATCTTGGTCATGTGACCTGGTTTATTAATTGGTTCCCCCTTCATACAGATACTTCCCGTAAATTTGACTTCGATTGGCCATGCAGTTTTAGAGAAGATCTTTGAATGCATTATGTCCCACGGCAGGGGCAGACTCAACCATGGGGTCCATATTCTTTTCAGAATCTTAAATCTCCAGTTCATTTACCCATTTCGCAATTGTAGCCATGGCGGCCATCTTGGCCATGTGACCTGGACCATTTATATACAAGCTTTCGTTCCCCCTTCCAAAATGCTCCTCAGTTTCCAGATGCAGAGGAGAAGATATTTGAAATTGTTGATGGTCGGCGGCTGCCGGAGCATGGCCATCCTATAAGCTCACCTTTCGAGCCTTCGGCTCAGATGAGCTAAAAACAGTTAATTCTACAGGTGTAACCTGCTGAGGACCGAGTAAATCGAGCAACGGAAACACTTTCAATTCTTTCATTATCTTATCTTCCATTGTAACAGTTACAGTAGATTCATCTGCACTTACTTTGTTTACCTCTTTATGTTTGAATTTGTTATTTCGCTCTTCCTGTTGGCGTCAAGTTCATTTACCTTCTCAATAAGTTCTTCATCTTTACTATATAATGTTCGAGCAATCCCTTAAACTTCAATCTTATTGCTTCATCTCTGATTCCAGTTGACAGGCAATACTTAAACTGATTGTCTACTAGGCTATCGTCATGTTTAATTGATCCACTTTCTTTTGAAGCAAAGCGGATCTTTTGTCTTAGTTCAAGGGCCCGAAACAGAAACTCTTGAGTAGACTCATTTCCATTTTGCTTGAGACTACATAAGTCTTGATACAGTTCAGTTCAGTACCACCACCAGTCACATTATACTGACACCGGAGCGACCAGTCCTAGCCCTACACCGAAAATTTGAGTGCCAAGCGGGGAGCAACTAGTACCATTGTTAACGACTTTGGTATGTCGCGGCCCGGGATCGAACGCGGTACCTCCCGATCTCGGAGCGGACACTCTACCTACTGAGCTACCGATGCCGGTCATAAACAAGATTGACACAAACCCAGCTGTTCTGCAGATTGTTAGAGGTTTGATGTTATAGGAAGCTGGACCATTGTACTATCAGTAAAGCGGAAAGAAAGACATTGATCAGTTGTACGGTTCTGTGCATCTGATCTGTCTTGGATGCGAAAGCTGTACGCAGAAAGGCAACTGGGTTGGACGAATGACATTTCCTGCAACACAAAATATACAACTCCGAACTGATACATCTTTTAGGAATCAGGTACAAGATGAACATCACCATGGAAATTCTCCTTTTACTGATCTTCCAAAAGACATGATTAACACATTTCTTGTGGACTATATGCATCAAGCCTATCTTGGTGTGATGGGGCGCTTGCTATTACTATGGATTCGGGGCTCAAGAGTGGTAAGTAGAAGGCTGAAAGATCTAAAACCAAGCATTCCTCAAATTTTTGCCCGTAAACCTAGACGACTAGATGTAATAGACAGATGGAAAGCTACAGAATTGAGACAATTTATGCTTTACACTGGCAAGCTTGTGCTGAAGAATATCTTGCGAAGGGAGCTTTACGACCATTTTATGGTGTTCAGTATTGCGATGTGTATTCTTGTTTGCCCACAAACAGCTGTTAACTATAACAATTATGCCCATAATTTGATGGTGTATTTTGTGGAACAAGAATTTAATTTGTACGGCCCAGAATTCTTAGTATACAATATTCACAGTTTGATATATATATCTTCTGATGCTCTTTTGTATAAGAACAATTGCAGTGCATTTCCCTTTGAGAATTACCTTCATTACTTGAAGAGACGTGTGTGGTCTGGGAGAAACCCCCTTGTTCAGATAGTGAAAAGACTGGGAGAACTTGACAATTTTAAAAGTATGTTCAAGGATATAGCTCAGGAGATAAGTACAAAAAGACCAAATAACGCATATATACTATCAAATACATCATGCTGTGAAGTGGTGAGTAGATGAGAATGAGAATTTCAACTAACATATCATTCACAGACTGTTCAATTAAATGTCCCGTATCTAATTGTTTTACAAGTGTTTCTACATCAATAAATATGCTCTAGTTACTATCCGATATATAGTCTTTCTTCCATGCAGCCGCCAACCTGAACCATTCGCTTAGTATCCAAGTTTTGATGCCACTTATACCAATTTGGACTGATACACAGGCAAACAACATGTGCGAAAAGTAGCCGTAAAATACAACTTCTCGTTGATTACTGTCAATGATTCATCAGTTTTATGTCTTAAAAAAGAAACAAAAGAGGAAGAAAATAGATCTTTTTTATATTGATACCTATTTAAAAAGTATAATTTTACTATGTTACTGTAGATATACATGAAAAATAAAACCCGATTATGTACATGTTCCGACCCGGGATGTCAGACTCAAGAGATTTTTTTTTCATTTCTGAATCACCTGGCCTAGTCGAGAAAGTGTATATGTAACAAATATTTTTTATTATCGTTTCAAGAAAAAGAAGAAAAAGCATGAAAAATCACCCGTTTCATCGATGGTCGCGTTCGAGGCTTTGTTGGAGTTTTTCCCAGTGGTACTCGAGTAAAATCTGGAAGTATACACCTCAGCAAAAGCTTGCACTTTCAGAAAAACTCCACTGATTTCAACACATTTTCTTGTTAACAAGAAAAATATCCTGCCTCTTCTGGTCAACATATATTCATGATTTTTATTTCATTTGAAAGTTGAACTAGTAAAGCAATTAACAAAGGCCATTTGTTGAAGTTTCAACATTGCATATTTCATCTGTAGCAGTATAAAGTTTAAGATAAAAAAAAACTACACTTTACAATTGACATCAATGGCGTCGTTGCCAAAAAGCGTCCGAAAAAACAACATCAAAAAGAAAAAAAAAAGAAAAAATGTAGTTTTAAAATGTATGCATCGAATTAGACTAATTTAAACTAGCTTGTTTAATGCTTTTTACATTTACCTTTCAAATGACACCAAAAGATGAAAACATGTTGACCAGGGGAACCAGCGTGAGTATGACCTTGGGCCTGACCTTGAAGATTAATGTCCAGACTTCTCCACTTTATCGTCACATTTGTCTGTTTTAGGTTTTGCCCAATATCTGGTCGACTTCGATTTAGACCGCGAGCATGACCTTGAACGTTGATCATTACTCTTCTTGGGCTTACTGTCATTCTGGTCAGTTCCATGATTCGTACCAGGTTTTGTTGACTTTATGGGTGATCGTGTGTGACCCCTGTTTGGTTGTGTTATTCGATCATCTAACCTGATAATACGACAGCTTATAGTAATCCCCCAGAGCCAATACAGACAGTTGATTCAGAATCAGAAACAAGCTCCGACAGCGAGCCCGCCTAAAGAAGACAATTTTGCCAACGAGGATAATGCTAAAAGCTCAGAAAATCAGCTTCAGAAAGACAGTTTTTCAATCAGCTCTAGAAATGAAAATGACATAGTGTACAACAGTCAATATGATGATGTTGTGAATGAGGTGGTAGGAAACAATGGCAAACTATTCAATGTAGATACCCAACGACTATTGTGAAAAAGATGAGAAAACTTTTCTTGTTCATTATTAATTTCGGGAGTGAAGTGTTGACCTTTAATCGTAAAGGCAGAGTGTTGATAAACGGTGACGTAGTGGACCAAAAATCGAACATTCTGGACCTTCTTGAAGCAGCAGTCACTACTGATCAGTACCCCGAGAAGTCTGTTGGCTGTTGAAGCCTTGCAGGAAATTAGTGTCTCTTCTAACTTTTATGTCGCTGTTAAACGACCAAGAGTAGTCAATAAGCTTTCGAGACGAGAAGAAATCATTCTTGCCAGTCTCCGAATCGCACATTCCTACTTATTAAATCGAGAAGGCAAACCCAACTGCATAGGCTGTAATACAGGATTTACAGTTAAACACTTTCTTTTAGAATGTACTGACTTTGCAGAAAATCGGCGTTCCTGTTTTCATGTTAATAATTTAAAAGATTTGTTCAAAGACGTATCTGTTGAACGCATTTTTTTCTCATTTTTAAAACAAACAAACAAACCTTTATAACAAAATATAAATTTTTAACACAAATCGTATACTACCTTTCTCCATGTATACCATTTCAATCTAATCATATTATCGTTCTGCTGGAAGAATAATTGTTTATAACTTTGATTCATTCTTACCATATAACATCTTTTTAAACTAAATTATGCATCTTACAATTGTTAGACGCTAATGACCCATTAGGGTTGACACGTCGTTAAACATCAATCAATTGTATTGTACAGTTTGTATTTAATGTAGAATATGAAGGATTATGCTGCTGGTAATTTGATCAGGGTGTCTCCCTGAGAGTGTGGAAATTGCGACTGATTGTCCCAAAATGACCTTAGCGTCTTAGCTTTGACATAATAAATAACACAATAAACCAACACAAAACAAAAACACAAAACATTAAATACTTTGCTCTTTTTTTAAGGAGATAATGGATCTGACCTGACAATCATATCGGCAGAGGATGGGAATCAGGAGATGCTCCAGTTAGCTGCTGAGGCTGAACAGTTAGCTGCTGAGGCTGAAGGAGCTGTGCCATCTGAAGAAAGGAGTATGTACATGAGCCTGTTTTTAATTTATTTGATATGTATCTATAGACCCCCTACATACATGTTTTACATTTAAGTGCACTGTTTCTGGACTCTATGCTCAAACTAGGTTGCTACAATTTTATTTTTATTAAAACCCTTTGATTACCACTCAGAGCACCAGACAGGCTCTGCTACAGTTAAAATATGTTCTTTTCGTTGTCATAGCTGCAGAAAAAGCCAACAAAGGAGACAGCTCCGTAAATAATTTAATGTTGTAGATATGCAGGCAGAATATACCTAAAAGGACTTGCAATTCACAGTATTACACACAATAAAATGGAAACTTTTGGCTTGAGTCAATCAATGCTAATATTGACTATATATATATATTTTACAGAAGTGAAATTATACGGCATACAATGTTTGGGAATTTTTAAGCCATTTACTTTATCTTTCAATTACAACTAAGTCTCGTTGACCATGCTGTATCCTATCATTTATTTGTTTTCAGACACTGAATGACCTATCAAAGTGATTGGCAGGCTTGGGTTAACAAGTAGTAAAAGTGGGAAGACTTATGAGTGTTCCCGAGTGGAAATCGAGAGGCGGACTGGGCAGCCAGAACACTTATCTGGGTCAGCGATTTGCCAGTACCTTAAGGTATTTTAGGCCTTATAGCACATAAGTGTACATTTATTGTCAATAAATTAATAATTGTGATTTAGCATATCCAATAGCATTTCAGTTTATTTGGGTAAAAATGTCATTTAAAAATGGTGACATAGTAAAAGCAATAACAAAAAGAGTTGCTTTATTATATTTTTCTAGCTTTTCACCAGGGTGAAAAGCCACAGAATGTGACGACAGTGAATTTTCGATTAATGCACCATCAGATGTGAAAACAAATGTGGTCAGCAATAGTAACTTTTCAGTAAAGCTGTGTTTGTTTTTTTTTTTTTTTTGTTTTTTTTTTTCAAATATGAACAGTAGGTGTTTTCATGTCCTAACAGAGGTCAACAGCAAAAAGAATGCTTTTATAAAAATATGACGATGAAATTCGACATTAAGGTGGACCATTCAAAGTTCCAAACTTTTGTAGTAAGTATCCCTCTTTAGTGAAACACGAGTGGAATGGAAACTTAAGTGTAACAAGAGTGGAATGGAAACCTCTGGCCCCGTCCCCACCCCCATATTATGGATGTTATATACAATCAGGTCCTAATGCGAGAACACACCATTATTAACTATCTCAAACATACTTGAAACCACGATATTCATTTGCGATGTAATTTCCTACATGGGTAAAGCACTAGTCTTATTATTGGCATACCCGTTGGCATCTGACAGATGCATGCTCCTTCTATTTACATGCTGCATTGCTGTGCACATAAAATTGAAATGTTAAGTTTTTTAATTTTTAAGAGACGACGCCAGGCAACTGAGTTGCCAAATGACATCCCTATACCAGCCAAAAAGAGGAAGACTTGTAGCAGTCTCTTCACCCAATTAACAGAGGGTGAAAGCAACAGACATAGCTAGAGATTTTGGATCTAGTACGGAGGAAGAGAGTTTTTTTTGCTCGGTTGGGTCAAAATATTAACCCTAAGAATAAAGAGGCTGTCAGGGGAAAAACATTTTTTTCAAAAGCAGAAAAATGATACCTCAATAATTTCAACGATGCATTTTAATTGTGGCCAAAATTGAAACATACACACATTTTCCATTAGACTGCATTTGACCCTAAATCAATCTCTCGCTGCGTGACTAACATTGCATGGATGACAAAGATGCTGGAAAAGTCTATGTACATAAGGGGGTCATATGGAATACTTTCCAGTTAATTTAATTTCCAATATACAAATTGATATTTTAACAGTTCTGAAATTCAACTCTTTGCTAATATTTCTGAAAGTCCTCGTCACAGCTTAAAGGTCACGTCACACATAAGCGAAAATCTCTCGACGTTGACTTGCGTTTAATTGCGAATATTAGTTTTTGTATGTTTTAATGCTTCACATCCCAGTCAACTGCTATGCTCATGTTTGCATGTAGTTGTTAAAAGGGACGTAAAGCAATAAATCAAACAATTAAAAAATCCTTTTTGCACTGACATGCTTGTCTGCGCGAGTCTACGTCGAGGGATTTTCTAGAATGTGTTACCACTTCTTAAGATAAAGGAAGATAGAAACCAAAGTCGGCGGCCCCCGTGGCCGAGTGGTTATGAGCGCTGACACTTCATTACCGCATTTAAACCAGAGGACCAATGGTCCTGAGAACGCTTACCTGAGATTCCGTCTTTGATAAATGACCTTTTTCTAAGGTCATGTTGGTCAAGGTTAGAAATAACCCCGATCTCGAGTATTTTTTTGTCCTGGACCAGGATAAGCACATGTCAAGTCAAGCATTAAAAGGCGTGTATCCGCACCTGTGACATTTGTGAGTGTGAAACTTTGCACAGTACCTATCATTGACTTGTTCTCGATTTGTGGTGTTTATTTTCAGGAGCTTTCACCAACATTAATACGGCCTGGCCTGGCTCAGCACACGACAGCCATGTGTTTAGGTCATCCAGACTGGCTGGGTATTTACAGACACAGCACAGATCATTAGAAGATGGCTTTATACTGGGAGACAGCGGGTAAGTTAATGTCAATTTCTAAATTTATGCAAACATCAAACTTTCGATACACAAAAAGGTGGGTCAGTGCCGTTCAGTATATTGGAACTGTCTTGTAATACATGCAGTATAGTAATTGTAAAAATATGTAATGCATATACAAAGCATGATTTCTTTGGAGCAGGCAGTCACTTGCTTTTCTCAACATCGAACAGATACAATTTTCATTTAATAATGGTTTCAAGCTAAGTCCACTGAACAACATTATGGCGTCGAATAAAATCAGAAGATATTTTCATTCAGCACTTTTCAACAATATGTGATGAAAAATAAGTATCAGGTATGACAGGTATCACATACAGTCACACACACACTCAAGTAGACATGATGATTTGGGATAATAAATTACACAAAACCTAAAAAACATGATTGGTCGCATGTCTAGACGACTTTCAATTCAGCATACAGGAAGAGTTCGACAGTTATTAAGAGAAATTGATCCGTCGAGTTGCATAGTTAGGTGGGAATTGTCAGCTGTTAGAAGTAAGTATAGAGTACCATGGCCAAACTCACTTTGGCATGAGGATGGCTGTCATGCTCTGGTCCGTTGGAAGATAGAACCACGTGGTTGCATTGACGGGGTTTCCCGCCTTATAATGTATCTAGAATATTCCAACAACAATACAGCAGAGAAAGTGTGTTTAGGTCATCCAGACTGGCTGGGTATTTACAGACACAGCACATATCATTAGATTCAAGTTGGTTGGGGCCGGAGCTTCTTGTCTGTTGCTTGGCCCACCGGGGTTCAACAGTAGTTTTTCTTATGCTACGGAGTTTGTTGGCGCCCAGGGATCTCTATCGTCGGGCAGCTTCCTCAGTCTGCGAGTCCTCGTTTTTTGTTCATCGTGATGGTTATCATGATTTATTTGTTTGTCCATGATGATTCATTAACTAGTTAGAGATGCATCATGAGGACCGAACTATTAACTAAATGTTGTGAACCACTGCAGAAACTGAGGGTGAGGTTAAGGCCCTGTAGAATCGATTTAAGCCCGCCAGTAATATTATATTACTGATCGTTCCAAGGCGATACTTCTGTGGTGGTTCTTATTATTTTATGTCTTGGTGTTAATTTTTTTTTGCTCTTTGCGCCGTATGTTTGTTTCATGTGTGTTTTGGTTACCGAGTGGCCACCTATTGGGAAAATAGCTGCTCATTCGGCTTACGATGAGTTTTCATGGTATAAGTGCCTGATTGTTAATTTAGGTTTTTTTTCCACCTCGGTTTTTGGAGTGGGAACCTCTTTCTGATTGCGCCTTTTCCTGACCGTCGGCTACCTGTACCTTTTATGATTTATTTCTTGAAGCAGTTTGAAGATGTTCACTACCGCTTTGAGTAAGAGGTGACAAAGGAAGTAACAATACCACAGTAGCAGAATATATAGTAGATACAAGAGAATTAGGGCGTATTAGTTTTATCGCAGGGAGATCTGTTTAAAAGTGTCAATTAAAGTTATTTAATTGTATTGTATACGCAGACGCTGACCTATCGTTGACGCATACATGTAGGTATCTACGGTCTGTGCTGCTTTCAGAGCTTTACGTTTTCAACGAACGGAGTTGCAGGCATTATCGATGCGCTTATGCATATTCATACACTGTGGTTCTGACTGGCTCTGGATGACCGCTAGATAATAAGCTAACTTAGAACAACTGTTTACATTTGGATTCTTGATCTCCGATGATGTGTTATAAATTATTTCAATATTTTAAACTGAAAGTGTGAGCTTCTTTCCAAATAAGGTCTAAACATTCATCATGTCGTCGAGAACAATGACTCACAATAACATAGATACATCTTCGGATTTACATAAACTTTCGATGGTGGAACTCTAAAGCTAAACCAAATCAGAACAATATTAGCTATCAGAAATCAGATAGAAAATCAAAATTAATTGATTTGTGTGTCAAGAACGGATTATACACGACAGGGTTAACATTGACGAAGACCAGTCTTTATAAACCCTCAACAAAACTGTTTTAGAACTACAACAAACTGTTTGTCATTGACTGGGAACGTTCAAAAGTTGCTGCAGGACAAGGTACCGTCAACGGTGGATACTACCCAAGTTAGGAATAATAACCCGCCCGATTCGGAACTATCTGACCCCAATTCTACCCTACCAACCGGAGCTTCTTGTACCACTTTTGGTTACGCTGATGAATCCTTACCTTTTGTTTAAACTGTTCATCCGTCTTTGAAAAAGCAGATCGTCAAGGTAAGGACGTTAATTTGGCCGCTCTGCTTATACCGTTTTACTCTGGTCAACATTCGGATCCGTCTACTACGTTCGGTACCTCAAAGGACATCCATGGCCCTCGATGGAATAACTTACTGACACTTGCACAATTCATCCAAGTTTTTGCTATATATAAGAATATTATGTGCGGAGCATACCCGAATCGGAGGATAGAATTTTCAGCAAAACTGTAGCTCAAAAAACTCATCGGCGCCCAGTGCCAGTATCCAGAAATGATTCAGTCGAGGTGTACTGTTAATATTAGACAATTAAATGAGGAACTGAAAAATCATCCTGACTGATCATACGTTACGTACTTGATTAATGCTTTTACTAACGGTTTCGATACGGGATTCACAAGATTGCCTGAACTGTCTTTCGAGTGTAAAAACCTGTTGTCAGCTAGACGATATTCTATTTCAAAGTCGGAGTTGATTAAAAGTGAACTAAACAAAGGATTTTAAGTGGTCCATTTGACTCTATTCCCTTTTCGGAGTATCGTATTAATCCAGTTGGAATCGCTATCGGGAAATATTCGTCCAAAAAACGACTTATTGTGGATATATCAGCACCACATGAAAACGAACACTACCCTATGGATATATCAGCACCACATGAAAACGAACATCACCCTAGTCTTAACGAGTTAATCAAAGAAGATTATTCCCTTTCTTATGTGACTATTGATAATGCAATCAGTCTTATCAAAAAGTAGGAAAGGGTGCTTGGTTATGCAAGACGGACCTCCAAGACACCTATAAACACTGCCTTTGTCTGATAAAGTGATTCCTTACCATTGAATTAAATGGGACAATAAATATTACTTTTATACCCGTTAAGTTTTGGCAGCAGATCTGCTCCAAAGATTTTTTATTCTCTCTACATGACATTATGTTGGATTCTAGAAACAACTACAATATTGAGTATATTTTACATTTACTGGACGCTTTTTGGACGATTGATCGACCAGATTCTACACCAGAACGAACGATGGCTATTGTTACATTGGTATTCCATATGCTGGGCCTTCCCTTGTCTCAAAACAAAACGGTTGGGCCTACATATGTATTGGGATACTTGGGGATACTCTTAGACTCTATACGTATGGAAGCTAGCTTGCCCATCGAAAAGGTGTCCAGAATAACAGAATTTATTGAAGTGTTTCTTAATAGGGCGTCTTGTACAAAACGCGAGCTATTAAGCTTACTTGGTCATTTAAATTACGCGTGTAAAGTAATTTGTCCTGGTCGTGCCTTTGTTTCCTATCTTAAAAGGTTGTTGCCCTAGGTGAAAATAAACTCAATTTACATCAAGCAAAGTACCTACGCCTTCAGTATTTATCCTCCTGTCCGCCATTTCGGCTTTTTCGAAAAAATCATTCCATAAGACCTAGGTTCTTTAACGTGTTCATGGCGTATTATAATCAATAAAACCAGGAGTCAATCGTAACTGAGAATACAGAAGCACTTGAATATAAAATAAAAATAATTGTGAGATCCTTTGGAATCAGTAAAACATTCAAAGCGAGAAGATGGGCCATATTGTACAATTTCGGGTAATGAACCTTCATCAGTGACCCTTTACAAAACTGGCAGTGAAAGCCAGACATTTTTGCTGCAATTTCAATAATTTACATTTGTGAAGTCTATATCAAAGACTCATAATCCCAAAGGGGCCAAATAATCAAAATACAGTTAAGATGATTCTTAACGAACAATATATTTGAAATACTCAAAATATATTCACTGATCCCAAAGGATCAAAAGGAAAATATAATCTGCACTATGGATGATGTACGGGGAGACTTTTTAGGGCCGCCACACGGCACAACACCAGCTGCAGTAATAGCAAATAAAAATAATTGTGAGATCCTTTGGAAGCAGTAAAACATTCAAAGCGAGAAGATGGGCCATATTGTACAATTTCGGGTAATGAACCTTCATCAGTGACCCTTTACAAAACTGGCAGCGAAAGCCAGACATTTTTGCTGCAATTTATAATTTACATCTGTGAAGTCTAAATCAAAGACTCATAATCCCAAAGGGGCCAAATAATCAAAATACAGTTAAGATGATTCTTAACGAACAATATATTTGAAATTACTGCAGAATACCACTAACCGTTGTTGCCTGTTGCTGGCTCATTTTTGGATTGATTTCAGTATTTTGCTTTTGCTGAAAAAAGGTAAATGAATATTTTGTTATGGTTTTCCGAACGAGAAAAACTACTACAATTGGACTACAATAGCATTAAATGCTGAAGAAATACAGAAACAACCATGCAGCTCTTTTTTTATATAGCAATTTAACAGCAAATACTTCAGACAAGGGTTTATAAACAAAAAGAGAGAAGAAAACACAATATTAATCTGAGTGGCTAGGTGACACAGAATAGTCTGCATACAATTCTTAACGAACTGCAGTCTCTGCCTGCTCGTTTGTGCCTCCCTTACAAGAACGACATCGAAATCTGGCATGACGCGAGAGGACACGAGATACATGTAGCACGTGATACACACAGAAATCCTCAGTTTTCTCTCCAGCGCTGAAATGTCCACTTGTGTTTTATTTACTAAGAAGAATAAGACTTATAAAATTATTGTTTCGGGTTGTTTCTGTAAGGGTTTGTTAGTCCCAAACATGACTGAAGCAGGCGTGCGGCTTGTAAATTCAGAATTGGACGACGACAGTTTTTCGCGCAGGTGTCATGGCGGCTAAATCGCCGAAGAAGATAATAAGTAAAACGTCAAAGAGCCGCACTTCTTGGACAGGCAAGATTGGCTCCATTCGAAGACAGAATGGAGGAAATGATGCGTACAGAAATGCGTACGAACGTTGAAACTCGTTTTTCCAGCTTTGAGAAGAAGATTATGGTATCGTTTGCTCTATGGCAGAATAGCAACATCGAGGGTGTGTGCATGCCGATTCCTGTCAGTAGAAATGTCTACACATACAGGACCTATAACAGTTTCGTCAGCTAATAACTACACTTTTTGATGGCAAAATATCATTCAAATACACAACTCTGTGAAAGATGAATTGCTAAATAAAATCACCAAGTGAATGATGAATTGTTGAATCAAAACCGTCATCAAGTGAAAGATGAGTTGTTGAATCAAACCCGTCAACAAGAAGATATTCAACATCGGCAGGATGATGAGGTATCTTTACAGCCGGGACAATAGGAACGAATAGACTTAGATGGGGATTCGAGCATCTCAGACAGTGAAATGGCTCGGTAACAAATTAACCCTTCTGACGCAAAATGCGATTCACTTTTCTCCAAATAACAAAGCTAAAAAAAGTAAAGCTAAGATGAGACTCTGGGGTCTTTGATAGACATTTTTGGGGAAGATCAACAAATAAGGAAGGTTTGATTTTAGATAGTCAAACTGAAACTTTGAATCAGTCAAGGAGAATTTCTAATCCAGAAAACTTGACTGGTTAGAAAGATAGATATAGAAAATCACCTCGTTCTTCACAAATTTCATGACCTCTCTCAACATAGGTCCTCGGATATGCTAACACCACTGGTGCCAGTGGTACCAAGGTTACCACAAAAGTCTAACAATAAAACCTCTGCTTGGCTGGAAATTTTGTCAGAAGAGGAGTACAACAAATGTCTCCCAAATTAAGGAAAAACAATAAGTTTTCCATGCTAAAATATTGCAACACCTTCATGAGCGTCAAGAAAAAAAAGTTCAACAGGAGGAGAAAACCCATTCAACAAAAGTAAAACTAACGCAAAAACTGACAGCACTTGGTGGTTAATTGGGCTCTGATCAACAGCTTTTCGGTTATAAAAACAGTAAAACTAAAAAGGTCTACAGAGAAGCCTTGAACACTCAGATCACTTTCAGAATGGGCAGCAAAGGTCAGAGGGAACTTTTCCAACAACACTATAAAGGTAAAGTGTATAACACAAACGAGCTCAAGAGCAATTTATTGCAAATTATTGCTTTAAATGAAGAAAGTAAGGCTGAAACAGAGGACGTTAAACTCAAATACAGGTCATCCCCAGAAGTCGAAGAGTTGGTGACAAGTTTAAAATCCCAATTAAAAGGTAAGGTCTTGGAAAGCAGGAACAAACTAATCTCTCAGCAAAAGGAAGTACTGCCAAAACTCTCTGAAAGCCCTGATCTGTTGGTCGGAAAACCTATTAAAAATAAGTGTCGTGACCCTGATTCTAGGGAAGTAGAATGGTTTTCTGGCAAAGTATTAAATATTTCAAACGGAACCCACGTGACAGTATGAAAAAAGAATACACCATTAAGTATGATGAGGACCCAGATGAATGGTGTTTTCCACTTTTAAAAGATATGCAAAATGGGGATTTAATTATAGTTGAATAATTCCAACTTATTATTACACATGTACATATTTTGATATACTTACAGTTTTCTGATGAGCAGCTTCACGACAAAAAAAACAGCCTTTTGCATATGAGAAAACCAGGAGGCAATTTAGATGTGTAGTAATTTCACAGCTGATCGGTGCTTTTGTTTTGCTACATGTAGATAGTACAAGTTCAGTTCCTCTACTTCTTTAATCGGAAATATTAAGCCTGTATAGCCATTTTTTTACCTTTGTACAGCTTGGTTTATGTTGAACCTGTTCGAAAACCCCAGAAGACATTTAATAAGTACTTCAGTAGGTATTATCACTATAAATCATTCTTATTTATTTTATCGAATAAAGAATTCTGGCAGATTACTCATAATTTGTAAAGTCCATAAACGATAATGGTTATTACGGTTAGCTTTACAGTTTTAAATGGTTTACCAGCATTTGCCTTGCAATAAAAATGAAATTCATTTATACACCAGGAAATTTATACTGTGCACTTGTCTTTCAGATTGTGCAGAATCAACTCCAGAAACTTGAGCATAGAACTGTATCCTTTATATAGACCCTCCTTATACAGAATCGACCATATTACCTTTTTATGGAGAGCTCCGTGGCTCAGTGGTAAAGGTTGAGGAGTTTGAAACCTACATCCACAATGTTGTGTCCTTGTCCCTTGGGCACTTTCATTCCGAATACCATTACGAAAACTTGCCCATGCAATATACAGAGATGTTTAAAGTTCTAAAAAATGAAAAAATTCAGAAGAAAAGTTTAGACATTTTTCTTATTTTTGCTCAAAATGTAGATTGTGGGTACACGTTAGAACCGCCTCGTCGATCTAGAGGTCCTGGGCTCGAACCTTACAAGCATAATATGGTGTCCTTGAGCAAGAACTTTCAGCTCACTAAAGTACTGTTTAACTACCCAGGAAGCGGTGGTTCCGTCCCAACATGACTGAAAAATTGTTGACCGGAATGTAATTTAGGCTACAACCAACTAACCAATACATTTCATGAGGATAATATGTCCGTGTAATGTAAACCCAACTTGGGTTTTCTGGGGTATACATGTACCTATTTTTCTTATTTTTGTTCTAAAACATAGATTGCGGGTACTCTTTAGTACTGCCTTGGCAAGGCGGTTCTAACGTGTAACTACAATGTATGTTTTGTGCCACAATAACAAAAAAATCTCAATTGAAACATTAAATGTTTTACAGCTGAATAAAATTGCTGTATATTGCATGGGTGTGTTTTAGTAATGTGTTTGAAAAATTGGTCCAGTAATTAAGACGCTGTATACCAATTTGTATCGTGCTTGAAATAAAGATTTGATTGTTTTAATGACCTACAAAAAAAAAAAAAAAAAAAAAAAAAAAAAAAAAAAAAAGATTTGTTCAGAAATAATGACTTTGGTGACCTAGATGTGATAGTTTTACCTAGTAATTAGGTATTTGACCTAATTTCATTTGAGAAATTTATGTCATGGATAGTTTTGTTTCCAGATGACACCTAAAGTTGCCACTTTGTATGTAAATTCATAGACATTAACACTATAGCTAAGTTTGCCCTACCGTGGTTTGATGGACAAGGTTGAAAAACTCCTTGAGAGTCATTAAATGGTACATTTTTAACGTTTTATTTACATTTTCACACAAACTCGGCGGCCATATTGGCGGCCATTTTGTTTCAAAACGGTCACCAGAGTTGCATTCTTAAAATAGTTTTAAATATACATACAATTATAGAATATTGTAATTGTAATTGCAGATACATTGCATTCTAAATAACAGCAATTGTCATATTATGCTAGATTTGACGTTTTTCGTTAACATACATGCTGGGCGGCCATTTTGGCGGCCATTTTGGCTACCAGGGTTGCATTTTAACATGTAATTGTTAAGAAATACAACTATACAAGGTTATGTTACAGAGTTGTGTGTTGAAAGACCCATTGAAAATTCACATTTCTGTAGATTTGGAGGTTTGTTCTGTGTATATGTATGTATGTTTGGCGGCCATTTTGAAACAAAATGGCCGCCATGGTTGCCATGGAAACGTGGGTTTTATATGAAATGAAAGTAGAAGTAATGATCTTAAATAAAAGTAACAAGAAAGGGTCTTAAAATGAGTAAATCTGCTGAAATATCAAATTATTGTCTTCTTTTCTGTCAAATTGCACCTAATATTCGGTGCCATTTCCATATATGCTTTATATACAGGAAACCGATTACAAAAATGCCCCAACCTCATGAAGGAAAAATGCTGCGTCTCCGAAACCGGTTGTCCTAGCTTAATATAATAAACATCATTTTAAAGGGAATTGAATGTTCTGTATATTAGACATAAAACAAACAAATTACCTTTCTCATTAATGTGTTCACTGCTCTTAAAGGATCTCAGTTTTAATTTTTATTTTCATACTGAAAAAATGACCTGAACCCCCTATTCTTTTACGAATATGTTAAGAATTTGTTTTCCTTCCGAATTTTATGCACCAGTCATTTGTTACCACTGCTCCCCCACCTACGGGAAAGGGCGGGGATTATGACTTTTCAGCTTTTAGTGCCCTGCTATAGGCCCCACCCCAGGGGGCAAACTGGAGGTCAGAACTTTGCTCTTTGCCCCGCCCTTAGCAATAGAAAATCTTCATGGGGTAAGGATCCAAATGGCACAACCCCGTCATTTCCCCTGCACTGCTTGGACACTCGAAAAGTAATTGCCCCGCACTTTAGCCCGGCTATCCCCCACCCTTCCTCGTAGGTAGGTGGGGCAGTGGTTACAAATGACTGCTGCACTAGAAGCATCATCCTATTTTTCGCAACAACTTAAATTTTCACCGAATGCTTATGAATGCTTGCAAATGCTACCGAATTTCTGGCTATTAATGCGAATGTGCGCAAAACTGCATTCGGAAGAGCATTCGCAATGGGAAAATTCGGTATACGTGAGACCAGTATTAGTAAATACACCGCTACAATCGTTCGGAATGGTAAACGATAACTGGTCGTTTCGGTCTTTTCTTTTGGGAAGGTTTCTATCCTGTAAAGGGTCACCGCCAAGCGTATGACACGACATGCATTGGGGAAGCGTTGTGTTAGTATTAAGCTTGTAACCATCAAAACAATGGCAATTTTAAAATGAAAATGTGTCGTTGAATTGAGTTTTCTCCCAGTGACCCTTTAAAAAAGTATAACATGTATTTTCAAATAGATAATATGTCAAATACATATATGAATGCAAGCAAAAACGACACAAATGTCGCTCAACGGCATACAGTTGCATACAAAGTACAAACATTTTTGGTAAAATAATTTGTACAGCAGACTTACTATATAACGTTCATCCAGATACATGTACAACAAACGCAGAAAGGTCTTCCAAACAAGAATATAAACAATTCTGTTTGGAAAAAGGGTGAGTATTTATTATCTTTAATTGTCACGATTAGAGACTGAGTTGATTTTTGTGTGACATACAATGAAAAAGTACATAACTTTGCAAATGTTTACCCAATACCCTGTCCTATAAATTCCATTAGTTAGAAAAACATAGGCTTCTATATCTGACTTGGAAGCACAAAAATAGAAACAATCTTGGTTAGAACGTCTGTAAATCATTATCAAGGCATACCAAATATGGTCAAAGTGATAGTTTTCGGAGGAGCGGAGATCGCTTTAAGTGTTGCTTTTATAAGAACACATGCAAAAAATATAGAAAGAGAATAAGAACTATTTGGAATTGGGTACTCTCATTTAATATGGTGCAAATTCTCATTTAGTATGGTGCAAATACCACGGTTCAAATTCTCAAGCAGGTGAATCAAACTCGGACCATTCGGCGAAACCAACACGGATCATAAAAAAAAAACAAATTCTGGTCTTATTTTAAGGAAAACTGGCTGTAGTCATTGTTAATGTTAATTTTATATCGTTAAGAGTCCATAGATGGTTGGTTTAAGAGCAAGTTTGGCATAATATGGCGCGCTAAAACTACAAGGAACGTAGATGAGCACTTTCATTACACTTTTACCACGGCATCAGGAAACAATGTTTACATATTTTACAAAGCAATAGGCACATTCAGCTGTGTGTTAACCAAGCAACTGTTCGTGCCTTTGTTTTCGTTCTTTAAATTCGACAATTAAAAGCTTTGTCTTCACGCAGTCTCATATTGTCATATATGGTCAGAGTTCCAAATGCGTTTGCCTTTCATATTCAAACAATAACTCTATTACGCATGTCTGTAGATTATTGCATGTAAAATTTTCCTATGAATGGATGCATTTCTTTCATGAACAAATGGCCAAGAATATATTCATTATGGTTGTCTCTCTCACTCAGTGATTAAAAATTCTTAACGAAAGGACCTCTATGACAACATGTAAAACACATTATGGATACAAAGCTTAAGGCACATAGATACGTACATTCAAGAAGAGCAGTTATTAGTGGTGAAAGATATGTGCACAAAGAGCTGGCTGTCATTCTCTGGAAGGCCGCGAGTTTGGTGTGAAAATAATGACTGGCCGTCTCTGTATGACCTTAGCTGTTGATCGTGTACGTTATGAAAGAACAAAAAACTTACAGCAACTTATGTTAATTATGAGTGGAACAGCGTGGCATAGTTTGACTCCTGGTCCGGCGAGAAGTCGCAGTGCTGGGGAGGGGGGCGAACCAGGTAAGCACCAGGTTTTTGTCTTTGACATTTTAATTCCCTAGAACTGGTAAGTATCCAGGAAGCGGCGGCTCCTTCCTAACACGGATGAAGAATAGTTAACTGGGATTTTTATTCACAACATCAGCATGCAAACACAAATACCTTTACATGTGTATATATCGTTTCTCTTATTGTACGCCTAAATACGTATTCACAGAAAAAACTTGTTAGCAGATATGTTATTATATAGTGTTATATAATTATGCGCTTAAAGGCGGGTCATAAATGAAACACAAACAGGCTCGCCAGTTCTTTAGGAAACCGTGTGTCTGTTTGAATAAATAGAACGCGGATTTCGCATATTAGCTCATTACAACACAGTTTGGTACCTTCGAAAAAAATGACTAAAAGCGTGTGATGTCTTTGTCGTTCGAAAGCAAAATAGATAGTTTAGAGAATAACGAAGTTTTAAGTCCAATTTCTTTATCTCCAGTCGCCTATGTTGGTATATCTACAACTTTCGAAGGGTAGGACATGGGCGCAGTTTGGTATCATTCGCGTTAAAATGAATTCAGTTTACAGCGATTTAAATGTTGCCATTCTATGCCAGCACCGAATTAAATCAGACAGACAGACAGACATAACTTTATTCACTTAAGCCCTAATTGGACATACAAGGATTTACAACAGAATAAGTTCATGAATGGTAACAAGGATGGAACATATAAAAAGTGTATATACAGTACAGTTGTCGCGATGCTTTGAGCGATTGCGCAACGCGCAAAAAATTTTAATCCCTTCTAAAAACGTTTTGCGAGTGACTCGCGAGTGACGCGCAAGTTTTACGTTATACAGTTTGCGAGTGACGCGCAAAGTTCTTTTGGTTCGTCGCGCATCGCGCATGGATCTTTGCGCGATGCGCGACGTGATTCATCGCACTATAACATTCAAGTACATGTACTTATAAAAAGTATTGGTAAATTGCTACTTTTTTTGCTTAGTTTCAACGCATTTTGTAAATGGCGCAACTACATGTACGTTTGGCTATTAATCAATTGTTTTGTCCTTTATGTTTGGGACTATTTCGGACAGTCCTTTATGTTTGGGGTTATTTCGGACATAAAAAATCCCACAAAACAATTAAATTGTTCGATGTGAAGTACATGCTAGCCAATTAGCCAGGCTACTGTATGACAGTGAGTTGGGGTAAGTCAAGCATCAAAATTGTTTGAAGCATAACAAGTCATTTTTATCAAATGAAAAAAAAAATGATTGAGGCTCATCTCGTTTATCGTATTTTTACCATCATCTACGTAAGTTAAACACAGCCCACTGCGTAAAATTGCATTTGCGCAAAACGTTTAGACTAGTATTCACTTATGAACTTGCTGGAGTTTTATTTATATTTTCCTGCTTTCTATAATTTTTGTTTTTTCGTGTAACTGAAATTGTTAATCTGGACGTAAAACCACAAATCAAAATAACACAGGTTTATGTTGTAACAAGTTGGCTTTACAGCTGCATATAAATATACATACACGACATACTGTACATGTTTATGTGTTTAAATTCAGTGGTGTTTAGAGATTCACCACGAGGATCGAACAACTACAATGTAATAATTTATGCACGTTTTTATAGTCATTACGAAAACGCGCCCATGCAATATACTGATTTTTCCAAAGTTGTAAAAATTGAAAATTTTCGGTAGATTTTGTTTACTTTTCTTATTTTTACTCAAAACATAGAATGTGGGTACACGTTAGAACCGCCTCCGCGAGGCGAGGCGGTTCTAACGAATACCCACGATCTATGTTTTGGAGCAAAAATAAGAAAATGAGGTATACCCCTGTATACCCCAGTTTTGCTATTAGAAAAGTGGGGTTCAAGTGAGTATACATTACACTGAAATGTTTTCGTGATGTTTAGTTAAGTTCGGGTAGCTGAGGGGCCGCCTATTGGAAAGTAGCTGCTCACTCGGCTTACGATATGTTCTATAAGTATACATGTAAGTACCTAATTGTCATTTTGTTTTTTCCCACCTCGGTTTTTGGAGTAAGAATTTCTTTCTGATTGCGCCTTTTCCTGATCATTGCCTGCTTGTATCTGTCTAATTACCAAGACTGAGAAAAGGAATGCTTGGTTTAATAGAAAAATTCTTCTCCATACGTGTATTTTGGAATAGCTTTAAGGTATGTGGCGGGGCTCACCGCAGACCTTCTGTTTACTCTATTTTCTTCTCATTATTTAGATAGAAAATATACAGTGTATCAATTTTCCTTCGGGTCAGACCAATATTCTACATATACATGTATCTCTAGCCTAGTCGCTTTGTACTACCTTTGTACGAAGCATATCTACATGTATTAAGTATGAATACTTGGAGAGACCAGGCAGTAATCGATGCAATCAAATTTGACATACATGTTGACATCAGGCGGGCATGAAAATTCAACAAGAAACATTTTTTACAACACACCTTACGAGCAAGATTGTTTAAATTATATAAATCGCGCATATCTGATTCACGTCGCGCGTGTTTGACAGATGGTTTTGCGCGTTTGCGAGATGATCGCGCAAGATTGCGCGAAATTTGCGAGTGACTCGCAAGTAAAGATAATCCCCTACGCGCAACCACGCGCAACGCGCAAATGCGCGTACGCTCAAAGCATCGCGACAACTGTACTGTAGATAGTTGTAATTAGGTAGAGTCCTGGACTCCTCCGGTGTGAAGGCACGGGTAACTTTTTCCTGTGAAATTAGCTGTATAAACGGTTAGTTGTCTCAGTCCTGATCTGGCATAAATATACATGTGTTAAGTACAAATATTTGAATAATCATTAAGCATGATTTTTCACGACACAGCTCTATATTTAATACGGTCACAATACAATTTCATTGACGGTAATAACTTAGGTCATGTCACTAGAAAACCCTTTGATATAATTATGACTGTTGGCTCCGTTAACACGACCAGATAGTTATGTCAAAAACATGCGCACTAATATGAGGTACAGGACGTGCATGTCATGTGCAAACTGACCATGAAGATATTTTGGCGCTAGTCATACGTCGTGGTGCATGCGCATTTTCTCGCGGCATGGTATAATGATTTGTGATCACTCGTGAAAGTCTTGCACGTGCGATCCGTGGGATATTTGTTTGTAGGTTAGTGTCAGACATGATCAGACATGAATATGATCATTCTTTTATGCAACTGTTTCAAATGGATTTATAAATATCTTCTTGTATTAAGTAAGTAGTTTAGACATTAAGATAAATGAGCTTCAAGTTAGCTTTGCTCTGACATCCATCGCCGACCCAAAGCCGACGGTAAAGCTACGACGGCACCATGCAGGCTGAGACATACAACATAGAAGAAATATAATCAATCTAAAATGCTTCATCGTAGGGGTGACATATTTTTCAGGTTTGTGTCGCAAATCAGTCATCACGCAGTCCAATCAATAACTGAGCGACGGAACGGAGGGGTTGATTTAAAGCGTACTTCCGGATAGGTGGGATGAATAAATTGTGTAAACAAACCATGGATAAATGAATCTGCCGGGAAAGATCATTGTTACTCATTTGTCTGTAGATACTTGTTGTAACATGTGTATGCGCAGTATAAAGTGCATCTCATAAGCTTTAAACTGATATGAAAATGACCTTGCAACACTTCGTAGAAACAGCGTGATAGATGCGCCAAAATTTTATTCGAAGCTTTGTGCCTTACCTGTTCTGTCATGCGACATCATGAAATGACAAGTTTCGAGCAATTCCATCTAACATGTACAAATTTTGATGATGTCTGACCTTCACAGTAGCCGAATAATGATCTATACTATCCTAAATTAAGATGGGATGCCACATGGCTGATTTTTTCAGGTATACGTAGTTTCTTCGTAGGTGGCATTTGTAATAGGTACCTTTCTTCCGGAGGGGATGGATATTGAAATCTTCAGTAAAGCTGTTTAAAGCATACAAAATACGTTTAACGTTTGTGCTATTGTAATGCACAATGCCTATGACGTCGCGTCAGAAGTTGCCGTCATACGGAAAAGTCGACATAACGATTTATAAATGTACGTGTAACATACTTATTTGTGGAGGCATTCTGCTCAAATTTCAACAAAATACTCGTTTTGAATTGCGCAATCCGATAAATGTTGAATTTATATATTGTTGCGTCGCATTTTAGCGTGGTACAGATTTTCGCGGCGATTTTGTCTAAAAACGGGCTGTAAACTTGTAACAACGGTCTACACTACCGAGCATTCAATTAAACATAGCTCGGTAATTATTCCGTCGAATCTAACGCAGAAGATTCTGCATTTTTACAAATGATTTCTGGATGTGGCGTACATTTGCATTCTTAAATGCGTTGACTATAACGACCTAAGATAAAGCGTTTAATGTATGTCATAACCTGTAAACTTTGCGTTTTTAAGAACATTTAATTGTGATAATCTCAGTTTTTATGGCAATCAATTTAGTCTATGTTGCGCATTGCATCATTTTAATTTATAGTTATATGAACAAACACACATGGAGTTGACTAATATTATTTTTTTAATTCTTAACATTATATTTTTCGAAATATGAGCGACTGTTTCAAAACGGAAAATATGTCACAATTTTCAAAAACGGCAAATCACATAAGCATACAAGAAATATAATCGTAGCTTGCCTATTCTGACGTGTTTACAAACTATTACTTCACAACTCGTGTGCGTTGGTAAAACGTTTGGCGCATTTTATTAAACTTTCAAGACAATTGACGTTAGAGAAACTACTCATTGCCAGTAGTTTTTGCGTTTCGTGGATATGTCACAATATTAGAAAGTGACGGTTTTTCTTAATATTTGATCCTCACAGGGATTTTAAATGCAGAATTGCAACGGCTATTTAGTTGCTATAATTTATCCTCATACATTGATCAAGTACTAACATAATGACTAACATTTAAACAAATTTTCATTTGATTATTTGTACACGTTACAAAGAAGAGATGCAATGAAAAGCCGTATATTCATTTGTAACAATTTTCAAAAATCGGCAAATTTTGTGAAGTATCGAAAGTAGCTATGGTATTTGCTAACACAAGACGTAGCTACATGTATGCATATCAAACAAATAAAGTGATGACAATAATCCACACACTCTTAAGTCGTAGTGTATGAAATTTTGTCCTAAAACTGCAAGTTTGAATTGTTGGCGATTTTTTAAATGTACGTTTACAGTTTGTAACACAGACAAAAATGACGTACATTTAACGTCGCGTTATATTTGCGTTATATACTGTCATCAAACATGCTTTTGTAAAGACATGTTTCTTCATTTTATGTGATCTATGAAGAGCACTTGTTAGTTAATAACTGAAGAATGAACACAAAATACTGATAATCGACCTCAAGTATGCATGCTATAGGACAGTGTGGTTAGCATGACTGAGCTTCCTAACACGACTGGAGCCTGCTTATTGTGGAAGTAAAAGCTTTTACTGTCGCTACATAAATCACTCTACTTTCTTTTTCGACCGTCGCTGTTACCACGCGCTTCATGTTCATGACATACTATGGCATTTGGTGAGTAACTTGAAGAAGTTATGTACTCTTCGAAACGAAAACTTAACGTTAACCTTCAAATATGAAACGCCGTAATTTACGTCGATTTTAACGTTACAAACATGAAGGCAACACCTGACACGACGTCTATACGAAGGTTACATACGTTGCTGACTAAAATGAAAAATGAAAATTTAAACATGTTTAAACCTTCGCGACCAGTTCGCGACCAGTTCGAGACTAGATTGCGACACTTGAAAATTCTCACGACACTCGTGCGACACTCGCACGAATGTCGTGCGAATGTCCGCGACAAAATTCGCAAAACAGTCGCGAGAAATTCGCATGCCAGTGAGATACTAGCTTAAGACCCCTACCTCACTGGTATGCGACAACTGGAGACTAATTCGCGAATAGTTCTCGACTATTTCGCGACAAAGATTAACGATAAGACAAACACAGCTTTAACGTTGCATTCTCATTGAATGGACATTTATGCGACAAATTCGCGAATTTCGGTCTAATTTTGAAAATATACCTCGCGACTGTCGCACGACAGTCGCGAGACATTCGGGAGAGTCTCTCACGACTTTCCCGCGAATGTGGCTTATTTTCATTTTCATTATTACGAAAGTCGCGCGACAGTCTTGCGAAATATTTTAACGAAAACATTTGCATAAATCTTTTAAACCTGTTTAAAAACTTTGCGACCAGTTCGCGACACATGAAAATTTTCAAGATACTTGTGCGACACTCGCACGAATGTCGTGCGAAAGCCCGCGACAAAATTGGCAAACAGTCGCTCGAAATTCGCATGCCAGTGAGATTCTAGCTTAATTGAATTTTATTTCATTTTGTCGATTTCACCTACAGTCAGTGTATATTTGATGGCCCATGCCGAAAATATAAGGGCATAATTTAATGATTTATGGTTATAACTTCAAACGCCTGTACGAAAACTTGCCCATGCAATTGACATGTAAAAATTGAAAATTTCACCAGGAAAAATTGATATTTTAATACTTTCCTCAAAACATAGATCGTCTCTGGTGCTGTTCTAATGAGTACCCACAATCTATGTTTTCGACAAAATATTAGAAAAATAGGTTAACCCCTGCATACCCCATTTTTACTATATACAAGCGAGAAACACTGTGTATTCATATTACGGACATGCTTTCCTGGTGAATTATGTATATTTATGGCATTGGTATAAAAGAACACACATTGCTGAACTTAAAACAGACTATTACAGCTCAAAATACACATTTACCTATTTTTGCAGTAATTTGTTCCGCACTAGTCATTTGTATCTACCGGGGAAAACGAGGCCTACGTGCCAGGATTTAACTTCTGATGTGCCGGGGATGTGCCGTGGGCTTACATTAGTGCACGTACATGCAAATTACTAAGCCTCTCTCGAATATATTGTTTGTCATAAGAACAACTTTCAGATGTTGATTCTCATTATTGCCATCGTTAGGTCCGGGCTTTGGGATATAACCACAAATTTGACCCCCATCACCTGGATTTTATGTGGATTTTAAAACTTTAAAAGTGTATACAGACTCTATTGTCTGAACGTTTTGCTGAAGTGGTTGACGTAAATTGTCACGTGATCGATCTCAAAGCAACAGTCAAGCCATCAGGAAAACATGTCTATGAATTGTATACCCCATTGAACCCCAATTTTATACAGTAAAATTGGGGACTACAGTGGCATACCTATTATTCTTACATTTGATCCAAAACATAGGTTGTGGGTACTCGTAAATTGGGGATTACAGGGTTGTACCTATTTTTCTTCAATATTTGATCCCAAACATACATTGTGGGTACTCCTTAAAACCGCCTCGGCGAGGCGGTTGTACGTGTACCGACAATCAGTGTTTTAGCAAATATATTATAAATAGCTTTTTCTACAATTTTTTTCTTCAATTTTTACACCGGAAAAAAATTATCTGTATATTGCATGGGCAAGTTTTGGTAATGATATGCTCTGAGCCTTTGCATTTGAAAACCAACAATTTTGTTTCCGATCATGTCCGATAAAAACCGACCTTTACAGTCACACAATCAGCCTAGAGGTTTAAATATCGGATTTAACAAAATTGTAGATTTGCCCATTTATTGTAGATTTGCCCCCTCACCCCCCTCCACCCGCCCCGGCCAAAAATAATATAATAAAATTTAAACGAACGAAGATGCCACATTTCTGAAATATGACAAATTGCTACAAGATCTTCTCATTCATTATTTCCCGTCGCTGTTTCGTAATTACCCGAACCTCACACGGTAGTAGAACGAGATACCGAAGCGGAGCGGAGTGAAATTTACTTTCCTGATCTAAGTTCAAATGATTTTATCAGAACCTTTGTTGTTGTTTTTACAATGAGAAAGGATAATCCTTAGTTAGTGTTTATGCGTTTCACATTGAATTTAACATGCATCTGGGGAGTGGGGTGCCTTATATTTAGAGCTCAGGGGTCAGGATCGAGAAAATACCTACCTTCGCCGTGCTGTGCCCATACACAAGACACTTTAATCTCCTCCATGGAACTGTGTAGCATCAAGGAATCAGTGGTTTCGTCCCGACATGACTGAAAAACCTGTTGACTTGGACGAAAACCCATAGCCACATCAAAATAACATTCATGAAACAAGAATGCCCCTCCGTAAAAGTATACGTATACTCAACCCCTCCATCGTAGGAGACGACGTAATTGATTTATATCAACATATTTTCAAAAGTGTGGGGCTTTAAACAAAAATAGTAATTTAAAGTATACAATAATACGTAGTCCAAATAGCACTTACCTCTTCACAAGTGATTGCAAAATACCGGAAAACAATCTGGCCAAAATAATGACGTAGTCTGATTTCAAACCCACAATTTTCACGGGCTGATTTATACTGGCGCATATTTGCGTGCTGCATGAGACATGACTGCGACATATTTTTTATACCAGAACGTGCAGTGTGATATAACCGTTTGTATGCGCTATATCGTTTGGATCAAAAATAGCAGAGAATGGGTTTAAAAACGACATTTTTGTCGTAAAAATGCAAGTACCGTCTCTAATATGGGTGTATTCTTTTCCCACCCGCTCATTATCGAACTATAGATTGGACTGCGTGGACTATAATTTAGTGATCGGGTAGTGTTGCAGTAACAGTCAGTCGCTTCAATTTGCAGTGTTGTTCATATATCAAGTGAATAACCAACAGGATGCATTTATAGCATGTTTCCATTATATACAAATCAAGCATTCTTCATTGCATTTTAATTAGAAAATGCTTTACCCAAATTATGTAGACCATCCACGTTGTGTAGTATCAACGTCCGTGGTAATTTGCACCATGAAGCAAACTGGGTTGATTTTTGAACATGAAGTTTCGACATCCAAAAATATTTTCAAGTTTGATGCATGGTATCAATATATTCCATAGATGTCGAAATTTAGTTTTGAAGAGATATTTGCACAAAGCCATACAAATAATTTCTACAAATATCAAAAGAATCGGGAAGCAGACGAGAAAATAGTGATTTACGAATTAAAATTGCTAGTATCTATAGTTTGCACATTTTTTTGTTGTTGTTGTGATGTTGTACCATTCACAAGATAAACCATTTCGCATCAGCTCTGCATTAATACATTTTATATAGGAACAATTAAAGGCTATACTTTGATGTTTTCTTACCTTGTGTATTCCCGCGTCATAGTTGTTTATATCCGCGTTTGGAAGACCTTTCCGCGTTTGTTGTATCTGGATGAACGGTGTGTACTTACAAACTTCGAAGCAAATCCCCAGAACTTATTTCACCTCAGCCGTCATTACGAAAACATGCCCATGCAATATACAAAGATTTTTCAAGTTGTAAAAATTGAAAATTCTCAGATGAGAAATTTTGATAGTTTTCGTATTTTTGCTCAAAACATAGATTATGGGTACACGTTAGAACCGCCTCCGTGAGGCGGTTCTAAGGAGTTCCCACAATCTATGTTTTGGTGCAAAAATAAGAAAAATAGGTATACCCCTGCATACCCCAGTTTTGCTATATAAAAGTGAGGTATAAGGGGGTAATCATTTCACGGACATGTTTTCCTGATGGTGTATGAATGGACAGTCCGTACCATGGTATCATGCCATTATTTTATTTATTTATTTTTTTTTTTATTTTTTTTTTTTTTATTTTTTTTTTTTTTGTTTGTTTGTTTTCCTGTTTATCTACGTTATCAAATGACAAACCACTCAGTCACAATCAATGAGGTGTCATTGGGGTTATGCTTAAGATTACCATCTAGCTAATGCCAATTTTAACTGAGAAATGTATGGCTGAATTGAGCTATTCCCTAGTGTCTCTGAGAATAATTTAGTTATACACTCCCGCTCGCGTAATTACGCGAGTATTACGTGCATAAGGCCAAAAACGCGCATTCACGCGTAACATGCGCACATTTACGCGTATAATCTCAATAATATTCATAAGCGAATATAAATGCGTCGATGCGCGTAAGGTTCAGTCATTACGCGTACGAAGTATCGGCCAATCAAATAGGCAATACGCTTACGCGTAACGTATTTTACGCGTATCATACGCGTAATGACAAGGAGTAAAACACTTAAATACCTAACGGTTGATTTTATTATTCCATCGAAAATAAAGAATGTGCAAGTTTAATGGATTTTATTCATATATCGTGATCATGAAAATGGCGTGACCTTATTCAAGTTATTGTCAAATTGTTTTATGTGTATGTAGTAAGAGTTCCTTGTGTACTTCCGTAGTTTTTGTTTGTTAATCAGGGTTTCTATATACCAAAATGTTCATCTTAGTGAGTAGATTTCAAAAATGGTTGTCGCCAATTTTTTAAAGCATAATAAAGGTCAAGGTCAAAGGTCAAAGATTCAACAATATTGGGTGCATGTATAATGGTGTTAATTGCATCTAGATGAAGGACATTTACATTCCAATGAGTAAGTGTTGTGGTAGGTCTTGCCATAAGGTATGTAAAATAATAGATTTTGGTAATGACCTTGACCTCTATATTAGAAAGGTCAAGGTCATTTCTCTAAAATCAGGGCCAAAACACAGTTTTTGCTGCTAATTTGTTTCTTATACAGAAGAAATATGCACCAACCTGCATGAATCATTCATACTTTTTGAAAACAAGAATGCAGTGTGATTTTTCAATGCGCTTTTGATCACAATCAGGTTTTGCTTCTACAAGTATTAGCTTTTTTAAAAAGAAGCAAAGAAAGCAACAATTAAGAGTACATGTTTAAAGAGGTTAATTTTATCACGATGAAGGCCATTTACATTCCGGTGAGTAAGTGTTAAGATAGTTCTTGCTACAAAGTATGTAGAATGATAAATTTTGGTAATGACCTTGACCTGTATATAAAAAAGGTCAAGGTCATTTTCTTAAAATCAGGACCAAAAACACATGTTTGCTGCTAATTTGTTTCATAAAACGAAGAAATCTGCACTCATCTGCATGAATCATTCATATTGCATTTTGAAAACAAGAATACAGTGTGATTTTGAATGCACTTTTGATGACAATCAGGTTTTGCTTCTACAAGTATTAACTTTTTTTAAAAAGTAACAAACAAATAAAAGAATTTAAGTTACATGTTTAAAGGGGTTAACTCCATCACCATGAACGCTATTAACATTCCAATGAGTAAGTTATTTGATAGTTCTTGCCACATGCTATATAAAACAATATATCTTGGTAATGACCTTGACCTATACATATGAGAAAGGTCAAGGTCATTTTCATAAAATCAGGGCCAAAAACACATTTTTGCTGCATTTGTTTTGAAAAGAAGAAATCTGCACAAATCTGCATGAATCATACATATTCAAAAAGCAAACAAACATAGAGTGTAGTGTTTGCATGCAATTTTTATGACTATCATGTGTCTGCTACAAGTATTAGCTTCCAAAGAATAACAAAGAAAACAAACGCAATAAAGTACATGTATTAAGCGGTTAATTTTATCATAATTTCATCACATTCCAGTGAGTAAGTATTGTGATAGTTCTTTCCACAAGATATGTACAATGATAGATTTTTGTAATGACCTTGACATTTACATTAAAAAGGTGAATGGCATTTTCTTAAAAGCAGGGCCAAAACATGCTTTTGCTGCAAATCTGTTTCCTCAACTGATCTGAATGACTCATACATATTTCAAAATTAAATATGACTCGTGAAATTTGTAAGCACTTTGAGACAATCGCGTTTCTACAACTACACTGCGGGGCACTTTTAATGCAACACTTACCCTTTTGGACATAACTAAAAAATAATGAACCATTTTTAATAAAATTCTCATCAAATTTAGTTTATCTTTTCTTGTTTACTTTCTAAACTTTTCAGACAAATCTAGGCACTGGAATGCAATAAATTTGATGTTTATAATATGACTGAAAAACAAAAAGTCACAAAACAGTTGGGCGAACTGATAACTAAATGTAAGTTATTCGGATATCATAGCAGTGAAGTTAATAAGTGTCAGTTAATATCCTGTGTGTCAACAATGGACCTGCACGACACAAGGACACCTCCTCCTCATGGACCGAACATATTAATTAATTTCATAAAGAATCCGTGTGAGATGTTTCTCCACTTGTCCACAAGGATCTACTCCAGTTACTGCAGGTTTCTTGAAACAACACGGCTTTTCTGCACACGACTGTTTTTACACTCATTCCAGAGATGACCAATTACGGTATTTCTTGGATTAAACACGTGCACAGGAGTTTCGTACTGCTTGAAAACTTGATTATCAAGCTCTTTAGGCTGGGATACGGGATATGCACTGGACATGATACATTTCTGAGACGCCGCTGTGATACTATTAAACTCTTCAGTGTGGCGTAGCTTTTTGTGAATTTTCATTTTTGAGTCTTGTTAGATTAAATAATTATTTTATATGTTGTGGACAATCAATGTCGATGAAATTTACAGACAACAAGCAAACATAATTGATTTATATTTGCTGAAAATTTCAGTAAATTTGGTGGTTTATTTTTAGAGTTATGGTGGAACATGTAAGTGTTGCGTTAGAATCTTACAGAAGAGTTACATTAAAAATTGTCGTCATTGAATTTTCATAACGACAAGTAGAGATCAATTTTAATTGTTATTTTTATGCCTTTTGATATAGTAGGAAGGTCAATATCAAATGTCAAATATCGTGGATCTGCAACAGGAGCGTAAATTTTTGGACTTGGAGTTTACTGCTTAATTGATACACAATGTTGATGTTAAATCTGCAGAAACAATACTGTGGCCATTTCAATGGAATTAGTATGACTGCAGCGTGTTTCAATTATGCAAGTTAAGCTGCTCATACTGTATTGCAGCATAGTCTTATATAGTATAGCCATTATACGTCAATCATGCTGGAATAATACCGCACACCAGCGTGTTTCAATTACACAAATTAAGCTGGTTTTATGCTGCTATCATGCTGCATTTCAGTATGGTCACCGTACTGCTATCTTTGCTTCAGCTAGAGTATATTAGCAGGGTACATCGCCCTGCGGCCTGATTTGCCCTTTTTCATGCATTTTCACACTACCCTTTAATTTGGTAAAGAGATCATAAAAATCGGACACTTTAATAATATAATTGCCCCAAGTGAACCCACATCAAATGAAGTGTGAAATCAGAATATGTAAGGTTTAACTAGAGAACTCAAAATTAAAAGAAACAAAGCAAACAACCAAAGAATGGTCAGAAATATCATTATTATTATTAGTTTAAGATAAAGAATAATTTCTGTAGTACTGTGTTCCCTTCAAAAGTCCAATATTCATGAAAAGGTATCAGGCTCAGCAGTTAACAAAACAAAATAAATAGAAAATGAAAAATAAGTGTAAATACGAGAAATTGTTCCATCATGGTAAAGAATACATTATTATGTATTTATTTCGATTAGCTTTATTAAAAGTACTGATTAAGTAGTATTAGCATTTGGAATTTTAGTAAATTTTAAAGTATTGTCATGGGCTAAAAGTACCCTTTTTGCTAACTACCGCGCGCTGAAAGTGCCCTTTTCAGTATCAGTCTTTTCAAATTCTAGCTGGAGCACTGTGCAATCATTCTGGAAACATAAGGTATCAATTATGCAAATTAAGCTACATGTATTTTCCCGCTACAATCGTACTGTTATCATGCTGGAACCATGTTGCCTTGCAGCATGGATAAAATAATTACAAACGTCTTAGCCTTGTATGCTGCTTTCATGCTTCATTCATGCTATAATGAGGCGTACACTGAATTCATACTGTAATCATACTGCGTTCATGCTAGAAATCATTTCCACTTTTTTTCCGACATACCTTCAATGTTACCCCACCCATTTCAGTGATACACTGAGAAGTTGTAAACATAAAAAGCTGGAGGAAAAACGCACAAAAATGTCACATGTATTCTGGTTTGATATAAAAAACATTCTTGTTTTAACAGGGCCTTCCAGCATGCAAATGCATACTTAAAAATTAAAACATCGCACCAGATTGGTTGGTGTCTGCTAATATATGTGTTGCTTTAAGTCAAACATTGGATTACCCTAAAACTATGAAAATGTGTTTCTAGATGCCCTCTCAAGTTCTGCTTATTTTCTTTGATTCTTTCTAGCCCTTTTTTTCTTTAAATATTGTATTTGTAACCCCCACTTTTGGCAGCCATGTTTACCCTAATGCATTTGATACCATGGCATCATTAATAAATCAAAACATGTATCTGTAGACTATTAAGTTAGCAGCATGACTGCAGCTTATGCTTCTGTGTAGCATGAAATCAGCATAAATGCAGCATATACCTGATTTGATCATATTATTCTAAGTTACAGCAGCATGAATCTAGCCAAGTTAAAAATTCTAAAGACAGTGCAGTATGAATGCGGCGTACATCAAGCAGTATGAGTCCAGCGTATGCTGTCAAGAAGTATGACAACAGCACATAAGAAGCATAAATACCAGCATACTTCAGTTTACGCTGCAATGCAGTATGACTGTCGAGTAAACTGCCACTACCCTGCAGATAGAAAGTTTGAAAACATCGTGGATGCAGTATGATATCAGCATATGCTGTATTCCAGCATACATTGTACGCTGCAATTCCGTAAGGGTTGGCAGAATATATACACGTGCGATTTTCTTGGTATACCTAAACATTTTTCCGAAGTTTCCTATGTTTTCAGAAGGATATTTAAAAAAAAAAAATGAAAGTTATGACTTATTTATCAGATTTAAACGTTTATAGTACATTGTCCTAGATACCAAGTGGCAACATAATCTGTACTCTGGGTTTACAAGTTGTCATGGTAGGCATAGTTTTATAAGTATACCCACTTAATTCTGCTGAGATTTTCTTCAATTTCTAAAGTTTGTACTTTTTTCATGAAACACAAGTATCCACTTAAAAGCCTGCAAATGTTTCGTTTTAAATAGCACATTACCCATTTAAATGCATGTAAATATCACACGCTTTTATTTGGCTTGTGTAATATGCATGATTCATCCAGACGTTTCGCTAATTGCCTGATAAAAGTCAATTACATTGAGGCAAAAAGGTGCTTGTTTTAAGCAAATCACCTTGATCTTTCTAATGTTAAGTCAAGAATATTCACAACAACTGTCAGTTTACATAGATTGCGGCAAGAATGTTTGCAATAATTAATCAGATTGTCTTTGTGATAAAATTAACCCATTCATACATGCATGAATACACTGTACTCTGTTGACCTTTGACCTTTAAACTTGACCTTCATTGATCTTAAAAAATCGCAACAATCATTTTCGAAATCTTCTGGGCAGGATAAACATTTTGATGTATAGTTATCATGGTAACGTGTGTGTTTTGTTTCAACACAGTATTAGGAAGCAAATACCATGACTATATAAAGTACAGGAAAAAATTGGTTTCAAGCTTTTTTTTAAAGCTTGTACTTGTTTAAAGTAACATAAGCATGCACGTTAACTCCTGTAAATGTTACGCACTTCAGTTTGGCTTGCGAAATGTACAGGGTTCATTCAGACGTTTTTCTCACTGCCAAACTGAACACGATAATTTATGCAGCAAAATTGTGCTTTTTAACCCGAGTTTTAGCATTTGACCTTGACCTTTCAAATATTAAGGTCAAGGTCAATCACAACAACTGCGCCTGTTAATGTCGCATGCTTTAATTTGGTTTGTGAAATATACATGATTCATCCAGATAATTTGCTAATTGACGGATTAAATAGCATTACCTTGAAGCAGAATTGCGTTTTTGGCCCAATTATTGCAAATGACCTTATTATGTTGACCTTTGACCTTGACCATCACTGTGTTTAAAAATAAAACGCAACAATCATTTTCGAAATCTACCCGTCAAGCTTAACATTTTGGTATAAAGAAACCCTGATTAACAAACACAAATGATATAGTACATAAGAGACAAACAAGACACTATCTGTCCCGGTTGAGGTCACAGAACGTGCCCATAATTTGCTTGACCTTGACATTTGGAGCTGAATGTCACGAACATAACTGAAAAAATTAAAGTCACGTGCATGGCAGGTTGCGACTATATTATCATTTTGAAAGTTTATTTCGGTAACTTTCACAAACAAAGCGTGTTGCTGGTGGTATTGTAAAACTGTAGAAAATGCAAATCTAATTCTGCATTGCTGTAACGTAATTTTAAAGTGACCTTGACCTTCGTTTTGTTTCGGAACCAATGTTAAGACATTTATTTTTTAAACAGACATTACCTTGAATTATTTTAGTCATAAAATAATCAATTTTAGACAAAAAGGACATGAAATGTTCGACATGGAAATTAAAATAAAATGATTTGTATTACAAAAATCAACCAAAATGTCAACAAATGACCTTGACCTTTCCAAAACGAGGCTTAGCGTCACCGTAACTTTATTGACAATTTATAGCACAGAGGTCTTCTTATTTCAATTGCAAGAGCAAGTCTTTTTGCACATTTTCTTGTCTTAAAACAACAATCTATTCATGGGGTATGAAAATTGTACCAAATGACCTTTAACCTTTGACTTTGACCTTCAAACCGTATAAAAAATTGGCGACAACCATTTTTTACACGAGCGTGTTATTGTGAACATTTTAGTATAAAGAAACCTCGATTAACAAAGAAAAACTACGGGAGCATGTTTGCGTGACATAAGGGACTCCACTAATGTGACCCTAAGAAACGTGTTAACAAGTGAGTTAGATTTTGTTAAAAAAATCGGAAATTCATTGTACCCAAGATGGCGAAAAAATTCAACATGAACATCGATGTGAGGAACATTATTATAGAGGAACATTATTATAGAACCGCCTCGGCGAGGCGGTTCTAACGTGTACCCACAATCTATGTTTTGAGCGAAAATAAGAAAAATATCAAAATTTTTCTCACAAACTTTTCAATTTTTACAGGTGAGAAAATCTCTGTATATTGCATGTATATTGTTTTCGTAATGGGAGGGTCATTTGTCCTCAGAACGCTCACCTGAGATTTGGTCTTTGAAAAAACTGACCATTGACATAGGTAGAGATTAAATCATCAAAACAGTTTTGGTCCTCATTCACTAGCTTCGCCACGACTACTTTTAAAGTCCTGTTTGTTCATTTGTCCTGTCCGATTGTCATTCGGTTGTATGCAGAGGCGACTAAGTGTTGCACTTTAAATTTGGTGAACGATGACTGGTATTCTTCATTTACGAACCGCCTGCAGGTCCGAACTGGAAAAAATACATTTATTGGGACATTCTCCACTTGTTCCGAGGTTTCCCTTTTGATTGAAAGGAGTATTGGATTAATAAAATTATAACTCAGAAAAGGGCTAGAAGCTAGAAATTAAGATTTAAAAAAGAGGGATTGTACTATCCGCGAAGCGAAAACAAAGGCGCATTTGCTTTCGCATCGGCAAAAAACCTGTTTTCTCATGGCGCGGCTCATTTTTAGCACGCAGTTATGTTTTCAAACTTAATGCAGAGTAAGAGATATAGATGGACGTCATGACCATACAAAATATGTGTTGTTTAATCTTTGGAACTGGGCAAGATTCGAAACTAGGCAGGTAGCTGTTAGCGCTGTAAGGAATGCGTGTAATAATTCATTGTCCCGACACAAATAGCCGAGAAATGTACGGTTGGCAATGTTGACAATGACGTGTACGAAATTAAAGTACCTTATCTTATGGATAAGATTCAAATGATTTAAATTATCAGAACATTACGAAAACATGCCCATGCAATATACGGAGGTTTTTAGAGTTGTAAAAAATGAAAATTTTCAGTAGATTTTTTTGATATTTTTGTTATTTTTGCTCAAAACATACATTGTGGGTACTCGTTAAAACCGCCTCGGCGAGGCGGTTCTAACGAGTACCCACAATCTATGTTTTGGAACAAAAATAAGAAAAATAGGTATACCCCTGCATACCCCAGTTTTTCTATATATAAGTGGGGTTCAAGGGGGTATTCATTGCACGGACATGTTTTCCTGATGACCTTTGGTCCTCTTATTTACATTTACTTCAATCGGATTTGGGCCGATACGGCATGATGTTCACATGTCATGCCTATGTAAAATAAGGGCTATGGACGTTTAGAAACAAAACTAAATTAAATAGTTAAAAGTTTATTTAGTCATTAGGATAACCTGATCTTTCATATTGATTTCCATACATAATCATTTTTTGACGAATAGACTTGCCCGTCATTATGGTTTGGGCGAGTTCACTTTTATTTAAGGGGCATCATCACTGATGTTTCAATGATATTCTTCTAAGCGATTAGAATCCCACGTGGGCAATCGCATTTAGTGGCGTCACATCTTAACCCATCCTGTTTGGTTATGCCAACAAAGAGTACATCAGGCTTACATAGTAAGCCGCATGTAAAATCATCATTATTACATAGTTCACCTAAATCAACAGTGTGTATCAACAGTGTTCACACACACACACACACACACACACACACTCTCTTTCTCTTTCTCTCTCTCTCTCCCACACACATATGAGAGAGCGAGCAAATCCACTTCATCGAGTCGATTCATTACGAAAGTACACCCATAATAAACACATTCCTTTCTTTTGTCCCTTTCTTTTTCTTACTTTTTTGTTTTACCACAATCTATGTTTTGAAGCGACATTAAGAAAAAGATAAGACGGCAACAAGAGAAGCATTACCTTAGTTGCTCAGTGTACAACAAACTTTTTTTTTTCACTCCAAAAGAATATACACCTCTACACCCCAGTTTTACTATAAAAAAGTGAGGTGTAAGGGGCATAGCGGAAATATTTGGATGTGCTTGTAGCAATTTGATAGACAAACTACATGTTGCAGATTCGAAAAAAACACACAAAATTTGACGAAGGTTTGAGAGATTCATAATATACCGCAATCATGATTGACATTCTTCATAGATTGTGGGTAGCCACTGTTTGGCGTTATTTGAGGCACTAGTTAACTTGGCAAAACGGTTGGTTTTTCGGATGCACCGTGTAGGTAGCGATCATCCCGTCTATAGTGTGCTGTGCCACGTGGCAGTGCACGAGGTATGTGCCAGTCGCGAACGCAAGCATAGTGGCTGTCTCCTTCACGCTGGGGAATACATCAAGAACGTCGCCCCTATGGGCCCGGTTCGTTCTATGGATGTACATATTGCCGTGGAAGTGGATGTCGTGGTAGTCCTCTGATACGCCGAGAGCCAGACCATACCATGCAACGAACTCGCCTTCACACATATCCAGACCTGGGAGGTTGTTGTAAACAAGTCCGTTCATCGAGTCGTACTTGTTTGCTTCAATCTTTTCATCCGACGTTTGGTCGTCGTTCGGCGCGTACTCGGCAATGTTCTTTCCAAGGTACCAGCTACGGTTTTCATCCCAGGCCATCATTAGGAGGAAGAATTCACGATTTACTTTGTCCGTACGTGTACCGTCTTCTTTCAGCTTTCCTTCCTTGCATATCACCATCGGTCCGACCAAACCCGAATACAGATCCTTAACTGGGTCAACCCCCGATTGGTACAGCGATCCTTGGCAGTTCGGGCCTCCCTTGGCAGGTCCTGCATCTTTTGGCACCGTCCAGGTGTAAGTGTAGGTGTCCCCAGGTGCAACACCGTCCCCGGGGGAGGTATGACCGTCCCAGTAATGTTGCCCTTCATTGGCCTTGGTGTATCTCAAACCGTGCGGATTGATAGAATACTTTCTATCGGCCATATTTTTGAAGACCACCTTCACCTTGTCACCCACTGCGCAGCGTATGACAGGGCCAAGAATACCAAGGTCTGGGGTTTTGGGCTTTTCCACGGTGAAGTTCTCGTCGTTGAATTCAACGTACAGGGCCTTGTTGTACTCCGAGCCGATGAATCCGTCGTCCGTTCGCACTCGGTTATAATGGGATCTAAAATACACACAGAATTGCATGATACATGTGCATCTATATAGTCGATAGTACAGAACCTGAATTGTTGAATTTTTGTTTGTTTTCGCGTTAACGTCCTATTCAACAGTAAAGGTTATGACACCGGACATCGGTTTAAATTCTAACCATAAACACTGAAAATCTGAAAGAACGTGATCACAAGTATACTAGTATATTATTTTGGTCATATGATCAAGCTTATGAGAGTGTTGTAAAGCCATTGTTTTCATTAAGAAGCAGACTGAATGGAAAACGAAATGAGCGTATAGATTTATTTTTATAATTCTATTATTTGTTTATCTAGACTATAAGAATGTATTAAAATTTAATCTAATTTAATTCATCTATCCATAGTTTCAATATTCACTATTTTGGATGGCTTTGCTAATATCACGATGGCACATCAGGAAAACATGAGCCGCCTCATGAAAAAACCAACAATGTGGTTTCCGAATAGGTCTGACACAAACCGGCCTGTAGAAGCACAGAAAAGAGCTGGAATCTTGAAATTTCGGATTTAGGTAGAAGAGGAATTGTACTATACGAGTAGCAAAAACAAAGGCGCTGATCAGCTTCGCAGTTACTGCGAAGCTGATCTGCGCCTTTGTTTTCGCCTATGCAGATTGTTGGTTTTCCCATGAGGCGGCTCACATGTCTGTGTAATGTATATCCCCTGAAACCCCATTTTATATAGTACCACTAGGGTGAACAAGGGTACACCTATTTTTCTTATTTTTGATCCAAACCATAGATAGAACCGCCTCGCCGCAGCAGGTCTAATGTGTACTCACAATCAATTTTTTGAGTAAAATTATCATTTTTTTTTTCTAATTTAATTTTAAATTTTACAGCTAACAAAATCTCTGTATATTGCATGGATGTTACTTACGAGTTAGGTAGACTGTAGTCTTCTCCTGTAAGTGGATGTATCGTTTTCGGTGAATAGTTCCACTTCTTGAGAACCGCCGCAATATAGTAGACGCGCGTTGTGCCACTATGGGGCTCACCTTCGTCCGCCATTTGCTTACACTTGGCTGGTTTTTCACAACACTTTACTGTGTAGATAGCCTTCAAGCCATGAGTGAAGTGGTCCGTATTTTGGCAGCTAACCGACCAGTTTCCTGCAATAATAAGTTTTGCATTCAGTTTTGCGTCCCTTTCAAGATTAACTTTCCAATATGAGTATGAGTCGGACCAATCGGTAGGTGGCGTGAAAGTTCTTGAGGTAAACCAGCAGGCACGTCCACAAGCAGAACTTGGCCTGACCTGCATGCGCCGCATATACGGCTGGAATCCTCAATGGGCACAGCAATAGATACATGTACATATCGTGAAACAATCATCTTTGTACGAATAACCCAACTGACACTCATTAAAAATTGACTACAATTTAACCCATGGCAAAGATATAAATAAATGCTTATAAGGTTTAAATATACCCCATTTGCTTTCTATAATCTAAAACTGGTTTTGCATCACTTGCAAAATCTGAGGGTGAGGCTGTGTACGCGCAAACCTGGTTCCTAGTAATTATAACTGACCGTTCAAAGGCGATATGTAGTTTGTGGTTCTATTTGATTCACGTCTTGGTGTCGTTTTAGTGCTGTTTGTTCCTTTTACCGGTTCTTTTTGTAGCAATTCCTATTTAATGAGCCTGTGCTTGAGAAAACCAACAATTTGGATTTCCGACCAGGTTAACACAAACCAGCCCGTACAGTCACAGAAGATAGTTAGAAGCTTGAAATTTCGGATGAAGGAAGAAGGAAGAGGGATTGTACTATCCATGAAGCGAAAACAAAGGCGCTGATCAGCTGTGCAGTTACATCTGCGCCTTTGGTTTCACATGTGCAAAGTTTTGGTTTTCTGATGCATTGGCTCATTTAATTTTGGTTGGTCCCACCTGGGCATTAGGATAGGACTTGGTTCTATTTGCATCAGGTCCTACTTTTAACTTTTTTTATATCGATTACAGAAGTATTTCTAAAAACTGGATACATACCCACATTTTCAGCATGCATAAGTCCAGTGAAGGTCCCTCCGGGCACGGCAATGTACGAGTCCCTGTTGACGCCATTGGTTAGTATGTTATTGCCGTTGAATTTGATACCATGAAGGGCTTCGTTGGCACCCACCGCCAATATATGCCATGCTACTGCATCTCCTTGGCACATGTTTAGGCCTTCAAGATTGGCGTAGGATCTGCCATTTATCGCTGTAAGATAAGAAACAATAGAAGGTTCAAACATTCGGAAACAATTTCTGTGCATTAATGTCCACCATGGAACCGAGAGGAAAATGCATGTTGCCAGTGTTCTGCATTTCAGCTGTAATTGCTTGTCAATAACCATATCTAAATCTATGAAAACGGGAGCCATTGAGGTACATGCGTCCCATCTGGGGTTATTCTGTTTGCACAGAGAAATTTCATCGGAAAATGAGAAAAAAAAAATCGCTCCCATATCTTATATCATTATACAACTTCATACCTAGGCTATGCAAATCCAAATGAACTAACATTGAAAAAAAAAAGTCTTTAACAAGCTATTCTGTGCAAATGGGAGTACCAATTTATATTAAAATTAGAAAGTCGAGTGACATCATACAAGGACAGATAATTCAATGTTCGCCGGTTCAGTTCAAAAACTTGACGGTGGCTCCATATGCCTGAGATATAGTGCTACACGAAAATAAAGTTAAATCACTGCCTCAACGCCGTGTAGTGTAAATCGTTAAAACGGCTGATTTCGGATCTAACCCCCCTAAAAATGAAAGTGGATTCACCAAATTGATAATGATGGGAGAATCCATTCATCAAATATAGGTTATAAATGGTGCTAACTTACATCTCATGACGTTTGAGGCGACAAAGTCCGGATCGTTTACATCTGGATAGTCAGAATAATAATCCTCATAATAGTCCGTGTAATAAGCAACGTTCTCCTGAAGGTGCCAGGAATGGTTTTCGTCCATGTCGGCAAATAATAGGAAGAATTCTTTGTCGATGTTACGCTGAAAACAAGGTTATTACGAAAACATGCCCATGCAATATACAGAGGTTTTTAAAGTTGCAAAAAATGAGAAATGAAAATTTTGATATTTTTCTTATTTTTGCTCAAAACATAGATTGTGGGTACACGTTAGAACCGCCTCGGCGAGGCGGTTCTAACGAGTACCCACAATCTATGTTTTGGAGCAAAAATAAGAAAAATAGGTATACCCCTGCAAACCCAAGTTTTTTTCTATATAAAAGTGGGGTTTAAGTGGGTATTCATTGCAAGGATATGTTTTCTTGATGAGTGTCTTGTTGGCATAGGTAGTAGAAAGAATTATGGTATATATGAGATCTAGAGAAAGGAAAGGACTAAAAGCTTTATATTGGCTGCTTGTGCCTCCAGGCAAAGCTTATACCATCTGATCTGGTTAAACCTAGCATGTGCAGGAAGAGTGCTTCCATGCGTCAGACTTCTCACTAGGATTTTGAAAATTGGAGTAGAAATAAGGTATTTCCCAAAATGTTGGATTATTCCTGTACTTCACTATTGGGGCTTTTCAAAAGTTGGAGTCAGGATCCAAAATTCAGAGTTTGAAACTCGGAGATTACATCAGGAAAACATGCCCGTGAAATGTATATCCCCTTAAACCCCAATTTTATAAAGAAAAACTGGGGTTTGCAGGAGTTTCCCTAACTTTCTTATTTATGACCCAAAACATACGTTGTGGGTACTCGCAGAGGCGGTTTTAACTGTTTTGAGTGAAATTTTCATTTTATGCTTTAAACTATATGTATATTGCACGGGCGTGTTTTAATAATGTTGGCATAGGTAGATAAAAGCGCTGCAAGCATGCATGATACCCCGCCACGCAAATATAATTTAGTACAAATGCACGACATTAATCTACAATACCAAACCACATCTTCCAGATATGAACTCCTTAACAAAGTTTGAAGCAAATTGGTCTACAGATGCTCAAGATAGCGCCTAGAAACAATATTGTAACATAAATCAAGGGCCATTACTCTGTATTTATTTGACGAAAATTACCCATGTCCAATCCCAAACCACTCCTTCCTGATATGAACCCCTATACAAAATTTGAAGGAAATTGGTCCATAAATGCTCCAGATAGAGCCCGAAAATGAAATTTTAACGTAAATCAAGGGCCATAACTCTGTACCTATTTGACGAAATTTTCCCATCTTCAATCCCAAACCACTCCTTCGTAATATGAACTCCTATACAAAGTTTGAAGAAAATTGGTTATTAATGCCCAAGATATAGGCCAGAAACGAAATTTTAATATAAGTCAAGGGCCATAACTCTGTACTTATTCAACAAAATTTACCCATCTTCAATTCCAAACCACTCCCTCCTAATATTAGCTCCTATACAAAGTCTGAAGAAAATTGGTCTACAGATGCTCAAAATAGAGCCCGGAAACAAAATTCTAACGTAAATCAAGGGCCATAACTCTGTACTTATTTGACAAAATTTACCCATTTACAATCCCAAACCACTCCTTCTTAATATGAACTCCTATGCAAAGTTTGAAGAAAATTGGTCAATAAATGCTCAAGATAGAGCACGGAAACGAAATTTTTAAGTAAATCAAGGGCCATAACTCTGTACTTATTTGACGAAATGTGCCCATCTTCAATCCCAAAACCACTCCTTCCTGATATAAACTCATATACAAAGTTTGAAGAAAATTGGTCAATAAATGCTCAAGTTAGAGCACGGAAACGAAGCGCTGACGGACGGACGGACAGACAGACGGACGGACACTTGAACACATGTTTTGCGGAGGGTATAACATAATACCCCGCACTTTTTGAAGTGGCGGGATATAAAAAAAGGATAATGGTATACATGTATATGACGTCTACAGAAAAGCAATTTTATAATTAATATGCGAAATCTTCTCATATACTCCGACGCCGCCTTTGGTTTTGTAACGTTAATACAATCATGCAGAACGAGTACTTTCTAAAATATATACAATCGCGTGTGATTGGGCAAATAGGTTATGCGGCAACTTTAATATTAATATCTGGGCGTGGTCGGCTTGTCCATCTGTTCAAGTCGGGGAGTTTATAGAAAAGGCGAACTCAGCGTAGACGGCTGTCACATATTTTCCATTGGAAATCAACTACTGCTGTATGTTGTGCAATCCATCGAATTAGGCATTTTTTTTATTTCATTCTTATTTTCTAACGGAAAACCTGTTGAATCTTTAACTGTTTACATTTAGCTTTTACCTATGTCAAAAGTAGTATATGTCTAATGCTAATGAAGTATTCATGAGGTGCCGCCCATACATGTTCTATGACTTCTACAGAATAGCAAATAATTAATAGGGGAAATCTACTCGCATTCTCACGAGCTAGACGCCGCCTTTGGTTTTGTAACATTAATACAATCATGCTGAACAAGCACTTTCTAATATCAATAGTTCTTTTGAGAAATGGGCCCCCGCCGATTGGGGCAAAAAGCGTTAGATTGGCCGCTTGTGTCTCCATGCAAAGCTTATAAACAAGCTGACTGATTAATCGCTCAGAAGATCCGAGCATGTGCAGCCAAAATATATCAGACTTCTCACTAGGATTTTGAAAAGTGCAGTAAAAATAAGGTATCCCCTAAAATGTTGGATTATTCCTATACTTCACTACTGAGGCTTTTCAAAAGTCTGAGTCAGGATTCAAAAGTCAGAGTTTGAAACTCGGAGTTAATGAGAACTCTGATATATACATGTATAAACCTTAGTTGTTTATTTTGGTGGTTCTATTTCAATCACCTTTGTGATGTAATGGCAACCAAAATACCAACGCTGGATAAAACTCCCATAAAAAGGAGACAACGTCTCGATATGACGGGACTCGAGGTCTCAATTAAAACAAACATTTTTTTTTTTGAGAAACTAGATTTTGTGCGATTACTGTATGATTCGTATGACATACACACCTGTCGGCCTGTTTTCCTGTTAAACATCCCCGGTTTGCAGATCTGCACAGGTCCTACCAGACCCGTGTTGATGTCCTTCTCAGTGTTAACCGCGGAGTAATACAAGTATGACGTACATGGTGCGTCATCATCATCCGGGCTTTCTGACATAGTGACCTTGAACTTGTACTTGCGAACTTGACCAGGTTGCACGATTCTCCCATCTGGTTGAGTGCCTGGCACTGTTAATGAGACACGAGGAAAACTCAGCAGAAATGTTTATTAAAGATAAATTGAGCATATAAGTGTAACACAAACGAAACACAGCTACATCTCATTTTCATTTATATCAGCTTGTTTTCATAAATCATCGCGTAAACACATTTCCATTACGTTGTGAGCAATCCACTGGCTAGAGATACAGGACCGTATCTGTAGCAAGATACACACTAATTATACTCGCCCCTACGACTAGCTTATATTGGCTAGTCGTAAGGCTCTGTACGACCAGCATATGAATTGTCAAGTCGTACGGCTTTTATTGATAAAGCAATCGCGTTGTGGGGACAAACGTAAGAGAGATATTACGCTTTCTATTAACAGCCATTTATTGTTGATACGCTTTCGTAGTTATCTGAACTAACACGTGAGGCCAGCCAAATTCCGCCATTACGAAAACATGCCCATGTACATGTATAAATGGATTTTTCTTACGCTGTAAAAAGATTGAAAAATTTATTTAGAAAGTTTTTGATGTTTTTCTTATTTTTGCTCGAAACATATATTGTGGGGACACGTAACAAGTACCCACAATCTATGTTTTGGAGCAATAATAAGAAAAAAAAGGTATACCCCTGCATACCCAAGTTTTACTACATAAAAATGGGTTTAAGGGGGTATTCATTGCACGGATATGCTATCCAGATGGCATGCATGTGTGCCAGGTGTTTTCATATTTGCTGAAATTATCTTGATTTAGACTGAAACCTGAGAGACTATCACATTGTAAGTTCATGGGAATTAAATTAATTCTATTATTTCATTGAGAATCGACCAATCAGAGCCATTGAAACATACTAAATATCAAAGCTATGAGCCTTGTGGTTTCAGAGAAGAAGATTTGTCTTTTTTTTTTCCTTTAAAACATATATGTTGCCATGAACCAGAGTTCCAGTCCGATCTGCCCAAAACAATATGCAACCTTTCCTACTGTCAGGTCATGTTGTGTGTAATTTGATCAAGATCCACCAACTGGCTTTGGAGATATTGAATTTTGAATTGTTGTCTATAGTAAGTCTATGGAGACTTAATGACCCCCAGGGTGTGGCCACATTTGATCCCAGGGGCGTGATTGGCACAATTTATAATGAGGACTAACAAATATTGCTGCATACCAAATAAAGAAACTCTGGTTTTTTTTCCATTGTAAGTCTATGGAGACTATCGACACCCCCCGGCGGGCGTGGCCAAATTTGACCCTAGGGGCATGGCTGGCACAATTTATGTAGAGGACCATTAGCCATTGCCACATACTAAATATCAAAGCTGTGGGCCCTGTGGTTTCAGAGAGGAAGATTTTTGACTTTTTTTCCATTAAGATATGTACATGTATGTTGCCATGGCAAAAATAGTTCCTGTCTGATCTGCCCAAAAACAATATGCAACCATTTCTACTGCCAAGTGTAGCTGTGTGTGTAATTTGATCAAGATCTGCCGACTGGCTTTGGTTGAATGTTTTTCCATAGTAAGTCTATGGGAACTATCAACCCCCGGGGCGTGGCCAAATTTGACTCCAGGGGCATGGATGGCACAATATATGTAGAGGAACATTAGCCATTGCTACATACCAAATATCAAAGCTGTGGACCTAGTGGTTTCAGAGAAGAAGATTCTTTTAGTTTTTCCCATTGTAAGTCTTTGGGAGCTATCCGTTGCTACGGAAACCACAATTTTGATCAAATCTGTTCCAAAACCTAATGCAATCAATCCCCTTACCCAATGATGGTTCACATCAAATTTGATCAAGATTGGCCCACTAGCTTCAGAAATATTCTTCTTTGAAATTGCGGACGACGACGCCGGCGATGCCGACGGACCCCTACCTATCCTATAAGCTCACCTGTGAGCCTTCGGCTCAGGTGAGCTAAAAATACCTACCGCCCTCTTTTTCTAGAAGCCCGTCTTGGTCCTTCTGAAACTTCACCCCTTGCATGTACAGTGACACGTTATACGGTGTTCTGTTCTTCAAAAACACTCTGATTTTATCCCCGACGACTGCCCGTATGACCGGACCAAGTATTCCCAGGTGACGCTCATCGGGACCTCGTTTGACTTTGGTTGTGAAGGTCTTGTCAGTGTATTGAACGAATCTTGATTTCAAATATTCACCGCCAATCCTATCTACGTCATGAACAAACAGGTCAGATGACGCACTGAAACATAACGAAAACACGCCCATGAAGTAAAACTATTCCATCAGTAGAATGAAAATTTCCATTCACATATTTTCTTTTTCCCGATACTTTTTAACCTAGGACTTCAAAAGAAATGTTTGCATTTTTTTGTTATTTATGTTCTTAATTTTGCTCAAAACATAGATCGTATGACTACCCTTCTCTATCTGTCCTTTTTAGACGTCAATTTTCTGTTAAAATTTCGTAAGTATTTTATGCAATAGGTTGCAAAGAACACGTAATGCAATATCATCATGCTTAATTTCGGTTTTATAGAGTATTTGAGACATCGATTACATGTACAGCATCCCAGCAGTCACATGACGTCAGAATATATTCTGACGTCAGATCGACGTCGATGCGACGTTGATATGACGTCATTCTGACGTCATGTGCCCGCTGGTATACCTTTTGCTACAATCCCATTACGAAATCACGTCCATGCAATATTATACAATTATTGACTATTGAGTCATTGAATATGATGTGATATCCAACAGAGACTACCAATATTGACCGAGGCGAAGCCGAGGTCAATATTGGTAGTCTCTGTTGGATATCACATCATATTTAATGACTCAATAGTCAACAATTGTTTTATTATATAACACTCTTTTTATACAAACATGATAAAAATAATTTTAAAATAAGTATTTTTATCTGTAAACGAATTAGTGTATACATACAGTTTACATATAGTCCCAGCATGACTGAAAAATGTTCATTGGGACATTAAGTCTAAATTCAAATAAACTTAACAGTAATAAACATCATTTGTACTTCATCAGCATTACTGCTTGACAGTTATCAATGTACATTTCCAATGACAGAGAGAGTTCTAAATTTAGTAACATATATTCAATGGGAAAAACCCCAGGTCATAGAATATGACAAAATATGCAATGGACTGAAACCGTTGTCTGAAATGCTGTCTATTTATAGTTATATAATAAACATAGATAGTTTAGAGATGCAAAAATTGAAAAATTAAAAAAAAAATATTTTTGCTCAAAACATAGATTGTGGGTACACGTTAGAACCGCCTCGCAGAGGCGGTTCTAACGAGTACCCACAATTATGTTTCGGATCAAAAATTAGAAAATTAGGTATACCCCTATATAACTAAGTTTTACTATATGAAAGTGGGGTTTTAGGGGGTAAACACTATATGTTTTCCTAATGATCAAAATGCATTTTAGTTCATCGTCGCCGACAGGCTAAGTTCTAAGTTCTCGAGTTTAGCCAAATTGAATATGAGCTAGATAATTCATGCAGGATGCATTCGCTTTTTTTGTCGCCACCAGCCAAAAATCGGTGCAATGTCACAAATAATTATTTATTCAATGCGTCAAATTCAAGAGACTTAAATAAGATTCCGGCAAATCCCACGAGATAATTTCCAGTTCACTTACGTTCCCGGGGCAGTCAGAGAACCTCCTTCGAACTTGTTTAGCCCTGAGGGGGCATAGTTCCAGACCTTAGGCTCTGCCGCAATGTAGTATTTCACCTTGCGCCTGGTAGGTGAATCCTTCAGCTTTATACCACAGTCTTTCACATTGAGGTACGCCGTCATGCCATCTAGAAAGGTATATAAATCAACTTTATTAAACTAAAAGGTTCAGGATATGTCCGTATCGAGGCAACTTAGCGATTACGCACATCCTTAAAAACTTCATAATGAGAATAGCCTAATGAGACGGTATGTATATGTCGTATAGGTATTTCAGAGTAGCCATTGTTCATCTACACACAGATGTTTTGTGTCTGTTTTTATTATAAAATATGAGCTAAGCACAACAAATGCGATATCATGTTTAAAGTAATATCTCCTTACTTCTGAAGTGTTCCAGATTCTGGCAGGATATGAGCCATTTCCCGGGGGTCGTTGACACAGTGGTGGCGGACACGAACGTCGCAGACCAGATACCCACCGTACTCTTCCTGTGAAATATAGACCCAGCCAAATGAGAAACCATATATGACTCGAAAGAAATGTTTGAGGTTCCACCGTGAAAATTGGATGTAATTCAACTTGGCCTCCTTAATGCGTCACGACTTTCATAACACTATTAAATGTCTTTATTATTACTATTATTATTATTATTATTTTTATTATTATTATTCCTTAGCCGTCAAACTTAGAATAAAATTCTTTCAGTATTACTATTTTGTTAGCTGAAATAATCTTGAAAGGGACGTATAACGGAGTGCCCACTTTACATTCACTTTCTTAGTTTAAATGCCCGTAAAATGGCTAAGTTCAAATAGCTAAAGATGCTCTCCGATCTTGGAGGAAATAAAATATCTTATCTTTTCTGTTATGTTTCAATAGAATCGGGAAAAAACTGTAGGACGAGTTCTGCAGACAAGGTACCCACTATCCATTTACTTACATTGTCAAAATACAAAAAAATACTAAGTTCAAATTGCAAAAAAGTGTCAAAAATTAATCTGAGGATTATATCTAAACGAAATGCACATCTTTAAAGCATGGTCAAGCTATCTGTAAAGTTTCCAAAGAATCTAAATAAAACTGGAGGAGGAGTTGTGCACACGAGGTTCCCCACAGTCCATTCGCTTTCATTGTCAAAATGCCCGAAAATGACTAGGTTCAAATTGTTAAAAAAAAGTGTCAAACATTAATCTGAGGATTATATCCAAACCACATGCACATATTCAAAGCATGGATAAGACATCTGTAAAGTTTCAAACAAATCGGAATAAAACTGTAGGAGGAGTTGCGCACACAAGGTACCCACTACTATAGGGGGACGGTCTTACTCTTACGGACTTACAGAAGGACGGAAAGCCAAAAACTATGTCCCTTCGCTTTTCTCCGAAAAGGCGGGGGACAATAAATGTTTTGGATAAAACACAGAACACAAATGCACCTTTGATGCTGAATACGAAGTTGGTGTCCGTGTATCTCGGCGGCATGGATTTCTGCGTTCAGCGAGAACAGGTACCAGGCGACCTTCTCTCCCGCGCACACGCTTAGGTCCGGCAAGTTACCGTACATGTACCCGTTGATACTGTCTTTCTTCAAGCTTTCCTACAACGTAATTATATGAGCCTGTGCATGAGAAAACCAACAATTTGGGTTTCCGACCAGGTCCGACATAAACCAGGCTGTACAGTTACAGAATAAAGCTAGAAGCTTGAAACTTTGAATATAAGTAGAAGAGGCATTGTACTATCCGTGTGGCGAAAACAAAGGCGCTGATCAGCTTCGCAGTTACTGCGAAGCTGATCTGCGTCTTTGTTTTCGCATATGCAAATTGTTGGTTTTCTCACGCACAGGCTCATATGAAGTTACATCAGGACAACATGTCCATAAAATATACCCTCCCTCAATCCCTACTTTTATATAGTAAAACTGGAGTTTACAGGGGTATACATATTCTTCTTATATCCAAAACATAGATCGCCGAGGCGAACATGTACCCAAAGTCAATGTTTGTGGCAACATTTTTTCCAAAGGAATTTTCAAATTTTACGGATAAACATAATCTCTGTAATGTGCATGGGCAAATTTTCGTAATGGAATAGAAGACATAGATAGATTAAATTTAAAATTCCAACCCAGGCCATACTGAAAATTAACCCTCATAATCCAACGTAAAGGATCAGTGTGTTTAAAATCATGGTTCTTGTTTCAGAAATTGGTAAAAAGTGCTGAAATTTAGATGAGAAAATATCCCTAAAAACATCCATTAGTTTCCGCTTTTAACACATTATATAGCCATAAGGGCTCACCGATATACAGAAATATAAGGCAGACGAGCCATTGTGACTATTCATGGGCAACATTTTATACTCATCTTAAACGTTGCCATAACCGTATGAACGAAACAACCGTTTTTCACTACTCGGATAGAACAATTCCTCTTTTACTTAAATCCGAAATTTCAAGATTCTAGCATTCTTCTAAGACTGTACAGACCAGTTTGTGTCTGACCTGTTCAAACCATATATTGTTGGTTTTCTCAGAGCGCGGCTCAAATAAATAAATAAATAAATAAATTACGAGAAACTCCTCGTCGTCATGGTTTTTATATAGCTCATGACATAGCGTTGCGTTGCCGCAAAGATCAAGGTTTTTCTGCGTCAGCAACGATAACCCTTCGTCGATAGATTCAAAGTAGAGAACCCTCTCGGCGTCGACGTCTGTACGACGTGGATTGATTGGGTCGTCCGTCAGTATTCCTGAAAAATAGCAATTCGTACATAGTTAAGGTAGTATTTCTCTATGGCTCCATTATGCCAATTCTAGAGGGTCACTGAAGAGACTTTTGTAGTCGAAACCGCGGTATGGCCCATCCATTTTCTCATTAATATGCTCACTGCTCTAAAAGGATCTCAGTTGTTGTTTTTTTTCTGCAGTTCTTCATGCTTCTTCAGATGCGTTTTAACGTTTTGGCAACAACTCGTATGTAAACCTTTTGCGTTCGGAATGTACGTGTACAAAGATTGGTTTGTTTGTATTCAATTTGCTCTTTCAAGTCTGACGTCAACTGGGGTGCGTTCGCTATCGAGCGCTTCGTAACTATAACGTTACAAGAAAGCGCTCGCGAGCTCCTCGGAGCTGTCTCTCAGAATGCAAATAAAATATAAAGGTTTGATCCTTTGGAAGCAGTAAAAACATTCAAAGGGAGATAGTATGGACTACATTGCGCAATTTCGGGTAATGAACCCTCGTCAGTAGCCCTATTTAAACCGGCAACGAACGCCAGAATGCAGCCTGCCGTTGCTAAAGGACAAAGAAAATCAAAATTGCGTCGTCAGTAATTCGACCGCATTAATTTGTGACTTTCTTTTCAGGTATGGATCATCACAGGTATCATCAAAATGCTCGCTGATGACAATTTATAAAAAAAATCCTCAAACCTGGTTTGCAAGATATCAACATAGTCAGAAGACCAGCGTAGACCTCGAATTCTGCGTGGTTATGTGAATGGACGGCGAAGCCGAGACAGTTCGGGTCCTCGGCAGTCGGGGCATATTCCTTCAATATGTGCCATGTCATTGTCCTGTTGTGACCAAAGGGTATCCTATCGTCGAGTTTGTCTTCCCCACCGGTGTTATCGAGGTAGTGGGCACCTAGTGGAATAAACATGTCAACTCAATTGAGCCGCATCATGAGTGAACCCGTTTTTTGCCTATGCGAAAACAAAGGCGCAGACCTGTTTCGCGGTAACCGCGAAGCTGATCAGCTCCTTTGTTTTCGCCTCGGGGGAGGGGAGGGGGCGGGGTCGCTAAACGGATCGGATAGTACAATTCATCTACTTTCTAAATCCAAAATTTCCAGCCTCTAGCCATTTTCTGTGCGTGTTTGGGTACCACGAATACCGGTTTTCTCGCGTCACAGCTCATATTGAAGTGACAGTAATTTGAAATTATCCTTGTTAACAATTTTCAGTCATGTCAAAACACAAGCAGCCCATCCATTTCTTAAGGTCGAAATAGGCAGGAGCCCATATTCCCACCCGACCACCCTTGACATCGGTAGCGCCATAGTTACTCCTACAAGGCATGGGCAATGCATTTAATTAATTTAATGCATTAACTATTTCTAAACTAATGCTAATGCCTTTGCTAAAATCAATTGTGACATTAGAACAAATTTTGTTAATGCATTTGCATTAGATTGGGCATAAGCTACATTTTTTCTCTATGATTTACATACTTTGTCTAAATTCATTGATTAGGATCATGTTTACAAACTATTTCCAAAGGTGTGATAAATTGCCACTTTAATACATATTGTTACTTGAGAAGTGGTTTGTTTGACTTTGGCTATTACATAGCAGTATTCTGTGTGCTACAAACAATGTCACTTGATAATCTGCAGTTACTTGTGTCATTTTATGAAGATTTTTATCAGGTGCAAACATTCATTGAGGCATGCTATTGAACAGCACCATTTCACAATAATAGAATTTCAGATCATAAGATTTACGAGTATGTTTCAGTGTGGACACTAGGTTTGAAGTTGAACAACGATGGTTTCATAATTTTATACATCAGTTCTTGATCTTATACTAAGTTGATCATCTTTTATATCATGAATGTGAATTGAAGTACCAGAATCGGCAATGTATGATAGTTGATAAAATGTTCAATTAAGATACAGGTACAACACATCATTGCACTGGTTCAATTCCCTATCGCAAAATAACCTGTCAATGCATTATTTTGTCAGATAATGTAAATGCCAATGCATTGTTTTATAAACTAGCTAATGTCAATGCTAATGCCAATGCTCCGAATCAGTTTTAATGTTAATGACAATGTATTACTTTGCTAACTAATGCTGCCCAAGCCTGAGTCCTACCTTCATCTTTCTTCAGATAAAAAGCCCCATGTGGGTGAATAGAAATTGGCTCGTGACACAAATTACGGAGGTGGATCCGTAGAACATCACCAGTTTCTGCGTAAATCAGAGGTCCAACAATCCCCTGGTACTTCTCGGACTTAATTTCAGTCGTGTATGTTTCATCCGTGTATCTCTTGTAGACATATTTGTAGAGTTTACTGCCTATCCTGTTAAATTTGTTTCTAAGAGAGTCCTCAAGATAGCTGCAAGATAGACCAGGAGGTGAATATTTTCCCTGCTAAGATTGCGTTGGGGTAGTTTTATTAATTAGAGCGTCTGATGTAATACTGTATAGTGCTTTTACAAATCAGTCAACAACCAAACGAGTTGGAGGAGGACCGTACCATGTAGTCGATGATACTTACAGTACATGATTAATTACTATAAGATGACCGGCCGCGGTAATCTAATGGATAGCGACTTCGCTTAGCAATGAGGAGGCTGCGGGTTCGACACTCGGCTGGTACAGTCCTGTCATATGATGACAAATGTTCATCCTGGGCGTAATAAAGGCAAACAGCCCCTAGATGTGTAAATTTAATTCTTAAACACGCCTAGATGCAACAATGACCAGCGAGTGTTTCGGCTACACACACACACACACACACACACACACACACACACCAGCACAAAAATAGATTGTAGGTGTACGTTAGAACCATCACAATCGCGAAAACACTTAAGACAAAATTACTGCCCCGGTAACCTATGCCTTAAGTTACAATTGTATATAAATGTGGGGTGGATATACATTACTCGGATACATATTATTACATCGAAAACTCGTGTAAATATGAGCCGCCACATGGGAAAACCAACAATCTGCTTAGGCGAAAACAAAGGCGCATATCAGCTTCGCAGTAACTGCGAAGCTGATCAGCGCCTTTGTTTTCGCTACTCGGATAGTACAATTCCTCTCCTACTGAAATCCGAAAATTCAAGCTTCTAGCTCTTTTATGTGCTGGTACAAGTCGGTTTGTGTCGGATCTGTTTGGAAACCACATTGTTGGTTTTCCCACGAGGCGGCTCAATTATGATAAGAGAAAAAGGGGAGGCAACATTGAAATTGGTATTCATATACAGTAGCAGGCAGAAACTCAGTCGTCTTACTCATTATTGTTGTCTACGAGGTTTTCTCCTGATGGCAGGTAGTCCCAAAAAGTTTCCTCTGCTTGGATATAGTAGTCCCGGAACCGTCGTATCGTCTCTGAAATTTGAAATGTATACCCTTCAAACCCCACTTTCATACAGTAAAACCAGGGTTTAGAGGGGTGTGCCTATTTTTCTTATTATTGCTCCGAAGCGTAGATTGTGGGTAATTAGTAGACCGCCTCAGCCCGTGAAAGTCAGTCTGCATTGGGGCAAATCCTTACAGCACAATATTCAAACCTGCAATGATCATGTTTGACTTAATGATGAAAACAAATATAGTTTTCAATAAATCTGAACTTTGCAAAGGAAAGTAATCTCGATCTACTTAAGCAGATGATTCGCTGTTTGACATTTACATGTACTTTGGTACATTCTCTTTTGCTCCATGTTGTCAAATCTATAGGGTCATGCCGAAACCGCGGATTGGCCCATCCCCTTTCTCATTAATATGTTCACTGCTCTTAAAGATCTCAGTTTTATTTTTATCTACAATAATGCAAATTACCATGCTAATAATTCGGGTTAACGATTTTTGGGTGTCTTACATTTTTTTATAAATTGTATATGAAAGATATTGAATACAATATAGAAATTAGATCCTTTTGGAAGCACAGTGAGATAGTATGGGCCATTATAGTATTGTGCTGTTTTGGTAATGAACCCTCATCAGTGACCCTTAAAAACTATTGTCCTTTGTATTTTAGGAGTATAATATACACTTTGTATAGGCTCTTTACTTACTTTCAAAGTCCCATGGAGCCGCTCTAAATTCTTTGATGTCAATGCAGTTGTTTCCTAAAACAAATGTAATAATTTGTCAAAATGAGATACGACTTCATATAATGGTGTCATTTATATGTGTAACAATCCGACACAGGACATTTCTCTGTTTTCTTTCGTTGCTTAAATTTAGACAGGATGTTCCCGTCGGTATTCCGTTATACGTCTGTCACAAAAGTGGAACGAGGTATCGATGTGGAGCGGAGTAAAGATTAGTCAGCTGATCGAGCTTAAATAATACAACGGGGCTTCATTTTTATGCATGACAAACCCAAATTGTACACGTCTTTCTTTTTGTTCATTATTTCGCTTCCTTTTAATTAATTATTTTTATTCGTATGTTAAGTGAGTTGTTTCAGTTAAGGTTTAGCGTCCCAGCCAACAGCTATGGTCATGTCGGGACGTTGCCTCCATTTTATGGGACTTTTAGTCATGACAAAAAGTGTTTCAACTATAACCACCCAACTGAGCCCATACGGCTTACATGCATGTAAAGGTTGACTTAAACCAATCCTGGACAGGCTAAGACCTGAACGGTTAACCAGTAATCAGATGGTCAGTCAGTAGTGATTAAAGTTTTGCGTTCACCACATGTTTTAATAGATTTATAATACAGCATTCATGTTTGAGCAAACGGAAAATGCAAACACAAATTAAGTTCTATATTCGTTTTGGGGTTTTGACGTCAAAATGGTGTCAGCAGTAAACTCAGCACCTCTGCGAGACGATTCTAACGTGTACCCAAAATCAATGTTTTGTTCAAAAAAAAAAAAAAAAAAAAACATAGGATATTTTCACTTTTCAAAGCTTCAAAGCTGAAAACAAATATCTGTATCTTGCATGGGTAAGTTTTCGTAATGCTTATGTTTACCGCCTTCTGGACAATTTGCGTAAACATTTGCGTCTCTTGTGTAATGCTTAATTACTCAAGGACCAAAAGTATTTCCACAACGTCGGGAACTCCATAGACTTACATGTATTTTCATGTTTGCACGAAAAATTATCCTGCCTCTTCTGGTCAACATATTTGCATGATTTTAGTGTCATTTGAATGTTAAGTAAAGAAAGCAATAAATAAAGGTGACTTGGTGAAGTTTCAACATTGCAGTTTTGATATACAACAGTTTGAAATTTTAGGAAATTTTGAAAAAGTCACTTTCCCATTGACGTCAATGGTGACGTTGCCCAAAAATTGATCATGTGTTGTTTAAAAATTTGTAGCTTTAAATTGCATGCACGGAATTGATTGAAAATATCTTGTTTATTGCTTTATTTGTTCACCTTTCAAATGACACCAGAATCATGAAAATATGTTGACCAAGAGAGACAGGGTAATTTTTCTTGTAAACATGAAAATACACGTAAGTCTATGGAGTTTCTGACATTGTGGAAATACATTTGGTCCTTGACTTACCGTCGGTGTCAGCCTTTCTGAACAATTTGCGTAAACCATTACGTCTCTTTCTAAAATTTTCCACCTTAGAGAAGGCAGCCTTCAGCTCACGGAACGTCACCTCTTTGTTTCCATCTGCATCATAGAAGCCAAACTTGGACGGGAGTTTTCGGAGGTACCAGCCTTTACGCGCCGGGGGCTGTGGGAGAGAGCCACATATACATGTCGTAAAACAACAAATACGAAATAATAATAATCGTAAAAAACAAAGCTAAGAAGAGATTTTAATCTAAGATTCATCAGGAAAACATGCCCGTGAAATGTATACCCCCTTTAACCCCACTTCTATTCAGACAAACTGGGGTATGCAGGGGTATACCTAAAGTATTTTTCTTATTTTTGCTCCAAAACATAGATTGTGGGTACTATCGGCCAGGAGGTTCTAACGTGTACCCACAATCAATGTTTTGCGAGGCGGTTATAGCGAGTACCCACAATCTATGCTTTTGGCAATCATATTGAATTGACCATTTTCCAATTAAAATTTTAATTTTTGCTTTTGAAAAAAAATATCTGTATGTCGCATGGGCGTGTTTTCGTAATGTAATGATAATAAAACAAAATCATGGACTTCAAAGCTCAAAAGAGATTTTAATAGAAGATTTATGGCAAACAATCAGGGCTCAGAGTCTTAATGAGATACCTCTGAAATGAGTAAAAATTTGACTAAACCTCAATAGAAATTATTAAATGTTTTAGGACACAAATCAGTAATTGCAACCAATCAGGGTTTCAGTGGGATACCTCTGAAAAGAGTTAAATTTTGGCTACAAATCAATAGATATTAGTAAAAGATTAAGACAAAACAGTCAGTAAGTTTCAATTTTAGCGTTCTGAAATCGCCAACCGGATAGTAAAACTGGGGTATGCAGGGGTATTCCTATTTTTCTTATTTTTCAAGTGATCCAAAACAATGTAAACATAGATTGTGTGTACGAATGCCTACAATCTATGTTTTGAGCTAAAATATTAAAAATATCGTATTTTTTTCTGATAAAGTTTTCGTAATGGTAATGACATTTTCTTAAAATCGCTCAACAGTAAAGATTAAATACAAATAAATAAACTTCATTGTCAAGCTTTCATTTTCAACAAAGTCAAATGACATGTAAATACCGATATCTTGAAGTAAGACCTCAGAAATGGTTTCTGATTATAACTCTATGAAAACTTTTTAATTGTTATATGTGTAGCAACCAGCGCCCATAATTGCAATGATCCCTTATAGGCCTAGTTCCCGAAGGAGCTATATTGGTACCACTGTTCATTCGGTTAATGACTGCTAATGATGCAATATGGCACAGAGATCAAATGACTTTCATAATGAGGTGATTAGAGGCAATAGAGAGGTCCTTACAGGATCCACTCTCTCTTTTGGTTTTATGATCGTTGATCGTTGCCTACTTGTACCTTTTTATGATCCCCGATAACCCGCGGAATAAAACTGCCTCCCTCTGCAATCAATATTGAGTCAATGTCAGGCTACCAGGTTTTCAAGTGTCCTGTCCCTTATCATTGATCAGCTAATGTCCCCCAACAGATAGGGAAATATGTCTTTGAAGTTGATGTGACGAATTTCAGCATCCAAAAACATGCATTCAAAATATACAAAACTTGTTCTTTTCGATTTTATTTGTAAATGCCATTTGAGTCAATATATTTGTTCGTGAACAGTTTCTGCCCCTTTACTATGATTTTTTTTTGCCGTTTACGCTTGGTGATTGTTTTATGCTTTATATGTTATTTGTACCGAGCTGTGCCAAGGTCACACCCTTTCCTTATCCAAAATAAGCATCACCGCCCGTAAAAACTGGCAATAACAGCATTATACAAAATAGTAGGGGATCCCGAATGAAATCTGCAAATCGAGCCGTGACATCATTATAAATACACTAGTCACACGAAATATTATGTCAATGCGTGATATGTGTTATTGTTGTTTTTTCGTTATAGAGTAAATGTGACCCTTGTATTCAAAAGCACCCACAGCGTCAAATTGTAACATTGATGATAGTGATAGTGATGATGATGGTGATGATGATGGCACTGATCTACCTTTGGCAGTTTTAAAGCTGTCAAGTGAAATTTTCGACTGTGACTTTAAGGAGATGGCTAGCTTGGATTCTAACCTGGTAACATGTAACACTGCTGAAATCAACTGGGACTTCCCAATAAAAGAGTAAAATCGTTCGTTTGTTTGATTTTATGCTTTACGTCCCAGTCAACAACAATGGTCATGTCGAGACGTTTGCCTGCATTTAATGGGATTTTTACCCATCATCAGGATGTCATGACACCGAAAATGTGTTTCATAAATATACCAACAAACTAAGTCAGTGTATGGATGGTTTGACTAAACCGCTTTTCATTGGCAGGCTCAGACATGAGCGGTTAACCAGTAATCATATGGTCGCTGAGAAGATTAGAAGCTTTGCCTGGAGGCACAAGCAGCCCATATATTTCTCCTAAGCCCCAATAGGCGGGGGCCCATATAAAAGAGTTAGCCATAGTGTGAACAACGATTGTGACAGTACAAAAGACGATATTTGATTCAAGTCTGAAATCATGCAGTGCATCACAAAATAATGGCTTCAGTGACATGCTAAATTGCATTATGGAGTTAGACTGTATCACATTATCACATTTCAAACTTTGCTTACATCGGCCAAGCAGTCACACCTCACTGACTTTTTTCCAAGCCTAGCTTGATATTATGTATTATAAAAAGATAGAAAATCTAACATTTCTTTCAAAATAAACTTCAAAACACAAAACAGCAAACAGTCTGTGTGGACGTTGTTCAGTATTCATATGGCCAGAAAGCCTATTGTTGTTTTCTTGAAAACTTGCCCATGCAATATATAGAGATTTTTTTAGCTGTAAAAATTGAAAATTTTCAGCTGAAAAATTTTGATATTTTTCTTATTTTTGCTCAAAACATAGATTGTGGTTACATGTTAAAACCGCCTCGGCGAGGCGGTTCTAACGAGTACCCACAATCTATGTTTTGGAGCAAAAATAAGAAAAATAGATGTTCCCCTGCATACCCCGGTTTTGCTATATAAAAGTGGGGTTTGAGGGGGTGCACAATTCACGGACATGTTTTCCTGATGTCTTGAAAAGTGTTGTTGACAAACAACTCCAAAGTCTAATGGTTCATTTTGGCCAAAGATGGGGTGGGTTGTGAAATTATTTAGTTGCATGAACAAATGTGTATATATCTCTTTCCCTTTAAATGCTAAATTCAGCCCAAAAGTCATAACTAGAAAATTTTGAACACCCAAATCTGTGACTTAGGAACAATTTACACCTTATGCATATAAATCCTTAAATTCACTCCTGATGCTCGTACACAAATGACAAAAGACTCATCCAAGTGACAAGAATATGCGACTATGGGTAAGTATTACTTACGTTCCTCTTGCATTTGAAGTAGCACGTCGGGAGTTTATTGCCTTTATCTTTGCATACATTCTACAACGAGGAAACAAAAGCATACAGTTTACATAGGACATGATCCGCCTCATGAGAAAACCAATAATCTTCATATGCAAAAACAAAGGCACATAGAAGCTTCGCAGTAACTGCGAAGCTGATCAGCGCCTTTGTTTTCGCTACACGGATACTACAATTCCTTCACTTTCCAAATCCAAAATTTCCAGTCGCTAGCCATCTTCTGTGCTTGTACAGCCCGGTTTGTGTCGGACCTGTTCGGAAACCACATTGTTGGTTTTCCCACGAGGCGGCTCAAATGTTAGCTCAAGCGTGACAGATCGGCTGTAGGACACTGTCAAATAACTGCTCTAATTTAATTACCTAGATTAAGTTTCGTCCAACATTCAAAAGCAAATGCTATTATAATGATGATATTGAATAACTGTGCGTTTTTATGAACCAGTAAATAAAACAATATTTTCTTATTTACCGACCAAATCTTAGTTTGCCCGGTCGCGTAACAGCAAACAAACATAATTTTAGTGTTTGCCTTTAAGACAATTTTGTCCTCGCTTAGTTTTTTTTCTGCAATATGTGACTACTTTTCAGCCTTTGAAACAAGAACAAGATTAATAATAGCAATGTGTAATATTTGCACAGCAGTCGCAGTGCATCTGTTGCAGCACAGTATGGGAGCAAATGCAAATAGCATTGAACATCAGCAGCGCTTTCCTTGTACATGTTAGACATAGAGCCCGATTTTAAATATAACCGCATTAAAGCTTTTGAAACTTTCAGTTTGTTTGTTTGTTTCTTTGTTTTTCAAAAATTCCGATTGGTCATTTGGGTACATAACAAGGTAAAACGTTAAACAAATGGGCCGACGCACAAAAAAGAAAAAAAAACTGCATATGAGAAAACAAAGACACAGATCAGACAGATGATCCGTGACTTTGTTTTGCTACAGGTAAAGTTTAACTCCTCGTCTTCTTAAACCCGAAATTGCAAGGTTCTCTTTCTGTGACTGTTCAGGCCGGTTTGTGTCGGACCTGTTAATGGTTTTCTCATGCGAAGGATCAAAATGACGATGGAAGCGCTGGCGCAGTGTCCTTGACACAGAGTATGCACAGCATGCGCAAATCAGTCACATATTGACATAACGCCTCAGCTATGATCAGATGCATTTTTTTTCACCAGTTTTTTTGAGTTTTTTTTTTCTTCAAATTTGTACCATTGACTTCGTTTTAGGTTTTTCCCCAAAATCTATAGGTAAAACAGATTCGCCAAAAATAACTCTTTATCATTATATGCCACGGAATTTTGCTGTATCCAAAACACTATTTCAACTTGAAAAAAGAGGATATTTTAAAAAGGGAGTTAAATCGGATTTGGCCAACACTTCATATAATTAAAGATGATGTACATGTACATATCCCTTTTACAAATAAGTTAGAACAGGATCAGCTCAATAGATAGCGAGAAAACATGCAAACATTGTTTTCTCCATTATAACCCTACGGGACATATCCATTGTCTTGGTATCCAGAGTTTTGATCCATTCTACCATACAATCTAATAACACTTCTGTCCCTCTAAAATATGCTTAATGTGAAATTTGATGGCTCTCTGTTTATTGGTTTCAGAAAATTTGCAATTTTGTTCTAGATTTTTTCTCTACAGACAAGCCATAAAAAACGTGTCTCTTACTTTTTTGTCACATTTTCCTAAGTAATTTGGGATTTAAATTTGAATTAAGTGATAATAGTAAGCCACATCCCTGGTTATTTTACCAATTAGCTATGTCCAAATACTTTTACGATAACCTATTGTCATTATTGGATGTAGCAGTCTGACTTATCTGGCAGACAACTCCTTTATCATTTTAAAACACCTCATTTGTCACATTTCAGCATCTTCAGTAATCATGGCATGACTCCAAAACAAACAGCCCTTGTCAATCCAAATAAACGACAGAATAAAGAAGACATGATTGCCTATTAGCCACAGAATATTTTGTATGTACATGAAGTGTCAGTTTCAATTCCGTAAAGGAGAAGTGAAAAAAACAACTGTCTTGTCCAATCAACATGATTGTTTTTATGCCAGTGAGAGATACTTGATCCTGTCATTCTATAATGCAAATTAAGTATTTTAGTGTTGAGGTATTTGTTACACAACAGCATAACAATTGGTAAGTTTAAAATTGTCATCTGATCTTGGCTGAGCCGATAATGCAGATTACACGAACGTCTCCATACCTGTACAGTTAGAATAGTAGAGAAAATGGTTGTTACACTCTCATACCTGCCGGTCATCGAACAATGTAATACATATATTATATATGAATAAAATGGCATGAAATATCATAGCACCATTATGGGCACTTTTATAATATACTAATAGCAAAAAACTCTAACCGGCCACTTACATCTTAAAGATTTTCTTCAAAACTGAAAACTATTTGAAAATTCTATTTAGATCTCTAAATAGACAAATCCTGCATCGACTAAGGGCGAACTTTTACAGATTTTTTCTCATATCATGCAGGGTGCCCAACTGAGTAGCGGTAACCCCATTTTTTAAACACGGATATGTTGGTGTAGTAAATGAAGCAAAAAGAAATAATTTAATGCTCTTGGCTTCGAAGAAAATAGATAAAAACCTTGGTGGCCGTTTAGTACTTTTGACAAGTATAGTATATGCCCTGATTCAAAGAGCAATTATAGTCATAATATACGAGGGGATATCCAGAAGTTCCTGGACAAATGTCATAAACTGTACACAAATCATTGGATTCCTCTGAAAAGTTATAAGCGATTATTTCAATCATTACTATAAAATATATTCAAAATATTATTTAGAAAACAAAATAATTGAAATAAATAAATAAATTATTTAAATTATAAAATTAATTATATAAATTATGTTTTTACACAGTAAATTATAACACGCAAAAATTGTGTTTGCATTAACAGACAAATTTAGCGATTCGCTGAGTCATTTTTAAGCATACAGACATCTACACATTTCCATGCACAAGTGTAATACATGCACTGCCATTTTACGGGAGTGTTAGCTTAAAAGCAACATAATGGGTACGTCAAACGCTTCTTTTCGCACTGGAACAATGCACTCTTCGATTGCAAATGACAATTTGTTGTCTTGAGCACATCTTGCAAGATACATTGCGTTATTAGTGGGTACTTTGAGAAAAACTGACGTCGCGACGTTATTTCAAAATTTGACGTACGGTACCTCAACGAGCATGGTAATTGCTTATAAGTTTGTATGCTTGTATGATATTGAATATAGCTTCTAGTGATGTCAATGAATGTAAATTTATATGAGTGTAACTTTTCAGACAAATAATATGGTTTATGTAAATTTTATTACGTTTGACCACGATTTTCTGGATATCCCGTAGTATATAAAAGAAATTCAAACATATTTCGGATGTCCACTGGTGTTACTTTGGTATGGATACATTCCCGTAATGAAAAATCTAATCTATACTACAGTCAGTATAACATTACATAGCAAATCTTTTGTTTTCCGCGGCGAGCCAAAATCCGGCGGCGAGCTTCAACTTCAGATGCCAGCATCACACATGCAAGCGCCAACAAGCAAGCGCAGAGCTTCATTATTCTCGCTGTAAATTAGTATAACTCAATAAGCATATGTCATTGCTAAGAACGTTTCGAAAAAAGAGAGCTAGAAATGCGCCTTTTTAATAGTCATAATGGCTGCACATGGTAGTTTTAATTTGTTGTCTACGATGCGTTGTTTTTTGCAGAATTGCACTGACATAAAACGGCCTTCTAAAAAGCTATTCATCAGGAAAACATGTCCGTGCAATGAATACCCCCTTAAACCCCACTTTTATATAGCAAAACTGGGGTATGCAGGGGTATACCTATTTTTCTTATTTTTGCTCCAAAACATAGATTGTGGGTACTCGTTAGAACCGCCTCGAGGAGGCGGTTCTAACGTGTACCCACAATCTATGTTTTGAGCAAAAATAAGAAAAATATCAAAATTTTTCTGATGAAAATTTCAATTTTTACAGGTGAAAAAAGTCTCTGTATATTGCATGGGCAAGTTTTCGTAATGATATACATATGACAAAAGGTCAATGGTTCGCAGTGAAAAACATTCACTGACTTATCGCACATGAAGAAAACTATGATTTCGGCTAAAAAACGATTTAAGAACTTCGAACATCTTTTTCGCAAGAGTGGCACGGACATCTGGCTCCAGATAATTTCAACATTGATTGTATTCGAACCTTATTCTTTGTCTGGGGACAATCAAATGAGCTTGTGCGTGAGAAAACCAACAATTTGGATTTTGACCATGTCCGACATAAACCGGGCTGTACAGTCACTGAAGATAGTTAGAGGCTAGAAATTGTTGGATTTAGAAAGCAGAGGAATTGTACTATCCGATCCGCGCCTTTGTTTTCGCCTATGCAGATTGTTGGTTTTCCCATGCGCGGCTCAAACAATTAAAAAAAGCAAAGTTTTTGTGCCTTTGAATGAGAAAACCCAACAATCCGCATTTCCGACCAGGTCCGACACAAATCGGCCTGTACAAGCACAGAAAAGAGCTAAAAGCTTGGAATTTCGGATTTAAGTAGAAGATGAACTGTACTATCCGAGTAGCGAAAACAAAGGCGCTGATCAGCTTCGCAGTTACTGCGAAGCTGATCTACGCCTTTGTTTTCGCCTATGCAGATTGTTGGTTTTCCCATGGGGCGGCTCATTTTTTGTTTGCCTGAATTGATGCTTAACGTCCCCCATCAACAATGATGGTCATGTCAGAACGTTGCCTCTATGGGACTTAAACCCAAAATTAGGATGTCATGACATCCAAGCCGTGCTTCAAATATAACCACCAAATTAAGCCAAGAAGGCTTATGTGTATGGACGGTTGGACTTGAACCACTTTTTCTTGGCAAGCTCAGACCTAAGCGGTTAACCAGTAATCGGATGGTCAGTCAGTAGCGTATAAGCTTTGCCCGGAGACACAAGCAGGCATACTATTTTTATAGGCCCCAAAAGGTGGGAGCCCATATTCCAACCTGATCCTCCTTAAGATTACAGTTTGTTATCAAGCCATTTTCGCCCAAAGGATTACATCAGTCTGTGAAAAAAATATTGAAAATAAAAATCCTTCATATTTAAAGCTGATCACTCACCCAAAATTACGGTACTTCAAAAATGATACGTCTGCGTGATACGCCTTTAACTGATCTAAGTCTCAACAGAATAAATATCAGTAGATTTTCTGAAAAGATTTCAATAACTGTTGCATCACTTAAAGATAAATTAAAACTGATTTAAGTACAAAGACGTTCCTGTGACAGCCGGTGCACTGATCTATATTAAGCGCGTGATTTTGGGCTCGTCCAATCAAGACACAATGAAGGATCGTTTAAACGCATTACGAAAACATGCCTGTACATCAGAAACACATGTCCGTGAAATGTATACCCCCTTAAACCCCACTTTTATATAGCAAAACTGGGGTACGCAGGGGTATACTTATTTTTGCTCCAAAACATAGATTGTGGGTACTCGTTAGAACCGCCTCGACGAGGCGGTTCGGGTGGCGAGGCGGTTCGGGCGAGGCGGTTCTAACGTGTACCCACAATCTATGTTTTGAGCAAAAATAAGAAAAATACCAAAAATGTTCAGCTGAAAATTTTCAATTTTTAAAGCTCAAAATGGATTTTTTTTTTCTACGCTTGTGGATACACTTTAGACGCTCTGCGCTCAAACTGTCTTACTACTACCCAAAATCTAATATTTTGCGCAGTATGAAGAAAAATAATGTATTTCTCTGTACCAATCAATCTTACTTTGTACGAAGAGGTATATTGTTCACGGACATGTTATCGTGGTGAAGCATTCATGTGGAAGAACCAAGAAAATGACAATTGCGCCACGTAAAGATTTAGATCTGCTCTGATCTAGCAGTTTTGCTGTAGACAAAACAATGCGAGAAGCATAATGCACTAAGGAGTCTTGAAAGACAATATCAACTACCGAACATACTGTACTGGTAAAAGAGGGATTTGTCAGTTGTTGCTTTTCTCATGTGTTGGAATGTGACTTTCCTCAATTATTGCGTGTTTAACGATTTAATAAGTAGGAATTATTTTGCAAATCTAGTACGAATTATGCCCCTTACACTATGGAATTATTGCAGAAAAGGAGATTGAATGTAGATCAATGGTAGATTTTTTTATCAGGAAAACATGTCCGTGCAGTGTATACCCCCTTACACCCTACTTTTATATAGAAAAAATGGGATTTGCAGGGGTATACCTATTTTTCTTATTTTTGCTCCAAAACATAGATTGTGGGTACTCGTTAGAACCACCTCGGCGAGGCGCTTCTAACGTGTACCCACGATCTATGTTTTGGGCAAAAATGAGAAAAATATCAAAAAATTTCTGATGAAATTTATACAACAGAAAAAGATTCTGTATATTACATGGGCAAGTTTTTGTAAAGTAAAACTGGGAGTACACAGATGTTTCTTAGTTTTGTTCCATAACATAGATTTGCGAGGCGAGACGGTTCTGACATGTACCCACAATCAATGTTTAGAGCAAAAATAAGTGAAATATCTTTTTTTTTTTTCTGATGAAATTTTCATTTTTTAAGCTTTAACAATCTCTGTATATTACATGAACAAGTTTTCGTAATGCTTTTCAAGTTCTGGTTAGCATTTACATTTGTAAGCGTCAATTTCGGCAGTGTCTCCGCATCTGTTCACTCGGCGTTACATGGGTACTCTAGATCTATGTGATTCGAATATATCCAAGCTTAATATTTAACAAATATTGCCTTTTCCTGATCATTGCCTACTTGTACCTTCTTTTTCTTGCACACCAGACAGAAATTGCCACACTTTTTGCCTGGGTGATAAAATTGCATCTCACCCAGGTGTTCTCACCCAGGCTAAGTGCGCCAAAAAATTACGCAATACCTTGAAATAAACCAGATTTTGGGGGTTGTTGTGCAAGAAAAAGAATCTAATATGGTGTTCTGTTCTAGATGGAAGTTTCCAACCCTCGGGATGACCGTGCTGAGCGGAACCTCGGCAGAGCCTCGGTTCCGCTCAGCACGGTCATCCCTTGGGTTGGAAACTTCCATCTAGAACAGAACACCATATAAGATTCTTATATTACCTCATCAGAACTTTTCGATAGGCTTTATTGACATTAATGGTAAATGCGAGTACATCAGCCTTTTCGTACCTTCTGCTCAGAAGCCATTTAAATTTGTTTGTTTCTTTGAATTGATGCTTAATGTTCCAGTCAGCAATGGTCGTGTCGGGACGTTGTCTCCAATTTTATGGGACTTTTACCCAACATTAGGATTAATGTGATTCATAAATATAACCACCGAAACAAACCGATAAGGCTTATAAGTATGGATGGTTTGACTCAACCACTTTCACTGGGCAAGCTCTGAATTAAGCGGTTCATCAGTAATCAGATTGTCGGTCAAGTTTTGAAGCTTTACCTGGAGGCACAAGCAGCCCATCTCTTTCTCCTAGGCCCCAATGGGCAGGGCCCCATATTCCCACCCGAACACCCTTGCAATTTAAATTGATAGATTCTGTACAAACACGAAGGGAAATGTGAAATTGCATTTCGAATGTATTGGAAAATAGTCGAAGTACCATAGAGTGACACAAGAAAATGCAGTCAACACTCAGACCAACTGGTTTCCTATAACATGAGCCGCGACGCGAGAAAACCGATCTTTGGAGTGTCCGACCAGGTTTGACACAAACAGCCCTGTACAGTCACCGAAGCAGGATAGAAACTTGAAATTTTGGATTTAAGAAGAAGAGAAATTCTTCTATCCGAGTAGCGAAAACAAAGGCGCTGTTCAGCTTCGAGGTTTCTGCGAAGCAGATCTGCGCCTTTGTTTTTGAACAGGCAAAAAAGCAGCTCACATCTCCGTTAGAGACAAGTCAAATGCTTAGCTATTTCTTTCAACTCAGAAAATATTCGAACTATGAGTGTCAAGGCCTGGCATTACATGTATCATGACCACTTCTATATCATTGCTCTTTTTTCAGCATCTGAAAAAAATCCAAAAAGAAAATAAATGTCCAAGTGCATTGCGTACAAAATAATGACGCAAAACTTCTAATCCACATGTTTCTGTCTTTGTCTATGTCTGTATGAGTAACTACGTACATCGTACATGTACAGTAACTTACATATGTTGCGAGGGAATGTTTATACAATACGCGACAAGCGGTCTTTGTTATCGAAATCAATTTTTGCGGGGCTTCCCATGAGAAAATCAACATTCTGGGGTTCCGACCAGGTCCGACACAAAACAGCCTGTACAGTTGCAGAACCAGGCTAGACGCTAGAAATTTCGGATTGCATCCTATCTGTAGGGCAAAAACAAATGCGCTGATCAGTGTTACTACACGGCTGATCCGCGTCTTTGACTTTGCCCATACATCAGTGCAGCGTCTCGTATAATAATTATTTACTGTTTTGTTTGATTTGCTGCTTTACCTTAAGGCTAGTCGGAGTTTTCAGTTAGCCGAGCCACTGACCACGGACTAGCACCAAAGAGAGAGGTTTGGCAAAAAAATGTGTGTTTCCTGTTTCATTACGAAAACACGCCCATATGATATACAGTAATTTTTTCAGGTCAAAAATCGATAATTTTCAGAGAATTATTTTATATTTTTCGTATTTTTGCTCAAAACATAGATTGTGGGTGCACGTTAGAACCGCCTCGCCGATGCGGTTCTAACGAGTACCCACAATCTATGTTTTGGAACAAAAATAAGAAAAATAGGTATACCCCTGCATTCCCCAGTTTTGCTATATAAAGTGGGGTTCAAAGGGGTATACATTATACGGACATGTATTCCTGATGCTTACCATAGGTAAGAAAATGTTGCGATGATGGTATTTACTTTATAAATCAGTACCCTCAGTGCAGCGGAGCAGGTGTTAAGAAGTTGCCATTTATACAAAGAAACATATTTCAAGTGATTCAGATTGGGCCTTCATACCCGAAAACTATATATGTTGTACCGAAAACTAATAGAAACGACCAGATTATCCAATCAAAATGAAAAGCAGCGAGCAAAAATGATCGCGAGATACGAGAATCCGGGATATTGGAATTTTGAATGAGTGTCGGTCGCGTCCCCCTTTTTAAGAGAACCCAATAAAATCTTTAGGGTCGCTGGAAAAAAATAGGATAGGTCGTGAAACCGTTAACACATTTTTTGGCCTTACCAGTACTTAGTGCACATTCTGTCACCGCTAACTTACAAATGCTCTTGTTGAATCAACAGAAAATAAACAATGATCGTTGAAATTCTTTTCATTTCATGACAGAAATGTGCCGGGAGTGAGGATCGATCGCGGCCCGGTTTCACTACAAATCGGACATGCTACATATCATTAAGTTGGTTTAACTACATATTGGCTCTAAGTATACTGTCGATAACATATGGTACATAACCTTTCAGTAAACACAATGTCTACATGTTGAGAGTCGACATGACATTTTGCATGGCCCTGAAGGTGTTTGCGTCATTATATACATCTTTCGTGAAGCCATTTACTTGATACACACAATTTTAAGGACCGCATGTAAGACTACATAAAGTTGTTAACGTAATGTGTGTATGAAATTGTATGCATGTTCATTTTTGTCCAGGTCGCTTCCATCGAGTATTGGTTAAGCAACACGCAATATAAAACCAGTGGTCTTGGGTTCGTTACCATATCTATGAAATTAACTAGGATTTGATAAGCTTGTAAGTAATCCACAATGTCCTTTGAATTACTGTATTTTTTATATTGTTAGTTAAAGTTTGTAAAATTGAAGATGAATTCAACTCGTAAATACAGTATGTATTAAATAGCAAAACATACGTGGGTGATCCAAGAAGTAATGCGAACATTGGTTTTCAGTAACCATTGCAGATACATTTATTTAATTTGACATATGTGTATATGTGCAGTAACTAGGTGTAATATTATGAAATTTGGATGACGAGCTGAGATTTAAAGATCATTTGATGTCGATTCGAAGTCAACATGGATGCAAATTTGACTGAAAATGTAATTTTTGTTTTGGGTACAGGAAAAGAGTTTGTGCTCCAATTTATTCAATCGACATTTATATATACACTGACCATATTCGTTGTGTTATAATGTCTTTTGTCTGAAAATGATAGCGAAAAAGAAATGCAAAGGTCTGCAGAGAATATTCTATGTTGCCTAGCAAAGGCATCTAACAAAAAACATCACAATTTCGACGAATTACGACAAATACCCATAACTCATGCATATTGTTGACGCAGATAGGGATGTTAATATCGAACTTCATGCCCACAGCCTATCATAGGAAAGAATTTCTATTCGAAAAATAAAAAAAACATATGGAATTTATACCTTTTGGTTAAGTAGAAGGGGCGTTGATGAGAATGTGGCTATTTTGAGAGGTGAAAATTGACACAGATTACCTCTCAAAATAGCCACAGATTCTAGGGGGTACAGATAGCCAAACCTCATTAATTTGCGCTACGCTAAAATCGTCAAGCTATACACAGTAAATCTATCAAAGGGGTTACTGACGTAATTGTGCTTTGCATACGACACTTGATTACATAAATACAATCCATTTTAACTGCGTCCAAAGTCGTTTACCTTGGATTCTCTTGTTGCTAGTCAACTATGGTTGTCATGTGATTCAGTCAAAATAGTAACTGGACTTGGAAGAGTTAATAATGTGCGATAATTTTGATGTAAACTATCTTGAAAAATAGCAATGGTGAAAGAAATTACACATGAGCTGGCATTACTTATTGGATCACCCTCGTACACAAGCATTTTACCTTACGTAAACAAAAGAGATTTTTTTTCAACTGTTTAAATTGAAAATTTCAATGGAAAAAAAAAGTTTTTTATTTTCTATTTTTGACATTTTTAATAGATCTATTTTACCTCAAAACAAACATCGTGGGTACACGTTAGAACAACCTCGGCGTTTGAGATCAAAAATAAGAAAAAAATGCATACCCCAGTTTCACTTTATAAAAGTCGGCGGTAATGGGGTATTTATTTCACGGACATCTTTTCCTGACGATTGAAACCATTTTTGTTAGTTTCGTTTTCTTTCCATTTACTTGTACATGTATGATTGCTTTATGAGCACTCAACATGTCATATCGGGATAAACATTCATTCTTAAAACTTTATTCCTGGACAAGCCTCTCGGATACAGATTATCTGGTTTCAGTGGATATGAGCCTGTGCGCGAGGAAACGAACAATCTGGGTTCAAACCCGGTCTGACACAAACCGTCCTGTAGTGATAGAAGATGGAAAGAGGCTGGAAATTTTGGATTTTGAAAGTAGAGGAATTGTACAATCCGTGTAGCGAAAACAAAGGCGCTGATCAGCTTCGCAGATACTGCGAAGCTGATCTGCGCCTTTGTTTTCGCCTGTGCAGATAGTTGGTTTTCCCATGCGGTGGCTCATATTTAACCACAATTATGAGGTTTGAGAGATCTTAATTGCACTATGAGGCGTTAATTGTTTGTACTTGCAACAGCCGGTCTACATTGGCGTGATCGCACAATGATTCAACATTTTCATTAAACTAGTTTTTAACTTACATAAACTTGGAGACCTTCTCGAGTGACATTGGCAAACAGTACAGCTCTACAGCGCGGCGTACTACATGGGACTATTCTGTTTGCGTAGAGCAATTTCAACGAAAAAAAGAAAAAAAAAAAAAAAAAAAAAAAAAAAAAAGAAAAATCATTCCAGATGCCCCCTTAAATGACTCTATACTCATCCAAATGATATTGATGGACAAGTCCATTTGAGCCGCGACGTAAGAAAACCGGTTTGCGGGATTTCTGACCAGGTCCGACACAAACCGGCCTGTACAGTCATAGATGGAAATTTTGGGAATAAGTAGAAGAGGGATTGTACTATCTGTGTAGCGAAAACAAAGGCGCTGATCGACTTCGCAGTTACTGCGAAGTAACTGTGAAGCTGATCTGCGTCTTTTTCTTCTCATGGCGCGGCTCATTTGTAATAAATTGTTTAAACAGTTTCACTTTCCCTTTATCATCCTAACCGTATGTTACACGTTGCTTATGTCACACTTAGTCAGACATTCGTAACAAATGTACCTACTCATCGTTAAAAGTTAATCGTTATACATGTACTGAGATGTACACAGAAAAAACTTGAACAGGTAATTTTGCATGTAGCCAACATAAAACTAGTGCTTGAAAAAATAACCACTTAAGTAAATAAAAAATGCATGGCTGTATGGACGGTTTGACTTGAACCACTTTTCCTGGGCAGGCGCAGACCAACTGACCGGAACCACTTTTCCTGGGCAGGCGCAGACCAACTGACCGGAACCACTTTTCCTGGGCAGGCGCAGACCAACTGACCGGTTATCCATTTACCAGATGGTCAGGCATTAGTTTGCAAGCTTTGCCCGGAGGCGCAAGTAGCATTTTTTCACGAAACATGTCCATGAAAAGTATGTCCCCCATGAACCCCTCTTTAACACAGCATTACGAAAACTTACCCGTGCAATATACAGAGATTTTTTTCACCTATAAAAATTGAAAGTTCCATCAGATTTTTTTTATATATTTTTCGTATTTTTGCTCAAAACATAGATTGTGGGTACACGTTAGAACCGCCTCGCCGAGGCGGTTCTAACGAGTACCCACAATCTATGTTTTGGAGCAAAAATAAGAAAAAATATGTATACCCCTGCAAACCCCAGTTTTACTATATAAAAGTGGGGTTTAAGGGGGTATATATTGCACGGACATGTTTTCCTGAAGGAAGACTGGGGTTTGCAGACTTAAAAAGTTATTAATGTAACGTGTGTACCAAATTGTATGCATGCTCATTTTTGTCCAAGTCGCTTCTGCCGCGAAGTGGTTAATTGTTTGCTTGTTTGGTTTGATGTTTAACGTCCCAGTCAACAATTTTCCTGTCATGTCGGGACGGAGCCATGATTTCGTGTTACAACTATTTTAACCAGTACTCTGGGGAGTTAATTTGTTTTGCTCAAGAACACAACACGATAGCAACAGTGAGGCTCGAACCCAGGACCTCTCGATTCGATGTTTGATAAGATGTAAGTATAGGACAATGCCCTACACAGGAAAACATTCAAAATGCTTAGGCGAAAACAAAGGCGCAAGATCAGCTGTGCAGTAACTGCACAACTGATCAACGCCCGTTTGTTTTTGCAACGCAGAAAGTACAACCCCTCTTCTTCTTTATCCAAAATTTGAAGCTTTTATCCTCTTTCTGTGACTGTACAGGCCGTTTTGTGTCAGATCTGGTCGGAAACCCAAACTGTTTTCTTTCTTAGTAACATTATTTTATGGAACCTCAACGTGTGTATCGGGATGGTCACTTATCCTTAGAACGTCAAGCCTCTGGACAAGCTTCCCGAAGACAGATTATCTGTTTTAGTGAATATTTAACCACCAACGTACAAGAGGTTTGAGAGATCTAAATTGCAATTTGTGGCGTATTTGTTTGTACTTGCAACAGCCGGTCTACAATGGCTGATAGCAACATGATTCAACATTTTCCTTAAACCAGTTAAACTCAAACATCAGGAAAACATGTCCGTGCAATGAATACCCCTTAAACCCCACTTTTATATAGGAAAACTGGGGTATGCAGGGGTATGCCTATTGTTCTTATTTTTGCTCCAAAACATAGATTGTGGGTACTCGTTAGAACCGTCTCGCCGAGGCGGTTCTAACGAGTACCCACAATCTATGTTTTGAGCAAAAACAAGAAAAATATCAAAGAATTTCTGCTGAAAATTTTCATTTTTTACAACTTTCAAAATCTCTGTATATTGCACGGACATGTTTTCGTAATGCACAAACAAGCTGAACTTATTGTCGGACATGGGAAAACAGTACAGCTCTATAGCGCGGCGTGGTACGTGTATGTGAGATTATTCCGTTTGCGAAGATATGAAAATAAGTAGAATCACTCTTCATATAGTTCGGCAAATGGGTCACTGTATGGGCGGCAACTTTAATATTCATATCTGGGCGTGGTCGGCAAGTCCATCTGTTCAAGAAGGAAGATAATAGAAAAGTCGAATTCAGTCAGCCTAGAGCGCTGTCACATATTTTACCGTTAAAGATCAGCTACCTATTTTGTCCAATCCAGTAAACTAGACAAACTCGGATTTTCATTCTAACGGACAACATGTGAGTTGAGTCTTTCAACTGTATACCTTTAGCTTTTACCTAGGTCAAAAGTAGACCATACCCAATAACGTATTCATAAGGTAACGCCCATACAGTAACCTATTTGCCGAGCTATACCCCCTTAACTCATTTAATCCTGGCGTTCCTTTTATGGGACATAGGCAAACAGAATAGCCACAGATGTGACGCCGCAGAACGCGGCGTCCCATCTGGGGCTATTCTATTTGCTTTGAAAATTTTCATCGAAAAATTGAATAAAATTTAAAACTCACTCCTGATGCCCCTATAAATGACAATGGACTCACCCAGATGATAATGATGGGAAAATCCATTCGCCAAATATGGGTTAAATGACATTAGACTAATCCAAATGATAATGATGGGTTAGTATATTCGTCAAAAATGGGTTTAAAGGAGTATTCATCCTAACCGTATGTTACACATAGCGTATGCCACAATAAGTAAAACAATCAGGACAAATGTACATGTGTACCTAATGATCGCAAAAAAGTAAATCGTTATACATGTCCCGAGATGTACGCAGAAAATACTTGAACTGATACTTTTGCAAATTGCCACATAAAACTAATCTTGTTTGAAAAAAATAACAACCCAAGTAAACCAAAAAGGCTTAACCATATGTGGTTTGACTTGAACCACTTTTTATGGACAGGCTAAGACCAACTGTAGTGACCGGTTATCCATTTATCAGATGGTCAGTCATTAGTTTACAAGCTTTGCCTGGAGGCGCAAGCAGCATTTCTCGTGGTCACTATGGGCGGGGGTCTTTAATTGCGACATGCAATTCCTTCACACGTGCTGAAACTGCGAAATTACGCTTACCAATGGTGTCTAGTGCAAGAAGACGACAAAGCAGGCATTTCTAGGGATATTGGTTCCTAATAAACTGAAGAAATGCGAACAACCACCCAAATGGATTCTGGTGTGAAGAAGCAGTAAACATACACCTCTCATAAACAAAGAACCAAACAAAACTGTGTCCGATGAATTTCGTCTGTTTCTAAGGATTTATGCCATTCTTCGAACCCTTCTAGATGCATGCCAACATCAGGACGAGAATGCTGCTGTATTATAATTATTCCAGGATCTATTTGTTCATAGTTTTTTTTTCGTTTTTAAAGCATCTTTAATCGTTTCCGAAATAATAGAATTTTCGCATGTGAATTAAGACTATCACCGCCAAACTAAACTTTTTTTATTTCAATTTTCTATCTCTTTTGACAAAAGCTCCAATTATTTGCAATTTAGAACTGACTTAGACACTAGTAGTATATACATGTCAATTTCGAACCCCAGCATCATTTTGTACCTCTTTGCACTTGGTGCATCATTTCTGACCTCTTTGTGATGGTACGTCACTCTTGATCTCTTTGCACACGCGCATCATTTTGTGACCTCTAGCCATTCCTAAAAGGAAATTAAACATACAAATCAGCCATATAAATATCCACACATCATCAAAATCAGTTCACAAAGCAGTACAGATAAAACCAAACACATCTAAAGAACTGCATCTGTTCCGTCAATTTTAAGTTTCAAAATTTTCCATTGTTCAGAGTTTAGAGAGACCGCCGAATTCACTTTGCACGCAGTTTTTAATCAAGTAAGAATCCAAGTTTGTTTTACAATGAGTGGCATAGAGTCAAGAACTGAAATTGAATCGATCGTAATTTTGACATCGTTTTGATTCGGACATGATAGGAAAATCCGCATCTCAATTTTGACAAAATGTCTTTATCTTCAGACACTAAAAAGGTACAAGTAGGCAAAGATCAGGAAAAGGCGCAATCAGAAAAAGATACCCACTCCAAAAACCGAGATGGGAAAAAAACTAAATTAACAATCAGGTACTTATACTTATGGTCAGGTCAGTTTAACTGCTACTGTAACATGTAATCAGTACTACCTGTTGTCATGCGGTGCAGATGGGGCTCGTTAGCCTTGGAAGGCAACTCATCTAGGAGTTAAGCTAGTTCTCTACACAAAATCTAGCTGGGCAGGGGGAACTCATTAGTCTTGGTTGACAGCCCTCCTAGGAGTTTACAGGTCTCTAAACAAAACCTAAGAAAGGGTAGATGGAGCTCTTCAGCTGTGGCCAGCAATTCATCTAGGAGAAGGAAACTCCAAAATCAAACCTGTGTGTCTGGATATGCCTAGTCCAGATATGCAAAGACTGTTTCGGTAGATGGAGCGGAAGAAATCATCTGATTCAACGGTTCAGAAAGCGATACAGCAACATGTTGTGGAACATGCAGAGCGTGACAAGGCACTAAAGATGTTACGGTCATCCACTGCATCCAAACCCAACTCCAGACGTCTTGACCTGTGTCTTGCCTCTGGGCGCAGCTGGGCGAGGACTAGAGAGTGAGGTTGACGTTGCGCACCTCTTCCTCACTATAATCCAATTTCATAGCGCATGTCATCTTATTTCTCAACACACAAGCACTTGCATACACAACAATTTCATCACACTTGCACCCACATACCTACAAAGTCCTGTGGCGATGGGCGAGTGGTGAAGCAGCAGGTGTAGGACACACTGGGAGCTGTAGTTGCAGACCTGCACACAGGCGGCTCAGTTCTAATGGTCGTTTTCTGTGAGGAGAAGCAGAAAGCAGAATTCGGCAGTCGGCTGAGTGACTGAGCAGACCTATTTAGGACCGCACTGCTCACCCCCGTAGCATGGGGAAGGGGCTAGAAAAGGTGCCCTAAACAATTGCCTGCTTCAAACCCCCTGGCTGGTTAACCGCGATCAGCGGGGATCCCCTTAAGCGGTCGAAATACAAAGAAAAAAGCTAGAGTAATCCCCTTACGGATTGGCGCATGGAATGTGCGCACTTTAATGGATAGTGCTGGGTCAGATAGACCACAGCGTAGAACGGCCCTTGTGGGCAGAGAACTTGGGAGGTATGATATACAGATAGCTGCATTGAGTGAGACTCGGTTCGCAGATGTTGGGGAGATCAAAGAAGTTGGTGCTGGATACACCTTCTTCTGGAGTGGACGCAAAAGTGAAGAGAGGCGTGAAGCAGGAGTTGGCTTTGCCATCAAAACAGAACTTGTTGGTAAGCTGTCAGGATTGCCAAAAGGCATTAATGACCGTCTAATGACATTGAGACTTCCTCTGTCAGGCAATAAACATGCAACTATTGTCAGTGCTTATGCACCCACAATGACCAATCCAGATGAGGTCAAGGACAAGTTCTATGATGACCTAGACAATGTTATTTCTGCAACACCCCGCACAGACAAGCTTATCCTTCTTGGCGACTTTAATGCCAGAGTGGGTACAGACCACCAGACCTGGGAAGGAGTTATAGGTCCAGAAGGGGTTGGAAAGTGCAACAGCAATGGTCTCTTGCTTCTCAGGAAGTGTGCTGAACATGATCTTCTAATCACCAACACAGTCTTCCGTCTACCTAATAGGAACAAAACATCCTGGATGCATCCCCGTTCCAAACACTGGCATCTCATAGACTATGTCATAGTGCGGAGAACAGACAGGCAGGATGTTAAAGTGACAAAGACTTTGTGTGGTGCAGACTGCTGGACAGATCATAGACTGGTTGTCAGCAAACTCAACCTAAGAATACAGCCTGCGAGGCGACCTCAAGGCAAGAAAGCTCCTAAGAGACTGGATGTCTCAAAGCTGAATAAAGACAGCATGAGACAAGATTTCTTAACAGACATTTGCAACCAACTGGATGCAATGAATCTCAGTTCAGAGGACCCCGAAGAAAACTGGACAGTTTTCCATAAAACAGTTCTTTCTTCAGCTGCAAGCACCTTAGGCCATCCATCTCGCAAACATCAAGACTGGTTTGATGAGAATGATGATGAAATTCAGAGGCTTCTTGAAGAAAAGCACCGTTTGCTCAAGGCACATCAAGATGATACTAGCTCAGTATCAAAGAAAGCAGCCTACAGCAACATTTGTAAGACAGTCCAGACCAAGCTTAGGGACATGCAAGATTCCTGGCTGAGGAAGAAAACAGAAGAAATTCAGTCTTTTGCGGATAGAAAGGACATGAAGAAATTTCATGATGCACTGAAAACCATTTATGGTCCAAAGAGTTCTGGAGCCACCACATTGCTCAGTGCAGATGGAAACACTCTTCTCACAGATAAAGAAGCTATCTTGGAAAGGTGGGCAGAACACTTCAATAGTGTGCTTAATCGACCATCAAGCATCAATCAGGATGCAATCGACAGACTTCCACAGATAGAGTGCAATGTTCTGTTAGATGAATTTCCTACCGTTACGGAAACAAGAAAAGCAGTTCAACAACTATCATTTGGCAAAGCCCCAGGTGCAGATGCAATTCCTGCCGAAGTTTACAAGGCTGGGGGGCTACCCATGGCAGAGAAACTGACAGAGTTGTTTCACTGTATTTGGAGGAAGGAGGCTATCCCACAAGAATTTAAGGATGCATCCATAATCCACCTATACAAGCGGAAAGGAAATCCTCAAGTCTGTGACAATCACAGAGGCATCTCCCTCCTATCAATTGCTGGGAAGATAGTTGCAAAAATTCTGTTGAATCGTCTGAATGCTCATCTTGATCAGACGGGACTTATCCCAGAAAGTCAATGTGGATTCAGAAAAGACAGAGGGACAATAGACATGATCTTCACAGCAAGACGGCTTCAGGAGAAATGCCAAGAACAAAATGTAGATCTATACATGACGTTTGTTGACCTCACCAAAGCTTTTGACACTGTTAGTCGTGATGGACTCTGGAAAATCATGGCCAAGTTTGGCTGTCCACCCAGATTCATAGCTATGGTGCGGCAGTTTCATGATGGCATGCAGGCACGTGTGCAGAATGATGGAGAGTTCTCTGAACCATTTGAAGTAACAAATGGGGTCAAACAAGGCTGTGTTCTGGCACCAACACTGTTCAGCATGATGTTTTCTGCCATGCTTATGGATGCTTTTCAGGACAGTGACACTGGTTTTCCAATCAGGTACCGTTTTGATGGCAACATATTCAACCTCAGAAGGTTGCAAGCCAAAACTAAGGTCCAGACTGATGTGCTAGATGAGCTCCTCTATGCAGATGATATGGATAAGAATGCCAACACAGAGGCAAAAATGCAAAGAGCCATGGATCAAGTCTCACAGTCATGTGATAACTATGATCTCACAATCAGCACAAAAAAGACAGAGGTTGTACACCAACCAGCCCCCGGAAAACCATATAATGAACCAACCATCACTGTGAATGGGCAAAAACTGAAAGTTGTTGACAAGTTCACCTACCTGGGAAGCACTCTCTCCAGAGCAGTGCATATTGATGATGAGATCACTGCCAGAATTGCAAAAGCTAGTGTGGCATTCGGAAGACTCTGTGCAAATGTCTGGGAGCGTAATGGAATCAAGCTTGACACCAAGCTGAAAGTCTACAAGGCTGTGGTACTGCCAACCCTCTTGTATGCATGTGAGACCTGGACAGTATACCAACGCCATGCAAAGAGACTTAACCATTTCCACTTAAGCTGTTTGAGAAAGTTGTTAAAAATCAAGTGGCAGGACAAGATTCCAGACACAGAGGTCCTGAGGAAAGCAGGGATGCAAAGCATGCATACAGTCTTAAAGCTAGCACAGCTAAGATGGACTGGCCATGTTATAAGAATGCCTGATGCGCGACTTCCAAAGAAAGTTTTCTATGGAGAACTACAGGAGGGAAAGCGCTCTCAAGGTGGCCAGAAGAAACGTTACAAAGACACCCTCAAAGCCTCTCTGAAGGATTTCGAAATACCAATGGGGTCCTGGGAACAGACTGCACAGGAGCGATCAAAGTGGCGAGGTCTCATCAACAAAGGAGCAGCTCTCTATGAAAAGAAGAGAATCTGTGAAGCTGAAAGAAAGCGAAGAGAGCGCAAAGCCAAAACAAATGTGCCACCAGCAGACTCTATGACATTGACTTGCTCTACTTGCAACCGACAGTTTAGAGCCAGAATTGGCCTAGTCAGCCATCAAAGAACTCACCAACACACATCAGCACTATTCAAGAAATAATGATGGTCTTTCTCATTAGTGAGAGACGAACTATCACTTATACCATGAAAACATATCATAATCCGAATGAGCAGCTATTTTCCCCAATAGGTGGCCACTCAGTTACTTAAAGACACATTTTGCATTGCATAACACCCTAATGACCTTAAGCAGACTACTGATAAGAAATCACAGGTAATGCAAGGGTGGCTTTACAGGTAGGGGCCATAAAAGGGAACCTAAAGTCAATACCTGTGAAATATGTATTGTATAACAGAGATTGTATTTTTATCTTTGATCATCATTTTGGTAATTTGGATGATCTGTCCCTTTTGGTCTAATTCAGAAATATAGAATATTGCAAATTTATTTATTTATTTATTTATTTATTTATTTATTTATTTAACAAAGCATTTTCATTGAATAATTGGCATACACTTAATGAAATTAGAAGGTTCTTTAATCCAGTTTGTACAGTTTGCTTGTTACATGAATGAATGTTGCATGAATAATTGAAAAGAAAAACTGTCATAAAACCAATTTACATTGAAACAAGGATTTTCACACGTTTTGACAGATATTAAACAAACACAGACTTAGTGGAAGACAGTGAGTACATGAAATTATGTTGGTTTGTTGAAGGTGTGAAAAACAGATGACCACTTCATCAATGTAATTCATTTCATTCATTTCTAGTTAGACCTTTAGAGTGACAAGTCTCTCTGAGATTTATGACACAAATGTTTGGATATCATCCTTGTGATACAAAAACGGAACCTATGTGCAGTGTGACATGACACATTTATTTCTATCTGGAATATGGATATAATTTATTCCGAAACTTTTCTTCTGACAGTTGAATCTTTTTTAAATATCAGCATTCATTCAACTGTTGAGAAAATGATCAATGGTCTAGGCCTTCTCTTTCTGACATAGAATTTAGGTTTTGCTTCATCATTGGCTCACTTCAGAAAATTAGATGATTTTAAATGCAAAACTGAAAATCAGAATAGAAACTATAAGAAAATAAAAGAGGTTCTAAAATTTCATTTTAGACACTTCTCAATTTTATTTAAAGTTCCCTTCAAGTGGCCCCCTCAAGGCAGAGGGCAATGACCCCATAATCACTTAGATAAGATAAGCCTTTGATGTGCGCTATGCCTCCTGGACTGTTTATTAGGGGTCATTAGACCAGGCCACCCCAGGTAAAGAAGCAGCAAACTGTGTCTTTAAACTTAACTAAAATATGAAAACATACATAAGGAGCCGCCAACAGCACAAAAATTTTAAACACCAAGACATAAAACAAAAATAACCACCACAGAAGTATCGCCTTGGAACGATCACTAATATAAAATTACTAGCGGGCTCAAATCGATTTTACATGGCCATATCATCACCCTCAGCTTCTGCGGTGGCTTTGATATACAAACATAAACAATCAATAAGGAAAATATGTTAAGAGGTATAAAATATAGGTACCAACGTGTAACATGTATAACAGAAAGCAGGGTGAGCAGCTATTGAAGTAAGGTGGTCACGGTGCTAGCTTGGACAGAACAAATAAAATGCAGAGGGCGAAGTGAACAGCCAAATAATATTCGGGTGGCCACAACTCCTTATTGGAATAACTTGGATTAATATGAACCACAGCAGCAGTCCCGCCTTGGAACGGTCAGTTATAAATACTAAGACGGTTAAAGTCAAAGTAAAGCCCAGCGTTCAACAGTAGGGCACAACCGTTAAATCGATATATTATATCTAGAAGGAGATATGCCTAATTACCATATATTTCGAACGAAATATACCCTATTATAATATATCTAAATTGACATATAATATGTCAATCTAAATATCATTATATATTTCGATCGAGATATATTTTTTCCTTCATCTGAACACGTGATCATTTTGCGTAATGCGCAGTCTCTCATCGAGTTTCGCATTGCGCGAAGGTTTGAATTTTGTGCAGAAACAATTTCCAACAAAAAATCCAGCGTCATCGAAAAGTTCACCAGGGAAGTTATGAGCTTTTGGATTTGAATATACTCGTCGTCCGATTTACATGAGTCAACACCATTTTACTTGCTCAACATAACGACATAAAGCACTAGGGAAGCTCCAAGAAGTGTTAATTATATCTAAAATCTTTGGACTGGTTAGATTATATGACTTAACGTCCATATCAGCAATTTTGATCTCGCCGGGGACCTCTCTGTACGTAAATAAATCATTCTTCTATTTCTTCTTCTTTTTCTTCTTCTTCTTCTCCTTCTTCTTCTTCTTTTTCTTCTTCTTTCAAAGAGTGACTCTACCACAATGCCAGGCAACAAGCATTTATCTCGATGAACAGACTGTTCAATGAGATCGTGACTGCAAATGAAACCAGCGATCTCTCAATGTTAACTAAACTAAACGGATAAGGGCGGCAAACCGATGCGACTTTGCACATCCCCGCCCGTTGAGGCCGTGAGAAATAGATGGGCTGCCAGACAGAGCTTATAACTGAGTGATCGACCACACGATAACTGGTTAACCACTTAGGTCTGAAACTGCCTAGGAAAAGTTATAAGCTTTAGTTGCTGTGTGGTTATATGTCTTCAGCACGTATTTTTAAGCATATCACGACATCACAATGTTGGGTAGAAGTCCCATTGAAAGGCAGCAACATCCCAATAAGACCATAGATGTTGACTCGAACGTAAAGCAACACATTCAAACAATAAACCTATATGATCGAATCCCGGGATCAAACAACATATTCACACTCGTCTCACAAATGCTCGGCGCGGGCCTCGAATCAACACTGGCCAGAGCTGTACCATGATGCAACTCGGCAAGGGACAGTCAAACTCTGTTGCAGTTACGCTAAATGGCGATGGGTACATTATTTGCATGGCTCCTCGTCCTCCAGGGAGTTAATATGCCTTGCTCAAGGACAACACGGTGCTGCCAGTGCCACGGTGATCGATCCCATGACCTCTCGATTCGGATTCCCATGCTTTACCACTACGTCACCACGCTCCCTATTTGTTTTATGTTTGTTTGTTTGTTTGTTTGTTTGTTTGAATTGGTGTTTAACGTCCCAGTCAAAAGCTAATGGTCATGTCGGGACGCTGCCTCGAGTTGTGTGGGACTTTTACCAAAAATTAGGACGTCATGACATCCAATAAGGGCTTCGAATATAACCACCAAACGAACCAATTTTCTGGGCAGGCTCAGACCTGAGCGGTTAACCAGTAATCAGATGGTCAGTCAGTAGCGAAGAAGCTTTGCTTGGAGGCACAGGCAGCCCATCTATTTCTTTTAGGTCCCAATGGAAGGACAGTAAACGAGGTCTTAACACACAGGAAACGAGGAAAATAGCTGACACACATAAGCATATAAGCCAAACGCGCGACGGTTGTGTTGACAATAATGTAAAATTCAACATACGTCAGGAGCACATTGGAGGCACGTTAGAAACGCGTTACATGCGCGCTTTGTACGCTTGGTGTACGCCTCGGTGTACGTTGATATAGTATATGCATTTCACACGCCAGGTGATTGCTCATGACATAAATGCAACCATGAAAATACGTTACATGTAGGGTATAATTATGACATCACATTAGGTCATTTTATTATATGGCAAGTGATGAAATATAGAGAAATATGTATTAAATATAACCAATATTTGAAAAAGTTATATTTTCACATGTGAAAATATAAAAAAGTTATATTTTCACATGTGAAAATATAAGATTTGGGAATACGCAAATTACGATTCCACCGTTTCATTTCTAATTTATACATAACTAACTTTTATAATCTATGCTATTGTTGACGCAATGAACGTTCACACACAATAGCGACGTAATGACGTGACGTAATGACGTCATTTAAGATTTTGACGTCATATGCTTTAGCGCGCAACGTTACAATGACTACATGCAATATAATAAAAAGAAAATTCAAGTTTTGGAGTGAATATGACTTTTATTTCATCTCGTGAAGTGAAAAATTATATATTTCATTAGGCACTCATGAAATATAAATTTTTTTCACTTCACTCAATGAAATAAAAGTCATATTCACTCCAAAAACTTGAATATCCTCTATATATTTTTGTCATATTGACGTTGCATGAAGGTTATACGCCTGACGTCACTTTAGGTCATCATATTTTCGTCACACTGACGTAGTTATAACGTCGTACGACGTGACCACCATAATGTAACCCTAATGTGACGTCAACTTGACGTCATGTGCCTGCTGGGACGTCGCTGTAAGTCGGTGCGCACTCCACGCGGGAAGGGCTCAATAGGCTTTTTAAGCATGCTTAAAAATTTTCTCGAATCTCGGCGTGAATCGGTCGTGTATCTAAGCTGGAAATCACCGCAACTCGGTTAGTACCATCTACAACAGATTAGCCAGTTAAATACGTTTCGAATAAGTTCCACGCGCGTTACAGGCGCGTTGAATACGCTTTGAACGCGTTTGGCGCATATTTTTAACAAATATTTGTTCAGTAACGTGCCCTAAGCGTGTATGAGACGCGCGTTTAACGTTTGCTGCGCGCCTATAGCACCTGCTTAGTGTTTGTTTGTTTGTTTGAATTGATGCTTTACGTCCCAGTCAACAGCTAAGGTCATGTCGGGACGTTGCCTCCACTTTATGGGACTTTTAACCAAAATGAGGATGTCAAGACATTCAACAAGTGCTTAAAATATAACCATCCAACAAAGCCACACATGCTTATATGTGTGGACGGTTTGACTTGTAACCACTTTTCCTGGGAAAGCTAAGACCTGAGCGGTTAACCAGTAATCAGGTGGAACAAGCTTTGCCTTGAGGCCCAAGCAGCCCATCTATTTCTTTAAGTCCCAATGGGCGGGGTCTTCCTGCTTAGTGTGTCTGCGACGTAACACAAAACGTACTTTATTTCATTTTATTTATTTATTTTTTTTTTTTTATTTATTTTTTTTTTTTTGCGTTTTGAGATTTTCTTTTTCATACGTCTGGCAGACGCTTTAGTCACGCGCTAATGTGTGACTGCTAAAACGAGTTTAAGAAACAAATTATTTTTATACGTCCAAAATCTTCAGCGTGTTGAGAATTTTCATACACCCGGGGCGCGTTTGGGTTATACGCTTATGTTCTATCTGCAGGAAACCACGGATTTATAAATTATAACGTTGTATCTCTCGAGACCGCCCGCTGCTTGCAAAATCATGCATTTGTATCAGACCGAGAAGAAAAGCTTATCTTGTGGCTCTAGTTCAACAAAGATAGTGGAAAATATATAAAACTGTTTGTACCACCCAGTAAATTTATATTACTGACTACTTGTTTTATGTTTTGCTCCTTTTATCTACGTTTTCAAAGCGTTGTTGAATCGCAGATTCCACACGTGTGAAATCGGTGGCACTTAATCATAAAATCTGTGAATATCTGATATTATTTTCATATGTGAAAAATTTGTACCAAATTTTCACATGCGGGACGAGTCAGTGTTTTGACGTGTGAAGAATTGGTTTGGATTCATCACATCTTTGAAGAACTGGTATCAATTTTACTCAGATGTGAAAGCTTGGTACTTAATGTTCACATATAATGCTATAAATATTGAAGAATCAGTGGAATTAAAGGCAAAACCACTTCACATGGGTGGTTTTCGTGAGTGCGAAGAATACGTACATGAAATTTGATTACATGCGCCTATCTCACATGCGTGTGAAATGGAATGAAATTCGTTACATACCAATTTGTTACCAATTCTTCGCCGGCTGGGAGGATTTGGTACTAATAATTCACATAAGAACTTTGCGAAATGTGAAAATTGTGGTTCAAGAACGTGTTTTCGTGTTAGAAGATTTAGTACCGATTTGTGTCAATTCTACACATCTGGAAAAAAATCATACTAGTTCTTCACAGACGTTATATAAATTCGTACCGTCAGAAACAGAAAAAAATACGAAAAGGCAATGATCAGGAAATGGGGCAATCAGAAAGAAATTCCCACTCCATAAACCGAGGGGTGGGAAAAACTAAAATGACACTTAGGTACTTATACCATGAAAATATGTCGTAAGGCGAGTGAGCAGCTATTCCCCAATAGGCGGCCACTCAGTTACCCGAACTGAACTAAAAATATGAAAACGCACATAAGGCTCAAACAGCACAAAATTCGACTCCAAAACACAAAACAACTAGAACCACAACAGAAGTATCGCCTTGGAACGATATTGAAGACATTTGAAGTTTTAGTATTAATTTCACCGCCTCCACCCCGCCATCGAAATTTAACATACACAAATGTCACACTTCCAAAATGTGCCTTGTTGGTACCTATTTTTACACAAATGTGATATTAAAAAAAAAACGGTTCAGCAAGGCTATCATCCATGTCGAGAGCATCAACACGTTATTGGAATGGTGCTGGTACCGGTGAACCAATTTAAATTTATGCTTCGTGCGTCTGGATGCCTCAACTTTTTGATATCCCGGAACATCTCTGACATATAGAAACGAGAGAAGGAAATATATAAGAATGATTGCTAAAAAACAAGTAGGTCATGGACCAGCATTATTAACGGAGTGGGGACTTGTTAAGCGATGGCAAAGCTTCATACGATGAGATGGTTCATGTATCTTGGCGAGTGTTTTCAAAAATAAGCAACTCGATGATCGTGTTCGCGTGGCGGGGTAATACAGTCCTCTAAGGCACACAGCGGATAAGCTAAATGCACTGTAAAAAAGGAGTCATGAGTTCGATCCCACTCCTCCGGGTGAGACTTTAAGCCGAGGTCCCACGACAATCTTCCATGATAAACAGATGACAAGGACGTATTGTGACGAGGCTACAGACTTTGTGACCTTTTGTTAAGTCCAAGGGACCTAGTCTTCAGACCTGACTGTCAGATAAAATCTGAACACACGGAATCGTTTAAACACCAACAAGATGATATTTAAGATGTTTGTCCGTCGCCAGGTTGAACTAGGCCATGTTAGTTGCAGATTAAGTTGCGGGCATATTCCAATCCATAGTATATCTAAGTCAACATTACGTAGATCAGCTAGATAAGCCGCAATCCGTTTCACTTTGTCACCTAGCTCTACTTCCGCGTGGTGTGGAGAGTTATCAAGGAACACCGATGGGAATATCCTGACTACAAATTACGTATACATGTTGCTATGGGGCGAAAAATTTTGAAAATTTTTGTCAATTGAGACATAATATGTCAAACGAAATATATATTTTAACCGGATGTAGAGCTGTATATTTCGAAGTAGATATTATATTTAAACTCGAATAGTTTGTGTTTATATCTAGATTTAGATATGATATCTAGTTTTAGATACTATATTAAAAAGGAGATATTTTGACAATATATGTCAGTTTAGATATAATATGTAAAACGAAGTATAGATAAACCGGATGTCGAGTTATATATCTAGAAGGAGATACTATATGTAAATTCAAATATTTTGTGTTTATATCTAGATTTAGATATGATATCTAGTTTTAGATACTATATGAAAAAGGAAATATTATATATCGATTAAACGGTTGTGCCCTACTGTTCAAGGACGCATCATTTCATCATGTCCAGTTATGCACTACTAATACCAACTCTAGTGCTTCATCTTTGAGAGAAATAATATTGAAAGTTACCGTAAATAGGCCAAAACACATTAAAGATATACATTTCTACAAACTTGAATACAACAAAACATGCATCAACTCGATAGAGGCTATTGAGTACCAAAATGGCAGAAACTTTTATACAGTCTATGTAGCTCTTATTTTGGTTCTGACTAGAAGAGAGCTATGGATGACTAAAAATGACTAAGTTCAAATTGTAAAAAAGTGACAAAATTATATCTGAGGAGTATATCCCAACCACATGCATATCTTCAAAGCATGGTCACAATGTCTGCAAAGTTTCAAAAGCATCGGTATTAAATTGTAGGAGGAGTTGCGCATACAAGGTACCCTGTATCAGTTGACTAAAATGACGGAAAAAATACTAAAAGTTAAAATTGTGAAAAAAATGACAAAAATAATCCAAGGATTATATCCAAACCACATGCATATCTTCAGACAACGCCCATAACACATGTAAAGTTTTAAATGAATTGGCATGAAACTGTAGGAGGAGTTGCGCACACAAGGTACCCACTGCCAATTCACTCTCATTGTCAAAATGCCCGAGTTCAAATTGCGAAAACAGTGACAAAAATTAATCTGAGGATTATATTCAAACCACATGCATATCTTCAAAGCATGGTCACAACATCTGTAAAGTTTCAAGAGAATCGGAATAAAACTGAAGGAGGAGTTGCGCACACAAGGTACCCACTATCTATTCACTTTATCAAGAATTAAAAAGGGGAAATAACTCTCACAGTATGGGCCCCTAGCCCCTTGAATTTACCTGAAAGAAAAAAAAAGGGTCCTCTTAATTTTCGTATACAAACTACATACCAAATTTCAAGATCACAGCTCTAACGGTTCCTGACCGAGTGCTAAGCGTTACTCACGCATCACAGACTGCACACCACTGGACGGACAGACCCAAACCAATATGCCCCCTCAACTTCTTCGAAGTTGGGGGCATAAAAATGTTTGCAATTTATAACCATGGCGGGCATCTTGGTCATGTGACCTTGTCCATTTATATAAACTTTCATTTCCTCTTCCTCAGGATTATAAAATAGTCAATGCCGACCTCTGCTAATTAAGCTGTTAATTGGGTTAATTACTAATGAGCTTAATTAGCTACATGTATATTTTGTACCTTGTATCATTTGCAAGAGTACATAGTTGCATAATCAGTCATATGTTTAGTGTAATATCTTTTGACATTTAGATTTGGATGATGAAACTTGCAGAACGTGACTGACATTTGGGCACCTGGTATTTGACATTTCAATTGGTAAACAACTTGTTAACACCTCCAAATACCAGGTTGACAAATGAAGTAAGCGATATAAATAAAGGTTACATTTTTGGCACTGAACCTTGGAACATCTGTGATTATCAGATTGGTTGCCAACTTTGTGATATTTAGCAAATATCAACTATTACGTCATTCAGCTGCCGTGTGAAAAATCATAACACGTTACAGACGTATAGGTTATAACTTGAATGTTATGCGACAGTCTGCATGCTTAGTTTTTAACCCAATCATGGTTGATAACTATGCTGCCTTCTTTAATTGCACGCCGGTGGGTCGGGCGTCAGACTCTATGATGGCCCCGACATAAAGCTATTAATTTTAGTTGGTTGGGGCCGGAGCTTCTTGTCTGTTGCTTGGCCCACCGGGGTCCAACTGGTGTTTTTCTTTTGCTCCGGAGTTAGTAGGTTATTCGGCGCCCAGGGATCTCCATCGTCGGGCAGCTTACTCAGTCTGTGAGTCCTGGTTTTTGATTCATCAGGATGTTTATCATGATTTATTTGTTTGTTCTTGATGATTCATTGACTAGTTAGAGATTCACCACGAGGACCGAATAACTAACTAAATGTTATGAACCACTGCAGAAGCTGAGGGTGAGGTTATGGCCATGTAAAACCGGTTTAAGCCCGCCAGTAACTTTTTGTTACTGATCGTTCCAAGTCGATACTTCTGTGGTGGTTCTTTTTGTTTTATGTCTTGGTGTTTTTTAAAAAAAATTTTGTGCTGTTGGCGCCTTATGTATGTTTTCTTATTTTTAGTTAAGTTAAGGTAACTGAGTGGCCACCTATTGGGAAAATAGCTGCTCATTCGGCTTACGATATGTTTCATGGTATGAGTACCTGACTGTTAATTTGGTTTTTTCCCACCTCGGTTTTTGGAGTGGGAATCTTTTTCTGATTGCGCCTTTTCCTGATCTTTGCCTACTTGTACCTTTTTGGTTGATATATTTAGTTCATTACGTATATAGGTGGCGCTGAGTGACTGACCTTTATTTTGATTGGCTAGCCATGACGTAAGTAGATGGCGCCTTGATAGCATAGAGGGCGCTTGGCCAGAGAGTATATAAGATGATGTCTCCGTGGGAGAATCAGTTTTAAGTTTTAGTTTTTGAAATTACTTTACCACTATACGATTACTTTAATTTACTTTATTGTTGGAATATAAATATTAATTATATTGTGAACGTTTAACAAGACTTTTATTTCATTGAGTGTTTTGGGCCATCTGAGGTCCTCCTTCGGGTACTGCCCCCGCAACTACGCTACATAGTTGATTTGGTGCCTACAAGACCAGGATTTCAGCCTTGTTGTGGACACAGCCGATTCAAGAAAAGGTAGGAAAGGTTACTTATCTCTTTTTAGTGTAACTTTTAGCTAACCTTTGATTTTAATACTTTACTATCATGGATGGTGCTAATGCAAATGTACAACCTGGTGCCGGTGGCATAGGACAGGTGTTTGCTGATTTAGCAACAGAAATGGCTGGTGTGCAGTCTGCTTTAAGTGCTCAGGGAGTAGCTCAGATGGTACCTGTTTTTGAAGGGGAATCAAAGGGTTTCCGCGATTGGGTTAAGGCAATAGAAAAGTATTGTGCCTTGATGAATCTTCCTGATAGCAGGAAGAAAATGATTGCTTTTCAAGCAAGTAAGGGTGCAGTAAGTGGTTACATTCAAAGGTACATGAATGCATTACCTGATAGTGCATGGGTAGATCTGAAGGGAGAACTTGCAAAACGTTTCTCAGATGTGACCGATCCACAGTTTGCCTTGAGCATGTTGAGACAAACAGTGCAAAAGAAGGGCGAGAACATTCAGTTATATGCTGAACGTATCTTGTCCTTGGCTGAAGACGCATTCTTAGGCCAGGGAGGAGATGCGATTGAAAGACAACTTATAGACACGTTTGTGGATGGGCTCACAAATGAGAGCTTGAAAATGACAATATTAAGAAGACAGCCAGACAACTTGCAGGATGCAATTGCTATTGCAACCGATGAACAAAATTTATGGGCAAGGGTACATTTATCAGGATCAGTTCCAAAAACTCAGAGGTCTGACATGCGTGGTACACCTATGGAGGTAGATCATTATCGAAATATTACATGTTACAAATGCAAACAGAAAGGTCATACAGCGAATCGTTGCAAAAAGGTTAATTCCGTAGACAGACGGACAGACAGAAAAATCATATGTTGGGGTTGTGGTCAAGAGGGTCACATTTTGAAATTCTGTAAAAACATAAACCAAAAACCAAGACCTCCTTTAGGTCATGGTAGGTCGTTTGATCATGTACGAAGTAATCAGCAGTCGGAAAACTAGAGAGCTCTCGGCATGATGAAGCCGATGTCGAGAGCAATGAAACAAAAAACAAATCAAAAGAAAACAAAATACCAACCTTTCATATTCAATTGGTTGGGAGTCCAAATTCATGTATAATCAAAATTGGCAAACAAAAATACAGGTCATTAGTTGATACAGGCGCCGAGATATCTTTGATGCATCGACGCGTGTATGATCAATTAAGGGACAAACCAAGGCTTCAACGTCGTAAAATCAATCTTCATGGGGTTAATGGAAGTCTTTTAAAAAATAGATGGGTGCATTGACCTTACTTTCAGTGTTGGTGGTGCAATTATGAATCAAAACTTCTACGTGGTTAGAGAAATGAACAGAAATATGATATTAGGGACAGACTGGCTTAAAAATCATGGAGTTAGGATTTATTATGATCTTGGTTGCATAAGGATAGGTGACAAGAATTATGTCAATCTGGAGGAAGATATACACATTGCTTCTGTAGTTAGGATGAAAAGTACAACTGTTATTAAACCTCAGACGGCAACAATTTGCTATGGAAAGGTTAGGTTTAACCCTGATATCAAGACTGAACAATGTTATCAAATATCATCAGCAGACACAGGTTTTCTTATCAAGGAACCAGGGCTTCAAGTTGTAAATTCAGTAAGTTGCAGAGTGATAGATCAATCCCCATTCTTGTAGTCAACAACACCAATAAGACTATGAGAATATTCAGACATAGCACCTTAGCAAAGCTTGAAAGTGACTTTAGCAAAGTCACAGAAGTGAATTCTATCCTGAAAGGTCCTGATGTAGGGGGTCGTTTAGATCTTAAGGACTTGGATGTACCTCAAGAATTCCGAAAGGATATAGAACATCTTATCCTAAAGAACCAAGAGCTATTTGCCAGTACAGACACTGAACTTGGTCATACTAAAACTGTGCAAATGAAAATTGACACAGGCGATTGTAGTCCGATCAAAATGCGTCCTTATAGGGCTCCATTGAACAAAAGAGAGGTCATTGATAAGACTGTTGATGAGATGCTTGAGGCAGGGATTATCAGTAGATCTAGGTCACCATGGAGTTTCCCAGTTGTCATTGTTGACAAGAAAGACGGTTCGAAGAGGTTTTGTGTAGACTTTCGAAAGTTGAACCAGGTCACTAAGAGGAACTCATATCCTCTCCCTGTTATTGATGATATACTGGCATTGTTGGGAAAGTCAAAATACTTCTCTTCTCTTGATCTGAAAAGTGGATATTGGCAGGTGTCAATGAATGAACATGACAATGAGAAGACAGCATTTGCCTGTCACAGGGGTCTGTTCGAATTCAATGTGATGCCATTTGGTCTCTCAAATGCCCCAGCGGTGTTCCAGGAATTGATGGCTGTGGTGTTGCAGGGTATCGGTACGTTTGCCATTGCTTATCTTGATGATATACTTGTATTCAGTCCAACCCTTGAAGACCATCTTAGACATTGTATTTGACAGGTTGCGTCAGCAAGATCTGAAATTGAAACTGAAGAAATGTGGGTTTTTGAAGTCTGAAACACAGTACCTTGGCTTCATTATAAATAAAGATGGTATCAAGCCGGAACCAAAGAAGGTTGAGGCAATTAGGTCCTTACCTGTCCCTACTTGTGTTAGAGAAATTCGTTCTTTCATTGGAATGTGTTCCTTTTATCCCCAATTTTTCGGAAATTGCCGAACCAATCATAGACCTTACAAGGAAGCATGCACATTTCAAATGGTCAGATAAACACCAGAGAGCATTTCAATATCTGAAGGACAGTTTGACTGTAGTTCCTTTGCTTGCTTATGCTGACCCGAACAAACCGTACACTCTCTATACTGATGCCAGTGGAACATGTATTGGTGCTTGCTTGACCCAAGCTGCTGAGACTGAAGACCCTCACTTCCACAATGTCCCAAATGAAAAGCCAATCTACTATCTTTCTCACAAGCTGAGCAGAACCCAGTGTAAATGGTCAACTGTGGAAAAGGAAGCTTATGCGATCCACTTTGCTCTCCAGAAGCTGGATCACTATCTACATGGTGCTGAATTTGTGATCAAGACCGATCATAAGCCCTTGAAGTATTTACTAGAGTCTCCGATGCAAAATAAGAAAGTCCAACTTTGGGCACTGAGCATGTCAGGATACAATTGCCAAATTGAATACATACCTGGTACAACCAATACCTGTGCTGACTTATTGTCAAGGAAACCAGATGATGAGGCTTCAGAGGAACCAGAAAATCTAGATGAAGGCGAAGAAGTGACCCTTGATATCAATGATAACACTTTTGAGGTGAACACCTTAAACTCCAATAGGTTTGAGCCTAAGAAATTCGCCAAGTGTGATGTCCCAATGGATGACCCTCTTAAGAAGCCAGAAGATTGCTTCCCAGAACTTGACATGGTGAAGGAACAGGCTAAGGATGATGAAATCCTTGAATTGAAGACAATACTTGTTCATGGAGATCCTGGAAAAGACACACAGAGGAAACATCTTATAATTGACGGTGTCTTGTATTATCTCTCTGATCCTGACAATGATCCAGTTCTTAGATTGTATGTTCCCAGACACTTGAGAACTGGAGTAATCACACAATATCATGATGACAATGGTCACATGGGGGTTCAGAAAACTTTCGATGGAATCAGACAGAAATATTATTGGCCAAACTTGTACAAAGAAATTTATCAGTATGTGACAAATTGTGTTGTTTGCAAAACTAGGTCTCTTCAAAAGGTTAAGCAACCGTTGCAAGAAACTGACATACCACCTTATCCAATGGCTAAGCTTTCTTTAGACTTGTCTGGTCCATATCCAACATCTTTGTCTGGAAACAAATACATCATTGCTTTTGTTGACTGGTTTAGTGGGTGGCCATAGGCTTTTGCTGTCCCTGATAAGACCGCTGATACAGTTGCAAATTTGTTGATAGAAGAAATATATCCGAGGTATGGCTGTCCTCTACAAATTGTGACTGACAATGGGACTGAGAATGTAAATCAGGTCATTAGAGAAACTTTAGAAGCTATGAATATCCATCATGTGCTTACAAGTGTCTACCATCCTCAAAGTAACGCTAAAGTTGAGAGGTTTCACAGGACATTGCATGATGTTCTTGCAAAGAAACTAACAGACAATCAACAGCACTGGGATCTTTATCTGAACCAAGCTTTGGCCGCAATACGCTTCAACATCAGTGTCTCTTCAAAATTTTCCCCATTCTTTCTACTGTACAACAGAGATGTGGTGTTGCCAGTCGACAATCTTATGAAACCTAGACGAAAATACCAAGGAGAAGAAACACACAAAATAGCCTTGGAAGAACAGCATAAGAACTTTGTTTTAGTCAGGAGACATTTGAAGAAAGCCAAGAAGAGGCAGGCTAAATATGCCGATCAAGGATCAAAGCAGATAGACTATGAAGTGGGTGACCCAGTCTACTACAAGAATCAACGAATGCAAAATAAGCTTGATGCAAGATGGAAACCATTTCACAGAATCATAGCTAGAAGAGGACCTAGCTCATATTTGATTCAAAACCAGCTAGATGGATCCACCATCAAAGCTCATGCCGTAGATTTGAATCCGGTGAATCTTGAGGAATGGGACATTCCATGTACCAAAGACGGCAGATCGATGCGCAGGGCTGCATATGCTATTCCACCAGAGGAATCATCATCAGAAGATGATGACTCAGAACCAGAGGAACCCTTGAGGAAGGTCATAAGACGACATCGAAGGGAGAGAGAAGATTCTGACGAAGAAGATGACATCCCTTTGATGGAGCTGTCTAAGAGGCTGAAAGCCAGAAAAGAAGCTGAAGAGGAATTTAGAGAAGCTGAAGAACAGCGACAGTTCTTGGAACAAGACCACAAAGTACAAGAACAAGTACCTATTGATGACACAATAGGTGAAGACAATGATCCGATGGGCGAAGATTGCTTTGATGATGCTATGTCTGTGAATGAGGTCAATGATTGTACACCTACAGACACTAAAGCAAAAAGGTCAATTGCCCAGAGAAGACAAAAACATTAAACAAACCAAAGGAAAATAAGACAGATCTTAAGGTGAAGGCTGAAACACTACTTCAAGCCTATCAGACATTCATGAGTACGATGTCTGGTTTGGCTTAAGTTTTATGAGAGGCTTCACAGAGAGTATTTGCAAATTTGCAAATGCTCATATTGCATATATATCAGTTGATGAAGTACTAAAGTAATGACTTTATCAAAGTGTTGTTTACACTATTTGTTTTTATTGTCTATGTATGTGATGGTTGACGATGTTTGCAACGCTGGTTACACATTTCTCATCACTTGAATTTGCTATGACATGATTACTTGTGAGATTAAGTCAGAAAAACTGCATATTATGACATTAAGACGAACAGACTTATGACAAATACTGATTGGACGAAGTATACTTTAGCTAAAGTTCATGTAACAATCGTTATATGACCTTTACAAAATCTCAAGCACACATGTATAACATTATTGTTTCTGACACATGCCATTGTTGGGCGAAGGCATTTATCAATATCCTAACAGTGCCATTGGTCTGCATTCAGGGTTGCCTAATGCAAGGTGTTCAGGCTCATTTGGGTGTCATATGACTTAACAACTCTTGTCGAGCCTCAAATGTTTACCTAAGTTTACCAGCATACTAGGAAAAACGGGGTCAGAGACAAATCAAAGATTCACGGGGGTCATTTCATAAGCTCAGGAACATCTCGAGATCCTCCCTGTGATACAATTTAAGCACATCATTTCCAGTAAAATTACAATTTGTGTACCTGATGAGCAAAATCAATTATAATTTGCATACTTTGCATAGTCATGCATAGTCACCATCATGGTAGTCATAATCTGTTATTCTAATTATAAAAAGAGCAGAGCAGACTTTAATTGCGAGAGAAACTGGTTAGCTAATTGTTACAATGATGAGAGTGGTGTGACCAGAACTGCCCGAGTAAATGATTCGGTGACGTCTGAAGACGAGGCTGTTGGTCGCAAGCCAAGAAGACAAGAACATTCTACACCGAATGAGGGGGCGGTAGCACTGGCTACGTTGTTGGGCGAAGGCAGCTGCAAGGTGGCCCAACGAAATTAATGGACATCTAGAGATGTGGAAGCGCGATTTAAGTCCATGGTATTGCCCTGAAGGCAGTGCCATGGCAGAAGATTTATTTTGTCGACGATTAAGTCCACGGTGTCACCCTGAAGGTGGCGCTGTGGCAGAAGATTCACCTGTATATAGTTCATTGACTTGTTATTTGGAAAACATTAACATCAGTAGATTAAATTGTGTTTTAATTATGTCGTATATGGTGCAGAAAGGACTGCATAGGTTTTGAAAACCTGAATGGATAATACTGGAACAGCTAAGACCGTTAGTGTATGAACAGTACAAAGTGTACTTACCTGTATAGCATGTATAGTTCCTAAACTTTGTGTAAATTAATGTTAGTAACATTGAATGACATTTACCGAACAGAAGAATTGGCACATGTGCTGACAGACAAAATGTTAAATCATAATTTTGATGATTGATGGAAGAAGTCCAAATTTAAATGTCAGCTACCGAACAGTGATGTTTAACAGCTGATTTCCATCATTCTAAAATAAAACAAGTATAAAAACTTTGAAAACAAAACCACAAACTTTCTACATTAGAATGGAGTCGAGTATTACGAGATCGAAGATAAGGATGGGACGAGGTGACGATTTATTTGGAAGTCAGAACGGAAGCTGTGTTACGGAAGCCAGGACGGAAGCTGTGTTATCTCGACTCGCAATTTTCAAGACTTGATAAATAGTGCAGTGATAATTAAATTTGAGCAATTGACAAGACTTGATAAAGTTTCTTAATTCACTTTCTTTCGGATTACCCATCTTCAGATTTTTGTGTATTCTTAGTAACGAGGGTAAATGCCATTAAATGTAATTAGAAGGTTAATTGTAATGTATATAATGCATACTAAAGATAAGTAAATTGTTTAAAATATGTTTGCATGAATATTGCGCATGTAGTTGTATGTATGTACACTCTGGTCCAGTGCTGGGTATGGTCAAGGTTTCGTCATGGCGGTATATTGAATCTTTAATTCTTGAGAGTTTTATTAAATTAAATAAAACTCTTTTAAGAAAGGGGCGGATATAACATAGTCAATGCCGACCTCTGCTAATTAAGCTGTTAATTGGGTTAATTACTAATGAGCTTAATTAGCTACATGTATATTTTGTACCTTGTATCATTTGCAAGAGTACATAGTTGCATAATCAGTCACATGTTTAGTGTAATATCTTTTGACATTTAGATTTGGATGATGAAACTTGCAGAACGTGACTGACATTTGGGCACCTGGTATTTGACATTTCAATTGGTAAACAACTTGTTAACACCTCCAAATACCAGGTTGACAAATGAAGTAAGCGATATAAATAAAGGTTACATTTTTGGCACTGAACCTTGGAACATCTGTGATTATCAGATTGGTTGCCAACTTTGTGATATTTAGCAAATATCAACTATTACGTCATTCAGCTGCCGTGTGATTGGTTGATATATTTAGTTCATTACGTATATAGGTGGCGCTGAGTGACTGACCTTTATTTTGATTGGCTAGCCATGACGTAAGTAGATGGCGCCTTGATAGCATAGAGGGCGCTTGGCCAGAGAGTATATAAGATGATGTCTCCGTGGGAGAATCAGTTTTAAGTTTTAGTTTTTGAAATTACTTTACCACTATACGATTACTTAAATTTACTTTATTGTTGGAATATAAATATTAATTATATTGTGAACGTTTAACAAGACTTTTATTTCATTGAGTGTTTTGGGCCATCTGAGGTCCTCCTTCGGGTACTGCCCCCACAACTACGCTACAGGATGCTCCACAAAATTTGGCTTTGATTGGCTAAGCAGTTTGCCGCCTTTTTTTACACGAACACTAACGCTGGTTCGTCTTTTAACAACAACAAAACAAAATAAACCGTGAAAGCGTTTATTTCGTAATTTGCTCAAAATTATGCAATTTTTCGTGTCAAATGTCAAATCAGTTAGAACACGATACCACCAAAACACCAAACTACGATACCAGGTGACCAAGTTCTATCGGAAATTGAAATGCATAATTCTTCTCTTTGATCAACACACTCTTTCACTCATTTCAAATCTCTTTTCACCCTTTCAACTCATTCCCACTCAAACAAACACTACCTCTCCACGTTTTTGGAGTGGGTATCTCTTTCTGATTGCGTCTTTTCCTGATCTTTGCCTACTTGTACCTCATTAAAAAATCATTCTACTTAAAAATAGAAGCGCCCAGTACAAATTACGGAAACAAGAGACTGACATTGATTGATATCATAAAATTTATGGTTTTACACTGAATCATGCTGAACATAATGTGCTAGATTAGTTTGTTTGCAATAAAAGTTTTATGAAATTGTGTTGTTGGTTTTACATTGTTTTCCTCGACCTATACGATGTTAAAGTATATTTTTCGACGTATGAACTGCGTAATATGGCCCCGAACTTGTAGTTATCTACTACTCCCATCTATTCCTGTACGTACGATAACTACATTTCAGGGCCCTAACCGTCTTTTGCAGTGGTTGACAAGATCACTAAGATCATCAATTTATGCAAAGTCTCTTAAAAGCAGGTACTAAACGCCTTGCACAACAATTTAATTTCACATACAGATACATAGATGATGTTTTATCTCTGAATAATTCCAAGATTTCGGAGTTTATTGGTGTCATCTATCCATGTAAATTTGATATTAAGGACACAACCGAGTCAAGTATATCTGCCTCCTACCTAGATTGTTATCTCAGTATTGACAGTGGAAAGCTTATTACTAGGCTTTATGACAAGAGGCCTGAGCAAGAGGCATGACTTCCCAATAGTTAACTTTCCATTTGTGAGTAGGAATATTCCATAAGCATCTGCTTACGGAGTATATGTCTCTCAGCTAGCTCGCTGCTGTAACTACGAAGACTTTGTTGATAGGGGGAAGTTACACACCAGCAAATTGTTGTCACAGGGATATCGTAGGACGAAGCTTGTGTCAACTCTTAAAAAGGTTCTATGGGATACACCATGATCTGGTTGATCCCTACAGCGTGGTCGCGTCTAAACTTGTGATTAATAAGGCAAGCTTTCAATTACCGGACATTCGTTTCTTACCAGATATTTCATTTTCTCGGCTTTGTAATCAGTCATATGGACACTAGTGGCGGGTGCATTATAAGGATAATCTATCGGACATCTTGGTCTTCAATTTGGGAAATGTACCAGGATTTCATCTAATTAGAGCAAAAGTGGGTGGCGTTTTTAAATTGAAATTTCACACAACATACCGTAATATGATTATCTATTCCTCGAGACTCGATACACAAAATCCAGATGTCACAGTGCAACGCATTTCGACATTTAAGCATGTCCAAGCACATGTTTTAATTTATTTGTGGTTCCGAAATGTTTGAAACACACCCTGGGATACCATGACACAACAATTTACCTTATATACTCACCAACAAACACAGAAGGCAAATGCATAAGATATACTGTTTTCAAAACCCTTACTATAGTTTTTGTTTGAAATGATGCTTAACATCCCAGTCAATAGCAAAGGTCATGTCGGGACGAGGCCCCCATTTTATTAGACTTTTACCAAAAAATGAGGATGTCATGACATCCAACTTGTGCTTCAAATATAACCATCCAACTAAGCCACAAAGGCTTATACGTATGAATGGTTTGACTTTAACCACTTTTCCTGGGCAGGCTCAAAGGCAGTAATCAGCTGGTCAGTGAGTAGCGTATAAGCTTTATCTGGAGGCACAAGCAGCCCATCCATTTCTTTAGGCCACAATCATTGTGGTTAATGTTGCTTTAAGTCCCTGTACTCTTGGGCATTCTCGCAGTGTTTGCACGGCGTTTTTAAATTTTCCAGAACACCGCGAGAATTCCCAAGAACAAAAAATTATTTGTGAAAAGAAGAAGCCATGAAGTCCTCACCCCGTCCTCACGGCGTCCTCATCTAGTCCAATGCATTGCTACGGAGTTCGCACTGTGTTCTACCGCGTTCCTGCGGCGTTCTGGGTGGCATTTCATGGTGTTTGCACGGCGATTTCAGTGCGCTTGCGCGACGCTTTTGGTGTATGTACTGCGTTTCCATGGCGTTCTGGCACTGCGTTGACGGCTTGTAGGCAACGCAGATATGATGTCTCAATCATTTGTTTGTTTGCTTTGTCTGCTGTGCCTGCATATACATGTACATAAATAGAAAACCAGCTCGTTGTTTGATAGACATAAAGAATGGAATTCTTACAAGTGCATCTCATTTAATTATTATTTTGTTTGCTTTGTCATATTTAAAATCATTTTATTCGTCATTTTTGTGTTTTTGTCATACATGTTAAAACAAAACGCCACTGGACGCGGTAGAAGCTCCACATGAGCGCAATGAACGCGTGAAAACACCTAGCAAATGCGGTAGATGCTCCACGCGAGCGCCTTGATCGACGTAAGAACACCTTGCAAAATCCACTGAAGAACAGTAAGATAAATTACACGCTGCGCGCTGCTTATGAGCGTGGCGTAAACGCAGTGAGATTGCGATGAATGTCGTAGAATCTCCGTGAAAACGCAATGGGCTACAAAGGCGTTTGCACTACGATCTCACTGCGCGCCCGCAGAGTTCCTTGGGCTTTGATGAATTTCTCACTGCGTAGTCACGGCGTCCTCACGTCGTCGCTCTTATTAAAACGCCGATTGATGGCGCTTCTTTTGGGCATGTGCAAAAGAAACACCTTCCCTTGGTGTTCTAGGATTTGCCACGGCGTTCGATGGACTTTCCAGCGCGTTGCTACGGCATTTGTATCATTCTCAAGTTTGTGTTCTGCATTTTTGTAGAAAGCCGTGGGATGTAAGCGATAATGCCACCCTGGTGTGACAGGGGTTTTATGCTATTTGGCTGTCATTTTGATAGAATAATACACATACTATATGCGGAAAATTAATATTGTTGGACACCTTTGCGTCACTGCAACGCGTTACAAACGTTATATTTGGTGAATGCTGAGACCTTAAGTAAATATTGCATGCTCATTCTTTAATGTTTGATATTGCAGGTTATACGATATAACCGAGTTGATTTCGGGTGAAACTTTCTTCAAACTGACTTTTACGGTTCCGCTGACATGTCACAATTCAACACAATTTACAACCTTAGCCTAAACCTATATTGGCTGCTCTACCTTAAATGTCAGAGTTCGTATCACTTGTGAGAGTCAAGTACTTATTTTCCTCCCGACGCAACCCATCCTGATCACGGATTGTCAATTTGGTGTGTCACCAGTAAACCATTTAGATTCAGATACCTCCATAAATACATTTATCCTCTAATGCAGTACAGTAACACCCAAGAAAAAGCGGATCTTCTAGCATAAGGCGTCAGAGGGGGGGACCGGGGGTCCGGACCCCCCCCCATGGAATTTGAAAATTTTACCTAAAAAGGTAATTTCTCAGGGGGTGGGGTCCCCCCCTTGTCCGTGACCAAAAATTACCATTTTCGTTGGACCCCACCTCATGAAAATTTCTGGATCCGCGCATGGACGGGGAGCCTGGTTTGCTAGTGCACAACTGATAGGTCATGGGTTCGGTCCGATTCCCGCCTCCATGGGTAAATAAATAACTGACTTGACACAACCATCCTATGAGTTAGTATTTACATTGTATACATGCATTAGGCCCAAGGTTTCAACTGACATGTTTACAAATTAACATTTTGCGTGGGTTGCTTGTTTGGTCTTAATTTCTTACGTCCGCTTAATAATATAGCTATGGTCACATACGGATAAGCAAGCTCGGTTTGAAGTCTCATCAGAGAGGCTGAAGAATTCTTGGATCAATGACACCCTGGATACATCCCATTAGGCCAAAATATATAATTATTAGATTCTCATCCAAATTTTTGAAAATTCTTTGGTGGGTGCATGGGTGACTTCTATTGTTCATTTTAGGACACACACTTTGACTCTCTACAAAGCCTAGTGTCTTAATATTTTTTTCTTCATTTATCCATTAAGTGCCGGTTCACATAAAATCATGCAAAATTGAAAATTCACTCCACATCGAATATCACAGATTTTGATGAAATTTATTTTATATGAAGGCCGTTATGGTAGTATTTGACCTCTGAAATATTTTTGAAAATTGTCCAGCAGTTTTAGAGAAAATTACGATTGAAGTTTTAAACACACTTTTACAAGTTTGGCTTGAAGTCTATGGGAAAATGTCGTCAATTTTCAAGTCAAAGTTTGGTCACTTCAGTAGACGAGTTATTATACATAATATACATGAAAATGCAGCTTAACCTCTCTTCTACATTTTCCAAAAATAAAAGGTGTTGCCAAATCACTTTTGATGCCGTATTTTGTACATGTTTACGCCTAGGTATTTCTTACTGCGCTGGTGTCCCGTTTAGCAGTAGAATTTCTTCTTGAAGCCGGTAACCAAACCGCGCGACGTTGCTAAGACAAAGCGTCATGTGACAAAAATCATGTGACAATACTTCTTGAAGACACAACATGAAATTTTTGTGTTTTTAAGAAGCTACGAAATAAGTAAAAAGACGGAAAAGAATAGAAAGATGGAACGCATTTGACGTCACAAGACGTTAGATTAGTATGACGTGACGTCAGTCGTCACGTGCGCCAAGTCGCGTGGACCCTTAATTGACAATTAAGACACGTAAAATGTGGTCTTATTAGAAATAAAATGCAAATTTGAACATGCAACAATGTGGGAATTACGTCTTCCATTAAACTTTCGTCAGCGTGATATTTCAGTACACTGACACGAAGCTAGCCCAGGACGGACGTCCTATTATTTTAAAAATAAACAGTAGAAGTAATAGAAAGTGGCCCCTTTACGTCATGCCGGGCTGAACGGCAAAAAAAAACTAATAGGACGTTAAACCAGAGGACCAATGGTCCTGTAAACGCTCACCTGAGATCAGCAGCATATACCAATAAACATGTTTGAATGTTATGGTATTTAACTCCAGTGCAGGGGCAGATGAAGCCCTTGGGCCATTTTCTTTTTTCAGAATCTTCAATCTTCAGTCCATTTGCCAATTTCCTGCTGCCTTTCCCCTTCAAATGACATTTTTTAACAGTTTTCCCAATTCAGATGCATAGGCAACCCATGTTGACCTTGCCATAAACTTGGTCAAGGTCATCACAGGGTCATGATTTATATATACATTGGAGTACTATAGCCATCGATGCCTCATGCCAAGTTTCCTTGAAATCAGTCTATTGGTTTCAGAGAAGATGATTTTGATGGGTTTTCACAATATATGGACATGGCGGCCATCTTTGTCATGTGACCTAGATTATTTATATACACATTGATTCCCCCATTCTATAGATGCTTCACATAAATTAAACTTTGATTGGCCAAGCGGTTTCAGAGGAGAAGACGTTTGAATATTATGGAAATATACATGTATATTGCCCCAGGGTGGGGGCACATGAGCCCCTGGGGTCCAATTTTTTCAGAATCATTAATATCTAGTCCTACTGCCCATTTCCTGCAAGACTTTCACTTAAATGACATTTTAAAAATTTTCCCCATTCAAATGCATTGGCGACCTATGTTGACCTTGCCATAAAATAGTTCAAGGTCATCACAGGGTCATGATTTATATATACATTGTAGTACTTGAGCCATCGATGCTTTGTGCCAAGTTTCGTTGAAATCGGTCAACCAGTTCTAGAGAAGAAGATTTTTGAAGGGTTTTGACCATATATGGGCATGGCGGCCATCTTGGTCATGTGACTTGGATTTTTTATATACATATTTGTTACCCCTTCCTATTCATGCTTCACATAAAATTTTGCTTTGATTGGCCAAGTGGTTTCAGAGGAGAAGACGTATGAATATTATGGAGATATACATGTATATTGCCCCGGGGTGGGGGCACATGAGCCCCTGGGGTCCAATTTTTTTTCAGAATCATTAATATCCAGTCCTAATGCCCATTTCCTGCAAGACTTTCACTTTAAATGACATTTTAAAAGTTTTACCCATTCAAATGCATTGGCGACATATGTTGACCTTGCCATAAAATAGGTCAAGGTCATCACAGGGTCATGATTTATATACACATTGTTGCATCCTTTTGCAACAATGTGTATATAATGTATATAATGTGTATATAATGTGTATACAATGAGTTTTTGTTGTATGACTTTGTGGCCACTCGAATATCTTTTGGCTGTTCACTTAGCCCTCTGCATTTTATTTGTTGAGTCCAAGCTAGCACTGTGACCACCTTACCTTCAATAGCTGCTCACCCTGCTTTCCGTTATACATGTTATACGTTGGTACCTATATTTTATATCTCTAAACATGATTTCCTTATTGCTTGTTTATATGTGTGTATATCAGAGCCACTGCTGAAGATAAGGGCGAGGTTATGGCCATGTAAAACCGGTTTAAGCCCGCCAGTAACTTTGTGTTACTGATCGTTCCAAGTCGATACTTCTGTGGTGGTTCTTTTTGTTTTATGTTTTGGTGTATAAAAATTTTTTGTGCTGTTGGCGCCTTATGTATGTTTTCATATTTTTAGTTAAGTTAAGGTAACTGAGTGGCCACCTATTGGGAAAATAGCTGCTCATTCGGCTTACGATATGTTTCATGGTATAAGTACCTGATTGTTAGTTTGGTTTTTTCCCACCTCGGTTTTTGGAGTGGGAATCTTTTTCTGATTGCGCCTTTTCCTGATCTTTGCCTACTTGTACCTTTTTGTAGTGCTTGAGCCATCGATGCTTCATGCCAAGTTTCGTTGAAATCGGTCAACCAGTTCTGGAGAAGAAGATTTTTGAAGGGTTTTAACCATATATGGGCATGGCGGCCATCTTGGTCATGTGACCTGGATTTTTTTATATACATATTTGTTACCCCTTCCTATTGATGCTTCACATAAACTTTCGCTTTGATTGGGCAAGTGTGTTCAGAGGAGAAGACGTATGAATATTATGGAGATATACATGTATATTGCCCCGGGGTGGGGGCACATGAGCCCCTGTGGTCCAATTTTTTTCAGAATCATTAATATTCAGTCCTACTGCCCATTTCCTGCAAGACTTTCACTTTAAATGACATTTTAAAAGTTTTCCCCATTCAAATGCATTGGCGACCTATGTTGACCTTGCCGTAAAATAGGTCAAGGTCATCACAGGGTCATGAGTTATAAACACATTGTAGTGATTGAGCCATTAATGCTTCAAGCCAAGTTTCATTGAAATCGGTCCACCGGTTCTGGAGAAGATTTTTGAAGGGTTTTTACCATATATGGGCATGGCAGCCATCTTGGTCATGTGACCTGGATTTCTTATATACACATTAGTTCCCCCTTCCTATTGATGCTTCATATAAAATTTGGCTTTGATTGGCCAAGCGGTTTCAGAGGAGAAGATCTTTGAAATTGTGGACGGACGGCGGATCATGGCCATCTTATAAGCTCACCTTGTGAGCCTAACGGCTCAGGTGAGCTAAAAAACCGATCTTGTAAAATCATGAATATATAGCAGCAAAAATAAACTGTATTATCATGTTAAACTTACTTAGAATTATAATTGATATTTTCAGTTGTAAACGCGTAAATCACTTTTAAACTATTAAAAGTATACTTCAAAAATAAAACTGATTGATTGTAATCTAAAAAAATACAATAATATTAATCAAAATTTGTTCATATTCTTGACCTTAAAACATTGAGGTTTTGTTTTACGTTACTTCCCTTGAAATCTATCATAAAGATTATGCTTTAGTAAAAGTAGTACGCATTTTTGACTTGAAGTTTCCTGTCTATCGCATACACCTCCACCTTTGGATTTGTATTCCATCAGTGTCATGACAGCTTAGGTCGTGACATGGATTAAAAGACTCATCCGAAAGACTGAAGAAGAGCGGGGTAGAACCTGCAATCCACGATTCACACGGCGAGTAGCCGAACCAATGAGGCTGTTACGGCGTGGAACGGAGTTGGCTCCGCCTCACTGAATTCCATCCAAGAACACCATGTGTACATAAATTCAAGTTAACTGTCATAAAAGCAACGTGTATCGACATAAACTGTGTATTTGACGATCACAGGTAAGTGTTGGATGTTGAATGACGATGTTGATCGAATCATGCACATGCAATAGGCCTAGCCGCTTCACACCAGTCTTGCAGTGTTTTGACGTATCGTAGGCCTACCTTCAGGTATAACAAGACAGCTGTACCTCGAGAGTCGCACGCCGGTCACGGTTTGCAGCCTCGGAGAACGGGTAGAAAACAAAACAGTCGCATTCCGTTGCGGGGCAGGCGATAGTATGGAGTATGAATCGCGACCTGTCGTAAGAGATCGCACAGTCTTTCTACTTGCACGATTTGCAATGCATAGAATGCCAATACGAGTACATTGCGAATTCGCCACCTGACAACGCTTATGTGACGCGTTTCTAACACGTGTCTCTCGTTGAACTTGCTTTGAGCGTTTTTTTTTATCCATTCCTGGGTCCTAATCAATGCCTTGGTTACATTTGCCCCGATCATCGTGCGATTTTCAAGTTTAGACATCGTAGGTGATCACGGGCATGTTTAGAATTCATACAGGCATCGTACGATTTCTTGCTCTGACTTTCGTCGACGTTCTGAGTGAAAACCATACGGAGATCGTCGGAAGATGTCTATGACGAATCCCTACGATTTCTGACTGGGCCTTTTCGGTCTCCTTACGATCATTGTACGGGCCCCGCCCATTGGGGCCCGAAGAAATAGATGGGCTTCTTGTGCCTCCAGGCAAAGCTTTTACACTGCTGACTGCATCTTATTACTGGTTAACCGCTCAGGATGAGCCTGCCCAGGAAAGTGGTTTCAAGTCATAGCGGTTGTGGCTTTGTTGTATGGTTATATATCATGCACTTGTTGGATGTTTTGGGTAAAAGTCCCGTAAATGGAGACAACGTCCCGACCTGATCTTAGCCGTTGACTGGGACGTTGGACGTAAGGAAATGTAATCATATATTCAAATTTATAATTGGACGTTCCGTAATTGACGGTACGTCGCATTGATGCCTCGGCAACGCGAGTTGCTACGGCAGATCGGGAATGCGACGCCATTTTCGTCGGGCGCGCTTTTGTTTTTACTGTTGAATAAATCGACATATTACAACTCATAATCGGAGTTACATCGTTTCTTGGACCCTTTTCCGTCTTCGGGAAATCCTTTGGATCAAAATCTGGTAGCAGAGCGAGGTTCAAAACTCTAGAAGAAGATATTAAGATGAATTCATCGGGAAGAGGAATAACAATAGGGAGTCGCGGCAATATCGTCGACGTCACGGCCTTCGAACCACAGCTTAGAAAAGATAAGTTCAAAACAAAGGCCAACTTTATTTGTGCAAGGAGCAATTTATTGATGTTACTCGAAGACAGGGATATGCCAAGTCGGCGAGAGGTGAAAGAAGCATGTAAGAAACTGGATAGCTGTATGGAAATTGTAATGACGGTTATATCAAATATGTCGGATTTCTATGTAAGAAATGGAGACCTAATAAACGGTGACCGAGCTGTAACAGAAATGGAAAAAATAGAAAAACAATATGAAGACGCACATGAAGCGGCACTTGATTACTTGGACTCTCGAAAAGACGATGCATCAAGTTGTTTGTCAAATCCAGCCTCTTTTGACCTTGTACAGAGAATTAACTTAAGTAGAGGACAGGAAGAAACGTATGAAACCGAAGACCAAGGTTTGTCAAGCGAGGTAATGCCTTCTTTCTTATACGACCAATACTCACCGCCCGTACACATGCCGAATACGACAGATTCCATAAATACAAACAAACATGCGTCACATGACAGAACGAATGAAATAGTCGGCAATTGGTCCCGCAATTCAAATGGCGATCACTACGTCGATTATCAACAGGAAGAAGCACATGTACCCACGTTGAATCACGCAGATCTAGGCAGGCAAGGCTCTTCAAATACATTCGGCGCGCGTGCTGCACCACAGATCGACGGTGCGGCTTACAATTATAAACCGAAATCTACGATGAGCGAATCACTATCCATAGGTCAGGACCTTTGGCAACAGCTGAAACGGATTGAACTTCCGATTTTCTCAGGAGATAAACGGACATATCAAAGTTGGAAGGCGGCGTTCAAAGCATGTATCGATAACGCTCCAGCAACAGAGGAGTATAAACTTTTACAGCTTAAACAATACCTCACCGGAGAAGCACTTAAAGCCATTGAAAACCTTGGTCATTCAGCAGTGGCTTATGAAGCGGCGAAGGACAGGTTAGAACGCAAATATGGTGGGCGACGCCGTCAAATTGCGATTTATTTGGAAGAGTTAGAACAATTTAAACAAATACGGATGGGGAATTCAAGAGATCTTGAACATTTTGCAGACCTTTTAGACGTTGCAGTAATAAATCTTAAGGAAGCCGGGCAAAATCATGAACTTGGGGATGGCACGCTTTACACGAAGTTACAGCGGAAATTACCGGAAACCATGTTGTCACGCTACCATCGATGGATATTTGAAAACTCCCTATCTGAATCAGTGCAAACCTTGAGAACCTGGGTTCTTCAAGAATCAGAGTTCCAGACTGTTGCTGCAGAGACTGTTCATGGCGTGGCAGGCATAACTATGGATAATCAGCCGGTACAAAAACATACGTACAGAGGTCATAGAACATTATTCGGCAATCAAATAGACTCTAGCGGTCCCGAACAAACACAATGTAAAGTGTGTGGGGCGCAACATGATGTTTGTAATTGTGAAGAAATGCTGCAAATGAGTGTTAAGGAACGGTGGAATATTGCCAAACAGTTTCAGTTATGTTTCCGCTGTCTTGAAGAAGGGCATTCTGGGAAAGCTTGTCCAAGAAGTCGCCAGTGCGGACAAAATGGTTGCCAGGAATCGCATCACTGGCTTTTGCATAAAACCAGAAACAGACCGCCTCGCGAAATCAACACCTTAAGACATAACGAGATGAACGAACCGGGAAATCATCGCATCGATCGGGCCATGGAGGGGAACGTACACGCGCAGCATACAACAATGACAACTGTAGACAACAGTAGACGAATCATGCCATCATATTATGATTAAAAGAATAAGGAGGAACATTATAAAACTGTGTCGTAACATTAACATGCTAGGATTTTACCGAACTCATAATTTATTCATACAAAAATTAAACCTTTAGGAATGCCTTTACCGGTGAAAAATTATTTACGTAATTGAATGTTTTTCAAAATGAGTAAAATTATTATACATTTTGAGGAGGGGAAAATGGACGTAAGGAAATGTAATCATATATTCAAATTTATAATTCCGTAATTGACGGTACGTCGCATTGATGCCTCGGCAACGCGAGTTGCTACGGCAGATCGGGAATGCGACGCCATTATCGTCGGGCGCGCTTTTGTTTTTACTGTTAAATAAATCGACATATTACAACTCATAATCGGAGTTACATCGTTTCTTGGACCCTTTTCCGTCTTCGGGAAATCCTTTGGATCAGACGTTAAGCATCAATTTTAACATCAAACAAACGATGTCTGTATATTTTTTGTCACCAAATTATCATAAAAAACAACATGCGGTGGCCGCACGATCATCGCAGCGTCTCCGGCCGATGCTTCCTACGGCGTGGTAACGTTCTTACTTGTAGCAGTATAGACTAATTCAAAATCGTAGCTAGGATATCAAAAGCCTGCGGGAGACCGCACGAAAAAGGAAAATCACAATTGTGTTTCGTACAATGTAGATTGAACTGCATCCATTTTATTACACAGAAGTGCACGTTTGAAAGAATTTAGAGGAACAGTATGAAGAGTATAAAGGAACGAAAAAAAATATTGAAGTGTTTACTATGAAATTTGTTTGTTTCAGCTTGAAAGTAGTTATATATTCTCTGAAAATTCAAGAATGACTCAAATATAAAGAAATCTTATTTTCAAGGGGGACAACTTCATTTTTCAAGTAAAAGCTTTTTTTTTTAATTAACAATAGTTATAATTCAGGAGCATTTTTAATTGTGCTTGTTTTATGCACTTTCACTCGTACGTTTAAACACACTTTTGAAGATCTAGTTGATTCGCAATTATAGTAGAATTTCATATCGATATCAGACAACTTAGGTTACAAGCTCTTGGTTTCAAAACAGCATAAAAAATCAAGTTTTGAACGTTTGTCTTCAGGTGTTTCTGTTGTTGTCATGTCAACCAGGTATTTGAGTTTGCAAAGGGTTTTATTTTTCTGGACACGTAATATCAGAGACACTTTACATGACAAAACTTAATTTCAATATCAGTCTACTGAATTTGCAATAAATGAGTTTCAAAACAGCAGAAAATGCCAATTTTGGGTGGCTGTCAAAGAATTACTTTGTTGTCGTCATGGTAACCAGTATTTGAATTTTTAAATGGTTAAATCTTTTGAACAAATGATGTATTTGATACTTGTAGATCATTATACATTTTCATAACAAAAATTGTCTACAGAATTTACAAGAATTGAGTGTCAAAACAGCAGAAAATTCCAATTTTGGACATTCATCTTTAGGTGTGACTTTGTTGTTGTCATGGTTACAAGGTAAGTGATCATACTGTCTTTTCATCATCGAGCATGATAAAACAATTGTTGCTTTACTAGCTGATACAATGTGACAAAATAAATACACAATTTTCCAGATGCCGATATAAATGATCAGAACCCTCCCCTCCACCCACCCACGATAAAATGTCGTTTAAATATATTTCTCCAGTGGTGTTCAACTTGTTGCTATAGCAACCATGCATTTTAACTTGCAAAGCGTTTTATTATATAAACTTATAATAAAATACTTACTTTATAATTAATATTCAATATCATGTTAACATCAGACTACTGAAGTGGCAATAATTTGGTGCGAAAACAACCAAAAATTCTTTATTTTAGATATTTTCTTCTGTAGCATTTTAGTTGTCGCCATGGCAACCTGGTAAGTGACCAAGTCGTCATTTTTATTATCGGATATGATAAATCAATAGTTACTTTCTTGGTTCAATGTTACAGAACAAATCCACAAGTGAAAAGAAACTGATATAAAGTTACCTGTAAACCCCTAAAATGTAATTTTTTGCCGTTTTTTTTCCTCCAGTGGTGTTCGGTTTGTTGCTATGGCAACCACACGTATTAATTTGCGAAGTGTTGTACTTGTAATATAGTACTTGCTTTATAATTCTAAATCAATATCATGTTCAAATCAGTCTACTGAAGTGGCAATAATTTGGTGTGAAAACAACAAAAAAAAAACAATATTTTAGATATTTGTCCCTTGTAGCATTATAAATGTCGCCATGGCAACCAGGTAAGTGACCAAGCTGTCTTTTTTATTATTGAATATGATAAATCAATAGTTGCTTTCTTTGTACAATGCTACAAAATAAATCCATCAGTGATTAGAAGTTGACATTAACTTACATGAAAACCCTCCAAATTGTAAATTTTACTTTTTGCCTCAATTGGTGTTCGATCTGTTGCTATGGCAACCGTGTATATGATAAGGCAAAGGGCTCTGTTGTTGAAACTTGTAATATAATACCTACTTTACAATTAATCGGCAATATCATGTTTACATCAGTCTACTGAAGTGTCAATAATTTGGTGTGAAAACAACCCAAAAATCAATATTTTAGATATTTTTCCTCTGTAGCATTATAGTTGTCGCCATGGCAACCAGGTAAATTACCAAGCTATTTTTTCTATTATTGTATATGATAAATCATAAGTTCCTTTCTTGATACACTGCTACAAAATAAATCCACCAGTGATTAGAAGCTGATATAAGCTTACCTGAAAACCCTCCAAAATGTAAATTTTAGATTTTTCATTCCAGTGGTGCTCGATTTGTTGCTATGGCAACCGTGTATATGAAAAGGCAAAGCGTTTTATTGATTGATTGATTGATTGATTGATGTTTAACGACGCGTCAACCCTAATGGGTCATTAGCGTCTAACAATTGTAAAATGCATAATTTAGTTCAGAGAAAAAGCAAAACATATGGTGAGAATTATCAAAGTTATAAATATTATTCCGCTAGATGAAAGATACAGTGATTAAAATGAAATGATAGAAATGGAGAAAGGTATAAATATGATTTGTGTTAAAAATTTATATTTTGTTAAAAAGGTTAGTTCGTTTTAAAAATGTCAAAATGCGTTCAACAGATACATTTTTGAACAAATCTTTCAAACTGTTACTTTGAAAGCAGGAACGACGTACATCTATAAAATCAATGCATTCAAGCAGAAAGTGCTTGACAGTTAATTGTGTGTCACATCCAATACATTGAGGTTTATCTTCTCGTCTAAGTAAATATGAATGTGTCAATCGTGTATGACCAATTCGAAGACGAGAAAGAACAATCTCTTCCCGTCTCGAAAGTTTATGAATTAATCTTGGTCGTTTAACATGAGGTTCAATTTCTTTCAATTTATTGTCATCTGCTCTGCTCCAAATTGATTGCCATTCATTAAAGACATACTCGTTGATAACAGGTTTAAAATTGATAAAAGGAATTTTAAAATCTGTTTGTTCTAGGCTCAGTGACTCTTTTGCTTTCTTGTCGACTTGCTCGTTACCATATATTCCTACATGACTGGGAACCCAGCAATACACAATAGTTTTAAATTCAGAAATGCTATGATGTTTCAGCAATATATTTTGTATTTGTTGGTTTTTGGACATTGTATGGTTTAGGGCCTGAAGGACTGATAGAGAATCAGAGAAAATAACGAATTTGTTGTACGAGTTACAATTATTAATGAAGTCTAAAGCTAAGTCAATAGCCTTAGCTTCTGCTGTGAAAATTGAAGAACCATCAGGTAGACGTAAAGTTTTGCAAGCGTCTTTGGAATAAGTAGCACAGCCTACTAAAGCGTTTTATTGTGGAAACATGTAATATAAGAGTTGCTTTATAAATTAAGTGTAACTGTATATCAATATCGGTCTACTGAATTTGCGATAAATTGATCTGAAAACAGCCAAAAATGCCGTTTTCATATATTTTGACTTAGTGGTATATTATGCGTTGTCATGGCAACCCCAAGCTGAATAAAATCAATGTTTTTTTGGCTTAAAAGCTTTAAGCTATGTTAAGTGTTTCTATTCGAATTTGTCAATTCTACCTAACATTTATCATATTCATAAAATATTATTTTGAATTATACCATTTTTAGAGCAGAATTTAGCGATTTTTAGGCAAAATACTAGTTCCCGTTAACATGGTGACGAGAATTGAAAAAAATCGAAATAAACCTTATTTTTCTTGTTCTGTCATCAAAACCTCTCAGACAAATGAAAATCAGCCAAATCCGTTACCCACCATGTGGAGTCACCGGCATGATTTTTATCTGAGCCAGCACTTAAAAGACACACTCTCAGACCGCTACACTGGCACGGCACCATTTGCGTCAAGCGTTCTGTTTTTTGTTTTTTGTTTTTTTTTGACCGTGTGATGGTCTTGGGGTGTATGTGTCCACTGTGCAGCAAATTCACCTCTTGCTCGGTTGCACCATGGGGTTGAGTCTATCAAGGTTGGATACCAAAAATACAACATCAACAACAGACTATTAAGCGAATTGAATTTATGCACAATTATCTTTAATTTCTACTTAACACATGTTTTTAGTTCTTTTAAGACCAAATTAAAACTATGATTTTGTGCAAGTTTTGAACAGGGGCGGGTGGGAATGAGAATCTCAAAATTAATTTTCTTTGGCCTTAGACTTATTATACCAGGTTGATCAATGTTTTGCTTGACCGACTTTGCCCAAGGACTATCCTATAAGGGGACACAATATAGGCAAGTTTCAGAGGTCATTTTTTGTTGTCAATTTTTTTTTTTTTGGCTTCGCTGTTGGTGTGAGTAACCTAAAGCAACAAGTTCTATAATAATAATAATAATAATAATAATAATAATAATAATAAAAATAATAAATAAATAAACTTTATATATTTTAGGAAGACAACACATTTAGCACAATTGCCAGTCTTCCATACGGTCTTCCAGTGAATACAGTCATGCCTTTTTTATTATTCAGTCATTTTCATATATTTTTGTGATGTAAGTAATACTATATTTTGATAGAAGAGAATCCAGTGCTTGCCTTATAATGCTGAGCGCCTTGTAGCAAAGTAACCACTGGTACCATATCAACCGTCTTATTTATAACGTGACCCAGGATCCAACCTACGACCTCCCGCTTCCGACCGAAACGCACACTCTAACCATTACACTATTGGGACCGGTGTGACGGTGTTACATGGCTTTAATTAACTGAAAATGTTAAACTTACGTTTGTCCAGGGAGCTACCATACAATCTGCGATTTCCATAATAATATTCAGACATTATACATGTAGGTAACCACGGACCAACATGTGTTGGCGTATGGTATATACCAGCATCTTGCGATATCTTCCTATGGCTTTAGTCGATGGTCTGGGACAATGCCACATACGGAAATTACTGCAAACTTAGACTGGAAACATGTGGCTTACGTACGGAACATGTATGATGTTCGAACGAACGGAGACCGTCCGATTTTTGATTGCGACCTTGTTTGCTATGGCTTGCTTCTTTTCCAAGGCTGACAAGGCTTGAATTATATAATCTGCTCTTTCTCAAACCATGCCTTTATTGTAACAATATTTGTTTGAAAGGTAGTATCACTGCCATATTATCACTCGCATACATATTGTAGATACATAGTATGATGCATCACAGTTTGACCTGACAAATACTCATCTATAATATTCACATATCGCACTTGGCGATGGCACGACAGAAGTTGCGGCGGCATACAATTTCTCATTTTTTCCCGATCTTGCAGCAAGTGAAGTTTCATGAAAAAGAAATGTGGGAATCGATGTTTCCCTTTCTCAAAAACGTATAATTTTATATGCTATACATGTATAGAGTCCTTGTAGAATCGTATGAAATGTGTGCAGAAGGTCGCCATATGGACGCCACACGGAAATGGTAAATCTTGCATAGTTCGAACGCCGTGAGTTAATTGCAAACCAAAAGCTAGTAATTAGGCATCCATTACTTAAACCACTTAAACCCCACTGCAAACAACCCTGAGTTGGCAGACTCGCTTGTTACTGGTTTCTATTTGAGTCGCCGCATGGGAAAACAAACTCTGCATAGGCGAAAAACAAAGACGCAGATCAGCTTCGCAGTAACTGCGAAGCTGATCAGCGCCTTTTTGTTCGCTACACAGATAGTAGAATATCTCTTCTACTTTAACCCAAAATTTCAAGCTTCTAGCCTGCTTCTGTGACTGTACAGGCAAGTTTGTGTCAGACCTGGTCGGAGCGCATATCGGTGGTTTTCTCACGCACATGCTCATTTATGAATGACATCAACAAAGAGAAGTGACAAAAGGGCCACAGACATTAATTATTGGGCCCTAGGTAGTGCTTACGCAGCTGTTACGCACCTGTAGGTAATCAGTATGTCTCACATACGCCATGTACATACGTCGTGATATGTCACAAGAACAGAATTTGTATGTCAGCATGCGCAGCTTGACCACCAATTGCAGATTAAGAGGGGTTCGAAGCGACTCCGCCCCCCACCCCCATTTTGAACCATTTCAATTTCGTGGGGGAAATAAGAGCAATCGGGGATGTTGTACAAAACGACCCCGCCCCCAGTGGGGTTGAATCCCATCCCTCCTTTTCAAATCCTAGATCAGCCACTGACCGCAATAAGCCTCAGACCCCAGCGTTTAAAAAGTTCACACACATCACTGATACACTGCTCATATAAATAGTGAGACAGTATCCGTGAGCCTACAATGTGCAGTTTCATGACCATCACCAGTATTTCATATATTTAATTATCATATATTACATTTTTCAGGCACCGTTAGCAGTTTGAAATTTCCCTATCACACACTAGCATATACCTACAGAATATAATCTATTTTAAAATAATAAATCATTTTGACCACTGAAACCTTCTACACTATACCCCCTGTCTAGGGCCATCTCACATATTACAAAAACATTTATAAGATGAAATGGAGAAAAAAAATGACATGTATTTTTGCACACAAATGCTAAGATAACGACAAGTAGCATCGTTTCATGTAAAGTGGTGTTAAATAGTGGAATATCTTATTTATCTAGTCGGTCCATATTTCTGACATTTATGCGTTTATATTCGGCTGTATCACGGATTTCGCTTGAACTAATGGAGGTAAGAGCACCCAAAACACTAAAATTCGTCATTTTTTTTCATGGGGCTTATCTTCTTATTGGCGTTTTGTAAGACTAAAATTTTAGGCTTTAGAAATAAAGAATGACTCTAATTAGTGCCGCCGACTAAGATTTTGGACAAAATCATGCTTATTGTCTCTCCAGTGTGATGGCCAGAAAAGTGTCAACACCGTCCAAAAATGGCATATGTGTATGTGTACTTTTAATTTACCATAATGGACAGGTGCTGCTCACCATTCGCGAACACCTCATCATGTTTTGATGGGTCCGTGCCTGTATGGCTACATATCTCATATTCGTCAATGTTATTACGGAACTAAGATATACGATTTAGGTACCTTGTCCACTTTACGTTGTTTTTTTTACTTTACTTATAAACACAGCGTTACAAACTGATATATATACTAGGGCATATAACTCCTGGAGTCAATGTCTTTTTCAAATCATAACAATTCAGTCCATTTGCCAATTAACTGCAAGTTTTGTCCTTCAAATGACATTTTTACAATTTTCTCAATTCAAATGCATGGGCGATCTAAGTTGACCTTGCCGTGAAATAGGTCAAGGTCATCACAATGTCTGCAAGGGTATTAAATTGTAGGAGGAGTTGAGCACACAAGGTACCCTGTATCAGTTGACTAAAATGACGGAATAAATTACTTAAAGTTAAAATTGTGAAAAAAATGACAAAAAATAATCCAAGGATTATATCCAAACCACATGCATATCTTCAGACAATGCCCATAACACATGTAAAGTTTTAAATGAATTGGCATGAAACTGTAGGAGGAGTTACGCACACAAGGTACCCACTGCCCATTCACTTTCATTGTCAAAATGCCCGAAAAATGGCTAAGTTGAAATTGCGAAAAAAGTGACAAAAATTAATCTGAGGATTATATCCAAACCACATGCATATCTTCAAAGCATGGTCACAACATCTGTAAAGTTTCAAGAGAATCGGAATAAAACTGTAGGAGGAGTTGCGCACACAAGGTACCCACTATCTATTCACTTTATCAAGAATTAAAAAGGGGAAATAACTCTCACAGTATGGGCCCCTAGCCCCTTGAATTTACCTAAAAGAAAAAACACGGATCCTCTAAATTTTCATATACAAACTACATACCAAAGTTCAAGATCACAGCTCTAACGGTTCCTGACCGAGTGCTAAGCGTTACTCACGCATCACAGACTGCACACCACCAAACCAATATGCCCCCTCAACTTCTTCGAAGTTGGGGGCATAAAATGTTTGCTATTTATAGCCATGGCGGGCATCTTGGTCATGTGACCTTGACCATTTATATGAACTTTCATTTCCTCTTCCTCAAGATGCTCCACAAAGTTTGGCTTTGATTGGCTAAGCAGTTTATTTTTGTTTTATGTCTTGGTGTTTAAAATATTTTGTGCTGTTGGCGCCTTATGTATGTTTTCATATTTTTAGTTAAGTAAAGGTAACTGAGTGGCCACCTATTGGGAAAATAGCTGCCCATTCGGCTTACGAAATGTTTTCATGGTATAAGTACCTGATTGTTGGTTTGGTTTTTTCCCGCCTCGGTTTTTGAAGTGGGAATCTTTTTCTGATTGCGCCTTTTCCTGATCTTTGCCTACTTGTACCTTTTTCTGAAAAAAAAAAAGCTGTTTGAATAGTATGGTCATCTACATGTTTATGGCTCCGGGGCAGGCACAGACAACCCCTGGGCCTAAAATATTTTCATTAGCATAAATCTTCTGTCCATTTGCTAATTCCTAGCAAGTTTTCTGTCATAACATGTCATTTTCCTATTTTTTTTCCCATTCAAATGCATGGGCGACCTAAGTTGACCTTGCCGTAAAATATGTCAAGGTCATCCCAGGGTCATGATTTATATGGATCAATGGAATTATAGGGGAACCCTTGATTTCCTCGTACATAGAGCAGGAAATGTGGATACCTTAGTCACAAATGATATATCAATATCTCAACTTGGTATAGAGATATTTAGATCGGAAAAGTAGTCAGAATTAACCTCCTGTCGGCCTTTTTTATTCAGCATGTCTCCGTGAAGCGATCTTTAGCAGCCATTTTGTAGAACTGTTTCCGGGCTTTTCTCGGGTAAAACATGAACCTTGTCTGGTTGCTTCATTAAGGATGATCTGGTCATTTGAGATCGTGTCGTTTCGATCAAGGACAACTGATCAAGGATTGTCCTTATTCCGTGAATGTCAAAAGGTTGTCGCTTTGGGGAAGTTAAAGAAGGTCGTTTCGGTCCAGACAATTAACACCACCGGTGAATACCCCTTATTCCGTTATTGTTTCCACATTTCTAGCCCAGGCATAATACCACTAGAAAAAGAATGGTATCCACATTTTCGTCTCTATATAGGGAGGTTTCCACATTTTTTTAGATATACGACAATTCATTGGAAAGCCCAGAAATGTGGATACTTTACTATATAGGGAGGTTTCCACATTTTAGATATACGACAATTCATGGAAAAGCCCAGAAATGTGGATACTTTATAGGGAGGTTTCCACATTCTTTAGATATATGACAATGTGAGGGTTTCCCATGAAAAAATGTGGAAACCTCCCTATATAGTAAAGTATCCACATTTCTGGGCTTTTCCATGAATTGTCGTATATCTAAAAATGAGGAAACCTCCCTATATAGTAAAGTATCCACATTTCTGGGCTTTCCAATGAATTGTCGTATATCTAAAAATGTGGAAACCTTCCTATATAGAGACGAAAATGTGGAAGTAAAGTATCCACATTTCTGGGCTTGCCAATGAATTGTCGTATATCTAAAAAATGTGGAAACCTTCCTATATAGAGACGAAAATGTGGATACCATTCTTTTTCTAGTGTTATAATGCCTGGCCTAGAAATGTGGAAACAATTATTCACCGGTAGTGTTAATTGTCTGGACCGAAACGACCTTCTTCAACTTCTCCAAAGCGACCTTAAGCAAACGAACAGGCTTCATGTTTTACCCTTAGTGCGATTGCGCAGAAAGGACAAACATTGTAAAAACGACGACGCAAAACACGCATCGACCTCACTTTTTTAAACATCAAAAAAGCTGAACTTTTTGGCCCAGGCTGATGTATCTTAATATAGGATATGAAGTTAAGATATTGAAATATGATTTAGGACTAAGGTTTCCACATTTCCTTCTCTATACACGACGAAACCACATAGGTTCCCTCAAAGTTCCATTTTTCCATTTATATAAACTTTGTAGAGCTCCATTCCCAGATGCTTCATACCAAGTTTCAAAATCATAGGCCTGAAGAAGAAAATTTTTAAACGTTTTTGCTATTTATAGCCATGGCGGCCATCTTGGTCATGTGACCTTGACCATTTATATAAACTTTCTTTCCCAAGGATGCTACATATGAAGTTTGGCTTTGATTGGCCAAGCGGTTTCAGGGGAGAAGATGTTTCATTATTATGGAAATATACATGTATATAGCCCCGGGGCAGGGGCAGAAAACCCCCCAGGGGCTAAAATTTTCCATTAACATTAATCTTATGTCCAATTTGCCTATTCCCAGTACGTTTTACCCATTAAATATTTTTTTACCATTTTTCCCATTCAAATGCATTGGCGACCTAATTTGACTTTGCCATAAAATAGGTAAAGGTCATCCTAGGGTCATGATTTATATAAACTATGATGGGCCCGCGTCCCCGATGCTACATACCAAGTTTCGTGGAAATCGGCCCACTGGTTCTGGAGAAGATTTTTAAAGGTTTTGCTATTTATAGCCATGGCGGCCATCTGGGTATGTGACCTGGACCATTTATATAATCTTTCGTTCCCCCTTCCTAAGGATGCTCCACATGAAGTTTTGCTTTGATTGGCCAAGCGGTTTCAGAGGAGAAGATATTTGAAATTTTGAACGACGGACGGACGGATGGACGACGGAGCATGGGTATACTATAAGCTCACCTGTGAGCCTTCGGCTCAGGTGAGCTAGCAATATGTACAACAAAGCTGAAAATAATATAGGCAACATACACTTTGAAGACACAATCACAACAAAATAACTTAGCGCAAAAGCAGCAAGGCAGAAAATTTCGCACAGACTTACAGCGGCTCACACTTTGAATTTGCAGTGAAATAAACAGATTGGAATGGTGTTGAAAGTTGGCGCGCAATGATCATTGCATATACGTATTTTCAGTTCGTGTCCACATGACTGAAAAAATTGTTGACTGGTACGTTAACACGGCCGAAATGCACTCAGAATACAATATGTACACAAAGCTGAAAATATTGTAGGCAAAATCCACTTTGCAAACCCAATCACAACAAAATAACAGCCCAATAATAGCAAGGCAGAAAATTTCGCACAGACCGTACACCGGCTCATACTTTGAATTTGCAGTGAAATAAACAGATTGGAATGGAGTTGGAAGTTGGCGCGTAATTTAATCATTGCATATACGTATTTTCATTTCGTGCCCACATGAATGAAAAACTGTTGACTGAAACGTTTGGACAATCATCAATCAAACAAACAATCATCATCATCAACAAGAACAAGAACAACAACTAACAAGCAACAATATCGTTGATATGTCCGTGGTATTAATGATTAGACTCATCAAGCTTCAACGTCTTCGTCAAGGTGACCCATCGCGTGACCCAGTTTTGGTCGCTTCGCCGGTTTTAGCACGAGATCCATATGAACAGTCGATACCCCATCAGCGATTACTTTCCGTTTCACATAGAAATAATTGAACCCGATTTTAGACTGCCTGTAAGTGTACATGGTATTGCCTTTAGTCCTGATACCCCTATTTTCACAAGTTTCCGGTTGCATTTTTTCAACACCATCTTAAATATCTCCTTAGGATTTTGTACTAGATTTCTGTTCACTCCCTTGCAGCTCATTTTAGTTTTTTTAGTTCGCGGTTTACAGCGTTTTGAATTCACCCGGTTCGCGTTTATCGTACAAAACATGCTTATCGCAGCAAGATCTTGGAAAGAACTCGAGAGACTGGGTAGGACCGTCTTTGCACTGTCCGTTCACTTTCTTCAGATACTTCTCCTTCAGATGAGGTCGAACCGCTTCCTCGAAGCTCGATGAACTTAAGGCCATATATAGCGAATCCGTATCCGTCTCTGTCCACTAGGTCGTGGTGAAATTCCAACATACGAAGCTTTGCTAAGTTCAGGATAAATATGGCTATTTGAATAGGTATATCGAAAGGTACAAGTAGGCAACGATCAGGAAAAGGCGCAATCAGAAAAAGATTCCCTCTCCAAAAACCGAGGCGGGAAAAAAACAAAACTAACAATAAGGTACTAAGACCATGAATACATTAAGTAAGCCGAATGAGCAGCTATTTCCCAATAGGTGGCCACTCAGTTATCTAAACTTAACTAAAATATGATAACATACATAAGGCGCCAACAGCACAAAAACTTAAACACCAAGACATAAAACAAGAAGAACCACAACAGAAGTATCGCCTTGGAACGATCAGTAATGTTATCTTAGCTTTAGAAAACTGCAATTCATAAAACTCCTCTTCCTCGCTCAGACAAGTCAATTTTTTGAAAGTTGGCTCATTCACCGCCTGGGAGACGTTCATGCGCTACGTCACAATGACGACAACGATCAAGGCAAAGGCACCTGTAAGAGGCATTACCCAAAGTCTTATTGGTTTCAGCTATTACTTCTATTTTTTGTCGATGTCAACCGCTCTCCGGGCCTCCGTAATCGAGCGCGGCAGTCCAAAGCACTTCATTTGCTGGAATTCCACCACTTGATGAATTTTAGTCACTTCTATACCGTGTTCCAAGTACCATCGCAGCAAGGGCGTAGCTATGAGTATATCTTGAGCACTCATCCCACCCACTAACAGCACCCTAGGTTTTTTGCCCATACCCATTTCCTCTACATACTGCTGCATGTGTTGCCCTAAAGCTTCGAAAGGGACTTCACTGGTGCATAAAATGGGCGACATTTCCTCAAAATACTGATATGGGGACAATTTGGAGAAGTTTTCAAAACCTTTACCCCACCTCTCGGAAATTCTCAGATCGCACTCTACAAAACCAAAAAGTTAACCGCTGCGAACACCACCCAATATATGTTCTTCGGTGACGCCTTTATGTTTTCTGTGAAAATCCGGCTTTGTTCATCTATAAAACGATACAAATAAGGATGTAATCTACAGAGTTCCTTAAACTCGCATTCCCACATAGTAACATAGTAAGCCAGTGGCAAGAGATTATAAAGGGTGTCCCACAGGGGTCCATTCTTGGACCCCTTGTTTTTAATATTTTTATCAATGACATCTTTTACTTCCTAACAATATGAGTAAAAGGAAATGGGGTATTCTGTGCTTATATAGACAACCCTCTTTACAAGACTCTGTTTTTGAGAAAGAAATGACTTTATGCTTAGATAAAATGTACATAGATTTTGAACATGTCATTTGTATAGGAGATCTAAACTATGATCTGCTTAAAAAAGACAAATGTAAGACCTTAACCAACATATGTGACAACTTTAACTTAGAAAATGTCATAAAGAATCCAACATGCTGTATGAAAAATCATCAACCAACATTAATTGATGTTATTCTGACAAACTCCAAAAATCTGATTTGTAACAGCACCAATTTTGATTGCGGTCTGAGTGACTGTCATGATATGATCTGTACTTCACTGAGAGAGCAATGTGACAATGTTGTGAAGAAAAAAGTCACTTTCAGGTCATATAAGAATTTTGACAAGGCACAGTTCAACGCGGAGCTGTCCCATGTTCCATTTCATGTAGCACAAATTTTTGACGACATTGATGATGTCTATTGGGCTCATGAGGTGTTACTGAGACAGGTCATCGATGAACATGCACCAATCAAGGAAAAACGCCCCAAAAGAAACCCACCCCCATACATGAACTCGGGCTATAGAAGGATAATTTACAAAACTAGAGAAGCTAAAAATGCATATAATAAAAACAAAACACCTGAAAACTGGAAAAATTACACAAAATTTCGAAATTTGAAAACCAAAACCAAACGTGAATCAATCTCTGTCTACTTTCAGGAAAGATGTGGTGGGGGGCCAAAATCAAAAGATTTTTGGCCAACCATCAAACCTTTCCTGTCGCAAAAATCCACAAAAAAGTCAGATGAACCTATTATTTTGAAAGAATCTGATGAGAAACTTATCTCTGACCAGGCAAAGGTAGCAGAAAAACTAAATACCTTTTATATTAATATTGCTGAAAATATTGGAATAAACACCAATGCCCCAAATGACAAAAACCACCCAAGTGTGCAAAAGATTCAAGCAAACATGGAATCAAATAACATTTTTGATTTCACCCCTGTTTCTGAATCAGATATTCAGAAATGTATAAAGAAGCTTGACCCTAAAAAGTCTACAGGAGTTGACCTGATCCCACCCAAAATAATTATTGCTGGGAGTGAATCCCTTGCAATCCCAATAAGGGACATGGCTAATACAATTATAAATAGGGGACAGTTCCCTGAAAGTCTAAAATTAGCTCAGGTCACACCGATCTACAAAAAGGATGACCCCTTCATAGAGAAAAACTACAGACCAGTGAGCATCTTGCCCACACTTTCAAAACTGTATGAGAGGGTCATTAGTGACCAACTAACATCTCATTTTGAAAACATCTTTAATCCCTTTTTGGCGGCATTCCGACCTACATTCGGGTGCCAGTCCACACTTTTAAGACTGGTCGAGGATTGGAAGAAGGCCTTGGATGATAATCTTTATGTCGGAGCCATATTAATGGACCTGTCCAAGGCCTTCGATTGCCTCCCTCATGACTTAATTATCCAGCAACTTAAGGCATATGGTCTTTCAAACCATGCCTGTAACCTCATGAACAGTTACCTGTCCGACCGTAAACAAAGGGTCAAACTAGGTAACATAGTAAGCCAGTGGCAAGAGATTATAAAGGGTGTCCCACAGGGGTCCATTCTTGGACCCCTTGTTTTTAATATTTTTATCAATGACATCTTTTACTTCCTAACAAAAATGAAATTGTATAATTATGCAGATGATAACACTGCATCATATGCCCATAGGAAGGTTGAAACAATGAAAGACACCCTTGAAACTGAAACTAGCACTACAATAGATTGGTTTGACAATAATCAGATGCAAGCCAACCCAGAAAAGTTTCAAGCTTTTTCTGTAGGCCCCAAAACATTTTCACTTGTGAAATCTTTTAATATTGCTGGCCAAGAAATTGCTTGCCAAGAAGTAGTAAAGTTGCTTGGTATTGAACTGGATTATATGCTTAATTTTGACACCCAAGTATCAAATATCTGTCAAAAAGCAGCAAGACAATTGAATGTATTGCAACGACTCAGCAAGTTTTTATCTGTAAATACTAGACTTGTCATTTTTAAATCTTTCATCCGGTCAAATTTTAATTATTGCCCCATAGTTTGGCATTTCTGTAGTCAAACAAATTCCGAAAAACTGGAAAAACTTCAATTTCGAGCCCTTCGTATCGTTTTAGTGATTACGAGGCTTCCTATGAAGACTTGCTGAGCCGTGTAAACATGACCACTCTGCATTTAAACAGAATGAAGAATATTGCCATTGAAGCTTTCAAATGTTTGAATGCTCTTTCACCTGAATATATAAGAGATATAGTCAAATATAAGTGTTCCAATTATAATTTCAGGTATGAGAATATGGCAGAAATACCAACAGTAAGAACAACAAGGTATGGCAAAAACTCTTTTCGTTTTGAGTCGGCCCGGGTGTGGAATAGTCTTCCTAATGAAATGAGAAAAGCTGAAAATTTCAAAGAATTCAAGAGGCTGATCCGCACCTGGACCGGCCCAGGATGTAAGTGTTCTATGTGCCAAACTTAGTTGTGTTTTTGAGTTGTGACTTACCTGTGAGCTTGTGTAGTCTTTATGTACAACCTTTTATGTTCCTCTTTGTACATGTTTTATTTATGTTTTTTGATTGTGTCTTGTTTTACTCAACTTAATTTTGCTAGATGTCTTATTTCTGCTAGCATTTTTACCATTTCTTAGCTTGGATTGGCTCCCTCTTTACTCTACCTAGGTTTCGTTTTCCTGGGTCTCAGGTTCTCTACAATAGCCTGGTGTGCTGTGGGGAAACCCTGGGCCCCACTTTTTTTTCGCCTTTCGTACCTTTCTAGCTAGAGAGAGTGGGGAGGGGGACCAACCAAGTTTCTTGAATTCATATGGTTTTTGCTTCAATCTTGAATATGCTTTAATATACCTAGTGCTGCTGTCTTTCCCAGGCTCGTGTGGACTGCCCGTACAGCAGGGAAGGGCACCAGCGTCGGTACTTTCTTAAGCATTCTCTTAGTCTAATAATTAATTTTTTCTTAAGCCCATAATATTTAAGCTCATTTAATTTGTATTTTGTGCTTCATTTTATATTTACAATGTACATCTGTGATTCTTATTTATATACCTTGCTTTATGTAACTTAACTGTGATTTCTATCTGATTTAACTTTGTCTGTATATATGTTAATACTTGCATGTTTTTACGTAAAATTGCATGTGCTTTCAATGCTTTAAATTTACCGCATATATTTAAATATTATTATACTGATAATGCTAATGCTAATTGCTTAATTCTTAATTTTTGCAGCTTTTTTACATTTGTTATTCTACTTATGTTTGTCGGAAAATAGCTCTACGAGCTAATGTTATTTGTTATTCAATCTTCTTGTATCTTGTATCTTGTACCACATTTGAATCCCTTTCGCTATGTACTCGGTTATGTTTTTGGTGCGTTCGTAACGCTCCTGCCTTTTGTCGTGCCATTTCGGAGCCTTAACATTTTCGGTCATGTCACATTTATGACCGTGAAAGTAGCAACCATGAAATTGATAAACAATATTGTTGTCCTGATCCCACCCATCTACGAGATAACGTCCAATTCGTTTCTCGTACCCCACATTTCTAGCATGGCGAACGAATCCCGTACCCTGGTCATTTAAATATTGCATCCAAGCATAGGCTTTCTAACATCTGGTTTGAATCCAGTTTCAGTTTTCTGCGAACAAATATGTTGGCAGAAGCCTGGCCGAAAGACAATAGACGTATACGTGGGTGATCCAAGAAGTATTGCGAACACAACTATAGTTTAGTAACCAATGCAGATACATTTAAATAATTTGGCATGTTTACACGTGCATATATGTGCAGTAAATTAGGTGCAATATCATGGAGTTCAGATGACGAGTTGAGATATAAGGATTATTTAATTTGTCCACCCTAAGTCGACATGGACGCGAAATCGACTGAAAATGTCATTTTTGTTTGGGATACAGGGAAAGAGTTTGTGCTACAATTTATTAAATTGACATTTATATACACACAAATCATATTCATTGTGTTATATATGCTTTATGATTGGAAATAATAGAGAAAACGAAATGCAAAGATCAACAGTGACTATTCTATGTTGACTAGCAACGGTATCTGACAAAAATATCACAATTTCGACCAAGTACGACAAATACCCATGATTCATGCGTATATTTGACCCCGATAAGGATGTAAATATCGACATTTATGCCCACAGCCTATCACAACGAAGAATTTCTATGAAAAAAAATATAGATTGTATGGAATTTAATATTTTTGGTTAAGTAGAAGGGGCGTTGATGAAAATGTGGAGATTTAGAGAGACGAAAATTGACTCAAATTCTAGGGGATACAGATAGCCGAACCTCAATAATTTGTTCAACTCATCAATGTATGTACAGTAACTTATTGTACTTTGGAATAAAACAATTTTAACGTAATTATGCTTTACATTATGACATTTCATTACATAAATAAAATCCATTTTAACCGTGGCCAAGGTCGTTTACCTTGCATTCTCTTGTTGCTATGTGATTCAGTCAAAATAGTAATCGGATTCGGAAAAATCGATAATGCATCATTATTCTGATGTAAATATCTTGAAAAATGGCAATGGTGAACTAAATTACACATGAGTTCGCATTACTTCTGGCATCACCATCGTACTGCGTTACAATAGAAGCCGATAACTTTTTGGACAACCTTTCCACCCCTGATCTTGGTAACCCCCTTTTATGCATGTCTATGGAATATAACAGATGGACCTCCGAATAAATTTCGAGTCAAGAGATGGTGTAGGTCGGCATTTGATTTGTCTACAAGGGCAAATTGAGCATCATTTCTCATGGCTAAATCATACAGTTTTTGACGGGCGATACCAGGCAAGGAGATGGCAGTTTTAAATACATCCAATCTATTTTTGAAATACAAATTTTGCCATTTTGCGACGGCTGTGACAAAGGGGCCAACATCTAAATTATTGTACCATATCAGAAATTCCCAAAAGGATGTCATATGCTGTTCCCGCCACACCGTTAAGCACTTGTCATAGTCGTTCTGGGAAAGTTCTTCGTTTTTGAAGGAATTGTAAAACTCTTCCCGACCAGGTAACGCGGGATGATCTAACTTGCTATAGTCATCAAACCATACGTACGAGAAACACCCTTTCTGCTCTTGAACGTCGAATGCTTCTAAAAAGAGGCATCACTGGTGTTTGGAGCCAAATATTGGGCCATGTCTAAAAATCTCAATCTACCAGGCGAGATGCAAAGGTAAGAATTGCATTTTTCATCACAAAATCGAAACTTTCGTCACTCTGATCTATTTCTAAGTGCAATAAGAGTTTTCCTTTAACGGGATTTATGTCGTACCTACTATAGCAAAACCACAGCACCAGAACTGAGCCATATACCGTTTAAAACTATCCAGAAGCCCGTTCAACTCACTTTTCCGCGCCTGATCCTCTTTTGTAAACTCCGCGAAATTAACCACATCACCTTTCAACGTCGCGTTGTGTTCCTCGTACGTGGTCTTGTCGTCGCGTTGTTTTTTCTTCAACCATTCTAGTTCCTTTTAATTGCATTAAATTCATCTTCCCACCTTTGTCTGGCTAAAAAGGCAGGCCGCGCTCCGTATTTCAGTTAGGTATCCTATCGTGTCCTTTATTAACTGGTCGGGATCTAGATTTACAAAACATTTCGGTTCGGTGAAATTAGGAACATTGCTGCAAGCTGACACGCTCACCGGAATGTGTTGTCTTTGATAATGGAGCTTGGCATCGCCAGTGCTTTCAACATTGGCTGAATCGCCTCAAAACCGTACACTATAAACCACGGGTAAAAGTCCTGTTCGCCGCAACGTATTCCGGCTTCCCTGAGGCGGTCAAACATGTATTTAGGAGTATCTACAAAGCCGCCGGGATATAGAATTTGTTCTTTCTTTTCGCAGGTCAACGCATGTCGCTTACAAAGTGAGGTAAAATTCCAAATTTTCAAACAAAATTTACACCGATACTGTTTAGTGTAAAGCTGGAAATTGTGTATGTAACTCAGATGTTGGCCACTCAATTTTAAAAACATTGTTGTCTCATATTTGCTCATAGAGTTATAAACGACCTGAGCTATTCCATCTTCGTCAAGGGAACTTCAAAACATTGTTCGAACCTCGGCATGTCTGTCTGAAGCATTATGCCCTGAAAAGGAGATTTGGACTCTTGAGTGAGCTCCCAGCGCTCGAAATTTTTCCGACAGACTGCTTCTAAGTTTTTCAAATGGTGCCCTTGATGCAAAGCAAGACATCGAAATGCGCAAAGGTTGTCTCTATACATTTTACCAGCGAGTTTGTCACTTACCAAAGAATAGATTGCCCTGTTTTTGGTGTACTGAGGGACGGCTGCATCAGAATTTCCCAACAGAAACTTGATTTTTGACACGGTAAACCGAACGTTGGTTAAAATTTCTATTACCCATTTCGTGTTCTGTCTCTGCATCAAGAGCATTTCTAACAAGTTCAAATTTCTAAGTTTTTTTTCTAATCTGGCAAGATCGAGTCTGCGGGAAATGTAAATGTAGTTGTCGAGAACCCCCTCGTGTTCAAATGGCCTGAAGTAACGGACAGCCCCGGTTTCCATGTGTCTCAAGATATACCCAAAAGCCAAGTTCAATTTAAAGGCAGTGGTTTGTCTAGCATAAATGGCATTGACGAATGCCATATGGCATTGACGAATGCCATTAATTGTTCCACTGTCACCGTGTTGTCCACCGGAAAATTATACATGGCTTCGATGGATCCTTCCCTGCTTTTTTCAAGAATAATGGGACGAAAATTGGTGTACAGTAGTTTTAATTCCTCATCTACCCCGTCAGCTCTTATCCAAGGCGCGTTGTGATCGTTGTATGGGCTAGGGTGTAAACCCCCTCTCCTATTTGAACGTGCTGTAGCGAGTGGGCGAACCATTGGGCTCTGTCCAAAAAGCGCTCATCGCAGTGGTGCAGCGGCCTCTGCTCGGTAGGTCGTTATTTCATCGGTTAGAGTCGTCGCGAGTAACAGTTAAATCGAGTCCGGGGTGAAGCTTGGGTACCCTCGGTTCCTGTTCGGTGTACTGTCATTCCGTTTTTCCATCTAGTCAGTTTTTGGGGCATTCGGTTCTTTTGTGTGTGTTAAATACGCTTCTGTCCTGAAAAAAGCTCCCGCAATTGTGACATTTTATGGGTTTTTGTTGTTGTCTGTGTTTTGTGGTCACGTATTGTCGGAGACCCGCTTGCGTATTGCATGTAATATGGCATTCCATGCACTGATATCCTTTAGTCTTCTCGCTGCATGTTTTTTATGCCTAGTTAAATTCGATGAAGTGCTGAATTCTTTAGCGCAAGTGGAATATTTATGAACTTTGTTTTCGTGTATGCTCTGTCTATGTCTTTTCCTGTATGCTCTGTCTATGTCTATTTAAATGTTGCCTGTGGGCGAAAGTTTTCCCACTTTCCTTGGATGAGTTCGAATTTCGACCAGATCCGACCTGACTGTGGAGTTATCTGCCCTTGAGTGTTTGAAAAATCAATATTTTGTGTTGTGGCCACTCTAGCATCTTTGTTTTTCAGTGGATCTTCTTCATTCTTGCAGGTAACAAGGCTAACTACAATATCTCGGATGAGTTCGAATTTGAGCAGATCCGACCTCTGACTGTGGAGTTATCTGCCCTTGAGTGTTTGAAAAATCAATATTTTGTGTTGTGGCCATTCTAGCATCTTTGTTTGTCAGTGGATCTTCTTCATTCTTGCAGGTAACAAGAATAACTAAAATATCTCGGACGAGTTCGAATTTCGGCCAGATCCGACCGCTGACTGCAGAGTTAGCTGCCCTTTAGCGTTTGAAAAATCAATATTTTGTATTGTGGTCACTCTAGTGCCTTCAAATGTGATCGGATCTTCTTCATTCTTGGAAGAAACAAGGATAACCATAACATCTTGGATGAGTTCGAATTTGAGCCCATCTTGGATGAGTTCGAATTTGAGCCAGATTCGACCCAGGACTGCGGAGTTAGCTGCCTTTGAATTGTTTGAAAAATCAATTTTTAGTGTTGTGGCCACTCCAGCATCTTCAACTTTGATCAGATCTTCAAAAACGAAAAACCCACAAAACAACCACTTTGTCAAGTGACTGTACTTGTTGACTTTCAGGTGAGCGATCGTTGCCCTTGGGCTACTTGTTTGTGAATAATTCTATATTTGATAATGCTGCATGAACTTTAAGTTTTGTTTGTCTGTTTGAATAAATGCTTTATGTCCCAGTCAACAGCCAAGGTCATGCCGGGACGTTGCCTCCACTTTATGGGACTTTTACTTACCCAAAATGAGGATGTCATGACATCCAACAAGTGCTTGAAATATTATAGGTATGGAGGGTTTGACTTGAAACTACTTTTCCTAGGCATGCTCAGACCTGGGCGGATAACCAGTAATCAAATAGTCAGTAGCGAAGAATATTTGCCTGGAGACACAAGCAGCCAATCTTTTTCTTTAGGCCCCAATGGGCGGGGGCCCATATGAACTTTTAAAAGACCAAAATGTTGGATATATGCATAATTACTGAACGGGACTGGAGAACTTCAGTAATTTATAATGTAGATTTTGTAAATTCTTTTCATAATAAAAGGACCTTCAAGTGTTACCAGCAAATGAGAAATTATGATTTGTTTCAAAGGAAATAGAAAAAAATTGCTAGTTGATATGTGTTGCATGAAATTCAGACGTCGCTTAAACGCCCTAAAAGCAATCATGTAAGCCTAAGCAAAACAACATAGATGCACAACCAGTCCACCGTAATGTTTGAGTAAGCATGAAATGTTTTGTTTTGGGTTCATTAAAATACATAGCACGTTTGGCTGTGTTGTGCAAAATAATTGTAAAGAAAAAAGAACTGCGATACTGCAATGCCAAGCTTAACGTCATTTTTGACGTGTTCCGTGATGGGAGGGTGGTTTAAGTAAAACCATTACAAAATGCTAATAAAACACCTTCGATCAACCAAACTTTCAGAATCTATTATATTTCAGCTAGTTTATCGCCAGCTGAAATTTGAATATGTTTGCCTGAACCCTTATCAAGTTATGAGAAAAGTCAACGTAATTTTTAATAATCCCTCGGATATTAAACTATATTTTCACTCAATTCCAATGCTTTGATGAATCTGAGTCTACCTCTTATTCATATAAGCTATACATTTCAGTGATAAGACCATATGGGAAACAAACTTCATAATATCATCAGTTGTAAACAGCATGTTTGATTTCTCGACAATACTGTCAATAACAGAGTCTGTTAATCCATGGACAATATCAATTTCGATTTTTGACAACTGATCGGTCAGAGAAAATTTATAGGAATGACGTTTATGTTTGAGTAGTGTGTTTTTTTTATTTTTATTTATTTTTATTTTTATTATTTTTTTATTTCATTGTAAGATACTGGTCTTTCCATTTCCTCATCAGATTCGGTCGCTTCAGGTTCAAAGAAAGCATTATGATTGTACGAATATATAGAGGATATTCAAGTTTTTGGAGTGAATATGAGTTTTATTTCATTGAGTGAAGTGAAAAATTTTTATATTTCATGAGTGCCGAAGGCACGAATGAAATATATAATTTTTCACTTCACGAGATGAAATAAAAGTCATATTCACGACAAAAACTTGAATTTTCTTTTTATTATATTGCATGTAGTCATTGTAACGTTGCGCGCTAAAGCATATGACGTCAAAATCTTAAATGACGTCATTACGTCACGTCATTACGTCACTATTGTGTGTGAACGTTCATTTCGTCAACAATAGCATAGATTATAAAATTTAGTTATGTATAAATTAGAAATGAAACGGTGGAATCGTAATTTGCGTATTCCCAAATCTTATATTTTCACATGTGAAAATATAACTTTTTTATATTTTCACATGTGAAAATATAACTTTTTCAAATATTGGTTATATCTAATACATATTTCTCTATATTTCATCACTTGCCATATAATAAAAGTATCACAAGCGCATACTATCTCACAAACATCGCAACAATTATGCAATGGGTAAATGACTGATTTTTCAGTGAGATAAGCAGAACATGATATCTGATTCCTACATATTTCTGAATCATTGGCCAGTTTGAGCAGATCATTTTCCACTTTGCTTATATGACATTGACGAGGCTTAAAAATGATCAGTTCCTGTGAAAACTGTCCATCTCTGCCAGGCCTTCCCATCTGCTGAACAAAGGTATCCATCCGACGGGGAATTACATTGTGTACGTTTTTAAATTTGACACCCATTCCTGATCTTTTTCTTTGTTTCCTAAACTTATCTGGCGCAAAAGTGTCTGTGCAGTGTATCTTAAAATGCATGCGATTGGGTTAATATTGGATATTTCAACCAATCATATCCATTCTCTCATAGCAACAAAGGGAGGTAAGCCATTATATTTTATTGGATTTTGGGACATTTCATCCCACAGGCCATGAAACCAAATTCTGGTCAACTTGACCCCAGAAGAGAAACAATTGCAACAACATTCAGCTATATCACAGATCTATTACAATTTAAAAAGGCAAGAGATTATTGCTTCAAAGTTTATAAAATATCACTGTGCATAGATTGTGGGTACTCGTTAGAGCTGCTCCTGAGGCACGTTTTATAATCTATGTTTTGGAGGAAAAAATATAAGAATATAATCTACCCCTGTAAGAATTAGGCACCGTCGCGTACCTGAAACACACATTTTTTAGGCCTAATACATGGGTTTCAAGTGCCCTGTGCATCTCTAGCGACGCCTATCCATTGCATGTCTAGAAAAGCGTCTAACGGATGCAAATACTTACCAACTTGGATTAATATTTTTCGATGGATTTGAATCTCCAATACATTTGTCTATAATTTTTGCTTATTCGTGGTCCAGTCAAAATCCAGGTAATGTGGTCAGAAAAAAAATCAATATTGGCAGAAATTAGTGGAAATTAACCCTGAAAATACTTAAAACCTTCTGTTTGAAATACAGAAAATAAGGTTTCTATTTATAGGTTCACACTGAAAATTAGTGCAGAATATGCACAATTTAATTAGCTTTCCAACAGTGTAAATTTTATTGACATAATATTTTAACTTTAAGAGAAGTATTGAACACCAAAATTGTACTGTTAGATGGTACTTTTTTTCAATTTTCACTGCATTTCATATCATTATTAAGAGGGTTAAACTTTATCAAATTAAAATAATTTTATGATATTATTTTACAGTCTTTTCTCTTTTATAATATCTAAAAATTATTGTACTTAACTGTACCATTAATTTGCTTTATTATGCACAAATTGACCATGTTTTCAAAATTTTTTACTATGTAATTGAATAGGCAAGTCAATTAGGCATGATTGGTTTTATGGTTTACCTGGAAGGCAACGCTTTATGTAAAAAAACAAGTTTCATACGCCAGTTACCAATAAACTACACGACCAGAACTGCATTAAGAGAACAAAGAATGCATGGGAACAGATTGGATGGCGACGCATGACTACCGTACATTTCATTATTTTTATTTATTAATTTTATTTATTTATTTATTTATTTATTTATTTATTTATTTTTTTTTTTTGTGCAAATAAAATGATCATATTTTTGCATACCATTGAACCACAGTCTGGACTTCATCCACAACAACCAGCCCAAGTTTGTTCTGGTACACACTCGATTGCAGCATATCACGCCACTTTTTGTCTTTCAGGAAGGATTCTGGACTGCGAAACAAAAATCAAATCTCCCACATTCAATAAGTTCGTTCGGACTAGAATCCAGCTCAATGTAGGTCGCTATGAAACCAATGTCGTTGAGTTTCTTTCACTGCTCATCCATGATTGTCACTAAAGGAGCGATCACAATCATAGCTTTCCCTTGTGCTATCAATGGATAACACTCCTAGGTCGACGATGTGCCAGTACCAGCTCTAGTACTAACCTAGACGTCCTTTCGCTCCTTTACAGCCGATATTGTTAAATCTTCGTCAAGATTTTGTTGCTGTTAAAATTGAGGTAGCGTAGACTGCATGAATAATCTCTTGTTTTGTAGTTTATTCTACTCCGCAGGAGACATTCGTTTTAAACAATGAAGCCACAATGAAACATTTTTGTTTATTATCCTAGTTATATAAAGCGTGCTAAAGCATCTTTCACGCATCACTCCTCTCTCTCCACTGACAACCGCGCAAGCCGAATTTATATTTCTGCAACTGATCCCCGTATTTGGCCAGATCAGATACACCGGAACATTCACTCAGGCATAGAAAAGAAATCAGTCACTGTGAAAGTAGCGAAGCAGCCGGCTAGAACCTAAATCGATCGTCTTAAAATATAATCTAATTTTAGACAGACTGCTTGTTAACAAACTATTATAATAACTAGAGTGGAAATGTATACTGCGTAATGAGAATTGCAGATGAACGTGTGAGGTGAGTGGAAATGTATACTGCGTAATGAGAATTGCAGATGAACGTGTGAGGTAAATCTGCAACACTCCCCCACCCTTAAAACCAAACCGTCCTCGGTTTTTCTTCCTGTCGATCAGTTCGAATTAAGTCCAAATAACCCAGGCATCGTCCTTGAATAGAATGTCATATCCTCACACAAACTCACATTAATGTCCTTCTAAATAAGTCTTGAAATATCCATCACTCAGCCCTTACATGCATACATGCATTATCCATATGATCACCATATCGGTATTTTAATGTCAAAGTCGCTCAGTACAGGTGCCACAAGTAATTTAGTTAAACTAATAAATGTTTAAGTTAAACTAATAAAGTGATTTCGATTATTATTTTAGAAATGAGCATGTAATCGATATTTCAATTCGAATGGAACTACAGTCATTTCATAAGTTCCACCATAGCTCCCCGACGCGTATGCCTCGTCCAACGTCGACACAGATCGGTGCCAGCCACGTCAGGCCGCCCGCCGAACTGCAAGTAGTTAAAATTCCTTGAGCGCAACGTATCCCGGCCTCTTATTGCCCCGGCTCCCAGTCGCCCGACATGCGTTTCTAGACCAGGGATCCTAAGGGATCATACCCAGATTTTATCGTTAGCTTATCGTAAGTTTATTCGTTGATCTCAGAACACAGTTCATGCGTTATTTTCCTACAGATAAGTCCCAGTGCCAACAGTTCGTATCGTTATCCTTCCGCCGCCACACTAAGCGAGTATAAGTTTTTCCCACGCATAACAGGTTATCCGAGTTCAAGAATGTTATATTGTTACTACTGAGTAATGATTGTATGTCCCGGAATTTCACTCGCGTGCCACATCACATATGGAACGTTTTACCATAATTCTAAGCGATCAGATGTTACTCTGGATATCTTCGTTGTAAAACGTTTAGTTCATTCGACCATTGTCCTAGCATATATTAACCATACCCGAGCGTCCCAGTTATTCTTCTTACAAATGTTCTTTCATTCACCATCATTCACACGAGGATCTTGATAAAGTCTGGTCAGTAAATCCAATTAGTGACACACTCCAGAAACCATCAGAATCCGTTGTTAGATAGCTTGTAATTTCGAATCTTGAGTTTGACATCCGATAACATGCAGTTCCGCTGCTTAGATTTGGTATTACTTCCCAATCATATTTCTATATAACACACTACACGTTTATATCCACACAGTAGGGAACAATAACTATATCCAAGCACTAAGACTCAAACAAACAATTATTCATATTCGTTTCTTGTAAATTTCAAACTCCCTTTTACTGAATACGCACCGTCTTGAATCCTTACACCACAAATGATTTGACCTGGAAGAAAACTCGCACTAGAACATTTCTTGCATTAAATGAAACCGTTCTTTTAATCCGCTCAATAATTCTCATTCGCACTCGTATGAAAGCACAAGCTACATGAAGCACTACATTACTAACTGCATCTAATAAAACTAGAATCAAATTTTAACTAATATTTCCACTATCTTTATAACCGTCCACATTTATTCCTGTCCCAGCTGCAATTAATGTTTTTATTGCTGTTGTTGCTGCTGCTGTTGTTGTACTGACGACGAACTACCACTCGTGTTCAGCAAACCCATACCAACTGTCGATACCACCGGGGCGGTAGCAGGTGTTGTTGTCTGGAGGTATAACAATGTCGAGTTTACAAGTCCGAGAATTCCCGACATCAACACGGGGTCTGCCTGATGTCTGTCCCTTATGGTAGATATGCATTCGCTTACTAACTGCAGCTGCTTACACAGCTTTTCATGCATCCCCCGTTCGATGCAAAGACACTCTCTCAACGCTTTTGATGTACATTCCCGCGTTGTTAGATGTTGTTCCCTCACCAAAGTTTCTAGGCTATTGAGCTTATTCAACACCTGCTCCGTTCCTGACAGTGTTAAGGCGAACTCTCCCCACGGGTCGGACACCGGGGAGTAGTTGAACCTACGCTCATCTTGGAGTGTCCGACCGCACACTTGTATCCATTTCGTTATTATTAAAGTCACTAGAACAATATTTCTCAGAGAAGTGAAAATCATAGAATGCCCGGGGATTCCGGATCAAGCTCTTATAAATGACCCACGCCCCGCTTTGTCCCGCCATAATTTGAAAACCATGCTATGTCGTTAAAATTTTGACTTGTAAAAATGTAAACAAATTTCTTGGTGAATGTAAGTTTTCTTGATTTAGTGCCAAACCGCCATTAAATGTGAATGTTTTATTCCGGGAATATAGCTGCCGTCAGCTGCGAACACAGTTACAACCCGAAAAGCTTATGTGGCCTGCGTTGTCGCAAGCCCCTCCGTAGTGGTAACGGTTCCTGGACCTGCTCTGACTTTTCACTGTTTCCTACATTCTTGTTCCTATTCTGCTTGTTTTGTTCACTGTTCCTTTTCCGTGACATTGGGGCTCCCTTCTCAGGCGAAAACAGTGAAACTTTCTTCCGAACATGTCTTTTAGTATTGGTTTTGCACTCCGCCTTCGGGAACGAACCAGTTATATGATGGAGCCAGTCTGGTAGGTGGTTTGAAAAATAACGCACGATTCGGTCATGGCGAACATGTTTCTTTATCTCGTTCCCGGCTTCCCTTGTATTTCGAACAATTAGTCACTAAATTTTCTCACAATAACAAAAGGTCCCCGCCAAATGTTCGGGTCAATCTACGTGCAGTGCCCTACAGATTTTGTTAGGTCTACACAATAAACAAGGTCACCGACTTCATAATTGTGCTGACTGATTCTCGTGTCCTACTCACGCTTCTTTAATTGCTCTCGAACTATTTGGAAGCTCTGTTGTAACTTAAAATCAAAATTCTGCGTTTCTTCATTGCACAAGTTTTTACCTGAATTATCGGGTAAACAGCCAATTTGTAACTAAACTGGCAGAATAAACTCTCTACCGAAGAACAGCTTGCAAGGTGTATATCCTGTCGAGGGATGGACTGTTGAGTTGTAACCCATAGTAAGCAACGAAAGGTACAAATCCCAGTTTTTCTGATCTTTATCTACATAAAAACGTACAAGTAGGCAAAGACATAAGCAGAGATCATATTAAGTAGCACAGAATTGAATTTGTCAATTTGGCCGTTTGCTTGTGGCCTAAATCCTGAGGTAGAAGTCTTCTTTATCTCTAGAAGTCGACTTACCTCATTGAACAGCTCCGACATGTAAGAACTTCCCCTGTCGGAATGTATGTCCAAACTACAGCCGTATCGGGCATAGAATTCAAACACTATTTTGCTAGCCACTGAACTGCTTTTCTGGTCTGGAATCACATAACATTCCACAAATTTTGTAAAAGAGTCCTGCAGGCACAAAATGTATTTCGAGCCACGGTCAGTTTCAGGAAAAGGCCCGCAGATGTATGTGACTATTCTATCCATGGGAAGTGAAACCGTGTCCTTCATTGGACTCTTTGGCGTTTTTGCGACATTTTGTACAGTTCATGATATACTCTTCAACACTGTTTTTTCCACTGGTACCAATAGAACATTCGTTGAATTTTCGAAGCTGTCTTCTGCACACCTACGTGACCTGAACTTATAGCCGAATGTGCCGACTCCAACACTTGTTTCTCCAGAATTGAAGGCAGTACAAGTTGAAGGTATGACTCCGTCCCTTTGTGTGCAACCCATTGTTTGAATAAAACCCCGTCCTTGAAACAGAGCTGATCCCATAATAGCCACAAATGTCTCACGTACGGCGACTCTCCAACCGCCCAATCACGACCAGGTCTCACTTCAGAATGCAATTTCCACTGAATTAATTTCCCAATATCAGGATCGTCCCTTTGCATCTTTTGAACCTGTTCCGGTTTAAAGCTTGCCAAAAACTATCTTTTCAGCTCCAATAGAACACTGCCATATTTGCGACGAAACTTTGTCACTTTGGATTATGATTCCATCAGACTTACTATCACTTTCTAAGCCAAACTGGAACACAGGTGGTTCAGTGAGACTCGTTGCACGTCCTCGGTTTCACACGTCTCAGTCGTTTTGACCAGACCGATTTAATGACGCTCGATGCTTCTGCAACGCCACTGTTGAAAAGCTTCTTGAATCCAGCAATAATTCCCCTTATCCTATATGTACTGATTTCCACGACACAACAAAGCATGGTAATCAGAGTTAGGAAAGCGTTGACACAAGAGAGATGCACTTTCCCCCGTGACATGCCTCGGCCATCAACATACCTAGCAAATAGTGGAACTACATTATCCACATCTTCCATAATGCTCAATTGTTCCTGACGTTTCCAACATGTTTTGCACCCTCCACAAGGAAGTTCTTCGAGAATGGTACTCCTGTCATAACAGTCACATTCGTAAGGGTCGCAACCAACTCGCGACCAAAAATCAGCGTTGCCGTGTTTACTTCCCTTGCGATGACACAATACAAAGTCGTACTGAGATAACACTTCTAGCCATCTAGCGAGTTGATCTGTTGGTGACTTAAATCGCATTAACCATCGCAAACTTGAATGGTCACTCCTGATGACAAAGTTCCGTCCCAACAACAGTTGTCTAGACTGCTGAACAAAAGTAACGACAGCTAATAATTCTTTCGTAGTTGTGCAGTATTGTCGTTGACTTTAATCCAATGTTTTACTCGCAAACATTATGGGTCTCTCTACCTCGCTCTGACTGCTCACACCATTGCATTTGTGAGAGGCACCCGCCTACAGCATAATTGCTTGAATCACAGTCCACAATAAATATGCCACCCTTTTCATCAAATCTTGGATACGCCATCACTTCGTCCCCTAACAACGCTGATCTTAAATCAACGAATGCTCTTTGACAATCCTCTGTCCATATGAATGATTGACCGGCCTCCAATCGATTCAAAGGGGCAGCTCTCTCTGAAAAATTGCGTATAAAACGCCTATAATACCCCAAGTATCCAAGGAAATGACGAAGTTCCGTTAGGTTTTTCGGCTCAGGAATGGATTACATGTACTTCACTTTGTCAATTGCTGGCATTATCCCGTCGCTCGTCGCCCTATATCCCAAGAAAGAGACACTACGCTGAACAGAGTGCACTTGGTAGCCTTCAGCTTCAAGTTCGAAGACATCAAACGTTTTAAGACTTCTTCAAGCCTCTGCAACGTTTCCTCAAATGTCGACCCAAAACAGATTATGTCAGCCATGTATACTAAAAGCGTTCTCCAGTTCAATCCTTTGAAAATAAACTCAACACAACGTTGGAACGTATTCGCCGACCCACACAATCCCATGGGCATAACTGTGAAATACAGTATTTCACATTGAAGATAATGTCACACTTTCGTCCTTCATAAGGGTTAGAAATACACAACTATGATGTTGAACAAACAAAAAGTACTATATTTTATTCGTATTGTTCAAAAAGTTGTTGAAAATCTAGCCACAATGATTCTACATCAAAAAGTTATTATCATGACATAGGCAGCTCCACTATTTTCGAAAGCTTTTGTCTGTTAGTCTAGGTTATTCGCTATGTTTTCTGGCTTGTAATTTTGGGAGCTGTAGGATTTGATGTTTCATCTAGTTGTTATGTAGGTAAACAATCTCATATATCCAAAAAGGTGGGGATACGCCTAGAAAAAAATGTCTGAGAAGCATGCAATTGCAATTAACTAATACACAGGCAAAAATGCAAAACAATTGCATGCTGAAAATTTACATAAATGAACAATATTTCAATGCACACGAAAAGTTATATGACAAAGCTAAATTCAATCATAAATGATATAAGTATTTATACTTAGGAAATGATTGAAAAACAAAAGTTGAAGCTTTGACAAAAATGGTAAACACAAGGGCTTACCACACACTGCATTCATATCCATAGTCCTTTCAATTCACAATCTAAACCTTCACTGAATAAAATGCTCACAAATTTTACAGTTCATTGTATTAAATAGCTTTAAGGCAATTATTGTATTTTGAACACAGCCTTTACACTGGACACTTTTATTAAGGGGACAGTAACAGATTTTTCTATACTAGATACTTTTATGAAGGTGACAGGTAACTATTACAATAACAACATACTGGTAAAGGCCTCCCTTACTAGTAGAAAATGCTGTATTTTCTATGTCGGATTCCTTGACCGGTATTTGGAAAAATCCTTGAGTAAGATCCATGCTACAAAACCACTGTGCTCCCTCTAAACTATCCAAGCAATCATGTTCACGAAGAAGGGGGTAGGCATCTTTAGCTGTTACAGCATTTAATCGTCTATATTCTACACAGGGCCTCACCATTCCATCCTTTTTCTTCACGAACACCAAAGCCGCACTCCAGGGGCTATTACTTTCTCTTATAAGCCCGGCCTCCACGTGGTCCTTTATAATTTTCTTTTGTTGGACAAATGCCCTCGGCGTTCGCCTTGGTGGAAGTTTTATAGGGCGAGCACAACCTCTGGGAATCGAATGATTGGAGAACTGGAGAAAACCTCTTTATATTTATCCAACACTTCCATTAAACTTATTTACTGATCTTCAGTGAGGTTTTCACATGATCTATGGAAAAGCTCCTTTAATGGTTTGCACCACAAGGACGTGTCAACATTATTTCCTTTAGAAACACGACTTATGTTTGGTCGTTTTGGCACATTTCATTTACAGGATTGTCCTCCATAATATCACCCGCATCAACACTTTGCATGTAGCCTAAGATTGTCCTCCGTTTAATGACAAGGTTTTCACTCGAAACATTTGCTACCCTAACTGGTAAATTAGCTCCATTTTGATTTGTCTTAACCAAGGTATTGCCTACTTTAAGACCACCCATGTCTGTATCCTGACAGGGACTTATCAATGCAAAGTCCGAACATAGCGACATATAATTTCCTTCACCCTCAAGAATGAATTCTGATGCAGCCGGCACTGTAACGTTCTCCTTGCAAAATACCCTACAGCAACGGCACTTTTTCCACTACTGTTTCATATCGTCGATTATTCAATCTTAAACCCGATTTTGCGCCCATCACATACTCGTTAGCTTGCAAGAAATCCAACCCTATGAGCCCATCTTCTCGTATAGGAGCAATATAAAAATCCCACGAAAACACATAGTGTTTAATCTTGAATTCTATGGTCGTCACTGCTTCTATTTGTAACAAGCTATCATTTGCTACTTCCAGTTTAAACGATTTTGAAATCGGTTTTAGCTCAAGCCGTCTTTCAGGTGGAATTCTATAATACAATCCATTTGATAAAATACTGGCACACGCGCCCGTATCTAAAACGAGCTGAGCATTCAAATTACTAATTACAACAGGCAGCAAAATCGACATTCCATGTTTAATGCTACTAACACTACAAAACTTGTCTTGTTCCACCACTAGGCCGTCAGCAGTGGCACAAGTTAGTTTTCCTGATTTCGAACACCATTATTCCTATTGCCCTGGGGCTGCTTATTGGGGCAATTCCTCGAAATATGGTTTTCGCCGTTACATGAATAGCACCGAATTTGCTTTTTTTGGGCGAGCACCACCAAATGCACCATTTTCCTGGTTCTGCCTCGGAATAATCGGTGACTTTGCTCTTGTCGTATTTCCCGTATTTTTATCAAGTTTTTGTGACATAATATCTATCTTTTTGCCAATATTGGACTTAATTTCGTTTCCGAATTTCTTTAGAAGTTTCTCAGTCACGAATTGGGAATCCACGGGAACTTCCTCCCCTGGCTGCACAAGTCTTACACGACTACCTTTCACTTCGTCTTTTAAACTATTATACATCTCCAAAATTTGTCGTGCTTCATCAGTTGTGCCAGGTTCACGCATGCCAACTGCAACGGTCGTCTGTTGATCGGGCAATCCTTTAAGAAAATATCTGACATTTATTTTCTCTCTCGTTTGGGAATCTGCGGTTGGATAGCCCTTCATTACCAACCGTTTAATATCCGCCACATAATGCGCCAATTTTTCCTTTGGTTGCATGCGTCGATTTTCCAGCTTGGCTACGTAGGACGAACTCGTACGTTTTTCCTTGTACCGTGCCTCCAACGCTCGTATAGTTGCCAAGTGTGTCTTGGGGCAACTGCCCAAACGCATATTCAGCTGCCTCACCCCGTAGACAGCTCGTTAACCGAAATAACTTCTCGTTTCTGTCCTATCCACATGCAACTGCCAATGCTTCAAACGGCTAAAAAAAGTTTTCCCATGATGGTTTTCCATCAAACAATGCCTGTCTAGGCATTGGCACTTCATAATTTGGTTGTAACCGGACGCGACCACGAAAACCATCCTGGGCTCTTGCTTGAAACCCCTGATCATGTGGTCTCACTTTTGGCGAGCGTGCCCGATTTGACTGCGTGTCTGACAGTGCCGTGAGTTAATTTATTCGACCCTGGTATTCTCTGACCAAAGCGTCTCTCTCTACAGCTGCGTTGTTCTCCTGTCTCCTCAGGGTGTTTGTTAACGTGTCCAGTTATCTTTCTCTTGCTGCCGCTCTTGATTTTTCCTTATTTTTCTCTTCATTTGCTAATTTTAATCTTCTAGCTGTTGGATAGTCTGTCTCAGCTGCTCGTCGTCAGTGTCACTCTCGACGTCGACTTCAGCTCCCGATTTGTCCAGATTTGAATTCATATTCTTCTATGGGCCCATTATTTAGACACAATACTCACGGCCATTTACAAATCAATGAATGCTTACTCAGCCAAAATGCGCAAATTCTTACTTGAAAATCCTTACACAATAATGATCGTTGGTTTCGCTTTTTTCCTTTAAAAGTGCCTCGAATTTGTCTTGATAAAGCCGATAATAGTGATTAAAATTGTCTCCTTCGACACGTAATGCTTTCAACAAATTATTCCGTTCCTCCGAAATTTGTGAACAAGTTATGGCAATGTCTGCGATTTCCTCTCAGATACTGGCCATAGTTCTAGAAAATATTAAATAATTATATCGTTTTGCAATGACACTAATTTTAAATTTCCCTTCAGAAACAGTGTTAAAGATCGTAATCCCATCGCTTCCACCAGTGTTATATCTTCGTCAAGATTTTGTTGCTATTAAAATTGAGGTAGCGTAGACCGCATGAATAATCTCTTATTTGTAGTTTATTCTACTCCGCAGGAGACATTCATTTTAAACAAAATAATGAAGCCACAATAAAACATTTTTCTTTATTATCCTAGTTATATAAAGCGTGCTAAAGCATCTTTCACACATAACTCCTCTCTCTCCACTGACAACTTTATATTTCTGCATCACAACCGTCACAGAGACTGATCCCCGTATTTGGCCAGATCAGATACACCGGAACATTCACTCAGGCATAGAAAAGAAATCAGTCACTGTGAAAGTAGCGAAGCAGCCAGCTAGAACCTAAATCGATCGTCTTAAAATATAAGCTAATTTTAGACAGACTGCTTGTAAACAAACTATTATAATAACTAGAGTGGAAATGTATACTGCGTAATGAGAATTGCAGATAAACGTGAGAGGTAAATCTGCAACACTATTGAACACTTTAGGATTTCAGATAAAGCTTCAATCTTAAAAACATTAACAAATTTCCACTATTTCTTCATCTCATAACATGGAGGTCGCCATATTGCCAATCTTTCCAAACACTTTTTACTACAAATTACCTGATTGGTTGAAAACTTCATCACAAAGGGTGCAAGTAGCGATATCCGATGGGTGGTGGCACGCGAGATTAAATTTCTGAATGAGTGCGTAAAGCCCCTATCTTACTGGAATGCGACAACTGGAGACTAGATCGCGACTATTTCGCGACAAAGATAAACGATATAAACACAACTTTCACGTTGCAGTCTCATTGAATAGACATATTTGCGATAAATTCGCGAATTTCGCTCTAATTTTGAAAATATATCGCGCGACTGTCGCGCGACATTCGTGAGAGTGTCTCACGACTTTCCCGCGAATGTAACTTATTTTCATTTAAATTCCTACGACAGTCGCGCGACATTCGTGCGAGTGTCGCGCGACATTCGTACGAATGTCGCTTAGTTTTATTTTCTCGCCAGATAGTCGCGAGGTTTTCGCAAGACTGTCGCGCGACCGTCGTGCGACACTCGCGCGACATTCGTACGAGTGTCGCGAAAATTTCATATTGTTAATTCGCCAAAATTTCGCGGCGACATGTTCGCGACACTCGCACGAACGTCGTGCGACCGTCGCGCGACAGTCTTGCGAAATATTTTGGAGAAAAAATTCGCATAAAATTTTTCAACATGTTGAAAAACTTCGCGACCAGTTCGCGACTAGTTCGCGACACAAGAAAATTCTCAAGACACTCGCGCGACACTCGCACGAATGTGGTGCGAAAGTCCCGCGACAAGATTCGCAAAACAGTCGCGAGAAATTCGCATGCCAGTGAGATACTAGCTTTAGGAACGAAGTGGACTTAGTACCCTTGGCTTGCGAAGATGCTCATCATTTTCACGACATGTCCAAATTGGTGTATATCTGTGACATCCAGAAAACTATTGTAGGCCTAGACACATGCGGGGAAGCAACTTAGCAATAGCTCAGTTCCTATCCCGGATGGGCTTTTATATACTTGGCGTTGTGGTGTTGCTTACATATGCAGACTTACTTACAGACAGTCGAACGCCAGTTTTTGTATCTCTGGATGTGGTGATAAAGGTGTTAGAATGGAAAGAAAGTTAAACAAACTAGATTTTATTGTACAACAGAGATACATTTCAGAAGATTCAATGTTTACAAAATGTTAAGTTATTTCCACAGACACGATAATGGACACGAGCCACAGTCGGACCCAGTAGGAAGGACAGTATTGTAAATGCCCACCTTTGGTCGGGATTCTAACCACGATTGGATCCATTAGCATAGGATAATTTGAAAATAGTAATTTGCATTAAGTTACCAAAACAATTTGAAAGGCATTGTACACTACATATATGATAAATATATTATTCTGATATCGTGTATTTACAAATGTCCATACCGTCCTCGTTCTATGATTAAATAGTTTCAACTTTCACTGTATTGGCCCAATTTTCATTCGTTGGTGCCGTCTAGGTAATTCCCATAAGTTTGTGTCATTAACCACATATCCATCTCTCTCTCCTAAACACATTCATCCCGACATATTATGTTGTCCGATTGAGATACCAGTTTGGTTTTTATTATTCTTATATTTCTCACAGTCCCTTCTATGTTTTGTAGAAGCTGCCTGTCTTTGGCATAGTTTGTTTTCTCCTCCTTAGTGCCATATTGATCTCGCAAATGATCTCCAGGATCAATGATTGAAGGGTTACTCAGTGTTTGTGACTCCATTTCCTTGTGATGTGATTCTTATTTATATGACAATTTAAATATTTCTGTATTACGAACTTCCGTTCACAACTGCAGACATAAACACGCTTTTCTCTCCAGTTATTCATAAAAAAGCCTAAATTAGTTGTGGGGCTTCTGTCCACATTCTTGTACTGGACAAGCAGTTGGCAAGCTGGATCATACAGGTCTATTCTCGTATTCAAACCGGTTTTCTTTCTCCAATGATACCGTTAACTTAATCTGTCATTAAAAGTTCAAAGTTATATTCACAAAAACTATGTCACAAGTCCGATTACAGAAATAATGCAAAGCATATGTCCTCTTAAAATAAAATATATCCTATTTATTAATATTTATTTAGCTAAAGTTTTATCAGTCTCTTTGTATTTGTGTAATAACAAGTAGTCTCCCCTTAAATCAAGTAAAAGCTTTTTGTCAATACCGTCCTCTTTTACAAAACTTGAAAACCACAATTTTTTCAGTGCTGAATTGGTCACGGATGATATGTCCTCATTTGTGCTGAATTTGTCACATACCAGATATGGCTTATAAGCTTTGGAACTTGATGGGTTTTCTATATTTCTGTTTATATGCATATCTTAAAAGTATTCCAACGCCTTGTTCAATACTGTCAAGTTGCTGACTGAACTTATTTTCTCATCAACACATAGTTTTGCTTTGTCCATGTTTTTAAAATGCATGTTTTTTCATCTCTGTTTGAAACATAATTTCTAATGTTGGCTGCAACCGGTTGCTTGTCTTGAAGTTTGCGTTTTTTATTCCTCTCTTTCATGATTTCTCCAGAATTTCTTTTACGATTAGTCATTTCAAAGAACTTCCTTCCATCTTTAAGCTATGAAATTCCATAGTTATCAGCCATGATTTTTATTTAATTTAATCTACAAAACATGAACCTGGCTACCAGGGGAGCAACAATGTGAATCTGCTGTGTGTATGATGGAAATGACTAGAGGTTAAGAAATGAAAAGCAACTAGCAATTCTTGTTTCTAGAGTTTGCTTAACATACTTTATAGATTATTTAAAATAAACAGTCAGGAATGGTACGATTATCAAGATTATATCTTTCAAAATTTGTATTATAAAATAAATTCTATTGATCTAAGCACAGAGAGTGAGCACTAGATATCCACCTAAATTAAGGTAAGTGAAATTCATGACTGGTCAGATTTGTGAGAAAATGTTCAAGAGTACAAGAAAAAAATGATGGTGGACTGTATTCACAATAAAACCATTATAACCTCGTCTCCAAAGGGCTTTTCTAAGCGCTTTCCTGACATCATAATGTATAAGATGAGTATGGATCTCTGACTAATAAGATATGGGATAAGATCTGACAAAAAGAGTCTTATAGTTAAAACATTCGAAATTAAGTAATTTATAACATGTGAAAGACAAAGTTTTTCTGAGCATTTTCTGAAAATGTGAATAGATTATCTTCACAAATAGCAAAGGGGGTTGAAAGCCGTGTTGCTGATTCAATCTAAACATGACGTCATGAAAATTGTTGATGACGTTTCGATGTTGTAGCGTCAACGTCATTATATAACTGTAATGAAAACAAGCTGGGACTAAAATTCAGGCAATTCTTTGTGTTTTTGAACTTCAACATATACAACGCTGTACAGAATATACAATAGGCACAAATCACACACTGTTTGATATATGTGCAAAACAAAGGGCGTACCTGTGCGTACCTTTTTTTTTTTTTTTTTTTTTTTTTTTTTTTTTTTTTTCTTTTTTTTTTTTTTTTAACGAGGGTAGTCGTTGTGGCGCAACGGTTGCCATGTCAACATACATGATACAAATAACTTTGTTTCATAAGAAATATATGTGTCTTGGATTGTGTTACAATATTAAAGCAGCTTGAAATAAAAATGTAAGCATGCCCAAATTTTCAAATATATATGTTTTTTACTTTATTAGCATAGGCGGCCCCCGTGGCCGAGTGGTTAAGGTGGTTGGTCTCGATATGAGTGAAAAAGCTTAAAAGGAACGTAAAACTGAATAAAAAAAATATTATCATAAAATGTACTGAAATGCTCAAAAGACCCCTTTTGTCAGATCCGCACTCATATTCAGAAGAGTATGTTTAAAAACAGTCCTGGCCATTCAGAGCTGCTTCCAAAACAGCCTAGAAACTTGCAAGAACAGTTTTTAAAAACAGTCATAAATTAATACATTGATACTTGTGAAACTATCTCTACTCTGTTAGTCAGTACTGTATAATCAGTCAAAGAGAGCATCAGACAATTAAAACAGTCAGAATGTCTCTCACTGGCTTAAAACAGTCCAAGACAGTCTAATAAAGCAGTCAATATTGCTCTCTCTCTCTCTCTCTCTCTCTCTCTCTCTCTCTCTGACTGTTCAGGGCAGATATTCAAAATGTTTTATTGTAACAGTCACATGGCTGTTTTCTTTTGAGGGGATGCGAATGAAAATTCAATATCCCGAAGGACTGCGGAACATCGCGCTTATACAGTGAAAAAGCCACGTGACAGTGTGACATAATAAGATGAAAGGTACTTCGGGCTCCGGTTGAAATCGTTATAATTTGTCTCTTTTTAAAGAGCGCTGCACTTTTTGAAGAGCGCTGGTGCAGAATGTATCAATCTAGGGTACTTTATTTGTCAGTGAATGTTGTGGAACTTTGCACAGTGCTGTGAATGGGGCCTATAACATTTAAAGCACCGCTGAAGTCTGACCTTGCCCAGGAAAAGTGGTTTAATCAAACCATCCATACATACGTACTATAAACCGTATTGGTTTGCTTTGGTGGTAATATTAATGAAGCATTTTAACTGTCATGACATCTTAATCTTGGGTAAAAGTCCCATAAAATGAAGGCATTGTCCTGACATGACCATGGCTGGTGACTGGGACGTAAAGCATGAATTGAAACAAACAAACAATATGATGGACTTAAAAAGCGATAATAGAAAATAAAAACGGTATCCCCTGTTTTGGGCGACATTTAACAAAGCTTATACATCTTGACAAGTAATTTTGTTTGAATTGTTGCTTTACGTGCCAGTCAACAGCAATGGTCATGTCGGGATGTTGTCTCCATTTCATGGGACTTTTACCCAACATTAGGATGTCATGACACTCAATATGTGATTCATTAATATAACCACCCAGTTAACCAGTAAACAGATAATTTGGTCAGTTGAATAGAAGCTTTGCCGAGATCCACAAGCAGTCCATCTATTTGTCCTAACCCCCAATGTGCGGGGGCCATTATTCCCACCCGACCACCCTTTTTACAAGTACAAATGCAATTAAGAAACTTGAATAGCATATACTCAAAATATTCTGTTATATTTTATTTTGATTTTCTATTAAGTCTACCTTTGGTCACGTTACATCTCTGAACAGTTACCCGTAAGGTGTTATATTATTTTTCCACGCTTTACAAATGTAATAGGAGAGGTGTAAGTTAGTATTTACTTTAATACCTTTCATGACATTTGAAAGTGTTGCTGCAATGGGACCAAGCGTCTCGTACAATGCCTGGTATGGCGTAGATTGACATGGGCTTTCCCGTGTTGTTTCGTATCCATGCGACTTTTCCATTAGTGAAAGACTTCTTGAAAAAGCACAAAACGGACCTATCGAGATATTGTAACTTTCGGTGCTTCATTGAGGTGGGAATGGGAGCATAACTGTCATTGACCCTAGCATACGTAACTGAGCTGCCGCACCAGAAAACCAACACTTTGCATATGCGATACAAAGACATAGATCAGCTTCGCAGTAACTGCGAGGCTGAGCAGCGCCTTTGTCTTCGCTACACAGTTAGTGCGATCCCTCTTCTTCTTTAAACCGAAATTTCAAGCTTCTAGCCCGCTTCTGTGACTGACTATACATGCTGATTTTCGTCTGACCTGGTCAGAACCTCAAATGGTTGGTTTTCTCATGCATCAGCTAAACTAAATCTAACCCATTGTGTGAATGATGGTTATCTAACAACAGCAACGCTCTCTTCTCTTTACTGGATTTTGCTAGTCTTGCAAAATATTGGAGGGAGAGGAAGAAGTTCTCCGATATTGATGTGCGGCCACAATGCCGTCGCGGACGAAGTGGTCATAGTATATGATTCTTGTTTTAAATATATTTTATTTGAATTATTAACATACATGACTGTTCATAAACATATACATGTACAAACATACAAACTGGGATTTGAACGGAAGCATGGCTTATAAAGTTCATCTCCCCATAAATACAAACATGGGGTCATAGTATTGCCAGTAGCACTGACAGCCGCCACATAGGGATGATTGTCTCCCTTTTGCAAGATGTTAATGCTCTTATTATTTACCGAAGTATTCAAATTAATCACTATTAAAACTGTAACGAAGCAATATTGAGCATTTCTGTGTCCAATGTGCTTATCACTAATATGACTTCTCCCAGGGCCGCCCGATTCCAGGACCCATAGAGGTACCGTTGCTGGCGGGGGGGGGGCTCTCTGTCGGAAACGACTGTTCTAAATATTGACCCGCCATGGACCCCGCGGCTCGGGAAGAACTGCTCCGCCCTGCGAGCTCCCAACCACTTGCGACACATCGGACCATGACCTTCTAACAGTGAGTGTGCAGTTTTTTCTAACATGACCCACTATGAGACATTTAAGGCATAGAGGGAGGCGACCTGACATTGTTAGAAGGGAGTCAAACGTGACAAGGTGGGGAATGAGTTGTTTTCTGGCCTCTGTTGTACGTATAATAACCTCTCTCATTCTGTTCATTGCCACAACGTTGGCGTACGATGACTTGCACAAATGAATGTTCAGTATCTCGCCATTATCACATAACATGGCCTTTACAATGCGGTCATCGTAACAAATCGGCAGCCAGTGGACATTTACCTTTACCGCCTGTTCCGACATACGTGTTACTGAAAACTTGGATCTACCGTTTGTAATGACCTTTTTATACAACAAGATATTCAACGCCGCAACATTAGCAAGAAACACTTGGTAGGTTGTGTGTTTTTACCAACCTTATATAAGCCCAACAAGTCCTCCGGGTGCAACTTTTCCGCCTCAAGGGTTGTCAATACATCGGAATGCGTGATGTTTCTCGGGTCGGCTGGAGTCAGCTTGACTGTGAGCTCTAACTGCTTCTCGTTGATGTAGTTCGATTCAATGCTATCGATTCGCACAACTGCGTTCGTGCCCATATCTATAAAAGAGAACAGGACCCAGTTGTTCAAAATTAACGATGTCAATAGTTAACGATTTGTTAATATTTCAAATGACTATATTACAAATCGTGGGTTAAACTAAACACTGTTCTATCTGCTTTTTTCAGAAGTTGTCAGATACGAAGAAAAAAACTTAATTTCTTGGATACTCTTATTGATATTTTATAAATATTGATCTTGAAATATGACCTAAGCTGTTTTTGTTTTTGACAAATTTATTTTATTTTGAGATAGGATTTATTTCTAAAAGAGATTTGCAATTATTTCACTTAAGAAAGTTTTCCTACTCTAAACTGACAATTTTGAGCATTGATTTTAAGGCAACACTGTCATATCTCAACTTAATATAGCATACAAAATAAATATTTGTTTAATATATCACTCAGCGCAACAGTGTCCTAACTGATTGTCTTAACCAATTGCCTTTAAGATAATACAGTGTTGCATCAGAATTATATGGTTTTTAGTAAGAGATTCAAAGCAACAGTGGTACTTCCAAGTATATTAAAAGGCATTTTACCATAAATAGATCTCACACAAGTGGTCATTCCATATGAAACGAGCCGTTGGCGAGTTTCATAAATTTCATATGAAAAAAATGGTCACGAGTGTAAGATTCTTTTTATAATATGCCTACCTTTAAGGGGATTTTGATCTTCATAAATATTGAAATTATTTAACATTGTTGTCACGGACGGCATCACAGCGTTACGAAACGTAATTAATATGTTCATGCACGTTTGATCATACGATTTTTATAAAATGACAATATCCTCTGAATGACAGCAACGTGAATTGATAAAACATTTTGAGGTATTATCCTGCTATAAGAAATTACAAAAATAACAATGATATACCAATATTTTAGGCACCGGAAATTAAAGTATGATTTATACAGCCAGTAAAAATCAGATCAGACTTAACATCAATAATCTACGCAGCTTTAACTAAAATGCTATCACATACAAGCGCTCTGCATCTAAAAAACTCAAAATCTTGAGCATCTAGCCGTTTAATGTAGCTGTATAGACTTGTTTCTGTCAGACCTGGTCGAAAACACCTAGGACTTTTCTAGTTATAATGTAGGAATCGCTTTGATATATAATTGTAATACTTCATACATTTTATTTTGATAATCACATCCCATTGCATGCTGTCAGGATATATACTACATTACACTAAATGGAGTATATGGGCAAACAATGCATACCTAGATAAGAATGCACATCATATCAGGGTCTCCACTGTTTATTTTCACTTTTTTATGAAGAAACCGTGAACCACTAGTGACAAATGGATATACAAAATCTAAGGCTGCAAAACTCCACCAGACAAAAATACCAGAGGACCATTGGTCCTGAGAACGCTCACCTGAAGCCTGATCCTGGAGTATTAAGTCATCATGAAATGACCTTGACCTTGAATACTCACACACTTTTATTGAATTCATAAGTTGTCTGCATCTGCAAAGTTTCAGGTCTCAGGCTGCAATAGTTTCCAAAGCCAGTGATTTATGAGAAAACCATAATTTTAATTTTGATATTTAAATGACTTTGGGTCAAGGTCAAGAAATGACCTTGGCCTTCATTAATGACTTACCTTCATTGACTCCATTGGTTGTCTGCATCTAGCAACTTCCAGGTCTCAGACTGCAACAGTTTCCAAAATATCCATTGTTTTCGCCTTTTCCCATTTAAAAGCCTATGTTTCCAAAATTGACCTTGCCGTAAAATAGGTCAAGGTCATCCTATGGTCATCATTTGATCAAACTATGATGGGCTGTAGTCCCAAATGCTACAAACCAAGTTTCGCGAAAATTGGCCGGCCGGTTCTGGAGAAGAAAATTTTTGAGTGGTTTTTACCATATATGGGCGTGGCGGCCATCTTGGTAACGTGACCTGGATTTCGCGATCAAACTTTTGTCTCCCCTACCCATGGATGCTCCACATAAAATTTCACTTTGATTGGCCCAGCAGTTTCAGAGAAGAAGATCTTTGAACAGTGTGTATGGACGACAGACTGGCCAAGGTCAAGAGATGACCTTGACCTAAATTAATCACATACCTTCATCTACTCCATAAGTTGTTTGCATCTACCACTTTTCAAGCATCAGGCTGCAATAGTTTTCAAAAAATCCATAGTTTTCACTTTTTCCCATGTAAAAGCCTATGTTTCCAAAATTGACCTTGCCGTAAAATATGTCAAGGTCATCCTAGGGTCATCATTTTATCAATCTATGATGGGCTGGAGTCCCAAATGCTACATACTAAGTTTCATGAAAATCGGCCTGCCAGCTCTGTAGAAGATTTTTGAGTGGTTTTTACCATATATGGGTCTGGCAGCCATCTTGTCATGTGACCTGGATTTCGCGATCAAAGGTAGCAATCCACAGTTTTATGAGCATTTTTCAGTTAATTTTGCTAGATCCGCCAAAATTGATAATAGCTCTGTCAAATCTGGTGAACAATCCGATTTCTCCCATAAAATCATTAAATCAAATGTCTAACAACAAAATAACATCATTTAAATTGCCTAGAACTGACTATCACCCTACCTGTATTGGGGATATTTTCCCCTACCCCCTCTTTCAGACCAGTAAATTTTCGTAAAATATGCCTGAAGTCTGGGCCCCCATGCATATTCTGTGCAAAAGGAAGCCCCATAGATCTCATGCAAATACTTAGAGAATCGACCCAGGATCATAATGAGCAGTGCACAAATATGTGCCATCCATCTACTTTTTTCGCTATTTGTGAACAAAGATAACCCCTGCAAAAACGACAGTGAAGAGCGTCACCGGCTATGACTGGCGAACGATCCGGGATCCTTATATAATCCCGGTTTTTACCAGTCTAAAAATAGAAAATAAGTATTTTTCACATGTTTGAGGCATAATTGATCCGATTTGGTGAAAGATGTCGGCAAATTATTGAAAGAGGATAATTTACAGCCCAATTTCATGCCCTACCCCTTAATATTGAAAATTTTGGCCCACCTCAAAAGTACGAAACTGTGAATGGAACCTTAAAGCAAAACTTTTTGCTCTTGTTTCTGGCAATTTTCGTCTAAAACTATTCTTTAACATAATTCCAATTAAATTCAGGCAAAGAAAGTGGACTTGCATTAAAACTGGCCTTTCAGGAGGAGTCAGAACGAGTCATATGCTTTCGAGGCATTTTTAGGTCGATTTTTGAGGAATGGAGCCCCAACTAACCGCATCCAGCTTTACTCACTCTGTGGTCGTGCGAGTGACCAAAAGATCACGAAACAGTTATGTCCATATATTGGGCCACCTGATCAAAGAAAACTGAGACCTTGAAATGGAAATTAAAAAAATCGGTTATTGCTTTAAGGTAGCAATCCACAGTTTTATAAGCATTTTTCAGTTAATTTTGCTAGATCCGCCAAAATTGATAATAGCTCTGTCAAATCTGGTGAACAATCCGATTTCTCCCATAAAATCATTAAATCAAATGTCTAACAACAAAATAACATCATTTAAATTGCCTAGAACTGACTATCACCCTACCTGTATTGGGGATATTTTCCCCTACCCCCTCTTTCAGACCAGTAAATTTTCGTAAAATATGCCTGAAGTCTGGGCCCCCATGCATATTCTGTGCAAAAGGAAGCCCCATAGATCTCATGCAAATACTTAGAGAATCGACCCAGGATCATAATGAGCAGTGCACAAATATGTGCCATCCATCTACTTTTTTCGCTATTTGTGAAGAAAGATAACCCCTGCAAAAACGACAGTGAAGAGCGTCACCGGCTATGACTGGCGAACGATCCGGGATCCTTATATAATCCCGGTTTTTACCAGTCTAAAAATAGAAAATAAGTATTTTTCACATGTTTGAGGCATAATTGATCCGATTTGGTGAAAGATGTCGGCAAATTATTGAAAGAGGATAATTTACAGCCCAATTTCATGCCCTACCCCTTAATATTGAAAATTTTGGCCCACCTCAAAAGTACGAAACTGTGAATGGAACCTTAAAGCAAAACTTTTTGCTCTTGTTTCTGGCAATTTTCGTCTAAAACTATTCTTTAACATAATTCCAATTAAATTCAGGCAAAGAAAGTGGACTTGCATTAAAACTGGCCTTTCAGGAGGAGTCAGAACGAGTCATATGCTTTCGAGGCATTTTTAGGTCGATTTTTGAGGAATGGAGCCCCAACTAACCGCATCCAGCTTTACTCACTCTGTGGTCGTGCGAGTGACCAAAAGATCACGAAACAGTTATGTCCATATATTGGGCCACCTGATCAAAGAAAACTGAGACCTTGAAATGGAAATTAAAAAAATCGGTTATTGCTTTAAGGTAGCAATCCACAGTTTTATGAGCATTTTTCAGTTAATTTTGCTAGATCCGCCAAAATTGATAATAGCTCTGTCAAATCTGGTGAACAATCCGATTTCTCCCATAAAATCATTAAATCAAATGTCTAACAACAAAATAACATCATTTAAATTGCCTAGAACTGACTATCACCCTACCTGTATTGGGGATATTTTCCCCTACCCCCTCTTTCAGACCAGTAAATTTTCGTAAAATATGCCTGAAGTCTGGGCCCCCATGCATATTCTGTGCAAAAGGAAGCCCCATAGATCTCATGCAAATACTTAGAGAATCGACCCAGGATCATAATGAGCAGTGCACAAATATGTGCCATCCATCTACTTTTTTCGCTATTTGTGAACAAAGATAACCCCTGCAAAAACGACAGTGAAGAGCGTCACCGGCTATGACTGGCGAACGATCCGGGATCCTTATATAATCCCGGTTTTTACTAGTCTAAAAATAGAAAATAAGTATTTTTCACATGTTTGAGGCATAATTGATCCGATTTGGTGAAAGATGTCGGCAAATTATTGAAAGAGGATAATTTACAGCCCAATTTCATGCCCTACCCCTTAATATTGAAAATTTTGGCCCACCTCAAAAGTACGAAACTGTGAATGGAACCTTAAAGCAAAACTTTTTGCTCTTGTTTCTGGCAATTTTCGTCTAAAACTATTCTTTAACATAATTCCAATTAAATTCAGGCAAAGAAAGTGGACTTGCATTAAAACTGGCCTTTCAGGAGGAGTCAGAACGAGTCATATGCTTTCGAGGCATTTTTAGGTCGATTTTTGAGGAATGGAGCCCCAACTAACCGCATCCAGCTTTACTCACTCTGTGGTCGTGCGAGTGACCAAAAGATCACGAAACAGTTATGTCCATATATTGGGCCACCTGATCAAAGAAAACTTGAGACCTTGAAATGGAAATTAAAAAAATCGGTTATTGCTTTAAGGTAGCAATCCACAGTTTTATGAGCATTTTTCAGTTAATTTTGCTAGATCCGCCAAAATTGATAATAGCTCTGTCAAATCTGGTGAACAATCCGATTTCTCCCATAAAATCATTAAATCAAATGTCTAACAACAAAATAACATCATTTAAATTGCCTAGAACTGACTATCACCCTACCTGTATTGGGGATATTTTCCCCTACCCCCTCTTTCAGACCAGTAAATTTTCGTAAAATATGCCTGAAGTCTGGGCCCCCATGCATATTCTGTGCAAAAGGAAGCCCCATAGATCTCATGCAAATACTTAGAGAATCGACCCAGGATCATAATGAGCAGTGCACAAATATGTGCCATCCATCTACTTTTTTCGCTATTTGTGAACAAAGATAACCCCTGCAAAAACGACAGTGAAGAGCGTCACCGGCTATGACTGGCGAACGATCCGGGATCCTTATATAATCCCGGTTTTTACCAGTCTAAAAATAGAAAATAAGTATTTTTCACATGTTTGAGGCATAATTGATCCGATTTGGTGAAAGATGTCGGCAAATTATTGAAAGAGGATAATTTACAGCCCAATTTCATGCCCTACCCCTTAATATTGAAAATTTTGGCCCACCTCAAAAGTACGAAACTGTGAATGGAACCAAACTTTCGTCTCCCCTACCCATGGATGCTCCACATAAAATTTCACTTTGATTGGCCCAGCAGTTTCAGAGAAGAAGACCTTTGAAAAGTGTGTATGGACGACAGACTGGCAAAGGTCAAGAGATGACCTTGACCTACATTAATTACATACCTTCATCTACTCCGTTAGTTGTTTGCATCTACCACTTTTCAGGCATCAGGCTGCAATAGTTTTCTAAAAATCCATAGTTTTCACTTTTTCCCATGTAAAAGCCTATGTTTCCAAAATTGACCTTGCCGTAAATTAGGTCAAGGTCATCCTAGGGTCATCATTTTATCAAACTATGATGGGCTAAAGTCCCAAATGCTACATACCAAGTTTCATGAAAATCGGCCTGCCGGTTCTGGAGAAGAAAATTTTTGAGTGGTTTTTACCATATATGGGCGTGGCAGCCATCTTGGTCATGTGACCTCGATTTTGCGATCAAACTTTCATCTCCCCTACCCATGGATGCTCCACATAAAATTTCACTTTGATTGGCCCAGCAGTTTCAGAGAAGAAGATCTTTGAAAAGTGTGAATGGACGACAGACTGGCCAAGGTCAAGAGATGACCTTGACCTAAATTAATCACATAACCTTCATCTACTCTATTTGTTGTTTGCATCTACCACTTTTCAGGCCTCAGGCTGCAATAGTTTTCAAAAAATCCATAGTTTTCAATTTTTCCCATGTGAAAGCCTATGTTTCCAAATTTGACCTTGCCGTAAAATAGGTCAAGGTCATCCAAGGGTCATCATTTTATCAAACTATGATGGGCTGAAGTCCCAGATGCTACATACCAAGTTTCGTGGAAATCGGCCCACCGGTTCTGGAGAAGAAGATTTTTGAAGGGTTTTTACCATATATGGGCGTGGCGGCCATCTTGGTCATGTGACCTGGATTTCGCGATCAAACTTGAAATGCCACTACCCAAGGAGGCTCCACATAAAATTTTAACTAGGTCAGCCAAGCGGTTTCAGAGAAGAAGATCTTTGAAATTGTGGACGACGGATGGACGGACGCCGGATCATGGCCATCCTATAAGCTCACCTTGTGAGCCTTCGGCTCAGGTAAGCTAAAAACCAAAGGTCTCAACTTGTTATCATATTTGCTGAACCACTACATAAACTGAGGGCGAGGTTAGGTACCTGTAAAATCAATTTAAGCCCGCCATTGATTTTATATTACTGATCGTTCCAAGGCGATACTTCTGTGGTGGATCATATTATTCTGTTTGCACCTTATGTATGTGTTTTTTTATATATTTAGTTAACTTTAGGTAACTGAGTGGCCATCTATTTGGAAAATAGCTGCTCATTCGGCTTACTATATGTTTTCATGGTATAAGTGCCTGATTGTTGATTTTGTTTTTCCCAACTCGGTTTGTGGAGTGGGAATCTCTTTCTGATTGCGCCTTTTCCTGATCGTTGCCTACTTGTACCTTTTCATATCTATTGTGTCCTCATTCTTTACTTCTTCATCGTTTCATTTATTTGCCATGATAAGCCATTAACATGGTTTAATACCAAATTTCAGAACCTGAGAATGAGGTTTAGTCCGTCAATTGGATCTAACCCCCTCCAACTAATGAATTAGTTACTGGCGATTCAAAGGCAGTGGTTCTATTTTGTTTCTTTGCTGCATGTCTGATGTTTCTGATGTCATTTTGAGTGGGGTTCAGATTTCTGTACGATCTGATAAGAGTTATGTGGCCATCTTTTGGGAAGTTTTTGTTCATTGCTAATTTTCTACTTTGCTACAATAACACCCTTCGTACCACAACATTCATTTTATAAGAGACAGAGGCAATGGTTTTAAATCAACCACAATATATACTCATCAAAAGAAGTTTTGCACCATTTAGATTTTTTTCATATTATTAAGAGACATTTTAACTAACAAATTTTAAAGATAGCTTTTTGAATTTGCACAGTCTGAAAGAGTTTGATAATGAGTGTGATAAGACCAAAAATTGTTTCGGAAACGATTTTAGGAAAAATTGAAAAAGCCAATTTTCTGTATATGCTGAAACTTGGAAAATCGAAAAAAATCCACAAAAAATGCCACAGCATCAAGAACACATTTTTGTTTCCAAATTTATACACAAGAGCTCCAAGGCTAATGATTAAGCCTAAAAATATTTTAAAAATCTAAAAATCTCAAAATTTGAGTAAAAATTCATTTTTTGACAAAATTACAATTTTTGAGAAAAAAGATAAATATTGGAAAAAATGAGTAAAATCGAAATTCATTTCAATTTTTGATCACTATGTGATGTTTTGACACCAAAAATTGCCGCCTGTTTTCTTTCTGTTAAAGGCAATCTCATGTCAAAGATGTTGCATGAGTACTTTTTTGACATGCAGCTTTTTAAAATTCTGAATTTGGATGGGTTGAAAACCAGTACCTTCAGTTAAACATTAATGGGTGCTGTATGCTGTGTTTGAAAGAAAAACAACCCATTTTATTGGCGAGATGAGTTACTAAGCTTTATCTGAGAATTTTAACAAAATCTCAAAAATCGTTATTTTGGGTCAAAAATAGTGTTTTTGTCAAAAAAAAATCAATTTTTAGTTTTTTGCTTTAAATGATTGCTTTCAGTGTCCCGAAGAAATATTGATTTGTCATTGAGAAGTCCAGCCCTTTAAGATGGTATTAAGTTTTAAAAGTTTATTTGAAAAATATCTATACTAGACATTATTTTAAAATGAGAAAAATATTAACTGATGCAAAACTTCTTTTGATGAGTATATTTCAGTTTTGATTTAAATAAATCAATATAAGGCTGGGTTTGCATGCTAAGTGCTAAATGTTATTTGCTAAAATGCCAATTGCTAAATGCCATTTCTTCCATTACAGAACAAATTCTTCAAACCATACAAGCATCTCTAATAAACATGTTGCATTAAAGCGTTTTAGCTTTTTGCAATTAGCATTTCACATTGGGCAAATATGATTTTAGCATAAGCAAACATTGATTTATTAGTGTTTAGATATTACCATTTAGGATAGGGCATCTTTACCTGACCTTTCATAACTATATATTTTATATTATAATGGCAGCATAATTGTCACTTTTCATATCCGACAATTCTTACATATGGTGTCAGTCCGTCAGTTGTCAAAGATATTTGTGGAACCTCAGGACATCAACACTGGAGATATATTATGCTTTTATTTATTTTTTTAATATTTTTTTTCTTATTTATTTTTTTTTTTTTTTTGTTTACTTTTTTTTTTTTTTTTTTTTTTTTTTTTTTTTTTTTTTGCAAAATGGTATTGGCGTAATGTTAATTGCTAAATACCAAATACTGATTGCTTAATATCACTTGCTACAATATGCTAGATGTGTTAATTGCATTGAGGTCAATTTGAAGATTTGTTGAAAATGATTCTATGAATTAGCATTTTGCAAAAAGCATCTAGCAAATAGCATTTGGCATTTATCAATTGGCAAATCACCCCCGCCTTCCAAATAAATCAATTATTTGACAAATCAATACATGTGCATGTACCATGTGATTTCCAAATGTGTAAACCTAGACAAAGAGATAACCTAAATTCATTCTTGAGGTTCAAACACACTGCTTTTAACAACGACTCATTTAGCTACTCAGGTACTTCAGTAAGTAAGTAAGTAAGTAATGTTTATTATAGTGGCATGTACAATACATAATATACAAAACAGTTTTGAAACATATATGTACCCGGCCCAATGGACCTATAAGTCACTTCAATCTAATATTTTTAAATTCAACATAGAACAATGATTTAACTATTTACATATAGGAAGTTTTTATTTTTTTCAAAGGCATTCCTGAGATAATTGGCTACTTGTCTTGGGTAATTGTTCATTAAGTTTTTGAGCTTAGCAGCGTCTGATAATAGTAAGAATGAGTCCGTATCTGTGATGGTTGAATGCAAATGGTTTCTCAAATCATCATATAAAAAGCATTTAAAAAGAAAATGTAGTTCGTCCTCTACTTGGCCACTCTGACAAACCTTACAAAGTCTTTCATGGGGGTTTTCACCTATGTATCGCCCTGTTTCTATTCGTAAAGGTAGTAAACTACATCTGAATTGTACTAAAATAGACCGTTCACTTCTGTTCAAATTCATTAAAACATATTTTTCAGCGGTATATGATTCTTTTTTTTTTTTTTTTTTTTTTTTTTTTTATTCAGTTTTACGTCCCTTTCAAGCTTTTTCACTCATATCGAGACAAATCAATCGGTAGGTGGGGCGAAACCCGGAGTACCCGGGGAAAAACCACCTGACACACCCGCAAGCAGAACATGGCTTGTCTCACATATGAATTCGTGCCCCTTGCAAGGCGCGAACCCACATCGGTGAGATGATCCAGCGGTATATGAGGTCTTAAAAGTAATATATTTTCGTAATTTTGGAACTGTCAATATTTTCTCGGACCAGCCTTCAGCATACGACGAATACAAGAGTGGTTTGCTAGTAAAAATGTCACAACATTCTAAATTGTCAAAATTTCTAATAAGTCCAAGTTTATTCATATGTTTTACTTCTGACGACCAATTATTTCGACAGATACTATAGTCCGACAAAAATATTTTTTTTTTTGCAAATTCTCGAATTGTCCATGTTGATCAGCCTATTCCAGTAGCGTAACATGTTATACCACCGCCGTTCTTTAGCACGGAGCCACCCTACTTCATGTGGTAGCATCAAAAAGAACCCTTGATGATCCATTGGTATAATCCCCTGTCTGCATAAAGTGATCAAGTCTTTAAACTTAACCCAATTGATTTGTTCATCCTGGTTGAGTTGGGTTAAGGCTGAAGTCTTGGGACAGGGTACACCTTTATGGAGTAGCCTTTCATGAGGACCGAACAAATATTTAAATGTGAAACAGGCGGCCCCCGTGGCCGAGCGGCTAAGAGCGCTGTTTCTTAATCACTCGATCATCTCACCGCTGTGACTGGTGTGGGTTCGAGCCCCGCTCTGGCCACATGTGAGACAAGCCAAGTTCTGCTTGCGGGTGTGTCAGGTGGTTTTTCTCGGGGTTCTCCCGTTTTCGCCCCACCTACTGATTGGCCCGTCTCATATGAGCTGAAATAATCTTGAAAGGGACGTAAAACTGAATTAGAAATAAATAAATAAATAAATAAATAAATGTGAAACAATGCAGAAGCTGAGGGTGAAGTTAGGTACCTATAAAAGCGGTTTAAGCCCGGCAATAATTACATATAACTGATCGTTCCAAGGCGATACTTCTGTAGTGGTTCTCATTGTTTTATGTCTTGGTGTTTAGAAAAATTTCGTGCTGTTGGCGCCTTATATATGTTATCACATTTTTAGTTAAGCTTAGGTAATTCAGTGGCCATTTTTTGGGAACATAGCTGCTCATTCGGCTTAGGATATGTTTTTATGGTATAAGTATCTTATTGTTAATTTAGTTTTTTTTCCACCTCGGTTTTTGGAGTGGGAATCTTTTTCTGATTGCGCCTTTTCCTGATCGTTGCCTACTTGTACCTTTTCAAACAATCAATAGTTTGACATCGATCTTCTTTATAAATAATCATATTTATAACTGTTTTGCATTTGGAAGAGATGATGTTAGCTTAAGAATTCTAATATTTTACCAATACATATTATCATTAGCTGTATTGACCTCCAAGTTTTTAATGTTTTTATAGATTCTTTTGAAGTTAAAGAAATCTTCAAGACTCATTTCTTTTACTTTGTACAAAGAAATCTTCTAGACTCATTTCTTTTATTTTGTATGGCCTTTTAGATCTGGCAGTTCTGACACTAGCAGCCCATGCAGGTGTTGTATAAACAGGCTCATTTCACTTGCTGTCTCAATGGCACTATGCACACTATCGTTTTCATTGAATGTATGGCCTTTCTCTAGGTATTTTATAGGTGCGTTATACTTGTCAAATCAAACTTTTGAATACAATACCATCGCATACGTGGATAGAATCTATTTTTGTTCAGTGCAAACCAGTTATCACTGTAAAAAACAAATTCTTTTTACCCTTTCTGCTCATATCTTCTATATATGTGTCAACACAAGATGCACACCCATTCAGTTTGCCCCTCTGGTACTTAATGTTTATTATGCATTATGTCAGATTCACTTCTCTTGATATAATGTTAATATCTACCTTCTGATATATGGAGTATGATAATCCTTGCGTTGATCTGTTTTTCCTTGGCGGTGTTTTCCTCCTAGGGGACTTTGATCTTTCTCTCTTCGGTTCTTTGTTCTCCTGTTGTCCTGTCTGCTCCTTTTGTTCTTTAAACCAGGCATGTAGTCCGATCCTCTGTAGTAAGTTACATGGAAGGAGCTATTTCGATGTTTTCTTGAAGAAACCTTCCGTCTCGGCGACCTGGATTGCGACATTTCTCTGGTCGTGCCCTTAGGTTCTTTGGTTTCCTTTTCCTTCTGCTCCGGTTCTTTAGTTTTCTTTTCCCTCTGTTCCTTTAGCCAGTTGTGGAGGCTGGCCAGTATTGTATTGTTTAACTCTAGGTTCTTGTTCAGGGCTGTCAGAATGTCTACTTGGACTTTTCCACTGCTCTTTCATCCTCCTTGCTATTTCTCGAAGGAGCTCCAACTCTTCCTTACAGGATCCCGTACAGGATGTCGTATTCGACGAAGTCGAGGAAGCATGAAGCGAAATCGCAGAATAAGAAACCACTGGTACTGGGGCCGTCACGGGAAGTATGGCGGGGATGAGTGCCGGCAGCTGCTGCTCTAGCTGGATCAGATCCTGGAAGTCTATGGTGTCCAGGTCGTCAATCCCGTCCTCCGTCGCTACAGTGCACCTCAGAGTAAGTGTATTGGAGTGCCCATTTGTCTCTGTAACTTCTCCTGGCGTCTTTCCTTCTTGCTTTCCTATGCATTGTTACTGGCTTCCCGGCTGAGGATAGCGTAATGTTGGTTATCTGTTAAAAACACAGAACGTCCTCCGGTAGGGTTCACAAAGGATTGATTATTGAACGGCCCTTCCAACTTAGTTGCATTCAAGTCATGCTCCTGTCCGGTTCGATTCCCAGTCTTGATCTTGAGGGTTTTTCTAAGTCTTGTTGTTGTTGCTTTTTTGTTTTCATCGGTTGAAATCAAATTATGTTAAATAAAAATTCCAAGAAATATTCCAGGAACTTTAGTATCATAATTACCTATGCTTAATTAGCATTCTCCCGAAGAATCATGCAGATGGTGATAAGTGACTAGTCACAGAAATCGTTCATTTTACCCTCATTTAATCAGACTTGTTGAAAAACTTCACAAATAAAGCATTCCTTTTTTAGCTCACCTGAGCCGAAGGCTCACAGTTGAGCTTATAGTATACCCATGCTCCGGCGTCCGTCCGTCCGTCGTCTTCCATTTTCAAAGATTTTCTTCTCTGAAACCAATCAAAGCCAAATTTTATATGAAGCATCTATAGGAAGGGGGAACCAATGTGTATATAAGGAATCCAGGTCACATGACCAAGATGGCCGCCATGCCCATATATGGTAAAAACCCTCTTCTCCAGAACCGATGGACTGATTTCAAAGAAACTTGACATGAAGCATCGATGGCTCAAGCACTACAATGTGTATAGAAATCATGAACCTGTGATGACCTTGACTTATTTTACGGCAAGGTCAACATAGGTCGCCAATGCATTTGAATGGGGAAAACTTTTAAAATGACATTTAAGGATGTTCGCTGCTAACAATTGACATTTCGGAACTTCCGGTTTTTCTTTTCTTGAATATCTCGTAAACGGTTGCAGATATTTTCCTAATATTTTATATTTGAACACATATTGATAACATGCATTGAATGAGCCATGAAAATTGTCAATCTAAGAAACTTCATTTTTTCACCCCATTTTCTGCAACTTTTCAGAAAATTTTAGTGGTCAGTAATATTTAGGGGGTAGGGTAGATTAAACTTGAATATTACACATCTTCAAATTAATTGCACTAGTTCGATGTTTATTTTAGCAGCAGTATATGTGTACATGGTCTTCTAAGTCATTCTTTGTGTCTTTGGTGTGGTGGTTTTAAAATTTAAGGTGGTTTTATGAAATGGGCTTTTAGAAACAAAACAGCCGAAAAAAGGCTGAAAATGGCGATTTTCATGTTGTTGGTTCTCTCTTATATGCTCACTACCCTATATATTTCTTTCTTTTATTCGAACAATATTACCAAGTTCTATGTTGTGTGAAAATACAAGAAAAAGTTTGAATCAACAAATATGGGTTTGGTACATTTCAAAATATTGATTTTTTCCGACTTTTCAAGTATGGGGGTAGGGTTGGAAAAGGAATCGTAAAATTTTGTCATCCACTCCAAATTGCAAATTTTTCTATGCTTTTGGCCCAAAATTGTCTGCGCTACGTAAATATTATGACTTTTGAAAGCATTCTAGGTATATTTTTGTTCAAGACAGGTATGTTTCAAAGAATTAAAAATTAAATTAATTTTACCAAATTTAAAACATGGTGCTCAGAGGTCTCATTCAGAGGCCTGTAGCTTGAAAAAATGCACACTACCCTATATTTATTTTGTTTTCAAATGTCTTGTGTTATATTTTGGAATCAAAAAAGAGTGGTTAGAAAAAAAGTTTGAATACTTTTTCATTGGCAGCGAACATCCTTAAAGTTAAAGTCTTGCAGAGAATGGGCAGTAGGACTGAATATCAATGATTCTGAAAACAATTGGACCCGAGGGGCTCATGTGCCCCCACCCCGGGGCAATATACATGTATATCTCAATAATATTCAAACGTTTTCTCCTCTGAAACCGCTTTGCCAATCAAAGCCAAATTTAATGTGAAGCATCTATAGAATGGGGGAATCAATGTGTATATAAATAATCTAGGTCACATGACCAAGATGGCCACCATCCATGCCCATATATGGTAAAATCCCTTCAAAAATCTTCTCCGGAACTGGTGGACCGATTTAAAAGAAACATGGCTTGAAGCATCGATGGCTAAAGTACTACAATGTGTATATAAATCATGACCCTATGGAACGACAAGGTCATTATAGGTCGCCTATGCATTTGAATGGGAAAAACTTTTAAAAAGTCATTTGAGGTGAAAATCTTGCAGGAAATAGTTAGCAGGACTGAATATTAATGATGCTAAAAAAATTGGACCCAAGGGCTTATATGGCCCCACTCCGGGGCAATATACATGTATATTGCCATAATATTCAAACATCTTCTCCTCTGAAACCGCTTGGCCAATTAAAGCCAAATTTTATGTGAAGCATCCATAGGATGGGGGAATTAATGTATATATTAATAATTTAAGTCACATGACCAAGATGGCCGTCATGCCCATATATGGTAAAAACCCTTCAAAAATCTTCTTCTCTGAAACCAATAGACTGATTTCAAGGACACTTCGTGTGAAGCTTCGATGGCTAATATGACAAAAATATTAACTGGTGCAAAACTTCTTTTGATGACTATATTTTTTTCTGTGCAAACCAGTTATCACTGTAAAAACAAATTCTTTTTTACCCTTTCTGCTCATATCTTCTATATAATTATGTGTCAACACAAGATGCACACTCATTCAGTTTGCCCCTCTGGTACTTAATGTTTATTATGCATCATGTCAGAATCACTCCTCTTGATATAATGTTAATATCTACCTTCTGATATATGGAGCATGATAATCCTTGCGTTGATCTGTTTTTCCTTGGCAGTGTTTTCCTCCTAGGAGATCTTTCTCTCTTCGGTTCATTGTTCCCCTGTTGTCCTGTCTGCTCCTTTTGTTCTGTAAACAAGGCATGTACTGTCCGATCCTCTGTCATAGGTCGTCAATGCATTTGTATGGGGAAAACTTTTAAAATGACATTTAAAGTTAAAGTCTTGCAGAGAATGGGCAGTAGAACTGAATATTAATGATTCTGAAAACAATTGGACCCGAGGGGCTCGTGTGCCCCCACCCCGGGGATGTATATCTCAATAATATTCAAACGTCTTCTCCTCTGAAACCGCTTTGCCAATCAAAGCCAAATTTAATGTGAAGCATCTATAGAATGGGGGAATCAATGTGTATGTAAATAATCTAGGTCACATGATCAAGATGGCCGCCATGCCCATATATGGTAAAAACCCTTCAAAAATCTTCTCCGGAACTGGTGGACCGATTTCAAAGAAACATGGCTTGAAGCATCGATGGCTAAAGTACTACAATGTGTATATAAATCATGACCCTGTGGTGACGACCTATTTTACGACAAGGTCATCATAGGTCGCCTATGCATTTGAATTGGGAAAACTTTTGAAAAGTCATTTGAGGTGAAAATCTTGCAGGAAATAGTTAGCAGGACTGAATATTAATGATGCTAAAAAAAAATTGGACCCAAGGGCTTATATGGCCCCACTCCGGGGCAATATACATGTATATTGCCATAATATTCAAACATTTTCTCCTCTGAAACCGCTTGGCCAATTAAAGCCAAATTTTATGTGAAGCATCCATAGGATGGGGGAATTAATGTATATATTAATAATTTAAGTCACATGACCAAGATGGCCGCCATGCCCATATATGGTAAAAACCCTTCAAAAATCTTCTTCTCTAAAACCAATAGACTGATTTCAAGGAAACTTCGTGTGAAGCTTCGATGGCTAAAGAACTCCAATGTGTATATAAATCATGACCCTGTGATCACCTTGACCAAGTTTATGGCAAGGTCAACATGGGTTGCCTATGCACTTGAATGGGGAAAACTTTTAAAAATGTCATTTGAAGGGAAAAGCCAGCAGGAAATTGGCAAATGGACGAATATTGATTATTCTGAAAAAAGAAAATGGCCCAAGGGCGTCATCTGCCCCTGCACTGGGGTTAAATACCATAATAGTCAAACATATTTATTGGTATATGCAGCAGATCTCAGGTGAGCGTTTACAGGACCATTGGTCCTCTTGTTTCTGACTGCGGTTGCAATGGAAACTAAAAATCAAAATTTCACAGAGATTTGCAGAAAATCGTTCAAGGAAACAGTGCAAATTCACACTTCTTGAGGTGGGAATTGAGATCTGATTATTGTTTGGAATATCTATATTATTTCTTATATCAATATCATGCCATGACTTGTATTTGAAATTGTATTAAAAATTGAAAAATGAAATTTGCATTTTGTTGCCTAGCAACTTAAGTACCACTACATATAACAAGTTTTCAAACTTCCGATTTTGGACATTTTCAAACCAAATTATCTCCTTACAGCACAATTGTATACAAGTTATACATATAGCGCCTTAATAACAAACACTTGTTTTTCAAATACAAAAAAATAAAATAACTCAAAATGTTTCTATCTTTTGTAACCATGGCAACCAAACAATGGAACCATCAGCAAAAAATGACAGTTTCAAACCTAATTATCTCCTAACAGCACATGTGTAAATTAATTATGCATATAGTGCCTTAACGACCAACACTTGTTCATCATTTGCAAAGAATAAAATAACTCAGAATGTTTCTAATTTTGTAACCATGGCAACCAAACAATGGAACCATAAACACTTTTGAATGACATTTTTAAAATCAAATTATCTCTTAACAGCACAAGTGTATATGAATTATGCATATAGTGCCTAAATAATCAACACTTGTTTTTGATATGCAAAGAATAAAATAACTCAGATTGTTTCTAAATTTTGTTACCATGGCAACCAAATAATGGAACCGTCAACAATTTGACAGAAACGACATTTTCAATCCAAAATATTTCCTACCAACAAACAAATATATGAAATATGCAAATAGTGCCTTAATAACCAACACTCATTTTTGAAATGAATGAAATAACTCAGAATGGTTATATTTTTGTTACCATGGCAACCAAACAATGACAGCCTCAACAATTTGATTATATACACTTTGGTTGCCATTCTTACGAAAAATAGAAACATTCTGAGTTATTTTATTCTTTGTATAAATCAAAAACAAGTGTTGGTTATTAAGGCGCTATATTCATAATTAACTTATGCTGTTAGCAGAAAGTTTGTTTTGGAAATGTCATTGTTTTTGTAAAATTGCTTATGGTTCCATTGTTTGGTTGTCATGGTTACCAAAATTAGAAACATTCTGTGTTATTTTATTCTTTGCATTTCAAAAACAAGTGTTGGTTATTAAGGTGATATATTCATAATTCATATACACTTGTGCTGTTAGGAGATAGTTTGGTTTGGAAATGTCGTTGCTGATGGTTCCATTGTTTGGTTGCCATGGTTACCAAAATTAGAAACATTCTGTGCTATTTTATTCTTTGCATTTCAAACACAAATGCTGGTTTTTCAGGCACTATATGCATAACTCATATACATCTTTGCTGTAATGAGATAATTTTGCATTGAAATGTCATTTGTTTTCTAAAATCGCTGAAATTTCCATAGTTTAGTTGCTATGGTTACGCAAAATAGAAACATTTTGAGTTATTTCATATCGGCGGCCCCGATGGCCGAGCGGTTACGAGCACTGTTTCTTAATCACTCGATCATCTCAGCGCTGTGTTCCGTGTGGGTTCATTACAGTGATGTATATAATTATTTTTCACAGTGTGTACTGTACGCCTCCAAATAAATGTTCAGTGCGTACCGACAATACCAATGTGTACACTATTTCTGAAGATTCTTATTCTAACCTCTCATTCAGAATCAAACTTATAGATATGTGTACAAGTATGGATAATATAGGGCTATTGCACTGATATCGGTGAATATTGTCCCGAGTTGGGATATCGAAGGACGCGAGCTTGCGAGCGTCCGTAGATATCCCAACGAGGGACAATATTCACTGATATCTGTGTGATAACCCTTTTATTATATAGCTATTAATACATGCTTCTCATATTTGATGTTTTGTTGAGAGTTAGCCTTGCAAAATTGAAATATCTACACGACGGCCGCGATAAAATCCATGAGTGATATCATTTTTGCACTAGTGCAATATCAGATGATATCATTTTTGCACTGTTACTTTTTGGAATCACATTTTGCAATTGAATCAATATTGCTGACATTTTATTTTCTTTTTTCGGCTCAAACTGCTTAAACCTGAAAGTGACAAACTTCGGCCAGGTATGACGTCATTTTCCACGCGACGTCAGATGAAGATGACGTCATTAGAGTTGATGTCCCAAATTTAAGCTCGACTGCACGAAGTGCATAGAGCTATTGCAGTCACCCCGGTCGTCCACGTTCCCGTTCCCGTGCGCGTTCCCGTGCGCGTGCGCGTCACACTTGCGTTAAAGTTTTCTAGAAGTCCATATCTTGACAACCACTCATCAGAAAGCATTCATACTTGGACCATAGATACCCTGTAGGGTTAGCTTTCATTCCATGGCATCGGGCCCCTGGGTCCAGGCCAGGGGGTGGGGCTGGAGGTTAAAATCTAGAACACCTTCAAAAATGGCAATTCTTGTGTTAAAGTTTTCTAGAAGTCCATATCTTGACAACCACTCATCAGAAAGCATTAATACTTGGGCCATTGACACCCTGTAGGGTCGGCTTTCATTCCATGGCATCAGATCCCTGGGTCCATACCAGGGGGTGGGGCTAGAGGTTAAAATCTAGAACACCATTAATAATAATGGCTTTTCTGTGATATAGTATTCTAGAAGTCTATATCTTGAAAACTTTTTATCAGTGGGCTTTCATACTCGGACCATAGGTACCCTGTAGGGTTGAGTTTCATTTCATGGCATCGGATCTCTGGGTCCATGCCTTGGGGGTGGGGCTGGAGGTTAAAAACTAGAACACTGTAAAATATAGATGTACTGCTGTGTAACTTTTACAAGGAGTCCATATCTGAACAACAACTTATCTTAAAGCATTCATACTTCATACACTTTAGGTTCCATGACATCGGACCTCTGGGTCGGAGTCAGGGGGGCGGGGCTAGAGGTCAAAATCTAGATCTACCCGAATTTTTTTTCTTTTTACTTCTTAATAGAAACAACTTAGGAAGGTGGTTGGTCATTCATCTTTTGACTTTGTGACCCTGACTTGTGTGTCATGACGGTAAGGGTCGGTTGACCTACTTTCCATGGTTCAGTGATTTTGCCTTATATCTTGACACTCAATTAGTATATTTTCTTACTGCTTTCAGATTATGAGTGAGTACAACCAGGCCTTTGACCCCGATATACTTATAGGTCACTGTGACCTAATTTCATGGTTCAGTGATTTTGCCTTATATCTTGACACTCAATTAGTATATTTTCATACTTTTTTCAGATAATGGGTGAGTATGACCAGACCTTTGACCCCAATATACTTATAGGTCACTGTGACCTAATTTCATGGTTCAGTGATTTTGCCTTATATCTCGGTACTCAAATGGTTTATGAACAAACTTCTTTAAAAGTATGTTTGCGTATGACAAGACCTTTGACCCTGAAGTAGTCCTAGGTCACTGTGACCTAATTTCACCGTTCAGTGACTTTGCCTTATATCTCGGTACTCAAATGGTTTATGAACAAACTTCTTTCAAACTATGTTTGCGTATGACAAGACCTTTGACCCTGAAGTAGTCCTAGGTCACTGTGACCTAATTTCACGGTTCAGTGATTTTGCCTTATATCTTGACACTCAATTAGTATATTTTCATACTTTTTTCAGATTATGAGTGAGTATGACCAGATTTGACCCCAATATACTTATAGGTCACTGTGACCTGATTTCACGGTTCAGTGACTTTGCCTTATATCTCGGCACTCAAGTTGTTTATGAACAAACTTCTTTCACACTATGTTTGCGTATGACAAGACCTTTAACCCTAAAGTAGTCCTAATTCAATATGACCTAATTTCACGGTTCAGTGATTTTCCTTTATGTCTTGGCACTCAATTGGTATATGAACATACTTCTTTCACGATATGTACGAGTATGACAAGACCTTTGACCATAAAGTATTCCTGGGTCACTGTGACCTAATTTCATGGTTCAGTGATTTTGCCTTATATCTCGACACTCAGTTGGTATTTTTTCATACTTCTTTCTGATTATGAATGAGTATGACCAGACCTTTAACCCAAACATACTTATAGGTCACTGTGACCTAATTTCATGGTTCAGTGATTTTGCTTTATATCTCAACACCGAATGGGTATATGATCATATTTCTTTCACATTATGAGTAAGTATTACTAGACCTTTGACCCTGAAATACTTATAGGTCAGTGTGACCTTATTTCACGGTTCAGTGATTTTGCCTTGTGTCTTGGCACTCAGTTGGTATATGAACACACTTCTTTCACAATATGAGTGAGGCCTTTAAATCTTAGGTAGTTACAGTTAACTTCCATGGTTCAGTGCTTTTGCCTTATTGCATCAATGCAAAAAGATGTATGAGCATAATACTTTGGGTTACTGGTCGGGTTTGGCCTTATGTTTGACAAAGGTCAGAAGCAGTCGAGCACGCTGTCCTGCGACAGCTCTTATACAATTTTGCACGACGACCTTCAAGTCAAGAATTTGGCAATGTATCATAGAAAGAATTTTTTGCTTTTAACAAAGTGTGCAATATCAACTAAGTGTGCAGATATCGTCTGATATCTGCACACTTGTTACTCGGCTTTTATCCCTAAGTTTTAATCATTTGATATTTATAGCTATATAATAATACCATTTATTAAAGTATTGAAATTCAAGTAAACATTTATTCTATCATTTAGGCATGTTAACCCATACTTTTGTCCCCTCAGGTCTCAGGTGAGCTAAAAATGTTTGTTGCATGTATAATCCGTTACCTTGAAAATAATCAAATATACACTCAATATTTTGTCCCTCATACAAATCAATAAAGAACTTATCATTTTGACTCTTCTTTTCTTGTGGCTGCTTCTGTCTGCTGTGCGGATGCATTGTAATGGAAACGTCTCCAGTGCCCGAACGCCCCACATTCGAAACATCTGCCTGTGGCGTGTGGGACTCTAGCTGGTCTAAGTTGCGAAAGATGTTTCTTTCGCTGCCCTGAAATGGCCTTGCGCTAACCCCTGATCCCGGATTTGAAGTATTAATGGGATTGACAATACTGGCAGAAGTGGTAGAAGAAGGAGAGGCGTTAAAGAATGTCTTGCCATGCTGTTTGGTTCTAGACATTCTTCGGAGTGCCCTATTTTCAGCTGCTCTAATTTTCTTTTGGTCATCGGAATCGTCTGCGTAATCATCATTATCGTATTCGTCTACAGTCAACCACCCCCGGGGGATTTGTCGGCAATTATGATTAATCTATTTCTCCTGCGCAAAAGATCCTTAGCTTCTTCGAGAGCCCTGATATCTCGTTTTTGAAGTTTCTCCGCTTTCTCAATTAATTCTATAATATCCAACTTAAAGAAAAAATGAATTTTGTTGGCTTTTGACTTGAAAATGGTTTCTCCTAACTTATGTCTTTTGTTAGACTCTAAAGTCTGAGTTTCTGATATTATTTCCTTTTTGAGAGAGTCAAGCTAAGAGTCAAGGTAGTTCTTAAACAAACTAAACTGTCCTTAATCAGAATCATCCCCTCTGGGGGTGGGGGGTGGGGGCTTACCGTGACTGCCTTCCAATTCCTCGATGTCGCTCATACTGCACAAAGTTGTCATACTGCACAAAGTTGTCCGATCTGCGTACTGGCTTTGGCTCGAACGGTTTGATTTGGAGCCTAAAATCTATCTATATCTACATATGCACCTGAAAAATATTTTTCTCATGCAAAAGCATGCAATACCAACTATTAATAGAACATAACCGGAACAATCCAGTTCGAAACCCGTTCTATTCCGATTAATACCACAATTACTATAAAATACATTACTGTATTCTAGTTACCGTATCAAACATAAAAGTGCAAACAAATATAAATTCCACTATTTTCCCCAATTAAGCAAAAACAAAAAAAAAAAAAAAAAAACAAAAAAAAAACTTTCAGTTTAGCCCAAAACTCAACCTATTGCACTATTATTTTTTTTTTTTTTTTTTTTTTCAAATTTCATTGGTACTGTATTTTCTCAAAAGGTGAGAAAAGCTTTGCATGCAGACAGACATGAGATTGTTTTCTTCCTTTTTTGTATCAGTTTTACATCCCTTTCAAGGTTATTTCACTCATATGAGACGGGCTAATAACTAATCAGTAGGTGAGGCGAAAACGTGAGTAACCCGAGAAATACTACCTAGGCACACACGCAAGCAGAACTTGGCTTGTCCCACATGCGCCCTTTGTGGGGTTCAAACCTGCACCAGGAGTAGCGGTGAACATGAGATGTGACAATAAGATTGACTATCCATGATGCTTATGTTTTTTCAATTTTATAGGTATTTGTTAAGCAGTATATAGCACCAAATTTTACCAAGGCTATGAGGAAAAATCTAAACAACCAAATGTCACATTTCCTTTTTGTTCAGTGTACGGGGGATGATCCAAAATAACGTAGACTTTTGCTGTAGCTTCTACAAAAGTCATTCAAATGCTTATAAAATAACATGAACATGAATCGGAATATGTCTAGAATATTGTGGCAAAATATCAGGCAAAAATAACGACCCGTAAAAATACTACAGTCAAAACAAAAAGGTCACTATGGTCTACCCGGCGCACGTCATCTTTGATTTCGTAACGTCGTTGACGCTTTTATTCACTTTGAAAATAACATCCTCTCAGCGCCCACGGCCATCTATTAAACATGTACCATAAATAAAAGTTTTTTTTTTTTGCGCATTGTTCTTTGTACTCCACAAATTTTCCGGTAGTATCCAAAACTCGAAACAAATTCTAATTTTAAATTGCTTCGAAATCGCCTCATCTTCAGCCGCCTGCATGCGGTCAGCGCATTACGTCACCATTGACGCGCGTTATTTTTGTTTCTTTTTCCATCTTTGTTATGCTATTTTATCGTCAGAATCTCAACGGGAGTATTTTTACACAACTGATTTATTCAGTGAATATTCCCGTTTTGTCTACATTTAGTTATTTTCGGTCTTTGTGTCGCCGCTTTCAAAATTCGCGGCAAGTTTAGTAATAACATAGATTTAAACTGTGTCTGGCGGCGACGTTTTTAACGTTAAATGCACTGAAAAAGCGCACAATCGATATCAATATTTCAAAAACGCACAATTCAAATTTGTTGAAACTTATGCACAGCATTTTCTAAACACAAAGCTTTTACTGGACTAAGTTTGGCGCGATTTGCATGCCTATTTTACATTTTCTCGAGACATATATGACACAGGACAGGACCGAAAATTCGCGTGCGCCGCCTATGCGTCACCATGGTTTTCAATTTGCGCGGCGTGTTTCAGATACTTATGAAACTTGTAATTGTTTTATCTTATCTTGTTATACGAATATTCTGATTTATCGCAATATACATTTTTCAAAAAATTATCTACGTATGTTGAAGCTACAGCAAATGTTTACGTTATTTTGGATTTTCCCTCGTACATTTAAAAAACAAACGTAGTAAAACTATATATAGCTCTTAATACTAAGTTCATAGGCAAAAGTGTATCAAAGTCCTACAGTTTCATTAAGAAATAAATTATGAAACTAGCTTACCTTGGAACTAAATTCAATTTGGGTTCAAGTTTTCTCTTTGTAGCAGAATATGTGCACAATGTTGTTTATCAGAAACAAAAATAAATTTGAGCCACAACTTTAGAAAACCAATGTATAGCATATGCGAAATAAGCGGCGAGGTCAGATGCATAGTAACTGTGCAGCTGATAATCACCTTTGTTTTTTTTTTTTTTTTTTTTTTTTTTTCACAAAGATAATTTATATGAATTTTAAAGCCTCTAGACATCTTTTATGGCTGTACAGCCCAGTTTGTGTTGGACCGGGTCATACCAGAACGTTGTTGTTTTTAATGACATGGCTCATTGGTTAATATGATGTCATCTTTTCATGCTTATGATGTCATAAATAAAAGTTCAATGCTTAGATATGACAGTATTGCAATAAACAAATAATCAATACGCAACAAAAAAGTTAAGGAAAATATGTTTGAGGGCCTGTAACACAAGAACTGTTATATTTCATGAAATGGAACTCCATATTATTTCGAAGTGCCTTTGTATTTTTCAAATGAGGGCTTATTTGAGAAGATAGCACTTACAGAAGCTTGGAAAATCAATGTCAAAATTGACTGGTCGCCCCTCCATGTTTCACAAATTGCCATAATTTGTTCGATATGTTTATCAATTGTCACTGGAGCTTTTCACACAATAACCTGTCTCCGTAGACTCATTTTCTCATGAACACCTGTACAGTGTTCACACTGAGGTGGCATGAACAGACCTGTTTTAAAGCATTTTCAACACCAGTAACATTGTTGGTACCACGAGGATAATGTCAGATAAAATCGCCTCAGTATCACCCTAGATTACCTAAGTCAGAACAACGCTGAGGTCAAGGACTAGCCAACCCACTCACCAGACATGCCTCCCGCTGAACAAGTGTTACACATTCTTGGACAGCATGATATGGTCTGGTGTGGAATACTTGCACCAAAAACTCTCCATGCTCTTGCTGTGGTACTTCAGGAGGAAAGGAGGCTGATTTCTCAGCACTAAATTTGGCATATTCTTGGTGAGATTAAAGAATTGCCGGTTGGCTGTGATGTTTTGCAGCCTAAAGTTGCCATCTAAGAAATGATGCTGATGTAGGAAAAGCTGTAAGACATGCCACAGCATCTAATCTTGTGCACTGATCTGTTGCCATGAGAAAACTTGTCTTCAAAGTCTATGCTTTTAAGGCAAAAGCCTACATTGATACATTGACACTTTTTACTCAAACCAAACAATGTTGCAATTTTGTGAAAACTGGATTAACGACTAGTCAACTTTGACATTGTTTTTCCCAGCCACTGCCGATGCTACAACTTCAAATGAGGTCTCAAGACACTTTATAACAAACTCAAGTTTGATTTTCTAACTATTTACTAGATTTATTGCAATAAGCACTTGAACACATTTTCCTTAACTTTTTTGTTGAGTATATGTATTTGTTTTCAATGCAACAGTGATATAAGTGAACTTATTGATCACTGTGGTACTTAAGTCAGTGTTGCTCCCAGAGATAAGCTTTATTTTAAGATTCCATGCAACAGTGTTAGCCTAGAAGTGGCTAATAATAACTCTAGTAAATGTAAACTTTATCTAATTTCGAAGAACGATGGAAGTGTCAACTGTATATTTTTGTATCTTCAATATTTTTATATCCACAGGAACTCGAAACCTAACTTTTTTACATTACTTTTTGTCTTTAAAAATTAAAGATGTACGGGGAAATTCAAGAATAATTGACAGGACAGTGGTCATTCTGGCCCTTGGACCTATGCCCGTTACCGTCGCTGATCCGCCTTCCTACCTGTAGGAGGGCTGTCAAAATTTGAATATCTCACGTTCTGGATAAGCTTAACGTCATCTTTAAGACCTCAACTCGTTAAGTAAATGCCGACTACATAAGCAAATACACTATTATTGTCTGTTGAAAAAATGTAAGAATCCCTTGCCAAAGGATTCTCACATTTAACATTGTATTTAATGGGGTCAACGCAACACTGGACTATCTGCACTTTTTTCACATCAAATTCACTTAAAACACATATTTACAAACACCTGTAAAAATGTCTTGACTGAAGTGCTAATATTTTTCCAGAAATTATAAATTAGTCATTTTTGCATTTGTCATATCTTGCAAGTGCAGTCCAACCTCTCTTAAGCAAGCCCTGTATTAAGCAAGCACCTGTCTTAAGCAAGCACTTTCATTTCCCCCAATTGATCTAACATGTAACACACTGGTAAATGTAAAAGTACTGGAGCTGGTTGCAACGAACTGGTGCAGTCTAAATTACGCACTGGAGTAAGATTAAAATGGCGGAAAAGGTAAATAAATCTTCTACCTCTCTTCATTACCATTCCCTTATAAACTTGTGTGTACTTTATTTGTCATGTCACCTAGCGCAGAGAAGGGCGGAAACCTTGCAGTTTATGATTTTATCACGCAATGTTCAATTTATTTCATGAGTTTGGAGCCAAATCCGATACAGTTCTACCAGCATGACCGGTGGCATGTGTTTTCGTGCCAAAATTGAGGGGAAAATGTATGTTTGAGCAAAGGTTTTGTTATATTATCATATATTTATGAATAAACATTCAAGAAACACGATTTCCGATCGCCAATTGTTTTCTTGGTATCGAAGCAAATGTTTTATTGAGGATTTTCTATTACAACGCACTAGGATCATTTTTCGAATCATTGGTACAACGCACCGGTGGTTCCACAAACGTGCTACAGGGTAGCTCGTTTTACATAGGCAAAGCATCTAATTCGCCAAATAATTACGCAATCATACGTGCAAAGATTTACAAGACTGTAAAATGATGGTTGTTAGGCGAAAATTTGATGATTTTAGTTTTATTTTTGCTAAAACCATAGATGATGGTTATATGTTAGAGCTGATTCTTAGAGTACGCAGACTCTATGTGTCGAGCAACAATCAGAAAAAAAACAACGTCCAACCATGTACCGCCCGTTTTGCTATGATAACTTATCATAGCTAAACGAGTGGTAATCATAACGACAAAATGTTTTGAGGCATTTTCATGCATCACTTACCATGTTGTCAGACCTAGATCCCGCTCATCATTTCATCAACCCGTGCATCCGATACACAAGAAAAGAAAGGTACAAATACGTACAAATGCATTTATGTCCTATTTGCTTTTAAATGGGTCCATCTAAGTTTTTTAATGAATTTATTTAGCTGGGTATGGCGAAGACTGTGCCTTGGTATATTCATTCTTACAAGCAGGGTCTCTACAGAAGGGGTCAAGAATCTTTGTAGTATGTTCAAAATTCTTGTATGTCAGTTTCATATTTACTCACCTATAAAACATACATTCAAAATTTATAATTAATGTCAATTTACCATAATCCTGTTATTAATTCTTTCATTTTTTCTATATCAGAACATGCTAAATTATCCAGTCTACATTAATAATAGTACTATAGTTTGGAATTTATATCTGTTTTGACTTAATATGTACCACAGTGTCCATTTTCACATTTTTTCATGCATTTTCACAATTTTCTTGAACATTGCACAAATTATTTTGTTGAAAATTGTATGAATGTGAAGCTGACATGATGCATTGCTTATTATATTGTACTTCATATCTTTAATTGGTTTTTCACGATTTTACTGTGATAAATTCACTTTTGAGTAAGTGTTTTAACAACTTCTTACACTGTCCGTATATATGGTACTTGGCATACCTGAGTTTTTGATTATTGGAAAAATCAATCCCCTTCTATAGAGACCCTGTTACAAGTTACCACTAGTTTTTGGGGAATTTGGTTGGTCTGCAGATGCACTGATTGCTTTACTTTTATTTATACAGATTCTTTATACAGATGAGGATAGTGCTATAATCCAAATTAAAGTACTAAAGCGATCAAACTGAATTCGCACATTTAACAAATATATTGACTAAACACTTTAATATACATAAAGCGTTAAAGCTGTTACAGACATAAATATACTGTTCTGATTGATCGTGTGCACATGTTAATGAGATGACAGACATGGATCTGGTATTGAAAACATGGAAAATAAAGCAAGAAAACTGCCTAAAATTATGCCCGTGAACCTTAGACTCCACGTTATATAGAAAAAACGGGTGGTACATGGGTAGACAATTTTTTCGTATATTTGCTCGACACATAAATTGTGTTCTCTAAGAATCGCTCTACGTTGTGGTCAATGCCATCACTGTATGAAAGTTTAATGTTACAGCTTTTTTTCTCTGTTTTTCTGGGTGAGTTAGATGCTTTGACTATGTGAAATCAGCTACCTTCAAGCAAGTTTATGCAACCACCGGTGCGTTGTACCGATGATTCAAAAAATGCTCCCAGTGCGTTGTAATAGAAAATCCTCAATAAAACATTTGCTTCGACACCAGGAAAAGAACTGGCGATTGGAAATCGTGTTTCTTGAATGTTTATTCATAAATATATGATAATATAGCAAAAAGTATAAACAAACATGCATTTTTCCCTCAATTTTGGCACGAAAACACATGCCACCGGTCATGCTGGTAGAACTGTATCGGATTTGGCTCAAAACCCATGAAATAAATCGAATATGTCGTGGCAAAATCATAAACTGCAAGGCTTCCGCCCTTCTCTGCGCTAGGTAACATGACAAATAAAGTGCACACAAGTTTATATGGGAATGGCAATGAAGCGAGGTATTAGATTTATTTACCTTTTCCGCCATTTTAATCTTACTCCAGTGCGTAATTTAGACGGCACCAGTTCGTTGCAACCAGCTCCAGTACTTTTACATTTACCAGTGTGATGTAAATGAACCTCTATTAAGCAAGCACCTGTCTTATGTGACCAGAGGCCACTAATTGGCTTTAAGCAGCCACTCATTTCATCAATTACATATAAAGTAAATATTTTGACATGGATACTTAAACTCTGTCAGGTGTCAAAACTGTCTTCTTCACACCTTCCAGATGCCATAACTCATTGTCTATTGTCTCAAAAGATAATCCTAGACAACTTGTCTGGGCATTTTGGAGAATTTAGTGACAATTACTAATACCACAGGCGCGGTGGTGTAATGGATAGCGTATTCGCTTTGCGGGTTCGAAACCCGGCTGGTACATATGCCTGTCATGTTGGTGACAAATGTTCACCCTGACGCAATAATGGCAAACCGACCATAGGGTGTAACACAGGCAGTGGCAGTGCTATTATTTATTTCTATAGCTAACATGGTTTGGTAAGGACGCCCATCCTAGTGTTAGAACATTGCTGTTATTATTATTATTATTATACTTAGAAAAACAATTGAGGGATATGGTTTTTGTTTCGATTTCATTGCTAAAGGTATAATTTTTTCTACCCAAATAATTAATAGATATATGGCAGAACCATCACTGTGCAAAGATTCCATAAAATTTTCGCGTTGCTTGGAAGCGCTTCTCGCAGACTTGCAGAAATGATGGAACACCCCTAAAATTAAAGTTTTCACTGCTCCCTACTCTATCCAAATCTTTCATTCACCCCCTCTTACTGGTTCATCCAAATGCAAAACTGTTTTGATAATCGAAATGGCGGCACTTTTATGTCTAAAACGCACTTTGGGGAAATTTCAGAAATCTGTGATTTTTGGTAAAAAACACATTTTTTAACCCAAATTTTTTTTTCGTTTAAAATGTTTTCCTTTGCACTGTGAGTATGAAACTGAAATCCGTTTTTGAATGCGCGCTCTGGTTTTCTTAATACAGCGTTTTTTAAAATGTGTTGTCAAATTTTTAATCACGTAATGCAAATTCCCATTAAGGTAATGTTCAGTTCTTTAGCAAATGTTTTGAAACGTTGTAAAATCTAAACTAATGCCCGTAGCTCAAATCGGTTTTCTGTACCAAACTCGCAGCTTCAAGGGCAACGTTTTAAGCGAAAAAAAATTTTTTGGTAAAAAATCGTAGTTTTAACCAAAAATCACAAATTTCTGAAATTTTCCCAATATGCATTTTAGACATAAGAGTACCGGCATTTCGATTATCAAAACAGTTTCGCAGTTGAATGAACCAGTAAGAGGGGAGGAATTGCAGAATTGGGTAGGGTAGGCAACAGTTGGAACTTCAATTTCAGGGGTGTTCCAACGTTTCTGCAAGTCTGCGAGAAGCGCTTCCAGGCAACGCGAAATTTTTATGGAATCTTTGCGCAGTGATGGTTCTGCTACATATCTATTAATTATTTGGGTAGAAAAAATTATACCTTTAACAATGAAATCGAAACCAAAACCATATCCCTCAATTGTTTTTCTAAGTATATTTTATGTTGCAGTTCCCGTAGGAACGTTCATAAATTGCGCACGCCGCCCATATTTCAGGGCGTCGGCGCGGGGTATTGGGTATAGTTTTCAACTAGCAATAACCACGCCTCAGATAAACTTCACTGGCTATGGTACCGCCACTGCGCAAAGCTGTTGGAAATGATTTTGCAATGGTATTTATACTACGATAAGATTACAGTAAATATAGTTTGGTATTTGTATTGAACAAAAATTACATTTATTAGATAATTGACAGTTTTTTACTACAATAGATATTCATTCTAGTGAATATAAAGTTAATTGTATTTTGTCGTTTATTTCTCCGGGCGCATCATAAACTCTTCAGATGATAGCTTAAAACTACATTTCTTGTTACCAGTATTTATATTCGTAACTCAAATTTTCTCCCTTTCAATTTTCATAACAAGTTATAGCTTTAAAAATGTCAGATACCATTTTATCTATACTGAGAGGATTTAAAAACTTAAGTTTTATATGAAAAGTGTGCTGCAACAAACCATATATAAGAATTGGATTCTTAATACAAAATTTACCTCCAGCTACGTTATCCCTTCAACATGATGTCACAAAACAAGAAAAACTCACTACGTGGAACACGCAAGCGTCACTTTTGCAACGCCAGGGCCAAAATTCGAGTGTTCATGTTTCAATTAACGATATGGTCGCTGTATTTGATGTTATGCTTGGATGACTTTTGACATCAGCTCTAGTCAGGCTGGTCATTTAAAACGTCTGACATCAAATAACACGAGTTGGTGTATGCCGTTGTCATCAAATTAACGTCATTTACCCGACGTCTCGCTTTGTGCAATTCTTGCAATTTTAAAGAATGCATAACGAATTTGAACGGTAAGATTTCCAGTTGCACTGAGAGAAAGCTCTCAACAACACAAACGTCAATTTGGAAACCTTCCGTTACGTCATTTTGACGTTTTTACATGTAAAACCGGTCGGTTACGAAGGTCCTCTGAAACACAAAGGATAAAAAAGCTCTCGCAGGATTATGGAAGGAATCGGTCAATGGACCTCAGAAGATGCCGTTAGACCGATTTTGAAGCTTTTATCTCTGACGTTTACGTGAAAATCGCAATGAAAACGTCGATATTTAAAACCTTGGATACGGACGAATTATTTCGATTTTGTGCTAACAAATGCGTCAATTTTGCTTTCGCGGATACCAGATGACAACTATATTGGAATGAAGATTCCACCACATCAGAAAACGTCAAAAACACTGCTCTCTATTTGACGTTAACAATTGATATCAAATTTTATGGACGTAAATCACAAAATAAACGAAATGTCGAGAATGTGTTTTGATGTTAAAATTGAATATGCTTATTTGCAATATGTCCATCAGAAAAAATGACGTTAAATGCAGATTTGTTTGCCGTACACGTGTTTTGAGATGTGGCGTAAAAGATGACGTAACTCTTCAACGTTAAGTTGATTTGAACTTTGAAAGAGTCAAACAGTAACCTCGTACAAAACACGTTCAAACTTGCACAATCACAACTTATTTTCATTATTAAGTTCCCAAAAACGGTATGTTGAAAACACTTAAGTTTCTAATTCCTCTCAGTATATCTTACTACAATGTAATTATTCGCCACTTTCAGAAAACTCCATGGTCAGCTTCCGTGTATTTTCATGTTTACAAGAAGTTTTCCTGCTTCCCTTGGTCAACACATTTACATGTTTTTGGTGGCATTTGAAAGTTAAAAAAAATGTATTCAAGGTATTTTCTTTCAGTTTGTGACCTTTTTTTTTTTTTTTTAATTTCCTTTAGAATTAAATTGTTGTCTAATTTGTCGAAACCTCACCAAAATACAATGCGTATGGCGTTATTATTTGTTATTGCTTTCAAATGACAAAAGAGCATAGATCATTACGGCTAAAACACAATCAGGGTGGACATTTGGGTTTCACTTTTGTCAAAAAATGAATTTTAAGTGGGGCATATTTAGATGGCATTTTTGTTATCAGAGACATCTTGTAGGTGCGAAAACGCTGAAATTTTCATTTTGTTTTCAGGCTTTCAAAAATTTCACCATACCTATGCCTTTAGGGCCTACGGGCCTAAATATTTGAAAATATAAAATGCATTTTGGCTAATGCAATTTATCTTGTATTTATAATTTTTACTTTAAATACACCTTTTGGTGTTAGATAACAGGTTTTGTCTGAAAAATCTGTCAAAATTTTTCACATATGGACAAATATGAAAATGTGTCGTGTCCGTAGCCCTATCTGTTTCAATACAGTTTTGTCACGAGTATTAAATTGTAATATTCATATCTACTGGTACATTTATGACTTTTAATGGTGTTCTTGTTTGTTTAAACCCCAAACAAAATGAGATAAGCTTAAAATGATCATTTTAAGCAAACAACAAAAATGGGGGGCTACGGACACGACAGGGCTACGGACAGCATAGTTACCAAGATATCTGATGAAACCATTCAGCTAGCCACAAAATGTTTCTTGTTAAACGTTTAATGGCTGGACCAGCAACGGAAAGTGAAGGTCATGTTTATATAAAGCATTGTTAACATACTTTAATAGGGGCTTGAAATTAGGGGGCTACGGACACGACAGTTTACATGATGTTGCAAAATTGCATCTGGCAGATTCCACAATCACTTTATATTCAATAAGGGCTTTTCCATCAAAATTCAAAAAGTATCTTAGGCTTAATATGGCATTTGTGAGTTTATATTTTGCAGTTTATTAAGTTTGGAAGCCTCTGATTTGAGGACATTAAAAAAAGCCAAAATTTATAACAAAGGGCTACTTTAAAGAAAAGCTCTTGGGAATTTATGCAAAAGCATGTACCAATGTATTAATCACCTCAGATAAGACTTAGGATATTCCTTTTGAATTTCTGACAAACTTATTGCCTACAGATGAAATAATAATAGCTGGAGTCTTGTAAAATAATAGAAATTTTGAAGTGAATCTTTATAACACTCAAAAATGGCCAAAGTTTAGCCTTTTGACTTGGCAGTAAACCGTTCCACTACTAATAACCCACACATATTATATATCACTGGAAAGCTTGTGAAGTTTCCCATTAAGCTATGACAAAAACATCATTCTAGGAGTGCGCCAGTGCAAGATACTGGCATATAACATGTATTTTGTGAAATGTCCATCCTGGTTGTGTTTTAGCCGTTAGGAAAACATATTCTCGCAATGTATATCCCTTTAAACCCCACTTTTATAAAGAAAAAAATGGGATTTACAGGGATATACCTATTTTTCTTATATTTGCTCCGAAACATTGATTGTGGGTTCGTAACGTGTACACACAATCTCTGTTTTTATAAAAAATGTTAAAAATATCAAAATTTTGCCAATGAAAATTTTTCAATTTTTACAACCTCAGTAAATCAGTATAATTTATTACATGGGCGTGTTTTCGTAATGGTGCATGGTAATATGTATACCATGTGAGGCAGAATATTTTTTCTTGTAAACATTAATAATGATGGAAGTCTTTATAGAGTTTTACGAAAGTAGCGAATAATGACATTCGGAACATGGCTCAGAATTAATTGGATAGGGTCATAATCATGATTTGTGAAACATAATTGTGTTTAAATGCAAAAAGAACACATAATATTATTTTACGCGATTTCCTTTTTATTAGCTGAGAATGTAGGGTAGACATAATATTCCCTTCGGTATTCCATTACATATCCACGTGTGTAGCGAGGTCACGCAGTGTAACCGGGAATGCGTGTTGGCCAGTTGTTCTGTGCATGTTCCAGTCAGGCGTACGAAGGCCTGCAAAGATGTTTGCTGTTTTGTTGACATGTTTTAGTTTTTGGAGATGGTATTGCGGACTTTCAGCTTGCTTTAATACATACGCTGTACACCCGGAGTTGGCATCGCCGTTACTGTAAAATCTCGAATTACATGTACATGTCGTATCAGTAATAGTGTTTTTATTTTTTCAAAGATCGAACCGCGGCATTCCTGAGTAGTACCTACTAATATCAGAAGCCATTAAAATGGGGCACCAAGTACTATGGGGACTCTGGACCCCCGGGACTGGGGGTACTCCCATATTAACGATGTACGGGTATGTGTCGCCCTAAAGCCTCCCAGCGGCCCCCGTGGCCGAGCGGTTGAGAGCACTGTTTCTTAATCACTCGATCATCTCACCGCTGTGTCTGGTGTGGGTTCGGGCCCCGCTCTGGCCACGTGAGACAAGCCACGTTCTGCTTGCGGGTGTGCCAGGTGGTTTTTTCTTGGGGTTCTCACGTTTTCGCCCCACCTACTGATTGGCCCGAACTGGAATAATCTTGAAAGGGACGAAAAACTGAAATAAATAAATAAATAAATAAAGCCTCCCATTTTTTTTTTTTTTTTCTAAAAGCACCCACCTTTTCTGAATGCACCTAATTTCCCCAGTTCGGTCAGCTCTAAAGTAAAACTTTTACAGTTCTAACGTTACCAGCCATGAAAACACCCACATTTTAAGTTTGATGAGCTCTGCAAGCCCCCATCCTTTTAACCTAGGACGGCACATACATTTACATACCCGTTTTATATGTCAGTACCATCAGGAAGGGTTCGAGCCCCGCTCTGGCCACATGTGAGACAAGCCAAGTTCTGCTTGAGGGTGTGTCAGGTGGTTTTTCTTGGGGTTCTCCTGTTTTCGCCCCACCTACTGATTGGCCCGTCTCATATGAGCTGAAATAATCTTGGAAGGGACGTAAAACTGAATAAAAAAAAAAAAAAATAAAAAAAAAAAAAAAAACATCAGGACAACATGTCCGTGTAATGAATACCCCCTCATACCCCACTTTCATACAGCAAAGCTGGGGTATGCAGGGGTATTCCTATTTTTCTTAATTTTGCTCCAAAACACAGATTGTGGGTGCTCGTTGGAACCGCCTCGGCGGGGCGGTTCTAAAGTGTATCTATGTTTTGAGCAAATATAAGAAAAATGTCAAATTTTTTCGGCTGAAAATTTTCAATTTTTAAAGCTCAAAAATATAGTTGTATGCTCTTAGTTTATTGATGTTTGTTTGTTCGAGTTGATGTCTTACATCCACGGTAAACAGCTGCTGTAGTTATAAGCCAAGCAAGTGATGTCCATCGGAGGCAGATTTCCAGTACCCAGAGCAAATCCGTTGTACCAATAACTGATGCTTATGGTCGTAAAATAATTTCATTACCAAATGCACGCGGAAGTAAAACAGCAGTCACACTGTAGCGTATAACCCAAACGCACGTCGGGGGTATGAAAAATCTCAACACGCTGAAGACTTTGGGCGTATAAAAATTAATTTGTTCCTTTAACACGCTTTAGCAGTCACACATTAGCGCGCAACTGGGGCGTGTGCCGGACGTATAAAAAATCTCAAAGTTTTGGAGAACGGTTGTGATACGTCACAGACACGCTAAGCACGCGCTACATGCGCGCATCGAACGTTCAACGCGCGTTTCACACACGCTTGGGGCACGCTACTGAAGCAACATCTAATAAAATCGGAACGCGCATGGAACGTACACTGGCGTGCTTCAAACGCGCGCCAAACGCGTTCAGAGCGTATTCAACGCGCCCGTAGCGCGCGTGGAACTTATTCGGGACGTATAAGTCACACGCCCGGGACACGCCGAGCTTTTAGAAAAAATTTAAGCATGTTTAAATTTTTTTTAGCCCAAACGCGCGCGAAACGCGCAGAGACTTTTAGCGACGTACAGCGACGCGCGCCGGACGTACACCAAGCGTACCCAACGCGCTTGTAGCGAGTTTTGAACGTGTTTCCGACGTGCGTCTGGCGTGTGAGGAATTTTGCTATTTTTTCAACACGCCCGGCGCGCGTTTCACTTATACGCTGATGTGTGACTGCTCTTTAAATGTGCAAGACGTGAAGATTGTTCCCGGCTTCGCCTTTATACGAAAGGAATCGGACATGCGACTCAACGCTCTCGCGCCCGGACCGTTGCTGACGACCAAGTTACCATACCGTACGGCCAATTCACGGACAATGTTTCTGTGACAAAGATTGTCACAGAAACTTTGGCAATGAGTTCGTGTTCACACACAGCTAAGATTACTTATACTACTTAGCTCGCTCAACTTTATCACAGATATTTGACAATGAAACTTCGCCACAGAATTTTACACGAGCATATTTTTCTGCGACAAACCTACTTTGTCAAAGAAACATTGTCCGTGGACAACTTTGTCACAGATATTTGACAATGAAACTTCGCCACAGAATTGAGTTTACACGAGCATATTTTTCTGCGAGAAACCTACTTTGTCAAAGAAACATTGTCCGTGGAAACTATCCCTACTAAAGCTATCTATCAGTGTAATTCACTGCTTGTGGTAAGGTAAGTTACTTTTTTTTATTGTCATTTTCCTTAAACCACTCAGAATGCGCCCCCTTCCTCCAACTCCCCACTTAGGGAGGAGAGGAACGGTCATCAATGACGGGTCGAGTTGCCTGAGCTGGCAACAACTTCCGCCCGCTTCACGCTCAGAAGAGGGCGCTACGACTCCTCATCGTGGTTTAAGGTCCCGTCAGTTTTACCTGACGTCCTGGCGATACATACTATAGAAATGATCCCTAGAAGTATGATCTTAATTAACATATGTTTCGAATGGTGCGTGTATCATTTAAGATTTTATCAACAAATGGTGTACAGCAGAAGTACATTTTTTGTATTTTCTTATACGGTATAAAAATGCAGTCATTTATGATTTTAACGTAATTTATTGGTATTAATTACACTTTATATAACTTAATGCACATACCAACTCATACATGGTAATTAAAACATGTGTTCGGTAAAATATATACAACAGAATAAGCAATGCTCAATAATAAATGAATTTATATAAAGGGAAGGAAATCTAATTACATGCAGCCGATCTTTACCGTTAAATCGCGGAAATAGCCGACTTAATAGAAGTGAAGCTTTTTTAAAAACTTTTTTTTAAAACATTTTATGTTATTCGCCGGTGCTGTAAGAGAATGGACGGAATATTTCCATCGGTATTCCGTTAAACCTCCATACAAGGAAGTGGAACGAGGTACCGAAGTGGAGCGGAGTGACAGTTAGCCAGCTGATCTAGTAAGAGACCTGTAAGACGTTGACTGTTTGGATTGTGGAAAGAATTAGATAGATTATGGGGAAGCTTAACCAAACTGGCATTTCCGGATATTTTAGTTGGATCTAATACTATTTCTAAGTGAACACTTTTTAAAAGACAGACGCGATGATGAACACGTTTCAGGGCCCGAGGTCATATAACTTTTTTTCAAGCTCAGCTCAGCTGAGTATTTTTTTTTATTATTATTTATTAGAAATTTCATGACTAATCTATATACATACATACATACATTCAATACAAATAATCAAATAAGGTGAAAGAAGAAAGAAGTATATATATATATATAGACGTCAAAGGATTGGATATAGGCAGAGCCTGTATGCATCCTCTCCTTGGACGTACGGTACTATCATGTGCATGATATAACATTAAACCTATATAAGCATGATAATTGTATGCAAACTTTTGTATTTTCCTGATCATTTAGAGAGAGAGAGAGAGAGAGAGAGAGAGAGAGAGAGAGAGAGAGAGAGAGAGAGAGAGAGAGAGAGAGAGAGAGAGAGAGAGAGAGAGATCAATGCAATGTAGTAGATACACGTGGCAAATAGAGAGAGAGAGAGAGAGAGAGAGAGAGAGAGAGAGAGAGAGAGAGAGAGAGAGAGAGAGAGAGAGAGAGAGAGAGAGAGAGGGAGGGAGATGGATCCTTCAACATCAATACCAACAGTTAAATTTTAGTTGATTAATAGATAATCGATTATTATTTGATTTTTAATATATATTTAAATGAAATTAATATTTGATAATTTAAGTGGAGTTTAAAGTGGAGTTTAAAGGTGGTAAAGATATTGTATCTTTAGAACGGTTCGGTTCGGTTTATCTTCTTACAAATGATTCGTGGGTTCGGTTTCACCAGACCGTATTGATTTCACGTGACCATTCACTTCATTTAATTGTTGAAATAGTAAAAATGTGTGGAAAATTCAGGATCAAAACTAAAAAACTAGTAATTTATTCTGCTCATAAATGTTAAATGCCAACAAAAGTTGGCATTTTAACATTTATGAGCAGAATAATTTGTAATCTCAGCTGAGTTGAGCATGAAAAAAGTTTTATAACCTCGGGACCAGGATTCTCGGGTAACTATGAGCATATGAAGGAGCCATGACAGCCATCCGAAACATATCATTCCATCATTAATGATTATAGAAGGAAACCTTATATTTTTAATGAAATATCTTGAGGGTTTGTACAATGTGCGTCTACCCCTACGCCTAAATCATTTCCACAGTACGCTTACGGGATTCACATCCGAAAACAACTATTCAGTAGAGCGAGTAAAGAGAGTTATTAAAGTCAAAAGGGTTTCTCTATATTCAGTAGTGCTGTAACCGCGGGGCTGTATCAATATCCAAAGCCCATTGTTAACACATTGACCATTGTTAATATTATTATAAAGCGTTCATTACGCAAACATGCCCGTGTAATGATACAGATTTTTCTTTAAGTTGTAAAAATTGAAAATTTTCTATAATAGAGTTTTTTATATATATTTTCCTTATTTTTGCTCAAAACATAAATCAGTTGTTGGAACCTCGGCGATGCGGTTCTAACGAGTACCCACAATCTATGTTTTGAAACATAGGTATACCCCTGCATACCCCAGTTTTGCTATATAAAGGGGGTATAAGGGGGTATACATTTCACGGACATGTTTTCCTGATGGTTAAACTGATGAGTAAGCAAGGACGTTGCAATCAGAATCAAAGTCCCACCTAAAACCACAACCAAAACGACAATTTAGCTGCGACACAAAGAATGGACACGGTGAGTGAGCAGCTATTTCTCTGATGGTGACCAATCACTTATCCGATCCTAACTAAGTATATGAGAATGCGTATGCATGTACATGTTAAATACATAATCAAACTTGCTTCCAAACATGAGACAAATGAGCCGCCTAATGAGAAAACAAACATTTCGCATAACACGAAAAGAAAGGCACAGATCAGCTGCGAAGATGATCAGCGCCTTTGTTTTCGCTACACGGATAGTGCGATTACTCTACTTTCTTGTACAGATCGGTTTGTATCGAACCCGTTCGGAAACCACCTTCAACGGTTGGTTTTCTCATGATGCGGCTCAAATAAAACTATGAACGGATCAGTTATATTTGTTTACCGAGGGTGGGGGGGGGGGGGCTATTTAATCGAAACGCCTTGATCGTAGTAGAAACGTACTGGTAGCGCCTTGAACGCCACCTAAATTTGAAAGTTTTGACCCTGCTCAAAAATTTAAAACTTTAACGTAGAAAGAACTCCATGGACTCGAAACGCAGTGGAAGCATAGTAAAAGCGTAGTAAGAACGGCATTAGCGTAGCAGTATCGTAGCCGTAGCGTGCATAACGTAGAAGAAGCGTAGCAACATCGCAGTAAAAGCGTAGCGATATTTGTCCGCGATCCCAGTTCGCTTCTCCGGATCCTACGCTTTGGGCGCTCCCTCTACGCTATGTACGTCCTTGCCACGCTACTCACGCTTTCACTACTATTCCACCAAATTTCCAATATCAACCAACGCGCTTCTTCTACGCTTCCATTAAGTTCTTGGCGCTTTGACTACGTTACCACTACGCTTCCACTACGCTTTTGGCGTCTTGACTGCGTTACCACTACGCTTCTAAAACGCTCTTGGCGTTTGAGCTACGTTCATGGCGATTTACAGCACGCACGTGCCAACCAGGGTATAAATACGTCACCTGTTTTCGCATTGTCTTCATTGTTAAATGTTAATTTAAGCAATCCACATCTAAGGAAATGCCTCCTCGAAAGGGAAGAAAAGCAAACGCTACTAGTACTGCCACCCAGCCTTCGACAATTGAACCGCAGCAGAAGATGCTTCGCGTCAGGTCAAACAGGATATACACCCTCCCCAACTCGAAGTTGAATCCCAACTTTATTATCGCAATCTGCAACACAGCCACTGGCACCATACGGTTCATCGTCTTTGAAGACTAGTTGTCAAATGCTGAAAAAGATCTTAACTTGTTGAGTTTTCATTGACAAAACGCAACAGAAACGCGGTGCCTGAGATCCAAACGTAGAAAGGACGCAGCAGGAACGTAGTAAGCGTAGGCAAAGCGTAGTCAAAGCGTAGACAGAAATCCCTTGACGTCGTGGAAGCGTAGCTGATGCGGCTTGGGGATTCCTAAAGCGCCGTAGAAGCGCTGTAGTAGCGCGACAAGAACGTCGCTAGCGTAGCGAGAACGTAGTCGAAGCGTAGTTAGAAGCGTACTAAAAGCGTGGGAATCCTAATTTTTTTCACATGACGGCGCTTCCACGGCGTTTCACAAGTTTTTTTAAGAACGCCATGAACGTACTGGAAACGCCGTCCAGTGGAATGGGGGTATTACTGGTTTTACGGACCCAACTTCGCCTTCGGCTTCTGCCGTGTATCAAAACATCTAGACAGTGTAGCTGCTGAGGCATCATCGTTCACCTGTAACTAGTAATTGATGAATCATCACAGTCAAACAAATAAATTAGGATAAACGGTCATGATGAAATATGCCGCGTCATAAGAAAACCGGATTTTTGCCTAGTATACGAACACAATAACGCAGATCAGTTTCGCAGTAACTGCATAACTGATCAGCGCCCTTGTTTTCGCTACATGGTTAGTACTAATCCTCTACTTTCTAAATCCGGAATTTCCAGTCTCTAGCCATCGTCTGTGCTTGTACAGCTCGGTTTATGTCGGACCTGGTCGGAAACCCCGAAGTCCGGTTTTCTCGCGTCGCGGCTCAAATAAAACATACAGTAATCTGCATGACAAATAGACATCCGTGTGAAGCCAAAAATAAGACCACTGAAAACCTTGAGCAAACGAATCTCCAGAAAAATCCCGATGTGCCAAGCAACAGATAATTAACAACTAAAATGGCTTTGTGTCGGCGACATCTTCATTACGAATACTTGCCCATGCAATATACAGAAATCTTTTCACCTGTAAAATTGAAAACTTTTCAATTTCATCATAAACATTTTGATATTTTTAGTAGTTTTGCTCAAAACATAGATCATGGGTACACGTTAGAACCGCCTCGCCGAGGCGGTTCTAACGAGTACCCACGATCAATGTTTTAGACCAAAGATAAGAAAAGTAGGTATACCCCTGTATACCCCAGTTTTACTATATAAAAAGACGGAAACTTGGTAAACATCATTGATAGGGTTAAAACTAAGCATGCAGACTGTCGCATCATAGGTTATAATTCATACATTTAATACGTATAATGATGTTTCTCAATTGACTGATCCGAAAACAAAATCATTCCTTCCTGCAAGTATCTAAATTGTGTTTACCAAGTCTTAACTAAAATGTATGTCGAGTCGTCGATAAATGTGAAAATAATGTCTTTTCCTACTTTAAGATGGCGAACGTATGGCCAGTGAAGTCCGTCAAATGAAATCCATCCTCAGGCTGCTGGACAGTCCCCTTAGGGAAATAAATCGTGAAGTCCGCAAATTTTAGAAAGACGGAGCCCCGGATAAAATAAACTGAATTCATACAACGCTGGATTATGTCGCTGTACTACAGGCACAAGATCTACATGTTTTAATATTACGAAAACATGTCTGATATACAGAGAACTTTTTCAGCATTAAAAATTGAAATTTTCATCGGACAAACTTTGTTTTTTTTATTATTTTTGATCCAAAACATACATTGTGGGTACACGTTAGAACCGCCTCGGCGAGGCGGTTCTAACGAGTACCCACAATGTATGTTTTGGATCAAGGCGGTTCTAACGTGTACCCACAATGTATGTTTTGGATCAAAAATAAAAAAAGTAGGTAATACCACTGCAAACCCCATTTTTTCAATATAAAAGTGGGGTTTAACCGGGTATGCATATCATGAACATGTTTTCCTGATGATGTTTTTTTGGACTGGAAAACATGAAACAAATCTGGAGTCCGAGCGTGCGCCCTTGACAGCAGGTGCATTTACCAGGTGAAGATGTTCGGCGCATGTTTAAATATCTTCAAGCATATAAGCACGTTTTCACTGGACAGTGTGCACATAATTAGATAATTAAATGAGTCACGTCATGAAAAAATATGTTCTGAGTGAAAAAAAAACTACTTAAGGAAAACTATATATTATGCTGAAAGTTATTAATGAAATGACAATTATACATGATAGTTATTTTATGGTTTACGCTCTTCTACGACTAAAGCATGTGGCCTTGGATACGCCACGAACATGTTTCCTGCAGGAGACAGATCAGCTTTCACACCCTCTGGAAGCCGCCAGGTAAATTTCTGCATCAAAGCAGCAAACAGCAAATGGAGTTCAGGTTTCGCTACGGTTTCACCTAAACAAACACGTCTACCCGCCGAAAAAGGGAGCCAGTTCTCTGGCTTGGTTCCCAGCTTCCCATCCTTATCTAGAAACCTCTCCGGTATAAAATCGTCAACGTTTTCCCATGCTTTCGGGTCATGGTGCAGTGCCCAGTGATTGATCATTACCATAGTACCCTTTGGGACGTCGAACCCTCCAATGGATGTATCCCTGGTCGTCTGATGTAGAACTCCGGTCGGGACAACGCTTGATAGCCTCATACTTTCGTGGAGTACAGCTTCTGTGTAACTCAGATAAGGTCTATGGCTGACCTTTGGTAGTTCATCAGGGCCAATAACTCTGTCTAGCTCCTCTTGTACTTTTGATTGTATTTCCGGAAATGCCGCCATGTGTAATATTGCGTAACGCAGGGTCAGTCTTGATGTATCTATCCCAGCAAACAAAATGTCAGCCAAAGTTTGTACAATGTGCGTATCGGTGAGTTTGTCTACATCAGTTTCATCTGGGTCATTCTCAGCTTCTTGACGTGCTAGAATCAGCGTATCAGCAAAATCACGAATACTGTTCGGATCGAATGTGTCTACGTGTTCGGCATATTTTGTTCGCAAGATGGTAAACAGTTCTTCCATTTTCTCTTTCAGTCGCTTCATTAGCTTTGTCTCCCAGACGTACTTAACACCTGGTATGAAATCTTCAGCGGGTCCGCCTCCATTAAATATCTCAAATATTTCATCATCTAGTTCAATTATTTTGTTCAATTCCTTGTCCGTGTATTCATATGACCCACCAAAGCAAATTCCGGTAAGAATATTACCCATGATAAAATTCACATAATTTGTCGGATCAAATGGTTGACTTTCCTTTTTCATCAAATCAAATGTACTGTTAATCGCTGAATGTAGCCTTCCATCTAAAGCATCTCCCTTTAGATAATGTCGTAGAGCTTTCGTGGCGATCCTCCTATGTAGTTTCCACGTCGGTCCATACTGACCGAAGGTTATATCCCTACCCCCTTCCGTCATAACGTCAATCGACGGAACGTGCGGACGATTGGCGAAATCTGACCCTTTCTTAACAAGAACCTCCATGGCTGAATTAATATCATTGACAACAACTGCTAGTGTTTGTCCCAGGTATATCGACATTACGGGTCCATACCTTTTGGACATTTCGTATATTTCCTGGTGTATCTGTTCAGTTTTGAACTGCGTCATGTTCCCTACTATCGGGAGAGGGAATGGGCCCGGGGGGAGCTTGTACTTGTACTTTTGTATCAACCAGTAGATCAGCAGTCCAGCCAGGAGTCCCACTAAAGCGGACTTAACGGTGAGCGCACTCAATATATAGTCAAACATGTCGATGTGTTACTGAAAGAAAGAAAAGGAAACTTCTTGTATAAATAAGTTCGCAACAAATTTAACTTGGTTATTCTTATTTGATCCTCGTCCCTAGAAAACCGAAGTTTTGCCTATACGAAAACAAATGCGCAGATCAGCTTCGCAGTAACTGCGAAGCTCATCAGCGCCTTTGTTTTCGCTGCTCGGATAGTACAATTCCTCTTCTACTAATAGCCAAAATTTCAAGCCTCGATAGCCCTTTTCTGTGACTGTACAGACCGGTTTGTGTCGGACCTGCTCGGAAATCCCGAAGCCCTGTTTCCTAACGTCGCAACTCATTCTATGTTTGTCATATCTTATGGAACGTGGTAGCCTACTGGCAGTGTTTCAAGACTCTGAAACGACAGGTTCTTGATCTGATGCCTACCTCCGCCGTGTAATGTACTTAAGCAAGAAAATTTATGCTCCCCTTTGTGCTGATCATAGAAACTTTATGCTCCCTATAGTACTGATTAAAGTACGCAAGAAGCGGTGGCTCTGTCCCGAAATGACTGAAAAGTGCTGACTGGGACTTAAAGATATAACCATATCGTAACAACAGAAAATAATTACTTTGAATCCACTATCCAAAATATTCAAACTCTAAATGCCAATTCATAAATTTTTGAAAGCTACATTTGTCCTAGGTAAATATTTGAACAACATGATATTTACCATCTTTGTACAAACGCGTTATATGTAATGCGTACTAAATAAATATTCGAAATATAACCTTAATACGTTTTCAGTGGGGACGTGCATCCACTAAAACTTTATACGGCTAAAACACAATCATGGTGGACATTTCACAAAATACATGTTATAGGCAAGTATTTTGCCCCGATGCACTCCTATGATGATGTTATTGTTCGAGCTTAAACCTTTCCAGTGATATATGTGTGGGTTATTAATAGCGGAACGGTTCAAGGCTAAAATTTGTTCATTTTTGAGCGTTATAAAGTTCCACTTCAAAATTTCTATTATTTTACAAGACATAATTTCATCTTTAACCAACAAGTTTATGTTAGAACTTCAAAAGAAATACCCTAACTCTTATATGGGTTGATTAATATATTGGTACATGCCTTTGCATAAATTCACAAGAGCTTATCTTAACTAGAGATCCTGGGTTTGATACATACCTCCGCCGTGTAGTGTCCTTACAAGATACTTAAAGCTTCCAACGGTAATGGTTAACGCCAAAAAGCCGCCGCCTCAAGCGTTGGCTCTGACTGGGACGTTAGCTTTAAACCAAACCAAATAAAAACTTTCTGAAACATCTCCTATCTCCGTGATTATTTTTTCAAAGCCTAATCCGAACTTGAATTTGAGCCTGTGCGTGAGAAAACTAACAATTTGGGTTCCGACAAGGTCCGACACAAACCGGGCTGTACAGTCACAGAAGATGGATAGAGGCTGTAAATTTTGGATTTACCAAAGTAGAGGCATTGTACTATCCGTTTAGCGAAAACAAAGGCGCTGATCAGTTTACTGCGAAGCTGATCTGCGCCTTTGTTTTCGCCTATGCAGATTGGGTGACCCCCGTGGCCGAGCGGTTGGGAGCGCTGTTTCTTAATCATCTCACCGCTGTGCCTGGTGTGGGTTCGAGCACCGCTCTGGTCACATGTGAGACAAGCCAAGTTCTGCTTGCGGGTGTGCCATGTGGTTTTTCTCGGGATTCTCCCGTTTTCGCCCCACCTGCTGATTGGCCCGTCTCATATGAGCTGAAATAATCTTGAAAGGGACGTAAAACTGAATAACAAAAAAAAACTATGCAGATTGCGGCGGTTCATTTTGTAACTACTATTCATGTTTACGGCATTAAAATGCTACTTACCGAGTGTTTACCCTTTAGTTTCCAAATGTGCCTATATGGTTCAAATGTGGGAAGCGCCTTTACAAATGAGCCGCAAAGCGAGAAAGCCGCAAAGCGAGAAAACCGGTCTCCGGGGTTTCCGATCGACCTGGTCCAGTACAAACCGGCGTGAACTGTCAAAGAAGAACGCTAGAAGCTTGAAATTTTGGATATAAGTAGGGAACGAATTGTACCGTCAGTGTAGCGAAAACAACGGCGCTAATCTGCTGTGCAGTTACTGAACAGCTGATCTGCCCCTTTGTTTTCGCACAGGCAAACATCAGATTTTCTCATGACTTGACTCAAATTTGAACTGACTGATAACGCTTCAGACAAAAAGTTCTGTTCGTTCACGTGTAATGGTACATGAACTACAGTAACTGGTCCACTGGTCAAGTGGCGACTTTGTTTCGCTATATTCATCTTATTTCTTACTAAGAAATTTGAATGTTCCCTATCCTCCGTGGGTTGTACAGTCCGGTGTGTGTCAAATCTGGTCGAAGACACCGAAGACTAAATTTCTCGAGATAAATCTCACAACCGTAAGTGCTATTTAAATGTCACTGCCACTGGTGTTTAGTGCATATGTACTTCGCAATGTTGACATTTCAAAAAAATAAAATTGGGACGTGGCGTTTAATATTTTTTACTATACCACCTGACCACAGAGAATGTATTTGCACAGATGGTCAGCGCCTTTGATTCCGCTACACGGATCGTACACTCCTTTCGTCCTCTTAAATCCGAAATTTCAATCTTCTAGCCATCTTGTGTGGCTGTAAAGGCCGGTTTGTGTCTGACATGGTCGAAAACCCAGAAGACCGGTTTTGTCTCGTCGTGGCTCTTTTGTGTCAATGATTTGTTTCAAGGGTAATAGTTGGGACGATGAAACTCGCACGACGAAAATACACCCATGATTCTAATGGGTATCAAATTTAAATCCTTTCGTTACCCGTTGTTGTTGCGTCAAAAACGTGTGGCGTCGTATTTGAAAATGGGGAGATAACTCTGCACTGCACTACATATTATCACGGGGGTGATTAATTTCAAATGATGCTACCTGTGCTGTCGTCCGAGTACTTTGTATACCAAATGCAAAAACTTGCTTTCATTACCCGTTGTTGTTGCGTCAAAAACGTGTGGCGTCGTATTTGAAAATGGGGAGATACATGTAACTCTGCACTGCACTACATATTATCACGGGGGTGATTAATTTCAAATGATGCTACCTGTGCTGTCGCCCGAGTACTTTGTATACCAAATGCAAAAACTTGCTGTCGTCCGACTATATCGACAGTCGTATCATGTCTCGGACGACAGCAAAATCACCAGTATCATACTTACGGCTCTCGACCATTCACTCGGACGACAGCAGTGTTTTGCATGTGATGGTATACAATGTACTCGGGGCCCCCGACCATTGGGGCCTAAAGAAATAGATGGGCTGCTTGTGTCTCCAGGCAAAGTTACTTTGCTACTGACCATCTAATTACTGGTTTTACAGCTTAGGTCTGAGCCTGCCCAGGAAAAGTGGTTCATGTCAAACTATCCATACATATAAGCCTTGTTGGTTTAGTTGGGTGGTTATATTCGAAGCACTTTTTGGATGTCATGACGTCCTAATTTTGGGTAAGTCTCATAAAATGGAGGCAGCGTCCCGACATGACCATTAGCTGTTGACTGGGACGTTAAGCATCAGTTCAAACAAAAAAACAATGTACTCGGACTACAGCACAGGTAACATCATTTGAATCACACCCGTGATTATATGTGCTGGTATGAGTAGTATAATGGATATACGAGGGTGATCCAAGAAGTAATGCGAACTCATCACTTATTTCTTTCACAGTCGCTGTTTTTCAAAATAGTTTACATCAAAATTATGGGTTATGTTTGATTTTTCCAGATTCAATAACGTTTTTGACTGAATCGCGTGACAACCATCGTTGCCTAGCAACAAGAGAATGCACGGTAAACGACACTGGCCACGGTTAAAATGGGTTTTATTCATGAAAGCAAAATGTCACATGCAAGACACAATTACATCAATTGTCGTTTTATTCCAAAGCACAGTTTCCCCTTCAATACATTTGTTGTACATGTACATAGCTCGATGAGTTATGTGCAACGCAAACTAATGACGTTTGTCAAGTTTAGACATACATATATATTCGTTTGAATTAGCATACTGAACGCAGAACTTTTCAAACTAAGTAAAAAATAAGGTAGCAAAATATCTTTCTAAATTGCGCTCAACTGAGCGTTTCTATAATATACTATACATTACGAAAACTTGCCCATGCAATATACAGAGATTTTTAGCCGTAAAAAAAATGAAAATTTCATCAGAAAAATATTGATATTTTTCTTATTTTTGCTCAAAACATAGATTGTGGGAACACGTTAGAACCGCCTCGCCGATGCGGTTCTAACGAGTACCCACAATCTGTTTTGGAGCAAAAATAAGAAAAATATGTATGCCCCTGCATACCCCAGTTTTGCTATATACTCGCTGCACGGACATGTTTTCCTGATGTATTCGTTTGAATTAGCGGACTGATCGATGAACTTTTCAAACTGAAAATTAAGGTAGCAAACTATCTTTCTAAATTGCACTCAGCTGAGCGCTTTTTAAATAAGGTTTTAAAGCGAAGCTTTGTAACAAATATCAAAACAGTTGTTACAATAAATTGAAAGCACTAGTGAAACAATTATATAGAGGTTATCTCGTGAGTTGAAAACATAAAAATTTTCACTCGTGAAAATTCTGTTTCCAAATCACTCGATGAAATATATTTGGTATTCACCTATAAAAAAAAAAAAAAAAAAAAAAAAAAAAAAAAAAAAAAAAAAAAAAAAAAAAAAAAATACTTTTTTGAGGTGAATACCAAATATATTTCATCGAGTGAGTTAAAATTTAGATGTTTTCAAGTCACAAGATGAAATATATTTGGTATTTACCTCAAAAAAAGTAAATTTTCTTTTTATTTTATACAATACACGGGCATTTTTCTATTCACAAAGCAGGCGGTGAAAATGCAAAAACAAAAAAATTGTTTGAAAACACAAATAATTTTGGTACCACATTGTTCCTTACGTTCTAACTCAGAGAATGAATACCCACACTTCATGTTTTCGTTCATAAATAACGGAGTTATAGGCGTTTAAATTTCTGAAACTTGTGAGACACATTTAATGACGTCAAGTAAATGGAAACGTTAGAAGTAAACCAAAATCTACAGTGAAGATATTAAGAGATTATCATATGGCAATTTTCATATCATACCCCGTATCAACCTGAGACTTCCGTATCAGCCCGAGACTCCCATATCAGCCTGAGGGCCGAAGGCCCGAGGGCTGATATGGGAGTCGAGGGCTGATACGGAAGTCGAGGGTTGATACGGGGTATGATATGAAAATTGCCATATCATGATCTCTTTATCATATATTTTTATTGAAAAAAAAAGTGTTTGATACAGTTCAATGCACAAAATGTTTCCCAACATAATTTCAAGTGGAAAAAAGAAAGAATGAAAAAAAAATTCTGGTCACAAATTTTATTCAATAACATTTAACCATTAATACAGAAAATTCAAATACAAAAATTTGATTTATAAATTGAGAACAATTTACAACGTACTATTGAATAGAACAGAGCGCTCCGAATGTGGGGGTCACGTGAGATGTGATATGAGGTTTGGGGTGTGATATGGGGGTGTGATATGAGTCCATATCTCCCTAGGGAGATATGGATTTTGACAAATTTTGAACTGATACAGCTTTCGAGATTTGGGGTGTGATATGGGGGTGTGATATGAGTCCATATCTCCCTAGGGAGATATGGATTTTGACAAATTTTGAACTGATACAGCTTTCGAGATATGGTGTCCCGATACGTGCATAGGACTTGCGCCTGTATCGCATATGTAAAAAGAACGTATTTTACAGTAAATATATGATAAAGGCTGATATCAGTCACTAGTGACATTTGATATCAGTGAGATTTGATATCAGTGAAATTTCATATCAATGAAAATACCAATTTTATCAAGTTTTGATATACATCAATTGGTTTTCACTGCAAAGTATAAAGTTAAGGCCTGTTTACACATTCACGATTCGCCACGATTTGTAAAATCGTCGTGTACCGTGGTGATTCGTAGTAGAACCGTGGTGAATCGTGTTGAATTTTGATGAATCGTGATGATTCGGGAAACTCCAAGGTAGGGCTACGGAAGTTTTAAGCTGTTTAAAACATTCTTGGCGAATCGTGGTGGTTATTGGGCGTGGCCTAATTCGTAGCGCAACCGTAGCGGAATCGTGCTTATTCGTACTGACACCGTAGCTATATTCGCGGCTATTCGTGAGAGACCGTAGCCAGTCGTGGAATCTTTGACACCACGAATTCTCACGATTCACCACGAATTGTGTACGGTTGTCCTACGAATCATCCACGGTTTCGCTACGGAGCTACTGCCGTGAATCGTACTAGTACCGTATCGAACCGTACAAGCACCGTGAGCATTCGTTGTGCCACCGTGGTCAATCCTCATTGACCGTAGCGCTGCCGTCATGAATCGTCATTGATTCGTAGCGATACCTTAATTTATTTTATACTTAGCAGTGAAATTAATGTATATCAAAAATGGATAAAAATGATATTTTCACTGCAGAATTGATATTGATATTTTCACTAGTGATTGATATCAGCCGATATTTTCACTGGAGAGTTTGGATTACTTCTGACGTTTCCATTCACTTGACGTCATTAAATGTGCCTCACTTCAGAAATTCAAATGCCTATAACTCCGTTATTTACGAACGAAAACATAAAGTGTGGGTATTCATTTTCTTAGTTAGAACGTTAGGAACAATGTGGTACCAAAATTATTTGTTTTCAAAAATTTTTGGTTTTTGCATTTTCACCGCCTGCTTTGTGCCCGTGTATTGTATAAAATAAAAAGAAAATTTACTTTTTTTTTAGGTAAATACCAAATATATTTCATCTTGTTACTTGAAAACATCTAAATTTTCAACTCACTCGATGAAATATATTTGGCATTCACCTCAAAAAAGTAAATATCCTCTATGTATTTTATCCAGCTCATTGCAATTTATTCCTGCTAAAAGTGTGTACAGGGCTAAAATATACATTCTCCAGGTATTTTCTGGCCAAAAATATTTTCGCTTATTGGAACGATTTTATAAAATTAGAGCTGTTTTTGCTTCTTGGAAAAAGTGTGCCAACTGGAAAGAATACAGTATTCGTGTTTACTTCAGCCGCATCATGCCATGAGAAAACAAACATTTTGCATATGCCAAAAACAAAGGTGCAGATCTGCTTTTCGCTACACTGACAGTACAATTCTACTACCTCCTAAATGCAAAATTTCTAGCTTCTAGCTATCTTCTCTGACCGGTTTGTGTCGGACCTGTTCGGAGACCACATGGTTGGTTTTCTCATGATCTGCGGTTCTTGTTTTCATTTCTAGTTCTGGCCCCGAGGTTATAACACTTCTTTCATGCTCAACAGAGTTGAGCATGAAATTTCAACTGCTCATAAATAACGAAATACCCCAATTAAATTGAAATTTCAGCTTTAGATCACATAAGACTAATTTATCCTGCTCATTAATGTTAACAATTGTTGGCATTTTAACACTTATGAGCAGGATGAATTTTAGTCTTAGCTGAGCTGAGCATGATCATTTCTAGTTCTGATCTACAACTACAAGGACGAAGTGGCTCAAGCCTATTGTTCTGTAGTAGAGCATCAAAACATCCCAGACCCAAACAAGCGCTACGGTGCAGTCAGGAGAAATTGTGACGACCCAACATGTAACGATCTCTGCGGCCAAATAGCACCTTTGCGGCAAGCATGGCAAGCGCCTTTCCATATGTGGCTGGATTTAACTGTGTTGGAGGCCTCTGGTTTTGGATGGAGCATCCGATCCTTTCCCCAAACCCAGGCCCGGGGCAGACAGACGCGGGCTCGTTGAATATGGTGACAATCAGCTACGATCATAATGTTGGGTGTGAGCCAAATTACTGTTGTTGTATGGCATTCCCAGAAATAGGGTAACAAGGTCATGTTACCAGACTAGGTTGTCAACTGAGCCTTCACATGAGAAAACCAACATATTTTGTTCCTGACCAGGCCCGACACAAACCGAGCTGGACAAGCACATAAAACCGCTTGAGGCTGGAAATTTTGAGGAATTGTACTATCCATGTTGCGAAAACTAATGCACTGATCAGCTATGCAGTAACTGATCTGCGCCTTTGTTTTCAGATATGCATATTGTTTATTTTCTGATGCCGCGGGTCACTTCATGGTATAACACACTAACATACACAGTCGCGTTTAAATATTTTTGTTTTATTGTCGGTTCTCAATTCTCTTAAGTGAAACGCACCAAATTTTGTCTTTATGGCTTAAATGTGTGCCTTCCTGTTCTTTGTTAACTTCAGGTAATTGATTGGCCATCTTGTTTGGAAATAGCTGCTCATTTCCTAGGTTGTTTTGAGTGTATCCATCAGAAAAAATGTCCATGAAATGTAGACCCCCACTTTTATATAGAAAAACTGGGGTTTGCTGGGGTATACTTATCCAAAACCTAGATTGTGAGTACTCGTTAGAACGTGTACCCACAATCTATGTTTTGAGCAAAAATAAGAAAATATCAAATATTTTCATTTTTTCCAACTTAAGAAAAATCTATATATTACCGATGGGCACGTTTTCGTAACGTTGGGTTCTGACTGCGCCACTTCCTGCTACCATTGCTCACCATTTTTCATGCTAGCCTCAGTAGGTGTGTCTTGAATGAGTTTTTCATGTCATATCTTGAATAAAGAGTTATTTTCCTTCATTTCTAATCTCGTAGAGGAGCCAGTTGTTCAAAAGTTTGTTAAGACCTAAACTCGTTAAGGAAATGCCCACTACCTAAGCAAATAGTTATATTTTGTTGATAAATGTGAGAATCCTTTGCATTGCAATGATTCTCACATTTTATCAACAAAAGTTTTAAATTTAAACGAATCGTAATCTAAAACTGTCGTTAATTTTGAACAACTGGGTCCAGGTAATTTACTTGAAGCCACCAGTGTTGTGCCTGAGGATATATATGAAATTTATTTTCTTCGTTTCCTTATATTATATGAGCCTTTGCATGAGAAAGCCAACAATCTGCATATGCGAAAACAAAGACGCAGATCAGTTTTCGCAGTAACTGCACAGCTGGTTAGCGCCTGTTTTCCATACACAGATAGTACAATCCCTCTTCTACTTAAATCCGAGATTTCAAGTTTCTAGCCTGCTTCTGTGACTGCATTGGCCAGTTTGTGTCAGACCTGGTCAGAAGTCCAAATTGTTGGTTTTCTCATGCACAGGCCATATTATGTCAAAATGCTCGGGGAGAAAAACAACTTTTCCATAGAATATGCTTGCATTTGGTGTTTAAGTGCTTGTTTATTTAGTTAGTAAATTTGGTAGCACAGCAAGCATAGGTTCTTATTTGTTGTTTGAAATGATGCTTAACGTCCAAGTCAATAGCTATGGTCATGCTGGGACGTTGCCTCCTCTTTATGCCCCTTTTACCCAAAACGAGTATGTCATGACATCCAACAAGTGCTTTAAATATAACCAAGTAAGCCACAAAGGCTTATAACCAGTAATCTGATGGTTAGTTTCTAGCGCATAAACTTTGCCCGGAGACACAAGCAGTCTGACTATTTCTTAAAGCCCAAATGGGCGGGTTCCATATTCCCACCCAACCACCCTTAGTATCAGGAAAACATGTCCGTGTAAAGAATATCCCCTTATACCCCTCTTTCATATAAAGAAATTGGGGTATGCAGGGGTATATCTGTTTTTTCTTATTTTTGCTCTAAAACATAAGCTGTGGGTACTCGTTAGAACCACCATGGCGAGGCAGTTCTAACGTGTACCCACAATCTATGTTTTGAGCAAAAACAACAAAGTTTCTACTGAAAAATTTTAATTTTTACAACTTAAAAAAAATCTCTGTATATTGCATGGGCGTAATGAGGTTCTTAAAATAAGTGTAACACACACGCTTTTTCAGACATGTATGTATATGAGCCGCGTCATGAAAAATCAAATGATATGCGTATCATAATATTGCAAAAAACAAATGTGCAGATCAGCGAACTTGATCAGTGGCTTTGTATTTGCTACACTGATTGTATAATTCGTAAATATGCTCTACATGTAGTTTAGCTTTGATTGGCCTAGCGGTCTCACAGATCTTTGATATTGTGAACAATGGACTGACTGGCAATGACAGATGCCCATTACCATCTGTTGCTCAGGGCCCAGAATTACAATCATTCCTTAAGTTAAGGCCTCCTTAGCGGTTTAAGTTAAGTTTATACCTTAGCTAGGATTTTCCTTAAAGAGTGCATTTGTAATACACTTTTTGATCGTCCTTTACTAAGGTGTAGTTTCCGTAAAAACTTACGGGACCGTTCCGGGAACAGTCGAAAACCTCACCGGAGCAACACGGAAATTTATAAATTTTATATCGCCTAAGCGACATGAGACACAGTTACAATATTTTGATTATGAACATTGGTTTATTGTTCAACCTACGTTAGACTCAGTAGTGCAGTGGTTAACACGCCCGCCTGCCAATTGCTACTTGAAGCGTGGGTTCTGAGATCGATACCTACTGGTTTCATTTTTTTCTTGTCATTTCTTTTTTGTACTTTGTTACTATATTATCCATTTACATTCTTTATCTTTTGTTTTCTTTTTTTAAAATTTAGTAATAGTAATTTTTCGAGCCGTGCTTATGTCCTGCAGTGAAAATTCATCATTGCCACATGCATTCATATACACACATCCAAGAAGATCATAGACATATTTCGAAGACAAACACGGTGATGGGAATAACCCAAAGAAACATGATTTTATCACAATAGTAAGATTTATGTAATGACAAATTTCTCTCTTTCTTTGCTCGTATTGTCCTCCAACCGCTGGGAGCACCTACTTAAAGTAGTAATGTTGTAGTAGCCTATCTTTTCCAAGCTTCCAATGGACAGAAACAAATACAATATAAAGGTTAGGTCCTTTGGGAAGCAGTGAAAACATTTAAACGGGGTAGTATGGGTTTTATTGTGCTATTTCGGATAATGAACCCCTCGTCAGTGACGCTTTATAAGCCAAAAACGAAAGCCAGACAAGACTATAAAATTCGATATGTGCAATATACTTAACGACACTGCCAACGCTACCGATACAGTTTTTGCAATAATTTCGAAACCACTCAAGATATTGAAATGAAAATTGCAAGGACGATAGAAAAATTCATGGGGCGTGTACTGAAGGCAAAATCATACCAGCGGGCCTTTTTGAAGAATCAACCCGAGCGTTTAGACAAACCACACCTCATTTTCAAAAGTCGCAAAACTTGAGGGATTAAACAAAATGATTATTTCAGCAATAAACCTACAATTTATTTCCATACTGTATTTTTTTATCTTCATATCTTTTATTCATGAAAAAAAGGATAACGATAACAACCAACAAAACAATGGAAACAGAACTATCACAGCAACTATTTATCAGATTCAATTAAATTACCTAGTTAGGCCACCGCCAACAACTACACATCGAAGCCGCCATGTATCGCATACAAGTACGCTGCGCTATGCCCTTCCACCCATCCCTTACAAAGTTGCTCAAACTGTTTGATATTATCAGGGTACCGTCTCCTTACTACACAGCTGAAACAGTCCCAGATAAGGGTTAGATATGGTAGATTTATTTTAGGTCGGTGATTTGGATGGCTAAAACATTAACTCTGTTTGCTTTCAATTCTAAGGTTTACAGTCTTGCGTGCTGTATAAGAGACGTCGCACCGTCGTGCATCAGACGCATACCCCAGTGAGTCCGTGCATGTGATTTGTTTTTCTGGGAAATGCTCTTCCCTACATGTGCTGTGGCAAAAAGAGAAAACAAAAACGAGAAGGAAATACTGAGGAAATGTTGTAACGATCTTTGTTCGCTTTACATGTACATGGTTTTGTGACTTTTGAAAATGAGGGGTGTTGTGTCCAAACGCCTGGGGCGTTTCTTTATAAATGTCTGCTGGCATAATTTTGCCTTCAAATCACGTCTCATGAATCTTTCTATCGTCTCTGCAATTTTCATTTCAATATCTTGAGTAGTTTTGAAATTATAGCAAAAACTCTATCGGTAGCGTTGGAAGTGTCGTTAAGTATATTTTTTCTGTCTTTCTATTTTTCTTTCCTTCCTTTAAATATCTCCCAACCATCACTCACGTGTGAATGCAGACAGGCTGGTGCAAAAAAGCTAGAAAATGTATTTTCGCAGATTTTTATTTTGCAACGGTGATTTTCAGAACGAACGCCCGGGGAGCGCGATTGCATTGATTGCTGTACTTTGTGGCGAGAGGCCATATATTAAGAACCATTTCCCGCCATTTCGGTTTCTCAATCGGACATATTCATTACAGGATCCCGCCCATTGGGGCCGTGAGAAATAGATGGGCGGCTCGTACCTCCAGTAGGTCTGTCTGTGCCTGTCCAGAAAAAGTGGTTAAGTCAAACCATTCACACATGTAAAGCTTTAGTTGTTTGCTTGGGTGGTTTAATATAGTTTAAAGCACATCTCGACTGACATGACATCCAAATGTCAGTGGGTAGAAATTCCATAAAAACGGTAGCAACGTACCGACATTACCATATTCGTTGAGTGGGACGTAAAGTTATATATCAAATAATCAAACAAACGACAATTACTCAACACATTACCGGTAAAGTTCCATGAAAGCATTACTAATATCCCGACATGACTCAAAATTGTTGAATGAGTGGTCAAGTCACATCGTACATGTACCACAGGAGTCTTGATTTTTCGAACTGTTTCGTTTAAAGATAAAGTGAAAAAGACTCTCACTCTTTCATGCGCAGACACACACACACACACACACACACACACACACAAAAAAAAAAAAAAAAAAAAAAGGCGAAAAATAAAATGTGATATCATGTGTTACGTTGCGTTGCTATGCTATTCTGCATATAAACATATTATAAAAACTCCGTTTATGATGCTTAAACTGACCAATGTTTGTCTAGCCTGAGTAAAATCTTAAGTTAAGGTAGCTATCGAGTAACCTTAAATATTTAAGTATTTCCTCAAGTTAAGGTCTACCTTAAAGTAAGAAAATCGATTGTAATACACTTTTGTCGATTTTAAGGAAAATCTTAAGTTAAGGTCAACCTTAACAGTTAAGGAAGCATTGTAATTCTGGGCCCAGGTGAGCTGAAAACATGCATAGGCAAAAAACAAAGGCTCATATCAGTAGCGCATTTGTTTTCGCCATAAAGATACGGGTGTTGAGCATTTTTATTTCACTTCTTTTGTATTATGATAACACATCACCATAATTAAATTTTCTTCTCTTACTACGACACCTCTTCTTCTCAAATCTGAAGATTTTGAGCTCCTAGGCTTCTTATAAGACAGCAAAAGGTCGGTTTATGTCAGACCCTTTCAAAAACCCCGATCACCAGTTCTTAGTGCCCATCCCTGTTTCTTTCAATGCTCTTCTTTGAATCAGCAGAATGGAAAGAATGGCTGGAGAACTATTTTCGTGACCAAATCTTCAGGAAAGATATTTCAAAAGATTTGAGATGGCACAACAGAAAAGAGATAACCAACAATCAGGGCCCAGTTGTTCAAAACTAACGACGTCGTTAGTTAACATTTCGTTAAAATTTCAAACATTAATATTACAAATACACTGTTATTTTTTGTTGAAAAAATGTGAGAATCCTTTGCACTGCAAAGGATTCTCACATTTTTTCAACAAAAAATAACAGTGTATTTGTTACTTTAGCTGATATTTGCTTAACAAATTTATGTCTTAACGATATCGTTAAGCTAACGATGCTTTGAACAACTGGGTCCTGATGCCTACCTTCGCCGTGTAATGTACTTAAGCAAGAAAATTTATGCTCCCCTTGGTGCTGATCATAGAAACTTTATGCTCCCTATACATCAGGAAAACATGTCCGTGAAATGTATACCCCCTCAAACCCCACTTTTATATAGCAAAACTGGGGTATGCAGGGGTATACCTATTTTTCTTATTTTTGCTCCAAAACATAGATTGTGGGTACTCGTTAGAACCGCCTCGCCGAGACGGTTCTAACATTTACCCACAATCTATGTTTTGAGCAAAAATATGAAAAAATATCAAAAATTTTCAGTTGAAAAATTTCAATTTTTAAAGCTGAAAATATCTCTGTTTATTGCATGGGCAAGTTTTCGTAATGAGTACTGATTAATACGCAAGAAGCGGTGGCTCTGTCCCGAAATGACTGAAAAGTGCTGACTGGGACTTAAAGCTATAACCATATCGTAACAACAAAAATGAATTACGTTAAATGTACTGTCCAATATATTCATGTCATTTCATATAATTTCATATATTTTTGTAAGCTACATTTGTCCTATAGTAGATATTGCACAAGTATGATATTTACGATCTCTGAAACGTGGGTACTAAATAAACATTTGAAATAATTAGGCAATCCAAAAGTTGTCAATGGGGACGTGCACCCACTAAAAATGTTTATTATATTGGTGTTGTTGGCTCGATGGTTTTTGTTTACCATAAACGCCTTGACTTTTTTTTTTTATTTTTATTTTTTTTTTTTTTCATAAACATGTCCTCTCGTCCTTCTTAGGCGGACGAGTTGTCGGGCGACTGTCCTGTTCAAGCCTGGTTTCCACGTACATTATTTCTTTGACAAAGTAGGCTTGTAGCAGAAAAAATATGCTGAGCCTTTTGTGAAAACGTGTCATTGTCAAATATCTGTCACAAGGGTGAGCAAGCTAAGGAATATAAGTAATATTTGCTATGCGTGACTGCAAACCCATTGTCAAATTAAAGTTTCTGTGACGAATTATCTTCGTCAAAGAAAATTCGTCCATTCGTACATGGAAACCAGGCTTAAAGTACCTATCATTTACTTCGTCGTTAGCGTATTGGTAGAGTACACTACTCCGTAGCAAGAGATCCTGGGTTTGATACCTACCTCCGTAGTGTCCCTACTTAAAGCTTTCAACGGTACTGGTAAACACCAATAACACAGCTGATAAGCACGTGGTATGGAGTGGGTGACGCACAATGCAATTCTGCCCGAAGTTGAGATGAAAAATTACAGCGTTTACTCTATTGATTGATAGAAGCAGTCAATGCAGAAATTGAACGTTTGTTGAATGAAAGTAACATAAGAAATCCAGGTTATCTCGTTTTCGCAAACACTTCCGCCCCAAGAACATATAGTGCTTCCAACACAATAACATTGAAGTGTTTGCGAAACAGCAATAACCGGGATTTCTTATGTTTCTTTCTTTCAATAAATGCTCAGTTTCTGCATTGAAAGCACCTATCTTTGAAACGCTGTACGAGAAAACTCGAAAATCTAACCTCAACTTCGTTCTCATTTGCAGTGTGTGTCACCGATCATTTATCGGTTTGCATGTTTACAATACCACATGATTGTCAGTAGTGAGTAAGCGTTGTCTCCTTCCCGACAGGACTGGGACGTTAGCTTTAAACCAAACCAAACCAAACCTTTCGGAAACATCTGAGCCACCTCATGAGAAAACCAACAATCTGCATATGCGAAAACAAAGGCGCAGATCAGCTTCGCGGTAACCGCGAAGCTGATCAGCGCCTTTGCTTTCGCTACTCGGATAGTCCAATTCCTCTTCTACTTAAATCCGAAATTTCAAGCTTCTAGCTCTTTTCTGTGCTTGTACAGGCCGGTTTGTGTCGGACCTGTTCGGAAACCACATTGTTGGTTTTCCCATGAGGCGGCTCATCTATCTCCGTGATTACTTTGCAAAACGTAACTCTTACGGCATTAAAACATTAAAATGCTACTTACCAAGTGAAATTTCCAAGCGTGTCTTTTTTTTCAAATGTGAACAGCCCTATACAAATGAGCCGCGACGAGAGAAAACCGGTCTTTGGGGCTTTCCGACAAGGTCTTACAAAAACAGACCTGTACATTCACAGAAAAGGGCTAATTGTTTGAAAATTCGGATTTAGGAAGAAGATGGATTGTACTATCCGAGTAGTGAAAACAAAGGCGCTTCAATCAGCTTCGTAGTTACTGCACAGCTGATCTGTTTTTTTTTTTTTTTTTTTTTTTTTTTTTTTTTTTTTTTTTTTTGCATAGCCAAAAATCCGGTTTTCTCATGGTGCGGCTCAAATTTGAACTGACTGATAACGCTATATACCGTAAACACTATTTAAATGAGCCGTCTCGTGGGAAAACCAACAATCTACATATGCAAAAACAAATACGCAGATCAGCTTCGCGGTTACCGCGAAGCTGATCAGCGCCTTTGTTTTCGCTACACGGATAGTACAATTCCTCTTCTTCTTAAATCCGAAATTTCAAGCTTCTAGCTCTTTTCTAAGTTTGTACAGGTGACTGGTCAGTTTGTGTCGGACCTGTTCGGAAACCACATTGTTGGTTTTCCCACGAGGCGGCTCAAATGTCACTGGTGTTAACTGCATATGAACCTCGCAAAGTTGACATTTCAAAAAGTAAACTTGGGTAGTAAAGTGAATAATAAATTTTTTACTGTACCACCTGACCGCAAAGAATTAATTTGGGGTTATCTTGTGTACTGCACAGCTGATCAGCGCCTTTATACGGATAGTACAATCTTTCCTCTTCTTCAATCTTCTAGCCATCTTGTGTGGCTGTACAGGCCGGTTTGTGTCGGACATGGTCGGAAACCCAGAAGACCGGTTTTGTCTCGTCGCGGTTCATTTGCGTCAATGATTTATTAAGAGTTTCAAGGGCATTAGTTGGGACGATGAAACTCGCACGACGAAAATACACCCATGATTCTAAAGGCTAAAATGGGTATCAAATTAAAGGTCATTATGTCTCCTCCTTTCATTACCCGTTGTTGTTGGGACAAAAAAAGTGTAGCGTCATATTGGAAAATGGGGAGATAACTCTGCACTGCACTACATATTATCACGGGGGTGATTCAAATGATGCTACCTGTACTATCGTCCGAGTACTTTGTATACCAAATGCAAAAACTTGACTATGTCGGACGACAGCAGCAAAATCACTAGTATCATACGACAGCAGTGTTTTGCATGTGATGGTATGCAATGTACTCGGACGACAGCACAGGTATTGTAGTGCGATTTTAACCCCTGAGCCATGACCTCCATGACGAGTCCACTGTAATCGGTAAAGCGCGTTAAAAAGTTCAGTTTTAGAATATATCGCCAAAACATCTTCAAATATATGCAGCCGTGGCGCAGTGGATGTGATACTGGATTGCAAAGACGAAGGTCCCGGATTTTCTTTTTAGTCGATGCTTTCGATTTTTGTACAGTATCATTTTATTTTGGATTATATCATTATTGTTTTATCTATTTTATTTTTATATTTCATTCATTTTGCAATATTCTATTTATTTCATTTCGGCAGATACAAACAAATCAGCGAAACTTAGTCGCCATTTGCAGTGTCTAAATCGCTGGATTCGGCCTCGGAGTTGGCATTTCCTGGGATCCTATACTCCGTCGACGGCAATGTCGAATTGCCAGTATTGCCGTTCAATACCAGAGACGTGACGCATGCAGTTTTCCTACTCGGGTGCAGTTATAGACTGCATGCCTTGGCTGGTCAGATTTCTGATTCAGTTCTAAAGTGTAGGTTTTGCATGGCAATGAACTTATCGGGCCTTGTTATGCGTTGTATAATTTATAAAATATGAATATAATTTGTAAATAAAAATAATAAAAAAAAAGTGTAGACGCCGGGATTCGAACCCGCAACATTCGGTTTTCTAGGCAGGAGCCATAGAGACTTGTAATGCAAGAGTGTTATTACACTATTATAATGCATCATCAAGTTGATTTAAACAGCAGTCACACATCAGCGTATAACTGATACGCGCGCTGGGCGTATGAAAAATCTCAACACGCTGAAGACTTTGGACGTATAAAAATTAATTTGTTCCTTTAACTCGCTTTAGCAGTCACACATTAGCGCGCAACTTGGGCGAGTGCCGGACGTATAAAAAATCTCAAAGTTTTGGAGTACGGTTGTGATACGTCCCAGACGCGCTAAGCACGCGCTAAAGGCGCGCATCGAACGTTCAACGCGCGTTTCACACACGCTTGGGGCACGCTACTGCAGCAACATCTAATAAAATCGGAACGCGCATGGAACGTACACTGGCGTGCTTCAAACGCGCGCCAAACGCGTTCAGAGCGTATTCAACGCGCCCGTAGCGCGCGTGGAACGTATTCAGGACGTATAAGTCACACGCCCGGGACACGCCGAGCTTTTACTGAGAAAATTTTTAAGCATGTTTAAATTTTTTTGTGCCCAAACGCGTGCGAAACGCGCAGAGACTTTTAGCGACATACAGCGACGCGCGCCGGACGTACACCAAGCGTGCCCAACGCGCTTGTAGCGAGTTTTGAACGTGTTTCCGACGTGCGTCTGGCGTATGTGGAATTTTGCTATTTTTTCAACACGCCCGGCGCGCGTTTCACGTGACTGCTCTTTTATCTAAAAGAGCAGTCACACATCAGCGTATAAGTGAAACGCGCGCCGGACGTGTTGAAAAAATAGCAAAATTCCTCACACGCCAGACGCACGTCGGAAACACGTTCATAACTCGCTACAAGCGCGTTGGGTACGCTTGGTGTACGTCCGGTGCGCGTCGCTGTACGTCGCTAAAAGTCTCTGCGCGTTTCGCGCGCGTTTGGGCTAAAAAAATTTTAAACATGCTTAAAATTTTTCTAAAAACTCGGCGTGTCCCGGGCGTGTGACTTATACGTCCCGAATAAGTTCCACGCGCGCTACGGGCGCGTTGAATACGCTCTGAACGCGTTTGGCGTGCGTTTGAAGCACGCCAGTGTACGTTCCATGCGCGTTCCGATTTTATTAGATGTTGCTTCAGTAGCGTGCCCCAAGCGTGTGTGAAACCGGGCGCGCGTTGAACGTTCGATGCGCGCATGTAGCGCGTGCTTAGCGTGTCTGGGACGTATCACAACCGTTCTCCAAAACTTTGAGATTTTTATACGTCCGGCACACGCCCCAGTTGCGCGCTTATGTGTGACTGCTAAAGCGTGTTAAAGGAACAAATTAATTTTTATACGCCCAAAGTCTTCAGCGTGTTGAGATTTTTCATACGCCCGGCGCGCGTTTGGGTTATACGCTACAGTGTGACTGCTGTTTTAAATAAGGAAAGGACTAAACCTTAAAAGTACATTTACGACTCACTGCATGAAATCGCACTACTAGCACTGTAGTAAATCTCTGTTGTACATACGTATTTCCGAAATTTCAAGTATATATCCTCCTTCTGTGACTGTACAGACCGGTATGTGTCAGACCTTGTCGGAAATCCCGAAGACTGATTTTCTCGCGCTTTGATCGAGATAGGACTCATACATTTTGAACGAAAAGAAGAAAATACAACCATTTTTATCAAGTTTGATTTCTTACATTCTCATTACGAAAATATTTTTACAAGAAAAAAATGAAAATTTCATTGGAAAATTTTGATATTTTTAATATTTACCCTCAAAATATACATTGTGTGTACAAGTTAGAACTGCCTCGCCGAGGCAGTTCTAACGAGTACCCACAATGTATGTTTTGGATCAAAAATAAGAAAATAAGGTATACCCCTGCAAATCCCATTTTTTTTTCTATATAAAAGTGGGGTTTAAGAGCCGAAACTTGCCGAAACTGTTTTCACCAGTCGTGAGTGATGGTCAAGTTAGGACTGAAACAAATCGGATTCTTAAGAAAACTAGATTACTGTTAAGTGTTTAAAGGTTAACTCATCAGTCACTCTGTAAAATTAAACAGCTCTTGATTAGTCGATTGTCAAAACGTTATTTAAGTTATTTCCGTTAGCTTCTGTGTAATTTAGTGATTAAATTCAATTACAAACCACCACGTCAGCATAGTCGATCCCGGCGAAAGATTCGTGCTTTAAGGTCAAATAAACTTATATCCAATTTTGCGGCCAAACATTCATAGCATTGGGTCTTCGTCACACTGGTTAGCCAGACAAGCAACAATGTGGTTTCCGAACAGGTCCGACACAAATCAGGCTGTCCAAGCACAGAAATGGCTAGAGGCCGGAAACTTTGGATTAAGAAAGTAGTGAAATTGTACTATCCCTGTAGCGAAAACAAAGGCGATGATCAGCTTTTTTATCCGAAGTTGATCCGTGCCTTTGTTTTCGTATATGCCAAATGTTGGTATTCTAATGACGCGGCTTAAATACTGGCGAGAACGGTGATGCTAATTTACTGACAATGATACACGAGGGCATCGACATGACTCTAGCTGCTTACAGAGGACGTAAAGCAAGGCTTACCTTTTTCAGTTGCCGTTCGCATCATCATCATCATCATCATCATCATCATCATCATCATCATCATTATCCAGCAGCAGAAATTGCAAAAAAAAAAAAAAAAATACATTTTATTTTTTTTTTACATTGAGATTTTTTTTTCCATTTTTACAGTTGAAAAAAAAAATCACTGTTAATGGCAAGTAGCTTCCGTCTGACGTGTGCTTTGATTGAATTTGATCATTCATTCCGTTGGGGCACGGAAGCAATTAATACATATATATTTTTCTTGAATTAATAAAGAACTCGCATTTCTCATCCTCATAAGATTTTCGGCGGAATGATCTATAGATGTTCGATAGTAAGAATATTTGTTTACTGTTCAAAATTTTATATAAGATTTTATTTATTTTGTGTTTGTCTTGTAACTATGTGTATTTCTGTTAAAAGGCGATCTAAAAACTTTGAAACAATACACCAGTCCACTCAGCAATCTTATCAATTTTAATTGATCAGCGTTTAGCTGAAACTAGAAAGATTTTCATCTATTCAACATCATTTCAAATGTAGATCGTGTCTTCTGCATTTTGTTCCGTCATTTATTTTCAGGGAGCTTAGGAGAACTTGAAAAAAAAAATCATCAGGGAGCTGGGTAGCAACCAATAACGTTTGGTGTTTTAAGGAGCAGGAAGCTGAGGAATACATTTTAGGAAGGTGGGGATAAGGGAGCAAGGAGCTAAGACCCCCACCCCACCAGATAGGGCCTCACAAAGAACCGTTACAACAGGATTTAAATAAGCAACGTTGAAAATAGCTTGTTTTTAATTTCCGCAATTTTGCATTATTCTGTTCCCTTTTGAATTTCTGTATTAACGATTCGCTTGATTTTCCCTATGGACCCAAATTTGTTTATCAAAACCGGAGTATACAGTATATTCATTTTGTTCAAATCATCTTAGTGCCGCCTTAATCAATATTTTGACCCAAAATAAGAAAAAAAATATATAGTTTAACACTTTCAACCGAAAAATCATTTTTTTTTACAATTATAACAAGAGGACCAGTTATCCTGTAAACGCTCACCTGAGATCTGTGTTATATACTAATAAACATGACATTGCCCTAAAATAGGCCAAGGTCATCACAGGGTCATAATTTATGTACACATTGTAGTACTTAAGTCCATAATGCGACATGCCAAGTTTTGTTGAAATTGGTCAACTGGTTCCGGAGAAGATTTTGGAAGGAGTTTGACCATGTATGGGCATGCGGCCATCTTGGTCATGTGACCTGAATTATTTATGTACACATTGGTTCCCCCTTCCTATAGATACTTCATATCAAATTTGGCTTAGAGAAGATCTTCAGAGAAGATATTTGAATAATATGATAAAATACATATATATTGCCATGTGGTGGGGGCAGACCAGCCCCTGGGGTCCAATTGTTTTCAGAATCACAAATCTTCAGTCCATTTGCCAATTTCCTTCAGGTTTTTACCTTCCAATGAAATTTTGACAATTTTCCCCATTCAAATGAATGCGCGACCTATGTTGACCTTGTCGTAAAATAGGTCAAGGTCATCCCAGGGTCATGATTTATGTAACTTTTGAAGAGCTTCACTACCTGATGCTTCATGCCAAGTTTCAAAATCATAGGCCTTCTGGTTTTGGAGAAGAAGATTTTAAAAGGTTTTTGCTATTTATAGTCATGGTGGCCACCTTGGTCATGTGACCTATGCCATTTATATAATCTTTCATTCCCCCTTACTATGAATGCTTCACATGAAGTTTGGCTTTCATTGGCCAAGCGGTTACAGAGAAAATCTTTGAACATTATGGTACTATACATGTATATTGCCCCTGGGTGGGGGCAAACCAGACCTTGGGGTCCATATTTTTCAGAATCATAAATCTTCAGTCCATTTACCCATTTCCTTCAAGTTTTTACCTTCAAATAACATTTTGACAATTTTCCCAATTTTTGAAACTTGGCATGAAGCATCAGGGAGAGGAGCTGTACAGTTTGTCTAAATCATGACCTTGGATTGACCTTGTCGTAAAATAGGTCAAGGCCATCCCTTCAAGGTCATTGGCCTTCTGGTTCTGAAGAAGAAGATTTTTTAAGGTTTTGCTATTTATAGCCATGGTGGCCATCTTGGTCATGTGACCCTGACCATTTATTTCGTTCCCCCTTCCTAAGGATGCTCCACATGAATAAAATATAAAGTTTGGCTTTGATTGGCCTAGCAGTTTCAGAGGAGAAGATCCTTGAAATTGTGGACGACGGACGACAGACGGACGCCGGATCATGGCCCTATAAGCTCACCTTATGAGCATTCGGCTCAGGTGACCTAAACAGTTGAATAAATGCGTGTTTTGATAACGAAACATACCATTATATTTCAGACTTAACTTGTAATGAAAGTCTTGCGGCTCATGTGTCTGGTCGCCTTTTTGGCTACCGCGGCCAGAGCGCACAGACCTCCATCCAGTCCGTCTGCAAGTTTCCAATCCTTCCTCCAGGAGAAAGTTAGACGTGTGTGTGACGAGGTGTTGGAGTTAAAACAGACAGTTAAAGAATGTTGCAATCAAGAAGGTTCAGTATCTATTGAGCCGCGTCATGAGAAAGTCAACAATATGGTTTCCGAACAGGTCCGACACAAACCGAGCTGTACAAGCACTGAAGATGGCTAATGACTGGAAATTTCGGATTTAGACAGTAAAGGAAATGTAATCTGTGTAGCTAAAACTAAAACAGTTACTGCGAAACTGAACTGCGCCTTTGTTTTCGCATATGCAAAATGTTGGTTTTCTCATGACGCGGCTCTATTTCTTAACCAACTGACCTGCGTTTATGTAAGGGAACAAAACAACGGTAGGATTTGTTATATACTTATAAGTATGGAACGCCAAAGCTGTCTGATGGTAAAGAATAAAACCATTTGATTCATCATCGTCATTATATCCTGCTCACATTTGATTATATGTTGTATAGTGTGCATTATATAATGAGAAAAGTCCATTATATGTTGGACCAGGTTCTTTATCTCATGAAAATTTTCATTATATGATGAGTTTACATCTTAATATTATGATAGACTTACATTATATGATGAATAAACATCTTTATATTAGTAGACCATAAAATAAAACTCTTCTTCTCGCAAAATCGTCCACATCATATCATGTAGTTGTCACATCATCAGATCATATAATGAAGTTTGCGCATATAATGAAGTTTGCGCATATGATGAAGTTATCGAACCATATAATCAACTTGATGCATATACGGAGTTATTTAACGTTATCTTAGATTCTGGTCATTTTCCTGAGAGTTGGTCGGATGGTATAATAATTCCTTTATTCAAAAAAGGTGATCAAACGGATGTAAAAAACTTTCGAGGGATTACGCTGGTCAGTTGTCTTTCAAAACTGTTCACTTCTGTGCTTAATTGTAGAATCATGAAATGGTGTGATGAAAATAGTAAACTTTCCGATGCCCAGTTTGGTTTCCGCAAGGGATTTTCGACCACAGATGCAATATATACGCTACATTCATTGATTGAAAACATGTTAAATAACAATAAACGATTTTACTGTGCCTTTGTTGATATGAAAAAGGCTTTTGACTCCGTGTACAGGAATGCCTTGTGGTTAAAGCTCTTCAAACTTGGTGTAAACGGAAAAATGCTTAGAATCGTTAAAGCCATGTATTCTTCCGTCAAATGCCGTGTGAGACATTTAAATACATACTCGGACTTCTTCGAAGTGGCAGTTGGGTTGAAGCAGGGGGAGACAATGTCTCCTGTCTTATTTTCTCTATTTATTGAAGACTTAGAAATGTATCTGCAAACAAAACCGGACAGTGGTATCAATATAAATGACGTTAATCTTATATTATTATTCTTCGCTGATGACATGGTGATTCTAGCAGAAACTCCTGAAGACTTACAATCTAGCCTGGATAATTTATATCAATATTGTCGAATGTGGGGACTTGAGGTGAATACAGGGAAAACAAAATGCATTGTGTTTAGGAAAAGAGGCGGACTATTGAATAGTGAAAAATGGTTTTACCATGGTACGAGCATAGAAAATGTGAATGATTTTAATTACCTTGGAGTCGTGTTTAACTACACAGGGACATTTGTGTTGAATCAGCAGTATATGTCTGGGAAAGCCTTGAAAGCGATGTCGATACTGTTACAGAAAACGCGAAAATACGATCTTTCACCAAAGACAATGTGCCAGTTATTTGATGCGTTTGTGGGGTCCATTTTAAGCTACTCGTGCGAGGTATGGGGATATACTAAATCAAAACAGCTGGAGAGAATTCATCTAAAATTAATATCCTAAACGTTAAATTAAGTACAAGCAACGTTGGAGTATATGGTGAGCTTGGACGTTACCCGTTGTATTTATGCCGGTTCACTAGACTTGTAAAATACTGGTTTAAACTTATATATACCAGTAATTGTGTGTTAAAAACTGCATATATGCTATCTTTGAATGACTGTATAGCGGGGAAGCGTAACTGGGCGTATAATGTTAAAACTTTGTTATATACACATGGATTTGGAGATGTATGGGAAAACCCATTCTCGGTAAACTCTAACGCCTTTTTGTGCACGTTTAGACAAAGACTTATAGACACGTTTATTCAAACATGGAAAGCGGACATTGGGAAAAATCAGGTGTTGACTTTATATAAGCATTTTAAAGTTAATTTAGTATATGAACATTATCTAGACGGTTGTAAGTATCGAAAATTCCGCGAATCTCTAGCCCAGTTGAGACTGTCATCACATCCGTTGAGAATAGAAACTGGTAGACATGGCCAACAAAGACTTGATCACTCTGAGAGAAAGTGCTTGATATGTGATACAGACGATCTCGAAGACGAGTACCATTTTGTACTTATATGTCCCTTGTATGGTGAACTAAGACGCAAATACATTCCTTCTTACTATAGAAGAAACCCATCGGTGTTTAAATTCACACAGCTTATGAGTACGCAGCAATTGGACGTTATTAAGAACTTATCGTATTATGTGCACTATGCTTTTAAGAAACGGAAAGATGCCCTGTGAGCTTTATGAACATTGGATTCATGGATTAGTTTCCATCCTCCGAAGTATTTATGTATATGTTTAGCATATACATTACAGACTTTTTCTTAATTCACACTTTCAGATTACGTTTATTGAGTATACATGTGTATGACTAGGAACTGTATAGTTCATGTCAAAGAAATAAATTATGTTCTATGTTCTATGTTCATATAAAGACAATAGCCCATAATATAATGAGAAACATACATAGTATAATGAGGTTGTATCAGCATATATAATGTAAGTCTACCATAATATAAAGATGTTTACTCGTCATATAATGAAAATTTTCATAATATTCGTTGTGTGTGTGTGTGTGGGGGGGGGGGGGCGGGTATAATAAAGTAATAATATTGTAGTGTTTTGTATTGTCTAAAAAGAAACAAACATGCAGGTATTGTCTATATTGATCTGGTAAATATAAATTTTCAGGTTATACCTATGGCGGCCAGAAACACACGCATGGTTCTGTGTTCGTGGCAGATGAGGACTGTAACATATGTGTGTGTAAAGATGGTATGGTTGAGTGTACTAACTCATCAGGTTGTGGTCAAAGTTCAGGTATGTTTTTATTGTAATATGCGCATTGTGAAAAGATGGTTTGGTTGGGTATCTCAACAGGCTATGGTCAAAGGTCAGGTATATTTTATTGTAATATGTGCAATATGTAAACAGGTAAAGATGGAATGGTTGAGTATAGCAACTCAACAGACTGTAGTCAAAGTTCAGGTATATCTTATTGTAACATGCGCAATGTGTAAACAGGTGAAGATGGATTGGTTGAGTATAGGTATAGCGATTTAACGATTTAACAGGCTGTGGTCAAAGTTCAGGTATATTTGATTGTAATATGGGCATTGTGTAAACAGGTAAAGATGGATCGGTTGAGTATAGCAACTCTACAGACTATGGTCAAAGTTCAGGTATAGTTCTTTGTAATATGGGCAATATGTAAATAGTTGAAAGTTGGATTGATTCGTATTTTATTGTAATATACGCAATGTGTAAACAGGTAAAGATGGGTTGGTTGAGTATAGCAACTCTACAGACTGTGGTCAAAGTTCAGGTATATTTTACTGTAATATGCACAATGTGTAAAGCTGGTTTTGTTGAGTATAGCAATTCAGCAGGCTATGGTCAAAGGTTAGGTATTTTTGTTACATTAGTGTGTGTTAAAGATGGTTTAGTTGAGTGTACCAACACTACAGGATGTGGTCAAAGTTCATGTAACATTTGTACCGGCTCTACAGGCTGTGGTCACAATTCAGGTATATTGTATTTTTATATGTGTGTTGTTTAAAAGTCGTTTGGTTGAGTATAACAACTCTACTGGCTTTAGGCTGTTCATGTACATTTTGTTCTGTGTGTATGTTCAATGTAACGACTCTACAGGCCGTGGTCAAAATTTCAGAGTGATCGGCTATGATAAAAAGCAGGTACGTCCATTTATGAACAATCTACCTATCTTCTGTGACCGGTTTGTGTCCGACCTGTTCAGAGACCACATTGTTGGTTTTCTCATGATGCGGTTCTTGTTTTCAAAGGTTATAAAACTTTTTTCATGCTCAACTCAGCTGAGCATGAAATTTCAACTACTCATAAATAATGAAATAGCCAAATTAAATTGAAAATTCAGCTTTAGATCACCAAAGACTAATTTATCCTGCTCAGTAATGTTAAAATGCCAAATTGTTGGCATTCCAACATTTATGAGCAGGATATGATTTTAGTCTTAGCTGAGCTGAGCATGAAAATATTTTCATTTCTAGTTCTGATCTACAACTACAAGGACGAAGTGGCCCAAGCCTATTGTTCTGTAGTAGAACATCAAAATTTACCAGACCCAACCAAGCACTACGGTGCAGTCAGGAGATATTGCGACGACCCAACATGTCACGATCTCTGCGGCCAAAATAGCACCTTTGCGGCAAGCATGACAAGTGCCTTTCCATATGTGGCTGGATTTAACTGTGTTGGAGGACTCTGGTTTTGGATGGAGCACCCGATCCTTTCCCCCAACCCAGGCCCAGGGCAGACAGATGCGGGCTCACTGAATATGGTGACAATCAGCTACGATCATCATGTTTGCTCAGCAACTGGGTGTGAGCCAAATTACTGTTGTTGTATGGCATTTCCAGAAATAGGGTAACAATGTCATGTTACCAGACTATTTTTGTCAACTGAGCCTTCGCATGAGAAAACCAACATTTTGGGTTCCTGACCAGGCCCGACACAAACCGTGCTGGACAAGCACAGAAGACAGCTAGAGGCTGGAAATTTTGGATTTAGAAAGTAGAGTAATCGTACTACTATCTATGTTGCGAAAACAAAGGCGCTGATCAGCTGTGCAGTAACTGCAAAGCTGATCTGGGCCTTTGTTTTTGAATATGAATATTGTTGGTTTTCTGATGGGCCTTTTTGAATATACATATTGTTGGTTTTCTGATTATACAGCATGCTAATATACACAGTCGCGTTTAAATCTTTTTGTGAATTCTCAAATACCTTAATCATGCTTAACACCCCAGTTTTTTTTTTTGTGTGCCTTTAATGCGTGCCCTTCCAAGTTCTTTGTTAACTTTAGATAATTGAGTGGCCATCTTGCTTGGAAATATCTGCGCATTCTCTTTCTTTCTTTACATGTGCCTATTTGTTATTTTGGTTGTTTTAACTCCTCATCAGGAAAACATGTCTGTGCAATATATATATTGTAAAACTGGGGTATGCAGGGGTATACCTACCTTTTCTTGTTTTTGCTTCAAAACAGATTGTGGGTACTGGTTAGAACTGCCTCGGTGAGGCGGTTCTGACCTGTATACACAATCTTATATGTTTTGATCAAAGATAAGAAAAATATCGATTTTTTTTTTTTCTGCTGAAAATTTGAAATTTTCCAACTTAAGAAAAATCTATATACATGTATAACAAGGGCGTGTTTTCGTAATGGGTTCTGACTGCATCACTTCCCGCTAGGGAGCCCGGTGGCCTAGTGGTAGAGCATCGGACTCCGAATCGAAGCTCCGTTGCCTAGTGGTAGAGCGTTGGACTCCGAATCAAAGCCCCGGTGGCCTAGTGGTAGAGCGTTGGACTCCGAATCAAAGCCCCGGTAGCCTAGTGGTAGAGCGTTGGACTCCGAATCGAAGCCCCAGTGGCCTAGTGATAGAGTGTCAGACTGAATCAAAGCCCCAGTGGCCTAGACGTAGAGCGGTCTCCGAATCGAAGCCCTAGAGCGTCAGACTCCGAATCGAGAAGTCCTGGGTTCCATCCCCACAAGGGTCACCGTGTTGTGTCCTTCAGCAAGACACATTAACTCCCTACAGTACTGGTTAAATCCCAGGAAGCGATGGCTCTGTCCAGACATGACTTAAACATTATTGACTGGGACGTTAAACTTCAGTACAAACAAACAAACACTTCCTCCTTACCATTGCTTAACATAACTTAGCTCTTCAACTTATTCATGCTAGCATCACTAGGTCTGTCTTGAATTAGTTTTTCATACATATCTTGCATTAAAACTTATTTTCCTTCAATTCTAAATCATGTAAAGGGGGCCACTTGTTCAACACTTTGCGGTTAGTTTAACGTAATCGTTAAGATCAACTCGTTAAGTAAATGCCCATTAAATATTAAGCAAATAGTTATTTTTGGTTGATAAAATGTGAGAATCCTTTGCATTGCAAGGATTCTCACATTTTATCAACAAAAAATAAGTGTATTTGTAATATTCATGTTTGAAATTTTAACGAATCGAAAACTACAGATATCATTTATTTTGAACAACTGGGTCCAGGTGATTTACTTAAAGCTACCAGCCTGAGGATTCAATAAATACCTTTTTGATGTTATGTGAAATTTATTTTCTTCATTTCCTTATTTATATTATATGAGCCTTTGCAAGAGAAACCCAACAATTTGGGTTCTGACCAAGTCTGACACAAACCAGGCTGTACAGTCACAGAAGATGGTCAGAGGCTAGAAATTTTGGATTTAGAAAGTAGAGAAATTGTACTATCCGTGCAGCAAAAAATAGGGGCTGATCAGCTTCACAGTTACTGTGAAGCTGATCTGCGCCTGTTTTCGCCTATGCAGATTGTTGGTTTTCCCATGCAGCGGCTCATATCAAAATGCTTGGAGACGAAATGAAATTTTCCATCCACTATGCTTGCGTTTGGTGTTTATGTGCTTGTTTACTTACCATAAGTAAATTTGGTAGCACTGCAAGCATAGGTTCTTATTTGTTTGTTTGAAATGATGCTTAACGTCCAAGTAAATGGTTATGGTCATGCCGGGACTTTGCCTCCATTTTATGCGACTGTTACCCAAAATGACCATGATTGGCCTAGTGGTCTCAGAGGAGTTGATATTGTGAACAACAGACTGACTGATGCCGGAGCATGGGTATACTATAAGCTTACTCCGGTGAGCCAACACCAAGCATAGGCAAAAACATAGGCACAGCTACACGGATAGTACAATTCCTCTTTTCCTAAATCCACAATTTCAAGTCTCTAGGTCGGTTTGTGTCAGATCTGATCTGAAACCCCAAAGACCGGTTGTCACGCATCGTGGTTCCAATGGAACATGTATCAACAAGAAACCATCAAAGCTGATTTTTTCTTCTTTATTTTCCACTATCCAGACAAGACCTATAATTTCACAGTCTATTTCCCTTTCTTGGTTTTCATCTTCCTGATGTAGAATTCTAACTCTTTGCCCTCCAGGATATAACCGTCACATCGCCCAGTAGAGCCAGGTCGAGAGGCCACTTTAGCTGTAAGTAGAAAAGTGAAATCGGTGCTAGAGATCATTCTTGTTTCAGTTGCGGCTTAGCATCACAGCTATGGTCATGTCGAGATCATGCCTTCATTTTATGAGACTTCTATCCAACATTAGGATGTCATGACACCCAAAATGTGCTTGAAAAAATAACAATGCAAGTTAACCAAAAAGGCTTATATATGTGTGACTAGAACCACTTTTCCTCGGCAAGATCAGACCTTCAGAGTGGTTTACCAGTAATCACAGGGTCAGTCAGTAGTTAAATAAGCTTTTACCTGGAGAAACAAGCAGCCTTTCTTTTTTTCTCGGGTTCAATTAAACGGGCGACCAAAACAACCCCACAAAAAACATTTTAATTTGCATTATGTTTGGGAAATATAATTATGAAGGACTGGTTTATCCTGTTCAAGAAGCCAACATAGCTGCCAGTAAAAATTAAATGTACATTACAAATTAATCATAATTATTAAACTTGACCAATTAGCACTGAAGTTGACATTAGAGTTGAGGTGTAGCGTGAAGTTTTATTCAGTTTTTGGATGAATTTTCTCTTAGCAAACAGAATGACCCCAGATGGGACGCCTGCGGCGTTGCATCAATGGCTATAGTGTTTGCTTATGGCCAACAAAACGGGCACTAGTCTAGGCTTATACGAGTTAACTATTCTCTCTTTATATAAATTACTAAGGACATCAGTATATGAAACAATCCATCAGCACATCTCAGTCGAAAGATGGTGATTTGTTAACATCATCATATGCCCTTTGTCTGCATTTCATTTTCATAGGATTCCAATTGGATCCAGGGATTTTCCTGATAATTGGGTAAGTTTCAGGTCAATTAGGAATTTTTCAGCCTACTGGGAAAAGAATGGGTACCCAAAACCTGACCCATTGTTGTATAGAGAAAAAAATCTGTATTGTTACTATGTACAAGCAGTCAGAGTAACTATGACAATAATTGTAGAGAATCAGGCAGTCGTCTTAAGCCAGTCAATACGACAGGAGACAACCATCATTATCTTAGATACCTCATCATTCTGGATGTAAATAGTTAATGAAATATGAGCCTGTGAAAGAAAATCAACAATTTGGGTTCCGACCAGGTCCGAAACAAACCGGTCAGTACAATAACGGGAGATGGCTAGAGGCTGGAAATTTTGGATTTAGGAAGTAGAGGACTTGTACTATCTGTGTAGCGAAAACAAAGGCACTGATCAGCTTCGCAATTACGGGGAAGCTGATCTGCACCTTTGTTTTCGCCTATGCCAATTGTTGGTTTTCTCATCATGCAAAGGCTCATACTTCTTTTTTAGATTCACATACGAAACGCTTTTCAGGGCTTTTTCTCTAGTATACAAAATTGGGTCCGGCTTCCGGTACCCAATTTGTTCCCAATTAGCTGAAAAAATTCCTAATTAACCTGAAACATTCCCAATTAGCAGAAAAATCCAAATTTAAAGGTATATGTTCCCAATTTGGCTAAAAAAATGCAGTTTTTCCCCAGTTTCATTGGTACATGTAGCAAATATTTCCCACGAAGTTCAGAAAAGCCCTTCTTGTCCTAAAGAATAATTGAGGCAATCAGAGTAACTATGACTATAATTGAGAGAATCAGACGGTTCTGTTAACCCAGTCAATACGACCAGACAAAACCATCATTAGTGTACATACTTCATCATGCTGCCTCTTTGTTTCAGGTTTAACGTCCCAGTCAACATTTTACAATCATGTCTGGATGGAGCAAAGGCTTCCTGGGTATTAACCAATACTCCTTGGAGTTAATGTCTTGCTACAGAAAATAAGAGCTGTCGCAGGACAGCGTAGCTCGCCTGACTTCAGAGATTTTTTTCGGGTGTCTCAGGGGCCGAAATAAGGCCCCATTCCCAATGAGATTTAGGAGAATTTTTTCCCAATTTGTAGAAAAAATTTCCAAACACAGCTGAAAATTATTTTCAATAGTTCAATTCCTTGTCAAATTATATAAGTTCTGCTGTTTGAAATGCTATTTAGCTTGGTATTTATGTTATTATTAAATGATTCTAAATGCATAAGCTTGATAAACTATGTCAACTTGGTAATATTATCAATTTTGAATATTCTGAAAATTTCCCAAATTCAGGGTTTACGTCGCTAATTTTCCCAATCGGAAAGGCCCTAGGGCCCCTTCCCAAAATTGCCAAAAAAATCCCTGTACTTGTGCTTTGCCACTAAACTCATCAAAATCTATGACCAATGACCTTGACCTCAAGGTAGCTCAGGTGGGTTGTGATGGTACAGCATAAAATTTCAGACCAATATCCACAAACATGCAAAGTTTCAACTTGATCCATCAACATAGAGATATACAGACTTCAAAAATCTTTAACCCAAAACTTTAACCAAAAATTTCTAAGGCCATGACTTTGACCTCAAGTTCACCCAGGGTGGGTCATAATGTTCAGACCAATATCTACCAACATGCAAAGTATCAACTTGATCAATGTACATTATCAAGAGATATAGACTTCTAAAAACTTTAACCAAAAACTTTAACAAAAAAATTCTAAGTCTGTGACCTTGACCTCAAGGTCACCAAGGGTGGGTCATGATGGTACTGCATAAAACTTCAGACCAATATCTACCAACATGCAAAGTATCAACTTGATCCATCAACATGTTCAAGAGATATAGACTTCTAAAAACTGTAATGAAAAAGTCACTAGAGCGTGAAATATAGGTCAAGGTCACAAGATCAATGTGGGTGCAAAGTCGGGACATCGAGGAGAAGCCATATGCAAGGTTTGATGGTTGTAGGCTTTATAGTTGATGAGATATTAAGAGTTGCCTTAAAAAATGACAAAGTCACTGGAGCATGAAATATAGGTCAAGGTCAGTAGGTCAATGTGGGTGCCGAGTCGGGACATCGAGGAGAAGCCATATGCAAGGTTTGATGGTTGTAGGCTTTATAGTTGATGAGATATTAAGGGTTGGCTTCAAAAATGACAAAGTCACTAGAGCACAAAATATAGGTCAAGGTCACTAGGTGAATGTGGGTGCCGAGTCGGGACATCGAGGAGAAGTCATATGCAAGGTTTGATGGTTGTAGGCTTTATAGTTGATGAGATATTAAGAGTTGGCTTCAAAAATGACAAAGTCACTGAAGCATGAAATATAGGTCAAGGTCAGTAGGTCAATGTGGGTGCCGAGTCGGGACATCGAGGAGAAGTCATATGTAAGGTTTGACAGTTCTAGGCTTTACAGTTGATGAGAAACTAACACAGCATCTGAGCATTATACAAAGGTGTTCTAGATATTGACCTCTAGCCCCGCCCCCAGGCATGACCCCACGGGTCCCTTCACACTAAATCACAGAGGACCCTCATATGCAGCAATGTTCCAAATATGAATGATTTCTGGTCAGTGACTATCAAGATATAACAATTTTAAAACGAAAGTGTGACGCGGACGTACACAAACGCGGACGACCGAGGTGACAACAATAGCTCTGTGCACTTCGTGCAGGCGAGCTAACAACAATACGTTGCCCCGTTTGGGGACCCAGGACCTCTCGATTCCAAGTATGATGCTCTACCAATAGGCCACCACACTCCCAATACTTCCTCCTGTAAACAGTCATGAACTAATTCTTTCTCTGAACGTAAGATTTTTTACATCAGTTTTATAGCAACTTTTTTTTTTCTTTTCAAGATTATTTCACACAAACTTGAGGCCAGACAATAAACTTTTGGCTTTTGCCTATGCAGGGTAAATGTGTCTTGCTCCAGGACACAACCCAGCACCAGTATGGATCAAACCCCCAACCTCTCTATCAGGAGTCAAAGTGCACTAATCAACAGGCTGCCGAACTCCCACTGTCTGAACACTGAACAGAGTGTGAGAGCTTCAATTTTATAAAGCTTGCTTCAGAAAACAATGAAATCTGATCATGGAACTCATAGCGAGTAAAAGTCGATTTGTAGTTTTCATCACTAACAAGACATTTTTCTTAAATGAGCTGTGTCATGAGAAAACCGGATTTTTGCCAATGCGAAAACAAAGGCGCAGATCACCTTCGCAGTAACTCCACAGCTGATCAGTGCCTTTGTTTTTGCTACTCGGATAGTACAATTCCTCTTCTACTTAAATCCGAAATTTCAATCTTCTAGCTTTCTTCTGCGACTGAAGTTACAGGCTAGCTTGTGCCAGACCTTGTCAGAAATCCCGAAGACCGGTTTTCTCCCATCACGGCTCAATAACCAAGCTGTACCTGCAAGTACATGTGAGCTGTGACACAAGAAAATCCTCATAGGGGTTTCCGACCAGGGCCGACACAAACCAGCCACTAAAGTAAAAGATGGCTAGAAGCTGTAGTATCCGTGAAGCATAGGCAAAAAATGTGTCTGTGTCATCAAACTGTGCCTATTTTTGTCCTTCCTGCCCCCTCTCCCCCCCCCCCCCCCCCCCCCCGTCTCCCTCCCTCACAATCAATTATTCAGGTAATGCTGAACTGACGACAATTTGTCTAAGGGCATTTTATTCATCACTACACTGACTAGATACTTTAACTCAAAACAAAAATGTCTTGCTTTCACATTATTAGTGAAATTCTTTTAGAATTTTTAATGGGGATTTTTTGGTTGCAAAGGGAGAAACTGCAAAGCTACGAGTTTTCTTCAAAAAGCTAAGATTTTACAAGGCATGCATCTTCAGACACATTCACCCATTAATGATGAATGGATTCGCCCATCATTCACTCATCATTATCATTCGGGTGAGTCTACTTTCATTTTTAGGGATATCAGGTGTGCTTTTCATTTTTTTTATCTCATTTTTCAGTGAAATTATTTTTAGCAAACAGAATAGCCCCAGATGGGACGCCGCATTTTGCGGCGTCTCATCTGGGGCTATGCTGTTTGCCTATGTCACATATGCTGTTTGCCTATGTCACATAAAAAGGAGGCCAGGTTTATAGGACTTAGTCATGTCTTCATAAAAGCTCGTCTTCAGAAAAATACAAACTCTAATCATAGCAATCATAGTGAAGGAAAGTTGAATTTGTATTTATCATCATGAACAAGCCATGTCAGTGCTATGTATTTCTGTGGATCAGTAACACCAGCGCCTTTGTTTTCGCTCCATAGATAGTGCAATACCTCTTCTTAAATCCAAAATTTCAGGGTTCTAGCCTGCTCCCGAGATTGTACATGCCAATTGTGTCGGACCTGGTCGAAACCCAAATTGTTGGTTTTCTCATGCACAGGCTCAAGTATTTAATTCTCAGACTGTTTTTATGAATTTTTTATGAACTTTGTACATCTTTTATTATGAATTTCCTATATGTATGAAGGAAGCAGGATAACACAATTTGGACCATGCTATGTGGAAACTGGCTTTTTGGCTATGTGAAAACAAAGTCACAGATCAGCTGTGTAGAAAACTGCAAAGCTGATTAGCGCCTTTGTTTTCACTACACAGATAGTACAATCCCTCGTCTTCTTAATTTTGAGACTTTTAGCTGATTCTGTGACTGTAGCGGCTGGTTTGTGTCAGACTGGTTTGTATAACCCGAAGACCAGTTTTCTTGCGGTGTTGATAATTTTTTGCCATGATAAAACAGGTGGTTCTAAGTTGCAACCAAAGCTGAATAGTTCCATCAACTTGTGTAAACATGACACATGTATATTTGAGCCGCATTATGGGAAAACCAACAATCTGCATATGCGAAGCTGATCAGCGCCTTTGTTTTCGCTACACGGGTAGTACAATTCCTAAACTTTCTAAATCCAAAATTTCCAACCTCTAGCCATCTTCTGTGCTTGTACAGCTCGGTTTGTGTCGGACCTGGTCGGAAACCACATTGTTGGTTTTCCCACGAGGCGTCTCATTTTTTATTGTGGCTTATTTCATGAAATGTTTCCAAATTTACTTTGCCTGTTTATAACTCTTATATTTATTTACTGAAATGAAAAGTAAAAATTTTGAATGTTTCAGAAAACAATGAAATCCGATCATGGTACTCATAGCGAGTAAAAGTCGATTTATAGTTTTCATCATTAACAAGATTATTCTTTTATAGTAATGAATTCACCTTTTAATTTAACTATCGGTAGTAAACATTAAATTTTTGTTATCAAATTGTTTGTTCAATTTATTTAGAGGTCTATGTCCTATTAATGGATGTGTGAGGCTTATGTGAAGCTATCCCTTACATATTGTTCATGTACTATATTGTACCATCATAAAAAGCTTGTTTCAGAAAACAATGAAATCTGATCATAGAACTCATAGCGAGTAAAAGTCGATTTGTAGTTTTCATCACTAACAAGACAGGTCACTTAAGTCCAATTCGCATGCGCCAAAAATACACACGTGTAAATATACTCCGGTGTGCAAATTTTACTCGGGGTAAGTAAATGGCGCATGCGAACGCAAATACACACCGGAGTATATTTACATATGGGTAAATTTACTCCTGGGTCTGACCAGATGCAAATTTTATTTTTACAAATTCACACGTGTAAATTTACTATTATATCCCATGCGAACGCAAAGTAAAATTTACCCATGAGTATTTTTATTTCAAGTCAATATTCTGCTTTTAGATAACAAATTTTCACATTTTTTGTTTCTGATTATATGACAGTTGCTGAAACTGAGGACATTGTTGCTAAATAAGAGTATTGCCATTCATAACATTTTAGATCATATGGAGTGCAAACAGCCACACTATTTCTTCATTATTCTTGGTTAGGATTCTTTGGGGCATTTTAACAGTAATTCCTTGTGAAAGGATGAAAAAAGGGAACTGTATAACACGGGGGTGATTCAATTGATACCACCTGTGCTGTCGTCCGAGACGTTACTGCATATATTGCTGTCGTCCGAGTATTCCGGTTTCCATCCGAGTACTACGGTTGTCGTTACACAAACAGTACACACGTAAAAGCGGCTCGTGATTGTATTTGAAGGTATTATTTATCTTTTTTTCTGCTAGAATGTGTTGTTAGATATTTGTCTATCGTGCAATATGTTTGTACGGGTTTTTGGGTCGCTAGTTTGCATACAACCATGTGTTTAATCGTAAAAAAGCAAAAATCACATAAATATGCAAATACTTTAATAATCAGCATCTCTCAGTTCTAACCATTTATTGAACAACATGGAAAACATAATTGCAAAGATAAAACCTTTTACAGTTATAAAAAAATCCAAAGCAGAAAGGGTTTGAAGGGGTGTTTAACTTTTGGTGTTACTGCTGTCGATCAGTTGTAAATATATGTAAATACGGCTGTCGGTTAAACTCGTTACGGATGTCGACAATTTAGAACAGGTAATAATTGAAAATATATGGGTAAAACTAAGTTTAAGGCATCCTAGATTTCAGAAATATGAATGAAATAACATCTATTTCACTGTGTTCACATTTCTAACGATAAACCATGGTGGGTTGGTTACTCGAAGTAAGATATTTACATGACACACCACCGCACTTTCAAATATGAACATTGAACGTCGTCTATACAGTGACCGGTTGCCTTGCTTTCGCATGCATTATCCAAATCAGAAAGTGTAATGTATACAATTTAAACTTTGATGAGCGTCACGATTGTCTTACAGCGGAAAAAGACACTGTGGCGAAATTGACTGATTGATCATTTGTGTAATGCACTTTAGCCATTTGTAACCACGCCCGTCCGCCCCCATCCACGGGAAGGGCGGGGGCAGCCGTGGAAATGAGCAGGGCTTTGACCAAAGTTTTGCTACGATAGTGCGTGGGAAACGGGCCGTGAAATTTAAAGCAGCCTGTGGAGAAAACAGCAGTGGTTTTACCAACAAGCAGTCCTCACAGGGTGGGGTTTTTAGCGAGGATTGCTTTTAGCGATGATTTGCTGGACCAAAAGTCAAAATTCCCGCTATTCCCCGGGGGTGGGGGCCCGTTGTTACAAATGACTAGTACATAATACCTTATAATATTGCATTCATGTGTATATTTTCTTGTAGTCGCTCTCGAATGTCATTAAATGGCGCGAAGTGTAATATTCTGCTCTGCGATACAAAGGTTCACGTGTGTTGGTTGTGCTCTGTGATACATTGTGTTGTTCTTTCTGTCCCGCTTGGGATGTCTTTGGGTTGGGATGTTGATTTCCAGTCGAATACAATGATTTCATATTTTTATTTGACCCCCACCCCCCCTTTTCTTGGTTTCGCGAATTTACTTTTTGGTGAACTAGTAAAGTTGGTCTCCTATCCGCCTAGTATCTTCTGGTTTTGGCTCTACTGCATCGGCATTTTGTATATTTATATCTTTTAGCCAGCTTAGCCAGCTTAGCGCGTTGTTTAATTTCATCATACCGTTTTCAGTACCTTAATTAGGCTGCGTATTTGCGTAATTACCCAATTAAAATATCAAAAAACGCAATTAATAACGATCCGGTAGCGATACCGCCGATACGCAATACCGGAAAAATCAGTTGTGTACCGGTTTTTATCAGTGTACGCCGCACAACGGCTTATGCCGTCTACGTAAAACAAGAATGTCATTGGACATGCGCAAATCGGTCTATTGGAAGCCATTTCTTTTCTGTTTTTTCGTTGGTTGACTGCAATTTTAGTTAATTCTCTCAACCAATCAATGTCTCCGTTTTATTTTACGTTATGCAAAAGCGAGAGTAGAAGAAAATAAGGAAAGTACACCTCGAACATCATTTTTACCAAATTGTTTTCCATTTTACCCAATTGATTGAAAATAGAGTGCGTAACAGAATTGAACTTACCCAATTAAAATTCCAGATACGCAATTGAATGAAAAAGGGGTGCGTAAATACCCTATAGGCTAAAAAATTAATTAAGGTACTGCCGTTTTTCCTTTTCGCAGTCCTCGTAGAAATGGTGGTTTCGCTTTCCTAGGAAAAATGGTTTTGTTGATTATAATAATAATCTCTAAATTTCTGGTTTGGATTTTAACTTAATTACATCAATTTTTGTTTTTGTTACATATGTTCGCCAGTTGAACACTATATTTATTTTCTTTCTTAATAAAATGTCCCCAGGAGAAATGGTTTTCACTGTTTTTCCCAGTAAATAAGCTAATCGGCATCCCAGGACAAGTGGTTTATCTTCATGATACGATTGCTAATTGTGCCTACCTCTATGTGCCCAGGAAAAATGGTTTTCGGCGTTGTCCATACTAAATACGCTCATCGGCGTCCCACGAAAGGTGGTTTATCTTCATGATACGACTGCTTATTTTGCCTGCCTCTCTGTTGTGTTCGTTGCCTTTGGTTTTGGTTGCGACATAGCCGGATGACTACCTCGTTGGGAAAGAGCTAGTTATTCTGCTATTCCAGAAAACATGTTATGCAAAGTTTGTACTTAGAGACTCATTGTTCATTCATGTGACTTCACTAATCATCTTATATGACATTACAGAAGAGACTATTTGTAGCATTTGTGTTTTTCGAGGTTACTGTTATGCTTTCTAGCGATCTGTATAGTCGTCCTTTTATGAGAAGCATACGAAAATTATTCAGAAACTACAAAATAAATGCATAAAATATGTTGAATTTGATTTCAACGGGCAATATGCCATCTCGAAATACTATCGACAGCCGTATCGTACTGATCAATAAACAAACGCCAGCCGTATCAGGGGTCAGCGACAGCCGTATCACGCTTTTTAAAAACGGGAAATAAAATTTGAAGGACGCAATGAATTGGGTAAATGATTACAGCTTTCAAAGGCTAAATGGAAAGCGTAATATCCCTGATACTTTCGCTTACATGGAATGGTTTCATATGTTGAAAGTAAGAAAAACACGCGAGAAAACAATGTTTTGTACTAAAAATAAATTCTTGTGATTGTCTTTATGTTAAGAAAACTGGAAAGACATTTGTAATAACGATAAATACCTTCTTGACAATTTTCGGTGATAAATGTGCTGATTAGCGACGATCTGTTGGCCCTGTGGGCACTGAAATAGGGGCACCGATGATAACGACAGCCGTAGTACTCGGACGAAATCCGGAATACTCGGACGACAGCAATATATGCAGTAACGTCTCGGACGACAGCACAGGTGGTATCAATTGAATCACCCCCGTGTATAACTGCTAAGGTTATGCCTGACCATTACATGATTCTCCTCTGATGCCAAAGTCTACATGAACACCTTGAAGCAGCCTCTTCTTGTTTTGAAAATACAGAAAACTTAAATGAACAGGTTTTATTCCAGAAATGATAAATTTACCTACAAAAATACTCCTGGCGATAAAACCCATGAGAACGCAATTCAAATTTACTCTCAGGTTGATTTGCACACACCGGAGTATAAATACACACCGGAGTATATTTACATGCGTGTATTTTTTGCGCATGCGAATTGGACTTTAGTCTATGACTGATTCTGTACAAAAGAAATATGCACCAAAGTTGCAAATTTGCAGTCAAAGGGAGGCAATCCAAATAACTTTTAGAGCAAAAATCTGTCTGCAGAGTCGTAACAATAAAACTAGATTTGTACATATGGAATTTGTGAAAACCCAGATGAGTAGATCAGCTTAACAACAGTTGATCAGTGTCTGACAAGATTCCAACCAACTTTTATGTCAGTAAAAGCCTGCTGTGTGGCAAACCTGGTCAAAGTATATACAATGCGGATCCTTTTTTGTTCTTTGCTAGGACTAAATGTGCACGTAGATTTCACACGAGCTTGTCTTCAGAAAAATACAAAATCTAATCAAAGCAATCATAGTGAAGGAAAGTTGATTTTGTAATTATCATCATTAACAAGCTGCTATGTTTCAAAGGTATGACACTAACGGACACTTTCTGGGTATCAACTAGTAACTTTCGTCAAGAATATTAAAATGGGTCTTGGCTGCAACTTATTTGAATTGAGACAATGCAGTACAAGTGGTATTCAAACCAAAGACCACACAATTCAGTCTGATGCCCCAACAGGCCATCTCTTTTGAGTTTTCTCACAACTAAAATTTGTAAAACACCTACCCAAGTTTTACCAATAGCAAAATCTTCTTGTGCTGGTTAAACAGCTTTTCTTTTCTGTCTTTCTGATTTTAATATCCCAGCTAACATTTTTACAGTCATGTCAGGATGTAACAATTTTTTTTTTTTTCAGTTTTACGTCCCTTTCAAGATTATTACAGCTCAAATGAGACGGGCTAATCAGTTAGTGGGGCAAAAACGGGATAACCGCAAGAAAAACCACCTGGCACACCCGCAAACAGAACTTTGCTTGTCTCACATGTGCCCCGTGCTGGGCTCCATGTGCCCTGTGCTGGGCTCCATGTGCCCCGTGCGGGGCTCGAACCTACACCAGACACATTGGTGAGCTTATCGAATGATTAAGCGCGGTAGTGAAATATCAGCGCTCTTAACCATTCGGCCACGGGGGCCGCGTAACTAAATATGTAGAAGTGCACTACGTACCCAACAGTCTACCGGTAGCAAATTCTTCCTCTAGTGCAGGTTCTACAGCCTTTGTTTTCTGTCTCTCCTCATACTTCTTCATAGTTTTCTTACTGCGGACCTTGTTGAGGTTAGCCTCTTCAGCCTCAGTCTGAAATTTACATTTTTTTCTGTTTTATAAATTATATCCCAGTCATCGATTTTTCAATCATGTCCAGACAGAGAATGGGTATTAACCTAGGGAGTTTATAAACTTTATATGAGCCGCTGCATGAAAAAAAACAACAATTTGGTATTTCAACCCGGTCCGACACAAATCGGCCTTTAGAGTAACAGAGGAAGGCTAGAAGCTTGAAATTTTGGATTTAAGACAAGAACTCCGCGGAGGTCGATATCGCACCTGCATCGGGCAAAGTCAACAGACCGTGAAATATAGGTCAAGGGCACCGGGTCAAGGTGCGTGCTTGAAGGGCATGTCAAGGACAATTACTATGCAAGGTTTCAGATTCGCAGCTATATCTGATGTCGAGAAAACCAAACTTCGACGTAAAAATTTTCAAAGTCAGTGGACCGTGAAATATAGGTCAAGGTCATGGGGTCAAGGTGCGTGCTTAAAGGGTATGTCAAGGAGACTTACTATGCAAGGTTTCACACTCACAGCTATCACAGGTGCAGAGAAAACCTAACTTCGACGTAAAAATTTACAAAGTCCGTGCACCGTGAAATATAGGTCAAGGTCATCGGGTCAAGGTGCGTGCTTGAAGGGTATGTCAAGGAGACTTACTATGCAAGGTTTCACACTCACAGCTATCACAGGTGCAGAGAAAACCTTACTTCGACGTAAAAATTTACAAAGTCAGTGGACCGTGAAATATAGGTCAAGGTCATCGGGTCAAGGTGCCTGCTTGAAGGGTATGTCAAGGAGACTTACTATGCAAGTTTTCACACTCACAGCTATCACAGGTGCAGAGAAAACCTAACTTCGACGTAAAAATTTACAAAGTCAGTGGACCGTGAAATATAGGTCAAGGTCATCGGGTCAAGGTGCGTGCTTGAAGGGTATGTCAAGTACAATAACTATGTAAGGTTTCACACTCCTAGCTCTCACTGATGTAGAGAAAACCAAACTTCGACGTAAATGTTGACGGACGGACGAACGAACGAACGGACGGACGGACGGACTGACGGACGGACAGAAATTTGGACTCCTATATCGCACCCTGCTATAAGCAGGTGCGATAAAAATGGAATTGCATTATCTGTGTAGCGAAAACAAAGATGCTGATCAGCTGTGCAGTTACTGCACAGCTGATCTGCGCCTTTGTTTTCCCATATGCAGATTGCTGACTTTCTTATGCAGTGGCTCATATGTGTAGTCTGACAGACATCACCTGGCCACTGCACTCCCTTTACGTTTCAGGCGTGAAAAAGTTACATCCTGAACAATAATTGTTCATGTTTCTGTTTGTTTGATTTGTTGCTAAGTGTCCCAGTCACAGCCATGGTCATGTCAGAAAGTTGCCAGAATGTTATGGGACTTAAACCCAACATTAGTATGTCACAATGTCACATCACCTTGTCCCAAAATGAGCTAAAAGCAACCTAGTAAACAGTTATGGCTTATTGTGCTCCAGGGAAAATCCTGCTTAAGTTTATCAAACAGGCTATCCATAAACTGTAGAGGTCTTCAGAAAAGTAGATTTTGTCCATCAGACTAATTCAGCCGAAAGATGGTGAAATCAAATCATCATGAGACCCACTAGCTCAAAATTGAGCTGCATCATCATGAGAAAACCAACAACCTGCATATATGCGAAAACAAAGGCGCAGATCAGCTTTGTTTTCTCTACACTGATAGTACAATTCAGCCTTCTCATTAGCAGGCGGCAGGAGGCTAAATTGCCTTCTATTATGAATGTTCAGCCTCCTACTTTTCATATATTCACAGTGTATTTCTTTTAAATGACCCTATTTTTGCCTTCTACTTGAAGTTTTCAGCCTGTTACTTCAAAAGTTAGTGAAAAGGCTGCAATTCCTCTACTTTCCAAATCCAAAATTTCCAGTCTGTAGCCATCTTCTGTGCTACAAGTACAGATTGGTTTGTGACGGACTTGTTCGTAAACAACATTGTTCGTTTTCTCATGACGCGGCTCAAATATACATGCCATGCACTACAGTCTGCCAGGGCTTTTTCTCTATACAAAACTGGGTCCGGTTTCCGGTACCAAATTTTTTCCCAATTGGCTGAAAAAATTCCCAATTGACGTGGAACATTCCCAATTAGCAGAAAAATCCCAATTTAAAAGGTAAACTTTCCCAATTTTATTAAAAAATGCACTATTTTTTCCCAAAATTGTCATATTTTTCCCCAAAATCACAATTTTTTTTCCCAATTTCATCGGTACTAAAAATTTCCCCAAAAGGTCAGAACCAGAGGACCAGTGGTCCTGTAAACGCTCACCTGAGACCTGAGATATATACCAATAAACTTGTTTGACTAGAATGGTATTATGTATATATCCCCAGGGCAGAGTCAGAGCAGCCTCTGGAGTCAATTTCTTTTTTAAATCATAAAGATTTAGTCCATTTGCCAATATACTGCAAGTTTTGCCCTTCAAATGACATTGTAACAATTTTCCCCATTCAAATGCGTGAACAACCTTAGTTGACCATGCCGTAAAAAGATCAAGGTCATCCCAAGGTCATGATTTATACAAACTTTGTAGAGCTTCATTGCCTGATGCTTCATGCCAAGTTTCAAAATCATAGGCCTTCTGGTTCTGGAGAAGAAGATTTTTAAAGATTTTTGCTATTTATAGCCATGGCGGCCATCTTAGTCATGTGACCTTGACCATATATACAAACTTTCATTCACTCTTCCTCAGAATGCTCCACATAAAGTTTGGCTTTGATTGGCCAAGAGGTTTCAAGAGAAGAAGATGTTTGAATATCATGGTAATACACAAGTATATAGCCCCGGGACAGGGGCAGACAACCCTCTGGGCCCAAAATATTTTCATAAACATGAATATTTTGTCCATTGGCTCATTCCTAGCAAGTTTTTTGCCATTAAATGACATTTTCCTGTTTTTTCCATTCAAATGCATGGGCGGCCTAAGTTGACCTTGCTGTAAAAAAGGTCAAGGTCATCCCAAGGTCATGATTTATACAAACTTTGTAAAGCTTCATTGCCTGATGCTTCATGCCAAGTATCAAAATCATAGGCCTTCTGGTTTTGGAGAAGAAGATTTTTAAAGGTTTTTGCTATTTATAGCCATGGCGGCCATCTTGGTCAAATGACCTTGACCATTTATAAAAACTTTCATTCACTCTTCCTCAGAATGCTCCACATAAAGTTTGGCTTTGATTGGCCAAGCGATTTCAGAAAAGAAGATGTTTGAATATTATGGTCATACACATGTATATAGCCCCGGAACAAGGGCAGACAACCCTCTAGGCCCAAAATATTTTCATAAACATGAATATTCTGTCCATTTGCTTATTCCTAGCAAGTTTTTGCCATTAAATGACATTTTCCAATTTTTTCCCATTCAAATGCATGGGCGGCCTACGTTGACCTTGCCGTAAAAAAGGTCAAGGTCATTGCATGGTCATGATTTATACAAACTTTGTAGAGCTTCATTGCCTGATGCTTCATGCCAAGTTTCAAAATCATAGGCCTTCTGGTTCTGGAGAAGAAGATTTTTAAAGGTTTTGGCTATTTATAGCCATGGCGGCCATCTTGGTCATGTGACCTGGACCATTTATACAAACTTTCGTTCCCCCTTCCTAAGGATGCTCCACACGAAGTTTGGCTTTGATTGGCCAAGTGGTTTCAGAGGAGAAGATCTTTGAAATTGTGAACGACGGACGACGGACGACGGACGACGACGGACGACGACGGACGCCGGAGCATGGGTATACTATAAGCTCCCCTGTGAGCCTTCGGCTCAGGTGAGCTAAAAAGCCCTGGTCTGCTACTGTGAGGAACAGAAAATCTGCAGCAGAGAAAGATCACAATGCTGTTCAAGTCTGAAACCTGAATAGGAGACTATATGAGCCGCATCGTGAGAAAACCGGATTTTTGCCTTTGCGAAAACAAAGGCGCAGATCAGATTCGCAGTAACTGCCAAGCTGATCAGCGCCTTTGTTTTCATTACACGGATAGTACAATTCCTCTTCTCAAGCTTCAGCTGCACAGGCCGGTTTGTGTCAGACCTGGTCAGAAACCCCGAAGACTGGTTTTCTCACATCGTGGCTCATATACCTCAGGCTCCCAGAGTGGCAAACTGGCCTTTTTCAAAATATCACAATCTAAAAACTTGATATTCTTGTTCCAGATCTGCTTCATGACTATTTCTCTTGTGCATTTTCTGACTTGATTTCTGTATCGTTTGTTTGTATTGAGGTTTAATTTCCAAGCCAACATTTGTCAGTCATGTCAGGAGTCAGGATGGAGCCACCACTTTCAGGTTATTAACAACTTTTCTCGGTAGATAATTGGGTCTTGCTCAAGGACACAACACAGCATCCTACATGGGGATCAAACCCAGGACCTTTTGATTTGTAGTCTGATGCTCTACCACCAGGGCACCACAGTCTCTATTAGTTTTGTGATTTATTGTCCCATAAACATTTTTTAGTTATGTCTGTTACGTATCAAGACACTGCTTTCTTATATAAAATCCTACCAGCTTCACACCCTTCTTCCTGCCCAGCGGAGCAGCGTAGTGAGCCTCGTACCACTGTCTGAACGGTGTGCCGTCAACCTGAACGATGCAGCTCTTGACCAGGGTCTTCGTTCTCACCAGCTCGTTATTACTGGCATTGTAAACTACATCGATGATTCTGGTCTTTCTGGAAATAGCTGAAGAAATAACAGACAAGTTAACATCAGGGCCCAGTTGTTCAAAACTAACGACGTCGTTAGTTAACGTTTCGTTAAAATTTCAAACATTAATATTACAAATACACTTATTTTTTGTTGAAAAAATGTGAGATTTGTTACTTTAGCTGATATTTGCTTAACAAATTTATGTCTTAATGATATTGTTAAGCTAATGATGCTTTGAACAACTGGGTCCAGTAATTTTGTTTGTTTGTATTGTGTTGTAAGTTAAAACACAGGGACATTAAAACAAAATTTTTACGTCCCTGTCAACCATTTTTCAGTCATGTCGGGACGGAGCCACCGCTTCCTGGGTATCATTTGACCACAGATACTCTGGTGGGTTAATGTGTCATGCTCATGGACACAACACGATGTGGCCTGTGGGGATCGAACCCAGGACCTCTCAATTTACAGTCTGATGCTCTACCACTATGCCACCACACACCCTACATCAAAAACTGATGAGGTTATTATTAGTACACCTGGACCTCTTTATAATACACTTCGTTACAACACGGTTTTGGATATAACACTGATCATTGTTGGACCCCAATTGGACTATTTTTGCCATATGACTATATTTTACTCTCGTTATAACACGGATTGGATAGCTAACACGGAAATTGGCTTGGACCCCAGCAATAGTGTTATAAAGAGGTTGAGGTGTATATGATTATAATATCAGAAGGAAAAATAATTTGCTTTTATGATATCAGAAGGGAAAAAATTCAGAGTTCCACTTTGAAACGTGATGCAAGAAAACTGGTCTTCGGGGTTTCCAACCAGGGTTGACACAAGCTGACCCATGCAGTCACAGAAGTAAACCAGGAAGTTTTTAAATTTTGGATGTAAGTAGTAGAGTAGCGAAAACAAAGGCGCTGATCAGCTGTGCAGTTACTGCACAGCTGATCTAAGGCTTTGTTTTCGCAAAGGCAAAAATCTGTTTTTCTCAGGACGGGGCTCATATACATGTACAGTCTTCACGAAAAGTGCCGGTCTGTCGGTCAAAACCAGACAAAATTTCATTCTGACTGACAAAACATTTTATTTTGTCAGACAAATGTCTGGCAAAAATGACCACATTTTTAATGATAACGTATACATGTAGAACTGTCCTACAAAATAGGGTTTTGTCCAGCAAAATCTTGCAGTCTGCCAGACAGCTGTCCTGCAGCTGAAAAAAGATTTCGCGAAGACTGCATGTACTGTACCTTCTGATCCCCATGAATAATTGCCCGTGTCAAGTCGCAGAGCTCTGTATTTCTTGTTGCCACCTCTCGTACGTATCGAGTGAATTCTCTTTGGGCCAAGCTGTGGGAGAAAAGAAATAAAATATGATCATTTGTATATTATTTTCTGTCTCAGCTACCGTGTTCATTTCTATCCTCTGCTTGATAGACTGGTTAGGCTAGATTTTAATTTTTTTCTTTGTTTCTTAACGTCCCAGTAAACTGCTATGCCCTGGACAACTCGGCCCAGTAGAATCTCGGATTAAGACAATTCGGCCCAATTTATAAGACAACTCGCCGAACTCGGCCCAGTTCAAAAGACAACTCAACCCAGTATTTTTGGCTCGGTTTAGTCAGATTTGCTGGTGCCTTTCTGAACAGTACCTGAGAAACAAAAATGGTACTCTACCTTAAAAGGGTTTGTAGTAGTAAATCGTTGTGACTAGTTCATTATTATTGAATGCAACAATTTAATATGAGACTGTTGGCATAGACTAGCCTAAACGCACACAGGCGGACCAACAAGAAAATAGACGGTTTAAAGTCATTTTTAAGCATAACTAGCATAAATTGGTCATTGTTCGCAATGAAAGCGGACCTGTTCATGTAATTTGAAATGTTAATGAAAAATTATTTACATACCTTCTCTTGGATTTCACAGTCAAAACAATTAAATTAATAGAACTCGGGCCAACTTTTGTCCCATACATGTATATGTTTTTTGCTAAGATGGTTTGTTATATTTTTCATCTAAGTTACATCTGCCTAGTGAATTGTGATGTTTCAAAGATATTAGCAACCCGAATTTTTAATTTTTAATAGCTTCGCGGACAACAACATAGAACACCGTAATCTAATGTGAGCAACGTAACTGTGATAGATTATTTTTGAAAACGCAAAAAAAGTAACGAAGTAAGAGATTTTCAAAGATTTTGGAAACAGATGTTCAAAACTGCCTTTTTTGATTTAATAAGAGCTGTCGCAGGACGGCGTGCTCAACTGCTTCTGACCTTTGTCAAACATAAGACCAAACCCGACCAGTAACCCAAAGCATTATGCTCATACATCTTTTTGCCTTGATGCAATAAGGCAAAATCACTGAACCATGAAAGTTAACTATAACTACCTAAGATTTAAAGGTCTCACTCATATTGTGAAAGAAGTGTGTTCATATACCAACTGAGTGCCAAGACACAAGGCAAAATCACTGAACCATGAAAAAAGGTGGTCAAAGGTCTAGTGATACTTACTCATAATGTGAAAGAAAAACGATCATATACCCATTCAGTGTTGAGATATAAAGCAAAATCACTGAACTATGAAATTAGGTCATATTGACCTATAAGTATGCTTGGGTTAAAGGTGTGGTCATACTTATTCATAATCAGAAAGAAGTATGAAAAAATACCAACTGAGTGTCGAGATATAAGGCAAAATCACTGAACCATGAAATTAGGTCACAGTGACCGAGGACTACTTTGTCATACTCATACATATCGTGAAAGAAGTATGTTCATATACCAATTGAGTGCCGAGATATAAAGGAAAATCACTGAACCGTGAAATTAGGTCATATTGACCTAGGACTACTTTAGGGTCAAAGGTCTTGTCATACGCAAACACAGTGTGAAAGAAGTTTGTTCATAAACCACTTGAGTGCCGAGATATAAGGCAAAGTCACTGAATCGTGAAATTAGGTCACAGTGACCTATAAGTATATTGGGGTCAAAGGTCTGGTCATACTCATAATCTGAAAAAAGTATGAAAATATACTAACTGACTGTCAAGATATAAGGCAAAATCACTGAACCGTGAAATTAGGTCACAGTGACCTAGGACTACTTCAGGGTCAAAGGTCTTGTCATACGCAAACATACTTTGAAAGGTTTGTTCATAAACCATTTGAGTACCGAGATATAAGGCAAAATCACTGAACCGTGAAATTAGGTCACAGTGACCTATAAGTATATTGGGGTCAAAGGTCTGGTCATACTAACTCATAATCTGAAAGAAGTAAGAAAATATACTAATTGAGTGTCAAGATATAAGGCAAAATCACTGAACCATGGAAAGTAGCTCAACCGACCCTTACCGTCATGACACACAAGTCAGTGTCACAAAGTCAAAAGATGAATGACCAACCATCCTCCTAAGTTGTTTCTATTAAGAAATAAAAAGAAAAAAAAATCGGGGAGTTCTAGATTTTGACCTCTAGCCCCGTCCCCCTGACTCCGACCTAGAGGTCCGATGTCATGGAACCTAAAGTGTATGAAGTATGAATGCTTTATGATAAGTTGTTGTCAAGATATGCCTCCTTGTAAAAGTTACACAGCAGTACATCTATTTTTTAGTGTTTTAGTTTTTAACCTCCAGCCCCACCCCACAGGCATGGACCCAGGGGCCCGATGCCATGGAAGGAAACTCAACCCTACAGGGTACCTATGGTCCGAGTATGAAAGCCCTCTGATAAAAAGTTTTCAAGATATAGACTTCTAGAATACTATATCACAGAAAAGCCATTATTATTAATGGTGTTCTAGATTTTAACCTCTAGCCCCACCCCCTGGCATGGACCCAGGGATCTGATGCCATGGAATGAAAGCCGACCCTACAGGGTGTCAATGGCCCAAGTATCAATGCTTTCTGATGAGTGGTTGTCAAGATATGGACTTCTAGAAAACTTTAACACAAGAATTGCCATTTTTGAAGGTGTTCTAGATTTTAACCTCCAGCCCCACCCCCTGGCCTGGACCCAGGGGCCCGATGCCATGGAATGAAAGCTAACCCTACAGGGTATCTATGGTCGAAGTATGAATGCTTTCTGATGAGTGGTTGTCAAGATATGGACTTCTAGAAAACTTTAACGCAAGTGTGACGCGCACGGGAACGGGAACGGGAACGCACACGGGAACGGGAACGTGGACGACCGGGGTGACTGCAATAGCTCTAGGCCAAAAATAAAAATTTGTTTGTTTGCCCTCTCCCTACCTACTCACCTAAAATAGGGCCTACTCAAAAAATTTTATTGCCCTTTCAATTTTTTTTTTTTTTTTTTTTTTTTTAAATGTTTCTGTCAAAAGATAAATTGTTTTCCCTAGAAAGTAATGTTTTTTCATTTAAACCATGACCCTCCTCACCAATTGAATATGTTTTGTTCTTATGTTCAAGCACTACAAAACATAAAATGCAACTGTAATTGTGAGTAGCTTTGACAAAATTGTAGCTAATTCCTTTGACCAAAAATAATGCATAATACAGTAGAACTTTCATAAAAAAAAAAAAAAATAAAAAAAATAAAAAAAAAAAAAAAAAATCCTACCTACCTACCCAACTTTTCTAGACAGGGTAGGGAGAGGGCAAACAGAAATAATTTTAAATGTGGCCCTATGCACTTCGTGCAGTCGAGCTAAAAACACATCTCATTCTCTGAATGATGTAAAATGTTAAATGAGATTGATAACTGTGGCATTGATATTTCCACACCATAAAGAATCATAAATTAACGACAGCCATTTAGCATATTCATGAATATTCATTTTTAAATACTTCAAGACTGTATCTGTTTAGTTAAGAAAGTTCATTCTGTAAATTGTCTATAAATATCACTTTCATTGTTAAATAAATGTCATTAATACAAGATATATTTCATTGTACTTTCTTTCTAAGCTCGCACGTGTTCACTGGCTAACTTGATATCAAAACGTATTAATCATATAACCAGAGGACCATTGGTCCTGAGAACGCTCACCTGAAGCCTGATCCTGCAGTATTAAGTCATCATGAAATGACCTTGACCTTGAATACTCACACACCTTTATTGAATTCATAAGTTGTCTGCATCTGCAAAGTTTCAGGTCTCAGGCTGCAATAGTTTCCAAACCCAGTGATTTATGAGAAAACCACAATTTTAATTTTGATATTTAAATGACTTTGGGTCAAGGTCAAGAAATGACCTTGGCCTTCATTAATTACTTACCTTCATTGACTCCATTGGTTGTCTGCATCTAGCAACTTCCAGGTCTCAGACTGCAACAGTTTCCAAAATATCCATTGTTTCCGCCTTTTCCCATGTAAAAGCCTATGTTTCCAAAATTGACCTTGCCGTAAAATAAGTCAAGGTCATCCTATGGTCATCATTTGATCAAACTAGGATGGGCTGGAGTCCCAAATGCTACATACCAAGTTTCGCGAAAATTGGCCTGCCGGTTCTGGAGAAGAAAATTTTTGAGTGGTTTTTACCATATATGGGCGTGGCGGCCATCTTGGTAATGTGACCTGGATTTCGCGATCAAACTTTCGTCTCCCCTACCCATGGATGCTCCACATACCATTTCACTTTGATTGGCCCAGCAGTTTCAGAGAAGAAGATCTTTGAAAAGTGTGTATGGACAACAGACTGGCCAAGGTCAAGAGATGACCTTGACCTACATTAATCACATACCTTCATCTATTCCATAAGTTGTTTGCATCTACCACTTTTCAGGCATCAGGCTGCAATAGTTTTCAAAAAATCCATAGTTTTCACTTTTTCCCATGTAAAAGCCTATGTTTCCCAATTTGACCTTGCCGTAAATTAGGTCAAGGTCATCCAAGGGTCATCATTTTATCAAACTATGATGGGCTGAAGTCCCCGATGCTACATACCATGTTTCGTGGAAATCGGCCAACCGGTTCTGGAGAAGAAGATTTTTGAGTGGTTTTTACCATATATGGGCGTGGCAGCCATCTTGGTCATGTGACCTGGATTTTGCGATCAAACTTTCGTCTCCCCTACCCATGGATGCTCCACATAAAATTTCACTTTGATTGGCCCAGCAGTTTCAGAGAAGAAGATCTTTGAAAAGTGTGTATGGACGACAGACTGGCCAAGGTCAAGAGATGACCTTGACCTACATTAATCACATACCTTCATCTACTCCATTAGTTGTTTGCATATACCACTTTTCAGGCATCAGGCAGCAATAGTTTTCAAAAAATCCATAGTTTTCACTTTTTCCCATGTAAAAGCCTATGTTTCCAAATTTGATCTTGCCGTAAATTATGTCAAGGTCATCCTAGGGTCATCATTTTATCAAACTATGATGGGCTGGAGTCCCAAATGCTACATACCAAGTTTCATGAAAATCGGCCTGCCGGTTCTGGAGAAGAAGATTTTTGAGTGGTTTTTACCATATATGGGCGTGGCAGCCATCTTGGTCATGTGACCTGGATTTCGCAATCAAACTTTCGTCTCCCCTACCCATGGATGCTCCACAAAAAATTTCACTTCGATTGGCCCAGCAGTTTCAGAGAAGAAGATCTTTGAAGAGTGTGAATGGACGACAGACTGGCCAAGGTCAAGAGTTTTCAGAAAATCCATAGTTTTCACTTTTTCCCATGTAAAAGCCTATGTTTCCAAATTTGATCTTGCCGTAAAATAGGTCAAGGTCATCCAAGGGTCATCATTTTATCAAACTATGATGGGCTGAAGTCCCCAATGCTACATACCAAGTTTCGTGGAAATCGGCCCACCAGTTCCAGAGAAGAAGATTTTTGAAGGGTTTTTACCATATATGGGTGTGGCGGCCATCTTGGTCATGTGACCTGGGTTTCGCGATCAAACTTGAAATGCCACTACCCAAGGAGGCTCCACATAAAATTTCAACTAGATCGGCCAAGCGGTTTCAGAGAAGAAGATCTTTGAAATTGTGGACGACGACGACGGACGGACGACGGACGACGGACGGACGCCGGATCATGGCCATCCTATAAGCTCACCTTGTGAGCCTTCGGCTCAGGTGAGCTAAAAACGCATGTTTGATCCCTATGGTGCATACCTATGCATATATTTAAACTAAAAATTGACAATTTATGTTTGTGGTGAGCTTCCCACGATTAAATTATTTCCCATCAATTATTTGCTTGCATCTACTAAGGTAAAAAGGTACAAGTAGGCAAAGATCAGGAAAAGGCGCAATCAGAGAAAGATTCCCACTCCAAAAACCGAGGTGGGAAAAAACCAAAGTAACAATCAGGTACTTATACCATAAAAACATTTCGTAAGCCGAATGAGCAGCTATTTTCCCAATAGGCGGCCACTCAGTTACCTTAACTTAACTAAAATATGAAAACATACATAAGGCGCCAACAGCACAAAATAATTTAAACACCAAGACATGAAACAAAAAGAACCATCACAGAAGTATCGACTTGGAACGATCAGTAACACAAAGTTACTGGCGGGTTTAAATCGATTTTACATGGCCATAACCTCACCCTCAGCTTCTGCAGTGGTTCATAACATTTAGTTAGTTCTTCGGTCCTCCTGGTGAATTTCTAACTAGTCAATGAATCATCAAGAACAAACAAATAAATCATGATAAACATCCTGATGAATCAAATACCAGGACTCACAGATTCAGTAAGCTGCCCGACGATGGAGATCCCTGGGCGCCGAATAACTTACTAACTCCGGAGCAAAAGAAAAACATCAGTTGGACCCCGGTGGGCCAAGCAACAGACAAGAAGCTCCGGCCCCAACCAACTAAATTGAATAGCTTTAAGTCGGGGCCATCATAGAGTCTGACGCCCGACCCACCGGCGTGCAATTAAAGAAGGCAGCATAGTTATCAACCGTGATTGGGTTAAAAACTAAGCATGCAGACTGTCGCATAACATTCAAGTTATAACCTATACGTCTGTAACGTGTTATGATTTTGTCTGTCGACTGATCGTATCATCATCATATCCTTTCTTTTGTCCTTTGTCCTCATCTGAGGGTTGGACTTGTTTGACAAGTCTCCTTCTGTTAAAAGTTGCTAAATTACAGCAATTCTCTTTGGCTCCATGTTGCCAAATCTAAAGGGTCACTGAAGAGGCTTGAATAGCCGAAACCGCGGTATGACCCATCACCTTTCTCACAAATATACTCACTGCTCTTAAAAGACCTCAGTTTTATTTTTATTTGCTATTACTGCAGCTGGTGTTGTGCCGTGTGGCGGCCCTAAAAAGTCTCCCCGTACATCATTCATAGTGCAGATTATATTTTCCTTTTGGTCTTTTGAGATCAGAGAGGGTATTTTGAGAAATCAGAAAATCATTATCGGTTAAGATTCATTTTCTAACCAACGTTTACTGTATTTGGCCCCATTTCGATCAAACAAGTCTTTATTATTGACTACCCTGTTAAAAGTTGCAAAATTACAGCAATTCTCCTTGGCTCTATGTTGCCAATTCTAAAGGGTCACTGAAGAGGCTTGAATAGGCGAAACTGCGGTATGGCCCATCACCTTTCTCACAAATATACTCACTGCTCTTAAAAGATCTCAGTTTTATTTTTATTCTTAGACGACCTCTCCACTCTGGGCGATTCTAAGGATCGGCAGTATCCATTCTTTCTTTTAGTCGTCCAACAACACTTCATCCCATGATTTCCTTAGCTTGCCGGATCTATTCTGTGCTACTACATTTAGACTGCGTACTTGACAAATAAAGCCTTTAAGGTCATTGGTCTAAACACTGGCATATTTTGGCTGCTTCAAACATGTTCGGCCAGTTTTGACCATCTGATTGGAGAGAAAACAAGAATGTATTTTGCCAAAAGTTTGTCCGACTCTATTATGAATAGTTATTCTTTATTGCCAAACATCACAATTTTAATCATGCAAAGCACCAGTATGGCGTTACAAAGGATATGAAAAGTGACCAAAACAAGCATTTTCGATAAACTTACCACCATGAATAGCTTAGGTAATCCTTTTGCACGCGAATGGCAGATTTTTTCTGCACATCACATCCCGACTGCCTTAAACAAGATATTTAACTATCCAAAAACACATTTGTTTTGAGAAAATTAGTTATGGTTCATGTAGAGCAATGTACGCGGAAAATGTAGTATATAATTTTCCTTGCGTACATGTTTTAATATTACACAACAGTTTTGAGAAAGTCCTGAACACGGGGTGCAATATACTCTTCCTCAAGTCCTGTCACCCTATTAGTTTTCATTTATTGAATAAATGAAAATGCATTGTGTTCCATTTTTGTCTATTGAAATATACATGACAAAGTCCAGTATGCCAAATGTCCCTTTCATGCAGTTCACGTTTGTTGCGTATGTGCAGTTTAAACACATTTTTTTTATAGTTACAAGGGTGCGAATGGGTGGGGATCGGGGGTGGAGGTCAGTCCATGTTAGTTGCATCCTTCGGATACAACTGAAGTCTAGAGCATCCGTGGTGTGGTAAAGCTATCTGCTATGTAATAAGTGGTTGGGAAATCGCTCTAGGGCTTCTCCGGCATATTCATTCCAGATGAAATTTCAAATATGCCCTGTCTCAGTTTGAATTCGTTCGAATTGATGCTTTACATCCCAGTCAACAGCAAAGATCATGTCGGGACGTTGCCTCCACTTTATGGGGCTCTTGCCCAAAATGAAGACGTCCCAGTCAACAGCTAAGGTCATGTTGGGACATTGCCTCCATTTTATGGGACTCTTGCCCAAAATGAAGATGTCATGAGTCTTTGACATCCAACATGTGCTTCAAATATAACCAGACAAAGCCAAAAGGGGTTAAGGTTCCTTATTACTATAATAATAGTGTTTTCTGCTCATAAATATTTCATAGATTTTTTAAAAAAAATGTGGCATGTTACATACCAGAATAATCCCTAAACCTTAAACTTTCTTATGAATGATAATGTTTTCCAAAGGGAAGCCATTGTAATAGAAGTTTTTAGTGAAATTACCTATTTTTCTAATAAATTTCCATAAATAATCCTTTAAAATAAATTTTTGATTTTAATTGATAGAAACCTTTGTGAAGGTCTAAATAATGTTCTCCAACTAATTTGCAAGCTGAAAAATTAGCTTAGAAACGATTTGCATGAATAGCAGGTGCATCATCTTTATCAGATTTATTACTTTAAATAATATTGTCCGTCACTTATGCAAATACCTGTACCTTAAATATACCATGCCAAATAAATTAAGCAACTTTTACTTTGAACAGTGTCTTCATACGTTTTAGACATTAGGGAAGTTCTTCTGACAATATCTTTTATGTATCTAATAAGGGTAAAAACAATTGTTGTGTGTTGTTGAAGTAACGTTGGATTTAAAGTCCTCTGAGACATGTCTCAAATAAAACATAGATAAAATTATTTTGTACAGTATATTTATATGCATTATAGTATGTACACGCTGTGTATACCTGTTAAAATAGGACAGGTAGTCTGTTCATTCAGGTAGAACATACATATACAGTATATTTCCATAGCCTTTTTACATAACAAATAAGCCCATTAATTTGACCTTGATTAGTCTCAAAAAAACGGGCTTTTTGTCTGCAGATATTTCGGTAAGAATTGTTTCAAACAGAACAAAAATGATAGCAGTTGATAGATTTTTCTACTTACTAACTACCGTGCCAACACTCATCCCACAATATTTCTTATTTAAGCTTAAAACAATGCAAGAAAAATAAAAGCAGTTTTCAAACTAACAGTGCATTTCACTACCAACATGCACGAAAATGCAAATACAAATTCTGGTTATAATACTAGGATAACGTTTGTCATTCATAGCCCTTTCAGGAGATGTAATATCATGAATGATCTGTATCCCAGGACTGAGAACAACATGTTCAAAGTTTAGGGGGGGTTAGGGACTTTGTAAATATATCAATCCACGTTAAAATATATGAGCCTTGATGCGAGAAAACCGGTCTTCGCGGTTTCCTACCAGGTCCGACATAAACGGGTCTGTGCAGTCTCAGAAAATGGTCAAAAGCTTGAAATTTCGGATTTAGGAAGATGAGAAATTTTACTATCCTAGTGGTGAAACCAAAGGCGCTGATCAGCTTCGCAGTTACTGCGAATCTGATCTGCGCCTTTGTTTTCGCATATGCAAAATTCCGGTTTTCTCACGATGCGGCTCATATTATAATGTGCAGATGGTTAGACTCGGAACCTCTTTTCCTGGGCAGGCTCAGACTCGATTGGTTAACCGGTAATCAGATAGTCAGTCAGCACCGTACAGGCTTTCACTGGTGGCATAATCAGCCCATCTATTTCCTTCTGGGGCCCCAATGGGTAGGGGCCCCTGTTTCAGTATGACTTGCGATGTAAGTAGGGCATAAAACGCTGACACTACAACAAGAATATGATTCAGTGGTCTAAGTTTCAGATTTTTCTTAAATAGTTGCTATTCGTCTTACTGCTGATATATATTACAAAGTACGTGATTTGGGACTTCACTTCAATGCTACACTGCTAAACTGCTGACAGCCCCACAAGCGTTGGCTCCGCTCCGACATGACTAAAAAATTGTTGACTGGAATGTTAAGCCTCCATACAAACAACCAAATTAACTGCCGACAGCCTACGGATATTTTTCCCAAATCGTGCTTGCTCATTGTGTAATGGTTAGAGTGTCGTAGGTTAGATCCAGAGCCGCATCATAAATAAGACCGTTTAAATGGTATCAGTGGCTACTTTGCTTGGCGCTCAGCATTATAAGGCAAGCACTGGATTCTCTTCTTTCAAAATATAGCATTACTTACATCTCGAAAATATATGAAAATGACTGTAAAAAATAAATAAAAAGGTCTGATACTGATCACTGTCTGTATTCACTGGAGGACCATATGGAGGATTGTCAATTGTGCTAAATTTGTTGTCCTCCTAAAATGTAAAATTTATTTATTTATTTATTTATTATTATTTTTATTACAACACTTAATGTTACCCATACCAACAGCAAAGCAAAAAAAATATATATATATGAAAAAAAAAAAAAAATGACCACTGAAACTTGTCTATCTTGTACCCCCTTATAGGATAGTCCTTGGACAAAGTCGGTCAAGCAAAACATTGGTCAACCTGGTACAATATCGACATACATGTACATGTATACATAGCTCTGGGCCTATTGAACTGTTTCCAGAGTGGTATTGATCCAAGGGTTCTTCAGCCTTTCCGGTTAAAATTTAAAATGAACTAGTTTATCCGCATGACCTTAGCTACAGTATTAAGTGGGACGTAAAAACATTACCAAACAAGCCATTGAAGGAAAATTGAACTGTTTTGCCTAGACATGTTATTTGCAACCTTGGGTCTAATGCATATACACAATGTAAATACTGACTCATAGGATGGTTGTGTCAAGTCATTATTTTTTTCTCTCAATTTCTTTTGTGTTTTGGCCGTAATGTATTTCACAACTATTATTTAGTCATTGCGAGACAAAGCCATCCCTTTCTGGGTACGTAACCGGTACTTTATGGAGCTTGAAGTTTTTTTTTTTTTTTTTTTTTTTTTTTTTTTTTTCAATTTTGCATCCCTTTCAAGCTTCTTTACTCATATCGAGACAAATCAATCGGTAGGTGTGGCGAAAACCGGAGTACCCGGGGAAAAACCACCTGACACACCCGCAAGCAGAACTATGCTTGTCCCACATGTGACTCATGCCCCGTGCGAGGTGCGAACCCACAGAGGTGAGATGATTGAATGATCAAGAGCACTGAAGTCAGCGACCTTAACCATTCGGCCACGGGGGCCGCCTGGAGCTTGAAGTGTCTTGCTCAGGGACACTACATGGCGGAGGCGGGTATCGGACCGAATCATGACCTCTCAGTTGTTAGTCCGGTTCTCTGTTAGCAAACCAGGCTCCCCACGTTTTTGCTAGGAGAGCCGCTTTTTCTTTTTTGTTTCTTGGGTGAATAAATTTAGTAATTGTCATAAAATCAAATTTCCATTACAGTCAAGTACTTGGTTTCGCAAAATGTTCTTGTCAATGATAAATCATTGCCATCAGAAGAATAGAATTTTAATTACTGCTAAACTATACCCGACAAGATGTAGACAAAGTCATATCCTTTACTTTACAAGAAAGATTTTTATGACCAAATTTTTCGTTTCTTGAAGCCATTACCTCATAGAAGCGACTATTTCAAAAGAATTTGTACATTCTTTCTGATTTTTTAGCCCCGGCAATGTGTCATCATACGTAAGTTTGAAGTATTGGGTTCTGGTCCAGCCTGTGTTTGCCATTAAATATAATGTAACAGTGTTTACAATTTTCTATATAATTTTATGAGATCCTTCATATACGTAATGTACATGGTTGTTTCCATGCATAATCGATGTTTCTTTGCTCTCGGTATGTAACAGTGTGACATCAGATGTCATAAAATTTGACATGCAAAAAGCTACTAAAGATAAAAGATTGGTGTGAGTGAACTCATTCACAGATATTTATTGGATAGTGCAATGTTTAGAAAATTGCCAAGAGAACAAAAACTGATTATTTGTTTTGAAGGTACTGGTAATACATGTTTAACCATGTTTTTAATAAGGATATCCGGAGTCGGGAACTTTGCGTAACCGGAAACTCGACTGTACATTGTATTTTAACAATATTTGAAGATCATTTCACCCAAAATCAACTCGGTAATATTGTATACTCTTCAATATTAAACATTAAACACACTCAATGAACATGCATTTTTGTACTTCAGGTTTTTATCATTCACCAAATATCACATTTGTAGCGCGTTTCATTGGCGCAAAGCCATCATATGCTGCTACAGTCTCCTCACATGGCTGATGTATTATTCAATCAAAATGACAACCAAATAGTGCATGGGGCCTAAAGAAATAGATGGGCTGTTTGTGCTTCCAGGCAATGCTTACACGCTTCTGACTGACCAGCTGATTACTGGTATACCGCTCTGGTTTGAGCCAGCCCAGGAAAAGTGGTTCAAATCAAACCATCAATACATATAAGCCTTTGTGGCTTAGTTGGATGGTTATATTTGAAGCACTTGTTGGATGTCATGACATCCTCACTTTGGGTAAAAGTCCCATAAAATGGAGGCAATGTCCCGACATGACCTTTTGATTGGGACGTTAAGCATGAAGTCAAACAAAAACTTCCTTTGCCATGTTTGCCTTCTGTGTTTGTTGATGCATATATATGGTAATGTCTGTGTCATGGTATCCTAGGGTGTGTTTCAAACATTTTGTGACCACAAATAAATTCAAACATGTGCTTGGACATGCTTTAAGGTCAAAATGCGTTTCAATGTGACATCTGGATATTGTGTGTCGAGTCTCAAGGAATAGATAAACATAATACGGTATGTTGAGTGCAAATTTCAATTTAAAAACGCTACACACTTTGGCTCTAATTAGATGAAATCCGGGTGTATTTCCCAAAGCGAAGACAAAAATGTCCCATACAACATCCTTAATGCGCTCTACATGTCCATACCATCTCATCTTACTGGAGCGAAACACTACATATATATCCTGAAGTCCAAGCTTTGAGAGAAGGGAGTCTGAGCTTTCTTCATCATTTGCCTTGAAATTACAGATCCAGCACATTGAACAGTCATTGCGCTGCAGGCGCAACATATATATCCTGAAGTCCAAGCTTTGAGAGAAGGGAGTCTGAGCTTTCTTCATCATTCGCCTTGAAATTACAGATCCAGCACATTGAACAGTCATTGCGCTGCAGGCGACAAAGTGTAGCCAGTCATTGCCCATGTTTCTGATGCATGTGTCAGTACATAAGTTGAATACACTTGACCTCTGGTCAAACGTGGCAGATTGCGATTGGTGTGGTGAGGGAGTAGTTGGCAAAACTTGCCCTAAGCCGATTTGCAGTTTGTGACTGCAGCCAGTTCACAACCTCCGCCAGCAGAAAGCATGTCTCCCAGATAACAGAACTCTGGTACAGCTTCAACTTTTTCTTTATCAACTAGAACTTCCTTCACTAGCCTTCCGTCTATGGGGCGCGCCTTTCCTAGGCAGCCAGCACAGCTGAAATCAGGATCAGAGCGCAAGGGGACAGGCATCCACCACAGAAGACTGCATTTCTTCCTACACCTGTTTGACAGACGCCACAGGGATTCTTTCCAGATTTTTTTTCAGAAGGTTCAGACTGAGGATAGAGACCATGATCTTTGTCTTCCCCATGTTCACGTAAAGAACTTTCCTCTCAATTTCTGCTTTCCAAGTCTTACAGGTTGTTCTTCCATGGACTCGACAGTGTCATATCACAAGTCATCTGCATACAGCAGAACCCAAGGGCAGCCTGTGCAGAACTCCCTGGATAAAGCCTATAGCACAATAATGAAGAGTAGCGGGCTAAGGACAGAGCCCTGATGAACAACTACTTTGACCCAAACTCCTCACTGTATCCACTGCCCTCTCTAACCCTGCTTCTCATGATCTTATACATGGACTGGACCAGACACACTAGTCATTCGTCTATTCTTAGTTTCGCATTTGCCACTAGGAATCGATCAATTGCTTTCAGATCAATGACGGCCATTTAAAGCAGCTTGTTTTATTGCCCAAGTGCTTCTCTTGTATTTGATCAACACATCAATCAGTTAAATAAAAAATCATAATTTACAATTGCCAGCATGGCTCATTGAATGGGCGACAACATACTTGCAAGTCCTTAGCTAATTGCTTTCTCCAAATACACATGGTCACAGTAGTCTAACTCGGAGCATCAAAAACTTTTGAAGATTAGGCCAAGGAGGCGATCGTACCTCATATTAAGGCATATGCCAGAAAACATTCCAGGGTGTATGTTTTTTTTATTTATCGCCAAGATAGTCTCAACGATGAGACCAGGCAGAAAATAGTAACTGGTGTATAACGAAAAGTAATTGGTAACTGCAGACCTCCAAAATCATGGAACAACTTCATCAGATGTGATGAAAACAAAATGGAAATATTTGGCTTTCTTGTAGATAAATTTATTCTTGCGCAGAATTATGCACAGGTCATAGTGACAAAAAGGAATGATGTTGTTTGCAATGTAGAAATTAAATTCTTCAAGACTTAGCTCCCACTTCTTGAAGGAAAGCACAATGGCATAGATCTTATATTAATGACATTTATTTTACAATGAAAGTGATATTTATAGACAATCTACACCATGAACATTTTACATTGTTCAGTGAATAAGATGTGATTTTTTTTAAGTTTTAAGCAAAACAAAAACTTCATTTATATTCATATACACCTGGACCTCCTTATAACACGGTTCGTTACAACACGGTTTTGGATATAACACGGACCATTCATGGACGCCAAATGGTCTTATTTTGCTATATATGTATATATTTTACCCTCGTTATAACACAGATTGGATAGCTAGCACGGAAATTGTCATGGACCCCAACAATAGTGTTATAAAGAGGTTGAGGTGTATATGCAAATGAGGTAATTTGCATATTTGAACTCTATTTGAAATAACAATCATTTAGCTTCATTTTGGTATCAATATTGTTGTTCTATTATGAACAGGACCAAAGATACATGTATGAGCAATTTACTGTATGAGCTTTCTAAATAAAACTGATAGGTAAGGACACACAAAGTCTTGAGATATTCTAAAATGAATATTCATGAACATATCAATTAGCTTTTGTCAATTTATGATAATTTATGGTCTAGTAATATCAAAGCCACAGTGATCCATTTCATTTAACATTTTACATCGTTCAGAAAATAAGATATATATTTTTTCCTCAATTTTTAGCCAAAAAAGTAAGATCTCATTAATATTCATAAATATGCAAATAAGGTAATTTGCATATTGGAACTCAATTTGAAAGAACAATTATTTAGCTTCATTTTGGTATCAATATTGCTGTTCTATGATGAAAAGAACCGAAGATATGAGCAATTTACTACATGTACTCCTTTCACAACTGTCGGCCATTTTGTTTTTTGGCGGCCATCTTGAAAATGGCGGAATTTCAAGTGGCTAGGGATCAGAATTTAATGTGTGTCATGTAAAGAACATATGGTGAAAATTTCATGCTTGTATCATCAACTGAAGTATTTCCTCAAAATCTCTCACTAAACCACTCTACTATTATCCCCTAGCGCCACGCTGAGGTGGCATAAACTTCTTACATGTATCTCTCATGCAGAGCGCCGCTAATTTGAGGCAGATTTTTGTTTATCTGCACTCCGCGTGCCACTTTTATGGGGCCCATATTTATTTACACCTCTTCCCGAGTGCCACGAAAAGTCGTCACATACCATTGGTCCACAAAATACGAATTTCTAGCTTTGTTTAAATTTCAACCAATCAAATTCGTGCTTACATCGGTAGTTGGCATATTTTACTACAAAGAAAATGAAAGTAGAACATTTGTTTCCGGATATAAATGCGAGTAAACAGCGATGGAAAACGGTGAAAATTTTGGAGTTTTAAATCGTAGTGACTCAAGTGGAGATAGCGATCGCTCGGGAATATTTTCAGAGGATCAACAGAGCGATATTTCGATCCCAACGTGGTCAGATGTGAGCGATGTTAGCAGTGTTGGAAGTGTTCGAACGGCAGATTTGACGGACTGGGAATCGGAAGGACATGATCATAGTGCATCTGCAGCTGACTCTTCAGAAAATGATCAGCCCGATCAGGAGGATGATAGAAGGAGAAGAAGAAGGGCAGAATGGAGGATAAATGACAGGTCCAATCATCCAAAACAGCAGTTTGGTGGGCCTCAGCCAGGTGCCAATGTCATTTTAGGCCCTGAAGCCAATGAGTACAACTTTTTTGAGCTTTTTTTCCAGCCTTTCTCCTCGACCTGATTGTGACACAAACCAACATCTATGCCCGACAGAAAATTGCGCAGAAACCTGACCCTCAGTGGAGATGTTACCCTGCCAGAGATCAAGGCATACCTTGGCATGAGAGCAGGGATCTCACTAGGATTTTGAAAACAGGAGTCCGGGACTCCTCCAAAAGAAAAAGTAGGAGTCCAAGACAAAATTTAGGAGTCCCACTACAGAAACTCAATTACAATCCTAATTTTTTTCGACCAAAAAATCATAATTATTTTACCTCTTTATAAACAGGGTTTGGGGCTTCTATTTCTTAAGACAATAATATTGACCATGGCACTTGTCAAAACCTTACTCTCACCCGATGATATAAAATGAGTTGTAGAATTGATTAAATTAAACATTCTTAGTAGTGTGGTTACACTGGTTAGGTACATGTACATGGGGTGGTCTACTCTACTGGGTAAGACCAAGAAATGTGTGTAATCACTGTAATGCACTTCAAAATTAGCTCCTTTTGTAGACAAAGCCTTTCTGTGACATCTGTCTATTATATAATTTTAGGTGTATATCATTTACTTTCACCTGTTCAGTTATGAGTTTGGGGTCAATGAGGGGTGACCCCTCAAAGGCTGGATTTCCTACATGGTCAGAATGATAAGATTGGGTTGCATTCTTCATTACTAAAATATGGACACTAAACCTCTTTTGAACACTTTAAACAAAGTTTTACCAACAAATTATGATTTTGATGCAACAAGAACAAACAAATAATCACGATTTTTCCATTAATTCTAAAGTCGCGAAAACTAATGACATTTCAAAAATCGGTCCAAAACTTGAAAAGTGTAAAATTTTTTGCTTTTTTTAATTGTTTATGTAATTCAATTGATCTTTAAATGAAAATCGCTAGGTTTTCACAAGATTTTATGACTGTTTAAAAAGTAAATTGTTTTATGGTAGCTGACCGATCAACCGAAACATGTTTACACAAAGACACACGACCGTCATCTTGATCAGGCGCCGGAGGCGTGAAACTTTATAGCATGTCTAATTTGCATTAGACCGTTAACACCGTTAATTTGAGTAATCCCTATCTTGATTGGAGATAATTGATTCTTGGAGCTAATAAACAGCAAAGCCAAGGTAAAGATGGGAATTTTGGGTCGTCTCACGGCGAAAAAATCTTGCGTCTCGGGAATCATCTCTTGGCAGAATCATGCGTCCGAGTCGAAGTTTTCTCGTCCCGGGACGCCGAATCTGGCGTCCTCGAGATCTCTGTGAGAGTGTACATGAGCATCTTAGAACTGCCCCAGATTGCCATGTACTGGTCAACTGATGCACTGTTTGGGAACTTAAATATCCGACGGGTGATGAAGCGGGACCGTTTTGACAAAATTTACCAGTATCTGCATCTAAATGACAACACTAGAAATCTACCTAGGGGACAACCCAATCATGACAAGCTGTTCTTAGTCAGACCGGTTCTTGATGCAGTTCTTGACATGTGTCTGAGAAACTACAACCCTCACCAGAATACCAGTATTGATGAAGCCATGGTGAAGTTCAGAGGCCGTCTGTCATTTCGTCAGTACCTACCAGCTAAGCCAACCAAGTATGGCATCAAAGTATGGATGAGGGCAGACCCCACCAATGGCTATACCAACGAGTTTCAGGTGTACACTGGCAGAGAAGGGAATGTCAGGGAAACCGGTCTTGCAGCACGCGTAGTAATGGACTTGACTTCAAGAATCTGGGGTCGGCATCACATTGTAAACACCGACAACTACTTCACAAGTCCAGAACTAGCCAATCAACTTCTGCGACAAAACACCTACCTTCGTGGAACAGTCCGCAGCAACAGGAAAGGTTTTCCTTTACAGCATCTTCACAAAAATGATGTCAGACAGCAAGGCCAGTTCAAGACTGCACAGAAAGGAGAAGTTACGGCTTGTGTTTGGATGGACAAAAAGGCAATCTATACATTGTCAACAGCTGACAATCCAGCCAACATTCAAACTACGGTTCCACGCAAGTCTCGAGGCGGTGTAGTGAGACAGATTCCTGCACCGTCTATCATTCATGAATACAATCAAAACATGAATGGAGTAGATGTCGCCGACCAGCTTCGGACTGAATACAGCACCTATCGCACAGCCAAGAAATGGTGGTGCTACCTCTTCTGGTTTCTGTTTGATTTGGCGATCACCAACGGATTCATTTTGATGCGGGAATCTCAAAACCACCAGAGGCGTACAAAAAACAATCGACAGAAGGCGCGCACCATGGTTGAGTTCAGAATGAGCTTAGCAAAGCTGTTGATTGGTGACTTCACTGACAATGCACCCGCTGCACTTGCTTCGGTTGGTGTCGGACATTTCATCATGACGGGAGACAAGAGAGGTCGCTGTCGTCAGTGTGCAAAGGATAAAAAGCGTCGGGAAATTTTGTACAAATGTAGGCATTGCAATGTGTCCTTATGCCCGGACTGCTTTCAGCCATACCATCGTGACTTATTGAGAAATCGATGAAAAATTGTACTTTTGGCCAAGTTCTGGGCAGTCACCTAAAGTGATCTGCTGGCCAATATTCATAGAAGGATGTATGAAATATTCATGAAAAAACAAGTAAAAATTAAAAAATAAAAAAAATAAAAAACTATTTATAAAATACATAAAAGAAAGGGGGTCAAGTTTTGAACCTTGTAATCACCCTTTGACTTTTGTAAATAATATGTGCAGTATTGCTGTGGATCAATGTTTGAACTTCGTGTTACACCAGATGTGTTTATTCTTTTTTCAAGTGGAATTTGAAATTCAGCGTCGTTGTTTTTTGTTCGACAGTGTGTAAATATAATGTGAATATGGATGTAAATAAAATGGATTAATATTGGGGTCCGTAGAAATACCAAAACGCACCGAAACACCGGAACGCACATGTAATTACCGGAACGCACTGTAAATATTGGGGTATGAGGCACAAAAGTATGTATGGTGTGCTTTTATTGAGTTGTTTAAGTGTAATAATTTGGTAATCAAAGATATCTATGGATATTTAAGAATAAAAATCAACTATTTATTGTGCGTTCCTGTGAATTGCATTGAAGTGCGACTGCGTTCCGAATTGGTGATCATCTAAAGGTGTTAAGGTGTTATTTTAACATGTTAAATCAATCATCCATAATATTTATCAATAATCACGTTACTTTATTGTCTTTTTCAGTTTGTCTTTACAGTTTGAAATAGAAGACCTGTCAAATAGTTCATGTTTAAAATTGAAAATTTCATCGAAAATTTTTGATATTTATAACATTTTTGCTCAAAACATAGATGACATAGATTGTTTATTCTTCAAACGATTATAAAAATGGATTGAAGAAATCGCAGCCTGATTGGTTTCCTTTCATCTCTGTTGTCTTGGCCGCTAAAATTTAATCATTAAAAATCAGAGATCTCGAGGACGCCAGATTCGGCGTCCCGGGACGAGAAAACTCGTGCCCAGACGCATAATTCTGCCAAGAGATGATTCCCGGGACGCAAGATTTTTTCGCCGTGAGACGTCCCAAAATTCCCATCTTTACCTTGGCTTTGTTGTTTATTAGCTCCAAGAATCAATTATCTCCAATCAAGATAGGGATTACTCAAATTAACGGTGTTGTCCCAATGCAAATTAGACATGCTATAAAGTTTCACGCCTCCGGCGTCTGATCAATGTGACCGTTGCATTCAAAACATGTGTCTTAGTTTGTCTAAACATGTTACGGTTGATCGGTCAGCTACAATAAAACAATTTACTTCTTAAACAGTCATAAAATCTTGTGAAAACCTAGCGATTTTCATTTAAGAATCAATTGAACTACATAAACAATTAAAAAAAGCAAAAATTTTATAGTTTTGGACCGATTTTTGAAATGTCATTAGTTTTCGCGACTTTAGAATTAATGAAAAAATCGTGATTATTTGTTTGTTCTCGTTGCCTCTAAATCATAATTTGTTGGTAAAACTTTGTTTAAAGTGATCAAAAGAGGTTAAGTGTCCAAAATTTAGTAATGAAGATGCAAGCCAATCTTATAATTCTTACCAAATTGACAGTAGGAAATCCAGCCTTTGAGGGGTCACCCTTCATTGACACCCCAAACTCATTATTGAACAGGGAAAGTAAATGATATACACCTAACATTATATGATAGACAGATGTCACAGAAAGGCTTTGTCTACAAAAAGAGCTAATTTTGGAGTGCATTACACACATTTCTTGGTCTTACCTAGTAGAGCAGACCCCCCCCCCCCCCCATGTACCTAACCAGTGTAACCACACTACTAAGAATGTTTAATTTAACCAATTCTACAATTGACAGCATGTCATCTTATACCATCAGGTGAGAGTAAGGTTTTGACAAGTGCCATATGGTCAATATTATTGTCTTAAGAAATAGAAGCCCCAAACCCTGTTTATAAAGAGGTAAAATATTTTTATTTTTTTTCGAAAAAAAAAATAGGATTGTAATTCAGTTTCTATAGTGGGACTCCTAAATTTTGTCTGGGACTCCTACTTTTTCTTTTGGAGGAGTCCCGGACTCCTGTTTTCAAAATCCTAGTGAGATCCCTGAAAATGTATACGCATTGAGAAGCAGGCGATACATCTGTTATACTATTTTAACTGTTCACGAAGATTTTCAGCATGTATTTTAAACATACATAATTCGAACGTACCTAAACTCAAAGTAGTCATTCAAATAAATCAAAGAAATAAAGGGTGTTAGTGTAGCGCTTTGAATTTAAAGGGCGGAATTTCATTTTTAAAAACACTGAAGTGATAAAATCTGCATCACTGAGACTTATTGTCCAATAAATAGTTATTATATAAATAGAGGATATTCAAAGGTATCTGGCTTTTATTTCATTAGAAAAATGATGATAATAAGCAAGTCGTGTGTCTGTCTATTGGAGAGGAAATAAACATTAAACACTAGTTTAATAGTAGATATAAGCTAGACGCGTGCATGTCTATTGGGGAAGTAAACAATAATGGACTTTATTTGGGGAGCCGAGATAATACTTGAATTCCAGTTTTCTGCATTAAATATTATTTCATCTTATCAAATTTTATTTTCTTCATTGATGTCTTGTTGATTGGCCAAACAAATAGGTGTAATAGAATTATTGGTTAATTTGAAGTGAGTCATCTCAAACTTAATTGAATAATTAGTATATTCCCTCTTCATCCTAAATTAGAAATTTCAAGCGGTTGCTGCATGTATATCAACTAAAAGGCTGATATTTTCTTCACAGAGCACGATATTGTAATCTGACGAACAAACATGTAAATACGCACATGTATATAAATATAAAGCTATGAACGTAAATAAAAATATAAAGCTATGCACCTTGGGGGGGGGGGGGTTGGGGGGGGGGGGGAGTCTTGCTTTCAAGAAATGACACCTGTGATAATTCACGCCTAATCCAATTAACGGTAGCGGTAGCGATACAGGTAGCAAACATGCAATCAACACCTCTGATAAAAGTGAAAACTGCGAAAACTGGCGCGTGTCGTTAATGAACTTCTTTATCGATCTTCTTTAATTTCTGCAGACAAAGAAAATAAACTTGTGGCTAAACATTTTTTTCCAAGATTGAACCTAATATTAAATATGGTCCGATGTTGATTTTCTTTTTCTTAAAATATGTGATGTGATGCATATAATGACCACGTCAGCTGTTCTTGCACAGGGGTCATCAAGTTCCATGATATCCCTTTTCCTAGAGATTACGACGATGACCTGGTGCACTTGTCCAACCAAAATTGTGGCATTTGGAAATACTGTTCCCGGATCAGGCTGGTGTTCTGCAGTGCTTGTCCTTGAACAGAAATTATTTTCCAAACGGTCCTTTTCAGGGCCATCAATTTTGTTAGAAAGAAAACACCTTAAGAATGTCCCCTGATATGTCCTTATTCCCTTACCCCGTTCCCTAAACAAACACATAGTCCCAGCTTATCAAAGTCTATACAATAAAAACTAGCCGATATATAGGCCCACAACAAACATAGCATAAGAAAAAAACAATATTTACAGTGCGTTCCGGTAATTACATGTGCGTTCCGGTGTTTCGGTGCGTTCCGGTTTTTCTATGGACCGTTAATATTGCTGTGAAGTAAAGCTAGTTGATGGGAATTTTTAAGCAGAAACATAGCTTTGTGAGTTTTTTATTTTACCCTTTCCTTGCATGAGATTGCTTTATTTTGCATGCTTTTGTTTGGTACCAATAAATAGGGAAGTTTTTCAGCTTCATTTCTGCCAAATTTGAAAAGAAACCTATATTCACAGGGTTTATAATTTTGATTTAAAATAGGTTACTCCATCAGTGATACTGCTAATCTAGTTTTATCAAAAATCATCTCAGCATGCTCAGGGAGACAGGTTAAAATATCTGATAATAGTCTCAGGCAGTAGCTTATCAGTACTATTCAGGGAACTACACAGATAAGGCTTCCAGGGGATAATGAGTTAATTATTGTGATACTTGAGCATGATTATCATTCCAAAGCCAAACAATAATACAATTTCGCTTCATTACTTTTGGGATAAAATTGTAAGTTTTAATGGCTGAGGCTATCCGCACGACGGTCGTGCCGATGTGCCGATAACGCCGCTTATCGGCACGACAGTCGTGCGGATGGCCAATTCTACAGGTATTGGCTATCCGCATGACGGGAACTACAGGACAGACCCGCTATACCGCGCCTTGAATTAACGCGGTGTTGGATATAACGCGAGGGCACCTTGGATCCCAAAATTTCGCCCACCCACTTTTGAGAAAAAAAAAAAAAAATCGTGGCGACGCGAAGGCGCCGTTTTACCCTTATATATTCCTTTATTGTATTACAGTTTAAGGCGTTTATGTGCGGATGAATTCACTGTTAAAAAGATCGTTTGCAGGGAATTCAACAAGGTTCAGTTTTCTTACAGTTTCTCTTTATGGTACTTGAGAGAAAAAAATTAAAAGCAGTTGTCAGGCATTTGCCAAGGTGCTATTTTCTAACAGTTTCTCTATATTATACATTGAGAACAATTAATGTTAATTATCTTTTGCATATTTAAAACTGAAAGAACAGGTTTTCTTATAGAAAGCATAATGTGTTTACGAACCGTGTCGGCTGCGTGTATATTCAAGAGTGATAATTGCCATTTCAGTAATTTTTAGACTTACACAATACACCGTTCGCGAAGCGTGGATGACACATTGTTTTCTTAAGATAAGCCATAAAAGTTGTGAAAATAAGCCCAATGAGCTAGGGGATTATCGATAGACCGTAACGAGACCGTAAACACAGGTTGCTGTAGGCTATTGATGACACCTATTACGCAACGTTGCTCATTTTCGACGGCGACACAAACCAAAGATTGTCTAAGCATTGGGACACCTATATCTTGTATAATTCTATCCGATCAGAAAATTCAATTAAGAAAGGCAAATTAAGATAACTGTAAATACGGTATCGTCCGCGTTAAATATCCGGGTGCGCCAATAAGTCAGAGGCGGAACTCTACAATACAACAGCAACATAAGCCCGGTGTCATGGACGCTCTTTCACATAAAATAGTACGTTGTAAATAAACAAATTTTATCATTGTAGATCGTTTTTAACTGATAAAACTGTGGAACACGCAATACTTCACTTTTGTTTATTCCATTTTACAAGGACTCTGCGATAAACCGCCAAGCTCGGTTAAGCCAATACACACGTCGTATAGGTTCCCCACCCACCAATACACTACAGAAACTGCGATCAGCCTGGTCCGACTCAGTAGATTTTCATTACGCGCCTCACCTATAACGCGCATGCGACTTGTGGACCCCGACCAGCGCGTTATAACGGGTCTGAAGTGTACAACTTGTATGAGATTTTCTAACAAGCTTACGTATACAATTAACTATTTATTTGTAATTAAATAAATTGATTATGTGTTAAACTATTGAAACACATTCGAAATTAACATTTTTGCTAATTATGAATAAGAAAACAAGTTTGATTTGATTATTCCAGCTGATGTAATATGAATCACAGTACTTGGATTTCTAACAGCGGAAAAAAAACATTGTAAAATGCCTTTTAATTGTTGTACTGATATGTTTCCATATTCCATGGTTGTTTATTCTTTTGGATTACCACTTTCTTTTATCATCTAGGTTACGATAATTACTTTCTCATTTACGCATGTCCGATTTTTACAGGTAAGTTCACAGGTAAACCAGTATAAGCAAAATAGTAGGGCTGGGACGATTCATCCGTACATCGATGAAAGTCGATCCGGGGGTCCACGATACCGTATCGATACGCTGTCCCGAAACGTATCGATTCTCAACGTACACTTCAGACCGGTTATAACGCGCTGGTCGGGGTCCACAAGTCGCATGCGCGTTATAGGTGAGGCGCGTTATGCAAATCTACTGAGTCGGACCAGGCTGATCGCAGTGTCTGTTGTGTTTTGGTGGGTGGGGAACCTATACGACGTGTTTATTGGCGTGGTGGTTTATCGCGGAGTCCTTGTAAAATGGAATAAACAAAAGTAAAACTTTGCGTGTTCCCACATTTTACTCAGTGAAAAACGATTTACAACGATAAAATTCGTTTATTTACAACGTACAATTTAATGTTAAAAAAGCGTCCATGACACTGCGCGTATGTTGCTGTTGTATCGTAGAGTCCCGCCTTTGACTTATATTTAACGCGGACAAGTGTCATATGCCGATACCGTATTTGCAGATACCGAATTATTTTAATTCGCCGTTCTAAATCGAGAAAGTACAAATGCATTTTCTGATCGGATAGAATTATACAAGATAAATAGGTGTCCTAGTGCTTAGACAATCTTTGGTTTGTGTCGCCGTCGAAAATAAGCAACGTTGCGTAACAGGTGTCATCAATAGCCTACAGCAACCTGTGTTTACGGTCTCGTTACGGTCAATCGATAATCCCCTAGCGCCTTTGGCTTATTTTCACAACTTTTATGGCTAATCTTAAGAAAACAATGTGTCATCCACGCTTCGCGAGCGGTAGATTGTGTCTAAAAATTACTGAAATGGCAATTATCACTCATGAATATACACGCAGCCGATACGGTTCGTAATCACATTTGGCTTTCTATAAGAAAACCTGTTCTTTCAGTTTTAAATATGCACAAAATAATTAACATTAATTGTTCTCAATGTTCAATAAAGAGAAACTGTTAGAAAATAGCACCTTGTTTTTCTTTTCTCTCGAGTGCCATAAAGGGAAACTGTAAGAAAACTGAACCTTGGCGAAGTCCCTGCAAACGATCTTTTTAACATTGATTTCATCCGCACATAAACACCTTTAACTTTAATACAATAAAGGAATATAAAAGAGTAAACGGCGCCTTTGCGTCGCCGCGATTTTTTTTTTTTTTCAAATTTTTTTCATTAAGTGGGTGGGCAAAATTTTGAAATTTTGGGATCCAAGGTGCCTTCGCGTTACATCCAACACCGCGTTAATTCAAGGCGCGGTATAGCAGGACAATCCCGCTATACGTTATATGTTGGCAACAATAGCCGTCACATGTATTTGGAACTGCACAAAATTGACACAAAAAAAAAAAAACTGTACAGAATTAGTGGCAAAGCAGCTTGCCTTGTAAACCAGGCCTTAGCTGCCCTGTCTACATTTGACCTTTGCTATTAGTGTGATGCAAAACTGTAATGCAAAAGGTAATAAAAAGATAAAACCAAATGATAAACAGTAAATTACAAATCCTAAGAAACGACCTTAAGTATCGTGATACGTATCATATCATAACATCTGTATCGCGATACGTATCGTATCGCGTCATGAGCGTATCGTCCCAGCCCTACAAAATAGTAGATCTAATTTTGTTAATTATTAAAAGTAAAAAAAAAAATCCTGCATGGGTAATATTCTGTTTCAGTTTTGAAGCCAGTGTATAATATTTATCAACTTAAAAGGTATCAAATTCTAAACAAAATTTATCATTTTGATATCGATTTCCCTGTCGTGCGGATAACGCCGCTTATCCGCACGACGGTCGTGCCGATAAGCGGCGTTATCGGCACGACCGTCGTGCGGATAGCCAGTGTCAGTTTTAATACATTGCCAACCAAACACAAAAAAATAAAACGTGAGTAATGGATAATGGAAAAAAAAGAAGTCAAAAGACCGATGGAAGGACTGGTGAGTATTTCTATAGCAATCCTGATTTGGGCCGAATTGTCTTTTAAAATGGTCCGAGTTGTCTTAATCCGAGATTTTCCTGGGCCGAGTTGTCCGTAATTCTTACTGCGCTATGCAGTCAATTTGTTTACTGAAATGTCCCTCAAATTCTCAAGTGTTGTCAATGTCCCCAGGGAGCTGTTAACCTGGAGTTCGTACTCAATTACATCAAAGGTTCCATCTCCTGCACCGCCACACCATTTAATGAGTCAAGTGTCATTATTATTTGGCACCAATTAGCAAACTCTGCGGATAATTTACTTGTCTGGTTCCCGTTTTAGACTATCATTTACATGAATGTGCTGACAACCAGTTACTACCCGGATTTCATGAAAAAATAATTTGTTATACATGCACGTTGCATACACATTCAATTGTCAAAAGCGATTGACTGAGCGACATGAAAAATGTAAAAACTTTTGCTCTGGCATCGAAAACATCTAATTTTTGACAACGAAAATAATCGGAAACATACTTTAATTAAATTGACGTCATTCGCTCTGTCAGTACTTCAAATAATTCCTTATTTCAATTAGTTCCTTTTCGTTGCTGATGAAAATAAAAACATGTATAGAAAAGATAAGAAATAAATTTTGCATTAAATTTTACAAATTGTATTACTTTGTACATGCATTTTATGTGGATGTATTTGTTTTCAAGCACTTTCATTTTATTTTTCTTAGTAATGTCGTTGAAGCTTTCGTTTGCACGTGTCACACACATGCGGTGGCTGTGTGTACACATCATCATTATCATAGAAAAAAAACTGCAAACTAGCAGTCTGCTTTATTTCAAATTCATTTTGGTAGGACTGTTTTGTCAAAACATTACCAAACACTCGACATAGCCGTGTGTCGAAATTTCACCTCCACTGTTGAAAAAAGATTGTTAATTATAAGGTTTCAAGCTTATTTGACTGTTTAATCTCATAATTTTAAACGAACTCGGGCATACATATTCTTACTAAACGATTTACGATTAATATATATATTCGTCTTATATTATTTTTTCATGTATTAGACATTGTACGGGATGCGTCATAATGAAATCCAAAACAGCGATAGGTCTATGTGGTACATATCGTATTCAACAGATAAAGACACAAAAATCCACAGAATCATGTTTTAACCCTTGCCGCGCGGTGAACGACTAAAGTCGTACCCGAATGTAAGGTCTGTCAACGCGGCAAACAACTGAAGTCGTTTTTCTCCCTACTTTCGTTTTCGATCGAGTCTGACCGAGGAATTATGGGAGGACCCATTTTATAATACAGAGACTTCCTCAATAGGCCCTGTACTGAGCATATGTAAGGTTTATACGGAACATATAATGGAATTTTTTGTTATGCGGAATGAAATCAATAAAATATTACTTTCGTTTTGGATTTCATTCATGAATTTGCAATGGCGGACACAGGAAATATTGCCGATACGGGGGTGATAAAAAGTTGAATATTACTTCAAAATAATGACTTTGACAAGGATTTCTTGTGTTTTGGATGTCAGAGGATATGAATAAGGTAAATTGAATTGGAAATATCTCCCGTCATCATCTTTTTTCATACGAAATTAGCTTTCGTAACAGATTTGAAATGGAAATTTTGATTTTTTTCGGCGAAGTTGACTTGTTGTGTCATCGCTACAAGTATTATTCACAGACATCCATTTATAATTTTTGGTTTATTTGATAGATAATTCAATGGCCTTTCGATCTCTTATTTGGTTTTTCAATGTAGCTTGTTTGTGAAAGAAGTTATATGGGTTTAAACACTAACAGTAGAAAATCACAAAATGGCTCCGACTTTGTCAGCGGTGAGCACCCAATCGGTAAAATATTTTGACGCGCGGTAAGGGTTAAAATGCGATAAAACAGCAATACGGCACTTCCCGGCATAAATGAAAATTTGTCGCAAAGCGTCGGAACAATGTTAAATTTTTAAAGAAAAACACCACTTTTTTTTTGTAAATTAGAAATGTCAGTTCTAGGTTTTTCGTCTTTATACCACCGAACACCGAAGTTGTATCTACGCATACCATCTTAATTATGGTTCAGACACTTAATCGTAATTAAAGTTCATTGAGTGCGCATACATGAAGACAGGTGTCACCCTGTGGTGACACTTGCGCATACGGCACTCTTTATTTCCGGTAATAAAATTCAGGCGAAGTTCTGGAATTCTTAAGAAGCTACCGCGGTGCAGGAGATAGGGATCAAAGGCGATAACAATTAGGTGATAATGGCTCTCGACTGTTGGTCTTTTTGCATTGAAGTGTATGGAACACACAGCATGCTGCTAAAGGTCCTAATTTCCGCTATAATTAAGTACGAATTCCAGGTATAACAGTTCCCTGATGTCCCATAGAAGTGGCAAATATTGGGACATTGGTGCCCTAATATAAAATTTTCAAGACCAAGGGAAAACCCTGGTGTTGAAAATAATGAGACTCACGTCTGAATCAACAGAAACAGTGCGACTATGCTCATTGTCTGGGCCCAGCACTTTTTTGGAAGATGAAACAGACAAACCTTTGTGTTCGATGCTGGACGGCCGAGCTCAAACTTTCTCTTCTTGCGCATCTGGGTCATGCGCCCTCCAGTCTTCCTTCGCTTGTGCCATTTATCACGAGAGATACCTGAAACAAGCCGATCAGAAATGCAATTGTTGTCCTCCTGAAATTATCATTTTGTTTTGAATTAAATGTTCAACACCACTATAAACAGTTTACAAAAATATATAGAAATTTTTTCGGTGTTTCTGTTTTCTTTCACTAAGTTTCAGTTTATCAAAATCTCTCTTTCAAGCAATTTGTAAATAAAAATGACATCTGCAAGCAACAAAAAGGGTTTTTTGGAATACAGGGACTAGTTCATGGGCTTGACAATCAAAACAGTGACGAAGATGGCAACAGATTACTTTAACTCTTCGCAAAAACCAATTCTTACCCATGTTGGTAACTTGGAAAAGAACGATAACTCGCCCAAATCTCGCTAATTCTCGTTCCGGTTGGGATAAACATTTGACACGAATGTATATATCAGAGCGTTCAGTTTTTATTTTTGTTTTTATTATTATTATTATTATTATTATTATTATTATTATTATTATTATTATTATTATTATTATTTTATCATTATTATTAATTCTTTTTGGTCGAGATAGTTTTGGGCCGTGAGATACAAGATACAAGATAAAATATCCCATAAAGGACATCATAATTAGAAGTAGAATAAAAGATTGAACAAATGGGTGAAATGAGTTTGCACAGTGAAATAAGTTTGTACAGTTTATCTCAATATGAGGGTCTGGATGGTATACCTGTCAAGATATATGGGGTGTGTTCATATCTCAACAGTATTGTGATGGCTTTTGTGGTGTAGGTTTTCACCACTTTTTATTCCGTGGCTCTAGAATTGTCTTAAATGGCCTCCCTGACATTTCAGATTTTCATATTTTTTTTTTCAATTAACTCAAATTTTGTTTTATTCAAAGAATTATTGGATGATTGAAAGGACAAGCAGGAAGCCTTGAGCATGTTGGGGCTCGCAACATGGACTAATCGAAAAAGAAGTCACATGAAGGCAGAGAAAAATGACTTAAATTGTTCTGAGTTGTTACTGAGCCAGATATTATTTCACTGCTTTGTTTGGCAATGTATTTACTTGAAGTGTGCTTCTGTCTTTGTGCAAGACATGTAATCCCAGATTTTCATGCGAATTACAGCAATATGTTCTTAAGGTAATTGCTCATCTTCCTTACTCAGCGCTTAGTACTTTAGTAAATGTACAGCGCAATCAGTATTTAGGGTGTTGAGAATGCTTCCCTAACCTTTTCAGTGTGTAAAAAATCTTTTTTCTCGCTCGCTTCACTCTTGATACTTCGTCCTTGAGACGACAATTGACAAAGGTACTGTACAATCAGGCACAAGCACATATACTTGGATTCAAGGGCATTATGTATGTTTCTATAGTAATTTCGTAAGTGAACATCATGTTTGGGTTTTCATCACTCGTTCAGAATTTGAAAACACGATAGGACACCGTAGTGTCTTTTGCAATTAGACACAGGCACTAAGAAAGTTATTGTGAATCTGTCTATGTATAAGTACCTGATTGTTAATTTAGTTTTTTCCCAACTCGTTGTTTTTTGGAGTGGGTATTATTTTTATTGCGCCTTTTCCTGATCTTTGCCTACTTGTACCTCTTTATTTAGTAGGGATGTCAACGAATGCCGAAATTGGTATTCGAATATTCGCACAGGATATTCGAATATATTCGAATATTCGAATGATATATACATCTATGACCAATAGACCCATTACGATGACTTACTTGGTGGTACATGTATTGAAAATATGAGGTACATGTATCTGCATCGTATCTGGGCTATACCAATGGTGCCATGTAAGAATATCAACCATTTTTGCACAGAAAACTAAACAATCTGGAGGTGTTATATAATGACAAATCTTTGGGGTTCTGTCTGAGAAAGCAATGACACACCATTATTGTCAAGCCAAGATTAAGTTCTGTATGCATGTCGTTGATATCCACCACCAAGAATGCTTAGGGTCTATTGTTATCGTGTGGCCTACATGTACTTTGTGAAAAGTCTGTTGTGACTGTGTTGTTCCGAAAGGATTGAGTTTCACATGACACAGCTCAAATTGTAGGACTTTCACACCTTAAAAACATTTATTGAAAGCAAGCAATGCTTTCTTCTCAACTTGAATCAACAAAGTGTCACTTGAATCAACAAAGTGTCACTTGAATCAACAAAGTGTCAAACTGTTAATTGAGCAATCTCAGTTTGCAAGAGTGTCAAAATGTTGACCATCTTGATTTACTCAACAGACAAGCAGGATTACTGGTCATATTATTTTTTCGATCTTTGGCCCTAAATTTGAGCCCTCCTTTAAACTGATACATGACAATATTGCTGGTTAGAAAATTATGCGAATATTCGAACCCAGAAGTCGCATTCGAATATTCATATGAAATGCGAATATTCGAACATTCGAATATTCGTTGACATATCCCTATTATTTAGCAATTCAAATGCTCTGGAATCTGTATTTAAGAAATGCATTGTGGTCTAGCATAGTATGCATGCACCTCTCAAGATGTAAACATTAAAATTTGCACCCTGTAGTCTACAATTTGATAACATTAACATAGAACCAGTCCTTGTGACCTGTGTTGAGGGATACCTCGTCCTCAGGTGGGGACCAAGTATATACAAGTTGGCTTCTTTAAAAAGAATCCAATAGAAAGGTCCGCTACTAGCTGAAAGAAGTGGTTCACTAGTAAACATTTTAGAGATTTCAGACGAGACAAGAAATTGGCTGCAAACAAGGCTTACAGTATACCCCCGCAAGGTGATAACTTGTAAACCCTGTTTGCTAGTAACAAAGTATTTTATCGGCGTCAAAGTTCTTCACAGGGCTGCAGTTTATACATATTTTTAACAACGTTTTTTTTTCTTCAAGAAAAATCTTCATGCACATATATCTGGAAGATAACTGCAAAGTATTAAAAGGGTACACTGAAAACTCTATGAGGAGATGATTTCACAAAGTAGGCACTTTATTCCATTATCCAATATGTAAAGTGAACGAAAATCGGCTAAAATTAAAACACTGTAAAATTGTTCAAAATAATTTTTATCAGGAAAAATATTTATGCTTATCTGCAATATGGCTGAAAGCTAACTGCGAAGTATTAAAAGGATACACTAAAAAGTCTAGAAAGAGTTGATTTCACAAAGTAGGCACGATATGTCATAGTTCAATATGTAAAGTGAACGAAAATTGGCCACGTTCAAAACGCTGTAAAATTGTTGAAAATTATTTTTTCACCAAGAAAAATCTGTGTGCACATCTTCGATATGTCTGAAAGATAAGTACAAAATATTTAAAGGATATACTGTAATCTGTAAGAGGAGTTGGTTTCACAAAGTAGGCACTATATGCCATTGTTCAATATGTAAAGTGTATGAAAATTGGTTAGGTTCAAAACGCTGTAAAACTGTTAAAATTATTTTTTTTTCACCAGGAAAAATCTTCATGCATATCTTCAATATGTCTGAAAGATAACTGCAAGGTATTAAAAGGAGAATTTTTCTCAAAGTATGCACTGTTTGTAGAATAGCAAACACATTACAAAACATGCCCTTATAAACTGTAGATTTTTAATAATTGAAAATTTTCAGTAGAAAATTTTTGATATTTTACTTATTTTTGCTCAAAACAAAGATTGTGGGTACAGGTTAGATTGGCATTGCCGAGGCGGTTCTAACAAGTACCCACAATCTATGTTTTGGAGCAAAAATATGAAAAATAGATATACCCCTGCATACCCCAGTTTTACTATATAAAACTGGGGTTTAAGTGGTATTCATTGCACGGGCATGTTTTCCTGATGATCTAACATTAAGAATTACTAAGTGGCACAACTCTTGCAATATTTATCCTTCAGTCTGTTTTTTTACTACCGAATTCAGTTTTTGTTGCATATATTAGAGTTACTCAGGAAATTATCAGTTGCTTTTTTATAAATTGAGAATAAATAAGTAAACTTAAGCAATTCCACATTGCGGCCATAAATAAAAACTGACATGGGACTTTACCATCAGGAAAACATGTCCGTGTAATGAATACCTCCACGATCCCCACTTTTAAATAGCTAAACTGAGGTATGCATGCAGGAGTATACATTTTTTTCTTATTTTTGCTCCAAAATATAGATTGCGGGTACTCGTTAGAAACGCCTTGCCGAGGCGGTTCCAACGTGTACCAACAATCTATGTTTTGAGCAAAAATAAAAAAAAAATGTGAAAAACTTTCTACTGAAAATTTTCAACTTTTACAACTTCAGAAAAATCTGTACATTACATGGGCATGTTTTCGTAATGCCTTTTTTTACCATTTCAGTTACAGTCACAATTCGCGCATGGGCGTGTCACTGCAATAGAAACACGATCTCAGCAAGCAAAAAAAAAATGTCCTTTCCTTGTGTTTTTTTACCGTATTACTTCCTCACTTGGATAACATGTATGTGGATTGCATCTTAAAGGCGTATAGTTTTTCTTCTTTTTTTTTTAAAATGAGAGTTGATTATTAGAAGAGTTTAAATACAAGAATTAATTCTAGCAGATTAAAAACCGAGACTTTTAACTGTCGTTGTTTCAAAACCACCCCGAATCTATCAGAAATCTATACAGGGTCGGTGGGTGCGGCTTGTTGGTGAACTGTCTTATCTCCATTGTTTACAGAATATGTATTGCTGCGTATTGGATTCTGTGCTGTGAATTTGGACTGGTTTCTCGTATCGGATCTTTTTTCGACGTCAGCGATGGACAATTTAGGTGTAAAATAAATAGAACCAGCTCAAATTTTACTGCATTCAAACTGAACACAGTGGAAAGGTCTGAGGACCTTTCCAATAAACACCCCTTTGCTAATAAATATGCTGAGTGAATAAGGCGTAAATATAGTACTTATCACATTTTAATGAATAATCGATCTCATTTTAATGAATAAGCCAAAATTTAAGTGACAGTGAATAAATGCCTAAATTTTTAATGATTAGTGAATACAAGAACCCCCATCCAGGCCCTCCTATATACTATCTCAATATATAGTAAACTATCCCGTTACCAAGAATAAACAGATTTATCACGCTAAGATTAGTAAACAGATGAAATGGCGAACTTTCAGCGAGCCATTTCATCTGTTTACGGTCTGAGAGTGGTAAATTGGTTTATTTTTGGTCACATGGTAGTTGGTCACTTTATAAAGCAACGAAAGTCGACAAATCGCAAAAAAAAAACTCATCCAAAGTGAGGAGATTGGCTTTCCACCATTTTGTTTATTCAGTGAACAGCTCAGCAATCACTTCGCGGAAGGACTTACTATATGTGTTCATGGTATAAGTACCTGATTGTTAATTTATTTTTTTCCCACCTCGGTTTTTGGTGTGGAATCATTTTCTGATTGCGCCTTTTCCTGATCTTTGCCTAATTGTACCTCCTCAAAATTCGTTACCATAGAAGTTCATTTTGTTGATAATTTATATTTTTTATTGTCTATTGTTTCATCACAGGCGCTTGAAGTTACATTAGTGACCCAAAAAACATCAGATTTACGGTAGTGTCTAAGGTCAATATATATATTGACTTATACTAAGATTATAATTACATATAGGACTTCAAGCGCCTGTGGTTTCATCTACGTAACGCTGCATAACAATGGTGGAGAATGACGTCACCAAACGTCACTAAAATTGACCTCACTAGCGCGTTTCTTTTTGGTGCGAGAAACAAAACCGCAATGCGGCCTTTATTTGGTCAGTAGCTCAATAAAGCGATAATTTATGAATCCTTAAGGAGTATACCCACACACAGGCCGGAAATTCTATTGAGAGCTGTGAATCGCTGGCTTCGGATTTTGAAAATGGAGGATTTATGCAAAACAAGCATAATAGCTTATTTACTAATGGTCTAAATAGCGTCTGTATTTGACGCATTTTTTGAATATGAATTACGCCCATGACAACATAATAAAGGCGACGTTACGTTGAATTTCTATCAATTTTCTGCGATGCTTTTGGCGCCATTACTCGGAAATTTGCGACACGTACTGTGTTGATAAAAGCTGCACATATAATTAAAACAAGCTAAAAGTATGTTCTTATAAACTTTTACTGAATATCAACATAGAAACTTTGCGCTACACAATCAGGTTCACCGCCACGATATAAAACATGCAGTGGCGATTTAAATACGTTTTCCATAATTATAAAATCACGAAAAGCGTAAACAAAATTATAGGGGTGGGGGTAACATAATCGTCTTTAGTAGTAACCGCATGTCTGAATCTGAATCTGAATGGTTTACTGGTGACACGCCAAATTGACAATACCTCACCGGGGGAAGGGGGGGGGGGGTTGCGCCAGGATGGAAATTAGTCCCTGGCTCTCACAAGAGATGCGAACTTGGACACACAGTCATCAGACATTTCAGCAGAGGAGATAAGAGAATCAGGGAGGTCATTCCAGTCCCTGATAGTCTGTGGAAAGAAACTACTTTTGTACGCTTCTTTGCTAGCTGAAAGTATCGTATGTTTTTTCTCATCAAATTACTTTTATAAGATGGTCTGTAACTGAAAGATTTTTTCGCGGATTTATCGGAGGGCTCTTGAATAATATTAGATTTGCTACGTAAACGAGAATTAAAACAAAATAAACAAAAAATCACAAATTTACCTATTTTTTTCGCGGATTTATCGGAGGGCTCTTGAATAATATTAGATTTGCTACGTAAACGAGAATTAAAACAAAATAAACAACAAATCACAAATTTACCTATTATCTGTTAGTAATACCACTTTTAGGCAAAGCTCACACCTGATAATGGCTATATTCATTCAACAACGTCTAGCCTTATTGAAATGTATGGTATTTGGATAGTACTACTTGTACTTTTCGAATTTTTATTGCCAAAGTGTAGTAGCAACTAGCAGAAGACGCCTTTTTCGGTTCTTTCAACAGGTGTAACTCCAAATTGAACCTAGTAACCCCCATTTTTTATTCGCTCAGTATAAAGAAAACATTCTAAGGTAGCTTCAAAGTGAAAATACCTTCCACCATACCCACCCACCCTCCAGATTTCTGAGACTTAAAGTTATGAAAAATTAAATACGGAATAAGCCTAATTTGCATATTATTTGCTCATTAAATTGTAAAGGGGAACAACTTTAGATGCAGTTTATTCCGTAGCGGGGAGTAAAACACAAACATGGGCCAAAATTTTATTGAGCCGTTAAAATCGCCTTTGGGGTCGGTGTGTGGAATTACAGACAACTCGCCCCAAAGACATCTCGCCCCAAGACAACTCGCCCCACATAAAACTCGCCCCAAGACAACTCGCCCAACTTTCAGAAGACAACTCGCCCCACTTTAGAAGACAACTCGCCCCACTTAAATAGACAACTCGCCCCACTTAAAAAAAAACAACTCGCCCCACTTAAAATCCGCATGTAATTTAATAAGCAACACATAACAGAAAACAACAAAAACAACACTATCATATAATAATAATAATAATAATAATAATAATAATAATAATAATAATAATAATATGAACGGTTTTAAACGTTTTAAACGTGTTGTTGTAAGAATCTAGTTGCTTACACGCGATGTTTTTACCCTTTTCCGGTCTGAACGTTTCCTGAAACTTGAATTTGTGTCGTTTTATTGCTGCAGTTAGGTATGCACGAAGACATTTCTTGCTCCTTCAATGACAGAAAGCACTGCTCTTCCATTCACTGTTGATAAAATAAGCATTTTTTTGCCGATTATCCACCATACCGGTTAATTTTACTTCGTAACACTTAAGTTTCGTACCATCATGTTTCGGCCTACGTGCCTGTAAGGCTAAGGTAGTGAAATCATTTCAAGTTTCGGCCTCAATAGCAACCCATTTTTGATGTTGTTTGATTTAACTAGACTCAGACCCTCAGCTGTTATTTACAATCTCCATGCATGTTTACACAAAAGCATCCCGAATGTGTCGTACAGCCTCAGTGCCAAGCGTCACCTGAGATGATGATCAGAAATTGATCTACTTCATGCGCGGATCCAGAGGGGGGGTCCGGACCCCACCCCCCCTGGAATTTGAAAATTTTACCTAAAAAAGATTATTTCCGGATTTTTTTTTTTGGGGGGGGGGGTGGACCCCCCCTCATCTGTGATTAAAAAATACCATTTTCGTTGGACCCCCTCTCATGAAAATTTCTGGATCCGCGCATGTTCTCAGTATATGAAGATAGATAGTGTGTACTAACCAGTCAAAACTAGTTTTACTTTACACGTCAAATTTTGAAACCCGAAATTCACTGTGAAAAACTAAATCCCACTCACCCTCACTTCGCAAAATGAAGAAACATTTATAAGACATTTTTCTCAGATTTGGTTAACTTGGTGACCAAAAGGATTGTTGGTGATATGTACAATATACATATACACAACACATGGTTTGATAGTTATTTGACACTGGCTATCCGCACGACGGTCGTGCCAATAACACCGCTTATCAGCACTACTGCCGTGCGGATAATCGCCGTTATCCGCACGACAGGGAAATCAATATATCCAAAAGCAAAAATGTTTAGAAATGGATGCATTTTAAGTTGATAAATATTATACACTGGCTTCAAAACTGAAAACAGAATAATACCCATGCAGGAACTTCTTACCTTTTAATTAACAAAAATGTTATTTTGCTGAAATTGGCTTACCTGTGATTTTATCTGTAAAAGTCAGCCATGCGTGTGCGTAAGGAATGAGAAAGTAATTATCGTAACCTAGTAAATAATGAAAGAATGTGGTAATCCAAAAGAATAAACAGTCTTTGATATTAACAATGGAGTATGGAAGTCAGTCACACAATTAAAAGCATTTACAATGGTTATATATTTCTCCGCTGTTAGAAATCTACTGTGATTCAGTAGACATCAACTGGCATAATCAAATCATACTAGTTTTCTTATTCATAATTAACAAAAATGATAATTTCTAATGTATTTCAATAGCTAAACAAATAATTCATTTATTTAACAACAAATTGATAGTTTGATGCATACGTAAGCTTGTTAGAAAATCTCATACTCCCGTTGTGCCGATAGCCAATACCTATAGCATCGGCACGACCGTCGTGCGGATAAGCGGCGTTATCGGCATGACCGTCGTGCTGATAGCCTCTGCCTAGTTATTTAGCCAACAGAGGCAGTTGCTGTGTAGAGACTAGATAGCACTGTGTGTGGGTGACAGTAGGTGTGTAAGTGTTTAATGTTTATGTCTGTGTGTGTGTGTGTATAGTTTATTCTTCCGAGTTAACATGTACTGTAAACTTATGCCACCAGTAACATACACCCTAGATAAATGAGCAGGGAAACTCTTTCAAATCACCACCACCTCTATGACTAGTGTAAATTCCAACCATTACGAAAACATGCTCCTGCAATATACAGATTTTTTTTCAGAATCAAAATTTGAAAATTTAATGGGGAAAATCTTTGGTAATTTTCTTATTGTTACTCAAAACATAGATTGTGGGTACACGTTAGAACCGCCTCACCAAGGCGGTTCTAACTTGTACCCACAATCTATGTTTTGGAGCAAAAATAAAAAAAAAAATAGATATACCCCTGCATACCCCTGTTTTTCTATGTAAAACTGGGGTTTACAGGGGTATACATTGCATGGACATATTTTCCTGATGAATTCCAGCTTCTGTATCAAGCATGAACTCTTTCACACCTTGCCCTTGTGGCCTTTCTTTGTGAAGGATTGTTATAAAGTTCATGTCTTACTAGCAGTGAAAACATGTATATTTGTAAGATGTATTTCATTTTGTTTACTGTTTTAAAACTTTATAAATATAAGTAGAAAAAAAAGTCATATCTGTAATTATAATTTATTTCAGCACAGAGGGAACGATGGATCGGAGTCATGGAGAAAAAGAGCAGTCACGGCTCCATTTTCCTTTACACAGTTTAAATGTTGTGTTGGCAATATTTAACTTGAAGGTTAGCCCACAGGCTGATTGTAATGGTATTTATAGGCATTTGTATTATGTACCATATATATATATTTGATGTCCATTAAAATAACTTCTACATGTACTTCACAATGTTTAATATTGTAAGATGATATCAATATCATTTTTTTTTTTCATTAAAGTACAGAGCTTTTGCACACCTTTTTGGGAAAATTTTGGTACCAATGAAATCGGGAAAAATTAGTGCAATTTCGGGAAAAATGTAGTCAGATTTTTAGCCAAATTGGGAAAGTTAATGCTTTAAAATTTGGATTTTCCTACTACATGTATTTTGGGAATGTTGTGGGTTGTGGGAATTTTTTCAGCCAGTTTGGAAAGAATTTGGTATCGGAAGCCAGCGAGGCAGTTCTAACATGTACCCACAATCTGTGTTTTGAGCAAAAATATTAAAGATTTCCAGTGAAATTCAACTTTTGCTTCTGAAAAAAATCTCTGTATATTGAACAGTTGAATGGGCATGTTTTTCGTAATGTGAAGTAGAAGTTATTTTGCATTGACTGATCATACTATATATTGATACATAATGGATGCCTTTAAATATGACTTAGAATGGCCTCTGGGTGGAAGATCATTTCTTTGAATAACAGTTTGTTTAACAAATATACAAGTAAAGTTAAGCAATTGGCACCTTTAACATGACTTTATTACTGTATCAACTATGCCTGTTTTTCAAATCTAGTGCAGTTTATATTGTGACAGTGAAGGGTTAAAATTTTATGATGAAAAAAAAATTCTGAAGAAAATTAGTCTTGATGTTTGCTTATTGGAGTAAGTGTTATAATTAGAATGAATACCTTATGTGCTTATATTAAATTTTGGGAAAAAGGTAAGAGCGTAGAATCAGATGTGACAAAACAGGCTGATCAAAATCAAAATGCTTACATAAAGAGACCATGTAAACTAGTTTACTATGGCTTTCACAAAGCCTACATTTTAATTGTAAACAATTGAATGCTTTCTTTGTATTTGTTCTAAATACATGTCTATTTCAAAGAAATGATCTTTTTATATATTCACTTCATATTGTTTGACTTCAAAAATAAATTTGATTGGGTCGGCCATTAGTAGGATGAATTTTAAAGAAAAAATGTCGTTTTGAAGAATAAAACATTTCAGCATTTTTATTAAAGAATAGGAACCTGGTATACATGTACCTGTTCCAGTGTCTTTAAATCTGTAACAGTTGTTATATCATATTAGCCGCATCATGAGAAAACCAAATTTTTCCTTTGCGAAAACAAGACGCAGATCAGCTATGCAGTAACTGCACAGCTGATCAGCACTTTGTTTTCGCTACTCGGATAGTACAATCCCCCTTCTACTTATATCCGAAATTTCAAGCTGTTAGCCATCTGTGACTGTACAGACCGGTTTCTGTCTGACCTGGTCTGAAACCCCGAAGACAGATTTTCTCGTGTCGTGGCTTTTATATGGTAATTGCATTCTGTATTATTTTATGGGATATTGAGATGCTTTTGCATTATCTCTACACTGCACATGCTCAAGGGCTATAATTCTACCCATTACCAAAACATTCCCATATATACAGATTTTTCTTAACTTGTGAAAATTGAAAAATTTCAGTAGAAAAGTTTTGATATTTTTCTTATTTTTGCTCAAAGTATAGATTGTGGGTACAAGTTAGAACCGCTTCACCGAGGAGGTTCTAATGAGTACCCACCATCTATGTTTTGGAGCATAAATAAAAAAATAGGTATACCCCGGCATATCCCAGTTTTACTATATAAAAGTGGGGTTTAAGGGGGTATTCAATTCACGGACATGTTTTCCTGATGCTATAGCTAGTCATAATCAGATTTATTTTGTTTCAAAGATATGGAGTGAATGTAGTGTATATTACATGTATTTCAATTCTTTCATTATGATTGAAAAGCTTAAATTGATCTTTAAATGAATAAATTAAAAACAACTTATTAATTATTTTCTTCATTAAACATTTTTTTTTTTTTACATTAAAGGCAAACACCAAGGGCTTGACAGAAAGATCATGATCTGCATATTTTTTTTACACTTCTGTATGCTTTGTCTGTCCATGTTATGCACCAGTCATTTGTAACCACTGCTCCCCCACCTATGGGGAAGGGTGGGGATTATGACTACAGCTTTAAGTGCCCTGCTATAAGCCCCACCCCTAGGGAACAAACTGGCGGTCAAAACTTTGCTCTTTGCCCTGCCCTTCGCAATAGAAAATTCCCTGGGGCAAGGATCTTTATGTCAAAACCCCATAATTTTCCCTGCACTGCAGGGACACTCGTAAAGTAATTGCCCAGCACTTTAGCCCGGCTATCCCCCACCCTTCCTCGTAGGGGGGGGGGGTGGGGGGTTACAAATGACTGGTGCATTATCTGAATTGCTTTGAAATGCATTTCAGTTCATGATATATGTGCCTGTGCGTGAGAAAACCAACAATTTGGGTTTGGACCAGGTACGACACAAACCGGCCTGCACAGTAACAGAAAAGAGCTAGAAGCTTGAAATTTCGGATTTAAGTAGAAGAGGAATTGTACTATCCGAGTAGCGAAAACAAAGGCGCTGATCAGCTTCGCGGTTACCGCGAAGCTGATCTGCGCCTTTGTTTTCTCCTATGCAGATTGTTTGTTTTCCCATGCACAGGCTCATATATTCATTCTTTCAAGTTTAGACTGAGGACATTATTGAAATAATGCCAGTTCGAATCAAAAGACTGGGTATACATTACAAAAACTTGCCCATGCAATATTCAGAGATCTTTTTCAGCGGAAAAATAATGAAAATTTCATCGAATCTTGATATTTTTCTTATTTTTGCTTAAAACATAGATTGTGGGTACACACAATCTATGTTTTAGAGCAAAAAAAAAAAGTGTGGTATACCATACACCAGTTTTGCTATATATATAAAAGTTAGTTTTAAGGGGTTTTTTATTGCACGGACATGTTATCCTGATGTGGAGTATCTGTCTAATGATAATTTTGATAATAAAAAGATAATTTTTGTTCGTTCTTTATGAAAAAAATATCTTGTTGGTTCTCATTAGAATTAACTCAGCGATGCTGTTCAGAATTGCCTTGCCGAGGCCCTTCTAATGAGCACCCTTAACATAAGTTTTCATCAAGAAATTAGCAAAATTATCCCTTATCATCAGATACTCATTTTATTGGTTTTCTTATTTCAAACATTTGTCATCCTGACAATAAAGCATAAATGAGCTGCCCCGTGAGAAAACCCACAATCTGCATAGGCAAAAACAAAGGCACAGATCAGCTTCACGGTAACCACGAAGCTGATCATTCCTTTGTTTTCGCTACATGGATCGTACAATTCCTCTACTTTCTAAATCCAAAATTTCCAGCCTCTAACCACCATCTGTGACTGTACAGCCTGGTTTGTGTCAGACCTGGTCAGAACCCAAATTGTTGTTTTTCTCATGCACAGACTCATTTGAATATTGTAGTTTGATCAACGTCCAAAATGTCAACGATGTCAGGAGCATTTGCCTGTGAGATTTGTAACATGGTCCTGAATTGCCATCAACAATATCAGCAACACAGGGCTGGCAAGAAGCACCTCGCCATGGCGAAGTCAAGGGGATTATCTTATTCTGATAATGTACGAGCAGGTACTGTAATTTTATTAAGTTTCTGCCTTTATTAGCTCACCTGAGCCGTTAGGCTCACAAGGTGAGCTTATAGGATGGCCATGATCCGGCGTCCGTCCGTCCGTCGTCCGTCCGTCGTCCGTCCGTCCGTCCACAATTTCAAAGATCTTCTCCTCTGAAACCGCTTGGCCAATCAAAGCCAAATTTTATATGAAGCATCAATAGGAAGGGGGAACCAATGTGTATATAAGAAATCCAGGTCACATGACCAAGATGGCCGCCATGCCCATATATGGTAAAAACCCTTCAAAAATCTTCTTCTCCAGAACCGGTGGACTGATTTCAAAGCAACTTGGCATGAAGCATTAATGGCTCAAGCACTACAATGTGTATATAAATCATGACCCTGTGATGACCTTGACCTATTTCACTGCAAGGTCAACATAGGTCGCCAATGCATTTGAATGGGGAAAACTTTTAAAATGTCATTTGAAGTGAAAGTCTTGCAGGAAATGGGCAGTAGGACTGAATATTAATGATTCTGAAAAAAATTGGACCCGAGGGGCTCATGTGCCCCCACCCCGGGGCAATATACATGTATATCTCCATAATATTCAAACGTCTTCTCCTCTGAAACCACTTGGCTAATCAAAGCCAAATTTTATGTGAAGCATCAATAGGAAGGGGTAACAAATATGTATATAAAAAATCCAGGTCACATGACCAAGATGGCCGCCATGCCCATATATTGTAAAAACCCTTCAAAAATCTTCTTCTCCAGAACTGGTGGACCGATTTCAACAAAACATGGCATGAAGCATCGATGGCTCAAGCACTACAACATGTATATAAATCATGACCCTGTGATGACCTTGACCTATTTTACGGCAAGGTCAACATAGGTCGCCAATGCATTTGAATGGGGAAAACTTTTAAAATGTAATTTAAAGTAAAAGTCTTGCAGGAAATGGGAAGTAGGACTGAATATTAATGATTCTGAAAAACATTGGACCCCAGGGGCTCATGTGCCCCCACCCCGCTGCAATATACATGTATATTTCCATAATATTCAAACGTCTTCTCCTCTGAATCCGCTTGGCCAATCAAAGCCAAATTTTATGTGAAGCATCTATAGAATGGGGGAATCAATGTGTATATAAATAATCTAGGTCTTATGACAAAGATGGCCGCCATGCCCATATATGGTATAAACCCATCAAAAATCTTTTTCTCTGAAACCAATAGACTGATTTCAAGGAAACTTGGCGTGAAGCATCAATGGCTAAAGTACTCCCACGTATATATAAATCATGACCCTGTGATGACCTTGACCAAGTTTATGGCAAGGTCAACATGGGTTGCCTATGCATTTGAATTGGTAAAACTGTTAAAATGTCATTTGAAGGGAAAAGCCAGCAGGAAATTGACAAATGGACAGAATATTGAAGATTCTGATATAGAAAATGGCCCAAGGGCTTCATCTGCCCCTGCACTGGGGTTAAATACCATAATATTCAAACATGTTTATTGGTATATGCAGCAGATCTCAGGTGAGCGTTTACAGGACCATTGGTCCTCTGGTTTTTCTCCATATTATAGATTTGTTTTGCTATATGAGCCACATAATGAGAAAAACAGATTTTTGGCTTTTGCGAAAACAAAGGTGCAGATCAGCTGTGCAGTAACTGCACAGCTGATCAGCACCTTTGTTTTCGCTACACAGATTGTACAATTTCTCTTCTTCTTAAATCCAAAATCTCAAGCATCTAGCCTTTTTCTGTGACTGTACAGGTAGGTTTGTGTCAAACCTGGTCAGAAGCCCCAAAGACCAGTTTTCTCGCGTTGTGGCTTATATTATCTGATAGTCTGTTTGGCAGGGAAAACCCTGGAGTAGCACATGTACATTGTATTCAGATTCTTGAAGCAGTGGATGAGGTTGTAATAAGTAAGAAAGTAAGGAAGTAAATTCTTTATTAGACTCAATTATTTTCCCATGTAGAAGCTTACTGAAGCAAAAGCTTTAAGCCAATGTAGTTACTTACCATTCAATGTATTTAAAATTAAATGTTTAAAATTTCTGGGAATCTATGTCTATAATAGAACTTAATGAATGATCCTCAATTTTGTTGTTTTTTTTTTCTACAGAAAAGCTTGCAGAAGCGAAGGCATTAAGCCAAGGGAAACCATGTAGCATTGATTTTGTTCCATCTACCAGCAACCAGGACAACACCTTTGTAGGAGGAACAGGCTCAGGAGGTGATTTACAGCATTAAGAAAACTTGCCTATGCAATATACAGAGATATTTCAGCTGTAAAAATTGAAAATTTTGCTGGAAAAAAAAAATAAAAAAAATGATATTTTCAGTGTTTTAGCTCGCTTGTACGAAAGTACAGGAAGAGCTATTGCAGTCACCCCGGCGTTAGTGTCGGTGTTGCTCTAATGTTTAAGTTTTTGGTTAAAGTTTTTATAAGTCTATATCTCTTGAACATGTGGATGGATTAAGTTGATACTTTGCATGTTGGTAGATATTAGTCTGAAGTTTTATTCTGTACCATCATGACCCACCTGGGTGACCTTGAGGTTAGAAATTTTGTGTTAAAGTTTTTGATTGAAGTTTTTGTAAGTCAAGGTACATGTATCTTTTGAATATGTAGATGGATCAAGTTGATACTTTGCATGTTGATAGGTATTGGTTCCATCATGACCCACCTGAGTGACATATAGGTCAAGATCATGGACTTAGAAATTTTGTGTTAAAGTTTTTGGTAAAAGTTTTTATAATTCTATATCTCTAAGTCTTGAATATGTAGATGGATCAAGTTGATATTTTGCATGTTGGTAGATACATGTATTGATCTGAAGTTTTATGCTGTACCATCACTGACCCCCCCCCATGAGAGGCCTTGAGGTCAAGGTCATGGGTCATAGATTTTAAAAGATTTAGTGACAAAGCACAAGTCAGGCGAGCTACGCTGTCCTGCGACAGCTCTTATTATAAAAGTGGGTATGCATAACACATATGTTATCCTGATGTATTTGCTTTTGACACTACTAAAACATGATCCACCATGTGAGAAGACGGGTCTTAAAGGTTTCTTCAAGGTTTCGGACCAGGTGACCTGGTGTAACACAAATCGCCCTGTGCAGTAACAGAGGTTGGCTAGAAGCTTGAAATTTGGATTTAAGGGACAGAGGGATTGTACTATCTGTATTGCGAAAACAAAGATTTTTGCATAGGCTGGTTTCTCAGATGGCAGCTAACATGACCATACAATATGAGCCACCACATGGGAAAATACACAATCTGCATAGACGAAAACAAGGCACAGATCGCAAAGCTGATCAGCGTCTTTGTTTTCGTGACAAGGATAGTACAATTCCTCCACTTTCTAAATCCAAAATTTCCAGCCTCTAACCATCTTCTGTGACTGTACAGCCAGGTTTGTGTTGGACCTGGGTGGAACCCAAATTCGTGGTTTTCTCATGCCCATACAATCTACAGATTTGCTACCGCTGTGAAAATTGAAAATTTCAGTTGAAAACTTTTCATAGTTTTCTTAATTTTGCTCAAAACCTAGATAATGGATACATGTAAGAACAACCTATTCAAAACATTAGCCATGTAGAATTATGACCCCACAGCTACGAGGACATTACATGCATATAAGCCTTATTGGCTAAGTTGGGTGGTTATATTTTATATGAAGCACATTTTGAGTGTCATGACATCCTAATGTGGTGTCTTTGACTTTCGTAAATCCTTGCTAAAAGCATTGCACTGCATGGATACCAGCATTATTTTCTTACAACCCCTTTCACTCGAGTTTGCCGTTAGAGCAATTGTATTAAATACAAGAAGACCATCTGTTCTGAAGATCCAAGTTTCTTTTCATGTTGTCCACAAAGACATCTGGATTGATAGATCTGGTCATTTGAGTGACAGTTTCAAACTATATGACTGTTAAAACAACAAACTCGAGTGAAACTTTTAGCATACTACATGTATGTCGAATTTTGGCCATGTAGATACCAATAGGTAACTGCTAAAATTAATAAGATTATGCTTTTGTTTCAAGTGTGTGTTCTTAATATGCACTGTATTATGTTGTGCAAAGAATTTTGAAATAAAAAGGGCTTTAACCAAACAATTACAATGTTTTTATCTGAAGAGGTGACAGCATTACCTAAGATAAATGTTGAATAGATTTTAAGATCACCTGGGACACTGTTTCAGTTCTAAAATAGAATAAAAAGGTTACCTGGTTCATGTTTAAGGCCCCCTTTAGGCTGTTAGGAAACCACAGTCATGAATGACTTATGCTCTTTAAAATAAATTTGAGCCAATGCATCAGAAAATCTACAATCTACTTATGCGAAAACAAAGGCGCAGATCAGCCGTGCAGTAACTGCTTGGCTGATTAGCGCCATTATTTTCGCTACAAGGATAGTACAGTTCCTCTACTGTCTAAATCCAAACTTTCCAGTCTCTAGCCATCTTCAGTGACTGTACAGGCTGGTTAATGTCGAACCTGGTCAGAAACTCAATTTGTTTGTTTTCTTCACAGGAAATGACCCAGTGAAGGCTGCTGTTGTCCAGAATCTGCTTGGAAAACTTCCTACCAAACGTAAAGCCACGGTGATCGGAGAATGTGAGGCTTGTGGCGTTGTTTTCAACTCAACGGACCAAGAGGCAATGCACATGAATGGGAAAAGGCACGCTAAGAAGATGAAGACTATGATTGGTGCGGGTAAGTGGTAATTTCAGGGATAAAGGGGTGAGGATGATATGCACTATGGATGATGTATGGGGAGACTTTTTAGGGCCGCCACACAAAACATTTATACTGGTATTTCCTACCCAAAGTTCCTGTCTTTGAAACTGTAAATCTCAAGATACAACCTTTTGACTGCATGCATGTACATTTTTTATTTCATGGAAAGCAGTGGCTTGACTGCGAGGTTATAAAACTTTTTTCATGCTAAACTCAGCTGTGCATGAATTTATAACTGACCATAACTACGGAAATACTGACCCAAATAAATTAAAATTTCAGATTAAGATTACCAAAGCCTGTAATTTATCCTGCTCATAAATGTTAAAATGCCAACAATTGTTGGCATTTTAACATTTATGAGCAGGATAAATTTCAGTCTCAGCTGAGCTGAACATGAAAAAAGTTATATAACCTTGGTAGTAGATTGTTGACTCAGAATCTAGAGGCTAGGGATTCAAACATTGCAGATGCTGAGTTGTATGCTTGAGCAGGACAGTTCCTACTGGTTAAATACCCTGAGTTTGGTGTCTTTGTCCCAAGATGACTGAAAATTGTTGCCAAGGAAATAAAACATGAAATACTTGCAAACTACAGTTCAACCTCTTTTATAACACGCCTCACTATAATGTGGTGGTTTTCAGTATAACACGACCAAGTCATTACTCCCAAAAAGATAATTTTGCTATGTGTCTGTTGTAAATAACCTCATATTAACATGGTTTCGCTGATAACATGGTCTGTTTCCATGGATCCCAAGGATAATGTTATAATGAGGTTGACCTGTACATTACGCAATGTATAGAGATTTTAAAAACTGCTGTAAAAAATAAAAAATTTCAGTAGAAAATCTTTGATATTTTTCTTTCTTTTTGCTCAAAACATAGATTTTGGACACAAATCTGCGAGTCGGTTCTAACGAGTATCCACAATCTATATTTTGGATCAAGAAAAAGAAAAAAGTTTACCCCTGTAAACCCAGTTTAGGTATATAAAAGTGGGGTTCACAGACATGTTTTTGTGATGCATTGTTTTACTTTCAGATGCAGGATTCTACTGTTCCTTCTGTGACATAAAGCTCAACTCGATAGAACAACTGGAACAACATAGATCAGGTGAGTAGGACAGACTGGTCCCCAGGTTATAAAACTTTTTTCATGCTCAGCTCAGATGAGACTAAAATTTGTCCTGCTCATTGTTAAATGTTGGCATTTTAACATTTATTAGCCAGATGAATTACTATATTTGAGCCGCCTCATGAGAAAACCAACAATGTGCAAATGCAAAACTAAAGGCTCTGATCAGCTTGGCAGTTACTGCAAAGCTGATCAGAGCCTTTGTTTACACTACACAGATAGTACAATTCCTCTACTTTCTAAATCCAAAATTTCCAGCCCCTAGCTATCTTCTGTAACTGCACAGACCGGTCTGTGTCGGACCTGTACGGAAACCACATTGTTGATTTTCCCACGAGGCGGCTCATTTGGTGATCTTCACCTAAAAAATCTACTAATTTCATTTTGGGCTAATTTAGTATTTGTGAGCAGTTTTAATTTTAGTCTCAGCTTAATTGAGCATGAAAAGTTTTATAACCTCAAGTCCTGGTTCCCAGCTATTGAACAATTGGAACAACACAGAACAGGTGAGTCCAGTAGAGTATGTCCACACCGGTTATCCATGTAGACAACCGACATGGCTGAAAACAACAAACACAACTGAAATTGATATAATGCGTATAAAAACGAACATCATCTGCGTGAGAACAATTTGGTATTCGTTATTCCGATTCATGGCAAGTTGTTCCAAAATGGGTACCCACAGTCTATGTTTTGAGCAAAAAAAAGAAAAATATAAAAAAATTGTCTGCTGAAAATTTTCAATTTTTACAACTTTATAAAATTCTATATGAGCCGCCTCATGGGAAAACCAACAATCTGCATATGCGAAAACAAAGGCGCAGATCAGCTTCGCGGTAACCGCGAAGCTGATCAGCGCCTTTGTTTTCGCACTCGGATAGTACAATTCATCTTCTACTTAACTCCAAAATTTCAAGTTTCTAGCCTGCTTCTGCAGCTGTACAGGCCGGTTTGTGTCAGACCTGTTCTGATACCACATTGTTGGTTTTCCCACGAGGCGACTCATATAAAAAATTGTCCGCTGAAAATTTTCAATTTTTACAACTTTACAAAATTCGATATATAACATGGGCATGTTTTCGTAATGGGTTATTCTGAATCATGGCAAGTTGTTCTAAAACAGGCATTATGAAAACTTGCCCATGCAATAAACAGAGAATTTTCGAGCTTTAAAATTGAAAATTTTCAGCTGAAAAAGTTTGATATTTTTCTTATTTTTGCTCAAAACATAGATTGTGGGTACAAGTTAGAACCGCCTCGCTGAGGCTGTTCTAATGAGTACCCACAATCTATGTTTTGGAGCAAAAATAAGAAAAATAGGTATACCCCCGCATACCCCAGTTTTGCTATATAAAAGTGGGGTTCAAGGGGGTATATATTACACGGACATGTTTTCATGATGGGTATGTACTCTCCATTGCTGCTTATTGGCTTCATCTGCATTGGTTGTTCCCAGTTAAATACAATATCAGTATGTAATCACTTGCAACAGCCCAAAGGCTAAAAATATTCTTTATCATATTTACTACAAAATATGTTCTTTTTGCATATGCGATACAGACAAGAGCTACGTTCACGTATCGCGGCACAGTATCTCGAAAGCCATATCCGTTCAAAAATTGATAAAACCCATATCACTCCCTTGGGAGAAAAAGCCATATCACCAAATGATTGGCTCACATACCCACGTGACCCATATCATCCCTAGGGAGAAAAAGCCGTATCACCAAATGATTGGCTAATAAAATTATATTCGGAGCACTCAGCTCCTATTGTATTGAGTTCATTAGGTAGTGTACCACAGGCATTTTAGATTTGTTTGGATTGTGGTTTTATGTCACAGGCAACAGTATTTTGTCATGTCGAGACAAATTTTCGATTTGTGAAATGAGGAAATAATATGCGCTTTACTGCACGCTTTGGCGGTATGTCAAATAAAATAAAATAAAATAAAATAAATAAAACAAAGAAAGGGAAAAAATGGTCATGAATTAAAATATATGATAAAAAGATTACCATATGACAATTTTCATATCGTACCCACGTATCAACCCTCGAATCCTGTATCAGCCCTCGACTCTCGCATCAGCGATACGAGAGTCTCGGGCTGATACGGGATTCTCGGGTTGATAGGAGGTACGATATGAAAATTGTCATATGATAATCTCTATATGAGCCGCATCGTGAGAAAACCGGATTTTTGCCTAGGCGAAAACAAAGGCGCAGATCAGCTTCGCGGTAACCGCGAAGCTGATCAGCGCCTTTGTTTTCGCTACTCGGATAGTACAATTCCTCTCTACTTAAATCCGAAATTGCAAGCTTCTAGCTCTTTTCTGAGCTTGTACAGGCCGGTTTGTGTCGGACCTGGTCGGAAACCCCGAAGACAGGTTTTCTCGCGTCCAGCTCATATATCACTACAGTTGCTTGAGTTAAATCAGGAGAAAACCTGTTTCTGTTTATCCCAGGCTTGAAGCATCAGAAGAAAGTGTCAACGGCAAAGACCAAACAAGACGAGGCAAGATTGGAGGCTAAACTACCGAAACTGACGTCAGAGGCCCCACCCTTGCCCGGGGGCATCCCCCCACCCCCTGCTGTACTAGAGGGAATTGATACGAAAAACTGAGATTTTGTACAGACTTTGACTTTTAAACAGCCCGGTTAAAATTTTGTGACAAGTACAGTTCAACCTCATTATAATGTTGCTTATTTTACAGTACAACCTCATTATAACACTATCTTTGGAGTCCATAGAAGCAGACCCCATTATACATGTAATTAGGTTACTTAATATACACATACAATCTGTTTGGGAGCCAAGGCATAGTCCTGTTAAAATGACAAGGAAAGCCGCATTATAGTGAGGCACATTATAATGAGGTTGAAGTGTAATACTATTTTCAATAACAAGCCATGTCATGGATCCAAAAATGATTATTTTAGACAAAGACAAAAATGGGCTAGGCCAACCTTAGAAATATTTTTGTTTCACCTTACCCAGCCCTGTTTCTCAGGTGTGGGTCGGTCGGTCGGAATATTATTTTATTTTTATTTTCTCAGGTTTTATATTGATTGAAATTTGTTTTTAGTTGTTCTAATATAGCTAAAACTTATTGCAGAAATAATACTTACCTAGAAGGCTTTCATTGAAAAGCATTATCAGACAATAATTCAATGTATCCTTCTAAAACATGAAACTTTTGTCTCTCTGTAATTAACAATAAAAAAAAAAAAATCTTGTATGAAAAATTGCAATAAGATTTTTTGGGTAGGGGCAACTTTTTCGTGTCTGTTGTGTAAGGGGAAACAAATATAATTTTAATTTCGGCCCTACCGTTAAACTGAAAGGAAAGCAGAGATAAAAATCTATAAAATAATAAAAAAAAAAACTTATTCTTTTCGCTCTTAATTTGTCCTTTATCAGACTAAAAATATGAGATTGAAAAATATGTGTCTTTTGGGGGCAACTGCAGATTTTTTTTTGCACATTTTCATTGGTTTTTAGCTCGCCTTTGGAGCACTGGCTTTGCAGATTTATGGTAGTGCATTGGCTTTGGCCAATTTGCAGCACATCTTTTACAGGGTGTTGTTACCTCATTATAACACAAGTTTTCTAAGGACCCCAAAGGTAGCATTGTAACGAGGTTCGCCTGTACATGACTAGATATTAAAATATAAGAATTGGACTTTTGCTGTGAATCAGACCAGATCCCGAGGTTATAAAACTTTTTTCATACTCAACTCAGCTGAGCATGAAATCTAATCTGCTCATAAATGTTGAAATAGCCCAAATAAATTGAAACTTCAGGATTAGATCATCAAAGCCTGAAATTTATCCTGTTTATAAATGTTAAATGCCAACAAGTGTTGGCATTTTAACATTTATAAGCAGGATAAATTTCAGTCTCAGCTGAGCTGAGCATGAAAAAAGTTTTTTAACCTGGGGACCAGTTCAACTTGTTTTATAAGAAATCTCAGATTATAATAGAAAGGGGCTAGAGGAAGGAAATTTTTTAGCTTTGCTTGAAAACTTATACTTGTTTTGAATGTTTTAACTTCATTTTTCTACTGATTTCGTATTTGTTTCATAAGCAATCATATTGACCTATGACCAAAATTTTAATTATGACAGGAAGTCATTCTAGATATGTGACTTCATGTAAAGTATCGTTATTGTCATTCATCATGTGAAGACCAGTCTTCGGGGTTTCCGACCAGGTCTGACACAAAACGGCCTGTGCAGCTACAGGAGATGACTAAAAGCCTGAAATTCCGGATTTAGAAAGAAGAGAATTTGTACTATCTGTATAGCGAAAACAAAGGTGCTGATCTGCGCCTTTGTTTTTTCGCATAGGCAAATTCCATTTTTCTCATGCTTTTGGGCTTTTACCCAATAATCGCATTTGAGTCCCATCATGAGAAAACATGCTTTTTTCATAGTATACATGTATGTATGTAAAACTTGACAAAAGTTGCTTGATTAAGTGATTACTGTATCATTGCTAAACACATCGTCGGTCGGTCGTAACTCGACTTTTTGCCAAAATGTTTTTTTTACACCGCGGGAATAATAGACATGAGGCGCACATTCTGTCAAAATATCGTAGTCCTAGGCCAATCAGAACACAGAAAAAATCATAAGAATTGCTTGTGTTACGAGTATTTGGCATAATATTTTCACCAATTTGTAGTCAAAATGTTGTATAACATGCTAAAATAGGGTCAAAAGGTCGTATCTCAGCCAAAAAATTGTGAAAAAATGAGTCAAAAAGTCGTATCACATCCAATTATTTGATTTTTTCCATGATCCTTTTCATTAATTTAAGAAAGAAAAAAAGCTGTAGTATGAATTTTTGTAAATAGTATAATATCTGAATTTAATAAACATTGAAAGCACCTATCAAAAATTATTAAAGTTTTTTGTCTCCTGAAAAGTTGGAAAATTGCAGATACGAGGTTTTGATACCCGACCGACGACATGTTTTTCACCATATAGAAGCCGCATCTACAGAAAAACAACAATGTGGTTTACGATATGTCTGACACAAACCGAGCTGTACAAGCACAGAAGATGGCTAGAGGCTGGAAATTATGGATTTAGAAAGTAGAGGAACTGTAATATTTGTGTATCGCAAACAAAGGCGCTGATCAGCTTGGCAGTGATCTGCGCCTTTGTTTTCACATATGCAAAATTTTGGGGTTTTCATGAAGCGGCTCAATTATATTGATCAAATCTTCTTTTTATAATGTGACTTATTTCAAAATTCTACTAACTTATGGCTTGACCATTTTTAGCTCACCTGTATGAAAGTACAGGAAGAGCTATTGCAGTCACCCCGGCCTCGGCTTTTATTACAACACTTGCTTAAAAATAGGATATTTGAAAAAGAAAAAAATCCTGCTAAAAATTAAGATTTTAATGAGACTGTTTTTCAATCTGACCTGTATTTTCTCTGTTTGTCTTGGTGTTCATTGGGATAACATGTCCATGGAATATCTTACACATATTCGTGCTCTAAAACATACATTGTGGGCACTCGTTAAATCTGCCTCTATGTTTTGAACAAAAAATAAAAAAATATCAAAAATTTTTATGTGAAACTAAAATGATTGATTTTTAAATTTCAAATCTGAAATTCCCTGTATATTGCTTGGACGTGTTCACGTTTTTCTTGTGGTTATCAATGTTGATGATTTTTGTTTTGGAGTAATTACAATGATTGTTTGTGATAAATAGAATAATGAATAAAAACTGATCACTGGTTTGTTTTTTAGTTCTTTGCCAACACTTACCACTTCAGACTACGTTTTCTCATGTTGAAAGATCCAAAATTTTAATTCTGATTCAACACTTACTAGTATATAAACATATGAGCTGCCTTATGAGGAAACCAACAGTCTGCATATGCCAAAAACAGAGGCACAGTTCAGCTTAGCAGTAACTGTGAAGCTGATCAGTGTCTTTGTTTTCGCTATACGCATAGTACAATTCCTCTACTTTCTAAATACAAAATTTCCAGTCTCTAGATATCTTCTGTGCTTGAACCGTCTGGTTTGTGTCTGACCTGTTCGGAAACCACAGTGTTGGTTTTCCCTTGAGGCGGCTTATATCATTGGTGCAAATTTACCAACTAGTTCAATGTAGAAGCCAAACATGTGAGGGCAGTCAGAAAGGTTTACTGTGAAAGTCCTTTTATGTTTATTCAGTTATGTGTCCCTTTCAAGATTGTTTCAATGCATATGAGATTGGGTAGTCATTAGGAGGGGTGAAAACAGGAGAAACTCGAGAAAAAACACCTGACACACACAATCAGAACTTGGCTTGTCTCACATGTGGCCAGTGCTGGTCTCGAACCCTGGTCTCGTGTTAGCAAAATTGGCGCTCAAACCACTCAGCTAAATAAAAGTTATTTGGATACATGGGGACCACCAGTAATATTCTAAAAGGAGATTAATGAATAAGCATTACATTCTCTTTCACCTCAAAAGATTGCTGAATACATGTTCATTGTTGCTTGTTGAATCTGGATTTGAAATCAGTATTATATACTTGAACTCAAAAGAAATGCAACCATTCGACATGAGCCACTGCCCATCGGGGCCTGGGAGAAATAGATGGGCTGCTTGTGCCTCCGGGCAAAGCTTCTAATCTACTGACCGACCATCTGATTACTGGTTAACTTCTCATGGCTGACCCTGCCCAGGAAAAGTGGTTTCAGTCAAATATTCCTTAATGGCTTAGTTGGGTGGTTATATTTATGAAGCACATTTTGAGTGTGTTGGGTAAAAGTCCCATAAAATGGAGGCAACGTCCCGACATTGACCATTGCTGTTGACTTTGACGAAAAGCATCAATTTAAACAAGCAAAACCATTCGACATACATTGTCAAAGTGAGGACATTTTAAGTTGGACTGTGCAAAGTACTAATGTAGCCACTTCTCTGCAACCGTGTGAAAGCCAAATCATATGGCGCCTCCTTTAATAATTTAAAGCTGAGGTTGAAACAACATTTCACGACAAGTCACAAAATAAAGCGCGGTGATTGGAAGCTGTTCGATTGGGCTTCAACCTACAGCAAGCTGTACCTATTTGCAAAATTGATGATATTGCTTCGCCGTGGTTTGCAGCCAAATCGATTGGGCTTCCAACAGCACTCCATTATGTCACATGATGAAACCATGTTCTGTCAATCTTCACTGTAAGAAATTTGGTTGCATCACGGATGTACAGTGTGTTCGAAAGGAGAACTAAAATTTATATAAATGGTCCTTTCACAAGACGAAAATGGCGTCATGAAGATAAGAGCCTATAATAAAACTAAAACATTTTCCGGAACCCAAAGATCTATGGTCTTGAAACTTGCATGAAGCATTAGGGGCAGATTCTGTACACATTATATTAAAAATCATGACCTTGGAATGACCTAACATACATGTTATTACTGCAAGGCCAGCGTAGGTCGTCAATGCATTTATATGGGTAAACTGTTACGAAGTCGGGAAAATTAACATAGATAAGATTTATGTTTTTGAAAATATTTTGACCTATTTGCCCCTGCCCAAGGCCGCATAACTAATATAGACTAATATACATGTTTTATTGACAAGCACGACAGATTTCGGGACCGCAGTGACCTTGTGGCATAACAGTGCAGGCCTCCGGAACTAGAGTTCCTGGGTTTCATACCTACTTACCCCGTTTATCAAGACCTTTTAAGCTCTCCATAACATATATGTCCTAAATAGTTTGAGGACATATCTACTCCATAACACCGGTTAATAGTACCCATTAAGTGGTGGCACGGTAACAACATAAGTGATTATGTTGACTGGGACGGTAACCGTAAGCCAAAATCAAGCCATACCAAACTAAATAGCTTTGGAGAGAGAGAGAGAGAGAGAGAGAGAGAGAGAGAGAGCAGGTCGGATATCGCAGGCTATAAGGAGTTTGTATGAAAGTTGAAGTAAACATTACACGTATTGCAGTGTTGGTCATTGACATTGCGAAAACACGCCCATACATACAACAAACAGAATTTTTAGATTTATAAAAAATGAAACATTTCATAGGAAAAAATGATATTTTTAATATTTTTGCTCAAAACATAGATTGCGGGTACACTTTTTAACAAGTACCCACAATCTATGTTTTAGAGCAAAAATAAGAAAAAAGTTTACACCTGCAAATTCCATTTTTCTAAATAACAGTGGGGTTTAAGGGGGTATATATTGCACGGACATGTTTTCCTGGTGAAAAGAATAGTGTCAAATGCTAAACGGGTGGTCTATATAAACTGGATAGAAATGACTTTAGACACTGACTAATCGTTTTTGGACAATAATGCCCTGCCCATTGACATTTGAGCGACCATATAAGAAAACCAACAACATGCATAGGCGAAAACAAAGTCGCAGATCTGCTGTGCAGTAACTGCACAGCTGATCAGCGCCTTTGATTTCGCACGAGAGATAGTATAATGCCTCTTCTGCAATCCGAAATTTCAAGCCTCTAGCCTTCTTCTTGACAGTACAGGTAGTTTTGTGTTTGACCTGATCGGAAACTGAAATGTTGGTTTCCTCACGCGAAGGCTCTTTCTTTCTGTTCGCCACTTTCGTCTAACAATGGGCTGCACAGCATCAACACTTGATTTGAACCTTTTTGTTTGGGTACATTGAAATCGTAAAATGAGAAAATCTGTCTATTCCCTGACGTGATTCCCTTAAAGCTCCGTCTGGGCCTATATGACTTGCCTGGGAACTGAGTGGTTAGGTTAACTGGCCGTCTTGATATGACATTAGCGGTTGAAAACGGACATAAAACACTACAGGAACATGCGAATATAAGGTAGTAGATAATTTTATACATGACAAGCGTCGCTTATGATGCACATACCTATCTTTGCTTTATGTCTTTTCTGGGTATGACTACGAAATTGGTTGATAAAATGTTATTTTTATCGGTATTCATCCGTTTGTCGATTTTTTGATTATTTCTATCTGTTACAGTCTACCAATTCTTTTCACTTTGGACGAGAAAAATATCATGAATAAAAGAAAAAAAAGTTAGATTTGGAATCATGGCCGATTTTAATAGAGTATAAAATGTAACTAAAACACCGATCTTTTACCATACCATTTTGTTATAATGTTATGGGCTATTTAAGTCAAAATGCAACGATGATGTTTATGTACTTTGGAAACGTTTCGTTGTACAGTGTACATGTATGCAAAGTTTCAGTTTTCATTATTGTCAAATATATTTAGTGCCCTTTATTTTACAAAAAAGAAAGAAGACAAAAAAAAAAAAAAAAAAAAAAAAAAAAAAAAAAAAAAAAAAAAATCGTGACTATATGTATCAATCTCAAACCCACAAAATTTCACTAAAAATTTTATACGATAAAAGAAAGTTATGTTTGCACACCCTACGTTACATAGTTTTTAATAAACACCAAGAAAGAATAAGACACAATGCGTTTTGCTTGAAGGCAATAAAAGATCATATTTCATGATTGTCATTAAATTCTATAAGCCGCCACATGCGAAAACTGGGTTTTTGCATATGCGAAAACAAAGGCGTGCGGTTATAGGCAAAGGCGTGCGGTTATAGGCGAAAATAAAGACGCAGATCAGCTCTGCGGTAACCGCACAGCTGATCTGCGCCTTTGTTTTCGCTTCACGGATAGTACAATCTCTCTTCTTCTTATATCTGAAATGTCAAGCTTCCGAGGCTAGCCTAAATGTGGCTATACATGCCGGTTTGTGTCGAACCTGGTCGGAACCCCCAAAGTTATGAGCCACGTCGTGAGCAAACCCGTCTTTGAAGATACCGACTTGATAAGACCCAAATAGTCCCCGTAGCTACAGATGAAAAAAAAAAAAAAAAAAAAAAAAAAAAAAAAAAAAAAAAAAAAAAAAAAAAAAGATATAGAAAAAGAAGAAATCTAAATGGTGTGAACAGGGAATGGTTGAAGCACATCTTTGTTCCTCACTATTTGCACACAAGAAGGTTTTTTCACTCACGAACCATTTTTAGCCATGTCACGAGAAAATACGCCTTTGATAGTACTCGAAATGACAGACTGGCCATTGCTACTCGGTGACATTGCTGACAAGTCTGTTGTAAAGATGTCCTGTATGTGCCAATATAAGCAACAATACATCAGAACTGATCAGACAGCACAGAAACCCGGGCTGATCGGCGTCTTCAGAAGTCTTTGCATGCATAAAGCAAGTTTTGTCATAACGAGGCGATACTGTGACACACTTGAATGGGGCGGAGCCATCAAATGGCCATAATACAAAATAGTGTTAAATGGACAAAACGCATTATTTTTGGTACAATTAATGTGATAAAGTGATAAAAGAGTATGGAGGGGGACGACGAAAATGGACTCGGGACCGACAGGGCCTCAAGGGAGGGGCAACAAGTACGTATGAGAACACAGATAAAAGCTATGCAATCGTAGTCCGATTAATTCTGGTGAATTCTTAGAAATAGTTTTATCCCATTACGAAAACGTGCCCATGTCATGTACAGAGATTTTTTAAAGTTGTAGAAAATGAAAATTTTCAGTAGATTTTCATTGGAAAATGTATTGGATATTTTTCTTATTTTTGCTCAAAAGGCGAGGCGGTTCTAACGAGTACCCACAATCTATGTTTTGGAGCAAAAATAAGAAAAATAGGTATACCCCTGCATACCCCAGTTTTGCTATATAAAAGTGGGGTTTGAGGGGGTACACATTTCATTTCACGGACATGTTATCATGAATTAATCAAGTGTGCCACACTGTTACACTTCTTCCCGTCCTGACCTGGAATCTACCTGGGTAAGGCAACTCCGGTCTGTAAGTTGTCATTATCGCACCGCTGCCACCAAATGTAACGTCAGCCGACCACAGCAACGGCTTACATAAACCCTGGGCCCACCCTTCCCATAGGACCGGGCCCCCTTTCTCTAGGACCCTAGCTCCCATTCCCCAGGGTCCCCATTCTTTTCTAAGATCCTCCTATACTCAGGGTTCCCCTTCCAATAGGACCCTTCCCCCAAGAATGGCCTTTCGCACAGGACACTCAGTCCTCGGTGTCCCCCTTACCCTACGATACTGCTAGGCCTTTCATAGTCTCCTGCCCCGGCATTCCTCCAGGACATTCCCTGTCCCCCTTCCCAAAAGGCCCTCGTAATAACAGGGAAGGTCCCTACCACATCTCAGCTATCACATCTCCGCTGACCCCTTCTCCTTCCCACGGTCCCCTCCATCGAGGTATTTTCGGACCCCTCAGGGACCCTCTATCGGGGAGGGGGGTCCCGTTCTCCCATACCCCACACTCGGGCTTCTTTCTCCTACGGTCGCCTGTCCGATCTTTCTCCTTAGGGCCCCCTCCGGGATCTTATGGGTACCCTCCCCTAGGCACCTTCCCTCTCCCACATCCAACCTCTCCAAAGGGCCCTTCTCCCTCGTTGTCCGCTAAATCAGTCGCCCTTCGGGGTGCCCTCCTTCCCTGTGACCACTACCGGTCCCTCGGGGTTCCCAAGGCCCCTTCCCCAGGGACCACTACCAGCCCCCAGACCCCTTCCCCTTGGACTACTACCAGTCCCCAGGTACCTTCCCCTGGGACCACTACCGGTCCCCTGGCTTTTTGCAGGACATTGTATCGTGCATAAGCAACAACTGCCCATAGAGGTCTCAGCTTCTGTTTTTACTACTTGATCCGCCTCGTGGGAAAACCAACAATGTGGTTTCCGAACAGGTCCAACACAAACCAAGCTGTACAAACACAGAAGCAGGCTAGAAGCTTGAAATTCCGGATTTAAGAGAAAGATGAAGTGTACTATCCGTGTAGCGAAAACAAAGGCGCTGATCAGCTTCGCAGTTACTGCGAAGCTGATCTGCGCCTTTGTTTTCGCATATGCAGATTGTTGGTTTTCCCATGGGGCGGCTCACTTATTATTGTACTTCACAATTTTTTAATTTTATACTCACAGATTATGAGTACGTTCACTTGTTTATCAATGCAAATGGAGAAACAAATCTAAAGCCACATGCCGATGAGAGTGAAAATGACAGCGGAAAATAAAACAAGAAAAAAAAATCTTTAAATAGATTGACTCCTAAAACTGATTTCAATGTTTTAAACCTATGTCGCAAACACCTGATATTGACACATTTCACTGATTTAGCTGCACAATAGGTGAAATATACCATGGACAATGAAACAAACCGGACAATGAAACAAACCAGGGGCAAAATTGAATATTTAAAGTTTTGGTAATGTCTAATTAGCAATGAAATGGATCTTTTACCAACATTTACCGATTAAGTTAGTTGTTATTATTTCATTTTCATTGAATTGTACATAGACGTTGAGGAGCCAATAGACCCTGGTGCACCATGCCGGGGATTTTTGTAGGGTATAATTTTCTGAAAGCCCATCCAATTCCCTTCAAAATGACACTTGTTAGCACTCTGACCGTTGGGGCGTTTGGATGTAGCGTTCTTTCGAATGTGTTACGTACGTGACATGTTGCCAATTTCATGAGAATCGCCATAAAATAAACATGTGATATATTTTTTATGAAGTTTTGTGTTAAAACAAACACGAAAATTAGCAAATTGGAAAATATGCTAAAACAGATGCTTTTCTATAAACATAATTGTACCACGTATGGTAACGTATGTAACAAAATACGCAGTAGACGTTCCACATGAACAAACAGCACATCGAATTTCTAATGCAAATAAACAAACTGATTGTATGGAAATAATTTTGAATAAAGTCTGTTATCCATATTAGTTCGCTCAAGAGTTTGTACTTTGTTTGCAGCTGCATGTCATATATTGAAACTTGTGTCGTCCCCATTTGCCAGTACACATATATTTACGTGTAAAACTTAATCATACTTAGTCATTCTCAAAGGTACACTGGGGAATAGTACAATTCAGCGATACATTCTAGTTTAAACTTGACATTGTCTAAATGGTAAACTTATCATAAACCAATGACATCTATTGATTGTTACCGAGTGGTTTGTCATTGGTAACGTAGATAACGGCAAGATACCGTAAGAGCATTCTCAGCATACAGAGGGCTGAGGTGAAATAAGTTGTGAGGATTTGCTCTGAAATAATGAATTAAGTGTTTGCAAGTAAGTCTGCTGTCCAAATTATTTAACCAACAATGTTTGGACTTTGTTTGCAAATGTACGAGGGTTGGGATTTAAGTTCGTAGACTTTGGCCACTGATTTAATATGACAGCATGTATCCAATATTTTATGCATTATTATACGGAAACAAAGTTTCCTTGATTTGTGGGTACAATATTTTTCCAGAGATCATGCGCAGTGCTCGTAAAATGGTCTCCATAGCAACCGAGGTTTCGCTACCCGGGGCACGTCGATTATTTTACAATTCTGAAGTTATGTGGCGTTGAAGAACACACCAATAATTATCATATTGTAAACCAAAACTTGAGCTAAATCAGTTTGAGGCATTGTAATATCATGTTGTTATCTCATTTTAAATTTGAAGCATTATTTCGCCGACGCGGTTTCTTACTGGATAATATGTAGTAGAGCCAGTCGCGCTGCTTGGAAAAGAAAAATGGCGTCAACAGACGACGTCGAAACAATAGCAATAACAAAGTCTTCTGTTTGATTAGCATAAATGCCCACAGAAACATACAAAATAATAGGGATGTGTGGTACAATTGTACACCAGATCGTGGGGTGGTATTTAAATGGTATGTGATATTTCAGATGGACGTACTTGAATTTCAACGATGCAAAATGCACACGCCTACAATTAGACTTCAAAGGCTACGATCAACATTCTTGATTTAAAACACAGATATGCATGCTACGCATAAAAAGTTAGTATAAGAACTATCTCTGATGACCGCAGTATTTATACAATAATAATTAACAAATCCCTGAAGGAAATCTTGCAAATAAGTAAAGGTATGGTCTGTTCTTTGCTTCCACACAAGGCGTTTAAATGCTGATATTTATTGAAATTTGGCGTAATTTTGACGTCAGAATTTTCACGACGTGCCCCGGGTAATGAAGGGTCATAGTGTTTAATTCATTGTTGTGCGAGTACCATTTTGCGTAGAACAATGCTTAATACCTCATACGATAGGTAAAAAAAATATATTTTCAGATAACAGCATTTTAGTTTCTGTGTGACAGACATATGATCTTTTATAAAGAAAGTCTACGAACTTAAATCCCAACCCACGTATCCCGTTGAGTGAAACTTGTATCGTTCTTGCTTGACTACATACATGTATTTGACATATACATATTTGAAAATACATAATATACTTTCTTGGAGGGTCATTGGGGGAAAAACTCGATTCAATGACGCATTTTCAGTTTAAATTCGCCATTGTTTTAATGGTTACAAGCCTAATACTAATACAGCGGCACCTTTATGTATGTGGCCTAGTGTCTTGTTATATGGTAACGTAGATAACGGTAAGTGCCGTAAAGTCATTTCCACTCATACAAAAAGGGCTGAGATTTCTAAACGCTTATGAATCTGAAAAATATAAAACACATCTTAGATTTCAGAATTTGGCTCTAAAATGGTTTCAGTGTTTTTGGTCAACATTATATAATTCTAATCAGTCTTTCAATCAATCAATTCACTAGATATTACAAGAGAACAATCAATCTTCGTCATATTTGAGCAAGCGAAATGTGAAGATGGATTGATTAATTTTAGCCATGATTATGTGACATAGCCTTACAGCTGATGTTTAACAAGGCACTATAGGGCTAAACTTGTTGAAGCTACATAAAAATGAGCCTTGCAGATATGTCTATTGAAGTCAAGATTGGTGTCATCAAGGTTTTTGAGTGAGTGTGCTAATTCGAAACTTTCTTTACCGTGAATTTTTACAAGTATGGTCAAAAACAAAAACGGCAACAAAGGAAATATATTATATCTACTCCATCTAACATCAAGAAAGAATCACTTTAAAACAATAAGTAGCAAGCAACAATGGTGGTTATGGGACAGAAAACACTTAATAGCTGCCCTCTTTATCATGAAAATTTGTCATTTTGCGCATTTACTGTCTGCGATACCGCAAGCTACATGTTTTTTAATTAGACGGCTACAGTTCTGCAGTTTAAATGCATAAGGAAGAACCAGATCAGAACAGAACTCCGGTTTCCAATTAATGGGTGAAAGTACTATGGTACTCTAGCGGTAACATCTTTGATCGTATCTCATTTGAACAACGGCATAAGCTGCCCTTGAGCGCCAAGATAAAACATGTTACACGTAAAACTGTGAATTTGTAAGTGTGGCCATTCTATAGCATCTTCACTATCTTGTTTAAACTTCTTTAAGAAGTAAATGTTCATATGTGATCATATGTAAGTAAGGGATGAAAATTCAAATTACTGGCGTGTCTGAAAATATTGTTTAAATAGGCTGGGCTGGGGCCAGACCCTTCGTGTGTCTTTGCTCAGTCCACTGAGGTTCATATGGCAGTTTTCGTTTACTCCAAAGTTTCTTTGTTTGTTTGAATTGATGCTCGGCGTCCCAGTCAACAGCTATTGTCATGTCGGGACGTTGCCTCCATTTTATGGGACATACCCAAAATTAAGACGTCATGACATCCAAAATTGCTTCAAATATAACCACCCAACTAAACCATTGAGACTTATATGTATGAATGGCTTTACTTAACCACTTTTCCTGGACAGGCTCAGACCTGAGCGGTTAACCAGTAATGAGCGGTTAACCAGTAATCAGATGGTCAGTCAGTCAGTAGTTTCAGTTATGTTACCTGTGATCCTAAAAAGGTACACGTAGGCAATGGTCAGGAAAAGGCGCTATCAGAAAGAAATTCACACTCCAAAAACCGAGGTGGGAAAAACTAAATTGACAATTAGGCACTAATACTTAGAAAGCATATACAGGCTGTATCTGTGGTGTAGTTTTAGTTTTATTGTGAAATAATGGATGCATTTTATGAGCAAATCCACATAAATACACAATTTTACACTGCTTCACAAACGTCCAAAAGTTGTATTTCCTTTGTGGTCCTACATGTATTTGTTTTAGGTTTTGGTGTCGATTTCTGAAGTCACACGGAAGTAGTTAAGTTCAGGTAGTTGTATGGCCACCTTTAGTGAAATAGCTGCTCACTCAGCTAATATAATGTTCTTAAGAGCCTTCACTTTATGGTCCATTTGATACGTATGATATATTATACCGATCGTAGTAGACTGACATCACAGCTTTACCATTAACATTATGAAGGAAGTGAATGTATTTGACCAATCGCAACAGGGGAGTCATTCAGTTTTATAACGGTTAATATGTGACGTGAGTCTACGATCATAATAGAACTATACAATAATGTGAATACGCAAAATTGTATTTTAGCAGAATAGAACCGCAATAAATAAATGTTATTCCATTCCTGTTACTGATTTAATCCTTTTCAGACTTAATCATTATCAGGTGAGCGATTGTTGCCCTTTTGGCTCTCATTTCTTTCATTTTCAGAACAGATATTCAGTAAATTTAATTTAGTTATTTAAATATTTATGGGAGAAGAATGATAATCTGCTATAAATTATAAGTATTTGATTCTACAGATAAAATACAAAATTGTAACGTACGTTACCATGCCATTACGTAAAATATGTTACCGTTATCATGAAGCATGGTCTGTAATTGATTTTTGTGTGTTTTTAATACCTTTTGGGACAGATATACAATAAATTTAATTTCCTAATTGAAATAATTGTGAGAGAAAAATGATAATCTGCAATTAATCATAAGTATATGATTTTATAGTGAAAATACAATATTGTTACATACGTTACCATGACATTACGTAAAATATGTTACCATTATCATCGTGTGCTTTTAATACATATGGAAGTTTTATTTCGAAAACTTGGATGTTGTTCAGGAAAGGAAGTGTCTTTGTTCTGTTTCTGCTGGGGCATGTTTATTAATGGGCATACTATTTAAATGGGGGTAGGGGAAGACAATCATCATCTCTGGAGTGATGGAAGGTCACAGAGAGTTCTTCTATATGTCATTTTAAAGGACAAGGATTGTAGATAACTATAATAGAAATTGAATTTTGGTATTTGGTCTAAGCTATATTCTATAAGAAACGAAACACGGTCGATATGCCAAATTACACGAGTTATTTACATTACTTCTGTTGTACCAGTAGTCATGAAATCTAAATGTTATTGAATTTGGTCCTGTTAGGTTAGGTAACATCTCTGCTACATATTTAAATGCAAAGTTCTTGTCAAATATTTGTTTTTTGTCATAAATCTTGGTGATCCCCTTAGCAGCTTGAATTTAAAAATCATACATCGATAACGTACGTAACACGCTCTGGCATGATAAAGCCCCAGCAGTCAGAGTGCTAACAAGCGGCATTTAGTAGCTTCGGGTACTGGCTTTCAGAAAATATATGTCTACAAAAATCCCCGGCATGGTGCACCTCTGCCATATACCATGTGATAGCCTAACACCCAAGTGCTCCTAAAGTTGAACTTTTTACACATTTGATGAGATTGTAGTGCAAAGGCCGTGGTAGCCCATGGCGTTTGTACGGAGATGCTACGGCGTCCATCGCGATCTCAATGCGTTTACACCGCGCTTATACGGCGCGTCTATGGCGTTTTCACGGCGAGTCATTTTATCTTACTGCGCTTCTGTGGCGTTTGCACTTGGCGTTTTTACGGCGTTCATGGGGCTCACATGGAGCTTCTACTGCGTTTGCAAGGCGTTTCACGGCGTTCATTTCGCTCAAATGGAGCTTCTACCGCGTCCAATGGCGTTTTATGATGAATGAATAAAAATATGCAAATTTTAGATGTGACAAAAGCAAACAAAAAACTATTTAAATGAGATGCATATTTAAGAATTTCTTTCAATATGTCTATCAAACAACAAGCTGGTTTACTCCTTGGGTATATGCAGGCGTAGCAGAGACAAATTGCTGCTGATGCTGCTTACCTAGTTCTGCAAAGACGCAGATGGAGGAGGGCGCAAAGATGTAGAATAATGTTTTGGGCCCGACCGTGGTTGGAGGCAGCTAGACGTTTTCAGAATGATCATTTTCATAGACAGATGCCAGAGCTGAGATTAGAGGATCTTCTTGAAAGCCAACATACAAATGAGTGAGACTTCGTTTCTGTTTTGCCTACAAGCCGTCAGCGCAGTGCCAGATCGCCGTGGAAGCGCGGTGCGAACGCCGTGTGGAAACGCACTTGCATACACCAAGAGCGCCGTGCAAACGCAGTAAAAACGTCACGAGAAGCGCCATGAAACGCCACCTAGACCTCCGCAGGAACGCAGTAGAACGCACTTGCGAACTCCGTAGAAACGACTTAGATGCGACGAGGACGCCAGGATGCGTGGAGGATGTCATGGCTTCCTTTTTTTTCACATTTTTTTTTCAGTTCTCGCGGCGTTCTGGAAAAGTTAAGAACGCCGTGCAAACGCCGCGGAAACGTCTGGTCTGACAGGGGCTTTATCTATAAGCTTGAACAACAACAGAAAAGACGCTGATCATTCATCAACATTTGGATTAGTGTTTTTTCAAAGCATCTTGGCAGTCTATTTAGTATTTCGGAAAATATAAGAAATTTGAAAACAGTAAAATTAGATTTATGGCCACGATAAAGAAAATAACAATGAACAGTACTATCAGTACCCATCAACAGCATAGAATCGTAAACAACTTTATAAGATCATAAACAAGCTTTTAAGACCAACAATGTGGTTTCCGACCAGGTCCGACACAAACTGGCCTGTACAAGCACAGAAAAGAGCTAGATGCTTGAAATTTCGGATTTAAGTAGAAGAGGAATTATACTATCCGAGTAGCGAAAACAAAGGCGCTGATCAGCTTCGCGGTTTTCGCATATGTAGATTGTTGGTTTTCCCATGAGGCAGCTCATTTATATCCACGGCCCCCTAGGGCCGGGGAATAGCGAGGCTTTTAACTTTTCAAATTTTAAGTCCTGGTAAAAGCCCCGCACTGCAGGGCCAATTGTTGGGTAAAATCCCTCGTAAAAGTCTCGGCCCTCCGGGGACTGACAACAATGAGGAACGACAAATGACATAATTAGCTATATGAATAATCTTTACTCGCCTATTCCATGGTGGTGAGATTAGGCATAAGTTAGTCCGGTGGGTTCAAAGAATAATTTGAACACCCCGTACACACATCAGGGAGTTACTGCGAAGCTGATCAGCGCCTTTTTTTCGAAACACGAACAACGCAATCCCGCTTCTTTCTAAATCCATAATTTCCGGCCTCTAGCCAGCTTCCTCGTTTTGTGTAGGACTTTATAGGAAACCACATTGCTGTTTTGTCACATATAAAAGGGGAATCATGGTGAAACTTTCTAAATAGAAGTTATCTACAGGTTATGGTGCTTCGGACATTTAATCCATTTTTTGCAACCACAAGTTACACCCAATGACGAAAAAAATCTGGGTTTGCACCGTTTGCTGTTTTCATAAACAATGTAAAAAAATCTTCATTAACCTAATGTCAGTTGAAAATACCCGAGTCTAAAATTTTATGGATGCAATTTTACATTACGCATCAGTACAGCGCGGATCAAATTACAGTTTTGCCTCACAAAAAGTAATTGAAATGCATTGAATGTGCATTATTTACTATCCCCCATAGAATACCGACAACGCGAGAAAACCGGTCTTCGGGATCTCCGACCTGTACGTCCGACACAAACCGACCTGTACAATTACAGAAGCAGGCTAGAAGTTTGAAATTACGGATTTAATAATAAGAAAAAAAAAGTACTATCCGTGTAGCGAAAACAAAGGCGCTGATCAGCTTCGCAGCTACTGCGAAGCTGATCTGCCCCTTTGTTTTCGCATAGGCAAAAATCCGGTTTTCTCATGATGTGGCTCAAATTTTTAGAAGTACGGTAATTAATTGTTGAAAATCTCGAAGTCATCAAGAAAACATGTCCGTGAAATGTTTACCCCCTCATACCCCACTCTTATATAGTAAAACTGGGGTATGCTGGGGTATACCTATTTTTCTTATTTTTGGTCCAAAACATAGATTGTTGGTACACGTTAGAACCGCCTCGTCGAGGCGGTTCTAACGTGTACCCACAATCTATGTTTTGAACAAAAATAAGGAAAATAGGTATACCCCTGCAAACCCCAGTTTTAGTATATAAAAGTGGGGTTCAAGGGGGTATACATTACACGGACATGTTTTCTTGATGTATAGATATTGCAGTGGCGGATTTAGAGGGGGTACGGGTGGTTCGCTTGATTCCACCCTCTCCTCTGGGACCAAATGAGTTCAATATCATGGAGAAATTGATGAAAAATCAGGTAAAATGTTGAAAACGAAACCCCTTTTGATGGATTTTAACCCACTTCCAGAAATCCAGGATCCGCCCCTGAAATGGTCTATATTTAAATACTCGTTTGCGCAGAAAGAGCAGTTAGCATGGTTAGTGGTAGCCGGTTAAAAACCAAGATTCATCTGAAATAATCTCGTTACAAAAACGCGCCCATGCAGTATACGAATATTTTTTTTTTGTTGTAAAACTGAAAAATTTTGATATTTTTCTTATTTTTGCTCTAAACATTGATTGTGGGTTAACGTAAGACCTGCCTCGCTGAGGAGGTTCTAGCGAATACCCACATTCTATGTTTCTGATCAAAAATAAGGAAACAATGTTTGAACCTCCACACCCAGTTTATATTAAGTGGGGTTTAAGGGGGTATTTAATTTATGGACATTTGAGCCGCGGCATGAGAAAACAAACATTTTGCCTGTGCGAAAACAAAGGCGCAGATCAGCTTCGCAGTAACTGCGAAGCTGATCAGCGCCTTTGTTTTCGCTACTCGGATGGTACAAGCCTCTAGCCATCTTCTAATCTTCTATAGCTTGGTTTGTAATGGGCCTGTTCGGAAACCACGTAGTTGGTTTTCTCATGAAGTGGCTCATATATGTTTACGCTGGCCATTTCTGGGCTTATTAAAGTAGGGTTTCTCTAAGTATTACACAACATCTAGTCATTGTGACCGTCAGTTTTCGCGGTTTATTTCGGTATTATTTTTCATTGAAATTATCTATTTAGTATTTCGGAAAATATGAGAAATTTGAAAATAGTAAAATTAGATTTATTGCCTAGATTAAGAATTCAACAATAGGCACTACTAGTACCTATTTCTTATGTAGCATCGTTAACTATTTTATAGAGATATAAACAAGCTATAAAACGCATCACACCTATTAAGGATGTACTGTAACACAACATATTCTGTCTAGTCTGGCCACACAGTAAGGCAAGCATGACCAATGGCACTATCATGATTTTATTTCTGACACAAATTCCTGTACCTTTACAATCTTCAAATTTCAATCTAAACTTCAATTTAAAATTTCAATCTTATTACATCTTTCATTCAGGACTCGGCAGATAAGCATGTCCCATCAAAAACAAGTCGCTCTGTCTCTTCTGTCCCATGGATAACTCCTGAGATAAGGAGGAAGATTCGCAGGAAAAATATAACTCATGCAAAAGCCAAGAAAACTGGAAGTTCAAAAATTAGATCTAAATTTGAAAACTTAAGAAGGGAAATCAAAGCTGATATAAGGAAGCAGCATGACCTTTATGTCAATAACTTTGTAGGGGACGTTAAGGCTAATCCCAGGGATTTTTTATAGGTATATCAATAGTCAGAGGAAAGATACCCAAGGCATTCCCCCTTTGAAAAAGAAAAAATGGAAGTGGTATTGCTCAATCAGATTTCGAAAAAGCAGAAGAATTTAATGGACAGTTCACAGATGTATTCACCAAAACGGTACACACCCAAGTCCCACTTCTGGATAGGTCGGCCCCATTCATGGATGAAATTGTTGTTACAAAGGAAGGTGTAACAAAACTCCTTAAAGGTCTGAACCCATCTAAAGCCTTAGGACCTGATGAACTCCATCCTAGAGTCCTATAAAAGAATTGGCAAAAGAATTAGGACCTGTATTTGCACATCTCTTCCAGCAGTCAATCAATACGGGTGAAATCCCCAAGGAATGGTCACTTGCTAATATTTGTCCACTTTTCAAGAAAGGTGACAGGTCCCTTGCTTGTAATTACCGCCCAGTTTCTTTGACTTGTATTCCTTGCAAACTTCTAGAACATATTGTCTGCTCAAACATCATGGGTCATCTTGACCAGTATAATCTTTTGTCGGACAAACAGCATGCATTCAGGAAATGGCATAGTTGTGAAACTCAGTTGATTACAGTAATAAATGATTGGGCAAAAATATTGGACAAAAAGGGTCAGGTTGACACTTTTATTTTGGACTTTGAAAAAGCTTTTGACACCCCTCCACATGAACTTCTTAAAAGCAAATTGTTTAGTTATGGTATAGGTGGAAAGACATTCGAATGGATAAATGCTTTTTTGTGCTTCAGGCAGCAAAGGGTAGTAGTTAATGGTGTTAAATCTGACTGGGCCCCTGTTGTGTCTGGTGTCCCTCAGGGCACCGTTCTCGGTCCATTGTTGTTCTCCTTGTACATAAATGACATACCCGTTGGCATTGACTCTCAAATCAGGCTTTTTGCTGATGACTGTGTTTGTTACCGTGAAATTAGAACAGTAGAAGATACATTGAAACTTCAGAAAGACATTGACCTTTTAGGGAGCTGGGCCCGAAAATGGGGCATGAGATTTCAACCTGTCAAATGCAACATGATGCAGCTGACAAATAAGCGGATAAATAAAATTGAGGCCTCGTACACCCTCGAGGGAACGGTATTGGAAAATGTTGATAGCATTAAATATCTAGGGGTAACAATTACAAATGACCTCAAGTGGAATACGCATATCAATAATATCTGTACTAAAGCCAACAGAACACTTGGATTCTTGAGGAGAAACTTATTTTCTTGCCCCCAAGATGTTAAAGAAGCAGCTTATAAAGGACTGGTGCGCCCAGTCCTGGAATATGGAAGTTCTGTTTGGGATCCTCATACTAAATGCCTCCAGGAGGAATTGGAGAAGGTACAGAATCGTGCCGCTAGATTTGTAACTAGGAATTATACTTTCGAGGAAGGTAGTATGACTGGCATTCTTGAACAACTCAAATGGGAATCTCTCAAGAAAAGGAGGACGGATAATCGACTTATATTACTATACAAAGGTCTGAAGGGTAAAGCCAGAATACCTACAGATGACCTTATCCCAAAGACTAGGCGTTGTAGAAATAGCCACTCCAAGGCATTTCAGCTTCCATCTGCTAGTATAGAGGCCTATAAATGTAGTTTCTTTCCCCAGACTATCAGGGACTGGAATGACTTCCCTGACTCTCTGTTTTCTACTGCTGAAATGTCAGATGATTGTGTGTCCAAGTTCGCTTCACTCGTGCGTTCAAGGGACTAATTTCTCCCCCATCCGAACCCCCTGGTGAAATAATTATACCCCCCGCAAAACGAAGTTTTAGGGGGGTATACTGTTTTCAGTCTGTCCGTAATTCCGTGATTCCGTGACTCCGTGATTCCGTGATTCCGTCATTCCGTCAACATTTTGACATCTTTGCTGAATAACTTAAGTAGTTTTTGCCCGATGTTCTTTAAATTTTCAACACACCTGCACCATAAGACAACACATGTGTGGTATGAATTTAGGGGCCAAAGGGTCAGTTTTGCAAGAGTTATGGGACTTTTTAAACCTATACATAGAATGTTTGCCATAGTGCTAATAGTGCATACTTTGTGAAATCAACTCCTCCTACAGCTTTCAATATTCTCTTTTGATACTTTGCAGATATGTGCCAGAGATATTGAAGATATGCATGAAGAAGTATTATGCTGAAAAAATGAATTTTGACAAATTTACAGCATTTTGAACTTAGCCAATTTTCGATAATTGCCATATTCAATAATGGTTGGTAGTGCATAGTTTGTGAAATCAACTCCTCCTAGGGCTTTCAGTATTTCTTTTCAATACTTTGCAGACATGTTCCACACATATTGAAGATGTGCATGAAGAACTATAATGCTGAAAAAATAATTTTTGACAAATTTACAGCATTTTTTAACATAGCCATTTTTTGACCATTGCTTAAACAATAACGGTTGGTAGTGCATATTTTGTGAAATCAACTCCTCCTAGGGCTTTCAGTATTTCTTTTCAATACTTTGCAGATATGTTCCACACATATTGAAGATGTGCATGAAGAATTATAATGCTGAAAAAATAATTTTTGACAAATTTACAGCATTTTTCAACATAGCCATTTTTTGACCATTGCTTATATACAAAAATGGTTGGTAGTGCACATTTTGTGAAATCAACTCCTCCAAGGGCTTTCAGTATTTCTTTTTGATACTTTGCAGACATGTTCCTCACATATTGAAGATGTGCATGAAGAATTATAATACTGAAAAATTAATTTTTGGACAAATTTACAGCATTTTTTAACATAGCCATTTTTTGACCATTGCTTATATACAATGATGAATTGTGAAATCAACTCCTCCTAGGGCTTTCAGTATTTCTTTTCAATACTTTGCAGGCATGTTCCACACATATTGAAGATGTGCATGAATAATTATAATACTGAAAAAGTGATATTTGACAAATTTACATCATTTTTCAACATAGCCATTTCTTGACCATTGCTTATATACAATAATGGTTGGTAGTGCATACTTTGTGAAATCATCTCCTCCTAGGGCTTTCAATGTTTCTTTTAGATTCTTTGTAAATTTGTTCCAGATATATTTTAGATGTGCATGAATAATTTTCATGCTGAAAATTTAATTTTTGACAAACTTACAGCTTTTATTTAACTTAGCCAATTTTTACCATTTCTCATGATAAACAATGATCATAGTGCATACAGTGAAATCAACCTCAAGCTTTCAATATATTCTTTTAATATCTTATAGATGTGACTGGCATACTGGGGATGTACATGAAGGATTATAATGCTGAAAAGATACCTTTGACAAATTTTTCTGCATGTTTGACTTAGGAAGTTATTGGCCAGCTTCAGATAATTTTGCGGGGGGTATACTGAAAGCCTTGCTTGCAGCCAATTTCTAGTGTCATTTGGCGTGTCACCAGTAAACTATTCAGATTCAGATTCAGATTCAGGACAATTTTAAGAGGTCCGATATATTTATGACAAATCATATTGTTAATTTCAGTAGATGCTTCAATGAGAGCCTCGTGGAAGATTGGCAATGCCAAACGAGCTCCTTTACCAGATGACCAACGGTCCTGTAAACGCTCACCTGAGATCTGCCCTGTATGGGGCCCCACCAACCAATCAAAATAAAGGATTAGGACAAAAGTCAACCAAACTGTAGAGGACTACTCTATAAACATTTCTGCAAAAATAGAATTCAAATATCTGCGATTGGACCAGAAAAAATAGCCAATTTCCACTTTTCCCGTTTTAAGTCAATCGAAACTTTAAGTTGCCATAGCAATCAGATTTCTTATCCGACTGAAATAAAAAACATAAAGTATGTAGAGACTACTGTCAGGAACATGTATACAAAGTAAAGGCTTCATGCCGTAGACAATTTCTGAGGAGAAGATTTTAAAATGTTTTTCGAAATTTTACCCTTTATGTGGCCCCAGCAACCAATCAAAATAAAGGATTAGGAAAAAAGTCACATGAAACATAGAGATATACTCAATAAATATTTCTGCAAAGACAAAATTCAAATACCTACAATTGTTCCAGAAAAATGGAAAAAATAGCTTATTTCCACTTTTCCCATTATAGGTCTATGGAAACCATAGCAACCAGAGTTCTTATCCAACTGGAATAAAAAACACAAATTATGTAGAGGCTACTGTCAGGAACATGTATACAAAGTACAGGATTCATCCACTTGACAGTTTCTGAGAAGAAGATTTTTGAATGTTTTTTTTTTTTCAAAATTTTGCCCTTTATGGGGCCCCAGCAACCAATCAAAATAAAGGATTAGGAAAAAACTCACAAGAAACGTCAAACACTACTCAATTAACATTTCTGCAAAAACAAAATTCAAATGTCTGCAATTTTAGCGGAAAAATAGCCGATTTCCACTTTTCCCATTATAAGTCTATGGAAACTTTAAGTTGCCATAGCAACCAGAGTTCTTATCTGCCTGGAATAAAAAAACACAAATTATGTAGAGGCCACTGTCAGGAACATGTATACAAAGTACAGGCTTAATCCCCTTGACAGTTTCTGAGAAGATTTTTGAATGTTTTTCGAAATCTTGCCCTATATGGGGCCCCTGCAACCAATCAAAATAAAGGATTAGGACAAAAGTCACATGAAACGTAGAGGACTACTCAATAAACATTTCTGCAAAAACAAAATTCAAATATCTCCAACAAGACAGCAAAAACTGGCAATTTTCACTTTTTCCATTATAAGTCTATGAGAAGCATAAGTTGCCATAGCAACCAGAGTCCTTATCCGATCTAAACAAAAAACACAATTATTCTTTCCCCCTACCTGTAGATGGTGTATGTGTAATATGAGAACAATCGGCCCAGCGGTTTCTGAGAAGAAGATCTTTGAAATTGTGGACGACGACGGACGACGGACGGACGACGAACCAACGAGGAGGTACTTAGGTGGCTGTGCACTATGTGGCAAAAATCATTAAGTGGCTACCAATTTTAAGTGGCTTTTATGTTCTAACCCTAACCCTAGCCACTTAAATTCTAGGCACATTGTGTATGGACACAAAGTTGCCCCTTAAATTCTAGGCACATAGTGCATGGACACCAAGTTACATGTACCACATAAAACACAGCCACATGGTGCTTGGACACAAAATTGCCACTTAAAGCCTAGGCACATAGTGTATAGACACCCAGTAGCCACATAATTCCAAGCCACATAGTGTATGGACACCCAGTAGCCACATAATACCAAGCCACATGGTGCATGGAAAAGTCCATGAGTAATGTTGCTAGACAAATTAAATTTGTCCATGGTGTTGGACGTCTATATGGTCTGGACATTTTTCTATCCACTTTTAAGAGCCTTGAACACCAAATGTTTAGGGGTTACCCCCTTAGTTGTTTGGAACAGTCCATTTAAATCTCTTAGGTGGATAGCCACATAATAGCTATTTGCCACTCAAGTATCAAAAATGCTGATTCCAAGCCACATAAGTACCTCCTCATGGGAACGGACGACGGACGGACGGACGCCGGAGCATGGGTATACTATAAGTTCACCTATGAGCCTTCGGCTCAGGTGAGCTAATAATTCGAAAGCATATTAGTTATTAGCTGTTTCATCTAGATTACAGATTTTCAACTTAGAATACCATACGAGACACCAGCCAGAGGCTTGCCTAGTTTCCATGAACTATCCATTCTGTCTTTTCTGCCACTTGTTTTAAATTGACGGCACCATCGCATTTGCATAACTAAAAAACCCCTTGATATTTGAGCCGCCACATGGAAAACCGACAATCTGCGTATGCGAAAACAAAGACGCAGATCATGACTTTTGTTTTCGCTACACGGATAGTACCATTACTCTACTTTCTTAATTCAATCTTTCTAGCCTCTAGCCATCTCCTGTGCTTGTACAGACCGGTTTGTGATCGACATGTTCGGAAACCACATTGTTGGTTTTCTCATGAGGCGGCTTAATTGTATTGTAGGATGTCACAGAACGACAATTTCATGGTTCAACGGATGCTGACCCCTCAGAAGTCTACTATGTATATGATAACCCTGAATTCGCCCATCATGTGGAGCCATTACGATACAAAGGAAGCAAAAGCGCAACTTGGGTACTACGTCACGGATCACGTGATCCATTGCAGAATTCTGATTCGTCAGTGAGTGATCAGGACAAATGCTCAAAACGAAAGACTATTATTATTGTGACCGTGTCAATTTCCACGGTGCTTGTAGTGTGTGCCATAGCAGCGGTTGTTTCGATTGCTATCTTATCTTCAAATAAAGGTAATAACATATAGATTTCTTTCACCAAATAAAGGTAATAACCTATAGCTATCTTTCACGAAATAAAGGTAATAACCTATAGCTTTCTTTCACCAAATAAAGATTATAACCTATAGTTATCTTTCACCAAATTAAGGTTAATCTATAGATATCTTTTCACCAAATAAATGTTAACCTACAGCTATCTTATCACCAAATAAAGGTAAACCAATAGCTACCTTATCACCGAATAAAGATAAACCTATAGCTATCTTATCATCAAATACAGATAAACCTACAGCTATCTTATCACCAAATAAAGAAAAACCTATAGCAACATGGAAACATATTAATCCAAGCCTATAGCTATCTTATCACCAAAATAAGGTAAAACTATAGCTATATTATTACCAAATAAAGGTAAACCCTATCGGCTATCTTATCTTATCATCTTGTATCTTTTCCTATCCTAGCAACATAGAAACATATTAATATATATATTGACCTTAGACACTACCGTAAATTTGATGATATATGGGTCACTAATATAACTTCAAGCGCCTGTGGTACTAATGATAAAAACATTGAAAAACTAAACCGATATCCGCTTAACGGTACTGAAGCAGGCATTGAGCTTAACATGAACAACGTTATGAGCACGTAAGCAGACATTTGAACCAAATGGTGTTTTTAATGAGCAAACGTTACTAGTAGTCGTAGTTGACATGATTATGACTTATGATATGCTGGCAGATATGCATACTGAACCAGGCACAATATATTGTAAAATGTACATCGATGACGGAGATGTTTTCTTTGTTGCCATAATTACGAAATTTTCGATCTTTGTTTTACAGACTCAGAAAACGAAGACTCAATTAAAACAGAATATGGTAAGAATACATACAATTACAGTATTCGTTCTAATTAGCAGACATGCTCCAATAAGCACACACCCTGGACATTTCCGAAAATCATGTGTATCAGCGCACACTGCATGACTAGCATAGTCGTATTTTACACCATTCTTTTACATAGTTATACAGGGTCCACATTGAACGCCTTAAAACTTAATCTTAGATGAACAAACATTATTTTGCAACAACTGGAACTAAATGACACAATTATTGGTATTTTGTCATTGTAATTTTAGCACGGTTTATTACTTGTTTTCTTGTGTGCGCTCATTAGAACGATGTTTTGTTACCTTTTAGTTATTTTGAAAAGTTAAGCTCACCGTGCGCTAATTTTATTGTACACAAACAGGATGTTGACAATCAAACGTATAAATAGAGAATATGACCTGTGTGAATATCAATAAATTATCCAACGTATACTTTGGCGTATTATTAACGGAACTGAAAAAAATATTGTGTACACTCAGTGTTTTCAATGTATAAAGTTTTCTCTTGCGTTAACGTTACCGAATCAAAAATAACTATCGAGATTGTTTCCAACTTCCAAGGCACTGTATTTCCATTTGTCCAGTGTGGTAAAGCAACCGCACACACACACCTTTTTCAGTAACAAAGATGAAATCGTTCTACGGTGACGCTGTGCTTGCTGGATACACATGGAATGAAGATTTAAGTGACACACAGAGTGGTGAATACAAACAAATTGTGCACCAATTCATAAAAGAGGTAAAGTAAATGTAGTTACACTGGAAGCGGCGTTTTACTTGCCCAAAAGTACGGTTTATTTCCGTTTTCGTTGCGTTTCTGTCTCATTCGCTTTATTATTGTCTTCACAAGTCGAATGAATTCGCTTTTAATTCGTGTCAAAAGACCACATTGTTAGATGTGTGCCTAAACATAAACATAATAACGAGCGAATAGATATGAATAAAGAATTAATCGAAGCTCGAAACTTTGATCAACGGTTTTTTTTTTTTTTTTTTTTTTTTTTTTTTTTTTTTTGTGAAACACCAATGCTTGAAGACGTTCACAAAGCAATAATACGAGTCGTAATTTGTTAAATATGCAAATTAAAATCCCCTATGACATGTAAATACTTAGAATTGTTTTTATTTTGGTCGACAGATGGACATTTCGTTCCTGCGTGATGAGAAGTTACGAAACAGTTACAATAAAACGACTGTGATAAGATTTGTGTAAGAACCACCTTTCTTTTTATACAGATACAAGCTGCAACAATATTATTTTACAATATTTCATTTTGGTTCACGTTTTGAACGTTATTTCATTTTCGATCAGAATACGTATATCAACTAAAACAAATATTATAGGATTAGAGCAAAGACACGCATTTTATTTAATGTTTAAGTTAGTTTTACTTGCAGTAAAATATTTTTTTGTATAAGGTATTGCTTTTACTCTTATGCTAAATACAACCATACAACATGCATACTCGGTAAAATCTAGTTTATGTTATTATGTTTATTCCCTCTTATGAATGACATGTGCTCGTTGAATTCACCATCACGATAACATGTCCGTGCAATGTATACCCCCTTATACTCCACTTTTATATATATAGCAAAACTGGGGTGTGCAGGGGTATACCTAGACTGATTACAGCCGTAGATATTGAAATATATTCCCAAAGTGCCACGCCTTATTTTACGTATATTATGCTGATATGCCATACCATACTTTACATTAAGCTGACTCAAACATCTACGAGATAGTCAGAGAAGCAAAATCATGACCAACAAGAATATAGTCTTTGGAGTGGAGTGGTCTATGGTATCATATATGTTATTTTAAGATTATATAGAAAAAAAGACATCATCTCATCAGACTTTATAAGTCTAGGGTATACCTATTTTTCTTATTTTTGTTTTAAAACATAGATTGTGGGTACTCACGATCTATGTTTTGGGCAAAAATATTAAAAATATAAAAAAATTTCCACTGAATTTTCAGTTTTTAAAATTGAAAAATCTCTGTGTACATGGGCGTGTTTTCGTAATGTTCACCATTTCAGAGAGGGAAGTGTTCACGTGATATTCCGATTAGATTTTGAAATAGAGGTTTCCATAGTAACGGACACCAGCGTGTCAAACCCCAAGCCGTCAGAGACCGTCCGTACCATTGTAAATTTGAGCGATGTAAAACAGGTGGTAGATCGTATTGACATTATCCAGAGAGGGACTGCGAATATACATGGTAAGAATGCTATTTTTCTTAAAAAAAAAAAATGTATATTCTTATATTCTTATACATAGTACTCAAATTTGGTCATGATGCAAAAATGACCTTACGATACAACGGATTGTATGTTAATATTACATGAACCCATTTTGTTTTCACGGTTTTCCAAATCAAACGTTGCGTTACACATCTACATCTACTTGTGATCTTTTGCTCACAGAATCTGCACCAACAAGCACAGCACGAGTAACAACAGTAAGCGAAACTTCCAAACCAACATCAGTATCCACAGAACAAACATACTCTTCATCTCCAGGATCTGTAGAAACCACTACACTCAAGTCATCTACCGCTTCTACAGCATCACCCGACACTACAGTAAGAACAACACCCGTGACCTCGCCTTCAAGGACACCTGGTATCACAAACACCGAAACGCCTACAACTTCTTCACGTACCGGACCGAGTGTATCGACGGGAGAACCCACTGGTTCGACGACTGAAGGACTGTCAACCACAGGAACATCTGGTGTAACATCGACTGTAGCAAGTACAAGCACACCATTGTTAACAACATCAACTTTACCACTTCTAGGTATGTTGCGTGGCGTGTCTTCGGGGTTTTTATTTATAACAAAAACTTGTTTATAGTAGCTAGGGATAGATACCGAAGCTGAATATGAACTATTGAAATTCATTCAGGTGATAAGAACTTTCCTTGGTTTTCTCCCAACACGCTTTACTAAACGTGGTTTTATTTTACAGATACGAACTCACGTTAACTTTATTTGGTTTCAATAATTTCTGATACAAGCAAACATAAAGATACTTGTGTTTGGTGATAACTTCACTTGGAACTTAAGTCTCATATGATATTTGAGCCTGTGCGTGAGAAAACCAACAATCTGCCTATGCGAAAACAAAGACGCAGATCAGCTTCGCGGTAACCGCGAAGCTGATCAGCGCCTTTGTTTTCGCTACACGGATAGTACAGTCCCTCTTCTTCTTAAATCCAAAATTTCAAGCCTCTAACCATCTTCTGTGCTTGTACAGCCCGGTTTGTGTCGGACCTGGTCAGAAACCCAAATTGTTGGTTTTGTCACGCACAGGCTCATTTACATAGATATATACGGGTATTGTCGACTTGTTACTAAGATGACACTATTTTTGTAGAATGTGGACCTGACGAGTTTCGATGTGACGACATGTCGGCTTGTATTGTCGAATCATGGCGTTGTGACGACTGGGACGATTGTGACGACGCGAGTGACGAGGAAGGCTGCAGTATTTACTATTTTCTTTGTTTCTTTCCATAAATCTTTCATTGTCCGTCGTGAGACGTAAACGTTTTCAAACAACTTCTCCTCCGAAACGGCTGATTTTTGTTTCACACGAATAAAAATTTTAAAGCAGAAGGTGGTTTCGTATTTTATCCAAATCATCTCACTCTTTGGTATAAGTGTATCTAGTACTTGAAATGCTGAAAGGACTCTAAACATTGGTTGAGGATTTTGCTGAATTTTTGATGATATCTGTGATTAGTAAACCAGCAAAAAAGGAACCATTATATATTGGGGACCCCTGTCGTGTACTTTGAATGATCTTTAAATGATATTTACTGTACGCATAAACCATTACACAAGCCATTATTTGAATACTTCCAGCCTGCAGCGATACAGAGTTTCAATGCAGTGATTACACGTGCATAGATAGCAGCAAATATTGTGATTCGCACCCAGATTGTTCGGACTTGTCAGATGAACAAGGTTGTCCTGTCAGTAAGTATATTTTTTTCTTTGACCCGAAGTGCATCGAATTTCTGAGGGTCGAATCCTATCGGCACTAATAGGTGTCTTTGAGCATGGCTTTCTTATGTAGTAGTCTACATGTATAATATACAGGATACATTAATTTCTCTTAGTGCACTTTAGAAGAAGGGTTCTGTCTATCATTTGAAAACTGCCATTGTTTTAATTAACCTTTATGCATATTAGGATCACTTTAATGTGACGGGGTGCAGCATAGCAGCAATATGGATAAACTACAGCAGATAAACTATAGACTAAGTACGTTAGTGCCAATCGTTGCAATGACTACGTTTGACTTGCAATTATTCTTAACATTTCTTTTCTTTCTTTTAGTTTGTCAAGCTGATGAATTCCGCTGTATAAAATACCCTGAATGTGTACATGGGTCCTTACAATGTGACGGAATCAAACATTGCAGGGATGGATCGGACGAATGGTATCAATGCCCGACAACCACCCAGCCACCACGAGTTAAAGGTATCTTATTTAACGCTTTTTATTGTGGTAAAAATGGATCTGTTTTGTTAATACTGATAGATTTTGTCCACCAAACATTTTGCATTACTTTGTTTAAAGTCAAGCAATGTATGAATTGAGCCTCGACGCGAGAAAACCGGTCTTCGGGGTTTCCGACCAGGTCCGACACAAACCGGCCTGTACAAGCTCAGAAAAGAGCTAGAAGCTTGAAATTTCGGATTTAAGTAGACGAGGAATTGTACTATCCGAGTAGCGAAAACAAAGGCGCTGATCAGCTTCGCGGTAACCGCGAAGCTGATCTGCGCCTTTGTTTTCGCCTAGGCAAAAATCCGGTTTTCTCACGATGCGGCTCAATTATGTTTCAAATTATGACGAGATCACACAGGTTTAGGTTAAACTGCCTATTGGTACATGTATTACAGATTTTGAAGTTCGGTTAATGCAAGATGCCGAAGACACCACATCATCCGGGGTCGGACGTGTCGAAGTTAGACCCAGGGGCTCAGACGAACCCTGGGGCACGATATGCAGTGATATGTGGGATACAAAAGACGCTGAAGTTGTATGTCGTATGATACAACCAGGGTAAATAAAAAAGTAAACTGAGATCCTTTAAAGTTCAGTGATCATTTTATGAGAATAGGGATGGGCAATACCGCGGTTTCGGCTACTTAAGCCTCTTCAGTGACCCTTTAGATTTGGCAAAATGGAACCGAAAAGAAATACAGTACAGTAATTTTGCAACTTTCAACAGGATAGTCGATACAAAGACTAGTATTATCTAAACAGAGCAAAACCTATAAAACTTTGGTTAGAAAAAAAAATCTGAACCGATAATGAACTTCTGATATCTCTGACTACCCTCTCTGATCTCAAAGGACCGAAAGGAAAATATAATTTGCACTATGGATGATGTACGTGGAGAAGGCTTTTTAGGACCGCCACACGACAGAACACTAACTGCAGTAATAGCAAATAAAACAATTTGTCATTTTCCAAGTCATATGGTTAGGCAGCAGCATAAAAAGAAAGAAAAAGAAGAAATCTGCTGCTGTTATTTTTATAAATAAATAAACACTTCTTTTCATTGGTTTGTTTAAATCACATCAGGGAGACATGTCCGTGAAATAAGTACCCACGTACACCCTAGTTTCATGTAGTAAAACTTGGGTATACATGGGTATACCTCTTTTTGCTATTTTTTGACCAAAAACATAAATTGTAGGTACTCGATAGAACCGCCTCATCGAGGAGGTTCTAACGTGTACCCACAATGTTTTGAGCAAAAATATTAAACATATTAAAACACATAAAATTTTTAATTTTCACAGTTGAAAAAGTTATCTCTGTTTATTGCATGTGCAAGTTCAGGTAATGAGTAGCATCCCGAATACTTGTATGATACCGTCCATTTCCTACGCAGTATGTGTTCAGAAGTTAGGTGATTAAATGTCCAGGTCATTTGAGTGAGGAAAGCCATTTACTTTAAAATCTTGATAGAATGGATTGAAGAATTTTCTCTTAGCGCCAGTATTGACACCGAAATAATTTTATGATTCAAACATAGTACGGTACTGTCATTTACATCAGGAAAACATGTCCGTGCCATGTATACCCCCGTAAACCCCACTTTTATATAGAAAAAATGGGATTTGCAGGGGTATACCTATTTTTCTTATTTTTGCTCCAAAACATAGATTATGGGTACTCGTTAGAACCGCCTGCTGAAAATTTTCAATTTTTACAACTTATGATAAATCCATTTATTACATAGCTATAAATATCAAATGATTAAGAGCAATTCTCTGTAACCACTTAAAAAGTTGTGCCACGCATAGTCACCGATTTTGCTGAAACTTTCCTATCTTGGTCATTTGAACACAAAACTAATTAATCAACACTCATTTAGTCCAATTTCATACCCGTTGCCATGGAAACGGCTAATGAATATTTTGGCAAAAAGTGTGTCCAAAAATCACCTAAAATTGGGTATTTTCCAGCTGAAACTATTACTTTATACAAATTCAGATCCAACTTATGGTCCACTTCTATGAATATATAACACATTTTGATTAGAAATACAAAAACAAAAATTCATTTGGAAATCCTCTGATTTTATCATGGCTCTGCAAAGTGGGTGGGGTTTCGAAGATTTGAAAAAAGTGATTTTTCAGCATTTTCAGGGGCAATTCTCATAGTGAGTGCAGTCGGTTGCAGATATACGCGCATATTCACGATATACAACAATGTTTTGTTAACAAATTTCTGAAAAGACATGTTTGGGAAGTTAGGTCTGAATATGCGTAACCATAGCAACAATGAGGGTACTGTCGCGAAACGCAAATTTATGAGTGTCTGTCCTTTTGGACTCATAGAATTCTACTGTGACGACATAATTGATTGTAAATTATGTAATATGTTGCAATTGAAACTAGTCTTCTGAAAATATGGCATTTAATCTTCAATGACCTTCTAAAGGTCAAGGTCAAGGTCACAGAATAGAGAAAAATGACACAAAATTGGCTTTTTTTGCCCATGTTTAAGTCGATTTTGCCATAATTGAGGCTCAAATTTCTTTCTTTATTGAATATTTATGCAAATCACCACAAAGTCTTTCATGCTGAGATATTTTTGTCCACCAGGTGACTTCAAGGTCAAGGTCAAGGTCACCAAAAGTTTAATTTTTTAGGGGGTAAAATGGAGTTTTTGTCGAAGTTGTAAACAAATTCAAGTAATACTTTTTATCGTTTTATGCTTTTTCATGTATGTATGTGTTGCAAAGTCCAATATTATTCCGACAATCCACCTGCTGACCTTGAGTAGCCTTTTAAGGGTCAAGGTCAAGGTCAAAAATGCAAGAAAATGGCTGAAATTGGCATTTTCTTACCAGTATTTTGTACTTTTTCCCAGAGTTTGATGCAAAATTGCTTTAATATTTGTTTTAAAAGCTTGAGATACGTTGTATGGGAAACAAAGGTTAAGAAAATATGGCATTGAATCTGCAGTGACCTTCGGAAAGTCAAGGTCAAGGTCACATGCTAGTAAAAATGACACAAAATTGGCTTTTTTTGCTCATGTTTAAGTTGATTTTGCCATAGTTTAGACTTAAAGTTCTTTCTTTATTGAATATTTATGCATATCACCATAAAGTCTTTCACGCTGAGATATTTTTGTCCACCAGGTGACTTCAAGGTCAAGGTCAAGGTCACCAACAGTTTAATTTAGGGGGTAAAATGGAGTTTTTGTTGAAGAAGTAAACAAATTAAAGTATTATTTTTTATCGTATTATGCTTTTTCATTTATATATGTGTTGCAAAGTCCGATATCATTCAGACAATCCACCTGCTGACCTTGAATAACCTTTAAAGGGTCAAGGTCAAGGTCAAAAATGCAAGAAAACGGCTTAAATTGGCATTTTCTTACCAGTATTTTGTACCTTTTTCCAGAGTTCGGTGCAAAATTGCTTTAATATTTGTTGTTAAAGCTTAAGATATGTTGTATATGAAACAACGAATAAGAAAATATGGGAATGAATCTGCATTAACCTTCTGAAAGTCAAGGTCAAGATCACAGAATCGAGAAAATGACATGAAAATTCCTTTTTTTTGCCAATATTCGAGTTGATTTTGCGATAATTGATCCTTGACATTCTTGTTATCATGAATGATTATATATATTTACACAAAGTCTTTCAATCTGTGATAATTTTGTACACCAGGTGACTTCAAGGTCAAGGTCAAGGTCATCAAAAGTTTAAATTTTAGGCGGTAAAATGGAGTTTTTGTTTAAATTGTAAACAAATCAAATTATTAATTTCAATCATATTATGCTTTTTCATTTATATATGTGTTGCAAAGACCGATATCATTCAGACAATAGTCCTGTTGACATTAAATAACCTTTTAAGGGTAGAGGCCAAGGTCAAAGATGTAAGAAAATGGCTGCAATCGGCATTCTCTTACCAGTATGTCATTTTCCCCTGAGTTTTGTGCGAAACTGTTCTAATGTTTGTTTTTAAAGCTTAAAATATATTGTATATGAAACAGCTATAAGAAAATATGGCATTGAATCTGCAATGACCCTCAGAAAATGAAGGTCAAGGTCTCAGAATTGACGTGACATTTTCATTTTTTGCCTATATTCAAGTTGATTTTGCCATAATTGTTTCTTGATATTCTCGTCATCTTGAATATTTATACATTTTACCACTAAGTCTTTCACACTGAGTTGATTTTGTCCTAATGTGTCCTATATGTGTTGCAAAGTCAGATATCATTCAGACAATAATCCTGTTGACCTCAAATAACCTTTAAAAGTCTAAGGTCCAGGTCACAAATGTAAGAATTTGGCGGCTTGAATTGGCAATATTTTACCTTCCTGGATTTTGATGCGATATTCGTTTCAAATATGTTTGTAATTCATGAGAAATGATGCATATGGGACAAGTGTTAAGAAAATATGGCATTGTATGAGAAAAGCATGATATGGTTGGAATTAATAATTTAATCTGTTTAGGATTGGAGCAAAATGTCCATTTACCCCCTTAAATATTGAAGTTTTGGCAACCTTGACGTTGACCTTGAAGTCACATTGGGACAAAATCAAATCAGTGTGAAAGACTTAGTGGTATTGTGTATAAATATTCAAGAAGACGAGAATATCAAGAAAAAATATGGCAAAATCAATGTTACGTCATTTTCTCTATTCTGTGACCTAGACCTTGACTTTCTGAAGGTCATTGCAGATTCAATGCCATATTATTTTAAAGCTGTTTCATACACATTATATTTCAAGGTTTAAAAACAAACATTAAAACAGTTTTGCACCAAAATCGGGGGAAAATAACAAAATACTGGTAAGAAAATGCCTATTTCAGCCAATTTCTTACATCTTTGACCTTGACCTGTACTCTTAAAAGGTTATTTAAGGTCAACAGGTGTATTGTCTGAATGATATCGGACTATGCAACACATAAATAAATGAAAAAGCATAATATGATTGAAATTAATAATTTAATTTGTTTACAATTTAAACAAAAAATTCCATTTTACCCCCTAAAATTTAAAGTTTTGGTGACCTTGACCTTGACTTTGAAGTCACCTGGTGGACAAAAATATCACAGATTGAAAGACTTTGTGTAAATATGTTTAATCATTCATGATAACAAGAATGTCAAAGATCAACTTGAATATTGGCAACAAATGACATTTTCATGTCATTTTTTCAATTCTGTGACTTTGACCTTGACTTTCAGAAGGTCACTGCAGATTCAATGCCATATTTTCTTATTTGTTGTTTCATATAAGATTTAAAAACAAATATTAAAGCAATTTTGCGCCAAACTCTGGGAAAAATAACAAAAAACTAGTACGAAAATACCAAATTAAGCCATTTTCTTGCATTTTTGACCTTGACCTTGACCCTTTAAATGTTATTTAAGGTCAGCAGGAGGATTGTCTGAATGATATCGGACTTTGCAACACATATATAAATGAAAAGGCATAATACGATAAAAATAATACAATTTGTTTACTTCTTCAACAAAAACCCCCATTTTACCCCCTAAAAATTAAACTTTTGGTGACCTTGACCATGACCTTGTAGACACCTGGTGGACAAAAATATCTCAGCGTGAAAGACTTTGTGGTGATATGCATAAATAATTAATAGAGAATGAAATTCGAGCCTTAATTATGGCAAAATCAACTTAAACATGAGCAAAAAAAAAGCCAATTTTGTGTCTTCTTCTCTTACATGTGACCTTGACCTTGACTTCTGAAGGTCACTGCAGATTCAAAGCCATTATTTCTTAACCGTTGTTTTATAAACCACAAATCTCGAGCTTTTAAAACAAATATTAAAGCAATTTTGCACCGAACTCTGGGAAAAAGTACAAAATACTGGGCAGGTAATAAAATGCCAATTTAAGCCATTTTCTTGCATTTTGACCTTGACCTTGATCCTTTAAAGGTTACTGAAGGTCAGCAGGTGGATTGTCTGAATGATATCGGACTTTGCAACACATATATAAATGAAAAAGCATAATACGATAAAAAATAATACTTTAATTTGTTTACTTCATCAACAAAAACTCCATTTACCCCCTAATAAATTAAACTTTTGGTGACCTTGACCTTGACCTTGAAGTCACCTGGTGGACAAAAATATCTCAGCGTGAAAGACTTTGTGGTGATATGCATATATTCAATAAAGAAAGAAATTTAAGTCTAAATTATGGCAAAATCAACTTAAACATGAGCAAAAAAGCCAATTTTGTGTCATTTTTACTAACATGTGACCTTGACCTTGACTTTCCGAAGGTCACTGCAGATTCAAAGCCATATTTTCTTAACCTTTGTTTCCTATACAACATATCTCAAGCTTTTAAAACACATATTAAAGCAATTTTGCACCAAACTCTGGGAAAAAGTACAAAATACTGGTAAGAAAATGCCTATTTAAGCCATTTTCTTGCATTTTTGACCTTGACCTTGACCATTTAAAGGTTATTCAAGGTCAGCAGGTGGATCGTCTGAATGATATTGGACTTTGCAACACATATATAAATGAAAAAGCATAATACGATAAAAATTATTACTTTAATTTGTTTACACTTCGACAAAAACTCCATTTTACCCCCTAAAAAATTAAACTTTTGGTGACCTTGACCTTGACCTTGAAGTCACCTGGTGGACAAAAATATCTCAGCATGAAAGACTTTGTGGTGATATGCATATATTCAATAAAGAAAGAAATTTAAGTCTAAATTATGGCAAAATCAACTTAAACATGAGCAAAAAAGCCAATTTTGTGTCATTTTTACTAACATGTGACCTTGACCTTGACTTTCCGAAGGTCACTGCAGATTCAAAGCCATATTTTCTTAACCTTTGTTTCCTATACAACATATCTCAAGCTTTTAAAACACATATTAAAGCAATTTTGCACCAAACTCTGGGAAAAAGTACAAAATACTGGTAAGAAAATGCCTATTTAAGCCATTTTCTTGCATTTTTGACCTTGACCTTGACCATTTAAAGGTTATTCAAGGTCAGCATGTGGATCGTCTGAATGATATTGGACTTTGCAACACATATATAAATGAAAAAGCATAATACGATAAAAATTATTACTTTAATTTGTTTACAACTTCGACAAAAACTCCATTTTACCCCCTAAAAAATTAAACTTTTGGTGACCTTGACCTTGAAGTCACCTGGTGGACAAAAATATCTCAGCATGAAAGACTTTGTGGTGATTTGCATAAATATTCAATAAAGAAAGAAATTTGAGCCTCAATTATGGCAAAATCGACTTAAACATGGACAAAAAAGCCAATTTTGTGTCATTTTTCTCTATTCTGTGACCTTGACCTTGACCTTTAGAAGGTCATTGAAGATTAAATGCCATATTTTCAGAAGACTAGTTTCAATTGCAACATATTACATAATTTACAATCAATTATGTCGTCACAGTAGAATTCTATGAGTCCAAAAGGACAGACACTCATAAATTTGCGTTTCGCGACAGTACCCTCATTGTTGCTATGGTTACGCATATTCAGACCTAACTTCCCAAACATGTTTTTTCAGAAATTGGTTAACAGAACATTGTTGTATATCGTGAATATGCGCGTATATCTGCAACCGACCGCACTCACTATGAGAATTGTTCCTGAAAATGCTGAAAAATCACTTTTTTCAAATCTTCGAAACCCCACCCACTTTGCAGAGCCATGATAAAATCAGAGGATTTCCAAATGAATTTTTGTTTTTGTATTTCTAATCAAAATGTGTTATATATTCATAGAAGTGGACCATAAGTTGGATCTGAATTTGTATAAAGTAAAAGTTTCAGCTGGAAAATACCCAATTTTAGGTGAATTTTGGACACACTTTTTGCCAAAATATTCATTTGCCGTTTCCATGGCAACGGGTATGAAATTGGACCAAATGAGTGTTGATTAATTAGTTTTGTGTTCAAATGACCAAGATAGGTAAGTTTCAGCAAAATCGGTGACTATGCGTGAGGGTCTGGATGGGGGGTCCTGGTATTCACTAATCACTAAAAATTTAGCCATTTATTCACTGTCATTAAAATTTTGGCTTATTCATTAAAATTAGCTCGATTATTCATTAAAATGTGATAATTACTAGAACCGCCTTCTTCACCCAGCTAATTTCTAATAGCAAATATAGGTATTCCCAACCTAAGGCATCCCTTATCTAAAGCCACAAAGACTAGTTCTGTGATACTTAATTGTAGACTGCTGAGTGCAACCTTGATTTTAACATCTTGAGAGAAGCATATATACATATTATCTGCTAGACCACAAAGCCTCATAGAAACTTTCCAAAATAGTTAACTGATTTTTTTAGCAAATCCTCTTTTAAATCTGTTGGGAATATAATCCCCTCCAAACTGTATACTGAATATGCCCTGAGTTTCACCCTGAATCTTTCTCTTCAATTATGCATATCAAAGGTTAATTTAAGAAAAATTGTAACCTCAGGGGTAAAAGTTATAATAAAAAGCTGTTATTTTTATTTAGTTTACTAGTAAGCATAGGAGTACTATGTGAAGTATGATTTTGTGCTTTTGCCTGATTGTACAAAACATTTTATAAATGTCTTAAATACCGAGCGAGCGAAGCGAGCGAGGAAAAAAATATGTAGCGCCATATAAACTGCCAGTTAGATTTGCATTAACGTTCTTAGTACTGGCTTGTTTCTGATTGCAAAAGTCACCATAATTATGCTCTGTCATATAAAAAAGCAAAGTGATGTCCGTCCACAGAAAAGATTATCATTATAGGATTGGAACATACATAATAAGGACAAAGCGGGGTAACAGAATAAAAAGAAAATACATATACGTAAGCAAACAAAGTATCTGGCTCAGGAAATGACACATTTTTTAAAAAGATTCATGAAGTGAGTCCCTACATGCTATGTCTTTCCAAACATTCAAAGATTTCAGAAATACAACTATAACATTTGAGCTAAATCGGTTCTGGGGGCGAAAAAAATGAAATTCTGGAATGTCAGGGAGGCCATCTAAGACAATTCCATAGCCAAATTTAGCATATTCATTATTCTTTAAAATGTTATTATTCACTATTCATTATATTATTCTGCTATTCATTAAAATTTTTCATTTATTCATTATTTTTTAGGACCTACTTATTCACTAATCATTAAATTTTTGGCTCTTTATTCACTCTCATTAAAATTTTTAGGCCATTATTCTTTAATCATTATACCCCATCCAGACCCTCATGCGTGCCACGGCCCTATGTAAAAATTTAAGTGGTTACAGAGAATTGTTCTTAAAACTTAGGGATAAAAGCCGAGTAACAAGTGTGCAGATATCAGACAATATCTGCACACTTACTTGATATTGCACACTTTGTTAGAAGCGAAAAATTCTTTTTATGAAAAATTGCAAAATTCTTGACTTGAGGGTCATCGTGCAAAATTGTAAAATTGGGACGTCAACTCTAATGACGTCATCTTCATCTGACGTCGCGTGGAAAATGACGTCATATCGGGCCGAAATGTCAACTGAAGTTTGTCATTTTCAGATTTCGGCAATTTAAGCCGAAAAAAAGAAAACACAATGTCAGAAATATTGATTCAATTGCAAAATGTGCTTCCCAAAAGTAACAGTGCAAAAATGATATCATCTGATATTGCACTAGTGCAAAAATGATATTACTTATGGATATTATCGCGGCCTTCCTGGATATATTGCAATTTGTAAGGCTAACTTTCAACAAATTATTAAATATGAGAAGCAGATATTTATAGCTATATAATAAAAGGGTTATCGCACTGATATCGGTAAATATTGTCCCTCGTTGGGATATCTACGGACGCTCGCAAGCTCGCGTCCTTCGATATCCCAACTCGGGACAATATTCACCGATATCAGTGCAATAACCCTATAATATTACATGGGCATGTTTTCATAATGTTTTGAATCAGGTTCACTGGCCCAGCGTTCGCCTACAAATCAGCGTTATTTGGTGAAGGCGATGGTCCGGTGGTGATGGGCAATGTTCACTGTTTGGGAGATGAACAGAATATTGGAGATTGTCAGGCACGGCTGTATGAGGAAGTTCACTGCAGCCACAAACAAGACGCTGGGGTATCCTGTGGTGAGTATACGATATCATCACTGAGTATACGATTTCATCAGGAAAACATATCCATAATACGTATACCCCTATTCATGGGTATACCTATTTTTTATTTTTTTTTTTATACAATGTGTGTACTCGTTAGCGGTTCTAACGTGTACAATCACTCTAAACAATGTTTAGAGCAAAACAAAATAATAATAATAATAATAATAATAATAATAATAATAATAATAATAATAATAATAATAATAATAATGTCATTTTTTTTCCACTGGAAATTTTCATTATTTTTTCAGCTGTAAAATTCTCAGTAAATTGCATGGACAATGTGTTTTTATTATTTTCGCGTTCTTTCGTTTTTATAACATCATTATATCAAAAATGTCGCAAACTGTCGGTCAGTACGCATACATGTATTATCATCGCAATTTTGAAAAGCGAAAGACATGATCAGCCATTCAAGATATTCAGGGTAATTCCTCTGGGTAATCGACGCTTACTCAATAAAATTCATTGGCGTTGGAACAGCACATGTGTTCATTTCTTTAATTTTTATATTTAATTTAGATTTAATTATATTTAATTTGGAGTATGTTTGTGTTATGTTCCAGGCGCGCTATAGGTTAAAAGCGCGTCTCAGACACGCTCGGGGCACGTTATTGAAGCAATATCTTGTAAAATCGGAACGCGCATCTAGCGTACACCGGCGGAACGCGCATGTAGCGTACACCGGCGTGTCTAAAACGTGCGCCAGATGCGTTCAAATCGTATTCGACGCGCCTGTAACGCATGCACATGGAACTTAATTGAAACGTATACATGTAAGACACACGCCCGGGACACGCCAAGCTTCGAGAAAATTTTAAGCATGCTTAAATGATTCTACAGAAGAAATAGATGAACAAGAATGAACTAACAAACCATTGTTTTTTCACAGACGGGGTTCAGTTACCTACACCACCAGTACCAACCGAAGCCACTGGCCAGGAATGTAAGTACCCCGGATAATCATTAACTGAGCCGCCACATGAGAGAACAAACAATATAGTTTCAGAACAGGTCCGGCGGCACAAACCGAGCTGTACACGCAAAGAAGATGGCTAGGTGCCGGAAATTTTGGATTTAGAAAGTAGAAGAATTGTACTATCGGTGAAGCGAAAACAAAGGCGCTGCAATAAATGCGAAGCTGATCTGTGCCTTTGTTTTGGCATAGGCAAAAATCCGGTTTTCTCATGGCACTGCTCAAATGAAGACGACAGTGAACACTAGTAGATTATAAGAATCTAATATGGTGTTCTGTTCTAGATGGAAGTTTCCAACCCAAGGGATGACCGTGCTGAGCGGAACCGAGGCTCCTTTTCTTGCACAACAAACCCCAAAATCTGGTTTATTTCAAGGTTTTGCGTATTTTATTTAGCCTGGGTGAGAACACCTGGGTGAGATGCAATTTTATCACCCAGGCAAAAAGTGTGGCAATTTATGTCTGGTGTGCAAGAAAAGACCGTCTTTATCAGGAAAACTATGTCATTGGCCTTATTAGACTCTGCTAAGAATTGGCAGTTTTACTTTTTTAAATTTTGATTCAGTTTATCCGAGGAAAACCACCTGGCCCACCCGCAAGCAGAACTTGCTTGTCTCACATGTGCCCTGTGTGGGGCTCGAACCCACACCAGACACAGGCTTTGCTTATTTCAGTAAATATTCGACTGGTTGACGGTGACTCGTGTTTAGAAGGCCGGGTGGAGTTGCGATACAACGACGAATGGCGATCTGTATGTGATGACAAGTTCGATACCCTGGACGCTGCTGTGGTCTGTAGGATGCTGGGGTTTAGGTATGAAACTGTTGAAAGAAGTTTTATGATTAATTTTGAAGGACTTGCCTACTTACGGAGAAGATTTAAGTTTCCATTGGTTTAACACAAAGGTGAAATTAATGCCATTAATTGCTTGTAAGGTTCCAACGAAACGTTCTTTCTAATGTGGCAAGTGCCATTAGGATTGGGCAAGGATGGGAAGGGTTATAAGGCCCGCGCAATGCCTGTTGGGTCAAATTTTCCTGTGCAAAATACTGTTTTTGATACTTATCTGTCTCCTACTCCGAAACTAGCCCTTTTGCCAGCAAGCCACAGGTACTTCGATATAGATATTCTGTCATATGTCTTTTTTAAGCCAAATGAAAATGGGTAAAAAGGTAGCTACGTGCTAAAATTAATCATATGCACACGAAACAAACATGCGATGAAGTTTAAAACCAGTAGGAAGCTAAAGAACGCGAGTTGATATAGTATTGTTGAAATCATAGCAGTTTTTGAATAATTGTCTGTTTTCCACTTCAAATGTTGAGGGTCGGTCGGCATGAAAATTATTTATTATATTTTATTGGCAATAAAAACTACAGGGTCGGCGCAAAAACTCAGAGTCAGTCGGGTTAGGGGATACACAGCTATTTCTTTATTTACGCCGGACAAAGCTAATTCTTCTTCAAGTTTATTAAAGTGGAATTAAAGCCTAGGTTACATTTGCCCCGATCATCGTACGACTTTTCGGTCTGCGATTTTCTGTACGATTTTTAGACATCGTAGGAGATCGTGGGCTACGACGTATGTTTTAACAATTCATACGGGCATCGTGCGATTTTTTGATCTGCCATTTGTCGACGTTCTCATACAAAAACGCAAGGCATTCGTACGGCAGTCGTATGTCTCCGCAGATAGTACGTAGATATCGTACTTATCCCGTGCGTTGTCCGTACGGAGTCCCTATACGTTTTGATACAAAACGCAAGGAGGCCGCACGGTAGTCGTAGGGTCTCCGCAGACTGTTAGTGGATATCGTACTGAGTCCCTTGGACTTCTGACTGATGCCTTGGTTACATTTGGCCTACGATTAGCTTGCGATGATCGTACGATGCCATTTTTTTTTGCATTTTCGTGCGGCCTCCGCAGGGTGACCTTACGATGTCCCTACGATTCTACGACTTCCTACGATCTCCGTAGCCTCTACGATCTTGTAATAGTCTGCACTATTACAAATTTTAAAATCGTAAGACCGTAGACCGTAGACACGTCGTAGGACATCATACGGGCACCGTACGGATACCCTGTGATAATCTAGCGGTCACCGCACGATTTTTTTTTTTGATAATTTGGGAACAAACATCGTACAGTGATCGTAGGGAGGCCGCAAGGGGTCCTGCCTAGTAGGTTACATTTGCCCCGATCATTGTACGATTTTTCGGTCCGCGATTTCCCTACGATTTTTTAAAAGTCGAATGTGATCATGGGCTACTACGTAGGTGTTTACAATTTATACGGGCATCGTTCGATTTCTTGTTCTAGCTTTCTTCGATGTCCTGAGTCGGAACTGTTTGGAGATCGTAGGGAAATCGAAGGGTCTCCGCACACTTGAAATCGTACGGAGCCCGTGCGATGGCCGTGAGGAGTCCTTACGATTTTTTGCGGTCTCCCTACGATAGCCGTACGATGTTAGGTGTCCGTACGATTTTAATAAACTTGTGATATAACCGTACGGATGCCGCACGATCACCCTAAAGGTCTACGATTATCTTATTATTTTAGTCCCCAAATTATCATAAAACCGTGCGGTGACCGCACGATCATCGCAGGGTTTCCGTAAGGCGCCCGTACGATGATGCTACCTACGACGTGTCTACGGGCTACGGTCTTACGATTTTTAAAATTTGTAAACCAGTCTTAGTGTAAGAAATCGTAGAGGCTACGGAGATCGTAGGAAGCCGTAGGAAGCCGGGGGAAGCCGTAGAATCATAGGGGCACCGTTAGACCTCTCCATGGGAGAGGAGCGAGGTCATGAAGTCTATCGGAGTGCAGGTTAGCCAGCTGATCTATGCTTTTATATGCTCAAATGGTATGACCTAAATATGGAGTTGATTGTTATGTGACGGGATATCCTCCCTTGGTAGAATAGAGCGTTGGTGCAACGTTTTAGCGGCATCTGGAGTGCTAGTAAAATCGAAACTTTGTGAAGCGAGTAAGTGTAGAGTATATCACACAGTAAACCAGTCTTAGTGGATGAGCATGCTTTTCCACCGATGAGGTTTGCTGTGGCTTGATTCGGCTGTACGTTGCAGTATCTTAATAACATGATGGTTAGAGAGTTGTAGTGTTATATATACATAACACAGAAGATACACTCAGTAAGTATATCACAATACCTGTTCCACTTTTTCTTCAGTCCATACGGGGCTATAGTTGACAGATTTGGTAAAGGTGATGGTCGATACTGGTTTGACGAGCTCCATTGCCATGGCAACGAGACGGACCTCCTACAGTGTCACAGTACCGGTCTAGGGATACATGATTGCTGGGACTATGAAGCTGTTGGTGTTGTTTGTGGTGAGAGAATACAAGAGTCATTTTTATTACGAAAATACGATTTAAAAAAAATCTTATTTTTTGCTCGAACATATAGAGTGTGGGTACCTCGGCGAGGCGGTTCTAACGAGTACCTTCAATCTATGTTTTGGAGCAAAAATAAGAAAAAATAGGTATACCCCTGCGTACTCCAGTTTTGCTATGTAAAAATGGGGAACAATGGGGTATACATACGGACATCTTATCGTGGCTGCTCATGACGGTTTATATGAAATCTAAATTTAGAGGTTATATGGTTACAAATACAATGTCTATTTTTGTCAAATATCACTAATAACAAGAATAAAACGCTCATAAAAATATGGGTAAATAGTTGAATTATTTAAAATTTGAAATATTATCCCCGTGTCTGCAATTTTCAATGCGTTGTTCTGTTAAAAACTGCTATTCATACAATCACGATCACTCTTCTTTTCAGCCGGATACGAAGAAATAGACTGTGTCCCAGAACCAGAGTGCACTGCCTCCCCTACGTGTGATTTTGAGACTGGTTCATGTTGCTATACATCACAGCCAGTCTCCGGCACCGCATCCTGGACTAGAAATACTGCGAGGCTTCTGCATATCGATGATCATACGTTGAACTCTCAAAATGGTATGTCGTGTTTGTTTTTTTTTTTTTAGGCTTAATGTCCCAGTCAACAATTTTTCAGTCATGTCGGGACGGAGCAAACGCTTCCTGTGTTTAACCAGTACTGTAGGGAGTTGATGAGTCTTTTCTAAGGACACAACACGGTGCCGCCTGTAGGGATCGAACCTAGGACCTCTCAATTCGGAGTCCAATGCTTTACCGTTACACCACCGCGCTCCCTACAATGGTATGTCGAGTTCATTGTCACCATCTACTCCTGTTAATATTATGAAATAATTGCTCAATTAGTTTGTGGCACTATAAATTAAACAATGTCTCAATTGAGACAATAATGATGTTTTGTGAGCCCCTTTTTCAAAGCCTCGTTTATACCCACGGTCAATCCCAGGCTTTATTCACGGCGAAATCAAGCTGGTAAACTATGATGGTAAACAAGGTCCCGAGGTTATGAAACATTTTTCATGCTCAGCTCAGCTGAGCATAAAATGTAAACCGCTTATAAATGACAAATAGCCCAAATAAATTGAGATCGCCAAAGCCTGTAATTTATCCTGCTCATAAATGTTAAAAGTCCAACAATCGTTGGCGTTGGCATTTTAACATTTTTGAGCAGGATAAGTTTTTGTCTAAAAAATTAGATGAACTGAGCATGAATAAAAAGTTTTATAACCTCGGGGCCTGATTTTTTCCTAAAATATAAATGTTCTCTCAGCAACGGCGTTATCACGGTGTAGTCCACATCTTGGGAAGTGGAACCCGCTCTCACGACTCTTTGGGCCGTCAATTGCAAATTGTATACGGGTTCATTTTGCCTGAAAATTAGACCACTGCATGAGAAAACCAACAATTTGCATAGGCGAAATAGAGCCGCAGATCAGCTGTAAGTGACTGCACAGCTGATCAGCACCTTAAGTTTGTTTTCGCTGCTCGGATAGTACAATCCTTCTTTTTATATCCGAAATTTCAAGCTTCTAGCCTGCTTCTGTTGCTGTACAGGCCGGTTTGTGTCGGACCTGGTTGGAACCCAAATTGTTGGTTTTATCACGCACAGGCTCAATTCATTTTACATTATAGGTGTTTTGATGTTCTTCCGAAGTGTCTATGGGAGAGCATCTGATTCAAACATCCTGGATATCCCTGCAATCAAACTTTCAAGCACCGAGAGCATTAAAATGGAATTTTACTATTATATCAAATCGTCTGGGTATCAAGCTTTGGAAATATACAGAAAAATGGACGATGGAAAGTCACATCAAATATGGCGAACGGAAGCTGTGCCACCGGAACTCGAGGAAGTTTGGACGTACGCATGCGTTGATATGGCACGCAATATATCAGGTTCGTATGTATTTAATATACAATCTACGTGCGCCGCCGCACAAGGAAACCAACAGTCTGCATATACGAAAACAAAAACGCAGATAAGCTGTGAAGAAACTGCACAGCTGATCTGCGTCTTTGTTTTCGCTACGCAGATAGTCAATCCCATTTCGTCTTAAATCCGAAAGTTCAAGCTTCTAGCCTGCTTCTGTAACTAAACAGCCTGGTTTGTGTCGGACCTGGTCGGAAACCCCGGAAATTGTTGGTTTTCTCCGACACATATACCCCAAGTACGTACGTATTGCAATTCTACTGGCATACCAAATGCAAACACTGCACTGAATGACATCCCGTTAAAACGTTACCTTTTTGCGTATGTACATTATTCAATATTTTATGTGACTCGGTCTGAAATAATTTTAAGAGTGGAAATCAAAACGATACAGAGAAAATATTAAATGATATGCCCGTCTTTTTCTGTTTCAGATGAGACGGCAAATCTTCACTTCAAAGCAACACGCGGTCCTGATCCTTTGCGCTTTGTTGCCGTAGATGACATCAATGTTTCAGAAGGATCTTGTGTTGGTAAGAAAAGTCTGACGGAGCTAGTAAATAAAATATAAAATTTTGATCCTTTGGAAACAGTGAAAACATTCATAGTGAGGTAGTTTGGGTCATATTGCACAATTTCGGGTCCTGAATCCCCATCGGTGACCCTTTATAAACCGGCGACGATAGCCTGATAAATATACTGCAGTTTCAAAACTTTACTCAAGGGAAGTCTAAATCAAAGACACAATCCTATACGGGGTCAAATGATTAAAGCAGTGTTTAGAACATGGCTCTAAACGTACATTTTAGTCAACATGACAAAGATTAAAATCAAGCAATGATGCTGTAACGCCCAGTAACCATTTTATTGTTGTTGTATTTTTTTGTCACGGTTGGGATTTACTTATAACTATACAGTAATGAAAATCGCGCTGTATCTTCTGTTAAAGGATCGATCACCGATGAGACTTGTAGCTTTGACACCCTGGCAACATGTGGAGTATCTTTGCTCTGTGAAAACTGTGCTAACGGCAATGTGTTCAAATGGGTTTGGACGAACACAAGAACAGACAGTATCGCAGCTGGTTCAGAAAACAACCACGCATCAGGTAATTACCTTAAAACGTTTCGAAAATATCCATGCATCAGGTAAGTACCTTAAAAACGTTGCAAAAACATCGACACATCAGGTACACCTTAAAAACGTTTCGAAAACATCGACGCATCATGTAAGTACCTTAAAACGTTTCGAAAACATTGACGCATCAGGTAGACCTTAAAAACGTTTCGAAAACATCGATGCATCATGTAAGTACCTTAGAAACGTTGCACCAGGTAGCTACCTTAAAACGTTTCGAAAACATAGACGCATCAGGTAAAGCCCCGTTTACACATTCACGATTTTTGGCTACGGTGCCGCTACGATTCGCCACGATTTGACGGTAAAATCATCGTGTACCGTGGTGTACCGTGGTGATTCGTAGTAGAACCTTGGTGAATCGTGGTGAATCTTGATGAACCGTGATGATTCGGGAAACTCCACGGTAGTGCTACGGAAGTTGCGTATCGTGGCGAAACGTGGTGGTTATTGGGCGTGGCCTAATTCGTAGCGCAACCGTAGCGGAATCGTGAAAATTCGTACAGATATCGTAGCTATATTCGCGGCTATTTGTGAGAGATCGTAGCCAATCGTGGAGCTCCGTAGAGAATCCGTGGAATCTTTGACACCACGAACTCTCACGATTCACCACGAATTGTGTACGGTTGTCCTACGAATCATCCACGGTTTCGCTACGGAGCTCCACGATTGGCCACGACGGCTACCGCCGTGAATCGTACTAGTAGCGTATCGAACCATACAAACACCGTGAGATTTCCTTGTGCCACCGTGATTAATCCTCACTGACCGTAGCGTTGCCGTCATGAATCGTCATTGATTCGTAGCGATACCTTACAGACACCGTACTAATATCGTGGACATTCTTACTGGAATCGTAGTGATGCTGAATATTTCCACTTTTCGCCACTATTCACCCCGATCCATCACGATTTTTCTGACCATGAGAAATCGGGGTGAATCGTGGCGAATCGTAGAGAAAATCGTGAATGTGTAAACGGGGCTTTAGAACCTTAAAAACATTTCGAGAACAACCACATATCAGGTAATTACCTTAAAAACGACCACATATCAGGTTCCCTTTAAAGTGATTCGAAAACAACCAAATATAAGGTAGATCCCTTCAACCTTTTAAAACATCCACACTTCAGGTACATGTACTTGTAAACCTATAGTTAGCGTTATCTTAAGGGAGGTTCTTTAAACAAATTTTAATCGATTTATGATAAATGTTCGATCAGGATCAGCATTATGGCTGTTTTATTTTTATTAAGCCAATGCCATGCCTGCCAAATAATGACATATCAGATCCTGAGTTTAATCATCAGCTAATATTTTTAGTTTTATTTGCTCGAAGGTTGTATATAAGGATACTTCAGTTTTGTGACAAGATATGACAGCAACATGACCATGTCTTCAATTTGTGTTGGTATTCAAGTTTACGGTGATTTTATGCGTCTTTTCGTTTTCTAGGGTACTACATGTACACTGACGCTTCCTATGGCAGGACGGGCGACGTCGCTAGGATAACGTTTTCTTTTGTAAGGCCAGACGACAAAAATGGTGTGTCCTTCTACTATCATATGAAGGGACGGGATACCGGCGCTTTGGCGGTAGGTACCTTCGAAGACACATGATATTACCAGCATTAAGTTTCTGTAGAAACAGGTATGGATGACTGAGTGTCATTTTGGTTTTTCCATCCCTTGGTTTGTAGAGTGGGAATTCTCTCTGATTGCGCCATTTCCTGATCATTGCAATTGCCTATTTTTACCTTTTTTATTTTGTTTCAATCATTTATATTTAACTATTTTGATTGCCAAATCAACAGTCATAGTATTTACATCCACCTGTGCAGTATATTGTCTTGTACTGTCATCGCATTCGGAGATTTTGTCACTCTATATTATTCGACCATCTCAACGATGTAGCCAGCTTGGGTTCGAGTCCCGCATGTGTCATACATGCGTACGATTTATTACATTTTAATCAGTTATATTACATTTTGCGTCGACTTATCATTTTGCAATCAAGATAAAGTAGTTCAAAACATTTCTATGTTTGTCCATGCAAACATTCAATTTGTCTTTTTCAGTTAACATTACACCGTGACAAAGATACTCACATCATATGGGAAAGAAAAGGTCACCAGTCTGATGACTGGCTGCACGGCTGTGCCGATATCTCGGGATTTCAAGGGGAACTACTCCTGGAAGTCGTTGGAACTCGGGGTGACGGGCCTTTGGGTGACATTGGAATTGATAATGTCGGAATGGTGGATCATTGTTCGCGTAAGCATCTTGGAAACACATAATGTTACATATTCTACATATTCCTGTATTCAGTAACATGTATGATCTTCCATGGTGAAACTCAACCATACAAATCTACGTTGTACGTTTCACGTGAATTCGTCAAAGAATGCTGTCGACTGAAGTTGTTTTCGTGATTATGAGTGATACATGTAGATCTACTTATAATTTGTCGACTTTCAGTGACTTGAACTGCTCACAAGTGGCTTGCAAAAACATTCTTTGTTTTGTTTGCCTGTCTTTTTCCCAGACTCTAGACTAGCGACTAGCACATTCAGCTCACAAGGATTTTGCATTTTGTATTTTCAGATCCCGTGACGTGTGATTTCGAAGATGGTGATTGTGGTTACAGTGTTATATCGGATGACAGGGAACATCTTTTCTGGGATCTTTACAACAATGGTCAGTTTACCATTTAATATTGTCTGTCTGTCGTTATGTTTTGAATGAATAGAATTATTATTACGATCAGCAGGTTACGGAACAGTGTTTGAAAACTAGAAAGGGATTCTGTTAAAAAGGTGATATGTGATACTGTCAGGGAAATACACGTTTGTTCAAAAATACAAATAACATTTTGTGGTTCACAATTAAATGATTCGCAAATGTTTCGGTTAGAATATCACTGTGTAACAATGGTTGCAAGGTGAAATTTGTAGTCATATTGCATGTTGTAAGTATTTGATCCTGGTCACGGCACCAATCGTAGTGTAAATTTTGGCATTGTATGTGTGTACCATTATGAATACACTGTATTTCGTATCTCCTCATCAGGAACAACAGGCTCGTCCTCGGCTCCAACGATTCGATTGGTGGACGGTTCCACTTTCTACGAGGGTAGATTGGAAGTGTTCCATTCTGGACAATGGGGTAGTGTTTGCGACGATGTTTTTGACGAGTTTGACGCTATGGTTGTTTGTAAAGAACTTGGTTTTGGGTATAGTTAATTTAAAATATATCTGATATGACTGTAAAAGCGTAAAAAATCCCCCCCCCACAAAAAAAAAAAAAAAAACACACACCAAAACTTGGTGAGGATAAACACAAGCGAGCTATTGCACCCACAACGTGGAAACATTTTAGGCGGATGGAAAAGAAATTAAAACGTAATGATATAATTTTGTTCTACTGAATTGTAAGTTGAAGGATTTTTTTATCTTTCATTACAGTACCTCATACGTCCACTATGAAACTATGGCGTATTTTGGAGAAAGTTCTGGTCCTATTTGGATGGACGATGTACAGTGTACCGGTAGTGAGGATAGGCTGGAGGATTGTCGGTTTTCTGGGTGGGGAATCACAGACTGTGGGCATAATGAAGATGTGTCGGTGTTCTGCAGTAAGTTAACATTGAATTTGATTAAAATAGTTGAATAGTTGAACGTTTGTATCAAGAAAGTGATTCATGTAAATTGTTGTCGATCTAATCGAAATGACAAATTCGTAGAGTCGTTATAAAGTTTTGATGTTTGTATTAATACTGAACGTCCCAGTCAACAATTTTTCAGTCATGTCGGGACGGATCGTTATAAAGTGATTTTGCATTATATGTGTGACGTCAGCACGTTTAGTATTATCATCTTTATTTGTTAATTTTGGCACTGTCAGAAGAAACTGTACAATGCTTTCATAAAGTCAACTCATTAAATGAGCCGCGATGCGAGAAAACCGGTATTCGTGGTTTCCGACCAGGTCTGACACAACCCGGCCTGTACAGTCTCAGAAGAAAGTCAGAAGCTTAAAATTTCGGATTTAAGAAAAAGAGAAATTGTCCTATCCGTGCAGCGAAAACAAAGGCGCTGCGAAGCTGATCTGCGCCTTTGTTTTTGCATAGGCAAATATCCGGTTTTCTCACGATGCGGCTCAAATGTTATTCTTGTATTTTATCAGGTGAACCCGATTCTACTGTACCAGTCTTACGTGGAACCTATGTGCCACTGGTAGACGTTGGCGCGCAGTTTGGTTCCAGAACGAAGCTCCTGTCTCCAACGTTCAATCATTATGGACGAGAATATAAGCTTAAATTTCAATATATGAAGCATGGTACAGGGACTCTAAAGGCATGTTATATTTACTGCATCTTGTAACACAATAAGCACTTAAATAGGTGTCATGAAAAGGATACAAATATTTTTTTTTAGTGATACCATGACACTCAGGAGTATTTTAAATAACGTACAATACAGAATTAAGCAATTTAGTACATGTATGTGTATGACTTAAACAATTGGACGAAGAAAAAATGTTCAAAGTTTGAAAGATTAATTCTCATGTCATAGAACAAAAAGTTAATAGAGAAATGAATGCCCCCTATCGGCTTCCGTAATTCTGTGTTTTAATTGATACTGGTTTACCTATTCAAGACAGTCGAATAACTGTATTTTGATTGTATATATACTTTAGTTTGATTAATATTTTTACTTTATCCAGGTTTCACTGCGAGACAACACTGGTTCTCTTCTAAAGCTTCTGATCACTCTGAGTGAAGATACTGATGGTTTAGAGAATGTTTGTATTGATCTTGGTGATGAGAGGTATGATAATGTCTCTCTGGGATTTGAATACATCAAAGGTGGTTGGTGGAATAACAAACACTACGGTGGCCAAGGCAAGGCGGCAGTTGATAATATCGAGGTTACTTATGGGAGTTGTGCAGGTATCTATCTATCGTAATCTTTCCATACTACGGCACCCTCTTTTGAGTATGTGCAGCTGTGCTGCGGTCAGTGCTAGTGTAAAACAAGTGTCGGAGATTAAAAAGGCATAGTGTTAGTGAAGAAGACGTGAAGTTAAAAGAGTTTAAATACAGCGTATTTTTAGGAATAAGGTGATGAATGAGTGATCTTGCAGACTCTCATCCAGAAGCCGGAATCGAGATCTTCCAGTAAGACAACTTCAGCCAGAAGGAAGTCTGTACCACTGTATGGTTGGCTTTGTGTGCTGTACGTTTTGCACGGTACATACCAAAATTCAATTTGTATCCTAGATTTAAAATTGCTAGACTTACATGTTATACTTGTATGAAATATTAAAATCCCACTCTTTTTTCGTCTTCAGTTACATTAGACATGTACCCGTGCACCTTTGAAAATGACCATCGAATGTGTGGCTATAATGTACAGACAGACGGACAGTCGTGTTCTTCAGAATATAGGTGGAGACGAAGTGGCGGTAATCTTGACACCTCTCAATTCAGACCACCGCATGACCATACTTTTGGTAGTGAAAAAGGTAAAAATTCCCCGTCCGTCCCGATATGACTGAAACAATTGTTGGCTAGGATGTTAATCCACAAAAATCAACGCAAGTCCTAGGAAAGGGTACATCGCTTTAATCTTATGTTGAGATAAGAAATATATATAAAAAAATAAGAAACATGAGCTCATTTTCTATTATGACAGAAACAAGTCGTTTAATCAACTTAACAAACGATCACATGTGCTGTGACGCTTTGTCGTCTTGTCGTCGACTAAGGTGCGGATGTAGCGAATTCATTTTGTCCCACTTTCATTGACATGGTAATTTTAATTGTATCTTTGTAGGGCATTATATGGTACTCAACTCCGCATTGGCAAGGAATGCCTCTACATCAACTTTAACCTTTGACCCATTTATCCCCAACCCTACCCAACCCAGTCACCTCCTGTTTTACTACTACATCGTGTCCAATGGTAGAGATACAGCTGCTGAACGTAGGGATGGACAGACACTGGAAAATTCGGGATATTTACAGTTCAGCCTATTTACGCAAACAGAGATTATTTCCAGTGGATTTCTAAAACCGAGGCTTGGGGGACAGCTCTGGTACTCAGCTTGCATCAATATACCACCAGACACGGTTGACGCTGTTTCCCTGTCTTTTAGCGGACATGGTGTGTTTGCTGCTATTGACGACGTAAGCTTGAATCCGGGTCCTTGCTTTATAGGTAATCAGGCATTACTTTTAGGATTTTTAGCTCACCTGAGCCGAAGGCTCACAGGTGAGCTTATAGTATGCCCATGCTCCGGCGTCCGTCGTCCGTCGTCCGTCGGCGTCCGTCGTCGTTCACAATTTCAAAGATCTTCTCCTCTGAAACCGCTTGGCCAATCAAAGCCAAACTTCATGTGGAGCATCCTTAGGAAGGGGGAACGAAAGTTTATATAAATGGTCCAGGTCACATGACCAAGATGGCCGCCATGGCTATAAATAGCAAAAACCTTTAAAAATCTTCTTCTCCAGAACCAGTGGGCCGATTTCTACGAAACTTGGTATGTAGCATCGGGGACGTGGGCCCATCATAGTTTATATAAATCATGACCCTAGGATGACCTTGACCTATTTTACGGCAAGGTCAACTTAGGTCGCCCATGCATTTGAATGGGAAAAAATGGTAAAATGTTATTTAATGGGTAAAACTTACTGGGAATAGGCAAATGGACAGAAGATTAATGTTAATGGAAAATTTTTGCCCCTGGGGGGTTGTCTGCCCCTGCCCCGGGGCTATATACATGTATATTTCCATAATAATGAAACATCTTCTCCCCTGAAACGGCTTGGCCAATCAAATCCAAACTTTATATGGAGCATCCTTGGGAAGGGGGAAAGAAAGTTTATATAAATGGTCAAGGTCACATGACCAAGATGGCCGCCATGGCTATAGATAGAAAAAACCTTTAAAAATCTTCTTCTCCAGAACCAGAAGGCCAATGATTTTGAAACTTGGTGTGAAGCATCAGTGACTGGAGCTCTACAAAGTTTATATAAATCATGACCCTGGGATGACCTTGACATATTTTACGGCAAGGTCAACATAGGTCGCTCATGCATTTGAATGGGGAAAAGTGTTAAAATGTCATTTGTAGGGAAAAACTAGCAGGAAATGGGCAAGTGGACTTAAGATTGATGATTCTGAAAAAATTTGGACCTCAGGGGTCTGTCTGCCCCCACCCCGGGGCAATATACATGTATATTACAGTGATATTCAAAGATCTTCTTGTCTGAAACTGCTTGGCCAATCAAAGCCAAACTTTATGAGGAGCATTGTTAGGAAGTGGGAATGAAAGTATATATAAATGGTCATGGTCACATGACCAGGATGGCTGCCATGGCTATAAATAGCAAAATCCTTTAAAAATCTTCTTCTCCAGAACCAGAAGACCTATGATTTTGAAACTTGGCATGAGGCATCAGGCAATGGAGCTCTACAAATTTTATATAAATTGTGACCCTTGGATGACCTTGACCCATTTTACGACAAGGTCAACTTAGGTCGCCCATGCATTTGTATGGGGAAAATTGTTAAAATGTCATTTGAAGGGCAAACTTGCAGTAAATTGGCAAATGGACTGGAGTTTAATGATTTGAAAAAGAATTTGTAGGGGTTGCTCTGATCTGGCCCTGGGGTTATATACATGTATATTACCATTGTAGTCAAACAAGTTTATTGGTATATATCTCAGGTTTCAGGTGAGCGTTTACAGGACCATTGGTCCTCTGGTTTGTAAAACTATTCGCAATTCCGAATACCCATAAATTGGCAAGTCGCAATATTTCGTTTTCATGATTATGATTCTGCATATACATGTTGCTCCATTTAATGGTAGAATGGCTTATCAGCTAAAAGTGTACACCTCTTTAAATATTGTATAAATAAATAAAATGAAATTTAATCAAGAGCAAATGTGATATACATGTATACTGTAGATTTCATTGGCTGCAGTAAACGTACGTATAGTCTACCTGGTATTTTTTCAAACGATATCACAGAGCGTCAACCAGCAATCTCGTATTCGTTTCATTTTGCCAGCATCGCTGACCTGTGCCTTTGAAGACCAACACCTTTGTGGATATGTCCATGACCTTGGATGGGATTGGCTGCAATCAGATAATGGTATGTCTATATTTTGATTTGGTTTTAAAATTTATATGGAAATTTGTCGCAATTTTAATGAGGTTTGATTGCAAGGTTCTGTCATATCGTGTACAGTCAGAAACAGGGATTCGACATTCACTTACGGATAAGGATGTGTTCCACCTCTTTTTTAGGGGGTTGTGAGGGGTGGTGTTTGGTTCTGATTGCAACGGTTCCTCAGGTCATTGCTAATTCTTACCTGTTTGCTCAACCGGTTGAACCGGACTATGCTTGTATTGAGATCAATTTTACAACGATCTTGAAGATCAATTTAATTTTGTTGCCGGCTTGTATCTTCATCTAAATCCCTCAATCACACACCAAAACCCTTATTGACCGTCAATGAAGATGTGGATCTTCTTAACTCATATAAACCTGGCGTCCAATTATGGGACAAAGGCAAACAGCATAGCCAGAGATGTGATCGCGGCGTCCATCTGTGGATATTCCGTTTGCTTATTATTTTAATTTCATGAAAATGAATAAATAAAGATTAAAATTGTCAGAATTATTCAAAATTACTCCTGATGCCCCAAAATGCCAGTGTACTCAGTGACCGCCGTCACCCAAATGATAACGATGGGAAAGTCGATTCGTCACTAATTGTTTAAGCAACATTAAAAGGTCTTTCCATTTCAGTTATGAAGACATCTGTACCGGGGTCGGAATTGATTTCTCCTGCCAGTGTGTTTTCATCCCATACTTGCCTCAAACTTCGATACACAGCCAACACAACAGACACGAGTTCTGACCTTTTCCTCAACGTCAAACTTATGGACGCAGAAACAGATAACTTGGTGATAGAACGTAATTTTCCGTTGTTGGCGTCAAAGACTTGGGAGATGTTGCAAATGGATATTGACTCATACGATACGTCTGTGTACACTGTGGTGTCTGTAGCCGGTGGTTTGAATGGCTTTGAGGAAATTGTTGTCGATAATATCCAAATGGTAGATGGCGCTTGTGGTGCAATAGGTGAGAACACTGCCTTCTGATTGAGATAAGACTATCATTTTTTCGTATCAGTTACAAAAGCAATTGAATGAAAAAATATCCTGTTTGAATTTTGGAGCACCTTTGATTTACAGGGCGCAGTTTAAGACTAGAAAAGGTAGAATTCGTAGCATGTAAACTTAATATTATTAACGTATATTACGACCATATTATACTTGTGTACCTTTTTGCGATATAAACAAGTAGAAATTAGGATAAGAACGAAAGGTCTGATCTTATCAAATTCTTCTGTCCAATATATACCCTTCACTCGATATATACCCTTCACTCGAAAAGACGTTTTGCACCATTTAGATTTTTTCATATTTTTAAGTGACATTTTGACTAACAAATTTTCAACCTAGCTTTTTGAATTTGCACAGTCTGAAAGAGTTTGATAATGTGTGTGATAAGTCCAAAACAAGTTGCAGAAACGATTTTAGGAAAAATTGAAAATTCCCATTTTCTGTAAATACAGAAAATTGAAAAATCGAAAAAATTCCACCAAAAATGACACAGAGTTAAGAACACATTTTTGTTTCCCAATTTACACACAAAGCCCCAAAGCTAATGATTAAGCCTAAAAACAATTTTAAAAATCTCAAAATGTTGGTAAAAATGCATTTTTGGACAAAATTGCAAGTTTTGAGAAAAAAATCATAAATATTGGAGAAAATGAGTAAAATCAAATTTCATTTCAATTTTTGATCACTAATGAGATGTTTTGACACCAAAACCCGCCGCTTGTTTTCTTTCTGTTAAAGGCGAAATCATGTCAAAGATGCTGCATGAGTATGTTTTTGATATGCAGCTTTTTTAAAAAGTCAGAATTTGGATGAGTTGAAAAGCAGTACCTCCAGTTAAACATTAAGGGGTGTTGCATGCTGTGTTTGAAGGAAAAACAACCCATTTTATTGGAGAGATGAGTTACTAAGCTTTATCTGAGAATTTAAACAAAATCTCAAAAATCGTTATTTTTGGTAAAAAATAGTGTTTTTGTCCAAAAAATTCAGTTTTTAGCTTTTTGCTTTAAATGATTGCTTTCAGTATCTTGAGTGAGGATTTGAAACAAATTCAGGTTTGGGAGCCAAGAAAAAAAAAGATGCGGGCTTTTTGCTGCATCCCAAATTTTGGTGTTTTCAAAAACATGCATTTTTGCACATTTTTACGTAATCTTTTTAAGAAAAAATATTGATTTGTTATTCACGAAGTCCAGGCCTTTCACATGGTATTAAGTTTTAAAAATTTGTTTGTTTTTTTTTTTTGAAAAAGATCTATACTTAACATTATTTTAAAATGAGAAAAATATTAACTGGTGCAAAACTTCTTTTGATGAGTATATGTGTCTTTGCAGTCGTTTTCACTCATTAATTTACCTCCTATAGCGGCGTCTATCATTTTATGTACGGCTATTTTGCATGAATAAACGTTTCAGATTGTAGAGAAATGTTTTTCTGTGGTAATAACTACTGCATACCAGAGTCAAAAGTATGTGACCTCGAAACAGACTGCTGGCAGGGGGGAGATGAAATTTGTGGTAAGACCTCATCATGATGATATATTTATAAATTCAGAGCGTTTTTGTGTAAAATAGTTTTTCAGTAAATGGTTAAGATTGTTTTACTAGCGATATGAAGTATTGTTAAATATGAGCCGCCACATGGGAAAACCAACAATCTGCCTAGGCGAAAACAAAGGCGCAGATCAGCTTCGCAGTAATTGCGAAGCTGATCAGCACCTTTATTTTCACTACACGGATAGTACAATTCCTCCACTACTTCATTCCAAAATTTCAAGCTTCTATCCTGCTTCTGAAGCTGTACAGGTCGGTTTGTGTCGGACCTGTTCGGAAACCACATTGTTGGTTTTCCCACGAGGCGGCTCATATATTATTCAGTACATTGATTTGGACAAAACCCACTATGGAGCATAAATGAGCTTATCATTTCTCTTAGGTTATGTTAAACCTATTTAATTGCCTTTTTTTCATACATATAAAGTACAACAATGGGGTCGGGCTACAAGTTCTCTCAACATTATTTACGGCGCTTCCCCATCTAATTTCTTTTCTATTCTGAGAACAGTTTTGCATACGCACATCACTTCAGTTCCTTTTAGCTGGTATTCCATTATAGAGAGCAGTCAAATAGGCTTATGAATTCGTTTTCTTTCTCTATTTGTCTTATTAATAGGTAGTGAACTTCATCGTCTTTTTTATAAAATCGTATACCGTCTTGATATGACTTTCAGAAATATCTACAAACTGTTCATTCGGCAAACCACATGTATGTGGATACACTCTGAATGGAACATACTGGACCAGATCTGATAACAATGGTATGTTTTCTGTTTCGAAATCACTTGGCATAAGGGCAGTGGGTTTCTTGATATGTCACTTTAATGCTATTTGCGTTTTTAATTTTGTGTGGGCTAATGAGTGGCACCAATGGTTTTCCTATGAGCTTGATTAAAAAATTGTTAAATATGTATGAAAATTCCAGTCTAATTATTAATCGTATTTTAATGATAAAATATGTGATACAAAATTCTAGAATGCAGGGCCTGGGTGATGCGGCAAGCTTTTCAATCCCAGTCATTCAGTAGGCCTATATTTTCGTTTTATCTTCATTTGGTGAGAGAATGTTGCAAATATTTTACATTGACTTCAATTAACAGCAACGGCGTTACATATGTATTTAGAGCCATATTGCCGGATTAGGATAGCTATTAAAGCCCCATAAAGGTCTTTTAAAACAGCATACCCCCCACACACACTTTCACACACAATACTGCAATTGTCTGTGTTTGCAGATGGAAGGATTTTGTTTGAATCTGATCATCCGGTAGCCTATGCAGAGTCCCCGCACCTCGAAAACTCAACAACAGAGAGATGTCTCCATTTTGAAATGATCCGCGTGAACAACCGGAACCGCTTTAGAGTTTCCAAGAATTCCAGTAGCGAGCTGACGACATTGGAGTATCTAAATGACGTCATCATTCAGGACGTTTCGGTGCCAGTAGAAGTTCCATTGCCAGCCGGAAGCTACCGGATCTTGTTCGAGAGCCAGTCTGATCTAGAAACGCACTCGGCCTCCTCACTCGCTATTGACAACGTTATGATACGTCCAGGAGCTTGTCCAGACGGTAAAAATGATCGTACATTTTCATAATCACCCAACCCTTCATGTCATGATGGTCCAGACAAAAGGATTATTCAAGTCCATGATGATGCTTATCATGAAAACCAGTCATTATAATGCGAGATATGTGCTACAGAATGGTTATCTGTAGAATTGCGTCCACAAGAGCTGTCGGAATGTTATATTACACTGCTAGCCTGCGATATATTATGACTGGTTGCACAGAATCATACATGTAGTGTGGTAATGACGGGTATATGTAAAGTCCACTGACCTGATACCTGTATGAATTTAGCATCAGGAAAACACGTCCGTGCAGTGAATACCCACTTAAACCTCACGTTTATATAGGAAAACTGGGGTATGCAGGGATATGCCTATTATTCATATTTTTGCTCCAAAACATAGATTGTGGGTACTCGTTAGAACCTAACGTATACCCACAATCTATGTTTTGAGCAAAAATATTAAAAATATCAAAATGTTTCTTGTGAAATTTTTAATTATTTTCAGTTGAAAAAATCTCTGTTTATTGCATTGGCAAGTTTTCATAATGTTAAAATGTGTAGTACTGGATCAGACCATGAACACTACAGCGAACAGTACAAGAGCATTCATACTTTTTTTCTAATTTGTTATAACCCAAGATATTCGAACACCCCTCCTTCTCTAACATTTGCTATACTGTCATTCCAGTGGCGGTTGAATGCCAGTCAAACGGCGGTGTACTGTGCCAGTTCACGCGTTGGAATGGTGCAAAGCAGGACATATGTGTACCCTTTGTTGTGAGGTGCAACAGGCGTCGGGATTGCGAACAGGGAGAGGATGAGTTAGGGTGTTGTAAGTTTCATTTAAGAAATAATTTTACTTTACGTTGAATTATCGTGATTAACGCTGAGTGTTGGAGGGCAGATTGCGATGTACATGTATCAATTCACGACGGCGCAGCCAGAGTGAATTAAATATCGCATCTGCCCGACAACATCACGCGTTAATCAGAGACAAAGTAAACTTATTTCGATTCTAACACGACTAATAAACAAATGCTTACATTTAAAACTGATGATGTTTTCCAGTGGACTCATTCTAGCGGACATGAATGTTTATCTGCGTTAGGTCGAAATGATTTCGGTATGTATAGGGCTACTCCAGTTTTTTTCTATGTTTCGCGTCCACGGGCGGGCTGGATTGGGCTTAAATTTCGGGAAAACACACACACACACACACACACACACAAATAAATATTCTTCCTCTTTGAAACAAAATGTATTGTTCTTTTCAGTTTTTGACGTTTTTAAGCTCTGGACAATTCTGATTTTTTTGTCTAGTTTTAGGCCATTATAATCCACAGTTTGCTCAAATACATGACATTATATTGTTTACCCAGTTATAAGTGTTTCTTTATATGTTATTTAACCTTAAACAGCAGTCACACATTAGCGTATAAGTGAAACGCGCGCCGGGCGTGTTGAAAAAATACAAATTTCCACATACGCCAGATGCACGTCGGAGACACGTCCAAGGCGCGTTAAGCGCGCGCTGGGTACGCTTGGTGTACGTCCGGTGCGCGTCGCTAAAAGTCGGCGCGCGTTTCGTGCGCGTTTGGGCTAAATAAAATTTTAAACATGCTTAAAATTTTCATAGAAGTTGGGCGTGTGTCGGGCGTGTGACCTACACGCTACAAGTACGTTCCACGTGCGTTACAGGCGCGTTGAATACGTTTCGAACACGCCGAGCACACGCCGAGCACACGTTTCAAGCACGTCGTATACGCTACGTGCGCGTTTCGATTTTAACTGGATGCTGGTTTGGGCGAGTGTGCTACGCGCCTGTAACTATCTTCTGATACTGAGTCGATCAATTTCTGATCATCACCTCAGGTGTGGGGTGGGTGGCTAAATTTAGAATTTAGTAAAGGGAGAAAAAAACATTTTGGGTGGGCCATTAAAACTATTTACAAGATATAGATAGAGGCATGCTAAAACACATGCCTCTGGGCCTATGATTAAATAGAAGCCTTAAATTCCTCAATGGTCTTAGATGAGACCACTGAAGAAGGGAGACTATTCCAGACCGAAATAGTTCTGGGGGAAAAATGAGTTTTTCAGGGCATCACTATAGGCAAATTGTCTTGTATACTGTAATTCATGCGATGCCCGAGTTCGCCTTAGGTTGGGTGCCGGGGTCAGGTATTTGTCTTTATCAAGAGACACTGTACCGGAGTGTATCTTGTAGAAGAAGGTTAAGGAGGACCGCTCTCTGCGGGACTGCAGGGATGGCCACTCAAGCTCGTCAATCATATCACCGACGCTACTGGAGTTCCTCCATCTCCTGCAGGTCCACCTGGCTGCAGTCTTCTGCACCTTCTCCACCTTCTCAGTCTGAGTTTCATGATAGGGATGCCAAATAGGGGCTGCATACTCAAGCTGAGGACGAACCAATGTTTTGTATGCAACTTCCTTTGTATGCCTAGGTGCCAATGCCAAATTGCGCCGAAGAAAGCCCAAAGTCTTAGTTGCCTTGCATGTAATTTCCGAAATATGTTGACCCCAATCAAGGTTGTCTGTGATAGTTAAACCTAGGTATTTAGCGGACTGAACCTGTTCTAATATTTGCTGGTGCAGTGTGTAGCTGAACTGTATGTGATTGCTTGGGTGTAGCCGAGTCACCCTCATTGAATGACATTTGCTAACATTAAATTTCATTTGCCAATCCGTTTCCCATTTGGCCAAGCTATTCAGGTCATCTTGCAAAATGTGACAATCCAAAGGAGACTTGATATTCCTGTACAAAACACAATCATCAGCAAATAGCCGAACAGATGACCTGATATTATCTGGAAGATCATTGATGAAAATAAGAAATAGGACCGGTCCCAAGACCGATCCTTGCGGGACACCAGATAGAACCGGGACTGGATCTGAGGCTCGGCCATCTAATACCACTTTTTGAGAGCGCTCAGAGAGCCACGAGTCGATCCACTTATGTGTGGATCCTCTAATCCCGTAAAAGTCAAGTTTGTATAATAACCTTTTATGTGGGACCTTGTCAAAGGCCTTAGCGAAATCCATGACAATCACGTCTGTTTGCTTATGCCCGCTGTTCACAGCTCGATCCAGATTACTATCTAAGTCATGATAAAACTGAACTAACTGGGTTTCGCAAGACCTTTGACTTCGGAACCCATGTTGACAATCAGCAAGGATGCTTTCAAGGGCCAGGTGCTTGTTTATTTTGCTGACTATTATATGCTCTAGAGTTTTGCAACAGATGCAAGTAAGCGACACCGGTCGATAGTTAGCTGCATCATATTTCTCACCTTTCTTAAATACCGGGGCTACATTTGCCTGTCGCCAATCATCTGGTACAGCACCCTGAGCAAGCGACTCATTGTAGATACAGGCCAGGATAGGAGCAATTTCAGAACTACATTCTTTCAACACCCTAGCACTCAGGCCATCTGGCCCAGGCGCCTTGTGTATATTCAAATTATTCAACAGTTTAGTGACCCCCTTGGGGTCAACTGTAATTTCACCCATGGCGGTGAAGGGACTTGTGCCTTTGGAGGGGATTTCATCATTTGTTTCGCGAGTGAAGGCTGACTGAAACTGCCTATTACAAATGTTGGCCTTATCCAAGGTGTCAGTCTTCAAAATTCCGTTTTCTCTAAGGGTATTGATCCCAGACGCGTCTTTTTTAAGGGACTTGACAAATGACCAAAACTTTTTTGCCTTCTCATTTTTCCGAGGACAGTCGGGATCAGGGCTATCATTTTCTAACGAGAAGATATTGGTAACATGCTTCCAATATGCATCTCTGATGCTCTTTTGAACATGTCCTCTGAACCGTTTGTAATGGTTCTTTAGGTCAGGGCTACTTGACTTGCGAGCACGAAAGTAAAGCTTATCGCGTTTCCTAATCAAGCGTTTGATCGAACTATCGATCCAAGGTAAGCTGTATTTTGTTTTGGTCATTTTTGATGGAATAAACCTTTCAATAGCCGAGAGAACCTCCGACTTAAAACTGACCCACATGTCATTAACTGACATGCAACTATGGTCAGATGAAAGGAACGAATCCCTGTAGCGCGCCAGATAGTCATGTAGACCGTCCATGTCCGCTCGTTTGTATAGAAAGATCTTACGCGGGGCCTGCTGGATCCGTTTAGCCTTAATGTCGTACTCAACATAGACAATGTCATGATCTGCTTTGCCGATCGGGGGCATCCCTTTAACACGGTTAATTGGGGATGGTAAGTTTGTAAACAGTAAATCAAGGGTCTTGTCTTCTCGGGTGTGTATGTTAACCATTTGGGAGAGGCAGTGATCTTGTATAATGCTAACGAGTTTAGTCTGAACTGGCCTCTTTGGGACCCCTTCGGGTACCTGCATTGTGCTCCACTCAATATCACCACAATTGAAGTCACCTCCTACAAGAACATGGGCATTTTTATTTGACATTATCCGAGATATAGTGGAGCAAATATCATGGGCTATCTTTCAAGGGGGTGGTCTATGGAGTACCACATTTGTTTCTATATACCAAAATGTTCGTATTGGTCTGTAGTTTTAAAATCCAGCGTTTGCCACCTTCGCAAACCTTGCATAACTCCAGTATTCAAGATGGCGTCCAGGATGGCTGCCATTTCTTAAAATCAAACCCTATACAAAAATGCATCATAATTTTCAAGTGTTTGCATTGTAATGGTATTTTAGTGCCCCATTTCATGTAAGAATGATATATTTGTCTATTTCAAGTAAAAAACCTGACAGGTAAAACAGTTGTAAAAATCATATTTAAATTCACAAATGCACGTGCCCGAGGTTTTTCACCTCGGAATGTTTGTTTAATGGCTCATTATTTATGATCAGATAGTTATGGCTGCTATTTTACTTCTTTTCTATCAAATATAATATTTTTAAAGATTTTGTAGAAACAGAAATTGTTTCTTTATACAATATTCATGCTTAAAAACAGGTTTTAGACATCCAACCCAACACGGAAAAAACAACAAAAAGTACATAATTTCCTATACAAAATACACTTTCAAATCTAATTTGTTTTTGATTCTGTATACCATAGTGTTTATGTTGGTCTTGGTTTGTAGCATAAAAATACAGTGTCTGCCGCCTCTGTAAAACACAAGATAGCTCCAGTATTCAAGATGGCATCCAAGAAGGCCGTCAAAATTTACAATTCTGAAAAAAATTGACACATATGTCCCTTGACTTTTGTTTAGAAACAAATATGCTTAAATTGAGCTATAAACACTTAGAGTTATCTTATTTTTGTTATTTTTATGTGTTTTCCATTGTTAAAACTACATTATGCATAAATATTCTAGATATGAATGGAGTAAGGTCTCACTGACAAAGCAAAAAAGAACAAAAAATACATATTTTCCTATACATTATAGGCTCTTGAATCGTGATTGTTATTGATTCTATATACCAAATATTTTGTCTTGCAAGCTTTTTGAAGGTTTGAAGCTTTTAAATCCAGCGTTGGTCGCCTCTGCAAACCCAGCATAACTCCGATTTTCAAAAAGGCATCCAAGAAGGCCGTCAAAATAAAACATTTCGAAAAATAAGCTACATGTGTCCTTTAACCCGTGTTTACTAATAAAACAGTTAAAAAATCAAGCTAAAACACTTAGATCTATCTTTTTAAAAATATTTTCATGTATATATTTCTTTGTCAATATTACATTATGCATACAAATCTAGAAATGCATGGGGTAAGGGCTGGAGTATGTTTGAACAGATGCAACTTAAATTCGTTTTAATAATCTGAATCACTGTAATTTTCCTCTGTCAACATGCCTGAAAAGATAGTATGCACATTTGTGTATATAACTACATGTACATTAATTTCTGACATTTATACATCACAGTGTATGGTTGTCGACACATAGAGCTTGTGCAGTATTCATCACTCATTTTTTTGCGTTAGCATACAGTGTCATTCAATAGCTCTGGAGTTGCAACTGATAGTGTTACCAATGATACTAAGCATTTTATTTTATCATTCATTGTCCAATTCAAATCTTAAGTCTGATTGTGATTTAAGTTCTTGAACATAGTGCAACCCATTCCGCCAAATATGCAGTTGATAGACACACCTCAGGCAATGACACCCGAAACTGTTATCTGTCGAGGTAGCTTTTTAGCCATCAACAATATTGCCTTCTCTGCGCACAGTGAGTTTAAAGACAAACTGTTTTTGTTACGAACTTAGACCACCTATGATCCTCCGAGTGTTCTAAATCTTCACCTAGATGGTGCAGATCTATATTCGTTTCAGGACGCTGCATAATGTGATAACAAAGCTAAATGAAAATAACAATCAGGAAATGGCGCATTTGGTTAGTTTACATCTACTGCCTTTTCGTTATTGTCAAAGTTATCGGTAACTCCCAGAATAAGCATACCCCCTGATTTCTGACGTAATTTCTGAGGGGACGGTTCCACTGAGGGAGTGTTAGATTGTGTGCTGATGATAAAACTCGCCTCATTTCAGGGTATGTAATCATACATCGAAGATAAGCTATTTGTTAAATCAAAGGGTCTACTCCAGAATTGATAATGTACAACAAGACTTACTTGTTTTGGGTATGCAATAGAAATCGCTGCTTTTGCAACATTACAAGCAACTTAAAGACAGTGCAAGTCTACTGAAGCTCAGCCGATATGTCTGAAGCATTAGCAAATCTTTTATTGCTCACACTTGAAGCCGACCATTTGTCTAGTACAGTAAAATATCTTGAAAGGCTTGCAGTGGTGGCAGATTGATCCATTACAATTTCAATGTTTCTAAGAATACCATTTATAAACATACCGATAGTTTTATGATTTATCGTACCTTCTGCTATTTTTTAAAAGAAGCCTGTGTGCATCATCAGCTGAAATGCTTTGGTTTAATTTTCATATTTGATCAAACTTATTCAGTGCTTCAGCCACACTTATTCGTACCAAATCAATCTTAATACGTAAATGATAATTTGGACCATAACTTTTTTATAAGTACCTAATTGTCAGTTTAGTTTTTCCCACCTCGGCTTTCGGAGTGGAAATTTCTTTATGATTGCGCATTTTCCTGATCATTGCCTACTTGTACCTTCTCTATATTGTTTGTTTTATAACATTCTATGTCATATAACCCAGCTTTCCAACTCCAGGTATTTAAATTTGTCTATTAAGTGGATAACTACGTAAACGATAATTCTGACCATAATTAAATAAAAAGGCTCTTTATATGGATTGTTTTTATAACATTCTATGTTATATAACTCAGCTTTCTAACTCCAGGTGTTTAAATTTGTCTATTAATTGGATAACTCTACAACTTGATTTTCGTTCATTATTGAACTTTCATACTCAGCTTTTAGCTTTCAACCTGCATCTGCATATTTAAATGAAACAGAATTATCCTTAGCATGCTCAGTGTCATAGCCGAATGTTATATTCTAATGTGCCATTGAGCAAACAGCTCTTTTTACTGCACAATATATTGCTCCAGCAGCAACTAAGTCACCATTTGGAAGGTCCATTAGTACATGTATGTATTGCACCTTGAAGTCATTGCCTTTCTCCGTTCAACAACTCTTATAAATACATTAATGTTACAATCACCAATTGCGCATGCTAACATCGACCAGCTTCCACTTACTTTACTTTCATTTCTAACAGGTCACAAATCTCGCCACAAATAAGCAATTATTCTTCCAATCAAAATACTTTGTAGATGATATGGTACTTCTAGGGTTAGTCTAATCATTTCTTATGTTTGACTTTACCTCTATACTGTTTTTGCTTTATTGCTCTGATAAGTGGATTTACAGTTCTTATGGCACCACAGCTTGCATAAACCTTGTACATAAATACTCAAAGCATAATCAGTTAATGAGGAATTAGAACCTACATATGATTATAGTGTCGAAACAAAACATGGTTTGGTATTATTTTGTTTTATATAGTGCCATATGGTACACCCATGTCTGCACCAAGGTTGTATTAATTGTAATATTAATACTGCACCAAAGTTATATTAATTGCAGAACCAGAATTTGTAAATTACATTTGTAAAAAGATTGCGGAGCTTATGATGTACAAGAAAATAAGTTTTCTTTGTTGCTCTTTTTCTTGCCGGGCAAGAAAATTCCACTCATTTCTAGAATAAATACATCTGGACCTTCCTATAACTCAGTTCAAGAAACATAGTTTTGGATATAGCACTGATCATAGCTGGACTCCAAATGGTCATTTCATACTACCTTTGGTATATGTCTATATACTTTACTCTCGTTATAACACAAATTGAATATAGCTAACACAGAGATTGGTTTGAATCCCAACAATAGTGTTATAAAAAGGTTATGGTGTCTGAATAATTTTCTTTTAACAAGGAAAAAAAACACACGAAGATAACATTAAGAAAATGTTCTGTGTTTTCCAACTTGATTTTAGCTTTTAGTACCTAATGAAAGTCAATGGACATATTTGGCTCATTTTTCGAAATTCTATATTTTGACGGCCTTCTTGGATGCCATCTTCGATACTGGAGCTATATTGTGCTTTGCTGAGGTGGCAAACACTGGATTTTATGCTACAAACGAAGACTGAGACAAACACTATGGTATATAGAATCAAAAACAAATAAGATAGAAGAGCATATTTTATATAAGAAAATATGTACTTTTTGTTGTTTTTTTCCGTGTTGGGTTGGATGCCTAAAACCTGTTTTTAAGCATGAAGCTTATATATATCTAAACAATTTCTGTTTCTCTAAAATCTTTACAGATATTATATTTGACAGAAAAGAAGTAAAAAAGCAGCCATAAATATCTGATCATAAATAATGAGCCATTAAACAAACATTCCTAGGTGAAAAACCTTGGGCACGTGCATTTGTGAATTTAAACATGATTTTTACAACTGTTTTACCTAAATTGTCAGAGTTGTTACTTGTAATATACAAATATATCATTCTTACATGAAATGGGGCATTAAAATACCATTACAATGCAAACACATGAAAAATATGATGCATTTTTGGAGTAGGGGTTGGTTTTAGGAAACGGCAGCCATCTTGGACGCCATCTTGAATACTGGAGTTATGCAAGGTTTGCCAAGGTGGCAAACGCTGGATTTCAAAACTACAGACCAAGACAAACATTTTGGTATATAGAAACAAATGTGGTACTCCGTAGACCACCTACTCCTATTTCTAAGCTACTTTTTGAACCATATTTGCTCCACTAATAGTGAAGTATTAAAATCCTCAAGATATTTCAATTCAAGCTCCTGAGTTCGGAACCTAGGGGGACGATAGAATGATCCAAGGTACAGAGTCCTACATCCAATAATGTTCAACTTACACCAAATTATTTCACACTTGGTGTCCAATTCCGGAGCTTCAGTACAGAGAAGATCACGCCTAAAGGCAATAAAAACACCACCGTGCGCGTCACTAGCTCTGTCTTTCCGGATAGCATCAAAAGATTCAGGAAAAATCTCTGAGTTTCTTATGTCGGGGGTTAACCATGACGCATTCCCCAATATGATGTCAGGTTTAGCCGATTCTATGACAGTGTGAATTTCAGCCTTTTTATTTTTAATTGACTGACAATTCATGATCAAAATTCTCAAAAGGTGGTTCAGGACCGCCTTTTTGGTCTTGGATTTTGCTTCTCTTTGCACAATAGGCGAAGAAGCTGCATTGGGTGTGGGCCAATATTGTCTGGTATCGGACTGTCAGGCTCGGACATGGGCGAAAGGGACTCAAATCTGTTGGATACCTCTAAAGAAGATGTAGTATCAAATAACGAAGTGGAAAAGTTTGGCATTCCACAGCGTATACATTCCCACGCTATGCTTTTGCTAAAAGATTTATTATAGATCCCATACATAGTTGATGACATGCCTTGACAGTCTATATGAAACCAGACATTACATGTGTCGCAACAAATCCCGCGGTCATCCCATCCAACGCTGACATCACACAATCCACATGGAAAGTGAGAATTGTCAATAAGGGATTCTGGACCAGGATTTGTTTCGGTGTCCCAGGAGTTACTTATCAACAAGGTAAAAATGTATAAATAGATGAGCTTACCAGAGTGATGGTCTTTAAACCTGAGACTTGACCTTAAAATAGAAACAGTGCAAAAGTGTGGTACATGAGCCATAAGTTGTTGATCAATTGCTGTTCCGTGAATGCTAGAGTAAACCAAGTGTGCCAAGCGTGCTTGGGGCGCGCATGAAACGCATACAGCGCGTCTGTAGCGCGTGCCTAGCGTGTCTGGGACGTACGACAAACGTACTCCAAAACTTTGAGATTTTTTATACGTCCAGCACACGCCTCAGTCACGCGATAATGTGTGACTGCAAAAGCGAGTTAAAGGAACAAATTAATTTTATACGTCCAAAATCTTCAGCGTGTTGTGATTTTTCATACGCCCGGCGCGCGTTTGGGTCATACGCTACTGTGTGACTGCTGTTTTAGTTAAATAGGAAAAAAATATGTTTTTTTTTCAAGCTATGTTTGTTTTCTCCGGATAGGTAGGTAGGTTTTGCTGACAGGGGTGGACACTAAACATACTATGTTCACTAAAAATACTATGTTTTTTTTTTTTTTTTCGGGAAAAATGGAATTGCCTAAGCAGTCGCAACACAGTCGAGATTCAAAACCTTCAAAACATTCAGAATTTGAAAACAGTCTACATCACATGTATTCAATCTGCAGATTACAGTTTTAACTGTGACTTCGAGGATTCCACGTGCGGCTACCGTCTGGAGGGCGAGCATGTGTCTCTAGTTCATGTGCCAACCCAAACAGCCAGTGGCTTTACAGTACCGGCGAATAACAAGAGTAATGGTAGTGTGTATTATTTTTATTTTTTATAAAGCTCAACTTCTACTTAGTCGGCCATTTCCGTGTTTTGACGGTTAATACCGACTATCTTAAAATAGACACAATTTATGAGACTTCCCTTTGTATAAATTCATTTATCATTGAGCCTTGCTAATACTGCTATATATGTTGTACCAATAATGTGCTTTTAATGACTTGTATAAGTTAGTTAGCGCTTAAAAATTGATCAAATGGTAATTAACGCCTCAAGTTATGTTTAACCCTGCATAATTTGCATTTTAAATGGTTTATGTGCGTGTAAAATGTGGTTTACTTGTACACCGTTTTCTGTTGAAATCATGCATGATATACTCACCTTCTGAATTATGTACCAGTTAAGATCATACTTCTAGGGATCATTTCTATAGTATGTATCGCCAGGACGTCAGGTAAAACTGACGGGACCTTAAACCACGATGAGGAGTCGTAGCGCCCTCTTCTGAGCGTGAAGCGGGCGGAGGTCGTTGCCAGCTCGGGCAACTCGACTTCCGTCATTGATGACCGTTCCTCTCCTCCCTAAGTGGGGAGTTGGAGGAAGAGGGCGCATTCTGAGTGGTTTAAGGAAGACAAACAAAAAGGAAAAGTCCCCCCCCCCCCCGACCTGGATTAAAAATGTTACTATGTCGTATTATCGTTCATGCAGGTGGAGTTCTTCTATTCGACAGTCAATCCTACAATTTCGGCTCTATCACGTCCTACTACATAGATATTTTGTCAGAGCATTGTGTATTTTCGCTTGATATGCTGTATGATCTAGGCCAAAGCCATACGGCCCAATCTGGGTTCATTTACGCAGACTTTTCGCTGTTAGCGGAAGATGGGTCACAATATTTTCTTGAACTTTACTTTGAGGTAAGAAGAGTCGTTGATGAGTGTTTTAACTGTTTAAACTAATTTTGTCGGACATGCTATATAAAATAAACTGATTGAAAGTAATTATAATATAATGATTATATCCTTTGGAAGCAGTAAAACATTTTGAAGTGCGAAGGGTGGCCATATTGTAAAATTAAGCCTGTTTTCCACGGACAATACTTTGAGGTAAGAAGAGTCGTTGATGAGTGTTTTAACTGTTTAAACTAATTTTGTCGGACATGCCATATAAAATAAACTGATTGAAAGTAATTATAATATATAGAGGATCTTACACGAGTGGTCATTTCATATGAAATTTATTAAACGAGCCTTCAGAAATGACCACGAGTGTAAGATTCGTTTTATCATATGACTTCTAAAATAGGATTTTATCGCCTTCGAAGTGGACATATTTTCAATGAAAATTTACATTGTTGTTACGGACGTCGTCAATGACGTTACGTATTCCCGCAAAAAGTGTTATTACACGTGTGGTCATACGATTTTTATGACATGACGTTATCCACTGGAAAACAGCGACGTCATATGATAAAATGATTATATCCTTTGGAAGCAGTAAAACATTTTGAAGTGCGAAGGTGGGCCATATTGTAAAATTAAGCCTGTTTTCCACGGACAATATTTCTTTGGCGAAGATTATTTGTCACAGAAATTTTGGCAATGGGTTTGCGTATATTTCTTAGCCAAAGATATTTGACAGAGAAACTTCGCCACAGAATTGAATTTACACCAGTATATTTTTCTGCGACAAACCTACTTCGTCAAAAAAAAAAAAAAAAAAAAAAAAAAAAAAAAAAATCGCGGCCTAGACTCGGCCTAAGTTTGTAGTGACCCGTTACAAACTGGTATCGAAAGCCAGACAATTGGTCTACTCGTATTCCAAAAGGGCCAAATGACTTCAATAGTGTTAAAAAGAAGATGTATTTTAACATATCTAAAAAGTGCGTCCTTCATATAAATATATGAATTACAGGATTTTCCGGATGGTGAATGGTTTACTGTAACGTTACCTATTTCAAATGGCGTTATTGACGTTACGGGTGTGTATACTACGTTACCGCTGGGGAGATACGAATTCAGAATTGATCTCACGGGCAACGGTGCAGTGGCTGCCTTCGATAACATCAAAGCCGAGAACTGTATAGGTCAAGGTAGATTATAGTCATTATACTAACAATGCATTTTTTTCTGTTGCACTCTACTCAGTCAAGTAGCTATTGACTAAGTTATTTTGATTTCGATTTTAAATTTGACCGTGCCAATGAACATGTATCAATGCTCAGCTAAAGCTAGATTAAAGATGCGCGACAAGCTTATCAGCTGCACGACTTTTCTACTCGCTTTCTGTGCTGCGCCTCAATACTGGTTTTGATAGCTAAAAACTATCATGTATGACTTCTCAAGGTGGCTTTACAGTATATATATATATATATATATATATATATATATATATATATATATATATATATATATATATATATATATATATATATATATATATATATATATATATATATATATATATATATATATATATATATCCTTTCCACTACCAGAGCGTATTTATGCGTAATTGCTGCCAGACACTTTTTGATCGACCCTCACGGCATTGTTACAGCTAGCATCATATGTTTGAATTGTTTCAAGTAGGCTTTAACCGATATAAACATATACATTAAATGATTTAGATGTTACAGTCGAAAAATGTTCAAACTCCTGTTATCAGTACAGGTAGCAGTGTCACTTTCTGTTTCAGATTTGACTTCGACTAAAATGTCCACAAGCACAACCCAACCTACTCCAATAGGTAAGAATCGAAACGTGACAAAAACAACCCATTAATAAAAGTTGCAAAAGTCGGGTACTCCGACACTGAAAGCTAAAGCCGGAAAGCAAACAAAAACAAACGTGGATGCGAATTCAGTTGACAGGTGTGTTTTGGGAATGTCGGCAACGTTTAATTTAAAATGGTACATGTTAAAGGAGGTAACACACCATCTGAACTCGCATTGTTGTTTAACCCATATTTGACGAATGGATTCTCCCATAATTATCAATTGGACGAGTCCACTTTCTTTTTAAGGGACCGCAGGTGTGCTTTTAAAATTTTATTCCATTTTTCGATTAAATTCCTGTAAGCAAACAGAATAGCCCCAGATGGGACGCCGCCGCGTTCTGCGGCGTCACATCTGGGGCTATACTGTGTGCCTATGTCCCACAAAAGGGACGCCAGACTTAAATGAGTAAACGTTCATCGGTTCTCTATTCGGCTAATTCATCACTCGTTGTTAGACATATACTAAAATCTAAATTCCAAATAGCCGACTATGCTGTCCATTCTGTTTCATAGAAAACAATCCATATGAATTAGGACATGTATTATTTGTTTATTTGTTTTCTTTGAGAAACAACATCAACGCCAGGTAGTCGGACAGAGACTCCAAGTAGCAACCATTCACAGTCAGGTCTACCAGACATTCCAGGTAATAAGAAATGCATTCTTACCCCGGGATTCACACACTTCCAAAACCAAATGAATATAAAATTAGCGACTACTTATTTTCTGCGGTACATGCATCATCAAAGTTTGTAGAGAAATTTAAATGTTTGATTTGATCGGCAAAATTATATATGTCAAGTGCGGCCGACCTGTTTAAACAGTTCGGACGTCTTGTTTGATCTTATTCACGCAACCATCACAGGAAGGCATCATAAAAGCAACAACCGTGTTGAAAGTCGTTCACTTCAGTTATTATGATCAAGTTCAATTGAAGAAGAATATTTGTGCGAAAGAATTGGCACCCGTGGCTTGTAGCCGATCTAGCACTACCATTTAGGATATTTTGGACTTACTGTATACTATTGATTTGCTTTCAGTAAATTTTCCAGTGGTGCAAACACTATCAGATATTGAAATGGAAGAATTCAGCTCTGTTACTCTCGTGTGTAATATCACACACTATAGAAATTTTGAGGTGAGTTTCAAAGACATTAAATTACGTAGATCGTCTCATTCTTCGTTGATTATTATCGGACTCATTTGTACAAGAGCCATATTCATGAAACCCGAAAGGGCACTTGATTTATACAAGTCTGATTTAATTGCCATAATGTTCCGTTTTCATCACTTTTGCCATGCAGCTACATGTATGCATTGGTGACTTGCTGCACCGATATTCCGAAGCGTAATTCAATTGACATAGTTTCAAGGACCTGGGTGGCTTACCAAAATGCTGTTCTTGGCTTATTCAAAGATCATACAAATATGCTTTGATATACATGTATATGAATATTTCAGGGTATTGTTTACTGGTACAAGGACACGACGAAACTATCGCGTAATACTGAAGTCTTGGAGGAGATATATTTAACTACATTTGGACATTCTGGGGCTAACAAATACGATATTACAATCAAAAGCGCAGAAGATCAAACGGTATTCTCACTTACCATAAACAGGTGTGTAGTTTCTTCAAGTCGTGAAAAATGCTATCATAGTGATAACCGAGCAGATATGCACAGCCTGAAAGCAGATCAGTAGAGTAATTTACAGAGTTATTCACTAGTCATTTGCAACTACGATCCCTAGCCAAATGGATAGCTGTCAAGCAGTATCGCCATTGCTGGGACAGAATTTGACAAAACACTGTCTGAGGTTTCTCTCGTAGTCTTCGCTGACATCCATTTCTGTATAGCACAAATTACTCTGGATATTTCACTGATATCCCTGTTGTGCTTAAAGCTAGCCAAAAAACATTCAGGTCAGACATTATATCAATAAAATGTATTCACGGCATTGACCGATTTTCCTTCACTCGTTTAAGCATGGCGTCCTATTTGTGGGACATAGGCAAACAGTATTGCCACAGAGGAATTTCATCAACCATTAGTTAAAAAAACACTCATGATGCCCTTAAATATGATAATGATGGGTGAAACCATTCGTCACAAACGGATTAATTCCAGACTGACTACGACTGATAGTGGGGAATATATCTGCCTTTTCGACGTGTTTGGATTTTACAAGTCACAGATGCCAAAGGATTCGACATCATTGTCAGTGCAGAAGAAATATTTACAACAATCAGGTAGGGGAATAGGAAACATTGATTGCTTACTCTTAAACCCATTTAAACTTAAATCTAAAACATTATTGTTTAAATCAACGTTGGTAAAACAAAACCGCGTTTGAAAACCAGGATGATCGGTGTCAGGTTTGTGAATGCATAATCAAAGAATTATCGGAGAAATGTTTAACATGTATGTAGGGAATTGTTTGTTTGATATTTTGCTGAGGTTCAGTCAACAGCTGTGATCATGTCTTGACGATGCCTCCTTTCAATCGGACTTCTACCCATGCCACGACATTCGACAGGTGGTTTAGATATTACCACCGGACTAAACAACCAAAACTTATAAAATGTATGGATTGTTTGGCTTACCACTTTTCCTTGGCAGGCTCTGTCATTCTACTTCAGCAATCAGATGGTCAGTCAGTAGGCACAAGTAGGCTTTATAATTGAGCCATCCCATGGGAAAACCAACAATCTGCATAGGCGAAAACAAAGACGCAGATCAGCTTCGCGGTAACCGCGAAGCTGATCTGCGTCTTTGTTTTCGCTACGCGGATAGTACAATTTCTCTTCTTCTTAAATCCGAAATTTCAAGCTTCTAGCTCGCTTCTGTGCTTGTACAGGTCGGTTTGTGTCGAACCTGTTCGGAAACCACATTGTCGGTTTTCCCACGAGGCGGCTCATATGTTTCATAGCGCCATTGTTGGTCATTATGAACATCCGTGTGAAAGATTGGTTAAAATTTAAATGCAATCTATATACATATGCAACAAGGTATCATTTTAATTTGTTTAGATGATGGTTGCTACGTTACTGACGTCCCGTTTTGCATTGATCTTGGCCTTGACAAGATTACAGTCCCAAGTCCAAGCGGAGCTACAGATTTTGACGCTGCCCGTCAAATATTATTTCTATACAATGACGTAATCTACAATGAAACAATGGTCGTGGAGAACGGGATGTCGGGGTCATGTAGGCAGGCTTTAGCTGAAGTGATGTGCAGCTTGTGGACGCCGAGTTGTCTTGGTGGGAAGGCGGTACCTGTTTGTAGAGAAACGTGTGAAGGTATTACGTTGATTAGTAATTGTAACATTTGAGCCTGTACGTGAGGAAACCAACAATTTGGCTTTCCGACCATGTCCGACACAAACCGACCAGTCATAGAAAAGAGCTAGAAGCTTGAAATTTCGAATTTAAGTAGAACAAGAAAAATATAATATGAAGTATTCATATTATATATGGCGTTGCTACATGCAAAATGAATTATCTCCATCATATTACTAGAAAGTTTTTAGAAACGAAGGCAGATTTGACATAGTTTATAACCCAGAAAGTAGTGGCTTCTCACTATGACAAAATAATTTGACTGGAAAGTTAAATAAGCCATCATTTAACTAAAGTAAACCAAACAAAACTGGGAAATCAGTCACTATTTGATCCAACGATGACTTTAACCCATTTTGTGGCGATGTCAAATTTTGTTTCTTAGGCATTTCTAAAATATTACTGTGGAAAACGTAACAAATTGGAATAAGATTTCGATTTGAAAGTTGGTTAATATACACCATGAGGTTTAGAGGAGATTGACAAAGCCGACTGACGCCATGACATGCCAATCCTTTTAGCTTAACTAGCACCTATTAGCTCAACAGTGAGTCTTTGGCTCAGTTGAGGTAGAACTTGTTTTTGAGTTGGCATTTGTGTTGGACTGATTTCCCTTCTGGTGCACCCCCTAGTGAAGTATTGTCAATTTGGCGTGTCACTGGTAAACCATTCAGATTCAGATGCAAACTTCTGTGGTGCTTCTTTTTGTTTTATGTCTTGGTGTTTAATACTTTTGTGCTGTTGGCGCTTTATGTAAGTTTTCATATTTTTAGTTAAGTTAACTGATTGGCCGCCTATTGGGAAAATAGCTGCTCATTCGGCTTACGAAATGTTTTCATGGTATAAGTACCTGATTGTTAGCTTAGTTTTTTCCCACTTCGGGTTTTTGGAGTGGGATTCTTTTTCTGATTGTGCCTTTTCCTGATCTTTGCCTACTTGTACCTTTTTTAAAATACTGTATGTGTTCTGTGAAGAATGTTATGATATGTAATCAGATTTTTAGAGTTCAATATCACAGACATTGCCGGTTTTAATAAGAAAATGACACAGTATCCATTTATCATTTACTTAAACTGAGCATTTCAGCATTTCAATATTTTCTTTTGTACTGGACATTAATGTGTAGACCAAGAATAGCCTGTTGTCTGAAGCATTCTCATCATACACTCTTACTGTTTCAGTTATGTTTGCAGTCCATCTCAATTCATATTTTTTCACCATTTACTAAAACTGTCATGGTTTTTGGTAAGGCTTGTCATTTTCAAGCCAATTATGAGCTCAACAAATTTTGAAAATTATCATCAAATTCCATGAATGACAAAGTAATTTCTTTCAGTCATCTTTTCCAAGGAATATCTCTGCATTTAGCACTGCCTGAGTTGATGAGCTGGTGGTTGAAGGAACTGGCCTAATTTGAGACTGACAGGTTCTCTGAAACGAAAGGGTCAATGGTCTAGTAAACTAGAGGACCATTGGTCCTGTAGCTCACCTGAGAGATTATCACATTGTAAGCTCATGAGATTTAAATTAATTGAGAATCGACCAATGAAAGTCTATGCATGGGCACTATTGACCCCCGGGGCATGGCCAAATTTGACCCAGGGGCATGACTGGCACAATTTATAATGGGGACTACCAAACATTGCTACATACAAAATATAGAAGCTCTGGGCATTTTGGTTTCAGAGAAGAAGATTTTTGTAAGTTTTTCCCATTGTAGGTCTATGGAGACTATCTACACCCAGGGCGTGGCCAAATTTGACCCCAGGGGCATGGCTGGCACAATTTATGTAGAGGACCATTAGCCATTGCCACATACAAAATATCAAAGCTGTGTGCCCTGTGGTTTCAGAGAAGAAGATTTTTTATTTTTTTCCCCATAGTAAGTCTATTGAGACTATCAACCTCCGGGGTCTGGCCAAATTTGACCCCAGGGGCATGAATGGCACAATTTATGTAGAGGACCATTAGCCATTGCTACATACCAAATATCAAAGCTGTGGGCCTAGTGGTTTCAGAGAAGAAGATTTTTTAATTTTTTTCCCATAGTAGGTCTATGGAGACTATCAACCCCCGGGGCGTGGCCAAATTTGACCCCAGGGGCATGAATGGCACAATTTATGTAGAGGACCATTAGCCATTGCTATATAACCAAATATCAAAGCTGTGGGCCTAGTGGTTTCAGAGAAGAAGTTTTTTTAGTTTTTCCTATTATAGGTCTATGGAGACTATCGACCCCCGGGGCGTAGCCAAATTTGACCCCGGGGACATGATTGGCACAATTTATGTAGAGGACCATTAGCCATTGCCACATACAAAATATCAAAGCTGTGGGCCCTGTGGTTTCAGAGAAGATTTTTTTATTTTTTTCCCATAGTAAGTCTATGGAGACTATCAACCCCCGGGGCGTGGCCATATTTGACCCCAGGGGCATGAATGGCACAATTTATGTAGAGGACCATTAGCCATTGCTACATACAAAATATCAAAGCTGTTGGCCTAGTGGTTTCAGAGAAGAAGATTTTTTTAGTTTTTTTCCTATTGTAGGTCTATGGAGACTATCGACCCCGGGGCGTGGCCAAATTTGACCCCAGGGGCATGATTGGCACAATTTATGTAGAGGACCATTAGCCATTGCCACCTACAAAATATCAAAGCTGTGGGCCCTGTGGTTTCAGAGAAGAAGATTTTTTTAATTTTTTTCCCATAGTAAGTCTATGGAGACTATCGACCCCCGGGGCGTGGCCAAATTTGACCCCAGGGGCATGAATGGCACAATTTATGTAGAGGACCATTAGCCATTGCTACATACCAAATATCAAAGCTGTGGGCCTAGTGGTTTCAGAGAAGAAGATTTTTTTAGTTTTTCCAATTGTAAGTCTATGGAGACTATCGACCCCCGGGCAGACCTGTCAACTCTCCCGGGTATCCCGTTATTCTAACGGTTTTGCCATGGACTTACGACCTCCCGTCCGATTTCAATTTAAAACGCCAAACTAACGGATTTTTGGCTGTCTACCGGTTAATTTTAACATCCGAAACAAAAAAGAAAACATATCCCGGTTTTTCCGTGTTTACACAAACAAAGTCAAGGTCATTGCAAATTTCCGGTTGAGTTCGGGAATTTTCGATCGTTCCGACTTCTATTTTTAGCCTATTCGGCAAGTCTCGGGTGTATTCGAGGTTCTCCGATCTATTTTAAGCATGAAATCGGTGAAAGATAAAACAATCTTTGTGATTGGCCATTAATTTTTTAGGCTGATTTCGGAACCAATCAGATTGCATGTAACAAATGATCGTCGGGAAAACTACCAATATGGCCGCGCCCTTGGTAGAAATATTGTCGAAACTGATTTTTCGATCGAATTTCATCGTTTCTTCGCGGTTTTTGCATCATAAGCTTTATAGAAAATTGCACAAGCGAATTTTCAATACCTAAGATATGACACCTGTAATGTTCTTGGAAGTTGGAAAAGACAGTGAAAATATCAGTGTTTGGTTATATGTTTATTACATGGCTGCTAACACAAGAATGATCCAGTCCCGGCCAAATTACCTGGGCAGAGATAGACTGAGAGAGATGCTGATACCTAATATGGTAATGCCAAACTGCAGTTATATAAAAATAGAATTGTTACTAGGCTGGTAAAGTATTTAGGATTGTCTACATGCATATTGCAGAGTTTGCAAAATAGCTAAACATGACATCCCTCCTTTTCTTCAGATTTGAAATTCAAGTATGAAAGAAACAATTTTAAAGTCAAAAAGTTTCTACTTGTACTGCATAAGTCTCTGTTTATAAAATGAAACATATGCTCTGAGGCACACCGCAGCAATCTAAAATCTGTCAGTACTAATTTGTTTAGCAATTGATATCTATGTAATAAAACTAGTTAAAAGTTTATTTCAGCTGTGGGAAAGTAATTATGTTCCAATTACTCAGATGTGTAGCGTAAATTCCATTGTAGTAAATTCCTGACCTCTGTGTTGTGGTTTGTAAACGTCATGAATCATGAGTGTAGTCTTTGATGTTGTTTATAAGTGATCATGTTTCCAGTACAGTATACACACAAAAGAAATTAACACCATTCAAATAATGACAGCCTTGCATTATTTTACTGAAGACAAAGTAACAAAACAAAAAAATAAAAGAGAAAACATTGCCAATTCACAACGCAAAGTTACTTAAAAAAAACACACACAAAATGTTACACTAAATAACGCAAGCCTGCTTCTTATTTGTTAAAGCACATACTGACGAGCAAAGGCATTATTGTGGCCTTGAAACACAACTCATCAGCTTTCAATCACACACATAATCTTTCAAATAGCTTGGTGGTCGCCGATCACGACTAGATCTTCGTAGTTCAGGCATGCTATCCTTAAGCGCAGTACTATCATATTCTTCCTCTTCTTCTACTATGACAGGATCTGGTGATTTCTCGGGTTCCGTTTTCACATGTTTGAAATGTGAGGAATCTCTAGTAATCTGATGGTCAAATCGTTCTGCTGTTATCATAGAACCCTTTTTGTTCGTAATTTCATAGGGTTTATGATTAAAAGGTGTTGTAAGTTTGTCTCGTTTCGGTTGTTTCACGAGAACCGTATCCCCGAGCTTTAAATCAGATTTCTTAGCATTCTTCCTTTTGTCTGATCTCATTTTCATTTTTCTCTTTTTAAGCTTGTCCCTTTCTCTTAGCGTTTTGTCATTGCTTTTGACACACATTTCTGGTAGTTTTGTTTTTATGTTACGGGAAAATAATAGAGTAGCTGGGGGCACTGAAGTTGTACAGTGGGGCGTTGCTATGTAATTGCGTAAGAAACCATACATTTCTTGTTTCCAGTTCTTATTTTCCACATGGGCAGCTTTTATTGTCTTTCCAATGGTGGACATGAAGCGTTCCGCCTCGGCATTACTCTGTGGGTGTAATGGCGTTATTTTTCGGTGCTTAAATCCCAGATATTCAGCAAATTTTGCAATGTCAGAACCGTTCCAAGGTGGGCCATTGTCTGTTTTTAGAACACGTGGTATTCCAAACATCGAAAATACTTTATCCAAATGCGGAATAACTGCTTTTGCTGATGTTGACGATACTATTTCCACGACTGGGTATCTGGAATAATCATCACATATGACCAACAAGTACGTGTTTGAACTTATAGGTCCATAAAAATCAGCACTAAGTTCAACCCATGGACCATCTGGTAACTCTGACATTTTTAAAGGTTCACTCTCGTTTTTCGGTACTGATGCCAAACAGGGTATACAACTTTTGCACATGTCCTCTACCTGTTTGTCAATATTGGGAAACCACACTTTTTCTCGTAACAACGATTTTGTACGTACTATTCCTTGGTGTCCTTGGTGTGCTAATTGAATAACTTTCAATTGTAGTTCATTTGGAATGATCAGCCTGTTGTCACGAAGCAATACTGATCCATTTGACAATTTTCGAACTGTTAGTTCTTCACGGAGTCTTGAGAAAATTTCCATTGACTGATCAGTTTTGTACTTATACCATGTATCAGTTTCTAAGCATTCAATAACATTTTGCAGTGTCTTGTCACGATTTGTGCTTTCACATATTTCCTCTATGGTCATGCTTTTCGGGACAGCATTTTCAGAAACGTATCTTACGTATTCTTCTGCATAGTTCGATTGTTTAGTGTCCGTACATGAACCTATGTGTCTGGAAATATAGTCTGCTGCATTTTTCTTTCCTTCTTTGAATGTAACTTTGAAGTTATAGCCTTGTAGTCGAAGTCTCCATCGCTCTATACGTGCTTTTGGTTTCGAGTTTGGGTTATTAAACACAGCTTCTAATGGACGACAGTCACTGACTAGATTGAATCTGTGTCCAAAAAGATACAAATTGAAATGTTCACATCCCCAAACTAGAGCTAGGGTCTCTTTTTCCGTTTGTGAATACCTTTGTTCAACCTCCGAAAGGGCTCGACTCGCATATGCTATGATTTTTCCTTCCTGGGACAATATTGCGGCTAAACCTACTGGACTAGCATCGACCATTAAAGATGATTCTTTCTGTGGATCAAAGTATGCCATTACCAAGTCACTAGTTAAAACCTGTTTCAATGTTTCAAATGCATCTTGTTGACTTTTAGTCCATTCCCATTCTACACCGGCTTTTGTTAGTTTTCTGAGCGGTGCTGTAATGGTAGAGTATCTCGGAATAAAACGTGAGACATAATTTGTCATGCCCAAGAATGAGCAAAGCTCTGTGACGTTTGTAGGTGAAGGTGCATTTTTAATTGCAGTTACCTTGGCTGGATCGGCAGATATCCCGTCTTTACCGAATATGTATCCATAGAACACCAATTTGTCCTTATTGAACTCACATTTTTGCCTGTTTAATGTTAAGTTTTTCTCTTTCAGACGTGCAAACGTTGCTTCAAGGTTTCTATCATGCTCCTCTTGCGTTTTTCCAAATACTATGATATCGTCACTAATGTTTTTGACACCTTTCAGCCCACTGAGTGCATTTTGTAGCGTATTCTGGAAAATTTCCGCACTGCTGGAAAGTCCAAAAATCAATCGTTTGTATCTCCGTAATCCTACATGTGTCGAAAATGTAGTTATGTAACGTGAACCGGGGTCCAACTCCAGCTGGTGGTAGCCATTTGATAAGTCCAGCTTACTGAATACGGTAGCTCCATTTAAATCCAGAATCATGTCATCTATCGTAGGTGTGATATGTCTTTCACGTTTCACAGCCTCATTTGGACGTCGCATGTCTACACAAAGTCTTATTTGTGATGGATTACGCGGTTTTGGTGCTGCGACAATAGGAGATACCCATGGTGTGGGGCCTTCAACCTTTTCAATAATGTCAAGCTTTTCAAGTCTCTCAAGTTCAGCCTCAACCTGTTTTCTAACATGAAACGGTATGCGCCTGTGTGGCTGTACCACTGGTTGCACATTTGGATCTATATGTATGCTTATTTGGGTGTCTTTCAGTTTTCCAATGCCATTAAATACGGTACTGTATTGTTCACATAATTGTTCATGCTTTGGAGATAATGATGATATACAAGGTACTACCTGAAGATCGACAAGTGTCTGGTATCCTAATAAATTTCCATGACTGCCTTCTACGACATAAACAGTGGCTGGTGCTATTTTACTTCCTGTTTCTATTGTTGTTTCGAATTTACCTTTCAATTTCAAATGTGTATTCGAGCCATATCCAAACACCTTTGTGTCACTTTTCATTAAATTTGGCTTTGATGGTAATCTTGAAAATGTCTCTTCATCTAAAACGTTTATGGTACTACCTGTATCGGCCAAAATTTCCACTGTTAATCCATTGATTGACACAGTTGGTCTAGGCAGTTTACGGTGCATTAAGTTCACTTGTTCATCTGTCTGTACACCAAATGCATATTCCTCCTCCGAATCACTACTCTCATGGCATTGTCTTTCATCAACCTGATTTATAGTTTTTGACTTAGTTTTAGCCTTTTCAAGACATACCGATGCAAAATGGTTCATCTTCTTGCAATAATGACACGACTTGTCTTTTGCTGGGCAAGGGCTGCCTTTATGAGGAAACTGACCTCCACAATTTCGACATGTCTGTTTTCTACCAGTCATTTGTTTGTCACTGAACTTTTTCTGAGACTTTGTTCTAGGTCCTGATTTGCGTGACCTCCGTCTTTGACCTTGAACTGCATTTGTTGCTTCCGTGTGTTGTTCAATTTCAGAGGCTTGTTTGTCTGAAAACTCCATTGCACGAGCTAATTTTAACAGATCCTCTAAGGTTTGATCCTCCCTGAGCGCACGTCGCCTAAGGCGTGTTGAACTACACCCTTGAATTATCTGCGATTTTACTTCTTTGTCATTATCATCAAAAGCACAGTTTATGCTCAACTGTCTTAGTCGAGTGAGATACGCGTCGATTCCTTCACTCTGTTGTTGTTTCGCCTGTCGAAACTTGTATACCTCGAACTCGGTATTCTTTTTGGGGGCAAAGTATGTGTCTAGCTTCCCTTTAGCTCCGGCGTAGTCATCCCCAGTATTCGTCAGCGTTTCAAAAATCTCGTTGACCTCTTCCCCTGCATAATGGAGAAGTAACGCACGTTGGCGTTTTTTGTCTTTAATGTCCATCCCGATTAGCAGATTTTCGAATCGGTTTGTCCATTTTCTCCACCGTACATCAACAGCACTGTCATTCACATTGAATGCTGGAAAATTCGGGAGAGCCGACGCCATTCTTTCCAAGCAACCCTGTTTATCTTATGATCACTGTTACAAGTGTGTTACACGGTAACAATTTAATTATCATAAATTTCACAGTTTGCTAATTGAAAGTTTCTACACTATTTCATGTAGATAATCACACTTTCCTCCCAATTAAATCCTTTTGATCCTCGTCGCCAATGTAATGTTCTTGGAAGTTGGAAAAGACAGTGAAAATATCAGTGTTTGGTTATATGTTTATTACATGGCTGCTAACACAAGAATGATCCAGTCCCGGCCAAATTACCTGGGCAGAGATAGACTGAGAGAGATGCTGATACCTAATATGGTAATGCCAAACTGCAGTTATATAAAAATAGAATTGTTACTAGGCTGGTAAAGTATTTAGGATTGTCTACATGCATATTGCAGAGTTTGCAAAATAGCTAAACATGACAACACCGTCTCAATTTTTCCTTGTTTTATGGGTTTAGTATTGGTAAATGCTTTTTTTTTGCCAATAACAAGTATTCTCTTTTTGAAAAGCTGCAAAAAAATCTCCCTCCTGAAGAAAAAATCTCCCTCCTTGAAATTTTATAGGTCTTAAAGCGCGCGCGTAAGTTGCATGCTAATTATGTCGAAACATCGCTGTTTCGCGCAATCTCCCTCTTAGAATTTTCAGGAGGTTGACAGGTCTGCCCCCGGGGCGTGGCCAAATTTGACCCCAGGGGCATGATTGGCACAATTTATGTAGAGGACCATTAGCCATTGCCACCTACAAAATATCAAAGCTGTGGGCCCTGTGGTTTCAGAGAAGAAGATTTTTTAATTTTTTTCCCACAGTAAGTCTATGGAGACTATCAACCCCCGGGGCGTGGCCAAATTTGACCCCAGTGGCATGAATGGCACAATTTATGTAGAGGACCATTAGCCATTGCTACATACCAAATATCAAAGCTGTGGGCCCTGTGGTTTCAGAGAAGAAGAATTTTTTAGTTTTTCCAATTGTAAGTCTATGGGACCTATCTGTTGCCATGGAAACCACAATTTTGATACAATCTGCTCCAAAACCTACTGCCATCAATCCCCCAACCCAATTATGGTTCACATTAAATTTGATCAAGATCGGCTTACTAGCTTCAGAAATATTCTTCTTTGAAATTGTGGACGGACGACGGACGGACGGACGACGACGGATGCCTGCCTATCCTATAAGCTCACCTGTGAGCCTTCGGCTCAGGTGAGCTAATGAAAACCTGAGGTCTGGTATATACATGTATAACAATATTAAAACATGTATGAATACTATAAATGGTCAAATGCATACATGTATATAAATCCAAGGTGCTGACAAATTCTTGGGATCCTTTGTTGTTGTTGTTGTTGTTGTTGTTGTTGTTGTTGGTCAGACTCATGCAGCATATTCTGTCAATTTGCTAATTTTGTGCAAGATTTTCCCTCTCAATGACATTTTCTTCAGTTTTCCCAAACCAAATGCCCAGGGAACCTCGAGTTCACTATTGCCTCAAGTAGCTCAATGACAGTGAAAGTCGTAATTTATAAGCATAGTTTCCGCCTGCAACATCCCAAGTTCTGTTGAAACTGGTGCACTAGCTCTGGAGTAGAAGATTTTAGATACTTCTGTGGTGGTTCTTTTTGTCTTATGTCTTGGTGTTTAAAATTTTTGGTGCTGTTGGCGCCTTATGTATGTTTTCATATTTTTAGTTAAGGTAACTGAGTGGCCACCTATTGGGAAAATAGCTTCTCATTTGGCTTACAATACTTTAACGTTTCCCCATGGTAAACAGCTAAGGTCCATTCTATCCTATAAACCCTCCAGTTCACAGGTTAGCTTCCCATAGGCACGTTACTAGTGTTTAATGCAAATTTCTTTCACAACAGACAAATGTTACATTTGTATGAGCAGAAGAGGAAGAACATTTTCATGAGCAAATCTACATACCAATAAAAGATTTGCTGATTTAGGGCTGTTCTTGGGTTCATCTCAGTGCTAATCAAACATATTACCATGAAGTTGCAACATTATAATTGCAGGAAGCAGGAAAATGTTCTCCAGCCTGAAATTAAAAAGTTACTAATTTTGAGTGTCTATCCATTGGACTTTCTAACTTTTGACCCAGCCTCAAAATTATCTGTACATGACATTTACAGCATTTGTATTGACACTCTTCTTCTAATCAAATTAGGAATCAATATGATTTTAAACAGGTTTTTACAAATTTTCAGTTGAGATTAAAAGCTGAGTTATTATATGATATTAGTTTTGGCCTGACATCGCAGCTACATCCTGTCTGAAATACCAGCAACACCCCTTGTGAAAAATATTTAAAAGTGCTTTAGAATCAAGTAACTCATTCATAGGAATTAGGAATCTCAACAAGTAGCCCAAATGCAATGAACGCTCTCCTGAGAGTCAAAAAATACATTCACTGGACAAAAGAAAAGAAGTCGTGGATTTTACCATGCATGGGCATGGCAGCCATCTTGACCAGAATTTTTTGTAAACACATTGGTTCCCACTTCCTTTAAGTTGGCATTGATAAGCCAAGCAGTTTCAGAGAAGAGGTTTAAAAATTATGGTTGTATACATAATATTGCCCCAAGGTGGAAGCAGATGAACCCCTGAGGTCTAATCTTTTTTTAAAATCATTGATATTCAGTCCTACTTCTTCACAAAATGGGGGGAGGGGCAGATGAGCCTGTGGGGTGGAAAGTTTTCAGAATCATTTATATTCAGTCCTGCTGCCCATTCCATGCAAGATATTCTTTTTAAATGACATTTAACCAGTTTTTCCCATTCAAATGCATAAGCGACCTATGATGATCTTGCAGTAAAATATGCCAAGGTCTAAACAGGGTCATGATTTATATATACTTTATAGTACTTTAGTGATTGATGCTTCACGCAAAGTTGAGCATCTTGGTCATGTGACCTGAATTATTTATATAGACGTTGGACTTTGGTCCTAACATCCTATAGATGCTCATACAAAATTTGGCTTTGATTGGTCAAGCTGTTTCAGAGAAGAAAATCTTTGAAAATGTGAACGCACACATGCAGGGATGCCGGCTTGAGTACCATCCTATAAACTCCCCATTAGCCTTCAGCTCAGGTGAGCTGATAAGCTTTGACAAAAGCTAACCATTTCCATCTGAGAGAAACCTCTTCCTGACCCTCTTTTCTGGCATATCTTCATCTTTGTGTTCTCAACCATGCTTGAAATAGCATCAATGATATCAGTCATCTTCTTCATGGTGATAAAACCATTCTTGTCAATGTCATACAAATTGAAAGCCTCTGGAAAAATCAATGAATGATATATGAGCCGCCACATGGGAAAAACAACAATCTTTATAGTAAAAAACAAGCTTCGCAGTAACTGCTGATGGGCGCCTTTGTTTTCGCTACTCGGATAGTACAATTCTTCTTCTACTGAAATCTGAAATTTCAACGTTCTAGCTCTTGTCTGTGCTTGTACAAGTCGGTTTGTGTCAGGCCTGTTCGGAAACCACATTGTTGCTTTTTATACAAGGCAGCTCATATAAAACAGTAAAAGTTACTAAAACTACAGCTAAAGAGTTTACAAATGTCATGAACATGTACATTAATACCTACCTTTGCAGAAGTTCTTTGTAACTACATGTATTTGTTTATAATTTAAGACTAAAGCAGCATGCCATTATTTTTTTTCAAAAAGATTTTTTATCAAATGCTTCATTTAATATGATGCCACAAAATATCAAACTTCCAGTCCCCTTAGGTCCTGTACGATATGTTTGCTATATGCCTTTCATCATTAGGTCCCATTAAATGAGATGCTAACATTTGAATGAAGTCCTGGAATTTCCTATAACATTGTCAATATGCATGTATTTAGATTACCTCCCTTATATATATTAGATGCATGGTTAAGCTCACTTTTAGCCTTTACTGATTATTTGATAACCATTTTCAGATACATTGGCAGTTTGGTGAATCATATTTGTCAGTAACTATTTCTGAAGAAGGTGAAATACAAAAGGTGGTTTCCAAACATTTTATATTACTATACTGACTGTTCAAAGGCCATACTTCTGTTGTGGTTCTAATTGTTTATGGTTATTGGTTCACATTATGTGCTGTTTGCTCTTTATGCATGTTTTCATATTTTTAGTTAAGTTCAATTTGCTGAGTGACCACCTTGGAAGCAGCTGCTCATTCGCTTACCATATGCTTTCTTGGTACAAGTACCTGCTTGTCAATTTAGTCTTTTCCCATTTGGGTGGGAATTTCTTTCCAGTTGTGCCATTTCATGACCATTGCCCACTTTTGCCTCTTTATAAAAAGAATCTGATATTGAACTATAAACTTGTTGCTCTATATTTCACCAATAAATAAAATTCATGACCATCTTCACTTTCCAACATGCTCTTACCCATTTACTACATCTGTGCCACCCATCAAACAAATTCCTTCATGTGTTCATGTCAGATAGTAAACTGTCTACAGACTCTGTATGACTGATTGACCTGAAAAAAAAAAGAGAACTAGAAATGCGTGTTTTTAAAACACCATGCCCCCAACTGTATGCTTGTCCCTAAACTGGCACTTTGTATGATTCATTTATTTCATATGAATGAATCGAAATTTAATTTCCTGAAGAAGTTGTTGGACCAGAAACAGAATGTAAGCTTTTTGCAGACAATTTAGAAATGGAGTAAAAAATCAAAAAAGGAGAAATTTTGTCGAAATTTGACTGAAAGTCCTCAAAAGTTTACCAGGTGAGCTTCTTCTCAGCATCAACCAGTATACCAAATATGAAGACTCTAGCTCAAGTACTTTTTGAGATATCTTGCACACAAGATTTTCAAATTTTGTTTTCAAAGGGACATAACTCCAAAAAGGGGCATAACTTAGACATGAAAAATATGGGTCAAATATTTTTTCATGAGGAATGTGTATATGAAATTTCATAACCCATCATTCACCATTCAAAAGTTTCAAGTTGACCGAAAAGTGGAAAAAAAAATCAATGAAATTTTCAAAATTGCATAATTTTGTCAAAATTTGACAGAAAGTGCTAAAAAATTATAGGGTGAACCAACATCATAAGGCCTAAAAAAAATAGCTGTGTTTCCGCTAACGGTCTGAAAAAAATTAGGGTAGGTAGGTAGGAAAATCTTTTTATTTTCATTTTAATTTTTACGCAAAAAAATCCAGGGTAGGTAGGTTAATGTAATTTTTTTATATGCAGTTTTTATTGAAAAAGGTCAAAATGGTCAATGCCGCACAAAGGTACGTTCTTCAGCCATGTGAACCCATCAATGTCAAAGACTGTCAACATATTACATATTTTATAATAAGATTCAGTCTCCTTGCCTCAAATGATGTTGATAAACTTTCAGTCTCATCTTGTTCATAGACCACTAGAGCCTAGTGGTAGTGCTCGCTGAACTGTAAAGTACTGTGTTGGAATCCCACCAGCACTGGGTCTTGTCCTCCAGAAAGAAACTTTCTCTCAGATATGCATCCCAACAATGGCAACATGACCTAAATAAAGTCGACTGCGATGCAAAACCCCAATACAAACAATTTAGGGGATGGTATAATGACATATTTCACACAACAATACTCTTATTGCATGCAACTTAGCAGGAAAGGCCAGTATTGACAAACTAATAAGAAATAAACAGCTATATTTTCAAAACGAAATTTGAAGAACACAAACCATCAACATGTAAATTTCGATAAAAAGACTACTCCCGAATTCAAAACTATAACTGTAACTGCATATCTGTTCCGGGTCACCTCAGCCCATTGTACAACTGCAACTGAACCAACGAAAATGCCAAATGCAGGGACTCCCTTTATAAGGGATTACTGAATCTCATTATCTGAATACATGTAGTTTACTGGTGACACGCCAAATGACATCATTTCACCAGGGATTTGGATGGGGGAGTATTTAGTCCCTAGAACGCACAACTGAAGAATTCTCTGAAAGCAACACCTGTTTATTCTGATTGTATTATCCTCCAACCGCTAGGAGGTCTCTGCTATCCCCGAGTTACGGTATGATTACCATCACAAGTCTCCGATGATAGAACTACATTACCCGCCACTTACTATCATCTTAACATATTTACAGTATGCCATACTCTATCATTGAAGTCATTTTATTTTGCGGGGGAGGTAGGAGTAGGTGGAGAGAAGCCAGTGTTCGCCTTATAAATTCAGAGCGCATTTTAGCAAGATAGCCACTGGTACCATTTTTTAACGTCTTTGGAATGACGCGGCCTTGGATCGAACCCACAGCCTCCCCCTTCTGCAGCGGACCCTGTAACCATTACGCTATCGGGACCGGTATATCATATTGCAGAAAGACAGGTTAGACCCAGATGAGAAAAGTTTGTTTAATTAAGAACACTTTGAAGTGTTGTGACATGCCTTCGGTATATTCACTTTTAGAACAAGACATTTCTAATTCACAGTGGAATAAACTCCTGAATGGCTCAGTTAACTCGTATGCCAGTTGAAGACGCATGAAGTCAGTGTGAGTGTGTGTGGGTACAGATTTTGTCCGTAAGTCATGTCTGAAGACTATTCACAGCACAGTCTTCAGCCTTGTCACAGTATGTCCTTGTGAGCAGTTTGTTCTGGAAAATTGTCATGGGGCCTCAGTTTATAGTCTCAATACGAAGGACTGGAGAAACCCGGGATCGTATCTACAATCTCTGGTTTACAAGGCAAATGGCTTAACCACAGCGCCACGGTGGCTTCTAAATGACACCAAATTCTACGTCATTTCGACGGAGTCTCGCTAAATAATCGGGGGAACTCTTCGATACAACAGAATAGACGCTGAAACTATCAGAGACATATCAGAAAAACCAACAAAACCCGCGACACGAAATGCTTGGGTCGGGCTACAGAAAATGCTGGGTCGGATGTGGTAATTTTTATTTTTTTATTTTAACCATAAAAATAGCAGAGTCTGCAGGTTGAGACAGGGTCGGTCGGGTTAGCGGAAACACAGCTATTATTTTTTTACGCCTAACTCAGTTAAACTGATGTGTTAGGCTATTAAATAAACATATAAACACTTTGAAAAAACACAGGCATGCATCTCGAGAAAAATCTGTAAGCCAAACAATGCATCTTAGCCCAAGTTCTATTGTCCCAGGATGCCAAATAAAAATGTTCATAGAATCACAATGCAAAACAGTGCAGAGAAGTAATCATTTTCGAAAAGTTTTAACTTGTCATTCGTTTTGTTCGACTTCACTGACTCTGTCAAATAAACTGATCATCGAGCAGATAGAAACTTACAAATATCAGCTACTTCAAGCATCATTATGCTTCAAGCATGATATTCCATAAAAAGAGCTACTCGGCCATGTGTTATTTCCGGTCAAAATGAAAGTAGAAAACGAACCACATCGGAGCGATTTTTAACAAAATTACAAACGATTTTCTGCCTGTTAAAACACACCCTTAACAAAGGCTGAGGTAGTGACCAAAAGATGTGAATGAACAATACCTAAATGGGCCAATTAAGAAAATTAGCCAGATACTGATTTCACTTCTTTCGACCACTCTACTGACATATTGACAATTTAGCGTATCAACAGTAAACCATTCAGATTCAGCATAAACTGTATAATGTGGTAAACTTGTTAGATTGAATTGACATCGAAGAAAACTTAGTTAATCATAATGTCATTACAAGCCAGTCTGAATAAAATCGGATATCATGTTGTTACATTATAGTGCAGGTCACAGCAGCTTGACACACATTCTTCACGTCAGTTGTGCATTTGATTGGTCGACAGAGCCACACCTCCAAATCGACGGCATTTGATTGGTCTACAGAGCCGTAGGTGATTTAACGAAACCAGGTCAAACACAAATCGAGACCCAAATCTAACGTTTTATACCCTCGTTTGCGAAAAACTCACTAAACATGCAAAGAAAAATTTACTCACCGCACGTCAGTCCAATAAACACACAAATTCGCCAATTAAAAGCACGAAATTTCCGTCGAGGATAAGCAATGGAATCACCGACTCGAGAAAACAAAATGGCGACGTCAAGCTTGTCATGAATCAAAAATCCAACTGATTGGTTCCCCGCATATGGTATAGAAATCCATTGTAAAATTATTGAAACGAGTACCAGAGGGCTCTCTATGGCGTAATTTTGGACTGCTCCATTTAAAAGGGGACAACAGGTTATTTTAACTGTATTTCAATACATCAAATAACGAATTCATAGTGACTAACCATAATAACATCCTACAAAATAACAATATAAAGCTGCTCCGACATTTTAGTTCTCTATCTTCTTCGAATTTTATTAAAATAAACAGCTAGTCAAATCTAAACACCCACCAAGAAGATACCAATCGAATTTTGATTATAAGATTAGGCACTATAAGACTAATTCTTTAAATAATTATTCTATTAATTAATCTAGAGAATTATTTATATTTTGAATAATTATAACAGTAATAATTAACGCCTAGAAAAGGAATTGTACTATCTGTGTAGCGAAAACAAATGCGCTGATCAGAAGCTGATCAGCGCCTTTGTTTTAGCATTGGCAAAAATCCGGTTTTCTCATGATGCGGCTAATATAATGGTTATGGCCATGTAAAACCGGTTTAAGCCCGCCAGTAACTTTGTGTTACTGATCGTTCCAAGGCGATACTTCTGTGGTGGTTCTTTTTGTTTTATGTCTTGGTGTTTCAATTTTGGCAGTGGCTAGGGATACGGTACCGTATCTTTAGCCTGTGGGCTAGGGATACGGTACCGTATCCCTAGCCTGGCGGCTAGAGATACGGTACCGTATCTGTAGCCTATATATCGGAAATGGCTAAAGGTACGGTATAGATTAAAAATCGATAATATAATACTTTCAGGTGAGTTTCAGTTGAATCATTGCAAGTATCCTAAATGGCTAAAGGTGCGGAAGACTAGAGACACAGACTTAAGAAACTAATGTTAATGTATAAAGTTGAGAGATTTCAATTTTATTTCAATTTAATTGTATTGTTGTATTATTTCTAACCCCGTGGAATGAAATTTTCAATTGTTATATTTGAGTGTGTGTTTGTGCAATGTCACCATTATCTACAATTATTTGACCGACATCAAAGGATATAAAGCCAACTCGCAATATGAAAATTTCTAACGATGCGTGAAGATAATAACAAGATAATATTAATTAGCCTCAATACGATGTCCGCGCCTCAATGTGCGAACAACTAACAAAACAGTAATGAAGTGTTGATTTATTTTGTCCTACCGCTAAGTCCCTGAAGTAAGACATTGGCATTGTTTAATTTGCCAATTATTATTCGGTGAATGCTTTTAACTTTTGTTATGGTTAAGTAAGTAACTGCAATATAAAACAATTATTATAAGCTATTACTCAATTCAATCGCCATACAATTTTAAAACATGCATGCAAATCTTGATTCATGCCGTCAGAATGGCTCGTATACTTCACATCGGGCAAAAAGTGGAAAACTCTCAAGCATTTGGAAATGCTATTGAGCGCTATCAGAATACCGAAAGCGTTCAGTTCTTTCTATAAGAGAGAGAGAGAGAGAGAGAGAGAGAGAGAGAGAGAGAGAGAGAGAGAGAGAGAGAGAGAGAGAGAGAGAGAGAGAAGTGTAGAAAATGCGCAAGTGCGTATTTCGTACAAGTTGAACGAAAGTGAGGTTACATTCAGTTGTATTCACGACGGCAAGAACTGTCTCGAGGGACAGGAGTGAGAGAATCTATCTATCTATCTGTCTATCTATCTATCTATCTATCTATCTATCTATCTATCTATCTATCTATCTATCTATCTATCTATCTATCTATCTATCTATCTATCTATCTATGGTTACATGTAAAACATGTCTTTATCAAAGCGCTGCAGATAAAGACACGGCGTAAATTTGAATTGCGGCTCTCCACGTCAGTGCATTTACTTGAAAACGTCAATCGATTTTTTTTTCTTTTTGCGTCGAAATGATTGTGATGCATGTATGTTCCTTTATCTAAGGAGCTTTTTTTTATTTAAAAAACTGATACTCCAAAAATATGTTTGAAAAACATGCAGACCGCCTTTGTCTCGTACGTTTTTAATTGTTATACATGTATATATGCATAATTTCCCAAGCAAATAAAAACAATTAACGCTACTACTGTTAAGATTGTTGTGCATGTGTAGAGCTTGCCCAACCATGAAACTGTGAGAAAAGTAAGACGCCCGTAAATGTTTATTTTTATGATTTACTAGGAAACTTGCAATGCTTTAACTTAAAACTCATCTGAAAATATTATATTATCGATTTTTATCTATACCGTACCTTTAGCCATTTTCGATATATAGGCTACAGATACGGTACCGTATCTCTAGCCGCCAGGCTAGGGATACGGTACCGTATCCCTAGCCCACAGGCTAAAGATACGGTACCGTATCCCTAGCCACTGCCTTAAATTTTTTGTGCTGTTGGTGCCTTATGTATGTTTTCTTATTTTAAGTTAAGTTTATGTAACTGAGTGGCCACCTATTGGAAAAATAGCTGCTCATTCGGCTAACGATATGTTTTCATGGTATAAGTACCTGATTGTTAGTTTGGTTTTTTCCCCACCTCGGTTTTTTGGAGTGGGAATCTTTTTCTGATCGCGCCTTTTCCTGATCTTTGCCTACTTGTACCTTTTTACGGCAAGTTAATGTATAAAACGTAAAATTGCAGATTACGTCCATGTCATTATACTTGCATACACAATAAATATTACTGATATCTAACTAATCATTGAATGCTTTTAAAACTGTAAAGTGGTATACACCATTTTCGTGTTGGTACTGCAAAACAAATACTGTAGGTACACGTTATAGAGCCGCTTCCCCGAGGCGGTTCTAATTACGACTTCCCACAAACTTTGTTTTGAGTGAAAAAAAAAATCAACTGAAACTTTTCAATTTTACAGCTGGTTGTAAGAAAAATCAGTATATTGCATGAGTGTTTTTTCGTAAATTGACAATTGTATATAATTTTCAGAAACAGTAAATGTATGTGTGACCAGTGATGTTCTGCCAGGCATGGGGAAGAATTACATGCTTCATACTTGCAGCTATCTGCCATCAGTGCTTGATGTTTCGGATTGTAAACATGTTTCTCCCGGTAAGTCAGCACCAATATGAACTGTAACCGTAGATTTAACTCCTCTTCCTCAAAAAGATCCGGTCACCCTTAGTTGTAAATATTGTAAAACCTGGTCGTATTCTACGTATTTTTGTATAAACTTTACGAAAACTTGCCCATGCAATATACAGGTTTTTTTTTTCAGAAGAAGAAATTGAAAATTTTATCTGAATTTTTTTTTTGATATGTTTAATATTTTCCGTCAAAACATACATTGTGGGTACACATTAGAACCGCCTTTGCAAGGCGGTTCGATCGAGTACCTTCAATCTAATTTTTGGATAAAAAATAAGAAAAACATAGGTAAACCCCTGCATACCCCAGTTTTGCCATATAAGAGTGGGGTTCAAGTGGGTATACATTACACGGACATGTTATCCTGATGTTAACAATATACTAGATTTTACTCCTCCTCAAAAAGATCCGGTCACCCGAAGTTGAAAATATTATAAAACCTGTTCGTATTCTACGTATTTTGTATAAATCTACTTGATATTCTCATACCGTTTACTACTGATCAGAAACTGCTTCTGTTACAGGTTACGGTAAGCGTATTACCAGTCAATCAGGTGTCATTATGTCTCCGAACTATCCTAACTCCTACCCCAGCTCTGACCAATATTCGTGGACTATTGTTTCGACTATTGAAGTCCACAGATTCTACCAGATCACGATAGAGGTCATAGACTTAAACATAGAAAATAATGGCGACAGTCCTGTGTGTTATATCAAGGTAAACTGCAAAGGATTCTCACATTTTTTCAACAAAAAATAACAGTGTATTTGTAATATTAATGTTTGAAATTTTAACGAAACGTTAACTAACGACGTCGTTAGTTTTGCACAACTGGGCCCAGATCTATTTCTCTTTGACCACAAATATGACTTTTACGTTGACTCACAAATATGACTTTCAAATTATAAGTAGGTGGAACTACATTTGGAGCTGTACTGTACATGTACTTAAACATGTTAAACCTGAGCTGCAATTTAATAGCAGATAAATGGCACTGAAATATATGCATGTTGACAATTAATAACAAACTGATAACTTTTCGAAATCCTTCAGTTGATTTTTCTAAGTAAAACTGGGATCTACAGGGGTATACATATTTACTTATTTTTTTATCTTCAAAACATACGAAGGGCGAGCAAAAAGTTCGTGGACTTTGTTAATAAAATCAAAATACTGATGCGATTTATCTAAAATTACCGTATGTTTGCAGTCAATTTAATATTAACTCCAGGGGAAAGTTTCAGACACATCACTTGATAAACGTTGTTGTTATGACAATTCGTTCGATGGGTGTTAGCGCTACCCGGAGCAAGACAAGACGTTAACGTCATTTGACACCGGGATTTCTGTATACATTGGCCGAGTCAAAAGTTCCTATAAATACATTATTTCTCATTCGATTTAAAGCAAAGTTTCACATCTTTATTCCCCATCCGTGCAGGATTAGAGTAGAGAGTTTAAGGCAAATCGATAGATTGTTTTAGTTTTTATAACAACTTCTGCAACAGACGTTAGGATTATCCGGGGCATGCCATGCCGTTACATTGTTTGACGTTGATTATTAGCGCTACCCGGAGCAAGACAAGACGTTAACGTCATTTGACACCTGGATTTCTGTATACATTGGCCGAGTCAAAAGTTCCTATAAATACATTATTTCCCATTCGACTTAAAGCAAAGTTTCACATCTTTATTCCCCATCCGTGCAGGATTAGAGTAGAGAGTTTAAGGCAAATTGATAGAATTCTTTAGTTTTTATAACAACAACTTCTGCAACAGACGTTAGGATTATACGGGGCATGCCATGCCGTTACGTTGTTTGACGTTGATTATTGGTTACGTTGTTTGACGTTGATTATTACTTGTTTTTTTTTAACATCTATTTCTTTGTGACTAACACTTTGTACATCATCGAACAATGTTGACTCATTAAGTTCTGATGTGTCTCTAGCTGTTTATAACAAATTAAACGTCTCTGTAGGTTATATTCGGAAGTCTCGCACAAATTTTGTCGATGTGCGAATTTCCGCCTTTTATCAGTAACGTCATGTTTCTGAATTTTTGCTTAGAAAAGTGTCGCTGTAGCGTTGTCGTTTGAATGTGAGGACTGAAATTTCACATTTCAAGCCAAATTATATCATTATCAATATTTCCATAATTTAAAGAGATTTCGATAGGGCATTTTTAAAATATTTTTATATTTATAAATATGTAAACAGAGATTTTACGGCGTGCTCCTGGGTAGCAAATCCCACGTGTTTGTCGATGTAATTTAACCAATCAAAACTAAGATTCGACAATTAATATTTTGCATGAATATAGACAATAGACCATTATTACACTTGTGAAAATAGATAGTGCATACTCACTGTAATTGCCTCATTCAGCTAAATTGTCGAATATCTAAAAATGATTTTCAATTTTAACAGCTATAAGAACAATCAGTATATTGCATGGGCATATTTTAACTCATTTAAGCCTTGCGTCCCTTTTATGGGACATAGGCAAATAGAAAAGCCCCAGATATGACGCCGCAGAACGTGGCGTTCCATCTGGGTCTTTTCTGTTTGCTTAGAGAATTTTCATCGAAAAATTGAATAAAATTCAAAAATCACTCCTGATGCCCCTAAAATGGAAGTGGACTCACCCAAATGATAGTGATGTGAAAATCCACTCGCCAAATTTGGGTTGATATTGACAATATCTTGCAGATAGTTGACAAATTGAACTATTCAGACACGACAGTAAACTGTGGGGATGACTTCGTCAGTTATACATCCAGCGGACCGTTCATAACGATAATAACAAGCAAAATCAGTTCTGGAAGAGGATTTTATTTCAAGTACAAAGCAGGTAGGCCAGGCCATTATTTCGATTTACGCAACTTCCAAAATTATTTCAGCTCGTTTGAGACGGGCCACCTGACACGCCCACAAACAGAACGAGTACAGTTTTGGTGTATGACAGAGTAACTAATACTTCACAGTTGCGATTCTCCCGTAGTTCGAACGCGTGGTTTTGTTCTTCGAATGTCTCGTATGTATACACGGCGACCTCGATAATTCGAACTCCGATTTCTTGAAACTTCCAAATGTTTCGAAGTTGTATGTGCCGCTATATTTCATAGTAAACTATTACCGATGTTTCGAACTTATTTTTTTCCGCATATATGTATTTTTTAATGTGTATCTTTCTATTGTCAGTGCTACGAAATGGATGTTCGTTGGCTGAGGTAAAAGAGTCACATCATTTTAGATCACCTGGATTTCCACAGAACTACTCCCACTCAGAAGAGGACTGCCTTGAGTACATTCTTTATAGTGATGATCAAAGTATGCTTATACGCCGGGCCATTTCCATGTATATGTATTATGTAAGGCATAATGTTTGTTTTCCATGAGAAATGAAAAAGTAAATTCGAAACATTGATTTGTTTATTCTAATTATATCTGCTCAAAACATGGAATGAATTACATAATAGTAAATAAACAATCACTCTACTGTATTTATAACCTATACACGATCATACATGTAGCTGTTTAAGCAAGCCTTACAAACCCAAAGCTAAAGCAGAAGGTTTTTGAATCACATGGAGGTGTTTGCAATAGCTTTTTGCTGCCGTGTTTGTGACGGGATGCATTCTTTTTTGGCGTTCAAGGGGATAGCATTTTGCTTCATCTAACCCACCTCTCACATGGATGCCTGTCGCTATATACATCAGAGGACGACTACAACTTCACGCTATACCAGACGGTGTGCACTGCAGAGCACATGGAAAACAGAATAGCGTTCCATGGACATGTGTTGATGAAGGTTGAGGAAGGGGCTATCTATGATATAAGTGCTACCAGAAAGGAGTACAGTATGTTCAAAACGATACCATATCATTTTCCAAAATAGATTTGAAAAATGGCACCATAAATATGTATCCAAAGTTTTTGTGTTGGTGCTAGTTTAACCCATATAAGTCCACGTCCTTTTTGTGAGACATAGGCGAACAGTATAGATCCAGATGGGACGCCGCATTTTGCGGCGTCCCATCTGGGCCTATTCTGTTTGCTTAGAGAAATTCACCAAAAAAGCGAATAAAAATGTAAAACCACCCCTGATTCCCCTAAAACGAAAGTGGAATCATCCAAATGATAACGATGGGAAAATTTATTTGTCATTTTTGGATTACATTGTCTGAGCTTCAAACCATTGTATAACAATAACTATGCCCGAATTCTCGTACATATGGATATATATTAATGAAAAAATATTATTAAGTTACAGTTGTTTTGTTTTGTGTTTAAAAGTACATACTATGCTCAAAATGAAAATTAAAAAACAAACAATAGATGCAATATTTCGAAGCTATGTATGCTATATGAAGTAAGAGTTGCATCCCCTTATTCCCAGAAAGAACAGTCGACACACTGGCACTGAGCATTGGGAATGGTCCACAAGATGGCGTCCTCGTGGTTGCGTCTGAGGGGGAGATTGGTACCGTCTGTAGCCATATTAGTTTCACACAAATGACAACTGATACAGTATGCAGGCTGCTAGGATTTGGGTACGTTTTACTGGACATAGTCCGGTTATGATAATCATAATTAAGTTTTCTTAGTAAATGCCAAGTTATCATTTATAGCTTGGTCATGTAATGTACAATCTTACACACTACATTTAAGTATAGTAAGTCTGAGGTTTACGTAGTATATACATTTCTCTTTCTTGCTTAAAGTTAAAGTTTTGGGTAACTGTTGGAACCGCCTCGCCAGTTGCAACGTTATCACATGTGAGAGCCATCTGTATATTGCATGCCCCTGTTTTCGTTATAAAAAATCAATATCGAATCTACAAATACGTGTCGTGAATTGTTTTGCACTGAATGCCTAGGTAGTATACGTGACATACCGGAAATAAATTAAAGTCACAGAAGAGCTGCCCTGAAAACCAAGTTACGGGTCAATCAAGGGCATTCATTTGAACAAAAAGGAATAGAAGGAACAGCAACCCGGACACCTGAAAGAGCAATACTAGACATGGCCGAAAACAACAGCATGGAGGTCAAGATGACTATTTCTTTCCGATCGAGGTTGCCAACCGGCTAGCGTCAAGCAAACAATGTTGACGAGCAAAACAGACAGGCAGACTGAATAAACAGACAACATAAAGATGTGTCACTGCAAAATCGCAGTGGAATGATAAGTAAATTTCAGTCGGTTTCTATACGCAGCTTTCCAGGTAAAATCTACGACTTCTACAACAAAGAAGCAGTGGTGTCACAGCCCATAATATCAAGTATGACCTGCGAAGGAGATGAAATGGATATTGCAGATTGCAGTTTCCAGTTCATATCAGAAGAGTCTCCATGCGACGATGATTGGTATCTTACTGGGATCACTTGCCGTAAGTTAAATGCTTTTAACAATTTTTTATGAATGGACTTGCTTGTCATTATCATTTGACTGAGTTTATGTCAATCTGTAGGGTAATCAGGCGTGATGGACATGAAGACATAGAGGCGGGCATATACAATTTCATTTAGATTTTAATTGTTTTAAGTGAAAGTCAAAGTCAAAATTAATTAAAGTCATATTATATTTAACTTTGCACAGACATTTACCGACAAAATGACAACATACGACCTTCAGATATAATCATACTTAGTTTATTTAATCTAGATTCCTAGAATGGCCTTGGTACTTTTCAGAACCGATCTCTGTTGAGTGTGACTTCCGATTTTCAACATGTGGTTACACTATTGACTCACAAACTCATTTTGTGAAAGGAGGTACGAATGCTTATGTTTGTCGAAATAGAATCTTGAATATCGCACTAACATACTTAATCTGGCACCAGATAAAGCTGGTCGCACTTTGTCTTTTTTATACACGGTTCGTTTAATTTGATGATTATAACTGCCTCTTGTCTTTGTACCAATAAAAATCAGCTAGAAGAAGCTGGATTTAAGTTCGTCAACAGATTTAATACTGTTATTAATAGGACATCCATTATTTTTGTTCATTCATGACTGTCCTGTTTGCCTTTTAAGACGAGATTTGTCTGGAAATCATAGGGGTGCCTGTGTCAAAAACATGTCGATAAGAAAAAGCTAAGTAACCATTTTAGATGATTTGCTTCTAAATGTTTCTAAATTTTCAGTTGGGATAACCTTGGACGCCCCGCAAACATTTCTCACCTCGTCTTCAATTATTATGTCAGCCGTGTTCACCTACAGTCCTGGCACCAGTGTTAATGTTGAATACGCCCTACGACAGTCATCAAGTGACATTCTATCAATTTTCTTGTATAACACGCACAGTGGTGCTGAAGTGTTATTATGGCAGTCCACCCCTTATGCCATTTATGGAGTGCTACACTCTTGTATAACACTACCAAACGAGTTAGCCATGCAGGATGTTAAGATAAAAGTTGAATTTACCTCTGGTGATGTGCTATGGGGTGGCGAAGATGACGGACAAACAGCGCTGCGGAGACTAATGATTCTCAAGGATCCGTGCCCAGGTATTTTGCACCTATCTGATGTGCTTTCTATGGCCCTCTAACACAAATGTCTCTACACCCTAGTAAGCGTAAAGGTAACTATGCTTTTAATATTATATATGTTATCAGGGCTAAATCCAAATATTTCACCTGATAACATGTATCATTCAAATGAAGTTCAAAACGTCAAGTCAGATGTGTTGCTGCTACCTTTTCTGTTATATCATTTGTTATTTTCCCCGCCTGGTGGCTGGATTGGTATATAAAATACCATTGTATAACTGATACAGTTTCTATTCTTACTTTTACGCACGCTGCTATATTTCGAAAATCCCCTTCCTATAAGATAGGCCTATATTAGAAGTGCCATATATCACATCATTTTATTTGCAAGGCGAATTTCCTGACGCAGTATGTACATTCGAACAACCAGAGATCTGTGGACCAGCTCTTCTTAGTCAGATATCTTGCCCGTTTGTCAATGGAACAAAGTCTGAAATGGTAAAAACTGTCATCACAAATGGTCTTGATCTTGAAGAGCCGAACTGGATAACGTCTGATCATACATATGGTAATAATACAGGTAATCATTTTAGTTAGAATTAACTACAAATATTTCATCATCACCAACATTGTCATTTTCTTGACAGTTTCGTCTCGTTCCAAGCAAAGGTGTAGAAACATATTATTAGGTGATTTGTGAAAAATGAATTCAAATTTATACCTTTTTTCAGTTTCATAACACTTGTAACGACGTCTCAGCTAAGGATGAAATTCTGATAATAATTAAAGTTTAAATTTGGGTTCCGACCAGGTCTGACACAAACTGAACTGTACAGTCACAGAAGCAGGCTAGAAGCTTGAAACATTGGATTTAAGTACAAGAGGGATTATACTATGTATGTAGCGAAAACGAAGGCGCTGATCAGCTTCGAAGCTGATCTGCGCCTTTGTTTTCGCCTATGCAGGTTGCTGGTTTTCCCTTGCGGCGGCTCAGATGTTTTATCATCACCAACATTGTCATTATCTAGACAGTTTTGTCTCGTGCCAAGCAAATGATCCTTGACTGTTGTTGCAAAATAGGTGATTTATGAAAGATGAACTCTATACATTGTTTAAGTTTCATAACATTCGTAACGAAGTCTCAGATAATTCTGATAATAAATGTAATTAAAGTTTTAGAATGATATTATTTTAACATATTTACATTTTTCTAAAACCTCCTTAGATGAACCATTAGATGTTCATCTGTGTTCATACTTCCATGAACAACATTGTGTCACGCGACGTGACGTAATCCAAACTTGACGTCAAAAAACATGAATCTCGCCAATCTAATTGGACGTTGTAAACGTCGACGCCGTTCCGCTGTTTGAACACACACTGTGTGTAGAATCTCCTTTTGCTGGTAAATGTGACCGCCTTGGTGATTTTTCAACAAGCGATAGAGAGAAATGAATGTAAATATAAGCAATGAGTTTAATTTTTCTGTTGTTCATGGAGCTATGAACAGCAGTGGGTCGCTAGCAAAGCTTACATGAACCCCTTCGGGGTTCATTCACTTTGCACGCGACCCACTGCGGTTCATAGCTCCATGAACACCAGAAAAATGAAATTCATTTCTTAAATAACCATGCAACGCCAATTGTCCTTATCATTTTACCACCGTAGAATATTTTACTACTGTTATTGGTGCACAAAACATCACAAACGGTGCATATAACACGTCACTGTTATGTTTCTGCTGCAGGTCATTTTCTAATTCTTGAGCAAGGGTCTCGTATTAGACTCCCGACAGTGACAAACGGAGCACACAGAAGTCTGCGGATGTTTTATAGCGTAATGGTGACTAAACAGCTGACGAATGTAGTGAGTAGCTAAATCCATCACATGACATTAAACTTAAGATGATACAAGAAATTTAGCTGCTGACGTTTAAATTGTGTTCATCGTTTTTATAACCAAGTGTACAAATTTACAAATCACATATGGATAATGACATACATGTTCATATTTTGTTTGAAATAAAAAAAAACTATTGAGTATAAATTTTGGTGCCTTGTAGATAAATGATACTATTACTGAGAACCTTGTTTTCGGCTAATGCAACATAATTTTCTATTCTAATTTAAAGATCTACAAAAATAATCTAAAAAGAGAATGTATTTATTATGTTTGACAAACAGGATCACCGAATAAACGTTTTGGGAAAGAGCCTGTTATTGATACATTATAATAAACATAGACATATGTTTAAGGTGTTTCAAATAACAGACCTAAGGGGAACCATGCTTTTCCAAGAGGACAGAAGCTACGATGGCTGGCAGCATCTGTGCATTTCGCTAACGGACTTGAGCAACACTGCTATAAACATTCTATTTGGTGTCGTGGATCAGGATGGAAATTTAGTTGAGACTGATAGCGACGATGACAACGTAGCTGCTCTGGCTCTAGATGATATTGGGATATCAGAAATACCTTGTCCACGTTAGTATACTATACCTTTTGATAGTCATATCTTTGATAAAACCATATATTTGCAAAGGGAACCATGTGTTTTGATAACAAAAACTTCCAAAGTGTTTATGTTCTTCTTAATTAAGTACCGTAAATGTAATCAACTTGTTGTTATGCATGTACTGTTTATATAAGAGACACTGTTTTCATTATTCGAGACTTTGAAACTTGGTATACAATATGGACCAAGGTCCAAGTTCGAAATTGAAAATCTGCAAAATCAACTTCAAATTTGCTTTTAGTCATATTGATTGGGAGCACCTATATATCGGTCTTTACAGATCAATTTGGATGTGATTTTGAGCACGATTGTGGCTACCTTGTAACTACATCTCCAAGTGAATCAGACTTTGTATGGCAGGTATTGGGTGGTCAGACAAACAACCGTCTCGCAGACTCAACTTACGGCACATCTGGAAAAGGTATAAACTACGCGAATGACCTGTTACATTACGTAAACTTGCTCATGCAATATACAGATTTTTGGGGGTTGTAAAAATGAAAATTTTCACTGGAAAAAGTTTGATATTTCTTCTATATACTTAACGACACTTCCAACGCTACCGATAGAGTTTTTACTGTAATTCCAAAACTACTTGAGCTATTGAAACAAAATTTGCAGGGACTTCAGAAAAATTCATAAGACGTCTATCGAGGTAAAATTTATGTCTGGAAACCTTTCTTATCAAACGCCACGCCATGGGTGTTTGAACACACCCTACCTCATTTTCAAAAGTCGCAAAACACCGCATTATTTCATCGTTTATACCAAACATTTATTGTGATAAAAAATAACCTTTGTTTCTCTTATTTTTATTACATACATCATCCATTCATAAACAAAAGGTTGAAAACTTTAAATTCACAGCAAATTATTTATTTGATCCAATCAATTACTATTCAGTATAACCGACATAGAATGAAGGACTGGCGGCGTCTACGCATGAAAGCCAAGACCGCATACAGTTACACTGCGAAATACCGTTCCACTCATTCCTTCAAATTGCTCTGTCACATCTTTGTCTGGTGTTCGTTTTTATTATGCTTAGGTTTCACTTATGGACGGTGTTGCATTTAGTGAACCATCAGTTTATCTATATTCTGATCCATAATTGATCATTTCCTTATCATCGACTTATATTGACCGTTTCCCTGTTGAAATTATTTTGCAGGTCACTACATGTATGTCGATTTATCATTTGGCGAAGAGGGTGATTCAACCACAATTTCATCCACCAATCTCCTCATTAGTGACAACCCTGCGTGCGTGTCTGTAAATGTTCTTGGCGTGGACGTAAATTCTGGAAGTTTGTCCATCACATTTGATTATGACGATGGAAGTGAAGAAGAAATATATCTGAACTACATTGACACACAGGGCCGATGGCTCACCGAGCATGTTAGATTTGATCCGGGACTAAGACACTTTCATGTGATGGCAACAAGAGGGAATCAAAATGGCGGATTCATCGCAATTGATGATATTATGATTCTAGACGACATCAAGTGTATAGGTAAATGCTTATGACAGTCACTGACCTTTCATCGAAAGACGTTCTACAGGTATTACAACGAGCATTTTGTCTTCCCTTACACTAAATGAAATATAAAGGTTTGAACCTTTGGAAGCAGTAAAATATTCAAAGGGAGATAATATGGACTATATTGCACAATTTCGGGTAATGAACCCTCACCAGTAGCCGTATTTACACCGGCAACGAAAGCCAGACAGTTTGTATTTGTAAAACATACTAAGTATACATGTATATATTAAGCAAGTATTGTAAACATTTATCACAGAATATTGGTAAAATTAAAACACACACAAACACACACGCACACACGCCACAAAATGCTTCAAATATTAAAGCTGGTACCTGGTTATTGGTTTGGTTTTTTTCCCACCTCGGTTTTTGGAGTGGGAATCTTTCTCTGATTGCGCCTTTTCCTGATCTTTGCCTACTTGTACCTTTTTAGAACTTCACGCATAATACTCGTATCTTACTATTAGTAAAACAAAACGATACACCCTGTAGGCACCTTGTTTCGAGACAGTTAAACATGTAGATAAAGGCAAACAAAAATGAGCATATACATTTCTTCAGCTACACTAGCTAGACCTTGGGTTTCCTTCGCAAAATAAAGTTTGTCGCCATTCAACCGACAATGCACCGAACATGCCTGAATTAACAGAGGTTCTCTGTTTGTTTTAATAACATTGCACGACATTGATCTTATGATGTTATGCATCAATTTCACAGATGGATTAGAAGACATGGAAGTTTGTCGGTTCAATCATCCAGGGCTATGCCACTTTGGTACCAACCACACTTCAGGCTCTCGATATGGATGGAAGCTAAGTAAGCCATCCAGTAAAACTGATGCATCCCTTCCAAATTATGATGCTGACGGAGACTTGTCTGGTAGGTTGACATGTTCGTAACGTTTCTCTTGTCATATATAACCATAAGTTTGCTCAAACATGTCCTGAGATAGTGCTTTAAACTATATGTACTTGGCAATAATGGCTGTCTATTGTCCTTTATCTAGATCAGCACCAAACGGATTATAAGAATCTTACATGAGTGTCAGGTATGGATAGACAAATCTGTCCCGTGGGTCACATTTTGGCATCACGAGGCTCGCCGAGTGATGCCAAATTGTGACCCGAGGGACAGATTTGTCTATCCATACCTTACACAAATGATGGATTCTTTTTCTTGCACGCCTTAATGCGGCGAAGCTTGATCTTTATACTATTTACCTAGAAAAAATGCCACAATCGCGGCGTCCGCCATTTTGTATTAAAACGTTTTGACGTCATCGTGACGTCTGTGCATAGCGACGAAATTACGTGACGTCCTATACAACCAATGTTAAAAAAGAACACTTGAACGCAGGGTGCGACCGGGGTGAGATAACGAGGGTGAGATAAGAATTTCTCACATGGGGTAAAACGTTGGATTTCTCTATCTGGTGTGCAAGAATATGCTGTCTGTTGCTTATAAAAGTCTACACGGCAACTGTAGGACTTCAATTGGTCATTTCTGTATTCTATGTTTTATGTTGATTTCGCTCTAATATTCATCAACTGAGTGCGCGAACAGAAGCATAAAACAATTTTTTCTATAGATAGCTCAGTTATGTGCGTTGAACTCTTAGTGCCATGTAGAGAAACTATTTTCCTTTAGTTAACCCCTTCGAATCTGTAACATGATTTAAAGAGTTTTTGCCGATGTTAAAGTACATAGCTATTTTGTATCATACATATATTTTGCTTTTGGGTTCGGAACCTTACTTTCTTTTAGGTCCCTTTATGGTGGTAGACAGTTCGGATGGTGGTCTTGGGTACAAGTCACATCTTTGGTTTGATGTTAAGACTTCAAAAATAGCTTATTACCAGTTCTGGTTTTACACGGACGGTAGTTCATCAAACCTCTATACAACTTTTGATGGAAGTCCTAAACTGACTCCATTGGATACGAGCTATAGGAGTAGATGGCAGAAAACGGACTGTTTTACTTTACCAGTTCCATTTATTGGACGTATTTATATAATAGCCGAACGCGGAATTTTGTCCAGTGAGAGAATCGCCATTGACAATGTCAAGGTCACAGAAAATTGCTATGGTATGAAAATAATCGGTAAATAAAATAATACATGTTTAATAAAATTCATATTATAGTTATATATCATATCACTTCTTTCATGATTACCTTTTTTCGTGTCAAACGACGTCCAATATATGCAAAGTTTTTCTCACAATTGCAAATTCCAAACAGTTACGCGAAATACATCTTTGTCAATCTAATGATTAAGTTAAAATCATTCTGTTTCTTTAAACATGTTAACATGCATGCGAAAAAGCCATTTGGCACTATATACAGCTATTGTTCAGCAAACCTAGTGGTTGACAAATATTTTATCGCTCAGAAACTATAATTCTCATTTAACGTTATATTATCAGTGTCATCATAGTGCTTACAGTAGCTAGGGCAATTATACGTCAAATGATTTATTTTACACTTCAGATCCAAATCCATTATGTGACTTCCGTTTGCCAGATGATTGTGGCTATCATGGCATAAACTGGACCAATGGTACATCCTTATATTTTCTTTCAACGTTGAGTATACATTTTTTCGTCAAGCGTTCGGTGATTTCGAATTTGAAGAAACGCTGCAGAGAACAGAATCAGATAATGTTGAGCTTTTTCGTCAGCAAGACATTCATGTCATGCCACAAAAGTGTAAAAACGCGTTTCAGTTAATCCTTTTGCATACAAAAATGACGTCGTAATTCGTTGATCTGAGGACCATGTTTACAAATGCCAAAATTATATTGATTGTAACGTTGAAATTTTAAAAGGTTGTGCATAATTGCCGATCTAAAATTAAAAATAAATGCTATCGGTAGTAGTTTAACATCCCTTTACCTCCAGATAAAATATGTATAGCTCGATTTTGACCTCAGACGCGTCAAAACACGACGAGTCTACTAAGTAGCACGTGAAAGGATATTCAAACTGTAACAGTACAAATGTTTACTGTGCGTGCAACTGAAGTGTAACGGAAAAGTTGAGACATTTCGTACTGATTTACCTTTCACATGCCACTTCATGGACTCGTCGATGTTTTGACGAGTCGGAGGTCAAAATCGAGCTATAAGATGAAGTTCATTATAGAATCTTGAGATCAATTTTGCAAATGGCATTTGTTTTAAAACCCTAGGATTACTTATTTGTGTAATATATACCCCCCTATATTTCAGTTTATATAGTGTAAATGGGGTTCATCGGCCCTGGAATAAGCATTTAAACATTCGCTTTTCTTACATGTATTTGTGCTCCAAAATATAAATTGTGGGTGCATAGTTCAAACCGCATCTGTCTCAGCGTGGCGGTTCTAACGTGTACCCACAATCAGTGCTGAGCAAAAATTAGAAAACTATCAAAATTGATCAGCTGAAAATTTTTGTTTTGGGAAAAATGTATAATACAATGGCATGTTTTTGACACGTTTGTAAATTTCAGATGAAAACGGATGGCATTCTCGGGGCGAAAGTAAACTATTCGCGCCTTTATTGCGTAGGCGGGGTACGAAATGTTTCACATTTTCGTATATAATGGGCGTATCACCTGCTCGTCAAGGCAACGCACGACTGTCAGTGTTAATTAACTCAGACGAGGTTTGGTTTGCAACTGGAGGAAACGTCATTCTTGGAGGGGAGACAACTGGCCAGGTTACATTGTCAGCGGGCGAGAATTTCATCACATTTGTCGGCGAAGAAGGAGGAGTGTATTCGATTATCAGGACGAATCTTACAGATGACGAATGTATAGATCTGAGTGAGTGAAAACGTTATTCTGATGAACAATATACATGATTATATAGGGGTTACATACTAAGAAAAAATATATTATACATTAATGCGAGCCAAGTCATATATATTTGCTGACTGTCCTGACTTGGTAAAATAAAGACTTGCCGGAATGACTTTTGAAAATTTGAGACAAAAAGAGGACTGGTACACAAACTGTTTTCATGTGAATGTGTTCATATGGTTATAAAATTTGATTGTGAAAATGAGAGATTATAGTTTGAGAAGGGAAATGTTATTTCATACATTTACAAGTACATGTATATGCTTAATTTCTCGACTTAGGCTTTTATGCTTCCAATTATAATGTTTGCATTTGGTATTTAACATTTGTTATTTCTGGTACACAGACGAAGACCGTTCTGATTAATTTCATGTTTTTCTCATTGGGAAAGGTGGACAGTTGGTTCAACAATCATTTTTTTCTTTGTTACTCATGGTCATTCTTTCAGTTTGTAATAATGCCACGGAGTTTTCCTGTGGAGATCACTGTATACCGTCATCATATACATGCGATAGGAAGATTGATTGTATAAATGGACGAGATGAGGACCTTGAAATGTGTGGTTAGTTTTAAAATATGAAACTAAAAAGATTAAAGATCATTTTGTACTGAAATTTTACAATAACTTAAAAATGTATCGAACATTACATTTCGATTTTTGGAGTTTCCAACCTCCTATTGCAAGAATTGTGTATAAGACAAAAACTTCGAAAGACGAAATAAGCTTAAATATACCTAAATAATAGATTATGAAACATTCTCCATACAAGTTCCAGTCTGATCTTTCTGTACTATTTGTATATACTCCACAACAAAGATAGAAAGCAAAACAATATCATGTAAGGATTAAAATTCAGATTAAAGCTTTCACTGGATGATAAAAAACATTAGGCTGTTTTATTGTCTATGAAGCCTGAAGGGCTTCGGGCTTCTCGGCGACATTAAAAACAACTAATGTTTTTCATCAACCTGTGAAAGCTAAAATCTGAGTTTCAATACTTATACATTTTATGTTATCAATTAAGTATCAGGGGTTGGTAACTCGAAGCCATCTTAAGCCTTAAGATCATCTTACGACCAACTTAAGCATCTCTTAGGGATTATGGTGACTAACTGGAAGCGATCTTAAGTTACGGTGACAACTTAACAGTATCGTAACTTTACGGTCAACTCAAGCCCACCTTAGCGTCATCTTATCTTACAAGGTGACAACTTTAACTTAAATAAGTTATTATTTTCGCCCCTTTTGATCAAATTTATTGCTATTACAATGTTACTGATGCAGCATGTTATGATGCTGTGTATCGCCGTCGTGCAATCCAATTTAATAATTAATATGTAAATAAATAATAATACATGGAATATGGTTTACGTAGTGCATGCACCATATTTTGCATTTGATGTTGCACTACAGCTGTTACTACAACAACGACTACTACTATGGGACCATCACCACCTTACTACTAGCCTACTACTGCCATTGCTGTATCTGGCGCTGTCTCAGACTGCACGCTACTTATTGTAAAGTTACAATAATAGTCATCATCTCCTCAAAGTCGATCCTGAAAATGTTTCAAGAGCGACATAGATGTCAAAAGAACTTCCTCTTCAAACGTTAAAATTATGTAAATAAATTATCTTGACTTAAAATAAATAAATAAATAGATAAATAAATAAATTATTTGTATAAATAAATTAATAAATAAATAAATAAATAAGTAAGTAAGAATCGAATATCGGATGTTCGCCAAAATACGTATTTGCATTCGCGCAAGCAACTCAGTTTAAATTGTTCGACTGAAGAACGTTTTTGGCATGTAACTGCCAGCTGTGCGCACAGCAAAGACTAATCAGGCTGCACAAATGCTAATACTGAGCTAAACTACATATAATTCGTCACACATAAGCGGAAATCTCTCAGACGCAGACTTGCGTTTAGTTGCGACAGATAGTTTTTGTTTGTTTGATTTATTGCTTTACGTCCCAGTGAACAGCTTTGGTCATGTCGAGACGTTGATTGTTGAAAGGGACGTAAAGCAGGAAATAAAACACGCAAATAAAGGCAAGTATACGCAAGTCTGCGTCGAGAGATTTTCGCTTATGTGTGACGAGGCCTTTAGTTAAATTCACATTTAAGTTTGAGGGAGAGAAACTATAAAAGTGGTTTGACACATGAATCGGGCAGTCTGATCGGCGTTGTTATCGGTTTCTGCTTAGATACTGCCAAGCAAAAAGAACAAATGCTGTCCCAATTCATTTAGTTTGTCCACTGTTTCTTTTCTTTTGCACTGGCCAAAGAAAACGGTCCATATGCCAAAACAAAACGGGACAGTCATTTCAGGTTTTGCACGTGAATTCTTAATAAACAGTTCAACTTAAGCGCTAAGGTGATCTTAACATTAAGAGTACGATGCGAAAACTTTGAGTTACTGGAATAGTGAGATCTTAAATTTTAAGGTTGTCGTCTTAAGACCATCGGAAGTATGTCGTAAGTAGGAGAACTTACGATGCCTTCGAGTTACTAACCCCAGATTTTTAATTGCGCCTATCACCGCTCATTTTCATGTTATTTGACATTAAATCCGACTAAACGTAATTTTGGAACAGCCAAAACGTCAAATTTTTGCGCCTAACGTCATGGCGATACGCGACCAACGTCACGACAACAAGAGTAAACAAACAACGTCACTAGCTGGTTTTGACGTCGCCCCACCAATAGGCGTGGCCTCTAGATCACGTGACAGTGTTTTTCATTGGGAAATGAAGAAAATAAAAAAAGATACTATCATCTAGGGCGATTGCAATAAAAAAGTAAATATTTAATCATGGGGAATGTTTAGTATAAATTATGAAACAGTAGGATCTTTTTTTCAGTTTTGGCATGATATTGACACGACCAATTGTTTTTGACCATTGGCCGTGAAATATACTCGGGGGGGGGGGGGGGGGGGTAACTCGGAGGTAATTTTGGTACAAACGTGCCGCCCGATACTTTAAAACATACCCCATTCATATATCTGGTAATCGAAAAAAGGGACCCATTCATATAAAAGTGATCCATTCATATATTTACCTATAGGACTCACGGCTTACCAGCTACTAGGATCTAGTAAAAATACAACATGACGTATAGGGAAAATCCCGCCCACTTTTGCAACCTCTATGGTATATTTGATTGTACAAAACTTTGACCTATACACAATTTTATACAAATATTTCGACTTTCTGAGCTGTGTATGTCAGCAAAAAAGTGCTCTTAAACATGGATGTCCGAAAAATTTGTTCATTCATAGACTAAATATGGAAAAATGGGGCCATTCATATATTTTGACTTGAAAAAGGTAACCCATTAATGTATCTGGCGAGGATGAAAAAGGGAGCTATTCGGGCGGCACATCCCCACAACGTCACATATAGGTAGTATCCCCCCCCCCGAGAGACGCATAAAGCGGGAGTAATCTGTTACAGGGTACAGTCTTGCAAATGATTTTAGTCAGCTAGACACGAACAATATGCTTGGCTATCAGGAAGGTGTGCACTCCTCTAGACCTTGGACGATTGTGGAAGATTTTAACGTAACTATACAGAAGCAAACAAGAACGATAGAAGGTATTTACATAGCTTGTTGTTTAGTTGTTTAGTTGTTTAGTGGAAACTGCATTCACTCACTGACTTTCACGGATCACTATTGTCTGGCGCTGTTAATTTGGTAAATGTACCCTTCAATTCTTGGTAACCAGCAGGAAAACATGCCCGTGCAATATATACCCCCTTAAACCCCACTTTTATATAGAAAAACTGGGGTATGCAGGGGTATACCTATTTTTCTGATTTTTGCTCCAAAACATAGATTGTGGGTACTCGTTAGAACCGCCTCGGCGAGGCGGTTCTAACGTGTTCCCACAATCTATGTTTTGAGCAAAAAAAAAAAAAAAAAAAAAAAATCTACTGAAAATTTTCAATTTTTACAACTTAAATAATCTCTGCATGGGCAAGTTTTCGTAATGACTGAGATAGTTTGTATCACTTGAGGAAGGTTGAAGTGAAACATTGATTTTTTCTTCGGGTCATTTAAAAATACAGGGATATTCAGTTATATTCTATACCGTATTATTGTACTGTTAAATTCAATACTATAAATGCTTTTTGCTTGCTGATAGAAGGCATGACCATATTAATTGTTTAAAGTTTGTCTACATTATTTTTCCCTTACCCTGTACCCAAGTATAATCGAAGCATCCGAGTACCTCGTGTTGGAAAAATAGCGCGGTACAGGGATTCAGTTATATTCTGTAATGTTTTATTGCATTGTCTTAATTAATTCATTATTTTAAAGGTTTTTCGGTTGCTCATAGTGCATGTGGTCCTGACCGTTTCAGGTCTGTCTACACTATTTACGTCCCTGACCCTAAACCCAAGCATCCTCGAATCACCCGAGTACCTCGTGAAGGAGGATCTAGCTTGTGTATCAGTTGAATACCTAGGGGATGTTTCAAAGATGAAAGTGATGGTGTTATATCATGATTCATCAACTGATGTAGAGTTTGAGGACAAATACTTTGTTCCAAGTGCTTCATGGAGGTCTTTAACGGTAATTGTTGCAAATACCCGTGCCACACGATATTAACAAGCGTGTGTTAAGAGAAGTCATGTATTAATGGTGTGATTCTCGTGAGTGCGTGTTGTTAATACATTTCACTTATTTATGCTTGTTACAGGTCCTCTCTTAAAATGACGTCATTGCGTAATAGGCATTTGGTTTAACGTTATAATGTGACGTCATGATGACGTTGAAGTTTGCCCCAAGAGCAGCATTTTTAAACGTCGTTAGCTAACTTTATTTTACGCAAGATTTTAGGTGGACGGATATTTACAAAATCTGGAAAATGTCTCCAATTTTTTGCATGAAATAGTTGTATAATGCAATAATAACGATCGAACATGTTCTTTCTGATGCATTAACATTTGCTTGGTCCCTCGGGACCTAAGGTTTCAACACTCCTCGGGGCCCAGCTTATCTTAAAGCACAGAAAACCATGTTTGATCTATATATTATATAAACTAAGCTAGACACTATCTATCTTCATATACTGAGTCGATCAATTTCTGATCATCATCTCAGGCGTTGGGTGGGTGCTAAATTTTGAATTTAGCAAGATGGGGAGAGCATTCGGGATGGGCCATTAAAACTATTTACAAGAATCTAAGTAGAGGCATACTAAAACTTTTGATTTCTTCACATATTCAAAAGAGAGGGGATAGGCTTATTGTGCAAATTCGGGAAATGCGCTCTCGGCAGTGAATTTCTGAAATTCCTAAATTCGAGAAATTTTATCTACATGCAAGTCTCCAAAAGGCAAGGCATGCTTAAGTAAGCATAATATTGTGTAGAAGACAGTTCTTAACCCATTTTGCATTCTCAGAATGTTTGTACTGTTCTCATAGGAACAAACCAAAAGTGTATAATCTGCACTATAGAGTAATCATAATAATAATGCTGACTTTTTACCACTGAAGAAAGCATGGGTATATGAAAACACAATTTAGTCAACGCTAGTAAACACAAGTGCCCGTTTGAAAAATGGTTTTGTAAATATGGTTATGATAATTATAAAACTTTCTTTTATAAATTACCTTTTAAACAAAAATCTACATATGTTTGTCATGGTTACAGCTCCCTATACCGGGTGGTATATTCCGTTTACAAGTGTCGGTGTCTATGATTCAAGTAACTTCTCAATACGATGGACCTTTACCTCACTCTGCTGTGTTTATCATCAAGAACATCAGTATTGTACCAGGGAGCGACTGCTCTGACATCGCCATTAGTAAGTTGGATGTCACACACATACAAATGTACGTCATTACGAAATCTGGAAAATATGCAACATACAGGGATGATATAGGGATGCAAAATTTGAAAATTGTCCATAGATGATTGTCGATATTTTTAATAATTTTGCACAAAGCATTGATTGACTGAGACGGTTCAAACGAGTAACTGCAATATACATAATGTATAGGTCATATTATGCGAATGGAGCCAAAAAGGTTAAAATTTGTTTAGAAAAATGAATATAAACAAAACATTTATCTCGAATGTTGATTTTGTTTGTTATAGAATGCCCAGAAGACGTTCATCATCGTTGTCTTGACAACAGCCTCTGCTTCAGTGACGACCAGAAATGTGATAACATTGAAAATTGTAGGGATGGTTCAGATGAATCTGCAGCCTTCTGTCGTAAGTTAAATGAACTTATTCACTTTTAGCTTTATGAAATATGCATAGGGAACAAACATTTTGCTTTCAAATTGGTTAGGTTGGCTTGTTTTATTCTGAAAGTTTGTTGGTGTACGTTTATACCGGGATGGGTCGACGTTAATGCATAACATTGATGCGGCATTTTATGGGTGTGGCTATAGAGTCATGTCTTAATCCTATTGTTGTCATGTTTTAGCTATAAAGGTCTGAACAGAAAAATATAAACTGCAAATGAGGAAACCTTGAACTTTAATTTATGTATAAATGCAGAATATAATCACAATATATCTAACACATGTATAGGCCACAATTGCGAAACAAATTTTCAGAGATTTTTAGGTTGTAAAAATAAAAAGTGTCAGTAGAACAATTTTGATATTTTTCATTTTTTTATTCCCTCAAAACATAGATTGTGGATACACATTAAAACCGCATCGACGAGGCGGTTCTAACGAGTACCCACGATCTATTTTTGGAGCAAAAATAAAAAAAAACATAGCTATACCTCTGTATACTCCAGTTTTACTAAATATAAGTGGGGTACCAGGGGGTATACATTACTTGGACATTTTGACGTGATGTGGTTCGTTAACGTTCTATTCTTGTGATATATTCCAGCTATTTCCATATCCTGCACTTTTGAAGACGTGAACATGTGTGGCTACAGCAATGCATCAGCATCCATGGTTTATTACAATCAGTGGAACAATAAACGTTATGACCAGATTCTATGGCACAGAACGCCGTCTTCGCAGATGTCCAGACCAATACTAGATCATACGTTTGGCGTCGTCCATCAAGGTACTTTGTCGTTTGACATTATAGCAAAGCTAAGAAATCTCAGATGTCTTCGAGGATTTTCGGTTCTGTTCTGACACCAACCGATTGAGCGTCAATTATTCGTTTGCAGGACATCTCATCTTCGGTTGCAGAAATATACCGTATATCGGCGAATAGCATGCAAGTAAATTCAAAGTATCTACAGTGGCCGCATTATGAATGGTCGCCTCCCCGTGACCAGCATTATCCCGTTTTAACTGTTTAGTTAACGGAACACGGAACCAAAATGACCTTTGACACGACATGTTTACAAAATAGCATTATTATGGTACTGTACATGTACATGTATTTAGTTCATTTATACACCAATTCAGGTCACTATATGACATCAAAGAACACAGAGGGGCTGCATGACACGAAACGTCTCGTAGACGTAGAAATTATGGAATCACCTTCTGAAGTCTTTCAAAAAGATGGTTGTATCACCTTTTGGTACTACCTTAACACCACTGATGTTCGACCGATCTCCACAGCGGCACAGATTTTGGTGTACCTCAAATATCACGACTTGGCAGAGAAGCCGAAATTACTTTGGTGAGTTTGTTGTTGGAAGTTGATATTTAGTTGTCTGTTTTGTGTATGTTACGGTAGAGAATATTTGACATTCTTTAAATGCCTCTTTTTTTGTCAGCAAATTACAAAAACACAACATCACCTATTTATTTCAAGATTTTCTTACCAAAATGTAATGTTTACTGTCATTTAACTTCCAATGGAAAGAGATAAATGTTCATGCAATTCAAATTGGGTAAAGTTACAATATGGTATAATTTCTATCCGTTGTGTGATTTTATTGAAAAATATCATTTGAGCCTTGGCATGAGAAAACCAACAATTTGGGTTTCCGACCAGGTCGGACACAAACCAGGCTGTACAGTCAAAGAAGAAAGCTAGAATCTTGAAATTCTGGATTTAGGCAGAGGAGGAACTGTACTATCCGTGTAGCGAAAACAAAGGCGCTGATCAGCTTTGCAGTTACTGCGAGGCTGATCTGCGTCTTTGTTTTTGCATATGCAAATTGTTGGTTTTCTCACGCACAGGCTCATTTAGCATCTTAATTCTATACACGTTTATTTTCTAGGTTCGACCATATCAACCGACCGTTTCCACAATGGGTTGAGGGAGGTATTCCCGTGCTTGGCAATATGAATGTCAGCCTGATTATAACTGCCAAAACAAGTATTCCTATGGATACCTACACCGGTGTTGTCTCTGTGGATGATATAGAGTACCAACCGGGGGATTGCACGGTTACAAAACCAGGTACATGCAATTGTCAGTTGTTGTATTCACGAGCTGCACTCACTGAAATAGATGTATAACTTAGTGCATTGAGGAATTGGAATAGAAAGTATAAATTCCATCAGTTTTAACAGCCAAAACAAGCATTTCAATGGATGCATACACCGTAGTTGTCTCTATGGATGAAATAGAGTACAAACCAGGGGATTGCACGGTTACAAAACCAGGTACATGGACTTGTCATTTTTTATTCACGAGCTGCACTCACTGAAATAATTGTACAACTTAGCGCATTGAGGAATTTGAATAGAAAGTATAAATCCCATCAGTTTTAACAGCCAAAACAAGTATTCCAATGGATACTTACACCGGCGTTGTCTCTTTGGATGATATAGCATACCAACCGGGGGATTGCAACGTTACAAAACCAGGTACATTACGAAAACGTGTCCATGCAATATACAGAATGTTTTTCAGTTGTAAAAAAAAAGTTTTCAGTAGAAACAGTTCGATATTTTCAACAAGTTTGTTCAAAACATTGATTGTGGGTACACGTTAGAGCCGAGTCGGTTCTAACGAGTACCCACAGTCTATGTTTTGGATTAGAAATAAGAAAACAATAGGTATACCCCTGCATACCCCAGTTTTGTTAAATAAAAGTGGGGTATAAGGGGGTATATATTACACGGACTATTATCCTGATGAGATTTTTCGTCTTTTGCATGAGTTGCATTCTATTAACTAACTTTTATAGTTTCAACACGGACTAGAAGCTGTAGATTACCTAGTCGGAATAAAGCATACATGAAGTGGATGGACCTTTTAAATCCATCAAGTAAATAAACGCCACCTTTTAATTTAGGTGATTTGTAGCCAAATATGACTTTGTCAAGTCAAGTACCCATTGTAACTGGAACAAAAAGAGGGACATTTTATTGGTACTAATGTTTTGTAGTCTGCTGTCTTAACAGGATTAAACAATGGATTACAAAATAGGTTTTACTTCGATAGTCAGAGTAGGCAACTAGTAATAGTTTGAGTGCCACATATCAAATATATATACTATATACAAAAAATACAACATATTTGATATCCATATTTGATAGACTTATGTGACACTATACTTTGCAATGTGCTTAAAAACAGCAAACATGTATCTTAAAATAGTAAACTATTCTCTTACGAAGGATTGAAACCCGAGTACAGTCAGTAAGTTGCTTCTTTGACAGGATGTGACTCTGAAAATTCAAGAGTCAATAGTGTATACCAGCTTTTTTCTGTTTGCCATATCGAGTATAAGACATGTTCCATGCTTGAAAAGTTTATATACCAGTCTAGTTCGGTTTTCCTCACTGTGACTTTTCCGTTGAACATAGAAGTCTGTGTATGTCTTTCAGACTGAGACTACGACAGATTCCATTGTTGTACAGTATGTATCCCAGTCTATTTAGTCTTTTAGACTGTGAGTCTGACATGTTTCAGTGGGTACAGTCTGTATACCAGTCTATTTTGTCTTTCAGACTGTGACTCCGACATATTCCAGTCTGGTAAAGCTTATCAACAACTAACGATTTAATTTTTGTCTTTATAGACTGTGACTCTGACATGTTCCCGTGTGGTACAGTTTGTAAACACCTAACGATTTATTTTTGGCCTTATAGACTGTGACTGACATGTTCCCTTGTGAAACAGTTTGTACACAACTAACGTCTTTTATTTCTGTCTTTCTAGACTGTGACCCCGACATGTTCCAGTCTGGTAAAGCTTGTCAACATCTATCGATTTTGTTTTTGTCTTTATAGACTGTGACTCTGACATGTTCCCGTCTGGTACAGTTTGTAAACACCTAACGATTTTATTTTTGTCTTTATAGACTGTGACTCTGGCATGTTCCAGGGCGGTAGTACATTATGTATACCAGTCTATTTTGTCTTTCAGACTGTGACTCCGACATGTTCCAGTGTGGTACAGTATGTATACCAGTCTTTTTTGTCTTTCAGACTGTGACTCTGACATGTTCCAGTGTGGTACAGTTTGTAAACAACTAACGATTTTATTTTTGTCTTTCTAGACTGTGACCTCGACATGTTCCAGTGTGGTACAGTTTGTATACCGGTCTATTTTGTGTGTGATGGTCAGCCAGACTGTGGCAATGGGGTTGATGAGATGCACTGTGGTGAGAAACAAAACATTACCCAAAATACGCCATGTAATAAGCAACTATCTTATAGATGAAAAATTAATTTGTTGGCCTGTGTTCGATTAGGCCAATATATACACAGATATTATTTCCTTGTGAACCTAAATATTTTCTTAACCTGTTCTATTCAAATCTCCTAATAGAGATGTGGGTTTACTCGAAAGAGTTCTCACACTCTATCGTGTGGATAAAAATAGGAAAATATGCAAGTATGTACAAGAAATACCGAAAAATAATTTTGCGAGATTCTACAGTGTTTCAGTATAGGACAGATCCAGACATAATTTTTTCAACCAATGTACATAGTTTTATTATTGTCTTTTGAGATGAAAGTTATTTTCTTTCCTGCGTTTTTGGGATTTAAGCATTATGTTTCTTTGCAATTCAACACTGACGATAAACTCATACGTTCAGATAGCTGTTTTAATATTTTACTGTCGTGTAAACCTATACGTTCGTCTGTTTTAGGGTTTGTGCAGTATTTAAAAGCCTTTGTTTATTCACTTTGAATTTATTTTATTTCATAAGACCGCCCGGATGGCAGGTTTACCTTATATGGCGGAGATGGAAGTTACGGGAAACTTGCCTACTATTTCAATCAAGCATGGCGCCCCGTGTGTTATCCGGAAGATGAAATGCGACAAACCGACTTCAATGTTAATGTGGCACCGCATGTGTGCAGAGAGCTTGGATTCATGTAAAACCATTTTGCTGTATTCTATTTCAACCGATTTTAATGTATTCTATTTCAACAAATTAGCAAATATTCATGCAGGTTAAATTATTTACATATACAGATATTGTCGTGAGTAAAATGAAATTCGACCACATTCCATGTATTCCACCACACCCCCACAAAAAAAAAAAAAAAAAAAAAAAAAAAAAAAAAAAAAAAAAACATATCATGTTTGTCACACGCTACTAGACATTTCTTCGTTGCTTTCTACAGTTATGATATTTATCTTTTCAGAGGAAACTCGGAGTCAACATCTTATCTGTTATGGGATAAACCTACCACGTATATCACGGATATTATGTGTTACGATGACGGTGGTTGTGATGTACATAACCACACAGACGGCTGTGACACTTATGCATTTATAAAGTGTTCTCATGACGGTAAGCCAACAAGGATTTTCTGCGAAAGTCAGGAAATTTAAAATCAGTTTAGATTCATGATTCTTAACTGTATTTAAAATATTTAGGCCAAGGATCTTTTGGATAACATCAGACTTAGAAATGACTATTCGGTTGACAATGGCTAAATAACTGTACATGTTGCCACCAAATGAGGTCGCTGATGAGGCTTCAGTAGCCGAAACTGCGGCATGACTCATTCCTTTCACATTAATATTTTCACGGCTCTCCGAGGATCTTAGGTTGTTTGTACATTATTACATTTCGTTAAATATGAAAAGAAGCAGATCTCTGAATAACTTCTCTGCATTGCTGTTAACATTTCCGTTTGTGGCTCATATTTTATTGTTTTATCATTTTTATCAGTTGAGCCGCTGCACAATAAAACAAACAATCTGCATATGCGAAAACAAAGACGCAGATCAGCGTCTTTGTTTTTGCTAACCAGATAGTACAATTACTCTTCTTCATAAATCCGACATTTCAAGCTTCTAGCCATCTTCTGTGATTGTACAGCCCGGTTAGTGTCGGACCTGGTCTGAACACAAATTGTTGGTTTTGTCACGCACAGGCTCAGTTATAAGCACTTTAATACATACAACAAATACTCATTCATTTAACGTTGTGTTCCTTTCTGTCATTTTACATAAGATACAGATGCTTATATCACCATCAATGTCTCGCAATATTATTATCATTCAATACTTAAAGATAAAATTCATTAAATATTTGTATTGATTCAGTTTGTTTTTCTGGAGAACGTCTATGTACCGGCACAAGAGACACATGCAAGCCTCGTTCTCATTTCTGTGACCTGCATTCTGATTGTCCAGGAAGAACCGACGAACAGCAATGTTGTAAGTTAACAAACATATATGTATGGCTGCTACATAGTGCCATAACGGTATGTGAACGCCAGTGTTCGAACATAAGTTTTGGAAAAATCATTTCGTACAGAAGAATATTGATTAATAAAAACCGGGTCGATATCACACATAATGGTTGTCTGGGACTGAACTACTAAATGGATCCAGAAAATTTGGTTCTTCTTAATAATTATGAGTATAACATATACGCCTTTGGAAAATTATGGTGAATGAAGTCACATTTTAAACACTGCCTATTACTGACACGAGATTTATCACAATTGACAAAATTTTGTACATCAACGTCATGATAACATCAGAAAAACATGTCCGTGAATTGTATACCCCCTTAAACCCCAGTTCCTATAGACAAATCTGGACATTGCGAGGGGTAAACTTATTTTTATCTTATTTTATCCAAAACATACATTGTAGGTACTCGTTAGAACAGCCTTGGCAATTTATGTTTTGAGCGAAAATATTAAACACAAATCATTTTTTGCAATGAAATTTTCAATTTTAGCCTCTGCAAAAATATCTCTGTATATTGCATATGCGAGTTTTCGTAATAATTGACTTTGAATTAATTGAAAATTTAGTACAGTATGTTTGGTTTCAGACTGTTTCGAAGACGAATCCCAGTGCAAACACTTGAAAGATGACTGCAAGGACAGAGTATGTGGTAATACAATAAATTGTTAATTATTAGAGCATGTGCATGAGAAAACCAACAATTTGGGGTTCCGATCAGGTTCGACACAAACCAGGCTGTACAGTCAAAGAAGCAGGTTAGAAGCTTGAAATTTCGGAATTAACAAGAAGAGGAATTGTTCTATCCGTGTAGCGAAAACAAAGGCACTGATCAGCTTCGCAATTACTGCGAAGCTGATCTGCGTCTATGTTTTTGCATATGCAGATTGTTGGTTTTCTCATGCGGCAGCTCAGTTATTTTTCAGTTATTTTGTATTTAGTTATTTGTTTGTCTAACTTATGCATTTCAGTACATTCCAAATTAACAAAATGATATTAAATACAGACAACAAACAATTACACCACAAAGAATTACACCACTGCAATATTTCATATGATGAGTATGGAAGCTCTATGACCCATATATTATCTAATTTGAGTTTGCATTGCTGTTATTAAATAAGCAGGTCGATGTACATGGATATGTATTAAACGGTGTTCTTATTTTCTAAATATGTCGAACTCAGTTCAAGCTATCACATTTTATCCTTATAGATTCAAACCATGTCTGATTCTGTTTGTGTCCCTGAACAGATGATGGCGTAATGGAACATAATCATGGATGACGGAAAACTTGATAGGCATAGACTTAGAACAGACTGCAAACGGAAAGCTGAAAAGGGTCCCTTATAAAAGCCTGGGATAATAATACTTTCATATATTGGCGACATTTCATTTTCGCCATATACAGCTGGTTGTGTTTATGTTTTTATTTCACGTTCTGTTTAGATAATTTGTTTCTCTAATTTTAAATCAACATTTTCAAACCTCTAGTCATTTTCAGTAGCTGCACACAGCGCAGCCCGATTTGAGTCAAACCTTATTTAATTCATCATTAGCCTTTGTCTATCAAGACAATTAGGGCCTACTCTCTTTCAAAACATTCATCAGGAAAACATTTACCCCCTTAAACCCCGGTTTTATATAGTAAAACTGGGGTTTACAGGGGTATATCTACTTTTCTTATTTTCGATCCATTGCATAAATTGTGGGTACTCATTAGAACCGCCTCGGCAAGGCAGTTCTTATGTGTACCCACAATCAATGTTTTGAGCAAAACTATTAGAAATATCTAAATTTTTCCAATGAAATTTTCAATTTTTGCTTGTGGAAACAATTCTCTGTATAAATGCATGGGCAAGTTTTCGTAATGATTGAATTTTTATTCATTAAGTTATTTTCTGATCTGTATAAGGGTGGTCGGGTGGGAATATGGGCCGCGTAAAGAAATGGGTTGCTTGTGCCTCCAGGTAAAGCTTATTCGCTACTGACTGACCATCTGATCACTGGTTAATTGCTCTGGTTTGAGTCTGCCCAGGAAAGATGGTTCAAGTCAAACCATCCATCATAGGCCTTTTTTATTAAAATATTTCTTTTTAATGCACTGTTTAGATGACATCCTTCATTTGGGTAAAAGTCCAATAAAATGGATACAACGTCCCAACATGACCATAGCTGTTGTCTGGGAGGTAAAGCATCACATGATTCAAACAAATGATCAAATTATTTTTGCACTTCTGTGACCTTACTCTGTTAGGCATGAAAATAATAGCATCTAATATGAGTAGCATACGCATTGTCCCTGTTAAGTAAGTAAAAATGTAAAACATTCGACAATGTTTTGCATGCAACAACGAATTAGTGCATTTCGTTAAAAAGATCCTACATGTATAAAATGCTTATACAGGTTCTGACCTTTCTTCAAGAGTTCATATGAAACTGCTGATAATCATCTGTCTGACATGTTACCCTGATTTTTGTATACATTGTAAACATTTATTTAACGGTATGCCTCCGAGAAAGCTTCCCTGAGATTTCAGTGAGTTTGGTGGAGTAAAATGTAAGGGTGATATATGTTGTAGTTGTTATAAGGGTAACACTGTACAGTCAAAATAAACTCAAATTCATTTTCTAGAACATGATGACTTTGAGTTTAAACTCTTCAACTCTGGGCCTTAAACTCTTACTGGAGTTATTCTAACAATCAGAACTGCTTAGATTGACGTCTTAATATAGTAACAGTTGAATGACTTTACACAAAACCTCCATTGTTGATAGAAATGATGGTGCAGTTAAATGTTTTAGAAATAGTTTCATTATATTCCAGAGACTTGTTCTGAGAAGGGTATGTTTGAGTGCATGGATCATACCTGTATACCTCTTGTAGAAAGGTGTGATGGAGAAATACAATGTAAAGATGGGCTAGATGAGTATAGCTGTGGTAAGAAGAAAACGACAGCCTTTGTAAATCCATAACAACATATCCAACATTTTAAAAAACTTTCCACGTTTTTACTGACCTAGTGAGATTTTATACATTATATACACATATATCCTTCAGAAGCGGATGTAGTATGATGTGCTGCGTTATTTGTTGCTCACCTGAGCCGAATACTGACAAGATGAATTTATAGGATTTTTTTCCCAAGGGTTAAAGGCTCGCTATGCAATCCTTTTCTGTCATATACGTGGGATTATTGTGGTTGATCCTTATTCGCCAATGTATTTCAGTTTTTGATTTCAACAAAAGCTTTAATTTTCATACTAGCTTAATTTAACGAACATTTTTTTCTGAATATTGCAGTACAAATTGAAGACGATTCTACAGTAACACTCTTTGACAACGCCGTTCAGAGTAGAGAAACAGTATGTGTTAATGAAGTGACGACTGAGTTGGCTAACCATTTATGCAGATTGGCAGGCAGAGGGTAAGTTGTTCTCATGAGCTCACTTCCGAAAACACATTTTCCTACGATTTCGACTATTGTTTTAATACACCGAATAAAGGCAAAAGTAAGCAATCGTCATGAAATGGAGCAATCGGAACGAAAGTCTTACCGAGGTGGGACAATAAATCAGATACTATTACAAAGAGAACATATCGTAAGCTGTGTGAGCAGCTATTTCTGCATAAGTGGCCACGCAGTTACCAGGGCTTAGTTAAATGTATGAAAATGACATAAAGGTGCATGAAACAATTAAACCCATAACAGTATCGCATTGGAAGTGTCAGTAATTTAAAATTACTTTTGGCGGAGGGCTTCAACCGCTTTTACAGGACCCTTACCTCGCGCTCTGTTTCTGCAGTGGTGCACAACATTTAGTTGGTTGTTATCTCAGACAAGTCAGTGAATCATCACGGACGAACAAATATATTATGATAAATCAAACCGAGTACTCACATATACAAAACTTAAACACCTCAGAATATGATAATGTACTTTGCAATTGGACCAAGTAGAATCTAAAGGGACTCACTATTTTATAAACAAAAGCAAGACTTTCCCAACTCACATAATGCAGATCGTTGGCTTTCTCATATGTCCGCTCAAATCTATTAAAATGTGACCATGTTCATCATATACGTGGCTTGTCCCAAAAGTCCCGTTACACATGCATTTTATTCTGAACGGATAGCAGGAACAAACAACAGTTACTCATGCAGAATAACTGGCCATAGTGGAACTTATTTTATCGTATAAAATGGTACTCACTTCAATGACCTCACTGCTACAGTTACCTTGGTTACCGTAAGTAGGCATGACCGGAGCAAGTCAAATTATGCAAAATGTTTTCGTAATTTCTATTTTTCGCAATCGGCTAAATCAACATAGGTATAATGTGATCATTTAGAAAAATATACCAGCCTAAATACTACTCTGTGAACACCATTTAGTGATTATGTTATGAAATTTGAGAACGATTTGATAGTTTGGGAGACAAATAAAGAAGCTTACCTATAAAATTTCAACGACAAAATTACGACGTCGGCAAAAACATGCGGAGCAAAAATACAGAGTCGCTATTTATAATAATATTTAATCATCTAAAATATGTTCTTTAATGGATACCGAGCAAATGTTTAACTTGATATTAGTTGGTGACTTCAATACTATAACACAACACCTACTTTTTAAAAGATATATCAGCTAACAGTAATATTACTTGACCTAATGAAACATGGGCAGTAGTTAACAGTGGATAGCATTTGGTTTATTATTCTTATTTTGCATGACTGATCTTTATAGCATTATTTTGACGATTTGCTCATAAATATTTTACTCAGATTTCCAATTATATGCTACAGTATCGTTTAGCTAAATATAAATCTATTTTTGAAATGTATTTTTTGTTTGTAATGTATTTATCCAAACGGCAAAATATAAAGAAAAAAGGCAAAAATAACGACAACGTCATTAGACCTGCTCCGCTGAAGTAGGGGAACAAGGGTTCAAATCTCCACTGCATTTTAACAAATGCACATAGCAGTATGAAAATTTGTCCCCAAAGCCTTTAGATATAGTACTTGGTGATCATAAGTGTTCTAAGCTCTGACGTGCTGTTACTGTGGCAAAGCAGTGAGTGTAATGGAACTTTTGGGACAACCCTCGTATGTTTACATTCTATTTTGATTGGAATTCATGCAATATCTTGTGTTTGCTCAGAAAAACGATCACTGGCTATTATATCTATTTAACTTGCATATTTCATTTGCAGATATTTTTCGGATATTTTACGTGACTATGATATTATAAACTCAGGCATTGTCCTGTCTGAAGTGGCTACGGGTAGCAGCCTACTTACAGGGTACACCATCGTAGAACGCAGGTACATGTAGAATAAAACTATCTCGCGACTGCTTTAATAATTCACACAATCTTGGCACATCTGATCAAGATCCTTATGAGCTTCATACAGTTAAAAATTTTGTTTTAGTGCCATTAGGTCTACTATCAGGAAATAACGTAGTGACTTATATTCAAGTTATGCGAATTCTATAAATTGCAGAATTCCACAACTTGCTCTATAATAGTAGTTTTGGTAAATAAAAATTAAAACTGAGATCCTTTAAGAGCAGTGAACACATTAATGAGAAAGGTGATGGGCCATACCGCGGTTTCGACTATTGAAGTCTCGTCAGTGACCCTTTAGATTTGGCAACATGAAGCCAAAGAGAATTACTGAAATTTTGCAACTTTCAACAGAGTAGTCGACACAAAGACTAGTGTTATCTAAATGGGGCCAAATATATTAAACATTGGCTAGAAAATGAATCTTAACCGATAATAAATTTCTGAGTTCTCAGAATATCTTCGCTGATCTCAAAGGACCAAAAAGAAAATATAACCTGCACTATGGATGATGTACGGGGAGACTTTTTAGGGCCGCCACACGGCACAACACCAGCTGCAGTAATAGCAAATAAAAATTAAAACTGAGTAAGTAAGTAAGTAAATTCTCTATTTGAAGCGGGTGACCCAAGTGGTAAGAGCCAATCACCGTTGGGGCACTAGAGCCAATCATCCTTTGGGCACTTTATGACAAGTTAATATATTTACCACAACATAACATAATGGGTGAAAACAATATTAAGAATTACAAACTTAAAGTAAGATAGATAATTGCAGAGGCAGTTTACGAAGAGACGCCAGTCTTATTTACATTTTACAAACAAAACTCATGAACAAAAACTTTACAAAAGACGTACAGTTTAAAAGATGGTTGGATGCATAAACCATGTAAACATGTTTAATGATCGTCGTCCCATATGGCATCTAATCTGAACCATATAATTGTAATATTGCTTAAAAAGTTTTAAACAAATTTAACGCGTCTCTCAAAGTGATAATGGAGAATCCTCCAATTGTTTGGAAAGTACATGGTTTTGTGTTGTTTATTTTGTTTTGCCAGTGTGTGTGTGTGTGTGTGTTAACTTGATATTTGTCTTTGTCTTTTGTTTCAGGCAGTGTCATCCTTTACAACTTCAGTGTGATATGCCAGGTAAAATATATTACTCAGATGAATAATCATCTTCACATTAATTTTGTTTAATATGTTTTATAATTTTCAGTTTTAAACCCTTTGATATACTGTTTAGAAAAGTTCTGTTTCCGCTCCTTTATGGTGTAGCCGTTTCCTAATGATGAATTTTGTAATGTCTTCTTTGAAATCTATTACGCTCGCAGAATGTGGTACAACATCCCACCACGACACTGTGGTACAACCATTTATAATACTCGGACGTCCCGGGACAATAGAGGAATGGCCGTGGCAGGGACAAGTTGTCGTGGACGGTGTCCCCTATTGCGGTGCTTCTCTGATCAGTAATAAGTGGGCATTGACTGCTGCTCACTGCCTGGAGTAAGTAAATCATAGTGCCATGCAGAGACATACGAGTATACGCACTTACTATTCATGACTTTATTCGCATAAGTTTGGGTTTGTTTGGTTACTAATGTCTTCATTACAGCCGCGGTAGTGTAATGGATAGCGCTCGTTGCATTAATCGTTATATGTTTACTTATCTCTTCAAATGATGTTTTCTCGGGGTAATAGAATAATTAATTTTTACGAGTTCAGATGGTAAAATATCGTATTACAGTCCTCACATAATCAGATTGCTTTGGGATGTTTGTAACACTAGAACTTATAATAACATTTTATTTCAGGGACAAATCCAAAACATTCTACGTCAAGTTTGGTTCTTCCTTCCATGTTGAAAGTAGTGAAACTGAACAAATCATCCCTGTCCGTGCAATTGACCATTTCTTATACGACCCCGATAAATTCGGATACGTCACGCACGACATAGCTGTGCTAGAGCTGGAGTACCCTGTGATAATCGATAATTTTACAAGGCCAGTTTGTCTTGGGACGAGCGATACCCTGCAGAGAGCAATGTCACAGTCCAATCCGGAATGTTACGTCACAGGATTTGGGGTGTCCGAGAATGTTTTCAATGGTACTGGGTTTTCATTCATTTTTGAATATTTCAATATGATAAATGAACCATCAGTTTAAATGTTTTCATATAAAAAATAAGAAATAAGATCCTTTAAGAGCAGTGAATATATTAAAGAGAAATGTATATTGCTTTTAGCACATTAGCAGTTATTGCTACGCAGAAGCAAGTATTCGACTTAGAAAATCCAAACTGTTAAAACATTTTTATGATAAAGGCATCTATCTTAGTCAGGAATTACAATGCTTCCTTAAAACGTTAAGCTCGAAAGTGTCTTTTATTTCGTATTTGTAGTTTTGAGTAAATTTAAATGTCAATAACATTATGTTTGTATTAAATATATTCTAAAAGCATATTTTATTTTCGGACCCTGGATCATTTATTTACCGTTGTCATATTTAGGAGATCCCACACCAGCAGATCTGCGCCATCGCAGAGTAAAGATAATCCCCTGGGATATATGTAACAGTCGGTGGGCTCCCACAGAGGAGGGACGGGAGCTGCCACGAGATGTGATCTGTACCGGCAGTGAGGTGCCACACAGCCCGTCTTGCTTTGTAAGTACATTAAGAAAACTTGGTCATGCAATATACGTGTACAGAAATTTTTTCAGAAGCAAACATTGAAATTTTCACTGGAATTTTTTTTTTTTATTTTTCTTATTTTTGCTCAAAACATAGATTATGGGTACACGTTAGAATAGTCTCGCCGAGGCGGTTTTAACGAGTACCCACAGTCTATGTTTTGGTGCAAAAATAAGAAAAATAGGTATACCCCTGCAAACCACTGTCTTCTATATAAAAGTGGGGTTTAAGGGGTATACTTCATGCTTAATCATGACTTTCTCGAATAAGAATAGAAGGAACAGATTTGATATTGAAAGAAAACATAGACACCAGGCGGGAAAAAGTCCAGCACAAATATAATTTAAAATGTTGCGAGAAGAGAAAGATGGATAACTTCGCCCTTTTGTGTGTCATGTAAACACGTCAGCATGCTCCAGACATTCTGTTCGCTTCTTCTAAAATTCCAGATTGTGTTTGGAAAGATGTCTTTCAGACAACATGCCCTGAAAATAAACACTGTGTTGTATGAGACGATCGTTTTGTTTTAGGCACTAGCATGAAACTTACGGACGCACCTAAAGTTTGTTGTTCTGTGGTTCAAACCATATTTGACGAATAGATTTTCCCATCATTATCAATTGGGAGAGTCCACTTTCATCTGTAGGGGTTTTAGGAGTGATTTTTAATTTGTATCTCATTTTTCGATGAAATTCCTCCAAGCAAACAGAATAGCCCCAGATTGGACACCGCGTTCTGCGGCGTCACATCTGGGGCTATGCTGTTTGCCTATGTCCCATAATAGGGACACCAGGCTCAAATGAGTTAATTTCCCAGTGAGTCATTTTTAGTCATGTCCGGGCGGAGTCACCTCTTCCTTGGTATTAACCAGTTCTGTCTGGTGAAATTGAAGTGGGGCTCGAACCACTGACCTCTGGATCCCGAGTCCGACGCACTAATCACTATTTATCGTATGTTTTTTCGTCGAGTTTGATTATTTTTACAACCCAAAGAATCACTATATATTGCCTGATGTTATTATTTTTCCAGGGGGATTCTGGTGGTCCGCTGGTGTGTAAGAACATGATGGGTAGGTGGGAGCTTCTTGGAGTGGTCAGCTTTGGATGGCGTTTCTGTCAACATGATCTTATACCGGCTGTCCATGCTTCTGTACCGCAGTATAGAGACTGGATCGAATCAAATACAGGTACTGTACACATTTCTGTAGCTACATGTATACTTGGAAAAACTATTGAAGGATATGGATTTTATTTCGATTTCATTGCAAAAGGTATCATTTTTTCTACCCAAATACTTAATAGAATTGTTGCAGAACCATCACTTCAATTTTTCGCGTTGCTTCTCGCAGACTTGCAGAAACGTTGGAACACCCCTGAAATTGAAATTCCCACTGTTGCCTACCCTACCCAATTCTGTCATTCCTCCCATCTATCTGGTTCATTCAACTGCGAAACTGCTTTGATAATCGAAATACCGGTACTTTTATGTCTAAAATGCATATTGGGAAAATTTCAGAAATCTGTCATTTTGGGTTAAAAACACGATTTTTTACCAAAACAATTTTTTCGCTTAAAACATTGCCCTTTAATTTGCGAGTTTGGAACAGAAAACCGATTTGAGCTACTGGCATTATAGTTTAGATTTTACAGCGTTTCAAAACATTTGCTAAAGAACTGAACATTGCCTGAATGGGAATTTGCATTATGTGATTAAAAATTTGACAACACATTTTAAAAAACGCTGTTTTGAGAAAACCTTATCGCGCATTCAAAAACGGATTTCAGTTTCAAACTCACAGTGCAAAAGAAAACATTTTAAACGAAAAAAAAAAAAAAAAAAAAAAAATGATAAAAAAAATGTTTTTTTTTTTTTTTTTTTTTTTTTTTTACCAAAAATCTTAGATTTCTGAAATTTTCCCAATGTGCGTTTTAGACATACAAGTGTCGACATATCGATTATCAGTTTTGCATTTGGATGAACCAGTAAGAGGGGACGAATGAAAGATTTGGATAGAGTAGGGAAAGGTACAAGTAGGCAAAGATCAGGAAAAGGCGCAATCAGAAAGAGATTCCCACTCCAAGTGAGCAGTGATAACTTTAATTTTAGGGGTGTTCCATCATTTCTGCAAGTCTGCGAGAAGCGCTTCCAGACAACGGGAAAATTTTATTGAATCTTTGCACAGTGATGGTTCTGCTACATATCCATTAATTATTTGGGTAGAAAAAATATACCTTTTGCAATGAAAGGTAGAAAAAATATACCTTTTGCAATGAAATCGAAACAAAAACCATATCCCTAAATTGTTTTACTAAGTATAATTGTCGCGTTTCTTGTAAACTGGAACAGCTAGAAGATTTGAATGGCAATCTTATACCGGCTGTCTATGCGTATGTACCGCAGTATAGACTCTGGATCGAATCAAATACATGTATACATTTCTGTAGATTTGTCGCGTTTCTTGTAAACTGGAACATCTAGAAGCTTTAGATGGCGATTCTGTGATCATTATCTTATACCGGCTGTCTATGCGTCTGTACCGCAGTATAGAGACGGAGTCGAATTAAATACAGATACACATTTCTGCGGCTACATGAAATACGTCGCGTTTCTTGCAAATTGGAACAACTATTAAAGAAGCTTTGAATGCGTTTACAGAAATTTTTAGACTATTTTAGCGTCAATCACATATTTTTCCGGATACATGTTACACTGTCGAGCGTCGAACAAGCTGAAACAAATGTAAAACTATAACGACTTCTGGTTCTCAACAAAAAAGCGAAACAATTTTTCGATGTCGTTTGAATAACTCAAAATCGAAGGAGCTGCCTATCGGATAGTTCGTTCCCAATTTTGAACAAATACAAACATTGTCAACGAGTAAAACGAATCATTTTCAACTTGCAGACTCGAGTAACTCGACGGTAACAATTTCGAACAGCACGAGTTACTGTACACGCTTGTGCATAAGTAGATGCGCATGCGTATTACATTACCTTCTGATCCACCATGGATAACTTCATTTTTAAAGCGCCAAATACGCAAACGCAGACGAGCGTACAGAAAAGCAAAAAAGACTAATCAATTGCATCACTGGGCAAAATTTAAACGTCTACGAAATGAAATAATTACTCTGACCAGACAATGTAAGCAGCAGCACAATGATAAAATAACAACAAAACTTAAATCTGAAAACCTTTCCCAAAAAGACTGGTGGGCCACTCTTAAGTCTTTCATATCCCCCCAGACAAACACTACTATTCCACCCCTCGAATCAAATGGGAACACCTATGTTGACGACAACGATAAAGCAAATCTCCTGAATAATCATTTTCAAAACCAGACCATTCTTAATGAGCAAAATGCCGTCCTCCCACCACTCCCACCTCCGGCGTATCAATCGCAGCTAAGTATACTCGTTCTTACTCCATTAGAAGTTGAATCTGTCCTAAAAGGTCTTAAAGTCGGAAAGGCGTCTGGTCCCAACGGTCTCAGTAACAGAATTCTGAAAGAACTTTCATCGCAACTAGCACAACCTCTTTGTTCCCTGTTCAACCAATCCCTACGCTTAGGTATTATGCCGGCGACATACAAAGAAGCCAATGTATGCCCTGTTCCGAAAAAAGGAGATCTTTCTTCTGCATCTAACTATAGGCCAATATCTCTACTAAATTCTGAAAGTAAAGTCTTTGAAAAAACTATATTTAAACACCTGTACACACATCTCCAAGGTAATAACATGCTGTCTTCCTTTCAGTCCGGATTTATCCCTGGTGATTCAACTGTGAACCAATTAACCTACTTGTATCACACCTTTTGTGAGGCGTTAGACTCTGGTAAGGAGGTTAGAGCTGTCTTCTGTGACATCAGCAAAGCGTTTGACCGTGTCTGGCATGCAGGACTCTTATACAAACTTGAAGCAGCTGGTGTCACAGGAGAGGTTCTAAACTGGTTTAAGAGTTATCTTTCTGACAGATGTCAACGGGTTGTTCTACCAGGGGTATCTTCTAACTGGAACTATATCAGAGCAGGAGTGCCCCAGGGATCTATCTTGGGGCCTTTACTCTTTCTTCTCTTTATAAACGACATAGTCAACGACATAGGTTCAAATATTCGCTTATTTGCAGACGACACCAGCCTCTTCATTATTGTAAATAATCCCCATGATGCAGCTACTTGCCTAAATTCGGACTTGGATAAAATAACTCGATGGGCTGCCACGTGGCTCGTTACCTTTAATCCATCTAAAACAAATGCATTACTACTTTCACGAAAACTAGATACTTTACACCCACCACTCTTCATGCAACATGTGCAAATCCAGGAAGTAAACTCTCACAAACATTTGGGTATATATTTGTCAGATGACTGCAGTTGGCACCAACACATTAACTATATAAAAGACAAGGCGTGGTCACGTATAAATATTATGAGAAAACTAAAATTCAAACTTGACAGAAAGTCACTTGAAACAATTTACTTAACATTTATAAGACCCTTGTTGGAATACGGAAATAACATTTGGGATAACTGTACAGAAGCAGAAAAACAGGAACTAGACAAGATACAGAATGAAGCTGCCAGAATAGCAACTGGAGCTACTAAACTAGTCTCCATCAAAAACTTGAATAAAGAAATTTGCTGGGAATCACTACAGAAACGACGAGACGACCATAAATTAACGTTATTTTTTAAAATGTACAATCACCTAACACCTAGATATTTATCCTCTTTGATACCACCGCAAGTAAATGAAATATCTCGATATAATCTACGCAACTCAGATCATATTCAGACCATACGAGCTAATTCAAAACAATATTATAATTCGTTTTTACCTTCAACACTAAGAAATTGGAATAACTTACCGTCTGAAACAAAACGAGCTAACACACTAAATTCATTCAAGTTTCTTCTAAAGAAAGACAAAAAACGAGTGCCAAAATATTTTTATCACGGAAATAGAAAAGCGCAAATACTCCATACACGTTTACGAACAGGTTGCAGTTCTCTGAACTTGGATCTTTTCCTGCGTAATATCACAGACACGCCACTTTGTAACTGTGGTTCTATAGAAAATGCACAGCATTACTTTTTCCACTGCAGGTTCTACCACCAACAGCGTGCAATACTTTTTAATGAGATACGATTCTACCGAGTACCCACGTTGGACCTACTGCTATACGGTGACCTGTCATTATCATATGAGATAAATGTTAACATATTTCACCATGTCCACAAATATATTATAGCGACGCAACGATTTTAAAAACTAACCCATATGTAAAGTTTTACTAAATAACTACCATGTGTAGTTTTCCTGTAAGTCTGCACCTTCCCCCTTCCCCCAACCTATCATGAGCAACATAAGAAAAGACATTTTATTATTACCATGCTGTTTCTCCTTTGCGTATAATGTCTACATTGTACCACTTCAAGTTACATGAATTTCTCTCGTTCCTAGTTATTTTCTGTTATACGTATCCTCAATGTTTGTCTGATTTCATCACTCCGTTGTATATTTACTTTTTTTCTCTTAAAGCTTGTAGATATATTACCGCCATATATATTACACAGTCAGGTCTATTTGGAAAAGAACTATATAAGCATCTATGCTTTCGTTCTAATCCTTTGCATGTTCACAACATTGTATTTGTAATATTTGCGTTGTACTAATTGAATAAAATATGTTTAAACTATTACATTAACTCGTGTCGTTCAGTCTTGTAACTCAGTAACTCGATTTGGCAAGTCTAATATGCTCATGTTGAAAGTACACCACATTCACCAAACGAGAAATGGAAATCATCTGAAAAGTGCACGGACGTTGTATGAAAAAGGTCAACATTAATAATGGCATTCGAAGGGACTGAAAAAAAAGAACATTATTGTTCGTTCAATAATTAAACAAAAATGTATTATATGACTGTCACATGTGCATTTCATAATCATTATCTATCACCTTTTCGCAGAACAGGAATTTGAATGCAGCATCTGCGTTTATTTTCATATATATTTCAATTCTAGCACTATTGAAAAACGATTTTGAGATAGAATGTGGATTATGCAACATACCATATGGCGTTTGTAAATTAAGCGAAATGTCACCCGTTGTACCACACTGGGGTATGTAAATAACAAAACACAAATTCCTATCTTGAACAACTTTGTGCATAATTTTGCAATATTGAAAAGTAATTATGTATGTTTTTAATGCATTTTATAAACCCAAACTTTCCTTTTATAGCAATTACGGAACAACGCAAAGTACTCAGCCGATGACACCTTCTTAACATTAATTATTGTTTATGTTTTGCAGGGTTAAAGTTTTCTGGAGGTCGTGGAGTAAACCCTTGAAAATGCCAAAGCTCAAAAATTGACATTGACATGATACTTGAGTGGAAATTTATTAGATAATTTTGCAGTTATTTGTCTTTATTCGTTTACCATGTTTACCTGTATAAACGAATGCGTACAGTATTCATCTATATTCTGTGGTGCAATTTGGTTTCGTTGTAAAACTTGAAAAGGAATAATGCTCAGTTTTGTTGTGAAGCTGAAATAAAATGTCATTGACGATACGAAATGCGTAAGTCAACATGTAACCGGTGAGTGTTTTTATCTATTATCTGTTTCATGTTATTCTAAGAAGGTACAAGTAGGCAATGGTCAGGAAAAGGCGCAATCAGATAGAAATTCCCATTCCAAAAACCGAGGTGAGAACAAACTGAATTGACAATTAGGTACTTATACTTAGAAAACATATCGTAAGCCGAGTGAGCAGCTATTACCCAATAGGCGACCACTCAGTTACCCGAACTTAAATAAAAATATGAAAACATACATCAGATTCAAACAGCACAAAAATTCGACTCCAAAACATAAGAACAAATGGAACCACAACAGAAGTATTGCCTTGGAACGATACAATATAAAATTACTGGGGACTTAAATTGATTTTACTTGCGCCTATCCTCTGCCTCATCTTCTGCAATGGTTCACAACATTTAGTTAGTTGTTCGGTCCGACTCCATTATGAATAAGAGATTTAGGAGCCTCCAGACATTTTAAAAATCTGTAGAAAGTATTTTATCTAACCGCGAGTAGGCAATGATCAGGAAAAAAGTGCAATCAGAAAGAAATTCTCGAAGAGGTATGGTAGGTAGAGATAGGAATATGCAAACTGATTGTAAAGCTTCGACCGATACATGTACCATAATAGCAAAAATACATAATACATTAACTAGTAGCATACAAATAAAATGATAATAAACACAGTTATTTAATAATGTATGTATCTGGCTTGTTTACCTGTCGTTTCAATACGTTAGTATATACCTCAGTTATATAGTGACTAGACACATCTATCGATATATTGGAGTCACGTCATGACAAAAACCGGATTTTCGCCTATGCAAAAACAAAGGCGCAGATGCTGATCAGCGCCTTTGTAGTCGCTACACGGATAGTACTATTCCTCCTCTACCTATTTCCGAAATTTCAAGCGTCTAGCCTTGTAAAATGACCGTACATGCAGGTTTGTGTCGCACCTGGTCGGAAGCCCCGGAGACCGGTTTTCTCGCGTCGCGACTCTATAATTGGTAGAACAGCTGAGCGGATCACTCTGCTTTATACAACACACATAAAACAGTATTAGTTGTAATAATTTTGCTGTCAGTTATAACGTATTTTACGTCATAAGTATTTAGTGTTTTAACCCCGGGATAAAGATGTGTAGCTTTTTCAACTTCCTTGCTTGATTTAACCGGTATGTTTACTTTTATTTTTGTTTTAATGAACTTGTTATGTTTATTTGTCGACCATATGTCACACAAACCTGTTGTTACAGAATATTTAGATTGTAAAAGGAATAATAATATACATAAAAATAGGGCGATTGTTACAGAATATGGTCAGCTAAAGTGAGCATTGGTATATTCGTTTCTTTACAAATACGAGCATGAAATATATCTTACAGCGTTCAGTTAGCAATCGTATATTGATAACTTTTCCATATGCTTTTTATTATGTGCATGTGGCACATGTAATAATGTTCAACGAAAATATGTATAAATGTGAAATATGTTTCTTGGTATATCTTTTAACGCTTAATATAAAATAATAGTAAACCGATACTTGTTATCGTATTACAAAATACAGGTGCGTGTGTTTTGTCATAATCTTTACTTATATTTAATGTTCGAAAAACTTTGATTACGTTAAGTCAACTATTTGAATTTTATACATGTTTATGTGGGAGAAAGAACCATTGAAAACCCTGTGGGATACGGTTGAATTTTCAACCGGAAAATTATTGTTACCTAAAATACAAGTTTTACAAAAAAAATATTTTGTCAAAACATTTGACACCAATTATAGAAAATACTTCATCTCATCATAATAGAGACAGAACAAAGGGACAGACAAGGGTGGTCATATTAACAAAACATCACTTTATTCAAATTTCAAGTGTTATGCTCGCTCGAACAAAGTCGTTCGGTGACTGACCTCAGTCTCTTGTCTTGCTTTCTCTGTTAGTCTGTTCGCATGTGTTTAATTATTTGTGGTTTTGCCACTTAGTGTGTGCCATTGGACATGCGACCACTTTTGTTCGTAGTCGTTGACTAGCTTACTATAGATGAATGGAATTTTATTGATTAAAAGGTATGTGCAAATGCAAAAGCAGCATGGTTCGAGAACTTGAACTATCAAACGTTTAATCCATAACGCTAGTAGGCTACAAACATGCACTATTTTTGGTATTCTCAGGACACCGACATCTTTTGCATAGCCTTCCTCTTTCAAGTATAGAACGGTTAAAGTAAGCAGTGATCAGGAAGGATTCGAACGATAAATATAATGATAAACCGAGTATTGCTGTTCTGCCTACCATTTATGAAGGCAAAATCTTAGACGGTATATTCGCGTAATACACTAAAGACCTAAGGTTTAGGGCACGAGTTCACTATTTCAAGTATTTCAACAATATTTTGATAAACCTTCAATAAGCTTACAGGCGGAATTTTATTTTCTTATTGTTAATAGGAGAGTATTTTTATTTATGAAGCGAAACCTGCTGTATCTTATTGTATCTTATTAAAGGTTGTAAAGCATAACACACTTAATAGCATCAATATTATCCTTTGATCTGATAGTAATTTACGGAGGTACATTTATTATTGAAAGATTATCCTGACCTGATCAGAACACAAGTAATATGCTAGAATACGCTCATTATACGAAAACTTGCCCATGTAATATACAGATTTTTGTTCAGTTGTGAAAATTCAAAATTTTCAGTAGAAACTTTCTTATTGTTGCTCAAAACATAGATTGTGGGTACACGTTGGAGCCGCCTTATCGACACAAGCACACACAATGAATGTTTTGGACAAGAACAAGAAAAAAGTGTTTACCCCTGCAGACCCCAGTTTTACAATATAAAAGTGGGGTATTAGGGGTATACATTACATGGACACGTCATCCTGATCCCTAATGAAAGTAAGACAAACTGTGAAGAAAATCCTATAGGGATTTATCAAATCATAAAACACCGTAAAGTCACTCTATTTATTGACGTTTCGGCCGAAACGTCAATAAATAGAGTGACTTAACGGTGTTGTATGTTATCAGCGAAAAAATGTCACAACCGTTGATATGGTTGAAGTGGGCGCGTAGGCGCTCTTTATAGACGGTCGACAGTTAGATTTAAAACCCACCACGGTGACGCCTATTTTTGTCTCATTTACAAAGACGTGTGCAGTTGATAAGTACGCTCAATAGGGTCAACTGCGATGCATTACAATTTTGCAACGTAAGTTACATATACCTCTAGGAAGTTTATATAACTATGCCAAATATTTAAAACACCAATGTTGTCAATACGTCGAAAAAGAACAAATAAAAATTAATCGACCCTGTCACATTTGACAGGCTAATTAGTACACATTACTGAAACAAACGTTTCTCGTTAAGGAAATTAACAGATAAAAGCTACAATGGTGTTTTTGGATTATTTAGATGAGAAATGGTTCGTAAGTATTTGAGATACAATGGCTATGGGATACGATCAAGTGTGTCTGTTGCTTGGCCCAACGGGGTTCACTGGTGTTTTTCATTTGCTCCGGATTTCAGTAAGTTATTCGGCGCCCTGGGATCTCCATCGTCATGCATCTTGCTGAGTCTGTGAGTCCTCGTTTTTTATTCATGATGGTGGTTATCACGATTTATTTGTTTGTTCATAATGATTCATTGACTAGTTAGAGATTCACAACGAGGACCGAACAACTAACCACTGCGGAAGATAAGGGTGAGGTTAGGGCCCTGTAAAACCGGTTTAAGCCCCCCAGTAGTTTTATATTACTAATCGTCCCAAGGCGATACGTCTGTGGTTCTATTTGTTTTATGTTTTGGAGTCGAATTTTTGTGCTGTTTGAATCTTATGTACGTTTTCATAGTTTTAGTTAAGTGTGGGTAACTGAGTGGCCGCCTATTTGGAAATAGCTGCTCACTCGGCTTACGATATGTTCTCTTAGTATAAGTACCTAATTGTCATTTTTTTTCCTCCTCGGTTTTTGAAGGGGGAATTTCTTTCGGAATGCGCCTTTTCCTGATCTTTGTCTACTTTTACCTCTTTGCACAAAACACCACATACTTGAATTAAATTACCAGGCAAGTTAATGTCATATCGTTGGCTCGTTGACAAAACCTCGTAACTGCAAAAAAACAAATTTTTCAGGAGAAGCAAAAAACTAAAACTTGTATATAAATGATATATAATTGTGCATGTTTACAAATTGTCGTATATACAAAACTTGATAAATGAAAGCTAGAAGCAGATTCTTATGATGAATTAAAGAATGCATCTATAAGAAATCATACATATGCAACTTTTGCATATCTAAAAGATAAAGGTTTTCTTGTATTTAAATTTTTTGAAATTGCATATACGAGGTTTTGTCACCTTTTTTCAAGTCCGTTCACCATTTGTAGTTACGAGGTTTTGTAAGGTCATCGAAAAACTAACTTCCCATTGGACATAACCTACAAAGCTTTGTCACAAGCTGAATTTGAATGTTTTGAATCGCGCCATGTGAAAAAACGATTTTTGAAAAAAGTGCAGTTACGAGGTTTTGTCAACGAGCCAACGATATAATGTTACGTGTGCATGCACTGCTTTAATGCACAAAATGTCGGTTAAGCTAGTATCTCACTGGCATGCGAATTTCTCGCGACTGTTTTGCGAATTTTGTCGCGGGACTTTCGCACCACATTCCTGCGAGTGTCGCGCGAGTGTCGTGAGAATTTTTTGTGTCGCGAACTAGTCGCGAACTGGTTGCGAAGTTTTTCAACATGTTGAAAAATTTTATGCGAATTTTTACTCCAAAATATTTCGCAAGACTGTCGCGCGACAGTCGTGCGACGGTCGCGCGACGTTCGTGCGAGTGTCGCGAACTTGTCGCCGCGAAATTTTGGCGAATTTATAATGCGAAATTTTCGCGACACTCGTACGAATGTCGCGCGAGTGTCGCACGACGGTCGCATTACAGTCTTGCGAAAACCTCGCGACTATCTGGCGAGAAAATAAAACTAAGCGACATTCGTACGAATTTAAATGAAAATAAGTTACATTCGCGGGAAAGTCGTGAGACACTTTCACGAATGTCGCGGGACTGTCGTGCGACAGTCGCGCGATATATTTTCAAAATTAGACCAAAATTCGCGAATTTGTCGCAAAAATGTCTATTTAATGAGACTGCAACGTGAAAGTTGTGTTTATATCGTTTATCTTTGTCGCGAAATAGTCGCGAACTATTCGCGAACTAGTCTCCAGTTGTCGCATTCCAGTGAGATAGGGGCTTTAAACAGAAGATCGTGGACGTTTAGTAGAAACATAAAAATATGAAAAAAGATATTAATTTATATTTATAGAAACAAATTAATTTGCCATTCTACATATATTCTGTTAAATATATTGCTAACGTGTGTGGCGATTATTGAGCCGCCCCATGGGAAAACCAACAATCTGCATAGGCGAAAACAAAGGCACAGATCAGCTTCGCGGTAACCGCGAAGCTGATCAGCTCCTTTGTTTTCGCTACTCGGATAGTACAATTCCTCCTCTACTTAACTCCAAAATTTCAAGCTTCTAGCTCTTTTCTGTGCTTGTACAGGTCGGTTTGTGTCGGACTTGTTCGGAAACCACATTGTTGGTTGTCCCATCAGGCGGCTCATTTCTTATTAGCACAAACGTCACCGCAGTTGCAACAAAAGACGAGACGTATATTGTCAAACAACCTTTATAGCGTGTTTACAAGTTGTGAAATGTTACATGTACATGTACAATTATCATTATGGATAATTATGAGCATACTAACACATTAAAGCTGTTTGCAATACCGACGTGTCTGCTTGGGTACATTTACGTATACACGGCCCCAAACTAGAATACTTCTGCAAAGCGTCAGGTGATCCATTTTTATACATTGCCATTTTTTCAACTGATTCCCATGTAGGCTAAAATCATAATTACCAAACTTTAGTAGAAACAAGCCTTGTCCTACCTCAAGCGAATTGAATCGGATAAGACCTATAAAAGACGGGTCAGTCATAAAACGTGTTTTTATTGAGGAAAGTTTAAGTAAACGAAATTGCATGTTTCCCTTTTTAATTATAAAAAGACGTAAATACGAATGTCAGACTAGTGGCTATATTAGGTTTTTGGAAATACCTACGCATTAGGTTGACCAATTCCTCTCCTCTCTCTCATTCGCTCTTATGTTTTGGTCTGCTTGCGGGGGCTCCTGGTCATTGATTACTTTTCCTAAGAGAATTATTTGACTTATCAGTTCAGTATTGAACTTTCCCGTACATGGAAATGAATGACTCCGGATGGGTGCTCGCTTGAACCAACGAGACAACCACTTTGGAAAGACAAGATGCAAACCTAGTACCTATCACTGTGTCTTTGATTTGTTGCATTCGTTTTTCAATTGTCTAAAACAGTAAATATGTGATCCAAAAGTTTCTGAAAGGGTTCTTTTCTACTTGAATTTACTGTCAGTTCAGTCATTTCATCTATCGAGATATTGCTGCAGTTGAGGAGGAAATGTAGACCCAATTTCGCTATGCAACGCATTTCTCACCAGTCTCAAGCAAAAATAGAAACACATTCCGAACTATCGTGCGATCTTAAGATTGTGTTTTTCTAACATGACATTTCTTCTGGGAATATTATGAAAGGTATTGCAATTATCTGTGCTTCAGAATTAGCGACGCTTTATGAAAGAATGTCTTTAGCACTGAAAAAAAAAACTTCTGAAACAGCTTTCTGCATTTACAATGCATCAGCTTTAGTGATGAAAGGATTTTGTATCAAAATGATTTTGGCGCTCTGTTAACATTTTTGTAGACGACAAACTCGGTCTAGGCGTTGCTGGTGGAACTAGTGAATATCGAAGTGAGTCTATGAAATTCTAAGCAGTTCTTAGAACTATCATTACAACTCTGCAGGTAAATTGATGGTTATAACATATTTTCCAACATTTAATAAACAGGCGCCAGACTGTTCTGTTCTTCAATGAGTGAACAAGAACCAAATGTGTAAGAGTATTGCGGTTTTTCAACAGTTCAGCAACTAATTAGCAGAGCATAATAAAGTGCATTGCACGCGTTTCGTGTTCGAAAAAAAAATCGTTTTAATTAGTATATGAAAACGAATCGTTTTATCATTCATATCTGTCATTAAAATATGCAAAAACAGGATGAAGACGTATAATTGACGCACTCATTAAATCTCGTTTATTGATGCCGTACACATTGCACATGCTTATCCACAGATCTACACTTTGGCCAACCAATAGGATAACATAATTTTATGAAATGTATACCCCCTTAAACCCATCTTTTATGTAGAAAACAATGGGGTTTGTGGGGGTATTCCTACTTTCCTTTTATTATCCGTAACATAGAGTGTTGGTACTCGTAAGAACAACCTTGGCGAGGCGGTTCTAACGTGTACCAACTATCAATGTTTTGCAAAGTTCCGACTGTCTCGTCATGTGTTGCTTTTAATAACAACATACTTATTTAAATTTTGTTTTAGGAATTGAAATTGTTTTGGCGGTAGTGTTATCTTACTAATGTAGAAACTTAATTCCAATAAATGAGACAAAGTGAGCAGATAATCATGTTTATTTGTAGTTACTTTCAACAGAATTAGAGTGCCGAAAAAAATCCAGAAAATATACAATTGCTGAGAAATAACTTCAAATGATTAATATGAATCTGAGCATGGGTAAGCGGTTCTAACGTGTACCCACAATCAATGTTTTGAGGAAAAATATTAAAAATGTCATTTTTTCCATGGAGTTTTTTCAATTTTTATAGCGTCAGAATTTCAATACATTACATGGGCAAATTTTCGTATTGGGTTTACATTTAGGACCAGGATTTGTGGTTACGGTAGACTTAGTTTTGCCGCAACATGCTGATGCGCATTTTAGATTAACAAAAAATCAGGACACGATCACTCAGTTGTACCATATGATTACACATGAAGTAAAAAGGTAAACTGGATGGAAATTTCATTACGAGTAAGAAAATCGTGATAGCGAAAAACATGAAAACAGGTTGCATTTCCCGGTGGGAACGCAAAATTGTATGATTATTGTAATGACAGTTTTAGTACCGAGCCCTTCCCTTTTTGAAGAAGGTATTGTAATGAAACCGTTAGAACGTTGAGAAGCCAACAAGTAGTTTAGGAGATAGCACAAATACTTTACCACATGTGATTGCCGACTACGACTTTTTGCAGTGATAATAAAACTTAACAAGAATAGAAAATTGATTGTTTTCGCAGGTATCAATATGATTCAATTCTCTATTGAGAACATCCGATCTTGGTTCACGAATTTAAAGCTTTTTTACCTCAAAGACTACATGTAACTGCAACAATACGAGATTAATGTTTCATTTTATATGTCAATTTATAACATATACTGGAAAAATATTACTTTTATATTACTGATCATTCCAAGGCGATACTTCTGTTGTGGTTCAAATTGCTTTAGTTTTGTTGTTGCATTTTTGTGCTGTTTGCACCTATAAACGTTTCCATATGTTTGGGTAACCGAGTGGCCGCCTATTGGGAAATAGCTGCTCACGCGGCTAACGATATGTTCTCTCTTAGTATGAGTACCTGACTGTCAAGTGAGATTTTCCCACCTCGGTTTTTGGATTGAGAATTTATTTCTGATTGCACCATTTCCCCATCATTGCCTACCGTTATAATGGTTCCATTAGCGTCTGACTGGTGGCTGCATCTGTTACATTTCATTACGAAAACTCGCCCATGCAATATACAGAGATTTTTATAAAAAATGAAAATTTTCAGTAGTAAAAATTTGATAGTTTTCTTATTTTGCTCAAAACATAGATTGTGGATACACGTTAGATCCGTCTCACCGAGGGGTTTGAGGGGGTAAACATTTCACAGACATGTTTTCCTGATGTTTCTGTGATCAATTTGTAAGGGTTTCGATATACAGTAAATGCATTCCTGCGCCATCCGTTCATGAAAGAGACACTTACTTGAGCTATATCCTAAAGGCTAGTATGATAATTACAAAAATGTGCAATTACAAAAATCTGTCGAATGGAAAATCTATTAATAATGCGTCGTAACAAAATATGTTCACCTGTACATTTGTAGTGTGTAAATGATACGTAAATGGACTTCAAATAACATCTTCAAATACTCTAAATTATTCGCCTGCTTTAACATAATCGCAAGTCTATATCATTTCGAAAACTTGCCCATGCAATATACAGAGAATTTTTTTTCAATTATAAAAATCAAAATTTTCATAGGAAAAACTTCGTTATTATTAATATGTTTGTTCAATACATTGATTGTTGGTACACACTACAACCGCCTCGCCGATGCGGTTCTAACGAGTACCCAAAGTCTGTTTTGGATTAAAAATAGGAATAATAGTTATACCCCTGTAAACCCCACTTTTACTATATAAAAGTGGGGTATGAGTGGGATATACATTTTACGGATATGTTTTCCTGATGTACTAACAAAATTCTCATGTTTTATAGAATTTATTTTGTTTCTGGGAGCACAGGTTTGTAAATCTTAGAAATTGTTAATGAGGATATCTATGTCAATACTGCTGTTGTACCATCGCAACGGTTGTTTACGAGGGTCATCCAATAGGTTCTGACAATGACCCTATAAAACAAAATCGTCCTTACGCAAGACACATTAACTCCCTACAGTACTGGTTAAACCCAGGAAGCGTTGGCTCCGTCCCAACATGACTGAAAAATTGTTGACTGGGACGTTAAGCGTAAATACAAAAAAATGAAATAAAATAAAAATAAATCATAATAAAAAAAAATAAAAAGTAAAAATAAATAAATAAATAAATAAAACAAAATCTATTACCATTAGGCGTTATTCAGTTAAATATAATTCTCGCGTACCTGCATGTGTCTTTACAGTCATCAGTTGGAAAAATATGAACCATACTGACACTGCAATGGTTGCTAGGCAACTTAAGATCAGAAGGTTAAAGACCATGGCCACGACATTATAAACCATTTTCAAGGCCAAATTTCACAGACATAGCTGAGTCCTTTTTAAAATGTTTTATGTAAATAAATAAATACCCTATGCATGTCAGGTTTGACTGCCATAGTGAGTGGTTTTGCCTGCAATTGTAACTTTTGTAGGTTTTTGTTTGCGACATTTGACCATTTTGAAAATGAAAGTTTACCATATAATTAGGGTTGTACTACAAAGTGTAGCATATTTTGTATACATCAGTTATTGCAAGTCGCATTTTATTTGAGCGCGGATCTGACAAAAGGGTATTTAAAAATCACCAAATTTGAAATATTTGGCATGCTCTTATAATTATGCCAAACTGCTTTAATATTGTAACACAATCCAAGACACATATATTTCTGATGGAACAAGGTCATTTGTATCATGTATGTTGCCATGGCAACCACTGCATCATAAGGACTACCCTCATTTTAAAAACGGGGGTACGTCATCTATAATGCATGTTTTATCAAATAGTGAGTGAATGTGTGGCTATTGCATAGTCTATCCAGTAGGGTAGATTTTAAATCTCAAGTAAAACATAGAATTTCGAGAATTTCAGTCAAAGCTTCTTTTAATCACAGTGATATGAAGCGGTTTACGTTATCAACGTCATCAACAAGTTTCATGACGTCATGTTTAGATTGCAGCCACTACACAACTTTCAATGCTCATAACTTTGCTATTTGTGAAGATAATCGCTTCAAATTCTTAGGAACTACTCAGAACAACTTGGTTTTTCACATGCTTAAAGCCTAGGTTACATTTGCCCCGATCATCGTACGATTTTTCGGTCTGCGATTTTCTCTACGATTTTTTAGACATCGTAGGAGATCGTGGGCAACGACGTTTGTGTTTACAATTCATACGGGCATCGTGCGATTTTTTTGATCTGCCATTTGTCGACGTTCTCATACAAAAACGCAAGGCGATCGTACGGTAGTCGTATATGTCCGCAGATAGTACGTAGATATCGTACGGATCCCGTGCGTTGTCCGTAGGGAGTCCCTATACGTTTTGATACAAAACGCGATACAAAACGCAAGGAGGCCGCACGGTAGTTCTAGGGTCTCCGCAGACTGTTAGTGGATATCGTACGGAGTCCCTTGGACTTCTGACTGATGCATCGGTTACATTTGGCCTACGATTAGCTTGCGATGATCGTACGATGCCATTTTTTGCATTTTCGTGCGGCCTCCGCAGGGTGACCTTACGATGTCCCTACGATTCTAAGACTTCTTACGATCTCCGTAGTCTCTACGATCTTGTAATAGTCTGCACTATAACAAATTTTAAAATCGTAAGACCGTAGCCCGTAGACACATCGTAGGGCATCATACGGATACCCTGCGATAATCGAGCGGTCACCGCACGAGTTTTTTTTTTATATATAATTTGGGAACAAAAATCGTACAGCGATCGTAGGGAGGCCGCAAGGGGTCATGCCTAGTAGGTTACATTTGCCCCGATCATTGTACGATTTTTCGGTCCGCGATTTCCTACGATTTTTAGACATCGAATGTGATCATGGGCTACGACGTAGGTGTTTACAATTCATACGGGCGTCGTTCGATTTCTTGTTCTAGCTTTCTTCGATGTTCTGAGTCGGAACCGTTTGGAGATCGTAGGGAAAACAAAAGGGTCTCCGCACACTTTAAGTTGAAATCGTACGGAGCCCGTGCGATGTCCGTGAGGAGTCCTAACGGTTTCTTGCGGTCTCCCTACGATGGCCATACGATGTTAGGTGTCCGTCCGTCTTTTGTGTACTACCAAACGTGTACAATCTCACAGTACATCATGGCTCCCCCAAAAGGAAAATGCAAGCGTTCAAAAAAGGAAACACCACAGCATTTTACAGATGAGGAAGACGAACCTGGAGAGAAACAAGCCGCATGCACTGAACGACAGAATCTTAGAGTTTTTCGAAGACCGGCCTTACTTCTACGATATATGTTTGTAAAGTAGAAAAATTCCGATACCAGTTGGGAACGGGACTGATTTTTCTTCATGTGCCCCTTTAAAGACACACTCGGATCACGAAATATTGTTGCTGATGGTGTTTCCGTTTAGCGGGACATACTTTTGAATTTACATAGGAAACACGCAGATAGTTTTATTCTTAATCTGCTCAGACGATCGTTTGTGGCGCCTATTGAAACCTAATGGTGAAATGCAACCATATCCCATAAAAATGAACAGGAATCACAGGGCGGCCGCACGATAAACGTGCGGACGCCGTAGTATATCCGTATGATGACCGCACGATTTCCGTACGATTTTAATAAACTTGCCATATAACCGTACGGATGCCGTATGATCACCCTAAAGGTCTACGATTATCTTACTGTTTTAGTCCCAAAACTATCATAAAACCATGCGGTGACCGCACGCTCATCGCAGGGTTTCCGTAAGGCGCCCGTATGATGATGCTGTCTTCGACGTGTCTACGGGCTACGGTCTTACGATTTTTAAAATTTGTAAAAGTGCAGACTACTACAAAATCGTAGAGGCTACGGAGATCGTAGGAAGCCGTAGAATCGTAGGGGCATCGTATTGTCACCCTGCGGAGACCGCACGAAAATCATCAGTGCAAAAAATGGCATCGTACGATCACCGCAAGTTAATCGTAGGGCAAATGTAACGTAGGCTTAAAATATCTAATTTTGAATTTTCAGCCATAAGCCACCTTTTGTTAGATCTTGGCTCATTTGTGTTCAGAAGACCATACAACAGCTTCCTCGAAGAATGTATCCATTAATATGTTAGTTGTTATGTATAGGTACCGGAAGTGTTTAAAATATACAGTAACGCTTACATTGAGGGAAATTGTCAATTTTCTGTTGTCGCCTAACAACCGTGCATGCCAAAAGCTACTGAGTCTATGTTATTGCAACTCCCGCTTTCGTAGACCTGTTAGGTATTCATAATATACCACAAACCACTAATATGATGAACCAAAGCAAAACAGGAACGATTTTGTTTAACCTACCCCAAGTAAAAATAAAGAAAAAATCGCAATCATCGCGGCCATCCGCTCTGACGGTGCTGCAATCAATTTGTAACAAATTCGAATCAGATTGAGATAGAGACTTCATATTTCATATACCAGTAGGCAACATCCATGGCCTCATTTGATAAACACAATTATTCTGATTTTATACACCGTTTGGGAGGTACATGTATGAGACCATTTAGACTAGCTACTAGTCGGCTAATAATTGTCTTTTTATATATATGTATAAAAAACAATACAACATGTCTATAGTTTAATGAAGTACCATCTCTAAGTGTTTCATCCCTTGGCTAGTCTATCATTGTACTTTTGTCATGTTGGACTGGCTGTGTATTAGAAATTGAGCCATGGTCTATAGACTAGCCACAAGCTTGAAAACTGTTACTTTGATAATAAAGTCAGAAACATTGATTTCTTAAATTTCTAAGCCTTGGGCAAGGCTAGAGACCATTGTCAGAACTTTTAGGATGACCCTCGAACATCGGGAAAACGTGTTAGTACAATGCCCATCAAACCCCACTTTTCATTGTAAAACTGGGGTCTACAGAGGTATTTTTCTAATTCTTGTTCCGAAACAGAGATTATGGGTACTCGTTAGAATCGCCTCAAGAATCGCCTCAGTGCGCCCACTATTAAAGTTTTAAGCAAACGTATTTTTTTTTCAATGAAATTTTACAGCCGAAAAAATCTCCATATATTGCATGGGCAAGTTTTCATATGAATTATTTGTTTGACTGTTTGTATTAGGGTTTAACGTCCCAGTCTGCAAGTTTTCAGTCATATCGGGACTAAAAATTGGCCAGCTGATAGGTATCGTATACATGTTACTATTGCTTGTTAGACATTCTAGAAGTTCAGGTACTTTCCCTCTGATATTAGTAGGAGTATCGAAATCATGCTTGCATGAATAGCTTATCAAAATGAATAATAACTATTTCTATAAAAGATTGCCATTCTGTAAGGCCCAACCCCTTTGAAGACGGTTATATTAGAAGAATCATTAGCACTGCTAGGAGCGTACAAGTAGTTTAAGAGCCTACGGTTGCCAATTGCAAGTTTTTGCAGCGATGATAAAATGAATGCAATGTGAAAATAATTATAATTAACTTCGCAGGTAACAAAGAGGTACTTTCTTTTCTACTACAAAAATCAAGGTGTTTCGAAAGAAATGGAACTAGACTGTATTACGGAAACAGCTCCGTATTCAAAAAGTGTTCTATAATACAGCTTATTTTGATTGTATTTTTGCATTAATTATACGTGTTGTACATAAAATCAAACATTATTGAGGATCTGTTATGATCACCTCATTGATTCGGTGATAACAGATACCCACCATATATGAGTTTTCGGATTAATTTAATGTTAAAAAGTGATGATTTAATACCTACCCCTGATTTCCCCTGTGCTTACCGTTTGTAAGGTGCAAACCTGGGGAAGCTTTCATACGGAGTTGTTTCCCTGATTACATCAAAGACAAATAAAATATTGTTGTTGAACTTTCAACGTAGGCTCTTCGATAAATAATCTTCACATTCCTGAATGTTCTCTGCAAGAATTATGTTAAAAGCCTCTCTCGAGTGCATTTGTTTGCTGAAAACAACATTAATATGTTACATAGCTCTCGCATGCTACTTTGGTGCCAATCAGGAACACACAGTGTATTCTGCTATATTCGTTGCATAACTAATCATACACATGTAATGTGAGAAAACAGATGGACTAGGCACGTCTGCACTACGCAGCACACGTTAACTAACACGCGAATGTTGCTGCGCCCGAAACAACTCGAGTTGCAATCATGCAAATGCAAACATTTCACATTCTCTCCAAGAAACATTAGCATTACTGACAATCAAATTGTCTTTAAAGCAATGGAAATGTATAGCCTGTGATAAGTTTTGATTAGACTGGCCCCAGTCGTTATTGTTTTTTGTTTTTTATTATAAATTTTGTTTAAATAAGAAATCTTTCAGTTCCTCTGTGCCTCTTTAATCCAAACTCACCTGTTACTCATGGCTCAACAATAACTATCTTTGCAATCAGGAAACTTAAGCAAGCAGAGAAATTATAGGTGTTCTAGATTTGTGTCCCTTCATAAAAAGAAGAAAAAAATTGGATAAAAGGAAAAGATAGGGTCTGGGGCCAGACTAAGTTTTGATCAACAACTTCATAATTTGTTGCTTATACAGTGTATCATTTCCTGGAGCATTTGATATTTGAAGGCTGGCATAAAATGTTGTTATTGTTATGTATGTTCTATTTAACAATACTTTCCTCATTTGTGTAGTGGATACATGTGTGTGTCAGCACCATGATATTGCCATTCAATACCAGCTAGTTTGGAGTCGAGTCCCGCAGAGGCCATATGTGAGAAAAGCAAATTTCTGCTTCTGATAAAAACAAGTGCGTACCAAAGTTGCTTTTCGGGATTAATATTTGTTTTTGTGGTTATGTTCTTTATTATGAGGAAATCATAATTCCGTGAAGAAGTATTGACGCATATAATAATCACATTGTAGCTTAAACAGAATATAACTTGATTATACCGAAAATGAAATCTTATTAGGTTAGAGAAAAATCTTCATAAAGATTAAAACTGAGATCCTTTAAGAGCAGCTAACATATTGATGAGAAAGGGGTGAGTCATACCGCGGTTTCGGCTACTCAAGCCGCATCAGTGACCCTTTAGATTTGGCAACATGGAGGCAAAGAAAATTACTGTAAATTTGCAACTTTCAAGAGAGTACGAAGTCAACACAAAGTCTAGTATTATCCTAATGGGGCCAAATACGTAAACGTTGGTTATCTTCGCTGATCTCAAAGGACCAAAATGAAAACATAATCTACACTATGAATGATGTGCGGATAAATGTATGGTGATGATGAGTGCACGGATCATGATGTATGGATAAAGTTTCTTATACCCCCATTCCACTGGACGGCGTTTCCACTACGTTCATGGCGTTCTTAAAACACTTGTGAAACGCCGTGGAAGCGCCGTCATGTGAAAACAAAATAGGACTCCAACGCTTTTACTACGCTTCTAGTACGCTTTGACTACGTTCTCGCTACGCTAGCCACGTTCTTGTCGCGCTACTACAGCGTTTCTACGGCGCTTTAGCAATCCCCAAGCCGCATCAGCTACGCTTCCACGACGTCAAGGGATTTCTGTCTACGCTTTGACTACGCTTTGCCTACGCTTACTACGTTCCTGCAGCGTCCTTTCTACGTTTGGAGCTCAGGAACCGCGTTTCTGTTGCGTTTTGTCCATGAAAACTCAACAAGTTAAGATCTTTTTCAGCATTTGACAACTAGTCTTCAAAGAAAATGAACCGTATGGTGCCAGTATGGTTAAATTGTCGGAGGCTGGGTGGCAGTACTAGTAGCGTTTGCTTTTCTACCCTTTCGAGGTGGCATTTTCGTTTATGTGGATTGCTTAAATTAACATTTAACAATGAAGACAATGCTAAAACAGGTGACGTATTTATACCCTGGTTGGCACGTGCGTGCTGTAAATCGCCATGAACGTAGCTCAAACGCCAAGAGCGCAGTAGAAGCGTAGTGGTAACGCAGTCAAGACGCCAAGAGCGTACAGAAAGCGTAGTGGTAACGTAGTCAAAACGCCAAGAACGTACTGGAAGCGTAGAAGAAGCGCGTTGGTTGATATTGGTAATTTGGTCGAATCGTAGTGAAAGCGTGAGTAGCGTGGCAAGGACGTACATAGCGTAGGAGAAGCGTACTAGGATCACGGACAAATATCGCTACGCCTTTACTGCGATGCTGCTACGTTTCTTCTACGTTATGCACGCTATGGCTACGATACTGCTACGCTAATGCCGTTCTTACTACGCTTTTACTACGCTTCCACTGCGTTTCGTGTCCACGGCGTTTTCTCTACGTTAAAGTTTTAAATCTTTGAGCAGGGTCAAAATTTTCAAATTTGTGTGGCGTTCAAGGCGCTACATTGTGTACCAGTATGTTTCTACTACGATCAAGGCGTTTCGACTACGCTTCTGGCGCTCTCTCTACGTTTCACGGTATTTTATGCCCATATTTGGAAACGTAGTGGAAACGCCGCCCAGTGGAATGGGGGTACATGTATCAGCAAGGAAAACTAGGTCAACTTAAAACTAGGTTAACTTGTAGGACTAAAATTTATTAAGACATGTACTCTACACTTGATTGCGTAGCTTCCTCCTGATGAATAAAATCAGAAAATGATCACCTAATTTTATCACAAAATCAAACGAAACGTAAAAGACACGATGGCTGATAACTTCATTATGAGTAAGAATATCGTGCTTGCATGAAAACAGGTTGCCTTTACCGGCGGGAATGCAAAATTGTATGATTATTGTTAGTGATAGTTTTAGTACCGAGCCCTTCCCTTTTTGAAGAAGGTATTGTAATGAAACCGTTAGAACGATAAGAAGCCAACAAGTAGTCTGGGAGATAATATAAGCACTTTACCATCTGTGTGCGCCAACTGCGACTTTTTGCAGTGATAATAAAACTAAACAAGAATAGTAAATTGATTGTTTTCGCAGGTATCAATATGATTCAATTCTCTTTTGAGAAGATGCGTTTTGGTTCATGATACTGTAATGCTCCTGACTACAAAATTTATAGTAGTCAATGTAATTACGCGATAAAATGAAACATGTAAACTTATATATCAGTTTAAACATATACTGAATAAACTAACATTATTGATTCCATTAGCAGATGGCGGTGCATCTATTACATTTTCTGTGGACAGTTTGTTCAATATGTGTAAATGCATTCCTACGAAAGCCTTTGTTCATGAAACTTTACTTACTGAAGGCTAGCATCATATCCGTACAATTATAAGAAAATCTGTTGAATGGAAACTTCATAAGGTAATTTGTCGGCAAATATGTTATTTAAGAGAAACAACTTCAAATGTATAAAGATTCTTATAGCTCTGTCACACATTCACGTATCAGCGGTGTATCGCGTTTCTGTAAGAATTTCGAAACGCCGAGGTCTGATGCATATTTTGTTCAAGAGGCGTATGTAACACGTACGTGCACGACGTTCCTGTGGCTTATCAGTGACGTATCTGTATTCGTATATGGAATTTCAATTTCAAAGCGTATGTGCTACATATGTATGGCGTATGAAGCGTATTCGTGACGTATCTACGGCGTATGTACCACGTTCCATTCTTATCTGCGGCGTATCTGTTCTGTTCCAATCCTATGAGAACAAATGCTAGTGTTCAATTCGCACATTATAGTTATCAATTATCAAAAGAAGCTGCCACCGGAGAAACTTAAATAATCTAGATAAACACTGAAGAAAAAAAGACCGAGGGGGGGGGGGGTGGCATCTCAAATAGCTCCCAGTTTTGGTCGTGAGACGACATGAACAAAGAGAGTGGCCACACCAAACGTAGCCCTGACTGAAGAACCCTGCACGGCACCCGGACTGTGAAAAACAGCTGTTCAATGGCTTCGGAAAAAACATTTATAGCTAACACATTTACATATAGAGGCATTAAGATCCTCTTGGAACGCCACAATATATTCCTAATACTCCTAATGCGTCACACATACTCAACTGCAGTCAAACGTACGTGATACATACGCCGTTGATACGCGAGTTACGCCACACGTACATCGCTGATACCCCGTAGATGCGAAAAGATAGTCGAGGATACGCCTCACGTACACTAGATACGAAAGGTACGCGATACATACGCTGCGGTAACGTGGCATGTTAACCGCTACGTACATGTACTTGTGACGTATCAAGAGTATAAGCTACGTATCTACGGCATACCTGCCACGTTGCTTCCGTATGTACGACGTATCGGACCTGCCACCTACGCATTACTCTACACTGGAATGCGTAGCTTCCAGCCGATGAATAAAATCAGAAAATGATCACCTAATCTTATCACAAAATCAAACGAAACGTACAAGACACGATGGCTGATAACTTCATTATGAGTAAGATAATCGTGCTTGTAAATAACCATGAAAACAGGATGCATTTCCCGGAGGGAACGCAAAAATGTATGATTATTGTTAATGATAGTTTTAGGACCGAGCCCTTCCCTTCTCAAAGACGGTATAATAATGAAACCGTTAGAACGTTGATAAGCGAACAAGTAGTTTGGGAGATGATTTATAAGCACTTAACCATCTGTGATTGCCAACTGTGACTTTTGCAGTCATAATAAAACCAGCAAGAGCAGGTATCAATATGATCCAATTCTCTATTGAGAATATGCGTTCTTGGTTCATGAATTTAAAGCTTTTTACCATAAAGACGTAAATATATGCGCGATAAAATGTAGCATTTTGATATGTCAGTCCATATCATACATGCATACGAGGGCGTATGGCAGTATATAGAGACAGAGATAGTGATAGATAGTATACTGAATAAATGAGCCGCCTCGTGGTAAAACCAACAGCGTGGTTTCCGAACAGGTCCGACACAAACAGGCCTGTACAAGCACAGAAGAGAGCCAGAAGCTTGGAATTTCGGATTTAAGTAGAAGAGGAATTATACTATCCGAGTAGCGAAAACAAAGGCGCTAATCTGCGTCTTTGTTTTCGCCTATGCAGATTGTTGGTTTTACCATGAGGCGGCTCAAATCATTAATTGGTGTCATTAGCATCGGATTGTTGGCGGCACATATAACGTTTTCTGTGAACAATTCATAAGGGATTTCAGTATGTAAAACTGCATTCCTACGCAATTTGTCCATGAAAGAGACTTGAGCTACATGTACTGTACTAAAATCTGTTGTATGATATCAATTACAAAAAGTACAATTACAAATATCTGTCGAATAGTAAATCCATTAAGTAATTTGTTATGAAAAATATGTTCACCTGTATCTTTGTTAGTTGAAAATTGATACGTAATTGGACACCAACATTATATTCTTAATTCGTCCTCTACTTTATATCGTAATTCAGTACCAACAAATGCTCATGTTTCACGAAATTTAATGTTTTCGGGAGATTTTAATTTCGGTCCTTTGAGATCAGTAAAGATATTCAGAGTGTTCAAACCACTCACGTTTAGAAACATACTTCTAAGCAATTTTTAATTATTTGATCCAATTTAGGAATATGTCTTTGATTTAGACTCCTGGTGTAAATTCTCGAAATTGCAGCACAATAGTCTGGCGTTCGTTGCCGGTTTAAAAGGGCTACTGATGAGGGTTCATTACCCGAAATTGCGCAATATAGTCCATACTATCTCCCTTTGAATGTTTTTACTGCTTCCAAAGGATCAAACCTTTATATTTTATTTGCTATTACTGCAGCTGGTGTTGTGCCGTGTGGCGGCCGTAAAAAGTCTCCCAGTACATCATCCATAGTGCAGATTATATTTTTATTTCGGTCCTTTGAGATCAGTAAAGATATTCAGAGTGTTCAAACCACTCACGTTTAGAAACATACTTCTAAGCAATCTTTAATTATTTGATCCAATTTAGGAATATGTCTTTGATTTAGACTCCTCGTGTAAATTCTCGAAATTGCAGCACATTAGTCTGGCGTTCGTTGCCGATTTAAAAGGGCTACTGATGAGGGTTCATTACCCGAAATTGCGCAATATAGTCCATACTATCTCCCTTTGAATGTTTTTACTGCTTCCAAAGGATCAAACCTTTATATTTTATTTAATGTGCATGCACAGGTTTGTAAAACTTCGAACTTATAATTGCTGAAGATACATCTGTTAGTCAATACTGCTGTTGTTTCATTGCAACTCGTGTTTAATTGTTTGTTTGTCCCAGTCATGTCGGGACGGACTCACCGCTTCCTGTGTTTTGACCAGTACTCTTGAGAGTTAGTCTGTCTTGCTCAAGGACACAACACGGTGTCGCCTGTGGGGGTTGAACCTCTCGCTTCGGAGTCAGATGTTCTTCCACTACACCACCACCCTTACCTGTTTAATTTGGTCCAGTTTGTAGGACAGGTTTTGTCCTCGTTCTGTTACACTTCATAACCAGATTTACATGTACTGTGTTGATTTTTTAACAACCAACCTGTGGTAGGGCCGGGGGTAGGTCCAACGAAATGGGCCGTCCCTTTTAGCTCGTCCATGCGAATTATGACATTATCAACCGAATGACTAATACGAGTAATATCAATTATTTGTTCAATCAGCAAGGGAAAGTGTAGGTCACGGTTATCAGAATTATTAAGCTTAATTAACAGAAATATTGAGTCACGCAGAAATCTTATTCAAATTAACATTCATGACATTATATTTACCGAACCGATTCCGTTATTATTAACGATCGACATGAGAATAAGGTTAGATATTCGTAGTCATTCATATTCCAGGCAGTAGCTTAAGGTTTGCATAACGTTGAGGTACGGGCATCTGTTCTAGAAGAAAGGCATCAAAGGTCAATACTAAAATGTTGGTTTTCAATGGAACTTGTTCAAGAATGTGTTCAATATGACTGTTTTCGTGGTTTAATACAAATACACCAGAAATTCTAAACACTATAGTGGAAGGTACTTAGTCTAGCTCCTAGGCCTTGATGTACATGTATTTGTAAATCCATGCATTATGATATATTGTTTGATACCATTCTATCCCTTGTCTTGACATCCATATCTTCAGCCAGTCAGAAATATTTCTATCTTAGAGGCAAGGCAAATAATGAAATTCAATGAATTTTAAATTTGTATTGAAAATAAATAAAAACAGTAATTGTATGGAGACTAGTGGCTAGTCTAGAAGGTACTGATTGAGTAAGGTAAGTTGAAAAGAACTGCCTGAGTAAAAATTGTAAATGATGAGTAAGAAGAAAACTCTTTCATTGCGACAAGACTAAAAACAATACATGTGATAACAAGTTATAGGTTTTCTTTTGCTGATACACATTTTATGCGCAAGACCCAGTCGATATGTATACATGTATTATTTCTTGTTAAGCATGCTAGTAGTAGTACCAAAATCATGCTTGCATGTACATGTATTGCTTAACGCAAATAATAATTATGATCATTTCAAGAGCTTATTACTCATCTAATGGGCTACTTGTAATGATAAAATACTGATATTTTGTAGGCCCTGCCCGTTTTCAAAGAGACTATAAAGAAGTTATCAGCAATGCAATGAGCGTACAAGTAGTTTAAGAGCATATGGTTGCCAAATGCAATTTTTGCAGCAATGATATAATGAAAGCAATGTGAAAATAATTAATTTCACAGGTAACAAAGTGGCACTTTTCTCTCTCCTACAAAATCAAGATGTTTCGAAATTACGCATTTTCGCGTGTATCACTGTTGCTGATTGCTATCGGTTACGCACAGTTTTCTATATTCTGTAGAGAATTTTCGTGTTTTGAGCTTAAATGGGCAACGTTTGATATTTGATTGTGGCGGCCGCATTGACATCTTTGTCGGTGTTTTGTTTTGCATTGTAATGAATTGAAAATATGGTCATTTTCATCGAAAATTGAAAAAGCATAAATACAGTAATCTGACACTCAACATTGATTGATTCTTTGGAACAAGCACGAATGCCTCAATGACCAGTTATTTCTAAGGACATTGGTCATCCTTTCATCCAGCTTGGCAGAGAAAGCCAAAGCAACACACATGTTATATGCATAAACATGATCACAAGATGCAAGACGTCTAGGTGTTTGTCTCTCAACAATCTCCGTTTCTAACAGCTGTTTGTACATTCTTGTGATGTAATAATAACAGAAGAGCAATAAATAACGCGTAACTTTCAGACAAAATTATCTGATCTTCAAGCTTATTATGAGACAAGTTTTTGCACTTTATGTGTAAAACCTGCAAGGCTGATTTCTTAAGGTTAAGACTTAGTGAGAAATACTTTCTCAATATATAATTTGCTGAAAACAACACTTATTCTTATTTTTGTTTTTAGTGTTGCGGGTCGTAGTGTTAACGCATTTTTCTAATTGAATTTTGAAAATAGTCGTCCTTTTTATGCTTAGAATTATGTTTGATATCATGAGACATATTAATCAGGAAAACATGTCTGTGAAATATATACCCCTTAAACCTCACTTTTATATAGAAAAACGGGGGTTGTCAGGGGTATACCTATTGTTTTACTTTTGATCCAAAACATACATTGTGAGTTCTCGTTAAAACCGCCTTGGCAAGGCGGTTCTAACGTGTACCCACAATGTACGTTTTGAGCGAAAATAGTTAAAAAAAAAATCAAATTTTCGTTCCGATGACATTTTCAATTTTTGCTTCTGAAAAAATCTCCGTATTTTGCTTGGGCAAGTTTTCGTAATGATAAGAAAATATTACTGAGAGCAAAATTTTAACCGGGGGTCTGGTACACTGTGTGAGAATAACTGGGTAAGCCTGTGATCGAACTCTTGATATCTTAACCCACTTTTGACAGATGGATTTTCCCATCATTATCATTCGGGTTAGTCCACTTTCATTTTGAGGGACATCGCGAGTGATTTTGAATTTTTATTCCATTTTATTGACGAAATACCTGTAAGCAACCAGAATAGCCTCAGATGGGACGCCGCGTTCTGCGGCGTCACATCTGGGGCTATACTGTTTGCCTATGTCCCTCAAAAGGGACGCCAGGTTTAAATGAGTTATACCGTTTTTTGTTGAACTTCAAAAAACCGCTCAATAAATAATCTTCACATTCTTGGCTAAGGGTTCTCTGCGTTACGAAATTACGTTAAAAGCTTCTTTCAAATGTATTTGTTTGTTTAAATCAACATTAATATATCGAGTCTCACGTGGCATTTTGAGGCCAATCAAGAGCAATAAGTCTATTTTGCCAACTTTGCTGCTAAACTAATCGTACACATGCAATGTGATAAAGCAGTTGGCATGTTTGCACTTACGCAACAATAAAACGCGAATGTTGCTATACCGAACAACTTGCGCTGAATCATGCAAATATATGATATTCCCACCGTGAATCGCACGGAGACATCCAACCTCACACACATGCTACCAGCACTTGACACAGAATCAAGACAACGTCAGATAGCATAACTGCTACTCATAAAACGCTATCAGTGGAATATACCAAATACACCGACAACAAAAGTCGGATTGAATATGACGTATGGTGTCACTGTTGCGAATTCATTGTCCAAATCCATCTGGGAATAGAAACGCCCAGTTTCTACTGAATTTAATGCTAAGAAAGCAAACTTGTGACGTATCAAGAGTATGAGCTACGTATTTATGGAGTACGGTTGAAGCTGATCTGCGTCTTTGTTTTCGCCTATGCAGATTGTTGGTTTTCCCCATGAGACGGCTCAAATCATTAAATGGTTCCATTAGCATTGGATTGTTGGCGGCACATATAACGTTTTCTGTGAACAATTCATAAGGGATTTCAATATGTAAAGATGCATTCCTACGCAGTTTGTTCATGAATGAGACTTGAGCTACATGTACTGTTCTAAAGGCGATAGTATCATATCAATTAAAAAATATCTGTCGAATAATAAATCCATTAAATAATTTGTTGTGAAAAATATGTTCACCTGTATCTTTGTTGCGTGAAAATTGATACGTAATTGGACACCAAAATTATATTCTTAATTCTTTGCCTACTTTATATCGTAATTTGGTACTAACGAATTCTCATGTTTTACGAAATTGAATGTTTTCGGGAGATTTTAATGTGCATGCACAGGTTTGTAGAACTTCGAAATTATAAATACTGAAGACATCTGTACATAAATACTGCTGATGTTTCATTGCAACGGTTGTTTAATTGTTTGTTTGTCCCAGTCGAAAAATTTTAAGTCATGTCGGGACGGACTCACCGCTTCCTGTGTTTTGACCAGTACTCTTGGGAGTTAGTCTGTCTTGTTCAAGGACACAACACGGTCCGCCGCAGTGGGGATCGAACCTCCTGCTTCGGAGTCCGATGTTCATCCACTACGCCACCCGCCCTGCCCTGGCTGTTTAATTTGGTGGGATATATGTCCAATTTGTAGGACAGGAATTGTCCTCGTTCTGCTACACTTCATAACCAGATTTACATTTACTGTTTGTTTTTTTAATAACCAACCTGGGGTAGGGCCAACGAAATGGGCCGCTCCTTACTTTATCAACAGAATGACTAATAGGAGCAATATCAATTATCTGTTCAGATCAGCAAGGGAAAGTGTAGGTTATCAGAATTATTAATTAACAGAAATATTGAGTCACGCAGAAATCTTATTCAAATTAACATTCATGACATTATATTAACCGAACCGATTCTGTTATTATTAACAATCGACATGAGAATAAGGTTAAATATTCGTAGTCCTTGATATTCCAGGCAGTAGCTTAAGGTTTGCATAACGTTGAGATACGGGCATCTGTTCTTGAAGAAAGGCATCAATACTAAAATGTTGGTTTTCAATTGGACTTGTTCAAGAATGTGTTCAATATAACTGTTTTCATGGTTTAGTACAAATACACCAGAGATTCTAAACACTATGGTGGAAGGTACTTCGTCTAGCTCCTAGGCCTTGATGTACATGTATTTGTAAATCCATGCATTATAATATATTGCTTGATACCATCCTATCCCTTGTCTTGACATCCATATTTTCAGGCAGTCAGAAATAATTCTATCTTAGAGGCAAGGCAAATAATGAAATTGAATGAATTTTAAATTTGTATTAAAAATAAATAAAAACAGTAATTGTATGGAGACTAGTGGCTAGTCTAGAAGGTACTGATTGAGTAAGGTAAGTTGAAAAGAACTGCCTGAGTAAAAATTGTAAATGATGAGTAAGAAGAAAACTCTTTCATTGCGACAAGACTAAAAACAATACATGTGATAACAAATTATTGGTTTTCTTTTGCTTGCGCAAGACCCAGTCGATATGTATACATGTATTATTTCTTGTTAAGCATGCTAGTAGTAGTACCAAAATTATGCTTGCATGTACATGTATTGCAAATAATAATTATGATAATTTCAAGAGCTCATCAAATGGGCTACTTGTAATGAGAAAATACTGATATTTTGTAGGCCTTGCCCGTTTTCAAAGAGACTATAAAGAAGTCATCAGCAATGCAAGGAGCGTACAAGTAGTTTAAGAGCATGTGGTTGCCAAATGCAATTTTTGCAGCAATGATATAATGAAAGCAATGTGAAAATAATTAATTTCACAGGTAACAAAGTGGTACTTTCCTCTCTCCTACAAAATCAAGATGTTTGGAAATTACGCATTTTCGCGTGTATCACTGTTGCTGATTGCTATCGTTAGATTACGCACAGTTTTCTATATTCTGTAGAGAATTTTCGTGTTTGGCTACTATTGATATTTGATTGTGGCGGCCGCATTGACATCTTTGTCGGTGTTTCGTTTTGCATTGTAATGAATAGAAAATATGGTCATTTTCATCGAAAATTGAAAAAGCATAAATAAAGTAATCTGACACTCAACATTGATTGATTCTTTGGAACAAGCACGAATGCCTCAATGACCAGTTATCTCCAAAGACATTGGTCATCCAGTTAACCAGCTTGGCAGAGAAAGCCAAAGCATCGCACATGTTATATGCATAAACATGATCACAAGATGCAAGACGTCTTTGTGTTTGTCTCTCAACAATCTCCGTTTCTAACAGCTGTTTGTACATTCTTGTGATGTAATAATAACAGAAGAGCAATAAATAACGCGTAACTTTCAGACAAAATTATCTGATCTTGAAGCTTACGCAGAACATTCATTATGAGACAAGTTTTTGCACTTTAGGTGTAAATCTGCTAGGTTGATTTCCTTAGAAATAGGTCAGAACATAATTTGCTGAAAATTTACGAGATTTTCAATGATTTAAAGTAACTTCATATGGTTAACGCTGAAATTACTGAATAACGAAAATTAAATCATACATTTGAATACCTCTATGCTAACGTAAAACATGTTTTATTTATAATGGGACATTTCCATATATGACAAATCCATCAGTTTGTGTTAGTGTGTTTTGAGGGGATTCGATACGCTGTACGAGCATTGAATTAGAGTTAAATAAATGACTGATGAAGCACGGCATCGAGCTAGATATCAAAGACATAGATACAAAGATTATCGTTTAATTTAACGTAGCCTCTTCAAAAAATAATCTTTACATTCTCGGCTAAGCGTTCTCTGAAGAAGTATTGTTACAAGCTTCTCTCTCGAATGTATTTGTTTACTTAAATCAACATTAATATATCGACTCTCACTTGCCATTTTGATGCCAACCACGAGCATCCAGTCTATTTTGCCAACTTGCTGCTAAACTAATTGTAAACATGCGATGCGAGAAAGCAGATAGTATGTTTGCACTTACGCAACACTAAAACGCGAATGTTGCTATACTGAACAACTGGCGTTGAATCATGCAAATATATCAGATTCCCACCATGAATCTCACGGAGACATCAAACCTCACACCAACATTAGACATAGAATCAAGACAGTGCCATTAAGATAGCATAACTGCTACTTTTAAACGCTATGATAGTTAGAGCACTTACTTAAACAGGTGATTATGAAAATCACCTTGTGCAGTACATTTTTTTTTATAAATCAGTCACAAGATATAAGATTTGTTTCCCTTTGTTTGAAATAATTATATTGAATATCACTTCCCCGGGTGATTATTTTGATCTATCAAATCACTTGCATGGGTGATTTAAGTAAATAAGAAAAAGGGACGGTGCTGTCTGTTCATTTTGCCAGGCACAAATGCCAACATGTTAAGAGAGATGACAAGCATTGTCAGCTAAGATGAAACCAAGAAACATAGAAGCCATGTCGAGTTTTGTGGTTTTTATTTCATTGAGAAAGTGTTACATGAAACAGTGATCGGCCAAACCGATCAATGGCCGATCACGATGCGGAGTGATTTTTTGGGGTTACCCTTCAACTTTTAACCCACTGCGCGCAGTACTTATTTGAATGCGCGCACCACACTTTCTTTTCACTATTCAACGAATAAGACTCCAAACTTATCAGAAAAAATAGGCGCTGTCTTCACAAAAAAATAGGAAATCCTTCAAAACTGAACTTGAAAATCACGAAAATTTCACATAAAATTCACAGTTTATCTCGATTTTCTCTGCGATGCTTACATTTTGGCTGCCTGTGACCATGTGACTGAATGGCGCGTCTTTGCATTGACCCCTCGGATAGTTTAGAATTAGGAAAACAGCGCGAAATTCAAAATAAAACAAAAAAGTAGGCATTTATTCATGCTATTGCAGTCTTCTCTTGGAGCCATAAAAAATCACCCGGGAACGTGATTTTAAGATCACTTGTTTAAGTAAGTGCTCTGACTGCTGATCAGTGGAATATACCAAACACATCGACAACAAAAGTCGGATTGTATATGACGTCTGGTGTCACTGTAGACTAGCTACTAGTCTGATAAATGAGTTTTTTGCCCTTTTTTGTAAATCTAAATTTTCTTTTCTTAAGGCTAGAGCACCAAATATTTTCTGATGTACATATCTTGGCTAGATTTAAAATCGAGACAGAGGAGTAGACCCATATTATGTCCAAATGATGTACATTTTATATAAAAAGATTTTTACCTTTGTAGATTTGTCATTTGAACGCCTGGTGGCCAGGCTAGTGTCACTATTGCGAATTCATTCAGTATGTGTCACATATATACTTTATCTTATGTCAAACATCCTGTCATTAGTAGGAGTACCAAAATCATGCTTGCATGTACTGCTTAATGAAACTCATAATAATGATAATTGCATGCGCTTATAAGACATTTAATGGGCTACGCCATAATTATAAAATGCTGATATTTTGTAGGCCTTTCCCGTTACAGAAGTCATCAGCGATGCAAAGAGCGCACAAGTAGTTTTAGAGCATGTGGTTGCCAAATGCAATTTTTGCAGCAATGCTATAATGAAAGTAATGTGAAAATAATAAATTTCACAGGTAACAAAGATGTATTTTCCTTTTCTGCTACAAAAACAAGATGTTTGAGAATGACGCATCTTTGTGTGTATCACTGTTGCTGATTTTGCTGGTATCGGTTACTTTTCTGTATTGAGGCTTAACGTCCCAGTCAACAATTTTTCAGTCATGTCGGGACGTAGCCAACTCTTCCTGGGTTATACCAGTACCAGGGAGTTAATGTGTCTTGCTCAAGGATACAACATGGTTCGAACCCAGGACCTCTCGATTCGGAGTCCGACGCTCTACCAATACGCCACCGCGCTCCCCTACGCACAGTTTTCTATTTTCTCTAGAGGATTTTTATGTTTTGCGCTAAAAAAAAGTCAATTTTTGTATTATTTGATTGTGGCGGTCGCTCTGACATCTTTGTCGGTTGTTTGTTTTCGATTCTAATGAAGAGAAAATATGGTCATTTTCATCGAAAATTGAAAATATTGCAATAAGTGAAAAGCATAAATACAGTAATCTGCCACTCAACATTGATTGATTCTTAGAAACTAGCATGAAGAGCGCCAATGACCAGTTATCTCCCAAGACATTGGTCATCCAGTCATCTAGCTTGGCAGAGAAAGCCAAAGCATCACAGGTAATATATGCATAAACATTATCACAAGATGCAAGACGTCTACATTACGAAATGTACCCCATTTAAAATGGAAAATTTCATTTAAAAAAAAAGATATTTTATATCTTTGCTCAAAACATTGATTGTGGGTACACGTTAGAACCGCCTTGCCGAGGCGGTTCTAACGAGTACCCACAATCTATGTTTTGGATCAAAATAACAACAATAGGTATACCCCTAAATATCCCAGTTTTGCTATAGAAAAATGGGGTATAAGGGGGTAAATATAACATGGAAATGTTATCCTGGTGTAGATGTTTGTCTCTCAACAATATCTATTTCTAACAGCTGTTTGTACATTCTTGTGATGTAATAATAACAGAAGAGCAATAAATAACGCGTAACTTTCAGACAAAATTATCTGATCTTCAAGCTTATGCAGAACATTCATTATGAGACAAGTTTTTGCACTTCATGTGTGAAACCTGCCAGGCTGATTTCTTAAGGTTAAGACTTAGTGAGAAATACTTTCTTAATATATAATTTGCTGAAAACAACACTAATTCTGATTTTTGTTTTAAGTGTTACGGATCGTAGTGTTAACGCATTTTTTTCTAATTGAATTTCGAAAATAATCGTCCTTTCTTATGCTTAGAATTATGTTTGATATCATGAGACATACTGAGAGCAAAAGTTGAGTTTGCGTTTTAAACGGGATTCTGGTACACTGTATGGGATGATAATAACTGGGTAAGCCTGTGATCGAACTCTTGATATCTTAAACTGTCTGTTGTTGAACTTCATAACACCGTTCAATAAATAATCTTCACATTCTTGGCTAAGAGTAACGTAAAAAGCTTCTTTCAAATGTATTTGTTTGTTTAAATCAATATTAATATATCGAGTCTAATGTGCCATTTTGAGGCCAATCAAGAGCACGTTACGTAGTCTGTTTTGCCAACTTTGCTGCTAAACTAATCGTACACATGCAATATGAGAAAGCAGATGGCATGTTTGCACTTACAATATACTAAAACGCGAATGTTGCTGTATCGAACAACTGGCGCTGAATTGTGCAATTACATGAGATTCCCGTGAAATTTATACCCACTTAATCCCCACTTTTATACAGAAACAAAAACTGGGGTTTACATGGTATATACCTAGTTTTCTTATTTTTGATCCAAAACATACATTGATAGAACCGCCTCGCCGATGCGGTTCTAACATATACCCACACTGTGTTTTGACGAAACTATTAAAGAAATCAAAATTTTTCCAATGAAATTTTCATTTTTTTTTTCTTAAGAAAAACAACAAAAACCTCTGTTGATTGCATGGCCAAGTTTTCGTAATGATGAATCTGAAGGAGACATCCAGCGTAACACACACGCCAACAGCATTAGACACAGAATAAAGACTTTAAGATAGCATACATGTATCTGCTTCTCATAAAACGCTATCAGTGGAATATACCAAATACATCGACAACAAACGTCGGATTGTGTATGGCGTTTGGTGTCACTGTTGCGAATCCATTTAGTATGTGTTACATGCATACTTTGTTTATGCCATACCTCCTGACATAAGTAGGGGTACCAAAATCATGCTTGCATGTACTGCTTAATATAACTAATAATAATAATGATAATTGCATGCTCTTATTAGACATCCAATAGGCTACGCCGTAATTATAAAATGCTGATATTTTGTAGGCCTTTCCCGTTAAAGAAGTCATCAGCAATGCAAAGAGCGTACAAGTAGTTTAAGAGCATGTGGTTGCCAAATGCAATTTTTGCAGCAATGATATAATGAAAGTAATGTGAAAATAATTAATATCAGAGGTAACAAAGTGGTACTTTCCTCTCTGCTACGAAATCAAGATAGTTGTAAATTACGCATTTTTGCGTGAATCACTGTTGCTGATTGCTATCGGTTATGCGCAGTTTTCTATTTTCTCTAGAGGATTTTCATATTTTGAGCTAAAAACAGGCAAGTTTTGAAATTTGAGTGGGGCGGTCGCTCTGACATCTTTGTCGGTGTTTTGTTTTGGGTTGTAATGGAGCGAAAATATGGTCATTTTCATCGAAAATTGAAAATTTTACAACATAGTGAAAATCATAAATAAAGTATCCTGCCACTCAACATTGTTTGATTCTAAGAAACAAGCATGAAAACCTCAATGACAAGTAACAGGAGCATTTGATCTTCTCAGTGACAGATTATAGGCTCCTGCCAGATACATGTACAGTGTATCTCCCAAGACATTGGTCATCCAGACATCTAGCTTGGCAGAGAAAGCCAAAGCATCACGCGTGTTATATGCACAGACATTATCACAAGATGCAAGACTTCTACATTACGAAAACTTACCCATTAAAAATTGAAAATTTCATTTAAAAACAAGAAGATATTTTATATCTTTGCTCAAAACATTGATTGTGGGTACACGTTAGAACCGCTTTGCCTAGGCGGTTCTAACAAGTACCCACAATCTATGTTTTGGATCAAAAATAATAGGTATACCCCTACATACCCCAGTTTCGCTCTAGAAAAGTGGGGTATAAGGGGGTAAATGTTATCCTGATGTAGGTTTTTGTCTCTCAACGATCTTTGTTTCTAACAGCTGTTCGTGCATTCTTGTGATGTAATAATAATAGAAGAGCAATAAATAACGCGTTACTTTCAGAAAAAATTATCTGATCTTCAAGCTTATGCAGAACATTCATTATGATACAAGTTTTTTCACTTTATGTGTAAAGCCTGCCAGGCTGATTTCTTAAGGTTAAGACTTAGTGAGAAATATTTTCTGAATATATAATTTGCTGAACACAACACTTATTCTAATTTTTGTTTATAGTGCTACGGATCGTAGTGTTAACGCATTTTTTTTCTGATTGAATTTTGAAAATAGTCGTCCTTTTTGTGTTTGATATCATGAGACATATTCATCAGGAAAACATGTTTGTTAAATGCATACCCCTTTAAACCTCACTTTTATATAGAAAAACGGGGGTTGTCAGGGGTATACCTATTTTTCTTATTTTTGGTCCAAAACATACATTGTGAGTACTCGTTAGAACCGCCTTGGCTAGGCGGTTCTAACGTATACCCACAATGTATGTTTTGAGCGAAAGTATCTAAACAAAAAAAAAAAAAAAAAAAAAAAAAACCGATGACATTTTCAATTCTTGCTTCTGAAATTAAAATCTCCGTATTTTGCTTGGACACGTTTTTGTAATGGTAAGAAAATATTACTGAGAGCAAAATCTTAACCGGGGGTCTGGTGCTCTGTGTGAGCTTGTGATCGAACTCTTGATATCTTAACCCACTTTTGACGAATGGATTTTTCCATCATCATCATTTGGGTTAGTCCACTTTCATTTTGAGGGACATCGTGAGTGATTTTGAATTTTTATTCCATTTTTTCGACGAAATTCCTGTAAGCAAACAGAATAGCCCAAGATGGGACGCCGCGTTCTGCGGCGTCACATCTGGGGATAAACTGTTTGCCTATGTCCCTCAAAAGGGACGCCAGGTTTAAATGAGTTAAACTGTTTGTTGTTGAACTTCATAACACCGCTCAATAAATAATCTTCACATTCTTAGCTAAGAGTTCTCTGCAAAAATAACGTTAAAAACTTCTTTCAAATGTATTTGTTTGTTTAAATCAATATTAATGTATCGAGTCTCACGTGCCATTTTGAAGCCTACCAAGAGCACTTAGTCTGTTTTGCCAACTTTGTTGCAAAACTAATCGTACACATGCAATGTGAGAAAGCAGATGGCATCTTTGCACTTACGCAATACTAAAACGCGAATGTTGCTGTACCGAACAACTGGCGCTGAATCGTGCAAATACATGAGATTCGCACCACATCAGGTCCGTGAAATGTATACCCCCTTAATCCCCACTTTTATACAGAAATAAAAATGGGGTTTACAGGGGTATACCTAGTTTTCTTATTTTTGCTCCAAAACATAGATTGGTGGTACTCTTTAGAACCGCCTCGGCGAGGCGGTTCTGACGTGTACCCCCAATCTATGTTTTGAGCGAAAATATTAAAAATATCGATAATTTTCCAACGATTTTTTTTTATTTTTACACCCACAATATATCGTTTGACGAAATTATTAAAGAAATCAAATTTTTTCAAATGAAATTTTCATTTTTTTTCTTATGAAAAGAAATCTCTTTTTATTGCATGGCCAAGTTTTCGTAATGATGAATCTCAAGGAGACATCCAGCGTCACACACACGCCACCAGCACTAGACATAGAATCAAGACAACGTCATTAATTAACCCATATTTGACGAATGGATTTTCCCATAGTGGATGAGTCCACTTTCATTTTAAGGGGACTCAGGAGTGGTTTTAAAATTGTATTCCCTTTTTGGTGAATTTTCTTTAAGCAAACAGTATAGTCCCAGATGTGACGCCGCGTTCTACATCTGGGGCTATACTGTTTGCTTATGTCCCACAAAAAGGACGCCAGGCTTATATGAGTTTATTCGGATTGTATATGACGTATGGTGTTACTGTTTCGAATTCATTGTTCAAATTCATCTGGGAATAGAACCGCCCAGTTTCCCTTAATCTAATGCTATGAAAGCAAAATTTCTATTCAGATCACTCAGAGAGAAATCCAAACACAGCTACAGATTGATTGCTATCTATTTGCTTGATTCCTCAAGGGAGGGGTGTAGTAATTAAGAATTATAGAATCATGTTTGAATATTATACTAGGGGCAGCATAAGAAAAAAACTTAACTTCATGGGAGCAGAAAAGAGGAAAGCCTTTGTTCCGATCAGTTTCGTTGTTTTCCTTGCTTACATAGAATTGCATCTTTTTCTTTATTGTCTTTTCCCAATCACTAGCCTCTGAACAGCAGAAGGGTGCTTCGTAAGATACGCCGAATATGCACATTTCTTCGACGCAGCTAACTAACATTCCAAACTATTCTCTGAATGTAGTGCAATGAATGGGAATCGTATATAATTCAGTGACATTTCCTAAAGCAATTACTTTTAGACGTTTGGTATTTGAAGGCTGGCACCGAAACTTGTTCTTGTTACGTATGTCTGTGATGTTTGTATTGTGTGATTAAGTAATACTTCTCCTCTATAGTATGGTAAATGTGCGTAAGCACTTTCATATTATATGTTTATGCAATATATGTGAATAATCCCTGTGCTGATTTATATATCAAAAGGGGTTTCAATAAATTTTCTATTTTCATATGATTGAATATACATGTAGTTGGAATGTCTTACATAAGTTAATAAAATGCTATATAATGCGCATTGTAGTTTAAAGCTATTTTAAGACGTTGGTTTCTGTCAGTAACACATAAAAATCATTTACATATAGTTGATAAGTTATAATTTTCTTTTATTGCAGGATTGATGTAGCTAGCAATACGTCACATGTACAATCAAGTATGACGTCACAACCAGCGGATTATACAAACAAATCCAGTAACGGAACAGGAAGTGACGCAGAATTCATTTAACCGACACATACGTCAAATGTACCAACAACTTACAATGGCGTCAGAACCGACGACCTATCAAAACACTTCCAGTAACGGAACAGGAAGTGACGCAATTCTTGTGACAAGCGGTCCAATCTTCGACGCGGCCAACAATGAGCAATTTGAAATCTACATATATCCTCTTGTGTTTACTTTATTCTACATGATCGTTGGTTTCGTAGGGAATTTTGTTGTGATATACATTTTCACGTGCCAATGGAAACTTACAAAAACGACAGTATTTATTCTGACGCTCGCTATAGTGGATATATTTTCGTGTATGTTCAACATGCCGATAGAAGCTGTCATATTATGGCAGCCATTGGATTTTGACCATGATAAATTGTGTAAAATTTCAAGATACACTACATTTTTCGCATCTGCAGGCTCGTCCTTCGTGCTCGTAGCAATAGCAATTGACAGATATTTAATGGTGTGTCGGCCATTTAAAAGTCGGGAACTGGGAGTTTCATATGCCAAAAAATCATGTATTATAGCCGTATTGCTCGGAATCGCCCTAACGTGGCCTTCTTTAGTATTCTATGGAACGTATAATTACTACATATTTCGGACTGAAGGGGATACTGTGTATAAAATAGAAAGCAAGATATGTTTAATTACCAATTATTACAAGGAGAATTATACATTACCTGCTGCATTTTATTTCTTTCTTCTCGGTGGACATTCTATAATTTTTATCATCTTAACTACGGTCTATATTGTCATAGGCAGACATCTTTTCATGGCAACAAATACGGATGTCCCCAGTAAAAAGCGACACAGTTTGAAATTCTTTGGAATAAGCATGATGTCGGCCATTACCGGAAATATACCTCAATCGCCAGACACGCCAGAGTCAGGAGGTCATAGGTCAAAGCCTCCGTCATCGGAAAATTTGCATAATTATAAGGTGGACCAGACACCGCCAGCAAATGTGGAAAATGGATACCATGGGGCTAGTTCAGGACAATCCACGCCTTACCGGTGCGGCACACCTCATCCAGCGCATAAAATTTATCCTAACATCACAATCGAAAGTGACAGTGATAATATGCAAATTCAGAACCACGTGAACGGACATACTGACCAAAATAGACTAGAAGCCGCTACTTGTCCAGATACAAGTCGGACGCCTAGTCCAAGACTTAAAGGGAAACATTTACGTTTAAATGTTGACGGCCACGTAGATTCGCGGCCTTCTGAATTCCAACGTCAAAGCCCTAGAGTTTCGTCGGAATCCGTTGGAAGTGATAAACGCCTTACACCAATGTCCCCGAAAACACCCGAAACCGTCCGAGCCATTCTTTACCGTTCCCAAAGCGAAGGCGGTGGGAGCAAGTCGAATATTAACAAAGTGATTACTGATGAACTACGGAATTCGGCTGTGAAAGAGTTTTCATTGAAACGGAATACTCTCATTATGCGAGTTGTGACAATGGCATTTATTGTTAGTTTTCTTCCTTATCTAATTATAGTAACAATACGCTCTAGTAACCCGGATATACCCCATAAACTTGACAAGGCCGCCCAGATAGCTTATCACGTGTTCTTGAGGGGTTATTTCATAAATTCCATGATCAATCCGTTTATTTATGGCTTTTTAAATGAAGAATTTCGTCAAAAATTAAAATCGTTGTTTTGCAAATTATGTGCTAGTAAATTCAGTGAATAAATATTCTGTTTCAAATTTATGAATTATTCTGCTTAATTTATTACCTTTTTAATTTAAACGAAATGTAATGTTTTCTTGAATGTTTATTCAGTCAGAACTTGTAATGCTATCGTTACAACCGAGTACAGTCAGGGTTTACGTTACATGTTTGTTATGCTTAAATTTACGGCCAGTTTTAGTTTAGTTTAAACATATTGATTTCATCTTATAACATATAATACAAACATGAATATACACAATCGAACAGGATCAGAAAGGAAGCAATACTGCTTGTTTAGTTCATCTCCTGTAAAAACTGTAAACTGCACTACAATTTTTCATTTAGTTTAAAACATTAATGTTGGATACACGTCAGAACCGCCTCGAACCACAATATACGTTTCACTAAGTTTTATTACCGATTCTAACATGATTTGGGGTACTTTCACAAAGTGAATATAGCGCAAATTAATTCGGATTCAACCACTTTTTTGCGCCGTATGTACCAAGAAATTATCTTTACATGGAACAGCTTTGCGATAGTTTTTCCTGTTTTCACTAACACTGCCAAAATGGTCATAAAATAACTGTCTACTAAGTCAAACCTTTGGAGCGATCTCGAAATTGCCATTGGAACAAAAATTCACTACTTCTTTTTGGAGCTAGTTCCCATGTTGACCACCCATGTGCATGAAAGCAGTACTATTGATCTGTACATTTTCTGTCCTTCATAGATGCATTTCATTTCATAACACCAGTTTACATTGATAAAATGCATGATGCAAGCAACACTGTTCGTCTTTGAATTATAAACACGAAGGTAGCATACACTAAATTAGTTGAACAGTCATCCAGACGCCTAGTTATAAATTTCATTAGTTTCTAGTTTCGTCTGAATGTGATTGAAGTGTGGCATTAAAGACATAACATCCATTCTTTCTTGGCGCATTTTCGGTACAACTTAACAAAGCTTGAAGCATTACGAAAACTTGCCCATGCCATATATAGAGATTTTTTTTCAGTACCAAAAATTGAAAATTTCACCAGAAAATTTGTGATATTTTTCTTATTTTTGCTCAAAACATAGATTGTGGGTACACGTTAGGTTCTAACGAGTACCCACAATCTATGTTTTGAGCAAAAATAAGAAAAATAGCAAAAAATTTCTACTGAAATTTTTCATTTTTTACAACTTTAAAAATCTCTGTATATTGCATGGACATGTTTTCGTAATGCATAACATTCATTCTTTCTTGGCGCATTTTCGGTACAACTGCAAGATTGCTTGATGTGTCTGCTGTCGTCTAAACAAAATTGTTTAAGTGTTTAATGCCTGCATTTCATCTTCAAGGGCTTGTGATAATGATCAGAATTGATAGTAATACAAGATTCATACGAAAACTTGCCCATGCAGAATAAAGCATAAATAATCATTATATTTTCTACTTCTGCATTAGATATCAGACTTCCAATGCAAGAAACCAATTTTTATTTTAATGAGTATTTCTGGAGTAATCCGAGGTCGATCGCAGGCATGCTGACAGTAGTAAACCATACAGTGCGCACGTGCAAGCATTAAAATAATGGCACGATTTAAATTGGCTATAAATCCCCATTCAAAATCACCATGTACCGCTCAGCAGATTACTCACACGTTAAAGAAATAAAATTATTAACAATAAAATTACCCCTTTACATTAAACATTATAGGGATTTTGATGGTTTTAATTACGAGCTTGTTTGTCGCTGAACTGCATGTCTTTTTTCATGAATGTTAGAGAGGGAGCAGCTGACATTTTTCTTTATGATTTGGGGGTTAAAAAGTGTGTGCATGCGCAGAACAAATCTTTACCGATTTGCATTTAAAACGACACAAATTCTCACCCAAATCGGAATGAAAATCAGTTTTTTTTTTTTTTGCATGTTATACCCTAATATCCCATGAATTGGAATCATTCATTTGGTCGTTCATCTCTCACTTATGAGAAAGACCATCATTATTTCATGAATAAGGTTCATGTATGTAGGTGAGTTCGCTGATGGCTGACTTGGCCAATGCTGGCTCTACAGCTGTAAACTGTCGGTTGCAAGTAGAGCAAGTCAATATCAAGGAATCTGCTTGAGGCCCGTTGGTCTTGGCTTTGCGTTCTCTGCACTTTCTTTCAGCTTCACAGATTTTCTTTCCATCATAGAGAGCTGCTCCTTTGTTGTTGAGACCTCACCGCTTCGACCGCTCCTGTGCAGTCTGTGCCCAAGACCCCATTGGTATGTCGAAATCCTTCTGAGAGGCTTTGAGGGTGTCTTTGTAGCGTTTCTTCTGGCCACCTTGAGAGTGCTTTTCCTCCTGTTGTTCTCCATAGAAGACTTTCTTTGGAAGTCGCCCATCAGGCATTCTTATAACATGGCCGGTCCATCTAAGCTGTGCTAGCTATAAGACGGTATGTATGCTTTGCATCCCTGCTTTCTTCAGGACCTCAGTGTCTGGAATCGTGTCTTGCCACTTGATTTTAACAGCTTTCTGAAACGGCTTAAGTGGAAATGCTTAAATCTCTTTGCATGACGTTGGTATATTGTCCAGGCCTCACATCCATACAAGAGGGCTGGCAGTACCACAGCCATTTAGACTATCAGCTTGGTGTTAAGCTTGATTCCATTTCGCTCCTAGACATTTGCACGGAGTCTTCCGAATGTCACACTGGCATTTGCAATTCTGGCAGTAACCTCATCACCAATGTGCACTGCTCTGGAAAGAGTGCTTACCAGGTAGGTGAATTTATCAACAACTTTCAGTTTTTGTCAATTTACAGTGATGGTCGGTTCATGGTCGGTTCATTGTACGGTTTTCTAGGTGCTTGTTGGTGTTCAACCTCTGTCTTTTTTGTGCTGATTGTGTCATAGTTGACTATGACTGTGAGACTTGATCCATGGCTCTTAGCATTTTTGCCTCTGAGCCGACATACTTATCCATATCATCTGCATAGAGGAGCTCATCTAGCACATTAGTCTGCACCTTAGTTTTGGCTTGCAACCTTCTAAGGTTAAATATGAGCCGCCTCATTGGAAAACCAACATTTTACATATGCGAAAACAAAGGCGCAGATCAGCTTCGCAGTAGGTGCGAAGCTGATCAGCGCCTTTGTTTTCGCTACTCGAATAGTACAGTTCCTCTTCTACTTAAATCCGAAATTTCAAGATTCTAGCTCTTTTCTGTGACAGTACAGCCTGATTTGTGTCGGAACTGTTCGGAAACCACATTGTTGGTTTTCCCACGAGGCGGCTCATATAATGCTATCAAAATGGAAACTGATTGGAAAACCAGTGTTACTGTCCTGAAAAACCATCCTTGATGATGGCAGAAAACATCATGCTGAACAGTGTTGTTAGCATAACACAGCCATACCGTTTCCTCAAAGGGTTCAGAGAACTCTCCATCATTTTTGGCACGTGCCTGTATGTCATCATGAAATTGCCGCACCATTGCTATGAATCCGGGTTGACAGCCACACTTGGCCATAATTGTTCAGAGTCCATCACGACTAACAGTGTCAAAAGCTTTGGTGAGGTCGACAAACGTCATGGATAGATCTAACATTATGTTCCTGGCATTTCTCCTCTGAAGCTGTCTTGCTGTGAAGATCATGTCTATTGTCTCTCTGTCTTTTATGAATCCACACTGACTTTCTAGGATAAGTCCCGACTGATCAAGGTGAAAATTCAATCGATTCAACAGAATTTTTGCCATTATCTTCCCAGCAATGGATAGGAGCAAGATGCCTCTGTGGTTGTCACAGACTTGGAGGGTTTCCATCCCCTTTCTCATTAATGTGTTCACTGCTCTTAAAGGATCTCAGTTTTATTTTTTATTTCCTTTTCGCTTGTATAATGGGTTATGGATGCCTCCTTGTAGAATAGCCTACTTCCTCCATTTACAGTGAAACAACTCTGTCAGTTTCTCAGTCTGTCGATTGCATCCTCACTGATGCTTGATGGTCGATTCAGCACACTATTGAAGTGTTCTGTTGACCTTTTCAAGATAGCCTCTTTATCTGTGAGAAGAATGATTCCATCTGCACTTAGCAATGTGGTGGTTCCAGAGCTCTTTGGGTCATAAATGGTGGTCAGTGCATCACGAAAGTTCTCCATGTCCTTTCTGTCCACAAATTGGAACTGAATTGCTTCTGTTTTCTTCCTCAGCTAAAAATCGTGCATGTCCCTAAGCTTGGTTTGTACTGTCTTACAAATGTTTCTGTAGGCTGTTTTCTTTGATACTGAGCTAGTATCATTATGATGTAAATTGTGCAATCGTTGCTTTTCACCAAGAAGCCTCTGAATTTTGTCATCATTCTCATCAAACCAGTCTTGATGTTTGCGAGATGGATGTCCTAAAGTAGTTGCAGCTGAAGAATGAACCATTTTATGGAAATCTGTCCAGTTTTCTTCGGGCTCCTCTAAACTGAAATTGATTGTGTGCACTTGATTGCAACGTCCTTTAAGAAAGCTTGTCTCATGCTGTCTTGATTCAGCTTTGTGACATCCAGTCTCTGTAAATAAGATTTTTCAAAATTTTCAAAATTTTATCGTAAACACTATGAATTGATTTCCAAATATAATGTTGGGTTAAAGACGCTTTTAGGTGAGGGCCTTTCGGAACCAGAATTTTATGGTGACTTGGTTTACAAATTAAAGAAACTTATAGGAAGGAACGATTTTTCTTTTCAATTCAGAAAAATCATTACACGTTACAGACGTATAGGTTATAACTTGAATGATATGCGACAGTCTGTATGCTTAGTTTTTAATCCAATCATGGTTGATGACTATGCTGCCTTCTTTAATTGCACGCCGGCGGGTCGGTCGTCAGACTCTATGATGGCCCCGACATAAAGCTATTCATTTTAGTTGGTTGGGGCCGGAGTTTTTTTATCTGTTGCTTGGCCCATCGGGGTCCAACAGGTGTTTTTCTTCAACTCCGGAGTTAGTAAGTTATTCGGCGCCCAGGGATCTCTATCGTCGGGCAGCTTACTGAATCTGTGAGTCCTCGTTTTTGATTCATCAGGATGTTATCATGATTTAGCTGTTTGTTTTTGATGATTCATTGACTAGTTAGAGATTCACCACGAGGACCGAAGAACTAAATGTTTTGTACCACTGCAGAAGCTGAGGGTGAGGTTATGGCCATGTAAAATCGATTTAAGCCCGCCAGTAATATTATATTACTGATCGTTCCAAGGCGATACTTCTGTGGTGGTTCTTTTTGTTTTATGTCTTGGTGTTTAAAATGTTTGTGTTGTTGGCTCCTTATGTACGTTTTCATATTTTTATGCTGCCTTCTTTAATTGCACGCCGGTGGGTCGGGCGTCAGACTCTATGATGGCCCCGACATAAAGCTATTCATTTTAGTTGGTTGGGGCCGGAGCTTCTTATCTGATGCTTGGCCCTTCGGGGTCCAACTGGTGTTTTTCTTTCGCTCCGGAGTTTGTAAGTTATTCGGCGTCCAGGGATCTCCATCGTCGGGCACTTACTGAATCTCTTGAGTTCTCGTTTTTGATTCATCATGATGTTTAACATGATTTATCTGTTTGTTCTTGATGATTCACTGACTAGTTAGAGATTCACCACGAGGACAGAAGAACTAACTAAATGTTATGAACCACTGCAGAAGCTGAGGGTGAGGTTAGGTACCTATAAAATCGATTTAAGCCCGCCAGTAATTTTATATTACTGATCGTTCCAAGGCGATCCTTCTGTGGTGGTTGTTTTGTTTTATGTCTTGGTGTTTAATTTTTTTGTGCTGTTGGCTCCTTATGTATGTTTTCATATTTTAGTTAAGTTTAGGTTACTGAGTGACCACCTATTGGGAAAATAGCTGCCCATTCGGCTTACGATATGTTTTCTTGGTATAAGTACCTGATTGTTAATTTAGTTTTTCCCATCTAGTTTTTTGGAGTGGGAATCTTTTTTTTGATTGCGCCTTTTCCTGATATTTGCCTACTTTTACCTTTTTGTTCAATGGTGCCTTCAGAAAACTTAATAGTGGTACAAAAATCGTTTGAGTCAAATGTTTAAAATTTCTATATGACGGCCATCATTAGCCCATCCATGATACACTGAACAACACAACCTTTATATTATATACTTAAGCATCGGACAGCAGAAGCAGTTATGGGCTGGATTGCCTGAATGATGAAGTAAATCAGATTGTTCATATCCATCTTATCAGAAGGTGTAATCAATTTTTCCTAATTTCGTTGATAGATTCCATTTAACTAGAGCCGCATGTTGAGACAGGCTGTTTGGAAACATTAAATATGAAGCTAAACCTGTTAATGGACGTAGTCTGATCAATGACTTTGCTGTTCGATTCTTTAATAACACTTTTGTTACAAAGTATATGGAAAATGACACGACTGTCGCGTTCACCTGAGAACAGCTTTTGTAGGGTCAGGTGCATTAAAACCTATGTTTGTCGTGACCAGGCTTATTTATTGATCAAAGTTGATTTATTGGTGATAGGACCGGCAGACTAATATCAGGAAAACATGTCCGTGAAATGAATACTCCCTTTATGATCTTAATATCCCACTTTTTATAGCTTCAACCCTTCAATGTATTATTCTATAGCTATAACTGTAATGGAAAAGTTCCATGTAGATATCCATCCGAGAAAAAAAGAAGCCCGGTTTTAAAAGATTGTTTATTCGTCAATATGATTATTTTAGGATGTAAAGCTGTAGACATACAAAAAGTAAATAGATTGTTTTGTCAACTGGGACACTTAAAAGTTTGAAAGTTACTAACGTTTCTAGTTAAAAAGACTGCTTAGAGGCCATGGGTAGTGGATTCGGTCGGCGGTCATCAGTCTGCGGTCTTTGCAAGCCTTAGGCATATTCGTCCCCAATTATTTCGATACAAATTGTTATTTCGGTTTCTTATCTATAAACGACATGCTTAAGACATGATTTCTATCATTGATTATGCCTGTAGTGCCTGTCTGTTCTTCATAATAATAATAGTTCATCGCGGTTTGTATTTAGCGCTACAGGTGCGTTCACTTATTAATATACCCCCGCGATATTCGCAAATAAATTGACAACTTTTCTTGTGTTTGAACAATCGTCACTGGCAATTAATAGACAGCTGGATGAATTTGTTTATATAATATGTTAAGTATGTCTATAAATATTTACTCTGTATATAAGACTTCCAGATCGTGCGATGTTGTATGCCTAAATTGATTACATAACATATGGAGCCAAATTTTTAACAAAAATTTTGCTGATATTCGAGTTTCAAAGATTCCACAAGGAACCATGGTTAATGGTTTGTAATTTTGTTTGTAAATTATGAAAGAATAGCCATTTTTGTACTAATGCTGAAAATTTGGTGTCTTTAAGAGCACTATTTACAGAGTTACACTCTGATTTTCATTTATTGTACATTTTAGAATTTCATGATAAAGCGGTTGTTACAATACAAAACTAAGCATGTCAGTGTTATTTTGCAAGAAAACAAATATCCTACTAGGGCGGTTGTTCGACCAAAGCTTGATAGTGGGCTCCTTCATAAGGAAAGCATGACTTAAAGCACGATGGAGTCACCCATGACTTTTTATTCTGCCAAAATGTGGGTTGACATTTCATATTACAATTCATGTTTGTTTCCTATGCACCGAGGGGTTAAGTGGGCTAAAAATGACTCACACCTCCTCTTCGTGATATTCCAAACCTCTTCTACAACGATTAAGTAATGGAAATTAACATGCCAGTAAAGGATGTAAAAATGGTATTTATGCAAAGCAAATGTTCTTTGTATTCATCCCTATTATTGATATTGTCTTTGAATGTCCTGGTGATTGCCTTGATTTTATGCCTAAACTAGAGGATTTAAATATATATCATGAATATGAGCAGTGAAAGATAGCCTAAGTATGAAAGTTTCTCTGTGAAAATCCCAGTCCCCTATGGTATTCTGTGCCGATAAACAAACCATGGATTGTAGGATGAAATGTCAACCCACGTTTTGGCAGAATACAAAGCCATATGTGACTCCACAGTGCCTTTAGGCATGCTTACCTCATAAAGGAACCCACTAGAAAGTTTTGTGCGTAAAACCGTTCTGGTAGAATATTAGTTTTCTTGCAAAATAACACTGACATGCTTAGTTTTATATTGTAATAACCGTTTCACTACAAAATTCTAAAATGCACAATAAATGAAAATCAGGGTGTAACTCTGTAAAAAAGAGCTCATAAAGACACCAATTTTTCAGCCTTAGTACAAAAATGGCTATTCTTTCATAATTTATAAACAAATTTACAAACCATTAATCATGGTTCCTTGTGGAATCTTTGAAACTCGAATATCAGCGAATTTTGTGTTAAAAATTTGGCTCCATATGTTATGTAATCAATTTAGGCATACAGCATCACAAGATCTGGAAAATTTTTATACAGAGTAAATATTTAAAAACATACTTAACATATTATATAAACAAATTCATCCAGTTGTCTATTTCTTGCAAGTGACGATTGGTCAAAAACAAGAAAAGTTGCCAATTTATTTCTGAATATCGCAGGGGTATATTAATAAGTGAACGCACCTGTACACTGCCGTGCTCACTTCAATAGTTTTTTTTTTCATGATAACCTCGAAGGTACGAATGAAGCCGAGATAGCCTGATTCTCTTTTCTCTTCTAATCAAGGGCGGGAAAATGATTCGGTATCAATTAAGCATGGCACTGGTTCCTATTCCGAATATATTTACATATAACATAAACCTGATAACGGGAAACCAGCCGATAATGGCAACTATTTTTAGATTATTATTTATAGACCATAAATATTAATGATAACATGGGTAATGCCGTTAAAAGTCTGTCGGCCCCATTAGCTCAGTGTGTTAAGCATCGATCTTCTAATCAGACTCTTACAGGTTCGAATCTCGCCGAGTATCCGCTATTCATTTTTTTTTTTTTTTTTTTTTTTTTTTGTTATCATAATAAGCCTCTTTTCTTTCTTCATTCGTTTTTATTCTTCCTTTTTTATGGAGTCTATTTAGCAGTACGCTGAAAAAAGTTGTTCAGTACTGGCGATAACTGGTAGACCCAGACAGATGAATGTTGCATTATGAAATGAGCCGCGTCACAAGAAAACCGGATTTTTGCCTATGCGAAAACAAAGGCGCAGATCAGCTTCGCAGTAACTGCGAAGCTGATCAGCGCCTTTGTTTTCGCTACACGGATAGTACACTTTCTCTTCTTATTAAATCCGAAATTTCAAGCTTCTATGCTGCTTAGGGGACTGGTCATGTTGGGATGTTGCCTCCATTTTACAGGACTTTTACCCAAAATGAGTATGTCATTACATCCAACAAGTGCTTGAAATATAACTATCCAACTAAGACACAAAAGGCTTATACGTATGGATGGTTTGACTTGAAATGTTTCCTCGGCAGGCTCAGACAAGCGCGGTTAACCAGTAATCAGTCAGCAGTGTATTTAGCTTTACCTGAAGGCACAAGTAGCCTATATCTATTTCTTTAGGCCCCAATGGGAGGGGGGCCCATAGTCTCTATGGTGAAAATAACAGTCACAAATGATTAGCGTGTCTCTAAGGTGTGTACAGGTCGTATAATAATCTCAGCATGCTGAAAATTTTGGATTGCATGTACTTTTGTACAGTTATGTTAAGCACACAATACAGTATAGGCGCGTATCAAACGTTTAATGTAACGCGTGTTGAACTTATTCGTATAAGACACATACCCGAGACACGTCGAGCTTTATGCATGCTGCATGCTTAAAATACTTTAACGTACACCAAGCGTACAGAACGCACATGTACGAGGTTTGTGGACACCTTGGCTAGCAGGAAAAGTAAAGTGCTGTTGTTTAAGTTTTTGTATAAATATAGGCAGCAATATCTTATGAGCATATTTGAGGAATTTGTTTCAATTTGAAGTATCAACACGTTAAATATGACATATTTTCTACTTAAGCGTACGTAGGGCCACACGGGACAGGTGCCAAAACGTCAACAAAATGTGACGATTTTCATATTGTGTTATTTCCCTGTCAAACGGCACTTAAATATGTTATAACATTAAAACATTTCGTCCTAAAACCAAATAACACTGACTTCAGTTTCAGAAAGATTCCGACTTGGCGGCAGTGTTGTTTGATTTATGTGAAAAAAATCAGAAGCAGACCGAAAAATCTGTTTGAAATAATGGCGTAATTTGACGTCGGAGAACAGCCGACGCCGATTGTATGTTTCGTTAAGGAAATCACCCACAGATACGATGAAAATGTTACAAACAACAGAAACGTCATCGGTCTGTCAGTTACTATTTAGTTCTCAGTAGTTGTGGCACAGACGATTTTCAGCTGCTCAGAAGTCCACCTATGATGATAAACGGAAGATCACCTGTCTGGCATGCTCGCCGCAAGAAATTGTTACACATTTTCAACAGGTGGATGAACAATTTTGCGAGAATTGGTACGGCGTATTTGCATTTGACAGCTGGATAACCAGACATAAAAATGTTGATAGCCAAGGATCTTTTGTTAAAAAAAACACCCTGAAACAAATGTATAACGTGCTGGCGGCTTAAAATGTCAAGTAACGTCATATAGAGACGTTGACCTTTGCCCCGCACTCGGTTCGGAAGTGCAGGGAAAAGGCTGTAGATGACGTGTTTTTGTCAGATTTCAATAAAATTTCTTGTATATTTGCTTATAAAATACTTTTGCAAAAGCAGATATATTCATTTTTCTGTTGAAAATATAAATGGTGTACACGAACTTTTCTGACAAACCACGTATGTATGTATGTCTATGGAAATACATTGGTTGAATTTGCGGCATATTTTTCCACACGCTCGGTGCGCGCTTTGTCTTATACGTTATTGACTGCGATAGAAAATTGAAGCTATTGATATGACACTTGTGTGTCATATCTTTTCTTGTATATAGTAAAACTTGGGTGTATAGGAGTTTACCTTTTTTTAATCCAAACATAGATTGTGGGTACACGTTAGAACCGCCTCTACCGTGTACCCACAATCAATGTTTGGAGTAAAATTGTTAAAAAAATACCGATTCTTTTTCCAATGAAAAGTTCAATTTAACAGCTGAAAAATTCTGAATATTGCATGGGCATGCTGTCGTTATGATAATGTCAAAACACTTCCATAATCTGGTCAGCATGTGCTACCACTTTACAGAAATGAGGGAAAAGCATGCTATGTCAGTTTTTAGAGTAAACTAAATTTAATAAAATATAAAAGTTTGATCCTTTGGAAGCAGTGAAAACATTCAAAGGGGGGTATTATGGACCATATTGCGCAAACAGACCATTTCATAATAGAGCTTCGTCAAAAATTAAAAAACTATGGCAAAGATAAAGAATTATACTTTCTAACGCCGTTCGTGATATAAAAATATCATAAGAAATAAGAAAGTTACGAAGTGTTAAATATTTTTTCCCTATATGCTTTATACAATTTATTGGCCAATACCTGTAGAAGTGCTAGTACGACTAAAGTACCCCATGTTCGGGTACTAAACCCTCATCAGTGGCTTTTTATAAAACGGCGACGATAGCCAGACAAATATGCTGCAATTTCAAAATTTTACACAAGGGGTCTAAATCAAAGACATGTGTCTAAACGGGGTCAAATGATAAAACATTGTTTAGAAGATGGTTCTAAAGGTACCATTTTTTGAAACTCAATATTCTTACTGATCTCAAAGGACCGAAAGAAATAATATAATCTGCACTACGGATGATGTACGGGGGACTCTTTAGGGCCGACACACGGCACAGCGCCAGCTGCAGTAACAGCAAATAAACTTTAAAAGTTTGAGCCTTTGGAAGCAGTGAAAACATTCAATGAGAAGAAATTATGGGTCATGTTGCACAACTTCTCGTACTGAACCCTCATCAATGACCCTTTATTAAACGGGGTCAAATGATAAAACATTGTTTAGAAGATGGTTCTAAACGTACCATTTTTTTTGAAACTCTCAATATTCTTACTGATCTCAAAGGACCGAAAGAAATACTATAATCTGCACTATGGATGATGTACAGGGAGACTTTTTAGGGCCGCCACACGGCACAAAGCTACATTTTGTAGTATATGTGTAATTTGAGTGATCAGATTGATTTTTTTTATTTGTATAGCAGAACCGATACGGTGTTCTGGGAGGAAATAATTTCAGTAGCAGGTTTGAAAATATTTTCGCAGCGTCCCTTCCTTTAACTGAGGCCTTCCTGGTGGTATCAGCATTTTCATCATAATTGAGCTGCCTAGTAGGAAAACCAACAATGTGGTTTCCGACCAGGTCTTACACAAACCGACCTATACAAGCACAGAAAAGAGCTAGAAGCTTGAAACTTCGGATTTAAGTAGAAGAGGAAGTGTACTATCCGTGTAGCGAAAAAAGGCGCTGATCCGCAGCTTCCAGGTTACCGCGAAGCTGATCTGCGCCTTTGTTTTCGCCTATGCAAATTGTTGGTTTTTTCCATTGGACGGCTCGTATTTAAACGAAGCTACATGTACTTCCGTTGCATATTTGTCTGCAGCTGAAATTTGGCACTTTCTTTGCTTTAATTTACATTTTTTTTCAACAAAGAAATATCTGATTGTTAAATCGACGGAATTCAGAACTGCATAGTTGTGCATTATATTGACAGCCAATTTCCGTACAGTGGCTTCGTAATTATCGAGAGTTTTAATCATGCTATTTGAGAATTATCATGAAACCTTTCACTCGGTCACACAGGGGTCTGTTCTCCCAGAATTTCCTAGGAAAGCAGAATCATCATGTACAGTTAAACTTCACGGGATGCTGTCAGCCAAGACATTATTATTTGAAAATGATACGGCTAATGAGAATTTACTACAACATGTGTTTGCCCTCAGATGTTAAACTTTGCTGGGGTTTATACAAGAAGTCAATTTCTTCCTAGCAGAAGATTTCGAAATATGAATTTATTTCGAAGGTAAAACTTTTTCACAAATGACCATTTCATACTGAATATTTTCCTGATGAATAAAAATGTTAGATATTTTTCCATCATATGATATGGACATTCTTCTTATAAGTTTTATAAGCAGGCTATTAATATTGAGCCACTCCATGAGATCACCTGTCTTTGGGTTTCTGACCTGGTCTGAGACGCACAATGCTGTGCAAAATAGAAACAGCTTTGAAGCAGTGAAAACGAAGGAACTGACCAGCATGGTAATAGCAGTTTTTTTTTTCCTGTGATGAGTCAAAAGTTTTAGCTCGCCTGAGCCGAAGGCCCACAGGATGAGCTTACAGTAGACCAATGCTTCATTGATAAAATAATTCTTGTGAGTACACACAAAAGTCATTTTATGGAACAATAAAGATAAATTATCTAGGAAACCTGATTGAAAAAAAACAGGGTGCTTTATATTTTGTGAAAATTTATTTTAATATTTTGCTCCCAATCGTATGCCGTCTCGTATGAAAATCAACAAGGTGGTTTCCGAACAGGTCGGACACAAACCGATCTGTGCAGTAACAGAAACAGGCTTGAAGCTTGAAATTTCGAATTTAAGAAGATGAGTCAGTGTACATCCGTGTAGAGAAAACCAAGGCGCTGACCAGTTACCGCGAAGCTAATCTGCGTCTTTGTTTTTGCCTAGGCAAATTGTTGGTTTTCTCACGAGGCAGCTCATATACTCAATAGAAACATGTGGCTAAAACATTTCTTGTGGGTACCAATGGCATTCATTTATTTTTTGTATAAAATAGGAACCTTGTCGCAGCAATAAGAGTGGCTATTTAGTGATATTTTTATGATTATTTGGCTTAGCATATGATGGAAATAAAATATCGGAGTACTCAATAGAATAAATTGGGACCCCCTTGGCCGAGCGGTTCTGAATCACTCGATCATCTCACCGCTGTTTCTGGTGAGGGATTGAGCCGCGCTCTGGCCACATGTGAGACAAGCCAAGTTCTGCTTACGGGTGTGTCAGGAGGTTTTCTGGGTGTTCTCCCATTTTAGCCCCATCTACTGACTTGCCCGTCTCATATGAGCTGAAATAATCTTGAAATGGACGTAAAACTGAATTAAAAGAAAAAAAAAAGAATTAATTGTTATAAACATTTTCATTATGTTTTAAGAATTTTAAATTTGAAAATTTCCGACAATTATTTCCAAGCACTAATTTAAATGTATGTTCAAAGTTTGATAATTCTGTTTGCTGAAATCCCACATCTGGAAAATCTCTAGTGCTATATCTGACAGATTTAATGGCCATATCATTTACACATGTTCATTCCTAATGTCTAAAAGGTGCTAGAGCTAACTGTCTTTCCCCTCTAATGAGCTGCTCAAAATTGAGCTACCTAGAGACCCCTGTGTGGCCGAGTGCTTTGACACTTTAAGAACCACGGGCTGGTAACTCAAAGCCACCTTAAGCTTAAGATCAATTTACGACCAACTTAAGTATCTTTTTGGGTTTATGGTGAATAACTGATGAGCACATTAGGTTACGATGGCAACTAAACAGCATCCTAACTAAACGGTCAACTCAAGCTCACCCTAGCGTCGTCTTATCTTACGAAAATGCACCTTTCATGTAGCTTACAGTAACTGGAATAGCAAGGGCGTAAATTTTAAGGTGGTCATCTTAAGACCATCGTAAGTATGTCATAAGTGGGGGAACTTATGATGCCGTCGAGTTACTAGCCCCACAAACTTTAATTACGGGTGCAATTAATCCGTCCAACAGGAACATACACATCCTAATTGCGTTATAATGCCATTTTGTAAACATGTCGTGTCAAGGGCCATTTTGGTTCCGTGTTCTGTTAACTTAAAACGTTACAATGCTGGTCAGGGGGAGGCGACAATAAACAGTGCGACCGCTTTACTCAAGAAATACACAGGACAAGAATACATTCAAACTAAAAAAGCTTGTTTGGTGTATTACTTGAAGATTTTTGCAGCGATTTCAGCATCTCACTGTCGGTGGATAAAATGTTGAACATGATAAGCCACAAGACTGTCTCTTTAGCACGTACTAGAATGAAGACACGAATTTCGTTTAGTACTTGCGTTGTATGGGTTCAGTCAGTGGAAACGACACGGGCATATTGTAAGTATGAATAACAAAATGGTTTTGTAATTATCTCAGTTATATATAGAAAGCATTTCGATTGAGTCGCATTATGAGAAAACTGGCCGGATTTTTTCTTATGCTAAAACAAATGCGCATATCAGCTATGCAGTAACCTCAGCGCCTTTGCTTTCGCTACAAGTTTAGTACAATTCCTCTACCTTCTAAATCCAAAATTTACCAGCCTCTAGCCATCTCCTGTGCTTGTTCAACTCGATTTGTGTCGGACCATGTCGGAAACCACATTGTTAGTTTTCTAATGATGCGGCGCATCACAATTACTCTCTGAGAACTATCAATTTCAATTTCCAGGTACTTTGAATCGTAATGAGACGTTCCTTAACTTTCATCAACTAGACGCCAACTTGAAGACCTACGAAGTTGTAAGAGTCATTGGGGACAACGTCAGCAAATTTGCATCTGAGATGCTCTGTCAGTAAAAGAAGTCGTACACATAGTAAAAACTTTGGTAATGACCAAAGTCCACTAGTATTTCGGTCTCGACACAGAATCACACTGGCGAACTATATTATGGATGTCATGACAACCTAATTTTGGGTAAAAGTCAATATAATGGAGGCATCGTCCAGACATGACCTTAGCTGTTGACTGGGACGCTAAACAACAACTCAAACAAACAAACGATAAATTTTCATACCAGCCAAGAAACAAAATACTGTACAATAGTTAGCAAGGCACATAAACTGCAAGATGTTAGCTCTTTCCCAGTGCGGTAGTCAACCAGCTAGTATCAACAAATACATTACGAAAACTCGCCCATTCAATATAACGATTTTTTTCATGTGTAAAAAGTGAAAATTTTCAGGAGAAAATTGATGATATTTTTCTCACTTTTGCTCAAATAATAGATTGTGGTTACACGTTAAAACCGCCTCGGCGAGGCGGTTCTAACGAGTACCTAAAGTCTATGTTTTGGAGCAAAATTTAGAAAAATAGGTTAACCCCTGCAAACCACAGTGTGTCTATATAAAAATAGAGTTTAAGTGGGTATACATTTCACGGATATGTTTGCTTGATGGAAGGTGCACGTGGTTAGCATAAGAGACCAACAAGGAGACAAAATAAGTAGGAAATCTAGAGACGAAGAATACCTGCACTGTACAAGAAGTCAGTAAAGACATTGCTGGATTGCGTTATATGTTTATGGGTCCCTAATCCTCGCCTTTAGTCCATGTTGATTAAACAGTGTTCGGTTCTAATAGACTACCTTCCTAGCTCGATAATGTAGCTTCACACAGAACCACTGTGATGCAGCCGCGACGCAAGAAAACCGATTTTCGAAGTTTCCAACCAGGTCCGACAAAACCGAATAGAGTCCCTCGATATAATTTCTAGCCATCTGTTGATATATTAAATGCTATTCTAAACTGAGGCTACTTTCCTAATCAGTGGCCAGAGAGTATCATTGTTCCCATATTTAAGACAAATGACCCGAGTGACGTCATAAATTATAAAGGTATTACCCTGGTTAGCTGCTTTTTTAAAATATTCACTGGAATTTTAAATAAAAGGATTACTGATTGGGTCGAGAGTAGTAATGTTCTTTCAGACTCTCAATTGGTTCTCGTAAAGGTCGCTCATGCAGTTTTTGTTTGTTTTAAACGCAGTTGTTCAGAAAATTCTAAACGATAAGGGGCGATTATTCTGTGCGTTTGGAGATCTTAAAAGGGTATTGATAGGTGTATATCTTAATGGTCTATGGTATAAATTATATGAAGTGGGTATCAATGCAAAAATGCTCAGAATTGTCCGGGATATGTATAATATGTGTAAGGCGATGTAACACGTATTCAGACTTTTTTGACTACGCTGTGAGCCTTAAACAAGGGGAGGTAATGTCGTCTCTGTTATTTTCTCTTTTTGTTGAAGATCTAGAATTATTTCTGCAAAACGACCAATGCTATGGCTTCAAAATAGATGAAATCACTTTTATTTTTATGCATTTTGCCGACGATATGGTAATTCTAGGTAAGGATAGGGATAATTTGCAGAACAGTTTAGACCATCTTGAGCATTATTGTAATAAATGGGGGTTGCAATTAAATACTGATAAGACGAAAGTTGTAGTATTTAGGGAACGTGGTGGCTTTCTTAACGATGTGTCTTGTTCATATAAGGGAGATAATATTAAGGTGGTAAATGATTTTGATTATTTGGGCACCTTTTTAATTATACTGGAACTTTCGCTTTCAGCAAGAGACACTTGTAGGCAAGGGGCTAAAAGCATTATATTGTTTATTGTACAATACAGAAACGTATGGCCTTTAACCTAAGGTTATGTGTCAGTTATTTGACACATTTATCGGATCTGTACTTAGCTTTTCGTCAGAGATATGGGGTTTCGGTAAGAGTAAAGAAGTCAAAAGAATTCACCTAAAGTTTTGCAAAACATTACTCAAGGTCAGGTCTTCAACTTGCAACATGGCTGTCTATGGAGAGCTATCCATTATACGCCTCAAGATAGTACGTATTATAAAATCTTGGTGTTAGATAAAAGAACCGGATAATATTTTGATAAAAACGTTGAACGATGCCTTACGTATTGACTGATTGTAGATTGGGAAAAGAAATTGGGCTTTAAGTATTAATTAAAACCATATTACATGGAGATAATTTTGGATTTTCTCATACGGTATATGAGACAACCCGTCTTCTGTTAACTTAAAAAAATCATTTGATTTTTATGGAGCGTGTTATTGATGTTTTTAAGCAAGAATGGCTACATAAAATTTCTGTAAGAGGATCTTTAACTCTGTATAAATATGTTAAACACTCTCTTGAAATTGAGTATTATTTAGATGTTTTGCCCGGTAAACAAAGATATGCTCTTTCTAAATTGAGGTTATCTGCCCACCAACTTAAAATAGAAACCGGTCGCTATACGCGTAATAGTTGGATAGATGGATAGATGATTACGATTATGCACATTATGCGATAAATCTGATACTGAGGACGAGTATCATTTTGTTTTTGTGTGCCCTGTTTATGAATCAATAAGAAAGAAATACATTCGTCCGTTTTATTACAAAAGACCAAATGTTTATAAATTTACAACAATTTTGCAAATCAATCAGCTAAATGTTTTACGAAGTCAAGGAAAATACCTTTGTGAATCTTTTGCTTTACGTAAGTCATTGATTACTAATACTTAAAATGTTCTACATGCTATAGTCCTACTGCATATCTGTTTGGAGTCCAACCTCCATCATACTAAGCATTTTTGTAACGTTTACGAACTGATATCATGCCTTATATGTCTTGTACTGTAAAATTGTTTTTCATATCTAATTGTAATGTGACCAAAATATATACTGAACAAAAGAGAAACGCAGCAAGTATATTCCACATATTTTTAGCAAGCTATGATATAATCAGAAAACATTGTATTTTCTACTTCTGCATTAGATATCAGACTTCCAAATGCAAGAAACCGATTTTCATTTGAATGAGTATTTCCGGAGTTATTCGATGCCGACCACAGGTATGCAGAGAAAAGTTAAACAAGCGGTGTGCATGCGCAAGAATTAAAATAATGGTAGGATTTAAATTGGCTATAAACCCCCATTCAAAATCACCAAGTACTGGTCAGCTGATTACTCACATGTTAAAGAAATAAAATGAATAGAATTAAAATTATCTCCCTTTCAATTAAACATATAGAGATTTTGATGGTTCTAATTACGATCTAGTTTACCGAGGAACTTCATTTCTTTTTTCATGAATTTCAGAGTTTATGCTGCTGACATTGTTTCCTGATGAGTTGGAGGTAGAGCAAATTTTTCCTGATTTGCATTATTTAAGACGCCAAAATTTCTCCTTCAATTTTAATCGAAATAAAAATCAGTTTTGTCTGATATCCCACGAATAGAAATCATACAGCAACAAACCTGAAATTATCATCGTTTTACCGTTAAACTCGAAAGGGCCTGTTACAGGGTATGGGAAATTAACATGGGAGTTTGCCCACGCATGGAATTTTATGAAATTATGTGCATTAATTGGCTTAGTTATGACTGCTATAATAATGGTGTATTCCCATGTAAATGTAATTCCATTGGCAAATTATGACGTAATATATGACGTCACTACCATGGCTGAGGGTATCCCACTTTAAACATTTCTATAGTGATCAACGATTCATGACGCAAAAGTTGAAATCTTTCCAGAATTACAGTAGTCATTGGTTAGTTTGCTGATACTATAAATGAGTTTGTAAGTATCAAGATAGTGGCAGAGCAGTCATTTTTATGTACAGGTAACCCCAATTTTCACCTGCTTGTTTTAAAAGAGGTAGAATTTGAATTTAAAATTTTCTGTGTTCCAGTCTTTGTCAAGACACCATTTTAATATAAAAACTGCCCACATATGTAAGAAATATATTCGTGAAATTTCAGGTAAATCGTGGACCGGTAACATGGTGCATTGTTACATTAATTAAACATGGCCCTTATTCATCAAAATGTGAAGTTGTTCACTAATAATTACAAAGTACTTAAATAAATGGTTTATGACTGTAGGATTTCTCTTGTAGGCTTATTATAAGCAATTTATAGTATTATAGGATGTTTTTAATGAAACCCAACCCACAGACCTTATACTCTGTTACATAAGTTACCGTTTGGACAGACTTAAATATATTTTAAATAATTTATAGATTTCAATAGAAGTTTGTGTTTTAAACATCACATTAGTATGACTGCATGGTTTAAAATGCAATATAATTGATCTTCCTTAATTCAGAAGTTGTCTAAGTAACCTTTTCAATCTGTTACATATGTTACATTTAGCGCAAACATGTACTGTAAAAAATTCATATGATACGATCTTTAAAAAATGAACTTTTTCTTCTTATTTTAAAAGGATGTTATATGTAACTAGTTAATACACGTGCTAAATTACGGGGTTGTTCAACTGCATTAATCTTATCCTTATTTAATTAGCATGTTACAAAAATTATAAATTAAGAAATTACATTTCATTGAACATCACAGTACATGTACCATGATATTAATCTTAAGAAAAGATTATAAGCTCATTACTTAATCTGTTTTTCTGCCATTCATTCATCATTGAATTTTTATTTTGATGCAAACCCAATCTTATTACTTAGCAGGATTGTGTAACCGATAAGAACACATAATATGCAAAATTAATGTTTGTATTTGTATGAAAGGAAAATCATTGTCTACAAGATGTTTGTCATGATATGACAGAATGTACTTTACTATATTTATTTTTTTTTACTGAGAAAATATTAACTTTAATATTCAGTTTTGAAGGATGTAATGTATGTAACGTACAATATACGTTTAAAAGGCTGAATAAGATCCATAGGAATGTGAATATAGGAAGTGGACTTCCCTTAACGATGACGCATACTTCATCGGCCCTAAAAAGTCTCCCCGTGCATCATCCATAGTGCAGATTATATTTTCCTTTTGGTCCTTTGAGATCAGTGAGGGTATTCTGAGAGTTCAGAAAAATATTATTGGTTTAGACTCATTTTCTAACCAACGTTTAATATATTTGGCCCAATTTTGATTATAATCGTCTTTGTATCGACTAATTTGTTGAAAGATACAAAATGAGAGTAATTCTCTTTGGCTTCATGTTGCCAAATCTAAAGGGTCACTGAAGAGGTACCATGGTATGGCCCATCGCCTTTCCCATTAATATGCTCACTGCTCTTAAAGGATCTCAGTTTTATTTTAATTCATAATTAGCCTAAATGCATACATTTTATAGGAGATTTTGGTTTGATGTTTATTTTGCAAGCATTTATGTGGGTAACATATGTAATGCAATGATGTTGCATTTGACTGAAGGCTTAAAGTTTTAAAATTCTCATGGCATATGACTTTATAGAATTTATGGTCTGTTTTAATCTCATGTTAAGACAAAATCAGATCGTATGTTGAAAATCAAAGTTTTAAAATTTGAGTTCAGTAAGGGATATAAGAGGTACTCTAGTTTTCCCTCTAAAAAACTTATAGCATGGAATTGGTATGTTAAATTAATATACAATGAACATATGTCTATATTTCCACTTGTATCATTTTACAATAAAATACTATCAGTTCAAGAGTAGAAATATTAATATCAGATTCAGTTTATCACTAGACAAGTCAACATGGATCTCCCTGTCTCACTCCTATATGAGAAGCATAACATCTGATTATCAGTTAAACAAAGTTAAACATCCTCTATTATTTCCTCATTAGAATTATTTAGAACTTTTAGAATTGATTCATCTGAAGGCAAACTTTAAGCCATTTGGTCTCACTGCTATTTTAGAATCACTGTATATCGTTCTAAACCTTAAGAAAACAGTCAAGTGAGAAAAACAGATGGTAGGACCATCACGAATAACATGTTGTTGGCAAAAGTAAGCAATGGCGAGGAGCTGCTGCAATCAGAACCAAGGTTCCACATAAACTTCCATTGGGAAAACAAGCGAAATAACAAATAGTTACTTGTACAAAGAGAATGTACAGTTTGCAAAGAGAACGGCTATTTCCCAACAGGTGGCCACTCAGTTACATGAATGTAACTAAATGTATGCCATTCAGGCACAATGTGTGTCAGAAATGTGCATTATGATCATAATCCAAAACCTTTTTGTGATGTTTTGGAGCAATTTCAACAAAATGTTAAAATTATGAAAAGTGACCTACATGTGTATAATGTGAAAAATGACAATGTTACCGGTTTTCAATTATCATGAAATTTTGCTCAAATCAAGAAGATATATATGACATATTTTCAAGAAAATATGATATCTTGACAAAGACTGGAACATATATATTTTTTAAGTTGAATTTGGTAATTTTTGTAAATTTTAGAGAAAAAATTGAGAAATTTTGTAATTATTTAATCAGGAAATCAATAAAATACTTCTGTAAAATGTTTTTACGGTATAAGTATAATGCCTAGGATGTTCTTGAGCTAATCCACATGACAAATCTCAGAAAATTATAAAACTGAAGATTTAAGGCACACAAAGATGAGGGCAGGTATCATGTCCTTGTGGGAGTAAGCCAGGGTTGCCTCCTGAGTCCTATAATTAATTATTAAATTCAATACATACATTTTCATAGCTCATATATGATGACCTAATTATGTGTAAAATTTAAAGAAAATCCATGCGTGGGCACATCTGTAACACCCCATTTCTCGATGACCTATTGTTGCGTTTTTGTTTTTGTTTTTTGTTCAGTATATGTGTTGTATTTGTATTGCAATGGCATAATTGAGCCGCCTCATTAGAAAGCCAGCAATTTGCATAGGCGAAAACAAAGACGCAGATCAGCTTCACAGTAACTGTGAAGCTGATCAGCGCCTTTGTTTTCGCTTCACGGATAGAAAAATACCTCTTCTTCTTAAATCCAAAATTTCAAACTTCTAGCTGTCTTCTATGGCTGTACAGCCCTGTTTGTGTCAGACCTGTTCGGAAACCACACTGTTGGTTTTCTTACCGAGACGGCTCATATCTTGGCATTCCGATTCTGACACTTCTTTCATTCTCATTTTTATGTGATATGTGAATGTTGTTCACTTGATAAAATTTGTGCAAGGGCCATACCTTACATTACGAAAACTTGTCCAATGCAATATACAGAGATTTCTTTTTTCCGAAGAAAATGAAAATGATTTTTTTTTGAAAATGTTTGATATTTTTTTATATTTTCACGCAAAACGCACATTGTGCAAACACGTTACAACCGCCTCGCAGTGGCGATTCCCACGAGTACCCACAATGTAAGATCAAAAATAAGAAAATTCAGTATACCTCTGCAAACCCCAGATTTTCTATATAAAATTTGGGTTTAAGAGGGTATACATTACACGGACATGCTTTACTGATAGTTGTTCCTTTGTGTCTTTATTTTGGCTGCCACAATGGCACTGTGGATATTTAGGCAGTCTATTTGCTCGGACACAAAGTGGCACAATACGTAGGCATCATTTACCAAAGATCTGTATTCTATGGAGAAGTCATAACTAAAATTTCGACGAGGCTCTGGATTTGGTGTACAGAAATAGCGTGGTAAAGGGATACTTGTTTATAAAAAAATGGGATTCTGATGAGACTTAAGAAGGGTATGTTTTGATATTATATCGATACGCATTTTGGAGATAATGTTAGACTCTCATAAGGAACAAACATTCAAATAAAAAGGTTTCGAATTTGGGATACTTGGACCCCTTCCAGAGACTTATCGCTGTCCAGCTGCTCGACATTACCATGAGAAATCGGAGCCTTCAGAGCGTGGAAAGCCATACCAAATACACGTACATGTACCAATTCAACACCTGTTCAGAATCGATGTTGACATTAAATCGTGAAGACATAAAAACCCGAACTCAAGAAAGTTACATAGAAGGGGAATAAACATGGTTTAAATTGATGAAAATTCAAATTGTGGTAGCTCTTCTTTTGTACTAGAAATTTGTAAAGGAAGATAATTCAACGTAGCAGTTCTCTATGTTAGTTACATCCATTTGCTTCTCTTACTGCTTCACGGAATGTGTTTCTTATTCATCATCTTCTTATTTATTATTATTATTATTTGAATCGTGTGATAGGCATATGATAATTATATGACACAAGCTTGAAGTTAAACAGGACCGTGGCAGTTCTGCCATTTGTCTGTGTCTACCAGAAAATGAAGTTGAAGATTTTTGTCAAGATTATGAATACTCTGTACCCTAAGAACAGAGTGTCGAGAATAACAAAATCACAAAAAAAGTGTTGATAAAAGGAGAACAATAAACAGTCACTCGAGCCATTTTCAACTTATCCCGATACTGATATATTCATTTTGAGACTGGAGTTTTGAGTTATACTTTGAGGGATTTTCTCAAGGGCAACATGTGAACAAATAGATGAAGACCTTTTGTATAAAAACATGTACATGTATATACACGGGACCTATCGGTTTATCGCGATTATTGATGCGCCGTTGTAATGTATAAGATCACGGCATTTGTATACGTCGGCGAGATCATAACAAATGCATTACCCCAAATCTTTTCAGCGGCCCTTGGATGGTGGAAGCCCGGGGTGGATGCATTGGGTTTGAGAACTTGTACAGATGCACATCACCACATGCGTCACTAGACATTCCTTCTTGTTAGCAAAATGGCGATATCGAATATCGAAATGGAACCCAAACCAGACAAACTATTTCGCCATTGCTAATTCTTGGTTGTTAGGCAAACGATTTACTGCTTACGCAGTCCTGCAGTATGCCTTGCACTAAAGGTAGAACTTAGGGTGGTCGGGTGCAAATAAGGGCCCCGCCCATTGGGGCCCAGGAGAAATTGATGGGCTGCTTATGCCTCCAGGCAAAGTTTCTAATCTACTGACTGACCATCTGATTACTGGTTAACCGCTCTTGGCGCGATGGTTTCACGGGGTATTTCCCGACCAAATCGATGATCGAGATGGCTTTCCCCCACCAGATAGTCGGTATTGCTTAGCCAAGCATGATTGCTTGGCCTGACGTCTGTTTCTTGCAATTCACATACATTTGCGTGACTCGTGACAGCCAACAAAGACATACAATGTTTTAGCATGCATGTGATCGTTGTACAAGACCAAAATAAGATCTGTGTATGATTTTTGAAATTGCAAAACTTCAGATACCTTCAGAGAAGTTTGTAAAACATGGTTAGAAAGCTATCAAACTCATTTGGTCGTCTACAAGTACTAAAAGTGTAGTGTAATCACTAAGTTGGACAGCCTTGAGGTACCCCCCCCCCCCCACACACACACCAGAGGTCGATTTCTCGTTTAACCAATATCGTATCTCAGACTAAGTTGGAAATGTCTAATAGTTAGATAATATTTTCAATTGAATAGTTGGATAAATGACATTGTTCAGAAATGAAATATCTTGAGATAATCCCTGTCTTTTTCAGTGTACTCGTATTTTGGGTAGAAAAGCTCTATTTGTGAACTGATTTTCATTTTTCCGGGAAAATTGTTACATCCCTTGTTCACATTTTTACATTGGAGAAATCCCTATTCAAAATGATTTTGGGCAGAACATTTTTATTTGTGAACTGATTTTCATTTTTTTTCTTTTTTTTTTTTAGTGTGTGTGTGTGTGGGGGGGGGGGGGGGGGGGGCACAATTTAAGACTTTTAAAATGCAATGGGCGACACATACTTTTCTAGAGATGTTTAAGAAAATGGAGACTTCGCAAAAAGCAAATTTTGAAAGATGGTGTATGGACAGTAAACCTTTTCAAAATTATCACTGGGAATCTGGCAAAAGTGACATATACATGTATATGGCAGATGAAAAAAGCTCCGAGAATGTAAGTCCAGTTATTGAAAGCCATACTTTTTCGGTGGTGCGGTTATATTTTAGGGCTCGAATAGAACTTTTAATGGGTTGACACAAGTTTTGTTTTGATAACCTTGTAGCAACGTCGTTTGCGTAGTTAGAGACTCTAATATAGAGGACTAGCTGAGGGATATTTGAAGAAGAAAACCGAGAAATATTCAGTCACCGATCAAACAGTTCTTGATAATGATTTCGTATGGTGCGTACCATGATGAAAGAGTTACCAGAACAGCCGTATTATATCAATGGCGCATGTTTTATCACGTGTTGTGGGGTAAAGTGAAAATCACCAGATATTTTCACCCAGACAAAACTCATAAATTTCTGCACCAAAGAGTGCATAGTGATAATAACAACAATAAATCCTATGTGAAAATGCACCTAATCAGATAAATGCAAATGTTTGAAATCTTTGAGGCAAATTGTGGCGCGAAACATTAAAGTGTCAAAATAGTTACGTTGGGATATTGCCAGCAGTGCTAAGCAATGATCAGGAACTGCCGCAATTAGAATCAAAGTGTCACCTTAAAAACACAGGTGGAAAAACAAACAAAGTAACAAACATCAGGACACCATGTGCGTGAAATGTATACCACCTTAAACCCCATTTTCATATAAAAAAACTGGAATTTGCATGGGTATACCTGCGAATTGTGGGTACTCGTTAGAACCACCTCGGTGAGGCGGTTCTAACGCGTACCCACAATCGATGTTTTGGAACACAAATAAGAAAAATAGGTATACCCCTGTAAACTCCAATTTTGTAGTATATAAAAGTGGGGGTTGAGGGGGTATACTTCTCATGGACATGTTTTCCTGATGAAAGATTTGCGCAGTTTTCTACAGCCTATAAATGAATTGAGCCGCCGCATGGGAAAACCAACAATCTACATAGGCGAAACAAAGGCGCAGATCAGCTTCGCAGTAACTGCGAAGCTGATCAGCGCCTTTGTTTTCGCTACACGGATAGTACTAAACCTCTTCTTCTTAAATCTGAAATTTCAAGCTTCTAGCCTTTTTCTGTGACTGTGCAGCCCGGTTTATGTCAGACCTGGTCGGAAACCCACAATGTTGGTTTTCTCATGCACAGGCTCAATTGCATCAGAGCTGGCGAGCTCAGACACTCAGACTTTTTGATGTCTAGCTCAGTCGGGCAGTAGGTTCAACATTTCATAGAAAACAGCTGTCAGTTGTAATGTTTACAAGTTCATTCAAAGAAATAAAAGTGCAAACATGCAGTGAATCGAAACGAACAAAGCAACTGAGTGGGTTGTATAATATTCATATAGGAGAGGTCGGGTTGCTCTTCTGTTATCCATCACTGGTATGTTTAAAACAATGTGGTCCGTAAATAAATATTACGTGGCATGTCTTTTTTTTATATATTTTATTTATTTATTTGGTCTTCCCTAAACCTTTCATATGAGAGATGATGTGTTTTTAATTTTTGTTTATTTTAATTATTTATTTATTTATTTATTTTTATCTTTTTCTTTGATTCATTTGATCGTCCCTTTCAAGATTATTTCAGCTCATATGAGACGGGCCAATCGGTAGATGGGGCGAAAACAGGAGAACCCCGAGAAAAGCCACCTGGCACACACGCAAGCATAACTTGGCTTATCTCATATGTGTACCGTGTGGGACTCGAACTATATCAGCGCTCTTAACCACTCGGCCACAGGGGCCGCCGATTGAATCATGGTTTATGATTTGAGGCACATCATGACAAAACCAGATTTTTTCATATGAGAAAACAAAATCGCAGATCAGCTGTGCAGTAACTGCTAAGCTAATCAGCGCCTTTTTTTTATACACGGATAGTACAATTCCTCGAAATTCGAATTTCAAGCTTCTAACCATCTTCTGTGGCTGCAGAGGCCAGCTTGTGTCAGACCTGATCGGAAACCCCGAAGACCGCTTTTCTCGCGTCGCGGCTCATTTCTTCCACAACATACAGAGCAACGGGATTGTCAACGTTCGGTGTTGAACGTGTTTGACCACTTGAAATATACACTAATTTTCAGATAAAATTCCCACTTGTATGACTTGATGTTAAGTGAGTAACATTTTAACGTTCATATCTCGGTCGTTACTAATACAAAATAATTTTGGAAGCAACCCATTCATGACATACTTATCACAGGCGCTCGACAACTGGACTCATTTTTTTTTTTTTTTTTTTTTTTTTTTTTTTTTTTTTTTTTTTTGCATTTTCACCCGTTTGGAGACCCTTACGATATGTTTATGCAATTATTTTACCTTAAAAACCTTTTCTATCAATCCTCAATCAACCCTCGTCTATGGGCTACTATATAGACAAGGTCGGAAACGCGGTGTCCTAGTTTAATTGGGGTCTTGGGATTCCCCGCATCTCAAACTCATACTTCACCCTTTACCGTTATTTCAATATTGGCTGTCAACACATGAGTGTCTTTGTAAAAGGTCTCGCCCATTTCCTTCATTCAAAGTAAGCACAACAGCCCGTAAAAACAAACAATTAAAGCATTCTACAGAATTGGAGGACATCCCGAATGAAATCGGCAATCTAGCCGTGACATTACTATAAATACACTGGTCACACGACGTGTTACGCCAGCGCGTGATATATGTTACGTTGGTTTTCATAGGTTGCTTGATTTAATATCCAGTCAAAACACTTTGTGATCTAGTGTCATGGTAACAATGCAATACAATTATCCAGTAGGATTGATTCTTTCATACGATATTTACAGTGACCTTCCACTGATTTCTAGAAACGAAAGGTCACCATACAAAAACATTCGGGATCCCATCCAAGTGGACAGGTGGTGGTATAAAATATAAGTTTACGGGCGACTATGCTTATTTTTGACGAAGGCAATGGGTGAGACCTTTTACAAAGTCGCTCATAAGTAGACACTCAGCATTGAAATAACGGTAAAGGGTGAAGTACGAGTTTGAGATGCGGGGAATCCCATGACCCCAATTAAACTAGGACACCGCGTTTCCGACCTTGTCTATATAGTAGCCCATAGACGAGGGTTGATTGAGGATTGATAGAAAAGGTTTTCAAGGTAAAATAATTGCATGAACATATCGTAAGGGTCTCCAAACGGGTGAAAATGCAAAAAAAAAAAAAAAAAAAAAAAAATGAGTCCAGTCGTCGAGCGCCTGTGATACTTATTTCTTATCAAGCGTTTCCGCTTTTTTCCGATGTTATGATTTACTAATGAATGTTCGTAATGACTGTAGAAAGTAGCTAGATGTCTGTTAAATATGACATACCATTAAGTGCTATCGTGATCCAATTAAGAAACAAAGCATTTAGATTGGTATTGCTGGGGATCACTTGATACTTGAGCTAACACTTCTATCTTGACGTTAAAGTTACAGGCTGCGCATAAATAGTATTACATTTAGCAACTTATTAGGTTTGCTAGAGTCTGCAACCATGTAACGGATTTCAACGCTCGAAATAAATGTTTAACGGCCAAACATCTCCAAAAGGGCTATCGGTATCATAAACTTCGAAAACCATTTTCTAAATTTTATCGTAGACACTATGAATTGATTTCCAAATATTATGTTGGGTTAAAGACGCTTTTAGGTGAGGGCCTTTCGGAACCAGTTAATGGTGACTTGGTTTACAAATTTAAGAAACAGAAAAATCATTACACGTTGCAGACGTATAGGTTTTAACTTGAATAATATGCGACAGCCTTCATGCTTAGTTTTTAACCCAATCATGGTTGATAACTAGGCTGCCTTCTTTAATTGCACGCCGGTGGGTCGGGCGTCAGACTCTATGATGGCCCCGACTTAAAGCTATTCATTTTAGTTGGTTGGGGCCGGAGCTTCTTGTCTGTTGCTTGGCCCACCGGGGTCCAACTGGTGTTTTTCTTTTGCTCCGGGTTTCAGTAAGTTATTCGGCGCCCAGGGATCTCCATCGTCGGGCATCTTTCTTAATCTGTTGAGTCCTCGTTTTTGATTCATCAGGATGTTTATTGTGATTTATGTGTTGGGTGTTGGTCCTTGATGATTCATTGACTAGTTAGAGATTCATCACGAGGACCGAACAACTAAATAAATGTTATGAACCACTGCAGAAGCTGAGGGTGAGGTTTTATGGCCATGCAAAATCTATTTAAGCCCGCCAGTAATTTCATATTATTGATCGTTTCAAGGCGATACTTCTGTGGTGGTTCTTTTTGTTTCATGTCTTAGTGTTGATTTTTGTGCTGTTAGCACCTTATGTGCGTTTTCAATTTTTAGTTAAGTTTGGGTTGCTGAGTGGACAACTATTGGGAAAATGGCTGCCCGTTCGGCTTACAATATGTTTTCTTAGTATATGTACCTGATTTTTAATTTAGTTTTTCCCACCTCGGTTCTTGGAGTTGGAATTTCTTTCTTGTAGCGCCATTTCCTGATCGTTGTCTACTTTAACATTTAAAACACACTAGGGTCCCCGCCCATTTGGACCGAACGAAATAAATGGGCTGCTTGTGCCTCCAGGCAAATCTCATACGCTACTGACTGACCATCTGGTGACTGGTTAACCGCTCAGGTCTGAACCTGCCCAGGAAATGTGGTTTCAAGTCAAAACATCCACACATATAAGCATTTGTGGCTTAGTTGGATGGTTATATTTGAAGCACTTCTTGAATGTCCTAATTTTGGGCAAAAGTCCCATAAAATGGAGGCAATGTCCCAACATTACCTAAGCTGTTGACTTGGACGTTAAGCAACAACTCAAACAAACAAACAAACAAAGAAAACAAAACACACGTCTCATGTCTATACTGTTGAATGTTTTGATTTATTGCACGGGTCTATAAGTGTTCAACGTAAGATAACCAGAGATGCACAAGGTGCAGGGTGCTAAAAGTGCAATAAGCAACGTATTGTAGGGTTCGCCCACCTGTACGAACGATAACCACTCGCTTACAGCTCGTGGCTTATCATCTCGTACACACGGACTAACTATACAATAAGTGTTACTTTTTTGTATTATGATTTTGCCGCCTTTCCTTTGATATCTGGGGTTCAATAATTTTCCACAAAATGCACAGTTACAAGAAGGTCGAGCTTAAAACGGTACACTATTTTCAAAAATTGGAAAGTTACTGCAGTCACTCTGTACACTAAGTTCCAATATCTGGGATATTTGAAGAAAATATTTTAAATATTTTACTGATGACCCGTTCTTGTGAAAGTACATTATTTATGGACATGTTAGAACACCAGAGATCAAAGAAACCAGATTTGAAATCATAGTCACACAACGTCCAGGATAGACACTATATACGGGTATAACATCTTCGGCAACCTAATACCCCCCCCCCCTCTCTCTCTCTCTCTCTCTCTCTCTCTCTCTCTCTCTCTCTCTCTCTCTTTAAAACGATTTGCGATTTGTGGCTACACATACTACTGTCAGAGCACAAATACGTTAAATATGAGTACAATATGAGTAAAAGTCAAAAACACCTTGTCTGTGAGAGTTCAAAATTTCAGTCATTTTGCACTGATGTTGGTGTGTGTCTATGTACTAAGGGAAAACCGCAAATGATAGCAAGAAACATCTTCAGGATTATTCAAATATACATATTACATCAAACACACCGTGTATTTCTAAAAGAGCTGCTTTTCCCAGTAAAGGAACATAAATGTGATATCCAAATATTGCACTACGCAACGCATAAAAACGTAAATTAATGATACATAATTACTAAAACAGTTAAATTGGGACCACAGCAATCTTCAGATAATTAATGTGTACACTGTACATTTGATGGTGCATCTGGTGCAGTTTGTAAGTCATCATTCATCGTTGTCATCGGGAAAACATGTCCGTGTAATGTATACCCCCTTGAACCCCACTTTTATACAGCAAAACTGGGGTATACCTATTTTTCTTTTTTTTGCTCCAAAACATAGATTGTGGGTACTCGTTAGAACCGCCTCATCGAGGCGGTTCTAACGTGTATCCACAATCTATGTTTTGAGCAAAAATAAGAAAAATATTTAAAAAAATCCAATGAAATGTTAAATTTTTACAGGTGAAAAAAATCTCTGTATATTGCATGGGCAAGTTTTCATAATGTGATTGATCATGCATGCACTCACAACATATGCAGAAATTAAACAAAAATCTTCATAATACATGTATCACTAACGACACCTTATCTAAGTGTCCCTCGTCACGCTCTGCATGCCCCACAACATGTTGCTGTATCGCTTTCCGAACCGGTCAATCAGATGATATACTCCGCTCCGTCTACCGAAACAGTCTTTACATATCTGGCTCCGAGGTTATAAAACTTTTTTCATGCTCAACTCAGCTGAGACTAAAATTTATCCTGCTCATAAATATTAAAATGCCAACAATTGTTGGCATTTTAACATTTATGAGCAGGATAAATTACTAGTTTTTGAGTTTTGAACTTAAATTTTTCCACTAATTTTGACTATTTCATATCTATGAGCAGTTGAAATTTCATGCTCAGCTGAGCTGAGCTTGAAAAAAGTTTTATTACCTCGGGGCCTGGACTAGGCATATCCAGACACACAGGTTTTATTTTGGAATAACCTTCTCCTAGATGAACAACTGGCCGCAGCTGAAGAGCTCCATTTACCCTTTCTTAGGTTTTGTTTATAGACCTGTAAACTCCAAGGAGGACTGTCGACCAAGACTAATGAGTTCCCCTTGCCCAGCTAGACTTTTTATGTAGAGAACTAGCAAACTCCTAGACGGGTTGCGGTCCAAGGCTAACGAGCCCCATCTGCACCGCATGACAACAGGTAATACTGATTACATGTAACAGTGGCAGTTAATCTGACCTGACCCATGCGTACTGTCTTAAAGCTAGCACAGCTAATAAAGTGGAATGGCCATGTTATAAGACTGCCTGATGAGCGATTTCCGAAGAGAAGCGCTCTCAAGGTGTCCAGACGAAACGCTACAAAGACACCCTCAAAACCTTTCTGAAGGATTTTGACATACCAATGGGGCCTTGTGAACAGACTGCACAGGAGCGATCAAAGTGGCGAGGTCTCATCAACAAAGGAGCAGCTTTCTATGAAAAAAAGAGAATCTGTGAAGCTGAACGACAGCGCAGAGAACGAAAAGCTAATACCAATGGGCCACCAGCTGATACCATTATATTAACGAGCTCTACTTGCAACCGACAATTTAGTGCTAGAATTGGCCTAGTCAGCCATCAAAGAAGTCACCAACACACACGAACCTATTCAAGAAATAATGACGGTCTTTCTCATAAGTGAAAGACGAATGACCATCTCAATGTCCTCTTGAAAATAAAGAAGAAAGTAACATATGCCAATTGACTTTTCATTAAACCTTAAAATTGTAAAATACTGAACTTAAAATTATAATCCTAAACAAAACTTTGTTTGTATATGTGATGACAAGAATGATTTTTACTGGGTAACTTCTTGACAGGAAATGAAAATAAAAACTGTACAGAATAACCAGGCGGGTCTCAATATAATCTTAAAAGTATAATGAGAGCGTATTGATCTGCAATATTTTAAATTGATTGGCCTCTTTGGTCAAGGTGCAAGTATATTATTGTACATATACTCGTGTATATAAATATATCCCTTCTTGTAGCAAGACTCGGCTCCGCCTCATGCCGTCTACCGTCAAGAAGGAATATATCTATACTAATAAAAACGTGCAGTAGAATGAACTAAGTTACATACTGTCAAATATCAAAAGATCTTTGCAAACTGACTTCACATTTTCCGCGATACATATATATTTTGATGCTACGTTTGTGCAATTATATTTATTTACTTTACACGATTCCTGGTAATGTGGTTCAAGTATAACCATCCATACATTTAAGCCTTTTTGGCTCAATTTGATGGTTATATTTGAAGCACTTTTGGATGTCATGATGTCCTAATTTTGGGTACACGTCCCATAAAATGGAGGAAACATCACGACATGACCATAGCTATTGACTGGGACGCTAAACCACAACTCAGAACTCAGATTCCTGGGCCCTGTTGCATGAACTTAAACTGTCATTACCCTAAGCTGCCATTAAGTTCAAGAACTCTCTTAGTAAAGTGGCATTAATTTTCTGCTGCATAAAACAATTTTAAAGTACCTCCGTAGCTACATTAGCTAATGACAGCTTTTAAAATATTCATAGACAAAAATGCAGCAGGAATAAAGCTGCCATTTTAAAAGTTAACCGGGACTTTTACCTGCAATTAAGAGTTAATAGAGTCCTAGGTCTTTACTAGCATTATATTTATTTTTGTTGCCAAACATCATCTGCGTCCAGAAGGGATGGTTGCAGACTCCACAAAGCCACTGTTATCAGAAAAAATCATCGTAGGGAGACCGCAAGGGCTCAGTCTGAAATCGTAGTGACTCCTCACGGACATCGTATGGGCTCCATACGATTTTCACTTAAAGAGAGCGAATACCCTGTGATTTCGATACGATTTCCCTACGATCTCCGTACGGTTCTGACTCAGAACGTCGATGAAAGCCAATGCAAGAAATTGTACGATACCCATATGAATGGTAACATCATGCAAACATGTCCGTGTAATGTATACCCCCTTGAACCCCACTTTTATATAGCAAAACTGGGGTATGCAGGGGTATACCTATTTTTTCTTATTTTTGCCCCAAAACATAGATTGTGGGTACTCGTTAGAACCGCCTCGCCGAGGCGGTTCTAACGTGTACCCACAATCTATGTTTTGAGCAAAAATAAGAAAAATATCCAAATTTTTCTGATGAAAATTTTCGATTTTTGAACTGAAAAAATTCTTTGTATATTGCATGGGCAAGTTTTCGTAGGAAAAATCGCAGACCGAAAAATAATCGGGCCAAATGTAACCTATATAGGCCTTTGACCTTTGTTATGCGCGTTTTATCAAACGGTGTGTGAATGTGTGCCTATTGCATAGTCTATAGTGAACTTCACGAATACACATAGAATTTCGAGCATTTTAGTTCTGGCTTCTTTTTATACAGTGATATAAATATGTTAACGTCATCAACGTCGAAACGTCATCTGTATTCAACAATTTTCATGACACCATGTTAAGGTCGCATCAACTACACACCTTTCCATGCTCACACCTTTGCTATTTCTGGAGACAATCTCTTCAAATATTCAGGAAATGCTCAGAAAAACTTGGTCTTATTTTTTTTAAATATGTATTTTAACAACTTTGATTTTTCGGCCAAAAGGCCCCTTTTGTCAGATCGTTTTGTCAGACTGTAAGATGAATTACAGTGGTCCATTGATTTCCTCAAAGCCCATCAAAGACCAAAATGATGTAACAATGATTCAACTCGGAAGCAGACCATGTGCTTTTTGAGTGCGCTACCTATATTACGCATGTTTCAATGGGAAAATACTCCGTGCCAAATTTATCATAGTTTTTATTGATGAATTGTAAATATTTACACCTCGCGTGCCAATTGGAAGTCATATAAATAATAAGTCTTCACGGATTTGTCTTGTGTCTTACATCTCTGAACTTTCAGTATTGACGTATTTTTTCTTTCGACTGGAACTGTGTGTGGTTGTATAGAAAAAGAAACGAGAAAGTACTGTTAAAGCAATAAGAAGGTAAATATTAATGTAGACTATTTCAAAGTAAGGACTATCATTGCATTTATTTATTTGCAGATTGTTTATTTGTGTTTGGAATAAGAATTTGAATCGGCTTTCATTGATATAAGTTCACTAATATGCATAATAGTATTTTGCATTTAGTTTGTTTGTCAATTCTGTTTTACTTGAAATCAAAATTGAAAGTTTCAGCTAATGGTGCCAATATAATCTAATAATTCGATTATGCTGTTTCATTCTTGACACACATTACCAAAAATTGCCCATGCAATATACAGAGATTTTTTAGTTTTAAAAAATGAAAATAACCTGTAGAACATTTTGGATATTGTTCTTTTTTTTTTTTGCTCAAAACATTGATTGTGTGTAAATGTTAGAACCGCCTTACCGGTAAGGCTCACTAAGGCGGTTCTAACGAGTACCCACAATCTATGTTTTGGACCAAAAATAAGAAAAAAAGGTAGACCCGTGTATACCCCAGTTTTGCTATAAAAGTTGGCTTCAATGGGGTAGACATTGCACGTACATGATATCCTGATAAAGTGCAGCTGAAATTTGGGCCTTATTTGAGAATCCACATCAACATGAAATGTTTACCCCCTTAAACCGCACTTTCATTTAGTAAATCTGAGTCATACAGGGGTATACAAATATACCTTTTGCTCTAAAACATAGATTGTGGGTACTCGTTGGAACCGGCTGTACCTATGATCAATGTTTTGAGAAAAAATGTTAAAAATATCCATTTTTTTTTCTACTAAAATTTACACTTAAAACCTCATGGGCAAGTTTTCGTAACGATTTGATTTCGAATATACAAATTCCATTGACAATATTGAAATCATAAGCGTATGACAAATTATAAACAGGGACCAGTTGCCTCAAAATTAACAGCATCGTTAGTTAATAATTCGTTAAAATTTCAAACTTGAATATTACAAATACACTGTTATTTTTTGTTGATAAAATGTGAGAATCCTTAAATTGCCATGCAAAGGATTCTCACATTTTATCAACAAAAACAAGTGTATTTGCTTATGTCGTCGGCATTTACTTAACGAGCTGAGGTCTTAACGATGACGTTACGCTAACGAATTTTTTAACAACTGGCCCCAGATGTGTTTGACGCACATAGTGTTGAATCAGATATAATAAAAGTTAGATCCTTTGGAAGCAGGGAAAACCATTACAAAAGCTTGCCCATGTAATATACGGAGACTTTGTTCACCTGTAAAAATTGAAAATTTCCTGAGAAAAACTTTGATGTTTTTAATATTATTGCTCAAAACATAGACCGAGGAGGTTCTAACGAGTACCCACAATCTATGTTTTGGACCAAAAATAAAAAAAAAATAGGTAAACTCCTGCATGCTCCAGCTATACTGTATAAAATGGGGTTTAAGAGGGTATTCGTCGCACTGACATGTTTTCCTGGTGGTTGAAAGGGAGATAGTTCCGGCCATATTGTCCAATTCCTGGTAATGAACCCTTATCAGTGACCATGTATCAACGGCCAGATAAATATACTGCAATTTCAAAAATCTTAAAAAAATCTAAATAAGGAAAAACGCATCTATAATAAACAAAGTCTCTATGAACTCGATTCTTCATCATTTTCTTAGCATAAAAATTAAATCTACGCATAAAAATATACAAGTACATGTACAATATCACAAATCTCATTGCAATGACATGTTTTCCGGATATTTGGAAGGGAAGTACTTCGGACCATATTGTCCAACTTCTAGTAATGAACCCTCATCAGTGCCCATGTATCAACAGGCGACGATACTGCGGCCAGATTTATATTCTATATTCTGCGATTTCAAAAATCTTATAAAATATCTAAATAATAAAAAAACGCGTCTTTATGAAGTCGATTCTTCGTTCTTTTCTTAGCATAAAAATCAAATTAACGTACACGTACACGTACATGTACAGTATCACAAATCTTGACCTTATAAATGAGCTGCGTCATGACTACCACCAACAATGTGGTTTCCGAACATGTTCGACACAAACCAATCACAGAAGATGACTAGAAAGCTTGAAAGTTTGGATTTAGAAAGAAGAAGATGTGTACTATCCGATTATCCGTGTAGCGAAATCTAAGGCGCTGATCAGCTTCGCAGTTACTGCGAAGCTGACCTGCGCCTTTGTTTTCGCATATGAAGAATGTTTGTTTTCTAATGATGTGGCTCAAATACTTATGTAGTTGTCGAAAACAAGTTTGAGTGCCACTTGTGAAAACTGTGTCACATGATGTCAACCGGATTTAAAGACTTTAATAAAAAGAAGAAGCAGAAGAAAAAAAATAAGATAACATGCCCGTGATATGTATACCCCATTATTCTTAATTATATTTCTTATATTTGATCCAAAACATAGATTGTATATATAACCTCTTATTATATACCCAACTTTTAAATAGTAATACTGGGGTATGCAGGGGTATGCCTATTTTCTTATTTTTGATTCAAATCCTAGATTGTGGGTACATGTACGCACATAAAGTTTTGAGCACAAATATTGAAAAAAAATCAACTTTTGCCAATATTTTTTTTTTTTTTATTTTAACTACTGAAAAAACATCTCTGTCTATTGCACTGGCAAGTTTTCGTAATGGTACATGTACATGCTTGTGAGCTTTGCTTGGTGAATTTTAATTTATTTTATTCTAATTTATAAGAATAACGGTGCTTGTTGTGTTTAACCTCGTTATAAGAATAATTGTCTTTGTTGTGTTTTAACCTCGTTATAAGAATGCTATTCAGAAAGAAGCTAATCTATGCGAGACTGTCATTTTGGTCAGTGTTGTTATTGTATGCTGCATTAAAATATAGCATCCACACGCATGCAATTTCCCGTGGCACGATTTCAGTGATACATGAGGTTTTTATTGCAAGAAATTTGCGTTTTCGTAATTCTATAACTGCAGTCAGACCTCCACTACGCTTTGGTCCCGTCCTTGCACGTATAATCTATGCTTTGGTGACTGAATAGTGGATTCCTGAGTTTTTGTGAATATATCGACAAAAGATATGGTGATGTTATATGGGAACTAACAATTCGATCTGTGCCTTCGATTCAACCATCTTCTGGACGTTGGCCTTCTTATAACGAGACAAAATTTAGGCAAAGAACGAAAAATATACATGCAAATAAATTGTAGAATCTTTGATTTTAAGGGTCAGCATGAAGCAATATGTGCTATTTGCGCTCAGCCTCGCTCTGGTTGCGATCATTCTGACGTCACACGTCGCAGACGCCGGCCGTCACTGTGAATGGTACGGAAACAGGTGCGCCAACAGCAACAGACGCGGACCACGTGGGAGGTCCCTGGGATGTTCCGACCTATGGCGTGGTTTCAGCTGTCAAGCACGCGGTGCAAGATGTCGATGTTTGCGGAATCCTTCGGATAACATTCTCCAACAAACTGGAGAGAGATAATATATTTCTCACATAATGCCATTATGTTCTTTGAGACTGAAACAATAACAAACCATTTTGATGTTGGTTTAATGTTTAGAGTATAATTATAGGACATTAGTGAATATGACGACTTTCCGAGACATTACCTATTTCTTAGAGCGACCTGAGTAGAAACTATAAATTTACAAAAGTTTAATGTTTAATTACAGTTCTTTTAACATTGACTATCGAAATACCAGTATACGGAATAACATTGATAGATTCTACCATATTTTAGAAGTTTGGCATGCAAAGTTCTTTATGAATAAAATGGAAAAAAATCAAGAGTGAACAATACATTTGTGTTTTCGTTATGTGAATAGATACATGAATTAATTCTAGAAATTTATAAGCATTATCAGAAGATTATTAAAATGGTATAATTTGTTTTGAAATAATGATTAGTATATTCAAGCTGCTGATGCCTACGTCTTTACTGGTTTTATTTTTGCAAAATCTTGAACAATTTGTTAAGTTCTTGTTTATTTGTTTGAATTGATGCTTAACGCCCCAGTCAACAGCTATGGTCATGTCTGGACGCTGCCTTCATCTTATGGGACTTGTACCCAAAATTAAGAACGCCATGACATCCAAAAAGTGCTTGAAATATAACCAACCAACTATGCCAATAAGGCTCATATGTTTGGATGGTTTGACTTGAAACCACTTTTCCTGGGTAGGATTAGATATGAGCGGTTAACCAGTAATCAGATGGTCAGTCAGTAGCGTGTAAACTTTGCCTCGAGGTACAAGCTGTCCATCTATTTCTCCATTAGGAAAACAAGTCCGTGCAATATATACCTCCTTAAACCCCACTTTTATACAGTAAAACTGGGGTTTGCAGGGGTACATGTATACCTATTTTTCTTATTATTGCTCAAAAACATAGATTGTGGGTACTCGTTAGAACCGCCTCGGCGAGGCGGTTCTAACGTGTACCCACAATCTATGTTTTGAGCAACAATAAGAAAAATATCAAAATTTTTATGATGAAATTTTCAATTTTTACAGGTGAAAAAAATCTCTATATATTGCATGGACAAGTTTTCGTAATGCTACTGCCGAGTCTAATCGCAACGTTTTCTTCACCCCTTCCCTTTAATTCTGTCAGTAATACAAGATTGAGCAATGGACAGACACAGTAGATACGACCCTGTCGTTTTGACCTACGTAGATGGTCACATTGCTCCGTTTATCACTTGAGCCGCGACGCAAGAAAACCGGTAAATAGGATTTCCGACCAGGTCTGACATAAACCAGGCTGTGCAAGCGCAGAAGAAGGCTAGAGACTTGAAATTTGGGGTGTAAGTAGAAGAGGATGTGTTCTATCCGTGTAGCGAAAACAAAGGCACTGATCAGCTGTACAGTTACTGCACAGCTGATCTGCGCCTTTGTTTTCGCATAGGCAAAAATTCGATTTTCTCATGACGCGTCTCATTTATACTTCAAAAAACATTTTGCCAAAATAAAGACTAGCCCATGGTACATGTACATGAATCAGCAGCTGAATTGTTTATTGTAAAACACCCACAAGACCGATAAGAAAATCACAACCATTACGGAAACACGCCCATGCAATATACAGAGATTTTTAAAGTTGTAGAAAATGAAATTTTTTAGTGGAAATGTTTCAATATTTTTCTTATTTTTGCTCAAAACATAGATTGTGGGTACACGTTAGAACCGCCTCGGCCAGGCGGTTCTAACGAGTACCCACAATCTATGTTTTGGAGCAAAAATAAGAAAACTAGGTATACCCCTGCATACCCCAGTTTTGCTATATAAAAGTGGGGTTCAAGGGGGTATACACGGACATGTTTTCCTGATGACAACGAGTGGGTATCTTTGCATGGGTTTAACTGCGGTTGTGTTACTAACACTAGTACTCGATTCATGCAATGTGGTTTTTGTAACATTATGCGCACAAAGATATGGATAACTTGAAAGAATGAATTTGTAATGTTGATATAAAGCAGCTGTTTTGATTTTCGTTTAAATGTCAAATTTGAAGTGCATTCCATGATTTATTGACCTACATATTTTCAGTATTAATGTTTAATAAACAATTAATACCTTTGAGTCCACTGGTGTTGACTCATTGTTGTTGCATACATGTTCGGTCAGTCATCGTATTTGTTAATGCATGCATTATTATTATCAAATTTCCGCCCACGTTTTATCAACGGATATTTCACAGAAGCAGGATACACTTGCTAAGACTGAAACAGGTATGTATTCTTATTTTCAATATAACATAATTTTATATACTTTATACATTTATATGTTTGTCATAGTCTGTGCGTTGCTTGCATGGCTTAAAGTGTGATTTTAGTATGTTGCATGTTTTAATTTTTGTAACGATTTAACTAGTGTGTCATTTCTTAAACTGTCACAGATACTAGAATGTATTATAACAGCCAATTCTGTGTAAAGAGTTAACTGAGTCCTCAAGAAATTTCTTAAAGACCTACTTCTGAAGAAGCTAAAAGGGGAACCCCTGTTTATTCGGTTAATGACCCCTAATGGTGCAATACGGTCCTTAGATCAAAGGACTGTCATAATGAGGTGATTATCAAATCTCTGCAGGGGGTCATAAAGAGGCCTCTAAAGGAGAATACCTGTACCGGTATTTCCACTGTTTATTGATTTCATTGTCCCTGATAACATATGCAATAAAATTGCCTCCCTCTGCAATCAATATTGATTTTTCCTGTTTTGGCCCCTACCTGTATTCTGAGCACAGGCGCTCGACGACTGGACTCATTTTTTATGCATTTTCACCCGTTTGGAGACCCTTACGATATGTTCATGCAATTATTTTACCTTAAAAACCTTTGCTATCAATCCTCAATCAACCCCCGTCTATGGGCTTCTATATAGACAAGGTCGGAAACGCGGTGTCCTAGTTAAATTGGGGTCATGGGATTCCCCGCATCTCAAACTCATACTTCACCCTTTACCGTTATTTTAATGCTGAGTGTCTACTTATGAGCGACTTTGTAAAAGGTCTCACCCATTGCCTTCGTCAAAAATAAGCATAGCCTTCGTAAACGTATATTTTATACCACTACCTGTCTACTTGGATGGGATCCCGAATGTTTTTCGATTCTAGAAATAAGTGGAAGGTCACTGTAAATATCGTATGAAAGAATCAATCCTACTGGATAATTGTATTGCATTGTTGCCATGATACTAGATCACAAAGTGTTTTGACTGGATATTAAATCAAGCAACCTATGAAAACCAACGTAACACATATCACGCGCTGGCGTAACACGTCGTGTGACCAGTGTATTTTTAGTAATGTCACGGCTAGATTGCCGATTTCATTCAGGGATGTCCTCCAATTTTGAAGAATGCTTTAATTGTTAGTTTTTACGGGCGGTTGTGCATATTTTGAATGAAGGCAATGGACGAGACCTTTTACAAAGACACTCATGTGTTGACAGCCAGCATTGAAATAACGGTAAAGGGTGAAGTATGAGTTTGAGATGCGGGGAATCCCATGACCCCAATTAAACTAGGACACCGCGTTTCCGACCTTGTCTATATAGTAGCCCATAGACGGGGGTTGATTGAGGATTGATAGCAAAGGTTTTTAAGGTAAAATAATTGCATGAACATATCGTAAGGGTCTCCAAACGGGTGAAAATGCATAAAAAAATGAGTCCAGTCGTCGAGCGCCTGTGGTCCCTTATCTAGACATAGACATAGACATAGACATAGAAACTTTATTTAACGTCGAATATGATTAACTACAACATAAGCCCAGTAGGGCTTTTATTTCGACAAACATATGTAAAATAATTAAAAGTAACAGAGTATATCACAGCATGCACATGTATATAAACACGATTATTTACAAGATGAATCACAGATAATAGAAAGTACTTTTATATCACGGCAAGCAAATTGTTGTAATTTTTTAAAATTAATATAATAATAACACATATAGTTATTTGAAATGTTTATAGAGACAAAGATGCCTGGATCCCAATGGTTACCTTTGCTCGAAAACGAAAACTTAAAATAGGTGCAAGTCAAAATAAAATTAAATTTGGGGTCAGCAAGGAGACCACAAAGGGTAGGCTCCCACAGTAGCTCCTTACAGACAAGGACCAAAAAGGGGAGGAGGGAGAAATCTAAAAAAAAATTTAATCAAAGGAAACTGTGGGACAAAGCATCCCAGGTCTCAGCAACCTGTAAAATAAGAAAATGATACATAAAAATTTAGGGTTTTGACATAACTGAATGAAAATGGAAAGAACATAACACATGTAAAAAATGAACAAAGAATAAAATAAAACTGAACAAAGAATTTTCAAAACAAGAAATCAGGCAGAACAAGAAGGACACTTACAGTTGAGTCCGTCCCAGGCCCGGAGCAGCCTCCGGAACTGAGGATAAGATTCTGCCAATCTCAACTCATTTGGGAGGCTGTTCCAGATCCGGGCCGCCTCATACCGGAAGCTCCTTAAGCCGTACCTGGTACTGTTTACACGAGGGATCTGTGCCTGCTTCTCAGATCTGAAATCATAGGGAGAGGACTTAAGACTTATCAAGTCATGCAAATAGGATGGAGCTATGTTGTTAACAATTTTAAAAACTTCCCCAGCCATAAGTTTCATTCTGCTGATATGCAGAGGTAGTACTCCATTTTGTTGTAGAAGATCCGGCAGAGGAGACTCAAAGTCATCACAGATGAATCTGAGGGCCCTCTCCTGGATCTTCTCCATCTTATTTGCACTTGACTGATTGCAAAAATGCCATACTATTGGACAATGATTAAAATTTGACATTATAAAAGATTTATAAATCATTAATTTGCCTTGTTTAGTTAAAAACTTTCCTATGCGCTTAAGAACAGCTAGCTGCTGAGATGCTTTAGTACAAATTTGAGATATATGGTCCTTAAAATTCAATTGAACATCTAAAGTAACACCTAGCAGAGAAACCTTGTCCTCACATGTAATCTTAGTGTTACCCAGTTGAAATGATGTAATAGCATCAAAAGTTCTTTTACCAACACAAATAGCCTGAAACTTATCAGGATTTGCTTTCATGAGATTATTTTCAAACCACTGAATCAATGAAAGACTTTCCTTGACTAACACTTGATGCAGAATTCCTATTTTTTTGTGAATATAAGCAAGGGTGTTATCATCTGCATAATTATATAGTGAACATTTTTCAACAATATAAAATATGTCGTTGATGAATACATTAAAAAGTAAGGGGCCTAATATAGAACCCTGAGGGACCCCCTTAGTGAGGTTTTCCCAATCACTAGTGTTAGATCCCATTCTAATCTGCTGACTCCTGTCACTTAAATAACTTTCAATAAGTTTCACTGCATCTTGAGACACTCCATATGCTTGAAGTTTTGCCAACAGTAAGTTATGAGGAAGACAGTCAAATGCCTTGGACAAATCCATGAGTATTGCAGCAACATACTCATGTTTGTCCAAGGCACTCCGCCAGTCTTCAAGTAGGCGTAGCAGGGTAGTTTGGCATCCATAGCCTTTTCTAAAGGCTGCTAAAAAAGGATTGAACATATCATCTAGATACTCAGATAACTGCTCATGTATGACTCTTTCAAAGATTTTTGAAGTAGTGGGCAGTATGCTAACAGGTCTATAATTTTCTTTGTTTAAAGAATCTTTCTTTTTATACAAAGGTATAACTTGTGCATTTTTAAGCCTACTGGGAAAAATACCCTTAGCAAATGACAAATTTATAAGACTGGACACAGCATGGCTGAGACTTGGAGCACATGCCTTTAAAAGTTTTGCTGAAATATTGTCTACACCAGTGGACTTTTTGACATTTAACTTTGAGAAAATCTTTCTAGTTTCATTTTCAGAAATGGGCCGAAATGAGAATTTTTTATCACTAAAATGACCATTTTTAAGAATATTTTGAATGCTGGGATGTGTGGAGAAGTCTCTGTCATACTGAGTACAGTCCTTACCTATGTCCTTTGCCACATTAACAAAATATGAATTGAAAACATTACACACCTCCTTCTGATCTGAGATAATTTTATCATTTTCTGAAAGAATGATTTCTGATCCACCACCAGACCCCTTCTTAGATAGAAAAGGTTTGATAGTGGGCCAGAAATCTTTAGATTTAGGGCCGCCAGAACAACGCTCAAAAAAGTAATGCCTCATAGACTGTTTTTTCAATTTTGTAACTGCATTTCTTTGTTTTCTGTAATTATCCCAGTTCAGACCAGATGGGCATTTTTTATATTTGTTGAAAAGCATTTTTTTCTTAAAGACAGCTCGCCTCAGATCACCATTTATAAAGGCTGGTTTTTTGGGTTTTGAAATTCTCTCTTTTATTGGTGCATGTTGATTTATGACATCATTCAGGAGCCACTCATGTGCCCAGTAGATGTCATCAACATCCTCAAACACATGAGCTACATGAAATGGCACCTGGTTGATGTCATCGTTGAAACACTTTTCATCAAAATTTTTATAACTTCTATATTTAATTTTTTGTTTCTCAACCTTGGGGGCAGCACCCTTGACCAGCACACCTATCATGTTGTGCCAGTCACTGATGCCACACCCAAAGTTGATAGGGTTAAAACAAAATTGTGATTTATTGGTGAGGACCACATCCACAAGGGAAGGTGAACAGTTTTTCATAAAGCATGTTGGGTCCTTAATCAGATTTTCCTAAATCTAATTACCCTCAATAGACATGGAAATAGGTCTTTAAGACCTCTCTGATGTGTTCGTCGTCTTTAAATGAGCCGCACCATAAGAAAACCAACAATGTGCTTTTGAACAGGTCCATAACAAACCTTGCTGTACAAGGACAGAAGATGGCTAGAGGCTAAAAAAGTAGAAGAATTGTATACCATCCGTGTAGCAAAAACAAATGCGCTGATCAGCTACGCAGTTACTGCGAAGCTGATCTGTGTCTTTGTTTTCGCATATACACATTGTTGCATTTCTTATGATGCGGCTCATTTTGTTTTATACTGACCAGAAAGAAATATCGTAAAGGACTACAAGAGCTCGTCAGTCATCTTGATCTCAATACGTTTGGTTTTAATTAATGCAGTGTCTTCTGCCTGAAAATCAGACCAATTCCCGGTCTTACTTTTCTTACTCTTTTAACACTATTGTCAAACAATATTTCCGTCATAGTTGTTATTTGTAATCTATTTGACGGTACTGTTTCTTTATTTCAGGAAACATGTCCGTGAAATGTAAACCCCCTTCGACCCCACTTTTAAAAAGCAAAACGGGGGTATGCAGGTGAATACCTATTTTTCTTGTTTTTGCTCCAAAACATAGATTGTGGGTACTCGTTAGAACCGCCTCGACAGAACCGCCTCGTCGAGGCGGTTCTACCGTGTACCGACACTCTATGTTTTGAGCACAAATAAGAAATAATGTCATTTTTTCCAGTGAAAAATTTCATTTTTACAAACAAACAATTTTCTGTATATTGCATGGGCGTGTTTTCATTATGTTTCAGTTCAAGATGAGGACAACAACGCTATTTCTGATCAGCCTCGTTCTGATATCAGCCTTTATTACGTCACACAACACGTCAGCAGCAAAGTTTTGCCAGTGGAAGGGCGGCAAATGCGTGGACAACGACGCAAGAGGACGATATGGTCGTATTCTTGCCTGTACCAAGAGATTCCGGCGGAAAAGTTGTCAGTCAAAGGGGCATAACTGTTGGTGTTTGGACGAATCAACAGGGTCGTTGCTTCAGTAATGATGGGACTTCTCAACATTGGCTGGTGATTGTATAAGGCAAAACGCCAGCTACTCAAAGATTATGTAAACTATGTAAACTGCAAAACGCACAACAAGGATACATAGATGCATATTCATTCCATATGATACGAACCGGATAGCTAAGAAATCAGGACTCTTACCAATTTCTGTACGCCACAGACTGACTACACGCGGGAACATGCTTACGTTTGAATTTACGATACAAGTTAATTTCTAATAAAATTGCTTCTTCCTATATATTGACACTTCATAGTATCAAATAGCCATCAGAATAAGATAAACTTCAAATATAAGACTAAGACTCCTGGATGAACTTGAAAAACAAGAAAGAACAAGAAAATTATATCATGTTAATTGTAACATGATATAATGGGCGGTTCATAGAAGTTTGAAGGCTGAAAATAAAATAAAATTGTGATTGAAGTAGTTTTCATTTCAGTTCATGATCACGTGTGTCAAGATAATTCGAATACCCTAACTTGGTCGGGCACATGTGTATGCGCGCCGTGAAAACAGAAACACAATCTGGTTTCCAATCAACACAGCCCATGTAAAGTGTGATGCTGCATCAATATGCACTGTTGGAAATTAGATGCATCACGGGTATATAGGGTGTAATAACTGATATCTCAAATATAACTATAACATGGGGAAATTAGTATTATTTCATTTTATCTTTTTTTCCCTTCAAATACGGCAAACCGAAGTTCGGGTACGAGCTTCCTGCAGTCTACAACTACATTTCATACAGCGCAGATTGATCCAACATTACTCAACTCGTGACGAAAGGGAAGCCAGATCGACTGGAAAGGCATTATCGATTCGGCAGCAATTGCCTCACTGCAGGTCAGTGGAATTTACATTTCGTTTGGCGTCTTATGATGGTGATAAATCTGTGCTGTAAGAAATTTGGTTGCATAACAGATATTTGATTCAAAATACTGCCGAACAGAATTCGAGAATGATTTTCTTGAATTCCGAGACTCACAATATTGATGTGCACACAAAAATCTTCATATGCTACCACGTGGTGACCCATGATTAGACATATATTCTATTCTATTCTAAAATCAGACTCCGAACAATTAAAATAAGCTAATTTTAAAAACATGTATGCATTTTCCAGCCCACAATTCATTCAAACGTTTTTATCAGCTACATCACTCGACTCGTGACGAAAAGGGACTGCGTTCATTGGAAGCCAGATCATCTGGGCATCAATGTACATGTACATGTACATACAGTGAGACATTATCGATTCGGCAACAGTCTACACCGAAAAAATAAATGTCCGCCCTAGGTTGTTACCCAGTCAACGCAATGCATTTGACAAGAGTCGTGTGATGTTGCATAAATTTGTGCTGTACGAATTTAGTTGCATCATGAGTATACAGGTTGCGATCACCTTTTTTCGAAATACTGCCAAACAAAACTCGGGTACGATTTTCCTGCATTCTACGTAAATCACAATTGCTGTGCACATACATGTAAAATCATTTCCATGCTACTATGTGGTGACCCATGATTGGACATCCAGTCGTGCATTTCTTGCCAGTGACGATTGTTCAAAAACAATGAGTTGTCAATTTATTTCTGAATATTGCAGGGGTATATTAATAATTGAACGCAGCTGTATATCTCATCGGAGGCTTCTTAGGAATATGTCTTTGATTTAGACTTCTCGTGTAAAGTCTCGAAATTGATTTAGGAATATGTCTTTGATTTAGACTCCTCGTGTAAAGTCTCGAAATTGCAGCACAATAGTCTGGCGTTCGTTGCCGGTTTAAAAAGGGCTACTGATGAGGGTTCATTACCCGAAATTGCGCAATATAGTCCATACTATCTCCCTTTGAATGTTTTTACTGCTTCCAAAGGATCAAACCTTTATATTTTATTTTCTGTATGTACACCATTCTAGAGTGTAAAATCCACCATAGGTATATTGCAAAATGGAATACCAGAAAACCGAGATGGTCAACCCACCTCGGTAGTGGCACCTTTTGGTAGGGGTGTGGCTGGGGTATCAAGGTAAAGACGACAACGTTGGAAACTAGCTGGGAATGTCACAAAGTGAGGAAATTTGTATTGCGGCCTATGGGTACATTACGAAAACACGCCCATGTAATGTACAGAAAATTTTTTGGTTTTAAAAAAATGAAAATTTTCACAGGAAAAAAATGATATTTTTCTTATTTTTGCTCAAAACATAGATTGTAGTTACACGTTAGAACCGCCTCGACGAGTACCCACAATCTATGTTTTGGAGTATAAGTAAGAAAAATAGGTATACCCCTGCAAACCCCAGTTTTTCTATATAAAAGTGGGGTTTGGTGGTTCGTCTCTCACTAATGAGAAAGACCATCATTATTTCTTGAATAGGTTCGTGAGTGTTGGTGAGTTCTTTGATGGCTGACTAGGCCAATTCTAGCTCTAAACTGTCGGTTGCAAGTAGAGCAAGTCAATGTCATTGAATCAGCTGGTGGCCCATTGGTATTGGCTTTGCGTTCTCTGCGCTTTCTTTCAGCTGCACAGATTCACTTTTTTTCATGGAGAGCTGCTCCTTTGTTGATGAGACCTCGCCACTTTGATCGCTCCTGTGCAGTCTGTTCCCAAGACCCAATTGGTACGTCAAAATCCTTCAGAGAGGCTTTCAGGGTGTCTTTGTAGCGTTTCTTCTGGCCACCTTGAGAGCGCTTTCCCTCTTGTAGTTCTCCATAGAAGACTTTCTTTGGAAGTCGCTCATCAGGCATTCTTATAACATGGCCGGTCCACCTTAGCTGTGCTAGCTTTAAGACAGTATGCATGCTTTGCATCCCTGCTTTCTTCAGGACCTCTGTGTCTGGGATCTTGTCTTGCCACTTGATTTTTAACAGCTTTCTCAAACAGCTTAAGTGGAAATGGTTAAGTCTCTCTGCATGACGCTGGTATACTGTCCAGGTCTCACATGCATACAAGAGGGTTGGAAGTACCACAGCCTTGTAGACTTTCAGCTTGGTGTCAAGCTTGATTCCATTTCGCTCCCAGACATTTGCACGGAGTCTTCCGAATGCCACACTGGCACTATATAAAAGTGGGGTTTAAGGGGGTATTCAATACACGGACATGTTTTCCTGATGAATTTTTCACAGCTGTTGGACCTATATAGTTCACAGAACATCCGGTTCCTAATAATTTTTGTTTGTTTACAAAATGGCGGATAAATGACCACTGGAAACATTGATAAGTTCTGGTTACAATGTAAAAGTTATTTTAAAGGTTATGTTGGCATTTTATTCCTTTGATGTCAAAAAGTATTTTTTTTTTCTAAATTTATTATTTTTTCTGTTATTTATAGAAATCATGGAGACCTAATTTGGTTACGTCATTGAACTTAGGTTACACCAGTATATATGTAGGTATGAAGTCTCGCCCGGAAGACTAAAGAAGCTAGATCTCACCACCACTGATTTTTTCCTCCTGGTTTAAAAGACAAGTTGCTCAATTACTACGCCACAGGCGTCTAAAGTCAAAACCGATTCTACAGTTTATGGCAAAGAGGTATAGAAGTCTCAAGAAAATAATGTTGACAGACACGACCTAATTGGGATATCACTAACGTATTTTATTCGTCCCTTCATTTTAATTTTGCAAAATAGGAAAGAATATCTAATCAATTATTACAATATGTAAATAGGATCTAGAGTCACAAGTAAAACTTTAAGAACTAATCATGGTCTCCGTCTTCTCCCTTCTGCATCAGGATATCTCTATCAACAAGACACCAACAGTTGTTTCCCCTTGTCTGGCACGCGCGCCCTCTAAACCGTAAGGAACAAGCCAGAGTATATCCACGTGGGCCGAATGCGTTGTTATTGACACAATTATCGTTCTCCCAAACACAAAAACGTGACGTGCCCCCATTTTGATCTGACACGGTAATCAGCGACAATAGCATCGTACACAATATGAAAATGGCACACCGGCACATGATTAATCTAGAATGCAGAAGATGGAAGATAATAAACACAGCTGAAAAACACCTGCCACGGAATGGGTGACGCACACTGTGATGAACTTGAATTATGTCCGATGTTGAGATGAGAAATTCGAGTTTCTCCTATAGCGTTTACTCTATTGACTGATAGATAGGTGCAGTCAATGCAGAAATTGAAAATTTATTGAATGAAAGTAATATAAGGAATCCAGGTTATTTCGTTTTCGCAAACACTTCCGCCCCATGGACATATAGTACTTCCATCACAATAACATTGAAGTGCTTGCGAAAACGAAATAACCGGGATTTCCTATGATACTTTCCTACAATAAATGTTCAATTGCCGCATTGACTGCACCTAACTATCAGTCAGTAGAAGAAACGCTGCGGGAGAAAACTCGAAAATCCAACCTCAACTTATGATTTTCTCAATTGCAATGTGTGTCACCGATCATTTGTCGGTTTGTATGTATACAATACCACACGGATTCTCAGTAGTGATCAAGACTTGCTCAGTATTCATTACGAGAACATGCCAATGCGATATACACAGATTGTTTTTATTTGGTTGTAAAAATCCAAAATTCCATCAGATTTTCTTTTATATTTGTCTTATTTTTGCTCAAAACATAGATTGTAGGTACACTTTAGAACCACCTCGCCGAGAATAAAATAGGTATACCCCTGCAAACCTCAGTTTTACTATTTAAACGTGGGGTTCAAGGGGGTATACTTTTCATGGACATGTTTTCCTGATGTGTATTAGGTTTTTGATGTTTGGGGTTTCAAGAGCTAAGGTCGTATGGAGACGGGACCTCGGTTGATATTCTCTTCCGGCAGACTGGAGGAGCCCGGGATCGAACCTGCGACCCCCGTGTTTAAAATGCAGTCACAGAAGCAGGCTAGAAGCTTGAAATTTCGGATTTAAGTAAAAGAGGAACTGTACTATCCGAGTAGCGAAAACAAAGGCGCTGATCAGCTTCGCGGTTACCGCGAAGCTAATCTGCGTCTTTGTTTTCGCATATGCAGATTGTTGGTTTTCCCATTGGGCGGCTCATTAATCGAAATGTATCATTTTCTTCTTTTCCATGACCAACACTTTGACATGAAAACGTGTTCGGACAGAGGCGTCCAGTTTTCGAAGCAGGCAAAGTATATTAGCCGCAGCATGAGAAAGCAAACAATTTCGTTTCCGAACAGGTCCGACACAAACCGAGCTGTACAAGCACAGAAAATGGCTACAGGCAATAAAAGAGGAGGAATGACGTTAGTACTATACAGCATGTGAAGTGAAAACAAAAACGCCGATCACCTTCGCAGTTACTGCGAAACTGATCTGCCCTTCGTTTTGGCATATGCAAAATGTTGTTTTTCTCATGACGCGGCTCATGTATTACCAGAAGGAATAATTGTATATGTGATATAAAACATCAGATCCAGGCAGATGGTAGGCAACATATCGGGAAATGGCTCCTTCATGTGATTTTATTTTCCCCTCATTCGTTTGAGACATTGTTTGTATCCTGATTTTAGTTCCCCTCCTGGTCATCGCTTAAACAGCAGTCACACGTATAACCCAAACGCGCGCCGGGCGTATGAAAAATGTCAACACGCTGAAGATTTTGGACGTATAAAAATAATTTGTACCTTTAACAAGCTTTAGCAGTCACACATTAGTTCGCGACTGAGGTGTGTGCCGGGCGTATAAAAACTCTCAAAGTTTTAGAGTACGTTTGTCTTACGTCCCAGATACGCTAAGCACACGCTATGGACGCGCAGCGAACGTTCAAAGCGCGCCCCACACACGCTTGGGGCACGCTACTAAAGCATTATATCATAAAATCGGAACGCGCGTGGAGCGTACACTGGCGTGCCTCAAACGTGCGCCAAACGCGTTCGAAGCGTATTCAACGTGCCTGTAGCGCGCGTGGAACTTAGTCGAAACGTATAAGTCACACGCCCGGGACACGCCGAGCTTATAGAAAATTTTTAAGCATGTTTAAAAAAAAAATTGATCCCAAACGCGCACGAAACGCGCGATGATTTTAAGCGACATACAGCGACGCGCGCTGGACGTACACCAAGCGTACACAACGTACTCGTAACGCGTTTCGAACGTGTCTCTGACGTGTGTCTGGCGTATGTGGAATTTTACAATTTTTCAACACGCCCGGTGCGCGTTTCACTCATACGCTAATATGTGACTGCTGTTTTAGTTTTAGTGGGTCGCTTCAGTTTTAGTGGGTCGCTTCAGTATAATTTGAGCCACCGCATGGGAAAACCAACAATCTGCATAGGCTTAAACAAAGGCGCAGATCAGCTTCGCAGTAATTGCGAAGCTGATCAGCGCCTTTGTTTTCGCTACACGGATAGAACAACCTCTCTTCTTCTTAAATCCGAAATTTCATGCTTCTAGCATTCTCCTATGACTATACAGGTCGGTTTTTGTTGGACGTGGTCGGAGCACAAATTGTTGATTTCTCATGTACAGGCTCATTTTTAATTAAAGAAAGATGAGGACATGACAAAATAAGAAAGCCCACCATGTATATCTAATGACAGACTCTAAATTCTAGAAATACTTAAAAGCCCTTACCTTGTATATACACGATAAACGTACACAACTACGTGCAACCGATTCTATCAAGCTTTATTATTTATTTTATCATTATATAACTTGAGATATGTAGCAAGATACGGAATTACACTTATTCTAAATGGGAAACTTTGCAATGGAAAACTATTAAGTAATTATGTTTTATTACGAAATGTCACTGGAATAAATTGGCTAGACATCAAAAGCTTAAAGGAATTTGACATATAATGTATGTACAATGCTTTACCATACAGAAACAGAAAAAAGGAAAAGAAATTGAGCCGCCGCATTAGAAAACTAACAATCAACATATGCGAAAACAAAGGCGCAGATCAGCTATGCAGTAACTACACAGCTGATCAGCGTCTTTGTTTTCGCAACACGGATAGTAAAATCCCTCTGCTTCTTGAATCCAAAAATTAAAGCTTCCAGCCGTATAATTTCTGTGACTGTTTATGTTGGGCCTGATTGGAATTCCAAATTGTTGTTTTTTCTCATTCTCATGCAGCGGCCCATTAATGAAAGAAAAAAAAAAAAAAAAAAAAAAAAAAAAAAAAAAAAAAAAAAAGAATGTCCGACATCCGATCATGTTACATGAAGGCGACCTAGAGATGCATGAGAGCCCCGCCAAAGAATGTCATTATGGGACAATTCAGGGTCTAACTATGATTTCTATTGAAATAGAATGTTACAAAAGCCTACGTTAATTTTGAATGTTTTAAAAGTATGAACCACGTTGACATAATGCATAGAAATGGGCACTTGTGACTCAGACTGTCTACTCCAGACTTTGTCCTCGTTGTCTTAATGAGCACACTATTTGGGCACTGAGGAGGAGGAGTATCCCGTGTTGAAAATTTATAAACGTCATTTAAACGTCATCAGAAATTCCAAAAGTCATTCTCTCCTTTCTGCAGCAGTATATCTGTATCCACAAGACACCAGCAGTTATTTCCCCTGGTCTGACAACTCCTGCCTCGGTATCGCCTCGAGCACGCCAACATGTAACCACGTGGTCCGATCTGGTTGTTGTTCACGCATGCGCCGTTGTACCAGCGGCAGAACCGTGACGTTCCCTGCATTGACGTTGGGATGAACGCCAGTAACGTCAACGTTGTACAGAGAAGAAGCAGCGTTAGTCGATTCATGGTCAGCCTATTAAATGAAATAAGCAACATCTCTAGTAAACCCTTAGTGTTTGGTCATATTGTTTTTAATTTGCAAGCAATTTGCAGACGGTTGTCTTTTATACATAATACTTGCACACATATGACAAAATGTGTTGAAATCACACACCGCGGGCGGTTCTTAATCACTCGATCATCTCACCGCTGTGTCTGGTGTGGGTTCAAGCCCCGCTCTGGCCACATGTGAGACAAGCACTTTCTGCTTGCGGGTGTGCCAGGTGGTTTTTCTCGGGGTTCTCCCGTTTTCATTGGCCCGTCTCATATGAGCTGAAATAATCTTGAAAGGGACGTAAAACTGAATCAAAATAAATAAATATTAAATAAATAAATGAATTATATAAATAAATAAATAAATAAATAAATAAATAAATAAATAAATAAATAAATAAATAATGCATACCTCGTTTATTTTGAAGTAATATTCACAAATAATGCAAGTACTCAACGCCAGAATTTTTCTGAATTAAGTGACTTTTATATAAAACATGAATTAGACAAGGCACGAGAAAAAATAGTCAGTTACAGAAGCCATTCTGTCTGATTTGAAAGTAACAGAGACTAAAGAGGTAACATGCTCTTTTGAAGAGCTAGTCTCGAGGTTATAAAACTTTTATGCTCAACTCGGCTGAGCATAAAATTTTAACTGCTCATAAATAAAATATAATGAGTTGATCCTTTGGAAGCAGTAAAGCATTCTAAGGGAGACAGGATTGACCAAATTGCGCAATTACGGGTAATGAACCCTCATCAGTAGCCCTTTTAAAACCGACTACGAAAGCCAGACTATAGTGCTGCAATTTCGAGAAGTTATACCGGAAGTCTAAATCAAAGACATTCTTAAACGGGGTCAAGTAATTAAAACATCGCTCAGAAGTATGTTTCTAGATCACCCTGAATATCTTTACTTATCTCAAAGGACCGAACGATCTATATAATCTGCACTATGGACGATGTACGGGGAGACTTTTTACGGCCGCCACACGGCACAACGCCACAATGTCGAAATAGCTCAAACAAAATTGCAATTTCAGGTTTAGATTACCAAAGCCTGTAGTTTATCCTGCTAATAAATGTTAAAATGCCAACAATTGTTGGCATTTTAACATTTATGGGCAGGATAGTTTAGTCTCAGCTGAGCTGAGTATTAAAAGTTTTGTAACCTCCGGGTCTGGTAAGGCTCTCGTGTAGATACAATTTACGGGTCATGACCCTTCGTATTTTATACTTGAAGTGGGCGTTCCGTTTGCATATTGGAGATCGACCATTGATTTAAACGCCGACCGGAGCACCATTAGTCCTTACACAACGCTCACCTGACAATTGGTCATTCACAAAATGACATTGGCCAAGTTAAAAAAATATTTGTACCTTAAATACGAGGGTCATTCAGGAATTAATGACAATGATTCCATTAAACTTTATTCTTAACACTTGTGTGGTTCTCATATACTAATAACCAAATTTGAAGATGTATGCTATTCAATGGTTCTTCCAAAAGTTCGCTTAGATGCCAGTTGTGTGGTTGCTAGGCAACCAAAGAATACAAGGTAAATGAGCTTGGACGCGACATACTGCTGTTTATAAAAGCTAGTACTTGCCTGGATGGAAGACCAGTATCTTGGATATGTTAACAACATTTCATGAGGATTTAATATGTGGTTGTTGTAAGCATGACTGTCAATGGTATTGATCACAATGACACTGTACACAGAGTTTCAAAATGAATCAGCACCGTCCCCAGTTCAAATTTAACTGTATCAAATGTAGCTAGTCTTTTTAAAATCTAATACTTGTTCCATAACAGTCTCAGATTTTTTAATTTTCGTTTTTGTGTGGAAGCCATAGGAATACCTTTAAGATTAAACACATCATTAGCTGTTGGAATTTATTTGATTGTTTCATTATTTGGTTTAAAACACACTGTTAGGCTCAGAATGGGTTTATTTTGTCCTGTTCTGTTGTTGCTTAGCAACCACGCGTGTTGCAAATCAGGAAATTGACACGAATGTTATGGTTGCCCTTGCTGACCTATAGTGCTTTCATTAATCATAAAAAATCACTGATAAGACTGTCCAAGCAACAATCCTACACGTTTTACTTACCCTACCCCCATACAAAAATAAGTAAAAATTGACTTTTTCGCGTCCATGGACACTTCAGGAGCCATATTCAAATTAGCATAGCGTCAAATTTAGACATGATAAAAGCACAAAATTTTTAGCACGAATGCATAATATATGTGTCCACATGTACCATATCAAATAAAGCTGAGCTTAATTATACTTTCCGAGATATGGATCCATTGTCATTAATTCTTGAATGACCCCCGTACTTATATGAATTCATTAACTGATAAACTGTCATCATCTTCCAGGACATAGGCTACAAAACTTAAAAAAAATTATATATAATCCATATTTCCCCTCTAAAAACCCAATTTGACCAAAAAGTGACATTGTCCTAATATAGGCCAAGGCCATTCTATTGTCATGATTTATGCAAACTATGATGGGCCAGAAGTCCTTATTGTACATACCAAGTTTCATTGAAATCGGTTTACCACCAGTCCAAGAGACAAAAATAGAATGCATTTACCATATACAGTCATCTAGGTCATCTGATATGAATCATTTATGAAAGGGAAGTGGGGGGGGGGGGGCAGTGGCGTAGAGGTAGAGCTTCGGCCTCCTCATCGAGACTCCCCGCGTTCGATTTCCATCTGCGGCGACGTGTTGTGTCTTTGAGCAAGAAACATTAACTTTCCAAAGTGCTGGATAATACCCAGGAAGCGTTGGCTCCACATTTTTGGTTTTGATTAGACCAGCGGTTTCAGAAAAAAAAATGTTCCATCAGGAAAAGATGTCCGTGTAATGTATACCCCATCATACCCTACTTTTATACAGTAAAACTGTGGTTTCTTATTTTTGCTCCAAAACATTAATTGTGGGTACTCGTCCTAGGTGAGGCGGTTATAACTTGTACGAACAACTAATATTTTAAGCAAAAATAAGAAAAATACCAAACACTTTCTATTGAAACATTCAATTGAAGGGGTCAGGGCAACAATAAACTCAAGTCACATTTTGGCCAAAATAAGTTAATCGCTCTGTCATATAAAAACGTGTTTCTTCACTCTATTTAGCTCCCTCTGACAATAAAAAATTTGAAATGGTTTTTAAACAACGGTATGTTGGATGCATAGAGCAAGAACAGTCATAACTCCATCTGATTTGTAGTTCGAAAGTATTGGTCAAATTATCTATTATCAACCTAAGTATTGGATCATTATGACATCTAAGTAGGAAGTATTTCTTGCTATCCTTCACTTTCAGCTGCCAGAAATGTTTTAAGACAATTTAAAGGAAACGCAAGATGTAAAAAAGAAATGCAAGATGTAAACTTGGAGTTGCATGTAGGACCTTTGTTGCATAAACGCAACCATAAAATGATTGCTAGTTCATTTAATATGTGACTGCTATAATTTAAACAAAACAGTAATATTGTTTTAATTCTTACAACATGTGTACTAAAATTTTCTTGCTAAATGCTTTTTTCAGTTTACTGGATATGGAGTTAGGTCCCTTGTTGCAAGCATAAAATAGCTAAAATTATTTTTATTTCTTTGAAATTGATGAAGAAATTTTTTGCACTGTTAGAAGCAAATTAGTTTTTGTGTTTTTCTCATAACTATGAAAAATGGAATTTAGTACCTTTTCAATTTTACAGCTAAAAACATCTCTGTTTGTTGCAAGGGCAATTGTCGTAATGGAATAATGTTGACAACTCATGGGAATCATACAAGCTCTCCTGCTGAGCATGTGGGTCAGGTGAGATCCAATAGTTTTATCCTGCACTTCCTTCAGCCACATGGTATTTAAATTAAAGCTCTATGTTGGATTTTGTTCAATTTCGAAAAATATTTTATTTCTTCTACTTGTACAGCTAAATCAGTTACAATGATGAATATGAAGAAACCGGCGGAAATAAACTAAATCAACGCGACGTAGGACCGGCCAAGTCTTTTAGAGGTATAAATAGAAATTTACAAACAAATATTTTTTTTCTCCCATTTATGATGTCAATGATAAAGACGGATAAGCATGGTACAGACACAGTTTTCATTTCGTAACATCAATACAAATCAAATAAGTCCATCTTGACGTTTTTACATGACCAATAGTCCCTGAAATGTCAATGTCACACATTTTAGAACAGCAGATATTTTTTATCCTTTGGCACATTGATGGTGGTGGTCAAGTACATTCACGGATCAGCTTTCGCCTCTAGCCGACGGTAAGGAACATCGATTCTTTCCACTGGTCTTAATGGAGGCCTGATGGCGTCCATGAATGATCCTGCATCGCTGTGCATCGCAAGAGAGACAGGTTGCCTTGGCAAGCATCGGCAGTGATTTCCCATGCGCGCGCAGTAGCCACGCCTATAGCGCGCGCAGTAGCGTTGTCTGTATGTCTCGCGACATCCATTACCCGCCGGTCTGCAAAGCCGCCCCTCAGCGCAGTGGTGAGACATGAGTGAAATGATGATGAAGGCGGTGATCAGCACGAGTGAGAGAAGTGCCAGTCTCATCTGAAATTACATGACAAATGTGTGTTAATGGGAGAAATGTACATGTAAAAGTAGATTTAATGATTTGTTGTACACAATACGTCGCCGAATGCATGAAGGAACACCGCTGAAGGTTTCAAAAGGGTTAGATCGTAACAGAGCCAAATGTTCGGTTAAAGCTTCATTTTTTCTCATGGCACGGTTTATATGCCGTCAAAGCATTTTTGACAGTGTGTTGTGTATGAAAAATCGGCATAAAATTGCTTTCAATTAAAACGATTATCTATGGGGAGCACACGCTGACATTGTGAAATTTTCATGCAATCGTTGCCATTTTCCTGCTAATTATTCTATTATTTCTTGATATTTCACTTTTTACGATTTCCGAAATTCTGCATTTCTTGCCATTTACATGTACATGCCAGTACTTTACTTTTGGCTTTTTATACTGAAAGGAATATTTAAGCATGACTGTGATCGTTATTAGAGCCATTACATCTTTTGATAACGATTTATCCGAGTCAGTCATTAGTTAAGTACGAAATGGGTATCTGGACAATGATGATGATTAACAAAATTAATGAACTTTAATGGTCAAGGGAAATATAGTAAAAGCACTGAGGTTTATAATTACTCTGCACCTTGACACCATCATTAAACTATAGCACTGTCAATTTATCATGTTATGTTTGGAATGGTGATTTCTTTAGTGTAAACTAAATTGACATTGATTGTATGTAATGTCGTGGACTTCTGTTCGTAGTCAGTATAGTGCACCGTACCTCTGACATAGATATGCATTTGTTGATCGTAAATAGGTACTTCTCTATGATCAATATATGACAACGTGCTTCACAAAGCACTGCGTGAAAAATGTGTAAAACAAATAGGTGCCCTTTTTCTAATGTTTACAAAATTTTATCACGTGAGGTTAAGCGCTACGGTCAAAGTATTTGTAGTATACTATAGGTGTAGTCTTTGTCTGTTTTCTTTAATCAAGTGACCTTTCGTATACTGTTTTCTATAAAACTGAGTTACGTCATATCCATCTTCATGTTTGTTATTATCTTTAGATACGAGCATGTAGAATTAAGAACATCAGGATAGCATGTCCATGAAATGTATACAGTAAAACTGGGGTATGTTGAGGTATACATATTTTTCATATTTTTGGTCCAAAACTTAGCATACGGAAACTTCTCCATGATTACTTGGCAATTTTTAATTACAATTTTACGAATATTTACCTTGCCTATCATAGAATAATGGTTTATTATACTGATTTTTGTTAGAATTTAGCATTTTTGACTTTTAAATTACATTATTACATCAATTATTGATTTTTTTTTCTCTCTTGACCCTGTCAAACCTCAAATTTACTGTAAAAGTATAGGTTTGAAGGGGTTAAGTTCCACACGGAGATGTTTCCATGATGGATTGTGGGTACTCTGGGCAAGTTTTCGTAATGATGTGGACACACACCATTATGACTGTTAATCGAGAAACTATCAACATTTGTCAAAAAGACGCACACTATGTCCTTGTTATTTTCTTATGCTATCCTATTCTTGCATAACGACGATTAAAAATGAATCAATAGCACAATGCGTTTGTTAAATAACCGTTTCGGTTTTGGTTACGTAAAGGGAGCGACCATTTTATTTTTATGGGGGGGGGGGGCGTGGAAGATGTTTTCGGGCCTGGATATTATTTATCTATCTCTTCATACGGCATACACCCTCAACCGAGTATTACGTGCCGGGTTCCCGCGACATGCGCGACGCGGTCCCATCTTTTTATTTGTGTATAATACATTCACATACAATAGAATTTACCCTGTTTTTCGGGTAAAATTCTGTCCTGGATTTTTTTTTTGTTCAAAAAAATCTTCCAGCCTCTCCAACCCCAACCCCATTAAAATTAAATGGTCGCTCCCAAACGTACATATTGAAGTCTAATTCTTACCTTGTTTTCTATGTCTTATAGTAAGTCAACCTATCCCAATCTGTTTCGATGAATGCCAAATCATATACCGAACCATTTGACCGGAATGAACCTTGTATATTTTGGTAATACTTTGTCTGGAACTTTTGTTTACATTTCTGGCCAAAACATGCGAGCTTTGGCACGACATAATACGCCCCTGCGTATTCCGTCCAGCAAATGCGCAAAAACATTCATAGGTACTTAAGCATATTATTGCCCTGGTGTACGATATGAGATAAAGGAAACAATTAAAGCGTTCCATCCCAACATCGACTAACGTTCGATATCTAGATGTAGCTTTTGAGCATTTTCTGTCCATAAAGCATACTTTCATATGTAACCATCCTGGTACTATTATTTTGGCATGGAACTACAGATCCATCAAGTCTAACCCATATATGACAAATGGATTCTGTCATCATTATCAATTGGGTGAGTCTACTTTCATTCATTTTTCATCAATTGTATTTTTTATTCCATGTTTCGATGAAATTTCTCTGATCGAACAGAATAGTACCAGAGATGGGACGCCGCGTTCCCCCATTTGGGGCTAATATGCTGTTTGCCTATGTCCCATAAAAAGGACGCCAGGCTTATATGAGCTAACACTGAGGCTGCATACCGATAATGATCGAGTATCGGCCTATTTACATGGTATGCTTTAGCATATGTGCTAAAGCATATATGCTAAAAAAGCACATATGCTTTTCCGTTTACACAGTATGCTGAGAGCACACATGTTCTGATTTTCCCTCCATTTACCTAGATATTATAAGAATTGTCTGTGTTGCAAAACACAAGAATGGAGACTGAGGACATGTTCATGGTTCCAATTTGCATGTTGTTTATTGCACATGCTTATCAGCTTGTTTCCTCATGGTATAATTCTATTATTAATATTTTATATGTCTGTTCTTCTGTCAGTTTTAATTCTGGCTCATTATTTTTTTTTTCTATTATATAACTCATTATTGAACAAAGTAAACATACATGTACAAATGTAAAATTCCTCAAAGACAGGTACACTAATTATACCTCTGTCAGGCATTATCAGGTCTTGCTGAGGTTGAAAAAGCAATTAACCCCATTGAACTCTCTGTTGATTGGCCAAAAGCGTATGCTTTTTAGCATAAGGATAGAGCAAGTTCTATTCCGTATGCTTAGCAGATGTGCTAAAGCATAGCAGTAAAAATCTCAATTTAGACGGTATGCTTAGCACATATGCACAAAAGCATATATGTAAAAGCACACCGTCTAAACTAGGCTTAGGCGGTCCGATAATGGATTACAGTGTTTGAATACATACACCAATAAATTGAAGGCGCTATCCCAAAGTATTATTTGGCTTAGTTGGGTGGTTATATCTATGCAGCACATTTTGAGTGTCTTGATATCCTAATGTTAGGTTTAAGGATGTTCGCTGCCAACATTTGACATTTCGGAAATTCAGGTTTTTCTTTTCCCGAATATCTCGTAAACAGTTGCAGATATTTTCTTAATATTTTATATTTGGATACATATTGATGAATTTTTGATATGCATTGAATGAGCCATTAAAATTGTCAATCTAAGAAACTTCATTTTTTCACCCCATTTTCTGCAACTTTTCAGAAAATTTTAGTTGTCAGTAAAATTTAGGGGGGTAGGGTAGATTAAACTTAAATATTACACATCTTCAAATTAATTGCACTAGTTCGATGTTTATTTTAGCAGCAGAATATGTGTACATGGTCTTCTAAGTATTGTATCTTTGGTGTGCTGGTTTTAAAATGCTAGGTGGTTTTATGAAATGGGCTTTTAGAAACAAAACAGTCGAAAAAAGGCTAAAAATGGCGATTTTCAAGTTGTTGGATCTGTCTTATATGCTCACTACCCTATATATTTCTTTATTTTATTCGAACAATATTACCAAGTTCTATTTTGTGTGAAAATACAAGAAAAAGTTTGAATCAACAAATATTGGTTTGACACATTTCAAAATATTAATGTTTTCCGACTTTTCAAGTATGGGGATAGGGTTGGAAAAGGAATCGTAAAATTTTGTCATCCACTTCAAGTTGCAAATTTTTCTATGCTTTTGGTCCAAAATAGTCAGCGTAACGTAATTATGATGACTTTTGGAAGCATTCTAGGTGTATTTTTGTTCAAGACAGGTATGTTTCAAATAATTAAAAATCAAATTAATTTTACTAAATTTTAGACATGGTGCTAAGAGGTCTCATTTAGAGGCCTGCTGCTTGAAAAACTACCCTATGTTTATTTTGTTTTCAAATGTCTTGTGTTGTATTTTGGAATCAAAAAAGAGTGGTTAGAAAAAAAGTTGGAATACTTTTTCATTGGCAGCAAACATCCTTAAGTCCCAGAAAATGGAGGCAACGTCCCGACATGACCGTTTCTGTTGACTGTGACGTAAAGCATCAGTTCAACCAAAATATACGTATATGTACACATTACAGTGCATACATTTATGATAAAGTATACTGACCAAAATGGTACAGACGTACAGTTTTGATCATCTTGAAACATCTTCACTTCCTTGTTCATTGCATTTTCCCTGTTTCAAGAACGTACATGCTTGGTATAAGTAGGGACATCCTTCCCGTTCAAGATGCGAGGTCTTTTGAAACGAAAAATAGCTCTATTGACCCTCTGAGAAACTCAGTATGACTGACCTGTTTGAAAATTCTGGAGGCAAAGTTTGTTTGTTTGTTTCCAGTTGAGGTTAAATGTCCCAGACAACAATTTTTCAGTCATGTTGGGACGCAGCCGGGTATAGCTCCCTGGGTATTAACCAGTACTCTGGGGAGTTAATGTGTCTTGGTGAAGGACACAACACGGAGCCGTCAGTGTGTATCGATCCCAAGACCTTTCAATCCGGTGTTCGATGCTCTACCACAGCTATGCCTTTAGACATAATAGTCCAACCATTGATTAAGGGAAGCTGGTGAAAAGGGTCATTTCTTTTCAGAGATCGAAAGCCATGGAACATATTTAAACGGAGCTTTGAAACAATCACATTTGGGGGAGTGGTTAGGGAGCAGGTTGCTGAAGAAGACCTTATATGGAGCTGGGGAGAAAGTACATTTCTTTTCAGGGATCAGGGGGCAAACACCCTCCATAAACACAATGCATAGTTATCTCGTGATAAGGGGACATGCATGTAGATTACTTGCGATAAACAAACGTGGATAGATGCTAGGCTCTAAAGTTTTAATCTTTTCTCTTGAATGTCAGCGACGATTACTATACACGACTCCTAAATGAGCAGCATCATGAGAAATCCAGCGTTTTGCATTTCCGAAAACAAAGGCGCAGAACAGCGGTATAGTGACTGTACAGCTGATCAGAGTCTTTGTTTTCGCTCAACGGATAGTACAATTCATTCTTTACTTCAGTTCAAAATTGTAAGCTTTTAGTCTTCTTCTGCGACACGCCAGCCCGGCTTGTATCAGACCTAGTCGAAGAGCCTGAAGACCGGGTTTCTCGCGTCTCGGCTAAAATCTGCCCTTTTCCCATCACGACTTTGGCAATATTGTATTTGGTTACTTATTATTACTTTTCGTTTCATAACTGATAAAGATTTTCATAAAATGGACTGACCATGCCTCGTACATTGCATTTGAATTTGGAATACGAGGCACAAGTCATCTACAAGAAAATAGCAAAATGCATTTGTCAGTGATCGTTCTGGTTGGATTTTTGGGTACGTTGAAATCTAAATATTTTCATTCGCAAAATATCCAGATAACGATTAAAATCTCTAACGCACCCAGTTAGATTACATTTTAGAGAGCAAACGACTGAGACTGAGAAATTTCTTTGCATTCTGTAAAGTATCATTTTTGTACTAAATGCAGCACCAAAATGCAAATTTGGCAGAGAATAGACAGTCATAGTTAAAATCACTGTTTTAACAAACTTTGGAATAAACTCACACAAGTGCGCGCTTTACGGCTGGTGTATTGACTCCATTGTGAAGTTTAATAATCTTGCTCCACAAGCAAGAAACAGAACACGCATCACAAACATTCAAGCCAGTAGAATTTTAAGCACTCGAAGGACTAGAAATAAACGAAAAACCATTACTGGCTCACAAAATTTGTCCACACAACAAAATACTTTTGATAACATTGAGGAAAGCATAAAAATATATATTAAGTAGCAGTATTTTTCATGAAAACGGACGATATATTGTATTTTATTGTGCCATTATGGCGTCAAATATACTAATTCACGCCTTTTTTATTTCAAAAATCTGTTATTTTGAATATACGTGTTCACGTGTTCTATATTTTATGAAAATCGTAACAAAATGTTCATATATTTTCAATCGTTTATTATAAAATATTCTTGCAGCTTATGCCTATGGTGAACAATGTACAACAACAAGAAGCTGTGACCACGTGGTTTGTGATACCGGATATCACGTGGTGTGCGTCAGAAGTACTTGCGCATGCGCCACCGGACCAGCACCTGGTACATCTACCGGTACTGGGGGTACTACTACCGGTGTCAGTAAGTATTAGAAATAAAAATAAAAATTGAGCTCCTTTAAGAGCAGTGAAAATATTATAAAGAAAGATGGTGCCTACTGCGTCTAAATCATCATCGGCTATTTAAGCCTCACCGGAATCTCTACTCAATGGGGTAAAAGGCAATTGATATGCGCATGACTATATAGAATGTGTTTAAAATTTGTATGCGGGGTGCATCACCCCTTACTGAGTATTGTGCAATTGATTTTTGTATTGCATATTTGCGTTTCGGCCAGAATGCGACTATGTACGAGGCTACACAGCCTTCAATGTCCCTAGCTGCCGGGCTTAAGATTTGTGCGCAAAATCTGCCGGAAGCGGAAATTTAACAACAATGAACTGGGTAAAATGCAATGGATGAGCGGTTTAACTCATTTAAACCTGGTGTCCCTTTTATGGGACATAGGCAAACAGAAAAGCCCCAGATGTGACGCCGCAGAACGCGGCGTCCCATCTGGGGCTATTCTGTTTGCTTAGGGAATTTTCATCGAAAAATTGAATAAAATTGAAAATACACTCCTGACGCCCCTTAAAATGAAAGTGGACTCACCCAAATGATAATGACGGGAAAATCCATTCATCAAATTGGGTTAATTGATCTGAACGTACTATTTTTTACTTTACAGAATGTGACTCTGTCCGAGCATGCACAGCCACCAACTTCCCAAGCTGCCGTGCTGAGTATACACACTGTGTAGATGGTTACTGCAGATGCCTGCCTAACTTTGGAACCGGAAAATAAACTGCAGGTACACCCAATACCCTATGCGCGGTTTGCCTTTATTAAGTCAGGTCGAACATTTGTCGCAATCTTGGATTAATATTTTTCGACTTGGATTAATATTTTTCGCAATATGACAGGCGGCCTTATAAAGCTGAGCGCCAAACAAGGTAGACACTGGTACCATATTAAAGTCTATTCAAGTAAAGCGATTGTCAGCTACATGTACTATAGACTGAATTCTATTCGGGTAGACTCTCATCACAGACGTACTGTTAGAAATATGAATGAGATATGTGTATGTGGGCCTACTCTCATTACACATTATTGTCTGAGGATATCATGGATTCATACTTGTTGACTTGGGCGTTAGGAACTAAAATAAAAAAATAAAAGAAAGAAAGAAAGAAAGAAAGAAAGAAAGAAAGAAAGAAAGAAAGAAAGAAAGAAAGAAAAAACATATTTCATGGAATTGGTTTACAGCTTGGTTATTGTTTTATTATTGCTGTTTGTTTTTTTGCTGTCGTTGTAAAGTACTAAACCGTCCATTGTAATAGTTATTCTTATTTTTGCAGGTCATTTCACTCATGTTCCTGTGTTGATTCATTTATTGTTAAACTGGTGTTACTAAATTAATAAAATTGTTATTTTCTTATAATTGTCTTAGTCGTGTCTAAAATATTGTCAAAATGTGTGAGCCAGGGTCCCAGGATCCCTGATTTTTATTTGAGCCGCGACGCGAGAAAACCGGTCACTTCGGGGTTTCCGACTAGGTCTGACACAAACCGGTCTGTGCAGCCGAAGAATAGGGCTAGAAGCTTGAAATTTTGCATTTAATAAGAAGATGAATTGGTATATATATATGTAACGAAAAGAAAGGCGATGATCTGCGCCTTTGTTTTCGCATTGGCAATTTTCCGGTTTTCCCATGACGCGGCTCATTTTTTGGATACAAATACAGTTGGTGCGATTCCTTACTGGTCCGCAAACTATGACTACCATGTACATGTAGGTATCAGAATGAAAAACAGAAAAAGAAGTCTCGTAGAATATACACTATATTGAGAAATCACAAGCGGCACTGACAAGAAAGATACCATGTCTGTTTATGAATTCTCCGACCTGCAAATAGAAAGCGACAAACCAATTTTTAATAAATGCACATTAATACAAAACTACTGAGAATCACGTGGTATTGTATACATACAAACCGATGAATAATCGTTGACACACAATGAAATTCTGTCCGAAGTTGAGAATAGATGTTCGTGTTTTCTCCAATAGCGCCTCTTCTACTGACTGATAGATAGTAGACTTGTACAAGTCTCCTACTTATTTTACGGAGTGGCTATTACCAGTCAACTGTCAGTAGCCAAAAAACGTTAAAATGGCTATTACCAGTCAACTGTCAGTAGCCAAAAAACGTTAAAATGGCTATTACCAGTCAACTGTCACTAGCCAAAAAACGTTAAAATGGCTATTACCAGTCAACTGTCACTAGCCAAAAAACGTTAAAATGGCTATTTACAGTCAAGTTCAAAAATAATTATTTACTTAGTATGTGGTTACATGTTTCTGACAAACTTGGGACTTAAACTATGTTTCATTAGATCTAAGCCTTATTTGTATTTTTAGTATTTTATTTAATTTTATGAACGTATTGGGAATGCATCGATTGACAATGCAATACATTTTTTTATATATTAGTTATGATATTTACGTTGGTCTTGTTTCGTTGGTTGCGGCGTGTTTAGGACCAAGCAACATTGACTTTTATGCTGAGACGTTGAATTGTTTTTCTTCATCCCATCCGAAACCAATGCAAACTGCTGAAAAAATGACTTGCCAGCTCCAGTTTTAAGTGACTCTCTCTTTTTACTAAAAACTTGATAAAATTATAAAGATTCTTGAATGCATAGTTAAGTTTTGAAAGAAAGAGCAACAGTGTATTTTTTTATTTATAGTTCAAACTAATTGTACATGTTTATATATATGTGCATAAGAATTTTGCATTTGTAGACTGAGAAAAAACATGCGAACTTGCTGGCAACGTTCAATACCGCATTAAACTTTCTGTAAAAATTTCATAACATGCGCGCGCGTGTGCTTGCATGTGTGTTACCAAATTGAAAAAAAAAATGCCTAGACGGCGTGCAGTGTGTCCGATTCAACATCGAATCCGAGATCGCGCTCGACTACCATGTCCGCACATTACGTAAACTTGTTTAGGAACATATTTATATTTATATTCATTTTTCCTCTTCCCCTGGTCCAAGGTCGGTGGTCTAATGTGCACGAAGTTGGCAATCTGCTAAGATGAAGGTTTTGTATGAATTGATGATTAAAGTCCCTGTCAACAGCTAAGGTAATGTTCGGGACGTTTTAACCAACATGATGATGACATACAGCAAGTGCTTGAAATATAACTTTTTGTGTGCCCTTTTCTGATTCAATGACACCTCTATTTGCGATCACCTCATCAAACTGTAGAGCCGCATCATAATAAAAGGCCTTCGGAATTTCTGATTAGCTCTGAAGCCGGACAGGACAGACACAGTAATGTATTGCGGTTTGAGAATCAGGATTAACAGACAATGCGTTGTGTTTAATAAATAACAAAACAGGAGCGTGTAGTAAAAGCTATATAAAAATGCACTTTTGTTTTGATTTAAAAAAGTTAAATATATTTTCTTGTGCTGCGGCTCAGGTGTCATGAAACATAAGAATACCCCTAAAGTGTTTTTACAGTACGCGTGGTTGAGCTTCTCATGGTGGTTTTGCAATGAGGTTCATAGAATGGGTAATCTTTTAGGCCTTGGTGCCAAGTCTGTATGTGGATTCTGCACACATAAATCCAAGATGACATCCAAAATGGCCGCCAAACCGTCAATTTTCTGATAATTCACCTAAAACAGTTAATTTAAGATAAAATGCAGATTTTAATACGTAAATACTCAGACGTAAATGGAATAACATAATGAGGCTTAAAATCTTGCTTGCAATAGATTTCATTTGAGTTGGTTCTTCTTCTGATGGTTTTATGTTGAGCTTCATAGAATGGGCAATCTTTAGGCCTAGGTGCCAACTCTGTATGTGGATTATTCATACGGAATTCAAAAATGACATCCAAAATGGCCACCAAAACTTCAATTTTCTGATAATTCACCTAAAACGGTTAAAATCAAGATAAAAATAATATGTTGGTTTACTCAGACGTAACTGGAAAAAGCATAACAAGACTTTAAATTATGCATGCAATATATTTCTTCTGAGTGAGCCCAAAGTTGTCACCAAAAATTGCATATTTTATACAGATTTTTGCTGCCGGACCCAATGGTCAAACAGAATATTTTGTTATAAGATTTTTGCAAAACAAGGGATTAGGTATAATTTTGTGTCACAATTTTTTTGTTCCAGCCTCCAGAAGGGTAATACAATTAGGGCACTTTGAGGCCAGGGTCTAACGGCTGTATTCTCAACCTACACTCGAGGCATACTCCACTCAAACTCATTCAGATAATCTGATCAGTCACTCTTGTGAGCGCATAACTGTTCGATTTGGTATGCACATGTCACACTCACACTCGAACTCAACTCAAATTTCGAGTAAGCGTTGAGTGAAGGCGACACCTCACTCGAGCGCTACTCGAAAATGTTCGGACCCTTATTTCACATTTTCTTCGAAAGAGCCCCCAAATAGCAGATTATATACATCACCTGGACCAAGCTTTATGTTCGGGACAAATCTTTTCTTGAGAGGGGTCGCAAATTCTAGAACAGATTTTCGATTTTCCCAAGGCATGTCATTTGCGACTATTTTGAACATGAAAAGCAATGATCCGTATTTTAGGTGAGTGGTCAAAATTGTACATCCAGATGCAGACACATTTGTGCCTTAACGCTAGATATCGCTGTCACTCAAGCACCCACCGACCCACCCACACACCCCACACAAACAGGGAGAGAGAGAGAGAGAGAGAGAGAGAGAGAGAGAGAGAGAGAGAGAGAGAGAGAGAGAGAGAGAGAGAGAGAGAGAGAGAGAGAAGAAAGACAAAATAAACCAGCAAGCAAGCAGAGAGAGCGCATCACAGAAAGAAAGACAAATAAACAAAGAAGCAGACAAACAAACAATAGAGAGCAAATACGATACCATGGTTGCACATCGAAATCGCAATATGCCGTGTCTAGTCATCTCTTTGCTGCTAATTTGATGTTAGAATAGTAACATCAAATGTCCATAAGATTTCAAATTTCTTTGTTTTATAATGAAAATCTGACACTCCAGTGAGTGATGGTTGAGTGACTGTTGTGCATACCAAAACTATACTCCACTCACACTCAATTTAACCTCACTCGACTCATACTCTATCCATACTCTCGCGAGTTGAGTTCGAGTTTGAATTTGAGTGACGGAAGAGAATATAGCCGTAAGTCTGGGTGTTGAACAAAACATCCAAAGTCTCCTAAAACATTTTCTAAATTTTATCACAGACACTATGAATTAATTTCTGGTTAAAGACGCTTCAACGTGAGGGCCAATTTTATGGTGACTAGGTTTACAAATTTAAGAAACTTATAGGAAGGAATGTTTTTTTATTGTTTCTGATATATGTGATGTGACAGTCTGCATGCTTAGTTTTTAACCCAATCATGGTTGATAACTACGACTTCAAGCTATTCACTTTAGATGGTTGGGGCTGGAGCTTCTTGTCTGTTGCTTGGCCCTCCGGTGTTCAACTGGTGTTTTTCTTCTGCTCCGGATTTCAATAAGTTTGGCGCCCAAGGATCTCCAACATCAGGCAGCTCATTGTGACTGCAGACCCACTGCAGAAACTGAGGGCGAGTTTAGGCTTCTGTATAACTAGTTTAAGCCCCCCAGTTATTTATAACTGACGTTTCAAGGCGTGACTGCTGTGGTTCACAATTATCCAAGCTATTCCAATAACTTCACTTCAATAGCTGCTCACTCTGATTTCCGTTACATATATTATACGTTGGTACCTATGTTTTATATTTCTTTACATGATTTTCCTTATTGCTAGTTTATATATAGATTATAGATATATATTTATATATATATAGCTATATTAGAGCCACTGCAGAAACTGAGGGAGAGGTTAGGTGCCTGTAAAACTAGTTTAAGACCCACAGTAATTTTATACTACTGATCGTTCCAAGGCGATACTTCTCTGGCGTTGAATTTGTGTGGTGTTTGCACCTTATGTATGTCTTCATATTTTAGTTTTGGTAACTGAGTGACCACCTATTGGGAAAATAACTGCTCACTGGACTCACAATATGTTTTCTTAGTACAAGTACTTGACAAACCCTTGTCTGTTGTGTGTGTGCAGCAAAATATTTTGTGTGAGCAATGGGCCAGGTAGCAAATCTGTATAAAATGTGCCTTTTTTTTGGGACAATTTTGGGATCACTCAGAAGAAATCTATTGCAAGCAGGATTTAAAGCGTCCTTATGCTTTTCCCGTTAGTTCCGAGTAAACTAACATAATAAAATCTGCATTTTTACCTTAATCTTAAGTATTTTAGGTGGATTATCATAAAAATTGACGTTTCGGCGGCCATTTTGGATGTCATCTTAGATTTCCGTGTGAAGAATCCACATACAGACTCGGCACTTAGGCCTAAATGTTTGCCCATACTATGAGCCTTAACATAAAACCATCAAACCTTTTTAGTGGTGGATGAAACGAAATTTGTGAAGCTAAACCTACCCCTACCCCCTTTATTTGCGAGAATCTCATAATGCGCCCTCACGTTACAAAGATGAAAATATTTCAAATTTCATACCACAATCCTAGCTGACACCCAGGTTGAAAAAAAATCTGATATACTAAATTTAATTTTAAACATTAAAAACCTTTTCTGTAGTGTGTGTGCAACAAATTATTTTTGGTTTGACCAATGGGCCAGGTAGAAAATCTGTTTAAAATGTACCATTTTTTGTGATACTTTTGGGCTCCCTGAGAAGAAATCTATTGCTATCAGGATTTTAAAGCCTTATTATGCTTTTTAAGTTACTTTTGAGTAAAACAACATAAAAATATGTATATTTGTGTAGATCTTCAACTCCTATATGTGAGAAATTAGAAAATTCATCTTTTTGGCGGCCATTTTGGACGCCATCTTGGATTTTGGTATGAAGAATCCACATCCGGACTTGGCACCCAGGCCTAAAAGTTTGCCCATTTAATGGTCTCCAACATGAAACTATCAAACCTTTTATGTGGAGGGGGTGGAACGAAATTCCTTTTCTAGCTGGATATTTTGAGCTGGCTTCTGAGCTATCTAGGAAAACGTCCGTCGGGCGCTTAATTGGGAAATGCGACTAAGTGTGAAATGCGACTAAATGGGAAAAATTGCATTAAGATAGGATATCAATACGCCGTGTCATGAGAAGACCTGTCTTAAAGATTTTTCGACCCTATCCAACACAAATCTTAGTGCAAATTGGTAATTATTAAGATATCTTATTTATAGTGGTAAAAAGATATCTTATTTAGGTATAATAGATATCTTATTTAATCTATATGATATCTTATTTAGTATATTAGATATCTAAATTATCAAATAAGATATCTTGATAAAGCTATAAATAAGATATCTGTATTGGTATAGTAGATATCTTATATAAGTATCAGAAACCAATTGTGATTGGGTAAAACAAATAAGATATCTTATATGCTAAATAAATTATCTGATTTGTTAAACCTAAATAAGATATCTAAGATAGGATATAAGATATTTATTTTTGTATATAAGATATCTTATTTGTCAAATAATTTCTACTTTAGCATAATAGATATCTTATTTGTGAATGTAATTAAGATATCTTATATGTTGAAGAAGATATCTTATTTGACATATAAGACATCTTATATGATAAAACAAATATCTAATATACTATTTTAGATATCTTATATGTTAATTAAGATATCTTATTGAGAAAAAAACATTATATATATCTAATTTATCATATTATATATCTAATTTGTTAAACAAGATATCTTAATCAACAAATAAAATCTTAAATGCTATATCAGATATCTATATTAATAATTAAGATATCTTATATATTTTTACAAATAAGATATCTAAAATATCAATCAAGATATCTTATTTGTTAATTTAGATATCTACATTAACAAATAAGATATCTTGTTTAGTTAAAAAGATATCTTATATACCATATAAGATATCTTAATTGACAATTTAGATATCTAATATAAAAAAAAAACAGATATCTTATTTGCTATATAAGATATCTTCTTTATAATAGATATCTAATAAAATAAAGTAGATATCTTATTTATTAAAGACTATAGAGAAAGCTACTAGCTCCGGAAGAGATTATAGGCTCCTGGGTGTACTTAACCACTTGAAGGCGTTTTAAAAACTTTTTCTGTTTTTTTTTTTTTTTTTTTTTTTTTTTTTTTTTTTGCAATATGACAGAACGTTCCTTGGACCCGTGCAATATGACAGAAGTTTCCATGGATAACATTCTAAACTAACATTCAATGTTTTCAGCAATGCAAAGCAAACGGGACAATTTCTTTGGTATATAATAATGTATAATTACATCCGTGGGCACAAGGCAGACAATTTTTGGGCAAGTAATTACATTTTCTATTATAATCTGGTTATCAAATCGGCTTCATTAGTTTTCTTTCTTTTAACTGCATTTTTTGATATTCATTGCATTATTTGAGCTTGTGAAACTAAATCAGTACTGTTTATCTTTCAAAACTCGTATGTATCGTTGTTGAAAAAGGTTGTCAATCCCCTAGAGCTGCTACGCATTTGAACAAATGCGGATAAAAGAAGAAAAAAATGTTTTTATGAAAAACTTAAAAAAGTCAGTATTGATTTTGTTGAGTACTACATTTGAGCATTGACATACGTGCCAAGATTTCATTTTTATGTCATTTACCTTTTGTGGTCGGAGACAAATTATTTTTGCCCGGGTCATCTGTCCGTCTGTCTGTCACAAATGGTGTCCGCTCTGTAACTTGACAGCCGTTTAAGGTATCTTTATGAAACTTCATGGGATTATTAATCAGCATAAGATGACGTGCAGAACACAAGAACCATAACTCTGGATTGCGTATTTTTGAAGTTATGGTCCTTTGAAATGGAAAATAGCAGAATTTGCATTCCAGTCGTGTTCGCTCTGTAACTTGAAAACCATTTAAGATTTCTTGATGAAGCTTCACACGATTTTTGAACACATGAACATGCTACTCTTACACATTTTTGAACACATGAACATGCTACTCTTAAAATGGTTCAAAGATACTCATTTCTTATTTCTAAATTGTACGAAGTCGTCCTGGTAAGGAGACACATACGTGCTACAAGTAAGCGTCCAGTTACGAAAAATGCCAGCAGCGAAGGCACTATCCGCACATTCGTGCTTGAATATAACCAACACAAACCAGACATGCTTGTTCATATTTGTCAAAACAAATTAAAGTAGCATTGACTGGGAACTCACACTTCACATTGTCCTAGATACGTGTACATTAACTAAAGGAACGAACTGCTGATTTCTGCGTTAAGATTTAGTCATGTACATGTATACTCTCAATGTTTCATTTCATTCTTTCTCTCATTCTCTCTCTCGAGCTGCTGCCAATTCGTGATCTAATTGCTGGCAATCTCCGAACGGTTTATACAGAAACAGTGTGGTTGGTATAGCAGAACACCCGGAAATGAGATCAGCTGTTAACCGTGGTTAGCAATGCATTTATTCAAACGATAAAGGTTAATTCGAATTTCAGCCTGTCCGTCATCTGACTTGAGATCAGCCGAAATCCATGAGGACTGGGCTCCGTCATTGGAAGCTGAATTAATTGTCACATTATCTTAATGGTGAAAAGAAGATAAGAGCCAAAAGATAAAAAAAACACTTTTCAAGCAAAAAAAAATCAAGTCTGACTGTAAATAGCCATTTTAACGTTTTTTGGCTAGTGACAGTTGACTGGTAATAGCCATTTTAACGTTTTTTGGCTAGTGACAGTTGACTGGTAATAGCCATTTTAACGTTTTTTGGCTACTGCCAGTTGACTGTAAATAGACTCTTCCTTTATTTTATTATTATTTTTTTAACAGTTCTACTATTATTATGCTAATTCTAATGGAAATTTCTCTCCTTTAGTCTATTCTGAAGCTATCAGAGCTGCATACATAGATGTTGTAAGGTATTGTGAAGATAGAATTATATACAGAATTAGAGACTGAAGATAGGTGCGGTCATTGCAGAAATTGAACATTTATTGAAAGAAAGTAACATAAGGAATCCCGGTTATTTCGTTTTCGTAAACACTTCAATGTTATTGTGATGGAAGTTATATGTGTTCATCGGGTGGAAGGGTTTGCAAAAATGAAACAATCTTGTTTCCTTTTATTACTTTCATTCAATAAATGCTCAATTTCTGCATCGACTGCACTTATCTATCGGTCAACACTATAGGAGAAAACTTCTCATCTCAACTTCGGCCAGAATTTCATTGTGCGTCACCCATTCCGTACCACGTGTTTCTCAGCTGTGTATATTTTTTTTTTACATTCGTTATCGTTTGGTGGTCTGTTACATTCGACCTACTAAAATAAGTAAAATTTCAAAATGAAAACTCAGCTTATAGGCCTACTTATAAACGGTTAATCTGGAAGCGCGATGAACTTCTGGTACAGGTAGAGTGAATGACACCGGAGCAAGATATCATGGGTTCGGTACCAACCTCTGCAGTGTGGTCTTTGAGCAAGAAATTTTATTCTCCCCATAGTAGTACTAGTGATAACATTTGTAATTATAGCAATATAACGCTGACTCAATCCCGACATGACTGATAAATGTTTGACTGGGACATTATTAAAACCATAACAAAACCAATCAAATAGTAAATGAGCCGCTGCATGGGAAAACCAACAATCTGCATAGGCAAAAACAAAAGCGCAGATTAGCTTCGCTGATGAGCGCCTTTGTTTTCGCTACTCGGATAGTACAATTCCTCCTCTACTTAACTCCAAAATTTCAAGCTTCTATCTTGCTTCTGTAGATGTACAGGCCGGTTTGTGTCAGACCTGGTCGGAAACCACAGTGTTGGTTTTTCCACGAGGTAGCTCAATTAGTAAATAATTTACGGTGATGTTCGTGTAGAGGATCTTACACGAGCGAGCCTAGAATTCGTTTTATCATATTTATCACGTTTTAAAAAGGGACGTGGACGTGGACAGATTTTCAATAAAAAATACATGTCAGATGTTAAGTGATTGTCTAATCATACATATAGAGGATCTTACACGAGTGGTCATTTCATATGAAATTTATTAAACGAGCCTTTGGCGAGTTTAATAAATTTCATATGAAATGACCACGAGTGTAAGATTCGTTTTATCATATGACTTTTAAAGCCAGATGTACGTAATTGAAGGCGCTCAAAAGAACGTGCGTATCTAAGGGTCGAAACGTCATTTTTACGCCGCATTCGTAACGTCAGTTTTCGCTCAGAACGTCATTTCTAGCGTCAGTTTACGTTCGGAATACGAAACTATGTACATTCAATTATGCAGAGGACTTCAGAAATGTAAAAATTTTGATATCATTTATTATTTTTGCTCAAAATATAGATTGTGGACATGTTATCCCGAGGAAAACAACATGTGCGTGACAGTTAGCAATATTGAATACTAAATAGCGTCGGAGATTTTGGCGCAAAATCGACGTCGCTCATAAAACGTCGTGGCTCAAATATAATCTTACCTTACTTTCTCCCTATGGATAAGCTCCCTATTGAAATCTTCGGTAGGCACTTACAGTAGTTGTTTAGACAGTATGTAAACTGTGTGCGACAGAACGGAAACGCCTCTGCGGTACAGTTAGCAACAAACGTACAGGGTACAGAAGGGGTTGTTACTGAAAACAAGAAATCAGAATAGCATTTCCTTGCAACGTCCTGAACATCCCTCAGGCGGTTCTAACGAGTACCCACAATCTATGCTTTGGATCAAACAGGTATACATGTACAGTACCCCTGTAAACCCCAGTTTTACTATATGAGCCGCCGCATGGGAAAACCAACAATCTGCATAGGCGAAAACAAAGCCGCAGATCAGCTGTGCAGTAACTGTACAGCTGATCAGCGCCTTTGTTTTCGCTACACCGATGGTACAATTCTTCTACTTTCTAAATCCAAAAATTCCAGCCTCTAACCATCTTCTGTGACTGTACAGCCCGGTTTGTGTCAGACCTGGTCGGAACCAAAATTGTTGGTCTTCTCACGCACAGGTTCATATAAAAGTGGGGTACATGTATGACATTACACGGACCAGATGATCTTTGGGTGTTCTTACTTTTTGAAATTGGAATAACAATATCAGATTTTACAACAGAAAATGATCACTTTTTACAAATGAATAACAACTGTAAGTGCAGTTGTTAAGACGTTCGTTGTTAGACTGTGTTCTGTGTACGGCAGAACGGAAACGGCTCCGCGGCACAAAGGTGCAAGGTACAGTAGGGATTGAGCCTGAGAAAAGAAAACGAGATTGTAAATTAGCGGCCAAGACTCTTCTTTAAACCCATTTTTTTTTTAAATTGAGACAGCGCGATTGTTGCTTACTTAGAACAGTGTGAAAAACAAATACTGTATTAAAAGTATTCTTCTCTTAACAGAGACAATTCATGCACTGGCCTGTCTCCGCGCAATGGTCATTCTCATTTGGATAAGACTTCTCATTGGATAAGCTTCATGCAACTATCATGGTGAAATGCCGTTATAAAATCTGATAAGATGGCGTCGACGATAAGTATTGTACTTCACAGTTTTCTAGACAGTACTTACGTGTTGAAGCGGTTGGCTTAGGCTTTGCAGGGTCATGACCCCAGGCGCACGTGCACCAGCCGAGGTGGTCCCCTGGATCGGCTTGGAAGCACACCAAGTGGGAATCGGAATCACATTGTTCTTTAGGGCAATCCCGGGCCAAAGCTAAGCCCGTGTCATTCACATTACATCTTTCACATGCCACGTTGCCAAGAACTGAAATTCAATAAATGAACATACACTGTACATAGTTACAATTACTAAGGATTGTTTGTTTGTTTTACATGCCAGTAAATGTAGTGTGTGTTTGTCTGTGTGTTAGTGTTTTTTAATGTCCAATGTCTATGACTACACATTGTCAGTCACGTCGGGGCGGAGCCGACAACTGTCGTGGGCCATAACCAGTGAACGCATGAACAAACGTTTGTTATCGATGATTTTCATTTCTGTTTAGCTGTCCTAACTTGATAAGAATTTGTGCCATAACCTGCTTTCTAATTCTTCAAAGAAGAGTATTATATTTGAGTAAATAACCATTTAATTTCCTTTGATCAACGTAAGTCTAAGGTATCTTTGACCGGTGTCCCCATGTCCTTCCGCACGGTGTCGTGCGTCCTTAGATACTGCCGTCCTGACGGGGAGCATGCTGTCTGGACATTGGTTTCCACCACATGCTCCCTGTCCCCCTTCTTTGTGTTTTGACGGATGTACGGGCTGTGTGGTGGGGGCTGGGGAGGTCACTTCTTACGAAATGTAATTGTTGTAAATATGTCTATACCGTTATCTTTTTTATGCTCGTACTAGATAGAGGCAAAGTGCCAAACCTATATTAATGCACCTTTATCAGTGCATATACAGTATAATAGATGATTATTTGTATACAGACCTCGGGGTGTGCCGGGAGCGACCTTTGTAGGACCACTCCCTATAAGACAGTCCTCGACGCATACCTCTGTTCGGCTGTTTCTGTAACTATTTTATATTACATAATGTGGGGTTTGGGTTCGCGGGTGTGGGTGATGCGAGACGCAAAATTGTTGTTTTTCTACTCGTTTAATTGAACTGTTATATGTATTATAGAGGTGTATATATATATATATGCATTTTAAAACATCATTCAACATAACATAAAATAACATGTGGGTCTGGAAAAGCTTGAGCTGTACAGTAACAATGTATATTAACCTGTATATCGTTATAACGTGTACATGCATGGAACAAGGCTTTTTAAGAGATTTACTGAACGTGGTGGCCGTTTATACGAGTGTCTGGTGGAACCGGAAATACCTCGTAGACAGGGAAAGCACCCATTTGGGGCACGACTCACTCGAGTGACTCAATAAACTGTGATTATACACAAAATCCTCAAATTTTGCTGCAAGGCTAGAATTTGGCAGGGGGAGAATTTTGAATTTCATAAACATGATTTCATTGAAATACATTAAAAGAATAAACGAGCTTCCAACTAATCGTCTTTAGAAAGAAGTGTTTGAAGTTGACAAAAGTCTTCACGCAGGAGGTCATACATTGTAGATCAAGTTACACTTACTATGATAAACTCATATCAAAGCTCAATATTCAGAACTTGGAAGAAGCAGATATTTCACAAAGTATATCAGATTACTGTACAAATGAAGTAAACACGCAACTTTCTGCACTTACTGTTGACAATAAACTGTACACATACTCAAAATTATATAATGACTATTCTTTTCAAACATACTTAACTTACGCTATCCCGAAGTCAGTAACCAGGGAACTAGCAAAATTGAGAATTAGTGCTCACGATTTAATGATTGAAAGAGGAAGATATTTCAGACCTAGACTGCCTCGGGAGCAAAGAGTGTGCCTTGAATGCAATCAAGTTGAGGATGAAATACATTTTATGTTGTTCTGTACCAAGTACAAAGATCTGAGGATTTCATTACTTCAAAGATTTGCTTGTGACATTGATCTACGACCAAACAGTGATGAAGCATTTTATATATATTTTCAAGGCTGGTTAATCCATCAAGTTTAATTGAAACAAAAGCTGTATATAGTTATGTTTCGGATGCTCTTAAAATCAGATAGTTCTGTTGGGAGTACGTACATTGCATCCACAAATAAATTGACTTGTTAAAGGTGACGATTGTATGATAAGCTACGCTTGTAGTTTACGTGAATGTTTATTTGTATTCATAAATTCATTGAATGCTCCAGTTATATAAATTAAGCAAAATATACTTGAGCAGTGATCAGCAAGTAAACAAGTCAGTTTATCTGAAAATGAATAGTGAATATTTCTGGTGTAGGCGAAATGGGAGTAGGCAAAACGGTAGTAGGCGAAATGGGACAACATCATAGGCGAAACGGGAGTAGGCGAAATGGGAGTAGGCGAAACGGCAACATCCCAATAATTTTACCCGCATTGTATCTGCCCAAATTCAAGCTGAAGTCCCTTTATTCAAAATATTTCAAATTACCTAAACAAAGTACGAGTAATCCAAAATGAATTTCCATCGTCTCAGTGTCTTTTTCTGTGTTTAAAAAGACGAAAAGACAGCTCTTATCATTTAGACAAAGAACAGTCACTTGACCCCGCAATACTTTTTGTGAGAAAATCTGCAATTGCCCCATATGTTTTGATCGTATGATAGAGTAATATTGAAATCGTTTCATCATTGAGCAAACCAATATGCCTCCTTTAATATATTCTTAGTGTGAACAGCTGAAGTTTTCTTCGACTTTGGTGTGCCTGAGCCTCGACCGAGATTTCGATCTTGTCCTTATTACGAAAACATGTTCATGTAATATACAGATTTTGACTTAAGTTGTAAAAAATTGCAGTAAATTCTTTTTTGATATTTTTCTTATTTTTGCTTCTAAACATAGATTGTGGGTACACATTAGAGCCGCCTCGCCGAGGCGGTTCTAACGAGTACCTACAATCTATGTTTTGGAGCAAAAATAAGAAAAATATGTATTCCCCTGCATACCTCAGTTTTGCTATATAAAAGTGTGGATTAAGGGTGTATACATTTCAACATATGAAGACGTTTTCATATTTTTAGTTAAGTTAAGGTAACTGAGTGGCCACCTATTGGGAAAATAGCTGCTCATTCGGCTTACGAAGTGTTTTCATGGTATAAGTGCCTGATTGTTAGTTTGGTTTTTTCCCACCTTGGTTTTTGGAGTGGGAGTCTTTTTCTGATTGCGCCTTTTCCTGATCTTTGCCTACTTGTACCTTTCCATGCTCTACTCAGATGAGACTTATTTTGGTTAATTACTCTTTAATATCATATAAGTAAGAAAACACGACCGTGCAATATGCAGAGATGTTTAACCCATTAAGACGAATGGACTTTCCCACCGTTATCATTTGTGTGAGTCCACATTCTTTTTTGGGGACACCTGGTGTGATTTTAGATGTTTTTTTTTTTATTTTTTCGATGAATTTCCTACAAGCAAACAGAATAGCCCCAGATGGGACGCCGCGTTTTGCGGCGTCACATCTGGGACTATTCTGTTTGCTTATGTCCCACAAAAAGGATGCCAGGCTTAAACGAGTTAACAGACGAAAGCGAGGAGGGTCTAACATGTACTCACAAGCTATGTTTTGAATGTAAAATAAGAAATACCCCTGTTCACAGCAGTTTTACAACATAGTTGTACGGTTGAAGGCAATGCATTAAACTAATACCAATGCATTAAGAATGCAATTAGCTATTTCTCAACTAATGCTAATGCCAAATCTAATATTAATTTTGACATTAGAACAGTGCTAATTGTAACGCATTACTTTTGCAAATTTTGCTAATGCATTATCATTGCTGGCGCCTTAAATCTGATTTGGAGCTTCAAATCAGATTTAATGCACCAGCAATGACAAAGTATTACTTTGCCTACTAATGCTACCAAGCCTGTTCAATACACGTGCTTGTTTGTTGTTCCTCTGATGTGCAAATTTCATTAACGTTACTATGACTTTTTTCCATCAGACAAATGCAAAACGAAGCTTACTGTCTACAAAAGAGCCGTGTCATGAGAAAACCAACATTTCGCATATGCGAAAACATAGGCCCAGTAACTGCGAAGCTGATCGGCGTCTTTGTTTACGCTAACACGGATAGTACAATTCTTATACTTTCTAAATCCAAAATTTTCAGCCTCTAAACATCTTCTGTGCTTGTGAAGCACGGTTTGTTTCGGACCTGTTCGGAAACGACATTGTTTGTTTTCTCATGACTTGACTCAAAAAAGAGATTCTTCAGAGCATATATTGCTGTATTGTATTATTTCACGTATGTGAGGCGACTAAGTAGGGAATGCGCTTAAGTATATATAGGGAAAACCCGTCAAGGTGAAGACATAAAATTGCGCTTATCTCGGAAATTCGTTCACTGCGCTTAAGTAGGAAACGCTAGAAAACTTAAGGCAAATCCTTCCAGTGTTTCATATGAGCCGCGTCATGAGAAAACTGACTTCTATATATGAGCATCCTTCTGGGAAAACCAACAATGTGGTTTCGGAACAGGTCTGACACAAACCGGCCTGTACAGCTTCAGAAGCAGGCTAGAAGCTTGAAATTTTTGGAGTTAAGTAGGAGAGGATTCGAAAACAAAGGTGCTGATCAGCTTCGCAGTTGTTGTTTTTCCCATGAGGCGGCTCATATGCGACAGTATTAGCATAGACTATCTGAGCAGCTGATCAGTGCTTGTGTTACAATACAAAAGTAGAAGGTATACAATCACTCTGTTTTCTAAAAGCAAAGTATCAAGAGTGCTCAGTCAACGTCTGTGGCTGTGCAACATATTTTGTGTCTAACCTGACCGGATACAATAAAGACATCATTTAACGCTCGCGGCTTAAAACAAAATAATAGTATTGTTATCAGCATCAGGCTTTGCGATAATGCAGCAAGTTTGTTGCCCCCCCCCCCTTTAGTCATGTAATGGGTGATTATTGTAAAATGTTTGTTTGTTTGTTTGTTTGTTTGTTTGTTTCAATTACTAACATAGCCGTGGCACATTATCTTTCTGAACTACATGTGCATGCATCTTCTATACCTGCTTTGCCGATATAGTTTAAAGTTCGATCGTTCTGCCTCTATGATGATATTTCCCGATTTGGCACTTTAGGTCCCGATGGGCATTTCGAGTTCTTGAGGTTGCCTATAAAATACTGGCAATAATTATAGTTTCAACGAAGATGTTTGGTATTTTTATTACATATTTCGGAATGTCTGTTCATCTACCCACCAGAGTCGTAGACAAACTGAACGCTAATGCCGTAGTTTGCTGACTAAGTTATGACCCTAGTAGCCGCAGTCATTTTCATTTGGTTTGTTTGTTTTCAACGATTGATTAATATCCCTCTCAACTTTTTGGGTCTGAACCTAAGCTTCATGGATAGTAGCAGCTGCCTCAAATATACATGAACACCATACAGTTTAAATAAATACCTATCATTAATTAGTTGGAGGGGGTTCAACTCGAGAATAACTATCATTTTCAGACCCCGTCCTGGCACATGGTAACAGATGATTTATATTAAAATATTAAATAAAATCATGTGTAAATATGTGGAAGTTTTATTTTTAATAACATAACAAAGATCCGCTTGTGCAGCATTAAATGTGTTTGCTGCTAACTGTGTAGGTTGTGTATTTCGCTTGTGTGGCATTATGGCATTGTGGCATTATGGCAAAAGGCAATCGTCGAAACTTCGAAAAGCCACTGCAGCAGTGCAATTCCTTTAAAAGTAATCCCTTATACAGGTTTTTGTTGGTTACAGACAATTCGCAGGCGATAAGCCAGTGGTTAGCTGATATTAAATCGGTGTGTTAATTACAATTTTAGCTGCACCATTGAAACACTGTTATTTTATTGATGTAAACAATCGGAGAGGCAGAACTGCTTATCATGTATAATGTCACATAAATCCAACCACCATCCATTTTGACTCTGCCTAAATGCCGATTCAAAGACACACTAGGCAGTTCGCCAGAAAAAAAGAATCTGTGATCATATTCAACAATGTGTCAGCTTGATTCCTCCAAAATAAATAACGACAATGACTATTTTAACGAATATTTTGCATAGAATATCAGGCTGAGTGTGCCCGGTTCCAAAAGTATTGCATCACTTTTCTAAATCAACATCACGCAAACATTTCCGTGTAATGTAAACCCCTTACACCCAACTTTTATATACTGACCCTGGGGGGTAAACAACCCTAGGTATACATAGTTTCTTCTTTTTGATCCAAAATATTCATAATTTGTTTGTTGGTTTTAAGGCTTAACGTCCCATTCAACAGTCATGTCGGGACGGAACTAATTATAAATTGTGGGTACTCGTTAGAACTGCCTCGCTGCGGCGGTTATATAACGTGTTCCCACAATCAATGTTTCGGGCAAACATCTTAAAAATTATCATATCGATTTTTTTTTTTTTTTTTTTTTTTTTTTTTTTTTTTTTTTTTTTTTTTTTTTTTTTTTTTTTTTCAAAATTATTATAACGAATTTTTTCGAATGAAACTTTTGAATTTTTACAGCTCAAGAAAAATATGTGTATTGCATGGGCGTGTTTTCGTATGCGATATTAAAGCAAATATTCGACGTTGCTCTAAGGTAAGCAGAAATTATGGAATGATCCAAAATGCTCAATTTATTGTATCAAAAGCGATGAGCCATGTATAACCTTTACATCCACTGTATTACCAGTTTGTTTCTTTGTTTGAATTGATTATTTACGTCCCAGCCAACAGCCAATGTCATGTCGGGACGTCGCCTCCACTTTATTGGACTCTTACCCAAAATGAGGATGTCATGACATCCAACATGTGCTTCAAATATAACCATCCGACAAAGCCAAAAGGGCTAATATGTGCGGACGGCTCGATTTGGAACCACATTTCCTGGGCAGGCTCAGACACGAGTGATTCACCAGTAATCAGATAGCTAGTCAGCATCGTACAAGCTTTGCCGGGAGGCACAAGCAGCCCATCTATTTCTTTAAGCCCCAATGGGCATGCCCCGTCCTACCGTTACATCCCCTATATCACAATAACTGGTCCCTACCCTACCGTTTTGGGCCCCGCCTATTAGGGCTTAAAGAAATAGATGGGCTGCTTGTGCCTCCAGGCAAAGCTTGAACGATGCTGACTGTCTACCTGATTCATGGTTAACCGCTCAGGTCTGAGGCTGCCCAGGAAAAGTGGTTCCAAGTCACACATACGAGCCCTTTCGGCCTTGTTGGATGGTTACATTTGAAGCACTTGCTGAATGTCATTACATCCTCATTTTGGGTGAGAGTCTCATAAAGTGGAGGCAACGTCCCGACATGACCTTAGTTGTTGACTGTGACGTAAAGCATAAACGAAAACAAATTCTCATCGTTAAGCTCACTATATTCAAAGTATTGGTCCCTGTCCTATCGGTACATCCCTCATATCACAAGTACTTGTCCCTATTATACCGTTATCTCCCTTATACCCTTTTTCTACCATTAACTCCCTATCCTATATTACAAGTACTGGTCCCTGTATCAAAAGCGCTTGTCCCTGTACTACCGCTAGCTCCACTATATCACAAGTACTGGCACCTGTTCTAGCGTTAACTTCCCTTACATCACAATCACTGGTCCCGTTTCTACCGGTGCATCCCCTATATCACCGCATATCCCCTAAATTAATACTACTTGTCCCTGTCATACCGGTACATCCCCTACGCCACAAGCACTGGTCCCTGACATACCGGTACATCCCATATATTACAAGTACTGGTCCCTGTCCTACCATTACATCCCACACACACGGATATATTTCACAATTCACAAGTCCCTGTACTACCGCTACGACACCTATATTGCAAGTACTGGTCCATATCCAACCATTACCACCCCTATATCACAAGTACTGGTCCCTGTCGAACGGTTACCTCCCCTATATCACAAGTACTGGTCCCTAAACTACCGTTATCTGCACTAATTCACAAGTACTGGCCCCTATCATACCGGTACATCCCCATATATCACAAGTACTGGTCCTTGTCCTATCGGTACATCCCCTTTATCACAAGTACTGCTCCCTATCCTACCGGTACATCCCAGATATCACAAGTACTGGGACCTGCCATATCGGTACATCCCCTAAATCACAAGTACCGGACCCTGTCATACCGGTTCCTGGCCTATATCACAAGTACTGGTCCCTATCCTACAGTTAACACCCGTATATCACAAGTACTGGTCCCTATCCTACAGTTAACACCCGTATATCACAAGTACTTGACCATGCCGTACCAGTATATCCCGTATATCACAAATACAGGTCCGTGTTCTACTTGCACATCCCCTAAATCAAATCTATTGGTCCCTGTTCTACCGTTACATTCTCAATATCGCAAGTACTGGTCCCTATTCCACCGGCACATTCCTTAAATCAAATCTACTGGTCCCTGTCTTACCGGTACATCCCATATGTCACATGTACTGGTCCCTGTCCTACCGGTTCATCCCCTATATCACAAGTATTTGCCCCTTTCCTACCGTTACATTCCACTATATCACAAGTACTGGTCCATGCCCTACCGGTACATCCCCTTTATCACAAGTACTGGTCCCTGTTCTAACGGCACATCCCCTTAATCCAACTACTGATCCCTGTCCTACCGATACACCCCCTATGTCACAAGTACTGTTCCCTATACTACCGTTTTCTACCCTATTTCACAAGTACTGGCTCCTATCATACCGGTACATCCCCTATATCACAATACTGGCCCCTGTTCTAACTGCACATCCCCTAAACACAAAACTACTGGCCCCTGTCCTACCGATACATTCTACGTGTACTTGCCTCTATCTTATTGTTACATCCTCCTTATCACAAGTATTGGTCCATGTCCTACCAGTATATCCCCTAAACCTGTCATGCCGGTACATCCCGTATATGTCCAGTACTGATCCCTGTCCAATCGTTACCTCCACTATATCACAAGTACTGGTCCCTGTCCTACCGGAATATCACCTATATCACAAATACTGGATCCTACCCTACCGGTATATCTCCTAAATCAACAGTACTGGTCCCCACCTGCCGTTATATCCCCTATATCACAATTACTGACCCCTGTCCTGCCGTTCTATCTAAATTGAATGTACACTCTGTGCTACTGTTATATCCCCTATGTCACAAGTACTGGTCCCTATCCTACCGGTACATCCTCTATATCACAGTACTGGACACCGTCATATAGACACAAACCCTATATCACAAACACTGGTCCCCGCCATAGCGGTACATCTCCTATATCACAAGAGCTGGTCCCTGTCCTATCGGTACTTCCTACTGAACCCAGCCCTCCAGATATATCCCCAAAATCACGCGTACTTGTCCCTGTCCTTCCGGTATATCCCCAATATAACAAGCACTGGACCCTGTTCTACCGGTACATCCCCAATACCACAGTACTGGACCATGTCCTACCGGTGCATCCCCTATATATCAAACACTGGTCTTTGTCCTACCAGTACATCCGTTTATCACAGTAATTGCCATGTTCTATCCGTTCACCCCCTATATCACAGTACTTGCCCTGTTCTACCGGTACATCCCCTGTATTACAGTACTTGCCCTGTTCTACCGGTGCATCACCGTTATATCAAGTACTTGCCCTGTCCTACCGGTACATCCCCTATATCAAAAGTACTGGACCTGCGCTACCGGCACACCCTCTATGTCACAAGTACTGGACCCTGCCATACCGGTACATCCCCTATATCACAAGTACTGGTCCCTGTCCTACTGGTACATCCCCTGCCCCTTGTACGCTCGTACGTGTGATGAAATATTTTATAATCAACTGGACAACATTTTTGGTTTTAAGCGTCATACGCCTGCATTAGAAAATGTTATTTTCAGCTTTTATTTCATGTCGTAGGTATATAATGTAATCCGTAAGTTCTAAACATGAATGTAGACAAACAATTTCAGAGGAGACGGGGAAGAGGAACTGGCGTCGGAGTATGTTATAAACTCTCAGTGTGCCTGTTGGTTTTTTAAGCTAAAACGGAGGGGGGGGGGGGGTAAAATGTGTGCCCATGGCTGTCTTTGCTTTCCTTAACATTGCATGATCACTAATTGAGCGTTTGCTGGCATTTATGTATGATTGAACAGTATGCATGCTTTGTGACTGACCTTTTCTAAAGCATGAAAAGGTAAAAGTAAGCAATAATCCGGAATGGTCAAATCGAATCCAGCCCCACCCTGAAAACCAAGGTGGGAAAACGACTTATACAAAGAGAACATATTACAATGTGCACGAGCAGCTATTTCTCCAAAGGAGCCCACTAATTTACTGAACTTAACTAAATGTATGAATACGCACGTAAGATACACAGAACGCGCACATTGTCTACACCTAAACATAAGCCAAATACGTGTAGAGCCACAAAAAGGCTAAAGTTTCATCGTTACTGGGACCCGTTTATTATTGCCTAACCTTATCTGCAATTCACATCATTTTAATAGTTCGATGAACATCCGTGGTTATCATCACCGGACAAACAAATAAATCGAGAATAAACGTAATGATGATTGAAAAAAGATGAGTTGCAGATAAAATTTGTTGCCTGTCAACTGAAGATCCATGGAAAACAAACAAGAATACTGAAAATCTTGAACAAAGAAACTGAACCACCAGACGAACCAATGTCAGTACGGTGTATTAATAAAAATAACTCAGCCACGGCATGAGAATGTCTGCATTGTGCATATAAAAATAAAAATACTGCGCGTAGCTTAGCGACGTTACAACCTTTATTACAGAGACAGTGCCTTAATCATAAAGTAGGAGCCTTCTTACCCTGTTCTTTAGCTCTACACATGTTTGTGTTGGATAGGGTCGAAAACGTTTGAGATAGGTTTTCTCAAGACACGGCGTATTGATGTCCTAACAAGTTGCAATTATAAGTCCGACTCGTATTTTCTTTTCCAAGTCAGTCGTTTTCCCACTTAGTCGCATTCCCCACTTAGTCGCATTTCCCATTTAAGCGCCTGACGGACGGTTTCCTAGATAGTCGCAACTTTTTTCCTACTTAAGCGCATTTCCCACTTAGTCGCCTAACACACGTAGCCTATAAAATAGATATACGAGACCGGGAGTCAAATGATACCATTACGAAAACTTTCCCATGCAATAAACAGAATTTTTTTTGGCTTTAAAAATTGAAAATTTTCAGCTGAAAAAAAATGATATTTTTCTTATTTTTGCTCAAAACATAGATTGTGGGTACACGATAGAACCGCCTCGCCGAGGCGGTTTTAACGAGTAACCACAATCTATGTTTTGGAGCAAAAATAAGAAAAATAGGTAAACCCCTGCATACCCCAGTTTTTCCATATAAAAGTGGGGTTTAAGGTGGTATTCATTGCACGGACATGTTTTCCTGATACTGTTTTATGGATTTTTAAGACGATAAGCAACAGCCGCGAAGAATTAGATGTCAACGACGAGGCATTAAAACATGCCATTACGAAAACTTGCCCATGCAATAAACAGAGATTTTTGAGCTTTAAAAATTGAAAATTTTCTGTTGAAAAATTTTGATATTTTTCTTATTTTTGCTCCAAAACATAGATTGTGGGTACTCGTTAGACCGCCTCGGCGAGGCGGTTCTAACGAGTACCCACAATCTATGTTTTGGAGCAAAAATAAGAAAAAATAGGTATACCCCTGCATACCCCAGTTTTGCTATGTAAAAGTGGGGTTCAAGGGGGTATATATTACACGGACATGTTTTCCTGATGCATGCAACTCGAGTAACAAAACTATAAAACTGTTAAACTACGAAATGAGATGTCTGAAGCATTACATTAATTTTTCTGTGATACATGTATATGTAAGTATACCCCTAGCACCATACGTCGTGTATGTAGTGTAACGGGTTTAAAATTTTTTTTTCGGTCTCCCTCCCATTGGGAAAATAGATGTCTTCTTGTACCTCCAGGCAAAGCACCGACCATCTGATTACTGGTTACCGCTCAAGACTGAGCCTGCCCAGGGAACGTGGTTTAGTCAAACCATCCATACATAAAAGCTTTGGGTGGATATATTTATGAAGCACAATTTGAGCGTCAAGACATCATATTGTTGGGTAGAAGTCCAAAAAAAATGGAGGCAACATCCCGACATAACCATTGCTGTTGACTGGGACGTTAAGCATCAATTCAAACAAACAAACAAACAAACAAACAAACAAACAAACAAACAAACAAACAATCATTTATTTCTTATTTATTATGCTTCAAACCATAGCTCTAGATTGTTGGTATTCATCAGGAAAACATGTCCGTGTAATGTATACCCCTTATACCCCACTTTTATATAGCAAAACTGGGGTACGCAGGGGTATACCTATTTGTCTTATTTTTGCTCAAAAACATAGATTGTGGGTACTCGTGTACCCACAATCTATGTTTTGAGCAAAAATAAGAAAAATATCAAAATTTTTCAGCTGAAAATTTTCAATTTTTAAAGCTAAAAAAATCTCAGTATATTGCATTGGCAAGTTAGTTTTCGTAATGGCATGTTTTAATGCCTCGTCGTTGATATCTAATTCTTCGTAATGTTCCTTTGAACTGCCTCACATCACCGTTGATACTTGCCTTGTTGTCGCCATATGTACATGTATGCAATGCATTCGTAGTCTGCGGTGGAGTTTTCTCCCAACGCAACTCACAGTAATAAAGTATTACGATTGTCAGACGACTAAGTCGGAAAAGCGCCTAAGTGGGAAAAAGTCGTCTAAGCAGAGGATAAAAATTGCGCTTATCTGGGAATGAAGTTCTCTGCGCTTAAGAAACCTTAAGGCATATCTTCTACCAGGAGCCTATAATCTCTAGGCTCCTGCTTCTACATTGTCATACTTTGGCAACAGTACCATATTTATCCTATTTTTTTTTCTCAGCATTTTGCACACATGTAAGTATGATTTCCTCTTGTAGGTATCCGTTACTGATTCTTTCTTCAAGTTGTTGCTTGCGCCTATACGTTTTTACAACCTGCATGGTTTATGACTGACCAGGTCTTAACTCAGAACGCGGCGTCCCATCTTGGGCTATTCTGTTACGTGATAAAAAAATAAAAAATCACTCCTAACAATGGGAGAATCCATTTGTCAAATATGGGTTAAAGCAGGAAAAGCTAGAAATTGCAGTCGGTTATCATGGTGACATATTTATGAAATATTCTAGACTTAACCCATATTTGACGAATGGATTTTCCCATCATTATCATTTGGGTGAGTCCACTTTCATTTTTAGGGGCGTCTGGAGTGATTTTTAATTTTTATCTCTTTTTTCGATGAAAATTCTCTAAGCAAACAAAATAGCCCCAGATGGGACGTCGCGTTCTGAGGCGTCACATCTGGGGCTATTCTGTTTGCCTATATCCCATTAAAGGGACGCCAGGCTTAAATGAGTTAACAAACTGCAATATATAACATTTTTCTCATTAAATCGCATTTCCTACGTAGTCGCATTTCCAACTTAAGCGTCTGACGGAAGTTTTCCCAGATAGTCGTAACTTTTTCCCGCCTACCATAATTTATTGGTATGCAACCTATTTGTTTCATTAAAACCAGCTTCCGATTCGCCTTATCGTATTAACGCTGTTAATATGATTCATTATATATATTTATAAACAAAGGAAAACCGTGATCGACGATGAACTTGTGCTTGGAAAATGTTCCGAAAGTTCTATGAAATACTTGGGGCGAAGTGTAGGGTAAGTCTTAGACGATTCTTACAACATTTTACAGGCTTCCTTTGAAGTTTACAAGAAAGGAATGTGAGTCTTTGGAAACTTGTTAAGTTGCATGGTTGCTCTATATACATGTAATAACTTGTATATACCGTCGTTATAGACACACCCTGTATACCGTTGATGCAAGCAAATTTGTTATGGTACAGACTGATGCAACATTTCACGAAGGTTTTGGGTTTACAGGGGCATACACTTTTTTTCTTATTTTTGATCCAAAACATTGATTGTGGGAATATGTAAAAGTATCTATAATGCAAGGCCAAGTTTTCGTAATTGTTGTTCAGACAATAGGTGAGTTGCAGTGCACCAAAATCCGACTTTTAGATGCTAGAACAGGTGTGGCAAACATAAAATTGAGCGCCTTTGTTTTCGCTACACGGATAGTACAATCCCTGTACTTCCCAAATACGAAAATTCAAGCTTCTAGCTCTTTACTGTGACTGTACAGGTCGGTTTGTGTCGGACCTGTTCGCAAACCACATTGTTGGTTTTCCCACGGGGCGGCTCATAACTTGAATACGTTCATGGATTTGCAGTTTGTCTACCTACAGGAGCCTAGATCATTCCGAAAACACGCCCATATAATATACAGATTGTTTTAACTTGTAAAAATTGGAATTTTCATTATAAATTTGATTTTTCCCTTACTTTGATCAAAACATGATGGTGGGATAAGAAAAATAGGTATACACCTGCATACCCCAGTTTTACTATATAAAAGTGGGGTGTGAGGGGGTATTCAATACACGGACATGTTTTCCTGATGTTATATGCCCCTGCTACTTGTCAATGATCATCTTTCTAAAATGAAAGATACTACGTGGCGGCCCCGGTTAAGAGCGTTGTTTCTTAATCACTCGATCATTTCACCGCTGTGTCTGGTGTGGGTTCTTGCGGGTGTGCCAGGTGTTTATTTTCTCGAGGTTCTTACGTTCTCGCCCCACCTACTGATTGGCTCATCTCACATGAGCTGAAATAATCTTGAAAAGGACGTAAAACTTAATTAAAAATTAAATAAATATATTATGTTAAATTGGGAATTAGAAGAAATCTATAAAAATCATTTGACATTTATAGCCTAATATGGAATTTTATTTTAAAGTTGGTTAAAGCCATATCTCTTTAATTTGAGCCGCGTCATGAGAAAACCGGATTTTTGCCTAGGCGAAAACAAAGGCGCAGATCAGCTTCGCGGTAACCGCGAAGCTGATCAGCGCCTTTGTTTTCGCTACTCGGATAGTACAATTCCTCTTCTTTCTAAATCAAAAAATTTCAAGCTTCTAGCTCTTTTCTGAGCTTGTACAGGCCGGTTTGTGTCGGACCTGGTCGGAAACCCCGAAGACCGGTTTTCTCGCGTCGCGGCTCATTTGTGGATCAGTCTAGTTGATACTATTGGTCAAGGTCATAGACTTAGATCAAAAGATTTTTAGATCATAGCCACGCTGTTCTGCGACAGCTTTTATAATTGAGCCGCCTCGTGGGAAAACCAACAATGTGGTTTCCGACCAGGCCCGACACAAACCGGGCTGTACAAGCACAGAAAAGAGCTAGAAGCTTGAAATTTCGGATTTAAGTAGAAGAGGAACTGTACTATCCGAGTAGCGAAAACAAAGACGCTGATCAGCTTCGCAGTTACTGCGAAGCTGATCTGCGCCTTTGTTTTCGCCTATGCAGATTGTTGGTTTTCCCATGTGGCGGCTCATATATGTAATGTGAAACCCCGGAATGACTTTATATTTTGTTCCTACAATATAATATGATTTTAATAAAGGTATTATTGATTTAGTCCGGCAAGTGTTGACTTACAAACAATAATTCAATAGGAATAAGTTTAAAAATGCTATAAAATTTAATAATTATAAGCTATTATATTGTATATTCATATAAAAGGAAACGCCGCGATTTCCCATGCTCATCAGGAAAACATGCCCGTGAATTGTATACCCACACTTATATAGTAAATCTGGGGTTTACAGGGGTATACCTACCTTTCGTAGTTTATGACCCTAAACTGAGATTGTGGGTACTCTTTAAAATCACCTCAGTGTTTTGAGCGAGAACTATTGCATATATTATGAAAAAAAAAAAAAAAAAACATTTTTTTTTCCAGTGAAATTTTTAATTTTTATAGATAAAAAATCTCTGTGCATGGGCAAGTTTTCATAATGTGTAACTTGAATGTATTAAATAACCAGGAAAAGCTCTAGTGTAGATCTAAAAAAAACTTTGACCGTGTCAAAGTATCATGTGTATGCCATGTGTATTGTCTAGAAATATCATGATAAGCTTAGTCAAACATTATTAATTTTCTAAATTTCTAGCAGCCATACGAAATCAGTCAAAATCGTCGCAGCTCTAAATGTGACGCTAACCAGAATCTTGGCGTATAGCATATAAATTCGTAGTTTCTTTTTGAGGTCCGAATTGACCAATCAAAAAGGGTCCGAATTGACCAATGGTCGGGGTCCGAATTGACCAGTGGTCGAACCTCAGGACCGAATCAGGTCCGAATTAGCCAAGGTCCGAATTGTCCACGTATCATCCTAACGTGGTAACGTCGGATCGAATAAAGGGGAGACAAGAGGATAGTATGTTTCAGATTTGCTTACACACAAATGAGCCTCGACGCGAGAAAACCGGTCTTCGGGGTTTCCGACCAGGTCTGACACAAACCAGCCTGTACAGTCACAGAAACAGGCTAGCAGCTTCAAATTTCGGATTTAAGAAGAAGAGAAATTGTACTATCCGTGTAGCGAAAACAAAGGCGCTGATCAGCTTCGCTGATCTGCGCCTATGTTTTCGCATAGGCAAAATCCGGTTTTCTCACGATGCGGCTCAAATGGGGATGTACTTACATGAACATTATTGCATAAGCATAATCATTGATATTAAATGAAAAATCGAACATCAGGATAAAACTGCAACCAACTTCTCAGGAAAAGGCGCAATCAGAAAGAGATTCCCACTCCAAAACCGAGGTGGGAAAAAACCAAACCAACAATCAGGCACTTATACCATGAAACATATCGTACAAGTTTATATTTGCATTCATATGTTGTAGTTCGTAGAAATATAACACGGTCTGAAAATTACGTTTATAATTACAACGCTATACTGTATTGAACAATGTTATCTTTAACATCTCAGCAAAACAGTTGACACTTTTATAACTACATAGGAAATGATTTTTGTCATATATGAAAAGATACTATAGTTAATAAATCTACATTGAAAATGTCATTATTTATTCATCAGGAAAACATGTCCGTGACATGTATACCCCCTTGAACCCCACTTTTATATAGAAAAAATGGGGTATACAGGGGTTTACCTATTTTTCTTATTTTTCCTCCAAAACATAGATTGTAGGTACTCGTTAGAGGCGGTTCTAACGTGTACCCACAATCAATGTTTTGAGCATAAATATTAAAAATATCATTTTTTCTTTCTGATGAAATTTTCATTTTTTACAACTAAAAAAAAAGTCTCTGTATATTGCATGGGCAAGTTTTCATAATAGATTGTGCCGAGGCATGGCAAATTTGTTGTATTTTCAAGGGCTACTGAAAGGACAGATTGCGCTTCGTCTAGATGACTATTAGACATACGTGACAAATTTTGGTGTCATTACGAAAACTTACCCATGCAATATATGGAGATTTATTTTCAGCGGTAAAAATTGATAATTTCGCATGGAAAAAAAAGATATTTTTAATGTATTGATTCAAATTATTGATTGTGGGTACATGTTAGAACCGCCTCGCCGAGGTGCTTCTAACGAGTACACACAATCTCTGTTTTGCAGCAAAAATAAGAAAATAGGTATACCCCTGCAAACCCCAGTTTTTCTATATAAAAGTGTGGTTTAATGGGGTATGCATTTCACGATCATGTTTTCCTGATGGGACAGATTGTGCTTCTTCTAAATGACATACGTGACCTTTGGATGTAATGTGCCCCTGAACCGGGGTCAATTTAAGGGGAAGTAATTGGGTTGCCTCTTTCCAGTGAAATAAATGTTCATGTCAAATTAATTTTGCGTATAATAATAGCTTGTTTAAACATTGCACGCCATCATATTGCACGCCATCAGATAAACATGTCCGTGAGATAATACCCCCTTAGACCCCAACTTTATATGAGCCGCATCATGAGAAAACTGGATTTTGCCTATGCGTAAACAAAGGTGCAGATTAGCTGTGCTGTAACTACACAGCTGATCAGTGCCTATGTTTTCACCACACGGATAGAGAACTTCCTCTTCTTTTTCAATCCAAAATTTCAAGTATCTAGCCATCTTCTATAGCTGTACAGACTGGTTTGTGTCAAACCTGGTAGGAAACCCGAATACAGGGTTTCCTGCGTCGCGGCTCATACTGGGGTATGCAGGGTATACCTATTTTTTCTTATTTTTGCTCCAAAACATAGGTTGTGGGTGCTCCTTAGAACCGCCTTGGCGAGATGGTTCTAATATGTACCCATAATCAATATTTTGAGCATAAATATTAAAAACATCATTTTTTTAATGAAATTATCGATTTTTTACATCTGAAAAAATCTCTATGTTTTGCATGGACAAGTTTTAGTAATGTCTGGTAGTAAACAGAGATTTTTTTAGCTTTGAAAAAAGAAAAATTTCAGCTGAAAATTTTTGATATTTTTCTTATTTTTGCTCAAAACATAGATTGTGGGTACACGTTAGAACCGCCTCGCCGATGCGGTTCAAACGAGTACCCACAATCTATGTTTTGGAGCAAAAATAAGAAAAATAAGTATATCCCTGCAAACCCCATTGTCACTATATAAAAGTGGGGTTTAAAGGGGTATACATTTCACGGACATGTTTTCCCGATGAAATCTGTAAAGACATCAGGAAAATGTGTCCATGAAAAGTACTCCACATTGAACCCAAATTTTATATAGCAAAACTGGGGTATACTGGGGTTTACATATTTTCTTATTTTGATCCAAAACATACAGCTATATTGAGGTATATATATATATATATATATTTATGCAATAATAGATCTTAATAATATATAGGTTTTAACGACTTTTCTATTTATTGACAGCAAACTGTTAGACTTTGTTTCATGTTTGCCTAACGACGGTACGTTGAACATTGATCCCTGGCATTATTTACCATTTCAAACAAAGCACCAAAACTTCAACTTGCGGCTGTAAAATCGATTTAAGCCCCCCCCCCCCCCCCCGGTAATTTTATATCACTGATAGTTCCTAGGCGATGCTACTGTTGTGTATCTATTGTTTTCTGTTTTGCTGTTGATTTTTATGCCGTTTGCGCCTTGTGTGTACTTTCGTATAAGTTATTTAGTTTAGTAGCCGCCTATTGGGAAATAGCTACTCACTCGGCTGACATATATTCTCTTTGTATAGGTACATGCACCTGATTGTCAATTTAGTCATTTCCCCACCTCGGTTTTGTATTGTCAACTTTTACATTTCCGCAGTTAAGTGTAGTTGCACCGCAGTGCAAAACGTAGGGATAAGGTCATCCTTTCAACAAACCGTTCTGCGAGCCAAGGTTTGCTGTTTTGGTGCTTAGGTTTGCGAAACATGGGCATGCTATCATGCTATTGGCTAGAAACTGGAAGAAACTGAGCTGGTAGGAGATTATTACCCCATATTTAATCAGGAAAACATGTCCATGAAATGTATACCCCGTGAAACTTTTATATAGAAAAAAAACAGGGGTATACCTATTTCTCTTATTTTCGAACCCAAAACATAAATTGTGGGGACGAGGCGGTTCTAACGTGTACCCACACTAAATGTTTTTAGTGAAATTATTACAAATATATTTATATGAAGTTTTCAATTTTTACTTTTGAAATAATTCTCTATATATTGCATGGGCTAATTTTCGTAAGGTTAGCTACTCATATGTACGACCTTTATTATTTTACCCGCAAACAACATAGCCCTTCAAGTTGATTTGATGTGACGAGGCTGTTCTGTTTGTTAAGAGAAATTTCATCGAAAAATTATACACAATTTAAAAATCGCTCCAGATTAACCCAAAATGAAAGTCTCGTACAAACGATAACTTTGGGTGAGTCCATCCGTCATTAATGGGCTAAGCAGCAACACAGAAACATAATTTGAGCCTGTGCATGAGAAAACCAACAATTTGCGTTTCAGACCAGGTCCGACACAAACCAGGCTGTACAGTCGCATAAGCAGGCTAGAAGCTTGAAATTTCGAATTTAAGAAGAAGAGAGATTGTACTATCCGTGTAGCGAAAACAAAGGCGCTGTTCAGCTTCGCGGTCACCGCGAAGCTGATCTGCGGCTTTGTTTTCGCTTATGCAAATTGTTGGTTTTCTCATGCACGGGCTCATTTCATTTTGCCACTGGACATAATATGTTATAGTTAAAGTACCAAGTAGAAAAAAATAGTAAAATAAAGCGAGTCGAAGACAAGCTGTATTTACTTATTTTTTTTTTCTTCGAGGTCTTTAACTAACTTGTAGTATGACAGACAATCAGTTGACAGTTCTGTACTGTATATGTAACTTCCAATATCAAGAATTTACAGTTTTCTAGTTTTCATTCCGCCTCCTTCCTGAGTATGTTTTGATATTCACTTGTATTGGATTTAATAATAAGAAAACAGAAAGTCATACTACGATATATGTTACGAGTTTATGTTTTGAAATTTAAAATACGCACAATGTACATGTATATAAATTATACCAAAATTGCAGCAACTAGAGCAAAAGTGACAGTTAGCATTCATTGATAATTGGAATAAGCAATTTATGTCGGTACCCTTGAGAAAATAAACCAGTTAACTAAAGCGAATAAAATGTCGCGACAGTCCATTATTACATGTATGAGGATTCTACTCTTATATTTATTTCAGGTAATGGGAAATTGTCAAATTTGAAACCATATTTTTATCCTTTTTTATGAATTTAGAAAAGTAAGTGCTTAACTTCAAACGAAAGGTGTTATCAGTCTTTTAACGTACTGGGATTTATATTTGGAATGCACCTGGTAGGTATAGTTAACATATACACGAAAGTCTGTGGTTCGATTCTTATAAATCACAGAACTGATATCTAACATAATTATGAAAAAAAAAAAAAAAAAAAAAAAAAAAAAACGTTTTCAGTGACTATGTGTTTTCGAAGGCTAGCTTCGTTTGCCGCCATACAGACACTTTTTTCGTAGAAATTGGCACTTTTAATTTTTGACGTCAAATTATCGTTCCTTGTCAACTAAATGCAAAGGTTATGTTGTCAGAAGACGGCAAATAGTCACCTGATGACTCTTTATTGTGGCAGAGGTATTTTATATCACCACTGTTGATATAAATGTTTGCATTTGCAAAATGAAGAATTCTGTGATCTTCGGTGATATACATGTACATGTACATCATACAACATCAGGAAAACATGTCCGTGTAATGTATACCCCCTTAAACCCCACTTTTATACAGCAAAACTGGGGTATGCAAGGGTATACCTATTTGTCTTGTTTTTGCTCCAAAACATAGATTGTGGGTACTCGTTAGAACCGCCTCGGCGAGGCGGTTCTAACGTGTACCCACAATCTATGTTTTGAGCAAAATTAAGAAAAATATCAAAAATTTTCTCATGAAATTTTCATTTTTTTACAACGCAAAAAAAATCTCTGTATATTGCATGGGCAAGTTTTCGTAATGATGTAATTGAGTATCAATGACCACCTAGCAATTTTAAGTCTTCCTCTGTCAGACAATAAACATGCAACTATTGTCAGTGCCTATGCACCCGCGATGACCAATCCAGATGAGGTTAACCCATATTTGACGAATGGATTTTCCCATCATTATCATTTGGGTCAGTCCACCTTCATTTTAGGGGCGTCAGGAGTGATTTTTAAATTTTATTCAATTTTTCGATGAAAATTTTCAAAGCAAACAGAATAGCCCCAGATGGGACGCCGCATTTTGCGGCGTCACATCTGGGGCTATGCTGTTTGCCTATGTCCCATAAAAGGGACGCCAGGCTTATATGAGTTTAGGACAGGTTCTCAGTACAAGTTGGCTTCTTTAAAAAGAATCCAGTAGGAAGGTCTGCTACTAGTTGATACAGATGGTTCACTAGTAAAACATTTTAGAGATTTCAGAGGACACAAGAAATTGGCTGCAAGCAAGGCTTACAGTATAACCATCTTATTGCATCTTAAAAACGCAATTAAACTTTTAAATAGTGCACAGAAAGGAATAAAATGAGAGTTGATTGTGTTATAACATGTAGAAGTCTTTAAACAAAATAATTAAATTTGCGTTAAAAACCGAGACTTTTAACTCTGAATCTATCGAAAATGTATACACTAAACGGGTCGGCGGTGCGGCTTGTTGATGAACTGACAGGATACATGTATGTATTGCTGCGTATTGTATTCTGTACAGTGAATTTGGACTGGTTTCTTGTATCGATCTTTTTTCCACGTCCAGACCAAGCTTAGGGACATGCAAGATTCCTGGCTGAGGAAGAAAACAGAAGAAATTCAGTCTTTTGTGGACAGAAAGGGAAGGAAGAAATTTCATGATGCATTGAAAACCATTTATGGCCCAAATATCTCTGGAGCCACCACATTGCTCAGTGAAGAACGATGTGATTTTGAATTTCTGTTACATATTTTTTTATGAAAATTCTCTTAGCAAACAGAATAGTACCAGATGGGACAACGCGTTCTGCGGCGTCACATCTGGAGCTTTACTGTTTCTTAGGTCCCACAAAAAGGACGCCAGGCTTAAATTAGTTGATCATTTGGTTTTAAGTTCTTTGTTTTACCAAGGACAAAACCCTGAATTTTACGAAATAAGCGATAAACATATGCCCAAATAAAAAAAAAAAAAAAAAACTGTTACAGTTGATTTAATTACCATTTTAACATAATGTAACTTTTGATAACAATATTCGCACAATGAAACAAGGTTGAAACGACAATTAAAGGATTGAAGACTGTCCGATTGGTTTATTTAGATCCTTTTGCCAATCCTGCACCAGGAAAACATGTTGATGAAAAGTATATCCCTTAAACCCCACTGTATGTAGTAAAACTGGGGTATGCAGGGGTATACATATTTTTTTATTTTTCTTTTGATCCACAACAAAGATTGAGGGTACTCGGCGAGGCGGTTCTAACGATCAATGTTTTGAGCAAACATATAAAAATTATCAGAATTTTTCCAATGAAATTTTCATTTTTTAATGCTGAAAAATTCTCTGTACGAGATATATTACATTATTTATTATATAAAATTCTCGTATATTACATTGACAAGTTTTTGTAATGTGTTAAAGCGTCCAAAACGCATCGTTTCGTATTGTGAGTCATGGCCCAAATATCTCTGGAGCTACCACATTGCTCAGTGAAGAACGAGATGTGATTTTGAATTTCTATTACATATTTTTTTACGAAAATTATCTTAGCAAACAGAATATAACCAGATGGGACACTGCGTTCTGCGCCCCAGATGGGACACTGCGTTCTGCGCCTTCATTTTAATTCAGATCTTCTTTATTCTTAGAAGTAACAAGGACATTCGTAACTTCTCGAATGAGTTCGAATTTCTACCAGATCCGACCTCTGACCGCGGAGTTATCTGCCCTTGAGTGTTTGAAAAATCAATATTTAGTGTTGTGGCCACTCTAGCGCTTTCAATTTTGATCGGATCTTCTTCATACTTGGAAGTAACAAGGATAGCCATAACATCTCGGATAACTTCGAATTTCAGCCAGATCCGACCCTTGATTGTAAAGTTATCTGCCCTTGATTGTGTGAAAAATCAATGTTTAGTGTTGTGGCCACTCTAGCGCCTTCATTTTTATTCGGATCTTCTTTATTCTTGGATGTAACAAGGACATCTATAACATCTCGGATGAGTTCGAATTTCGATCAGATCCGACCTCTGACTGCGGAGGTATCTGCCCTTGAGTGATTGAAAAATCAATATTTTGTGTTGTGGCCACTCTAGCATCTTTGTTTTTCAGTGGATCCTCTTCATTCTTGCAGATAACAAGGATAACTACAATATCTCGGATGATTTCGAATTTCGACCAGATCCGACCTCTGACTGCGGAGTTATCTGCCCTTGAGTGTATGAAAAATCAATCTTTTGTGTTGTGGCCACTCTAGCATCTTTGTTTTTCAGTGGATCTTCTTCATTCTTGCAGGTAACAAGAATAACTACAATATCTCGGATGAGTTCGAATTTCGGCCAGATCCGATCTCTGACTGCGGAGTTAGCTGCCCTTTAGTGTTTGAAAAATCAATATTTTGTATTGTGGCCACTCTAGCGCCTTCAATTTTGATCGGATCTTCTGAAACAAGGATAACCATAACATCTTGGATGAGTTCGAATTTGAGCCAGATTCGACCCTGGACTGCGGAGTTAGCTGCCCTTGAATGTTTGAAAAATCAACTTCTAGTGTTGTGGCCACTCCAGCATCTTCAATTTTGATCAGATTTTCAAAAAAAAAAAAAAAAAAAAAAACACTTTGTCCAGTGACTGTACTTGTTGACTCTCAGGTGAGCGATCGTTGCCCTTGGGCTACTTGTTAATGCTGAAAAATTCAGCATTATATTTTTATTTCGGTCCTTTGAGATCAGTAAAGAAATTCAGAGTGTTCAAAACACTCACGTTTAGAAACATACATCTAAGCATTTTTTAATTATTTGACCCAATTTAGGAATATGTCTTTGATTTAGACTCCTCGTGTAAATTCTGGAAATTGCAGAACAATTATAGTCTGGCGTTCGTTGCCGGTTTAAAAAGGGCTACTGACGAGGGTTCATTACCCGAAATTGCGCAATATAGTCCATACTATTTCCCTTTGAATGTTTTTACTGCTTCCAAAGGATCAAACCTTTATATTTTATTTGCTATTACTGCAGCTGGTGTTGTGCCGTGTGGCGGCCGTAAAAAGTCTCCCCGTACATCATCCATAGTGCAGATTATATTTTTATTTCGGTCCTTTGAGATCAGTAAAGAAATTCAGAGTGTTCAAAACACTCACGTTTAGAAACATACATCTAAGCATTTTTTAATTATTTGACCCAATTTAGGAATATGTCTTTGATTTAGACTCCTCGTGTAAATTCTGGAAATTGCAGAACAATTATAGTCTGGCGTTCGTTGCCGGTTTAAAAAGGGCTACTGACGAGGGTTCATTACCCGAAATTGCGCAATATAGTCCATACTATTTCCCTTTGAATGTTTTTACTGCTTCCAAAGGATCAAACCTTTATATTTTATCTGTATATTGGCAAGTTTTTGTAATGTGTTAAAAGCGATTCAAACGCATCGTTTCGTGTTGTAAGTCATGCATATTACCTACGTTGTACCCATGTTATATATTGGAAAAGGATTTAGTCACAAATGCACAAAATCGACATGTAAGCTTACATAGATCTACTTTAAATTGTGAAGAACGTGGATTGCAAAAGCTGTGTCGTCTCTCTAGGATGACAATGTCTATTGAATTATCCATTACGAATTATTCATTGTCCATGCAATATACCGAGATTGTTTTCAGTTGTAAAAAATGAAAATTTCTTCAGAAAAATCTTGATATTTTTCTTATTTTTGCTCAAAACATAGATTGTGGGTACACGTTTGAACCGCCTCGCCGAGGCGGTTCTAACGAGTACCCACAATCTATGTTTTGGAGCAAAAAAAAGAAAAAATACTTCGGTATACTCCTGCAAACCCCAGTTTTTCTATATAAAAATGGGGTTTAAGGGGGTATTCATTGCACGGACATGTTTTCCGGATGTCGGTAATATTTGACCCGACAGGAGATGATTCAAATGATGCTACCAGAGTACCGTTAGTGCCATTTATATACCATCCCATTCAAAACCTTGCCGTCATCTTAGTACATGTATATGGTCGACGGTCGCTAACGAAGAATGAAAAGAAACATATGAATTCAGATTACCTCTACTTTTCAAAAATTGACAAACCATAATTGGCAGTTTCATGTCTGCAATTCTCCGTAGTAAATGGTGGCGATATATTGTCAACCTGCATACCCATTATTCTGCAAGTTACTCCGCTGATAAAGGCGAGACGAGTGAAGCTTCTATATGATCGAGCATTAATGCGTCGAGGAATGACATATTGAGAGTTTGAACATTTTCTTGATTTTGATTCATTGTTAGGCTGAACATCAAATGTGAAAAAAGATTGCTGTCCAGAAACTGCTTTTTTTCAAAATCTCACTTTTCTCAACCACTTCAAGAAAACTATTACCATGTCACCATTTTGCATTATGAATATCATAAAAAGTGCCACAACAGTTTTGAAAATATGTTAACAAATAAGAAATTTATGACAGAAAATAATTTTGAATAGGGCTTTTTCCATTGTGAAAATGTCAGCAAGGGAAGTAATTATTTGTCTTGAAAAAATCTTGTTTAAGTTTCATTTGAAATACACCAAATCAAAAGAAATAAGTTAAGTATATAAAGATGAGTGCCTAATTCATAACTAAATAAGGCGTTATACGTCCAGACGGTGTTGGAAAATGCAAAAGCAACGGTCTAAGTGTGCTGAACATGGTCTTTTAATCATCAACAGTCTTCCGTCTACCTAACAGAAACAAATCATCCTGGATGCATCCCCTATCCAAACACTGGTATCTCGTAGACTATAGTTCAGAGAATAAACATGCATGATGTCATAGTGACAAAGATTATTCCGAGGCGGTTCTAACGAGTACCCACAATCTATGTTTTGGAGCAAAAATTAAGAAAGATAGGTATACCCCTGCAAACCCCAGGTTTTCTATATAAAAGTGGTGTATAAGGTTTATACATGTACATTATACATTACACGGTACATGGTAGCCTGATCTGGACCGATATTGCTGATTAAAGTTTAATTTTCTTGTTAATAAATATAGGATCACAATAGGTTCCAACCACTTTTCTGTAAACAACAGACTGTTAGACTTTGTTTCATATTTACCTAACACATACATTAAATATTGACATCTGCATTGGCATTCCTACATTATTAAGAAATAACCAAGTTCTTGCAAATTCATGTTTCATATAATTTAAAACCGTGCTAAAAGACATTGACATTATTTGAAATAGAGGGTCTTACACGAATGATCATTTCATATGAAATTTATTTGGTGAGTTCATAAATTTCATATGAAATGACCACGAGTGTAAGATTCGTTTTATCATATGACTTTTTAAATAGGACTCTATCGCCGTTAATGTGGATATATTTTCAATGCAAATACTGTGTTGTTATGAATGTCGTCTATGTAAGTGTTACTGTAATACAAAATATAGATTGTGGGTACACGCTAGAACCGCCTCGCCGAGGCGGTTCTAGCGTGTACTCACAATCTATGTTTTGGGCAATACTACATACCCCTGCATACCCCAAATTTACTATATAAAAGTGGGGTTTAAGGGGGTGTACATTACACGGACATGTTTTCCTGATGGTTGTTTTATGTCACTGTCATCAGCTATGGTCTAGCAAGCCGAGTCATCTGCGTCCGTATTGTGGGACTATTGTGCTAAACATGGACAGTTCATGCCTATGTTTTGGGCAAAACTAAGAAAACCATGAAAACAAATCAACAGAAAATTTTCAATTTTTACAACTTTGGAAAAATCTGTATATCACATGGGCATGTTTCCGTAGTGATAAACACATCTTTATACATACTGGAGACGAAGCCTTTTAACGTATGGGACATTGAAATACAATATTTCTAAACAACAATGCCTGTAGTAAGCCAATACATCAGGAAGCATTTTTGCATTGTACATTTGGTTTAAAATGACAATCGATGCGATCACCCTGATACGCATGTGCAATTTTCTTGTGTCAATTATTACTTATACAACCGTTTCTAGATTATCATAAAATTGTGTTGTAATTAACAGGAAATTATTTTAATTGTTTCGGCCGAGTAATAAAAGTGTAAAAAATAATTTTTGTAGCGTACTGAAAAAATCTAACTGTTCCAGCTTCTGATTTTTTTTTTATAATATAATTTTTCAAACCTTCATTAGCCTCTTGCATTTATTTATTTATTTATTTATTTATTTATTTATTTATTTATTTATTTATTTATTTATTTATTTATTTATACATATATATTCATTTATACAAAATTCAAGAGTGTCGAGGGCAATTGTACCGTATGGCCCTCTAACATTGCTTTGTTGGTTCCGCGGGTCAGTTTCAACAGAAGAACAAACAGTCTTAGACAGTCCGGGATCGAACCCAAGACCCTTGAAGAGCGGTTGAACCACTACGCCGCGGAAACATCTTTTTTGTGACTTTACGGTCCCGTCTTGCATACTGACCAAACGTTTGAACTTATTATGCACAAAGAACTCTTTTTCTGATAACATTCGAAACTATCAGACATTGAATTTATTGTGCTCAATGACGAAACTCTGAAATTATCATGCTAATTTTGTGGAGAAGAAAGGTAAAATTATTTTGTTAAAAAATCCATGACATTTGAAACACCGCGAAATCCCGGTAATTTCGGGTTAATTGTAAAAAGGGTGCTATTATTTTTGGCCGTGATGAAGTATATTTTGATAAAAAAATATTTAAGTTTTGAGGTCATTGTGTCTGACTTGAAGATGGCATTTACTGAGACCGCAGAAATATGTAATCTTATGCATAACGAAAACATGCCCATGCAATGTATAGAATTTTTATGAAACTGTAAAAATTGAAAACTTTCAGTGGATTTTTCTTTATTTTTTTATTATTGTCTGAAGCAAAAATAAGAAAAAACGATGGGCATGCCCCTATATACCCCAGTTCTACGATATAAAAGCGGAGCTTAAGGGCTTATAGATTTCTTAAATAATAATTATAAAAAAATAATAAGTTTTTACCATCTGTAAAAATCTTTATATTGCATACTGATTTTGTAATGTAGATCAAAGCTTTGGTATTTACCGGGCTCATTTTATACTTTCAGGGTCGTTTGAAGCGGCTATGTCTGTTCGCTCTCATGTCTGTCACAGTTGTCATATTCTTGAGGTTTGCTGACAACCATTCCCCGTTCCGCCTGTCTTATACTGGACGACAACTCTATATTCTTAACAACTACCAGAACATAAGTGATCAGATTGCCCGCCGTGACAAAATAGCGGAGTTAAAAGAAAACAATGATAAATTCAACGATAATGCACATTCTGTCTCGGCTAGAGAAGGTTACACGGCAGTTTTAAATACATTGTTACATGATAGTAATGCTGCGTTCAACGATAGTTCACAGACGTTCACAGATAGCCCAACAACGGACAATGGGAAACGAGATAGTCTAGAGGGTGATGCTGAAATTCTGAAAACAGCAAGAGCACATTTCAATGAGATAAGACCAGCCCAGCTACCGAAAAAGTTCCAGGACCCATCGTTTGTTAAGAATCTAGACTTGATGAAAGTTGTAAGTACATGTGTATGAACAGTCAACAGAAAATACCTTGTAGATCATCTGCTTACGTCACAATTTAAAGAAAATATTTTAATATACTATTACAGAAGTGCTCAACCAAACGTTATCACAGATTGTCACAACAAAGAGTAATTTAACGCTTAGTGTAAACATGTTCGTTTCCTCCATCATCATCATAATCATCATCATCATCATCATGATCATCATGATCATCATCATCATCATCAACAACAACAAACAGCATCGTCATAATAATAATAATAATAGTAATCATCATCATCATCATCAGCAGCAGCAGCAGCAGCAGCTGCAGCAGCAGCAACAACAACAACATCATCATCGTTTTCATCACCATCATATCCATCATCATCATCACCATCATTGTCAAGAACAAAGTATCATCACTATCACCTTGTAAACAAAGACATTGCTTTTTTCAGGAACCGTTTGTATTTTTACCCGAATACAAAAACCCATGCTGGAAAACCACTGACTCCCGTGTACCGTTAGCTTGTCTGCCATATTTCTACCTCGTGGGAGCCCCGAAATCGGGAACAACAGATGTTTTCTCTAGACTTCAGGCCCATCCAGATTTTACCACACCACGCCAGAAAGAACCACACTGGATTGCAAGACAAAGATTTGGTATCATTACATTAATACGATAACATGCCCGTGTAATATACAGATTTTTATTTATAGAAAATTTTCAGTAGAAAAGTTTTGATATTTTTTTTACTTTTGCTCAAACATAGATTGTGGATACAGGTTAGAACCGCCTCGACGAGGCGGTTCTAACGAGTACCCACAATATACGTTTTTGAGCAAAAATAAGAAAAATAGAGATACATGTACCCCTGCATACCCCAGTTTTGCTATATAAAAATGGAGTTTGAGGGGGTATACATTTCACAGACATGTTATCGTGACGATTCGAAGTGTCTATAGACGATATGTGCATTTATATCTTTTGTTAACATCGTTCAGCACTTTACAAAAAGGCAAAACTGATACAGTGGACTCGACAATGGCGAATCACTAATAGGTCAAACGCACTATGGGAATGTTATTCTATTTGGTACTAAGAACATCTAACATATCTCAGCTTTACAGGAAAATAATAATTTCAATTCATTCAATTTCCTAATGGGAGATAACTCTGTTGATATTATACCTCCCACATTCGACAATGGCGAACCATACTCGACAATAGCAAATAATGTTTTTTAAAGGCAAGAGGGTTAAACCACGACTTGCATCAATATTCTATGATACAGTGCATGGTTTGGCTAGGTGGTCAGATCGGACTATTGTTCTGCCCAACCTGTCGAAGTATACCAATGGCGATAAAACATGATATTTGTACCCTCAAAACTGATGTTGAACAGCTTAAGGAATGTCCCAAATCAATTTTATCAGCAATGAAAGAGCTTTCTGAAAAAGTCGAGAATAGATTCGGTAGTCTTAATGATAGACTGACGTCCTTAAAAAGAAACATAAACATAAAAGACTTGACGTTATCCGAGTCATTGGAGTCGATATCTGCATCTACCAACAGCCTAAAAACTGTTTTAGACCAGAAAGCATGCCAGATCATTTATAAAACCACGACGGTCTTAGACAAAGTTCAATCACAAACAGAAGACATAAAACCCATTGCGGAAAAGTCCAAAAAGTTACGTGTTCAACCAGAAGTGAGTGATAAATCAATGATTGAATGTCGATGGTGCTGAACATAATTCGAATTCTAACATTAGGAAACAAAACAAGAAACACCAAACTAAACATTAAAAACTTGAAACAAAAACAACAGCAACATAAACAAAAACAGTCTCAATTACCGGAATCATTCGATGATACAAACACCGAAACAATTGATCTTACACAAACAAATAAAACAGTAATCAAACAAAGTGTTTTGCTAACTGATAGTTCAATACAAAAGCTGTTCGTAACAATGGACTGAAAGCCAACGTTACAGTTCGGACTTTTCCTGGTGCAACTGTTGAAAGTCTTACCAGCCGACTCTATCATTATAACATTGACAGTTGCAAAACTGTCATCCTACATGTCGGAGGGAACGACGCTGACGACGGTGTAGACGTTCTGTGATAACTATACGACTTTGCTGAGTGAACTCAATTCAGACAATCATTGTATCAGGGCTACCTTCCCGGGAATCTGTGGATCTGGAACTGAGAACCCTATGTTTGGAAAATGATATTGCCTTTGCTGACTATTTTGACGGGTTCGTACTTGCCTCTGGTGAGTTGCCTGCAACTTATTACATGGAAGACAAAACTCATCTCAGTGCGTCTTGGATAAAAAAAACTGCTCCAGTGTATCGATAAAACATGTAAGACAGCCAGATCCTCAGAGCCCCAGAGAACACCCTCAAACCCACCTCGGACCAGGTACTACAAGTCTGCTGCTGGTAGAAGGTATAGACAACATGGTCATAGATCTAATACAAACTGTTGTCATATATGCTCTATGAACAATCACAGTACCCGCAACTGTTGGTTTAATGGTAGGAGTAATGGGATATCCCGACATACGACTCACTAGGTGTCCACCGGGCACACAAACATTATAGACATGATACAGTCTTACTTAATCAAATGGCTGACGATGAAAATGCTCCGCATTCTTCCAATATATCCTTAAACATTGCATCGAAAATGCTCCGCATTCTTCCAATATATCCTTAAACATTGCATCGCAAACCATTTGCCGTGATAAAAGTGCCAGGCCAACTGTAATAAATGCTAGTAGTCATTCTATGGGACAATCTCCCGAAATACGTTATGACCTTAACTTTTCTTCTAAAGGCCTACATTTTTGTAATCTTAACATCGGACATCTCTTACCAAACATAGATGAACTTCGTACTGTTATGGCCTCCGATAAATGCCCTGACATTCTTGGAATTCGCGAAACTTTTTGGACCAAACGTACCAAATTCCCAGCTACAATCAAGCGGCTATGACGTTTTACGAAAGGACAGATCTGAAACCCCCCCAAAAAACTGGCGGAGGACTTCACGCTTATATCTACCTTTAATGTCAAAACTTTTATCAAAAACAGGCGTACTGCATAAATAGGGACATATTGGACATAAAAGTAATGCAAAAAATGGTTATAATCCAATGCATATAAACGAGGTAAGAAACACATTTATCTGAACGTCACTTTTGCGGAACAATAAACTAGGGATCTTAAATGAGGGGTCAAGCGTTACGGAAACCTGATTTTATTGTCCGGTAGAATTTTAACTCCATTATTTTACCAAAACTCAAGGCATAGATGAACGTAAATGACTGAGTTATATAATAAATAATATTTTGTCTATGATTCAAGAAATTCTGCAATATCGTTACGAGTGATTCACCATTGTCGATGATTCTCCATTGTCGAGTTCATTGTACTGCGAATGTCTATTCCAGTATATTTAACTCCATCTCTGTCAATGACAAAATTTTGCATTAGCGGATTGTTGCATTTGATATGTGAGAGTTTTGAATTTTGCATTTAAAATTTTGCGCTTTTTAGCTCATCTGAGCCGAAGGCGCACAAGGCGAGCTTATACTAGGATGGCCATGCTCCGCAGTCAGTTTGTCCGTCCGTGCTTCGTTCAAAAATTAAAAGATATATTACTATAAAACCGCTTGGCCGATCAAGCTGAAATTTCATGTGGAGCCGCCTTGGGTAGTGACATTGAAATTCTGTTCGCGATATCTTGGTCACATGATCAAGATGGCGCCACAAGCATACGTGTATATGATAAAAACCCTTCAAGCATCTTCCTCTCCAAAACTGGTGAGCCGATTTTCACGAAACTTGGTACTTAGTATCGGGGACAAACGATGACCCTGGGATGACCTTGACCTTTTTTTGCCAAGGTATATTTTGGAACCATAGGGTTTTACATGGGAAAGGGCGTAAACAATGGATGTTTTGAAGACTTTTGCAGCCTGAGACTAGAAAGTTGCTAGATGCA